>CM063729.1:4798216-7475716 GCA_032441825.1 Chaetogeoica ovagalla
TTTATTTTCAAATGTCGGTAACTCGCATCAACACACACATATATAAGCGAATTACTTCCAGTTTTCAACAATCATTTTCTTAATGTTTAAATTATTTTTAGCTTATGTAAAATAGTATTGCCTGCGGGCATAGGAACCCCTGCCCAATTTTTTTAATATTCAATGCAAACTAGAAATTATTTTTCTTAAATTCCGATATTATTTTGCAAATGTTAATATACTACCAACGATATAATATCTACAAAAATATTAACACACTTTATCGAATAATTATTAATAAATAAAATATATATAAAATAAATAAATATACACATGTCTATTAAAATGTATATTTAAATATAAAAACGAATAAAGCCAATGAGTATTAGTTAAGAATGTTGTTGTCTATATTATATATTACTACCGTTTTCGACAAAACTCATCATCGGGTAATTTTAATTTTAATTTTACCTGATGATGACTTTTGTCGAAACGATAGTAATATATAATATATACAACAACATTCTTCATTAATACTCATTGCCATTATTCTTTTTATATTTAAATATATATTTTAATATACATGTGTATATTTATTTATTTTATATATATTTTATTAATGATCACTAATATTAAATTATAATTTTTTTCTATCTATTTGAATATTTATTTTTAAAAATCCTTTTTAATTTTTATTTTTTTTCTAAATTCATCTTTGTTTTTGCTACATTGTTAATTTTCAATAAGTAGCACATCAATTTGTAAAATTTTAAATATTTTAACATTTGTAAAAATACAGCCCCGCAGGCGCCTAGGAACTCCTGGCCAATTTTTTCAATAATCTGAGCTAACTTAAATAATTTTTCTACAAATTTCCATTTTATTTTCAAATGTCAGTAACTCGCATCAACACACACATATATAAGCGAATTACTTCCAGTCTTCAACAATCATTTTCTTAATGTTTAAATTATTTTTAGCTTATGTAAAATAGTATTGCCTGCGGGCGCCGGGGAACCCTCGCTCAATTTTTTAATTATCATATGCAAACTAGAAATATTTTTCTTAGAATTCCGATATTATTTTGCAAATGTTAATATACTACCAACGATATAATATCTACAAAAATATTAACACACTTTATCGAATAATTTTTAATAAATAAAAAATATATATAAAATAAATAAATATACACATGTCTATTAAAATGTATATTTAAATATAAAAAACGAATAAAGCCAATGAGTATTAGTTAAGAATGTTGTTGTCTATATTATATATTACTACCGTTTTCGACAAAAACTCATCATCGGGTAATTTTAATTTTAATTTTACCTGATGATGACTTTTTTGTCGAAACGATAGTAATATATAATATATACAACAACATTCTTCATTAATACTCATTGCCATTATTCTTTTTATATTTAAATATATATTTTAATATACATGTGTATATTTATTTATTTTATATATATTTTATTAATGATCACTAATATTAAATTATAATTTTTTTCTATCTATTTGAATATTTATTTTTAAAATCCTTTTAATTTTTAATTTTTAAATTCATCTTTGTTTTGCTACATTGTTAATTTTCAATAAGTAGCACATCAATTTTGTAAAATTTTAAATATTTTAACATTTGTAAAAATACAGCATGGCGCCTAGGAACTCCTGGCCAATTTTTTCAATAATCTGAGCTAACTTAAATAATTTTTCTACAAATTTCCATTTTATTTTCAAATGTCAGTAACTCGCATCACACACATATATAAGCGAATTACTTCCAGTCTTCAACAATCATTTTCTTAATGTTTAAATTATTTTTAGCTTATGTAAAATAGTATTGCCTGCGGGCGCCGGGGAACCCCTGCCCAATTTTTTTTAATATTCAATGCAAACTAGAAATTATTTTTCTTAACATTTCTATATTATTTTTCAAATATAAGTAAACATGCATCAACACAACACACACACACGCACACATATACACATACTAGCGAATAATTTCTATTGTTTACCACACAGTATTTTCGATATTTTTAAAATTATTTTTAGCTTTCTAAAATAGTTCTGCCTGCAGGCATGGGAACCCTTGCTCAATTTTTTTTATATTTGAACTAACTAAAATTAATTTTCTAAAAATTTCCATATTATTTTTCCAATGTAAGTAAATTCGCATCAACACACCACACAAACACACACTCTTATACACATTTTAGCGCATAACTTCCACTATACAACAAACATCATTTTCTTAATTTTTTAAATTATTTTTAGCTTATGTAAAATAGTATTGCCTGCGCCGGGGAACCCTGCCCAATTTTCTTCAATAATCTGAGCTAACTTAAGAAATTTTTCTACAAATTTCCATTTTATTTTCAAATGTAAGAAACTCGCATCGACACAACACGCATACACACATAATATAAGCGAATTACTTCCAGTTTTCAACAATCATTTTCTTAATTTTTAAATTATTTTTAGCTTATGTAAAATAGTATTGCCTGCGGGCGCCGGGGAACTCCTATCCAATTTTTTTTAATATTCAATGCAAACTAGAAATTATTTTTCTTAGAATTCCGATATTATTTTGCAAATGTTAATATACTACCAACGATATAATATCTACAAAAATATTAACACACTTTATCGAATAATTATTAATAAATAAAAAATATATATAAAATAAATAAATATACACATGTCTATTAAAATGTATATTTAAATATAAAAACGAATAAAGCCAATGAGTATTAGTTAAGAATGTTGTTGTCTATATTATATATTACTAGTTTTCGACAAAAACTCATCATCGGGTAATTTTAATTTTAATTTTACCTGATGATGACTTTTGTCGAAACGATAGTAATATATAATATATACAACATTCTTCATTAATACTCATTGCCATTATTCTTTTTTTATATTTAAATATATATTTTAATATACATGTGTATATTTATTTATTTTATATATATTTTTTATTAATGATCACTAATATTAAATTATAATTTTTTTTTCTATCTATTTGAATATTTATTTTTAAAAATCCTTTTAATTTTTATTTTTAATTTTCTAAATTCATCTTTGTTTTTGCTACATTGTTAATTTTCAATAAGTAGCACATCAATTTTGTAAAATTTTAAATATTTTAACATTTGTAAAAAAATACAGCCCGCGGGCGCCTAGGAACTCCTGGCCAATTTTTTTCAATAATCCGAGCTAACTTAAATAATTTTTCTACAAATTTCCATTTTATTTTCAAATGTCAGTAACTCGCATCAACACACACATATATAAGCGAATTACTTCCAGTCTTCAACAATCATTTTCTTAATGTTTAAATTATTTTTAGCTTATGTAAAATAGTATTGCCTGCGGGCGCCGGGGAACCCCTGCCCAATTTTTTTTAATATTCAATGCAAACTAGAAATTATTTTTCTTAACATTTCTATATTATTTTTCAAATATAAGTAAACATGCATCAACACAACACACACACACACATATACACATACTAGCGAATAATTTCTATTGTTTACCACACAGTATTTTCGATATTTTAAAATTATTTTTAGCTTTCTAAAATAGTTCTGCCTGCGGGCGCCGGGGAACCCCTGCTCAATTTTATTTTATATTTGAACTAACTAAAGAAATTAATTTTCTAAAAATTTCCATATTATTTTTCCAATGTAAGTAAATTCGCATCAACACACCACACAAACACACACTCTTATACACATTTTAGCGCATAACTTCCACTATACGACAAACATCATTTTCTTAATTTTTTAAATTATTTTTAGCTTATGTAAAATAGTATTGCCTGCGGGCGCCGGGGAACCCCTGCCCAATTTTCTTCAATAATCTGAGCTAACTTAAGAAATTTTTCTACAAATTTCCATTTTATTTTCAAATGTAAGAAACTCGCATACACACATAATATAAGCGAATTACTTCCAGTTTTCAACAGTTATGTATTTCTTAATTTTTAAAATATTTTTAGCATTTGTAAGAAAATACAGCCTGCGGGCGCCGGGGAACCCTCGCTCAATTTTTTAATTATCATAAGCTAACTTATGGAACTATTTTTCTTAGAATTCCGATATTATTTTGCAAATGTTAATATACTACCAACGATATAATATCTACAAAAATATTAACACACTTTATCGAATAATTTTTAATAAATAAAAAATATATAAAATAAATAATATACACATGTCTATTAAATGTATATTTAAATATAAAAACGAATAAAGCCAATGAGTATTAGTTAAGAATGTTGTTGTCTATATTATATATGACTCCCGTTTTCGACAAAAACTCATCATCGGGTAATTTTAATTTTAATTTTACCTGATGATGACTTTTTGTCGAAACGATAGTAATATATAATATATACAACAACATTCTTCATTAATACTCATTGCCATTATTCTTTTTTTATATTTAAATATATATTTTAATATACATGTGTATATTTATTTATTTTATATATATTTTTATTAATGATCACTAATATTAAATTATAATTTTTTTTTTCTATCTATTTGAATATTTATTTTTAAAAATCTTTTTAATTTTTATTTTTAATTTTCTAAATTCATCTTTGTTTTTGCTACATTGTTAATTTTCAATAAGTAGCACATCAATTTTGTAAAATTTTAAATATTTTAACATTTGTAAAATACAGCCCGCGGCGCCGGGGAACCCCTGCCCAATTTTCTTCAATAATCTGAGCTAACTTAAATAATTTTTCTACAAATTTCCATTTTATTTTCAAATGTCAGTAACTCGCATCAACACACACATATATAAGCGAATTACTTCCAGTCTTCAACAATCATTTTCTTAATGTTTAAATTATTTTTAGCTTATGTAAAATAGTATTGCCTGCGGGCGCCGGGGAACCCCTGCCCAATTTTTTTTAATATTCAATGCAAACTAGAAATTATTTTTCTTAACATTTCTATATTATTTACCAAATATAAGTAAAACATGCATCAACACACACACACACACACACATAGACACATTTTAGCGCCTAATTTCTATTGTTTACCACACACTATTTTCGATATTTTAAAATTATTTTTAGCTTTCTAAAATAGTTCTGCCTGCGGGCGCCGGGGAACCCCTGCTCAATTTTATTTTATATTTGAACTAACTAAAATTAATTTTCTAAAAATTTCCATATTATTTTTCCAATGTAAGTAAATTCGCATCAACACACCACACAAACACACACTCTTATACACATTTTAGCGCATTACTTCCACTATACAACAAACATCATTTTCTTAATTTTTTAAATTATTTTTAGCCTATGGAAAATAGTATTGCCTGCGGGCGCCGGGGAACCCTTGCCCAATTTTCTTCAATAATCTGAGCTAACTTAAATAATTTTTCTACAAATTTCCATTTTATTTTCAAATGTCAGTAACTCGCATCGACACAACACACATACACACATAATATAAGCGAATTACTTCCAGTCTTCAACAGTCATATTTTCTTAATTTTAAATTATTTTTAGCCTATGGAAAATAGTATTGCCTGCGGGCGCCGGGGAACCCCTGCCCAATTTTTTTTAATATTCAATGCAAACTAGAAATTATTTTTCTTAGAATTCCGATATTATTTTGCAAATGTTAATATACTACCAACGATATAATATCTACAAAAATATTAACACACTTTATCGAATAATTATTAATAAATAAAAAATATATATAAAATAAATAAATATACACATGTCTATTAAAATGTATATTTAAATATAAAAAACGAATAAAGCCAATGAGTATTAGTTAAGAATGTTGTTGTCTATATTATATATTATATTGTTTTCGACAAAACTCATCATCGGGTAATTTTAATTTTAATTTTACCTGATGATGACTTTTTGTCGAAACGATAGTAATATATAATATATACAACAACATTCTTCATTAATACTCATTGCCATTATTCTTTTTTTATATTTAAATATATATTTTAATATACATGTGTATATTTATTTATTTTATATATATTTTTTATTAATGATCACTAATATTAAATTATAATTTTTTTTTTCTATCTATTTGAATATTTATTTTTAAAAATCCTTTTAATTTTTATTTTTAATTTTCTAAATTCATCTTTGTTTTTGCTACATTGTTAATTTTCAATAAGTAGCACATCAATTTTGTAAAATTTTAAATATTTTAACATTTGTAAAAAAATACAGCCCGGGCGCCTAGGAACTCCTGGCCAATTTTTTTCAATAATCCGAGCTAACTTAAATAATTTTTCTACAAATTTCCATTTTATTTTCAAATGTCAGTAACTCGCATCAACACACACATATATAAGCGAATTACTTCCAGTCTTCAACAATCATTTTCTTAATGTTTAAATTATTTTTAGCTTATGTAAAATAGTATTGCCTGCAGGCATGGAACCCCTGCCCAATTTTTTTTAATATTCAATGCAAACTAGAAATTATTTTTCTTAACATTTCTATATTATTTTTCAAATATAAGTAAACATGCATCAACACAACACACACACACGCACACATATACACATACTAGCGAATAATTTCTATTGTTTACCACACACTATTTTCGATATTTTAAAATTATTTTTAGCTTTCTAAAATAGTTCTGCCTGCGGGCGCCGGGGAACCCCTGCTCAATTTTATTTTATATTTGAACTAACTAAAATTAATTTTCTAAAAATTTCCATATTATTTTTCCAATGTAAGTAAATTCGCATCAACACACCACAAACACACACTCATATACACATTTTAGCGCATAACTTCCACTATACAACAAACATCATTTTCTTAATTTTAAATTATTTTTAGCTTATGTAAAATAGTATTGCCTGCGGGGAAGAACCCCTGCCCAATTTTTTTCAATATTCTGAGCTAACTTAAATAATTTTTCTACAAATTTCCATTTTATTTTCAAATGTAAGTAACTCGCATCAACACACACATATATAAGCGAATTACTTCCAGTTTTCAACAGTCAACGTTTTCTTAAATTTTAAAATATTTTTAGCATTTGTAAGAAAATACAGCCTGCGGGCGCCGGGGAACCCTCGCTCAATTTTTTAATTATCATAAGCTAACTTATGGAACTATTTTTCTTAGAATTCCGATATTATTTTGCAAATGTTAATATACTACCAACGATATAATATCTACAAAAATATTAACACACTTTATCGAATAATTATTAATAAATAAAAAATATATATAAAATAAATAAATATACACATGTCTATTAAAATGTATATTTAAATATAAAAACGAATAAAGCCAATGAGTATTAGTTAAGAATGTTGTTGTCTATATTATATATTACTACTGTTTTCGACAAAAACTCATCATCGGGTAATTTTAATTTTAATTTTACCTGATGATGACTTTTTGTCGAAACGATAGTAATATATAATATATACAACAACATTCTTCATTAATACTCATTGCCATTATTCTTTTTTTATATTTAAATATATATTTTAATATATGTGTATATTTATTTATTTTATATATATTTTTATTAATGATCACTAATATTAAATTATAATTTTTTTCTATCTATTTGAATATTTATTTTTAAAAATCCTTTTAATTTTTATTTTTAATTTTCTAAATTCATCTTTGTTTTGCTACATTGTTAATTTTCAATAAGTAGCACATCAATTTTGTAAAATTTTAAATATTTTAACATTTGTAAAAATACAGCCCGCGGGCGCCTAGGAACTCCTGGCCAATTTTTTCAATAATGAGCTAACTTAAATAATTTTTCTACAAATTTCCATTTTATTTTCAAATGTCAGTAACTCGCATCAACACACACATATATAAGCGAATTACTTCCAGTCTTCAACAATCATTTTCTTAATGTTTAAATTATTTTTAGCTTATGTAAAATAGTATTGCCTGCGGGCCGGGAACCCCTGCCCAATTTTTTTAAATAATCAATGCAAACTAGAAATTATTTTTCTTAACATTTCTATATTATTTTTCAAATATAAGTAAACATGCATCAACACAACACACACGCACACATATACACATACTAGCGAATAATTTCTATTGTTTACCACACACTATTTTCGATATTTTAAAATTATTTTTAGCTTTCTAAAATAGTTCTGCCTGCGGGCGCCGGGGAACCCCTGCTCAATTTTATTTTATATTTGAACTAACTAAAATTAATTTTCTAAAAATTTCCATATTATTTTTCCAATGTAAGTAAATTCGAATCATCACACCACACAAACACACACTCTTATACACATTTTAGCGCATTACTTCCACTATACAACAAACATCATTTTCTTAATTTTTTAAATTATTTTTAGCCTATGGAAAATAGTATTGCCTGCGGGCGCCGGGGAACCCCTGCCCAATTTTCTTCAATAATCTGAGCTAACTTAAATAATTTTTCTACAAATTTCCATTTTATTTTCAAATGTCAGTAACTCGCATCAACACACACATATATAAGCGAATTACTTCCAGTCTTCACAAATCATTTTCTTAATTTTTAAATTATTTTTAGCATATGTAAAATAGTATTGCCTGCGGGCGCCGGGGAACCCCTGCCCAATTTTTTTTAATATTCAATGCAAACTAGAAATTATTTTTCTTAGAATTCCGATATTATTTTGCAAATGTTAATATACTACCAACGATATAATATCTACAAAAATATTAACACACTTTATCGAATAATTATTAATAAATAAAAAATATATATAAAATAAATAAATATACACATGTCTATTAAAATGTATATTTAAATATAAAAACGAATAAAGCCAATGAGTATTAGTTAAGAATGTTGTTGTCTATATTATATATTACTATTGTTTTCGACAAAAACTCATCATCGGGTAATTTTAATTTTAATTTTACCTGATGATGACTTTTTGTCGAAACGATAGTAATATATAATATATACAACAACATTCTTCATTAATACTCATTGCCATTATTCTTTTTTTATATTTAAATATATATTTTAATATACATGTGTATATTTATTTATTTTATATATATTTTTTATTAATGATCACTAATATTAAATTATAATTTTTTTTTTCTATCTATTTGAATATTTATTTTTAAAAATCCTTTTAATTTTTATTTTTAATTTTCTAAATTCATCTTTGTTTTTGCTACATTGTTAATTTTCAATAAGTAGCACATCAATTTTGTAAAATTTTAAATATTTTAACATTTGTAAAAAAATACAGCCCGCGGGCGCATAGGAACTCCTGGCCAATTTTTTTCAATAATCCGAGCTAACTTAAATAATTTTTCTACAAATTTCCATTTTATTTTCAAATGTCAGTAACTCGCATCAACACACACATATATAAGCGAATTACTTCCAGTCTTCAACAATCATTTTCTTAATGTTTAAATTATTTTTAGCTTATGTAAAATAGTATTGCCTGCAGGCCTGGGAACCCCTGCCCAATTTTTTTTAATATTCAATGCAAACTAGAAATTATTTTTCTTAACATTTCTATATTATTTTTCAAATATAAGTAAACATGCATCAACACAACACACACACACGCACACATATACACATACTAGCGAATAATTTCTATTGTTTACCACACAGTATTTTCGATATTTTAAAATTATTTTTAGCTTTCTAAAATAGTTCTGCCTGCGGGGAACCCCTGCTCAATTTTATTTTATATTTGAACTAACTAAAGAAATTAATTTTCTAAAAATTTCCATATTATTTTTCCAATGTAAGTAAATTCGCATCAACACACCACACAAACACACACTCTTATACACATTTTAGCGCATAACTTCCACTATACAACAAACATCATTTTCTTAATTTTTTAAATTATTTTTAGCTTATGTAAAATAGTATTGCCTGCAGGGGAACCCTGCCCAATTTTCTTCAATAATCTGAGCTAACTTAAATAATTTTTCTACAATTTCCATTTTATTTTCAAATGTAGTAACTCGCATCAACACACACATAATATAAGCGAATTACTTCCAGTCTTCAACAATCATTTTCTTAATTTTTAAAATATTTTTAGCATTTGTAAGAAATAGTACAGCCTGCGGCGCCGGGGAACCCTCGCCCAATTTTTTTAATATCATATGCAAACTAGAAATTATTTTTCTTAGAATTCCGATATTATTTTGCAAATGTTAATATACTACCAACGATATAATATCTACAAAAATATTAACACACTTTATCGAATAATTTTAATAAATAAAAATATATATAAAATAAATAAATATACACATGTCTATTAAAATGTATATTTAAATATAAAAAACGAATAAAGCCAATGAGTATTAGTTAAGAATGTTGTTGTCTATATTATATATTATTTTCGACAAAACTCATCATCGGTAATTTTAATTTTAATTTTACCTGATGATGACTTTTTGTCGAAACGATAGTAATATATAATATATACAACAACATTCTTCATTAATACTCTTGCCATTATTCTTTTTATATTTAAATATATATTTTAATATACATGTGTATATTTATTTATTTTATATATATTTTATTAATGATCACTAATATTAAATTATAATTTTTTTCTATCTATTTGAATATTTATTTTTAAAAATCTTTTAATTTTTATTTTTAATTTTCTAAATTCATCTTTGTTTTTGCTACATTGTTAATTTTCAATAAGTAGCATCAATTTTGTAAAATTTTAAATATTTTAACATTTGTAAAAATACAGCCCGCGGCGCCTAGAACTCCTGGCCAATTTTTCAATAATCCGAGCTAACTTAAATAATTTTTCTACAAATTTCCATTTTATTTTCAAATGTCAGTAACTCGCATCAACACACACATATATAAGCGAATTACTTCCAGTCTTCAACAATCATTTTCTTAATGTTTAAATTATTTTTAGCTTATGTAAAATAGTATTGCCTGCGGGCCGGGAACCCCTGCCCAATTTTTTTAATATTCAATGCAAACTAGAAATTATTTTTCTTAACATTTCTATATTATTTTTCAAATATAAGTAAACATGCATCAACACACACACACACACACACCCATCAACTCATACTAGAGAATAACATCTATTGTTTACCACACAGTATTTTCGATATTTTAAAATTATTTTTAGCTTTCTAAAATAGTTCTGCCTGCGGGGAACCCCTGCTCAATTTTATTTTATATTTGAACTAACTAAAATTAATTTTCTAAAAATTTCCATATTATTTTTCCAATGTAAGTAAATTCGCATCAACACACCACACAAACACACACTCTTATACACATTTTAGCGCATAACTTCCACTATACAACAAACATCATTTTCTTAATTTTTAAATTATTTTTAGCCTATGTAAAATAGTATTGCCTGCAGGCCGGGGAACCCCTGCCCAATTTTCTTCAATAATCTGAGCTAACTTAAAAATTTTTCTACAAATTTCCATTTTATTTTCAAATGTCAGTAACTCGCATCAACACACACATAAAATAAGCGAATTACATATAGTTTTCAACAGTCTTCGTTTTCTTAATTTTTAAATTATTTTTAGCATTTGTAAGAAAATACATATTGCGGGCGCTGGGAACCCTCGCTCAATTTTTTTAATTATTCAATGCAAACTTATGGAAATTATTTTCTTAGAATTCCGATATTATTTTGCAAATGTTAATATACTACCAACGATATAATATCTACAAAAATATTAACACACTTTATCGAATAATTATTAATAAATAAAAAATATATATAAAATAAATAAATATACACATGTCTATTAAAATGTATATTTAAATATAAAAAACGAATAAAGCCAATGAGTATTAGTTAAGAATGTTGTTGTCTATATTATATATTACTACCGTTTTCGACAAAAACTCATCATCGGGTAATTTTAATTTTAATTTTACCTGATGATGACTTTTGTCGAAACGATAGTAATATATAATATATACAACATTCTTCATTAATACTCATTGCCATTATTCTTTTTATATTTAAATATATATTTTAATATACATGTGTATATTTATTTATTTTATATATATTTTATTAATGATCACTAATATTAAATTATAATTTTTTTCTATCTATTTGAATATTTATTTTTAAAAATCCTTTCAATTTTTATTTTTAATTTTCTAAATTCATCTTTGTTTTCGCTACATTGTTAATTTTCAATAAGTAGCACATCAATTTTGTAAAATTTTAAATATTTTAACATTTGTAAAAAAATACAGCCCGCGGGCGCCTAGGAACTCCTGGCCAATTTTTTTCAATAATCCGAGCTAACTTAAATAATTTTTCTACAAATTTCCATTTTATTTTCAAATGTCAGTAACTCGCATCAACACACACATATATAAGCGAATTACTTCCAGTCTTCAACAATCATTTTCTTAATGTTTAAATTATTTTTAGCTTATGTAAAATAGTATTGCCTGCAGGCGCCGGGGAACCCCTGCCCAATTTTTTTTAATATTCAATGCAAACTAGAAATTATTTTTCTTAACATTTCTATATTATTTTTCAAATATAAGTAAACATGCATCAACACACCACACAAACACACACTCTTATACACATACTAGCGAATAATTTCTATTGTTTACCACACAGTATTTTCGATATTTTAAAATTATTTTTAGCTTTCTAAAATAGTTCTGCCTGCGGGCGCCGGGGAACCCCTGCTCAATTTTATTTTATATTTGAACTAACTAAAATTAATTTTCTAAAAATTTCCATATTATTTTTCCAATGTAAGTAAATTCGCATCAACACACCACACAATCACACTCTTATACACATTTTAGCGCATAACTTCCACTATACAAAAACATCATTTTCTTAATTTTTTAAATTATTTTTAGCTTATGTAAAATAGTATTGCCTGCGGGCATGGGGAACCCCTGCCCAATTTTCTTCAATAATCTGAGCTAACTTAAATAATTTTTCTACAAATTTCCATTTTATTTTCAAATGTCAGTAACTCGCATCAACACACACATATATAAGCGAATTACTTCCAGTCTTCAACAATCATTTTCTTAATGTTTAAATATTTTTAGCATTTGTAAGAAAATACAGCCTGCGGGCGCCGGGGAACCCTCGCTCAATTTTTTAATTATCATAAGCTAACTTATGGAACTATTTTTCTTAGAATTCCGATATTATTTTGCAAATGTTAATATACTACCAACGATATAATATCTACAAAAATATTAACACACTTTATCGAATAATTTTAATAAATAAAATATATATAAAATAAATAAATATACACATGTCTATTAAAATGTATATTTAAATATAAAAACGAATAAAGCCAATGAGTATTAGTTAAGAATGTTGTTGTCTATATTATATATTACTACCATTTTCGACAAAACTCATCATCGGGTAATTTTAATTTTAATTTTACCTGATGATGACTTTTGTCGAAACGATAGTAATATATAATATATACAACAACATTCTTCATTAATACTCATTGAAATTATTCTTTTTTATATTTAAATATATATTTTAATATACATGTGTATATTTATTTATTTTATATATATTTTTTATTAATGATCACTAATATTAAATTATAATTTTTTTTTTCTATCTATTTGAATATTTATTTTTAAAAATCTTTTTAATTTTTATTTTTAATTTTCTAAATTCATCTTTGTTTTTGCTACATTGTTAATTTTCAATAAGTAGCACATCAATTTTGTAAAATTTTAAATATTTTAACATTTGTAAAAAAATACAGCCCGCGGGCGCCTAGGAACTCCTGGCCAATTTTTTTCAATAATCCGAGCTAACTTAAATAATTTTTCTACAAATTTCCATTTTATTTTCAAATGTCAGTAACTCGCATCAACACACACATATATAAGCGAATTACTTCCAGTCTTCAACAATCATTTTCTTAATGTTTAAATTATTTTTAGCTTATGTAAAATAGTATTGCCTGCGGGCGCCGGGGAACCCCTGCCCAATTTTTTTTAATATTCAATGCAAACTAGAAATTATTTTTCTTAACATTTCTATATTATTTTTCAAATATAAGTAAACATGCATCAACACACCACACAAACACACACTCTTATACACATTTTAGCGCATAACTTCTATTGTTTACCACACAGTATTTTCTATATTTTAAAATTATTTTTAGCTTTCTAAAATAGTTCTGCCTGCGGGCGCCGGGGAACCCCTGCTCAATTTTATTTTATATTTGAACTAACTAAAGAAATTAATTTTCTAAAAATTTCCATATTATTTTTCCAATGTAAGTAAATTCGCATCAACACACCACACAAACACACACTCTTATACACATTTTAGCGCATAACTTCCACTATACGACAAACATCATTTTCTTAATTTTTTAAATTATTTTTAGCTTATGTAAAATAGTATTGCCTGCGGGCATGGGGAACCCCTGCCCAATTTTCTTCAATAATCTGAGCTAACTTAAGAATTTTTCTACACATTTCCATTTTATTTTCAAACGTAAGAAACTCTCATACACACCTATTATAAGCGAAGTACTTCCAGTTGTAAACACTAATCGTTTTCATAATTTTTAAAATATTTTTAGCATTTGTAACAAAATACAGCCTGCGGGCGCCGGGGAACCCTCGCTCAATTTTTAATATATCATAAGCAAACTATGAACTTATTTTTCTTAGAATTACGATATTATTTTGCAAATGTTAATATACTACCAACGATATAATATCTACAAAAATATTAACACACTTTATCGAATAATTTTTAATAAATAAAAAATATATATAAAATAAATAAATATACACATGTCTATTAAAATGTATATTTAAATATAAAAAACGAATAAAGCCAATGAGTATTAGTTAAGAATGTTGTTGTCTATATTATATATTATTATTATGTTTTCGACAAAAACTCATCATCGGGTAATTTTAATTTTAATTTTACCTGATGATGACTTTTTGTCGAAACGATTGTAATAAATAATATATACAACAACATTCTTCATTAATACTTTGCCATTATTCTTTTTTATATTTAAATATATATTTTAATATACATGTGTATATTTATTTATTTTATATATATTTTTTATTAATGATCACTAATATTAAATTATAATTTTTTTTTTCTATCTATTTGAATATTTATTTTTAAAAATCCTTTTAATTTTTATTTTTCATTTTCTAAATTCATCTTTGTTTTTGCTACATTGTTAATTTTCAATAAGTAGCACATCAATTTTGTAAAATTTTAAATATTTTAACATTTGTAAAAAAATACAGCCCGCGGGCGCCTAGGAACTCCTGGCCAATTTTTTTCAATAATCCGAGCTAACTTAAATAATTTTTCTACAAATTTCCATTTTATTTTCAAATGTCAGTAACTCGCATCAACACACACATATATAAGCGAATTACTTCCAGTCTTCAACAATCATTTTCTTAATGTTTAAATTATTTTTAGCTTATGTAAAATAGTATTGCCTGCGGGCGCCGGGGAACCCCTGCCCAATTTTTTTTAATATTCAATGCAAACTAGAAATTATTTTTCTTAACATTTCTATATTATTTTTCAACTATAAGTAAACATGCATCAACACAACACACACACACACACATATACACATACTAGCGAATAATTTCTATTGTTTACCACACAGTATTTTCGATATTTTAAAATTATTTTTAGCTTTCTAAAATAGTTCTGCCTGCGGGCGCCGGGGAACCCCTGCTCAATTTTATTTTATATTTGAACTAACTAAAATTAATTTTCTAAAAATTTCCATATTATTTTTCCAATGTAAGTAAATTCGCATCAACACACCACACAAACACACACTCTTATACACATTTTAGCGCATAACTTCCACTATACAACAAACATCATTTTCTTAATTTTTTAAATTATTTTTAGCTTATGTAAAATAGTATTGCCTGCGGGCGCCGGGGAACCCCTGCCCAATTTTCTTCAATAATCTGAGCTAACTTAAATAATTTTTCTACAAATTTCCATTTTATTTTCAAATGTCAGTAACTCGCATCAACACACACATATATAAGCGAATTACTTCCAGTCTTCAACAATCATTTTCTTAATGTTTAAATTATTTTTAGCTTATGTAAAATAGTATTGCCTGCGGGCGCCGGGGAACCCTCGCTCAATTTTTAATATTCAATGCAAACTTATGTAACTATTTTTCTTAGAATTCCGATATTATTTTGCAAATGTTAATATACTACCAACGATATAATATCTACAAAAATATTAACACACTTTATCGAATAATTTTTAATAAATAAAAAATATATATAAAATAAATAAATATACACATGTCTATTAAAATGTATATTTAAATATAAAAAACGAATAAAGCCAATGAGTATTAGTTAAGAATGTTGTTGTCTATATTATATATTACTACCATTTTCGACAAAAACTCATCATCGGGTAATTTTAATTTTAATTTTACCTGATGATGACTTTTTGTCGAAACGATAGTAATAAATAATATATACAACAACATTCTTCATTAATACTCTTTGCCATTATTCTTTTTTTATATTTAAATATATATTTTAATATACATGTGTATATTTATTTATTTTATATATATTTTTTATTAATGATCACTAATATTAAATTATAATTTTTTTTTCTATCTATTTGAATATTTATTTTTAAAAATCCTTTTAATTTTTATTTTTAATTTTCTAAATTCATCTTTGTTTTTGCTACATTGTTAATTTTCAATAAGTAGCACATCAATTTTGTAAAATTTTAAATATTTTAACATTTGTAAAAAAATACAGCCCGCGGGCGCCTAGGAACTCCTGGCCAATTTTTTTCAATAATCCGAGCTAACTTAAATAATTTTTCTACAAATTTCCATTTTATTTTCAAATGTCAGTAACTCGCATCAACACACACATATATAAGCGAATTACTTCCAGTCTTCAACAATCATTTTCTTAATGTTTAAATTATTTTTAGCTTATGTAAAATAGTATTGCCTGCGGGCCGGGAACCCCTGCCCAATTTTTTAATATTCAATGCAAACTAGAAATTATTTTTTCTTAACATTTCTATATTATTTTTCAAATATAAGTAAACATGCATCAACACAACACACACACACACTCTTATACACATACTAGCGAATAATTTCTATTGTTTACACACACTATTTTCGATATTTTAAAATTATTTTTAGCTTTCTAAAATAGTTCTGCCTGCGGGGCATAGGGAACCCTGCTCAATTTTATTTTATATTTGAACTAACTAAAAATTAATTTTCTAAAAATTTCCATATTATTTTTCCAATGTAAGTAAATTCGCATCAACACACCACACAAGCACACACTCTTATACACATTTTAGCGCATTACTTCCACTATACAACAAACATAATTTTCTTAATTTTTTAAATTATTTTTAGCCTATGGAAAATAGTATTGCCTGCGGGCGCTGGGGAACCCTTGCCCAATTTTCTTCAATAATCTGAGCTAACTTATAAATTTTTCTACAAATTTCCATTTTATTTTCAAATGTCAGTAACTCGCATCAACACACACATATATAAGCGAATTACTTCCAGTCTTCAACAATCATTTTTCTTAATGTTTAAAATATTTTTAGCTTATGTAAAATAGTATTGCCTGCGGGCGCCGGGGAACCCCTGCCCAATTTTTTTTAATATTCAATGCAAACTAGAAATTATTTTTCTTAGAATTCCGATATTATTTTGCAAATGTTAATATACTACCAACGATATAATATCTACAAAAATATTAACACACTTTATCGAATAATTTTTAATAAATAAAAAATATATATAAAATAAATAAATATACACATGTCTATTAAAATGTATATTTAAATATAAAAAACGAATAAAGCCAATGAGTATTAGTTAAGAATGTTGTTGTCTATATTATATATTACTACCATTTTCGACAAAAACTCATCATCGGGTAATTTTAATTTTAATTTTACCTGATGATGACTTTTTGTCGAAACGATAGTAATAAATAATATATACAACAACATTCTTCATTAATACTCTTTGCCATTATTCTTTTTTTATATTTAAATATATATTTTAATATACATGTGTATATTTATTTATTTTATATATATTTTTTATTAATGATCACTAATATTAAATTATAATTTTTTTTTCTATCTATTTGAATATTTATTTTTAAAAATCCTTTTAATTTTTATTTTTAATTTTCTAAATTCATCTTTGTTTTTGCTACATTGTTAATTTTCAATAAGTAGCACATCAATATTGTAAAATTTTAAATATTTTAACATTTGTAAAAAAATACAGCCCGCGGGCGCCTAGGAACTCCTGGCCAATTTTTTTCAATAATCTGAGCTAACTTAAATAATTTTTCTACAAATTTCCATTTTATTTTCAAATGTCAGTAACTCGCATCAACACACACATATATAAGCGAATTACTTCCAGTTTTCAACAATCATCATTTTCTTAATGTTTAAATTATTTTTAGCTTATGTAAAATAGTATTGCCTGCGGGCGCCGGGGAACCCCTGCCCAATTTTTTTTTATACCCCGAGCTATCTAATAAATTTAGTACTTTAAAATTGTCTTTATTATTTTTCCAATGTAAGTAAATTCGCATCAACACAACACACAAACACACACTCATATACACATTGTAGCGCATAACTTCTACTATTTAACAAACATTATTTTCTTAATTTTTGAATTATTTTTAGGTTTTGTAAAGCAGTACAGCCAACGGTCGCCGGGGAACCCCTACTCAATTTTTTTTAATATTCAATGCAAACTATAGAATGTCCTGGGTTGAGGAATTAGATATGAGTAAGCTTGATTCTATAGATTTTGACATTGTTGTTAACAGTAGTCCAATAGTGAACAAAGAAGACATTATTTCACCCGTAAAGAGTTCAAATGAAAAATACAAACCAGTAGCAAGTCCACTGAGGAACGCTTTGATGAAGAGAACACCAGTTAAGTCTGGTATTATATTACCACCTGGTGCAGAAAACAGATTCCCAGATAGTGCATATCACAGGATGCACAACGAAAAAACATATAGTGGTTGCACGTTTCGAGAAGGTCAGTTTTGATTACAAAAGAAGAATGGTCGCTTATTGAGTACGTAAATGACAAAGGTAACATACGTTTTCATACATCAAAGTACCCAACACTGTTTAGGAAGCATATACAAACAGTAAACAACACGTGTGTTGTTAATGTAAAATCGGCAAACTATACTAAACATTCGAATGATTATGTTGATATGTATTGCAGTCATCCGGGTTGCAAGAGTTTTAAACTCTTGGTTGAACCGCAAACGAATGAAACTGTTCTAGTCGTTGTATGGAGTTCCAATTTACATTACTACCATGATCCTGGCTATGCTTTGACAAACCATGTCAAGGGTATAGAAAGGGACATGGTTGGAGAAATGTTAAAGAAAATGAAAGTATTTACGTACGAAGAAGAAACCATAAAATCTCTTTCACCGAGTAAGTATGCCAGGGGGAATAATCAAAATGTGAAGTCTGGTGATACTCTGAGAAAAATTCGATCGGAGAGAATAAGTGCAGATGATAACGATGGTGACGATATGATAGATTTGTTAAAAATGTATTCTGAAAATACTGATTATGTGAGACATGTTGGTTTACCTACGTATGTACATATTTACAGTGATGTACAGTTGGATCTAGTGACAAAATTGAAATTAAATTCCAGAGGAACGATAACTGGTTATTTGGATGCTACGGGTACGGTGGTTAGAAAAGTGAATAATAATAGCAAGAGAGTTCTTTACTATGGTATGGTTGTACAAGCACCTTTACCTGAAAATTCTAATATTACATGCCCAATTTTAGAAATGGTCAGTTCGTCGCATGATATTGTTGCAATTTCCACATGGCTTATGGCATTCAAAGCATTCGTTATAAAAAGCAAACAGAATTGGCCTCTGTTCACCAATGTAGTGACTGATTTTAGTTATGCACAAATGCATTCGTTGAGTTTAGGATGGAATGGGTTTGAATCTGTTTTTGATTACCTAAATTGGTGTCATGATGTGTTGTATGAGAATAAAGATGGATCAAATATGACTGTTATAAATGCTTGTGTAAATCATTACACTAAGATAATAGTAAATCATGTGTACACGTACTTTAAGCCTTGTAGTGAAACTGTTAAAAATGTACAAAAGAAAATAATGAATAACTCTATAATCGATTGGATTTGCTTATTGTTCAACATGGAGAGCATAGAAGACATTATACAATGGTTTAACTTGTTTGCGGTTGTATTGTTGGCTAAAATCAAAACTAAGGAGATGAGACGTGCATTTGATAATTTAAAGAACAAGTGTAAAGATAATTGTCGACCACTGAGCTGTGAAAGTGTGGACGACTGTACTTTTAATGATATAAAGATTTATGTGAAACACCAACGGAAAATCTTTGTTGTATTACAAATTTATGAACATAAAAGATAAAATTAAATCTGACCTGATGATTTGTGTGACAATAATGAGGCTGAAACAAACGAATATTTTAGTGAGGAATATTTGAATAGTTTTATTCTCAAGTGTGTGCCATTTTACCGCTTTGGACGCCTATAATGAATGTAAAATAAAAATGGTGTTTCATTACGACAAAGTAACGCTATTGTAGAGTCTTGGTTTAAAACTGTCAAGATAGACATGTTGGGAAGTGATCGCAGACTGAAATGTGGACGATTTGTTAGAATGACGCGTAATCGTGTGCTTAATGTATGCAAACAAGTACAGTTCAATATTAGAAAAGAAGGTGTACACGGATCCTTCAGTTTGATCAACAGAAAAGTTAAAAGAAAAAACAGTTAAAACAATCGCTGTGGACTGTGAGCAGGGTATTGACGAAAAAAATGCAACTGTTGACGAAACGTTTTTAGATTCGGTAGAAGAATGGGGAAAGAAAGAAAAACAACACAAGCATTTGCAACCAAAAAGTTACTGTCCTTTTAGAGAATCGCAGAGTGTTAAAATGACGGATAACGTTATGAACAAGATAACTAATGTATTAACAATAGGTGAACACTGTGAGTGAGCACAATGACACGAGAAAGACACATTTTTCTACTACTGGTGATCATGGGTCTCATTTGAATGTGGAATCTTCTTGCGAAATGGAGCTTTACGGAAATAGATTGCCCAAAGACTTGACTTACTATCGAAATGTTAAGATGCCAAAGACCGATAATTATGTTCTTGGGTATTATGGATATTTAAGTGATGATTTAATTTTCAAAGAACTAGTATTTAGAGATTTTGACTCGTTGTCTGGGCACAATTGGCTGATAATTTTGTTATAGATACATGTTTGGCCTTAAAGGTGTATGAATTAAGACTGAAAATGTAAAAGTTTTATCTTGCGAGATTGTTCGGAGATTAATGGAGAAAACAGATATTGGAGAGATTGAACGCAAAAAGATTGTCTTTAAAAAGAATAGCGTAGTGGTCTTACCGTGGAATATAGGTAGTTCTCATTGGATTATTGCATTTGTTGATTTTAATAAAAAAGAATGCATGATTATGGATCCTATAAGACCAAAGGACATATATAGTAGATTGTGTGAAAAGCGTTTTAAGGAATTAATTACAAGAATGAAAGAAAATTGTATCTATGGTGACAAGAATGAGTTTCCGTCTTTTAATTTTATTCCGTGTCCTATGCAAAGTATTCCAGTACAAAACGATGGATATAATTGTGGAGTTTTATAATATACTACATGTTCACAATCATGAGTGAATCATATTTTGATCCGGAGTTCGATGCTAATGAATACAGGTTTTATTTAAAAAATTATCTATTGGAAAGGTCTGAGAATTTGGTTGACGTGTGTTTATACTGCAATAGGTTATCGAACACACACCGTAGTGACAAAGACCAAAGTAATGTAGATTGGGTGTCATGTACACGGTGTGGACGATGGGTTGCTTTAAATTGTATTCCTAAAGAAGACAGAGTTGAGAATTATGAGAAAGTTGTTTTTCTGTGTTTGTTATGTCAGTAGAAATATAAAATCTTATTTATAAATATTCTACATCTTAGTAAGAAGATTTACGGTTTAATTTTTATAATTTATTTAATTCTTATTTTGTATTTTATGTCCACAGCCGAGTACGAATTATAACCACACCAATTGCACACGTCTGAAAAGTTTACATATAATACATAAATATACAGAGTAGCTTTATAGATGTGTGTAATTGACAGTCCGAAGTCTGTTAAGTATTCAATATCATTCAAGGACATTCATGTAATAGTGGATTCATCCAATGTTGCCTATAATATTCTTGAATAATGTTGATTCAAAGTGGGACGGTATTTTGTATATATGATTTATATGAAGACAAATTGTAATTAATTTTTTTATATTTGTTTTAGAAATACAAATTGTAAGTATTAAGCATAAAATATTAAAAAACAAATATATTTTAGGTTTATAAATTCTATGTGAATGATATACAAACAATGAACATTATCTAGGCGAATGGATTTTTAACTGTATTCCGATAATTCTACACACTAAATAAGTGAACATACACTTTTTTTATTATACCTATGTATTCATTTTTATTTCATAAATATTTATAGGCCGACAAATTCTTTGGAACTCCTGACCAGTATTCATGTATCAATACATCTATCAATATGCTGTCTTTGATAAGGTATTCATTTCACAGATAGAAAATTGTTATATATTTTAAAAAAAGTTTTCAATAAACTAATTTTATGAATACATTTGATGTTATTACTTATCCATACTAATTGTTTGTCCCTCTTTAAAAAATTAATAAAAATAATAATTGTTGTGTAAATCAAATGGAAGGGCTATTAAAATAGCTCCAGTAAAATGTATTGTTACCATAAAAGTTGTGTAATGGAAGATTATTTTTCAAACTGTTATTTCATAATTCAAAGTGACTAATTATTTGTATTATAATTTTGTTACAATTATTATTACAATATATCCTATTGTAGAGCAAGTGAACAGATCATATTCAATTATTTATATACGACATATTATAACGGTAATATATTATTTTAATATACAAATATATAATTATAATTATAAGATACTGTACTAAAAAAACTATATACTTATCTTACCTATTATCATTTGATTTAATATATTATACTTGTTATGTATAATATATTATAGTAAATGAAGGCACCATGCAATAACCAGTAAGTCCATTTTTTAAATGGTGACTTATTAGTATTATTCTTCAACTACAATTTTGTTATAATTATTATTATGATATGACACTTTTATAGAGCAAATGAACAGATAATGTAATATATTATTAATTATACTATAATAATTACAAAAAATGTACTATATATTATTGTAATTGTATAATATGTACTGTAAAAACTATACGTATATTATCATTTAATTTAATATATTATACTTAAATATATACTTGTTATGTATAATGTTTAGTAAATAGTATTATTATTATTATAACAATAGACAATTTAAAAATTGTATAGTCCTGAAACGGACTGTTTAAAAATGAAAAACAAATATACTTAGTAATAAACAGTTCCACTTTTTTTGTAAAACTAAATGACACTTGATATTCTCTTTTATTTGTGTGAACAACAAACGTCAGGCATTTTGTACTAATCGTACAATTCAAATAATATTAAAAAAAAAATTATAATGAGGCAAATGGCCCAAAGTAGACTAAAAATTACATGAACTGTAAGGCAAAACTATTTGAAAATGTAAATGAGAGTTACTATTGAGATACAGTAGGTATAATGGTTGTTTACTTGTTCTTCCTCTAATGTGTGAATAAACTCAGGATCTTTGTTACTATTGTAACTGTCACTAATTATTTGGCCATAAGCTGCAAATACTGTTTTATCAAAAATAAGCTTATTCTTAATAGTGATTTTAATCAAAATGAAATTTGTGAAATTATACATTCAATTAACGTTATATTATTAATCAAAATTATTTCCAATACGACAATAAATTATACACACAAAAAGGTCTAGTAATGTGTGGTCCTTTAAGTACACTTTTATCTGAATTATATTTGATAGATTATGAAACAAATAATATACTTTCCAACAATTTATATAGTCCATTTATTAAAGCTTATTTAAAATATGTAGATAATACATTCATTTTATTCAGAGATACAAATAGACAATCAGGAATTATGGTTAATAGTTTAAATAAAATTAATGAACATATTCAATTTACCTTAGAAACACAATTAAACAGTAAAATAAATTTCTTGGATCTCACGGTTAGCTTATAGTTAATAACAAATTTGAATTTAATATTTACAGAAAACCTATACAGACTGATTCTATTATACTTTTGGAATCTAAACATCCTTTCTCACAAAATATTGCATTTTTTAATTCTATTTTTTATTGACTTGAGCGTATTCCTTTAAATAAATATAATTATAATCATGAACTTAATATTATACATGATATATATATAGTGTGACCATAATTATTTTATCCTAAAGGGGACACTTAAATACATAAGTACATACGAATTGCAAATATTTTTAAGGTAATATAAAATATTAAATGTTTGTTGTGAAGGTGGACATCTTCTATTAATAAAAAAATCACAGAAATACCAAACATTATTTACATTTTTAAATGTTCATGTTTTTATTTTAATAAATTGATTAATATAATTAAAAAACTTGGTAAATAATATTTACCACCATAAACCGATTCGATTTTTCTACCGTACAACCAAAAACAGTTTGCAGTACCAAAACCGAACGACGAAATTGACCTAATCGGCAATCTTGTAAAAGATACTTTTTAAAAGTATTTAAATATTAGTATTTCTAAAAGAAATTAATAAAATACTAGTCTTGTATACTTTTTACAAGACTGCTAATCGATAATTTTAACGTACCTATAGGGTTTGTGATCGTATCGTTTGAATGTATTCATATAAATTATATTGTCATTGGTGTAATGGTGTATGCCAGGGGTCGGTAACCCGCGAAGTAATTTTTTGTGGTCCGCACAAAGGTGGTTAATTTTTACGTTTTATTTTTGTTCAATAATATTTTTCATATAATTTTCAATATTATTTAATTCCTTTTTCTTTATAAATAAAATCTAATCTAATCGTTAATAGTTAATGTTTATACTATATAGTTATATAGTCAGTTTAATACTTTAATCTATAAAATTATTATCATTATCTGATCGGAGTCGAAGATAATAATTGACTGCATTACTCAGTCATCGTTACTTTGCGATTTTAGCGATTAGTATGCTCCATGATTACGCCTTTACGTGTGACTGTCTGCGTTTGTAATAGTTTCATTTTACAAGTAAATTCAAACATTATGGCGACTAAAAAAAGAAAAATTTGTGAGAACATCGTTTTTTCAATAATTCTTGGGTTGATTTATACTTTTTTGTCGAAAACAAAGGTAAAGCATTATGTTTAATTTGTCACAAAACAGTAGCAGTAATGAACGAATATAACCTAGAACGGCATTATGATAGTGAACAGAAATCAGCTTTTGAAAATATCATTGGTGATTTTAGAAAAATAAAATTAATCATTTTAAATTTTAAATTAAATATAAAATTACAAGGCAAAGGAAAATTACTCACAGATATGTATACTGATATTAAAATGTTTCAAGTAAAAATTAAAACTATTGTACAATAATTTCGATCAACAAATCTTATATCATTTTTCATGTTGTAAATCGGCGATTGAATCTTTTGAAATACCATTGCAGTGGGATTTAATTAAACCTAAATTTCTCAATATCATTGAACAACTGCAAAACGAATTTTCAACAAGATTTAATGATTTTTATAAGTACGATAAAGAAATAAAATTATTTCAGAATCCTTTTTAAGTGGACATAAATAATGTCAAGAACAATTTACAAATGGAAGTCATTGAACTTCAAAATAACGAGGTTCTAAAAAATTCTTTATGGGAAGTAACTAGTTTGCCTCAATTTTATAGTTGTCTTCCAATATCTACATTCCCTGGAATCAGACAATTCGCACAAAAACTTACAGCGACGTTTGCAAGTACATATATATTATGTGAACAGACATTTTCTATTGTTAAGTACAGAAAAAATAAGCACTCTTCACTCCTTAGTGATGAACATTTACGCGCTGTATTACGAATCTCAACAAGTTTGCAAGCTGATATTGAACAATTAACTAATAAATTGCAGGCACAAAAATCGCATTCATTTACAAATATACAATTCTTTATTCAATTAAATTTTTTTCAGTAAAATTTGTATTTTTTTATACTCATATTTCCATGTAAAATTATCAAATATAATAGAAATACAATTATTAGTATTATATCATACGTAAATTTTTTTTTTTATTAATGTGGCCCTTGATGAACAATTGAAAAAAAAAATGGCCCGCATGGTTAAAAAGGTTGCCGACCCCTGGTGTATGCAGTAAAGTAACAGATACGCCATACAGCCGATTCGTGATCGTGTGAAGGGGCTCCTACATGATTAATAATATGGTGAATATTTGAATAAAATCGTTTCTCACTGTAGTGTGTTCTCTGGCACTCATTTTCATTTTATATATGTGGAGCTATCTACTGTTTTCATCTAAATTTACACAATACTCTTATCAATGTACATTTAAAAGTCAGGGGCTGTCGGTAGGTAACTTAATATACAAATCACTTGCTGGACCACTTGCTAACTTCACACACGTGAATATATAACGATATGTGAATGAATATTCACAAAAATATCCCTATAATAGTGTGGAAAATAAGAAAAAAACCCTTTGAAACGTATATGTAAGCACAATATAAAAAGACAATACGTACAATTAAAAAAGAAAAAGAGAAGAACTTTGGCTTTTGATTCTTATATTCGTTTTGTCACATAATTATACGTATGCAATTTTTCTGTTAACAGAATTGATGAAGGACAAATGCAGTCAAGTTGTGTGCGTATGTCGTATATTGACTTTGAATGTATTCACGGATTGATTTGATTGATCGAAACCACAATAACGACAATTATCGCGATTACGATTCATTCTTATTATGACTGTATGTAGTGTACATATTTATAACACTGACTTGTGCTGTATACGTATAAAAAAAAAACAATTTTGTTAAGTTTAAAACGCTTCAATATAATCGTCGCGCGAAACCGCGAAATTACGGCTGCTACGTTTCCGCAGCTATAGTCGTCAATCGTTCTGTGTTATCAATGTTATTATCACAATTTATTATCGTCGGGGAATATTATAAAAGATGTTTATGTGTTCTCTGGAAAAATAATCGCGGTGTATCTCTCTCTCCCGCACATATGTTGGCTTCCATGTATTAACGTCGTCTTTATACACACGCACATATCCATGGTCTTTGGCTTTTGCTCAGTGTTATAAATATATTAATGTATAATATGTTTATTTCCCCTTTACCACATAAAAATTTATCCCGTCCGTCTGTTTTTTTTCCCCCAAAACGAAATTCACTCGTTTCGTAAGTTTGTCTATTACATCCCGCCGTTGCGTTTCGCGCGTTCGTTTTTACAATATTTATTATTGTTGTTAGTTTTTATTATCGGTGTGTGTGTGTCTATATATATATATATATATAAATATAGTCGTTTTGTCTTGCCCGCTACTTCAGACGTCGCTAACATCCAGTCCGTTTCATTTTTCCCGTATTATCTATATATATTTATTTATATATATATATATAAGTTAGTAAATACTAAAAAGTAAAGAAAAAAAATATATACACACGCGCGCGCACAATAATATTTCGCTGAAACAATATCAAACCGACCACTGTCCTACACGCACACATAGTACATACACACATATACACTCAAACGGCGCGCGCGCGCACATCGTCTGTTTATATTTTATATATTACACACACACACACACATATTACATATATATGTTATATCGATTCCTGTGCGTTTTGAAATCGGTTTTCTAGGAATTCGATCGAAGATCGTCGCGTTGTCGTCACCGCCGAAACCGTAACCGAGTGCTCGTCGACGACCGGTTGATCCCGATTCCAATGACATACGCCATGAGAAAATGGAAGACTAAGCGCGACGTTCGTTGTTTTTGTTGAATCGCGAAGAGGAAGAGAAAGAGAAAAAGAATAGAAAACCGTAAGTAGGTCATTTTCATTCGCGCGCGCGACGCTATCACACTCAGCGCGTAGATCATCTGTAATGAGAGTATTTTACGAGGGTCGTCGTCGTTTGTTTTGGTAGACGAATGAAACTTTTCGCGAATTTTGTTACGAGTGACGAACCGACCATGTTCAACTCGACTCGTCGTTTAGTCATTTTTTTTCTCTCATTTGTTATAGCCGCCAGTCGTACCTAGCACTACTATGGGTCAGACGTTATCGGAACCCGTGACTACAAAACAGACTGAAAGCTGTCAGAACAAATATTTAAAAGTCGGTTCTAGCTCTATGCAAGGATGGAGAATCACCATGGAGGATTCTCACACTCATATACTGTCCCTTCCTGATGATCCGGAAGCCGCGTTTTTTGGAGTCTACGATGGCCACGGTGGTAATTATTGTATTTTCAAACACCAGACGTGTAGTAATAGTAATAGCATTACACAATCGGTTTTCAGTCGATTACATTATCTTGTAATCGTTGGAACAGAAAAATAGGTAATCTTCTCTTATATGTACCTACATATTTTTCGATACATTCTTTCATCGATAATACATAATACTCGATTATTCTCTTATTAAACAGTTATGATATTACTAATAGTATTATTTACTAACAATATAATTGTTCATTAAACATAAATTATACCATGTCATTTTAATTATTATCAATTAAATATCAAGATTATATCATTAAGAGTAATTTAACATATTATAGTCTGTGGTGAGGAGAAGGAGTGTTGCACAACTAAATGTACTGCGTACATTAACAGTTGTTTTTTTCCTGTAATAATTAAATATTTATGCATCTGGGTTGGTTAAATAGTGATTTATATTATTTAAAATTTTAAAAGAAAAGATTAGTTGTAACAGAAATATCAATAATATCAAAACAAAAATCTAATACCTCGTATTAGATTATCACACCTATCTTCAGAAAGCTTTTCGTATTTTACAAATGTTCAAATTTTTAAATGAAAATTAATTTTTATCAAAGTAAATCGTTTAATGTATATAAAATCGTAAAACAATATTTTTGGTTTTAGGAGCAAGTATAGCACAATATGCCGGCAAGCATTTACACAAATTTATTACTAAGAGACCTGAATATGCAGAAAATAAAATCATTGATGCCTTACAACTGGTAATACTGTGCTATTGTTAATATTCTAAAGTCATTAGATTTTCTAATATCATTTTTTTTTCTTTTTAGGGTATTATGGACATGGACAAGGCTATGGCTATTGATGAAGTTTTACGTGATGAACTTGCTGGCTCAACCGCTGTAATTGTTTTAGTAAAAGATAATGTAATATACTGTGTAAGTAACAGATATATGGTTCATATTTTCATTGTATTTGTGGGGTTACATTTTTCGTTATTCCTGAAACAGGCTAATGTTGGTGATTCAAGAGCTATTGCATCAGTGGGCGGTGTTGTAGAACCATTATCATATGATCACAAACCAAACAATGAGTTGGAAACTAAAAGAATCGAAGCTGCCGGTGGTTGGGTCATGTTTAACAGGGTGAATGGCAACTTAGCTTTATCAAGAGCTCTAGGCGACTTTATATTTAAAAAGAATGACCAAAAGAAGTTAGAAGAACAAATTGTTATTGGTAAACATTATTGTTTTATTAATTTATTAAGTACCCTTTAAAATATGAAAAAAAAATTTTAATATATGTGTATATAAAAATGAATGAAAATTATTTGATATTTGGCTATTCATTTTAATTATATGAAACATTTTAATTGTTTATAAAAATAATATAATAATAATCTTTATTTTACGGAACATACAGAAATTAATTCTGATTACAATAATATAAATACATAATAATCTCTTTAATTTGTAGCATGGCCAGATATTGAAGTGAAGCCAGTCACAAAAGACTTAGAATTCATTGTGTTAGCTTGTGATGGTATTTGGGATGTAATGACTAATGAGGTAAGACATAATTTGAATTTAAAAATTACTATTACGACAGTTATATTTTGAGTCATTTAATATTAATGATATAAAGTGAAAATAAGTAGTTAATATTGAAAAAATTGGATAATAGTTGTATAATAATATTGTATATTATATTTTTAGGTTCCAAAATTTTATGTGTAATTCTTTTTTGTATTTTTGTCAAATTAAAGGAAGTTGTTGAATTTGTGCGACACCGCATTAGCAACGGCATTAATCCCGAAGATATATGTGAAGACCTTATGACTAGGTGTCTAGCGCCCAATGGCCAAATGGGCGGTCTTGGATGTGACAATATGACTGTTGTGATAGTTTGTTTTCTGGGAGACGGCACTTGGAATGATCTACAAATACAATGTTCCAAAAACGCAGCTCCAAAATCAAAGAGCCCAAGTAGCTCTCCAAAATCAAAAAGCCCTAATAGCTCTCCAACACCCAGTCACAAACCATGGCACTAGTATTTTCTATCATTGTTTTATTTTATTTTACTTTGGTTTTTACACATCATTTGTTTTCTGGCAATAAATTAATATAACTGAAAAAAATGTATATAATAGTATTGGGATAACTTTTTTTTAAAAAAAAATTGTTCGTGTCATAATATATTTTATTTAACTTTTTCCCCTTCCTTTTTTTATAATTGTTTGCCTTTTTGTAGATATAATAAATTAATATTACATTATGCCTTATTAAATCCCAAGTCATTTTTGTATTTATGTAAGGTTTTTTTTTATATACATATATATATGTATATATAATATGCTACAAAATACTAATAATGTCTAATACCTAATTTTGGAACACTAATAATGTAAATAACATTTTAATGTAACACACTAGTCCATCAAGAGCTTTAGAGGATGACGTACATTAATAATTATAATTATAAAAAATCAAAGCGTAAGTTGAATGTGAAACAAAAATTATACGTGAATATTTTAATACAAAACATATAGTGTGTGTAATTTTTATGTAATTTTAAACAAATAATTTGTACAATCAGGCGTTTTTAGTTTTTAGCACCCAAAGGACTGGCCGTATTGTAATTTTTGTGAATGAATATTAATAATAATAATAAAATAGTACAACTTGTATTTAATTGTTAAAACTATTGAGTGACATCAATTAATATTATATTTTTATTAGTTTTAAGAGTTATATATAACTTTAAAAAAAAACATGTCGTATATAGTTAACTACTAGAATTTGAAATAAAAAAGTATGGTTTCCTATGTGTATTAATAATAGTATATAATATATGTTATACACGTGAGTCTTGTGTCGAATTCAAAAAACACTATTTCATTATAACATAAAGCGTTTGAAAGAGAAAATCTAAGTTTAAAATGTGCATCTTCAAAAAATAAAACGTGTGTGAAGTTAGCAAGAGGGCCAGCAAGTAAAACGTATATTAAGTTGCCTATGTCTAACTCCTGACACTTAAATTAATATTGATAAGAATATTGGGTAATTTTATTGAAATACGGTAGATTGCACTGCATATTCAAATTTGATAAAAATGTATTTAAATTTCATTAAATATCAAATAATAATCCATTTACTTTGCTATAATATAATTTTTACAACCCATATAACATATATTATTCTCCATTCCATTTTTTTTTTATTATGAAGCGTTATTCATAATAAAATTGTTTGCAATTAAAAAACAATTTCAATAAAAAATATTAAGTTAAAATGAAATAAAGTAATATATATATATATATATATTATAATGCTTATACCAATATTGAAATATATTGTGAATGTAGTAAATATATAATGTCTACATATTTACATATTTTTGTACAAAAGAATACAGTCCTTTCATTTCCAATTTCAGAACGGTTTAACTGAAGTTATACTCATAGCAGAACACGAAGCCAACCAAATCGTTTTATAGGATATTATCTCCATAGTAACAACACTTGTTTACACTTTTAAATACTTCATGCCTTACAGATTACATTTCTGATAATTCTAAATTTTCATAGTCCACTCTCTACTTTAGGACATACCTATGTCTTAAATTTTTTGTTAATATTATTTTTAGTTACACAATTAGTACAAAATGCTTAACGTTTGCAAAAAAATATAAAGTGGCAATTTATGGTTTTATATATATATATATATATATAATTGTCTGATGCTGTCACACAGTTCGAAGTCCAATATTTGCTCTATAATCATTAACTGAAAGTGACTAATTAATTGATTAAATTTTTAATTAATTAATTAAATATTTATTAAAAAAAATTTTATTATCCATTTTTAGAGGCGAAAAAGGATATGCCAAAATTGGTCAAAAAGAGAGTACTCTTCTTAAAAAAAGGGGGAACAAAATTCTACTTTGATATCACTATTGAAGAGTGGAATTAAATAATTAATGAAAGGGATCAAATCATTAAAGATTTGAATTTAAAATGGAAAGGGAACGGCTCAAGAACTATATCACTTTGGATGAGTCCACTTATATTGTCATAAATTGCAATCAATACACTAAACAAATGGGAACTCTTATAAGAAGTGATAAAATTTAATTCACTGTAACAAAAGAAATGCTGTTTTTCCGCCTAATAATATTGAACACATATTTTATATTTGAATATTTTCTACAAAAGTAGAATATTCGCATCAACACAATACACACAGACACATTTACACATTATATTGTATTATTTCTATTTTTTAACACACATTATTTTCATCATTTGTCAATAATTCTTAGTTTTGTAAAATAGTTTGGCCCGCGGGCCCTGGAGAATTCCTGCCAAGATTTATTTTAAATTTTAAACTGACTAAAGAAATGTTTTGTCTATTGTTAAGTAGTTTTGCCTGAGGGCGCCGGGGAACCACTGGCCAAATTCTTTTTAATTTCTTAGCTGACTAACCCTACAGGTTCTAAACCTAAACGTAAGTACAGCTCTTCAGAACTGAATAACGCATTGAATTCTCCGTCTGTTAGCAGTATGTTGGATTACTATTTTACTATTTTACTTTTTTTTTCTTTTATTCTAAATATTTTGTTCTTTTTGTTTTTAGAAGCACCTCAGAAAACTTTTGATGACTTATTTGGCGAATCAAATACAAAGACCAACATAAAATCTGATGAAGACGATGATTTTATGTCAGATGGTTCCGATGACTATTTCAACCTCAAATCAGGTCGTATGTCGTTTTGTCCGCAGGCGCTGAGGAAACCCTGCCCAATTTTTTTTTAAATTTTGAACTGACTAAAGAAATTTTTTGTCTTTTTAAGGTAATTTTGCTCGCGGCCGCCGATAATCCCCTTCCAATTTTTTTTACTATTTTGAGCTAACTGAAGAAGTAATTTCTCTTTAAATTCCAATATTATTTTGCAAGTGAAAGTGTATTCGCAACAGCACAACACACACAGACACATTTACACATTTTATTGAATTACTTCTATTTTTTAGCACACCGTATTATCGTAATTTTTATTATAATTATTAGCTTTTTTAAAATAGTTTTGCCCGCGGGCACCGGGAATCCCCTGCCAAATTTTCTTTTTAAATTCTGAGCTGACCAATAATTTTTTTTGTCTTTTTAAAGTAGTTTTGCTAGCGGGCGCCTGGAAACCGCTGCCAATTGTTTTTAATATTCTAAGCTGACTAAAGGAATTTTTTGTCTTAAAATTCCGATATAATTTTACTTTCTTCCCTGTTCCATAATAAAAACAAATTAGTTAATTATTTTACAAGTGTATAATACAAGTGTATTTGCTATTATAAAATATTCATGCCCGCGAGCACCAGGGAACCCATACCCAATATTTTTTTAAATTCTGAGCTGACTAAAAAAATGATTGTCATCACTTTTTTAAACTAGTTTTGCCTGCGGGCGCCTGGGAACTCCTTCCCAAATTTTTTATTAATCTGAGCTGACTAAAGAAATTATTTTTCTTAAATTCCTATATTATTTTGCAAATGTAGGGACACTTACCATCAGACATCACACAATAGTATATATACACAATATATTGAATTATTCTAATACTTTACATATATCAGTTTCGTAAAATTTAATATTTTTTTAGCTAAAAAATATATATAAAATATACAAATATACACATGTATATCAAAATGTATATTTAAATATAAAAAACGAAAAAACCCAATGGGTATTAAATAAAATAAAACATGAATGTTGTTGTATAAGATATTTATTACTACCGGTTTCGACAAAAATTCATCATCAGGTAAATTAAAAAAATACAACAACAGAAAAATAGAATAAATAAATCAATTTCATTTATAATATTTTTCTGTTGTTGTATTTTTTTAATTTACTTGATGATGACTTTTTGTCGAAACCGGCAGTAATAAATATCTTATACAACAACACTCTTCTTTTATTTTATTTAATACTCATTGGCTTTTTTCTTTTTTATATTTAAATATACATTTTGATATACATGTGTATATTTTTATATTTTATATATAATTTTTATTTATTATAACGAGTTTTAACTTAAAATATTTTTTCTTCTTTTGTTTCTATCTTTTTGATTATTTATTTTTACTAATCCTATTGATTCTTATTTTTAATTTTGTAAATTCCTCTTTGTTTTTACTAAACTGTTATATATTTTTAGCATTTGTAAACTAGTACTGCTCGCGGGCGCCTGTAAACCCCTTCCCAATTTTTTTAATATCCTCAGCTAACTTATAAAACTATTTTTCTTAATATTCCCATATTATTTTGCTAATGTCAATATACTCACAACACTATAATATCCACAAACACATAAACACATTTTATTGAATAATTTTTAATACATAACACACCCAATTTTTGTAAAATTTTAAATATTTTAGCATTTGTAAAATAGTACTGTCCGCGGGCGACGGGGAACTCCTGTACAACTTTTTAATTACTTTGAATACTAAAGAAATGTTATTTCCTAAAATTCAGGTAATATTTTGCAAATGTAGGTTCACTTGCCACAACACAACACATAATCACATATTTACACATCATATAGAATTCTTCTTATTCTTAACACACCATTTTTGTAAAATTTTAAATATTTTAGCATTTGTAAAAAAGTAGTGCCCGCGGGCGCCGGGGAACCCCTGCCCAATTTTTTAAATATATTCAGCTAACTTATGAAACTTAAAATTCCGATATTATTTTGCTAATGTATATATACTCCCGACATTATAATATCAACAAACACATAAACACATTTTAGCGAATAATTTTTAATAAATAAAAAATATATATAATATAAATAAATTTACACATGTCTATTAAAATGTATATTTATATATAAAAAACGAATAAAGCCAATGAGTATTAGTTAAGAATGTTGTTGTCTATATTATATATTACTACCGTTTTCGACAAAAACTCATCATCGGGTAATTTTAATTTTACCTGATGATGACTTTTTGTCGAAACGGTAGTAATATATAATATATACAACAACATTCTTAATTAATACTCATTGCCTTTATTCTTTTTTTGCATTTAAATATATTTTTAATATACATGTGTATATTTATTTATTTTATATATATTTTTTATTTATGATCACGAGTATTATTTTTGAATATTTATTTTTACAAATCCCTTTAATTTTTATTTTTAATTTTCTAAATTCCTCTTTGTTTTTGCTACTTTGTCAATTTTTAATACTTAGCACATCATTTTTGTAAAATTTTAAATATTTTGGCATTTGTAGAATAATACTGCCCGCGGGCGCCGGGGAACCCCTGCCCAATTTTTTTTAATATTCTGAGTTGACTGAAGAAATTGTTTGTCCTAATATTCAGATATTATTTTAATTTTCTCTCTGTGCCACAACACAACACATAATCACATAGTTACACATCATATAGAATTCTTCTTAGGTACTTAACATACCATTTTGTAAAATGCTACAATATTTTAGCATTTGTACAAATAATGTGTCTAATATATATTATCTTAATAATACATATATTAACGTAAATGAAACTATTTGTAATAATATTGATTTTAGCTAATGTCAATATACTCTAACGTGTTTATCCTGACAACACATAAACATATTTTATTGAATAATTTTATACAACCGTGTTCGCATTATTTTTGTATTTTAAATAGGCATTATTATGTAATAAACTGCCCTATTGAGAAAATTTAAGTGTTTTTTATATTCCGAGGCTAACAAACAGTTTTTTTCTTAAAATTCAGATAATATTTTGTAAATGTAGGTTCACTTGCCACAAGTTTAAAAATAATCACATGAATTACACATCATATAAATTTATTCTTGATAGTTGAAAACATTTTTGTAAAATTTTAAATATTTTAGCATTTGTAAAGAAATACATCCCGCGGGCGCTGGGGAACCCTTGCCCAATTTTTTTAGAATCCCGAGCAAACTTATGAATCTTTTTTAAATTTCGATATTATTTTGCTAATGTAAATGTACTCGCAACAATATAACATCTACAAACACATGTACACATTCTATCGAATTACTTTAATTTATACACATTAAAATTAGTTTAGTAAATAAACAATTTCTGAAAATAGTTTTACACTACAGCTGTCTTGAAAGTAAAACCAAATGTTATTTAATATTCTGAGTTGACTGAAGAAATTGTTTGACTAATATTATATTATTATTTTAATTTTCATTCTGTGTTTAAACGTAATAACACATAACATACATTACTTTGCAATCGTAGGTACACTCGAAATGCTACAACTCATACAGGCACATACAAATAATGTGTCTAATATATATTATCTTAATAATACATATATTAACGTAAAGAAATATTTGTAAAATATTGATTTTAGCTTTTCAATTTTTCTAACGTGTTTTTCGCTGATAATCGTGGTACGTCGCAGAATGTTATACAACCGTGTTCGTGAATTTATTTTATAAATAGGCGTTATTATGTAATAAATCTATTGAGAAAATTTAAGTGTATATAGGTTAACAAACAGTTTTACGCACAAAATGTGGCCGAAAACAATGGCGGTGTAAATGCCGTTATACACGCCCACCTGAAGTTTAAAAATAATTTATTTTGATAGTTGAAAACATATTAAACTAGTGCTTGATAAATATATAAATGCTTTTGTATACATACTCATACAATCAAAATAGTAAATAAAACTATTAACTTAAAAAAAAAATTATTTTGATGAAAAATAATAAAAAAAATATATATATCTATAACTTAAATAATATTACATTATTTAATTTTATATTAAAATTAGTGTAAATAAACAATTTCTGAAACGTGTACACTACAGCTGTCTTGAAAGTAAAACCAAATGTTATTTACTTGATTTGTCTATGTCCAACAGTCTGTTCTGACATTTTCTATATTAAAATTAAATTAAGTAAATTATCATTCTTTTAAACGTAATAAAATAACATACATTTTTAGGATCAAATGTTATGGAAGATAAAGTATTCCTTCCTGCATTGAAATTGCATAAACTTTTCAAAATATTTATTAGTTTGACATCAACATCATTAAGTTTTAAAATCAGTTTTGGATTCTTGCTAATTTTTAAGATTAAATTGTCGATCGCTGGACGCAAAGCCAGTTGCTTTGCAACTAAAGGTTCACTCCCAACACTACAATACACACACACCCTCATATAGATTTTTTATCGAATTACTTCTACTGTTTAACACAAATCATTTGTGAAAATTTTTAATATTTTTAGCATTTGTGGAATAGCATTGCTTGCGGATGCCGGGGAACCCTTGCCCAATATTTTAACGCGCCTTTATGACGTGTTATCAAAAATATTTGTTTGATTTGATGAATTGAGAGTTGTGGTTGACTCAATGAGTTGACTCAGTGAGTCAACTCACTTAAGTGAACTGATTCAAACGAACTGATTCGTGTCACTGAGTTGAAAATCCCATCTCTACTGTTTATACAATATAATAATTTTTAACGCTATCATAACAAAAGGGCCATAAAAAATCTTGATGATATTAATAGATGGGTCCCGGCTTCAAAAAAACGATTGAGAATTGCTGGACTATACAATTCATTGTTGGCTTAAAGATCCTTGTAGAACCTAAGCTACCATAATAGATTCCTTGCACCCTTCTCTCTCTCTCAAATGCCAATGCAACTGACGCATTTCTGTCTACCTGCCAAATGTTCTTTTTTAATTTCGTTCGTCGTCTACCAAAGGTCATAATCGTTATGCAATGTGTTTATCAAATATTGTTTATCGTGGTAACTGGTAATAGCGGTAACAATAAAATGTTCTAATTCTATTATCACGGAAAATTCTATCAGCTGTTATGATTTCTTTATTATCATAATACACGATACCGTTGACGTAAGTGATAAGACGCATTAAATTCCCGCACTTTTGTAGCACACTTATATAAACAACGTTTTAATTCAGTGGAATTCCGGATTGATGACTTTTTGAGATTCTCTCTGTTTTAATACGATATATTTATAGTATTGGGTATTTACGTTTTTATAACTGTACGTCCAGTCAGTTTTTTTTTTTGTTGGTTAATGATTTGTCTCAATTAAAAAAACCCGTGTAGTCGTGTTCTTCTGTTCGATATAGAAGTCACCGAGAATGACTTCTTTTAAATGCAAGGGAGTGCTCGTGGACTTTCCTTATGAACCGTACGAAGTCCAGAAACGGTACATGGAGAAAGTACTTGAATGTTTGCAAAACGTGAGTATATTATTTACTATTGTTCATCATTTTGGTCGACGTGCGTATGTTACAAATTACGTTTTTTTTTTAGGGCTGCAATGGCGTGTTGGAATCGCCCACTGGTACGGGGAAAACGTTGTCGCTGTTGTGTTCATCTTTGGCCTGGCTCATGGTGAAAAAAGCCGCGATTCAGGCGAACCGGATGGGTTTAACTGAGAACAACGTATTCACATCGGTGAACACAGCTGCAGGCGTTGACAAAAATCCAAACAGTGCTTGGAGTATGAATTTATTCGTTTTCATTTTTATGACTATTTTTTTGTTATTAAATCGTTCAATTTTTTCATTTTTTCATTCGATTAGATGGAGTAATGCGACCGCCTCGTATTGTTTATGGATCTCGAACTCATACTCAATTAAACCAAGTGATAAAAGAACTCCGTCGAACCAATTACAAACACATGAAGGTTGGTATAATTGGATCAAGAGATCAGCTGTGTATACATCCTGAAGTAATGAAAGAAGCAAATTCATCTGTAAAGATTGCCTTGTGTCGTGCCAAGGTTAGCAGTCGCACTTGTCAGTTTTACAATAATGTCGAGTCTAAATCTAAAGATGCATTCATGGAAAACGGAATTGCTGATATAGAAGATTTAATAAGCAAGGGGAAAAAATATGTATGTTGTCCATATTATGGTTCTAGAGAACTGCAAAAAGACGTGGATATACTGTTCACTCCATACAATTACATTATTGATCCAAGGACAAGAAAAGCCCAAGACATCCAATTTAGTGTATGTATTTATGTATATGATCAGTAGTAATAATAATAATAATAATAATAATAATATATACATTTATACGATTTCATTAATTTTAATAGGAAGATGTGATTATTCTCGATGAAGGACATAACATTGAAAAAATGTGTGAAGAATCTTGTTCTGTAGAAATAAGCAGCACTGATATAGCACTTTGCATTGAAGCTGTAACTGATGTAAGATAATTTGTCTAATTTTCTAAGAAGTTTAGTAATAACTTATTGTAGTTAATGGTGAATTTGAAAATTGTCATTACCAAATTTGTACTTAAAAATTGCTAAATGGATTTCGATATAATAAATGTTATTTCTTATACTCAGATAATGAAACAATTATATGATGAAAAAAATACAGAATTTTCTCAAGAATCGATTCAATTACGACAGAAAGAGTTTTCTGATGATGATATCTGTGTGTTAAAAGCATTGTTTTTAGAAATAGAAAAAATCATTGATAGCATTGAGCTTACTAACAACACCAATGACAAAAAAATGGAAGGATCATATGTATTTAGACTGCTTCAAGGTGCCGATGTTAGTACATTTATTTTTAAGAAATTATTTTTTAATTGATCAAGCTAATTGGTTTTGTTTCAGATAACGCCTGCAAACATGTCCAAGTTTATTAATTTTTTGAATGCCGTTACACTATACATGTCATCGTCCAACAGTAAATCTCCTTATCAAGCTAAAGAAGCGTGCTTATATAAATTTCAACAATTTTTAGAATGCATTTTGCAAAGTTTGGGAACTAACGGAGATCCAAAGAATACTGACAAATATTTTAGAGCAAGTTAAAATTTTTAAATATGTTTAAATTATACTATAAAATTAAATAATTTAATTGTAATAATTAGAAATAATAAACTATTATAATAATACAATGTACATTTTTAATAATATCCATGTTTGTTTTTACGAAAACAATCTTGGACATTATCTAAAATTTTCATTGTACTAAAGAAATGGAAAATTTCAACAACCTTACAATATAATAATTATTATTTAATATGTATAATAAATAATGAAATTATATTATACTTATTTTTACTAAAATTATTTACATTTAATTATTATTATTATTATTATAATGTAGACATACATACAATTGGAGCAAAGTAAATACAAATCAAGGAATGATTCAAACAGATTAAAAGAAGAGAAAAAAGGCAAGACTGTACATTTTTGGTGCTTCAGCCCTGGATTTGGGTAAGTATTTAAATATTAATATTTCTAAGTATGTGTACTTTATAAAAATTTATTCCTCACTAATATAATAAAAGACTGTCTGGACTCGATGGCACTAATATTTAATAGTTAACATTGACAGGATGAGAGACCTATTGAATCGAAACGTTCATTCTATAATACTCACAAGTGGTACATTGTCTCCTTTGGCCGCAACCATTTCAGAAATTGGGATCCCAGTTAAAGTACAATTACAAAATTCTCATGTTATTAAAAATAATCAGGCAAGTTATATTGTAATTATTAATTTTTAACATATATTCAGTTCTATACGTAATATATATTTTTTAATTTAAGGTCTGTGTGTCAGTTATAAAAACTGGACCAAACAACAAGCCGCTTATATGTAATTACAATAGTCGGTAATTTATTAATGATCTATAGTATTTTATAGAGATTAAAGGTAAATCAAACTGAAATCTTGGGTTAGGAATTAAGTTAATAATTTGAATAATAATAAAATTATATGAATATTGAATAATAATTTAAAGTGTATAATATATTATTTTAAAAAGATGTAACATTTTAGTTTGGTTTACTTTTAAACAAATTTAAAAATGAGTAATAGATTATATATATATATATATATTTTTTTTTTAGAAATAGTTCTGATTTTCTTATAAGCTTGGGTCAAACTCTTGTAAATTTTTCACGAATTATACCTGGAGGTACTTTAGTATTTTTTCCATCATATCCATTTTTAGAACAGTGTATTAATCATTGGCAAGGATGTAATGTTTGGGCATCAATCACTAAAAATAAAGTATTATCATCAATAACAGTAAAGAAAAGTTTGAAAATAATATTAAACATTTTTTTAGGGTTTATTTGTGGAACCGAAAAATAAAGACATATTAAATAGTGTGATCGAAGAATATTATAAGGCGATTCAAGAAAATAAAGGTGCTATGTTATTGGCTGTGTATAGAGGAAAAGTATCGGAAGGTCTTGATTTTTCTGATTGGAAAGCTAGAGCTGTAATCATTCTAGGATTACCATACCCTCCTTACCTAGATCCAAGAGTTGTAATGAAGAGAGATTATTTGGATGAAATACGAAAAGAAAATCCACAAGTAATGATTTATTGATTTTGATATATAATTTGTATATTAACAGTTTATTTTTGTGTTTTTAGTGTTTATCTGGTCAAGAATGGTATAAATTGGAAGCTATTAAAGCTGTAAATCAAGCGATGGGGCGCGTTATAAGACATGTCAGTGATTGGGGTTCAATCATGTTTTGCGATGAACGTTACGCAAGTAATATTATACGATCACAGCTTTCAGCTTGGCTGCAACCTCATATAAAAATTTATGATCAATTTTCGACGGCTTACAGGGATAATGTGAAATTTTTCAAAAACACAGGAGCAACAGTTAATTTCATTTGCATCACTAATACTTTATAATAATATTTGATCATAAAGTTATTTGGGATTTTTTTTTTATTTTAGATGCCCAGTGCTATTCTGTTTTCAAATGCAACATTCGATGAGCCTGCTCAAGCGACTGTATTGAGATCAATTGAATCTGTTAAGCGAAAAGAATTAGAAGTTGATACTTTAAAACTATATGAAAATTATAGTAAAGATATAAACAGAATTGAAAAAAAAGAAATGATAATTAGTGGTAAAAGCATTCTACAGTCGGTCGATAATTATGCTGAGCACCAGTCCATTAATACTATAGTGGAGTGTCAAATTCCAAAAATCGATGTAATGACAGATTTAAAACCGTTGATTAAAAAACGAAAATTAAAAATAATTCCCAATAAAATCGAAGTGATCAAAACAGTAGATGCGAAGAATAAAACCATCAACCTTATGACTAAAGTAAATTAAAATTTTCTGTTTTCGAAACAAAACTCATTTTGATTTGTAAATTTAATAGAATTAACTTCTTTTTATTTAAAATTTTATGTTCAATATAGGTCCGTACTGTGTTGAAAGACAATAGTGTATATTCAAATTTTGTTGGTATTGTTAAAAAATATATGACTGAAAAAAATTGTAACAAATTCATTGAAAGTCTGGACAAGTTGTTTCCTAGTAAGACTCCAGAGATCATGAGTGTTATATTAGGTAAACAATGTGGATTTTGTATAACTTGGATCAATATTGAAAAACCACTTTAATAAATATCAGTTTTAATAATATTGATGAATTGAATAATCTTTAAAACATTTCAGATTTAAAAGATTTTTTCGGCAAAGAAGCAAGCAGTGAATTCTCCAATTATTGTATTCAATTGAAAAATCATAGTGTATAGATAATTTCTAATATGTAAAGATTTTATTTTTATTATATAAATGAGTTGTGATATTATTATTACAAGTGTTTTATTAATAAAATTACTTCCATGTAATATAAACCATTAATTTTAATCAATTTGAAATGAATAAATTACTACAAAATGAACAAAACGTTCAGGAGTTGTGTAAAAAATTATATTGAAGATTTTTATTCTTATAAGTGTTTGAAGTTTAAGAAAAAAATAAGACTGCCACACTTAAGAACAATTTTTTTTTGTAATCAAATGTATGAAATATTTAATTTTCAGTTATAATCTAAAATTTCAATTGAAGACTACTAATAGGTTGTTCCACTAAAATTTAAGCGAAATTCCCATTATCAATTTAGGACTTATTAAAAATGTTTGATATTCTAATTTTATTTGTTGTATATTATTACAACTTAATTTTATTTTATTGCACTCAATTTTTGTTTTTGAAGACTTGGAGACTTATGTATTATAAATTATATTGGTGAAATGTAAGTCGATAAAGTGCGTAAAGAAACGTCGAGTGTCTGGTGTGAAAAGAAGATTACAATAAGATTAAAAAGTAGATTTTATAAAACAGTAGTGAGGCCAGCAATGTTGTATAGAGTTTGAAACGTTGGACAATAACCAGGAAATCAGAGTAGAGGATGAATAAAGCGGAGATGAGAGAATGCTGATGGATGTGTGAAGGAAGAATAGAGTAAGAAATGAATACGTAAGGAATGTGTAGGAGTAGTAGCATTTATTAAAGAGAATAGGTTAGAAATTATTTGAACATGTTATGTGGACAGACTGAACAGAAACTGTGAAAGGTCTTATGGAAATGTATATAGAAGAGAAAAGTGGAGAAGACGGAAGAAGAAATGGATAGATGAAATTGAATGTGATACGAAGATAGATGATGTGAGTGTACAAGAGATGGGAGATTGTATTAATGGAGTTATAGGACTAGAATGGTTGATGACCCCAGGTAGTTGGGAGTATAAGGCGAAAAGGATTTATTAAGCCGATATTTCGGTGTTTTTAAGCAATATTTTAAATACGTTTGGAGAAAAGTATTTATGTTTACATTTTACTTAAATACTTTTTAAATGTATTGTTTACAACAATAATTGTCGTGCAGTAGGTATTTAAATTTTAAAATACTATGCGATTATTATTATAATATTGGTTGAAGGTATTTTTTATTTATAAATATTTCTGAAAAGTATTTTAGGAGTAATTAATTATTATATATACTAGCTGTCCTGCCCGGCGTTGCGTTGCCCTAACGTGTTTCTTCTGAATATTAGACGTCGCTGTTGTGCCCTTTCAGCAACAGCGCGTCTGCGAGATTCAGCTTCTTCAACGGTTTCTGTAGCTCTTTGTGACGCTATGTAAGTTGCCTGCTGAAGAAGCCGAGCGTGGGACTGTTCAGGTGTCTCAGCAGCCCGTTGAGATGCCAGATATTCAGCGTGGTGTTGACGTCGAGCTTGGGACTGTTCAGGTGTCTCAGCAGCCCGTTGAGATGCTAGATACTCAGCATGCTGTCGAAGGCGGTTTTGAGACTGTTCTGGTGTCTCATCAGCTCGTTGAGATGCCAGATATTCAGCGTTCTGTTGACGTCGAGCTTGGGACTGTTCTGGTGTCTCGGCAGCCCGTCGAGATGCTAGATACTCAGCGTGCTGTCGACGCCGATCCTGGGACTGCTCTGGTGTCTGAGCAGCTCTGTGAGCTACCTCACGCTCCGCCTGTTCAAGCCTTCGCAGTTCGGCTTGTGGAAACGTCTCGTTAAGTCTAGCTACTTTCATAGATCGAGCTTTATTAGAGCTTTGGGAAAGATTAGACTTACGCTTTCGCGGCATAATTATTTCTTAGGAGGTACTTTTTCTACGATATTTTTATAAAAAATAATTGTAATTTGCTGATTGAAAAACAAAATCAAGCTTTCGTTGTATTATTATTACCATAGATACCATAGTATCGCGCGTTCGGTTTGTCATCGTCGTAACTATTAAAATATTTGTCCAAATGATGTATTGTGAAGGACAAAATTTATCTCCTTTAAATACCAAAAGCGATAAAAGTATTCATTTTGATAAGGATCCATTTATTACTACCAAATGTGCATTAGAAATAAATTATCAATTTTTATTGTATTTATGGTTCACTATCCTTACTAATATTATAATTTTTTCAGACTTAAATGACATTTATCGTTATATTTTGGACAATTCACACAATATCTTTATAAATTATAGCCTATGTGTTATTCTGATCTATAAGCTACATTACTGTAAAGTTTCATTAAAATCCGTTTAGTAGTTTTTGCGTGAAAGAGGAACAAACATCCATACATCCATCCGTTTCATCCATTCATCGTTATATTTTGGACAATTCACACAATATCTTTATAAATTATAGCCTATGTGTTATTCTGATCTATAAGCTACATTACTGTAAAGTTTCATTAAAATCCGTTTAGTAGTTTTTGCGTGAAAGAGGAACAAACATCCATACATCCATCCAAACAAACTTTCGCCTTTATAATATTAGTAAGGATATATATATACAACAATAATAATCGCGAATTAAAAAATATTTAAAAAATCTGGGACTAATTGAAAATTATTTGACATCGTTTGTGATAACAGGTACACTATATAACACGATAAGTTTGAGTAGTATTCTTATCTATGGTTAGTCGCAGCACAAAATATAATTTAATCCGCGGTTCCGTTAATCTTGATTTTGTTGTCAAATTATTTTAGGTTTTAATTTTGTAATTTTTGTATTGTACGATTGAGCCAAATCGCACAAAAACAACGAATAGTGGAACTGTGAGAAACGTATCAACATATCAACGGTTTTTGACGTTTATGATCGGATAACCGATTCTTAGTAAATATGTCGTCGATCGGTCAACAGTCACCCAACCAAACGCTAAGACTAGTGGACAGAAATCGCTTGGTCGTGCAACGCGTACGGGTGAAACCGCACGAAAAGTTAATATCGAAGACGTTGGAAACGTGTAGTTCACAGCAGAATTCTGTAGAAAATATATGGGATTTGTCAAGCGATTTTGATTTCAATACCAATTCAAATGTAGACGATTTGTTGGATTTGGGGAACACACAAATGTCATTGTTTTTACGTGAATTCTCTAATGGTGATGGTGAAGATCAGGGGAAAGAAGAGAAACGGAATGCTACTGCCAATTACAAGACCATCAAAGGATTGGGATTTTACTGTTGCGATTCGTGTCCTTTCCTCTGTTTGAATGTCAATTCATTTTTGGAACACAAAGAAAAAGACCATCATTTCCATCATTCTCCACTGAAATCTCTACTCAAAACCAAGTGTATCGGATGCAACAATATATTTTATTCGATCAACGTTCTTCAAGTAAATAAACCAATTTAAATATTTTTTTTTCTCTCTCAATTACGAATCGGCGGTTTATTATTACACTAGTTGAGCATTTATTGAACTCCAAAACTGTTTATAAGCAATTTAATATATTTTACATTCTAGTGTCATTTGATTGAAGATCATGATGTTTTATCTGTTGAAGTCGAAGAATTAATACAACTTGTAATAGAAGCCAATAAAGAAGACATTTTATATATGAACGGTGAGTACACATTTTCAAGCGTTCGTAATTAAATACTTATGTTGTTCATAAATTATTTAGACGATAGTTTGCAAGCAGAACAAAATAATTTGATACAATTTAACAGTAATGATACGTTATTGGATCCTTTAAAATTTGGTCAGAAATCACAGTTTGTGGAGACTGGAACTCAAATTGTAGGTAAAGTATTTATTAAAAATATCGATATAAGTAAATAACAAATGTAGATAAATTATGTTATAATTTTAATTATAATGCTTAAATCAAAATTATTTAGTATATTGAATAAAATTATAATTTATTCTTTAAAATTAATTTAACAATACATTTTTAGATTATTTAAATACATAATTTTATATTTCACTATGATTATACATTTGCATTTAGTTCAGTACTATAGTATTTTTCTTAATCTAATCCATGCCGAAATGCATGATTTTTCTCATAACTTTCGGACCATTCCAATTGCCTTTAAGCATGGCATTCCAATAAACAAACGGTAGAACATGTTTCTTTAACATGAACATACTGTGCAATTCATTTGCCTGGTTCACTGGAAACGTCTCCAATGGTTTTAGATTGTAATCAAACTCTGCTAGAATACATTTGCTGTATCCAGTGATCAATGGACAAGACGTATATCCGTCATATTTTTCTTCCATGTTTTTACCATTCATTATATTTATTATATTCTTAAGGACGACATTGCTTTGTGCAGATACTGCTGCGCCTGTTTTTGATGTTGGACAACTTGTACAATCTCCAATGCCAAATATATTCCGATAGACATTGTGACATAGCGTGTAATGATCAATGTCTAAATATCCAGCATCATTGCTAAGACACGATTTTATTAAAACTTCTGGTGGACTCATTGGAGGCGTGGCATGAAGCATCGAGTATTCCATCGATACAGTTTTGTTTGGCTCGTCGAGTAATTCAAAAGTGGCAGTCTTCTGAGTGGGATTTATTCGTATCAGGTTTTGTCTGGTGTGCACTGTAATGTTCCGCGTGTTACATATCTGCTGTAATTTCTGCGCATACTTCTTAACGCCAAATATGACGGGCATGGATGTTTTGTACATGATGTTGGCCTGGTGTCTTTTACCGTTTCTTCTCAGATAATCTTCAACGATGTACATAATTTTCTGAGGCGCTCCCGCACACTTCACCGGTGTATTGGGAAATGTGAATATCGCATTACCACCGCAGAAATTCTGTAATGTCTGATAAGTTTTTTCCACGTATGCAGGCGAATAATTAGTACAAACGCCACTGTCTTCCGCGTCCAGGGCCTCTTTTAAACCTGGAATTCGGTCATAATCGTATTTCAACCCCACCGACACCACCATGTACTCGTAATTGATGGTGTCGCCGTCGGACGTAGTCACGCTGTTGCTGTTCGGACTGAAACCGTTGACCTCACTTCGGATCCACTTGACGTTTTTCGGCAATACTGTTTTGGTGGCCCGGCGAGTCTGCGACAGGGTTTTCATACCTCCGCCGACCAACGTGAATAATGGCTGATAGTAATGCGTTGTGCTCGGTTCCAGTACGATCACGTCACGTTCGCGTTTTGACAGTTTGGCCGCTATCGTACAACCACCAGACCCTCCGCCGACGACCAACACTTTACAGCTGTGCCCAACGTTTCTGGCGATCGTGAGATTCGAAAACATCGTTGTTGTTAAATAACGACAAAGAACGAACAAGAAATCGGTTGTTGTGTTAAACTGTGTTTGTTTTCCGAGCCGTATGCCATTTATACAAAGCGGTACATTTATTATAATAGTTTAATTACAGCGTCGTTCAGATTACATTTCTGTTATCTAACTATGTTATATATACCGAGTGTACTCCTCGATTTAACTACGCTTAATTATGATTTTCCAAGGTCAAAATATCGGATAACGGACGCGTGAATATTAGGCAAACACATCACATCTTTGTTCAGTTCGAGGAACACTCAGAATTTTTTTTTCGGGTGGTGGTTAAATACAATTATTTTAAAATATTAATAAAATGTAATATGCACAGAAATCTGAAAGTACACTTGTTTATGAAATAAATTTATATTTATAATTTCAATAGTTAATAGTCTTTTTTTTTTTTTCGATATAAAAATTTAGTGTGATACCTAGCAAGTAATAAAATTACAAGAAAATTTTAAAAGATCAACCATTTTGTAGGGGGCTTAAACGTGTTAGCCCCCTTTATTGGGTGCGCTACAGTAGAAGTGCGTGCCTGCGCAATAACGAATTAATAATACTATTTTACATTTTACTAATTGTTGAGGAAAAATTAGACTCCAAAACAAACCGTGATAATGAAACTTTATCATTACGTTATCTTGTACTGTTTGGTATCTTTTATATGGACATTTATTTTCCGTGTGCACTCGACGCGGTGTAAATGCTTGTAAACATTTCACGTAATCACGTTATGGAACGATTTAAATTTGACAAAAAGAAAGAAAATCGTCTTTTTTACCCATAAACAAAATATTATTATAATCCCCGATACTTTTAACCTACCTAAATGTGTTTATTTTACTTCCTAAATCGCGACGAATTCACGCAAGACATCACATACACACACACACACTTGTCAGTGACGGTTATAAGGGGGGGTGATAGGAAGATCTCCCCCCCCTTGAGATTTGATATTTTTTAATTTAGTTTATTTGTGATTTAACAGCACCTACTTGTGTAAGTTGATCCAATTATATTATGGTTATGCTCCATTTTCGCTCCCCTTTGAATATCACGTATAAGGCTGAAATTAGTGTTCAACCGACGATCAGCACGTACAGTACGTGGTCGGTCGTGATCGAGTCTTTAGTGCTTAGCTGACGATTAACTCAGTTGGTCGTGTAAAATGTAAATATGTCAACGAGTGTACAACGAAAAAGACGAATCCTTAAGTTTATTTCATTTTATTGAAAAATGCAAAATAATAATATTAATAATTAAAAATTATTACACATAATATTTCTGTCGAGGCGTTTTTCCTTGACCAGTGGTCGGCAACCGGCGGCCCGCGTGATTATTAAATATGGCCGGCCGGCTCGCTTTAAATTCTAGAACGACGAAATTTAATTGAATATCATATTTTATTATTTTATAAATATAATTATTGAACGTTGCGTTTTTTGTACGGGTATTTTATCAGTCATTTTATAATAGTAGGTATACTTTGACAGTTGCCGATAAGATAGAGTACGTGTGTATTTAACTTATAATTAGAGACTTATAAATTAAAGACCGCTATGGACCACGCTTAACCGATGACCATCTCCACCATGTTCTTAGAGCGGGCACAAGTAATTTTAGTGTGGAAATTGAAAAAATAATAAACAATATCCAACAACAAAAATCGCATTAAGCATTTCACCAAACAGTTGTAATTTCCATTTTTTTTTATATTATAATTATATTAAAAACTGTAATTTTTATTTTATACATTTTATTGTTTTAAGTTTAAGACAGTATTTTTTTTCATAGTAAAAAATTTTAAGAATAAAATATTTTTATTTTTGTCTGGCCCGCGAACTCTTTTTAATTTGTAAATATGGCCCGAGAGTCCAAAAAGGTTGCCGATCATCACTGTCCTAGACCGTTTTACCATGCGGTTTAGATGATCGCCTCGAAGATAACTTGCGATAAAAATTAAAATTATTAATTAAATGATTATAAACGGGTGCTGTATTAGAATAACATGTACATTGGTTATTCATTATACATATGGCGCAGCATGTCCATTAAATAGAATTTCAAATCGAATGTAACACACACATTATATATATGTAATATTGGTATTAGGTTTACAAAACTGCTTGTTTATGCATTATTTATAAACATCATGCGATTATAAAATATTCGATAATAAATGTTTTAAAAACATGATACAATTATGTTAAAACTATTTCATCAGAAAATATATTCAAAACATTTCAATAATATTTAAAAAGAAATATTTAATAAAATATTTTTAAAATGTTAAAGTTTTTAAATTGTTATTGTAGGGGAGACACATACACACATAAAGAGATACACATAGAAAGAGGTACATACATAGAGTGTGATACACATAGAGTGAGAGACACACAAAGAGAGGCATATAGAGACATAGTAAGAGTAGGGTTTCTCACCGCTACTTTTATGTATTTTTCTGCCCTTGGTTTTTAACAGTTTTAGAGATTTTTAAAAAAATAATGTTAACGTTTAAATTATTTATGTATTTAACTAATTGAATTTTCATTTTGACCTACTTATATATAATTAGTTTATCAGTTAGAATAAATTATTATACAATTGTTAATGTATATTTATTTATTTTTCTAGAAGTAAATAATTTTGATAAGAAAGGTGGTGATTTGAATGAAATGACTGAAGATTTTTGGGACTATCAAGAGCAAGTCTTCAATGGACTTCAAGAAATTAACACCATTAACAATATAAATATCGTAGAAAAACGTTTCAAGTCAGTATTATTTACATTTATGAAAATTATGGCAAAAGTACTAAATTAAAATATATATGGTATTGAATTATAAAATCACTTAGATGATAGATCAAAAATTATTTTATTTAACAATGTAGTACACATTGTTAAATAAAATAATTTTTGTATAATAATATGTATACCATATTAAACATTGTGCAAAAAAATTTTTTTTTTAATTATGATCTATATCAGTGGTTTTCAACCGGTGTGCCGCAGCACACTACTGTGTCACGAAAAATGTCTGATATTTGTAATTACGCTGGTAAAAACAAAGTTTTTGTTGTCAAGTGCATGAGTGTGCCGTGAAAACTTGTGATGTATAATAGTGTGCTGTGAACAAAAATGATTGAGAACCACTGATCTATATAATGCATTTATGTAATTTGAGTAGTCCAGTTTGTTAGCTATATTAGGTTGTGATTATACAATTGTAATTGGGAAAATGTGTAAGCGTTTACGTAGTATTCTCGATAATAAATTTGTAATTAATTAATATCATCCACAATAACAACAGTAATATAATAAAATATTATATTTTTTATGATTACTATTGATTAAACAAGGGATATTATATATATATATAACAGTATTGGTTATAATAGTTCAGATAATTTGTAAAACGATCATAAAGTACATTTTCTTAATTACAAAGAAAATGTTTTAAAAACAAATATATATTCTTTAAAATAATTGCCACAAAAGAGAAAAAGAATTTTTTAACATGATGTTTATAGATGTAGCGTGGGAACATGCAAAATGAAATTTGTAACAGAAGATAATTTAAAGTATCACGAATCATGTCATTCAGATCATATATTTCAATGTGCTGAATCCGAATGCCAATATATTGATTCAAAGTGGTCATCTATAATGTCACATTTGTGGAGATCTCATGGTATAGACATAGACATGTTCAGTTGTGACCAATGTGAATTTAAAACTAACAGGTGCTGAGTTCAGAACATTTTAAAATAATTTATATTACGTGTTCAATATGTTTTCAGCTTATACAAATTGAATACTTTTCACAAAACCATACACCGACATGAAAAACCATTTTTGTGTCCAGAGTGTAACAAAGGATTCAAGTCGATCAAACAGCTCAGAAATCACAAGGTATATATATATATATATATTGAAATTGTTTGTTGACAATATTGTAAATTTAGGACCAGTGTTTAATACAAATAAACAAATTTAAATATTTTATTACAAAATTTTATTATTACAAATTCTTTTCCTTTTTTTTTTGTTCTACTAATTAATTATGAAAACAACAGAATGGTTTTTTTCTCACTTTTTTTAAATCTGGTTTACCACGTTTAACTTTGTTTTCCATTCTTTACGATCTTCAGCAAGCCTTTTTAAACTGGTATATCTATTCTTGTAAATTTTTTTTAGTTGAGATATATGATTATATATATATATATACACATTCAAATTTCTTGATCTTTCTGGTGGTTTTTCACATTCAATTACACCTTATGTTATAGCTGTGTATAGCAGTTCTTCAGCATGGTATCAAACCCACCATTAATGCTTTAGTACGTCCTCTTTCCATCTTATTTTTTTCATTTCATTAATAACCAATGTTTTTCATATCTAACTATGAATAAATAAATTAGAGTTCACTATATAATACATAGTATCTTGTATTTTTTAAATACTTTCTTTTCAAAAACCTTTCCCATTCTTATAAATAGTAAATTATTGTTAATTTTGGAGATTTTTTTTTTAGCAAGATTTAGGTTTTGATGTTTTTTTTGTTACTATCATAATGTAATGATTGTCCTCTTTTGTTACCATATAATAGTCGATCCATACAAAAGTGGAGAAACCTGCAAGAAACGACCTGACATGCCTACACTGTTCCCGAAAATTTTCTACCAAGAGTCTACTTCACCAGCATATCTCCACCGTGCACATACGGGCACGGCCATATTCTTGTGACGTATGCAATTACACGACGGGTGTAGCCAGTTCACTGAAGCTTCACATGCGATTGCATACCGGCGAGAAGCCATTCAAATGTGAGGAATGCAACTTCACTACAGCTGATCATAACACTCTACGCAAGCATAAGATGCGACACAGCGGCCAGAAAAATTATGAGTGTCCACTGTGCACCTATTCCTGTATACAGGCCTCATCATATAAAAAACACATCAAAACCAAACATCCAGGTATTAGATTGTGTGCACAAATATATAATATTTTTTTTAATGTATACTTCATATACAAAAAGTGTTCAGAACATATGGAATATTTAAAAAATGACTTATATTTAATTTTAAATATATATTCCTAACATTTAATGGTGTGCTCATTGCACGTGCAATGTCATGCTCAAAATTTTCCTAGGAAAGAAGACATGCATATCATGGTCCATAGTTTAATTTTAAAGGTGTAAAAAAATAGCTTTAACTACCATTTATAAAGTTGCTCAAAACATATATAATCATATTTATTAATTATTATTGATATAATAAATTATCTGTAAGAGGAGAATTTAGAAAAATTTATTTTTAGTGGAGAGAAATGTTTTACTGAAGCATATTGAACATATGTGGTATTCAAAACATTATTTTGTAACTTTTTTCAAAAATGGCTCTTTCTACAAATAGGTTCTTGGACTTCTGCTCTGAGAAATGAAACTGGTTAGATGACAAATATTTAAATGTTCAAATGTTTAATTTCACATTGTTATTAACTTGTTGAAGTACACTTGGGTTTATAAAAAATGAAGCTTTACTCTGAGAGTTTTTATAATATTTTCTAATTTTTTAAGTATGTAGGTGTATATGATGTATTAAAATACCGTTACTGTCAAATTATTTTTGATATGCATTTATAATTTATATGAAAATGAGTGTGTCTTAATATTGAATTTATACATGTACATATAAATATAATAAATTAACAATTAATTAACAGAATACTTATACATTTTGTTTTCATTTTTAGGAATGGACGACGGTTTAATGTACAGCTGTGACATGTGTAACTTCAAGACTATTAGAAAAGATATATACATGCAGCACATTGTCAAGCACAAGGAGGAAACGTTACAAAAAAATGGCATATGTGAACCTCTAGTCAGCTTGGACGAGGTAAAAAATGCAAATTTAAATACATGATTATTGTTAATCATACTGTTGCATCACTCTTTTACTCTTTTTAGGTAAATAGGCACAAACGTTAGGTTTAAAGAAAATGAAAAAATTCTTTAACAATAACCTTTTTGTTTTATTTAGATTGATACTTTAAATATATCTTAAATTTATTCTTTACAAAACTGACAGTTAGGTACATATTTGTTTTATGTTCTATATTTGTTTCTTTGTACATATAGACAATTAGGTACATTTTTTTATTCTAAGTGGATAACACACATTCGCTAAGCCCTAATTTTTATAATTGGATACAATTGATCATAAATATGTGAAAAACATACTTAATAAATTCAATTGCCTATTGATTTGGTAAAAGCAAATATATTGCATATGTATATTATCTTTCTGTCATCGCGATCAGATTCAATGACAACCCTACACTATAACAGGTTCAGAGTTTGAGACCGAATCCCAGTATGTTTTAACTGTATGTGGAATAATTTGGTTAGTAAACCAGCGAATTTTGGAACAAATATTGACGTGTCCATGACCACATTCAATCATTTTAAATAAAAATTTATTCAATTTTACTTTTATTTAACTATATTTATTATTTGAAATAATTGAAACGGCTAGTTTATTCAATAATTTTTTAACTCTGACATCAAAATTCTATACTTTACTCAGATTCCTTTTGCTTTTTTTTCAACTAATTTCTTTACATTGTTACTAAATAGGTATTTTTAATATAATTCAAATGTTATATTGTTGGATATGCATTTTCTTTTTTAGATTTTTAATGAGAAAGAAAAAATTCAAGCCGAAATTATTGAACTTGAACAGTCAAACATTCTTTTTAACACCATCAGAGTGAAACCACTGAACACTATGAAAGTATAAAATATTAACGTCGAATTGCGGAGCATATATTTTAAAGGTAAGAATCTTCTCCTTTCTTTATTATTATTGTTCCAATCTATGTATAATCTGTATCTTGGGCGCTACACTTGTACATATATATAAAATAAAATAAAAAATATTATTTGCCTACCTTAATCACATTGACGCGAACAAAAAAGATATAATTCTAGTTTATAGCTCGCATTATTTTAAGCGATTTACTTAATTTAATAATTTTCCAATACATTTGGTCAAATATTAGACTTTCTTAATTCTCCGTTGAAAACGATTCCGGAATTTTTTCATCAATATACATGTAAATTTTTAACTTCTATGATGATACCTACAAGACTTGTTTATTATTAAAAGTACAATTTACTTTGACAATTATATATTAACATAACTTATATAAATTGAATTAAACTAAGGCTAAATCAGTTTAAAATAATGAAAAAATTCAGTTTAAAATTGTGAAAACATTTTTTAAAACTATATATTTTTGGTTAAATCTGATGGGTATTTTCCAAATAAACAATTCTAGAAAGATTTTCAACACTCACATTATTTTCGCAGATTTGTTAGTGGTTCCATGTAATGTATGCTTCGACCTAACCAGTCGATTTAATGACATCACATTACACGGAAAGTGGAAGGACTCATTATCAGAGACTTATCTCAAGATTATTGGACTGGACAGCCGATGAACTGCAATAAATTGATCAGATTCAAATGACTGTGTTAACAATATAATGAACATTGATTACAAAATAGTTGTTGGTGTGAAAAATATATAAAAATGTATTTTTTAACTTTAAAATCAAACTCATTTTTTATTTGTTTTTAAATATAATATTATCATTAGAATGTACGTCTGTATCGATACAATTTAAGAACAAAAACGATAAACGCATGTCGTGATCATATTACATTTAATTTTGATGTAAAAAAATCAAAGAATAAAATGCATACAAGTGTTGTAAAAAATAATTAAGTACAATTTTTTTTTTATCTTATTTCATATAAATTGTATTATTACCAGTATATATATAATATATGCAAAATTGATTACAATTAACACATTCAATAAACTAATTTTACTACACACCTTTGCTAAGCGTTGTGAATCTATAAGAAAAAAAGTTGTATGGCAGCAATATTACTAAAATCAAACTAAAAACGAGATAGAAGGAGGAACTGCACAGTTAGGATAACAGCGACAAAACATCCTTCCTATACAATTTGGTTCAAATGTGGCACAAAAAAAAAAGTGTACATTATTACAATACAATCTAATCGTAATATTAAAATTAATGTAAAAGACTTCTAACGGGTTTCTTATAAATGTATTGGATGAAAAAAGTATACCCGAAAGAAAATTATACACATACATACGCCAAGTATTCAATAAAATGGATTAAACATTTAAACATACAAACGGATCAATAATAGATTAAATATAATTTTCTAAAAAAAAAATTATTATAAATTTCAAAATATATTATTAAAACAAACACACTATAATTATCACATACAAGTTGACACACAAAATGTGTTTTTTTTTTCTAAACGCTTAATAGGTTTTATTACAGAAAAAAAATTGCAACCTTTTTAAAAGGAATAGTTATATGTATTTTGAATAGGCAATTATCTTTTACGCGCGACAATAGCCTATACAAGTATAAAAGGACAAGAAGGACAATAATATGGCGTTTGTGTATGGCTTAAATCAGTGTAATAACGTATAATTATAATTAAATTATATCATAAAATATAAGAAAAAAAAATGTTTAAGTATCATAGTACGCATAATTATTTTAATAATTTTTATCATTTCAGACTTGTTGTAGTGATGGAATTAAGATTAAAGGACAAAGAGTTGCAAAAAATGATTTAATTATTTAAACTTGTATAAATACGCAATATACATAAATAATAATTAGTAAATCGATGATTTTTTTTTATTCAAATTCTTTTATTGGTCAAAAATTATCCGTGTTTACGCATGGCAATATATTTTGTTTACAAAAACGAATAGTAAACCAAGTATAAAATAGATAAAAATATTGGCAAGGGTTTACATCTTTCTAATGTATACATACCATTGTTTATACAATTTTTTTTTTTAGTTAGTTTATACGTTGCACGTTATAGCATCCTGCCACAAAAAGCCTTCCTATGTGTCAAATTTACTATTTTGAGATTTTTGTATTAATGGATTTGGAAAAAAAAATAAGCTATAATATCAAAAATATACTATGCAAATTTAGCAAAAAACAAATAAAACCATTTATACAATGAAATAATTACAAATACTCAAATAAATATTTCAGTAATTATAATTCAATTTTTTTTTTGTTTTTTGTTTGCTGAAAAATTAGATTTTAGTACATAGAAAATGTTTTCTTTTGTGGCAACAACGATAAGCTGGATAATTTTTTTTTTGTATATATATCAAAATCAGATTCAACTAAAAACAAATATGACAATAACTAAACATATTTGGTAGTATAAAAAGTGAAAAAAAAATTAATAAATATTTTTTGCAACCCGTTTAGGAACATAACTATTATGGTAAAAAAGTTGTAGATTTTTTGGTATATTTTCTCCTTATAAACTACATTTTAATATTATGTATTTGTATTACATCGACTAGAAAATTTAAGTCTTCAGAAGAATTTTAATGGCTTATAATATGAGAAAATCATAATGGAAATTAAGTCGAAAACGCTTTTCATGCAGTTTTTAAAAATGCAAAACAACAGATTGTATCAACATAATTCTAAATAAATATAAGGAATATACCTAAAATTAATACTATATAATATTTAGTCCAGTTGTGGTAATGATCAGTTAAATGGAAACTAATCGTTCAGAGGGATAAGATTAATGTAAAGAACTAAAAAAATAATAAAAATGTAAATCATATACGAGTATATGGCACTTAATATTGTCCGTGTTTACGTCTCATGAGGAATAAAGCTTCGTGAAAATCGTCAGAGCTTAGCTTGTTTCTATCGATATGTAATGTTGAGAACAACTCGCCGTCAGTCATTGATTTTGGAAATGTAAAGACACATTTGTTTTTGTCGACCATGTTGGCCGACGCACACATTCTATCTTCGCTAAACAGTGTTTGATAAGAATGCGCTTTATTTGTGTGCACGACTTTGCATTCTTTACACGAAGTCAAATTGTCAGCTGAAGTACCTTTGTAGAGAGGTTTCAACATGAATTTTGGTACAGTCAGACTTGCTGATCTCAACTGACGACCTGATATGGGAGACTTTGTTTCTGGTGTACGGCTTATGGACACACCCGATATGAACAGCGTTGGAGACTTTGGAATTCCCGTGTCCGACTCGATATCAGCAGATATATCGTTATCAGCACTATCTTCGGAATGACTGCTGAACTTCTCGATTCTTATGTTTAGTTCTGGCTTAGTGGACAGTTTTGGTGGTGATGATGGCGACTGTTCAATAGCACCAGAAGTTTTCGATTCATTTTCCAATGTCTCGTCCGATGTATCCAGGGCAGCAGTTTTTCCAATCTTACATAAGCGTTTGGGCAATGTAATGCTAGGTGGCTTAGACGAGTTTTGCCAATACAGTTGGGCCAATATGTTACACAGCTAGAGAACAATAAATAAATAAATAAATAAATTTATTATATATATATTAAACAATTTGAAAAAATGTTAACAGAAAACCGTGAGAATTCCTACTTTTTTGTCCGAACTTATTGGTGCGGCAATGTTGCTATCATCCAATGATGTGACAGCACGACATTCACCATTGTTATTTATCTCCATGAGAATAGATGCGGTTCTTCTAGGTAATGCCTGAAAGCTATCATTAGATTTTCCTCGTTGTCTATCAATTTTGTCTTGTGTGTTATCACTATTCATGTGATATACATTGACACAATACCTATGTAAATCAAATCAAAAGAATAATCTCGTATTGCCAATAAAATTCGTCTGCCTTAAGTTACAAACCTTCGGTTATTTTTGTACAAATCCCTGCGCGACAGAAGATCGCCAAATGACAGCGAACGCCTGAGATTTTTACTGTCTATGCGGCTGTATATGTCTTCACTGAAATCTAAATAGTAACTGTTCTTGTGCAAATCGCCTACTTTAAAAACACCATCGTCGAGTTTTATACCACTACACCTGAAAGAACAAGTGATACATATTTTAGAAATTATTTTGTTTTTCAGAACGAAAAAAATTTATACTTGGGTAAAACAACAGGAATATTTGTTTTCGTATTGACAGAAATTTCTTGAACAATTTTCGGAAGTACAATTGTATTCTCATAGTTTTCATTTTCTTCCTCGGATTTTGACAAATTCCGCGATCTGGCTATTGATATTTCATCTAAAGACATTTGCAAAGCCATTTGCAATTGCTGATCGTCGTCATTTGAATCTTCTGTTACTTCTGTAAAAAATAAAAAAAAATTAATTTATATTCTTAAATGTGTCTGTAGTATTTGATTTGCTACCTATATAATTTTTGCTACAACCGGCAGCTTCTTCCTTCTCCGACCTATAATAAATATTATATCTGTGTTATAATGGTAATGAATTTAAAAAGCAAATCATAGCATACTTTTTCTTCTGTTGGGCATCTTTGATCATCTGAAGCCTCGACATTTCAAGTGCAACAATCAGGTCCATTGCAAATGTACCTACAATACTGGTACGTTTTTCTTTTTTACCTAAAAGAAAAAAAGAAATACATAACTAATCATGTGCGAAACATATAAAAGATGGTTAAAAAATACAACCAATATCTTTCCTAATACGTACGTTCTTCTATCAGATTTTTATGACCGTTTTTACATCTTAAACTACAATATTCATGAAACTTTGACGTTCGAGGATTCCGCACCCTTGCCCTTTTACAATTATCCATTTTACATTGACCAAAAACACTCACGGCCAGAGCTCGATCCAATTCAGTTTCCTAATATTTGGGTATTTATTATATTATAAACTATTGTGTACAGACAGCTAATAAATTATTTATTTTCGAACCTCCTCTTCATCAGAACAACTTTCAGGCCAGTCTAATATAGCTGTGAGGTTACGGTGTCGTCCTTTTGAATCAACAATCCATGGGTTGTCCGGATCAATTTGAATTGAATCGCCAATAGCTTTTTTTAATAGATCCTAGTTTAAATTTTTGAAATATATAATTTTATTTGATTATAACAATATATAAAAGAGAAAAAATATAACTTTGGTATAACATAAAAGTTAAAAAAGAAAAAATGATAAGACATTTACTATGCCATGATATCCTAATAAAGTGTTAAAAAAGGCGACATTAAAGGTCATATCGGAAGAGGAAGACCAAGGATAAAGTACATAAAGCAAATTATGATAGACATGGGAAAGAATAGTTACAAGGAGTTAAGGAACTGAGTAATGATAGGAAAGCATGGAGAATAGCAGCAAACCAATCTAATCATTGAAGACGTAAAGAAAAACAATATAAACACTAGATTAATTATTATTTTATAAGAACTTGCTTTAGCTGTAGCATTTATATGTTTCTGTGACATAGTATTCGATTTTGGTTTCGTAGCATTCTGAGGAACAGACTGTGTACTTTCCAAAGATATAGATCCATCTGATATGGCATTGATGAACTCATGGCGTTTCCGTCTTAATATACTGGTCGTATTTATAATGGCACTTCTTGGATTACACAAATATTGCCGTAAAACCATTCCGGCTAACTTTTCAGTGACTTCTTCAACTTCATTCTGCAATATACATTTTATATTTATTAAAAACACTCAAAATGTCTACATAAAATGTTTAATTTTACACAGAAAATATTATTTAAATAATTTTACCTGCATAAATTCTAAAACATTCCTGTTATAAGCACTACTTTGCATATAAAACCCATACACATATGATGCACACAGAACTCGTTTAGCTTTCTGTACTTCAACGACAGCGTCTTCAACGAATTTTGTACGTTCATCATCTAAAAACATTAACATAATATATCAACACATTAAACGACAAATTATTTTACACACATAACTTCTATCACAAAAATTATGAATACATAATAGGATTACCTTCAGGTATATTTAGAGCAGCTGATAAAGCTATTCTCCACTTTTTGACAATTTCAACAAACAATTCTTCCATTTGACGAGTGACTTCATATTTTTTAAACTTGGTATAAAAATGAAGAAATTTACTCAATTCTAAAGTCTGCTTGTTTTTTTGTTGAGCCTGTAGAAAAATAAGAAAAATGTTTGATTTAGGAGAAAGCAAGAAAACTGAAAGATTATTACATAAAAGAAAACTATTAGAAGATGGTAATTACTTAAACTAACTGGAAATAAATATTTACAATAGAACAGCTCTAGGAATTATTGTAATATATTATTTACCTCTTTCAGGAGAAGACCTCTTTTTTCGTCCGCTTTACAAACAGCAGTCATGCGGTTACAACGGAAGAATCCACCAGTGGCTGAACCATGTTTTTTCCAACTTTCTTGGCATATCCAACAAAATTCAAATTTGCACTGAAAAAAAATTAAATTTATAAATCATAAACACTGCAAGTACTTAATATTAAAAAGAAAAAAAAATTAAATAACAATTAAACATGTATACTCTATCTACAGCAAAAATTATAAACAAAAGAATAATGAGGAAGTATACTTTTGAACACTTCATGTGATTACAGCCTTCGTTCTTCTGTATGGGAGAGTTACAATTTGGACATGGTTTCGAATTGGTCACTAGCCACAAGCTGTTTGCAGCTTCTTCGTACTCTGCTGTTGTTTCGCGTATCTTGTCCGGTTTAACTTCAGATATTTTAGTCATCCATTGAGACCATTGTTGACAACTGCATGGTGTATGAGCGTCTCCCATACACTCCCTACCGAAAATTGAAACACAAGATGTGCATATACATATAAATATACAGCAAGTACAAAATAATAATAAAAATAAATTGGCAGATAGGGTCTTACCAACAAAAATAATGCCCTCTACCACAGTCGACCGAGTGTGCTATCTTAGAATTTTGTTTTGGTTTTCTACTGTTTGGAAGGCGAACTGCAAGTCCACAATTAGGAACAGGACACCATTTAATAGAACGGTTGCTTTCAACAAAAGCCTAAAACATTATATATGTATATATTCTCAAAGGTTGGTGCAATAAACAAAATTTCTATGAAGTACTCTTGTACTCACATCAATATTTTGATCAAAATATCTCCGAGCCATTTCAGGACTAACAATGTTTTCGATAAGTTCGGTTGGAATTAAAATATGACAGTGTAAAGCTGGACAACAAATGTTACTAGAATCTTTTCTCTTAATTTTGTATGTTAAATATTGTTTCCAACATGAATTACAAAATTTATGTTCACAGCACAATTTAATTGAACAATCGGATAATGGCAGTTCGTTCAAGCAAATATCACACTAAAACAATAGTTAACAATAAATGTATGTTAAGTAAAAACAATATCTCTTTTTTAAATTTTTTTAAGTATTAAATTTGAAGATTCAAAACTCACAATACTTTGATCATTAACGTTAATTTGAGCTTCTTCATTTACATTTGTCTGTTGTAGCCCATTAAAATAAAACTTTTTGGTCGATTGTACTGATATGGGTACTTGTACACCAGCAATCTGACAACACTTATCTGGGTCGCGAACCCATCGTTCAAGCAAAATCTCTCTAGACCATTCTAAAAACAAATAACATTGAATGAACGCTGTTCACATAAGTGAACACTAAATTTTTGTAATAACAATTTTATACCATTATTTCTAAGCAATGCTTCCGCAGTAAATAATGGTAAATTCAACATGTCAGCAGTTTCTACCAATAACTGATCTTTGGCTTCTTGCAAGTCTTGTGTACGTAATCCAGCATACGTCTCCTCTTCTCCAAAGTCATAATCATCCACAACAGTCAAGATATCTTTCAGGTCTTCTCCCTTGATTAAATTTTATTGAGATTAAACACTTTAATAAATAATAATTGCCAATTAATGAACTTACAAAAACCATTCGGGATTCTAATTTACGAGCTAAAGTCTCGTGTCCGTTTTTCACAGCCAAATCACAAGCAGTCAGTTTTTGGTTATTAGTCTTGAAAATTGGGGCACCCCCATGTAAAAGCATCAAATCAACACAGAACTGCAAACCCGAAGCCGCTGCAAGATGAAGTGCAGTATTTCCATCCTAAAAAGTATAATAATACAATCGATTCAAATATTCAGTCGAGACTGTCAACAGTTTTGCTTTATTTCAATTTACATTATTTTGATCACTCAGTCGTATTTTCTCTCTCCTTCCATCTGATTGTTCTGATCCTAACCAGTTTAACAACAGCGTAATACAAGCAGCGCGACGTTCCTGTGCTGAATAAGAGCTTTGGGGAGAAAGAGAACAGACCGCGTGGAGTGCAGTTTCGTTTGAGCTATTTTTTTTATTCGGATTTCCATTGTGATCATTCAAGAAAGCCCTAAATGTGTGACAGAAATGAAAACAACATTAATAATTATATATTACTAGTATACTCATACAACAATTGATATTATTAATAATCACTTACCGAAGTAAATGTTTCATTCCGTGTTTCGCTGCATAATGCAACAGCGTATTATGATTATGACTCTCTCCACAGCTCACGTTAGGGTCTAAATTCTTAAGATCGGGAGAGTTTGAATACAGCTGTTAAACGAATAAAAAATAATTAAAAAAATGATACCCTATAATATTGTTGAAAAATTAAAAAATTAATTTACCCGCATGGCAGCGTATTCATCTCCTCGCTGTATATGTTTCTTGAATTTGGTAGACACACCGCCCATATTGTTTTCTTTATGGGATACAATATCATATCTATCTAACTTCAAATATCTATAGCATTAGCGTTTGTTTTTGTAACAAATACTAGTTTTCATTGTGACTGCTTATACAGCTTTTGTTTTCTACAGTATTCGATGACATCAACAGTATAACTTGAGTACAATAATAAAAAACAAAATTACCTGTTATTGATTGTTGTCTGTGCAATATTATTTTTATCATTGAAATTAATGATCAATGATCAATATAATTATTCAATTTGATCCATATAAAAATAAATAAATGAATATTAAATATAATTATTATTATTACGCCGCCACTAGGAACAATGAAGAATAGAAGTGCAATGGAACAGAGATAACCCATACTGACGGGTTATTACCGAGTTATCAATAATATAAACTTTTAATAATTATCATAATAGGCTTATGTGTTCTTGTTATAGGTGTGCATTGTGAGGCAAGAGATGATTAAAATATAAACAACTTTAATGGGCATTTAATTGTAAAAATAATGTTCCATTTTATATGGATAATCTTTTTAAATGTGTATAATACATTTTTATAATTTGATAAAAGATTTTATTTTATTTCTAGAACAAATAATATATTTAATAAAATTAAAAACAATTTTAATTGTAAAAATGACGTAATATGATCTACTCGAACTTAATCTTCTTAAAAGTCAATAATAATAAAAAACATTAGTAGATAATAATGGAAATATTTAAATTGCATACCAGTATTTTTTTTTGTCTCAATACTTTACTTTTATCTATACATAATTTACATTCAATGCATAAAATTATATTTTTAACTAAAAATACGAAATACAAAGACCAAGAAAACAAAATGTTTAAAAAAAAACATTGACTTAGTTAACTTTCTAAACTTTATTATATTAAATTAATTCATTTTTGTTTTAACAATTATTTAATTTACTTCATTTTTTATTCGAGTGTAACATTTATTTCTTACATCAAATATCTCAGAGTCTAGATTTTTACTATAATTATATTATTAAATTAATCGAGATGATGTAATTATGAATATTGAAATATATTTTAAAGAATTCATACAAATCAATTTTACATGCCACTTGATTTTAAAGCATACCAAATAATAGTTATTATATTTATAATATCATTTTTAAAAAAATATCAAAATCATATTTTGTTTGTCCATAATAATAATAATTATCTTTTAGAAATTTTATTTGATATTTTTATTTTGTTAAAGCTGTCAAACTTTCATCTTGAATACTACTTTTAGAATGTAAATCATATAAGAGTAGATTTAAATATAAAATATCTAAATCCAGTATTAAATACACAACTGGAAAAAATTAAAATTTCGTGATGATTTAATGTTAGTTTATTATTGTTTTTATACTCCAAAATATTGCATTTGATAAAATGTTAAACCTATAATTTTTCATAGAAAAAAAAATAATACAAATGATACAGAATAGCCATATGATGAGTAAAATACAATCATAATAAAATAACATCATTTGCTAAGCTGACGTAAATGATAATAACCACCAAGTGCACCAAACACTCACACATTCTCTTTTTGGTTTAATCAAATAGGTCGCGGAATATGCGTATGACAAACACTAAATTTCTTAAACATAACTAAAGAATAAGAAATAAATAAATAAAAAAACAACAGTGATGGTTGATATTAAAAATGATTGACAATTATTAAAAAAGAAATATATATGAAATTTGTCTTTTATTAATCCAGTGTCATATTTTTGTATTTCAAAGTTGCGAATTTAAATGAATATTATAGAGAAAATAATAATAAGAGCGTTGGTTATGTAAATAATTGTTAAAAAAAAAAACAAATTATATTTAATATCTGTCGAATTTAATGGAGCATGTAAAAAGAAAGTAAAAAAAAAAAACAAACAATATTTGACATTGAGACAGTTTCAATATTTATTCACTGGCAAGTCTATGCTCAGAGAGATAGTATGTGTGGTTTTCATGGTTTAAATTAGTGTGTCAATATACATATATTAAAAAATTTCACTTATTGGCTACGTGTTGTAACTGATGTTATTATGAGATTCAGTAATCAATTGCTCAGCATCCAGACAGAATAATATAACACAAGAAGATGAATACTAAAAAGGTAAATATTTTATTATGCAACCACTATGATTTACAAATTAATACTTGGGAAACATTTATTTGTGTCTCAATTATCAATGATAATGATAATAATAATAATAATTAGTTTCCCCTAAAAGAATTTATTTTTTCTTCTTATAAATAAAATGTACATAATATTATAGGTAGTATTTTAAATTCGAGTTGCATTTATTTAAATAAAATATTAAAAAAAAAATAGATAAATCATTACTAAATTATTTTAAAAATATATTTTTTTTGCCTTAGTAAACTACATTAATATAGAAACCGTGATTCTATTTTATTTCTTATCAAAAAATATTTAAAAAAAAAAAAAATATTGTATTACATTAAAATTACTAATATACGCAGCATTAAGAAATTTAAATATAACCTAAAATATGCATTAGAAAATATTTGTATTATTCAGGAAAAGTTATGCAAATTCATAGAAATCAGAACCCTACTTGTTTAAGCAAAAACATAATTAGGTAATTGAAATATATTTTTTGATGTCTTAAATATAATTTATAAATATTATAATAATTATAAATTATTTTGAATAACATTTTTGATCACAGGTTTTGTTTTTTATCGTATCATTCATACTGATTGCAAAGTCTGCTGGCGATAACGAGTCCGCACAAACCCAAAGCGATGAAGACGAACCGATTTATAGTAATCACAAATACTTTGATGACGATTCGATTAGTTCTTTACAAAAATGTAATGTATTTATGTATAATATATTCATAACCCACTAGGTTCATTTTTTTTTCCAAAACTAAAACTATTCTTATAAACACCTATATCATTCTACACCTTGCACGATATAATTTTCAAACAAGTATCCATTGCCTAATAATGTATTTATTTTTGTAAAATATTGTATTATAATTTAATTACTTATGGAAAGTAGGTAGTGTGTGAAAGACACGATTGTTATGTCTGAAAAATTATTGACTTTAAATTACAATTCGGTCTTGTCAAAGCGATAAAATGTTTATGCCGGGTGATGTTGATAGGACACGTGAGGCGTTTATGGTGGTGGTACTGCGTATAGAGATGCGAGTACAAATTAATAAAGACCATTCAAACACGAAACAAAAAATAATTGAACATTTCGATTTTGAAATTAAACGCGTATTAATAATTTTGGAAAAAAAAATATATGTATACATTAACGAATTTTTGTGCAGATGAGCCGGGCAGAGTACAGATAAAAGTCTACAGGGGCCCAGACGTGTTCGAGAACGGCGAATCGTACGCGGCTCACGGATTTTGGGTGAAACAACCATCCGAAGACTACTGACTGGCTTTGAACAAAGACATTCCTGCAAATTCTTTAACGACCGGTGGTTATGGCAGTCTGTGACGAACCAACATTTTCGATTCGTTTTCACGGAAAATTGTTTCTATTCCGTGACGCGCGTTCAACTCGATTCAATACATTACGCGCTCGTGTAATGACAATTACCTAATAATATACGTATTGCGTGTTTAAAACGATATTTATTTATTTCGGTGTACTTACGGAGGGCGGCGGCGGCGGCTGCGTCGCGAATTGAGAAGTCGGGAATCGCGTTGTTGTACCTACCACCTGTAAACAAACACGTAACAGACGAGCGGATTAACGGAGAGCAGACGACAACGGCACGTCGAAAACAGCGGACGCGGCGGACGACCACCTAGTGGTTTAGTGTTCGTCGACTGCATGCCGCGAACGCTGTTTTCCGGAGACGATACACCACCGACGACAACAATAACAGAACAAAAATATTTCGAACGTCGAAAACAGCGGACGCGGCGGACGACCACCTAGTGGTTTAGTGTTCGTCGACTGCATGCCGCGAACGCTGTTTTCCGGAGACGATACACCACCGACGACAACAATAACAGAACAAAAATATTTCGACTATAATAAAATATAAAACGACGAGTACCTCCGACCTCCTGCGCGAAGCCTACACCGTCGTCGTCCGATCCTCCTGTTGTCTACGCGTTTTATCACGCGATGCACGGAACAAAAACACACACGAGCGCGCGCGCACGCAGAATACCGCCATTCACCTGGAACAATAAACGTTTCGGGTTTCGGTTTCGGTTTTTTATTTTGATTATGATAATACCGTCGTGATACAGCGCGCACGTCCGTTTGACTGACGACGTTTAGCTGGATTTCTTTTTCAATGATCCCGTATACATTTATATGGGTTTTCATATCGGGTAAACGAATAATATATATATATATATACGTATAAAAAATAATAATCTTACGGATTACGTTTTTTTATTGGATTATAGATCGTAGTAGACTATTATAAAGTATTGTAAAATGCGCGGGTGTATATAGTACACCCGTAAATAATTGTCGTATATTCTTCGACTCGTGCGCGTTATACTTAACTTTTTATGAAAAGAAAAAGAAAAAAAAGCTATGAGATTTATAAACGGAAATGTAACAATAGACTGGACTTTGAACAAAGAAAAATACTAGTGGCAACGCCGGTCCTCCTCAATGAACTGTTGATGATGATGTGTATGTGTGTGTTATATACTAGTATCCTGCAATAGCACGGGAAATCCTTGGCATTGTCCCGTTTAATGCGCATCTAGGAGTTCCCGTAAGAAATCCTTGGGTGTTTTAATGGGGTTCCTCTAGAATATACAGTAATATAAATCGTTGTTCACACCTGTTACTATTTATAATATTACACATTAATATCGTATATTATTATTATTATACATTATAATAATATGTATATTGTATGTACCTACCAATATAACTATAATCCGTTATTCGTCGCCTTTTCGCGGATTGTCTGTTTAAAAGAAATTGTTCGTGTTTGGTTCTTAGTAGGAATATACATCCGATCGAAAGTAACAATAATAAGAATACCGTTTGATTACAAAGATCGTAAAGAATTAAATATTTATATTTACTTACAGAATATTCAGTACGAAAAAATAGTTGCATAAGTTAGTTTAGGACATTAAAAAAATTGAGCAGGGGTTCCCCGGCGCCCGCGGGCAGTATTATTTTACAAATGCTAAAATATGTAAAATTTTACAAAAATGATGTGCTAAGTATTAAAAATTAACAAGGATGACAAAAAGTCATCATCAGGTAAAATTAAAATTAAAATTACCCGATGATGAGTTTTTATCGAAAACGGTAGTAACATATAATATAGACAACAACATTCTTAACTAATACTCATTGGCTTTATTCGTTTTTTATATTTAAATATACATTTTAATAGACATGTGTAAATTTATTTATATTATATATATTTTTTATTTATTAAAAATTATTCGCTAAAATGTGTTTATGTGTTTGTTGATATTATAATGTCGGGAGTATATATACATTAGCAAAATAATATCGGAAGTTTAAGTTTCATAAGTTAGCTGAATGTATTTAAAAAATTGGACAGGGGTCCCCCGGCGCCCGCGGGCAGTACTATTTTACAAATGCTAATATATATATACATATAAAATTTTACAAAAATGATGTGCTAAGTATTAAAAATTAACAAGGTAGCAAAAACAAAGAGGAATTTAGAAAATTAAAAATAGAAATTAAAAGGATTTGTAAAAATAAATATTCAAAAAGATAGAAAAAAAAAATTATAAGTTAATACTCGTAATCATAAATAAAAAATATATATAAAATAAATAAATATACACATGTATATTAAAATATATATTTAAATATAAAAAAAGAATAAAGGCAATGAGTATTAATTAAGAATGTTGTTGTATATATTATATATTACTACCGTTTCGACAAAAAGTCATCATCAGGTAAAATTAAAATTAAAATTACGCTAAAATAACTCTAATGTTGTTTGAAAAGATTCTGTCGGTGTATCTACGCCGGTTGTAGTCGCGGTGCACAGGACGCGTAGGAACATAGACTACGGGCGATTGCGATTGGACGCGTTTGGAACGACGATTATCTGAAGAAAAAAATAAAATAAAACCATAGGAAGAATACGAAATAATACGCTGATAAATATTGAATTATATTCAATTAATGACCACAAGATACTAGAATTTTTTTACCCATTGAGGGTTAAGTGATGATTAAAGTAATGAAGAAATAATTAGAGTTGGTTAAGGTAGTTGCTCAGTTAATGACTTCAAATCATAAAGAATCCATTATTAATTTGTAAAAATATTTAAACTTATTATAATTAAATAAATATTTTTGCGTACGAAATGTGTCATTAAAAAAATAATATAGTAAAATTATTTTATTATTAATTAAACAAAAACACAATTTTTTTTAAGATCCTTGTATTGATCAATCGGCCAGCAAGTAATATCGTTTTGCCGCCGTCGCCGGTATCGGCGATAACGAGTGGTCGAAATCAATACGAGCTCACACATTCGTTTACTGGGGAGTAACGTTTCTAATTAGCCTATCTCATAGTAAATTTCACGGGCTTTCTTAATATGTATGTCTTGGCCTGGGACCATCCTCCGGAACACATCGAAAATAGTAAATTCGGATTTGTTTAATTTTTTAATTATGTTTGTTTTTACTGTATATTTATGAAAAATATTTGTGGCGCTATTTAATCTTTAAATTTTTTTGTATATTATGGTTCGAAGTGTTTATTAGTAGGCTCTTTATATAGGCAGTTAAATATACGTTTCTTATCATTTGCTGGGTACCTCTTGCTCACTTCCCACTCGTTAAAGAAAATGGTGTTTTTTTTTAAGTTTATCCGCGAAATTCTACGATTATCACTATACGGTGTCGTTTTTATTTCGTTCGTAAATTCAAATTACGAGAAAAAATTTAAAAAAAAAATGTGTGGCCGTGGTAAAATATGTGCAGTCGGTATATTTAAATTTCATATTGAACTATGAACATATTATAAATATTATTTATTGAAATTTTAAAATAATATACGAAATAACCCATTTAAAGTATTAAAATAATAATAATAAAATATTAATCGAAAAAATTAAATGGGTGTACCTCTCGTCATTTTTATGGTTCCCTTCTCCGCATAACAAATTGCTTTTATTTTTCACAACGTCAATAATAACCTCTCCAACATAATATATTATCAATATCGTTCAATATATTTTTTTTCTCTGTCGTCGCATAAACACGAACGTCTCCAATATTTTTCCTCGTTCGTAGAATTTCTAAATCGAATACGCAATTTCCGGGGTAAAAGCGAGATTGTTTAACAAGTCTATCATGTGTAGTCCAAATATAAAGATCACATTATAAAACCGATACATTTCTATGTGGCTATGAGCTCGACAACTACTATAATGAGTTCCATCTTAACAAATCTACTATAACTTTATCACATGTATAACACGTTCAAGTACTTGCGTTTTTTACTTTTGTCAATTTTCTTATTTAAAAAATAATAAATTATCGAGATTTTCTTTGATATTGTTTTATAGGTACACGAGTTGTCTTCCGTCTATTCATTTCGTTCTTTTCACACGGAACCGTATTTATGCGGTAACCCAAACGGTCGGTAAGTGGTTATTACATATTGTTTAAACCGTAGTAAACACCGTCCCTTATCATACCCTACTGTTATCGTTGGAAAAAAAAGAAAGAATTAAATAAAACAATTCAATAATTTTAAATTTCTTCGTTTCGTCAATATTTTCTTTGTAATACGTTTTGGTGGCACCGAAATGTTTTCCCCAAATCCGTAATCACCATAACATGCTCTTTTTAAAATAAATCGTTATTGTGATCTGACAACGTTACTAGTCGCTATAATAACAGTGATGTGTCAGACGCATCGAACCGATCGAAATGGACCATCGACGACGTCCAGATGACTCGAACGCGAACCGTCTCATTCACGACGTGCTGGCTGGAACGCCAGATGTGGATGAACCGGACAAGTTGCCCAGGGACTTGAGCATCACCTACTGGGATCTCATAGCATTGGTTATTGCCATAGTTAGCCATGTAGTCGACGTGTGCATCGATTTCAATGTCGCTTACCAGTATTACAGATATGAGAAACTCACCTATTTCGTGTTGACAGTCATTTTCATCGCTGTCCCGTCCATCATCAACACCTATATGAGTTTGAAAATGTCGGCACGACTGCAGCGACCAAAACGCGAATTGTCTCAATTAATATTTATCTTTCTGGTTTATAATATTATATAGTTACTCCATTCAAGACGACATACAGAGGATCACCAAGAAATTGCTCACTAGTCGATTGTTGTTACCGTTCTTGTTGGTATTCCAAATGGCTCCCGTATTGAGGTAAATTTTTTCAGTAAAACTCACACTGTTTGCTTTGAATCAATTTGTAAGTTTATTCATTAACTTGGCATTCATTTTATGTATTACCAACATCCAAGAATATGTCTGTAATTACGCAATTTTTGGCACTCGAACATTACAACTTAAGACGTACATTTGTAATTCTATTTCGTATATTTTTAAAACAGAAAAGGCTTGCGCTCCATTTTTTTCTTGATGAAGAAGTAAAATTCGATAACCATCTTATAATTTTAAATAACTTTTGGTGAAAATGGGTGTGTAGCCTCCTCATTCCAGTTATGTCCATGACTAGAGTCTGGATAATATATAATATGTACTATGAAATATGAATCTTTATAATAAACATAAATATTATTTATAAATACTTTTGTAGATAATATTAGGTAAATATATATATTTTTGCTAGTTTGGGGTGGTAGACTAGTAATTTTATATATTTTTTTTTGTCCGTCCAAATAGCGATATATTAAAAATGAAACACTTATAATGCTTCAAATTGTTTGTTATATATTTTACAAAATACATAAAATGACAAATACAGTTATGTGTGTGATTCCTTCTATTAAATAATTGCCAGCATTTAAATTGAAAATGTTTGTATTTTGTTTCTGAACATTGTAAAACGCTGAAACGTATTTCATGCGTACTTAATATCCAATAAATTTGATTCCTAGTTATGATAAATAAATATTGGAAATTTGTTAGAAAAATGTGAAGTACATATTTATAACGTAACATATCAAACAATTGTTCCTCAAAGTCTATGTATCCATTTAGTTGTTATTAATATTGTCATTTAATAATGTTGTAGTTAGTAAACAATATTATCTACGAGATGGATCATAATAGGTATGCCATTATGCATAGTGTCTCAAGTATAAAATGTATAATAATCATGTTTAGGTATTGCGATGTATTAAAATATGCGTTAAAGTCTCGCAGAGCTGCTCACTTGGGAAATCATGAGGATCAGAAAAAGTACTACTCATTGATGGCCAAAGAAGATTCGTATGTGTCATTGTTGCGCATCTTTGAATGCTTTTTAGAAGCTGTTCCTCAACAAATATTACAAATATGTATTGTTTTGGCTGAGAAAAATCATGGTTCTACAATTCAAAGTAACGTTACTTCGTAGTGTACTTAAAGACTTTATGTAGAAAACATAAGATAATACTTACTGTTATGTCTTTAATTTTTGGGGCCGATAAAATAAAATTTTTGGTAGCTTAAGTAGTAATAAAAGTAGAAAGAATACCTTTAAACAATGTTTGTATTTTTTTCAAAATGTTTTAGTGTACAACAAAATAATGTCATTATGTAATTTCAGTTGTTCATCAATCTGCGTCTATTGCAAGTTCAACTATCGGTATTGCTTGGGCTATGGCGTCATACCACAAGAATGTACGAATCGCTTATGAAAATCGAAAAAACTTAGGCAACACAGGAACAGTATTACAATTTCTATGGCACATAATGATTACAGGTGTGTACTGTAACTCCTGTGCAATAAAAGTATGTTTAGTTTGCCATTGTTACTATATTATATTGTTTGTTATTTCAGTGTCCAGAATTTTATCACTAAGTCTGGCTGCTATAGTATGGCCAATATCAACAGGCATCTTTTCCATGATCCATTGGCTGTTCATGACTGTATGGATTTATAACTACCAAAATGTGACATTTTGTATGCCAACCAACCGTGCCTCTTCAGAGGGAGGAATAATGAGATTCTTTTTCTCCACGATACTTGGTCTAGTGTACATATTCACATATTTATCACCCAGTGAAGGCCAAGGGAATTCTAGAAGCCGCTACGTGATTTACTACGGAGTGTTCCTGATGGAAAATGTTACCGCTGTGACTATTTGGGCCATAACGGGCAATGACCAAATCCAATGGTACTATTATCCACTGATGGCGGGCTCAATTGTGCCATTCTTTGTTGGAATCATATTCATGATGATATACTACAAGTTCTTTCATCCGCACACTACATTCAAAGAACACGATTCGATATCAAGTATTAAAAATAGCGTGAACACAACTGCTGAAGCATAGTGAGATAAAAAAAAAACCATTAATCATTGAAAAATTAGAAAAACTGAACGATCTGTTAAATATAATTGTATTAATTGTAATAGGTAATCATATTGTTATAGATAAACGAAACGAAAATATGTTTTTACTAATTAAAATTTGTTTTTACTACAATTTTTTATTTTTTTAAATAAATATGACCCAAAGAATTGTTTTTATATTACACTACGAGTGTGAAGTTAGCAAGAGGTACCCCAGCAAGTGATAAGAAACGTATATTTAATTGCCTATATAAAGAGCCTACTAATAAGCACTTCGAACCATAATATATAAAAAATATTTAAAAATAGATAGCGCCACAAATTTTCATAAATATACAGTAAAAACAAACGTAATTTAAAAATTAAACAAATCCGAATTTACTATTTTCGATGTGTTCCGGAGGATGGCCCAGACCAAGACATACATATTAAGAAAGCCCGTGAAATTTACTATGAGATAGGCTGATTAGAAACGTTACTTCCCAGTAAACGAATGTGTGAGCTTGTATTGAATTTCGACCACTCGTTATCGCCGATACCGGCGACGGCGGCAAAACGATATTACTTGCTGGCCGATTGATCGATATAACCAATTGATGAATACAAGGAGCTTAAAAAAAAATTGTGTTTTTGTTTAATTAATAATAAAATAATTTTACTATATTATTATTAATATTACTATATTATTTTTTTAATGACATTTCGTACGCAAAAATATTTATTTAATTATAATAAGTTTAAATATTTTTACAAATTAATAATGGATTCTTTATGATTTGAAGTCATTAACTGAGCAACTACTTTAACCAACTCTAATTATTTCTTCATTACTTTAATCATCACTTAACCCTTAATGGGTAAAAAAATTCTAGTATCTTGTGGTCATTAATTGAATATAATTCAATATTTATCAGCGTATTATTTCGTATTCTTCCTATGGTTTTATTTTATTTTTTTCTTCAGATAATCGTCGTTCCAATCGCGATCGCCCGTAGTCTATGTTCCTACGCGTCCTGTGCACCGCGACTACAACCGGCGTAGATACACCGACAGAATCTTTTCAAACAACATTAGAGTTCAAAATCATTCTCCAAATGGTATCGAGAAATAGTCACATCGCATATTTTTTTCTAAATAGTCGCGTGGGTGGAACCGCATATGTGATGATACTCGGTACCCGAGGTAAGACTTTTGTTTATATTATATAATATACGTTATTTTTTTCGTTTATATTATATTTAATTCCCTGTTCTCAACTCGTTCTTAATAATTTTAATATTCTAAATTTCTATTCTTTTTTTTATAATATTTTTCGTTTATTTCATGAATTTCGCGTAAATTCGACTTTCTTTTAACGTTTATAACGAACATTTTCTGTTTCGACATTTAAAAAATCGTTTTTTGACCGGAAAACTCTTTTGTTACGAAACGTAAGAAGTGTGTGTATAGCTGTGTGTTATTGTAAACGTAATAGAATAAGTTTTTTATTGACGAATTCAGGTAGGCAAGTCGAATTATTATTGTTTTTTATAATCAGTGTTTATTTCAAACCCAATGTTCCGGCGAGAGGAGGGGGGGCGGAATCAAAAAATTTCAGGAGGTTTAAAAAAAATGTGTAGCACCGTTTTTTATTTACTTTAATTATTTATTACATCACAAAAATATATATGTGATGATACTTCAGAGTACCCGAGGCTAATTTTTATTATTATTATTATTACATATTATTATTTTTTTCTTTGTTTTTACACTTTGATCTGGCCGATAGGCCGAGAAGCGATAATTATTATTATTATTTTTTTTTTTTTACACTTTGATCTTAGCTGATAGACCGAGAAGCGATTATGCCCGCGGGCGCTGAGGAAACTCTGCCCAATTTTTTTTTTAAATTCTGAGCTGACTAAAGAAATTTTTTGTCTTTAAATTCCGATTTAATTTTACTTTCTTTCCTGTTCCATAATAAAAACAAATTAGCTAATGTTTTTACAAGTGTATAATACAAGTGTATTTGCTATTATAAAATATTCATGCCCGCGAGCACCAGGGAATCCTTACCCAATTTCTTTTTAAATTGTGAGTTGATCAAAGAAAATGATTGTCTTCTCTTTTGTAAACTAGTTTTGCCTGCAGGCGCCGTGGAAATCCAGCCCAAATTTTTTCATTATTCTGAGCTGACTAAAGAAAATTTTTGTTTTTTGTAAAGTAGTCATGCCGGCGGGCTTTTTTCTCCGTGCTACAATAAATTTAAAGGGTTAATTATTTTGTAAATGTAAGCACATTTGCAAAACACAACACACAAAGAGACACATATACACATAATATCGAATGTCTTCTACTGTTTGACACACATCATTTCATAATTTTTCATTTGCTTTTATCTTTTGTAAAATAGTTTTGCCTGCGAGCGCCGGGAAACCCCTACCCACTCTTATTTAATAGTCTAAGCTGACTAAAGAATTTTGTTGACTTATCTTTTGTAAAGTAGTTTTGCCCGCAGGGTGCCGGGGAACACCTGCCAATTTTTTTTACTATTCTGAGCTAACTGAAGAAATATTTTTTCTTTAAATTCCGATATTATTTTGCAAATGAAATTATACTCTCTACAACACAACACACACAGACACATTTACATATTTTATTGAATTACTTCTATTTTTTAACACACATTATTTTCATAATTTTTCAATAATTCTTAGCTTTTGTAAAATAGTTTAGCCCGTGGGCCCAGGGAATCCTTACCCAATTTCTTTTTAAATTGTGAGTTGATCAAAGAAAATGATTGTCTTCTCTTTTGTAAACTAGTTTTGCCTGCAGGCGCCGTGGAAATCCTGCCCAAATTTTTTCATTATTCTGAGCTGACTAAAGAAAATTTTTGTTTTTTGTAAAGTAGTCATGCCGGCGGGCTTTTTTCTCCGTGCTACAATAAATTTAAAGGGTTAATTATTTTGTAAATGTAAGCACATTTGCAAACTACAACACACAAAGAGACACATAACCACATAATAATATAGTTATTGATGATGATGACTTTGATTAACCTACATCAAAACCAAGAGCTACAGGTTTTATACCTAAACGTAAATACAGCTCTTCAGATTCAGACGCATCGAATTATCCGTCTGTTAGCAGTATGTTGGATTACTATTTTACTTTTTTTTTTCTTTTATTCTAAATGTTTTGTTCTTTTTGGTTTTAGATGCACCTCAGAAAACTTTTGATGACTTATTTGGTGAAACAAATACAAAGACCAACATAAAATCTGATGAGGACGATGATTTTATGTCAGATGATTCCGATGGTTATTTCAACCCCAAATCAGGTGAGGCGCAGGAAAAAGACTCGAACACAGAATTCAGTTCGGTAATAACGAAGTGCCCGCGCGTACCAGAAGACCTGTGCTGGAGAGATCCTTCGCGCCCGTGGAGTGTGGCCACACTCTGCCTCGAACGCCGGCCAGGCACTGACTGTGCGAGACAAGAGTCTAAGACCCGAGAATTAAGGGTTGTTAAATTTGATTGGATGAAAAATTATCAAACGGACCGTCAGTCGGTCGGCGACACACAAACGCGCGCCGGCGACAACATTGTCGTCTGTTAGCCCTGTGATGAAGCCGACACGACGTTCCTTTTTTTATGACCTATACTGACCGATCAAGACCGTTATTTTAAGGGTTTTCTACTAACTTTCTAAATTCTTTGAGTTATGTCCGACGTCTTCCTTTTTTTTTGTTATCGGACGTATTTCGGTCCGGCCGGCGGCGGACCAAGGAATGTCGATCACAATTAATGATGTCGGCGAGCCTTTGGTCCCTCCGGTCCGGTATTGCCTATCTTACGGATATTGTTAACGGGTCGTGTCTGCTGTTTTCAAAGATAACGGTTAATTCTATGATTTATGTTTTGGATTGATGTCTTTTTTTCTTTTTTTTTCTATTTTATTGGAGAGAGTGCGTTTTATATAATATTTTAAAGAGATGCCGATTTCCTTGGACTTCTTTGGAGCGATAGGTTCGCCGCTATCCTCAGGTTATTTCTATTATTTCAGGGATGTTTGTCGCGTGGCGACCTCCCAATTGTGTGATCGTGTGCGTGATTTTATAACTGTATATATATATATTTTTTTTTTTATGGCCTATGTGTGTCCCAGGTATTATGGCACTCGCGAGCACTCTGATAATTTTATTTCATAAAATATGGTGTATAAAATATATAAAATTTAATTAAATGATAGTTTAAGTTAATGATATGAGTGCATATCATTACATGTGTATGGTGAGGATGAATGTTCATGAAACATTTATGTTGTATGTCTTATGCACAAACTTGATTCAGACTTAACACTGTTCGCAACAAACATAACCTGTTAATACATATTTTGAATTCTGAATGGAGCAAGGAATCTATTGGTTTTACAAAGCTGTTTTTTTTTTCATGTCCGTACCCGAAAATTCTACCAGAAAGGGTATTTCAATCGTTATGTTCATAGTTTGTTTCCAGTAACAAATTTCATCTAAAATCGTTACTGTACAGAGGTCAATTTTCTCAAAAGCGCCTAAAAAATGATATAAAACGATAAAAAACGCGATTTCATCGAAATTGAACATTTTTATTTCTGTGTATTTTTGAAACGCTAAAAGTTATAGTCGATTTTATTTTGGGCTATTTAAAGATCAATTATAGATTTTGAAGTATTTAATTTATAAAAGAGGTGGTAATTCGAGGTTTTAAGAGTTAAAAATTTGTGACAATTTCAAACATGCGTCGTTAATTCAACTGTATTAAAAAAAAATTTATTTTTTTAAATTCATCAAGTGGCGATTTGTTTTTATAAGTGCAACCTACTGTATTTCTATAAAATTACCCAATATTCTTATCAATGTTAATTTAAGCATCAGGAGTTAGACATAGGCAACTTAATATACGTTTTACTTACTGGACCTTTTGCTAACTTCACACACTTATTGCACTTACTGATATTTATTTACAAAAGCATTTTTGAAATATTGTTCGAAAAGCAACAATTGTACAATTGTGCTTAATTTGTTACATCTGTGATCTTGAGACAATACAATTGTGGACTACTAACAAAGTATACTGTTTTTCTTTAAAAAATAATTTTATATACTTTAAATTACGATATTTAATATTGACGTAAAAGATAAATATTTTTAAGACTGATAATAATTATCGTTTTTATTTATCAAATCCGAAATTATATAATCAAATTTGACTGTTAATTATTTGTAAATATAACGTATTTTATTTAAAAAAAAAAAATCGTTGTATTTATTACGACGAATAAAAAACGTCGATCCGTTTTCGAGAGATAAGAAAAAAAAAAAATCATTTTTTCGTACTTAACGCAATAATCGGAAACGGGTGAAAACGAAAATCCGTTCGAATCAAAGTGGTTATTATCCACACATCAAAGAGCGTAGACGAATAATAACGGTCCGCGGCATTTCCCCCCATTCACGTGGATCAATTGAAAATTGATAAGAGACAACGAGAAAAAAATCCAAATCAACGCAATTTGATCGGCGCACGTTTTTGTTTTTGTTCCGTTTTGAAAGTAGTTTTTCTGGCGACTTACAAAACGTCTCCTACTGATCGACGTAGAAATGCCCAGGAACGTGGAAGTGAAAGCGCGCGTGCACGACTTGGAGGCGGTCAAACAGCGTGTTCTCGACTTGAAGACCGCCTCCGTCGCGGACGACGATGACTGCAACAACGACGTAGGCGACGACAACGTTGTGGTCTCGGTGGTCATGAAACAGGAAGACGATTTTTACAATTTACCGGCTGACCGACCGGGCAAGTTAAAGCTCAGAAAAGTCAAGGCAAGACCCGTTTTTAATGTCTACAACATTACATTCAGTAGCCAGGCACTTATTATTAATGCGCTTTGCATTTTTTGCAATTTAAAATTGTTCTTTATTCGAATAATACTGTTCATTTATAATAAATGTAATGTAAAAAATTTGTCTTCAGATCGTTATAGGAAATTATTGAAAAATACGTAAAGCGTAAAATATGATAACAATAAAGATCGATATTCGAATGATGAATTATCCCATAGGAGGGTACTTCAGTAACGCCGATAAAGTATGTAAGTTCCAAATGCACTCAAAAATCTCTAATGAAAAGGTGAACAAAATAAGGCGGCAGAGAAATTTTTTCTTCAAAGTGCTATAGTAATAACGTGTACAGTAATAAATAATATATTGCAGTTTGAAATATATTTTTGAATAAAATTCAGGTGAACAAACGTTTACTTTTTTTCTTTAACAAATATTTTCCAATGATTTGTAGTGTAAATTTTTCTTTCAAAGAAATAACCTTTTTTTAAATTACATAGTTAAAATATTATCATTCAGTTACTGTGTACAATACCTGTCCAGGCAGTATGTGTCGAATCCTCACATTGTCCATTAAAATCGGACATTGAGCACAATGATCGAGCATTGGTTAGTGTTCAGCTTCTCATATTGATCGCAGCATATATACATTATAGGTAAACTTTCGGAATGCCGAGTCATTATTTTGATTTGTTAGAATGAGATGGTTTGGAAAAAATTTTTTTTTTTATTATTTGAGTTTATTTACATAATTTTGGATTATTGTTTTGCAATCTGTACGCATAACAAGTAAAATAATTTATCCAGTTCCGTGTTATGATTTTTACCACTTAATTTTACATCAAAATCCGGATTTTTTGATTTAACTTTGAATGAAATGGCTGATGTTTGAATAGAAAATAAAAATTTGTAAAATCAATAATTTTGGTGTAAAGGACCTAATTTTTTCTTTTATATAATAATCGTCATTTTTATAGTCATTTAGAAGATATATTTCTCATTGTAATCTGTACATAGGTAATATATAAACCACAACATAATAAAGCAAAGCATACAAATTTAATATAGTACAATTTATTAATGAGATAAATTGTACCCGAATGATTTCAGTTTATGATGTAACACATGTATTTTATTGGTTTATCATAACTATTTTTATTTATTTTATAATCATAAACTATACTATAAAATGTTCAAATTTACTTAAAATGACAAAACAAAAGTTTTCCCTAATGTAAAAAGTGTTTGAAATCAATAAGGTAATGTAAGATAATCTGTCCATAAGTACTTGAGGTAACTCGTATACAACAAATTATTATCAATTAATTTTCCAAATAAACTCGCTCAATATTTTATAAGAACATATTTTAATCCGTTCAAATGGCAATTTTTCAACCAGTACAATTTGTTTTACACTGTAAAACATATTATGATAATAATAAGTATTAACTTTAATACAAAAATGTATTATAACTCATTATTTGTCATATACAGGGCATTTGTTCGGAATTAATATATTACGATCGAGAGGAGAGCTCTGGTCCAAAACTAAGTAGTTACAATAAATGCCAGGTGCCTGAAAGTATGGAAGTCATGCTTAAAAATGCTCTAGGCTTATGGGGACAAGTGAAGAAAATAAGAACTTTGATAATGATCGGTCAGACAAGAGTGCACTTCGATAGCGTCGAGGATCTCGGCGATTTCGTCGAATTAGAAGTAATACGTTTGTTGTAGTATTGAGATACAATCGATGTCATATTCATGAATATCTTTTATTTTTTTTCCCTCTTTCAGGTAGTATTAAACGACGACCAAACGGTTGAGGATGGCAAAACAATTGCGACGGAGCTTCTGTCTCATATGGGAGTTGAAGAAAAAGACTTGGTACCAGTGTCTTACGTAAACTTGCTCTGTCAAAAAAATAAATCAATGTCATAATCATTTTTTTTTTCATATACATATATTATATACCTTTTATATCACAGAGGTATTATGCCCAAAAGTCAGAGGATCTATCAGTTTTATTACTGCTACCAAACGAAATTGCACTTTCATGTTCTTTTTTACTGGTTGATGAAGTGTCTATCTCATTTGAAGTATCTTGCTGTACAACGGTGATGGGTATTTGTTGTGTATCTCGAACTATAACACTGACATTTTCTTTGGATCTTTTATCATCAGATATCATCACTGGTTGACTCACGTGATTTTTCGTTTCAATATTATCAGCCGTTTTAGTTAGCATTTGATTTTCTATATTACTTGGCTTTGGTGAGTTGGTAAGAAGTCTGTTGTCTAAAGCAGTCATCTCGATTTTTGATGGACTATTATTCGGCTTTCGTACAGACATATCAGATATATTTGTGGGAAATTCAGTATAATGATTTACTTTATTGATTGGAAAAGATTCAATTTTTGAATTGTTCACGGACAAGTCCTTATATATGTCATTATGTATGTCTGATGATATTTTTATTGATGAATTATTGGTAACATTTATGTGATTGCGAACGGTTTTAAGGCTAGTATCATTTTCGGACTCAGAATTGATTATGGATCTCCTGACTGAACGATGGTAACCAATTTTATTGGCTAGTTCTTTCAAGTTAATTCTATTGCTGGCACTTTTCAAAGGACTAACATCAGAGTCATCTGATAAATGCGAACGAATTTTATTGTACGATTTTCTACTACTGATTTGCATTACTTTGTTGTGATGCGTACGATTTGTTAGGAAATTTTTTTTTTGAAAATTCAAGTTTTGTTCCACTTCCTCTGTATTTTTTTCTAACACTTTTAATCTTGATCTTGCTTTTTTTATCATGTCATCTTCAGTTTGATTATCTGATTCTAATAAAGTTGTCGAATAATCTGTGCCAGTAGTTGAAGAAATGTTTTGTTTTTTATTATAATTTTTTTTGCTGTAAGCATTATCAAGAAAATTAATTCTTTTTTTTGCGGTTCTCATATGATTATAGTCCATTGTAGTTGTAGGTAGTATTTTGTGAGTTTTTTCAATTTGGTTTGTCAAATTCGATGCTCTATTCGATAATTCTTCGATTCTATGCCGTTGGATTTGAATGAATTCGCGTAGTTCATTATTCTCCTGTTGCAATTTTCTCACCATTTCTCTATCCTATAAACAAAACGCAGAAATTCGTAAACATATAAAACATTATAAAATCAAACTAACCAATGAAGTTTCAATTTTTTGAGTATCATTATTAATTTTGTTTGAACTTGTTTGTTTAGTTTTATATTCCTTAAGCTCATCAAGATTCAATTTTATTTCTTGCAATTGTCTAGTCAAAACGACATTTTGTTCTTGTAGCAGTTTAATATAGCTGGATTCATCAACTGTGGTTTCTTGGTCAACATGTTTTGAAGGTTCTTCTTTTAACCTGTAAAAACATCCATTATTAGTAGAAAATATAATGTGAGTTCTCTTATGATATGCAAAAAATAAAACCAACATTTTTTCACGCTTCAAAATTTCTATTTCCTTTTTACTTAACTCTTGTTTATGATTTTCAATATCTTGTAATTTTGTATTATACACTTCTTCTAACTTACGCAAAGAATTTTCTTTTTCCTGAAATTTCATACCTAATTATTAAACTAACCAATCCAATGAAAGATAAAGGTGTAAAAAAGGAAATAAATTGTCAAAAACAGCTTTAAAGATCACAAATTATTTGTACTTATATGAAAACATACATTGAAATAAAAAGTATAGATTTGTTTTAATTAATACTTTCAGAAATAAAATTATTTTAATGGAAACAAAAATTTACCATGTCAAATACTTTTTTCGTAATTTTAATATTTTAACTATTATAAAAACTAAAAATTAAAAATGTTTTTTCACTTTGAGCATTAATAGTTCAATACTACTTACTTCGCAAATATTTATTAATTTATTTAACTGTTTTTGTTCCAAGCGTAATTTCTTTGTGACATTTTCTATGTGTTCTCTTTGAAACACCATTTGTTCCACGTCTGCCACTTTTTCAACCATTTCCTTGTTCAGTCGTTCTAGTTTTTTTAAACATTCTTTGTAGTAAGTGATTTCTTGAGAATTGTTATTTTGTTGATACCTGAAAATCGAAATTGGTATAAAAAAATGTATGTTAAAAATGACGATATTATATTGTGTAAATCACTTTTTTAATAGATTTTTCAAAATATTCCTTTGCCCTTCGTTTAAATTGAAAGAGCTCAGAATATCTTCGACGCCCATTAGCCAATTATTTAATCTATATTCAGAAGTATCACGTTCAATTCCAAAAGATTTGTTTGAAATATTTTCGTTGTTTCGAATTTTATCACATTTACTAGAAAAAAATATCATAATAAGAATATTAAAAAAGAAGTATTATACATTTATAAAGCTCAAATTATATTTTAATAATAATTTTCAGACTAGTTGGATTTTTATATTTGATATTTACCTACAAGGTTGGATATTAAACAACAGTTTATATTTTTTGGAGGGGAAAAAATGATCTATTACTGATACAAATTTTGGAAAAAATTTAGTTTCTAATATTTTTAGATATTTTATAAAGTAAATTTTGTATTATTTGACAATATTACATACAAAAAATACAAATTGTATGTGTTAAATTTTTAAATTTAAATAAATCAAATAGAGAAAATGTGATAGGTTAAAATTAGTTTATTATTGAAATTCGAATTGAATATTTTTTAGGAAAAGATCAACAGTAAATTTAATTTTATTCTGCTCTTCAAATATTTGAATATTTCAAATTTTTCTTAAACGGAGATAGTAAATATGGGTTTGACCGTTTTCAAAATAACATTATTCGTATTTATACTTCCACGGTTTAACATACTTGAGATCGTTTTTTATCGAGGTTAAGGCTTTGAACAGACACAACAACAAAGAATGGAACAGTACATTGTCTTTGTTGGCGTCAAAATAGTATTGACACGTCAACTGCACGACTTCAGAGTCTGGCCGGAAGCCCAGCGTTTCTAGAATGTCACGGACCTCATCCAAACGATAATTGTGCTTGACAACTGGAGTGGTTTGCGTGTCGGTGCCCAGACTGTTCACGTACGAAGAGAATCTGTACAGATTACCCAACAACGGCACCTGGAAAAATTTAGAATGGAAGGAAAGAGTTCAAATTCGAAGCGCAAAAATCATGGCTGGCAATGTTTTTTGTGTGTAATGTACACCGATCGTGAGTCGCGTACTTGCCTCCGTAACGAACACGGAAAGGGTGTACAAGTGTTCTTGGCTCAACAGAAAATCGGCGATTAACAAGTTGACGGCCTGCGTCTTGGGAGAGGTAACGTTGGGTTTGTTCACGACGTTCCACGCGCAGCCGTCTTTCAATGCGGCGATCAATTGTTCTCGGAAGTACGCTCGCATCTTGTTTACGTGTCCTTTCTCTTCGAACCTGTTGGTCAAGTTTTTTTATTTATTTTTCAAAAATAAAATAATAAATACTAAACACCGTTTACCACGCGTAAAGTTTGTTCTGAATGTCCGCGTTTTCGGCGCCCCCCGCCGACAACAAATCGTTTTTCAACTCGTCCATCGACGGAAAAATCAACAGAAAAATAACAAACAAAATTAGAATGCTCGAGAAAACGTTAAAAGACGGATATCGGGAAAATTTTGAAAAAATAGTGTTTGTTGTCATTCGTTGTCTTATCGTTTTTCCCGGTGTAGCCAGTGTAACCAATCCATTGGAAATGTTATCAAATAAATCCCAACATTTTTATTACTATAAACATTGATTAAATATACAAGTCATCATCAGGTAAAATTAAAATTAAAATTACCCGATGATGAGTTTTTGTCGAAAACGGTAGTAATATATAATATAGACAACAACATTCTTAATTAATACTCATTGGCTTTATTCGTTTTTTATATTAAAATATACATTTTAATATACATGTGTATTTTTATTTATTTTATATATATTTTTTATTTATTACAAATTATTCAATAAAATGTGTTTATATGTTTGTGGATATTATATTGTTGGGAGTATATTTACATTTGCAAAATAATATCGGAATTTTAAGAAAAATAGTTTCATAAGTTAGCTTAGGATATTAAATAAATTGAGCAGGGGTTCCCCGGCGCCCGCGGGCTGTATTTTTTTACAAATGCCAAAAATATTTATAATTTTACATAAATGATGTGTGTTAAATATTTGAAATTATTCAATAAAATGTGTATGTGTGTTTGTATATATATATATATATATATATATATATATATATATATATATATATAAATATAATAAAGAGATCCAAGAAAGCTCTTTAAATTTGCAGTCTACTGCAGTGAAGGCGATCTGATGATACCAACTGTTTTTTTTCTTTGTCTACGAAGGGATTATCCATGACGAGTACGTTTCAAAAGGACGGTAACCGCGGCAAGAAAGAGTACTGCATCGAAGTTCTTCGTCGTTTGAAGACGCTGTATACGAGAAAAAAGACATTGGTTCACAAATATCCAATCAACTGTATCGTAGCAATGGTTCAGCGCATTTTACCACTTGTTTTCCAGAAGTTTTCGGCCCAATTATGACGTGTGCCGATTATTCAATAATAATCGCCGCGGTATTCGCGACAGTTACGTGTAATTTTTTTCTTATTTCCGAAAATATAAAAAAATAACGATCGAGAGTATACGTTTTCGAGATGTGCACGAAATTAAACGAAATGCGACGGAGTCAGCAACAAATGACAGTTTCTAAAAACGACCTATTACAGATGAGAGGTGCTTCTAGAAATGTTAGAAACGCTATAGAGACACTCAGAAGGCGCTTATTTCCAAAAAAGGATTGACGGTAAAAAATGATTTCTAATAAACATTTTTTTTTTTCAATCAATCTCGATCATATTCGATTTGATTAGACATCTCGCGTGCACCGCATAGTAGAACAACCTACCTGTATAATACGACTATAATAATATATTTTTATACTAAAAGAACGATTATATATACTATGTATATGTAGGTATAAACTATGATTTTGAACACTGACCCGAAAGTATATAAATGTTTGATATTTAATAATGGATTTAATGATATTGTAAATATATATTTATGCAAAAATTTATTGCACACGTCGGTTCTTATAATCTGACGACGAATACTTCCCAATTAATAATATAAAAATAATATATTATATATATAATTTATAAGCATACCTTACTACTATATTATTATAAACAAAGTTTTTCGTCGTCAGTTCCTACACCACATAATTTAATCGTCAATAAAAAATGAACTCATTACGACGAAATAATTAATGAATCATTATATACATATATTATAATAAGCGCGCACCTATAAAGTTTTCAAAATTTGAATAATTCACGAGTTTCGAACACAAACCAGAAAATTTTAATTTCCGATTGCAGGCGATTTTGTTAAATTATTATATGATAAATATAAATAACTCGTATGCGCGTCGAGATTTATAATAATAAAATAATCTCATCGTGGAGTTCGTGTATATTAAATATTATTGACACGCGTTCGCGTATTTCGGAATTGATTTGTATGTCTATACTTACATACGTACTTATATAAGCTCTGTAATAATATCCACATAATTCGCAGTTATTATTATTCCTTATATGAGTATTATATACGCTCTGCGAACGCGCACTGTAATATTTTATATATACTGGTCAATCGCATCGCGGTGACAAGAACTTCTATAATTGTAGGTGTATACAATGAACATGACGGAAACAAAATTTTCTGATGTTATCGAATTTTATCCATTAAAAAACATATAGACATATTCGTGAATGACAAAAAAAAAAGTTAAAAAACCATAATTATTTTACGAAATAAAAGTTTTACGGTGATATCGTTACGAAACGCAGCAGTATAGCGAATTATTCGAAAACATCATTTTAAATACATACCGTGTCGCGTGGTGGTCGATTTCGATTTTGAAACTTCTGTTGAAATGTATTTTTTTTTATCTTTCCGTATAGATTTCCCCCTCCATTGACTGCATTTGCACACGGAATCGAATCGACTCGCAAAAATTGGTTTCACTTACGATAAAAATATTACTTTTAGTTTCGTTATAGTTTATAATTTTATTTGTTATTGTCAAAACCAAAAGGAACATCCGCGCGCGAAAATCTTTAATAAGTATATAAGACGATTTATTTGAAGTTTCTATTGTAATATATATTATATACATAAGAAAAGTGAAAAACTATTTACTTACGTACATATTTTAATAACAATAACGATTATTTCTATAGAAAAATTCGATTTAAATCGGACATTTTTTCTAAAAACACTTTTTTTTTTTTACACGAAAAATTCAAAAAAATATATAACATTTTCGATATACGTGCGATTTTCTCCAAATCGCGATTTGAATTTTTCATTCCAAATCCAAAATCAATAACGTTGTAAAACACACGTGATTTTTCCCAGTTAATCTTCTCCTTTTTATTATTATTTATTGAAATAATTCCATCAGTTTCTGGCTAAACGCATTAAACGTTTAAAATTTTCGAAGTTTTTGAATTAAAATAAAAAAAAAAAAAACCAAAATTATATAGAATTTTAAACCTTAAGACCGAAGACCAAAACATTTTCGTAGGCTGTCATAAAAGTATTGGTAATATTGCGCCGATTGAGAGAAATTCACGTCATTGAAAATGAAAAAGTGTATAGCGGAGTGTTTCATTAACCGTTATCAGCTACCGTATATCCAAGTTTTACGAACACGAAACAAGGACAAGGACAGGGGGAAAAAGACGAGAAGAGAGAACTTGCGTTCGTACTGTACTTCTCATCTTCTGTCGCGGTCCTCGAACGCATTATTATACGAGCCGGTAGAACGTAGTCCCTTTTACAGCTCGGTCATCGTATAGGCAGCACTGAGCATCACTATCATTTCCTGAGCTCAATTCGATGGCATATTTTTGTTTAATGTTTTCCCGAATTCGTTTTCCTTATGAGAAAACTGACTAAATTTTCCTTTAAACCTACGCACGGGCGAAACCGTGAAATTCAGCCAGTAAGATATTATAATAACGCGTGTAACGATGTAATGCACGAGCGTATAACGTTCGCCTCCTAATGATAGAATATAAAAAAAAAAAAAACAAAAACGAAATACCTGTACTGTTACACATACCAAACACATATAGACACAATTAGGCAAAATCGATATACCTGTACCGGCTAACAGATATTAATTTCGTATTTTTGATTTCGATTCTCGAAAATTTAAAATAAACTTGCTCGCGGGCGCCGGGGAGCTCTTGCCCATTTCTATTTATACTCTGAGCTAACTAAAGAAAATGTTAAATTTCAATAATTTTTTGCGTTTTTCTCGGTGTCACACTGTTACCACAAGGCCGATTATTTTGCAAATATATGCACACTCGCAATTACGCAAAAACCTTCACACACACACACAAAATTAAGCATTATCGAAATACCTGTACCGGCTAATAGATATTTTTTTCTTAATTTTGTTTTCAATTCACGTTTTTTGTAAATTGTTTTGCCTGCGGGCGCCGGGGAACTTCTGGCCATTTTTTTTATATTCTGATTTAGTTAAACGAAATATTGGTGTTTAATTTCAAAAAATTTTCACTTTTTCCTCGGTGCCTCAATACTACCACAGGGTCAATTATTTTGCAAATATAGGCACACTCGCAATTACGCAAAAACCTTTACACATAATTATTAAGTAATATTATTTTTCATTATTATTATTTTTTTCCTCTTTTTCTTTTGTATTACATATGTTGTTAGTAATATGTAATTTGTAATATATCGTAGTAATTTTCGAAACTAATATTGTTTTATACAATGTTTCAATAAAAGAATTAAAAGAAAAAAAATAACTTTTTATCAAAAAAAAAAAAAAAAAATAATACAATTAGAGATATAACGTTAATGATGGAAAACGTAATATTATTTTAATAATGGAATTATATTGTCTGAGCGTAATGTTTCAATCGTATAATTCACCACACAACTCTATCGGCTTAATGGTTTTAACACTAATTAATATATTTTTTATGTATAAACTAAGAGCAATAACGAAAATTTAATTCATATTTCAGTCGTTCCCCTCCCCCTTGTTTTTTTTTTTTACTTTTAACTCGAACCCAAATTCAATCTTTCTACATCATTCCTTCAATTCGTATAATTTTATGTACAAGTATTTATTATTCATTAATTCGTACACAAATAACCCAACAAAAAAAAAAAAACTTTGGCACTCGAATTATTAATGTAATTTTATCGGGGTTCCTCTCTTCAGTACTATAACCGCCGTGTTCGGCGATTATAAAATGTACACATTTTAATTTTCAACGATATTATAATTATAAATTATTTAACCAATTATATTATTATACGGTGATGAAATTCAAATTGTATAATCGCACACAATATGAATCCGACGCGGGCGGCAATAGCCAAAATCGCGGACCACAATAAATCCGATAAACCTGAAATAAGTACACAAAAAACAAAATCCAAGCAAAACGTCAGCGGCTTATTGCCGCTTTTTCCCGGGCAAACGTCGTCATTCGAACCAAATCTGTATCACACACGAATCTAATTGAAATTGCATAAGTTAATTATTATTATAAACATATAAACGTATATCATTAAGGAGACGGCGTTTATTTTAAAAATATATTTAATTTTTAACCACTGTTATTAGATTCATTGTTAAAAAATAATCGTACGATATATTATAATCGCGTGCAAATTTGAGTATTTTACAGTAGAGTTTAGTATTTTAAATATAAAATAAATACAAATATAAAATATGTGTATAATTTTAATAGCCTATATAGGTACATAGTATTGCAATACGTATATGTTATACTATTGATAGAATCTCGTTAAACATTTTCTTCGTTGTTTATGCTCATATAAGGGAAATCTCTATCGGCTTTATAACGACGGTAATTTATATATATATATATATATATATATATATATATATATTCGTTTATATCTCTAATCGCTGTAGATCGATTATAAAGTACAACAACGTTAATTATGTAAAAAACTATGATATAAGAAATAAATTTAAATTAAAACCGTTTTAAAATTAGTTGTTTCGGCAAAAATTCGATACGCCGTGCTGTCGCGGACATGTACAAACGCGAGACGAGGAAATTATTTAAAATAATATTGTATATATTGTATTATCAAAGCAATAACGCGAGCGAGCATATTATAAATATTATAACGTTTTATAACGTAAACAAAAAAAAAAAAAAAAAAAAATAAAATAATAAATGACGCTCGAAAAGTTTCTTTTTTTTTTCAACTTAAACGTATATTATGTGCTCGCATGACATAATATATACCTATGGGCCATAGCGAATCAGTCGTCGCGGATAATGTTATATAAGTATATCGTGACAGTAAATTTACCTATTTTGAATAATATATCTACAGAAAATGAACTATCTATATATATATATATATATATATATATAACCGTGTGTTTTTGTTTTAAAGGTACGAGGTTAGGTTAAAAACTTCAAATATCTAACTTCATAAAATATCCGAGAAGTATATAAAATATATTACACGAAACCTGTAGATGGCTTTGTACATTCACTTTTTTTTTTTTTTTTTTAAATCCCTTCTAAATCTTGTTACACGCGTACTTTGCTATTTTATATATATATATATGTATATACTCCACACATATACGTACACATGCGAGTGTGTGTATGTAGAAAAGCCAATTTAACATAAAACGAATTCTCTAAAATACTTTTGAGTTATATGGTAGAAAAAGTTCGTATAAAATAACGTATTTGACCCGGAATATTTAACTTTTTTTGACACATACGTGTACATGTGACGCGTTAAGAGAGAATTTCGAAATGTTCTATTAATACTCGGCTCATATGTATATATACTCGTATATTATATATATATATATATAATAACCGGAAAACTAGTCACTTGTCGATCTATAAATAATGTGCCCAAACTACCAAAGTCCTATGCTCGTGTGTATATGTAATATATAAACAGGGCGTAAAAGGGATTTTGACGAATATTTTGAAATTATATTATTTTATTCGGAAAACGACTACAATATAATATTATAGTGTAGTGTATTATACAAAATATAGTTTATTAAAATTGACTTAGTATTAAATTAAGTAAAATTAATTTAATTTTATAGTTTTTATTCTCCTATAAAAACACCCGTTTGCGGATGTTTTTCGAGTTTTCGGAAAAACTCGAGAAAAAAGAAAAAAACAAAAACAAAACGCGGGCAGTCGTCAGCTCCAATAATACGGGAAATATATGATAATAATATAGTCGCCGTGTGTGTGGAATTTTCTGCGACAAAAAAAAAAAAGCGTATCGCGCACGTTAAATAGACGTTTGACAAATCCAAATGTAATATAAACGGCGGTGACGGGACACGCGATCACTCGAGGGAACGCGAATTTGAATTGAAAAAAAATACACCGCATACAAAACTTTTCTATTTTTTTTTTTATTCTTTGAAATATATATTTCGAGACTATATTAATATATATATATATATATATATATATAACGTGATCAGTGCCGTGCCAACCGTTATTGGCATTTAGGGCAGCAACCAATATTTTTGCCGCCCCCGATCCTATTATCGCAAATAGATAGGGGGGGGGGAGCTATGGCCTCGGTGAAAAAATTTGAAACATTTAAAGGTTTTTTTTTTTTTTTTATACCATACTTTAGGTATTGAAAAATATCCGTATTATACGCGTTGAAATGTATTTGAAAATGTTATCCCCGAAATATTTACCTACTGCAGGTATAGTAGACAGTATAATAACTATAAACAATAACAATAAAGAATGCACGTTAAAGAATATATTTTTGAAAATTTTTTTATCATTCACCCACTCGACTGTTAATCATTGATAATTTGATATTTTAAATTGCGCGTAAACAAAAAAAAAATATTACGGATTACACCATTCAATCGAATTTTTTTTTATCGTTCCCCTGAATTCATGACGCCTTTACCGCTCCACGCACTTTCCCCATTTGTCCCCTGCTTAACACACGGTGGCCAGATTTAATTTTCAAAAAAAATCCAAATCGGTGTCCCGAGGAGGGGGGACCTTTGTCCGGGCACGAGTTCCTAAACCGGTAACGTCCCGGGAAATCCGGGACGAACGGACACCGCACCTTAGCACGGCCCTGAACGTGATATAACGTGTATTGACACACGTCGTATTGGTCTATCGGTCCCCGCGTTACGTTTCGAATCTTGCGCGCGCGCGGTTTACGCCGGGGAAAAATAATATACCGTTGTACACGCGGTGTAAACGAGAGAAAAACGGAGGGAAAAAAAATCGTCCGGCCAGTGCGCCGCGCAATGGGATCACATCGTCGTCGTCGTCGTCGTCGGTTTTCGGCGTCGCGTCGTTTCCGGGTGGAGGAGGAGCTTATACGTCACCCGCGGCTCGTCGTCGGAACGAACGGACGGTCGGTCGCGCCACTGCCGCCGACGGTACGAATTGCGGCACGTAGTAGGAGTAGGAGTAGGAGGGGGCCGTGGACGAGACAAACCGTCGTCGTTTTATAAGCCAACGTGCCGCCGCCGCCGCCGCCGCCGCCGGCTCGACCGCGCGTTCAACCAGTGCGCGGCATGCGATTAACATGGTCGCACAAACCGCGGTCGGGTCGTCGTCGCGCGTCATTTTCATCGCTGCACCGTTCGACGACGAACGACACCGGCGCGCGTTCGTCGAGTTTTCGCAAAACGTAAGTAAAAAAACACCTTTTACCGCAATAGAATTTTCAATTATTACACGTTGCGGCCGCCGGAGCGTTAGAAAAACGATTTACTTATATTTTTTTTTCGTTACACAGTTTCACCGGTTTTTATCGTTCTTTTTTTTTCTCATACCGATTTCCTAACTGTACGCGACCGCGGTTCATTCGGCATTGAAAATATGTCCGGGACGTTTTTAACGCGGCGCGTGATTAAGCGATTTGCCGGATTACCACCGCGATTTCGCTCCCGCAGTGAAAGCAAAAAGAAAAAAAAAGAAAAAGAAACTCTTCTGCGTTTCTACTTTTTCGTTAAAGGTTTTATTTTGGCTTTTATTTCAAAGCATCTAAACACGCGCGCAGTCGATTAAAGACAAAAAAAAAAAAAACCGTATCGTTTCATTTTCATCAGTATCTATTGTCAACTATAAATTCTGATTTATTTATTTTTTTAAATTTTAAACAAACTATATTTACCGTTCCGTCGCATCAGTCTTGTGTGATAATTCGTTCTATACATCAGAAATCCGAAGTAAAAATTACAATTTTTTTTATCGGTTCTCGTAAAATTTCAATTTTTTTTTTTTTTTTTTTTACAAGAACCAAAACTCGATTTATGATATTATCCGTCGTCCCGATTCGATGAGTATCGGAGAGAGAGAGAGAGAGAGAGAGAGAGCGTGCTCAAAACCGGTAGTGTCCTCCCGGTTAAATCGGGACGCGAAGAGCCTGCGCAGTCTTAGCAAAACGAACGGAATTCAACGAATTCGAATAATATTTTAAGCGCCGAGGTTTTTCTTTATATTAATAAGTTTTTTTTTTAGATTTTATTATTTGAGATTTTTGGAAAAAACTATAATAAGCTGGACAATTACGTAAAAAAAAAAAAAAAAAAAATTAAATAAAATAACGATAATTTGAATATATAAAATTAAATAATGAAGTTTGGAGAGCGGAGAAAACAATAAGAATTATAATTGCGCAGGTACGCGGGGAGTTATAGAATATAGCAGAGAGATCGAAACGAATATTATCAAATAGAGGTAATAAGAGAGTTGGATAAAATATAACGTTTATGGGATATGACGAGATACGTCACAAACACACACACACTTTTTTTTTAGAGATGTTTTAGTTTATATATCGGTTTTACTTTTTGTATACTTTTATTTCGATAACTTTGATTTCCAAAACGGCGCTCTTATGATACACTATACACGCGGCGCCCTGAGTTATTAATTTTTCAATAGCGGATGGCAAACGTTTCACAAAAAACGATTTCGACGATTGAAAAATTTAATTTTAAACTATACGCGAACGATAGTTGTTTGGTATTATTGCGAATACGCAAATAAATATGCTCCTCGAATGCGTTTTAAAATATTCTGCGACGTCGGCGAGATAGGGCTGGAAAAATAAATACACAAGTCGCTTCGCTATTTTTGTAAATCAAAAAAAGTTTACGGCGTTTGTTTCTCATCAGGTATAATGCGCGAGTATTGGGGATTTAATTTTGAAAATGGTCTATAAATATTCCTTAATCGATGTAATAAAGAGCAGAAAAAACGTTTGACGCGGCTCGGATAATCGCTACAGGTTAGTGATAAAAAAAAAAAAAAATCGATTTGCGGTATTATATACGTTATTTTATGAATACACTCGCGCGTAGTAGTAATAAATGTTTTATAAACGGATTACAGTCGTCCTAAGATATTAATAGGGATTTTTTTTTTTTATCAAACGCGTAATATTTACAATATTATATATATATATAAATTACACTTTTAAGTATTATAATACTGCATCGAATAGTATATATTGCCCGTGTATGCGACGACGAAATTTCTCATATTATATAATATTATTAGTGTTCATATAAAATACGGAATGTTGGTAGAATTACGAAGGCCGGTGCGCGCGTACGTATCGACGATTTCAAACGGACAAAAAAATAAGTATGACGTTTAATTTAAAATCGTATAAAGCGTATAACTGTGCGAACGGGTAGGCGAGGGGGGAAACATTATTTTATTTAAATAAACAACGAGTGGTTTTGTTTTTTTTTGATTTTGAATTAAAAATAGCACTCGTGTGGATATTACGTGTATATTATTATTATTTTTTTGATTTAAATTTCACCGAGGATTTATTGATAATATATATATATATACAAGTATAAATATATAATCAGGCGCAAGATTAAAAAATAAATAAAAAAATAAAAATAAATTACAAAAACATTAATTTGTCACGGATGTAGATTTATCTGCCAGTAACGAAATTATAATGGCGGCGGCGTATAATTTTCGATTAAAATTCAAAAGTTTTTAGATTTTATTATTAATTATATATATATATATACGCATGCGTATACACGTGTGCGCGCGAGAGTTTTGATTCATTTTTCCATAAATCGCGCGAATCGATGAGATATTTATGGTCTTATAATAAGCTAATTTCGTTTCGCGTTTTATAATTTATATAATATTTATGCTGAAATTGCCAGTATATATTATAAACGTAGATCGTATATAACACGCACGATTAGCATGTATATATATATATGCGTGAAAGAATCGACGAGTGGTTTTGTATTTTTTTTTTTTTTTTTTTACTATTATCTCTGGTTTGTAAAATGTACACGTATTATAATTTGTATTTGCAATTAATATCGCGGCATCATCGGACGATTACGATTTTCGCTTTTATATAAATATCTATCGTTTGCAGTATATATTTATATTATAATATGCATATAATATTTTTATAATGTATACGAGATCAAACGTGTAGTTAAAGAGAAATGCGTTCAAGAGAAAATAAGATACGCTAATAAGAAATCGCATTCATCCCGGTATCCTCATTTAAACGATATATTTGAGAAATGACTTAAGTCGGAAAAAAAGTTAACTAGGAGAATATAATAAAAAAAATTCTTTTTACGCGTTACCAGTGCGATATTTGGCGATAAAACCGATTGGCTCGATGTAAGGTATATTGTATTTAAGAAATGAAAATACAAATTATAACTTGTTGATTGTGGTCTCGGTATGCGTGTTCGAAAAATCTGGACCTCGTTTATTAATTTTTGTGCTTACGTCGGTTCATACATATGTGTGGTGTGTGTTCCATCTCAGGAAATAATTTTGCGAGAACTTATTGAAAATTCAAACTATACGCCTAGCATGTAACCTATACAGTTACGCAAAAATATAAATCTACGCGTATAAATTATACACGCAGTCATTTACATATATTCAAAACAATTTCGATTAATTTTTTTTTTTAAAAAAAAAAAAAACTATTATTACAACAAACACGCGTTCTACGTATATATTATACATATACGCCCCGTATAGTATGCATTTGTTTTGTCAGTTTATGTTTTCGAGAATAATTTTTTTTTTGTATCCGTCAAATTGGTTTTGTTAAATTCGATACTCGTATGTGTATATAATATTTAGTTTTCATATTATATAATTCGGGTGAATCGAATTTTCAGGAATATATACAGACACACACACACACATATTGGTACACGTATTCGAAGTAACCTATACATTTATATGTGGATATATGTAAATGAAATTTCGATTTGAAAGATAACATTACGAAAAATATACTGGGGGGGGGGGAGGATTGGAAAATCGTATTTAAAATATGAGTGAATATATTATATTATACGAGCGTTCGGTAGAGAGAGACGTCCAAACGTATAATTTTGATTTACGAGTCATAGTATATGTTTGACTTCGGCGCGGTATTTTCATTTTTTGTTTTTTTGTACGGTTTCGTTCGATTCTATTGTATCGAAGAAAAAAACGGTTTAACAATCGTGCGCGGATTACTTATATATATACATAAACAATTTTTTAATTTTTTTCTTATTCGTTCGCCATAGTACACACACTCATCACTCTATATACACTCGAACTGTTATTGTACAGCGCAAAAAAAGAAAGTACTTATTAGCGTTTTAGTTTGCATTTATAAACGCATCGTATACGTGCTTCAATATATAAACACTAAAAATGTAAAAATGCGTTAAAAGGCGGAGAAACGATAAAAACGGGAAAATAATGTGCGCGAAACTTTCAACTATTTTTTAAACCGATCATCAAAACTCGATCGTTCCCGTCTCTTCTTCTTCTATAAGAATCTCGGGAATAATGTCTAAAAAATGGTTAGTTTAATAATGGAAAACTGAAAGAGTGATTTTGAAACATATACCGCGCGACGTTTTACACTGCCCGAGTATCACGCGGAGAAAAATTGTTTTCAAAAAATACCCGTTCAAAACACCGGAACTGTATACTCGTTTGCGAAAACTCGCAGGACTGCAGCGTTGCTATTGTGGATGTACGCGAAACGAAAAACGCTGAAAATCGTATTTATTATATATTCGATATATCCTATTTGTATTCGACGAAATCAGATGTTACATTAAAAAAGCGTAATTCTATAGTGGAAATCACGGGGGTTTTTTTTCTTTTCATAATTCCCGAGGCGTAAGAAAAAGCGAACAATATTTTTCAAATGTTTTCGAATCTCTATCAATCAATATAAACGTCTTATTCCAGCGGTTTCCAACGTTTTGTACGCGTACCACTAGTGGTTAGGTTAGCCTAGTATAGTGGTACGTGAAGACGTTTTTTAATATAATTTTCATTGGATTATTATTATTATTGTTATAACATTCAATACGATTTGGTTTATTTTTTTTATTGAAAAATAATATTACAGAAGTATAGGCTCGATATTCAAAGTGATTTACGAGTTGAAATGATCAGTTCCATTCGGCTCATATATCGATATATGTTTTTGTACGAAATGGACAACAACAAATTTCACATTACATTAAAAAAAAAAAAATCGTAATTTAAACATCGAAATTTGCCAAAAAATTAAAATTTTTTTTTTATAAATGGAAAACGATCTTTTACTTTTGAGGTATTTTTGGCATGTTGACAAACAGTACACAAAAATATTTGACGTTGCGGTGTGCATGTAACGTAATAGGCCTTATATAATTACGCCACATATCTATTGAATCGCAAAATTCGTAAATATGTATTATAATTTTAGAAACGTTTTTTTTCTCCTTTTTTTAAGAATGACGATCGGCGACCGTGCCACACGTGAAAAGGCGTGATCAAATACTTGGGTGTGGAAAAATATTTTTGGAACGAGCCCCGTTAAAAATGAGTGTTATTTCCTGTTAAATTTTATTAGACTATAGACGAGCAGGCAACTATCGAAACCGTCTTTCGAAATCATCACTATTGTATCATTAACGTTAAAATGTACGTCGTACAACTTAACGGCGTTTACTGAATGGTTTTAGCGTTTCATTTCTTTTTGTTTTTTCTCTCGCGAATTACTTTTTTTATGTCGAAAATTTTTTTTATTAAACGCTTTTATAACGTCAAAAACTGTTACGCGCATAATATATACATATACCGCGATTCGTTTGGCCTCGTGTAAATAGCGTATTGTAGTGTCGTCGCATATATAGTCTCGCATAGAGGTCGGTCGAATTTACAAGACGTCAACCAGCAGAGGCGTTTTAGAATTTGAAAGAATTTCATCGCAATATAGTTGCTGTGATTATTTTAAAAAATAAACGTAGTCTTCAATATTACTGTTATAATAATATATTATTATATCATACAATATTACTCCGCCCGTTGTATATATTTCATATTATTGATTTTTCACGTATTTATTTCAAAATTAAAAGGCGTATTTTAATTCGTACGATATTAAAGTGAATATTTTTAATTATAAGTCAAGCGATAATCTAAAAACTATATGTTTTAAAATATCTCACAAACATACACAACGTATGATTTTATTTCGAGCTTTAATTATGCCGGTAAATATGTCAAGTGATTTCGTCAAAATCTATTTTGTTCGAGAGTTTCCTTTTGGTCTGAATAAAATTACACTCTGCAGATTACTCTTTTCGTTTTTATTTCAATATCGACAGTGGACGAGACCTTATCGGAAAATATTTTCTATTTTATTGTGTATAGGAAATGAATTCGAAGAAATTTTTAAAGTCCTTCCCGTATTTTGACTCTCGAATTTTTGGTCCATTAAAATAGAACTCGCTGGGTCTCACATCCCTTCAGTTCTTCTCTCCCTATAACAATCATGATAGACTTAAAATATTGTTCAAGAGTTGTTTTCGAATATTAATTCTGGTCTACTGACGCGATATATCAATTATTCTTTAAAATTCCCATCGATTTCCTCGTGAGATTAACGTCACATCGAATAGGACCGCTGTCCATATTATATACACGACATCTTAAAGCGGATCCATAGACATCTTTGCGTTCCATATACGTTTATTTATAATATTGGATTTCGTTTGTTTTGTAAAATTTCAAATTGTCTTCGAGTTGAACTAAAACACTATTTGATTACTTTTTTCTCTTTCTTTTTTATCGAAAACAGGTCAAACTCATTTATTTACTTTCGACGAGGTGGTATTTAATTAGTATATATAGTGGCTAGTAGTCTTTACATTTTCTTTTGATTGTTCAACGTTAACTTTTCGTGTATAAGTTTTCAAAAACTCACTTTTCGAAAGCATAACTAAATATATTATACGAAATACTTTAAGATTTCGAATTAGTAGTTAACTATTACGTTTATTTAAGATTTTCACTAGAAAGAAAAAAACTCGCTTATTACGACATTAAGTATATCTAGTATATTTGTGTTGATGAGTACGTTTTTAAAAATATTTTTTGACGTTACCGGGAGTATTTTTTTTTGCTTTTCCAATACATTCTACGACGTGGTTTTTATCGATTTCCGTCTTTTCAACATATTTTACGTACATATTGTTATTAGTTTTTTATTTTCATGTTTTCAATTATTTTGTATAGACTTACATAATTGTCAAAGTAGTTATATGAAGTCAGCCAAGTGCGTTTTTTTCGGTACATTAAAATCACAGACCTCTATTACGTAATATATACATTATGAACAATAATAATTATAATAATAATAATAATAATAATAATAATAATAATAATAATAATAATAATGATAATAATGATAATAATAATAATAAGAAATAAGAAATTAGAAACATTATTTACACGTATATATATATATATATATATTGCGCAAAGTCAATTGTCGAGTGTTTTATAATATATGGTGTGTTAATATCATACGTTTACTATAGACGAAATCCAAAATACACGTTACGAGTGCTTACGCAGGATGAGTAACGGGGCAATTATATATGACACATAAAGCATTGATTTTACAATAGACTATTATAAAATCAGCGATATTAGTGTTTATTAGGAAACCGATTCGTGTATACCTATAGTATACACGCTTTTTGGAATTCTATTGAATAAGCATTTGAAAAATAATAACGCACACTACGGAAATAAAACAATTCTTTTTATCGTTAAGACATTTTAATCGATCGGACGTATCATATATAGTAAATAAAGTACAGAAGAAGAAGAAGAAGAAGAAGAAAAAAGATTATAAAAATATGTTGGCGATTAATTAAAAAAATGATTTTCGCGAATCGTCCGGTTTCTTCTAAACACGTAAACACGACGCAGGAGTTAATAGTTACAGTTAATTACGTATACCTATTGATTGAGTATAGGTATCTCGTGAAGTTACTATACAACTGTTTACTATAAACTGTTATTTGATATAAAATTACTAATCAAAACGTTTTCTAAAGTATTATTATTATTATTATTATATAATTTTAATGACGTGTTGAGACTAGAATTCATTATAATAACGTCTTTAATATTTTGTATATACGTATAGTTTTCGACTATTATCGTATTGTTGCAGAATGCATATAACTGATATATCAATTATTTAAACCACAATATAGCAAAGCGGATTACGCTCTATTCGTTAGGTGTTATAATTATTTAACGGGTTAAGTGGCAATAGTTATGTATAGTAGTTTTCATTGACTAGTTAATAGTTACATTGAATTGCGAAATATGTGTATATTTCTATACGAGTGGTAAAATACGGTATTAAATTTCGAAAATAAAACTTATTTGAATTATATTTTACAAATGCGCCTATACCTCTCGAAACGCACGAAATCAAAGTGAAATATTTATTGCAATTAGAAATAATTTATAAACGCGATATACGATCTATATATATATATTTTCGGTTCGCGGGGTATTGGTAAAAATTTTCTTAAGTGTATTGAAATTTGTGTGTTTAAACGGGACGGGTAAAAACTATCCTATTCTTTTTGATTTGAACGAAGTGTTGTCGCTCTTTTATATTTACATTTTGAAACGATAGGTAGGTACGTGGTACACAAACAAATGTACCACTTTTCGAAATTTCCGAACGTTTTCGAGAGAAAAACTTTGTACTAAAAAAAAAAAAAAAAATAATGGAAAAAAATTATCGTTTCGAAATGTGAACGCGTTCACTTATCTGTGTATCTCACTGTTTTTTTTTTTGTTATTCTGGTCTTTTATAGTTCGAGCTTATTTATCTGCAGTGTAAGGACGTTTTAGACGGTTTTTTTTTTTTGAGAAAAAATTAAGACAACAACGCAATAAAATCGTCACATTCTGTGTTACGACTTACAAGCGTAACACTTACATACGCAACGGGATACGTATAAGCCAGTTGGGAATTTAAAAAGCATTGATTAATTTCTTCTTGCATTCTAATAATAACCCCGAAGTACGCACCAATGTATTAAAGACAATTCCTTATTGTCGGCTTTGTAAGAACGTGTGAAATACACACGAGACATTGTTTTTTGTTTTTTATTCCATAAATTATATGAATTTATTGACAGTTCATAAGTTTTCCGTTCACTTTTTGATGGCGCGTTAATGAAAAAATCGCCAAAAACAAAAAAAAAAAAAAAAAAACCGACCGTCGAGTATACTCCAAAAATGTCTCCTACAAGACGTTAATGCACGCATTGTCAGATAATAATAATTAGCAAAAAGTTCTATGACGGTGCGTGAACTTGGTGGCGAAAATTAAAAAAGAAATACGTTTATTTCCCGATCAATTTTTTTAAATGGACCGTATCCGTTGTTAAAGCGTACGAGAATTTACATTCCCGAATTAAATATTATATCATAATATTCGATATCCTTGTACGAGTATATATAAAAGGACGGGGCTTTTTTATGTTTCAATTTCGGTGACGACACTATGTAACTTTTTATCAATTTTTTTTTTCACAGAGTTGTTTCAAACACCCTCCTGAGTGTCACCACTTCGTCCGATTTTTCTTTCTTTTTTTTTCTGTCTGAGGGAGGATCGTATTTAAACGTTACGGGTTTTTAGCGTGTCATTTAAATAGTTTGACGATTTTTTTTTGTTTTTTTAATAAGCCTGTACCAAATACTGCTACGACGAGTTATCTATTATTCGCAATTTCATTTTATTCGTCGTTTCAGTTATAATCGTACTCTGTCGTTACGATAAACACTGGCAAATGCCGGGTAATTCAGCTAGTGATATATTATATAGGAATTATAGGCGTGCGGTTGCGCCGGGCCGGGGGCGAATCCGTTTGATCGTTGAAAAAAGAGGAGATATGTGCCGTCTTTGTAAGCACGCGTAAGTCAGTCTGGTCATCCGAACCGCATTCACATATACGGAAAATAAATCGGTTTTATAGTTTCGAAATAATAATATAAACACGGGCCGCCGGTCGCACCGTAAACGCTTTGCACAACGAATTCCGGAACTAATCCTCTATTAATCGTTGTTATATGTTATTATACGCACACAGTTCGAATCGCACGTACGACCGTATAACTCACTCGTCTAAACTCTATGCATTTAACCATTATATAATAACAATATATCCGGGAATATCTCCTGTACTAATACCTATTCACATGTACGCGCGTTGAACAATATTCGAAACGGACGCGGCGAGCGCGTGTGTAAGGTTTACGTAATTAATTAACGATATAATATGCGTGCCGGCGTTGGCTACTGGCCATTGCGGGAGTTCGCTTCGTATGAGTGGTAAACCTGCTCGAGAGACCGCGCGGTGACCGGCGTCGGCCAGTATATACAAATACGAATAATAATAATAATATTATAGTCGAGCCATACCCCGAAATGGATTTAAAAACGCGCGCGCTGAGGGACGTATTTATAATAATAATAATAATAATAATAATACGATATATTGCGATAGTGTTAGGTGTACACACGTATACGTACAGGCGTATGCTACAATTATTGTTGTGCTTGGCCGTTATATTGTATAATATGTTGCACCTGCACGATTATACATTATAATATTCGTTACCAGCAGCAGCAATAATAATAATAATAATAATTAGAGATGTGATGTCAATGAGCTAAAAACACATAAAAATGCTCTAATAAAATACGCTTAAAAAATTATCAAAAAAATCTGCTTAAACGAGTGAAAACAATTTGATTTAAAAATAATTATTATTAATATATATATATTAAGAGTTTATTTTTTTGTTATTATAAATTTGAAAGTATAATTATATAAAAGAAAAAAAAATCATTGCGTTCGATAAAACGACTTTGAGCGGAGCGTCAGTGTAATATTATTATTAATGTAAAATAATGAATTTCGACAAAATCGCGTTTTTTAACACATTTTGTTGGTAATTTTTTTTTGTTTCGAATTACGAACAAGGAAACATAATGACAAAAAAAAAAACGTTACGAATGAACCTAACCGACGAAAAATTCGACAATTCGGTACCTGCCGCGGATGCGACGAGTTCATCCGAGGATTCTTTCCATTCGAAAATTTGTACACAGGAAAAAAAAGAAGGAAATAAACCTCGTTGTGAAACAAATTATTTTCTCGCTATCGTTCAGAATCCAAAATAATAATAATAATATTATTATTATTTGTAATGGTAATAATAACGGTATATAATAACGGTGTAGTATATTAATATTAGTACGCGTTTCAATCGGTCCATTGCAGCATTAATATAATCAATATAATCCGCGATTGTTGGGCACAAGTAATAAAAGGGGGTACATAAGCTATCACATTGTATTGAGGTACTATAGACATCTCGTAAACGAATAGACGCGGTATAATATAACGACCGAGTTTGGAGAAATTCAATAAACTCGTTGATATTTAAGATAATAAAAAAAAAATAAGACGATAATACGAGTTAAAAGTTAAAAATTGTCTAATTAGCGATAAACAAAAATAAAAAAAAAAAGTAGTTGAGCTCACATTCGGCGTATTTAATAATATATAGTATATTTATGTTAAATTATTGTTATACACTAAATACAGTATTTGAAGTTATGCGCGATCGATGATTTGATTCGATTTAGATACTTTACTGTATAAACTTGATGTAAACGCGTTACGAAAAAAGGTAACTTATCAAGTAAAAAGTTAAATTTAAAAATATGTAACATCATTTTCACTTTTAATTCGTTAATGCCTGTAGAGACTAGTTAAAAAATACGCTTTTTACACCTCGCATTGTGCCGGAATGCCGTGGTTCTCTAAATGTTTAGATCGACCGACGGTTTTGATGGAACCAAGCACCGTATACGAATGGGGGAGACAATAAATGATGAAAATGTCTCGCCAAATACTCCAAAAAAAAAAAAAAATTATTTTCAATTTTTATTATTAATTTAATTTGAATTTTAAATTCAATCCGACTTGCCCCCGATGGAAAACCATATCCAGCGTGTTATTATGTTCATCTCTTGACGGCCTCCGTTTTCTTTGCAGCCCGTCGTCTCTCGCAAGAGTCTGTGTCGATTGAGTTTCCCATTTCAATTTGGGGTTCGTTCGCGTATCTTCAAGAACAAAAAAAAAGTTCACGACGTATGAGGAGGTTCACACCAAAATCGCGGTGGTCCGCGAGAAATGCGTTTCGTTCTCGTCGCTTTTGTGGTTCTCGTCACCACGAACGAAGAATTTTTATTTATATATATATATATTTTTTTTTTTTTTGTTCACACACCGTCGAGAAACGGAACTGTTATAGAGCTGGACGTAATCGTGCAGGTCGAGTTCACGTATAATTAGCCCAACGACAGTCGTATGTATTGTCCAGCGTATTACACGCACCGTATAGTGTATGAAATCCGACCATTGTCCACCTATCGTATACGTATTGTTATAAGATAATTAATGAAACCATTGGGTTTGAAATTTAAACGGAATTGAAAATTTCAATTAATTTGACGTATATAAAAAAAAAAAAACTGAACGTTTTAAACACGAGACTTCGCGTACCGCGGACGACGTGTACGTACATAATATGATGTGTGAGTGTGTATTACACGTATGATATCATTTAATAATACGACATAGTGATTGACGATTGAATTGATATGGAGTTTGTGCGAGGAGTATCCACAATAATCTCTTCTCCTAACACGATCTTGAAATAAAACGCAGGTCGTATAATTATTTAATTCGAGGGGACGACGGAAAGGAGTTCTCATTTTTTTTTTTTTTTTTTAAATTCAATATACACGTATGTGTAGTAAAAAATATTATCAAAGAAAAAAAAGAAGGTGTTCTAGCAGAGAAATGTGAGTGAGAGAATAAAAACGTTTTCGTTTCTTAAACGAGTGGTTTTTAAGTCTTTTTTTTTTTTTTTTTTTTTAATATTACGCGATCACGTAGACGATAGCGTGTAACGGATATAGAAACGGATTAGGAAAATTTCTGAATTCTCTATAGAAACCTTCTGTTCATAAATGTAGAAAGTTTGTTTTTAGTCGAAAATCTGTACACGGAAAAAAATCAATCTAAAAAGTCTAATCGCGCGCATTAAAAAAAAAAAAAATCATAATTTAACCGTTTTCACGAGTTTTTTCTTATATTTTTTTTTTCTTATTGGAGTGAGGCGGTCGTATTTTGAAAAACGCTTTTTTTTCTTCTCTCTAATGTTAGGATGACCCCTAACCTGATTCACGCGGGCTTTTAACGCACAGACCGGGGGCGCGCGGACGAAATAACAACGCGTGTGTAGTACGGTCGCGCGGTTGAAACTTGCAAATTGTGCGAAATCGTAACGCGAAATCGCGCGCGGACAATATACTCGCTTATAAGTATATTTTACACCGTATTATTCGTATAATGCAGATTTATGTATAGAGGATTTCGTTAAAACGCGCGTGTAACAGACTCCTCCACTACTGTTGTCGCCGCAGTATATAAGTTACCGCCGTAACACTGGTGGGGGGGCCGGGCGGGCCCGTGCAGGTCCGGCGTCGCCAGAGAGATTTCGGTCTGACGAATAAATATGTGCCGCGTACGTAACGGCGGCGTACAGCGTTCTCGTCGTACGGCCGCTGGAAAAAGCCGTATGACAAACAATAACGTTCTCGTGGTGCGATGCGGACTCCACACAATTATTTAATAAACCCTCGTCTCTTGTACGCACAGTGTGAGATAAATAAATATTTATATATATAGTTTTTTTTTTTTATACTCGCCCCACGACGTAGTATACAATATATATATATTGTGTTATTTATGTATACAGGGATCCGCGAATTATTAGGCCCTTTTGATTTATTGTTTTTTTTTTTTATTGAAATGTACCGCGTACAACAAATCGGTAATAATTATATCGGACGGGCTGAAAGAAAAATTCTTTTACCGTCGTTCTTCAATAGTACGCGCGCGTCGAGAACGTTTTAACCCCCCGACCGTATTCACGCGTACGCGCGTGCGAGCCAAGTAATGTTCACTTAGATTTCGTGCGAGTACATTTTCGCGTGGTGCGTCTGCGAAGCGAGTTACGAAAAAAAAAAACGCGTTTTCAAGCTTTTCTTTTTTTTGCCGTGTAAAGCTACTCATAACGTGTTTGGGAAATTAATATTTTCGTTACGATTCGATTTTAACGGTTTACGAGTTGTTTCGTAAACGGAAAAAAAACTATTATTCAGTAGTCTATACGTGTGTACATATATATATATATATATTTTTTTTTTTATCGCTTTCGACAAGGGAAAAGCGTTTGGTCTTCGCGCATTTTGTTTCTATAGGGCCCGTTTCGCTATTATATCCCTACGCGTTTGTATATAAATAATAATAATAATTACGCGTTCCCGTTATATAATATACAGCCCTCTTGGCTATTCTAATTTGTTTTAATGTTGCTATTTTGCGCGTATGTACGCTTTTGCACGTATATTTCTGTACCCGTAGTATAATTTACGCGCGTGCCGTTCTGCCGCACACGACTAGAGGCGGACGGATTTTTTTTTTCTTCTGTTTTTAAACTTTGGTCAAGTCGGTGAGGTAAGGGATATGATTTCGGTGTATATGTGTGTGTGTGTGTGTGTATATATAATTATATTCTACCCATAAGATCACGCGCCGTTCCCACGTCGTAGAAGCTGCGGTGTTTCCGTGGAAATTAATCCAGTTTTCAGCGAGCGGCGTATAACGTGCGTTATAATAATATACGGCGGCGTTACAGATTTTGTAAACGACGATAAATAATCGTATAATACGTATAATACACCTGGACCGGGGAAAAATCCGCTCGTTAATAAATTACTACCAGTGTTTATCCTCCACATTGGAATTAGTGGCGGTGGCGTTCGCGTACAGTTTAACGGGGGCAAGGTTTGGCGGATTCGAGTCCATCGTTACGAACACTGCCCGAATGGGAGAAAAAAAAAATGTTTCATCGATAAAATTTACCGATTTTCAAATTACGCGTACAACGGACATTTACGAAAAAGCAGCATTTTCTCCCCTTCCTCCTCCTCATTAATCCGTACAAATTACGTGTATTAGCCGGTTTAAGAAACGCCATGGACCAACGGTGTGTTATCGGATTCCGCGGACGATTTGAACGTCGTTGCGTTCGACCAGTAAAAATATAAGCGAAATTTACCTTTTTTATAATAGACTTTGTAAACTCCCGTAACTGTTAAACAGAAACTATATTATACTTTTAAAGAGTCTAGATCTTAACGTGTAAGGAACAGTATAACCTAAATTATGACCGAACGATCACAATGCAGTTGAACCGGGTAGTGTTAACAATTCGATGTGTGTATTAACATTGGTGGGCTATAAAGTCAGCCACGTAGTTCGGCTAATTGTGTGACTACATAATATACCGTTTTTAACGTATTGGCTGATTTAATAGTGACTGATGTTAATTTTTTTTAAAATTCTTAAGTTTCTGTCGCCTCTTAGCATTTTCTGTGATAAAGTATTATATTATTTAAAAAAAAAAAAAACCGAAAATTATTTTATAATAATTGACACATTTTCCAGAATACATTGGAGGGGGGGGGGTTTAAATTTTATTATGTGAAACGAAGAGAGCTCAGTCTTCGTGTACTATAGGATATCCGATGAATAAAGTACAAAGTTATTTTTAACGTAAACAACGGGACCCTGTCGGCATGACGTTTCCAGAAGTGATAATTTAGGTAACAAACGGCATATTCTATGTGTTACGACTGTTATACTTCAGTCTACCGTCAGCTACGTAATAATAAACACGGAAAATTTAAGTTGCACAAAATAAGGAGTCCGTGCCCCGTCGTTCGATTATTTAATTTTCGAAATGTTTCACCGACTGAAATTCATGGAAAAATAACCGAAGTCTATGGTCCACGCGTAATGTCTCGGAAACGTGTATCGGTTTGGTGTACGAAATTCAATAATTCGGGTCGAGAGAGAGTGTTGAGGATGAGGCAAGAAGTGGTCGACCAATAATAAGCACGTCTACCGCCGAAACCATTGAGACGGTCGAAAGACTGCTACGATCGGATAGACGACTCAATATACGGGAAACGATGGCCACACAATTCGATCTCCCAAAGACCATTGTGCATGAAATTGTCCGTGTTAAATGAAATTTTCGTAAGGTTTGTGCGCGTTGGATTCCACAAATGCTTAACGCAGGCCACAAAAACAAACGCATGCGGTTATCCCAAGAACATTTGAATCGTGTTCGTAATGACGAAAGCTTCCTCGAACACCTCATTACAGGTGATGAGACATGGGTTAATGATTCTACTCCTTGCAAAAAAAAAAAACGAGACTCTATGACCTGGAAGCATCCTGAATCGCCAGTTCCAAAAAAACGTGCTGCGTATTTCCGAGATGGCGTTTTCATCGTTGAGAAATTTGAAATGGTGACTATGTGGAAAAATAAAAAACTATCTCAAACTTATGGTGTAAACGTTTTAAAATAATAAATTCATTTTTCGTTATTCAATACACTTTTGTACCTTATTTATCGGACAGCCTACGTATATACGTATAATAATATGTGTTATTCTTGTATTTGTGTCCGAAAATCACTCAAAAGGACATTGCGATAATACAATTATATTCTGTAAACGTAATAAATGTGTAGGCACGTATCGAGTTTATGTATATTATATTGTGTTACACTGCAGAACTCTGTCTGTGTGGTGTTAATAATATTGAAAACGCGTTAAATACGCGATAATAACAACAACAAAGTACTGAAATAATAATTATACACGCAGGACGACGATAAAATATTTATTACACCGCGTTTGCAGATTAACGTTTTAGTAATACGCAGTAGAAAAATGTCGTTGCGTTGCTTAAGAAATGAACGAGAAAAAAAATCACACTGGCGTTTATAATTTATAATGACGAAATATGCGTATTTACGATAATATAAATTCGTTTTTAGAATGTTATCGTTTTTGTTTTTTTTTTTTTTGCATTAGAAATAAATATACGCGTATAACGGTGTCGGGAATAAACTCGTGTACTATGATTTGTTTAATTTATATTATATAGTAAAAAGCAAAACAATAATAATTCGCGTGAAAAAAGAAACCGACGCGGGCGTATAAAATACTATCCGATATAATTTGAGCGAATAATAACATCGTATGTATAATATATATATATATATATTGTCATAATTTTGAAAATGTAATCGACCTAAATATTTCGATATTTTAACACATTCGCGTTTATTATTAATAAAACGCGTTAGAAATATACGAAAATTTGCGAAATAAAAATATGTATATTTATATATTCGATCTCAAGTATAACACATATACTTGCGTGCGCAGACTTCTGAGTGAAGTATGTCTAAATTCAATCTGATCAGTCACTCCCTTTTCCCTTTTCACGGTCACACAAGAAAAAATTATAGAAATTTTCATTAGAAACTTCGAAGTGACCATTTTGTTGGTGACCGGAAGACGTAAACAATCATTTACCATTATTTCACGCATACGTTTCATCAATATTGATTTAAAATTTTAATCAAATATAATCTAATAAAACAATTCAAAAACGTTCAAAACACAATAATATATAATATTAACGATTGTCGATCAACATTAATATTTATTTATTATTATTATTATTATTAATTATTCATTTTGTAATTTGTATGTATATACATTACATACAATTTTGATGCTGTCAAATGAATAAACTTATCACATCTCGATGGGCAACCATTATATCTTGTAAATATCTGTGATTTTGATTCATTTTGTTTTTAATTTTCTACGTCTAAAACCCAATCGGCCCTACCCGCCTATGGTATAACATATGCGAGTGAAATTGATTTCACAAGAAATTTGAACACTCTCTAACCCTACAGTAATTATTGTTATTATTATTATAGTTAGGGCTGTGAAATTGTATATTGAAAAATGTAAATTTTCGATACTTTTATTCCGTAACACGTTTTTAATTTTCTTAGATTTTCGATTTTTAAAACATTTTACGCGTATTTCTTTATCGTTCCTTTGTTTTTTTTTTTTTTAATTTCCGTCTTTTCGTTCGACACAGATAAACCGTAGAACTGTTAAAATTCGCTAATTTAATGAGACTAACAATACGTTTATAGAGTTCTTCAAACCGCATTTCTTTTTCATACCGATATTTTTATGATTATAAATTCATTATTTACCGTATTGCAATACGTTTGATTTGCAGGTCTAAATTATAATACAACGTTTGGATTAATAATTATATTTGAATAATGTTGAACTTTATTCATGCTGTTATAGTATGTGATTTATAGTTGAATTTTAAAACGAAAACTCTTTACTTGGATATATAGATCGTCGTCCATTATAATATATTATTTCGTTTGAAAAAAAAACAGATTATGTTTTTTTTTTTTTTAAATTTTCGATTTATAAGCCAACAATAGTGAATAAACAAAAAAAGAAACCATTTAAATAAACGGAAAAAAATTTGATAAAAATAACCTTTTTTGTTTAAAATGTTAAAAATCAACAGCAACGGCTCGTGTATATTTATTAAAAAAAAAAAAAAAAAATATTACTCAATTTCAAAAGTCGTCTTGCGCAATGACGTGTTTCTTGTTATTTCTAGATGTTTAGATAATGCTGTTGTATGATGTTGTTCATTGAAAGTTTACGATTAATGATTACGATTTATTACGGATGTACAGTTATTAGAATAGAAATATAGAAAATTAGATATGCCGATTTTTATATAGATACGAAAAGGGAGGAATTTTATTTAATTATTATTGTTATTGTTATTTTTTAATTATCGTTAACCGTAATAGGTAAAAATATGTAATGCTGTATGATGTATTGACCACGTGTTTCGCGTTTCAATAACAAAATTGGTTGTAAAAATGATCAAATCGTTGTTATAGGTACACACACACGTCACTCCGCCGCAAACAAAACGAACGCGCGCAAAACGTATAATTAAACGCGAGACGGACATGACGTGACGGACGCACGCGTTGCTCGCGGTTTTCTACTAATTCGAATTTCGAACGGGTTTTTCGAATAAAAAAAAAAAAACTACAAACACCACCATCACCGCTCGTGCACTACGACACGACGAAACCGCAATACACAAAATAACATAAAATAAAAATAAATCGTTCGCGCGCGACGTTTTTATCCAATAACGGACGTTTCGTGTACGAATAATAATAATAATAATATTATTATTATTATTGTTATGTCGCGATAGACAACAGAATGTAAAAACGGTCTTTAATATACACGATCAATTGAATGTGCTTTTCTTTGAAAAATTTCAACGATTCCGACGTATTCAAAAACAATTTTTTCTCTTTTACGTTAAATAATCAATACAGTTTAAACCAAAAGAGTATGCGAGGTAACAATAGGTATACGGAATTTACGTTTTTTAGTTAAAAATATTTTTCGAATTGTGAAAATTACGTAAGGAAAAAAAAAGCCATCATTATTCCGTTTAATTACGCGATCGCATTGGGTTTCTTTACATTTTCCACTGTACGATATTATACTCTCATGTATTTATTAGAATATAATATCAATTCTTCAATACGGGAGACCATCTCTACCGGAGATGATTGCCGTTTTGGGATCCGACGGTACCTATTCGCAGCGTACGTCGCATTATATTATATAAATATTATACGCGTCTATTGAATAACACTCGCTCTGTAAGCATATGACGCACATAAACGAATTATCTGGCCGAACGCTCGTATTATAATTTCCTACATACACGTATATGTATATAAAAGCCGGGGTTAGTTATTCGATTTCATCGTAACCGAGTTATGTTACAAAGTCTCGATTAAGCAACTTTTCCGGAGATGATTGTACACTCGCGAGCCACTGCGAAAACCGTCGTCGAGTAATTTACCATACGTTCAAAACGAATAATAATAATAATAATAAAGAAAAAAACCGAAATTCATAACGTTAATATGGCGGCGCGACGACCCGCTTCTAGAATTTGTGCGTAATCGGTAAATTCGGGGTAAATATTATTATACGATTTTACGCGCGTATACAATAATAACAACGAGACGAAAACGCATTACACGTTTCGATTATTGTTTTACCGTTGCGGATGATTTGATTTTTTTTTTCTACTAAATGTCGAATTGCTTTAAATGTTGTGATGTCTCAGTATATAAAAAAATCGTTCGTCCGCAACGGATGTTATAAACAAATTGCGTGTCTGTGCGTAATTCGTTGGGTTAAAATAGTTTAAGACTTCTTTTTTTTTTTTTTTAACATAATTTATTTATACCGTAATTCGTCACTTTCCTGGTTTGATGCGTATACTATAAACAAGATCGTTTGCGAACTTCCTAGACATGAATTTGTAACTGATATCCTCAGCTTATATATAATATAATATAATATGACGTAGACGACTATGAGTCCTCCCGCGCGACGATTAGTTTGGTCTTTGAATTCGAAACCGTCCCGCGTCTCCGATTACGAATTTCATTATGTGCGCGACTTTCAAAATTCGCGACTTACGCGACGTGCACCGTTTGCGCGTGTCCGAAAACGAAACCCCTTTTGAATTCCGAGTCCTAAACCAATGTGCAGTGTAACGTCAAGAGCGCAGGATAAATTTCATTCGACGGCCGAGAAACGTTCGTTCTATTTGATGTTTGAATTATGTCGAGTAGTAAAAAAAAAAAGAAAACCTTATACTTCGATGTTGTTAAAATATTATACGATCGCGGACGTTGTATTGAATGTTCATTCGTTTTGAACTTCGAACGTTATACGTATTTTTTTTTTTCAAAACACAATAGCCGGAAATAATTTGAATTTTTACCAAAAGTGGATACATGGCGTCTAAAACGGATCGGATTATTTTACAAAATTATTTGTATACGCGTGATATTGAAATAAATTAATAAATAATGAATGAAAATAAAAGTAGCAGCGATTTTGTCGCGTGTTGTAACGCGGTATTACTTGCGGCGAAATTAAATAAAAAAAAAAAAAAAAAATCGTTTTTGTGAAAATCGGTTGCGTATCGACAATTATCAGAGTTTTGTTTTTGCACGTTTTCGATGGTCTATATCATTGAAGAAAATTGAAAGAAAAAAAAACACATGTCAGATAAATCCATATAAGGCCTTTGTACAGGGTCGAAGTTAAAACGCTTTTGCTTTACAAAAAAGTTTATACAAACGAAAACGAATGGATAAAAAAAAAAAAAAAAAAAAAACACGTCTAGTTACAAAAACCAATAGGGGGACATTTTTCACTTTGTTCATCAAAATCTACTGGAAAAAAAAACAAACAAATCGCGGATTTCTTCGTATACGAGTTTATATAAATATAAAATAATAATAATAAAAAAACTGAATTATAAATTCGAACGAGGGGAAAAAAACACCGGGAAAAAGATTACGAAACCTTTAATTTATGGAACACGGGGAAAAAAAAGAAATAATAGGATATTTCTAATTACACAGGTCTAATTATAATGTATATACACGCAAAGCCAAGCTATATAGTATTTAACTCCCTCAAGAGTAATATTGTCCAGCGGACTGTGTCATTTTTCAGCGTTTTAAACCGCACGACGTTTATAACTGTGTACGGCGTACAGTATATTATACAGACAAAAAAAAAAAAAAAAAGGAAAAAAATTGTAAAATGCTATATTATAATAATATGTATATACGCTGTATTTTTTATTATTTTCTTTTTTTTAATTCCTTCCGACTTTTCATACTTGTTTTACTCAAACAAAACGTTTGACAGTGTTAAACTTAACCTTATATATATATGTGACCCGGGAGTCAGCTAAAGTGTATTTAAAAAAAATCAAAAAGACTATATTGTAAAATTTATGAAAGTAAATTGTTCGATATTTGTTTCTCCGCGCACGTCGTAAAATACTTTATGGGTACCTAAAATCGCGCGCAAATTGTAATGATACTACATTGGACGTTCCATTTTAAAATAATTGTATTTTTAAATTAATCGTTTTTATTTTATTATTATATACGTACGCTGTGTAGTATAAATTAGCTAATCCACCGATCCGCAGTCGAAAACTGTTCATTACAATATATTCCCTGCAATTTATCGACGCGGATAATATTTATATATCAATATAACGCATTAAATATTTACCTGAAATAATATATATATATAATTTATTTTAAATAATTTAGAAGATACCCGGGTAACATTTTTGCCGTTCAATGTCGGTTTATAACGATCGTGAAAGTTTAACAGTTTATACGCGGTTTATGAACTGTTAATTGAGAACCGTCGTAGTTCAATTTAAGTGTTCCGGTTCAAATTTTAACTCAATATTAAAAAAAAAAAATAAAAATATTTTATAGTTCTAAGTCAGCGCATCCGACATTGAACCGTGCTGAAAATGTGTGATCGCACCGATGGAAATTAAACGGTCCAGACAAAACGTTTGTGTTATATATGTTCAGTCCAGAACAGTGGCGATTACGATATTCAAAGGGGAAATGGAATCAACTCCGTCTGTTAATGAAATATCCACGTCGAAGAATGGATAACAAAGAAGAATTGGGTTTTGTTGTTCACTTCTGAACGCGGCAAAAACACAGCGTTTGTATGTCACACATACACACACGGCCGTTTTTGCTGCGGTCAGTGCCGAACATGGTTGTTCGCGTTTGCCGGCCGCGGCTAGACCGAGGATTGCATTGCATTGCTTGGAATGATAATTGGAAAGCACTGTTCCCAATTGTTGCCGCGAGTCTCCAGGACTGGTCCTATCACTCGGAGTGTGAGGTGCGGGTGGCTTGGTGTTTATGTGGGGTGGTCCAGCAATGTGGCTGGGCGGGTTCGCTTCCACTCAGGAACAGAATTTGTCAGTCCAATATTTTGAAGGTGGATATGATTTGACGTCGAAGTTTTGTGGAACATGTTGTGAGTTGCAGATGTTATTGAGTTGTTTAATGGTTTTAGATTGGGTAGATTGGAGTAAGACAGTATTTCGAACAAACCACGGGGCTCCCGTGATGGTTCTAATTGCGATGGATTGAACTGCATCTAGACGTTTCCCCATAGGTATTCAGCTATTAGTGCTCCCCAAGCAGGGTCGAACGATCCACCGGTTCGGACCGCTATTTATATGCGTCTTGCTGCTACCACCTCCATATTGTGTCGTAGCGCTACCTGGTGACTACTTTTGTTTCCTGTTTTATCGCGGTTGACTGACGTGCCGTGTCGGCGGTATGCGCGCGTGTTTAGTTTGACGTTTGTGTTAACAAATTATTTTGATTTTTACCAAACAATATTTCATAAGTACATAATATTATTTCGATAAATATTGACCGCAATAATAATATTATAGTTGTAAAATAAATAAAACATAAAAAAAAAAAAAAACGGGTAGCGAGCCATGGGTGTTTGTGAATGTCGTTTAAGTGAATTATTCCGATAGATTTTACAGTTTTGTTATTACTATAAATTTAATAGTAACCGCGAGTAATTGCATTCAATATAAAACGATTCCGAAAGGAGGTGCTATGGTGCGAATACATATTTGTTAAAACATACGAAATTTCGGGATAAAATATCATTGCTGACGTTATTATCGCGGTTCTCTAATCCATTATTATGAGTGGTGGCCACCTTAATTTCTTTTGACCATCTATGTTCATTAACCATTTTTAAAATTGCATTTTTTACGTTTAATTAATTAAACCGAGACTTAAGTCTATTACGAAATTCATTATTAAAATTAATTTAATGTGAACCAGATGGCAACAGAGTAGACTTGCGGTAGGTGCGCGCGGTCGTTCATTCATGACCAAGCGACGCGGCCGTTTCGTGGTGACGTCGTCTGAGACATAAACTGCATAAATACGGGTGTATAATATAGTGTAATCAAACGGTTGGTTCGCGCTGAAGATGACAACTATGTAGTTGTCGAAATAAACGTATGATACGCAATAAAAGTGTATTATCTTTGCGATTTTCGATCTATAGTGTAAAACAGTCACGAGTTCCCTTAAGCGCATTTTAGAATATTCTAATTATCCAAATATACGAACAATTGATTTGGTCACCTAAATTTGAAAATTGTCAGAAGTTCGGATATCGCATCTATGAAAAGTTTGGAAACCTCTTTAGTCTCGAACCATTATTTCGGTAGGTTTTTTGTGCCATCGTGTTAAAAAAAAAATTATCTAGAAAATAGTTTTCCTACCGATTTTCGGGCCGTTTTGAATCACGCGTATGTAAGGCATAATTATAAGTACTGGAGCAAATCGAAAAACGTTTTAAAAAACAGATTATATCACCCGCGATTAGATACACGCGATTCGTGAACGCGTAACGCGCTTATGATGAGATTCTTTCTAGTCGAAAATTTTTACACAAAAAGAAAAAAAAAACATCCTTGTAAAACCAACGTACGTTTCGCTCAGAATGCAAAATAAATTTGTACAAATTAATTTAACGTAAACGTGTATTTTATTTCAGTATACCTATAATCATACATGTATAATGACACTTTAAGTCGTATTGAAAATTGCGCACCACTGCACGTCATACGAGCGCGAGTATACGCAGAGTCCGTTACGGTCCAGCCGCACGAAATTCATATACATATATAGGAACTCAAGTATACGTCTATTGTCATACATTTATATAACGTTTCGATTGACATGCGTCGTGTGGATATGTATTTTACACACATACACACACAAATATATATAGAAAAAAACCGGCGAAACACGCAGCATCACAGGTCCATTAATAATACCGATAATCCTGCAGACCGGACCTTTCAGATCGATCCGGGGGGTGAGAGTAAATTACATACCGAGTAATGGAATTATCAACGCGTGCAGTATTCTGTAATAATAATAATAATAATAATAATAATAATAATAATAATAATAATAATAATAATATTATTATTATTATTATTATTATAGTTCGCTTCCCCGTGTTACACGATGCGCGTATGTAGTTAGATTAGAGCGGTACTTCTCGTTCGCCCCCTTAACTGTACATTATTCGGTAATCAGTGGTCCATCGTTTTCTACAAACACACATAAATACTGGTATATTATACGTTATATTGCGTTTTATAATATTGTTATTGTTGGACGTTTCGTCATTTAAAAAAAAAATATTTATATATATATTTTTTTTTTGTTGAAAATATGTGATTAATATATTGCTAACACAGTTAACCGAAAATGTTTGAATATAAATAGTGAAAAAAAATGTTAAAAATCCGGTTTCTTTCCTATTTCTCGGATACGTTTCTGTCCTCTACCGATATAATCGCAAGCGTCTAACCTTTCAATTATAAAAAAAAAAAAATCCTCGAAATCGGACAAAAACTCAAGCCGTAGGAATGATTTGATGGACTAAAAAAAATGAAGGATGTTTGTGGAAATCCATTGCGTTCAATACAATGATTCTGAGCGGAGTGTTTTCGCCGTGTAATATTATTTAATATACGATAAGGAATTTTGATAAAATCGTGTTTTCAACGTTTTTAACGCAATTTTTTTTTTGGTTTTCCGATTTTTGGGTCGTTTTGAATATTACGCACGAGGAAACTACTGAGAAAATGGAAAAATGTTTCTTATGTATTGTAAGCAATACTTACAATTATTGTTATCCGAACGAGTATAACGAGATCATCGATTCTTTCTAGTCGAAATTTTGTATACAAAAAAATAAGAAAAAAAAAAACATAAAACTAATAACATCGCACGGAATCTCAAAAAAAAAAAAAAATTTCACGAATATTTTAAAACTAATTTTATTATTTAGTTTGATTTTTTTCCGAAATTATTCTTCCAGATCGTGAAATATTGGTGTGACCGTAAGTCTATCTATTAAAATTCCGCGAACTCGAAATATGTTTTCGATAACGCAAACTTAGTTATAATTGTTTGTTAAAATATTTTCCGAAAAGAAAAGTATTTTTATACGCGTAATAGTAAATAAAAAAAGCAAGAAAATAATACTGTACAATTTTATAAAAAATTTATTATTCTAACAATAAAAAGTAGTCAATTTCGTTTTTGTTTTTCGCGGTTTCTTTTCCTTAAGTAATATGATACGCAGTGTATTTGAAAACTATCGTGGGGACCTGTATAATATTATGTACTTCCGGAAAGTGTACAAATATATTTTATACGTGAAAACAGTACTTTTTCGAAAGTCGTTAAGACGTAGCCGTTCGCGAATAATTCACTCGGATAAGTGGTCTCTGATAATATATAACGGCTATTATAATATTTCGTGTCCGTTTATATACGCCACACAGACTAACGCGTCGTTTATTGTGTAAATCAAACGCTTTTCAGTCTTTTGACGTCCAAGTAGTCCCCGCGTCCTTTTTTTTTTTCCTACCCACATATCAAGTCGTTCTATACGGGGATTTATAACGCGCAGCAACACAGTCACACCCATGCCGTACTTATACTCGTGAGTTACACATTCGCGCGCTATAGTGCACTCATCGTGTCTAAAGAGCACTTTAGTCACTTTAATGAGGCGTTGTGGGAGGAAGTACAAGTTATTCGACGAAAACGTATTCCTATAATTATATACAATACCGCGTGTAACTACGCCGTAGGGGACCTTTGGCTGCGCATTATGCGAACGCACCTTAAAGTGTATTCGCGAACATAAAACATACAGAATGATTGCAAAAGAATATAAGGAAATATGTATTTGTCGAACGAAAACGTGATCAGAACTTTGGCTGATAAATCAATATAAAGAATAATATAAACAAAGTTTTTTTTTTTTTTTTTCTACAGTAGAAGACATCTTCACAAACGTTCTACGCGATCTCCTATTGAGACACACGAATGATAATCGATAGTCGAATTCGTGTGGAACGAGTTGTGGGACTCTTCGTAGCATTTCGGCCGTTACTGTTTGAATAGTTGCTGTTATTCGCGTGTTTAGTTCCCTAGTGTTTCACCGGCAGAGATTGATGAAAATCTTTAACGCATTTCCATGAAAAAAAAAAAGTTGTGAAGGTTAAGAGATCAGGATTTCTCGCCGGTACCAGTGATGAAGAGTGTTGTCTGTCTAACGACCGGTCTATCGTTGCGCGGATATCTTTCGTTCAGGTACCCTCGGACAGACGAATGCCAAACGGAATGACGCTCCGTCTTGATGGAATACGAGTTCACCGACTTCTTCTAGTTTAGGAAACGGTCGAATCGTGTACACACGCGTTTCGGCGTATATTTCAGAGGGGGATTTCGCGTTCTGAACGAAACGTAAAAATGAGAGTATTAGTGCAGGTTTTACAATTCGTTTGATTCTTCATATTGTCCGTGAACAAGTAAAAAGCACGAAGGTTCCACCGATTTTTATCTTTGCCCTGTCTGCCTGCCGGCCACAACCACCAAACACTTTTCGCTAGAAAACTGGCATTTTATTCGACAAACTGTTGCACGTGTGCTTTTCCGATGTGTACCGCGGTTAGGTCAATCGAGTGTACGGACATTTCGACGCAATTACAGCGTGATAAAAGCAATATTAACTTGGAAATAATAATAATAATAATAATAATAATAATAATAATAATAATAATAATAATAATAATTTGTTTCGACTCGAACCGTCATAAGAATTTTTTTTTTTGTATTTCGGTTAGTATTATTTGATTTAAAGTTTGCACATTTCACTGTGTTATTTTATTGCGAAACGCTTCTGACAAATAATAATAATAATAATAATAATAATAATACATGTGGGTCGTGTATTTTTAACGATAATAATCGTCCCCGAAACTGATTGATTTCATTAATTATTAATTAATAAAAACTTATTATTTTTTGTTATACGAGTAAGTGTTTTATTTGACGACCACGCAGTTATTTGTCTGCGATATTGCTAAAATTGGAGCAAAAAAATAAAATAAACGTGCTAAAGATAATATGTTTTGTATGCTTACACTATGAGGAGGCTTGTCGCGAGTGTAAATATGCTATTTAATTTAAAATTCAAATTATAAATATGTTTATAATGACGCGTAGATTAAATTTGAATAAATAATTTTTTTTTTAAATAACAACGATATGATATAATGAAAATGATATTTATTTAAAAATATATTATATATACATATATATATATATATATATTATATATATATAATAACGCGTAGTTTAATTATTTCTTTTAATTACTTAATGACGAATTTTAAATACTAATTGACGCGCTCAAATGTATTATAAAACCGTTTCTCGACATTATCGGTAGTTTTCTGTATGTCTCAAGTAATGAAAGAACAATTTTTATAGACAAATTAAACGGGTAAATTTCGATCAAATTGAATTTGCTTTTTTTCTTCTTCTAAAATATACAATAATGCTACGAATATAATAACACTTGGGATATTTATCGGTTATTATAGGCTAAAAATAACGCATTTTGAAAATTTTTAATATTGTTCCGTTCTTTTTTTTTTAAGTTATAAAATTTGAAATGTTAGAACTACAAGGATCGAATACATTTAATACATACGATGTTCTGAAAATATTTAAACAATTTCGAAAATTGTTGGTTAAAATATTTTTTGTTGTAAACATTTTTTTTTAAATAATTTTATTTTATATATGTTACTTATGAGCTAGACGTCGAATTCAAGACGAAATATACATTATTTATATACGTTCTATATAGTTCATTATAGTCGATTACGATTATATAATTTTTTTTTTTATATAATACATAAACGTTTGAAATGCCATTTTATGTGATAAAATGAATTAATTTCAAGTGTTATTTATATACATATATCGCATGTGTTATATTATATAACTTCTATGCATATTATTTACAATCGAAAATTATCTACGAGATCGATTCAAAAATTTCATATGAATAAAACAAATTGCACATGAGATATTCTCATGTTAGCGTAGAAATATTATTAAATGTATTTCGTATACTGGTATCGATTATAATAAACTATATTAGGTACTATATAGGTACGTTGTATAAGTGTCATTCAGAATCTTTTTTTTTTTTTTTTTTTTTGAATACAATGTCGTTTTGTCATTGCTATCGAATCCAAAATAACTTTCTGCAGTATTGTAAAAACTCCGGTTTATGTAACCCACTCGAAGTTGAGTTGAAAACGTTTTGCAGAAGTCGACAATAATAATTTTTCTATTTTCATTTCGTTTAGTGGGAAATTGCCGTTGCTAATGGTCTTCTTTAAATAGATTTTCTCGAAACTATAGTATAATTTAATTATTATACAATATAATATATTATATATATACACGTGCTTGAATCCCGTTTCATCGTGGAAAGGGTTGATTGTATAATTATCGTAACAGTATCGCGCGGGCATAGGATAATTTTATTATAACGTCCAATATAATACGAATTCGTTTTTATTTCGAATTCGACTGCGAGCACGTCGACGATATGATGTTAAAAGTATTACGAAAAATTAAACGTGTAAAAATACCGATTTCAGTATCAATATAGTGTCTATCGTACATACTTCGTGAGTAATTATTGGCATACACATAACTATAATGTATACAAAATAAATAAATAAATATATATATATATATACACGTAGGCGTGCTCAGACACTTGTTATGGTGTACGCCATGAAGAAAATGAGCCGTTTTTCTTTAAATGAGTTTTACGCCTTCCCCTCGGCCTCATAAAAGAAGAAATTCAATGCAAAATATCAATTTATATATGTATATATATATAAAAAACAATCATATCGGCTACAAACGTGTGCGATTCATATCATTTATTTTTATTTTTTATACGTTCTAACAAATATACAATTAGTAAAAAAGAAAAAAAAAGTTAACGAACCGCACGTGGCGTTGCGAATGACGTTCAAGTGAATTTCACTTGGATTTTAGAGTTTTCTTATTGCTATTCTGAGCGAAGTTTCGGTGTAATATTATATACACTTTGTCGAAAAATTTGAAAGGAATTGCGATTTAACGTTATTCAAGATTTCTTGAATATACAAAAGTGACAAACGTCTGATTATTGTTTTAAATTTTTAAGCCTTGAATATCGAAAATTACCTCTTTTACGAATTAAATACTTCAAAGTATACAATTGCTATAACAATAGCCCGAAAAATTAATATGAGCTCGAATAATATTTCGCGCGTAGGCGATTAGGCGATAGCGTGGTTTAACGTGCTAAAATGTATTAAAAAAGTGAAAAAGAAAAAAATTATTTTAAATTAATTATTATTCAAATACTTTTTGTTTTGCATAATGGTACATAGGTATTGCGTACAACGTCACATTATATCGTGTGGTAATTGAATATTGAAACGGAAAATCGTATTTAATATTTTATTGAAAATATTATTATAAAATAAATCGTTTAATTAAACCGACCAAAAGTAAAAACGACGTTTATTTGACATTTATATTATAATAATATATATTACATAACGTTTCTATGGTAACGTGCGTGTCGCCGACGTTTTCGCGATTATAATACACATATATAGTAGTAGAGTTTATCAAAACGTGTTAAGTAAACATAATTGAGCATTTGGTAATTTAATTTCATCAAAATAATTGTTTATTGTAAATAAATAAATAAATAAATATATATATATATATATAGAGTGATACATTTAATGCATATTTAGAACACTCCGTTTTCGTGTGTAACTATCCCACGGGAAAAAGACACTAATAAAATCATCGCAATAAAAAATGAAATTTGTTTTTTTTTTTTTACAAAAAATGTAATATGGTTTTTCAAAACAAATTGTATATGTATATGTATATGTATATATTATATATTTATTTATTATATATCTATTATTGTTGTAATAGTTCGAAATTTTTAATGTATTTTTTTTTAAATCTTCATAAATAACTTAAACATATTCAAATTTATCGGTTTTGGTGACGAATAAGTAACAAATTACCGAAGAGCATGTTATATACCTATATATAAAGTCATTGTGGTTTTAAGTAAATGTTTTTTAATCGCGTTTTACACGTTATCGATAAGCGCGGAAAATTAACGTTGTAACTCGATAAAATACAATTGAGCAAAATCAATTTTTTAAACGTTCATACCGTTGTTGTCAGATCACATTTGTTTCGTCGAACGAAAAAAACTGCACAATGTAATTATTATTTTTGAAACGTTGTATAAGAAAAATTCGTTTGGGACACGTGTGGCATACTAAGGTAATATTACGATGTCGCACGAATATTGTTTTATTATTTTATTATTAATCCGAATATCTGAATGTTCGTTAGTTCGCCGCAACAGTGCTCTGTCGACAACGGCATAATTTGTTTTTTACACGCTGACATTGATCTCGCCGTGTACACTAGTTATGCACAAAGTGAATTAATAAACCCTCAACTATTTATCGTCTCGTTTACGGCGTTTCAATGAATTTGTTTGCTAAGACTCGTAGAGATGTAAGTACACTGCAGTACAATACCCAAGACATACATTCGAATTACTCTGTACACATCATAGGTATGTAAAATAAATGCGAACGAGAAATCGTGCACAATCGGTGTACGGTTTTCCAAATACAAATTTTTATACACTCAATGGTATACACATATATTATGGGTACAAACGTAGCTCAGTTATACTACTTTAACTTCTTTAACCAGAACGATTTAACCGTGCATGGTATCGGGTTGTTAAAGACAAATATAAATTTTACTCCAATTTCGAATGAATCAAAATAAAAGAAAAATTAAAAAAAACGACTAACACGAATTATTACTTTTGTATTCGTTACGAATTCGTTACTATTAAGAGGGAAATGTCGATGGATCCAATAACTTCGAATTGAATTTAAATAAAATGTATAATTTTATAATAAACCTGTAAATTGATTAAATAACGAGTAATATATACGTGTCAAACGAATCGACTTGTGTATATATTTTAATTTTATTTAACCCTGTTATATTCGTATAAAAGCGTTTCGGAGTGTACCTATATCTATTATAATATATATTTCGCATCATATATGACAAATATAATTAACATATTAAGTTTTCATTAAATAAATATATTCTATTCGATTTAATATTATTTCATAAAGCGCGCAATAAAAGCGGATTTTTTCCTTCCCGATTTTCAAAATATAATATAATAAAATAATATAAGAGCGACAATAAAAGATTACGTGTAATACGAGTTAGTATGTACATAATAAACGTAATAATATTAAAGATGATATTTTTATTTGCGCAGTGTTTGTTATTTACAAAGAATATATTCAAAGAAAAAAATATGATAAAATTCTATAAGAAAAAAAAGAGAGAGCAAATAATATGTAAAATAAAACGAGAGAAAATTCAGCGAAATAAATAATAATAATTTATATTATATAAATAAAAACAATTTCAATTCGTTATATTACGTATACTGTATTATGTATACAAGGTGTTTAAAAAAGAATAAAAAAAAAAACTACAACCGATTCAGGACCGTTGTATGAGAATAAAAGTAAAATATCTACTTTTTAATTTTGCTCTTTTAAGTTTCAAATCATTTTCGAGTTATACATTTATACATTTTGAAATATGTATTCAAAGACATATTTTTGGAGGATTCCGAAAACCGCACACTTGATTTTTATTCTCAAAAGGTACCAGCAGGTGAAAACCGTAGAATTAATTTTTCAATTCAATAATTTCGTCAAGGCTTTAACTCAGAATCTTATTCTGAAAATCCATCTGTATTTGTGGGGTAATATTGTCGTTTTAGAAATATTCATGTAGTTGATACAAACGATTAGATAATATTACACGGCTTTATGGAAAACAAAAACGAGTAATTACATCAATTAATTATAATGTAAAATTTACGAATATCTTATACGTATGTATCGCGTTAATATATTTGAATTGAATTTCGTTTACTTTTAGGAGCGCGCACTCGTGAAAAGCATGCGTACAAAAGCGGAAAAATCGTATTGATTTTTTAAAGAAAGTCGAAAATAGATATGCAACAGCACAAAAGTTATAATATTGAACTTTTTATTTTTATAACTACCTATACGATTTTGTAACAGTGGTTATCAATTGGTGGTGGTCTGCGGACTTATTTCAGGTGGTCCGTGGTGTCAAAAATTTATATGGATTTTTAAATTTTAAAACAAATTTCGACTTAAAAATTAACGTCGTTTGTCGTACATAACGAATGTGAAGTAGTGAAATTTCACGTTATACGTTTGCTTTAAGCGTCGTCATTCCGAGAATGGCCACAGTTGGCCGAAGAAGTACGAGCTAATAATAATCGAATTATTATTATTGTTTTTTTTTTTTTACCAAACTAGTCCGCGAATATGTTATATTATATTTTATACATTTATTATTAATTACACAAAGGTATAGGAAAAGTCGACATTTTACTATATGAAAACTTATCGCATGTATTAAAACATCGGGGGAGGGGAGTAAATTTGAGCGCCCAAATTATTAAAAATTCGTTTCCATATAATATATATATATAACACACACAGTATTGGCATAATAATATTATAATAACCGCGACGAGACGTATTTTATTCGTAATAATGGCACAGAGTTTTGAACCGAAATGTCGAAACGACGACGATGACGACGTGCTCGGTGCCTAATTGACGCATTGACGTGTGTGACGACGGGTCGCGTGTATTCTGCGCTACGCGAAATTATGCGAAAACCCTACACGGGACGCGACTTGGACTTAGGACACACACACACACACACTGAAAATCGCGTATTTATACAAAAGTTATTATATTGACGCTGTAGTTTTTCGGCCGACGTTTATATACGTAAAATGTTTTACAATTTAAAACAGAGCGGAGAATATTTGCCAAGTTTTTTTCTATTCCTATAAACTCCTGCAGAGTTATTCCACCGCAATAAGCTTGTATGTGTATTTTCAACCGGTTCTCCGTTACCGTACGACCCGATACCCGATAGCCAATGATTTATAATAATCGAAAAACACGGAAAAATATTCGCGTATAAAAAAAAACCACGTTAAATTATATTGTTGAAAACGACGAAATTCGATGTTTAATTAAAAAAACGAATACAGTGTAGTACGATAAAAATAATAATAATAATAATAATTATCATTTGTGTGAACTTTATATATCGGGAATAAAATTTAAACTCGTTTTTTTCTTCCATCTCTTTTTAACACAGTCCGTTGTAGTCGGTTCTTTTGATAATTTTAATAACGAGATTGGGTACTCTTCCGACGCGCTTGTTGAACTATATTAAAAAAAAAAAATTCAAAAATCGTTGTCGATTAATAAATAATTTTCACGCGTGCCTAAAATACCGATTTGAAAAATACGCGGCGCGTGAAATTCGAACCGCAGTCGACGACGATTCGTCGTCGTCGTTTATCGTCACTATTCGCCCATGCAATTACGTTCGTCGACGAGCGGTCGAATATTGAATTCGTGCGGTGTACTCTTTTTTTTTTTTTCTTCTTCTTTTTTAGTATCGGAAAAAAAGTCTCTTTATAAGAAAAGAATTAAAAAAAAAAAAACCAAAACCTTTTACCGAGTGTCGAACACGCACGTACAAAATACGTTTTGCCCCCCGCGAAATCGTATACGCGTCGTGCGATTTCGCGATCGCTATCGTTTTTTGATCGCGCGACCAAACGACGGTTATCGCGGTATTCGCTATTTGCGTATACCAACGCGGCGCGAAGCATCGGGAAAAACTTTTACATATACACTCGGTCGGATGTGTTTTCACCCGTCCGCGTATATAAAATGTGCGCGCGCGCGCGCACGATATAGGTAGGTCTGAATTTCAGGTAAACCGAAGTTTGTGAGTTATATTCCCAAAAGTGGACAAAAACAAGAGACACATGCAAATTGAAACGGAGAATATATTATTATGTGCGCGTGTGTGCACAAAGCCTCTCGTGGGACCGCCCCGAGAACACTGTACAGTTTTTTAAGTAGTTCTAGAGTGTTGTGCGCTCGTGAAATATATACACGCACACGCATATACGTATGGAATACCACCGACTACTACTACTACTACTACTATTCCCATCCTTGTCGTGCGCAGAAATAACACAAAACCTATTGTGACGTGTTTTCTTTTTTGCGCGGACGCTCCTCCACCGTCGGAAAAGTTTTATGTACGCCGCCGTCCCGCTATCCGATATTATAACAGCGCGCGCGCGCGCGTTTTTGACGTTCGATCAATCGGGGTGTTAGCCGGCTTCTGGTTCTTGTCGTATTGTTATAATCCAACACTTGGAACGCGCCACGCTCTTCCCCCCGCCCCCTCGGAGCGCGTAAATTAAACGTATTTATAGTTTTTTGTATTTTTTGGTCGAGACACCGTCGAGTTGTTTTCTCTTCTTCTAATATTATTATATGTAAACCTCAGAATTAAAACGCGAAAAATTTTACCAGAATTGTCAACTATTAGGAATTCAGTGCGCACGCGATCACGGTGATGTGCGAACGGATTGTTGACATGCGTAATAGCGAAACGTGCACAAGCTGCTGCTGCTGCTGCTGCTCAATGTGTGTCTTCATAATCGACGATCGCACACACAATCCGCCGACGTTCGTCACGAGGTTTGTTTCACAAAACGGGACCGATGGATTGATCCGCGTTTGATTGATTGCGCACGCCCCTGACGTGGTCGACTGATCGGTCGACGCACCGGAGCTGTGTCCGGGACGCATTCCGTAATATTGTAAATAATTGATTAGAAACAATTGTTCAATTACCGATAACGTAAATAATAAACGAACGATGATAACAGTGTCTCTGACTAACCGCGGATCGTTTTCACCGTCAGAAACCGTATTAGCGAACCGGTAATAATGACGTGTTGGAACGTCACATTTGAGTCTCTTGACCGCCGGTTCTGTGATGGTTTGATCGCGTGCTGGTGGAACGAGAAGCGCTATATAGAAGCGTCGATTTGTATCGGCTCGGCTCGGCATCAGCTGCAGACGTGTGTCGTCGGGACGCCTTCGTTCTTATGTACTTTCCCGGCACCGTTTCACTCCGTCACATGGCGTTTTATATGGGGTATCACTGGATTGCGTTCGACAAGCCCTTTCCAATCTCTATGTTTCGATTTGGTTTTTTGACGAGTACACCGACATTGCATCATTACAACGTCATACCCATATTATATTCATTCTAACGATTTCCTCCGAACTATTTGAATAATATAGTTTTTTTTTTTTTTTTTTTCGGAAAATGCTAATAAATCCGTTCCCGCAGTTGATTCGATAATCGGGATTTTTTTATTTTTTTTTTCTCATTTTGTTTCGGTTTCCACCTTTGCTATTTCGCGGCCGTTACGCAGCCGAGCAAATCGAAATATCCAAACAATTATTTGTTATCGGTAGCCTTTTTTTTATTTTTTGATATATATATACAGGTGTGTGGGATAATCGACGCCCTAAGGTTTTTTACTGTTCCGCTGTATAAAGCGTAGCGTACAGCGTTAGATTGTTATTATAATATTGACGGACGGATATTGAGAAAAACCATATATAATTTTTATTTTTATACAATTTATATACGACGAGAGCTTTTCGACGAGAAACGTGCGATAGAAAATATTTTTAAAGGACGCGGGAAATATTATTGGAGTGTTTTTTTTATGTATATATATATACATCGTATACTTTTAAAGTAGCAAAAACAGTTATTTTACGTTAAAAAAAAAATTTGGTATTATTTTCTTGTTTTTTTTTTTTTTTTTTTTGTAAAAAAGTAGAAATAATTAAACGTGCGCATGTAGTTTGCATTTTACGGATAAATCTTTGTATTCTATGTTTTGTGTGAAAAAAAATTCTAATTATGACTCTTTATGATTTTACACGTATTTTCGTATACTTTAGCTAGGTATAGGCACCAAGAAAAAAAAGACAATAATAAAATAATCTCAAATCGTCGGCCGGTATATACCGGATTTCATTAAAACACGTAAAAAGTCTGTGCATAATATGTCATACGACCGCATACCGCGGCTGTCGACGCACTCTTCTCATTCGTTTATAAATAATACAATATTTTATCTTTGTTGTCTCAGCTTAGTTTGACACCTACTAAAACTATATGTTAGACGTATACGCTATATTTCCATGTGCAGTAAAATGTATGAACACAAACAATATTTAATACCTATTCGATCGTTTTTCCCATCACACGTACAAAATAATACATGTATACTGTAGATTTTACGAAGAAAATTTCAATTCTTTTTCTTTCCGTAACGCCAGTTTTGGAACGCGCAGAAAGGCAAAAAACACAAAAAAAAAAAAAAAAATCTAAATTTTCTTCGTGAAATCTCGTTATAGAATTAAACGTGAAATCAGAATTCCGTACGACACACTATATACGGTTCGGTTCTAAACCGGGTTCGCGTTCTGATGCGCTGCTAGCAAATAGCCTGCAATAACTGTGTAGCTACAATAGCAACCTGGTGTGTGTGTGTGTGTGTGTGAGCATCAATGAGCATAATATTTTATTATTTATTTATAGTAAACAATTTTAATATTTTTGTTACAGGTGTACACGTCATACGCGTACGTAAAAATATTGTACGTAAAAAAAAAGAATCCGATTAGAGTATTGGATCCGCAGCGAAAGAGTTTTCCGCAGCCATTTTCTACAGCGCGATAAAATAACATGCATAATTAACATGAAAGCGACGTGGTAGGCCGTGTAAATGGGAGGGGAAATAAAAAAAACAAAACCTTTGGCGTTCTTTTTCTTTAACGCCTTGTTTAAGTTCAATTTAACAAGCGTATATTAATAATTATAAGCGCGCGCGCGCACACACACACATATATTGTATATTCCCGTCTTTCGAAACTCGTCTCTGTTGCAGAGACACGCGGTGTAGTACGCGTATATTATATTATAAAACAAGGGCGGCGGCCACCGCATTTAATCTCTCGGGGGTGTGAGTGTGTTGTGCGCGCGCGTATCTGCCAGGCGATAAAAGTACGCGTAATATACGATTTGAACGCGTTTAATATTTTATCGCGCATTATGCGAAATATAAATGTAGGCGTTCAATATTAACAGCCGGAAAGAATAGAGTGAAAAAGAAAAAAATGGCTGAGGTAGATGGAGGAAAGAAAAAAGAAGGCGGAACAGGGGGAAAACGATAGAAAGGCCCCCCCCGCGATCTCGTTTCTGTCGTTCGTATAAATAATATGTTGTACACAATAATACGTTATTATATCCGACCACCAGCGAGCTATATATATATATATATATATATAAATATAATATTATATATTTATATAAATATAATATTATATATGATGATGATGATGATTGGATACGCGTTGCGGTTTTGTACGCGATGACAAACATAAAACAATTTACGCGCCTCCGCGACGACACTAGCGAAGAATCGTAAGCGTTTTTTTTTTTTTTTTTTTTTTTAAACTGTTTTTACTGTTTCTTATGAGTTGGTTTTCAAAAAAAAAAAAAAATCCGGGGTTTCGCAAAAAAATCTGTCCCTCAAAAACTCCACAGTTAATATCGCGTGTAATCTTTTCCTCTAACCCGCAACTACTGTTGCAGCTGTACACACCGCGCCGTTATATTCCCACGGAGAGATGAATTTCTCATTTTAACGGACGGAGTAGGACTGGAAGAGAATATTTTTAAATGGGGTGTGGGGAGACGAGATAGTTTTTCAATGTATAAGTCATGAGGTTAAGTCAGGTCATGACGTGTTTTCGTCCATCATTCGCTATTATTTTAAATATAAAAGCAAAAAAAAAAAAACTAATTTCTTATTCACGTTGCTCGACGTCCGTTGTCTCACTTGCAGCACAGAACGTTACGATTCAAAATAATATTGCTACGTACAATACGTTATTATTATTATTACAAACTGGGGCGGATTGATGACAATAAAGTGTACAGATTCCTGGGGGGGAGGAGGAGGTTATTACCTCATATAATACGTAACAAAGAAGTTCCTTTTGCAGACCGTCCGACTCTCGAGTAGAATGTAGAATATTTTCAGCCGTTTTCTGCTCTTTTCCCCCTCGGACAAAACGTGAATTGTCTCCTTCGACCGACTATGCCTTCTGAACCGTTTACTGGCCCTACGACGAGTTCGCAAGCCCGACGTTTCCAGTAATCGGACTATCGCGTGTACGCATAATATAAAATCGCCTGCAATTGATGTCGGGTAATGGTAATAAATCGTTATATGCGAATAAATCGTATTTTATAGGCTGGAAAAGACGATAATATTATTGTAAAACACGTTGCGGGCGAACGGTGTCGGCTGCTGGTGTATATTATATTATTATTATTATTATTTATGTACCTCCGTAAGTATATAATAATAATATATTATATAGGAAAATGCGGATGAGAATATCCGATTAAAATTACGACAACGGGGGTGAGTGTATAGCGTATATAGTATAACCCTGGGAATCGCTCCGGGGAATCCGATGACAAGCGTCTCAAAACCATATTCCAATTCCCCCCAGTTCGCTATTTGTATACGTGTACGATATAAATTAATATCGGCGCGTTGTTATTACTCGTATTATTATTATTATTATTATTATTATTATTATTATTATTATTATTATTATTATTATTATTATTATTATTATTATTATCATTATTATTATTATCATTATTATTATTTGTCGTTGTGTGTGTGCGTGTGTGAGAGTCGATGACGGTTATTACTACGGGTACGGGACGAAGACTGGGTGACAAAAGTGCGCGCGCGCGCGTGTATCATCAGTTCGCATAAAATACCGCGCGATTTTATAATAGAAAAACGGGATTCATAACAGAAAGAAAAACGCAAATAAATACTCTTAAAAATAATAAGTTTATATATTATAGTAACAGATTAATCAGAACGTATATAGAAATCACAACGTAAAGCCACATTGGCGAGACGCATTTATCCATGGGAATTATTAACTAAATAATGATTTTGTAAAGTAATTGATTTTTTTTTTTTTTTTGTTGAAATTATGAGATTTTATGAGAAATTATGAGGAATTACTTTTGAAAATTCTGAATTATACACGGAACTTCAAAAATCGGCGGACCAGTCTTTATGAAAAATTGTGCTTTAAGATTGAATTTTATTCAGATACTCGACTCTTTTTTTGTTAACGTAACGTAAATCACAAACACATAATTCGATATAATTTTAGACGAAATATACTATTTCGTTGATTTCTGAAATTTTATATCGTACAATTTTTTTTTTTTTAAATAATTTTTGTCATAGAATTATATGATTTTTTTTTTAAATATATAGTCGAAAATCTCACATTCAGAAATACTTGTTCGTCGTTATACAACAATACTGAATCAAAAATAATCGCGAAAAGAAAAAAATTCTAAAATGTATGTGGAATGCGTAATTTTAACTCATTTCCAATATACAAAAAAAAAAAAAAAAAAACTAAAATATAGTGAAATCGTTAATTTTTTATTTTCTAAAGAAATGTGACAAAATAAAAACATTATTTATATAAATTACATATTCGACGCTCTATAAATAACTGATTACCTATGTATGGTATTTCAAAGCGATACAATTAAAAATGTTTATTTATTATGTATAAATTATAAATAAGTTAAAAACAATTTCGGGGCTCCTAAATGTGTTCTGCGCGTGATGTGCCGCGAGACCGAATTCGTACATACGCGATTCTAGTCAAATCGTTTTTTTTTTTTTTTTGTCTCTCGGCCGAAACACCGAAGACACAATTATTATCGGATACGATTATGTAACAGATATCAATGTTTTATTTAAATACTTTTGAATTAAGTATATACGTGTAAAAAAAAAAACTATTTTCATTGTAATAATAATAATAATAAAAAAAAAATAAAAACGTGTGTTTTAGAATAATTAATCGTACTTATTGCGCCTCGTGTGAAATTATAGCTGTTATAAACTATAATTATAGCGATTATAATTTTTAAGCATTAGTTGCACACTTGGTGAAAAATTACTTTCCTCGGCTCTCGGCTAATAATGAACCGTTTGCAATAACAGTGGTTTTCGGCGGTTTTAGTCGAATTACGATTTTTGTTTTCGATCATTTTCAAATGTACGTACACGTATTGTACTTGAAAACGATTTTGCGTATTTTGAGCGAAATTCACACACTCCGTGCTTTCATATTTACCGGGCGGAAGAAAAAATAACGGTCTCCTTTTTATGTGTTATATTTGTGTTCCTGAAAAAAAATTGCTGATTTTCTACGATACCGTTCAATTTTAAAAGTAAACAAAATTTATTGTTTTACTACGGGATTCCGGTGCGAAATTCTCGTAACAATTGATATACACTATTCGATTTTTAACAGTTCTGATACGTTTTGGGTACCCAGGTGGTACCGAAAATTGTAAAATTTCGGGTAGGATTTCACGAGACATAACGTTATAATATTTACTAGTTCATGAACTATCGAGTGTCCACGTATTTAAATTTCCTTCGTATATTTGTTAATATATTCGATAATATTATTTCGGATCTGAATGCATAAATATTACAACAAGATACATCTCGTACATTTCTACATTGTAATCGAATAGTCGTGTATATTATTTTCTGTGAACATTTCCCATAATATTCCACTTCAACGGTACTTCTTGTTCTTTGTAAACATTCCCTTAGAAAATCAACAATGCCAAAAATAAATAAACTTATATTAATATACAGTAGATGATACACACCGCATACGGATATCATAAAAGAAACTATAATTTTTATTATTATTATTATTATTATTATTATTATTATTGAAAAATAAACTTTATAATATATATATAATAGTATAAAAATTCAAACCATTTATTCAATTACTTATTAAACAGTATGGCGTATTTTGTAACTATACCCAAAAGGAAATATTAAATATCCTGTTTTGATTTTTCGAAGAATCTGAGTTATTTCAACGGCCATTCCATATAATATTATATAATAAGCGTTTATTTAATTTGCGACGGCTCTTTTAAAGTACAATTCGATTCAATAATATATTATTATAGTTTAAAAATTCCACAGCGTTAAATTTGTGTTCAGCGCGTTTTCTCTGTATAAAGCGGTTTTTTTTTTTTTTTTTGGAATTTAAAAAGTATATAATGTCACACAGTTAAATTTTTGTCTCGGGAATTCGAAATGCGCATTACGTTTTTGTCTTCTTTTTTTTTTTTTGCTGTATACGCGTAGAGTGAGACTGCGAAAAGTTGAAAACCGTGACGAAAACATGAACAAAAATTACATTTCAAACACTGTTTCGCGTAAAACTTATTTTGTGTGTACAAAACTATATTAAACATACTTTAAAATTAAACAAGTAAAAAAAAAAAAAAAATAATAGTTGAATAGCATTCTACCGAAGAGTTAGAAATAAAATATATTTATATATATTTGAACATTTCTTTTTCATTTGATCTTATTTAATACTAAGTACGGGCGTATGGGTATTTTTTATTAACAGTAATTTCGAATAAAGCGTGCAAGTTTGATATACGAAATGGATTTTGACGACTTTCGAATAACGCGTTCGTGATTTTATAGTGTTTAAAATATGTCGCCTTGAAAAAATGTTAAAATAAACGATAAAAATTTCAAAAGGACTTATAAAAATTTAATTTAAATATGTAATATAGAACATTCAACGATGAGTGATTGTTTTTTTTTTTTATATAAAATTTTGTTAATTAAGACGTAACAAAATTATTACCATTATTTTGCGTAATATTTAATTTCGTACGTTGGTACGTTGTATAGAGTCATATGAACACTGTAACTTGTTGTGCACATATTTTACTACGGAGTTTTGAACTCATAATTGCACGTGTGCAATCGTATGGGGGTAAATATGTATACTGTGTTGATTAAAGAAACTGAGAATTTAACTCGTTCTCTTATTTCAGTCGACTTTTGAAACACAGAGAAAGTATAAAAGTCCGAGTTATTATCAAGAAAACGTGTTCTTAAGTTACTTGTGTAGTAACATTAAAGATAAAAAGTGTTTAACTATCGATCTGTAGAAAAGAAGAATTTAGATAATGTGCATTTTAAAATGTTTTTTTTTATGGAGTAAAAAAAAAAAAAACTCGAATGGTTGGTGCGAGAGTAAAAACATGAATGATATAATTCGTCACTAATTTTCTAGGATTTATGAATTAAAAAGAACAATTTTGATCAGTTCACAAATGGTATCTGTTTTGGTGCTAAATAAATTCGCTTATTAAATGGCTTTTTTTTATACCTCCAAGTATATTACACAATCGATTCAGTACGTCACCAACTGATTGTTCCAAATGTTTTTGGTATAGTTAAAAAAAAAAACGAAATTGGAGTAAAAAACCGTTAGCATTTTCGCGTTCATATTACAATTAGGTCACAATAGGATCACGATACTTAATCGAAATATTTCGCGTTAATTTTTTATTCGTTGAACACTCTTTATATAAGATATCGTATTTTTTCCCGCAGGAAAGTAAAAAACAAGGAAACCTACTGGAAAACTGTGTATATTGCCGGTATATACATAAAGAAAAAAAACACAGTTTTCACGTAGTTCGTTGATTATTGGGCGAGGAGGGGAATTTTCCCGATTTATCGTAACGTTCAATAATATAAAAGTCAAATAATAAATTATCCGCGGAACGAGTTCGCGTTGCGTATAACATATTATAATATGTACACCACAAAACCGTATTGTACAAACACAGGAGCAACAGCGGATGAGAGAATAAGGATCGGTTTACAACACTATATAATTATTATTATTATTTCATTTTTGCACTCGAGTTCGAAACTATAGTATTAGTTTACCCGGTAAAGAACTTCATCGCTATATAATATTATAATGGTATATTATATGTCTACAGCTCGCGAAAGCAGACTTATCTTATTCGTATTGTTTTTTTTTTTTTTGTTTAGCAATACGTTTTTACCCGGCGTTTTCATTTTTTCTCCTCCTATATATATAATATGTACAGATAAGTTTTTACGAGATAGGTCGACAGTTTGTTATGAAAATATCGCGGCTTAATATTACTTTAAACACGTTGTATTTTGTACTCCAAGTGTGTATAGTATTTGTGCGATCTCGCGGTCAAAAGATTTATATATACATTTATTATTTTATAACGTTTAATTCAAAAACAATAAAATAAAAATACGTTGAAATCGAATATTGACCGCAAAATATTTTGTCCTTTGAGATTAAAAAAAATTTTTTTTTTTAATTTATGTGTACACATCGTTTAAACTAGTGGTTCTTAACCTCTTTGTTTTTTTAAAGCTGTTGTCCATTTCGAAGAGTAAAAATGTCTCAACGTCCATGTGAAAATGAGGGAACTGATAAGAGAGGGAGAGTTGAAACAATAAATGAACAAAAAAAGGCGTGCTTGAAAAGTGCTTTGTATTAAAAAGAAAAAAAAAACATTTTTTTTTTCGATGACAGTAAACAGTCCATGGTAGAGTCGACTGATGTTAGTTTGAAGCCGAAATTCTGTCAGCCGATTATCATCCTTGATCGTTAGCTTTTAACGTCTTATTAATCGAAAGTCTTATTATTCGATCAAGTATTCCTGAACCGGAACCACCGTACTCAATGGACGAAAATTTCAGTATTTCTATTTGTTTTCACACCGGATCACGCAGAGCTCTAATGCGAACATGTGTACATTGCACACCTATTCACTACTGCCTAAAACGAGTTTTTTTTCCTTTGTAAAATGTATTTGGTTCGCACTCGTCATTACGCTTTCGCTTCGATCCGTAATTCAAAAATCGACATACTCAAAATTTATGATTGCCAAATAAGCTTATTTATTATTTTACAGCAAGCGACTATTGAGAGTATTTTTGGAAGGAAACTCGTATATAATTTTGAACTATTGGATCGCAGGTGGTAATAATACTCAAAACACTTTCAGTAGTATCTTTGTATATTAAATATCATAATGTTTATAAATAACATTTCGTTCAATTCGTACGAAACACTTTTCCGAATTAAGATTGTATTATAGTTTATTTTTAGTACCTATTTCAAAAGTTTTAATATCATCTTTTATACGTGTTCTTTGCGTATAAAACGAAAAATTATTACATATTTAAAAGAACAAAAAAAATATATACCTCGTTTATGTAATATTTTATTATTTAAATAGAATAACGCTTTTAACGTTCAGCGTGAAATTAAATATACTCGTAACTATAACGCGTCGAATTATAAGTGTAAAAAAAAAAATCATCTAGACATGACGTTTGTTATGTAATATTTTATTTAAATAACTAATGTGATATAATGCATATATAAACTGCCCTCTATCGCAAACGAAGTGTAAACATACATATATTACACGTTTGTTGGTAGACTTTTATTTTTAAACGTAAAATATTAAAAAAAAAAACGCGTGTGCGATTATAAAATGATTTAATAAATTTATGTTTCATTGTAATTCCGTATAAAAAAAAAACTTTTTTTTTTCTTAGGAAGTTTTGAGAAACAATTTTTAAACTGCACACTATAATACGCATAATATTTATAAAATGTATGTGTACACAAAGTAAACATTATAAGATACGTCAAAATCGACTATATTGTCATTAGATGTTGTTATTATAAAAGAAAAAAAAATAGTTTTTAATGGAAACGTAGTGTACTTTTGACGTAAATCAAAATCGTACTCGATCATATAAAACGCTCGTTAAAAGAATATTTTTACATTTTAATAATGAAACTAAATTTTACGTATAATATATCAAATAACTCGTTTTTTTTTTTAAAAATCGTAATGGTTTAATTTCCAAAAATACGCGCGTCGAGTTTAAAGTTTTATGTTTAAACATTCTATAAAAAACTTTTATTAATTGACACAAGAATAAAAGAATAAAAACAATCGTTTTTTTCCCCTTTTTGCTACCCATACATTGAAGATATTTGGAGACAATTTAAATTTGAAAATTTCCGAATTAATTACAGGTGCGAGATAAATCACGGACACAAGATAACTCGTCAAACACTTTAAAATAAATACTGCAATTTACGAATTTCCAGTATGTTCCAATGAAAAAAAAAAAATGCACGCGAACAAAATTTTCTTACGTAAATTCACTGCAATTATGTTTTTAAGACATTTCCTACTTCGTTCTCTCTGTACTCAAATCGAACGCGCACGGAACTGTAGTTATTATTTATTATTAATCGACAAGACATCCGCGATTCCGCGGTTTTGCTACGGAATCCGTATTTCGCGTTCGGCAATATATTGAATCGAATAAAACTACGAATTAATGCGTAAAACGTATTAAAAAAAAAAATAAAATACGTTAAACGTTTCGAAAAATGCGTTGGAAAAGAAAGTGTTTTTAAAATGTTCAATAGACTACGTAATTTTTTTCGTGTCTCGTGACTTTATAAATTTTAACATTTACGCGGTGTACACGCGACACACGCGTGTGTATAATGTATACGATCAGAACGACGACAATTAAATAATAATTTATAAATCGCGTCGAGTCCAACGTAGAGAATGTAAAAACAACGAGTTTCATTTTCTTTTTATATAATAAGAAAATGTGTGTATCTGTAATATTACGACCGCCTTACACTATCGCGTGTATCATCATCATCACTACTGCAACGTACTTAGTGTCCACGCGTTTTGCAGTTTGTCACGTTGTCCCGAATATCGGACGTTTAATTTTTAAAATCTCTTATTATTGGCGGCCAAAAATACCGTAACGAGCGAGAATCGAATACGATTGATCATCAAAGGGTTGATAACGAAGAACACCGAGGATTCTGGGTGTGTATACACCGGACGTAGCGCAGGAATCGGCGACGGCGGCGGCGGCGGCGGCACTAAAACGTTGTCAATCTCCGCACGTTCCGCGGATTGACGGTTCTGCACGCTTTCTGCAGGGACGGGTAGACCGCAGGGAGCCGGATAATTACGTTTCGTTTGTCTCGTCGCGGACACGGAGAACACGGGGCTCGGGCGTACACAAATTAGACTTGTTTGAACACGCACCTTCACGCGCGGTCTGTCACTGTAACGCCGAACGCCGCGCCCGGACACAACGGCATCCATTCACCGTAATAATATACGTTCGACCGACCGCCGGGGAAACGGCGGTTCGCGCGTAACAGATAAAGCTCGGCCCGCGCGATACCGGAAACCCGTACTCTCTCGTCCCGTCGCGCGTGTGTTCGCGCAGTGCGTCGTCGCGCGTGCGGCCGGCCTGCCGGGGCGTGCGGTTGTTTTGTGGTCACCGCGCCGTCCCAATTCCTCTAATCAGTCGTCCGTTGCGGTCACTGATTGCACGCGCGACGGCGACGGCCCTGTCTATTGTATCTTACGGCCAAACGCGAGCGAACTCGTCCCTTGCACCGCGAGATTCCGAATAATATCGCATCAATCCCTCGACTACTGTCCGCGTCGTACGCACACTCGATGACCGGCACGTCGTACACGGTATTGTCTGTAACGAGCGCGTTTTTTGTGAACGATGGAAATGTCGAAACGCGAAAAATATCGCGTGCGAGAGAAAAACAGGGACCGAAATGAACGAAAAAATTAAATAAATAAATTTATATAAATGTATATACTTGAATATATAATGAAATCGAAGTGTGTTGCGCGTAAAATAAAGAGAAACAAAAAACATTTTTTTTTTATTGTCGTATTAAGTTTGTTTATTTACTACCGGTTTCGAAAAAAAGTCATCATCGGGTCATTATTGAGCGAAAAGAAAAAATGCAATAACAATACGGGAGAGAAAAAATAATAATAATAATAATAAAAGTAACGATTATGACTTACTTATTGTAGTTTTAATTAATATGAAATACTTAATTTGTAAAAAAAAAAAAAAAAAAATAAGACAATTTCATTATATCAAAAGAAAAGTAAATTTAGTAATTAGATTTTGTTTTTTTCTTTCGTATTTATCATTTGGTCCTGCGTCCAAGTAAAATAGTCTAGCTTATGTTATCCTAGCGCGGCGGTAATATCGCGGTTCGGCGATCTCTTGCAGGCATTACGCGCTGAGAGAAAACGTTGGGAATCGGACGTGGAGACATCCGTTTTCTTTTTAATTAATTGCGCAAGAACGGTTGGTATAAAGTTTCTTTTATTCTCTCTCTGTTTTTTTTTTTTTTTTTTTTTTAATATAAAACATTATTAATGTATTTATAAAACGGCAACGAGCGACTAGAGAACGCAATAAAATAAAATGGAAAACGACCGCGCGCGCGCGCGCCGGCCGATCCGATTTAGTAGACGATTCGCCGCAACAAATATGACACACGCGCGCGCACACAGTCATCGCTCGGAAACGGTGAAATGTTCGCGTAATGAGGAGACAATAATAAAAACGACTCGGGCGTATTACGTACCGCTACTCAATAATATCGCAAACGGCGGGAACGGGGTGATTGTTTTTTATTTTTTCCTCTTCCCCGGGACGGAGACGAGATGCGCGTGTATCACTTACAGCGGCCGTAATCAAATTTGTACTGCGTGGGCATAAATACGTATTATAGAGGAGAGGAGATTTCGTTAATATTCCCGGGACCGCAAACGGGATTAAATTCCGAGTAGTTATATATATAAAAAAAAAGAAAAGAATTTGCGTTCGTATGTCGCGTGTATACTTTTTTCTTCCTTTTTCTTACTTACCCACGCCGTCGTACGGGAATATTTCTTTTTGAATAGCCGTATTACCGCGACGATAATAACCAATCTAATATAACCGATCCGTATAAAGTGATTACGACGATTCGCCCGCCTCGTCCCTGTTTTTCTCATCTCTACAATCGTCCGAGACCCGCGGCGAGGGATGACAAATATCGCACAATTAATACAATATGACAGCGACATTTTTGTAGTATACCGCGTACATTACGCCGAGTAAAGATCCTCCTCCCCGCGCGAGACCAACGCCGCCGTAACGGAAATAAACGTAATTTCTTACGCTCGCGCACTGGTCGTTATCACGAATTGATTATTATTGAATTGGGCGAAATAATAATAATAATAAAAAGATAGGCATTTAAATGTATGTTGCAAAACGTTGTGCGAAACGTCTCGTGTTTCGCGCCACGCTCTCCGCAATCATTTTCCTAAATGAATCCAAAGGGCTTTCGAAATTTTCATCGCTCTGCGAGGACGTTCGCGAGTACTATTGTGCGCCGTAACCGGCTAGACACGTTGGACACGAACGATCTCGATATTTTATCTACGACGACCAGCTCAGTTACGCTTGGTGGTAGGTGATCGATCCACCGGGATTTCGCGATTTTCCTATTGAAATTATACACTTCTACCCTCCGTTCCCAACGACGTTTTACGCTTCGGCGTTCGCATTTTTTATTTTATTTTTTTTTCCAGTGCACAAACGATCAGTAATTGTCGCGCGCTTGTCCGGTATTCGTATTGCGGTCGATTGTGGGTCTCGTCTTCGCGCGATTGTTACGGCGACCGCGGTTTTCGCGCGGTACCGATAAAACGCCGTACCGATTCGGCCACGGTATTGTAATTTGCAACGTCGGAATTACACTTCTCCTCTGTCGTCCTTTGAAATTATACGTGTTCGTCGTAGTGCACGACGATCTATTCATTACAATTGCACGTCTCGGCCGGCCCCGAGATATATTTTCGCGTATAGATATATATATATTCGAAAAACGTTCAACGGCCGAGACTCAGTATTTTTTTCTCGCGCGCGGAAATAACAAAAAAAACGTCGACTCGCTGTGGAGGCAAACTGTGGCAGTGGGAAACGATAGATACCTACGCGCGCGCGTTCTAAACGTAATTGCGATTTCGCCAAAAACCAGAATTTCGAGCGCGAGAAATTGAAGCTTTTTATTTCCCCTTTCTTTCGACGTGAATTTTAATTACAGACTTAACAGAACTATATATATATGTATAATATACGCTTGTCGGTTAAACGCCGTTCGGTATACGCGGGAAGTATTTATGTGGGATATAAGTGCTCAGACGCCGCGTGTACGCGTTGTATACAATTTCGCGTATAAAGTATTCTTGGAGCAACGCACGTTGATACTAATATTAAAATCGTTAAAAAAAAATAAAAATATTTAAAATTAAATAGCTCGGAATAATGTATTCCGGTTGTAAAACGCTGGCTAGATCCGCCGCAGTCAGAGTTGGTGATGGACGGGATGACGCGTTGGCCGTCGACGGTATCCGGGGCGAAAATGTGTGTCCAAACATCAGAGTTTAAACGTTTGACACGTTTCAGATTTCGTCGAAATACAGTGTGTTACAAACATTCCATCATCAGAAGTGTTAAACGGTTATGAATATAACATCACAAATAATATTGTACCGCAGGTATATGTTTTTCGCATACCTTTACTTCTTCCCTTTTCGATTTCCCGACATTTGGAGTCACTTATACTATTTTTTCATTGGGGTATAATTCCGTTTTATTAATTTTGAGAAAAATAAATAAATAAGATTTAAATCATAATAATTAATTTTCATTCGTTTCTACGTCATTTAAAAATATTGTAATTGTCGGTATCGATATTTGCCGCGGCGACACGATAAATTGTTTTTGTATAACGGTTATTTGATACGCGTAAAACCTGTTACACGGCTCAAGACCGTCGCGTTTCCTGGAGAACTTTACGCATTTGTAATTATATTAGTATAGCATTTTTTTTAACGACTAAAAATTGATAAATTTTGGAGAACGGGTGAATTTACAGTGCAACGAAATTACACGGCGGCAAAACGACTGGCTCGATCAGTATAAATAGCGAAAAAAAAAATGTCAACTCCGGCCTACCGATTTCTCACGCGTAATTGGAATAGTGTAGGGAATTTCGACAAAAGTTTAAAAAATAATCGCGTTCACGATTTATACGTATAATAATATTGTACATAACGAACGTTTGTCGACGACAGTCGTTCGGCAAACTGCCTGCTAGTCAAACGACGTTTTTGACGTTTTTTAACCGGCTGTCAGTTGCGAAAATAGTCATCTACGAGAAACGTGTTCGCCGTTCGTGTTTGGAAGAAATGCGCGTTATTATATGTATCGAAAAGGCGTGTACATCTTACTGGCGTAGCTGTTCTGAAAAAGTGAATTTTCAATTAAATAAAATAAGAAAACAACCGTACATAACACATATTGGCTAATCGATTTGTGAAAAATATTATAATAGTGATAGTATAGACATTTAAAGTTTTTTTTTTTTTTTTTTGTTTAGCAAGGGCGATTCACCAGTTGTTTTTACTATGAAATCATTCATCTGTGTCCCGGTTTAAGAATAAGAATTTTATAATAAATTTCGCTCACAAAAATTGCCAACATTAATAAATTACTACTCCAGGCCTTATTGAGTCATCTATTGATATATTAATATATTTCATCGATTAGCATTTTGTTACACATTTTTGTAATCAGTTTTTTCTTCTTCATAACATCAGTATTAACTCGCATATAGTTTTTTATTCACTATTATACGTATATAAATTAATTTTTTCTTTTCAACGGCCTAATGACGAAATGGCTTCTGCGAAATAACGAAAATGAGTTGTCAGAGGAGATCGATTTTTAGAGTTGGTCAAACTACAAAAATCTGACCGGATTCTCGCCGAATAAAAACATTTTCGGTATACGTCGTATACACACGAACGCGAGCCGCGACGAAACAAGTGATCCTCTACATTCGTTCGGGGATTATCTGAGCCTCGCTCCGAAAAGGACAACGAAAAATATCATCTCGAGACCGTTTCCTCTCGTCATCACACCACCTTTTTATTCCGTCGACCGTATTAACGCGCGGTGAACTGTTGCGAACCGATATATAATGCACGGGCGTGACTTTTGCACTAGTGTAAAATACGTTTCAACGCTCACCGCATACATATATTATGAGTCGTTTGCGTCCTTTTTTTCTTTTTATCATTCGGCGCTATAATAGTCCTTCTCTCCCCCCCCTACCCCCCAAAAAAAAACTTAACGTTTCCAAAGAGTTAAAATAAAAAATACAACGACATACGACGACCTACACTCCTCAAGCGAATACAAATAAACACTTTGTGTTTGTAATTTGAAAATTTAATAAGCGTACGTAGCGGATCTTATAGAAGTCGAGTAGATGAGTTCGAAACAGTGCGATTAATTTGTACGGTCGCGAAATTAAAAAAAAAAAAAAAAAAATTACATTTGTTTATATATATATATATTAAAACGATCGGTTTTAGCCCGGAAAAATAATATTGTGCGAATACTGCGTGCTATAATGGCGGTAGTCGTCGAGGGACCGAATTGATTTTTCGCACCATTACAGATGTCGTTTTAAAATGATAGCAATTTTTTTTTTTTTTTTTTTAGAACAAAATCGTAAATAAACAAATCATTGAGATCAGTGATATTATATTGTTTTCTCGTTTTCGGATCATCCTATAATCGACATTATCATACACAGCTTTACGCCCCTTCATGGTCTAACGTTGCTTTGAGAAAAATGGCAATCAATATACTCTTCTCTATCATAAGCCGCATTCAACTGAGCTCTCCCTTGCAGTTTTACCAGGTCGTTTATAGCGAAATCCTTCCCTCTCGTGCGGAGTCTACTCAGGAGTCTTTTGCCTTCCATCTCTGCTCCAGCACCAGCATAACGATTTGTCAATTTACTCTCCACAACGGGCTTAACCGCTCAAATCTTTTACTTCTAAAATATAAGAGGCCATTCGGCTTTTCATAGATTCTGTGTAATTCATTGGTATGTCTTCCCTTATAGCGTTCTTTTTCGATGTTATAATATAAAGGACCATACATTTGTCTTAATATTTTTCTGTCAAAAACAATAGTGGTTTCCCTCAATAGTAATTGTTCGAATCTCATAGCAATATGTTAAAATCGGCCGTATGTAGTTCGTATATAGGATTTTTTTTTATTCGTGTAATAGACACAACGGTTTAAATAAATTCAGTAGTCCGCAATAGAATTTATTAGCGCTTGTCAATCCGTCTTTTAATTTTTCGTATTTGCATTATTATTTTTGCGTTTACTCCAAGCCAATTGAATCGACAAACTCTATCAAAATAAGGCTATAAACTCTTAGATTCATTTATATCTGTTCGTGAAATACACATATACCCCATAAAATATTCAATAATATTACACTTTACGCACATTCGGATTATATTCAGCGTTTCTTTTTCATTTGAACGCGTTTTTGTTTAACATTTTATTTTATAGGAAAAAACGTTTTTTTTTCCAGACAAATGAACGGCATGCGATTTTTACAGATCACACTGATTTTGATAATAGCCAACTCGGTGCGTTCATGGACGTGTCCTGCGGATTGTATCTGTTTATCACAAAAACAAGTAAATCGACGATTATTATTATTTATACTGTTATTGTAACATTACGTTCCCATTGTGTGAGACTCATATTATATTATAACTTATGTGTTAGAAGATTTCTTTCTCGTTTCGAATTTGGATTTATTCCAACTACCGAACCGGACACGGCTGATATATTTAAATGTGAGAATATTTCGCGTTTACACGTGTCCGAGTTTATATCTCGATCCTCTAACTCCATCACGTCGCGAAATATTTATTTACCCACGTATATTGTATATAAATAAATACGCGAACGTACAGAATTTTTCACTTTTTCAACTTTTTCGGTAGGTAATTTTTTTTCCGCCAACATGAAAACTAGATGGTTTTTCGCTGCACTTCAGGTCTTGGATCGAATATAGGTACAGAACAACATAGGAACATGTTATAAACTATTAGTTTCGAAATTCTTCAAGACCGATTAAAAAAAAAAAAAATAAATAAAAATTATTATTTTGGAAATTTACTTAAAATCGCAATACGTTGTATCACGGTTTCATTATTTAAAAATTCTTAAACGAATCGCTGACGTGGTAAATTCGTTACAGAAATCTAAGATCAAAATCGATCCGACGTGAAATATTTCAAGGATTCACGAAACGTTCATAACCGCGTAAATCGTAGATTTTTTTTTTAAAAAATATATTTATTTTTTTCGTTTTCCGTTAATTAGATAATCAGAATTTTATAAAATTTGGATTCTGGTTATATAGATTATAACTCATAACGAAGTCATAACCCGCGGTATTATCAATTTTTTTTTTTTTTTTTTACATATTAAATCCTTTAAAGTGTTAAGCGCTTATTATTACACGCCCTCCTCCCTCTGCGTGTAGATCCTCTGTAATTCGGGACACTTGACGTACGTGCCGTTGCGCGACCTGCCCAAGACCGTCGAACACCTGTCGTTGACCAAGAACAATCTGACGTCCCTGCCGACCGAAGCGTTCGCCGGGCTCCGTCACTTGCGCAAGCTGACGCTGGACGCGAACAGCATAGACAACGTCGAGCGTTTCGCGTTCCGCGGCCTGTCCCGGCTCCGGGAACTGTCCATCCAGCACACGCCGCTCAGCTCGCTCAAGAAATTCTCTTTCGCCGGTCTCCAGAACGTCACGGCCATCCTGTTGGGTTACAATCAGATCAGAGTGATCGACGAGTTCGCGTTCGCCGGCACCGCAAACATAAGGCTGATATTGTTGAACAACAACCCGTTGCACACGGTAAGGCATAACAGTTCTATTATTAATTCCCCCTTCCCCTTGTCGTCTACACTCGTAAATATTTTCAGCGGCCATCTCAAACATTCATTCCGCGCTCGATAATTGTTTTCGACGTTTTACGAATACCAAAATCCGAATCGATAATAATAATCTTACGCGTTCTATGCGTATTTGCAATTTTTTTTCAGAATGAGTTTTTCCCAAAATCCGACAAAAAAATCTCACGTTAGATTGAAATCGGAGCGTTCCTGTTTTACGCGAAACAGTGTGTAATTGCCCACCATCAATCACCACCACTACCAGTTTTCCTTGTTACGCCTTATGCGTTAATAATAAAAACGCGATAGCGAATTATTTTTATTTTCTTTTAAAAAAAAAAAAGTCAATTTGATTAGAGAGTAATATTGAAATGAAATCCAACATTAAACATTTATACGTACACTTTTTAAATTTTTTTAATTTTGCACGTCGTCCGCGGTCAGGGACGTGTCCAGGATCTCGGAAAACGGCGGTTGAAGTTTAAAAAGAAGATAATTATAAGCTGCTATATTTCGGGGTTTTGACGGGCAAAGGGTCGGTTTTAACCGTTCCCCGCAACTCGCGCGGGACGTAACCCCGAATTGGTTTCCAATCGAATTTAGCATTTTCTTCCCGGCTAGTGTTTGAATCGTCCCTCGTCCCTTGGGTCGAATTCGTTCCCGTCTCGTTGATTCATTACGATGATAAAAATGATTTTACATAAAACGCATACACCGTGTGTTTATTATATTTTCCGTTACCCGACCCGGGATGGGTTTGCCGAGAGGATTTTTGAAGCGACGAGAATACGCATATGACGTGCTCGATAAAGGGCGGGAGGGACGTAGACGGCGGGCGGGATAATCGGTATACGCGTTGGACTCACGCACGGCGAAACGATTTTCCGCAGGTGTCGGCCAACGCATTTTCCGGTCTGACCAACGTGGAACACCTGATACTGCCGTCGGGCATCCGGCAACTGCAACCGGACTCGTTCAACGGACTGGACTCGGTGGGCCTGCTGAAGTTGTCGTTCATGGACCTGACGTCGCTGAAACCGCACACGTTCCGCGGGCTCAGCCACGTGCACGTGCTGGCCGTGCAGGACTCGGACCTGGGCGTGATCCGGCCGGACGCGTTCGCCGGACTCACGCACGTCGGCAGCCTGAACGTGTTGAACAACAAGATCGACTCGGTGCAGAGCCTGTCCGTGGCCCGGGAAAACCGGATCCGGCACTTTCGGTTCAACGGGAACCACGTGCTGGACAGCCCGCGCCGCGGCTCGTTCGCGGTAGTCGCGTCCGACGGCTTCACCGTGGTCGGCAACCATTTCCCGTGCGACTGTCACCTGTTCCGGTTCCTGGACGGCCGTCCGTTCGGCAACGCGTCCACCACCGAGCTGTTCACCGGCAAGAACTACTGCATATCGCCGCTGGAACTCAACGGACAGCCCGTCGGCGTCGTCAAACGGACGTTCGTCGACAAGTGTCTGCAGGCCTCGTCGTCGTCCTCCTCCGCCGCCGCCCCCGTTTGGTCGTCGTCGCGCCATCGCCGGGCGTTGTTGTCACTGACGTCCGTCGCCATCTCCTGTCTGCCGTTCCTCCGTACCTGCACCGACGTCGGTCTACTGACCGGTTATTATTAGTGAAACGTATTTGTTATAACACGTGACGATGTTTAATTGAATCGTCGTGCGAACTGAACGCGTTTTTATTCGGAACGTCAAAAAAAAAAAATGGAAAAAAAGAAATTGAACAAATTTATAAAAAAGAGAAATTTCGAAACAACGTTTCGGTTACTTACATTTTTTTCAAACGTTTCTAACATTAAATCCGTTTAATGCCGTTTCGAACTTGCGTCCGTTCACGCGCATTATAATAAATATTAAAAAAAAAAAAATTGTAAAAAAGAAAAAAATTAATCTCTTGACGGTTTATCTCCTCGACGCGTATTCGTAATAGGCGTGTAATTTGATCGGTGATCGGGGCGATAAACGAGCGAACGAGAGGAATTCGGTTTCCTTATTATAGTCCGTGAATCAGCCGTATTTCGAGCGTTATTCAACATTTCACTCCTCGTTTTATGCGCAGGCTCCACGGTCCGTTTACGTATGCAGATCACAGTGTTCGAAAAATACATACGGTAAGTTAGACAATCGAAAACGAATGCGAGATGATAAAATTTTGATATCAGGACAAAAAAAAAAAAAAAAACAAATGTATTCATTTAACATTTTGCTTATAGATTTTCGATTCGACTCCTATATAATGAATACGTTCGGCCGGGAGCTTCGAGTAAAATACGGAATATATAAAACTTTTTTTTTTTTATTATCTGTTTTCAAACATTTTACGGAGGGGAGTCTTTTCTTGAAACAGGAAAGAATTAAGATTAAATAATCGTTTAAGTATAAAGAGAGATATAGAATTGTTAAATTTAAAATGTAATGATTTTGCACGGAATCGCGCCTATACGAATATCATATTATACACCGTACCCATGTACTCGAGTTTATTTTCTTAACTGTATTTCTGAAAATAACACATATTTTATACTATAATCTCTAACAGTTTAACTATGTAACCTAATCGTGGCCTAATTGTGGACGTGTACCGAAATTCGGAAATGTTAACGAATGTTTGACACGCGGGAAAATTTCGATTTTGATAAGAACGGATTCGGTGGACGGTGGGTACAGACGAATAAATCTGGAATCGGAGATGAAATCAGTGATTTTGTATAATACTCCCGTGTCTTTAATTTTAGCCAATCTTTTATTATTATTATTACTATATAGTAATTCGACGGAATACTCGTATTTCGTCAATCGTATAAAGTAACTTGTGTGTGTTTTTATGATTTAAAATTAAACTTTAGAAAAAATTACGAATTTTTTTGTGGTTTTTTTTATTTTTATCTATCGATTATTGTATTAATATTATTATTGTAGCGTTGTTCGCGGATTACTTTTTTTTATTTAAATATGACACACGGCCGAATCGCAGTCCAAATGCGAGTTGAAAAAATATAAAATACGTATGTTTCTTTTTTTACACGAAAAAAATATCAAAAAAACCAGTAAAAATTTGTAACCAGCGTAATTTTTTTTTCTTATTCTACCATATACAATATACGAGTAAGTAAGCAATGAATATTGGCGCCTCGGTTACCAAAACACCGTTAATGTAAGTATATAATATTTTATTATCGATAATAATAATTATTGTTCGAATAATAATTGTTTTCGACGTTACGTGTTACAAGTATGTAATTTCTTATTTTCGAAAAATTAATTTTAATCGCGGACAATTAATTTTTCAATATCGATCAATATATTAGAGACGTGAATTTAGTTGTTTAATTATCCGTTTCAAATCTCAAAAATTAATTAAATCGTCAAAGGTTTAGAAGCTTAAACGAATAGTTTAATTTACGTTTCTGGTTTTAATTTGATTATAGCAAAAAAAAAAAAAAAAATCTTTGTTATTTTTTTATTTTAAACTTCTCGATGTGTTTAACACAAGTTACACAGCTTGTGTATAGGAAAAAAAAATTGTATTTACTACAGTAGAGCGTCTTTTTTTTAATGCGTTCGAAGACCGCCTAAATTCGTGTAAAAACATGTTTTTTCCAAACGAAATACATAAAAACGTGTCTAAAAAACAAACGTTGAAATTCAAAGTGTTAAACACAATACGATATGAAAACGCGAAAATCGTTGCAGAAAAGTGTTCGTTTAGCGATCGACATTTTTGGAAACGCGTATATTTTTATGAAGCCGATTCTAATACGGATTAGAATTTGATAAAAAAAACGCAATTTCGTTATTTTTCTAAAAATTTAAGAATTTTCCGTTATTCCAAAAGCACTCGCCTATGCTCTCGGAGGCGTTTTTTTAGAAAATAAAAAACGATCATCACCTTAAAACCGACCTGTCGATAGCAAACGGATTGTGTGTCCTCGTGTGTGTTTTTTTCTCAGCTGTAACGCAATTTATACTATTGAGACGACTGCCGACGAGGGCGATTATTGGTGATCGTGTGAAGTGTTGTAAACGGAATAACGTGGCGAAAAATCGGATGGAATTGTGGAAACGCGAAAAAAATTATTCGTAGTCATCGTTTAACGAGAGAAAGTAATCGCGCGTCGGCGTAAAAAAAGCGAGAGAAACGCAAAAAAAAAAAAAATCGGTAAAATCGCTCGTCGTATGCGACACGGGTGATATCGAGAATTCCTATGTTTTTACGGCCTCGGCGAGCCGTTACAAACGGACTCGCGTTGAATTCCGCGACGGTACACAATGCGCCACACACCAAACACACACACACAATGTCCCCCCCCGTGACAATTAATTTGCGAATGGTTACGAGTGGGCAAAACGGTCACCCGTTGCTCCCGGTTCCGCTTTAATTACTGTGCACGCTATACGAGTTTACTGTGTTCGCAGAACGTGTGGACGTACTCTCGCAAACGTGTGTATTATATACGGTTCGGATTTGAATTCGCATCGTTTTTCTTTTGCTCCCCCGAATCGCAACACGCATTATTGTAGTAAAAGAAACACTTTTTTCTTCCTTCTTTTCGATGTGGTTTGTTTTTAACGTTTTTTTCCAACAACAACTTAACGAAATAAAAATCCGCTCGACGTCGAAATATGTGAACGTTTCAATAAAACGACATTGACTTCCGCGGCGTTGGTTTTTAAACAAAACGATTTGCTCAAAACTCATCTTAATATCTCGTCCACCGATTATTATACATTTTTATTAATATTAATCGTTTTTTTTTTTTTTTTTTTTTATAGAACAATACGCGGTTATGAGAAAATAACGATGTTTCGGAATTGTAATATTTATTTATAAAAAAAAATTAACGCAACTCGTGTGTGTGTGTTAATTTTTTTGCATGTTTCTTGAAATCCGTTGTAATTCTGTAAGGCGTTCAATTTGAACGATACTTGGATTTTACCATTTTCACACGTCGAATACAGAGAAATTCACAAGAATCTGTTCGTTCCGAAAATCGATATGAATTTCTTTTTATATCATTTTTGAATTTTCTATATAATAATAATGAAAAATTATTCGAAGAATCACGACTACTTTCAAATTGCTTCGGGCCCTCATTTTCCCATACAAAATAGGAGTCTAATTTCTTAATATCAGTTGCAAATAGGTTTCGCGCGATACGCGTTGGCCGTTGAGAATTTTTACATAGTAAAAAAAAAAAAAATAATTCACTAGAGTGAATCATTTGTTCACTGCTCAGGGGACTCTCTTATTGTTGGTCACCCCTGTTGTAATATTATAGCGCACGGGTTCTCAGACTTTTTTCTGCCGCCGTCCGCTTTGAGAATCAAAAGTTTTCTAAAGTGCTCCCAAAATGTTTAAACTTACCGTCTGTTTTGCACGTTAAAAAAATTTATTGTATTTAAACACGTTACATCGTATTTCCGCAGAGTAGAAAAATTACGATTTAAAAATGAGCCGTTTTAACGAGAGCAATAAAAAACGCATGCTCAACAAAAGTATTTTAATTAAAACAAAGCTTCGATTTTCAAATTTCAAAATTCACCCAATGCGAAAGATGAACCTGAATGTTGACGTTAAGCTGGAATTCACTTAACAACAATCAGTAGATTTCTCTATTTTAGTTAGCAATGTTCGCTGTAGCCCACGGTTCAGATAAACAGAACAAAGGGAACGCTATATCTGCAGAAATCGTCGATTACGTCGATTCGTTGTAGTAGGTATTTATAATTTTAGTTCGAAATGAGTACATATAGTTTTCGCTTCTTTTTTTAATCAGTCTTCTGGAAACCGACACACAACGCCACAGAAATTACTTTGGGTCTTCTACCGCTCCACTGAAGACCATCAAAGCACACAAGGCGACGTTGTAGCGCACTCCGAGCAAGAGTTTTAAAGCGCGTTCGTTTGTTTGAACGGGGGATACAAGCCCCGAGGACATTAAATAGAGCTTGCGAGTGTTTGTATTTATCTCTCTTAGCCCGTTTTTATTATATTATGTATTTTTATTATGCCGACCTCACCCACTTTATTCCGGATAGTTTTGTCGTTTTATTCTAAACAGAGTTCCAAATGATAATACCCCGTAATAAGCTCGATGTTTATAATATTCCGTTGTTCGCGTTACGACGCGATTATAATGCGTAGGTGTCGTACAATAAATATCGAGAAAACGGCAGGGAAAACGCACCAGAGAAACCCGCGCAGTTATTATAGGTATCGTTATTAAATTATTTTTCTTGCACAGCGCGGCGCGTACAATTCATTTACGAGTTTTTATTATTATTATTATTATTATTATTATTTTTTTTTTTTTTGAAAATATTAAGTCGTTCAAGAATTATGAACGAGCGAAACCGGCCCGACGAGAATAAATTATTGTTATTCGTAATTTCGCGTTTCGATTGTTATTATTATTATTATTATTAAAGTACAAGAAGCTCGTGGAAAATTGTATTAAAAAAAATATATATATATTATATTACGACGACGCGAATGTGCTTGTTTCGAGTTAATTATTATTTTATTGAGGCCGTTTTAATACGGTTAAGAGAGAGAGAGAGAGAGAGAGAGAAAATCAACTTTTCCGTAGAGACGCAATCCCGAGATTTCGTGTATTCGACGCGCGTTTAAATTAACAATATAACATAACCGATGTGTGATGCGGATATTTTGATCGGTTATCCGACTGTACTCCTAACATTTTTTTGTATGACGCTAAAACGTCGCTAAATACATAAAGCGCTTTGGGTGGGAATTTTACAAATTCTACGTCACACGCATTTGAAGTATTTCACAGATGTGTTCGTAATTTTGTACACTCGTACACAGGCATAATTACGGAGGGATATGGGGGACGAATCCCTCCTCTGTATAAAAACACAATAATAATCGTTTTCGTTAATCGTTCGATTTTTAACTCTAATGCGATCGCTAGATTATTAAAATATTGCGACCGCTATCTAAAGTTTCTTACGTAATACGCTGTTACGCGTGAATTTAATTGCGAATTTTGCGAAATACGTTCGTCTAAGGGTAAATCGGTATGAAAACGAAAGACAGTCGGTTTGGAGACCGAGGTGAAATCGTGAGATTTTATCGGGTCCGATTTTCGGGGGCAATCAATAGAATCGTTGACAGGTACTTATTAGAGAACAACGCGGTGGCAGTTTTTTTTTTTTTAAATTAAAATTCCATCCTACAGAGACACGTGTCCCGGCGGGTAAACAACAGACTGTTATTGCAGGTGCGAAAATGTCTGGAATAAGGAAATTTTAATAAATATTACACCGTCGTTGAAAATTCGTAATTCGAAAAACCGCCTCGCGCGCTATTCTCCAGGAGAGATTGTGTGTATACAAACGGTTCTGTAGATTTTACACTTTTACTGAATTCATCTGGCGTCGAAACGTTCGTTTATTGATATTTATTAGTATATCGTATACCGCACCTGCGATGGTCATTTTATTAACAAAAAAAAAATATATTAATTACGTATACGAGTGTAACACTGCGCGATATTGAACGCGAGAATTTTCGGTACTCGTCGTTACTTTTTATATAATTTTAAAAATTTAAATACGAATACCGCGAGAACAAGATAATATTATCATGGAAGACTCGTGTTGGATTTTTGAGGTCGAACAGGAATTATTCGAATTATAACGGAACCCGAATCGAACAATTTTTTTTTTTTTTTTTGTAATTATTCGTACTGCTGGGGGGCTATTCTGAAACTCGTACGAAAAAGATCACGTATACGAAGGGTTCGCACGGATAATTTCCGTATACGAACGAAAAATGGTATTCTGAAACAATTCGTATCCGTATACGAATCTCTATTCCCAAACTGTCCGTATGGGAATAATATTCTCACGGTGCACAGCGGCAATATCGCAAAAAATAATATTTACTCGAGCAACTCCACCGTAATTTCCAGATTTTTACTATACCGTCGATTTCTTCATTCACGACATTTTTCATTCCTATTTTTGAATTTAAAGGCAAATCGTTTTATTTTTACTATGTGTGACGGAGAAAAACGAAAGCAAGGCAAGTCGGTCAATAGCGATCAAAAATCGGTTATAGACGAATTTTTACAAAGTCGCCCGGAATTGCAAAAAGGCAAACGTACCGCCAGTTACACTCAAGTCGTGGCCACACAGTAATGGCAAGAGGTAACTGGCATCCTAAAATTCAATTCCGGGCCCTATAAAAGACTGGCGAGCATGGTGTAGGGTAAGTAAAAAAAAAAATTAAATTTATAAAGCAATCATTCACAGATATATTAGATAGGTACAATATTTTGTAAACATATTTATATGCAGTTCAATAATTTTATATAATAATTTACAGACATGGCGACATTTTAAAGCTGCTGCCAAAAAAAGGCAAGCACAGCATGATAAAAGCCTAAGAAGTACGGAGAGTATCGTAGACTGTCCGGTGTATATTTTTTTTCGACGAAAATTGCTTTTAACTTCAATCAAAATGATCGAGCTGCGACGAAGAGTCGTTTAACAATAATATCATTGCCATTATTTCTTTTCGGGAAAGATCTTGTACATTTTTTCTCAATTAATCTTTAAATGTTTACAGTGTTTCGCATTTTCATAGATCCAAATTAGAGTGGCGTCATACAGTAAAAAGTTTACTGGATTACACTGTACACGAGTCAGTGGTGCCCGTGCTTATTGCGCCGACTCGACACAGCTCGCACAACAGTCTTGACTTCCAGAATTCCATATCTGATAAAACAACAAAACCAATCGTTAAGATACATTATTAACGACATCGAAATTTCGACAAAGCTGGATTAAGAATAAGGGACATGTTTGGGCAATAATTGTAAATCATCCGTCAATACTATATGCCTATAGGTACCGAATATTTACCGAGCACACAATATGTGTCTTATAAATCGAACAACAGTATATTTAAAAAATATCAATTGATAATATATGTCGTGGAAATCGTGTCGTTTTAAACGCGTAAATAAAAATAAAAAATTAACTAACCTCCCGATTTGTGTATTTCTTGAAGTGCAGCGGATATGTCTTGACTGCCCTGAACACACTGGAGTTCTCGTTCTTGGATTTCGTCTTTCGTGAAATCACATTCCGAAAGGACGTAATTTTTAATTAACTTTGATCGATCCCGATCAAAAAAGTTCACGTTCGGATCGTCATCTATAGGAATTTTCAACAATTTCATTTATTAAAATAAATTTTTGTTAAGAATATAAAATGCGACTACTGCGTAAGATTGACTCACTGTTCGAACATACGATAGCCGTAGCTACGGTCAACGACCGTACAAAATCGGCAACTCTTACGGTTTTCGTATCTATATTTTTCTAAAGTAAAATAGACAAATCATTCAAATTAGTTATATGATAAATAATTATTCGTGAAGGATTGTTTTTATAAGTGGAAAATATTTGTAGGAATATAAAAAAAGCGAGGTGACAAATACAGGCCCAGGGACATTGCGATCGCTACTTACCTTAATCCACTTATGAATGGCGGTGTATAATGACTTATTGCCTTCGATTACTTCTGTAATTTTATGCATCGCCATTGCTAATAACAATACACCCAGTTGCTAAAAATAAAAACGAAAAACCGTTTATTTAATACAAGTTATTCTCGCGTTCATATTGAAAATAATAATAATAATAATAATAATAATAATAATAATAAAAAAAAACTACTATGTTCAATTTTTCCACTTACGTCGTTTTTGAAAAACTTATTAATTTGGTTGTCTGGCATGAACACGTTAAGCGGCACGTGTTTCTCTTGCCCTTTCCACATATCATACGTTCGTAAAGCAGCGCTTAATTCCTATTAAAAACAATTACGAAAATATTATTGTACGGTAGAAAAATAATATTTACATAATCACAATAAAAATATAACTTACACGTGCTGCTGAATCATTATGAACGTTCATAGTACTTTCGGATCGGAGGATCGCATTAATAATTTCAGCGAAAAATGCACTGGAATTATTCGGACGTATGGAGGAGCAAGCTTGTTTTAAATTACAGAAACCGAAAGACGCAGTTTTTGCAGTCAATAATGGAGCTATATGAATTGTAAAAGGTATATAAAAACGTATTGTTAGTGAATTATATGTAAAAATAAAACATATATATATATATATTGTTATACTCACCGACGATTGCGGCGACGTAGGAGAAAAAGTGAGGATAGTCCATGAGGTAATCGTTGGATTCCTTAAGGACCGCGTCGATCCTATACGAAAGATTCGATTTAGTATGCGATGTTGATACCATAAGAATCATATTCGTGTGTAACGAATACGTTCAATAATTGTAAAAAGTAGTATTATTTTCAAGAATCGAGGAGATTTTTACAAGGAAAAACGAGACAAGCGACACTCAGGGATTAGCTGAAACGTTGGGATAGTTGTTTGATGAAAAAATGTAGACTATTTCCTATATCATATAAATGAAAATTGAGATTAAAAAAAATATTATAAAACAACAGGAATGAGGGACAATTATGATGAAAATTTTATTCTAGTATTTTTTAATCAAAGTCCGCCAATTTGTGATTGCGTACGTGATTTTTCCATTCAAAAAGACTTACCCTCGAGTAATATCCATCATGTTCAGCACATTATTAGACAACAGTTCCGCGAACATTTTACCCGCTTCGGTTCGGGTGTTCGGATCGTCGTCCAAAGTCATGAGTGTCGTTGACGTCACGAAATCTTGGTGTCTCGTGCGAAGAATCGACGTTTCATCGTCGACCAGCAAATGAATAACGTCCTGCGTACACATTATTATTTTGTAATTACTTTGTATAGGAAAAAAGTCACAACAAAACGACCAAGTATTACTCTTGCGGTCACGGGGTAATGAATCGGTAATCTTAAATTTTAATTTGAAAGAGGAAACTTGGTTATAGATGAGAAAAAGTATTGATATCAGACAGTGTTATTTATTGTTATAAAGGTGTGTTGGTATATGCGTACCAGAAAGTGTAAGACCTACGGGAACACTGATGGAAATACGATGAGGTAAACAGGACAAGTTAATGATCGAGTTGGCAAATCAATTCTGACAACGACCTCATTGTTACGCTTATAACTTATATAAGTATTTAATTTTAAAATGATACGCACGTCCAAATTATGCATTTGTTCGTATTCCTTGATCACGCCACTACACAGCCTCCGGATTTTATCGTTTAATTCCGCAGGGTCCATTTCGTCTTTTACCGTACAATCAGTCTTTTTCTTATTCTTTTTAGACGTTTTAATGCACGTAGGTTGTTCAGTCTGTGTTCGTCTGTCAGTCTCCGTCACTTTTTCTACCGCGACGTCTGCAGCTATTTATAATATAAAAAATATAAAATTCTCCATATATATATATATAGCATATTAATAACACTTACGACGATTTTGATTATTGCGATTATTGATGTTTTCTTTTTGGTCCTTAACTTCACATTTGTCGTCCAAAGTTTTCGGTGCCCATTTATTATCTCGCAAATCCAAAACATCCTGCATCATGAATCGCGTTCTCGGAGAAATGCTTTTCACAGCTATTAAGTCTTTGATTTTACTAATCGTACCGTTCAAATTGCAAGACTGCAAGAAAAAGTAATACACAAAGTAGACAAAAATATCGGTCTATGTAGATTTTTACGAATGTTATAAAAATACGTACTCGTTCTAATTTTTTCCCCGCAATTTTCAATAGGTTACACAAGCATTCTATTGATTCTTTGGTACGTTTAGATATCAAATTAGTGACGCAAAACTGTATTATGTTCAAATTGATTATATCTTTGTTAAACAATTCTCCGATAAAACTAAAAAATATAGAAGAGAATATTATCAAAAATTAGCCAGAATAGTTGCCATTGGTCTACGGGAAGCAAAACTAGCTGTTATTAAAATCTCTCTACGATGTATTGTAGTTTACCAGCAATTTCCGATGGAACGTCTACGCAGACTATTTTCGTTTTCTTCAAATTCTATTTGAAGTTCTTTCTTCTTATCCTATACATTGAATGTGATATAAATTATACGTTTATAAAAATTATCATAACAGGCGCACATAGTAATATCGACCAAGATATGAATGAATTATTATATGTGTCATAATTAAAATGAATTACGAGATCTGTGCACGATTCGATGTTTTCGAATTTCTTCAGTAAAATCGCTTGGTCGTCCGATTGAAACAAACTCTGGCATTTATTGACCAACAGCTTTTTGAAAGATATCGTCTTCTTGTTACTTTTCTCCATACAAGTCACTTGTACGGATTGCAGTGAAGAACACAGGGCCGCATAATGTAACGCGAAATATCGTTCTTCAACCGCCTAATATAAATATATATATATATAAAATATAGAATAACATGTGAAAATATCAAATGATTTCAAAGATAACAATATTTACACGCGTATTGAATAACTTAAATTTGATAATATTATCGATATAACATTATTGGAAATATAACTGTAATGAAAATATTTGAGTTTTTTGTTCTGTGACTGTCAAATATATGTATATAACATACAGGTATTATTAATTAATCGTTCTAATTGATTAAATCATATTACTCTTTCAAAAACTAAATCGACGACTTTTTCCAGATGTTCAATTGTATTTATAGACAATGCCAAGAAATCCTTGATTAATAAATCAATGTTTTCCGGTGTAATCTTGTTGAGTATCGATTGGACTGCCTTGATTAATTCCTGTTAACATATATAACGCATTTGTGTAGTGAACGGATTAAAGCCCTGGCAGTTTTAGCTCGAACGCTAATTTTTTTTTGTTCGACAGATAGTTATTTAAAGTCGCAACATTTCAGACACCGTTTCTTCGCGGGCATCAGTAATATTATTTTACTTATTAACAGCATAGAACACACGTGGAATCCGATATGATCAGCATCTCGGATTTCTATCCGATTTGATATTATATTTCTATGAAATAATATATATGTGTATATACCTCGATCGCGTTATTTTCCATGTTTTTCCCCGTTGTTGTCGTCGCTATTGCCGGAACCCACGCTTTCTCGGCCTTGTCCAACTCGATCTCATGATGTGCCAAATCCATATGCACGATCCGTTTGCCTATCTCGTTAATGTTTACCGAAATGTACGGTCGACCCTTCAAAACATATTTGGTACTTAAGATATATAGAGCTTCATTAAAATCATGTAGAACGGATATACGAGAATAAAGAACCCGATTGTTAAAATACATTATTAAATATATACCTTTTGACGTGTAGTGAAATTATTAAATCTTTCAGGAGTTTTGCCCACTTTCCAGTTTTCGGTTTTATTGCAATCGCGTTGCTGACGACTAGACGAAGGAGCATTAGATTCCGCCGTCTCCTAAAATTATATGATACAGATTGTATTCACGAATAGACACGTAGATAATCTAAATTTCTGTAACAAAACTTATATGGTACCTGCAGGTTCGTATTGTTTTCAATATTTTTCGTTCTTGTAACTGAACTAGTCGTAGCTTTCGCTTCAACCGCTTGGATCAAGACGTTCTGGGACTTATCCGAATTGTCTTCGACCTTTACCGTGTCTAACGATACTTCTGTCATCGTTTTTTCTTCATCGATATTACTTATTGTAATAGATGATTGCTATTTTTTTTTTCAAAACAAAGAAATAGATTTAATCATATTTTTAGGATCATAAACGATGAGCGCAGATTTAAAGACGTTTTGCATTTAAGTCATAGAAAATTCTTCAAAATATACCCGCGAACTAACGATTTCCTCGATAGATATTTTCTTTTACATTACAGCGGTATAAAAATAAACAAGATTTGGCAATCCCAATGAATATAGTCACTGGACTAGAACGATATCATAATATATAGTACATACTTTTAATGAATTGCTCGGGGGCTGATTCGGCGATTTTGTTTCGTCATTTACAACAACGTTTTTATCACACCCTTCTTGCAATATTTGCGTCGCTTCTTGCACCTTTGCGTTTTTACAACGCTTTGCTCTATTTCTCTTCTGTTTTTTCATATGTAACAAATATTCGAAATTATTTTAGTCGGTTTTCAATCACATATATGATTGAATTCCAAAAATTTTTATTGGATTTTTAATCATATTCTACGTGCCTATATAAGCATTGTATACCGTTAAAATATTTGTTCACGATTTATATTCACGAAAGTCTATGAAATATACCTTTTTGTCGTTTTGTTCTGAAACACCTTTATCTATTCCACCGAATGTGAGTTCGTTCGTTCCATCCGTAGGCGAATTCACCGATACGGACGTCTGCGTATTTCCTTCTCCATTATTTTCGGCGATCGTTACCTCAGCCGTAGGGTTTTCGTCTAACTGCTTTATTAAACAGAAGTTATTGAAGTAATTGAACGAATTCAGATCGATACGTTATCAGTACGTCTTATTATAATTTATTTCTTAATTCCGAGGGAATGATCTTTGACAATGGTTTTAGGAAAAAAAAACCACTGAAATTTTCTATTAAACGATGTTGAAATATTCGTTTTAAATGTCGCGTACCATTGTCTCGTCCGTCACGTCGTCAAATGTCTCTACTGAGCAGTCGGTGGTCGGTTTCGACGATTTGCTACGTCGACCAATTTTACAGCACGACGGTACACAATTCTTTTTTACCGCTTTCCATACTCTTTTGCCGCCTTTATTCGCAGCAGAAAGTATTCTTCTAATCGTATTCATTGTGGGTTTAGTGTTTTGACGAAAAGAGAAAATCAAAAGTTTACTAAACGTTCAGAGATATTGGACTCGTTCGACGTTATGAAAGCGAATGGCGATATTATTATTACGATGTTTATTGTTTCGCCATTCTCGACAATCAACAGTTTATATAAACGCGTTACTGTGCGACCACGATTGATTATATTATTCATTTCCGTATATCGGCCAGAATAATGTTCCGCGTCCGACTGTACACACGTATTATTATAGTTGCTCGCGATTTGTTTTCATCACGTTTTCATACCAGCATTCAATACGAGTTATGGCTAGTTTAAAACTGTTTTTTTAAGTAAACTTACCTACGGACTTTAGGCGTTATTAGTTAATTGTTATTTTTTATTCGTTACATCGAAATGTATTTCGAATCGACAAATTCACCTGGAATATTTAAACGATTTCGAGTATTTTAGATTACGAGGAGGGATTATACGTGTCTGTTGTTTTGTTTTTACGCGTCTAGTCGCAATGTATTTATATTAAATTTTGTTCAAATTTTTCCAATAAAAATGTGTCAGGGGCCGCCCAACATTTTACCGAAAAAAAAATCTACGGGTAATCTGTGACCTCCCAAATCCCGGCTCCCCTCCACTCGGGGACGGCCCTGCACGTATGTCCCCCTCTATAACACATTTTTTATCACGCGCGCGCACAGACGCGCCACTGACTACACGGCCACTACTTTTATTTCCACTCCACACCACCAGTCGTATCGCATAATCTGACGACCGCGTACGCGTCCCGCATCGCGTATTCGAAATTGCGATATAGCAACGGGGATATAGCTCGGCCGATACGTGCATTTGTATCGTTACAGTTGTGGGGATCGGTCCCGGCCGCGCCGATATCCTTTGTCACTGGCGCTGCGGATCGTTATATAAATTTATCACCGGGGAATTCAATTAAAACCGTCCGGGGCGTAATCGAATGAAATCGCGAGCCGCGTTGGTTGTTCGGGTACGTGAAACGCCGCGCGTTCCGACGGAGAACGCTCGTAAAATTATTATTCCCGAAGATAATACACACGCCGCTCGCCAAATATTGTTTCGGCAACGCGTTGGATGGCGCGCGTTCGGGATGATGAAATTACAAACAGTTTCGGCGCCGCGCACACGGAAGCACATAACGACAACAGGTCATTCTCCCGGGGCGGCGAGGAGGAGGGGCGATACCTCACTCACTCCGTGTGTCCCCCGCTCGTTTCGGGGCCGCGCCGGAGGTTTTATTCGTTTACGAGGCGTTCGCACGGCTAACGTAATACCGTTGAAAATACAAACATTAAATTATTACACGTCGGCGGACGAAATCGTTTCTTTTTTTAATCGTTTTACACAAATAAACGGTACGCGCCGTCGTCGACATTCTCTCTGCGAAATTTGTTTCGCTTCGAAAAACCGGAGCCGTCGCAGGTCCGCGGTACGATGCCTGCCTGCGCCCCGGGTGCGCAAAATTTAAGAAACCAGAAAAATATTATATAATATAAGGATAATTTATTCGGAATGGAAAAAAATCTTTATGAAATCGGCGCACTATTGGAATTGAAAGCAAAATGGCGCAATAGCATTCGGTCGCTACGAGCACCCTGCCGCCAACCAATGAGAAATCTCGGTAATTCGAATCGGAGATTTCGTGCGGTTTACGACGCGACGACGAAAATATTATTCCCGCAACGAAACCCAATATCGCGTTTTACCGACTGTACAACGCCGATTCAAATACCAATTACGACGTGACCACGGGCGGACTCGGAAAAAAAAAGAAAAGAAATATTCACATTATTATTCTGGACCAACCTACCTGCGGTGTCGAAAATATTGTTCCTAGAGTCTTTGACAACTCAAATTCGTCTAGATCTATCATTGTAGTTCAATTTAATCGTTTGCGCGCTCATTACTGCCCGTCCTCATGCGTACGAACTTAATCTAAACGACTCTCCATTCCGCCGTACTTTGCACCAAAACGAAAGCATCTGTGATCCATCTCATATTTTATTCGATTGTCCATCCCTGGTCTCCCGGCGCTCTAACAACACATTCGTTCAACACGTCGAATTCACTCAACATTTCCACCTACCGATCTCCTCCCCTCTATTTTCTTAATTATAAAACCGAGCACGCAATCGAATTAATCGTCTCTTTTATCTCGGAACCTGGTAATTATTGCATAATTATTGTTTCGAATGCCCGTTTTAATTGTTATTATCGTTGTTTTTGTTAATTTATTCGATTATTTGTTATCCATTCGGTTTTGTTTTTTCATTTTACACGCATAGCACACTGTAGATGATAAGTGTTGAGCTCTAAACAGTGTTTTTACTAATTGATAATAATAAAAACATTATTATAAATTTTTCGTTTTTTAATTTTTTGGGATATCGTAAAAAAACAAAAAACAAATCGATCTCGTAATTATACGCCCATCTGTCCGCGACGCGTGCGTGCGTGTGCGGCGGATTTTCTAAAATCCTTATATTATATTAAACGAGCTCGCGTATATACATAAAAATATCGATTCGGTCGACGGAGGATTTTTTTTCGTTCTTTCTATCTTTAATTAAACTTTTATTGCCCGGCCAGAGTGATTATACACACACACGTGCGCGCGCAATGTGTGTGTGTGTGTGGCTTTATGGGCGCAAAAAGGGCATTCACGGCCGTTTTATAATGCGCCGTTTATAACCCGTTTCGCGGCGATCGATGTCTCCTCTGTGTGTTCGCCGCCGCCGAGAGACGATATAAATAAAACGATATTTTATAGAATACGTTTTTTATCTTTGTGTACATATCGCGCGGCATAAATGAAATTTCGGCGAAAAAAAAAACAAACGTTTTAACGTATACGGGGGGAAAAAAAATTCGAAAATAAAGAATTATGTATTTTTTCCACCACGAAATTCGCGTTTAAAAATTTCTCTTCCGAACTCGTCATTGCGTCTGTATATATAGGTATAAATCGGAAGAATGAATACAGCGAAAAAACGATAAATCACACGATTTCCGTGCTCTACAGTTGTTTAGAGTGCAGTGTGGAGCGTATTGTGAGATCGCGCCACACCGTCGTTTTAACGTTGAAATCGTTACAATTACAACGCGGATACGATGTTTGGATATTCTCCATTGGCTCATACAAAAAAATCGTCACAGCCTTAGACCGACACGACATCAGAAGATAACAGTGATTTTATTATTATTACACGCCGTACAATATGGCAAAAGTTGTTAAAACTGTGAGGTGGTTTTATGCGTAGTTCCTCAATGCCAACGCGTCTGCTGTAATATGTTACACGAACTTCTGGCCGAAGTGAAATTTCGATATATTTTAAAATAACGTAGTCATTGAAATCGACAGTCAGATAATCGTATTTTTCTTAAAAATCGAATAACATGTATTTGTTTTCTTAATACCGTATTTCAGAAAAAAAAAATCTACTTCCTCCAAACATTCAAAAAAGAATTTCTCATATTTCAATTTAAATGTTTAAATCGCGTTTCTAAGTCGAGCGGTAATATTATTGGAACGACAAACGCCCTGTATAATACGCATTTAACCGTATATCGTATGCGTATATTATATATATTTATTTAAATACACACAGAAAATCTGAAAAATAATATATTATTTCTTCTTCTTATCGTGTCCGGTGCATGTATTATATGGTATATCGGCTCGTTATTATTATTATTATTATTATTATTAATATTATTATTATTATTATTATTATTATTATTATTATTATTATTATTATTATTATTATTATTATTTGAGTCGTTTGAACACACTCGGCGGTACTCTCTATTGCGCGAGGTTTTAAATTTCTCGTAAACAAAACGTCGATATTATAATAGTATGTAATATTATAATACACGCGTACGGCGATATTAAAAACCAAAAACAAACGGAAATTTATTTTTTCGATTCTTCAAACGGGCCGTGCGTTTGACACGTGATATTATATTTATTATATAATACGTGTTTATGTTTTGAATTTCGCCGAGGTTTTCCGTCGGACGAGTGTATACGTCATATTGAAACATACGGCGTGTTTAAAGAAAAAAAAAAAACGCTCTACAGAAAATACGAATACGGTAAGTACGGTATATGCGTAATACCAGTTAAAAGATCTAACGAAATACGGAATAGGTCAATGAAACAATAGATCTACGGAAAAGCCACGAAAACATTTCATCGGTCTTTTTTTGTACTTATCAGAGACGCAACCATGGAGTTGCGTTTTGATGAAAATATTCCTTTTGAAACAAAACGGAATATGGCGGTCGCGTTAGAAAATGAAGGAACGACCACACATTGAAATCGGTTTTAAAAGTTTCGACAATTTCCGATTTAGAAATTAGCGGAGTTTTTGAATAAAAATAAATCCAATTATTATAAAACGATAAACGAGGATAATAATGTGACTTGTCAATACGTAAGTTATATTAATTTATTTAAAATAGTATTAAGAATAGTATTCGCGTTTAAATAATTCTATTGGAATAATTTACACGAATTCTACGTTTTAATCAATTTAAAAACAAATTGGCTACACATTTGATGCGATGGAACTTTGAACGCTTGTTTGATATTATTATTATTATTTTACACGACTTACAGCAGCTATATTTGGTTCAGAAACGTAAGAAAGTTAAATTCGATAAAACAAATTTGGTATATATATATATAGCTGAATTTGCGGTATTCCATCTTTTAATTTATTCATTTACTAAGTTTACTCAGAGTACATAATACACGCACACACGCACCACACATGTACATAGTATACATAAACGCGTGTATATTAGAGATCGGTGGATTGCCGTTTTGAATGACTGTACAAATAACGAAAAACCACTCGCGTTTTAGAATGAAATTTACGTTCTATTTTTAAATATGTACTTTATATGATATTAAAAACCGTATAATATCTTCTTCTTTTTTTTTGTTTTAATTTCACGAGCCGCAAGTCGTGCGAATGTAAACGAAAGCAGTATACGTTTACTTAGATTCTGGATCGAGTATTGTTATTTCGAATTCCAATGCAATGTCAAAACGGCATTAAATTCGAAAAACCGTTCGGACCGACGCGCGTTTTAGATACGATTATTGATGAAATTTTCGTGCAATTCCGAATACGCGTAAGAAAATTTATTAATAATTTTGTTTTAAATTTTTAGTTTTTTTTTATTTATGTACACCATAATTATTTCGTCCGATAAGTGATGGAAATGTTTGAAGACGTGTTTTTGAGATTTATTATATTATTGGTGAAACGTTTAGATTTTTTTTTTTTTATTACATTTAAAATTATTAGAAAACATTTTTTTTTCATTTAGTTTTTCCGTCATAGGATAATAAAAGAAAAAAAACCCACGTTATTATACTCGGAAATCATTAACTTTACCCAGTGCGCGTATAATAAAAAATACTTTTTATTTTACGGGAAGAATTTTTTTCCCAATAATAATATATTAAAAAAAAAAAAAAAAATGATATACTACGTAATACGCGGTACAATTCGTTTAAGATATCGATTCTAATAGAATTCCAAATGTTATTTTTACGAATGTTATAAAATGAATTGCAAGTAATTGTTGAAAATATTGAAACGCTAATTCAAAATGTGTGTGTTTTTTTTTAATTGCGAAGATATTTGACATTTATTATCGATCGGCGCAAGTAAATACACACACACACACATATATTATACACGAGAACGTCGATAAATTGTAAAACCGTGGAGATTATAAGTGTATGTACATTGAAAACACGAGGGAATATTTCTATTATTATTATTATTATTATTATAAACCACGCGGTGACGTCCGGAATGGGTTGTAGAACGTGCGTTGAACAGTACTGTACAGCGCATGAAGTTTTATTCGCGAACACACCGATAAAACACGTATTTTATTATTTTCAAAAGGCTGGTTTCCAAGAGCTGATTGTCGTGTCGCGAGAAGCTACTTATATTATGGTATAGAATCTGCAGTCAAGTCGAAATCGTCGGTGAATGTGGGTGCTGCTCGTAGAAGGGATTTTTATTTTATCTTTTTTCACTTTAAGTTTCGTACGAGCAAAAAAAAAAAAAAAAGAAAAGAAGGAAAGATTTCCGCAGACGGCTAAACATATTTTTTTTGTTTTAAAAAAAAAATTCACCGACGCAATCGCCAACGTTCGTAGTAAATCGTTGTTCGTTTCGTATATAGTTTTTTCACGCTACGTTTGTATAATTTTAAGTCCGTTTCGCGTGATGTAAATAATAATTGTCCACTCCTGCAGTCACTATAAATACTACAATTATAAGTTAGGACGGGCTCGAGTGTATTTACCTAATTGCATTATAATGTGTGTACCTAATATAGTAGTTAATTGTTGAAATGTTTTCTTTTTTAAGTTATCATCAAAAAAAAAAAAAAAAAAAAATGGTAATAAAACGTTTTATTTCAAGAGTCTGTTTTGTGTAAAAAATAATTGCCCATTTTTCGAAATGGTATATAACTGGAACTATGTAGGGAATTTACTCGCGTTTAAAATTAGAAAATATGTTTTTTTATCATTTATTACGTATTTTATATGCGTCAAAATATATTAAATGTTTATAAATAAGAAACTTAATATTTTGTTATAAACTCTATAAGAGACAATTATTATACGCGTATTATGTTTAATTAGACTGTTGGGCACCGAACGATTTCACATACGATTCATTTTTGAAAATGTTTGAATAAATTTAACAATAAATAATATACGCGCTATATTTGTATTTTTTTTTCTTTCTTATTGATTTTTCTCGAAATTTGTTGAAAAAAATTAATCGAAACGTCACGACAAAACAGAATTATTATGAATAAACGAGTATTGAACAATCGAAATATAACTAAAATAATGTGGAAATTTGAAAAAAAAAAACAATAATATAAGCATCGTTATAAAACGATTTATAATTGAATTCATACAGCATCGTGAAATGTATTTATTTTTTTTTTTTGCTTATCTAACGTGTATATAATATAAAATTAACCGCAGAGAAGAATACGGAAAATGCTTAAATTCATCAACGTTAATAAATTATTATCGTGAATTTGAACCAATGAGTTGCCGATATGTGTATAATTTTTTCAAAATAAAAATATATATTATTATCGATACAAGTTATATGATAATTTTTCAAAAATATTCCTAGAAAAAAATAATATGAGTGGGCCCGGTTATGAGTTAGTAAAATCTTAAAGATAATATTTTGTAGAGTAGAAAATGACGGATTTTTCACTTTCCCTCCCTCTCCCCAAAAAAAACATTGTTTCTTTTAATATGTTGATGAGTGGTATTTTTTTGTAATTTATTACATCATTTTTTTACAACTACAACAAGTGCTAAAAATAATTCATTACGCGAAAAATGAAATATTATTATTTAAGTTTATTTTATACATTTTTTTTAAATATATATATATATATATATACATATATATATATATATATATATATATATATATAAAAGAGAGAAAGAGATGGCACTTTGGATATACTCTTGCCGTGGATTTAATGGTTCGGCTAAAATACGAATATCTGTTTTATTTTCGTATCGCAGCGTCACGCGGTTCTTTTTTAATTATTCGTAATTGAATAATAATTATATTTTAATATTTTTTGTGAAATTACCAATTACGACACGGAAAATAGAGCGGAAGAAAAAATAATAATAACAATTTCATTATAAACAAATTAGTTTTCAGTGATATATATATATATATATATATTATGATGCAAATAAGTATGTCGTCGTTATAAATATGAGAGTCAAACGCAATATTATTTGGAAATTTTTCAAATGGCATAAATCGCGTTTTATTCAAAATTGAGTAATAAACAATTTTCGGATGGCAGAACGAAAAAAAAAAATTACGTTTCAAAGAAAAGCAGTAAACGATATTTGTAATAATCCTACATTTTTACCGTATTCGTCAGGAAACGCGTAACATTTTCGAATTAATATCCTGTTACGCGTGTATGTTTCTGCGTTTTTGATTTCAAACGAAGAAAGAAAAATATAGAATTTCTCGTATAATCCGGGTATTAGTTTCCACGATGCGACAACGACACGATATGGTTATGTGGAAATTAAAGGCACGCGCGTTATTTTGTGTACTCGTGAACGCTCACGTGACTGTGCGATGAAATTATAATAGCTGTTCGAAGAACGTTCCAAATTATACGGTTATTATTCAATCGATCCTATTGGGACATTTTCGAAAAGTTTTCAAAAATACTTATAATAATATATATTATTATAACGTAAGTTCGTAATTTTACATATTGTAGTATGCCGATACGAAAAAAAAAAGAAAAACTGAAATCGTTTTGAATCCCGTTGAAAAGCCAATGTGAGATGTTAAGGGTATAATTAAAAACCCTTAACTAGATTATGGGAGTGGTGTGTCGCAGAACGATATTATAAGACCCGCGTATCTATTTTCGGGACATGTTTGTCAACGTGTCGCGACCCTTGTTTTCTACTGTTTCGAGACGCCCGCAGGGTTACGCCACTCGAATAGAAACCATGGCCGAACAATTCGCGGCTGGATCAAAACGATAGGGAAAGTACGAACATTTTTATAGAACAGTCGTTGAAAATAAAATGATCACATGGCGGTGAATAGGGAAAAATCGTTTCTCATCACTTTCTTTTAAAACCATAATATTACGGTACTCAATGAAAATAAACTGGAAATATTATTACATATTCTTTTTTTCTTTTTCTCTTCTACGTTTTTCGATTATTTTCAGAAATATTAAATTATAAATTCGATATATATATATATATTTTTTTTAGGGCATTTTCTAAAGTGTTTAAGTCATATACACTTAAATAAAATCGTTTTAAAAAGAATTCTAAAGGGGTAAGATTCGAGCTTTAAGTTACCGTCTTAAGATGCTCATAATATCAATTATTAACCACTGATAATTTTGTAATCGAATACTTTGTTAATTTTTCATTTTGATACACTTCGAGAATACATTGTATAATGTATATGACATCGTTAACTTTTTCTCTTTGTAAGTATAACAAACTGTACTAGTGTAAATGAAAATAATAACAAATTATCGTCATTTATATGGTCTTTTTATATGAGTTAAAATCGTCTGTTTAAAAAAAAACAAAAAAATAGTTATGTACTCGTATTTTACATTTACGCGTGTCGTCCTCGACGAATTGAGCTCTATTTATATATCGTGCGACATTACACACGCTCTACTCGTTCAGTAGAGCCCGATCGCTTTGAAAAATTGGAGATCTTAAATTTGTGTGGCTTAAATCACCCGGTGTTATATAAAACGTTTAGGTTTTTCAAACATATTAATAATTCGCGTCGAAATGCTGGAGCTGGTCGTAAATTTTTCGTATCACATTGGCACTGTGTTTTTCGTCGAGTTATTTTCTTGAATATATTTTTTATTTGTCGATATATTAATTAAATTATCAACAAATCATACGACCATAATAGTTAAATATATTTCAATATTCGGGTTTATGAATTTTTGAATAGGTTTTTTTTTCAAAATCAATACTATTTATTATATGATTAATAACTCAAATTAACGACATTTCCAGCGTATAGGAGTTTTACGACCATATAGAAGACAACAAGGTCGCGTATTAAAATATCGATGATAATAATAGGATCGGTATGAAGGAAATAGTCGGTTTTAGGTTTGTCAAGACGAAAATTGTCACTAAAAACTCGGGGGAAATTTATATTTTGTACAATTTGAGATTAGAAAGGTAGACGAAAATCTGACCGCTTTAAGTGAAACAAATCGAATTTGGGAATATACTTTGTACTCATTATAATAATTCTCCATTCAAGATTTTTGCGGAATTCGATGTTTGATAATCTCAATTAAAACTACGTTAATTTTTTTATTTATTTTTTTCAGCGCGCTGATAAATAACAAAAAATTATCTAAGGGAAAATAGTCTAGAAAAAAGGAAAATGCGCGTTCCGGTGTTATAACTATTGGTTCGCGCTGATGACGACAACTACGTAGTTGTCCAAATACGTATAAACAATAGAGATGTATTATTTTTGTGATTTTGGGTTCATAGTATAAAGTTCTCAAGTTTATTTTAGTGTTTACTTTGTATCTGGGTTTGAGATCTAAATTGAGTTTGTTTACATTTAAATTTTCATAAAACGACAAATATTCTAAAAAAAAACTACATATCCAATTCGACAATACTTCGTAGGAAACGAATGTCGAAGACGGTTTTTCATGTCACAAGTCTGAGAAAATTTCCGACCGAAACACTGGAAGTATGGAAACGCAATGACATACGGCTATAAAATCTTGTTCGAGTAATCTTACACTTGAACAGCACTGGTAGGTCGCAATTTATTTTTAAGTTTTGTTTTTATTCAAACACTCTGTATATGTTTTAAACGACGACGAATTTACGCGAGCAATCGTAGAATGGACGATAAATAAAAAATAATTAATCGTTCGCGCGCCATAGTTCGGGCATTTCATAAATCAGACGGTATTAACAGTGATCATGACGACGTGTCTTATATTATACAGCGTATTATCGTTTTGAACGTATTAATTCGAATACATTCGATCGGGCGACATAACGGGTAATTTATTTGAATATTATATTTCATATAACACGCTCGCAGATTTAACGTCATATCGAAAACGTATTCTATAATAACACGCGCTCCAGGTGTGTTTCCGAATATTTCAAATAATGATTTGCATCTCCTTCAAGCATCCTTGTAGTAAGAAACGTCTACGCGTTATAATATAATTATAACGACTTCGATTTATTCTAAGAGTATGACACGACATTTTAAACACGTCAATAATTTCCATTTTCTTTTAAGCTCATAATATTTCATAAAATTTGAAGTTTAAAGAATTTGACGTATTCATTCAGGGTCTGTGTCGTATATACGATTTTATTATAACGATATTTTTAAAATTTCAATAATCGTTGGTATGTCTGCAGTGTTACCGTATTTTGAATGCGGCGAGGAACAGACAGTCCGACGCATTGTAAACACGTTATGCTCTCTCTATAGAACAATATTCGAGGGAGTCATTGAAAAACTCCATAAAGCAGGATCAGATCGCCTGGTTGAAAAATTTAGAATTACGGTCATAATCTAAGATTTAGTGGACTTACGACGAATCAACACTTGAAATTTAGTTACCACGTTCCTTCGCCTTTTATTAATATTATTCGCTCTTTTTTTGATTTATCTATTCAATCGTGTTATTATTTAATTTTATTTACGTTATTTATTTTTTTATTTTCAAAATATTTACTCAATTTAGCCGAAACTATGTCGTCATATGCAATAATAATAATAATAATAATAATTGACCAATTCAAACAGCGAGTTCGTTCGAAGTGTTCTCAATTCGATAATAAGCGGATGAATTTTTTTTTTTTTTTACTCGCAGAATTCGTCGCGCTTTTTAAGTGGACTTTTGTGGCGGAAAGAGACGCAAGCAAATTTTTCGTCCGGAAGAATACAAAAAAAAAAAAAAAAAACAGCGAACCTTAGGAAAAGTATAAATATTACGGCGGCGGTGTGCGAGAAAATATATCGTCAAACGTTTATAGTCGCGCGAGCAAATTTATATAACCCGTTGACACGTTGTTTTATTTTTTACGATTATTTATACGACGACGACGACGACGACGATGACGACGAGTATTAAATACACCGTGCGCACACGTGTTGCTCGCACCCGACAAAAAAAAAAAAAAAATGTTTTTTTTTGTTAAAAAAAAAGCCGACCCCCTTCACCTCGTGCCGGGACGTGACGACAGCTAATTTATGCGCACGATCCCGTTGCGGCAGCGGTGTACCCTTTCATTATTCTAAAAACCTGCTATCCTTTACACGTCTTTCGTGTCTGCGCGGATCTTGTATGTGCATAACGTTTAACGGGGAAAAATATTATTTCTGTCGCGGAGGCTGCGCCGGCGGTTGTTGTACTGACGTTGCCGTTACGTATATATTAATCTAGGCGGATTCAAAACCATTTCGTCGAGTACATTTCCAATGAATATAACATTTAGTTAATAATCAGTTATTTTTTAAATACATCACGGAGAATTAATGGACTCGTCTTCTTCTATTATGCGCCATGTCTAACTCCGTTCTTCCATGTTTATAGCTAGTCTTTAGTCGGTCACCGTCTTGTCATTTCTTCGGTAAATACTTTATTTGGAATTCCTTTTCCTTTGTATCCATTTATCCGCCGTTCAAATATATTATAGTCATGAATGAATTGTTGTGCCTCAACAGATACAGGTCGAACATTTTTTCTTATACGATACCTAGTAGAATCCTTTTTTTTTTTGCCCTATTTGGTTCTTCAAGTCGTCCGAGTCTCTTTTCGTTTCTATCCAGCTAATCTTCATTGTTATCCTCTAAATCCGCATTTACATTGCTTCAAACTGCAAGGACTTGAATTGCTTAGGTCGTTCAACTGAGTAATTGTCTATTTTCAGTCTCACTAAGGGCACTTCCCTCGTTTTGGTTACCACCACTGTTTTCGTTTTCCTCGCATTTATTCTCATGTGGTACATCTGCAGTATTTCAATAAAAGTAGATCGGAATGTTTTTTCCCGACTCGGACACTAAAGTAATATCATCCGCAAACCGAATACAATGGACATTTTCTCCACTCGTGTTTATCTCTTTTGATTTTTTTTATCTTAAGCTTATTTATTATCACTTTTATAAATAAAGCGAACAGATTGAACATCAATGGATGACGGAAAAAAATTGTTAATTAAAAATGTTTAAATAACCTGATTTATACCGTACTTACGTTTGTATCGATTTTTTTTTTTTATATTACTTAACATATTACATATGTCTTCAGAATTGAGAAATTACCTTACATAATATACTCTTTGTCATTTATTACACAATCAGCGGAAATGCTGCGCACATTGATATGTGCTAAAGGACCGAAAGGTTTAGAAAAAATAAAGTTTCGTTTTCAAGTAAACTAATTGTAATGATAATAAACACGCTTCGATGATTTCCTTCAATTTTTGACAGACCACATTTCGTACTAGAGTTACCATAGTAAATCGATTGTATTCTCTATCTGCAGAGTCATTTATTCCAATAAAAGTATTATCCGTTATTAGCTACATACGAAATTTAGAGTCAATTCCGATCGTATTACGATATTATTATAATAAAGTATGGAAAATATTAAACTCTGTCGTTGAAGTTTAATAATTTCTATTGTTAAACAAATGGCTTTAAAAATTTCTATATAATATGGAGCATCAATCGAACGAACGAATTGAAAAAAGAACGTTATCCCCTTTAATTTTATGAAAGCGGGTCGCGTGACTGATTCCTCCTTCCGTTTGAATCCGAGAACTTTATCGTATTTGCTCGAATTTGATTAAATATTGATGTAATTATTAGAGTTTTTAAATATATGTATATATATATATATATATATATATATATATATATAAATTTATCGACTACGTCTTATACAGTAAAAGCATTTTCATATTTATTTATTTTTTCCTCAAAAACTGAGTTCATAATGACATTTCTTTAAAAATTAATACATTTAAAAATTTGTATAAAATAAAACCGCGTTAAAGAAATAAATAAAATAATTTCTTTATCGTGTATTCTATTATTTTAAATATTGTCACGCTATTGATAAAGGGAAAAATATTTATCGTTATCGTGTAACAGTTCAGAGTGAAAAATTGGTATTTTTTTCTATTTTCTATTATGTATTTATTAAAATTAGGTACGTTAATGTATACTTTTTATATTATATTAAATATTTTTGTTGAGACAGCAAGTAGTAAATCAGTAAACTACACCACATTTTTGCACAAGTTCTGATGTATCAAGCAAAATGTGTGTTAATATTAAAATATTTATTGATCATTGCCCCTCTCCCGCAACCCTGAAATCCTGGTTACGCCACTGATTAAATGTAATAAATTAACGATACGTTAAAACGTTTTTATAAATATATAAATTTAAAAAATTGTTATTTAAAAATACATTTTTTCTCTCGTGAAATTTAATTTCACACGCCAACATAGCACGCGTATATACGTGCTATATAAATATAACAAGACTCGTTTTATATTAATTATAATAATATTATGTTTTACGGAAATACGCATAATTCAAATTTAAATCGTTTTTATACGCGCCGCAGTGTGTATACATATATATATAATACTAAAGCTAAAAAAATAAAAAAAAAATACCCGTTTATTAGCGTAAATATCGCGATTTAAATAATAATAATAATAATAATAGTAATAATAATAATAATAATAATAATATAGTTTTATTGAATTTGATTTAGGTTTCATTATAAGAATAATATACGGGCGAATTTTGTCTGCAGTCGTACACACCGAGTTTTTACAGCGACACTGAAAAATATGAATATTCAATTAAAACCAATTTAGATACGCGCAACATTCGTCGCAAATATTTTCTCAATATATTAGTGCAATAAATAAAACCAAGTACTTATAAATAAATAGGTATTTATAGATGATATTAATAAATAAATATTTATAAATGGTATTTAAAAAAACGTTAAGAATCAGCGGGGGTTATGGGTTTTGCGAAATAGTTGTTCTTGCACGAAATTCTCCTCTACTCTTAAATTACTTATAGTAAGGGTAAGACAAATCATTTTCGTTTTCGAATTCTCAGATATTTTTCAAAGTTCTTTTGATATTACAAAAAAAAAAATCTTTAGTTTCGATGCTCTCCTTTATTTTATCGTAAATTCGTCGCGTTTAATATATTAATATTATCATTTCTGTTTTCTTCTTTGTATTTTAATTCTTTGGTTTTTTTTTGTTTTAATAAAAACCTTCGCGCGTTAAAACGAATTTTTTTTTGTTTCGTCAAAATTTATATTTTATGTAAAGATAGGACTGTAAACATGTCGTGAAGTCGAAGAATAGAAAATTTATCGGTTAATCGAAAATTAAAACCGGAACGATCGGATATTCATTACGTAATGATGAATGTAGTTTTCGTAAATTTAAAATAATGGTGATTTTAACGTTTAATATTATTAAAAGTAAAACTTGTTTCAACGATATATTTCCATAGGTTAGAAAACCAAAAAGAAAAAAGAAATATACATAAATACGTTTTAATTTTTTTTTTTTTTTGGTTTTAACGAAACGAATAACACCAAAAATTGCAAAAAAAGAAATAAAATCTTTCCGGCAAATAACGGTCGTTTTGGACAAATTTTGTACTTGTTTTAGGTGCTCAAAATGTGTAATACACGTTTAGATATACATTGTATAATATAACGTTTCAACAATATTTATCACGTTATTTCATTATAATTACAACAAACTGCGCTATAGCATCGTTTGGAATCGTTTTTGCAATGATTTATCATTGCTCTCTGCGTATTCAAAAGTAATAATAAAACTCTAAAATCCTTGTCAATTTATCTCACTTTGTGCCAATATCCATAACACCCGCTGTTGTTCGCTATACCCTTTTAATTTATGGTATTATTTTCGTATTTTATTTATTCGTTTCGGTGATGTTTTTCAAATACTTACAAATAACAAATCATATATTTTTTTTTCATTATACACGTGACACGTTTTTAAATTACCGACTGTGTGTGCCATATTATAATAATATATCGCTCGTAACACGTCCTATACTGTTATATAATAATTGAAAGAAAAAAAAATGTCTGATGTCGTGAGTAAAATTCGTTTGAAATTTGGATACTACTAAAATATGCATACGCATTATCGTATTTAACTATCGGAGAATCAAAAAAAAAAAGTATTTTCATTCACACGTTGTTAAAAATAATTACGAATATTTTACTTACTCATTACGAAGAACGCTCTGCTTTGACTTCTCCTTGATTGATTTGTTAGCGAGGCGTGTTTTTTCTCTCTCTCGTCCGATGTTCACAAAATATGGTGTCGTATGCGAATACAAATTAAATATAATTTGTTTTTTTTCCCCCCATAACGGAGCACATTGCGTTTTGTCGTGGTTTACGACACAGTGATTTATTCGCGGTACATATAACAACGTATATCGCATTATGTTACGATGAAATGTTGTGTCGTCCAGGATGTTTGCTCAGTTAAACGCGATTACTTTATGTAAAGTCATTTTGTCGAACGTACGATTTTTAAGAAACAAAATATGTATTCGTCTTATAAAACGTATACGACATTCGACCGTTGCGTAAAAAGAAAAAAAAACGGTTAGTTACTTAGTGTAAGTTAAAAAAAATAAATAGTGGTCGAAGTCGATTTTTATTGTGCTACGTCGCATAGGACAACAAACAAGGGATTATTATTTAAACTGTTTCTCTCTCTTAGAGATCTTTTAAATTACGTAAATTAATTGATTTTGAGAAGTTGCGCATCCAGAATCCACTGGGGGATGGGGGAGGAATACTTTGATCGCGTGATATCCGAAGGAAATGCGCATTTGAGAGGAGTCTTTTTTTACAAAAATATATTTCGGAAAACGAATTATGTTGCCATCGCTCTCTCTTGTTTCATTATCGCCGTCGTCGATATTATTTTTTTTTATTAGAAATAAATTTATCGACGATTTCGGAATATCTGTACGCCGTTGAATCGAATTTATATTTCAACGGGATTCGAATTACAACGTATAGCGCGAAAGGTATACGTATACACACACACACACGTTTATTATGCTCCGTGCTTCAGACACTCATACTTCAGGAACGTTATTGGATGACATTCGTCGCGTTGTTCAAAATATTATTATTATTATTATTAATATCCAACGAAACTGAATCCTCCCCCATCCGCCGAAATGTATTCGTATCATTACGCGATATATGCCACACACACGTTCATGACGTACAATTAGCACAGATCGAAATTTCGAAAACGACGACACTGGGTTAATTACGTATTTACAGCCGGAAAATTCAATTTTCACTTTATCCGCGATCTCGTAATATACAGCAGCTAATATTATATTATACGACACATAATTATAATAATACGACTATACTGTATACGTATTTTTTTTATTTTTTTTTAATTTTTCGTTATTAGACATAGTTTAACATCGATTTCGAATCGTATATAAAACGAAGGAATTCAAATTTTACGTAATATTTTTTTCGATTCTCAGATCATTTTTTTTTTTTTTTTGCAGAGCTTTCGTTTCTTTTCGTCAATGTCCTTTGTAAAAAAAAAAAAAAGAAAAAAGAGTTTACACTAGCTGTTTTGTAATCTGTTACGGTTATACGTCAAGGAACCGAATCATCATCAGCCGTTTCGTTTAAACTCTAAAAATGTCAAATAAATTATTGTAGAATAATAATAATTATTGCACGGTTCTCGTAAAAACAACAAAAAGAAAAAAATGTTTGATATAAATACGAAAAAATTTCGAGCGCAAGAATAAATAAACGTTGACAATTTTTGGTATAACCTTAAATGCTACGACTGAAATTAAAGAAAAGAAATGAAAATGTACTTTGTGGACCGCGTCGTGACCGTCTCGGGCCCCCTAATTATATAATGGTCGTACGATTCTAGGGGGACACGAATGGACCCGAAGACGTAACGATTATCAAAAGCAACAGCCCTTGCGATGAGCATCGTAGCCATGTATAAAAACGCCAAACAGAAACGAAATTTCATACGGCCGATGTCCCCGCGACCAATGCAGCTTGATCGGCATTCAAACACGAACGACAATGAACCAACAGAATCAAAAACAGGCATCGTAACAAGCACGGTTCACGACGTTGATCGGCAGTCGTCAAACACGAACGACGGTGAAAACTGAGCGATCTATAAAAGAATCCATTTAGGAGTAAATCGTAACGCGCACAACGAACGCAGTTGTATCGACGCAGCGGGCGCGTAATAGAGAATCGACGAATCCAAACAAAACGCGAATAACCAACGCGGACGAAAAGACAAGAGAAACTTGAAATAATTTAAATGTTTAAGAATAATTTAAATTATTCAACTTAATTTATTCTTAAATACACGTATCTATTGCGTAATATTGGATGTATCTAAATTGACTTATCTAAAAATATACATTCACACAGGTCATTGCGTTAAAACGAAACGATTTTATTCGATTCGCTTCGTCCAGAGACAGGAATACGAAGAAGAAAAAAGCTCGCAAGATAGAAAATTACTTTTCGTATAAAAACCCTACTCGCCACAGAATGTAAATAAATATATACTTAAGCGCACACTGCCCCCCCCCTATCCCCCCGATCCCCCCCGCGTACTTCTATAAAGTATTTAAATATAATATACGGATACGTACATTGTAAAGAAAAAAGAAAAATATTTCTGCGAATTTTTTTTTTTTATTTTTTGTAATTTAAAATTCCATTCGGTATCGCACGATTATCACCCGAAACGTAAATAGCGGACTACAGACAATTCTTTCGTCGAATCCGTTAAAAACGAAAAAACAAAAAAAAGAATATTTTTCGTAATAATAAATTGTTAACACGCGAGAAAATTCCAATTTACACGGCGTTCTTCTTCGTATTTTTATACACAAAATTTTATCAAACGTTCACTTTTCTCTCTTCTCTCTCACGAATATTTCACTCGGATATTGTATTTTTGTTTTATACTGTTTACCGTTTCCTCCGAGTTTCAGTTGTATATTTCAATGTTTGTCGAGTCGATTCAAGTCGTGTATAATACGGTCTGCGGCCTGTATAAATGCGACTATAACGAACGAGATGGTCGATACTGGAAGAACTCGCAAGCGCAGTACTCCGCCGATAACTATCGTCGCGGTTTATATATATTTTTTTTACTTTTTATACAGATTGTCGCGTACACGCCGTGTCACATTTCAACAATACTCGCATAAACCGAAATATTTAAATTCCAGGACGCCGCGCCGTCGTCGGTCCATAACACGTCGTGAGCGCACGACGAGAATGCGAAAATAATTCCACTTTGCCGGGAGTGTTATACGCGTTTGGCGATTTTTACTTCTTAGTATATGATATGTGCACGACATCGATTAGCCGAAAGGACGTCGGAACAGTAACAGTCGACGTGTCTCGTATACTGAAAATTTACACGCATTTTTAAGGAAAATAAATAAGCATATAGGACCGATGCCGCGTAAATCGAAAATCAAAAGACTTTGCGTCCCTCGGCGTTGTCGACACACTTCGTCATCCGATCGTAAAGTCATCGTGAAAGGCTCGTTGGTAATTATTATTATTATTATTTGTTATTTAACTACTTCGAGCATTCTCTCTCTCGGTCTTTTCACACTGTTCTGGTGTGCCTTAATGCCGTCGAAAACAGTCGAATTCACAACTACATCGTACTCGTTTTGATTTTCTACTTCGGAGCGTGCGGCATTCGAAATTCACTTGCTGCGGTGTCACGTCGATCGTTCTTAAACCGCGAAAACCATTTGAACACTACGACTACGACTTAGATCACCGTATGCCGGTTTTCGTCCAATGTGAACTTGTTTTTTGCCGTTTCATGGGAATTCATCAAAATCGTCTTCGAGAACATTGACTTATTTGTACAACAGCGTTAACGATAACCACATGTTTTCGGTACGCGTTAGGCTACATTAGACGTTGCAAGGACACGAAAACCTTCCGTTTTAACAGCTGCAGTCTTGGAGATTTTTGAATTGTGCACATGTAATCGTTTTTTAAAAGCGAATTTTACATTGTTTCAATAGAGACGTCTTACAGACATTCACAAAACGCGTCTTAATACAGTATTACCGATAATAACAACGTAATATGCGTATAACGTTCTCGGTCTGAAAACATTTGGCGTTTACACGTATAAAAACGACGACAAATAAGTGGCTATATTTACTCGTATTGAATAATATAATACGATCACGACTGCAGTATTTATATCGATTTTATGTGATAAGGACGAGGGGAAAATATTTCGGGAGACGCTCCGGAGAAATGGCCGAGCATGAACGGGAAGTGTTGGGCAATCGTGTGCACGATGAGAACGTGAAAATCATTATAATTTATTCACGTAGACGAAAATACGGTCGTTCGCGAGTTAATTTTTACTTTTTAAAACAAATACGAGTATAATGTTTTTATAATCTATTCTACACACAATATCGATTTACAAAATATATTAATCATTTTTTCTCTTTCGAATTAATAACAAGAATTGGTGAATGATTTGTATATGACTCTGTTCGCGTACTAAATTGCCGATTTCTAAACATTTTTTTTTTTTTTTTTTAGTTATAATTTACTTAAAATAAAATATACGTAGTGAAATCGATAATAAATACTGGATAGTGATAATAACCGATCATGATATATATCAAATGTATTTATTTAAAAACCAATCTTTTCCCTCGTAATTATATAATATAATAAATTACGATAACGTTTTTACAGGACCATATAAGGCGTCTATACTTATGTTGAGAAACATCTAAATATTTATAGACTTTTGTAAAAATCGTCGTTTGATCTCAAAAATTCATATTTATTTCTAATATGAAAATACACGGCGAGGTAAACTATAAAAATATATAGGTGATAATAATCAAGTTTTCAAACGGTGTACTGCAATAATATTCAATATAAAGTGTGTGTGTTCAGCTTGCATCTGTGCGGTATTCAAATATCTCCTAAACGTTCTCCACCATGTAATACCATTCAAATCTGCTGTGATTCGAGTTTAAAGTGACAAAAAAAAGTATTTATATTTTACGTAGTCCAATAAAAAAAAAAAAAATCACAAGCCACAAGATCCTGGGAATGAATGATACGTTAGATACGTGGATGACATAATACAAAATAAGGCGTGCTGAACAACGTTCGGAAGGAATTTGAATCATCGCATTTGTGATGTATACCAGACGGCTATCGGGAATCATATTGAACACCGCTTGTAACAAGTCATTTTAAAACTAGGTTTGTTTTAAGATTTACATAAAAGAAATAATCAAAGCCTTTTGATGCCATACGAATAAAATTTCGAAACCGTCCTGTACTTTTGTTGAATAACAAGTGATCCAATTAATTTGAGTTGTCTAAACAAGTGCTAGTGGTGGCCCATCCATACTCTGTTTTTTTAAATAGAATATAAGACTAAAAACGCGACATTTTTAACTTTTAATTCGTACAATTTTTATATTCACGAAGAGACACGCGATTACTCATTTTAGTTTAAAATTAAATTACATTAATTTGTTGTAAGAGTCATTACTGTGTTCACTTATATATAAACGCGACAAACATCAACCGAAAAACCGGAACGCGAATTCGACGCGTAAATAATATTTAAAGTATTTTAATTATTTAAAAATTTCATTTTCGACTACTAACAGTCGTCGATTTTGGAGAAATATTGAAAATTAAAGACGACTGTTCTTCGTAAAATCTTTACTATATGTTATACTCGATATGCACATAAAGACAATATAAAGTTACATATTTAAAAGGTATAGTCGAATAGGTAAAGTATAGTGTATACACTTGTATTCGTTATACGATACGACTAATACATCATTATTGTGTACCACTCATCGATTTTTACACGTGTACAATTTTATTTATTTTTTATAAACACTATAAATATATAATTTATAGTAGTACATAGTATTATAAAGGGATATTGTCGAAATTCGGTTCAAATCGATCGACATTAAGTGAAATACATTCAACGTAAAAACATTTCATGGCTTCGAGAATGAATCCAAAGAAGTCCCGCTTGTTTTAATGAGACATAAGCCTGTTTTCTTAATGTTCGGCGTAATTTCCTCGTAAACGCTCGATTGATTCGTTTTGATTTGTCTCACTTGGCGTCCCGAGAATATTAAAAGGTAAATTCCTCTCCCTTTAAAAAAAAAAAAAAAAAAAAATACACACGTGTTCACAACTATTAGAAGGGTACAACGCATTGATTTCAATGGTGCTATGTCAGGAGCTGAAAATTTGTTTATTTATTGAGAAAAATATCCGCTATTCAGAGTCGTCCGCTTAGTGAGGTTTCACTGTGTTCGTAACACTGCTCATAAAATGCGTAAATAATCATTAAAACATGTTGATGAATTTAATACGATTAAAAAAGTTAATATTGTTTTAGAGTTTACAAACATCGTAGTTCGTGTATTATAGTGTACAATTAATACAGGTAACGATACGAGTTTCACGAACGAAATCCGTTTTAACAGGCTGTATAATTACAAATTATTACAATTGTACAAATATTTTAATTCCGTTAATCGCCGTTTCTCGTTTTCCGTCTTCGGAGGAGAACATTTTATTAATATTTTATATTAATATTGGATTGGTCGTTTTAATTCTTTTACTAAAACGTAATTATCTTTTTTGTCAATCGTACCGAGTAATTCGATAACGCAGTACGTTTGGAAACAATTTTGAATTGTCGATTAAATTTCCTTGTAATCGACTTTTCCAGTTGAAAAATTGAAATTTTAACGAGACAAAATAAAAATATGTACAAATGTAGAGATTGGAAGTCGACCGTAAGTATAAACTTCTTTTGACTATGGTGGTTTTTTCGCTGAGTTCGTATCTAGAATCAGTTTGAGAACAATTTAAAACGTCGAATATCACAGGGTTGACTAAAAAAAAAAACAAAAAAAAATTATGTATCACGGCAATAGAACGGCAATACGTTTGAAAATGTCGCGATGTCTGGAGAATAGCATTAAGAAATACGAAATTTTGAAAAACTGATTCAATTTTTTTTTTTTTACTTGTATTGATTTTGCATTTTGCGAAACGAAAATAATTGAGTAAAATGTCGTTTAATAATAATAATAATTAATAATCGGTTTATCTCGTGAATAAAGTATATGCTAAAATAATTACCAAGTCACTTTGAGCAGGATTTTCCATCAGCTTAATGTGGAAACGTAAGTTTCTCAACTTGAAATTGTCTCTGTAGATAGCGCGTATAAACGTATTATAGTCTATTGTTTGATAAATAATTTATTCGATTTTCGTCCTGTACAGTCCACACAAATGATTTAATGAAGGCAGGGTATACGATTGAGAAATTCCTCTGTATTAAATTACGCAAAAATTATCGGGAGGGGTTTTTTTTTTGCTTGAAGTGAATGATTTAAAATCTAATTGTGGTTTAAATTAATTTTCCGAAAGCCGTTACATTTTTTTTCTCAGTGCTTAAAATTCTAAATCCTACTCAAAGGTTTTTAGATAACGTATCGTGAGTTATAATAAACGACACGTAAGTGGACTTTTTTTATTATTATTAATTAAAGTACAGAATAAATAATTGGATAATTCATGTCTGTTTTACAATAAAATATTACGCATTATTGATTAGTTGTGTTTTTAAACGATTCAACGATTCTGAGAGAAGACGACAATACAATGATTTTATTTATTGTAATACGTGACTGAGAAGTTTTATTCATTTTTCGGACTTTGAACAAAGAAGCGAATATTTCAAATAATGGCTATTCTCAGAATTTGTGTTACAGCAGTGTACGGTCCTCGGACACACGAGACTCACTATAGCCGGAATAATGCTTGAATCAATATGTACGATTGAAAAAAAATTGTTCGTTCTTTATATAATTTTTTGATTCGAACTACATTAATAATAAAACGTGAAAAAAAAACTACAACGCTACATAGTACATATACGAGAGAAATTTTTTGAAAGGTATTCACGGTAATGTCTAAAGCAAATCAACCGATTTGAACGATCGCGTCACATTGATACGTTCTTAAGTGTCATAGTCTATTTTTAATTTTCTTATTAAATAGAAGAAAACAACGAATCGTCGGATGAACCGTATCGAATTCATCGGACAATGGACTTTTATGTACAATTAGTACAATTTTCGAGTGCGATCCTTAAGACGAACGTCGAATAGAATTATCGAAACGCACTACGCGGAATTACCAAAACAAAAATTTAACGAAATCATATCGCGAGTGTTGGGATTAAGGTAGAAGAGTAAGTTTTTCTTGAATCAGTCTTCTTGAACGATACGCTTTAGACACTTGTCTGAATATGAATTTGTCGCTGTAGGGCGATGTTGAAACGGAAAACATCGCATTTGCAGTGTCGGTAGGCATTGTCTGACTGGCTTGTCGGTAGGCGCAAAAAATAAACCGGCTTCTTTTCGTTTTTGTCACTGATTCTGGCTGTTCTTTAATCACGAACTGTACATAACGTCACCGTCATAACGCCGAATCGCTTAAACTTTATCAAAATTATATTTTATACCCGTCCGACGCTAGTTCATGGTCGGCTGGTATAATAAATATAACGTTGTGCACAACGACGCCGTTTGTATATATAAAAAAAAAAAAAAAAATATGCGACAAAACGTGTTTTAATTCCGATGAGATTTATTATAATTAATAATAATTCCGTTGTTTCTAAAACGACGACAGCAATAGGCGATATTATAACGGCGACGATATATTATAATCGGACGGTAATGCGTTTTTCTAACCCGTCATTAATCACGCGGTCGGAAAAACAAACGCTATTTTATTCATCCGAAATAAATATTATCGCGCGAGTATGACAGCGATGACATATATTTACGTGTGACACGTTTGTTTTCACAGTAATACGCATTATATGTGCGAATAAATAATAATAAAACGTACTAATTCAAAACTCGGTTATAAAACATTTTCATAAAAAAAACAAAAAAAAAAAAAAAAAATAACAAGAACAAGAAAAAGAAAAAAATTAAATAAATTTCTCCTTGCTGAAATTATACGCGCGTAACGTGGTCATACGTGGTTACACGTAACCGCGCACGCGTATAATTACGTAATATAAACGGACGAACAATACGACAACGACGAACGGCGCTGCGATAATAATTCATATTTCATCGTTCTATTACTATTACTACTACCGATATTAATGATTTATATGATTTATTAACGCGGTTTTATTCGCAAAATACGAAGTGTGCGCGCGCGGAATATTTCGGAATTATATTTCAAAACGGTCGTTTTGTACAATGCGATTACACGGCTAGTAGTTCGGTGTTGTTCGAATGATATTCTGCGACGGAGTAGTGTTAAAGCGTTGATTTCCGCGTAGGCAGTGGCGTGGCGAACTTAAAAAAAAAAAAGGAGCAAACCATATACACCAATTTTAGTTTTACGACGATATGTTTCTTTTTTTTTGTCCCGTAGACAATTTTTTTTTTCTTACGTTCAGAAATCGTACTCCGATTTTTACGAGTACACCCGTTTTCCGGGCAGTAAACGTTCCGCAATAATACTATTTTCAGCGATTTCGTCAACATTTCACGCGCAAAACAGTAAAATTACCTATCGACTGAAATCCAGAAACCATTGCTCCTTAAAAACACGCTGTTCGCTACGTCACGGCGCGTACGATTTCGTCGGTTTACAAACGACTGTGTACTCTGATGACAGAAAAGAAAAAAAAGCGCCTTTACCTGACGATTTTGTTGTTTCAATATTATAATAAGACGCGCATAATTTGGTGTTTTACCCATCACTAGTTTATTCGTACGTTGATTCACTTTGAATTTATTAGAAAAAAATTGTTCTCTTTAATTCTCACTGTTTACCCTGCGGTTAATAGTACACGTCCTTATCGCGCAGTACCATAACTCGATTGTTGTCATTGACGGTGAATTATAATAATTTATTGTAATTATTGTACTTAATCGAAATAATACGAGTATGGGGAGCACGCGTCATTTGTTCAAAATGAAAATAACTTATCTTTCCGAACGTTTTCAATTCGCGACACGCGTGTACGTAAATTTCTTTGGTTTAAAAGAGTTAATTCGACGCATCGATATCTCGTCAATTATAAATCATAATAAATTTATTTCATTACAGTACGAAAACTATTTTTAGTTAAATTTTAAATAATAATTCGGCAGCGGGTGATTATTGTGTTTTTTTTTTCTTTAACAAATCGTTTTAATCACGAAACGCGAAAACATCAGTGTCTTGTAAAGGCGATAAGACTGTCGTTAAAAAAAAAACACAAATCATTTTATTATATTAAATATTTTTCGTACTGTGGCGAAATATTTATTAGTTGTTATTATCATTATTTGAATTAATTTAAACGTTTATAGCTCAAAATTATTGTATTTATTTATTTCTTTTAATTGTCGTGTCAGGCGCGTACAACATTTATTAATGGTGGTTTTATATTACTTCAGCCCAAAAGCGGATAAGAAAAACAAAATCTATATTATAAAAGATGTAAACATTTTTGGGGGTTTCGCACATTACGAGAAGTATTGTTTTCGGAGAAGTCGCAAAAAAAATTTTCGACGATTAAAACAACGTTTATCCATAGTTATATATTTACTTAGATTAACCGATATATAAATATGCACCAAGTAGGATTTTTTTGTTTTGTACACTTTGTATTTCATTCGTCATCTATCGTATCAGCTACGTACTGTATTTGTCGACAACATAACACGCAAAACACTGCGTTTTACAAATATAACGTCTGTGACGATAAAATGGCTAATTCCCCGAAAACGAAATTACGACTTTTAGAACTTTTTTATTCTCACTCGCGAAATCTGAAAAAAATTTGACCACCGTACATTTTTAATGATTTTTAAGATGAACACAATGTTAAAGTGGTTCCTTTAATGGTCAGGTGTTTTTACAATTGATTTATTTTAAAAGTATGTTTTAAATTATTGGGAGGGGGAATTGAAGCTCGGTATCCTCCTTAACCTACGCTCCTGTTAGAAGCTAATAAAATAAATTATGAAATCGGTATCGTAGTTTACAATAAAACGCGCATATACGTACGTTTTAATTATTTATTATTACACGCACTACAATTCAGAGTTATTATGAAAAGAAATAAATAAATAAATAAATAATTAACACGTTAACAACGACCGTCACGACTATCACAAAATTATTATTCACCGTTATTCTTTCGACATTATTATTATTATTATTACTATTATTAACGTTATGATATTATGTTTCCTTTTCATTTTTTTCAATGTCTATTATTGCTTTTAATTTTAAATAATCCGATTATAATATATTCGACGGCTCGCAGTACCGATAATATAGCGAGAAAAGAAAAAAACAGGAGGGGGGGGGAGGGAATAAAAATGCTCTTTCCTTTTAACAGAGCGTTAACGGCCCGTGAAAACTTTATACGTATAATAATAATAATACGTAATACGTATACGGCGTTTAATAGCCAGCCTATACGGCAGCTCTGTAACGGCGGGGAAACGATTCGCGCATTAGTCAGACGCGGCATTAGACAACGCCGCGTCTCACTCGTCGTGAGGAGTACAATAAAGGAGTACACGCGCACGAGCGCCCGACGATTTGAATAAAAACATAATAACGGAATGATCGCGGGTGAAGTGTCGGGGCGAGCACGTTTGGTTAATTAAAAACCCGATGTGTGTGTGTGTGTGTGTGTGTGTGTGGGTGTAAGGAGGGGAAAAAAACAAGAACGAAAAAATAAAAACGCGTCGACTTTGCCGCGCGAAAGTTCGCGGAAACGTAGTGAAAATTTAATTAAATTACTCCGTCCACGCGTTACGCGCGCAATAATAAGTTGTTTGCCGTACAAGCGTACACTTACGATGAGTTTACACGCCGTTTCCGTCGCGGTCTACACGACCGGTCGTGTGTACGTCGCGGTAGGCACGCTTTGGCGTGCCCGCGTACGCGTCGCGTCGGCCACTCGAGACTGCGGAACGGGTACGCGCGTAAAACGTTATACGTACCCGTTATTCGCTCGTTAAAATATAACACTTTTTTTGAAGCGGTAATACATTTAATATTACGTTTTATCCTCGCCGACAGCGAGAGAAGTCGTCACATCGCGACAAAATGCAGCAGTAAAATTGCCGAGAACGCGCTTAACGAATCTCGGGCGATATGTGAACGAGAAGTGCACAAAAATGTAATAGTTTCGGTAGATCTCGACGTTTCTTGATCCGAATAGCTCCGGAGGCGGTTCGCTACGTTCGCTTCTTACCGACGGGGCACGTTAAATAATAATAATAATAATAACATTAATAATACCTCTACCGCATACAATATTCGTCTTTCGCTTCGTTCGGTTTATATCTTTTATAACTTTGCTCGAACGTTAAAATACATCGCTATATTCGTGTGCATACGGTTCGTAAATGAACACGTACACGAAATTTCACTGTATCCAACCAGAATTTCCCTATAGAAAAAAGCCGTGTGGTCCATACGCGAGACGTATCTGCGATTCGTGGCTATTACCTCATTGCCTTTGCAGTGCTGTCATTCGTACCATAATTGGATTACGCCGTACCTGCGCGTACTACGCATTAGCGTCGAAACGGCGGAACGCGAGGTGCATTTATTTACCTTTAATATGCGTTATCGCCAATTTTCATGTAAACTATTCATTTTCCTCGTGCCAAAATATCCATCATCACAAATTTTTCTTTTACCCTGGTGATCGTCGGCCGGGGCATAAGGCGCTAACTGCGAATCGCCTCTGGTCCGCTCGCAGTGTTCATTTAGCTGCTTTGTTGAAAATACGTTTTAGCGACTATATAAACTCGTATTATTATTACCACACTACGAATCGCAAACGGATCGTGAAATCGTCGTCGCAATTAAATCGATCGGTATCGATGACGAAAACCGTATGCATATGTCTTTAGTTTCATATTGATTTTCGTTTAAGCACGAAGTGAACGCAGTCTCTTACACACCTGTACAGTATTCCCTGAACGCGTAATGTACGTCGTACAAATATAATATGTAAGGCGTGTGTGCTGGCGCGCGCGCACGTGATAGACGGCACGCGTCGCGCACGCCTAATCGACTTCGGACGCTGCGGGAAATCGCGACAATTCGCTCGTGCCCGTCCCTCGGTCGGCGGCGGATAACGAGAAGGAGAGCCGCGCCGGGAAAGTATAGCGAATTCGCGTCACGTTTCGACGACGACGATCGGATGAGAAGAACCGCAACAGCACACACGCGTCTGTCAAAAATCGTCGAGCGCACTCGCACCGCATATGTGGGGGGAAAGGGACATTATGTCGACCGCGCGTACGCCGGCAGCGGTTTGTGACAATTGTTTTAATCGTTTAACGTACGAATCGATGGAGACCCGAAGGATTGCGTCGCAGCATCTGTAGATACGTACAGCGGATACATCGGTGTGCATCGCAGTTTATTTCCATAATACGTACACATTTTTTCTCTCGCGTCCTAAAGAAAAAAAAAAAAAAAAAACGCTTGCGCGCAAATAAAAAACGAATCGTTTGCTCACGACAACGTTTCGTTTGCGTTTCTGTGAACACTTCGCAGCGAAACCCGTTAAAGCGAATCGTTTTTTTTTTTTTTTTACGTTTTGAATACAATAAACGCGTCCCGGAGCGTATGGAAAAATTTATCCGAAGTAAAAAAAACCTAATAATAAATAAAGAACGAGAATCGCACGGGAACCGAGTTAAAGTTTTTTTTTTTTGTTAAACGACGTTTTACGAGATAAAAACCGATTAGTCCCCCCGGTCTCTTTTAATCTCGGCAATAAGTGTTTTAACCAGTGCACGTCTTCAATTCTCTCTTTGTGATTTCAATCCGGTTTGCAGCCGTCGTCTTCTCCACATTGTCCTTGTTCGCTCGAACGTATTCTTGGCCTACCTCACGCGGTGTTCTTAACTTCTACAAACGGTTTTAACATTCCTTCATCTCGTATCGTATCACGGACTATACATTCATTTCTTCATCCGAGACTATATACATATACTCTTCCATAATCGCTTTGTTTCTGATAATCTTTCGATTACTACTTCGTTATCGCGGTCACTCTATCCATCCAACTAACTTATCGTTCGCTTATAGCCCCGCGCGTTTCAAACGCTTCTAATGTTCTTTCGCTATTGTTGTTGTACACATTTCACACCACCCATCGTGCACACTATTCTACAGTAGATTTTTTTATTTATTTTTTCTAATTTTTAGGCCGATGCTTTTTGACGCGAGTTACCGGTTAAAGGTTATTTTTGCTCGACAAATACGTTTTATTGTCCAGAATAATATTTAAAACACGATTTCGTCTATCGTTAGTCACTACAGCAGAACGAATGCTGTAGTTCTGTTTTTGAACGTCTAAATGAATGCGATGCGACGTGACGGTGTGCCGCGGGAACAGCGTACATACATATGATTATGAGAGAGTAAATCGAAACCATTCTTTTTTTTTTCTTTCTCTCTTCTCTTCTATTCCCTAATGTACGTAATTGTACGCGTCGTAGCGACGTTCCTTCGCAATGTATAATACACAAACGTCGTATAATATAACGCTCTGCAGTGCGACCTTTGCAAAAGAACAATATACGCGTATTCCGAAACGTCGTCGCGCGCGCATTGCAGCTGTGTAATGCGATACGATACGAGCGTCAGTCCGTCTTTTCTTTCGTTGCCGTTCGGCCGATTCACAACGATATCGACTGTTTCCAATCATCCGCCTTCGTTTCAAACGCAGTTATATATTATAAATTCTCGACGAAGTCCTATACGTATCATATTATGCAAAAAAAAAAAAAAGAAAAGAGGAATCACATAAATAATATACTTCAGCTTTATTTGCTGTTCGGCAATAATTGTTATTATACTGCGCAGACATCTGGTTTGGCTCCGTTAAGTGTATATTATATGTATACGACACTCGTGTATGAATATAATAGTAGCCTTCGTTTAGCTGGCATTAAAAATTAAAAAAAAACCGCGCATCTAATGACAGAACAAATTTCAATATTATACGAACTTATAAATAATTATATCGTATAAAACTCGGATACATTAATGTTTGTAAGCTATTTATATTAAAAATATTTTTTAAAAAATTATATAAATATAACATATATAAAACCGATGTCTTACTATACGGATATGCGTGGTCAAATCGTGAATCAATTTAACAATAATAAAAAGATAACATAAGGAGATCCGTTCTTTTTCGTTCGACACGTCTATTATTCGAAATATAATTTTTGTGACCAGTACACTTTAATGTCATTTATTTATGTTCATACAGTCGTTGATAAGAATATGATAATCGATAAAAAAAATTGCTCGTGTTTTGCTTCTAGACGCTCGTTATAAAAAATAGTATTAATTTTCAATCGAACGGCTCGCTGTAGCGACCAGACGAGAAGTCCCGACGTTTACGATCTCAGTAAGGACGACGTCAGTAAATGTAACTGAATACCGAATACCGATTATTATTAGCAAATCCCCTAGATTAATGTTTTTTCATTATTCACGTTCATTTTTCGGACGATTTCCTTACTATTTCGTGTCTATAATTGGATTCCAAAAATATTGTTTGCCTTGTAAGCAGTGATGTATTTAGAATTTCTTTGAGTGAGGAAGACGTCTAAAAAAAATTTTTTCACTTTCCACTCGAAATACACGGATGGTAGCTGGTAGTAGTCACTATTTATTTTCAATAGCTGCAGTACATGTACACGATTTTCATACATTTACAATAAATTTATATCGTTTACAAAACAAACTCTAATGTTTCTCAAGTTTTTTTTTTTGGCGATTTGGTTGATTAATTTTCTCGACAAACACTTTAATGTTTTTACGGATGAATACCATTGCAAGCTCATTCAAACCACTCTGAAATTATAATAATATTTAAAAAATTATACAAAAGAAAAATATTTCATAATAAGTAAATAGTGAATAATGTATCTATATCTCTTCGTAGAGATTCTTAGTCAATATGTTTTTTTTTTTTTTTTTAAATATTTTTATACACGAAAATGTGCGTTGAGAAGTTGACGATTACAACAAACGTGTTAGCGATTAATGTTTTCCAATAAAAATATTTTTAATGTTTCATTATCTGTTGATAAAAGGAAAGCAAAATCATAACCGTATATACATATATGTTAAAAAAATAGCTAAAGTAGGAGATGTATGTCCTCAATATCTCCATTTGAATAGGCCACTGCTTGTAAGGACCCTCAAAACCTTCTTTTTCCCCGTCACTGTCCGTTATTTCTCGATTTCACCGCTCTCCCCGGTCCCGAGCGCAGTTAATAAATACAGCTGCAGATATTATTATTATTATTATTATTAAATCGACTTTTATCGAAAACACAAACTTTGTCGAGTACACGCACGAAATTGTACACATGCACCATTTAATCTGAGAAAAGAGTATAAGTATTGGCACCACATTTGTAACTTTGTCCAGGTGGATAACAAAATCCACTTACAAAATAAACTTCATTCGCGACGGGATTCCGCGTGCGTAAATATAACGTATCTACTCGTATACGTGCAAGTGAGCATTTGTACCGGAGCCTATAGGTTTTAATCTCAAGACGCTTGTTCTTATATTTATATAATGATGATAAGTAACGTTTGCGCACGTTTCCTTATACACTACCGCGTTTACATTATAATAATAATAATTAAACGTATTAAAGAAGTATAACAATTAATATCGCGATAATGTAAATGCGTACATCTCCTGTATCAATCGTAAAGAATTGGGTGGACTTTTTTTGTAAATTTACGTATATAAAATTCGCACGATTCGCGTCCTTTGAAATCCAATTCAAACGTATAAAATTAATCTCTCTATGCCGTTGCGATTTCGAGAGAAATATAATACTTTCGAGCGCAGATTTTGTATACCTATTAAACAAATTTAAATAAATAAAGGGTAAAAAAATAATATTAATTTCACCGTATTCATGATGTATTTTTTTTCTCACATTTTCGCTACTCATTGAATTTGTGTGTACGTGTGTGTATGCGTGTATAAAATAATTGAATAAACATGTAAACGAATGTACAACGCGGAAAGATGAAAATACGTTTAAAATATATATTTGAATATCATTTCAAGACTTGGAAAATTTATTTGAAAAAAATTAATCGAAGAGTTAAAATTCTTATAAATAAATAATGTAAAAAAAATGAAGTTTTTTTTTAACTGTCGATATTCGTATTTCGACTCGAGAGCAAGCTAGTAGTTTTTTTTTTTCTAATTATTTAGATTTCAGTAAAAGCTATTATCGCTCAGCACTTAAGCGAGTAGTAATAAACTTAAAAGAAATAAAACTATATGCGATAAACATAATAAAATGCACAATACGATTATAAAACTTAAATCGTTAGAATTATATACTTATACCGTTTTAATCTCGTAATTTTTAAAATTATTCATCGTAAACATATTTGAACGTGTACACAAATGTATTTGAATACGACGTTACTAGAGTCTACGGAACTAAAAAGTAATGTACTTGTGTAATATGTATGAACAGGGTTTATAAAATATAATTTTCTTGTGTATTGAAGAGAGGATGGGAGTTGGAAGCGTGAACGCGTAAACTTCATCATGCGTATAATGCGTATACGGTTACTTATTTAAAAATAGTGTTTTTTTTTTTAAAAAAAAACACTGAAAATATTTTTTAAAGTTCCTAATTGAAAAATACAAGTTTGAAACCGAATTACAAGAGGAAAAAAAAGTTTTCTAATGGGAATTTCAAATTTTATCCGAGTCATCTGTAAAGTACGTTGCAAAAAAAAAAAAAAAACAAAGAACCGATCCCTTTGATAACGTTCTTCCGAATTAATACCGCTTAAACTGCGTGAATACGTTTTAATTATTTACCTTTTTTTTTTTCACACCACTTCTGGAACGCGATGTATTATAATTGCTATAAACATTTTGGCCGAATTTGTACAGGATGCTATTATTATGTCGAGCTGACCGCGGTATAAACGCGTTATATGAATTTTCAAAATGTCCGACGAAAATTCAAACGCGAGGCTATAGAAACTGTACGAAATGGTTTTGTCGTTTTGTTGCCAACGCACGTTTTGTTGCGAACTCGTGTGTTTTTGGACGATGCGCATAATATTATAATCATGATAAACACGGACGTTGAACGAAAAATATAACAATACTCGGATTATTGTAAATATAGTTTTTCAATTGAAAAAAACATAATCTGTTTTCATATTTCCTGCTGCGTATAAAGTGTAAATCGATCGTTTGTCGAAGCAGAAGAGTAAAATCGAATTATTTTGTTTCGTGTGTGTGTGTAATTGGAAATTTGCAACAAAAAAAAAAAAAACAAGACTAATCTTATAATATATTATTACGTCATTGAAATAATATTAGAAAATATCGAATACAAAAAAAAAAAAAAAATGTCACGTATTTTCAATCTCAAATTCGTAACGAATTTGTTACGCATTGTAATGGGTTTCGTTTTCAATGGAAATATTAAATATATTTTAATAGGAATGAAGTGTGAATCAGTGAAATTGTGTTTAAAATGTTATATAAAGTGGCTCTCTCTATGGACGCGAGACCTTTCGTTGTAGCGGTCGCAACAAGGGCAGATCGCGCTTTAATACTTAGACAGTTATATTTGTGTCTTGAGGATTTCACGATATGGTTTTTTTTTTTGTTTGGTTTGGTTTCAAAACTCGAGTATTAATAAAGTTAAGATTGTGTTCCCTCGTCATTATTGTCGTCAGAAACATTTGTGTGCAAAAACAAAATTTAAAAATACAAAAATATTAGATTAAATGAAAAAAAAAAGGCGCTTATTGAGTGACATCAAAAATAATTACGCGATTTCTTTGTTTCCAAACTATCTATTTAGAAGTATTAGAAAATCGTATTTGTGTTTTTATAAAAAACAATAATACGAAATCTGCGATTAAAATAATATTTCTCATCATGAAGGCGCGTACGATAATATGTTGCGCCATCTACATTTTTCCAATTTTACGAACTTCTGCCACCTACCACGTAAAGATAGCGTACAGCGATATTTATTCCAAAAATTATTGCGTTCGTGTCTAAACATATTATAAAAGGTCTGGTGTGTCTGAAAGTGATTGATCCATCCTCGCATAGGATTTTTGATAATTCTACACCTAAAGGAATTAAATAGGGGTTTGAAATTTGTAAGAAACACATGTACGGATTGCAATATAATAATAATAATAATACAACATAATAAATAAAATACTATATAATATTACACTACTCAGAAATTGAGCGAAATTATATTTACATTTTTTTGTTAATTACTTAAAATAAGTGATATAAAGAGAGGGGATTGAAATCAGGTCGTGGTCCGTGACGGTAGAAAATGTATAAAAGCTGTCCGTGCCTTGCGCTGAATCGGGAACCACTGAGCTAGTATTATCACGTATAATACACCCGTTTAATATTATAATATTTTTAATATTCGTCATTATAAATATCCGAACGATATTCATTTGATACGGTAAGTGAATTTTCAGAGAAATTTTCAACGGGAAATATTCACCACACAACTACATGCGTATAATATATACATAATAGACGCGTATTATCCAGTGTTCGAGATTGTATTCTCGGGGTAGAAAAGAAAAAAATGATTGTAATTTTTCCCATTGAATTAATATTAGTAATACACGTGAAATTACAAATAACGTCAACAATAGTCTCGAGGCTCCAAATCTGAACGGAAAAGTCTCTTTGCTCGTATCCTAACGGACGGGGCCACGATTCCGAAATGTTTCCCAGGCTTCGCTGTGCGCGAAAATTAAGTAGTAAAACCGTCGCTCGGCTTGTACGAACGAGAAAATTATTTAAATTCAACCGCGCCGTACGGATATTTCAATATCACTGTTTATAACAGACGAACGAAATGAACAAGCATTCACGGACGTCAAGAACGTAACATACCCCCGAGTCCAATATTTACAAAATAATCGCGTTTCAGTAGTATTACGCGTATAAAATAATGTAATACAGTGGAATTTATCGTCGTTCGCCTTACGAAGTCAACAGGTGTCCCCCGGTATTAATAGCCGTTGCGTCTAGCCAGCGACGGCTTGAGTGTTTTTATAACGCAAAGGTTTATATATATATAATATATATATTATATATTGTAAAAAAAAGGCGACTTTGTGTGGAATATTAAAAGCAAAGCACGCCGGAACGACATCCGAAGTCGGAGGACGAGAAAAAAATTCTTCGTTTTCGTTCGAATACACCGATACGTGACGACGATAATCGTTTATGTACACCGCGAGTATTATTATAATTTTTTTTTGTCCGTTTTTATTTCAGTCTTGTATTTCAATGTCGAAACGGCATTTTTTTTTTTTTTTTTTGAAAATTCTAATATTTAATTCCGTAAGCAATTTTTGTTTAGATTCCGCGAGCGAAACGAAACGCGGAAGACAATTTAACGGTTTTCGAAATGAATGACGCGCGCGTTTGTGTATAGAAAAATATTCTAGAGATTGTCGCGTTTCGTACAAAGACACATCGTTATAGCATAGTTTAGATTTTATATATATATATATATATTACAAAACGGATAAATCCAGATATTTCACAAAAAGGCCATCGCGATCGATAACACTCTTTTCTCTTTAAACACCGAGAAAGTCAAAACTGTGTTACGAAAAAATTAATAAATAAATAAATAAAAACGAATACCGGTTATTCTCTTGAACCGTAGCGTTCGGGCGGAATTTAGAATTCAAACTACGCTTGTATTTAAGAAAAAAAAAATTTAAAGCGGAAAAAAAAAGAATATTTTCGATCGGGCAATTGATTCGCACAGCGCAGTTTTTAATAAATTATCTCCGGACAAATGTTTTAAGACTTTTTCCCCTCTTCGAATACCTATCGCTTTAAATATCGCGCTCATATAACGCGGAGAGGGAGTTCTTTTTAATTAAATCGATTGCGTCCGAGTGAGAGGGGAAAAAAATGAGTTTTACGCGGGCCATCGATTAAATTCACTCGGTACTTCAATATAATAATAACGGTTTTTTTTTTTTTTTTTTTTTGACAAAACGGTTATAGCCGCGAGGAATACAATATTTTGTGATATTTCGCATTATCGTACGCGATACCGCGCGCGAAACGTTAAGATTTACATATATATATATATTTTTTTTTTTGGTACAGGGCGAGTGTATTACGCGAATTGCCATTCCCCCGGTCGTTTTATTTATTTACTTTAAAAAAAAAAAAAAAAACGCGCTGTGGAAATAATATAAAGTCAAAAAAAAGAAACCGCCGTTACTCTAGCCCGCGGAATATTTAAATATTATTTTTGTTTGCGTTTACTATAAAATAAATGATCGCGTACACAATATAAGCGGTACACACAACGCGAACGTATATAATGAATTTTTTGCCGTAAGACATTATATACGACGATCCGTAGCAATTTTTCTCGAGCCACCGTACACATGAATAATTCAAAACGAGGTGTGTTTTGTTAATCAATTGCGCGCGGACCGCCGCCAGCCACACGCCATCACCGCGTTCATTTTTATATCCATCTCATCGTATTTATGCTACTTCTCGGAGACGACCGTTATGCGCGTATACAACAGTTTAAAACGCGTGCGCGTTTTGTACTGTTCCGCCGACGAGCAGAAAAAAGAGCGTATTTTCTTTTTTATATATAAATATTTTATTTAAACAATTGCGATTGACAATCCGCCAACTGAAATTTTCATATGAAATGAACATTGGAAAAGGGTAGTGTTGTCGCTTACGAGCGAATTATACTAATCAGATAGAAGTTTTAGAACTTTGTCTTTACTATAAATGTGAAAGCGATGAATCGTATTTAACAAAACGATCAGAAGCGGATACGGTTTCGATGTAATATTATTTATTATCGATATACGACAACGAATTTTGATAAAATCGCCTTTTTGCCGATTTTGTAAAAAAAATTTTCGGTACCTACTCATTTGTACCGCGTATAAAAACTATGGAGAAAATTAATGGAAAAGTCGAAAACGAGAAAAAAATCATTGTAAAACCAATAGCTTCTTCTCTTCGCACAAAATCTACAATTAAATGATAAAAAAAACCGCTGTGAGCGTGAATACAGAGTTGAACGGAAATCCAACGAATGATTTCCGAAATTAATATATATATATAAAATTACGTTGTTTACATAATATAAAGTGACCGTGCGGTAAAGCTACATACTTCGAATTAAACTTTTATAGATCTATTTGTACACGCATACACACATAAAAATGTATTAAATATTTTATAAAAGGAATAAACAGCCGAATATAAGATGGATTTGTTTCGTAACTGTGAAACGAGAGACTTATTTGCCCACATTTGTTGACTTTTCTCTGTTGTTATTTACGTATAGGGACACTCTAGCCACGTTAAATCTCGTATACATGAGAGTTTCGCGATTTAAAAATATATTCGTATATATGGGTGTGTGTTTAATACGTCGAACACATTTCTGTTCATTATTTAATGATTTCTTTTCAATTTCTGGTCTTTTTAGAATATAAAAATGTAAAAATATACGAAAATATATTGTATTCCATTTGTCAATAACTCAATAGTTATTGTAAATATTATTTTACGTGTTTTCTCTTCTTTTAAATTCATTTTTGCATGCCTATGAGGCATTCTATATTGCTATGCGACGTTTTACATGTAAACTCTGCGTCTGTATTTAAACGAAAAATTGATAAAGTTGATAAATAATGAAAAACGAACTAAATTATGTAAATGTAGTGCAATATATTTTCGTATATATATTTTTTTTATCTCTTTACTTTTCATTCTAACAAGACCGAATCGTATTTATCAAAAGAAATTTCATTTAATAACAAAGGAAAAAAAATTGTTTTTCGCATTTTATACGCGCGTATTGTATGTTTTCAAATCGTAAAATATTATTTTACGGGATCTCTTTTTATAAAATTCATTTTTTTACACATCTATAAGTTATTGTGTATTACTACGTAACGTTTTACAAGAAACTCGGTCGAATATCAAACGAAGAGTTAATATAAACAATGCAAAACACAATCGAAAATAAGAGTAAAACCTTACTATACTTTTGTGGGTTATACAGATAGGTGATTTATATTGTTCATATAAAGTATACCAATTATTCCGTATGTATTTCTAAATTCGAGTTGACTTAATTATTATTATACACGTCACGCGTACCATATACCTACCATATATTATAGTAAATGAACAAAAATCAGTTAGTAAAACTCGTATTTATGTTTTTAATGTCTAAAATACTGTATTGGTAAGAACGCGTTAACAGTACGTACGCATAGTTTTCGCCGAAGACTGGTTTATATATTTATACACAGTGAATTTTTCTTACGAAATGATACTAATACGTTTCAATAACAACGTGCAAAGAAAACAATTTGTTTTTTATTTTAATACTAAATTAAAAACATAATTAAATTATTATTTTTATTCACAGTATACTCGAATTCAATCTAATTTTTAAATACATATATGTAATATAAGGTATGCACGTAAATCACGATTAATGATAAAATATTAATTCGCTCATAACTCCGAGTGTAAATAATTCGGAATATAATATAATAATCGTGTTCATTAGTAAATGTTAGGCGTATCAAGTAAAAATTCGTTTTTATAAATTGGTTTTAATTAATATATATATTTTAGTTCAAACCGTTTTCGGATAATAACAATTTCTGGTACGCCCAAATCAAATACATATTTGAAGATCGCGCGTATTTACATGCCCATTACAAAATTAGGATGATCATTTTTAGAATGCTTAGTTAATGTTGTCAGTTTAGTTATACGATATAATTTGTTTCGTGAATACGTTACATACAGAATATATCATTAAATAATATGTTAAATTCATTTAATACGTGCGTAGTTTAGATATTATATAATGCAAAATTAATATTTTGAAATATTAAAATGAAAAATTCAATTAAATTTTTAACAAAATTTTTCATCATCACATTTAAATGTCTCTGTTGTATACCTACACAGTCTTTAATATTTAAAAAAATATTGCCTACGTTTATTTTAACAAAAAAAAAAAATATATATATTAAATTTGTAAAAATGTTTTAAAGAAATTTAATATTTCGAAATGTTCCTTTAAATTTATTAAAACATAAAAAAAATATTTACCTTCAAGCATAAATGAATATGTCAAAAAAAAAGGACGTTAAAGTAAATTGACGAAAACATAATATTGAATTTTGATATGAAAATAAGAGCAACCAACCAGTGATGTTTTTTTTTCTATATTGGTTATAAATAATATTGTTTTGTTTGGATTTTATATTTAAATGTGTATTGTAAATAATAATAGAATGTATTATATTATATTATAATTTATAATTTTTTGTATAAATAAGTAGTACATTCGGAGTTATAAATAAATACTACTACTACGGAGAATTACTGTATTACAAGATACTTCACTACGTAAATACGTCTTATAATATTTCTTTTTTTCTAAAATAATTTAATATTGTTTGGATTAATACATTATTATTTTATAAAATAATGTAAGAGGAAATGATTTATTTTTAAAAATACGGATATATGTATGTCGTATGATTATTAATACATCAAACATACAAATGTGAATTTTTATTTTTTTTGGTACTGTTTTTAACGATTTCGAAAGAAAATTTTATTCATTTTATAAATCATATTTTATTTATTTCTAGGGGAAAAAATCAATTCATTATATAATATAAAAAAAAATTTTAAATATATGAAAACATTGTTCAACATTTATTATTAATTTTTTTTAACAAATCTTAACGAGTATTGTCGAAAATCCAAAAACGGTAAACAATATTTTTTATTTAATTAAATTTTTGTGTTTGTTTGTTACTTTAGCTTATTGACGCAATATTTTTGAATCGAAATTATTTTATATTTACTGGTGTGAAGAAAAAATAAAATTATTATATACGAATTTTTTTAGGCACATATGACAAAAAAAAATATTTAAATGACTTTTTATGCGTTGAATGGATATGCTTTATATGTACGTTGAGTTATAATAATATGTAAATTATTTTAAAAATCCAAATTTAAAATTTGATTCCAATATGTAAGTTGATGTATATAATGTACTTACTACGTAAAATTTATTTTAAAATTGTTAAAACAAAAATGAAAATAGAAGCACGCGCAATGGAGACTTTCCGTAACGCTTTGACTACACGTCGGCATTCACCAATCCTATATTGTTTACAATTATATAATATATATAAGGAAAAACTCAAAATCAGTCTTAATATCATTCAAAAACTTGCAGGTACCTCCTGGGGAGCTGAGAAAGTGAGAAGAATACACTTCGTACTTCTACAACAGCCTTAATATACTCAGTTGCGGAATACTGCAGTGCCCCGGTGTGGCTAAATAGCGCCCACACAAATAATGTCGATGTTCAATTAAACGTCGCTATGAGATTGATCTCAAGAGCTATTTAATAATCTACACTTACACAATGGCAATCCAACATCCCTCCCTCGGACCTTAGAAGACAAGACGCACTCCTTAGAGCACGGGTCAACTGTGAACTAATCACGAATCTTCCAATACACCAAGATACCGAGATATAGTAAACAGCCGAACACAAAAAAGGACTGAAATCTAATCTGGCGTACAGCAAAACGACTACACGAAACAGACTTCGATATAGTCGAGTCCTGGATATCCGATTGGAATAACTCAACAATATACCTACATAATACGACGATTGACTCTACATCCACACCAAAGGGTCAAGATCTCCCTAGCAAAGACTGGTCAACCTTAAACGGACTCAGAACAAAACATGGCCGCTGTAAACAGATGCATTTATACAGTTGGGGCCTAGCCGAATCTCCTTCATGCGATTGTGGAGCAAATTACCAGATTATCGGTCACATAATTTCATAGGTACATCCTGACCCATGCGTTTCAGGGCAACAATAGAGAGCTCTTGCTCCCAAGCCCAGAAGCCATCAAATGGTTCAAAAACCTAGACATAGACCTGTAATCTTCTGAGCTAACGCTATCTCTTACTTTTGTCTTCTTAGCTTATCACAATTTGACCATATGTCAATTTCTATCCTATGTTTATTTCATTATTTGTAATTTTTTATTCCAACTCGTTTCATTTTGTATTATTCCATATCGTTTGTTAGATATATATTTTTTTTTACTGCTGTTCGGATGCATCACATAATACGAATAAATAAATAAATATATAACGATTTGAGTTAATATACATTTATATACAAGACTAATGTGCGAGCGAGCGTATCGATTAGTTTACGATAGAGTTTATGATTTATCAAAACCTTTGGTACGAAAAAATAAAAAATATTCCACCGAGGAAAGTTATTATCCCGCGAGGATGCGGTTTATAAGTACATTTTTTATTTATAAGACTTTTCAATATGAAATCGTACGTATTGTACTGGGTAAGCCGGAAATAAAAGAAGAAGAATTATTTAAAACTTTTCCGGAATCCGTTGGAAACAATACGGAGTTTTATTTGATTTTTTTTTTTTTTTTTACAACAAATTTTCATCCCGTATCGTACCGTATGCAGTTGCGATTCAAAAGTGACCGGTGGCAGCAGTATCGTTTTTTTTCTTCTTCCGATAAGCGCATAAACTCGATTATTTGCTCCGTACAAATAAAATCAATAAAACTTATTTATACTTTTCAAATGGCCAAAGTTTGTTCGGAACGAAAACAAATTAAACGGATACGACGACCAAATACATCATTCCTGCGTACGAAACTTCAGACTGCGCGTAGATCTTACAGATAATATGGTTTATCATTGTGGAATAGATCTATACGTGCGCACGAATAGTTTTGCCGGCGGTTTCGAGTTTTTCGGAGAAAATCCGAAAATTGAATTAGTGAAAAACAAAAAAAAAAAATCAATATATGTATATTTTTATATCTTCGATTTTATTTTATATAAAAGTTTTTGCGTGGAAAAGATTTGGTTATGAAAAAAAAAAAAACAATTATATATTTTATAATATCGATTTTCCAAAACACGAATGTGTTTTCAGTATACATTATTCTAATAACGACACATTTTTTACAAGTATTTTTGACGTTTTTAAAGTTTTTTTTCGTTTTTTTTTTTGGCATTTTTATATAAATGTTTGACTCGTTTCTACTTAATACCTAGCGATATTACGAAATAAAAATTCACCCGAAATTGAAATATGTAAACGTATAACTTTCTTTTACTAATACGACATTGCAAGTAGTATTGTACTTTTGGTTTTTAAATGAAACGGTTCTCAAACTTATTCTTAACGTGACACCAGCCGATTAGCGGCACTGGCCACTAGCCAATCACAAACATTTACGGTCAGTAGTCAAATTGTTATAAAAGATCGAATCCAACGACACGAATAATAAAAACATCACTTTTAATATACGGCGTACGGATGGTTTATGTATCTTCGGCGTTTGTGTACCATTTTATCCTCACTCGAATTCGTATTGGGCTACTTATGCTTTGATTTTATATTTTACTCATAGTAGTTTTTTTTGCGCGTATTTGGATTGTATACTAGGTGAATAGCCGCGTTATACGGCTAAAGGCTGGAGAGATTCGTGTGTCGTTATAAATTTTTTATGGCTAAAAAAAAAATGATTAAATTTATACCGTATTGGATAGGGCGGCATTTATAATAATGTAGCCCGGTGGCCCGTCACTGATAAATAAATATACGTTCGTGTAGATCGGGCGGACGAAAACGACGAGACGAAAATAATAATAATAATAATAATAATAATAATAATTATTATTATTATTATTATTATCATAACTCGGAATAATAATTTTTCACCGCGTGAATGTCAAAACGTATCTGGCGCGGTTTACTCACCAGCCCGGACCCCGGAGAATTATCGGCGACGTCGAAATTCCGACTCGAGACGTTCTCACCCCGTCCTTCCACCCACCCCCTGACAGCTGGCCAGGAGATAAAATGCGCCGCGAGAGCGTTGAGTCTTACGGTCGTCGGGTGCGACGGACGGGGTGTCGAAGAGCGACGAAGTACGACGAAACGTCCGTTTTTAAAAGCCTCCGTTTATTCCGCCGTATTATATCCGCGCGGGAACGACAATGCGCGATTTTCGGACGAGACGCTTAAGCCTTTTCACATAATAATAATAATAATTATAATAATAATGGCGACGGGCGCGGGCGGCGATTGTTTTCCTCGCTCCGCGCCTTTTGTCCACCGACAACACAGACATCTGTTTTGTCGTTTCACAGCATCTCTAAATGCTTTTCCTTTTCACACCGGCCTCCGTCATCGCATCACCGACCGTGTGTCTTTCCCCGCAGCGGTTCTTGATGGCCACGTGGTCCACGGACGTACGCGATGTTAGCGGGGCACAAAGTTTTCAATAAAAAACACGATTACCGGCGAATTTGTTCGGGTCGCGCCGTCGCCGAGATGTTGGCGGGCGGCGTAAAATAAAAATCCTATGAATTAAAAACAAAAAAACGAATTCCGGGACGTTTCCAACGATGACCGAAAAAATTTGTCGGAAACGTTCCATTGAAAACTGTTAACGTCGCGCCGCTGACTTCGCGGACGTGGTCCACGGCCAATTTTGCGGATGTCGTCCGCTACGCTGTCGATGTCAAGGGCGGATTACCTACCAGAGCGCGGTACGCTGGAGGCGAGTGCCTCCTTCCTCCCGATAAAAAAAACAAAAGAAGACGATTCCATTAGTATTTAATTGTTTATTGTTCGTATTCAACCGGTTTCACCGAAATTCGTCGAGGATTCATTTCGACGATTAGTCAGTGAAAATATTGTGTTTCCCCGTTAAGCCTCGGTAACACGTCGTTAAAAATGTTTTTTGATGAGTTAATCGCTCGTTATCGGTTTGTTCGAATTCAATCGGCAATTATCACTTATCGGTTATCACATTTCGTAATGACCGACGAGAACGCCAGAACCATGGTAACCGTTTTGGTTAACCTGGCCAACAGCATTTCGTCGTGATAATGTGATTGTGGTTGTTCCGATTGGAATTGAAATATAATTAGAGATGGGATTTTCAACTCAGTGACACGAATCAGTTCATTTAAGTGAGTTGACTCACTGAAACAACTCATTGAGTCAACCACAACTCTCAATTCATCAAATCAAACAAATCTTTTTTGATAACACGTCATAAAGGCGCGTTTTGACAGTGCGAGTCCGACTCTCAGGGATGGCTGTCGAAAGAAAATCACGCTCGTGGCGAACCGTCGATATCAAAGCGTGCGTCTAAAAGAGATTCGCGTCGTCTACACGTCATTAACCTAACCTATAGGTATATCACTGAATCATCATGAGTTGTGAACAATTAATAGAATAACATAAGAAATGAACAAATGATAGACTATCTTAATTCATGGTTAAGAGTCATCATTTAATAAAGAATCACATGATTCAGGAATTGATAAGTTATGTTGATAACACAAATCTGTGATACTACAGTTAGCCACACTGAGTCACGGAGTCACTGAACTATGGCACACTGATTCAACTCGTTCAGTTCACCTAAAAGAGTCAACTCTTTGAGTCGACTCACTCACTCACTACCCATCCCTAGATATAATATTATAATATTTTAAGAAAAACGTTTTTTTTTTTTTTTTTTTTTTTGGCAAAACGTCACGCGGGTTTTCGCTCATCATGTACGAGTATTTAAAATAATACGAACAATTTAATAATCTTTTTCCAAAGAGTGTATAACCGGCTTGAATAGTTACCGCGGTTAATCGTTATCGTTATTATTTTAAGAGAATTTCTGTATATTTATTAAATACGAAAACATTTTTTCCTTTTTTTTTTAATTTATCGATAATTATTTTTGTTTTACGCGCGATGTAAAATGAATATTCGCAATTGTCTACGCGCGGAACGACGCGAAAAATGAAATTAAAAAAAAAAACGTTTGACATATTTTATTTGTGCGAGAGTTGAGGGAGTTTGTTCCATATTACATCGTGTCCGATAAAATAGAATGTAATTTTTTTTCCCATTACTTTTTTTTACGTTGATTACGTGGAAATCGTGCGTCGACACACACATTTCATTCGTTAGATTTATGTTTTATTTTTTTGTTCCGACGCGAAATCGTTTATTACCAATGAAAATTCCCCGCATTATTCGTTTGATTTTGTAAAAAAAAAAAAAACCAACGTGTCCGTCTTCAAAAATATTCTTGTTTCACGCGTTTTCCGCGTTAAATAACTTTGTTCGTTTTCAGACGTGTTCCGCACGAATCAGATTCGTTCTTTTTATCTATGAAAACAAAAAAAAAAAATTGCGAAACATTCCAATGGCCTCGTAGTTATATTCACATTATTTTCGAGCGAATCGTTTTAGTTTTTGCGATGTCAGAACCGGCGAAGAAACATTTCAAATTGTGTACAAATTTCAAATAACGATTCTCGTACCCGCGTAATTTATACACATTTCTAGACGGAATGTGTACCGTTTTGGATAAAGAAAAATAAATCGGAACTTATTGCACGTCATGTACCGCGTAAATGCGTATTCCAGACGTTCGATAAATATTTAGTTATTACTGGTTATATTTTAATGTGACGGATAACCGTTGAACATTACGGACTAACCTAACCCAAGTGTGTTTGTATTGATGTATTATTTATTTGTCGATATTTTTTTGCCGAATAGACGGATTCGCCGCGGCTGGCAGTGAAAATTGTATTATGCGATTTCATTAAAATTATTAATATAATATGTCTAATATGTAAATGACTACACACACGCTTTACTTATCGTTCGACGACGAGTTTAAACACCAAAGTAGTAATTCGTAACGCACACGCGCGCGCTCGCTCACATATTTAATAAATTATTCATTTTATACTTTATGTAGATACGCTGTATACGGTATTTGCACGCTAAACCGTTTGCACTGAACTTCGTCGAAATCCATTTTATCAGCGTCTAAATAACAAACGCGTATTACGCATATAAAATATGGCAAAACGAATAATTTTATTCAAAACGAACGCGTGTTCGCACAGTATATTATTATACGTAATGTAAACGATTTGAGAAAAAAAAAATAAAATTTAAACCGATTAATTCGCGGAATTTTTGGTATAATACATTATTAACGTTACGCTATATTTTATAGTATTATACGATATAATACGAGTTCAACGTGTATTATGTATTATTTCATGCGTACGTGCGAGTTCGTTTTGTACGTTCGCGGAAAGTGAAATACGTATTCGCACAAATTGTGTAAAAACGTGAATTATTCCGGGTTTTTTTTTTATATATATAAATCTTGTTTTTAATTAATAAAGTTTTTGTTTACAATATTGATATGTGTATTAAAAAAAAAAAAAAAAAATGGTAGCGATATTCTAATGTTTAATCGATTTATTTTGAATTCGACGCTATAATAGTCTACAACTCATAAGAAATATACCGTCTGATAATAATATTATTACAGCGCTTATTATTTCGTAGAAATTATTTATTGGAGATTTAACAATATTTTAAAGTTACTTGGACGAAATAATAATCGCATATATTCACACGATTTTATGCATGAGAAAGTATTTTACGAACGATTAAATATGAAATAATCTACCGAACACGGTTTACGAAGTGCACTTAATGCACACATTTTTAGGTTTTTTTTTCCACGATAAAACTCAACCAAGAGCATAATGGTAGAATAATTATTTTAAACGACGTTGAACAATGTGCAATTAAAACTTTCATTGATATTTAATATAAATAATTTTAATAATAATGTATTGGTAAATAATAAAATAGTAAAAAAAAAAAATAAAGAATTTAAATAAATAAAAAAACAAGTAGAAATAAAAAAATAAACGTTATAAATTAATACCGGAAAAGAATAAATTTGTACGCAATTATATATTATGTACGCGTCAACCAAGCCAAAGAGTATATTGTGGAAAAATAAAATCGTATTTTACACTTGAGTATTTGTATTAAATTCGTTTATTTATTACCGCGGTTTCGACAAAATAGTCATAGTTATAAGTAAACTTTAATAAAAAAAAAAAAAAATTCAATACAACAACTCGAATATTCTCTTTTATTTTTTTATAAAATAATCTTTAAGTTGATTGTACATACACACACACGTGTATATATATATATATATATTTCTATAAACATACGTTTTGTGTTTATATAATATACGTAATAGTATGTGTATAAAAAGGCTTGTGAAAAATAGACGATGACGTGTGTGTGTGTGTGGTACGGAGTTTTGAGAACAAAAAACGTATTTTTCTATGTAATTCATCACATGACAGCGCAAAAATAATATTTTCGAACGGTGTAATAATATGTATTATTAAATAAATTATCGGACGGTTAGTGTTTTTTTTTCTCGTAAAACAAAATATTTATATTAATACAATGTATACGAAAACGAGATATAACGTGTTACGCGCGCGTATTTTAAACGCTAATAACACCGTAAAATTTTGTAACATTATGTTTGTAAATATGAAAAACGCGAAAAGTAAAACTTCCGGCGGTATACGCAGATACTCATTTTTTGCCATATGATTTCAACAGATATCGACCGTATTTAAAGTAATATTTTCGACTTCTCTAAAAGCAATTGTGTTTTATATAATTTTGACAAAATGTGTAGATTCGCGTTTGTTTATCTTTCTTATTATTTCGAATAGCGTTGTTAAAAAGCGGGCGAGTGACTTCACGGTGGTGGAGTTAGTTGGTCCACCACTCGTGTTTCATATATTCAAAATAAATTAATAAAAAAAAAGTTAACGAGCCGTGTCGTTTCGAGTGAGACGTTTAGAAACAGAGAGACCGCATTTTGTAATCGTAATATTTTTTTTTAATTATTTAAAAGCAACGTCGCGCTAATTCGAAATACGATTCTGAACGAAACTCCGTTTATTGTACAATTCTTTGTGATTACTCGTTAACTCAGACGTAAAAGAAAACAATAATAAACGAATAAAAAAAATACTAACAAAGTGTTTTAAAATATTATGTTACAAAGACGGCAATAAATTTTCACAACTCAAAATAACCTAGCGCGCGCGTGTTCAAAACGGATATGTTAATAATTTCACACGCGGTTATTTGCAATTTTATGATAGTTTTCGGTGATTTTATCTCTTACACCATTAAAAATATAGAATCTGAAAGAAGGCAAAAAGTTTTGAAATATTCAAGAGCGAAAAAGTAGTCTTGAAGTTTGCAGAAGATGGGTGTAAAGTATTCGGGAACGTTAGAAAAACGATATATATATATATATCAATGAAGAAAAAAATATTATCATCCTATTATTCGTTAGTTATTACTGAAATGGAAATATTTTTTAGCCGTTTAAACGTTTTACGAATAGATTTAGTGAAAAAAAAGTAATTGTTATTTCCTAAATAAGTTTATATATATATAATTATTATTATTATTATATCCACGGACGAAATTTCGATAAATCGCGTTCGAGCTAATAGCAGTCAGTTGTCATTTAAACGGTAAAAGTTCTTATAAAAGCGAACAGTGGCGGTGTTGTGGATGCTGCCCAAGTGAATCACTCGGACAGAGATTTTAGAGTTTCGTTATTGATAGAAAGATTTGAAAGCAATTTGTAACATTATCGTTAATTAAATATTTAATAGTGTGTAAAGAATGCGTAATTATCGAATAATATTACAGTACACAATTTTAATATAATTTCTTACAATTAACCCGGCTGGTTATCTAAAAAAAAAAAAAAAAAACGTTTGATTTTAATTGCCATTATTTTCATCGAACAAAAAATTAATTTTATGGAAAAATTTAAATTATATTTACAACACGAAATTGTGACTAACGATTTTCAATATGACTATATTGAGTCTGGGATATCGTATTAAATTTTTAAGTTCTATAACCAAAAATTACCCTTTTTCTTTTTGAATTAAATACGTCAAAACCTATGATTTTACATACATTTAGTATAAAATTGAAAGACGTTCCCCCCCCCCAAATATAATAATATGTTTAGGTTTCTATAACCGCATAAAGTTCACGAAATTGCAAAGAGATGATGATAATTGCGCAATATCGATTTCGACGAGATCCCCGCGCGCTTTTTAATATAATTTTTTTTCTCTTTTTTCCCCTCGCTTTCGAGTGAATCGAAAAATTACTTCTCTCAAGTGGGTGCCGACCAGACGCGCTACCGGAAACAAACTACGAATGTAAACTTCGGAGCACTGCATCGGGGGGTAGTAAAATTTTCGGTTACCGAATTCAATCATTGTAAAAACCGACAGGTTTTCTCGTTGCGCTCGGGACGTGAACCAAAGAGAATCGGATGTAATTCGTGTAAATTTCGATCGGTATCGGATCAGAGTGCCGGGGCGAAACGCGCGAGAACGAAAAAATGAATACGTATCAGTGGCGAGAGAATTTTCTCGGTAAAAACGTCAATAATGGCCAATTTTTTTTTTTTGTTTCGATAATAAGAGAAAAATCGCGATGATGACACACGCGCGTGACGGCGGGAGGTGTTCCGCGGAGGATTTCAGCGAGGAGGAAATAAGTGTGTTTGCGGATGATTTTCGAATTTTTTTCGAACGCACCACCACTGTCGCACGTCGCCCGGGCCGTTATTACGGGGGCGCGTCGGGTAAGAACGGACGAATGCGAGAAGAGAGAAACGACGCTCTACCAGAGGAAATTACCCGAAATGGCCCCGCCGTCGCCGTCGCATTCATTTGTCTCTGCCGCGGCGGCCCCGTCCGTTTTCTTTTTAAATCGCCGCCGAGAGAGTAATGGCCCGTCGAGGGTTCGTCGTCCACGTTGTCCGGCCGCCGCCGCCGCCGCACCGGAGCGGTCGCGATAACGGGCGGGCGGCGTACGTTTTAAATTGGAAACGATAGTCGACCGACGGCGCGCGGTAGCCGAGATTGATCGAATCCCCCCACGACAGCGGGAGAACGTCGCGCGCGTTTGAATTATTGATGGGACGCGTTTATCATTTACGCGGCCGAACACTTTTTTTTCTTCTTCTCTTTTCTTAGAGACTGGCCGCCTCGATTTTTCAACATATTATCATACGGAAACGGATAAGAAAATTAAGATGGATTTTTGATTTCGGGATAAAAATTTAGACGCGGGGTTTAACGTCATTCTCATTCTTCGGTTGATCGGCCTGTTGGCGACATCGAGAACTTCGGAAGAGTTCGCGACACCGAGAACTGATAGGGAGACAACAAATAAAATAAACAAAAAAAAAATACGAAAGATAATATCGTTCGTTTCGCTGCGTTCCGCTCGGTCTCGCGTCCGCGAAAACCGCGACGGACCCTAGTACAACGGCTCAATCGGATCGAGAGCGAACGACAGAGAAATCGACGAAATCTGAGACGAAATAAAACCATTGGGCGGGGGATTGATTCGAGTGCGCGAAGGACCAAAACACTGTCCTCTACACACGGATGGACCGATTTCATGAGTGGCATAACTGATCAGTGCGCGCACTGACGACCGACGAGAGGAGACGAGTACGACGTCCAAGGGCGCGTAAATTTTAGTATTTTGTGTGATGAGTCCAGGTCCCGCCGATGGTGGTGATCCGATCGATCAACGGTCGATATCGGCGTAACGATGTCTGGTCTCCGTGGCACCTATACCATCACAATATTCGGCGGTGTTGTCGACGCGCGGTCGGTCATTTTTTTTTTTTTTTACACACATTTCTTGTCGTTTTGTGAGTCGCGTGCGTGCTTTCTTTTATCAGAGCGTGAAATTCGTTTTATGACGGTTTGTATACATATATTTTTATATATTCCTTTTTTTAAAAAAAAAAAAAAAAAAAAAGAATAAAATCCCTTTATTCGCACGTTATTTGGCGTAGTTATTGACTGTACATAACATCATAGGTATGAATAAAAACTGAACACAGATTAATTGGTGGCATCGGGGAAGTGTTGTGGCTGGATTTTCTGAAAAGACATCGATCAACTAGAGACCGAACCGGACTTTTAAGAGACGTCCGTCGGTTATTATCAGAGGCAATCTATACCTTGGTAAGCCAATCTCGGTTGTTAGAACATTTGCTGATTAAATCGTATTTTAACCTTTTTGCTGTTGACTGATACGTGCGGTTCATCTAGACTTGACAATTTCTGGGAGAGAGTCACAGAGATTTCAAAACGTCAACGCCTCCATTCACAATCGATATTAAAATTTTTTTTTTTTTTTTTAGTTTTCCACTGATTTTATTAATTATACTTATTATGACGAAATATAATTACTCCATATCAATTAATCAATTATCCAAAACGACGTGTATATTTTAGAAATAAATCAATTTAACGTAAAAGTCGCTGACAAAATAATTATATTGGCTCAACTGAGTTGCATAGGCAGCGATTTTAGAGTTTTATTATTATTATTATTATTATTGTTATTATTATTATTATTATTATTATTATATTGTATTCGGAAGCAATGATAAATCATTGTATTCGTAAAACGATTCTGAGCGGGCTCTAGTATTTATTATTATAATTGATGATTTACGAATGAAATATCGTTAAAATATCCACGTTGATATTTGCGTTAAAAAAAAAAAATACATAAAAAAATTACCTATTTTCAAAACAAATGTATTAAACATTTTACAAGTATTATTATTATTATTAATTTTTTTTTGTTGCTATTTTTGCGTTGTTTTTTTTTTATTAAACTTAAAAAAACTGTTGGAAAAATCGGAAAGCGTATAGGATAATGTAACGATACTATATAGATACAATTTGACACATGCCAAAGCCATTCGAGCAGTCTTTTTACACGAAAACGTGTTTATAGAAAAAGAAAAAAAGAAGCGTTTTTCGTATCACGAATTGAATGTAGTAAGAAAATAATTCCGTTACTTGATTTCAAATCGTTTTAGTATCATGAAAGGAAAAACAATAGTACGTTTAAGTTATTCTTGTTCGGTTGGATAACGTTATTATCGTCTTTGTGGACGACAATTCGATAAAAGCGCATTTTTTCTCCAGAACGTAATTTACTATTTATATATATATATTACTTTTGAAAAAAATGAAAATATTTCTATGCTCGTATCCCCGAATAAAAGATTAATTTTATAGTCTTACATAGACGTATGAAACCACATCAAACGTTTCGAATTAAATACAAGTAAGAATACGTTTGATGGTTTTCGATCGAATTGAAAATTTCGTGAAAAAATATACGTATAAATTTAAATTTTTCGATGACGTGTGCTGCTATTGTACTTTCGTATCGAAAATGGATACGAAAATCAAAAAAAATTATAGTATTTTTTTTTTTTATTCTCTTAACGCAATATTGGACGCGCATGTTTTATAATATCGAATATGGACCACTGGAATGTCGGTGGAGTGGTATGTGATGCTGCCGTGAACCGTGTTCACATCGGCTCTCGCGGTTTGGTCAGATTAGCTTATACGGGTTTCGACTTTGGAAAAAAAATAGGCTCGCAGTCATCGGTTTTACATAAAGAGGGAAAGTATAATATATCAGCGAGGTTATCGGGAGAAAAGTATAATATATCGTATCGGTCCATCTTACGTGTGTGCGTGTGTACATTACGCAAAGACCCGAGATATATTATACACATATATAAGTCCAGAGCTCGTAACACGGTTAGGAGGTTATAGTGCAGAAAAGTGGAAACGTCTCGAAACTTCGCAGCCATTTTCTCTCTATCATTTTGCTCTGTCCCTATTGCGCACACGAATTTCAGTAAATCTCATAGCCACACACGCGTTCCTATAGAACAAACGGCGTTTGTCAATTGTCTGCCAACATGCGTATACAGCTGATGGCAAAATATCCGGCCGTATTTTTGCCAATGGGCAAAGAAAAATTAATAGAAAGAAAAAAATTAATCGTCGTATTGTCTACTCTATTTATTGATTTGTAATAAAACGTTACGTGTATACATACACAAATAAAGATGTTATTATTATTAATATTTAATAAAAAAAAATAATACTATTTTGTTCACCATTCAAAATATAAATGCTATTTTATTTCGTATAATCCTGGACGGGTGTTCTGCTTCTTTTTTCAAATCGCATCCATCACGATGTCCTTTGAAAAGTTGTCAAATGTCCGATTTTCTTGCGATTCGTTCCATTGCACATTCATACGTCCGTATCAAAATGTATAGAAAGAAAATTAATCGAAACCGGGAATATTATTTTCACACCGAGTCTATTGGTTGTATGCATGAGGCAAAAACGCGTTTGAAAATCGTTAAAAGTCCCGATTGAAAGAAACAACTTTTTGAATACTTAACGTTGATTCTACTGTTATAATTCAGACGGTGCTTGTATGTTTTAGTTCGTATGGAGAAGTAATACTCCTCTAAATCATGCGCAATGTCCATGACTCTTGAACCGTCCAGAGTTACCTACTTTGAGTATAGTACACGATCCCTACGCCGGCAAAGAAAAATATACAGCCCGGCTCGGTAGTGTAGATTTATACGGTATACGAGTACGTATATACGTGTGTATAGTTTATTAGAATCGCTTAGTCTCGCGAGTTTCTCGTTTTTCTCTCCGGCGAATAGTCCATTAACATTTGGTTTGTGCGCTTTAATCAAATAATGTGTTTTGGCGAAAAATCCGATTTAAGAACATCGTATATTATGTATTACACACACACACACACACTCATATATAGGGATATTATTTCACATCGCCAAATAATATAACCGCGGTATCTAATGGTAAATGTTCACTTTTTCTCCTCCTCCTTCTCCGAAAAAAAATGTGTTTTTAGGCGTTGAGTTTCAAATTGTTTTTCGATTGTTATTATGTTTGCCCTTTCTTACTTCCAAAGTTTTTGGAAAAAAAAAACAATTGAAATACGCTATCGTTTCAAAAAATCCACATTTAAAATTCACAAAAAAAAAAAAAAAATTACCATGTAAATTACTTTTTAATGTACGCTTTGATTAATAAATGAGTGGGGGGAGAGTTTACTTTCACGAAGCGAACTGTATAGTTAATTAAAATATGTCGACTTTTTTCTTTTAAAAAACACAATTCATTATAATAGAAGTTCGCGTAGTCCTGTTCGCGCAGCAATCGTTTCAAATATCAAAAACTACTTTTTTTTTTCTTTTGTTGAAAAGAAAATTAATTGCACACTATGTATTAATACAATAAACGAATGTAATATAAAATACGATTTTTTAGAAAAAAAAATAAATAAATAAAAAAAGTTATGTGAGTATAATTTTAAATTATTGAGTTTCGTATCGTAGAAATTTGATTACAATGTAAAACAATATACCGACTTGTATAAAAAAAAAAATGTATACGTGAAAAAATACTTTTTAAAAACTTTTCGACAAAGATAAAATTTTTAGATGAGTTCATACATTTTACAACTCAGAAAATAATCTTTTATTCTGTTATTATATTTTTAACGTCGAATACGAAAATCCTTATTTATTACGGGTCACCGATTTCTTATAGAATATTTTGCAATTATATACACATTATTATAAATTATATATTAGATCAGAGGTTTCTATCAACAGAATCAACGGGAAAATCGTTGGAAATAATAGGGCACAGGGTGATTCAAAGGTTATTATGAATGTATTTCTTTTAAAGTATGAGTTTCGTATTATATGAAAATATTTTACTGTCGTTAAACTAATTCGAATTAAAAGAACATAGTGTAAAATTATCGGCTTACTCAATACCAATAGCAATCGTGTACATCCAAGTTTATACGACTTTGAAAATTACAAATTACATTCTACACGGAACTTCTGATCAAATCGATGATATATTGTTAGATTACAATCGAATATTCGTATTACCACCAGACATATTTCGTATATATTACAGGTAATAAGGTTTCGTCAGGTGTACTTAACGCTCAGTAACTCACTATTCAAATCCAATTCGACTTGGTAATTACTTTATATTCCGTGTTATTGTCATGGGAAATTTGAATGAAACAACGGTCTTTGGTAAAATTGACGTCTACTCAATAACACTTATACACGCAGCTATAAATTAATATTACAAATAACACGTTTACGGCGGAAAATAAAAATGTTTCTCATAACTTATTTATGCACTGAATACAAACAATTAAACTGGAGTTATATATAAAACATCGTCTTATCGTGAAACTTACTTCGGATAGTAGTTAAATTAATTTATATTTTTGTGATATTGAAGTAATAAAAACGAGTATACGTTTTACAGAAAACTAATACGGGTTTTAATATGAAGTCATTTTGTTTGATATTTTATAAACATTTATTTCTAAACTAATCGAATAATAATACATGTACACAGTATACTCTTGAAAAATCATTCGATAAAATTTAATTTTACTGCCATTTTCGAGCCGTAGCGTTTTAAAAAAAAGTATCACTTATTCTGGTCTAAAAAAAAAAAAAAAAAAAATGCATAAGAATCGATAATAATAATAATTATTATTATAAAAAAAAGACACCGTTACTTACAAAGTTCTTTGGATAGTCTTTTGTTTTTTGAAATATTTGTGTTTACGAAACACGACGAGTGACGTTAGCAATGTGAAACGAATAAAATAAAAATCCAAGTTCCATTAAAATTTCCAGCATAAGTAACTAATTATTACAAGTGCTCAACTTTTAATGTTCTCTCTGCAATGTTTAACGCTGAGATGGAAAAGAGTTTGTGAATATTTTCCTAAAAATAAAACGTTAAAATATTAGAATTAAACGGGCTATAAATATTACATATACGTCCAAACGTACATCGTAAATTTTTTTTTTTTGTTTTATGTCAAAAATATATCATCCGGAAACACGTGTTACAAGTAAAAACTTCACGTTTACGACCCGACGTGTCAAAAACGATTGTAATTTTCTTAAAAAATAAATGGCCGGATGGCGACAGAGCTCAGGTTAGTTTGTCTGTTTTTTTAAATTTCAATTTTTTTCCTTCGATTGAATATTTTATACGTCGTTTTCGGACAATTTAACGAAGTTAAGTACTTAATATAGTTTCGATATTTTCTACGATCGGTCGATTCGCGCAAAATTTCAAGTACATTTTGAATAAACTATTTATTTTCATAGCGTAGTGGCTCAATTTATTCCATTCTGTATTAATTGTCTTTGAAACGTATAGTCTACGTCAAATAATGATAAGCTTTCATTGTTTCATATTTAATACATAAATTGTTGAAATGAGTATTTAATTTGTAAAAGTAATATTTCAGTGAGAAAAAAGCAATTCCATTACGTTGATTTATTTCCAAATAACATTGTACGCTACGGCGATTAATGTCATATTATTATATAATTAGCAGTTGTAAATGATTTCAAGTGAAGAACTATAAAAACAAAATAATTTTTGCGAATTATAATAAAACGGCCAGTAATCACGATAAAACCGCCGATAGGGCGAATTGCAAAGAAATATAAAAATCATATCGACATTGTGAATATAGTGTTACAATGGAATCAAGTCGTTTACAAAACCGTAAATGAATAGAAAAAATGAGTGTCTTTCACAAAAATTTGATACACGTATACACATTTATATAACATTTTCTGTATACTATATTATATAATATATACAGTGACGTTCCCATTATTTTTTTTTCTTACGGTATAGATATACCAACACATCGAATGATGAAGTTTTTAAATTTCTTTTACACACGATATAATTCGTCGTTATTGTTCGCATTTTCTTTTCTTTTTCTTTTTATAGTAAAAAAAAACGTTTTATGGCTATTAAAACATCAGTAGTCGTAAATTATTGTAAACATATTCGTCGTGTTGATAATAATGTAATTTAATTATGAATCGTGTAACTTGAAAAAAAGACCCGTAATGATTACGTTTTGTAATCATGGGGTATTTTTTAGACTCACAAAGTTCATAAAGAAAAAAAAATTCTATTTTTTTTTTATGTTACGCAATGTTTTTTCGAAAACACAGTAGAGCATAGGACGAGGCTATTACGGATGAGACGATTGAAAATTCCGAACACGGAACATTTTTTTACCGTAGTGTAAAAATAAAAAAAAAATCCGTAGTTTTTCCAAGTTTTTCTACTGAACCCCGAAAAATTCGATCTTCATAAATCACGGATCACTAAATTCGTAGGGAAATTAAAACTCATACCGAATTTCGAAAAAAAAAAGAATTTAATTACACTTACAAAATAATGATTAAAAAACTTTTCATTTTATTAATATGAATTACGAAATACTCATAAGTATAGTAAGATTATAAATGCTTATAAATCTTCTTTTTTTTTTCGTAAATTTATATAATTTTTATACATTAAGATTAAACTACACGCGCTTCCCCGGTGGAAGATTAATAAAATTTCAAATACAATAATTAAACTTTTCCACGATTCCCTCGTGAACAACCAATGGTCCACGGTCGTGTATAATATTTTTATGTTTTTAATTTTTTTTAGAGCAGAAGTCGGACCAGGGTAATAAATGTGCCGATGGAACACGGGGAATAAAGCCGTAGATTTGACTAAGTGAATCGGTAATTTCATTCCCAGAGACGCCTGAGTGATCTGGAACCCAAAGGAATTGGATATCGAAGCCCCAGCATCTTTGAAGGTGTTTAATTTGGAGAATTTTTATGTTAATAATATAGTTCGAAAAAAAATTATATATAAACGTTTTTTGAACTTTTCATTTGTACTATTCTGATTTCTATTAGCGCATTGGAAATAACTGTTAAATTTGAGTTGCTTCTCTGCGGGAACATTATAAACAGATACTGCGCGTATAGTGCTTTCAAGGACACGATAATTAACGGATATTTCGTTGAAATTCGTAGCGGTTCACCGCCGGAAAACTTATTCGCACATATTTTATACTTATACCATACACGCACACCACACTTTGTGTATTTAATACTTGTACTAGACACACCTCTGGCCTTATACTCGCATCGTATAATATTATGTGTTGTGCGATATTTCCTTTCGAGTACAATTGGCGTGTTTTTAATAATGAATACGTAATTCTATAAGAAGTGTATTACACACGCTTATGTTTGTGTGTATTATTTCTTAAACGCTGCGAGTGGTAAAACGCGATGTATAATGGCGTTTGAGTAGAACAATATAATAATAATATAATATATACGTAACATACATTTAATCGATTATGATGTTTCATTGGTATAATATTATCATTAATCGTGATCCACGTGTTCGAATGGTTTCCCATAGATATGGTAAGTGTAGAACAATATTGCAGTTGTTTTTAAAAGTGTTAACAACAAAAATTGACGTTTTCTAACAAAACAAAATTTAATTGGGAATTTTTTTTTTTAATAATAATAAGTGCTGCTAAAAGTAGCATTTTAGGTGTATATGTCGTTTTAAATCGTCAATAAATCGTGGTTCAAGGTACGGTGCGAATCTGATTCATAGCACCGTATTTTTGACAAAAATGAATTTTTACATGGGTTTAACAGCGCCATGAAAACGTTACTGTCGATTCAGACACCGTAATACTGTTCACAATAAGCGCACGACCCAGTGCACGTTAACAGTACAATTTTGTAGTTAGTTAAATATCGGATTGTAAGACGGTCGAATTATGTTACGGTTATGCTCCGTTTTCATAGCATCCCCTCCCATTGAACACCGGTAAGTGCTCGACCGACGATCAGCACGTTAATTTCATTTCATTGAAATACGCGAAATAATATTATTTATAATATAATAATGAATATAGGAAATGCGCATACGATTGAACGTTCGGTCAGCGTTAAACTAAACACCCGCGTGTGCTGGCATAAACATGAAACGAAAACAGCCACCAGATAGCACCACGACACAAAAAAACGTGGGGGGGGGGCGCGTGGAGAAAAACACGTATAAATAGCGGTCCGACACCGACGGATCGCTCAGTCTAGCCGCGGCAGGCGTACAAGAACGACGTTGTTCGACTCTGACCGCAGCAGCAAAAGCTCCATGTGTGCATATCACACACACGCACACGGTGTTTTTGCTGCGGTTAGAAACTGTTGTTCACCACTGACCGCGGCAAACACACCGCGTGTGTGCATGTGTGATATACACACACACACACGGTGTTTTTATCGCGTTCAGAGGTAAACAACGTTGTTCGCTCTCGCGCGCGGTGCGTTTGGTTGACGTTGACCGCCGCGCCTATACTATGAAGTCCAATAGTCCAGTGGAAATACTCAAATTGAACTACAACGGTTTTCAATAAACAGTTCATAGAAACTGTCACGATTACTATAAACCGACATTGAATTGCGAAAATGTTACCCGGGTATGTACCGCGGGAAAAAATATGGGATTATATACAGTTTGAAATATCTACGTTTTATCCGAAGTCATATAATGTATTAATTATTATACGTTAAAATGGTTTTCGATATATATATATAATATATATTATATATATATATATATATATATATATGCGAACCCGCGGGAAGAAAACCTAGTTTATAAGCTTATGATATGTTATACATTTTAAGGTTCAAGTTTTGGTAAATACTATATAGAAATTACACTAGTCTTTGGAGAATAGTTTGGTGTTTCTCCGAAGTCCCCGAAAACGATTTTATGGTTACAAAATATTCGACCCGCGGTTCAATATACTTATAGGAATGTTAAAGCGAAGCCCTTTACTTACGGTCGCAATTACTACTATGGCTTAAAATTTGTGGCTCATCAAAATTCATTATCGTCGTTTTACGTTGTTCCAATCTGATTTTTATTAGTTTTCGTTTACTTTTAATACAATATATACTATGTAGATCGTCGAGTAAATTTTCTTTTTTTTTTTTAGCTCTATCATTTTGTTACGAGTATGATATTATTTGTTCGTAATTTTTTCTTTCGATAATTTTCATTGTTTCTCGGAGTGGAATAGACAACGTTAACAGCCATTTCATAGAATAGAACAGCGGGTTTTTTTTTTTAAATTAACTTTTCCGTCATTTCGCAATGACATTTTGTTCGTGAAAATAGTGTAGAAGGACAATGGGACAAATTGAAAAATCATTAATTCACGACCGAAAATGTAGCGTAGTAATTTATAGAAATTCCGTGATTAAAATGAAATTATCGGATTGAAAATATTCGTTTTTGGACATCAACGGGGGAATAACGTAATGTTTTATAAAACGTATTTTTTTCCTCGTATGGTTTTCATCTGAAAACACAAATTTCGCGAGTGAAAATTCCCTAAGTATTATAAATATGTGTGGGAAAAAAATTGCGTTCAAATACGTTTTTCTAGAACAAGCTTCCTGCAAAAACCTCTAACCCTGGTTAAAGCGTGTCGTTTCTAGGAAGTCTATTGGTTTCTTATAGTTTTTTTTTGTAAATCAATGCGCGCATTTACATACGCGTAAACAGTAGTTGGAAAATAAATATTGAAACTATTGGCGTTTGCGAAGAGAATAATAGGGGTGGACCAAACGCAAACAAATTCCTGCTTCGGCGTCATCTTAATTTTTGGAAAATAATTGACGGCTTTCGTTGTTGTCCGTTCTGTGTCACGCGGGAAGTGGATTCTTTTTATTCCTAAAACAACGCGTGTAATCGTTAAGGCGTTAAAAAAATTTTTTTTTTTTACATACAAATTTATTATTTTCGAGTTTTAATTTTTTCATATTCATATTCATATTCGCACGTCCTTACCATTTTTTTTTTCACTATTTTACCATACATACGTTGCTCGACACATTGTACACGAGTGTAACGAAACGGTTTTTACCGTAAATACGTTTATTTCTCGTACGCTCGTTTGTTGGTGTAAACCGATATTACGATAAAACAAGTGTTTCCATAATTTCGTCGCAATTGTTTCGTATTGATTTCCATACGTTCCGCACACTGCGCAACGTACGAGACATTATTATGATCATCGCCGTATATAAATAATACGATCGGTGTCGTTGTACACTAGAATTCAATGACGCTCTTATCCACACTATAAGGGAAGGTGTTGTGTTGCCCGTGCAGTCGACTTTATTCAGTACGACGTATTGTACAATATAATACATATATATTTATGACGAGGATAGCGTCCGATATGACAATAAGTTTACAGTCCGACGATCCGAGTGAATATGAGTTCGGAAATACTTTTTCTCGGGACGGCGGAACGCGCGCGCGCACCTTTTGAAAACGAACGCAGACAGACAGACGGAGACGGGGAAAAAAAAATGCAGGAATGTTCGATCTATTTTTGAAGAATCTTATTTTTGCCCCGTGTCCTGTCAAGCCTTTGGTTCTTTTTCCTGTTCAATGATCGGATCCCTTTTGAATTAGCGTTACCGAATTCCGCGGGGAAAACTATTTTGACAGTGCTCGTGTACGTATACGTATATATATATATTATGAAGAGGGACATGCGACGCGTATATCGCGTCTCGCAGAAATGTCATTGAACTGTACGAAATTGCATTAAAAGTCCCGCGCTGCTCACGAATTCTTTTTTCGCTTTTCCCTTATATAATATTACGACGTGTGTGTGTGTGTACTTCGCAAAAAAAAATATATATAAAATATATAAATTTATCTTCATTACGTAACTAGAAACGGGTCAGATCGATAAAAAAAACTAATAAAAAAAAGATTTCGACCTGCAGCAGTATTCAACACGAGAATATTTTTCAAAATAAAATATAAAATTTGCCGTTGACAAAAAGAAAAACAAAAAAATCGAAATTTCTGGTTGTTTTTTAAACGAAACGAATAACGCGTATTTTCTCTTGTTGTTCTTGATCAATGAACACCTTATTTTTTTTTTTGTATATAAAACAAAGTTACTTTAATGATGAAAAATCGCAAAAAAAAAAAAACTAAAAATTGTCAAAAATCTTTTTTTTTCACTTCTTTGTGGTAACACGAAAGCGTGAAAAATATGGTCCGCACGACGAAATCATGTCGGGCATTGCTATGTTACATGGATGTTTCGCCAGACAAATGCGCTTAAATTTTTAAGTATATAACTTCACATTTCGTTCCACAAATATTTCCTCTTCGGTTAGCGTTCTAAGAAGGATATAATATTATGTGTTAAAAAAAAAATAATAAAAGAAACATTATTCTACAGTATTAATACGTAAAATATATTTTTATATAAATTATGTATACATTCGAAAATAACGTACGGCGACTAGAGAGGTGTACGCGGGACGAATAGCGTGTTATTATTTTTTTTTTTTTTGCAATCGCGTTGTCGACGATTAAAATAAAATTTAGTGAGAAACAAAAATGAAAATAAATTGTATCTACGATGAGAATATTTTCATGAATGTTCAACGTTTTCAATATTCAATTGAAAACAGATCATATGAAATATGTCTGACGTACGATTTTGAATACAATAGTGGGATTTTTTCATTGAATGAGAAATAACCGTATAATTATTTGTTCCGCGCTATGCTGTCGAATACGCTTTTTTTTCAGATCAAAGAGTAATTTATTTATTTTTTTTTTAAACCGGATTCAATTTCAAATAAATGTGATTGATCGAGTTTTGTCTTCACTCCCATAACTGAGTAGTACGCGGTCTAAAGTTCTGATTTTCCACATTCACATTTAACGTGATTTTTAACAGACTATTAATAACTTAACGTCTTTTTGTCTCGGTAAAATACGTTGTAATTTTTGAAAAAAAAAAATTGTTTAATCACGCGGAGACACCAGGGTCACGGAAATATGATCATCAAGTGTCCTAATAGTTCTAAAAAACGTTCGCTCCTCTCTTTCGTAATTCCGATTTCAGTTTCACACCGTTTTTCAGTATCAGCTAACTGACACTAATAAGAACAAACTGTGAAGTTTTTACCGAAATCGGCCTAATTGCGTTTTGAGTCTATAGGCGTCGTACGAACATTTCGCTTTATATTAGTACGGATAATTCGCTCGGCAATGAGAGTAACTCGCTTTCGTTTTTAACACGTGGTTTCCTATGGGTTTCAAAGTTTATTTACGTAAAATTTTGACGCAAAAAGACGGTGATTTTCAAAGTAGGCGAGATAAATCTAAATACACCAATGCAGCGTATACGAAATAAAAACGTGTACGCAATTTTGTCGGTTCCGTTGTTAAAACTAATAACAAAAGAGAAGAGTGGAAGAAAAAAAAAAAATTCCGCGTCTCCGGAATTTCATCGCCGTCGCCGACGTTTTTGACATTAATCGGTAATGTCGTGCGCGCGCGGAGAAAATTACCTCGAAATAAATATATAAAAGATGCTGCAGTGTATATAAATATATTATATTATATCAAAAGGGAAAGGCTTGGATTTTCTCCAATCAAGCAGTGTCTACGCCGCAACGAAATCCTCTCTCATTTTCACGTTTGTATCTGGTATTTTCGAGCGCGCGTATACAAAGTGTGTAACGGCGTTGTTCTTATAACGATGAAACGGAATTTCGACAAACATAGTTTAGTGGAAATCGTCAGGCGAATTCTCATTTTGATTTCACATATCAATGATAAGTTCAACGTTTGAATCCTTTGCACGCATAAGCAAGCAACAGCGAGAACGTGCCGAATTTTTCGTACTTACATAATATGTTTGATATTAAGTAGGAGTATAGACGGATTTAACTCGGTTAGTGCCAATTATGTTTCAATTTTTTTAAATGGCATTTTATTGTTGGAATGGAAAACGTTTTATAGTTTATATGGTCTATAGTTTGGACCAGAAAAATTGAATACAACGTTAGATACACTATTTACTATTTACATAAATATTTGTGTGTGTGCGCGTGCACTATTCCAATTTTATTCCTTAAAAAACTACGGAATCATATTTTATGGATAATTTGAACAGAGAAGAAGGCCTGTTAAACGATATTTCAACGTTTTATTTATTAAATGCCGTGTAGTCGCAGTGTTTGGAGTAGTAGACGTATTATTTTGACCACCGACATTTTCGTTTAAAAATTAGGATTCATTTGAAAAAAATCGTTTTCTACCCGCACGACGACACGCACGAATACGACAATTTAAGGCCGCCATAAAAAAAAATATATATATAAAAAAAATAGCTCGTCGGAACGAAAGAAATATTTGTCGTTTTCCCTCATTTTGTCATTCCGAAAATCGTTATACAAAAAAAAAAAAAAGATAAATTTCTACTGAAAAAAAATAAAAAAAAATACATATACTTATACGCCCTGTAGTATATGCACTGAAATATTCCGGCCGACGAATCCCGTGAATGATTAATCGACTTAAGTGATGTACGCTGTATTATGTATGAGGATCGAGACCGTGACGAAACGCAGTATATTAAATTATATCCTTTTTTTTTTTTTTTGTCTGTACACTATTTAACAGTGAATAATCGTGTCGAATTAAAAACGGCGGACGATCGAAAACGGGCGCTCCGACAAGTTCAGTTAGCGAGAAATCCAACTATACAGGCTCCTTTCCAACGCCGTACGTTATTCATCACCCGATGAAATCTCGTACAATTTATTTATAATTTATACACGCGCCCGGCAGCAGCGGAATTAGTAATTTATTATCGTTTTAAATCCGACTTCACAGACGAGGTGCGGGTTTATTTGCGATTTTACACATATACCACCTAACCGCCTGCTCCTCTCTCTCAACACACGATGACGCGTTTAATTAATTTTCTAGCGATTAATTCTGATGTTTCGAGAATATTTACTTCTGTTCTTGGATTCTTCGGATGTCCAATATTTTCAAACGTTCGTCAAACAAACGCGAGAACGAAATTCGCACATGAAATTCGAACGCGCAGTGAATTTTTCTATGGTGAACACCTGGCGAACGCTTCGTTTTTAAATATCGATTGCATATTATGTGTGTTTCCAGAGTGAGTCGGTCATCTATACCAGTTAGAACATCTGGAATTTACTAGCTGTGAATTGTTAAGAATACGTACATTTACCGGGTATACACTGTGGCTAAAATCTGTTATTTATTGTATCATTGTGTACCAGGGGCGTCTTTAGGTCAGTTTTATGGAGGGGGGCGATTTTTCAGATGGAACTTAATACGTCAGAATTTGAGACTTGTTACAGTTCTGACAGAATTGCTTATTTGTGGTTTTATGTACATTGGTTATAAGTAATTTAAAATGCTTCTTTATTTGTGTATAACAAAACAAAAAAATAAGTATATATTATTAAAAAACAATATATAAAAAAAAGATATGCTTAAAGTATTTTAAAAGTGGTATATAAAGGTAACAACTAATTTTGATTGTAAGTTAAAAGGTTACAAATGAATAATAAAAAAACAAAAATATAATAGATAATATATTAATATGATACTAACATTGAATGATTTACATATAATATAATAATAGCATAATCATAAAGTAAAAAGTAGCAATTATAATTAAATTAAATAATAAAGAAGTGAAAACAAAAACACAAACATAAATAAATAAAAGGGATATGAAGAACAAAAATTGAAACAAAAATACTCATAAATAATAAATTTGTATAAATATACAATCAAGCCGAAGAGTATCACTTAAGGTAAAGAATAGTAGAAGAATTTCTGTAATAAGTGTGTTTATTTACTACCAGTTTCGACAATAAGTCATCATTAGGTCTCTTATTGCTTAATACCTGATGATAACTTTTTAATGAAACCGATAGTAAATAAACGCACTTAATATAACAACTCTTATATTTTTATTTAAGTGATACTCTTTGGCTTAATTGTATATTTAAGTATATGTATATACTATATATATATATATACAAATTAATTTAATTAAACAACAAAGTCTATCAGTAGAAGCAAAGCGATCAATAATATTGTCAAAGTTAATAATGTCTGAGAGATGTATATGCAAAAGAGCCAATCGTGTGAGCCTAGACTCCACTCATTCTGCTTCTAATCCATGTTTTCGAACTAATAAAAACCAACATAAACCATAACAGTAATAAAGCAATGAAGCATAGTGCAAAATAATATTAGAGAAACGATTGTGGAGATGAGGAATATCTCATTCCTAACAGATTACAAACGTATATCGCAGAGAATGTGCCGCCAGGTCGCGGTATGTAGCGGACACTGGTTAACACTAGAAAACCTAATCACCACCATTGAACTCTAGAATAGAGTTCGGTAGTCATCACAACGTTTATGATAGGATTATCATGTCGAAATTGTGGACCGTATGTGCTCATGAGGGAGGGAGGCGATCGCTTCCATCGTTCCCCCCCACCACGCCTGTTGTGTACACGAACCCGTTCATCGTTGACATGTAATAGCGTAACAATAAACCGAAGACGAGAAAAAAAAAATCAAAACCCAAATTTAATTTATTAGACTTTGATAATTTCATAAAACGCGAAAATTGTCCAACCGTATTCAAACGTTTCATGTTGTCCGTCGAATAATATTGTACAGGTATCGAATGTTTTTCGAAATCAATATTGCATATTCGATTAGATCGAACGGAACGCGAGATCCAGTGAAAACCGTACGGGCGCGATGACAAAAGCAATCGGTAAAATACATTTTGCCGTCCGCCGTAAAAAAAAAAAAAACAAATTGCTCGAACTGTTAAGCCCGAAGTAGATAAAATTTTATTTTTTTTTTTTGTACTTCCAACGGCAAATTGTAGATTTAATCTGTTTCGGGTCAATTGACAACGAGAATGGAAAATGTTTGCGCCGAAGTGCAGACGAACGCGCGATACTCGCTCGTCGGACGCGCTTATGTCGTATTATCGGTGCGCGTCCTAATTCTTGTCGAAAAGTTCCCCGATGGAATACGAAAAGTTCGTTGTAAATCTTCCGCGACACACTCTCCGCAACGCAGTCGATTCACACAACCCGGCGGAGACGTCGTTCGATACAACTCGTCGGCACGGAGAGGAGAATTCGACGCGTAATTAATTTATTACGTTACGAGCCTCGCGACCCCCCCCCCCCCGGTCGTTGTCGTCGTCACGTAAATTGGTCCAAAAACACAAACCGAACAATCGGAAAACAGTATATGGTTTGTCTTCGCGTCGCCGGAACGTAAATAGCACAAGAAGCCGCGGGGCGTAGTGGATGTCGCCTTGAGTGAATTACTCGGCGACAGGGATTTCACCGAGTTCTGTTATATTATTATGTAGAAATTTCGAAGAATTCGCGTCGCGTTCGATTGCAAACGATTTCGGCGTGATATAATAATATTGACAAAAAAAAAAAAAACAAACGTACACGTCCGTTACGTTTTTAAGGCAACAAAACCCTTCGAAAATCGACATGTAGCCCGAAACGGGGGACATTTGTCAAACACTGTTCGCCCGTTAATATACTACAGCAGAGGAATATATAATTTGGTAAAAATTTCAACACTCTACGACGACCATTAAGGCGGTGGCCGCACACGAGCGACTTTTAATTACTCCCCGAGGTCGTTTTTACACACGACTTTCGTCCGATAAACAAAAAAAAAAAAAATAATAAAAATATGGTTATTTCGTTACGCGACGCGCGTTCTATAGTTTCTTCCTTTTACAGTATCGCTGTTATATTCGATCGCAAAATCACGCGTATAACTCCTAAAGTTGCGTTGGACATTGGACAGAGTACTTATTTTCTTTGCGATTAAATAATAATAATAATAATAAAAAAATGAATACAAATTTGAATTTCGCGTATTTATTGACGGTTAACAGTATTTAATTGTCAGAAATCATCCATTGCTCGTAAAACGTTCAATAAATTAAAACATTAATAATTTAATACCATAAATAATGACTTTGAATATTTAAACGTAAAACATGATGTTTTACATAATCGTAAGGATTAGATATATCTTAAACGTAAATTGAACATAATACGTTTAAAAACATTTTAATTATACACAAGTTTTAAAAACAATAATATTAATGTTACGATTGTTTTTTTTTTGTTTTCAAATAATTCAATTCACCATTTGTACACGATTGCTCCTTTTTTTAATTCTATGTCTCTTTTATTGCGATATTCATACATTTTCTCCGCGTGATTTTTTTCCAATAAGCATAAGGAAGTAAAGTCGACAAGGCGTGTTTTTTTTTTTTTTTTTTTAAATAATTCATCGGATGGTCAGATTTAACCAAAATCCAAATCGCGTCACACGGATTTTTTTTTTTAATTCTTAACACATTTTTACCCGACGAAAATAATAGTCAACAGGTTCTTCGGTTATTTTTAAATCTCTTGATTTCGGCATTAAATTATTATTGGCTATCCCCGTGCGTGTTATAACGCGGTGTATACGCGAGCGCGGTGTATACACCTACTGTAACGCAATAATACTGCGTATAAAACAATACTCTAATAGTTTGGCCGTAAACGATGAATATGATTCTGAGGGATTACGCCGTCGAGATGGCGTGCGTACACTTAAAGGGATTTCGAAGAGGCGATCCGTACGACGTAAGCATATTTAAACGTGTACAAAATACACACCGTATAAATACATTTTATGCGGTATTATTATTATTATTATTATTATTATAGTACCGAAACGAGCAAGTCGGCCCCGTGGTGGTGGGCGAGAGTGGTTGTCGGTGCTCGATATTCGCGTTTCCTGCAGGGTTTCTGGCATTCCGATGGTCGCGTACTTGCGGGGCCGGATTTTGTAGACACCGTTAAAGGCGCTTACTCAAAAACTTTCGTAGGATCATCGCGCGAAATCACATAATATTTAAAAAAAGATAGTGTTTTGGATTTTGAGGGAAAAATGTATTGGTTTTATAACGATGTAGCCAAAAATTCTATCCGAAAAAAGTACTCCGATCTTTATTGTGTCGAATTATTTTCCAGTAATAAATTACATCTAATTAGTACTTTAGAAAAGTTATTTTTCGATTTTTTTTTTTCAATACTCTTTTTAAGCGACAGAAAAAACTATCTAAAAATTACACAAAAACTAAAATAAAGCAATTTTGTCAAAATCGATTATCCTTGTTTTTTTGTAATTTTTAAACTAATGATCCTATAAACTTGAAATTTTCACCAAATATCTAACTCTGTACTGTATTAAAAACGGATATATTCTCCCTTAGTTTCACACACATGAAACATAGCAAAATAGACATTTCCTACTTACAACGGTATCGATCGTTCGGTGTTGACCATCCAGACCGACCTATCTAGTGACGCGATAAGAAATTTGAAAACATATTTGAAATCCTCGTGAAGTCTATTTGAGGTCGAATTTTCCACGTTTTTAATTTTTTCACATAAATCCTTAAAAATCAATAGAAAAATTTTAAAATAAAAAACTGGCCAATAATGAACTTTTAAAGGTTTCGAGATAAAAAAAACGTCATTCCATAGTAAAATTTACGACGAATTCAAATCCGTTTTCAAGTTTCTTGTCGCACCTCTGGATCGATCGGTAAGCTGGAAGTAGGAAACATGAATTTTGCTATGTTTCGTGTGTGTAAGACGAAGGAAAAAAATGCCCGCTTTCAATCCCCTTAACAAGACAAATTAAAGTGGGGATTCTGGAGTCACGGAGCTAATAGTAAGACCGCCGGTATCGCGTTTGTTCGCGGAAATATTTCACTACAATTCTTTGAGCGCTTCCGATTCCGCGTCTTCGTATACTTTCCGGAAACATTCTTTATCTTTATCTAATATCTGTAAAATATTTAGATTATTAAATTACGTATTTCTGAAAGTACGATTTGTTTATTGTATCGTCATCCTGGACGCACTCCATATGGAAAATTAAACAATTTTCATTGGCGTTTTTACAAAATCAAATGTTATTGAGAACGAAAAATAAATAAATGCAGTTACATAAAAACTCGTCAAAATATAACTAATATAAATTAGTAGTAGTAGTAAAGAAAAAAAAGAAAGTGTATATTTTAAGCGGAAAGTCAATAAATTAAATTTGAAAACATTTTAATACTCTGTTATATAAAGTGGGCCAGCAGGATGTGTTTCGTTTTCGCATATCGTTTTTGAAATATACTTACCTCGGGCATCATGGGTTGTTTAATCGCAGTGGGAATTTTGAGGTATTGAATCACGTTGACTTTCAGCAATCCGTTGACCCAAACGCCCTCCATAAATTGATTTTTGTCTTTGAATACGTAAATTCCCTTGCCATGCTTCACACTGTTACACCATTGTCCGTAGTAATAGTTTCCGTTTACTGTATTGTCGATATTGAGAGCAGCAAAAAGTATACGGAATGGTTGCAAAAAAGAAATAAAAACGTTTACTCGTTTTAATATAGCAACAGAGTGATTTATTATATATATATAGTAAATTATATCTATACATATCGTCGATGTCAAGAAAGATCGTCTCTGTGTGTATTAGAGTCAAAAAATTTAAATTAAATTGAAATGCCATAATCGTAGTATCTCTTTAGGAAATCGATCATAAATCATACTCGATCGATTTCCGATTAAAGTCTAAAAAAATGTATCGTGCCTCAAGTGCTGTGTACGACAAAATTTTTGTGAATTAAGTTAGACTTTGAGATTTTAGAATTGTATTGTTTTTGATCCGAAAGCAATTATATGAACCATTAAATCGTTTTGAGCAAAGCTATTATTACTATATTAATGAGCTACGATTAAATAATAAAAAATTATACTTAACGATTGTGATAAGAATAACGTTAAGTGCATGGTATAATAGTAAGGATTGTAATAACGTTTTTTATATGCATGCAACGTAAACCAGAATAATTATTATCGATTTTTATAGATTACGAAATCTTGTATACGAATTTTGAGTACAAATGACATAAAGAAATATTTCAAATATAATACGCGTGAAATTAATGAAGTTTGCCGTATATAGAGATTTTTAAGAGTTTATTAAAAAAATAATTATCTAAATCGTAATTTTACGAATGTTTCATACGCGATTAAGAAATAGACTATTGCAAACAAATATTTCTCGTGTTTTGAAATTTGAAAGAAAAAACTTTTTTATTTTATGATAAAAATTTTTCTAATATTTAACCAAAAACCTAGAAAAATTAAATGTTTTAATGATTTTAAAATATAATATAGCTAAAACAGGCTTTTTGTATTACAATTATAGGCATTGGGTACACAATTTTTTAAGATTTAATTAATTTTCAATCATAAAAATACTGGGAGCTTTTGAAAACGTTAAATATTCAGCTCGAAGCTGTTTGTGATATTTCGACAATTTCCACAATAGGCCTTATAAAATCATAACAAATAACTGATAAATATTTCAAGTATTTCGTGGGAAATAGTGTCTTTGGAATAACATAAAAAAATAAACCTTATACCTCCTACGAACGATCCTATGCCGTGATACTGATCATTGTGCCAATCGCCCCGATATTTGGTACCGTCGTTATAGTCCATGGTCCCGTAACCGTTTTTCATTCTGATGCCGACCACTGTATAACTACCATCGTAAATGCCGTCCTTCAGGTAACACTTGCCATTAGCCTTTGATGACAGAAACACAAACGCATTTACAGTACTTTTGTCATATATATATATATATATATTGTACAAATCAGCCTAATAATAGAAAATAACACGGTCATGGAGGATAAGTTAGGATAACTATGGTATAAATAACTATTTTAATTATATTTAAAACGTATGTACGAACAACAAGTAGCTAAATAATAGAAATAAAGCGATATATACGAATTAGCAATTCAAATTGAAATTCGACGTTTGGCGAGAATTTTGGCTTGGAAAAAAAACGGCTAACGGGTATCGGGATTGATAAAAAAATGATCGTGGCTGAAAATGACTTTTTGGGCGTTGGGCAAGTTGTAACACGAAGTTATTATCTTCTGAGACCGTAATAGATCGAATAGATCGATGCGGCTATTAACATTTATAGTCGATAAATTGCCACTATACATCGTTTAACGTTTACCGTATACATACAATTCGATTGTTGAACCATTCTCCCATGCATATGATCTTGTACTGATTGCCTATTTTTTTTTTTAAAACACCGTAACCGTTTCTCTTGTTGGCTGCCCAATATCCCACGTATACTTTTTGCGTGAGGTAATTCATTATTCCATATCCTGATAGTATAAAAATATATATAATTAATTTGGTGAATTTTTTTTTTTTATTTATATTTTTGAAACCAAAATCACAAAAACAATACACTTTTATCGCGTAAGTATGTTATTCGACAACTGCGTTGTCATCTTCACCGCGAATCAACTACTACTACTACTAAACCGTCAGACACCCGTATTTATACAATTTTCTATCTGCGATGACGTCGCCAGAAAACGATCCGCGCCCACCGCGAATCTATGCTGCCGCCATCTGGTTTACATTATATTAATTTTAATAACGAATGTATATATAAAAATAATATAATATATAAAATAGTCACACGATTTCAAACATATTTTAGCATTGATGCTTTTAGGTTCTAAAATTAGTTTTAAAAAGCATTTAACAATCTATTAAATTCTACTTTCCAAAAAAATGCTCCAATACGTATTCAACTTATTCTCAGTAGTTTTTATCGGAGCGTTTACGAGATGGTGTTATGTAACGCCATGTGCCGTATTTTTAATTTTTATATATTGCATTTAATTACAAATACACACGCGCAAAAAAAAAAAAAAATAAATTACCTGATATAAGACGAGTTTATTCTATCTGATTATTAACAGTAATACTGTTCTGTTGAAATGTTGTTATATTCAATTACGTATCACGGTGAATGAACATAGTAAGTTGTAAAAAATAAAATGTGATTTTTTAAAAGAAAAAAAAAAGATAAATATAGCGATAGAATAACGACAAAATGATAATGTGGTACTCTAATCGCCTTGGTCGCAGACAAATAATTCAGAATTGACCGATCAAATAAAATATTTTTTATTAATAAAATATATTACCGACGATTTCGAATTACAACGTTTTAGATTAAATTTTCTACGCCAATAGGTATATGAGATAATATCCGATATGTTCAATCGAATAAATACTATGATTTATTTGCTGTTTCAAAGAAAGAAAAAAAAATAGCAGTTTCGAAAACAAATATAACGCTCCTGTAATATTTATACGCGTAAAACGTGTTTGGCGCGCTTAGCCGTATTTTTATCATATAAAATGCAATAAAAAAAAAGTTTGAAACATTGGTTGATTGGTTGTTTTCGAACGAACAGAGCGAAAATTTTCTCTGGCACATAAATTTATTTTTTTCTTTCTTCTTCCCCGGAATAGCTTTTACTCACGAATTGTTTTACCATAGGTTGTACACCACGGTCTGTATATCATATATTATATATATATATTTTATCTATTCCGAGTACAAAATCGTGTATGCGCATATATATACGGGAATCATTGCGGTGGTTTACACATTAAAAAGTTCTTTCTGCGCGTGGATTTTAAATCGCGCGTTTTTTTTTCCTTTCACATATACTTTTTGTTCAAAGAACAGAAATAAAAAGTTTTCACATTTATTTATACAATATATATTTAATTACATCGGATCATTTTATTATCATATAAAAGAATAAAAAAAAAACTTACACACTAATCGTATCTAACTGTGTATATATACGTATATACATATTTACATTTACTTTATGTGGTTTTTTTTTAACGCACGCGTTCGATTCGGTTTAATCAACTTCCTCACTACCCCCACGTATTGTGTATACACGTAAATATAATTTTTTTTTTCTCTGACTAAACTCCCCACCAGTCACTCTATTCTCAATAAACACGCATTTGTATTATTACGCCATTACGTGTATATTTATTTAATGAAAAAAAAAATCCGTGTATATATATATATATACACGCGTCTATATAATGCAATTAATGTCATTTCGCTCGAATTCTATTACAAATACTCGTTTTTATTTTCACATTAAATAGAAATGAAAAAAAAACCTTCGTGCGCCTCTGCAAGTATCGATCTATTCGCGCGCGTATATGTGTGTAGGGGCGCAACTGGAGCTCAAATTTTTTGCTTTTAAGCATGCTAAAATTATACAACGCTCATTCATGGAGCTACCGCACCCGTTAATTTTTGCATCATTAAAATCGGATCAGTCGACGAATTATAAACGCCGGCAATCGATATTGGAAGCGAAGGGGAACTTACTGGTGTTAAAATTTCCACCCCGTGCAAATTACAAATTATTTACAAGTTTTTCTGTTTATTATTATTTATACTATAAATATAATAATAATGATATAGTTTTTGGGAGAAGGAAGGCTTTATGTTCTAAAGATTTCCCTTGGGTGCTCCACTGCGTGTTAGGGACGTTTCGGTCGATCGACACTCTTGAGACAATCTATTATTAGATGATCCAACGGTAAACAGAAAAAAAAATCAGCGGCCTAACACATCACCATCATTGGCGAGCCGAAACGTCATCTTAGATCTCTGGATCTATATCACTCGTAATTGGCAGTGCGTCCCACATGACCCAGGAATTAGATTGTGAAACAAATACACTTGAGCGTAAAAAATCAATTAGTGAAATTGTGTACAGTCCAGCTGGATTCATCGTACGATGTTCAACATCATTTTAAACGTAATACTTGTTTTTGAATCGTATGGATATTGTAAGCATTATTATTAATTATTAATTAAACGTAAGTTTTTTCATTTAAAAGTACAAAAATGATGAGAAACAAATCATCGAAAAAATATATAAATGTAAAGTATTCGAATTGTTTTTTGAACGTGTTCGGGGAACGGCCAAAGCCGTATTTTAAATGTCTGCCTAATGAACTGCAATGAAAATAATATTTAAATTCTTTAATATTTGTCCAGCGTTAAGTGTTTAATTAACTAAAAATAATTTTTGAATCGTGTGTCTCGGCCGTTTCGCGCCGTACAATTAGGAAAACGCGTGGAAATTTTAATACGTTTTTTCTTCCATTTAAAATGCATTATTTTATGCGTAGAAAAAAAGAAAGCGGTCCGCGGAGTGTTGCGGATATCGATTAAAATGAAATACTCGCGGATAAAGATTCTAGAGTTTTGTTATTGCCATACATTTTTGATAGCTATTACAAATCATTGCATCCGATAATACTATTTTCTGAACGAAGCTTCGGTGTAATATTATTTATCTTTAATAATACAGCGTGTACTGTGTATAGAATGTAATATAATTAACAGGATTTCAACATGAATTTAAATTATTAAAATATAATTTTAATATAACTTTTTACAATAACCGTAGGTAACTAAAAATTTTCAAAAATTGTTTTCGTCAATATAGTAAAATGTTAAATGTTTGGTAAAAATTTAAACACTCTAGGACCATTAGTTTTGAACGAACGTAATTGTTCACAAAAAAATAAATAAATAAAATACACTTTGACGAAAAACTTGAAATGTCTGACTTACAATTTTCAAAAAAATTTTGAATAGCTTGAAAGTAACGCGCACGTTTGACATTGTATTAATTTTTTAATTCTCGAAAAACAAAAAATACTTCATTTTCAAATAAAATACCTAAATACCTATAAACTATGAGCAAAATTGAAAAAAAATAATATTTTGAAATTCTCCCTCCCCCCCAAATATAATATAAATTTACATATTTGATGAATATTTCAAGTCTTTATGTGACAATTGGTTTTCAAATTACGAAGAAACAATAATTAGAGGTTTAGACGAGATCGCGTTTTTACGTCATTTTCGACATTTTTTTCCCCGGCGCATTTGAGAAAATCGAAAAACTATCATCTCCTTAAAATATCAAATGGATGGCGATAACTCGTCACCGGACACCGGGTGGCAGTATCGCAAAGATCGGAGCGCTATTGATTATGGTAGAAATTTTTTTCGTGTACACACATCATTGCAAAAACGGATCGTTGCATAAAACCGATAGTACACACTCCACTAAGAATCTCATATATCTATTGATCCTATTTTATGACAAAGCGCAGCGGACTGACCTTGTCTCATGTCGTCTTTCCACTCTCCTTTGTATATGCCTTGGCTGTCCTTCACGTACTTCTTATATCCGTTTTTCATGGTCGTCCGCTCGATCTGCTTGACCCTGGACGGTTTGTGGACGCGATTAGCGAAACAGTACGTCATGGTTCCGCCGGTGTCGGAAATTCAATATCGTGATGTGCGCGAAATGCTGTTCGAGTCGAAGTGTCGGAAAACTAATATAACGCTCGGTGTTATAGCTGTACAGTTGTTTCTTAGCAACGGTGTGGGTCCGTTCGTTTTATTCCCCACCGTTGTTACTACCAGGTCAGCTCCGCGAAAGACGGCGACGTGTCGATTACCGCGGGACACACGGGGACGAGCGTAACCCTTTTGGCTTTTCGTTTTGCGTTTTACACGAATGAGCGACTCCGTAAACGAAAACGTTGCTCTCGTATATTCTGCGTTTGAAAATCGACCGGCGTCAGTGGCGTGGCCAGAAATCAAAGTCAAAGCCGCGGGGAGGAGGGGAGATATAAACGTGATATAATTTATTATGATATATATATATGTGTGTGTGTGTGTGTGTCACATTCACTACACGTTACTTTGACAAGACGAAATAGTTGAGTTGACGACAAAGACGAGTTGAAAAAACGAAAATTTAAATTGCGTATTTTGCCAGTTTCAATAGGAAAATTAGCGTATTTCTTAATTTTTATGATTTGTATTCGTGCGTACTTGATATACATATATAATTTTTTTTTCTTATTCTCTTACTATTATTATATATATATATATATATAAAAAAAACATTCAAAGACGTTTTAAACTCCACTGGCTGCGCCGCGTTCATATTTTGTAGGTTTACAATTGTTAACACGCTGGCGTGTAATACGGTGTTGGAGAAAATTCTTCCATTCCGTCCGCCTAATCGATTGTATAACATTTTGCAGACTGTTAAATCGAAGCGGTGGAAAAAAATTGATACCGGTGTGTCCGCGCGCCAATTCGAATTATCTTTCGTTAGTGATATCCGCGTTCATAGTCTTTTCCCGAGATTCGCAGTGTGATCCAGAGATCCAAAAAAAAAAACGACATGCCCAATGAAGTGTAGCTGTTTACTTTTTTTCGTTTTATACGTAAATAATTTTCACAACAAACGACTTCGCTCGCAAACCTGAATTTCAGTTAGCTCGTAATTTTTTTCTCTCTAACGTCCTCGTTAAGATATTGCAATAAAATTGTCTTTTGTATTTTAAAAGCGTATTATAACAAAAAACAAAAAAAAATGTGTGCTGCATTCGATTTTCTATTCTAGCTGCTAATTTAAATCAGCGTAAGAATACGTATTATTTAAATTATCTCAATTAAAAAAAAAATGACAATAGTTAGACTACCCGCTGGATGTTTAGATTTATTTCTCTGATGTCGAGATATGAAAAACAAACTATTATCAGCTATGAATATTAAAAATAACAAGGCACGTAGTATACTATCGTAGGTCCTTTTTTATTGTTTTAACACACACCTGAATTTTAGCGTTCTGTAATCCGAAATGGAACAAAAATATAATTACGGACATTTGTCATCAGTGGTGTATTCAAAGGATCAGGCCCAGGTGGAAAATATTACGAGATGATTAACTTTTGAGTGTTTTTTATAATAAAAATAAATACGTCCATATGTATGTTATAGAACATAAGTTATTAGGAAGTAGGTTAAATAGATCAATTTGTCTTACTATGAAAAAATCATAGGCACACACTTGCGAATATGTGCTGTTGTGTAATTTATATTATTAAGTAGATTATTAATGATGAATAGTGTAGTTAATTTCGAGAGGACTGGGCAAATACGGATATGTGTCTAGGCTATTGCTAAATCCACCGCAGATTATATTTCACCGTCTATATGTTATTTTATTAATTTCCCGTTGTTTGAAATCGTATTATTATTTTGGAAAGGTGGTGTGAACAGCTTGAATCACATGACTCTTTTATAATAGTCGAAGGACTTAACCATCTCCGAAGATTTAAGCTGATTTCTCCAATGCTTGGGTTTCAATGAAAACACCATTTATTCGTAATGCTTTTGCGGACAATTACAATGACCATTGAGAAATTGAGAAGTGTTCGCTTGAATAGCACAAATGAAATTACTATAAAATCCATGTCCATAATTCTATAGTGGTTAGTGATTCAATAATCATTATTTCAATAAATTCTGATGCAATATCTCCAGGTATTATTAAATGTAATATAGAAATATCGACATTTTCGATTACCGTAAATCATTTGAATACTGCTGTTCATAAAATAAACAATTGGCCGAAATTAATTTTTTTTTTTCATATTTCATCATAATATATAGTTCGTTATGCCGATCGATAAATGATCTACAACACTAAAAATAATGGTATTTGAGATTTTATTTCGACAAAATCATGTTTGGTTACTGTAATATTTAATGGCGAATCCCTGGCTCGTGACTTTTGACTTTACCTCTCAGCACGCGCTTAAATTGTTTAAAATGACTGAATGAATTGTGATTATTTTTTTTTTAACTTATATTTATCCTAGGTTGTCCGATAAATAAGGCACACGGTTATTTTTAACGTAAACAATGGACGTTATCGGTATGAAATTTCAAGAAGTGATAATTTAGGTAACAAACGACGTATATATATATTTTAGATATTTAATATATTTTTGTATCTTATTTATCGGACAGCCTACGCATAACGCTTGATTGCGAAATCGTTTTTTCGTTTAATTCTAAGAGCAAAAGTTGATGTCCAATGGGATATGTGTGTTTTTTACATGACAGGAACATGACTCAAATGTTCTTCTTACAATAATAATAATAATAATAATAATAAAATGTCATTTCACCCAAATACAATCTACGATTTATGCGGAAATAAAAAAAGAATTGTTAATAATAATTATTATTTTAAATTGCTGCCCATTTTCTAATAAACGTGTACCTAAAAGAAAATAAACGATTCAAAACCGACTGAATTTAACTAAAACGTACATATATATATATCTGATAAATTGTGCATATAAAATTAATCGTCTGCTAAAATAATATCGCAATTAATATGATTTTTGTACGACGAACATTTTAATGGATCGAATATTAAAGTAATTTTTATAAATCACATATATGTATACTTGTATTATTAAGTGCTTTCAGCAGACAAAGAGAAATTATGGCAGGCAATTATCGTTTATCATCTCTTATTCCTTGTAATAAAATTCGATTTATTTCCACGCCAAAAAATCTATTTTTCCCGACTCGATTTCAATGATAATTTTATTTATTGTAAAACGAAAAATTATTATGGTTTTTTTTTTCGATTATTATTATTTTTGAGTTGTCGTACAAAACACTATTTTGTTTTGTAATTAGGAGTTAAACGTAATAATTCTACTTGATAAAATGTTAATATTGTTAATGTTTAATTAGTTCCGTTTAACATTTGTATTTTGTAATATTATAAAATATATTATTTAAAAGAAATTAAAAAAAATATACGAGTATATATATATATTAAAAAAATAGAAATTTGCTTTGCGGCTTCATATATATTTGTAAAAATTTGAAATATATTCTTTGCAATTCGTAGAAAATAAAAAGATCGAGAATGAATATCAGGTAAATACCAATTTAAAAATCAGTGTTAAAATTGGAAAAAGAATCGGCAATGCTTATTCGTTTGACAATTAGGTATTTTTACATTTTCTACTATATATATATATATCACGAAATATAATGAACACAAATAAATTATCAATTCATATATCTGTAGATCACATATACTTGATTCAATAATGGCTCTAGACAGGGCCGGATTTAGGAGGGGGGCCAGGGGGGCCCCGGGCCTCCACAAAATGAGGGCCTCCACTTAATGGGATTCTTTTGCAACCAAGTATAAAACACAATATAATATTTGCAAAATAAATTTAAATCACAAATTGAATAAAATTGTTCAATCATTTATATAGTAAAATTAAAGTAATTTAAAATCGATTATTATGACTTGTAGAGTAGGATAAGCGATAAGCGATAAGGTATGGTTTTCAATTTTGAGAAAAACAGTTATAAATAAAAACACATATAACTTGTATAGCAAGCCGCCTGACCGCTGTTGTAGATAAATACGTGTAAATGTTAATATATTATTAAATTAAATTAACTTATAGTAATATATTAAATATATGTTATCGAAATATATTATATACATTTAAGGTGGGCCCAGGGCCCCCACATTCCTAAATCCGGCCCTGGCTCTAGATCATTGCGCCGAAATATGTTTATTTTTTGATCCACGTCGTGTTAAGACACGGATTCTTAATTTCCGTGATTAATAATGAACAGAGTTAAACATTATATAAGTATAAATCTCATTCATATTCAGTTCAAGTGCCTCAGCGCTATATTATGTTTATAAATTCAATATGAATGTTTGTATTATATACTAAAATTAAAAAAGTTACTTACAAATTAATCGGAATACCGTTTAATAATGTGTGTGTGTATATCGGACTATTTTTGCGCGAAATCGCTATAAACCAATAACTTCTTGACTTTCCACGGAAACGTGAAAACGCGCGATTCAAAAGTCTTTAGAATAAATAAATACAAATTATTATTCTTCTCCGGAACTTTGTTATCGGGCTAAAAACTAAATCTCGTACCGTGTTTGTGTTAAAAATATTAAAATGTGTGTACTCATTGAGCTCGGTATTGAAACGGAACCGGGGTCGATTAATATTCAATTGCGCGTTGCTCGTTATGAAATTCCGTATTAACAGGAAACATTCAACATAAATTTTTACTATCATTTAACGAATCGTTGGGATTTTTATAAAACAATCACGTGTGCAGCGTCTAAAATTAATGTGTTGGAGATCGAATATTTCCGGAAAAAAGGCGTTATAGTCAACTTAATTGAAAACTAGTTAGAATATTTTATGTGTCTTTACAGACCATTTAAGACTTTTTGTTGTTCTATACGCAAACCTTTTCATCTTTCTCTGTCATATAGTGTGCTCCGACCTTCCTCTCGGTAATAATAACTGCGGCGTTTGATGTTATCTATTATAATCGTAGTTAATTCAATGTAATTCAGATAACTTCACTTTTGAATGTAGTTAAATTTAATCGAAGACGTTGAGTTTAAAGTAAAAAAAAAAATCCTAAAAGTTAATTTTTAAAATAATTAAACGTTAAGTGACTCGATTTAAATCTATTCAATCTTAATACAGTCCAATTTTGATTTTTTTCTGGCTGACAAATGGAATATTAATTTTTTTTTCTCAACGACCTTATTGCGAAATCGCATGACAATTATTGGTCGCACTCCTTTGAGTTTATACTCGTATATCGCGTCAACCATCAATATTAGCCATTAATGAATTATACCGCTAAAAATACTTATAATATGTATCACGCATTCGATGTTCGTTTATTACATAATACGCGTCGCTTCTTAATAACGAACAACATTGCCCCTTTATATGTTTAAAAGTTATAAAAGCATTTACAAAACTTTCGAAACGAGACATTAAACCACAATTTCGTGTACGTGTGCAGAACTGCGTACATTTTTGTGCGCGTGTATTAACTCTAAACTCGAATCGAATAATATTTGACCCGAAAACTAGTAATTTACTACTCATTGTATAAACGCTCTTTTTTGTATATATTGTATTCATATATTTGATGTGTGTTCTATGTCGGAAAAAAAAACGGTATAAGTGTTCCGCAAAAAAAATATTAACGTTTTAATTTGATCTACGGGAAAATGTAATATTACGTATCTATTAATGAATTATGTTTATATGGGATTTTGTTTCGCAATTATTATGTTGTAATACAAAACACTGCAGGAGAATTTTTCGGATAATTATTGTTCACGACGAGTAACGTTTGATCAATCCAATCGTTCGTTACTATCGGATTTGGCTGTAAAAATAAAAACAAATTTTACTTGAAATTAAAAATTAATCGATTAAAGTATAACGCTTTATATTAAAAAAAAAAAAAAAAAAATTATAATAAATAAAAGTTTAGAATTATAAATAATAAATTATTTCTTATATAAATATATTGATGGTCGCGTAATACTTTATAATGAATGTACATCAGTGATTGATGAGCCACTCATAATGCCCGACGAGGTCGTATAACAATAGCTAAGGTTATCATATTTTCGAGCCCATTTAAATTGTCATTTGGACTAATAATATTATACAGAACACGTTGCGTGAATTCACACGGTCTCGATATTCGCGAAAACGCGCGTCTGTAATTAAAAATAATCGGAAAAATATTTGAAAAAAATATATACACGCGTAAAGTATTTCGAGAAACAGACGGGTAAAAAACGTTAAATGATCTGGACACAGTAAAACACGTCCGCGGTGGTAACGTAGCAATCGATCCGTAGCATCAATTGCGCGATGGAGAGACTGGCGAGGCCGTACAAGAGAAAGAACAACGAACGACGTGCGCGCTAAGCGCGATGAAGTTTTTTCGGGACGTTATCGATTTTCACGTAGTCGATAATAATTTTTCGATTTTCACCGAAATCGTCGGATAAAAGTCGCGCTTTTGCGCGAAAAACGGATATTATACATATTGAGTAAGTTGAACGGGACGAGCCAGGACGACGGCAGAACGCGCAAACACGCGGTTTCGTTGGTCGTTGGTCTCCGACTCGTGGAAATTTCTGATTTTTTTTTTTTTTGTTCACGGAGAACCGAAGCGGTTTACACGCATATTTTTTTGTGACACCGGCAAAAGGGATTCACACGAATAGTGAAGTGAACGGCGAGTTTTCGGCGTTGGCTTACGACATACATTTTCAAGAAAAAGACCACACGCCGGTTTTCGTTCAAGCGTTCTACGTCAATGTACTCTTCCGGGTTCATGTTTTCAATGGTCCCTGAAGGATCCCGGCAGAATTATTTCGCCGTGCGCGCCGCGAAATACTGTTGGCGGCAACAGGAGCTGAAACGAGATCATTCGGGATCGACGGACAAGGTCGATGTACTGTTGGCGATAAAAACGAACGTTAAATTTTATTCTTATGATTACGACGATTAATAGAATTTTCGTTATTAAACGTTTGATAAAATTACTCGATCGTCTTATTCGACGGACCACTGCTCAGGCGTGTAGTAATACACCTGTCGTAATATTATTGTATTACGAGCATAACGTGTTTCGCTGGTTTTGCAATCGAACGGTTGTTAGAGAGCCGTGCGTTTTAGAACGACTAGAACTCCGTTCGAAAATATAATAATTAGTTTTAATCCAAATCGGATTATTAAAACGGTATTACAATTGAGACGGAGAATCGAAAGCCTTTAAAAACGTATTTTATACGTTAAAACTCGACGCATCACAACACAATATTACGAAATTTCGCGTCTTTTTTTTTTTTGTATGTCCAGTATTCCGGCGATGAATTTAAAAAAAAAAAACAAAATATAGAGAAATAAACCGATATTCGTTCAGAATCGCGTGTGTAGAAAATACAGTGATTAAACGCGTCCGATAACTATTCGCTACGTTCCGGTCGAGAAGTCCGACTGAACGCGTTTACATGTCAATTTGTAGACGTATCGATTTAATAAAGAACAAAATATTGATGAAGCGGATTGCCACGTTGACTGACACGATGATCGGTTATTATTGTATTGTGTTTTACAATTTTTCTTTTTCTTTTTCTTTTTTCTCATTAGCCGCCGCCGCCGTCGTGGTCAGCGTAAGAAAACTCGCGCAAAATCAAATTACACTCGAACACAATGAACCGCGGCTTTTGATATTGTCAAAAGCACGTTTCTCGTTCGGAAATAAATTTCGTCTCGCGTTCCTCGTTCCTCATTCAAGGACCATTTACTTAGATTATTATCGAGTAAATCAAAACGCATTGTGTGTGTGTGTCGTAGTCGTCGTAGCGAAGAACGACGAGGAAAAAAAAGCAACTGCACTGCGTCGTGATATACGCGACGGGGAGACGTGAAAAAGGCCGAAATAAAAACGAAAATAATAATTATACGAACGGATCTCGCGATTTATCGTGTACGAGAGAACGTGTCTCGCGTATATTATATAAAATTACGATGTCTGTAAGAAAATTAGTGTGTTCGATTGCGATTAAATACAACCGAGACGATATAAAATAATTTTTCAATAAAAAAAAAAAATATTTCTTTCCGAGCAAGCCGGGAGCATATGAATCGGTTATCCGTTCGAATTTCCGAGTTCACAATTCCTTCACGTCTCGTTGTCGTCTAACCGATTTGAAAATGTTTTTTTTTTTTTATAGATAGCAGTTTTTAGAATTGCTCGTTTCTCGTAAAACGTTTATTTTACAAATTTACAATTTCGGTTTTTCTATCGTCTAAAATACCATCGCAATACGATGTACCGAGCAAATTTTGTTTTTTTTTTCTATATTCGTTGCTCTATAGGTACACATTTATTTGTTACTCCCTCCTTGTAATGGATCAAAAAAATAAATAAAAATTACATATTAAGTACACTTTATGTACTACGCAAATTTGCAGTACAATATAGTTTTTCGTGTAATAATAAACCAAGGAATAATAAATAATTATTGATTCTGGTTTAAGGGTGGACGACTGTCCGGATAACTTTTTTTTTTTTTTGACAAAATTGGTTTCTTCTGTAATAGGATAAAAGAAAAAAAGTCACGCGTACGTACGCGCGTGCAACAATATTATATTTCTCTCATAATTCGTGGCTGACATATTAATGAGTTATCCGATTGCGATTCATTTTGGTACGCGACAAACCTGCGAATTCCGGATTTTATACGGTTGTTACAGTGACCGGTGTAAACGTATATTTGTCTTCTTTTTCACCTCCTCCGTATACAATCAATAAATGTTGAGTAATCTACACCGATAAATATCACGCGAAATAATAAAACTTTATATTATACCAAAAATCGGTTACTAAAAATAAAAAACCCTTTGGTCGCTCTCCTAAATATGCCAATGGTCATATATACATACATATATATATATATATATATATATATATATATATATATTAAATTAGTCGAATTATTTTAAAACGCTTTCAGAGTAAAAATGAATGAACATTTTTTTTCTTTTTATAACTATTATATCGCATATACTTATTTATTTTTTTTGAAATTTAATTAAAAAGGCAAATATACATTTATTTTTCGACACTAATATATAGTAAACGATATTTATTGATAATAATAATAATAATATTGTACGGCACCGGGACACGAAGAAGAAGAAGAAGAAGAAGACAATCGTTTGCCTGTATAGTGCTCGTATATGTATATCCGTTCTGTAATTCTGTACACATGGAGATTATATACACACTTGGCGGGGGAGGAGAAAGGGCTTAAAGAAAATTACGATGCTTATACAATCGGCGCGTGTGTGTATTATTATCATTATCATTATTATTGTTATTATTATTATTATTATTATTATTATTATAGACGATATAAACGGTCGCATATCCACCATGGTGGCGTAGTAGAAAATAATAATAATATAATAATAATAATAATAATAATAATAATAATAATAATAATAATAATAATAATATTATAATAATAATAATAATCATCGTTTTCGGGGTCGTCGTAAACACTATTTAATGAAATATTCAAAACGGTTTTCGCCTCCGCGGCCGAGATAACACAAAAGGACGATGACGCGTTATCGAACCGCAGCGATACAATGCGGCAACGAGAGATCACTCCCCCCGGCCGTCAGTGAACGGCGGCGGCGGCGGCACCGAATTCCGACGGACGTACGGACGCCACGGCGGCCCCCTGCACCGCGCCGTTGTCCGCGCACACGTACGCACTGGCCGCTCGCAGCCGCCGCCGCCGCCGCTGCAGGTGATAAATGACGGACGACGGATACGGCCAATAATAATCCGTTTTTGTGTACCGTACAGGTCCCTTCCGCCACGCGCGCGCCCTTCCCCCGCCCGCCCGTCCGTACCTTGGCGCCGGTTTTTGCATTTGAAAGGTCATAAATTATCACGCGCCATATAACGTATAGTAGTCGTCCCACACGTACCACCGGGTTGTCATCCGACCGACCGATGGCGGCGGCGGCGGTGGTGATGACGAGGAGGAACGACCGAAATGCGATTCTCTCTCTCCCTGCGCGAATAATAATAATAATAATAATATTGTATAAATTATTATTATTATAATACCTATTCGATCTTATCAATTATCATCCGGTCCACGGTGAACGACCTCGTGGTTCGCTATTAAGATGTACTGGACGCCGGACGAAAACGGAAAACGCGAATCACTAGAACGCTTTTCATATTACGACGTGTCAAACGCACTTGTTCAGCAGCCCACTAGTGGATTCATTGTGTACCGATTTAATAATTACCACCTTACGTAGTCCTTATCCCCTTGTATTTGACATCTTATTGTCAAATCAGTAGACAGTAGCGGTGGTAATATCGTTAATAATTCTCCTAATTCTCGGCACGGACGTATATATATATAATAGACTGGCATCGATTTGACGGGATGGCTGACAAATGTGTCTCTACTCTGTCAGTGCACGCGAAGAGATTCTATATGATTTTCTAAGCTACAGCTCGATATAATATCTCGTTCTTCGATATCGCACCGACAAAATATTATTTCGATTCCCTCCAATTTACAGATTTAAAATGGAAATGCCGTATAACCACTGACTGTGAGCACTACAACGTATCTTCGAAGAATTATATAATGTTCAAATATAATACAATTGTAAATTAAATGTACAGAATAATAATTTTACAATCATTTTAATCAAAAATCGTTAATTTCCTTATGCTACCCCTCTCCATACAAATTCGCGTTAATTGCGCACCATTTTATTACCAATGACAAACGTCCCGACGTGCCTGTCCGTTATATCGTAGTCCGTGATTCTTCGTAAATAATAAATAATCGCTAATCGTTTCCTGAATTCTTGGCGTTAGTCGCAGTTCTTAAATTAAGCGCGGGAAATAATTTGGTGATCTTCACACATTGGCTGACTTTTGGGTTTCAATACGTTTTGTGGTGAGAAGCTTCGGTTTGCATCCAGTCGAATTTTAATTCGTGGCCGGTAGTTATTGTCATTATTAGGCGACACTGTTTCGAGATCCCAACATTACATAACCTAACCTAATCGACCAAAGGTAAAAGGATCAAAAGCGATCTCTCCTGCTCACGACATCGACACGTTTATTTGTATAGATTTATAAGATGGACTTAATTTCAAACGTATTGTGTATCCGAAGAGAACGTAACACATACCACGGTGGTTACTCGTGATTTTAAGTTCATGGTTATTCGGTAACCGATATGCGGTAACCGAATTTTTTATTAATAATAATAATAATAATCTTATTTGAATATAATCGTATAGTAAACGTGTTGCGAATAACGATGATAATAATATATGAATTCGCGGTTGAAACGTTCGATTTTTATTATTCGACCACCGCGGGATCGAAACGCGTAGGCAAATTGAAATATTAAAACTTACAGTAAGAAAAATGAAGAACGATCGACACATTATAATATAATCGTTTGTACGTTTTTCTTGTCCATTTCGCCGGTTAGATGCCGACTAGAAATTCGATCGTCTTGTTTTCCGCCATTTTCACTGGAAAACCCTTTGAATTGTATTTAATTACAAACTCGCGGTTGTTAACTGTACAGTTCCGTTTCCTCGGGGTCGTCAATCTTCGAATGGAACGCGACGACAGAGCGTTTACGTTTATCTATATCCTCTATACGCGTACGAATCGTTTTTTTTTTTTTTATAGGTCAAAACTTGTAAAGTACAGAAAATAAAAAAAAATATTATATTATATATTTAAACGGAATCGGAGGCCTCCGGCGCGACGGCGGTTACGAAGGACGGCTTTAAACGGGGGATTTGTCGGTGTTATTCGTAAAATATTGTACCGTCGGCCTTAAACTTCACTCGCAAAAACTTACATCGATATTTATATATAATATTATATTATATTATATACGTGTGTATACAGTTCTAACGCGCTTTTGTGCGTGTCGCAGAATACATTCAGAGCGTGAAACGTATATATATATAATATTATACTAATCCCACCGTCCGCGCCGAAGTGATTTTTATTTATTTTTTTAGTTTTTTCGTCGTCTCTATGTAAACTGTAATAAATTACGCGGGATATATCCCGTTATATATATCGTATTGTATCGTGTATTCGAGAATCTGTTATTTCGTTTTTGTACGAGACGCTCTAAACGAGAAAATCGTGAACGTTTAATTTTCGTCGCGTTTACACAACCGCGTGTAACGGAAACCGTAAATTAGTAATCGATTCATTTCGCAAAAAATTAAAAAACTTTTTGCCACCGAAACGTGTTGAAAAACGCTATTCGGATAACACGAAGTCGAATTCATCTATCCGCTTATAATTGTTTGTTTAGTCGGATGAGCTGTGAGTTACGATTTGGGGGTGAGAGCGATAGTGTCTTGCGATTTTAAAGATCGTGATATTTATAGAATTTCGTATTTTACGAACTAAAACCTGACGATTTCATTTGGAATTCTTGAAATATTATTCATTTTTTAAAAAATCCTAACATTTTAATTATTTTTTTGAATTTCGTTGTCGTAATATAATTTTGAAAATTAATACATTTCTTTTTAAAGTTTACTCACGATAGACTTTTCAATTCTTTTATTTTTTATTTTTTTTATTATTTGTCCTCGAATTAAAATTTAAAAAAATGGATTATTATTATTATTAAACTCAAGTAAAATTATAACGCGTATACGTGTGTATATAATGAAAAAGCCGATCTCGAATTTCTTTCGTTCCGAATCTGTTTGCAGAATTGTTTTTGGATCGGTAATTGTTATAGATTAAATCAGGTTAAATTCACGGTATATCATATTTTATATTCGTTTATTAATATAAATGAATGTGAAGTCTCTTTTCGATTACAGCGGTTTGTTCTTGCTCTCGAATCCAAAATGAAACAAAACTCTGTAAAACGTTTCCGTGGTCCAAGTAATCCGCACACGAACCAATCGGATCCACAGTTTCCTCAATGCACTAATTTTTTTCTTTTTCCTTTCACCAAACAAATCGTTTCGAAACATTTTTAACAAGAATTAATGATGACGACGATAGTGATCGTACGAATGCATTTAATATCATTTGATGAAAACGATTCAATATCGTTCAGATCCGCGCGGTAAAGATTTTTATTTTTAATATGCTCGCGTCTTATAGTAATACGCGCTTGTACTATATGCTGTCACGCTAATTGGAAATAATGAGATTAGTTTTATCCGTGAGATTTCTAGACAGAACTCAGTACTCCTACGTACGAATTTTTATACCGTCTGTGAAGTTCTGTAGAATATAACAATATATCATAATGCATACGACATCTGTATCGTCTAATAGACGCGTTTTTTTAACTTTTGAGTATAGTGATTATATATATCTATTAAAACATTTTTAAGACAACAACGTTACCCTATAGGTTATAATATGATTAATATATGTTGTCTACAATCCCTATACGATAAATACATAAACATAAATACTATTGAGATTGAAAAATAATGTATCCGAGTACGGAGATTAAGCTGCAGGCTGGAATATTCACGGCGAGAGACGGTGAGAGAAGAAGCAAAAGGACACGGCAGTAGATGAGAGTCGTTCGAACGCTCGGGGTAAATGATAGAGGAGGATAGTGCAGGATTTTGCGATGAGAGTGATCTTTGGTGAAAAAAAAAACCAAAAAAAAAAATCACCAAAGAAGAGACCGATGAGATATTACGGCGGAACGAGACGACGTGTCCAATATCGATCGGCGGATAACGAAATCGTTAGAGTAATTTTTACGTTTTTATTTGTGGGGAACGAAAATCCCGTTGTCTCTCTGTGTATAAATACATTATGCGATACGAAATATTACGTACGCGAAGACGTCTGCGTAATTTATTATACGTTAGCATTGCTGAATATGCAAACAGGATTACAAAAGAGTTCGGAGAAACGGGTGAGCTCTCTTTTTGCACACCTACCCTGGCTCCGTCGTCGTCGTCGTCGTCGTCCTATAATATAAGCTTTTTGGCCTACGTCAGAAAAAAAAAAAATTACACTACAGATTCCGCCACGAAGTTCATCGCAGTCGGCATTGGCGCGGAGACAGTCTCCGCCTCGAGAAGGAATATTTTATTATTATTTTACAGTTGGCCGTGTTCGCGTACAAATTTGCGTATTGTATTATACGCGTACGGGTTTATACACAGAATGTGCGCGTTTTACCGAATACGTGTATAAATATATGATTAATAATAATAATAATAAAAAAAAAATAGTGCGTTAAAACTTGTGCGATCCGAATCGTTGCCAATCGTTAAACCCCTCAACATATTCGACTCGACTTAAATTTAACGTATACACGAAGAAAACACGAACGGAATATTATTACGTTCTGTAAGGAAACAAGCAGCGGCGTAATCCGATCACGGACGAACAACTCTCCGTCGCGGAATACTACACAGCGATTTGAATTTTCATCCTTTCAGAATTCAAATTGCGCAGCAACTGAAATCTAACGGCTCCCAGTTCTGTTAAAAAAAAAAAAAATTATGGAAATAAAAGTCTGACTTTTGTATTGACAACTTGTTGACGTCGGACGAGGCTCGTTCTAATGTCAACGGCTCATGTGTCAACGAGCAGAATTTCCGAAATTGGGCAACTCAATATTCTCGTGAATCACACGAACGACTCTTACACGGTGCTGTGTGCCGTATCGACATCGTCAACACGATTAAAGAAAAAAAAAAAATGTAACGTTAATCAAGCGTATGTTGTGTGATCGATCCGTTCGCTCGCGTCGTCAATAAAAAGCGGTGTACCGAGTGTCGGTGATATTCACGGGATCGCAAATTGGGAAATATTTTAAAATGAAACAATTATACAATTCATGTGCCATTTTGAACATTTCGGTGAACATTAGTACATTATTATTAATAATAATAATAATAATAATAATAATAATAATAATAATAATAATAATAATAATAATAATAATAATAATAATAATGAGAAACCGTTTATAAGAGTCTTACGTAAAATTGTACGGGAAAAACACGATATTTCTAAAGTGAGATAATTTAAAAAATAATAATTTTTTTTTTAACTCAGATTCGTGTATAAGACATGTATCTTCAAACGCTATACGAATACGAAAATTGGTTTAGAAATTGACCGGATTTTTGTTTTTCGCCGTTAACTGTCGATTTACAACGAGACAACGTCGTAATCGACGAGAATTTCAATTTTTGTATGCGTCTGAAAAAAATGCGCGAACACGACGCAATATTATGTCAGACGTTTGCAGCGAGTCCGCATAGTGTTTCATCATACTCTTTTGAACTCATTCCTTTGAACGGGATTTTTCTTAACGGATTGTTGTCTGCGACACGCTCGCGTCTACCACGTCAATAACACGATAATATTATTATACGCATTTAAAATAATACAGTAGCGCATGTGACGTTGCCAGTGAGATTATATTACATCCGTTCGAAGAAATAATATTTTCCACACACTACGCGTACTCTATACTTGTTATATTATTATAAACGTCTTATATTGTTTTCCTCGTATATTTACCAACCATTCGGTATACACATATATAATTTGTTTTTTTATTTAAAAAAAATAGGAGGGACACGAACGGCTGACAGTCGAATACACAGTACGAGTGTTCGTGTGTCGAACAAGCCGAGAGAACGTTTCGTATTACGAGACGAACTTCGTGAAGAATACGACGAGTATGTAAAGAACAATTCTCGGAAACTCGTAACTCAAAAATCACAATAACATTCGAGATATAACAATTTATTTGTACAAGTTAAATTTCAGAAAAATAATAATAAAAAAAAAAAACAACACGAAATAAACATTGTAATTGAAAATTCGCCGATTGTTTTTGACGTAATTACAACAATTGGTTAATTTTTACATAGATTCAAGAAAATGTAATATAGGAACTGTTGTATTAAATCACTGACGGTTTCGACAAAAAGTCATCATCGGATTTTTTAAACGAAAAATAAAAATACGACAACTTATTTTTTTATACGATTCCCTTTTCGTAAACAATAATATTTATTTTAGACACATAGGTTGAACCGTTTAAATTATAATGCACATACATTTTTAAATAGTAAAATATACTTTATTTCCCGACTTTTATTTTCAATTATTTTTTAAAATACAAAAAAGTAATTTTAATTTGGAAATATTTTTTTTCCGTCTAAGATACCTATACATTGGCCAAAGTGTCGTCATATTATTATTATTACTACTTAAAAATCGCTTTCGTATTTTCAACTAATATATATATTTTAATAAAGCGAATAATTTTTTTATTTCAATTTAGTTTTAATTTTTAATAAGTAATTTGAGTTGGACGTGAGAAAGTTGTTGGTTTAATATTAAATAGTTTATAAAATATGAATTAAAATTCGTGAAGTCACGATAGTGTCATAATTTACGGTATAAAACGATTTCGTAGTAATTCAATCATTCGTCTGGGGTTTTATTTTTAAATTTATTAATCAAATACAGTTATACAATTTACAAATAAAAATTCATATTTTGATCCATAAATTTATAAAATAATGTATGACTTCGCGTGGAATAAATACTACTACGACTGTAGATATTATTTCGCATAAACGTGCAATTGCTCAGGTAAACTTTAAAATATTATAAAATAAATTATGTGTTTAATAAAAATTTGTGCGAAAGTGAAGTTTATACTTTTTTTAAACTATAAACATATATAATCTCAGTTATAATTTATAAATGATTGCCCGAAAGTGTACTATGATAGTATATATTACTACTTATGTATTTATATGACTGTTCCGACTGGCTTCGCGCTGTGAGTAAAATAATTTAGATTAAGAAGTGAGTAAGTATATATGTATATTTTTTTTTTCATTGCAAAAATGATTCAAATATTTTTCCAGTTCTCGCGATATATACGCCTACTGGCGTAATGTTGTCCATAAGTTCAAATTTGATAGTTCGGTCATGTAATTTATTTCATATAATATTTTTATGTGTGTGTGTGTGATTTTGAATGAAATATTTAAAGAAAATCTTAATTGTTTAGTTTTGAAGGGTTCATAAGGACGTGTGGTATAAAATAAAAATTTTGCCTGGAGAACTGTTGAGTCTGGATTTCCAGAAAACGTAATGCTAATTCTGCACAGTTTCAAAAAATGCGAGATTTCCTCAAACTCAACTAAGATAAAAAAATTCCTTTCTTTAGAGTTATCAAGATTTTTGTAACTCTAAACGTCCGTTGTATGACGGGATTTGTATATAACTTGCATCATATCATATAAAATCATAAAATGTCTATATTAAAAATATTCAACAATTAAAAATATATTCACTTTTCCAAAATGAGAAAAATGAGATTTGAATTCCGCCGGTCGCATTATAAGTTATAAAAACTATTAATGCAAAATTGATTTTATTTATTTACGGGCATATTAATTATTATGAGGCACACGGTCACATAACTTTAATTTTTAAATGTAATTTTAGAGCTATCTGATGATGACGAGATAGTGAAAAGCCAAATGGATTATTACACTCGGGAGATATAAGAGAAACATCTGTGAAAATTGCATCGTAATCGGTTGTGTATTTTCTGAGTTTATAGGACAAACAAAATAAGCACCGTCTCCATATATATGTAAGTGTGTGTTACGTATGTTTACTGCAAAACATTTGGTACGCAAATTGAATTTTTGAAAATACAAAAACCATTCCATGTTTGCGAAGAAAAATCAATAAAGTCCCTTACAAATCGGCTAATAATTTTAAAAGGAAAGAAATTTACACATTTTTCTATCACATGGTATACATAAATATTCCAAAATAACGTTTCACAAAACATTACGTGTACATAAATTAAAAGTGTTTCTAGAATTTCAGTTCATAAATACAACTTTCTCACACTCAGAATATTATTTGAAATACCGTTAGATAATAAATTATAAAAAGTTTTGCTACTGTTTCATTTATCTCCTCAAGTGTTTGTAAAAAAAAAAAAAAAAATAATGATAAAAAAAAAGAAAACTTAAATCGCACAATAATATCGTCTAGAAAAAGAAAAATTTTACAGTATTTTTTGTTTATCGACAACAATATAGTGAATTAAAACCTACCCACCATCAAATTAGATTTATATAGGTATTCAATTTATTTACCTAAGAAAATCGTATAATTCGAAATATTATACGAAAATAATTATTAATGGCGACGGAGTTTCGGCGTTTTCTTTTTATACTACCGAACCTAGAGAGAAATCGAACGTACGCCGTCGTTTACAATAATAAATGTATTGTGCAGAACTACTGTAGTTTTAATCGAATGATTGAAAATCCTACACTCGATGATCTGTAAATAACTCGTCAAAACAAAAATTCATATCTATATAAATAATAGAGGATACGACGACATGAGTACTTATGACAGACGCAGACGACGACGTAAAAATCTTGATGGTGCAAAAAAAAAAACCCCCCAATAAAATAAGAAGGAAACGCCACACAATAAATATATAACTATAAAACAATATACGATTTTTTTTTATACGTATACACGAGTAGTGTTACAACAATTCAATCATCGTTATTATGAGACTTTTTTTTTATATTCTCTGTCGATTCTCTGCGCCGAGCGCATTAGCTAATTGGGAATTTATAGTCGTTGTGTGGTGGAAACAAAGAGGAAACGGAATATTTTATCATCGAATCCGCTTCGTTAAACAACAATTTTCCTAAATATTTTGTAAATCCTTCAAAAAAAATTATAGGTATCTTTAATGGGGCAGGGGAGAAATTCCTTATTGCTGGCTGGCGTTTGGTTTTCGCTGCGTTTCAATTTAATATTTTCAAGAAATTTTTTTTTTCACGCGATGCTCTCCGAGTTACATATGCGATTTGAACACAAACTACCTCTGCTTTATAACGAAAATGTTTTTCTCTTTCTTTTCGTCATTTTCCGCCTAATTTTGTTAACGTATTAAAAAATTCACAAAAAAAAAAAAAATAAAATAAATATTGTGTTAGATCGTCCGAAATCCCGTAAAAGATGACTTTTAATCATACGCGATTTTTTTCTCGCGCATATTTATATAGGACATTGTTTTTATATCATTTATGTTCATTAAACGTTTTGTTAACAAAACGAAAAAAAATTGAAAATCACGTTATAGGATATTTTTTTCATTTAGTTCTGTACTGAACTATAAATATATATGAGCTAAAAAAAATACTGAACTAATAGTACAGAATTGACCGAGAACATGTTTTGCAAAAACTTTCATATTTTTATAGACGACTAAATCAGTAAAATTTAACGTCATTTTTCAGAATTTAGATTAAACGAACCCAATTCTGATAGGTATACGTTTATTTTAGTTTTTTGTTTTTTGTCATTACTTATCTATTAAAATCGTTCGTGTGGGAGTCATTCTCAAAGTGTTTTATAAGTGAACGATAAAAAATCGCCTACTTTTCAAACATTTAGTGACGGGGTAAAAATTTTTCTCTACGTTCTATATTTTTTGAAAACTCTGTCTTTGTGACTATCGTATCAGCCGACGTTTCACGGCAGGTTATTATTATATTTTGTCGTTATTCAAATACTGCTCAATGAACTTTTATTTCATAATTTCTTAAAATCTCGTGTAGAAAACATTTTCTCCGTCATCAAGCATTCTGTCGAGACAAGTGCTTTGACAAAGATTTTTTGGCATTCTTCCCACAAAAGTGAGCTAGGGTAGTAAAAATAATATGGGCACTACACCCTCTCAATCAATCCAATCTTGCCGATGGTGCAGAGTGCGATACAATTTTTCCACCCGAATTCGGGCCATAAATATTTTTATTAGAAAAGTCATAAAACTTGATTTTCCAGTTCTATCTCGACAAAACTCGATAAGACTAATAAACATGCGATTTTATTTATTTTGCGGTTCTCTTCGATTGTAATCTCCAACAAATATTTCGCCGATATTCCTACAGGGAAATACAAATAGATATGTTACCGACGATTGAGTTAAAAGTACGATCGAATTGAGAGATTTTTTTAGACTTATTCGCGATATTTATTTACAACAATGGCGAATTTGATCGATTTTACCGTTTTTTTTTTCACGTCATCGATGAGTCCGTCGCAAGCGCTACGAATTTGATTACTGTTTACTTTTGGAAGTTTCTAGAGACTCTCGTATTAAAAACTAAATATGTTCTCGACAAATTCAATGTTTTTTTTCTCAACACATTCGAGACAATCAAGACAGTTGGTTTTAGAGATTTTCGACGCTGCGGGGACACTTTTGTGTGGCAATATTTATTTCCTACAATTTGCATCAAACCTTACGCCTCATAATTTATATATATCTTCATTTTTTTTTACGGTTTTGCCTAACATTTAGACAATTCCGGAACGAGAACGCGCTGATACCCTATGAAAAATAAATTATAACTATATTTATCAAAATAAGATTTTATCGCGACTTTTACGAATTCTTTATATCCGTCAAAGATCGGAAAATTTTAGTTAGCCCACAATGACATTTTGGCGTATTTAAGGCGGAGAAGGCACTGACGTCTCAATTTCTCTGTTTATCATATTATCATATATCATAGTTATCATATTACTGAACTAAATTGTTAACATCATCGACGAACTATACTATAATAATATTGTATTCTTAGTTTGTGATATTGACTCGCGCGAGTCCCCGCTATCGTAGTTACTTTAACAGCAGTTAACACTTGACGGTTATTTTTTCTGACGAAAAATTTCAATTATTTTGTTGTACATTTTTCGCTATTGTTTCAACGCGTCGAGAAAAGTAACGCGTCCAACAATAAGAGGAAAACAATTACGGATTTTTCTAACGTCTACAACTGCTATATTATAATATTTAAAATTAATACAATTATACATGTAACAAATATGGAAACGATATTATTAAATTACATTTTTTTTTTTTTTTTTTTATAAATACGATTATCTATACCCGTTTAGAATTTTGTCGGTACCCCCTCCTCCCACGCACATTATATATTCCCAACGAATCCGTCGACGGATAATATACTGTCAATCAATCTTTCGAACAAACTAAAATATATATTTATATAACATTAATGTAATGGTGTGTGCAATATGGTTAATACGACTCTCGTCGAGGACAGTGTGGCCCAATCGATCAAATAATCACGATGATCGTAATAATTCGCTGTAGTCCTTCTCTCTTTTCCGAACCGTCGATAGTCGCTATCGGATTATAGGCGTCCTAGCCGATCGGTCGGCTATACACACGGACAGAATATAACAGCGTATGTAATAATAATAATAATATATATATATATATATATTAAAGCCCATCACTCAACGTCTTATTCGGACGGACTTGACGTGTCTGAAACTATACAGCATCGAAAACGTGTATATATAGTATAATATATATATATATAATAATGTAATCTTTGTAGCGATCCCGTACCGAAGTTTCCACCGCGAAATGCACTCGAAAACTTTTATCCGACACGGTGTATTATATACAATATAAGTGTGTGTGTGTGTGTACCGAGTATGTGCCGGCTGGTTTAATTGGAAAACTCGACGAGGCGCCTCAAAGTCAAAGACCGGAACGTCGTCTCGGGTCTTCGTCGACGTCGTCGTCTCAACGCGCGTGCCCGGGCTCCGTATAATACACACAGGCATCTGATGATGGATACATCGGAAAAGTTTCATCGAACGTGTCCGTGTACAGCAGTGATGTCCAACTCGAGTCGCGGAACGCGCGCGCAACAATCAGAACGCGACACCAGATGGGATGATGGTCCATGTGCATCCCGTTAGATACGACGGAACGTAATGTAATTTTCCCCGTAAATCGTTTGTCGTGTTTGCTTCGAAATCACGGGGCACAAAACGGCGTGCGCTTGTAGGATCGACGTTAGCACCACAACGTGGTTATTTTCATACAAAGAAAATAGGCGGCTAGAAACGGATTGCGTCCATAATTGGTCCATATCACTACACGCATACGAGAATTTTACACAGAACGCGCGTTCCTCGTCAAATATTTTGTTCGGCGGTATTCGACCGGCCGCGGTCCATCGTACTTAATACGCATTATCATCCGGTCTCTCGACAATAACTGTGGACGAGTCAATAAACGGCTGCGGCGGGGAAAGACTTTGAAAGACTTATTCGTAGCGAGAGAGAAAAAAATCATTTAACTCCATCCTCGTGAATATTATTTAGCTCGCTCTTCTCCAGCCGCTTGTGGCCTACTTAGAATAAACGCCGTTGCCGAAAGCAAAAGGCGTACATGGAATAAAATATCATTCCTCATTTGTGTCGTTACAGGTGGTTTCCACGCGACCGCATCGCGTTTATTTTTTAATTTTCAAGTGAAAAAGTTTTTTCGAATTAAAAATAATCCGTGTAAATGGCAAAAAAAAACATTTCGCAAACACGGACGACCAGTTGGGAACCGCTGGTATACAGTGTGGGTCTAGCTTATGATTGGGTTCCAGAATAAACATTTTCAATGTCCCTCTATCGGTAACGCATATCGTTGGAGAAATAATTTTCTAAACAGGTTGCACTGGAGTTATACGAGTGTTGTGTGTGAGCATATTTTTAACAATGTTTAACGTTTTCTTGGCAAATTAGTTGTAACCTATAAGATTACAGAAAGGAATAAAAAATTATTGCACTGTATATTTAGGTGATTTGTTTATCGATAATTTGAAGGAGTCGATTTACGTTTGCCAAAAACATCTTTTTTAATTTGTATCAAATTTTTCCATTGTTATAATTGTAAACAATTAAAAAAAAAAATTGTTAGAATATACTTTAATATATGTTAATCAATTGAATTATGTTTTCTCTCACATACATACAGACTGCAAGACACGATGTTCGATTTGATTGACTGAAAACCTAAATTCGGTTTCTAAAATCTTTAGATGCCGGAAATACACACGTTTGTATGAGAAACTTGTGTGCAAGGAACGTTATTAAACCATATTTCATTGCTACACTAGGTGAATTCAATAGGGCCAGATTTTGAAATTAGCTCATACAATATCTACTAGAAATACTTCAATCAAACTATCGTTGCAATAAAATATTAAATTTATTTTTGAATTATAAGATCCGTCTTTGTCTTGTTCTGCGTCTAAAAACGATTCTGCTTCATTATTTTCATGGTTTTTCTTGTAAAAATATTTTTTTTTTTTTTTCTGTTCGATAACGGGCTCCCAAATCGTTATGTCCACTGACAAATGCAAATATCATTATTATTATTATTATTATTAATATATTTCGGATGTAATTAATAATCGAGCCATTTGTGGGCGATTGTTCTCCCGTTTCAGTCGTTCTCCAAGGTCTTCCGCACTATAACTGCTATACCGCAGTCAGAGCGTCAGTAGTCGAGCTCAAACGCTATTAACTCTTAAACAGTTATTTAATTCTTATCGTTTAACGCGGTAAGTTTTACAAGTGTTTTACGCGATACGCGCGTGAACGCGGTTAGGTTAACGATTTAGTTATAAAGTTTTTCCAAAACGTTAATTACAAAAATATTTGTACGTTTTGAAGACAATATGTGTTTCCAATATGAAACGAGTGATGTGACAAACACGTCGTTTTCCGGAAATAACAATACAAGTAAATTTTCTTCTTCCGCTGTTCGTACACATGTTTTCATTTAATGTATAATACATAACACGGAAACGCCCTCCGCAGTGTTCGCGTAGTAACCCTCCGCAAAGAAGGCGATTACATTAGAATCAACGCGATATCGCGCCACTGTTTTGGAATAAAACACTGAAGTACTTTTGTAATTCAATAAAAACAAATAACTCGTGGTCGATAAATATTCATTAAAATAAATCGTACCTATTATCGTCTAACAACGTTTTCATACAAATTTCTAGTCGAAGTCTAAATAATTAAGTCATACTCTATTTCGTGAGAATTTCTAACCATTTAAATTATAAGTGTTTATTAATGTTATTATTATTTCGGACATCGTAATTTTTAACTGTAAACAGAATGAATTGATCAAAAAAAAAAAAAAACAATTCACAATGGTCACGAATAACGGAATCGAACTTCCGTTCACGTCGGTCGCGTAAAATGCGCGTGCGACACGTGTCGAACGGCATTCGGGAAGAATGTTATGTTCGAATGAAAAAGCCGTTTGAAAATTCGATTATTTTACGAATATATTCTTCCGTCGCGCATCCTCGCAGTTCCGTTTGAAAACACACAATTTCGAAATCGAATGACGACTTTTGCTTCACACTTTGTACGCGTCTGCCTTATTTATGCCACTTCCGACTTTTGCACACCGTACGATTATGCTCGTACAATTGTCGTACACAAAAACCGTATTCGCATTGTCGCAGCTGGTGTGCTGTGCAATTATTATTTGCTGCGGTGTCGGTCCCGTCGAAATCACAGTATAATATCTAACATACGTGGCGCCGTTCGCCGAACGTGGCGTGAAAACGCGTTAGATAAAATCATTTCAAAACACAACACTTGTGTCCGCCGCACTAAATTAAAAAAACTTTTTTATTTATAATTATCGGTTTTTTTTTTTTTTTGTAATTTGCGATTTGCGCTACGGAGACGGTGAATAGAATTTATAAAAAAAAAAAAAAATCGCGCAAATTACATCTGAAATCGGTATAATTTTATAGTGGTTTTATCGTGGCCGAAGCTGATATTCAAATGGAACACCAATATGGCATTAAGAACATTACACTCGTGTTCACTCAGATCCACGCGGCGAAAATTGTATTGTTATGTTTTATCTTCGATCGTAACGTGCGACGTAACGCAATGGAAAAATTTTATAATATAAATATATTTATGTGTATAAATAATAATATTATCAAAGGTTTGGGGATGGAGGAGGCATGAACTGGTTAAAAAGTTAATATGTTTTTTAAATTTTTAATTCCAATATTTCATTGATTCGTTCATTGAATAATTAACTACTTTAAATTATTAATTGGTTTAACTTTGTTTTTTATTGTTAATTTTTATAATCATTCGGTTAACACGTTTAACGCTACTGTCCACAGATGTATAAAGCTCGTTTCAGTTTTTGATAACTTTGTCTGACACTAACAGGACGTTTTGATTTTTACAGTTTATTTGGTTTTTATTTTAGTCTATCATGCGCTTGGTATATTTATCTTATTTACTCTGAAAAAAAAACTTTATTTTACTTAGTACGTTAAAGTGACTTTACTTCTTAGTAATAGAAGTAATTTTAGTTATCTAATAATTAATATTAAAAAAAAGTCTTCACACTGAAGTTCTATATGTTAAATGGTAAAAATACATATATATATATATATTTTAAACCGAGTTAATATTTGTACGATGTTGACTTTAAATCAGTTAAATTTATTTTTGGATTATTCCGAAGGAACTTAAGTCAACTTAGCTAAGTTAATTTTTCAAAATAACATTCCCCGTACAAATTTCGCGTGGAGACAATTTTTATAGAGGATATTCGCGTGTGGTTCGTCGATGGAAATAATAACTCGGAGAAGAATCTGCAGTAAACGACGTGAACGTGACTGTGTTCTTAAGGACGCAAAATCGTGTTATTATTATTATTTCTCATCGAGCACGTCATGAAACAATTGAGAAGTGTACACTTTTTATATATATATAATCAATTCTTTCGATAGGTACTCGAAAACCGTGCGGAATGTCGGAAGTCGAGTGTAGTACGACCATAGCTCGTCGTACATCCAGACGGTGGCCTTTTACAATAATGCGTGTATTACGGTTTAAAGTGCAAACGACTTGATAATCGGATCGTTAAAGTGAACGCTAAAAAGTTTTTCGAATAGGTGAATAACATAAAACGCGTTCGAAAATCGAAATGTCGTCGACTTATAAAATACTCTTATTCTTCGCGTCCTCGCTTACACATACGATATACTTTTACTGTCTGCTCGCGTTTCCCAGTGTTAGTAGTTCAGTTTCGGGTAAAGTCATTCGGCGTCTTAAAGTCTTAGGCGACGTATCCTCTTTTCCCGTTATTCATAAACACGTACTGGACCGGAACGGGCTGCATAAAACGGATGTCGTGTAATAGCGTCGCGGTCGATGCGAATAAAAACATTTTGCAGTCATTCTTCTTTTTTTTTCTATTATACCTATGCGTTATAACTGATTGAATTTATTACAATCAATCGCGATCGATTGAGAATAATTATTATTCAATGTTAAACGTTCGATCCAGATTCATTCGGATGTCTGTCGTTCTGTTCTCGTTTCCTATAAACGTCGTAACGGGGTATCGATCGACTATCACGCAGTTGTCTGCCAGTCGCTGTGTCGAGTGTTAACTACATTGTACTTAGGAGAGCCTTATGCCGACCGCATCAAACGAATTCCGCATTGAAATATCATTTGCGTTTTATTCAACGATCCGAAATTGGTTTGCAAGTCTGCTCTGCATTCGTTCGCTCAGCGCAATGATCGTTTAAAAATAATTCCAATTACAGAAATGACGTCTGCGGAAATTGCCGCGGGCGCAAAAAAAAAAAATTTCTTTCGACACATACGACGTCCGTGAAATACTTTTAATCTAATCGATTTATTCAAAGAAAACGATATATTTTCCAATACGCTTGACGCGCGGAATATTTCGTAAATTAATATTTCGCGAATCACGTCATATTGTCCGAACAGAATTATTATTCAATCGGTGTTTAAATACGAAGCCGTTCGAACACTTTTTCTTCTGTAAAAACGATTAGACTCTAATTTTTTTTTTTAAAAAAAAAAAATAATAAATAAATTGAAAAATAAAAAAGTAAAGTTCCCGCGTAGCCTTTGATATTTTATACATGCACGGTGCTACAACAATATTATCGTGAAGTCGGCGTAAATATTTATTAATACGTTCGCCTAACCTATAATATACGAGTATATTATACGCCGTGTGACTCAGGACTCGACGGCGGTGCATTGTTTAACCAGGTCTGAAGTTCGAAAATGATAAAAAATGTATACGTTTTTCTAGCGAGTGGAGCGTACGCGTGTTTTTCTGCATACCGCTCGCGCGCACAATATCCATAGACTATGCGGAAAACGATAAATTAAGAACATGTTGCTATATTGCCGTGTAAACGCTGTAATTAGATACGTATTATTGCGTTGTGTTGTCGTCCAGGCGGTGGATTCATTATTGCATAACGAACATGAAAAAAGTGAAACGTGTATGTGGCACCCGATCGCGTATACATAAAAAATATTAAAATATATTTGGTTGTTGTTGCTGTTGGACACGATGAACATTGAATAGAATGATATTATAGATCAATAGGCGACAAGAAAATTCATTCGTTTCGCTTCTTCTTCATCTTTTGGCATCGGCCTTTACGACCATGCCGCTAAAAACAGATCTTGCCATCTGCCCCTGTCCTCTGCAACTTCCCTCCATCTGGCTCCTGGTCCTATCGTTTTTATGTCCTTCTTCACACAGTCTTCCCACCTCAACCTGGGTCTCCCTAAAGGTCTTTTCCCTATAGGTCCTTCCTCTATTACCAGCCCAATTAGAGATCTTTGTTTACGCCAGGCATAACCTCCCTCCCACATGAGTCTTCTTTCTTTGATCTCCTTAATTATATCGGCTCTCTGAAACTGCATTTGGATTTCATAATTATACAATTTTCTCCATTCATTTGTTTGATTATCAAAGACCGGTACGTATATTTTTGTTAAAACTTTCCTTTCAAACACCCCTAGTCTCTGTTCTTCGGCTTTTCTCAGTGTCCACGTATCATTCGTTTCGCTAATAATAATAATAATAATAATACGAGACGGGTGGCAATTGAAATATAACGAGATTGTATCAAACTAGACATTAAAGATCGTGCAGATAAGGCAATGATGTCGATGAATATTTGTAATCTATGAATTTATGATTGTATCGATCAATACCGGTTTACGCGTGAACGTCGTTTAAAGTGACATTGCCGGACGAAAAAATCGAGATTATTATCGAAATTCTAGTGAAACTCGGACAAATACGCAATTGAAAGTTTCAGTTAATTGACAAAGATCTGTAGAGATGATGCTGTCGTGTATATTTTAAAAGGTATAAACGACTTTTTGAGAGTTGTAAAGGAGTTGAAGACGAACAACGTCGTATGCCACACCTCTTCAAACCATAACATTTTGAAAAAAAAACGATTGAATTAGAGGGATTGTCTCAGAGATAAACGGATAATCAACGCTGTTGTTATTATTATTATTATTATTATCCGGCCAAAAATTGAACTCCAGCGCTAAAGCATCTACCATATTCCGCCTGCAATCTCAATCCGTGTGACATTTGGCTGTTTTCAAAATTCAAATGCGCGTTTTGAGTCAATTTGAAAGGTGTTTCAAATGAAATCGACAGAAGTATTAAAGATATTACCAAAAAAAAAAGAATTTTCATTCAACGGAAAATACGAACTAACGATATCGTGAAAAAGTGGATGAGAGCGTATAGAAGGAAAAAAACATTCAATTATTCAAAATTTTTAATTAAAAATTTTTAAATTGAAAATCTTGTTATTTAATAGCCACACCCCGTGTTTAGTTAAAAATATATTGACTTAACTTGATTCGTAAATATATATATATATAGAATTTGAACGAAGATACTTTTATATAATATAAGCGTAGCGCCAATAATATTAATATAGTAAATTATAATATGTAGTCGGCACCTGCAACTGCTTCAATTGACACGTTTCTTTCTCTTTTTTTTTTATTCCTCCGATGGTTTTTTTTTCTATGAGCGAAATGAAAAAGTATCGGAAAAATAATTGCAAAATACGAGTGAAAAACGTGCGATTTTCACGAAATAAAATTTTCTTGATTATTCCGAAAACATTAAAAAAAAAACGGTAGGTTTTTACGAGTTATTAGATAATTCAACGACCACGCGTATAATTTATATGTGTGTGTGTGTATATATATATATATATACATATATATAAGAACAGTGAAAAGAAATAAAAGTTTCCAACAAAAATTACATAGAGAATATTGTGAATATTACAATGAAAAGACGCGGAGTCAAAATTATAATAATAATAATAATATATTAAAACAATATTTAAAACTGCAAACGCTATTAGTAAAACAATTTTTATAATACATTTTTTCTTTATTTACACGCAATATTCTTTGGCTTCATTGTACACATACATCAAATACGTAAATTTACAATATTATTATTCTTTATTTTTATCGTTTTTGTTTTACACCATTTTATTATTTACGTTATCGATCGTTATGTAATAATACGCGTCTCGCCGACGGTATTATTATAGAAAATTCGTCGTAAATGAAATGTGCTACTACGCGAATATTGTATTATGATGATATTTTTTGAAACTTGTACGCGATTACGACGGTATGACGTGATAAAATATTAAAATGTATCGAGTGCGTGTATCGCATTCCGTTAATAATAGTTATAATAATAAAATACAAACAATAATCGGTCAAAGTCGTAATAAACGCGTATATATATATATATATAAATATTACGAATATTATGATCGATGATTTTCGTTTTTAATGTTATAAATATCATAACATTACGGATATTACTCGGATGCTGCGCAGGCCGTTTATTTGTTTATTAATTTTTTTCCGTACACTCGTGTCTCCGACGACAAATGTCGTAGGAATCGTCTTCGCGCGCGCGCGCGCGCGTGTTTTATCGTTCGAAAACTCGCGGATATATAGAATATGCGTTCGACGAATCGCCACTGTAAAACGTACGACGGACCGTTTCGACGTGTTTTTTACGTATCCTTTGTTCGCACGTCCGCACGACTTGTTTAAAACAAAAACGAAAAAAAGAAAAGAAAAAAATCGGCGGCACTTGTATTAATTTTTTTTTTCTATAGCGATTTAAACTATAGTGATGTGCGCGCGTGTCAGTGCGCCCGGAACGAGAATAAATTAACCGGAATAGATTTCACGTGAATTGTGCGCGCCGGGGACGGTGGAAAAGTCGTTTATTATAATTTATCGGGGTTGGATCACCACCGCGGCGGTACAGACACTTCGTTGCGCGCAGCTTCCTATACTAAATCCAAGACGACGACGTCCTGTACGCGTGAAACCGTGTCCGTGTTATTTTTTTAAGCTCCGCGACGTCGTTAAATTTTAAGACGATTTTTCCGCCGTATTATTTAACATTGTAATACCTCGCGCCAGTGTACACCCCGGGAATTTCTCCTCGGGTCTTCTCTGCGTGTCGTTCCCATAATAAATTATATTATTACGTCGTATAAATATTTTATTTGACGCGCGCAAAATACGAGTAACAATAAAGAAATAGCGAATATATTATACTTTTATCGGCACGATTATTCGTTTGGGAATTTCGGCGATTTTTTTCGTAAGTACATTTTTTCTTTCCTGACCTACACGAGTGCCGAAATCAAACACATTTTACGTAGGCACCGCGATATTGTAATTTAACAGCCTACTCGCTAAATAAGATAATATTGCGGAATACGTTATTTCACTTTTTTTCGTTTCGCCGATTTTCAATCTACGGAAACGTCTTGATGCCAGGATAAAAAAAAGAAAAAAAATCAAACCCGTTATGAAAATACACTAAAAATAAAAAAAAAAATTTCTGAAAAAATATTCGCACTGTCGAATGGAAATTAGTTTTGACAATCGAGAGTGGATTGCACAGGGCGCGTGTGCGTTCGTTATTATTTCACATTCCGCTGTTGCAAATACACATTCGACTGTGTGTTTTCTCATTGACATGCGCGGAACACGAGGAATTATGGCCGTGTTCACAGTAAAAATTATCACAGTAAAAAAATACGCTCCCGCGGGATCTCATTAAATTGTTACGTCTATCTAACTCGGGCGGGGGGAAAAAAAAACACGGCACGACTTGTGTGATTTTCGGGTTGAATTTCGAGTCAAAAACATTTGAATTTTTTTTTTTAGTACAATTGTCCAAAAGATTCGTATGGACTTTTTTGCACACTCAAGAATTTCAAAAATAAAATATGTCTATCGTATTGTAGTAGCACACACGTTTTATAATATAAATGACCGGACAAATATCAATTGTCCGAAATTCGTTAAACGCATTCTCGTGTTACAATAGCGTGTTATTTTAAGAATTTGTTGCAATTTGTTACGTTTTGAGATTTTGATCTTTTCCACAAGATTTTTTTCTAATCGTAGAACAGTAATACTTTGATTCCATTAAACGATTCCGATATTTTTCTTCCCGATTTTGAAACAACGACGAGGATGATCGATATTTTTCGTTTATTTTCTCTTATTCGGACGCGGTTTTGTTTTTTTTCAAAAATCGTTTCTCCAGAGTCGAGCTGAGTTATTATTTTCGCGTTTAATTTCCAAAAGCAATAGTACGGCGCAATGTTAATTTTTAAACAAAACGGGCCGCGTATACGGTTAATAAATTCGCCGAGGGATCGAAATACTAAAAGTGCGTCCACCCACGTGGTTATTCAATCAAACGAAAAGCGCGAGGGGTCGATAAATAATCTTCACCTGTCCACCCCAATCGCTCGGCAATTGACGCAGTACACCGCAACGATCCATTCCTCTCGTCCGACGACCGATTTTGGAGCATTTCAAAATGTTTACAATTTTTGTAATTTTTCCACGTTGTTAGGAATATTAAAAATTTTTCGAAAATGTAAAATATATTGACGAAGTTTATTATATACTTTCGGTTGACGGGTCTTCGGAATTAACACTCGTACAGTTATTTGTATATTATATAATAATAATAATAATATTGATATGACATCTTATTATTGCCGTATTCGTGTGAACGCTCGGGGAAAGAAATACGATGTTCTTTTTATTATATAAAATTAGGCGTTTGGCATAACGGAATCGTAAGGCTTTGGCTGGTCGGATTTTTTTTCCGCAAAAATCGTATAATAAGTTTTCTACAGAACAACAGAGGTGCATTTTGTACGAGAATTATCACATTTTTTGTTTGTTTTTTTTTTACTACGAAGCCGTGTACCGTTGAGTATCGATTAAGTGCAGATGAAAACAAAAAAACGAGTAAAATTAAAAAAAAAAAAATATTTAAATACATATATACATTATTGTAATCCTAAACGCCGTCGCCATCTCTTTATAGAAATGACATCGCATGTTAATATTAAATCAATAGGAGTTTTTTTTTTTACGAAACTATAAACCCGGTAAACGTTCAAAGCCTTACAATATTTCGTCAGTGGACACGTGGTCTCAAACATCGTTTTTTCTTTATCACTACAAAACCGCATTAAGGGTTTCTTTTACGTCTGTATAAATATTACATCGATTTATATATAATATATTACATCAACGAAATAGTATTATCGACGATAATCCATTGTTCACGCAACGAAATCGCATCAAAATCCATGGATCGTATAATTGCGTCAGAATCATATTTTTATTATTTTGAACCCAATGAAAACATAATATGATATACACACTGCTCCCCAACAATATCCGATTTCTAACAAAAAAAAAAAAAAAAAAAAACAATCAGAGGATACAATACGGATATTTTTTATATAATACAGAAATTCAGAACCGATGGAGTTCGGTCAATCTTTATATATATATATAGTGTACGATAAAATGACTTTTTCTGATGTATACTTTAGACTTTTTTAACTCGAGTTAAAAAAAAAAAACACGGGAAAAAATTATACAGTTATAACACAAATAATGCGGTGTTGACAATTTTACACTACCGAACAACAATCGTTATTTAAATAATGTTTTTATCTTTGATTATGAATTTTTTTTTTTTTTTTTGAATACGCTTGAAAACATAATTTCTATTTGTTACGTTTAAATGTGAAAACGAAATTGAATTTTCGAACATTTCTTTCTATTTAAATATACACATGCTTTTCGACCTTTTGTGTGACGATGAACGAAGGAAATGCATTATCATCATTCTTAAATGTTTGACGATATAAGGGAAAATGTTATATCTATAATTGTTTTCCCGAAAACGTAAAAAATAAAATAGAAAACGAATTATTCCATCATTTATATTTATTTAATTATTTTTTTTTTTATTACATCTGTTTTTTTTTCATTCCAGAGTCTTTGATTAAAATAGAATTTATATTAAAATAGTTATTATTTTTTTAATTATAAAATCAGATTAACATTTTTTCCCCGCGTATCATAATTGTTATGTATTTATACGGAATTTTGAATTAATAACATCAGCCAATACTATGATTTTAATTATATTATTCCTACGTGTAACGTTGATTTTTCAATCCCGATAAATATTCCCCGAGCAATAAATATTGATAAATATTGGTGACGGGCGAAGAGCGGAAAGTCAACGAGTTAACACACTCGGAGACGTTTTTTTTTTGTCAGAAATTTATGGGAGTCAGCAAATGGTGTCAGTGTCTATTATAATTATTATTCGCGTGCTACTAATAGCGTGCTGCCAGTGGCTCGTTGATGTTTTCATTATCGAATTACGTAATATAAGGCAAATACATGTTCGTTGAATCGCGATTCGATATCGGATAGAGAAAAAAATATATATACATTCAAAATCCGGAGAAAAAAAATCCAACTTCTCTGTATTTGTGTTCTTGTGTATTCGCCATCATTACAACGGCGTAGATCGAATTATATTCGATTGCTCGAATTACAATCGTCGTCCGAAACAGTTAAAATTAAACATTCCAAAAAAAATACGATACGAATTTCCTGACGGCAATGACTCGCCGCGACGTATTGTTCGAATACGTTTTTTTTTTTTTTTTCGTGATACGCGGGCGGAGAAACACGCCGTCCGAAATAACCGGGGGGACTCCTGAGAATACTCAAACTCAAAAAACAAAAAAAAAATAAATAAAAAAGCGTACGGAAATTGCGCGGTGGTAAAGTATTCACGAACAACGCGTTGTTCGCGGGAGGCAGTGGATACCCGTGTTGCCGTCTCGCTGATCATCATTCGATCACAACACCCGCCGAACCGAAATCGCGACAGCCGGCACGCGAACACAACAAAAGAAAATTAAAACCATTTAACGCGTGAAATTTCATCACGCGCGATTGAATTCTGAGGTTTTTCTTTTCTTTTCTTTTCTTTTTTTTTGTGCGTTCGTGACGCGTAAACGCGCGTATACACACACACGTCCGACGATCCGGTGAATCGTAAGCGGACTTCCGTACGACTCTGTCCCCCCGTCTCTGCACGGCGCGTACACCTATTTATACGCCCGTTTACCTCTGCCGTCCCCGCACATAATACAGCGCGCGATTGTACTTTTTTTTTTTCGGAATTATTCATCCGAACGCAATTCGTCAGCGGTCTCTCCACTATTGGTCGCTAAAGCGTCCCCATGTATCCATTTTTATTCCCGACTCGGACGCGCGCATACGTCGTCGCGGTCAATTGACCGATCGATCACCACTGCTATAGTTCTATCCGTCGGACGGACCGGTGTACATCGTCGTTGGCCGGCCGGCCGTTACGCGCATTCAATAACGTGTGTTCAACGGTTTGTGGCCGAGAAAATACGCCGCCGCACGTGCGCGCAACAAAACAAAACCTTTAAATATCCGTCGATCGAAAAAAAAAAAGGAAAAGAAAAGAAAATACGCCCGCCGCTCCTACGTCGTGATTTTCAACTGCGTATCGTTTTCCCGGTTTCTACGATAAAAAAAAAAAAACGTCTCGAAATTCACGCGATAGAAATTCCGGTCGATTGTTTATACGCGTGTTAAAAAAAAAAAAAAAACCAAAAAAAACCGTTTAATCGTTACACGCTTTTTATTTCTTAAGCGTTTTTCGTTTTTACCGCGAAAATTTAACTCGCACACGCTGTAAGTCGTCTGAAGGCCGATGTGTAATTTGTTTTCCCTTGTTCTCATCGCAGAATAAAAACCAAAAAAAAAAAAAATCCTAGAATATTGTCCGGAAATACACTATGAAAAATAAAAAAAAAAATACGTCTTATATTTTTGTAAACGTCTTATTGCGTTTTCATACAGTTATAACGTGTCAGAGCGAAATAAATTTTTTTTTTTTTTTTAAATATTTTACGTAAAAAATCAACGAACAATTATTCAGACACGCGGTGTGTGCCGTGGCGTGGATATTTTGACATTTCGTTGGACGCTAAACGAAGAGGAGATTCCGAAATATTACGTACAAATTCATGACGTAGGAAACGAAAAACGTCAGCCCGCTCGGTATTCGTCGTCTTGTACGTGATTTACACCGCAGAAAAAAAAAAGCGATATTTTTTTTCTTCGTTACACCCGTTTCGTTACGATGTCTCGGCGGTTCTGAGTGTTCTTTTATTGTTTTTCCTTTTTACAACACGAAAATCGAGTAAGTCATTAAAAAATATTGCCGTATTGACGTTTTGCCGTTGCGCGGCTCTCGTGACAAGACCGTTCTCGATACGACCACGCCTCGCGGCGTTCATCGATTCGCGCAGGATTCTAATCGAAACGCGCGTTTCCGACTGTGTGTATACGAGGCGGGAAATCGCCACAAACAATCGCACAAATGTTCATGATTTTTCTTTTTTTTCTTTTTTATTCCGCGGACTCCGTGATAATTAATACTCGAAATAATTCTGGTTTCTCGAGCGAGGCGAATGGTTTCCGTAATATTGTGTTTTGTTGTTATTTCGTCTGCGAGAATAATTTCGTTATCGCTTGGGAGTGCTGCTCCGTCGATCCTGACGCGTGCGCGTTATTTCGCTAATAATTGACACGAGGTTCTTCTTTCCATTTGCTCAACGGCTTGCTTAATAGCGCAAGGGGAAAGTAAAATGATTTTTATAATAATATATTCAATTGGAAAACAAAAACTTCTTAATAACTTCTTACGCTGTGGGCTGTTGCCAGAATAAAATTTAATTTTCATTTAATATACGTTTCTACCGATTTGAAAATGTTTTTTTTTTTTTTTTTTTTAATGGATCCATAAAATTCGTATATTTCCAGCTTTGCAAATAAATTTAAATACGCGTTGAATTTGATTTAGTTCGTTTGTTTCCGTAAACCCCGTAACCGGAAGAATAATTCAAGGTATAAAAGAACGTCGTTAGTTGATTTTTATAGTAATCTATTTTTAGGTATTTAATTTGTATTATAATTCATAAAAGAAAACCGATTTATTTTTTCTTCGATCATATTATAGCGCATATTTCAACACTTTTTATTTTTTATATAGTCCGAACGCTGATAGTAGTGGTATTGTATTTAATTTCAACATTATTGTTTGCGTTAAAACGCATCAAAGTATACTATAGGAAATATCGAATAGAGAATTCTTTTCTTTATGCGAACATATTAACTCATGTAATTTTAATTGGTTTTGGTTTATTTTTATATTCGGATCGATTGCGTATTACTTTGACAAAATATTAACGACATTAATAGTAGCTAGGATACAACCTGAATCGCGACTGCTGAGATCATCAAATATTATATTCATTTTAAAACGATATTTAATGTGAAACGTTAATTGGACATCCCAAATATTTTCATAAAAAATTCGTTTCGATCCCGTTTGATATGCGGTCCGTATCGTTCGTCGTAAAATTGACGAATTTCGTTCGTTTACACACAGTTGTGTTAAGTAAATTAAAATAATTAAATGAATATTAAATTTAACGCGATTTTTATGTGCCGAACGAGAAACAACATTCGAGACTCGAGTCCGATACATTTCTTTCGCTCGGCTGTTACCGCATTTCTCTTGTAACTGTTTACAATATAATATGTAAAAGCGCGTCACTCCGTGACTTTTGATATGTATATATTTTAATCGTATATCGTACACGATCTTTTATTACACTCGGCGTTTTCCTGTCGTTTTCCACGACGGAAAAAAAATTAACATTGCATAAAGTCGAATAAATGAATACGTTCGAATTCAACGTATTCTCGTGCTAGGCAAAACTATTTGTTGCGAATGTTTTTCAATCGGTTGATTTGTATTTCTTTTTAGATACGCTATTATTATTACCGCGCCATATAGTATATATATATATATATATATATACACATAAATCGACTTTGTACAACATTACATTCGTGAAAACACAAATAGGCTAAAACGTAAGAGGTATTTGAAAATTAAAATATTCGTATAATTGTTACAAAATATAATGAATAATATGCGTGATCGTAACGTGTTTAAAACAACCAATATATTGTAAGTTAAGAAAAAAAAAAGTACTCATATAAAAATAAAAATGTATAATATTAAAAACAATGGAAAAGAGATTAGAACACGTGAGACTACTCGGAGAAAGAAATGCGGTCTGCGTAAAGCACTTTAGAGAACGGAGCATTATTGTTTCCTCGCCCACAAAAAAAAAAAAAATAAAAATATTCGTTCAATAGCTTTTACAGGAATTCAAAAGAGTAATATTTAAAATGTATACCACCGTTCATTTGAAAATATCCGTTGAAATATTAATACTATTGAAATCAGTTTAGGTCAATTGCGAAATAAAATGTCACATTATATTTATTTTTTAACAATGTTTTTTATATTTTTAATCATTGCTAATGGTATATTTTTGGACAGCACAAATTATCCGAGTTCTACGTAATGACGGTACTTCATCTGATACGTTATTCGATTTAAAAAAAAAAAAGATTCTAATAATAATACTTGTTTATAAAATGGTAACATTTTTTTTTTTTTGAAAATCCATACAAGTATTTATGTGAATGTTTTGAACGAGATTTTTGTTAGATTATGAAAATTAGCTTCCTTTTCGTTATTGATTACCGTTGGGTCTGAGTAATTTGTCTTTGATTACGCTTAAAATTTACAGGCAAAACGATAAAAACGTGTTACTACTGAAACGTAGCGTATGTCGACGTCATGCGAGCACTAGTTTTTGTATTTACAGACAAAACAAAAAAAACCTGTTTAAGTTTCCAAAATCCGAATTTATTGAAATTTTATTTTAAATTGAACTGCATGAAAGACCAACGTTCTAATTTCCAAACACGTTTTTAATGGGGTTCGATGAAATTTCGGATCCAATCATGTGTTTCGTTTTAAGAACAAATCTAAGTGTTTATGAACACACACACACGGGTTAGAAATACATTTTTTTCGAGATTAAATTGTACATACAGCTTTAGAAGCGCTTAATTCGAAAATTGTACATTTTGAATTCAAGTGAATTGTACAGAGTAATACGGACGTAATAACCATGTGATTACTATACAATAAATATCGCTGCATTGACGCTTGAATGGGGGAGAAAAGTTTAAGAGAAATGATGTAGAAGGATTTCCGTGGTTGTGGCTACGAAATGAAAATTAGCACAGAAGTCAGACCGACATTTAGCGACTCGTAACGGCTGTTGTGTTAAATCTACCACAGCGGGAGTAAATGTGAGACATAACGGATTGAGTATTTTGATAAAAATGTCATAAATCCGCGTTAGCTGTATGTACATATTTAGATTAAAATCGTAAGTGTTAAATTCGATTTTGTAATTTACAACATTTTAACTGACGGTACATTATACAAGCGCAAGAGCAGAGTGCGCGCTGCTCGTACACTAAAATGAATCGGACAATATTTTAATTACGAGATTTTACTTGTCCCGTAGAGCAATAGAAATTTGAGTCTAAGCGATACCCCGGATCATTCATTATATACATGTGCGACGATTAGCATAAGTCCGATACTATTAAATATTTTTGACGAGTTTTTTCCCCGTTTATGTTCCATTACGGCGAGAAGAGCGGAAATAATTTCTCAAATGAATTCCTCCCCGCCCCACACTCTGTCGATAAATCTCCGCAACGCCGACCGGACGGAAATACGAGAAAATTTAATTAAATCCCGCGTTTTTCAGACGCGTGAGCTCGATTTGAAATTCAAGTCGAATATAAAAGATTAGACAAGTCGAGTACGTCGACCGGAGTAGACTGCGTGATTTATAGTGTCATCGTTCGTAAGTCATTCTGGCGACGAAATTCCATTTGATTTTTCTACGAACCCGTCGTCGTCGAACCATCCCGTCGATTTTCGTATTTTTGTACACGGGAGAACAGCGTAATAATTTACTGTTAGTCGTGTTTCACGAAAATATTTAATGAAAAACATCACGTGCACGGCGTTTTCAGTAAATGCGATTTTAACGAACGATTCTTTCGAACGAAATTCTCAGTGCCTTTAGCGTATCCGATTTCTTGAACATTTTCATAACGTTCTGCGTTTTTTTTCCCCGTACGGTTATTCGAATTATAAATTTGTCTGTACGTGTAAACGTCCTGTACGAAACGTCTATATTTAAAATGCACGAAACAATTTAACTGATATCCCGTCGAATAAACGTTGTGAGAAGAAAACAAAAGTTCAATTCGTGTCGACTTACAGTGTGAGACTGAGAATTTAAGAAAAAAAAAAAATTCCGACGTTTAAAAAAGAAGACGCGGAGTTGCGGAGGTGCGAACTGCAAAACGATTCATTCAATATCGACAGAAATCTCACGATAAATTCAACGTAAACGTTTACACAGCCCACCGAACTCCAGTGTACAACGCGCACGCCATTTGTTCGTAATATCATTGGACGCTGTTAAAACCGTATTATAAAATAAAAATATAACGCACAACAAATTAATTATTCCGTTTCAGATCGTAACAAATGAAATCAATACCGTTTTAAATCGATTATTTTCTACTGTTCCCCCGGCGAAATTGAATTGTAAAACGCGCCGCCCTATGAGAACGGCACATTGGTATCCGTTCTTCGAATTCGTTCATTGTTTGCTCCCAAAACACTTTTTGATGATAATAATAACGAGTCTTCAAAATTATAATACGTAAATTTCTTCGCCGAAACGCGCAACAGCATTTCGAGTCTCACAACAGATAATAACAAATAATAATAATAATAATAATAATTATTATTATTATTCGTATACAATATTTGTTCGATTGGACACGTCGTATCCGTTAATAAAAATTGCGCGAGCGGGTTCTCGAGATTTTCTCGAAAATCCTTTTATTTCCGCGGCGCGCGTCTGCGCCGTTCACGGCCGGGGTGGTGGTATACGGTAATGAGAATTCCGCGGGATAAAAGCGCGGTACAAAACAGATTAGATTTTCTCAGGTGAACGGATGAGCAGCAGCATCAGCAACAGCAGTAGCAGATGGTGGCGGCGGTACGCGTAGATAGGAGCGCAAAGCCTTTTGAAAATCGCATCACGTACGCCTCCCCATCACGCCCAGCAGCGGTGGTGGAATTTGGCGGTCGAGGGCGTCGTCGTCATACCTTTGTCGTCGTCGTCGTCGGTAGCTGATGGCCGAAAAACAAATTGCTGCTGTTCGTGTACGGACGCGATGGACTCGTTTTGACCGCGACGAATTCTTTCTTCTTTTTTTTTTTTCATTTCTTCGAAATATATATATATATATATCACTGTCGACGAAAGTCTAAAATTATTTGTTTTTCGTCCCCCGGTAGCAGCGCGCCACCAGTAGCGCGATTATAATTTTTACGCTCTTTACGGGTGGGGGATCCTTCCCGCACGACGGCTATTTCGGCGTTCCGATCGTTCACCTCATTCGAACACCTGCAGTAGCGTACGACGAATCATTCTTTCTCAAAGTGGGCGATAACGCCCCCTTGTGGGCGTTAGTGGCCTTCGGGGGGGGGGGGGGGGTTGAAGCGGTCTGGGGAGCGATAGCTGATTAAAAAAAGCGAAAAATTATGTAATCCCGCAACTTTACCCTGGATTATGGTCGATTGTTCAAAGATATCTAATAGCGTTTCCATCATCGTATTTGTCCGAACGTGGATTTTAGTGCTGTAACAACACTAATAACTAAAAAAAGAAATCGGCTGCTTGTTACCGAACGCGGCGACTTACGACTGTATTTAAGTAAATTCGAGCCTGATATAAAAAAAAAACTGGTTGAACTACATCAGGTTCGTCCATCACATTAAGTAAGCTCGATAAATTTAAATTCAAAGATTTGTTTAAATTTCAATAAAAATACATTGAAATTCGATTAAGTATATGCGTTTTTTATTGCTCCTATTAAAAAATGCTCCTTCGAAATGTAAGTTTGAACTCTAAAATAGAATATGGCGTGTTTGAATATAATAATTGTAATAACTGTTTAAAGACAAACAACGATCGGTAAAATTAAAAATTTTGGGGAGGCACTAAAAAAATTTTAAATTCTCAAAGCGGGCGGTGTATGAAATATGTTTGAGAACCTATGGTATAAATCGTCGCTCTTGTTTGTTTGTTGTAGACGTGTGTCTATAATCATACGACACACGGGCAGGGGGGAGAAGGAGTTCCGGTACCACGCAATACGTTATGAATTGGTAGTCCGTATAGTCGTCACGGTTTTTTGGTCCTGTAAAGCGAAACGCGCTGAGATTCGCCGTCAACCACTCACTCGCACGATCGACGATTCCGCTGACACTTGAGAAAACATCGAAAACACGTATTGTTTAGGCGGGCGAGGAGGATTATTTATTTATTAATTTTTTTTTTGTTAACGGACGCATGCGTCCCCGTGTACCCGCGCCGTACGAGAACTCCGTGGTCGAGTGCCCCCCGCTCGATCGCTTTCGCTCCTGAGGACTACGTGTCTTGCATCGCAATGTCCGTGGGGGGGGGGATATATTTGTGTTGAGAGCGTGTGACGACGAATGTCGCGTACAAGACCCCGACGCGCTAACGATTTATTTCCGTTCGCTTTTGAATACAGGTACACCGGGGCAATAATATTATTTCCTCCATATTAATTCCGTCCGCGTCCGGCCGCCGGATCGTTTCGTCCGACCCCGCCCGCTACTACGGTATAATATTGTAAATATTGTGTTGTCGTCGGACGCGCGGCGCGGATTCCGAACGGCTGAAAATAAACGCTGCGGTATTGTGTCGAACACGTCGTCGTCACCCGACTGTAGTGATTCTCGATAGTGGATCGATCTTTTGAATCGATTCGAACCGACAAAAAAAAAAAAAAGATCGATCTATAAACGAATCGACAACAAAAGATCGATATTTTGAAAAATCGAAATACTGTTACATAAAAAAAATGTTACCTTTATTGAAACGAGTTTTAACGTTTATAATACCATTAAATTAGTGACTTAAATTTTTCTACCGATTTAGTTTAACAGCCACTCTCTAGTCCTCACACCTATATGGCCTATGTATGTACATCACCGACAAATAGATATCTATGTATAATTTTAATAATAAATAATCAATTTTAATGTTTGAATAAATAATAAATTTATTCCGTTCGATTCGATCTTTACAAAATTGGATCGATTCATAAAAAGATCGGTCATCAGAGATCGATTCAAAAATCGATCTTTTGAGTGAAAAACATCGATCTTTTAAAAGATCGATTCAGATCGCCCATCACTACACCCAAGGCCCTCGGCGTACGCGTGCGCCGGGCCCCGTATTCCAAATGGAAAAACTTCGAAACGTGTTAATCCGGCGTATAAACATGTATTTATATATGGCGTACAAATATATTATGATTTAAGAAAATGGTCGTACTGATTCCCCGTCATTACTTTGTACGATTCATTTTAACATAACCAATCGCTGTTCAAGAGAATCTAAATTATTTTTTTGTTCCGTTTTATATAAAACAACTATATGGTTCTGCTTCGTTTTCTCCTAGAGCTATATCATTAGCCAACCTTATTATTGATGATGCGGATTTTTTTTTCACGTCACGGAATATATTCAACGAAAGACGTACATTCAGCTTTGAGTCAAGTCCTTATTCGAATCTATACTATTATTAGTTACGTTTTATTTTTATTTTTCATGTTAACCATTATTTATTATTAGTATTATTTTTTATAAGCTACACGCGTCGCGTTTGGGCAAATTTTAAGAGTCCAGTTATTAATAATAATAATAATAATAATAAAAAAAAATGTTTTATTATTTATTCGACGTTAAATCGTTTTACTGGTATTCCACTCGTGAACGGATTTCGCGTTTGAATTCGATAATTTTTACAAATTTACGTCTCGTTCGTAAAGAACGAAAACCTGTTATACTTTTTTTTTTACGAATTCCTTAATCTTAAATCGATGTTTGAGACCACCAGAAAATAAAAGTCAAAATAGTGCGAAATTGATTTTTAACCGCACGAAGATTTTCTCGTCGGATAATTTTTTTTTTTTTTGTAAATTCGTGTATATAGTCGTAATAGATAAATCGGATTTTTTTTATTTGGGTTAAAAAAAACGTTTAACAATAATTGTGTTGACTAACACAATAATACATCACCGCGTTAGTTTCATCGTTTTTTTTTTTATGTAATATACACCAGGGAATTTCAATAGTTCTCCGTTTCCCCCTGTCTCCGATTGTTTTACAACGACTTTTATGTACACTCGAATAATTAGCCAATTAGGTTTAATATTATAATAATTATGTTTGTCATAGTCATTTTTTGCTACGGGATGTTTTGTTCGATACGTTTCGTTTGAATTTATGAAATGTGACGACGCAAAGAGGACGACCATGAGACACAAATCTAGGAAATACAAAGAAGCTATTACTTTTACCAAGTTATGAAGCAATGAAAAGATTAGCAGGCAATAGAGAAGAATAGTTGAAGCCTCAAGACGAAGCCTTTAGATAAAGAAAAAAAAATGTAATATAAATTGTGCATAATATGTTCGTGTGTGTGGACGATTAATAATGTTAATGTGGTTTAAATTAATCACTGTACACGTGTTAAAAATTATATTAGAATACGGGGGAAAAAAGAATTGCCCAGCCCCATATTAAAAGGCGGGATTGTTCTGTATCTTTAGAGTCCATAATATAAATTATGACTCAACAGAATGTACCTTAACGTGACACTAAAAAAATTTGATTTTTTCAACGTATAATTTAGATATGCACAAAATGTGTATTAACGTTTTATTTTATTAGGCGTAATAATAAAGCAATTATTTTATAAAAATTTTACCGTAGAATTGACGATGGTATTATTACATTATTATATTTGGTAAAACAAAGTGTTGATTAAAACATAAAAAAAAATAAATCCCCTAAAATTATTGGAGTGATGAGATAAAATGTTTAAATCGAAGTGAATACCGGCAAGTACTTTAAATTTAAATATAAAACAATGAAAAAGTCTTTATTGCTCTGACACGGCCGGCGTCGTTTGTTCTTGGATAGTTAAAAGCTAAAACGTTGTAATTTCTATAAGAAAAAAGAAAAGAATTACACTCGCCGACTGTATAATTTGTTTTTATTTTTCGAACGCTCATTACAACACTTACGTTTTTTTTTTATATATAAATTTCCCATCGTACATGACTCGGTCGTGGACCGCATGATTTTCGATTGTATGACACCGCGCCCTTCTGAATTAGTCTACAAAATATCTGTTGTCATTTGAATAGTGTTGACGTATGAATCGTGGACATAAAAATAAAACGGGACTCTAATTTCAACGGATATAAAAATATTTAACAAGAAAATCGAATTATTTTTTTTCGAGGACACAATAATTTAATTATAATATTTTATAAAACAATACAATACTGAGGCATCACGGTGTGTGGATATTGCGAAACGCCTGCAATACTGTTATTTTTATATACCTATTAATATAATACAACATTGTTGTACGGCAGTTTCGACGAAATTACGTATTGAACAAACGCGATATTAATAAAAAAAAATCGAACGACCAAATTAAACGCAGTCCTAATTAAATAAGAGTTATGTTGAAAATATATTTATCGTAACGTTAAGTGACGAAACGAAACAGATGAAAGAAAAATAACGGTTGAAAGAATTTGAAAAATTCTACAGACGTACCCGGAATGCGTCACACAAGAAGTGTTTTCAAAATTCCAATAATAATTGTTCCGGTCGAGAATTGCGTTAACGTAACAATAATTAAAAAAAAAAAAAAAATAATAATAATAATACAATTATTTTAATTCGCTATCCGAATCAATTAGCGTTTCTCCCGGTTCTTCCTGTGCAATGAAATCCCGGAGAATTTCTAAACCGACGCCATGTCACACACGAGAATTACGTGTAAAATTCTTTAACGAATAATATAATAAGTCGAAATACAAATTTATATATAAAAAAAGAACGTAGAATTGTTTGTGAACATCGATTAAAAATACATATTTCATGTCTATTCTATTCAATTGTTTTAGAATAGAATTTATTAAAGAACATTCAAATCGCGCCTCGTACTCGTGGGATGATCGATATTTTCTACGTTGCCGAATCCGGAGATCTCGTGAAATATTCGGCTCGCAAAAAAAAAAAAACGACCGTTTTTCAAACGCTTGAAATTAAACAGAAATCCGAGAAAAATACTCATAATAAAAACGAAATTTCTCAATATATATATATATATATTAATTTTACGAGAGTACGTAAATATTGCGCGTACAATTATTGTATTGTACACTGCGCGCGTTGGCGTCTCCATCGTGATTTCGGTCGGGTTTACGACAGAGTTATCATACGATATTATTATTATTATTATTATTATTATTATTATTAATATTATTATACGACCGGTGTTATAAAGAATTCACGTATTTGCGTTAGGCGTAGGACGAATGCCGAGCCAAACCATTGGGAAACCAGCTGGAGATACGATCGTCGCATTACAATCGGGACTGGTAGTCGATTTCCGTCGTTACACGCAGAATATTATATTGTTTTTAGTTTATACATTTCGTTTTCTTCGCCGCGCGCAACTAAGTAATATCGGCACAATCCGTGTGTGCAGCGATGCTCTATTAAAATACTACACCGTAAACGTGTCCCGGTTATACGCTTCAATAATATATTATAAAATATCAGTTGTTCGAATCCGAGTAATTCATGGCGATCGTATTGAGAGTAGTTCACGTCATAAATACCTTTTATGTGTGTGTACCGAAACAGTAAAGATTGTTATCCATCCGCGCACGTGTGTGTGTGTGTTTTCACTGCGGTAATACACACGTCCGTGCGTTATACAGTAAAACGGTCATGCGATCGTGCGTGTAATACCCACGTAATCGAGTTGTAATTTCGCTAAAACGTTTTTAATGTTATTTCGACTCTGCAACAGCGCAGCATCAGCAGCATCAGTGGCCTTCATTAACAAAGTACCGTTTATACGTACGCAATAATGCCGCAGCTGCGCACCAGTACAATATTATATAAAAACACACACAAGTCAATGCGCTGCTATCGTTTTATAAAGCGAACGTATTATTATTATTATTATTATTATTATTATTATTATTATTATTATTATATGTGTGTGATTCAAACTTTTGCTTTTTTTTATATAACAATAATTATAGGTGATAATCACATTTTTTTTGTAAAAAAAAAAAAACGAAAACTAAAATTTCTACTTTATACTTGAGGCCGATCATTGTCAAATGGAACTGTTTTTTGTTACATTTTAGGCGTGCAATATAACCCCTGGTGTTTGTATATTTCATCACACTGTATTATAGTGTATAATTATCGCGAAAAAAAATTTGATTACACATAATTATATTTAATAAACAACTGTTCTGTTTTTAATGCTAACAGTTATTGAGACTTGAGATTATAAAAAAATGTTTAAGAGAATAACAATCACACACTAAAGTGTGTGCCCTTCAACCATGTATACAATAGTGATATTTTATAGGCAACAGTGTAATACGCATTCGGTAGGTAATGGCTCGTAAAGTTGAATTTAATATAAACCTATGAAATTATATCGCATTTATTTGATAACACCATTCCCGATGACTGGATTCCGGCTACACCACTGTGTATTTCAATATTTTTCAAAAACATTATTCGCAACAGCTATGAATTTATAATTATTTTTTATATATTAATTAGATACAATTTATTGTTTTTGTGTCGTTCCATATGGTAATTATTTTGGAATTCTTTTATATTAGAAAATGCGTGTACCGTTAAATTTGATATTTCTTAAAATTATTTATACTTATAATATTTCTCGATTTTTATAATTGGACGTAAATTCGTAAACCATACGTCAACGAAGAAGGAATCGATCGCGTTTTACTGTAATTCCTGTTTTACACGGCGATGTATTCAGTTACTGTATAAAATATTTGCTTTTTATTACTAACGAGCAATAATTTCCCGTCGATATATTATATTAATTAGTGATTTTCAATAATTAATGTTTATTTACATAGTGACGATGTGACACCGTTACTCTTTCCAGCTTTTTGTACACTCAACAACACGCATGCACGTTTAAAGCAATTATACGACAATATTGAGCAGGGAAATGAGTGCCAAGGGCCACTGTATTATACCGTCGTTTTAAACATTGTTTCAACGTTCCGTGTATCTCTGTAAATGGATTAAACGAGTTAAAAATAATACGTGCCAAATTGCCGAACAGAGGTTTTGTATTAATTACTATTGATTATTATTATTATTATTCGTTTTACGAATATATAGTGTCTTATTTGTTTTAATGAGTATGCGCACCTGAGCATACGTCTATGTGATTACATCGTAGATGAATACACCATAGACACCGTGTGGACTGCGTTTTTTCCCCCTGACAAACAATATTGTTTTGCGCGTCGGAAATAACGTGCTTAGAAGGATAATATTGGGGGAAAAATAAAATATATTCCTTCGTCCACAAATAAATATCAATTCGATTGAAATGTCATTGCAGATAATACGAAAAAGACTTTTACACGATCGTGATGATAGAACGTCTATTTAAACTTCAATACTGTTTTATCAACACTATTGCGCAGTAAATAATAATAATAATAATATGGAAAACAATAACGAAATCCGTTTTTATTTTATTGACAAATTGACATTATTAAAAACGCACTCACAAAATATTATATAACTATATGTAGTAATATCGTTAGTACATACCTTCAGGAGCGTATAAAAGCACGTATTAATTAAGTCGTTAAATGGTTCCGTTTCTTTAAATATAATTTCGTATAATATTAAAATTGCAAATGACCTATAAACAATAAAATGATTTTCATATTATTGTTTTACCGATAAACGTAAAAATAGTTATATAAATATTTTTTTAAATTTATTATTTCAGTAGAAAAAACGAATATTTTTCCCATAATTACTCTAAAAGAAAAAAAAAAAAACAAAAGTCGTTTAACTCGATCAATGATCAATCATTCTTTTTCTCTATACGCGCAACTCATAATTTTTATATTATATATATATATGTATATATATATATATTGACATTGGACACTGTAAACGAAAAACGATTTATCAAAGAACGTAATGATATTGCTAAATGAATTGTTGTTGAATTTCTTTTGGAAATGTAAATGTGTCCCCGGTAAATTATTTTATTTTTCGACTCGCATTAGAAGTGTGGAATAATACTTATAGATAGCGTCACGGGTTTATTGCTATTGAATATTCCGGTGGCACGAAGCCGGTCAATCCTGTAGAACATAATATAAAATACGAATATGATAGCTCGAATTTTCTAGGAAATCATTCCGGCGGATTAGATATTCTTAACGCCGCACACCGTACAGAAATTAGCGAATATTGTATTCATTTATTTTTAATTGTGTTTTACGTAATATTTGACAGAGTAGGAATTTCGAATATCGTATTCAACACACATTGTGCACATTACTTGAAAACTATTGGAAAATGTAAAAACGATCATTTTAGAAATCCGTATTTCCTACGTTGTTCGTGAGCCGAGCGTGCCCGGGAGCGAAACGAACTAACTCTTGGAATGTTCCGAACGATGCGAATCGAATCGAATTATTATTTATGGCTTTCGTATAACACACACGTTTGTCACGGTCGCTGAAAATTTTTCTTCGGCATTGGAACATTTATAATTCATTTGCTTATTCAATTATTTATTAACTCAAAGTAAAAGAAAAGAGCCCATGGCGTGTTGTGGTTGCTGTCGCTTGATTGAATTACCGGGAGGAAAGATTTTAGAGTTTTGTTATTTACATATATCATTGCATTCGATGAAAAAGATTCTGAGCGGAGCTTCGGTGTAATATTATTTATTATTATTAACGTATAATAATATTGAATACATAATTAACGCGATTAAACTATTATAGTACGTTATTTAAATACTATTTCTTACGATAACCCCAAGTAGCAAATAATTTTTAAAAAAAAAAAAATATTTTCGCTAATATAGTAGAAAATTACATGTTTGGTAAAAATGTTAACACTCCAGGACAATTAGTTTTGAACAAACGTAATTATATCCACAAAAAATAAAATAGTACACTTTGTCGAACAATTCGAAATGTTTATTAAGGAAAATCGTTACAATGTGATTCGTCAAGAATTTCTAGGTTAAAGTCTGACATTGTATTAAATTCTTAAGCTATGAAACCGAAAATTACCTCTTTTATGGATTGAATACTTCAAAACCTAAAATTGCTATAATTCGTCTAAAATCAAAAGAAAGTTTTTGGAATTGTTTTCCTTAAAATAATATAAAGTCACATATTTCGTGGATACTTCAGATTTTCTACGACCATTGGTTTTCGAAATTACGAAAAATTAACGATATAATAATCGATTTCGCCGAAATCGCGTTTTTATGTAATTTTTCCGTGTAGTTGTTGAGTCTTTTTTGTTTTATTTTTTTTAGACGTTTTTGCCAAAATCTAAAAACGACATTTCTAATGTACCAGTTATTACAGATTAAATCTGCTATCGGAAACCGGACTGTAAAGTTCGGAGCATTCTTTCTGGTAGAATTGTCGGTTACTGTGTATGCACATTAAACGAAAGAAAAACTCACCATTCCTCGCTCTGTTCAGAATCTAAAAATTTGGTATACGTTTCATGATGAAATCAAAAAGGCGCGTAAAAAATATTACCGAAAATTATCCGTATTTGGATGCGATTTTTAACGTCCATTTTTCACGAGACAAATTCATATAATTCTCGTGCACTATTACGCAACAAATATGATAAAAAAAGAAAATAAATAAATAGATGTAAACACAACAACAGCGTCTGATATCCGCGCGTTAACGACGCACGTAATTTGTCAACTTCAAAAATAATTACCGACAACGATAAGAACGAATTATTCTAAAGCTTCTGCTTTTATTATTATTATTATTTTGTTTTTTAGACAACAGTTTTTTAATGAGTTTCTTTTCAAGCGAAGTGATAAGTTTTATAGGGGTTCCGTAAGCTCTCCTCGCCGATTTAAACGCGATAAAATGGAACGCGGAGAGTTATCGAGTTAGCACGCGCGAGACGCAAATCATTTTTTTCCGCATATTTCGCCGTTTTATTTTCTTTCTCGTGTGTCTCGAGATTTATCATATTTAATACCGCTGATATATTTTACCGCCGGCGATCATTCCAAGGATAGCATCATCAATTAGTCATAAGACCGTTATTTTCGAAGATCGTGTAAAACACCATCGTTTTCCGTATTCCTAGTTGCGGCCTGCATAAGAAAATAAATCGAAACGATTAATAAAACAAAAAAAAAAAAAGTAGACAAATAGCGCACAAACATCGTTTTTCTCACGATTTCAGTGTCATAAAATCTCGTCGTTTTATTACAAAACATAATATACATTACGAATTGTTAAATGTTTTTCTCGTGAATATTTACGCGTGTACTAGAAATATTTTTATAATATATACTGAATTTTTTTTTATATCCGTTCACGTATAAATGCATACGTATATTGTATTTAATTGGAATTTTTTATATATATATATATATTCATTTTCTTTTCGCTCAAAAAACAAAAAAAAAAAAAAAAAACGGTTAAATTCTGTATATTACGAAATGATTTATTGTCTGGACGAAAATGTTTCGGGTTTAGAGGAAAAATGAAAAATGTTCAATATATTATACATTATAGGTACGTTTAACAATTTGATTATAAAAATAAAAGTCTTTGTGTACAATTTGTTCGTTTTTTCTTATATATAATATATTTATAAACGCTGATACGGTTGTAATTCGACTTCGGCGAAATTACAGATTTCGTAGTATTTTTTTTCCTCCGAAATTATTAAAAAAATAAAAAAGTATATAATATGTAGTCGACGTTTAAAAACGATCTGCCGGAATCAGTTAATTCGAAATCCGGTTCGCGTGACTTTTGTCTCGTCTGTTATTCATTAATTTCAAGCTGTGAATTTAATATGCTTAAGATTACGTGTGAAATAAAATTAACGCGAATCGAGTAAAAACAAAACGTTTTAAAAAATGCGTTGAAATTCAAAAAAGTTAACGAGACGTGTAATTAATAGATTAAACTTTTATTTAATATTTTACATAATATTAGGAAATCTAAACATATCTACTATGTCAATCGCGTAACAGACGATTGCCGTTTACACGATATTGTATAAACTATTTTAAATATTTGAATAGACGAAGATTTTAAAATAATAATTACGTACGAAGTATTTCGTAAAATAATCAACTAAAGACAGATACTGATGAAACCACGATTAAATGCAATAAACAAAAATTGAACATTAATAAATAGAAAAATTCGAAAGAATACGATTAAAAAACTGTTTAAGAACGGAATAATATGATATACGATTCCAAAACATTAACCGAGAAATGTGTTCGTAGTTCCGAGAAATTAAAAACGTATTTGATACTAATCACTTAACGACAAATAATTATTTGTCATTTGTTTTAACAACGTTTTGAAAAGTTTGTATAATTGTGCTAATTAACGCGTTACGTTTATTAAAAATTAATTTTTTTTTTTTATCTAAATCGAGTAGTAGGTAACATAACATATTCAGTACTTTAGCATTAATTCTTATGATGAAAACTAAATTCATATAGAATAAGTCGGATTTATATCGTGTACGTCCGTGAACTTCAACTGGATTAAAACTAATAATGTTTTTTTAAGAGACAAGAATCGATGTCATAAATTACTGAATAAATTGTTATTTTACATATATCAGTATGTTATATCTATAGGCCAATATATATGTTGGAAGTTATAAGAGGACGACAATTAGTGATTCGAATATTTCATTATGAAGTGTCCATACACGTTGACCGAGTAATTGAAATCTATTAGAATCAATAAGACATCGGTTCTAGTAGTGCGATAAGATATTTGAAAACAAATTTGAATTCGTCGTGAATTTTACTATAAAACGACTTTCCCGTTTTTTTCAATTTTTATTTTAAGATCTTTAAAAATTGGTTATAAGCAATTTTTTTTTATTTTGAATTTGTTCAATTAATTTATTAAGGATTTATGAAAAAAAAAATTGAAATGCGGGAGAGCCGATCTTGAGCAGATTTCACGACGAATTTAATTCCGTTTTCAAATTTCCTATCGCAACACTAGGACGTTGAAAGTAGGGGAAATGTCAATTCCGCAATGTTTTGCGTGTGTATAAGACGAAGGGAGAAAACGCTCGGTTTCAATCGCCTTAAGATCGACCGTACTGTCACAAACGGCCACTCGCACAACGATATGGTCCGACAAGAACGATTGCCCCCAATATTTGATTTCGGATGAAAAACTTCAACGAAACTAAAGCGCGTGAGTATTAAAAAAAAATAAATATATTAGCGAATGTTAACTAGAGCCACAAATCACAAGAAATACACGGATGAACTTCGGGGGAGTTTACCGATTATTATATGTATGAATAAAAAACCGTAACAAATGTAATTATGGATTTGTATTTCTATAACAGATTATTGGAATACATTAAGAAACGCTCAGGTTAGGTGAAGAGTTGGACAATGAGATATAATATTTACAATGTTGAGCATTCGAAGTAATTGGGACATAGTATTTTTAACTTAGGTGTATGGAATTGAGAAAGATTTTCATCGTGTAATTGTCGAAATTCTACGACAATTTAACAATATAATATCGTAATTGTTGTTCGATTTGTTACAGTGGACACCGCCGTAATGGTACAAAACGAAGCGACGCCGTTATTTACTGTTACATATATTATATTCACGCGGTATACGAAATAATAATTACGATTAAAAATATGATCGTGTGCTGGCCAACACCGTTATAAATAATAATAATAATAATAATAATAATAATAATAATAATAATAATAATAATAATAATAATAATAATAATAATAATAATAATAATAATAATAATAATAATAATATATAACATTACACCGGCGTTGGTTTTCTCAAAAAAATATTATTGATTTCCATTCGTACGTTTCAATCTCTCGTCGTCGTGTTATTTTATATATATACAGGGTGTACCGCGGAGATCTCCTGCGTTATATTTAACGCTTTTTAAAATCAACATAACACGCATTTAGGCGGCAATAATAGATCATATTTTTATTATTATTTTTTCATTAAATTTCAATTACGAGAGAATAAAAATGAAAATTTATAATTTTATTTTTTTTTTAATCGGATTTAATTTTTAAAGAGACTAAAAATACATAAAAATTTGTTACACGAAACATTTCGATTCGGTTACGTCAATGATTTTCACGCAACCGGTTAAAATCGATTGAAGTCGTTCAATATCGGCAACACGACGAAATATTATAAATAACATTATAATAATATGAATACGTTTGAATTATCATAAAATCAAAAAAAAAAAAAATCAAAAAATAGTAATAATAAACACACACAGATTTATTAAACGGCTTGTTTGTGATTTGCGAAAAAAAAGCGAATAAAATAATTTTGTTTTTAAATATACAAAAGGAATGGAAATGAAAAAAAAGGTTTAAAACACGACGATTTTAGCGCGTTCTTCACAGTAATTATAATTATATGAATAAAAAAATTGAAAATATTGAACGGAACAATGGTTAAATTACGTTTTTTTCACGTCTCCGCGATACACCCTATATAAATATGTAATAATGACTTATGATTGAGTTCGAAACGAGAGACTTCGAAACGCGTTTACGAGAACGAATGCCGTGCGAATTCCCGTACGTTTCTGACGATATTGTTTCCGCGAACAATGTACACGAGCTCTGTTAGGCGTGTTGAAAGCACACATATTATAACGGCGTTTTCATCATTGTGCATTGTATATTGTTGTTGATACACGCGTCGATTTACTGGAGTGTATTAAACGATTTTCACGTGTCGATCGGTTCGGTTCGTCCGACGAAAAACTTATAAAATATTACGTTCAAATGTGTAGATAACGGAAATTTCAAAAAACTCGCGTATTGCTTTTGAAATTGGAAAAAAAAAATAAAAGAAAATAAACGAATTTACTACACCATTCTCGAAATAATCGGCTGTTAGCTCCGCTTTTCCGCGTGTGATATTTGTGTTTAGGATTCCACGTTTTTAAACACTTTACAGTATAGGTACATGCGACGTTTACCGCAATTGAAACGATGTTTTTCTTACACGCGTTCACATCGGCTTTATTAAACACTTGAGTGACACTTAAGCAGGTACAATACGAAATAAAACAAACGTTAGTATTAACAGAAGAAGAAAAAAAAATCAATATGAACCAGTGCAGCTATTACGGATTTTATATTGTAATTTTTTTTCAAATTTCGAGAAAACCTATTACAACAAAAAAAAAAAGAAAAAAAACATTTTTGCAATAAATTCAACGAATTAACCGCGTACGGTTAAAAATTACGCATATCTCGTATTACGAATGTAATTTTAAATGTCCGATTTCTATTCTAACGACTTAAGTACACGCGCTGTTAAAATTAATTAATCGTTTCTCATTTACGGCGAAGAAAAATATGTTAATTATAAAACATATTAGTCGATTTTTTACGACAGTCCAATGCATTGTTAATGTAGTCCACCATTTACTATTGTCCAGTTAATATTGTTCAAAATATTTGATAAACATTATATATTTAACGTGTATTGTATACATTTGTGAACGTCGGTTTTATATATAATACAGTTGTGGGGGACATTATACCGATTCTCAAAACCACGATGACGTTTTATAATAAATGATTTCATTGTAGTGTTTGATTGTTTCTTTTTTTTTTTTACAAATACTTAATATTTAAAAATGATATTCACTGGACTTAAACGCGTTTCGAGACAACGAAAAAAAATTAAATGTTTCCTATTACGAAAACGAGGAGAGTTATAATAATAATCCGGAACATAAGTGCACGGGAATGTATAATATCGGACCGTATTTTTCTACAATTGTCTACGCGAGAGACTTAAATTATAATAATATATCACGTAATAAAATTATAAAAGTAAAAGTTACATTAGATAAAGTTAAAGGACTGGTGTTAAATCTAAATGCTATTTGGTCTTTATGTGCCAAGTTAAATTTTAATTTTACAAGAGTCAGAAGTATTTCATTGTTTAATGAAATGTACGCAGGGACGGTTATACGCGATTTGCAAGGAGCTGAAAAAAGAGCTGGTTCCCCCTTTACCAATGAAATGTCCACATCTCGAAGAATAATGACCAAGAAAAAAGATCTATTGTACCGAAACACGAAATGCTGATGTAGAAAAAGGAAGAACGAAATACGTGTAACGGTAAACTAAACAAAAATAAAACGGGAAAAGAAACACACACACAGCAGGTTGTTCGCGTTTGCCCGCCGTGACAAGACTGAGCGGTCTGCTGGTCGCGGACCGCTATTTATACGTCTGCACGGCTACTCCCTCTTTTTTTTGTCGTACAGCGCTATCTGGTGACTATTTTATTTTCCGATTTTATTGCGGTCGACTGACGTGCTATGTCGCGGTATACAAGCTGGTGTTTAGTTGCACGCTGACCGACCGATCAATCGATTGTATGATAAATACGATTGTATGCGTGTTTGAAATTATTTTATAAATACTGTTTAAATTATTTTCACGGCTTTTCTATGTATACATAATCCGTTTAATGGCGAAGGATGAAAAAGATTTGCTCTTTTTTATAATCGTGATTTGAAACGTCAAATGAACACAACCATTACGTGTCAAATACAATATTCGAATTGGTGTATTTATAATAGTTTTTAATAATTGTAAATACACCTTTTTTGAAACGTGTTTATCGTTGTATTTCGAATTTTTTCTTTTCTTTAAAGTATTCACTCCTTTTTATTTCAAACACAAAATGCTTTTTTCTTTAACGTTCAGTCTTGATTTTTTTCCTACTGTGGTTTCGGACACTTAATCCTGATATCAAATCTCGAACAAAATTGTATTTTTTTTTTTTTATTTAGAACGAATAATATTTATTATACTCGTATATCTCAACGACGTCGCTTGGTGTGTGTGTGTGTGTATATTAATCAATGCGTTTCTTCTACGAAAAATGTATAATTAAATACCTAAATGAGTGTACACGAGCGAATACAGTATAAACCGTGTCACTCGTCACCGCCACAAATACCGTTCAAATCATAAATTTTTACGTTTCTGTATTCTGACGTACGTGTGTGTATATATAGTTTTTTTGAAAGCATGAAAATAGCTTACATTGATTTTTTTTTTTTTTTTAATATCGGTAGTTTGCAAATACGAACTCACGTACGTGTTATAATAATTCTCCGATAGTTTTTATGTATTCCGCATGAATTCTCGGTACAGCGTAGCGTTTTTATCGGAAGGTTAAAAAAATGTTGTGGCCAAGCGATGTTTTTGTGGTGTTTCAGTGACTGTGTAACAAATATTATACATCATTGTAATGACAATGACGTGGAGCTTTGCCTCTAAAACGATATCGTTGACGACTAACGTGTCAAAATGTTAAAGTATATCTCTGCGTGCGCGCGTTCGGTGGAACCCCAATGTCATAAAATACACTTTGAAATTCACATTGACTTTTTCTACATTCCGTTAACGCAATAACATAGCTGCCACGGCGTTTCGCGCATTATCTATAATACGAAACATATATTATTGTAAATTTCGTTTGACAATTTCGATAGTTATTTCGGCCATTTCGTATGGAATAGTTATAGAAAATGATAGATTCGATAACGTTTGGAACGAAAATGTAAAACCATCAGTGTGCTTCCATCGGCCGATATTATAATAACATTATAACCGTCGTTTGCGCGCAAGTTTTACAGAAGTAAATAATATTCCTCTGCGCGACGTCATCGTCGACATTTTTCAGTCGGTCTGTTTCGTGTTTCGTTACATTTATTATTTACGACCTCTCCGCCGAGGCAGTAACAATAAAACATTTCTCGGTTTGCCGAGGGACTGTTTTTTTTTTCTGTTCAACTCGTAGATTTTTTTTTACTCTCAGTAATTTTTTTCTTATTTATATTTATATTTTCGTTCTTTTTTTCGCCGTCGGAAGAAATGAAAAACTCCGATTGAAGAAAACAAACTTTGTTTCCGCGTGTATTGTACACGTTCCTACGCGTATAATATTATGTAGACGAGGGCGACAATCGGAATATACTTAAATTAATGTACTCGAATTTTTTTTTGGCTTCACTTCATCATTGTCGTTATCGAAAATAACGGAAATTTTTTTGTCGCTCTCTTTCGTAGATAAATCGCTTTTCTTGCACGTGTGCATTACACACGCGGTATCACTCTGATTATTAGATTTTTTCGACAACCGATTTGGAACACGTTTGGTTTTCCGTCATTCCGCCGACATTTAAACAATAACAGGAAAAACTCGAATTCTGAATCGATCCAAAATGTGATAAACGACAGATGGATTTTGGATTGATGTTCTCGTTGCGACCAAATTGAAATGACGGTAAGATATCATGACACGTACGAAAGTCAAAAAAAAAACAAACAATAACGTATTAAAAATCGGATTGGAATAAATAATTACGGAGCGAGCGCCACTCGGTTAGGTTAAACGTAATTCCCTATCTGCTTATTAGCAATAACAATAACGTTCAGTTTAGGTTTTCGTTATTCAGTTTTTAGTGAAATGTTGCGTTGTTCGAGATTTTCGCTGGTAGTCGATGAAAGGACGATACGATGGTATAACATTGCAAATCCGTATCCAGTGGTGTCTAGAAATAAATTGGGACGAGTGATATCGATGGGTGAGAACAGTCATGTGTCACATTCATCGGTTACGTTTTCGCGCTGTGATTTTTCGTTATTTACGTACTAATTTTTGCTATTAGCCTCCGGTTAAAGCCGGCTCGTTTTAAATAAAATAAGAAATCACGCCGTATGCTAGTGCTTTGTACAGTTCGGAATTTTAACGGAATCAGAAAGACACTGCCTAAACCGGGACCAGACCTGTTTGCTTTGTCATGTTGAACCGAATCAGACCAGCTACTGTTTTAAAAACATGTCAGCAAAACTGGACCGGAACAAACTTTCTATTGGAACGAACCGAACTGACATTTTACGTAGTAAAGGCCACATCAGTATTTTTCTTTTAGATCGCAACAGACCAATATTATTTGTATTAAAGACCGGACCACCGTTTAATTTTTACTATTAACAACGATTCGTCGATTATAATATTTGGTTTTCATTTTTCTGTATTATATGTTGGGAAATTATCATTTTCACAGAAAAAATCTACTTGATGCCGTCGCTATTTATTATATACGACCCGAAAATTAATTAAACAATATTTTAGTCTTGTATACAGCGTGCGCAAATTATGTTGACGTTGTCGCGGTCGTTTTACGTAATAATCTTGTAACATTTTTATTGCTAATAAATACGCTTGTTCGGACGAATATTACAGAGAGAGAGAGAGAGAGAGAGAGAGAGAGAGAAATAAAGACCGGTCCTACTGAAATAATACGGCCGTAACCGGACCGAACTGAATTAGTATGAATTTGAACGGGAATATGACCGAATATTTTCGAAATCTATTGTTGTAATTGGACTACACCAAGAATTTGTCGATTCGTTTCGATGTCTATGGACTGATTCGGACAAGACCGCGCAGAATCGGTCTTCGTTTACATTCGTGCGACGCAGAGACCGTCTATCAAACCCGTCGACTTTTATTCATTTCGTTTTTAATAATACATCCGAACGATTTGTTTTTGAGAATTCATACGCGACATATTGTGTACTATAACACACGCACACTTTCGTATATAAAATTCCGTCGTCTTTGCGCCATAAAGAAACTATATACACACACACACACACATAATAAAATATATTGTGTCGATATATTGCACGAGCGGACTACGTCGTAAAACCCGGCCGGAAAACGCCACAGTTAAACATTTTATTCGTATTGACACGTAATGTTATGTTCGGAGATGAATAAAAAACGATATAATACCAAACGCGCGCTACACATTTTATATTGCCCACCACACACGCACGCGCGTCCATATTATGACGGACGTGTGTGCGGCGTTTGTCGTTAATACCGTCTGAATCGGTCTCCGGTCCGAAAGAATAAAAATACGAATCAAACGCTTGCAGGTGTAGTCTAACATGAAAAATCAATCTCAGTCATAAATTCGTTCTAATTAAGTTCGGCCCGGATTTCATACATACATATTTATATATATATATATATAACAATTATTTCATTTCTGTCCCCGGGTTCGACCATAATATTTAACTCGAAGTACACAGTGGACGGCGGTCGGTCAATTTTAGTTGTTCGATGTAGGTGGTTCGTGTTTAATATTAATATAATTACGGTAATGTAAAAAACGAATTTTTAATAATATTAACGTGATCTCTCGTATCGTTAAGATTTTAGATGAAAATATATCGTATAGTACTAACCTTGTTAGTTCACCCGATAATACACGCAACCGGGTCTCTTTCCGCCACCTTGCAGACATATTATTATTCTCGGTATTGGAAATATTGTTTTATTTGTGACAAAAAAAAAATCGAATTCGCTGCATCGCGACGAACAGGTGAAAATCAATATCACAAAAATTAATGTTCTGTAAATTTGGTATATTAAATATTGGAAAAAAATTCGGTGTTAAAAATTTAATTTTCTTTTTTTTTTAATTTTAACAAATTCACCTGTAAATGTCGTATAATAATAAGTAAGTACGTAATACGAACTACATCACAGAAATAGTACGTACGCAAATTCAATAACCGTAGGAAATAATTGACCGAATATTAATAAAAAAAAAAGAAAACCTAATAAAAAATGTATTGTTAAAATTTCTAATAATAAAGTTCGCAACGCCGGAATCGCTTTAAACATAAATAAATAAGTTCACATACAATACAAACTCGAAAAATTGAAAATTTGTTTTTCGGCGGTGATTAAAAAAAATATCAAAATCCGATCATTCGACACGCCCAGAACGATTTTCTGAGAGATACGAATTGATTACCGACTCGAGTAATACCGATATCTGAAATTTCACACCCTTTCAACGAGCCGAATTTTCGCAAATATCGAAATTTCAGTTATAGTATTTTTAAATTAGTTTAAAAGCGACAAAACAAAAAAAAAAAAAAAACGCTAGATTTTACACTGGATAATATACGAGACCATTAGATCGAGTTATAAATAAAATAATACTATTATGACCGTTTTAAAATTCGATTCGTTCTTCAGTTTTGAAAAGTTTTCAGGTTCACGCGAGCACGCGCGTACCGCATAATTAATGACGTATACTCGCTTTTTTGCTCGCGTTAATTTATGCGGTTAACTTTGAAACGTGTCCACGTGAATAAATTTTCGACCTTAAACACGGTGCCATACACTCATATAACACACATACGCAAATTATAAAATTGCACACTAAAATCGTTTTTACGGATACGTGAAAAGTGTCCGATGGATATTGGGCTCGTCTCTATAAAGCTACAAAAAAAATTTTGTTTTTTCGATGTGCAGATGCCTCGAGTTCGACCGTTTTACGTTTTGGAATTAAAACATTTTTTTAAAACGTTTTAACGGTACGAGTAAAACGATAGAAAACAAGCAATTCGGATAAAACAATTTATCACTACACGAATATTTTTACTTTTCCCGTTCGATAAATCGTTATGGAATGATTATATATAAATATAAAAAAAAAGGAAATTAGATCATAAGAACGAACGTCGTTAATGAAAGAATTAACAAAGCGAAGTTTATGTAAAAACGGCGGTTTTTTTTTCAAATGAAAAAGCGGTGACGAGTAGCAGTCGTCTGATGCAATCAGGAGTGTTTTCGCTCCGAGCTTTTAATATATCATTTTTCAAAAATTGATTGAATTAAGCAGTAGTACGTAAACTGTAATTATACAATATTAATGGAGATTGAAAATATTTATTTTTCCCCCCCATTCTGAAATAATTATCAATAAAGAGTAGAATAACAAAATTTTTACGTGTTTTTCACTAATATTACTCTATTGATTCCGAAGGGATTTACCGGAAAACATTTTAAACGTAAAATAATTTTACATCGAGTGGATTTCGCAAACCCGTTTTCACGTTTTTTATCGCACCATTAACATATCAATCGTGCCTCATTGTGGCGGGAAACGTCTAAATTACTACGTTTCGTGCGCGTTAAAAGAAAAAAACGAAAAAATATGGAAAATGTCCTAATCCCCAACCCTCTAATTACATTATTTTTCTTTCATAACAACTCCGAATCGTACGTTTTTGCAAATTTTTTTTTTGATTTATATACACTAGCTAAGTATAATATTATGTTTCGCCGTGTTGTAATACACAAGACTAGAAATAATAAAGCGCGTTTTTCCACGATTCGCGGAATGTTTTACAATATTTTTTACAATGTTCTACATTCGCTATTGTTTCGAGCATAACCGGACGGTTTTCGATGCGTGTCATATCGTGAACATTTATCAAAAAACGATTTTGGAAAAAAAAACAAAGTAAAACGCGTAAATGTAATTGTAATATGTACGAAAATCAGTACGCCCGTTAACCCACTTTTTGGTAAAAAAAAAAAAAAAAAAAAAAAAAAGGAGAAATATACACAAAAAATATTACGTAGTCGCAGTACGTTTTGAAATTTATCTCTACTTTAGTTTGTTGATTCATTCAATTGCCTCTACAATTATTTAATTTATAATCGAATAAATTATACATTTTTTTTCGACAATTTTGAACTTCGTTCTTCAACGTTCTCGGTGCGCGTGTATTTCGTAGTTTTCAATATTGTGTATCATTTTGAACGCTTATTGTGTTGTATAAGATTAAAGGAGTTTTTTTTTGCGTTTTTCTTCCCTACGATAATGTGTTCCGGTGGTATATGTATGTTGAAAAATCGTAGTCGCCCATCATATGATTCCCCGTATTAATGTCTACAGCGATTGTAATTTAATGCTCCGAAAAATGAAATATTCGAAAATCGTTTCGTGTAATAAAATAGAAAAAACATTGTTTGAACGTTGGAAAGCAGTACCGAATGAACTTGTATTTAAAAAAAAAAAAAAAAAAAAAAACGAAATTGTATAAAACGAGAACCGATTTATTAAAATATTGTGTGTATTCGAAACACGCGTACTGTGTGACTTGGAAAACAACGAAAAAAACTCTAAACAATATGTTGTGGAATCGATGGGACAAATGTGATTATACTGTTCAAATTGAGAACATTCGTCTTTCAAGGGGGGCTGGAGGGTGGAGAGTAATAGAGAACGCGTAAACGCAAACGGAGGGAACAATTCTGAAAGTGATATGTAAGTATTCCTGATTGTCTATGAATTTTCGGACGGCTGGTGGTGGTGTCCTCGTATAAAAAACAGTGTTCGGACGTTATGACGAAAACCGAATGACCTCACGAAAGAGTCGGGCGAACGAAAAAAAAACAAATATAAAAATATAAAAAACGCCGAAAACAAATTGCGCGCGTGCACGCGATCGCCGCAATAGAACATTTGTAACATTTGAACGATTCAGGCGTACGAATGGGGTGGCTGAGTAATCCGGGGCACGTTCAGAAACGCGATGTTTTCTTTTAACGGTTCGCATTCCAATAAGAGTTTGTCGGTCAATAATAATCGTGTTTATTCGCGGTGGAAATTGTGCCCGCCGATTCGTAGCTCTATAGCTACCAATAGTCTCTAAAACCGTCGGTAACGAATTTGTAAAACGTAAGCGTGAAATATATTACCGGTGATTGTTAAGCAAAAAAAAATTAAAATGTTAAAAAAAAAAAAATTAGACGCTAGAAAACGTTGACCTGGTGGTTGAACGATGTTCGAAGAGACTCGACGAACGAAAACATCCACTGATGACGATTAGAATATATCGAGGATGGTGTTCCCGAGTTGACGGAGATCGGGTGAAGACAAACACGATAATACAACGCCGTTGCAACACGCGACGCGCGTCAGAGGAGAAAACGGAATGTCGAAAAGAACGGAAAAAAAACAAAAATTTTGCGAGAAACGGTTTTCGAAAACAACGACGATACGCTAAAAAATAATTCAAACGCGTTCCGTTTCGTAATCAAATGAAATTCTTGATTCCTCGTTCGATTCCCGTGAGGCGTTGAGCCGCGCAGCGCTTATGAATTTCCCGAAATGTCCATCGTGTCTTACGCGTCGCGGATTAACGTGACTTTATATCGTTACGATAATACAATACAATATAGGCATACGCGTAAATGGCATGGACGCGTACATCTGCGTCGTAAAAAATATACGAAAACACATTCGCGTGTATATAACGTACGAAAGTTATTATTATCATAAATATACACATTTATGTGTAGAACAAAAAAAAGAAAAAACGGGCATTTTTGCGAGCCGACTCGCAGCAATGACCCTCCGGAGCACTGTAAAAAATATAAAATGTTTGTTTTCTCGCTCGCGCGCGCGCACGACGGCGTCGGCGTATAATACCGAACGCGTTTTTTGTTTCCGCGTTTTTTTTCCGCCATTCGTCGTTTATTTTGTTTCGGTTTTTTTTTTTTTTGTCTTTTATTCGACGATGGCTACAGTTAACGGCTGCAGGTGGAGAGACAGGAGAATATCGTTTTCGAACACCGTAATTTCGCGGTACGATCGAAAATAATAATATTATTATTACGGACGCCACCGCCGACCGCGAGACGACGTTACGCAGTATTATTATTATTATTATTGTTATTTTTATAATACAATCAACGGGACTCGAAAAAACGGAAATCGAAATATTGTATAAACGAACGCGGGGCGTCGTCGAAGGGAGAAGAAATATTTCGCGCTGCCCTTCCTCGCTGCCCGAAAACACTAAACAAAAAACTTTCACGTAAAAACAAAAAAAAAAAAACGTAATCAATTTTCATTCGAAAATTATGGCTACAAAAAATAGATATAAATCGTAATTTATTTATGCGTATGGAAAACGACTTGACGCGAAAATGTCTATGTTATAATGGATATTAGATGAATTCGCTTCGGCCGAATAGTGAAATAAATAAAGAAATATATTATAAATGTGTGTATTAATAAAAATTATTGTATTTAATATATTCGTTGTAAATATACGAAAAGAGCGAGTAAACCGTGTGCACGGGGGGTGAATTAGTTTGTTAAAAAAAAAAAAACCAATTATGACGTGTTTTTATTATTATTTAATACGTAAAATATTGTTTTATTTAAAAAAAAAAAACACGTTTTTGCCGAGGAAAAAAAAAATCTTTCGAATTATGCCGTACGCTAAATATTCTATCAAAACAAAACCTACTGGAAAACTTGCGTAAAACATCCGCGACAATACAACAGCGTATGTGTGTTTATTTATTTATTTTTTTTTTGTAAACGCCTATTCGACGCAGATCTTTGCGCGTATGGAAAACAAAATAAATAATTCCAGAATTTTATTATTATTATTATTATTTTTGTTGAGAAATTATTGTTCGGAAGAAATACGTCGTAGTATCCACGTGCGGATCGACGACGCGATAATCTCGCGAACGCGCGTCCCCCGCTATACGTGTAAATATTAAAACGCCGAAAGTCGCTACGATTCCGACGGACACGTCGACAATCGCGCGCAAAACTTCGATAATCAAATATTCCGATCACGCCATCGTCGATTTCGCTGCGGAAAAGAAAGAAAGAAAAAAAGTAAAAAAAAAAAGAATCTTTATTCACACACACACACACACACATAAAATATAGGAGATTTCGCGTTAATTTATTCGACGGCGAAACGGGAAACGCTGCTGAAATCCAAGGCGATAATGTTTTTTTTATTTTACTACGATTTTTTACTTTATTTTTTGTTTTTTGTCTCCGACAACGGCGATTATACGGATTATTAAACTTATTCCGGAAAGTCGCGTTCGTTATTATGCGCGCGGTATTTATAATAAACGTCAATAATTTACCACGACGACGAACGCGCGCGCGCCCGGGAATAGAGTAATATTTATTATTATTATTTTTACGTGTATTAACGAAATAGTGAACGCGTCGAATATGTAAACGGAATACGCGAATGAAATAGAAATAAAAAATTATACTGTAAAAACAATATTCGTAGAAAACGAATTTGTAAATATTGGGAACAAAAAAAAATTGTAACAAACTACGAGGTGTCATTGCAGTGTGTATAACGTTACATAATTATCTGTAAATAGCACAAAGTTGAAAGAAACGTTATTGAACATTTTTTTTTCTCTAATATAAAATTAAATATTTGTCGAATATTTCTATAAGCATTATTTTCAAAATTACGAAAAAATAAAATTTAACGATTTCACACGCGTTTATGTAATTTTTCGGTAGTTTTTTTTTTTTTTTTAGACGCTTTTAAGAAAAAAACCTAACTTTTTTTTTAGAAAAATGACCTAACTAAAGTATCAAACTAACTGCAATTCGTTACCGGGAAACCGGGCACGACTGTAAATGTCGGAGCACTTTTTCCTTCAAAAAATACACCATTGTAAAACCAATACGTGTATCGATCCAAAAAATTGTTTTTTTTTTAGTGTGAAGATTGACCGTGGCTTTGCCATGTACAAAATTTATTCTTAATATTGGTTTCGTCGTACCAATCGTCTGTTTAATTATTCGTGCTAGATTAACATCTCAATAATTAAGATCAATAGATTTATATGTCGTTCAATACGTTTAGATTTAGACGAGAAGAGATATAAATATCACAATCTAAGTTTCAATAATCTTTATTATTGTGCAACTCGCTCCCCAAATTTTGTTCATTGTGTCGTGAAATCGCAATTTTGATTGAGTCCTGCTACAGCGGAATGATCCGAAAAAAATCTAATATCGTTTTACTTTCATGTCCAGAAGCAATTGATTCCCAGCTTGTGTGTTAATTATTTTTTTCTGAACTCGGCTGACTTTCGAAGTGTCTGGAATACAAACCGAGCTCAGTTCTTTTCGGCACCCAATGGTTTTCTTGTAAACCGAAAATCTTGTGCGTGAGCGTTAATTCTTCGCACAAAAATTTGACTTAATTTCGGTAGGTCGTTAAAGTAGTCAATGACGTGTCCTATATATTCGGTTTCGAAATTTGAATAATATTTTTTTTTTAAATTTACGTACGAAAACAAAATCACTAATCGCAACGGTACAGAACACTTTGGCCGAGTACGAAATGCCACGGGTTCCAAAAAATACTAATAATAATAAATAATAATTATTATTAAAGCAATAATATAAATAACTAACAGGGGACGACTGAGTTCCGAAAACGTGCGAAACAATTTGAAATAAATATCACAACGTAATTATAATTTGTATATATATATATAATATAGATATTTTTTTATTATCATACAAGTCAGTAATATAAATATTTATTCAGTATACAATGATTATAATAATAATAATGTTATTAATATTATTTTATTTTTAATTAATAATTATTATTTTACACCGGCTACGGCAAAGGTAAATTGTTATATATATTTATATATAACTTTATTTATTTATTTATAAACGTATATAAATATTTTGTTGTCGTTCGGTTTTTCTTCGATCTCTCTCTCTCCTTCCATCCGTCCTGAAACTGCTTATGCTCTCCATCCGAGTCAAGCCGGTTAACACGTGTAAAAAATATATATTATATCATGTGTTTCCGTCGTCGTCATCCAGTCGACAACAACAGTAATTTTCTCTTGTGTTTTTCGTTAATCCACTGTCACTTTCCCGGTATCACCACGTGAGACAATTGTACGCCCTGCAACACGAGTAACGTTATATAAATTATAATTATTTCATAACGAGTATACAGAAGGGTCGAATTAACTATTGAAAATAACTGACGGGTGTAGTGGTGGATTGCATATACGAATATTAGTATAAATATTGTTTTCAGCTTTTTGAAAATAAAAAATTTATATTTTTCTTATCTTCGGTTCGAAAATCGTTATTTACAGTCTAACGAAGTATTTAAACGCGTATTTTATTAATTTTTTACTCGAATACATAAATAAATCAATATTCAATAAAATAGAATGTATTTATAAATACGAATTCGAAACATGATTGTTACGAAATTTTTTTTAGAAAAATTAAAATTAAATTTTTTCGATTATAATTTATAGAAATTACAAAATCGATTAGAAAAAAAAGCTATGAAAAATATTACGTATTTATATTGCGATAGAGGATTTGTCGATGATCCCGACCGTCGTCAATGCATAAAAGGAACGATTTTGATCTTACAGAATACAACATTACATGGAATGGTTCTCAAAAAAATTTACGACGTTTCTTCGCTATTGAAATACAAAACGTTTTTGAACGTGTTACCGACGAAAACTTATTGGGTAAACATATTTTCTCTATTTTTCCACACTTATCCCGAAATTTCAATCAAATACTAATCGAAAAACTCGTATAATCGTAATGCGAACGAGTGTTTTTTTTTGTAGTATTTTTGGTCGAATCGTACGTTCGAAGAAAATCGATTATCCGTATTGGCGTTTCTCAACTTATTCGACTTCACGACACACTAATTACAAACCTATATTTAGCCGTGACGCACCGCACGCTGACTGAATATTTATTTATTTTTTAATAACAGACTTGCATAGTATTAAATAATTATTGAATATATAATATATATCAGTAAATTACCGTGGTACGAATGACTTAGTAGTGATGCGTTTTATTTAGATCAGGAATATTCATATGCGAAATCATATTTTATTAAATTACAAATATTTTAATTCGTTCATACGGAAAACCCGTAAGCTATTATATTACGATATAACGTTATAAAAATATCTATATGGTGAGAAATTTCGCTCCGCGTTTCCCTCTTCGCGTCATACGTTCGGAGCCGGTGGTCGAATAGTTGACGACTGACAACCACGTCTTCTACCAATAGAGTAATTCGTAATAATTTTTATTACTACGCTATTTATCGAAACGATAAAGGGAACCGCAATATCACGATCTACGTTCAGCGTTCATGTCGAGATTTGTAAATTCATCAAGTCGTCTTGATCACATGTGTACTTATTTATCTATTGTTATTATTATCCCCGATTTCAACGCGGATGCTGAGTGCGTGTGTGCGTGTATTATAACGTACGGATTCGATGGCGAAAAGGTGAAAACCCGCGGGCAAAGATATACCGGTGGACCACAAGGCAAGGGGAAGCGTTTATTTCCATTCTCCACACCGCACTTTACAAGACTTTTCACTTAGTCTTTCACCGACTTCCGTTTATACATTATATTCGTACAATACACGTCAAATCCGTATATACATATATACGAGTATATATATTTTTTTTTGCGAGTGTATTACGCGCGAAATATACGACTTATTTATTTTTTCAAACGTCTCGGATTTTATGATGTACCCGAACCGATTTAATGTCGTCTCACGTTGTTTTGAATTTAACCATAAAACGCTTCTTTCACTGGCCAAAAAAAAAAAAAACACAACCAAAATACACATATAGAATAAAAAAGAAAAAGAACAACTCAGTCTGGAAATCGCGAAGAAAGAAAGAACTTCAACGACGTCGGGAGTTATTTGTTTCGCGTTTAAAGCGCACTGTATATAATGATATAGAAAAAAATAAATAAATAATTTACCCGCCGAACAGTATTTATACGAATCTTTTCCAAAAACTGAATTTCCCAGCAATTTAAAACATTTGAGAAAACGGGGGGGGGGGGGGTTTTCTAAAAAAAAATTTCATAAAAACGCAGATAATAATATGACGAAATTCCATTTCTGGATTTCACACGAGAATTCTCGGTGTTTTTATTCATTTTATTCGCTCGTTGTTACCGTTTTGGTAATCTCCTCGTTATGTTTTCCTTCAAATTTTAAAATCCAGAGGGGACTTTAGAGTGTTCAGAGTGCTTTCACCCGAAACGTTTTAGAAAAATTCTCTATCATTTCGATCACTGTACTCGACGACGATGTCGATTTCCTATACGAGACGCGTGTAAGTCGGGTTACGCGTTTTCATTAGGACTTTCATTACGAGTGAAAATACTACGCGAGTATTTTATACAGTTTTATTCCGTTATTATTATTTTTTTTTTTTACGATATACACGTGCGCGGAAGAGCTTCAGGTAACTCATACAATTTATATTTATATAAAAACGTACTTTTTTTTTTCATATATTCATTACGGACCTTATTCCCATAATTCATTTTTAACAACCCGGTCGGCCGCTGTTCCGCGACTATAGGTCCGCCTATAAATCGTGTCCTTTAATCCTTTTACGCGGCCGTATTTCTCACCGTTAATAGTCGGAAAAGGGTCGGCGGGAGGAAGAGACAGAGATAGATAGAGACCTGTGCGCAAGTCGTAGCGCACACGAAAAAAAAAATCGTATCGTAATAGAAACAATAAGAACGATTCGAATTTTAAATATTACGAATTACTTGATGAAATGTATCTCGGGGTAAAGATATATATATGTATTATATTTATATACGAATAATTACGATATTGAAATCATCGTTATTCAACGCAGATCAGCTAGCGATTGTACATGTGTTAACGTTTAACCGCTTGCACAACATATTTGGTTGTCATAGTTTATAAAATTATATTACATACACTGAATACCAACTATGTATTCGACAGTTACGAATTTACTAGTTAAATTATTATTCTAAGGGTCGTTTTCGTTTTTTTTTTTTTGTTTTCAAAATAACGTTTTACTGTAAACGAAACGTGTATTTTTGGAGAGGAAAACAAAAACGATTATCCAACAGAACGCTTTCTCGATGTAATTGTCAATTATTTAAAACCAGCCAATTATGTTTTTTTCCCCGCCTAAAAGACTAAATACCAATGGGTGTCGGTTTAAACTAATCCATCGTAGAAAGTTGTTTGTTAAAAAGGAAAAAAAATATTTCCTGCCTTACTACAAAATAGCTAAAAAAACGTATATCAATTTTTTAAAATTTTTTTGACATATTATATACGTCATAATAATATTGTTTATCGGCAATATGATACGGGAGAGAAATCGTTTACTTTTTATTATTATTTTTTTTTTTACGTCGCACATAATAAGAACGACGCTGGTTTTCAATTACTATATAACATAATACAATCGTCTCATCGCTAAGAAAATCTTCCTTTCCCCATCAGGACAACGATGTTAGAATATCATAATAATAATAATAATAATAATAATAATAATAATAATAATAATAATAATAATAATAATAATAGAGTATTTGATATTCGATATTATTATAAAACCTTTGCATTTTAATCTGTACAATTTATATACTCGTATGTCATGTCATTTTATATGTTATAGATATAAAATGTTCATATTGTAATTTATTACCGTTTACATACGCGTATGGGTTATATATTATTATGTACCGATAAAACTTCTGTTGCGAGTATATACTTGTTACGCACATGTTTGAAAAAAAAAAAAAATTATTGTTTTTGTGTCTTTTAAGCGCTAGAAAAAAACGGATTCGTTTGATATGCGTATGATTTCCGAAGATTTTGGTATTTGGAAGACAAGCAACAACACTTTTTTTCTGCGTTTTTCCTTCGTCAATGTCGTCAGTGCGTCATGATTCTCTTCGCGCATATTTTTATTGTAATCATTCATCATTATAAAAAACCAATTTTGCTTTTGTATAAGTATGACTTTTTTCGAAAGGAGTCTTTTTTTTCCCGAAATAAACACCTGTTTGGCATTATCGACAAATATTATACGCATAAATTCTCTAGTCACGAAAATTCGCCTACCCTCTCACACGCCCGCGGAGTATCATCGCGTATTGAATTGTTCCTAGGTGCGCGCATTTTAAAAACGAATGAAAACGTTTTACTTCGGAATTGATATCAAACGTATAATGTAATATTTATATTCGAAATATAATGATTAAAGCTGTTCGACCAACAAAACGTCCGTGTTTCCATTATTTTACTAGAATGTACAAATGGTTTTAGACCCTGAATTACACAGGCGTATGTATTTATATTACATTTCTCACTCGTAAAACAATGTTTCGACGTTATATATTATATATATAGCGCATATATTTTCGTTTATCGCTTTAAAATACCCACTCTACGTATCGTGAATTATATATACTATTTTAATAATATACTGCATCGCGATTTGAGCAAATATTTGTATGTACCCGGCCCCGCGATTGTATCACCAAGATACAGATAGTTTTTACTTATTAACGTTTCCAAATGTATTCACAAACGCTATGAAATATATACGTTGCAAAAAAACATTAAAAAAAATTATATATGAAAAACGTAATTTATTCGATTTACATATATATTTTTTTTAAATTTCCACCGAAACCAATAATGCATTAATTATTATTCGATAAATGTTTTAAATTGTCTATTGAATACGTTTGTGTACAGGTTCGGTTTTATTTTCGATGAATCCTACTCGAACCGTATTTAATTTTACTGCGTTCTTATCTATTATTTCATAATTTTATTGTACGGAGAAATTGCGGGGAATAAAATCTTAAAATTATTACGAGATTTTTCTCTTTATAATTCCGAAATTTATAACGTGTGAAAATGAGCGTCCTACGAGTTCTTCAATAATTACTGTTTTATTTAATTTAATTAATCATTTTACATCGTAAACATAAATTATAAGGCACTAAACAACAACGACAATAATAATAATAATAATAATAATAATAATAATAATAATAATAATAATAATAATAATAATAATAATAATAATAAAATAAATCATTAAATAAATATATTTTCCCTCTCGTAAATCTTATAATTTCAATGTTTGCGCGTTTTATTTGTCTATTTTAATTATTATTGGCGGTAATGAATTTTAAAACATATTCTCTACAATATTTAATACTCTTATAACGTATAGTTATACGAAATTTATTTTTAATATTTCATCGTGTCTTTTTTAATTTTTCCTTTTTGCACGTGCAATTTTTATCAATATGAAACATTTAAAATTACACAGAAAGCCGTGCACGGTGTATAATTGTTACTTCGTTCCTACATTATAACACTTATAAGACAAAAATATTAAACGTTTACATTCTGTAGATTTTATTCATCTGCGAGTAACTCAATTAAGTACACCTCCTTTCTTCAAAAGTAATTTTGTGTAACGCGTTTTTTAAACTTATGATTTTTTTTTACAGCGAATTTTTTAAACGAATTTTGGTTCATAGAATTCAATGCACTGCGCGATATGGTTTCCGCCTTTGCGAATCTCTACCGGGACATTTAGTATTCGTATTTTATGGTATATTTATGTTCGTTCAAACGTCGTCGGTCGTCATTAGAGTAGTGATTATCGACATTTTTTTATGTCCGCGGCGCGTTTTCCAATAAAACAATATTTCAATATCTTATTAAAAGAATTCGAATAAATCTACGCCAGAAAAATATATTCCAATGAGATATTCGGCTTTATATTCGCGTTTTGCGCGCGACTTATTCACTTGTGTAATTCGCGTCGGATCGTCGTAGATCCAAGTACCATAATTTAATTCCGCACGGTTTTCGAATCTCTTGACGATACATAATATTTGAGCCGTGTGCACCGACCCAAGTAAAAAAGCGAAGAGTGCGCGCTAATCCGTTTTGCCGCAGTGTAACGGAGAATTTAATTGCGATTTAAAACGCGTATTTACCGTGGCACGCGTTCGTTTTGACTGTGTGTACGTCGAATTCGCGGTCCGGACACAATATATTTTGGCCTCATTTTGCCCGTTCCGATAATATTACGTATTTACTGAGCACGAATTCGTCGGCGATTTCATCGACGCGAATAAATCCTATTAGTGTTTTGTTCGTTACGAAAACCAAATACGTTCTACAAAAGCAGCACTGTAAGGAAATTTTCATTTTAAATAATGTCGAATTCGAAGCGCATTGTGTCATCCGGCCGTCGATCCAGACCGTCGTACCGGAATAAGACACGCGTCCCCGGATTCCGGTGACGTGTATTTCGGATTTCCATCGAGTGGAGAATGACCACAAAAAATGAAACGTTCTAGGTCCCATCACTCTCAAAACACACAGGTCCTATCGATTTTTAACAAATAGACCTCGTAATTTTCGTAGATTTACGACGAATTCATATATGTATATGGTTTTTTGAGCTAAACGCACCAGTGTATTATTTGTCTCGTCGATTGTTTTCGTCAAATTCAACGTTAGCGAGTTGCGAGCCAACGCCGTTAGCGTTGGTCGTTCGGTCTGCTGTAAAATGAAAATTTAAAATCGAAATCGATCGGGTGCGAGACAAGTTTTAAGTGTGTACGAAATGAAAGAATCCGTGTGTTTTATAAAATTGTTTTTTTTAACGGGAAAAAAAAAGTGAATCAAACGTCTTAGCGCGATTAACGTTCACGGACAATCACCGGGAAACGAAGACGATAACGCAATTGGCCATAAATTGATCTCATAGCAATGTCCGTCGCTGCGAGTAACACCGAACGTGGGTTATTTTCGGTCGTAACCGCGATGCGAACAATACGCGCGATCGGAAATCCGCGCGTGGGCCGCGAAGAAGGGATCCCCCCCAGTGTCGTCGGTTGCGTTACATCGGGGGCCGGCCGGTTGTGAAAATTCGCGTCACGCGCTCAAGCAGCGCAGGTGCGCGTACTACGAGCGCGTCATAACTCGCCGTAGCCGCGTGTCAATATTCAAAGCCGGCCCACACACACACACGCGTATCATAATAAATACGATGTGCGTGTATGGGGGGAGTCATAGGGGAAAAAAAGCGTTCGGTATTCAAACGACCGCACGGACTCGACAGATATATTTTATAAAAAAAATAAACAAACCCTTTCGTACACGCGGGCTCGTGGACGTTGCGCACACCGGTATTGGCGTTTTATACAGGCGTTGTTGCAAAAATCTTTTTCTCTTTCTATTTTCGTGTCGTTTTTCTCCGGGCGTACGCGTCGACCGGAGAATATTTTTTATTCTTCGTTTGCACACACGTCCGAGGTGTCGTTAAAAAAAAAAAAAAAATTCCGTTCGCACCGTAACCGTAACGTCGTTCCACCGGACCGGATTGCTGCGTTTCTTTTTTTGTCTTTTATCCGAACCCGGCGAATCGCGAGCCGAACCGGAACGATATTTCGTGCGGTAAAGTCCGAAATCGAATAGCGTATTCCTTTTGAAACCGGACCGCGTTTCCAAAACGACTACCGTACCGCCGCATACGTAATTTTTTTTTACTATTGACGGCAATTCGTGATCGCGTCGATTTCCGTCTTCGTCTAATACCTACCGTTCGTTCTTTAATATGTTTTTTCTTTTTTCTCTCAATTAATATTTAGAAATATGAGTTTAAAAAAAAAAAAAAAAAACGCGCGCCGAACGGCCGTCGGTGCTGCGGAAATCCGTCGGCCCAACGGGGATATTATTATTTTTTGATTGTTTCAAATCCAATCAATCAGATCTATTCAAATCTATTGCGGCGGTGTTAATGAACGCGATAAATAATATCGTTAAAACACGGTTTGCGTCCAACGTCGCTGTTATCGAATCAAATCCATTACGAGAACTGCGCGTTCGAAAATGGAAACGCGTCGACCACCCGGTTAAATCCCGAGGCCTAAAACGTATTGTGATTACACCACAATCGGCGTCCCGGTGTGATTTATTTTTTTTTCAAACGTTTATAATACCTGGGCGGATGAAAGAATACGCGCGTAACGACGAAATTCGCGAAATACGTGTCGTGATTTACGTAAAAAATAATAATAATAATAAAAAAAAAAATTAGTACGGACGCGTTTCAACAATTCCTTCGCGTTTGAAAAACAATTTTTCGGTACGAGTGTGTGACGCGCCGGTTCGCGCGCAGGTGAATCGTAATAGATTAATTGAATTGTGTACGTGAAAAAGAAAAAGAAAAACTTCGTCGGCATACGAAAACGGACGGGCGAGCCGTTAAAATTCATGATACGACAAATTGAAGTGTCAAAAAGTAACAAAAAAAAAAAAATTTATAAATTCGTCCTTATCGTTTAAAATTATTTACACGGAAACTAATTAATAACGAATTAATTAATTGATATTAATGTGAATATCCGCGGAAACCGATTTTTAGCACTTTATATATATATATAAAGAAAAAAAAAATTTGGTTCTCTTCTTCTATAGAACCGTTGCGTTTCGATGCACGTGACCACCTATGTCCAATTTCTTTCCGAAAAACTATATTTGTTTAATATTTTAACGCTGATTTCTATAGCAATCGACGCTCCGATAATAATTGATGAACACCAGTCGTTCGGTAGAAATCTTATGGGCCGAGGGGGACGTACTTAACGAGAATATTGGACGACGAGACAGATTAACGTCGATATTGGACCGCAGACAAATCGCAATCAGCTGTAATCGGATATGTGATGATAACGTCGAATGAATTATACGTACGACTGATTGAGCAATGCGAAAAGTCCTCTTACTGCACTCCGTTTACGGAATCTCCGACGATTCTAATATGATTTATCACCGTGATCACTATAACGTTGCGCGAGAGACGGTCGAAAATCGAACACGGGGCGTTTTAACCGAGAGATATGAATTTCGTTATAAATAATATAACTGACAGGTAATATTATATTATACTGGCGCATCGTATGAACCGAGCCCGCTAACGTGACGAAATAATAAACGAGTCGCCGATAATAATTTTTGCGATTTATGTTAAAAATTTTTTCGCTGTATGTGATAATCAGTTGTTGCACGCGATAAAAACGACCGCTATATATGTTAACTATTTATTGTTCTGTACCCGAAGCGTAATGAAAAAACGTATTCACGCACCACAAATACGCCATCTGCAAAAAGACAAAATAAAAATCGTTTTTTTTCTCCCGTTTACGCGTGAATTGAAATAAAACCACGTGTTTGGTACAAAACGATAATGGCGAATTTAACGCGTTGTCTCCAACTCGATGCGTTTCACATTGCGGTTCGGTTACGTCGGGACAGTGCATGCGGAATTATTATTATTATTACTCGAGCAATTAAAAAATATACAACAACATAAAAAAAAATAAATAAAAACCATATATTTTTCATTCGAACGAATATATATATATATACGAGTATATTAACTAACATATTATATACGTGTTTAATGCGAAACGAATGAATAAAACAAACCTCTGCCCACCGATAAAATCCATTCGGGTAATTAAACAATTTTTATTTATCAAATGAATTACGACGTAAACATAACACGCTTAATATATATATATATATTCGTATAAGGGAAGTTTTTTTTTACGAATGTTTTTATATAAAAAAAAAAAACATTTTTTTTTTGTATTTAAACGCGACATACAGATTTGTATGATCTCGTGTGTGCGCGCGAACACGCAACGTAAAATTTCACTATTTTTTTTTTTTTTTAATCGCGACGATAAAAATTTTTTCATAACGAAATCCTCACGTACACAAATCGACCAATATTAAACTTACTACTCGTTAGCCACTCTTATACGACGTATAAAACCTAATCGACGACTTTAATGTGTTTTCTCTTTCAGGTTTTTTCTTTTAATCATCACACGTCAAAGATTCTCAAAATATTCACCGTCTGAATATATTCAACTCGTTATTACGTTAATTGTTATAAGTTGGACGAAATGCGTTTGCACCTTTCCTCCGCGCAGAATGCTCGACACGATACTCACAAGTATTGGGGGAAACATAATATTATACTTTAATATAATATAACATTAATTTAATATAGTATAACGTTCTATATAGAACGATTCGCCGAGATCTTCGAATGTATTTATGGCTTTTTGATTTTGCATTAAATTTCATTGCGCTTTTTTCATATATATAATGTGTAATTATTTATAATCAGCGCTTATTTTCTATTAGGAGCCTTTGTGTGGGTAAAAGTTAAACTATATCGAAAAATGTCGAAGGACTAAAAAACAGTGAATTTTGAATTGAAAACACGAGTATTTCGATATTTCTTATCGAGTCACAGTCAAGTTTTTTGTTTTTTCTCTCTTTCATTTGGACGAAAATATATCGACATCGCCTGATCGTCGTATATACGAGACGAATACGATTTATTGGTTTGTAAGAGTAGAGAATTTTAAAATTATTTCGCAGTAAAATCCTAGCACTTGTTTTCCCGTATTGTACTCCGGCTTGTAACGTATCAAAAACGACGAAATCGATTCTCCGATGATTTGGTGATTTATTTATTACAAGAAAAAAAAAAAAAAATAATGTTTACTTCAAACGATCAGCGTACAATAAAATAATATATGTATTTTTCTATACATTTAACTCTTCGAGCTCGAGATAAACGACGTATTTTACATCAATTATTATATAATATTACGTTGTGTATGAAGTATAAAAAAAAAAAAAAATAATAATAATAAAATAAATACCGACTTCAAATAATTATAAATTGGAATACACGATGCGCTGACGATAGAGTGACTGTAATATAAGGTTAATTACACGGTTATACACTAATACTCGCATTCCGATTTATTATATCAGCACTACGTGTTGTTATAGACGTTTTCTAGTTGGCCCAAAACGCAATGTCTGTATAAAAAATATACATATTATATGTAAAAGTCGATTTTTGACCAAAAAATCGCGCGCTCTACAATACGACGTACGCGTGTACCGCGTTCACGATCACAGTTAATGATTTAACGAAATATGAGTTTTGTTAAAAAAAAAAAAAAACCGTTTATAAGAGATCCCCGCAATAAATATACGACGACGATGAACACCGTCGTCGTCATTAATAGTCTCCTCGGAAAATGTTTTGAATACCAAACATGCTGTTGTAACCGACAACACGGAAAAAAAATATACGCGGTCCATATATTTTTAATCGCGGGCTCTAAGCTGCAATGACACACAATAAACATAAACAATGCGTAAGCGCGCGACGGTGCTAAAAATTTTTTTTGAAAAGAAAAAAAACACCGCGTTTAACGAGGTATGGCGTGAGTTATTGTACGTATACGTTTTACACTAATGCCCGTGGAATAATTGCGAGAAAAAAACAAAAAACAGAAATAAATATTATACTTCGGTGGAAACAAAAAAAAAAAAAATTATGGATTTTGCGCGCGACATTGGCCGAGCACATTCGACGGAATTCGAAAGAGAAAACCGAGACGTGATTGAACGGTTTGGCCCTGTCATGCGCCTTCGTGTATGCCCGCGTTGTTACACTGTATCGGCACAACGAAACAAGACGCTCGATCCCCTAATTGAAAATGTTTATATTTAATGCGTTGTGTTGTATGATACGACGCGATTTCGCGTTATGATCGATACGAGACCAGAACAAAAAAAAACCCCTCCCCCGTTGCGGTTAACGTAATTCCTGTTACATTAGCGTTTACATGAAACGAAAAAATCGAAACGATATTTTGACAAATGTACATTGTCATTCGTTTACGAATATAAACGTTGAATATCCGTTGAACCATCGCGTCGGTATTATATTATCATTCCGGGGGGCGGGTTAACGTACGAAAAGATATTGCGAAATACAGAAGTGTCGAGAAAAAGTCTTATTCGAACTACGCGGATATAATATTATGTCGGTTATGTTTCCCATGCGTTCGTTTGAAAATTGAATTCGTTCGCGATCGTACACGTACACGTTCATATGAAACACGTGACTCAGAATATTGGAACAATATAATTTGACAGTAAACAGAATTCGTAGGCAACATGTTATTATTATTATTATTATTATTATTATTATTATGACCGCGGACCATTGGAATTTCACGTGTCGATTTATTATTCACGAGGTCTCAACGGCTATATAGTTAATATTACTTTGATAAACAATTCAATACATAGTGCATTAACGTACGGTTTTGTGTTAATTATACATTGACCTATGACGTTACGCTATTTAAAAGTCTTAGAAATTGTTTTAAAAACGTTTTCATTTTATATCGACGATTATTACGATGTCGAGATCTTCTTACGAGTTGTTCAGTCGCGGAGTGACACGCACAATTCAATTATTATTACGTCCATAAAATTTTGTAATCGAATGAATGTAATTGAAAATGGAGAATCATGTCGTTATTGAAGTGTTTACACGTTATTTTAGAATAGTAAATGAATACGAAAAATCGCTGGAATTCGTTAATACAATAAATACGTCGTCCGTATGAGGACGCGTGGAACGTCTTTGTTTTCAAACACTGAGTATACGTACACACTCGTATATGAAATCACAAAATCACTCGAACTATAATTCTCGCCCGGTTCGAACGGTACTTGTTTTGGTAAAATATATTATAATGATTATGGGTTGACGGAGATAATTTTCGAGTATTTGAGTGCATGATCAATCGTATCCGATTATTGCGCGTTCAATGTCGAATATTTCGTTGAAAACCGCGCTTTTATTAAAATCATTATTACACCAAGTGCTCGAATTCACACTATTTACGAAATCGGCGAAAACAATACGCTGAATTTCGCGTTGGGTTTTGGAGATTAATTTTGTTTTTTTTTTTAAGTTTCTGTGTAATTTTCGTCCGGTTTAAACGTCATAATGAAACGAAAAACTTAACGTACATTCGTCGCAACGGCGACTAGGCAGCGGAAAAAGAAAAAAATACCTCGTTAAATTCGGTCGACGCTAGTTGTTTTCACGAACGCATCGCAGCGAGTCCGTCACGCGAGTGTTTGGCCTGCGGACGGTAAATCGAGTTCTTTTTTTTTGTTTTTTTTTTTGTAAAACAAATTTCGGAAACATTAAGGGAGAAAGTTCGTCGCAAAAGACCGGAGTATCCAAAAGGGATTGGCGTTGAATTGGCGAAAAAAACCGAGAATTTTCGGTATCGATAAACACACACGAACCAAGTACAGTATCACTGCCGGCGTACGTCGTACTCGTTCGTCCTGCAGGGCGCCTGTGACTTTTTTATTTTTCGTACTACACTCAAAAGTCGTCTGACCGTTAAACGAACCGTTTCGTGAATTCGAACGAAACGCGAAAGCGCGTTTAAAAAAAAAAAATGACAAGACCGCTTGAAATCACCGTATCCGCGGAGTTGTGTGCACCGCACTACAAAGACGAACTCGCATTCACAAACGGAGTCGGTAAAAATTTATACGTTTTAAACGTTTTGCGTCCGTGTGTTGTTTGAACGAATTCCGCGTGTAACGATAATACCGTGTTCGCCGTTACCGAAAAAACCACCACATTTGGTGTTTGAAAAAAAAAACACACGAAACGATTTCGACGTTAAAAAATACGCATACGGTTTTTAGATCCCAGTTAATATATTCAATATTGCTGCGGTCATTACAAACACGCGTAAAAACGCGGCACACGTTATATATATATATATATAGAAAAAACACGATTATTTCGTATTGTAACCGGTAATTGGAAATAATAATAATAATAATAATAATAATAATAATAATAATAATAATAATAATAATAATATACGGTTGAAAATCGTTCTGCCCGCGAGAACAACGCGCTCGCAACACGGTCGCCTCCCATTCGATGTCGATTTCCGCGTGTGGGGCGGTCAACCGCGGACATAAATTTTAATTTCCGAACCGTTTTATTTTCGGTTGTTCGTAAAAAATGTGTACGGAACACACACACATCTATTCCACCGATTCTAACGACTGCGAATACGATTCGAACGACATTTTCGAATAACCTACGGCTCGTTTACACGCATCGAAATTATATATATATATATATATATTAAAACACGTTCCGCCGCCGGATCGTTGGCCAATCGAATCAATTCTGTAATATTTTTATATATTTTGTTTTTCACCTTAATTCGCGTGTTCGTTTTATACAACGCTGACGGACTCGGGCAGTGTACTTTTCACAACTCGATCATATTTTAAAGAGTGTACCGATAAATATATATAAAAAAAATAAATAAATAATAACTCGTTACTTGAGTGTAAAAAAGTAATTATTTCGGAAAAAAAAAATACGAATATCAATTCAAAACACTCGTACCCGCGGCGTTCTATAATATTCGACGATCGATTAGGCAATTTTGGTGTTCTTAAAATAAAAAAATTGGTCAAACGTTCGACGTCTTGAAAACTACGCCGCGAAACATAGTATTCGTACGATTCTCCCGCGCACCGCAAAAAAATATAAAAACGGTCCGAGACAAAAATTTTGTTTGAAGAAAAAATCGTTCGAAGGACACGGGCTACGGTGGTATGTAGAGTATTGGAAATAAGCGACCGAGTAACGTTTTCCATTACGTTTAGGGTATATTCACCGCTGTTCCGATCGCAAGTACGACGGGAATAAATGCCGTTGCACGCTCGGCAAACAGTCCGGAGGTAATGTTATACAGAAGAAAACCTTTACGTCACATCTATAAAGTGAAACAATGAATTAAATATCGGGGATTGAACTGGGCAGGGAAGTGAGGGACGGCGGAATACACGTTATTTTATAAACAAATATTTCCAGCCAGGGCCGGCCCGAGGTATTATGGCGCCCCGGGCCAATTTTCCTAAGGCGCCCTTAAAAAATATTCAATATACCAAATACTATTTCGCACACAGGCATTGTTTAAAACGATTTATATTCATAAAATTCTGGATAAAATAATTTTTCGGAAACAATTATCGATAAATGTATTATTATTTCTTTAAGTGCATAGTGATTATTAATATTGTTCTAAATATTTCCACAATATTTTGCTATTTTGGAGTGCGGTCGGATTTAGAACAGATGACCAGCGTGTTTTGACCGAAAACAAAAAAAGAAATGTTCGGTTTTCGCTGGTCGTCTGTCTGGGGCCCTAAGGCGCCCCGGTTCGCTCGTATCTTGGGCCGGCCCTGTTTTCAGCGTCTCTCATTCGAAATTTTCCGAAACGTAACGAAACGAATCGTTTTTACACTTTTATGTTTCTGATTTTACGGCGAAAAAGAATCGTTTTACGTTTTATCAGATTTTTATTCGATTTTTCATTTTTATTTATTTATTTTTTTTTTTTTTTTGCATTATGAGCAGCGCAAAAAAAATATGACATCAAACAAAGTTTTTCGCGATTTCTGCAATTTATAATACGTTAGTCTAATTAATGGAATTCAGCGCGGTGATTTCTATATCGTTTATGTACCTCGAACGACTTCGAGTATACACAGATTCGCATTGTGAAAAGTAACATTTTCGATTGTTTTACGAAAATCGCGGCGTCGGTCTTGTACGATTCCGGCCAAATCTTCACACCGCACGTGTTCAAAACAGTTCAGTTCAGTGTTTTGTAACGGAAATTTTTAATACGTTTTCCGCACTGTAATTTTTCGCCAATTCCGAGCGCTGTACGCATGTGACGTACAAATTATTTATAACTCGATGCTACTGCACACCACGTACGACAATATGTCGCGTAAATAAATTAAAAAAAAAAAAAACTCCGCGAATTTTGTTAAGTATAATAATAATAATTTTGATAAATTATTACGTCGTTGTTTACAAAATATTTTGTCGTATTTATGTGTGAATGTGTGTGTATATACGCGCGGTATATTTGTACTTAAGTGTGTGCCTAAATGTACGTATATATATGCGTATACTCGTATTTTGTTATGGCGTTTTGCAAAATGAACTAGTGATTTTTGGTTTTGCGCCGGTTGAAACTACGTATAATATATTGTGCACTGCATATACATAAATACGTACTCTCAACTATATATACCGCGTTTTGAAAACACAGCTTCCTATTATATATATATATATATAAATAAATAAATAAATATATATATATATATATATATATTTAGAGAGAGAGAGATGATAAACTTGAAATTCAAAACCAGTGGCCCGGACATACACGAGCTCTTCAATTCGTAGCGCGCGCTTGTGAATGAATTATTATCATTATCATTATTATTATTATTATTATTATTATTATATATGTAGTTTCGACTGAATTTTTATTATTTTTCGTCGAAACTGTTGAAACTAGTTAGAAGAAAAAAAAATAGAAGAATTTTCGTAAGCGACATTATACGCACGATTTTTCGACGAAGCGATAAACCTATTTATTATAAACCTACTAGTGTTCTAATATTTTGAAACGATATCGTTGGCGTTAATTATTCCGCAGGAAACAATATGGGGGTGGGGGAAAAAAGTATTCACTAATATATGAATATATTGTGTGACAAAAGCAATTTTTGAAAATTCCTATTGCTCCATTCCGCAAACACTTAAAAGTTTATTCTAGAGAAATAATCGTAAAAAAGTGCGTGTGATATGGTAAAATTTGAATTATTTTTTTTTTTTAGTTATTAAAATCAAATTACACGTGTTTGAAATTAACATTTTTTTTTCACGATTGTAAAATAATATATATATACGTATATTTTATTTACTCTGTTCTTAAACGTTTATTATTTGTTTTCCTAATTCATTTTTTTTCTAAATGCGAACAATTTGTATTGATTGTTTTGAAATGTTGAATCGCAGTACAATTTATATAGAGAACCATATACCTAACAACAACACGAATTAAAGAAAACGTATTATTCATTAAAAGAAAAAAAAGTGCAGCATACGATAATTTTCCAAATTAACGATCGATATTTGTAAATATCTATGACTTATGTATTATGGGCGGGGGGCAAAAGAATTTTTCTTCTTCGTTGTAACGAATTTGTTTTACAAAAATTGATAATACGCTTATCGAGTTTTGGTTTTATCTGCGCGGTAAAATTTACATTTTAATTATACATTAAAAACTCTATTATAATAATAATAATAATAATAATAATAATATATTCGCGATATCAAGTACTACAATACAATTTGTTTTTATTAAAGCGAATTATAATAATCATTTTAATGTGGTCGTATACGGAACAATCGTATATAGATAAAATTTAATAATATTATTATGTCGCTTACGTTGATTTTATTTCATTTATATAACGATTTTTCTAGGAAATGTTTTTTTTATATAAACCGAATCATTGCTGCCATATTCCAACACCGTGGATAAATTATAAAACGAAATACGTTATTTTTCCATAAAAAAAAATAACACATAATAATTGTGTATATTACACTTGTTATTCGATTTCTTCATTAATGGATGTTTCCGATTTTACATTAATATAATTGTACACTGCAAGTATGAGGAACACGCAAAAACGAAAAAAAAACACGTTTAAAAACAATTATACGTATTATATAGTGCAAGATTTCGATTATATCTTTGTGATTTAGTCACGTCCATTTGCACAAATAACAAATAACAAAGTATAATATTTTTCGTTAACGATATTATAATATGATTACCGGTTGTTTCTCCGTAAAAATACAAAAAATTCTAGATAATATTATTAAATGCATACGTATTTTTCGTTTTTGCGGCCAATTTTATTTTATAATATGAAATATAAAATTTTTTTAAAAAAAAAAAAACATCAATCGTTAAGTTTTTCTATTATCGCGTGTGCCGTCGTGCGTTTAAAATTCTAAACACGAACGCGGACACAGACTCGTTAATAAGTTCACGTTAACTTCTTAAAATAACTCGTTAATACGACAAACTTTTGAATAAATAAAATATTTAACGCGGATATGTGCACGAGTCATTATCTAGTTAATACCATTCCCGCATAATATTAAATTTATGAAAATAATCAGTTTTTAATAAACGTTACTGTTTCTAACAAAAAAAAAAAAAAAAAAAAAACAAATATATTTATATTTATATACATGAATAAATAAGTATATATTAAAAAAATTAATATATTATTGGCAAAGTCCTCTTTTATCTCATTTTGTATACATTTATTCTAATATTCTAAAATTCAATGACAAGACTAAAACAAAATACAAATTAGTTTTTAGATCAACTGAATTCATAGTTAATTGACGACGATCACACTTGCAGACTTAGATAAATTGAAATTTTCGTTACATAAATATACACGGTTTCGCGTCGGATAAATGTCAGCAATTGTATAGGGAGTATTATATGTATTACATTTTTCGAGAATTCGTATGCTCTCAAAGAACAGAAAATATAACATGCTGTTAAAAATGTGCAGCAAATAAGTATAATAGAATTTGCAAGGTCTTTTCTATGTAAAATTAAATGTAAAATGTATTTGTGGCACGCAATATTATTTAAAAAAAAAAAATTGAAATAATAATTCGCACGAAACAAGAAAAACTTACACACTTTATATGTATAAAAGTGGCACCGCATCGACATAATAATTATATTATTTAAATAAAATGAATGAAAAAAAATATAATAATAATAATAAAATATTTACTTGTAACATTAACACTATGAGAGTGTAACACGTTAATTTGTTATTTTCGTTATCATTACATTATCGTATGAAAACGCGTATCGGAATGAAAAGTTACGGAAGAATACGCACTTTCTGTTTTCTCAGTAAATATAAATAAAATTATGTATAAGAAATAAGGTTTGTAAATTTTGATCGCACGAATAGTCTCGTTTTTTTCGTTCCAAAATGTATTCGCGTTTCCCAGCATGCTGTTAAACGAAAAATGTCAGACGATTAGTGGATTGTGGAAATTTGAACCGTATACACATAAAGTAGTAATTAGTAAATGGCGAAATTAATCAACAAATTAGAATTAAAATACAATATTTGGGGAAAAAAAAAATTTCATACTCGTTTTGTGTTCGACTTTGCTAAAAACATTTGTCTGTGGGTTTTGCTGATTTCAGAAGGGAGAAGAGACTCCACATAAATAAATGTATCATATATATATATATATATATATATATATGTATATGAATATTTAATATCACGTGTCTCAAAGTGCGGTGGCACTGAAAATAAATCTACTTTAAAATATTCTCGTTGCACAGGATCAAAAGACATTCTGCGAGCGTGTGGTGTCTATACATTGTATTCAACTATTTATAAGATCGTCGCGGATAGAGTGCCGCGCCTTATACACAAAGCTCCGGCCGTTTAAGTACGACACGCGATCAAAGGAATAATCTTGATAAAATTCTACCGAAATTATATTATAATAATATGTTAAATTTATTGTGGTCGAGGAGTACACAACCCGTGGCGAATAGATAACGAGTCTCGTATAATAATAATAATAATAATAATAATAATAATAATAATAATTATTATTATTATTATTATTATTATTCCGAAAAGAAGAATTTATTTTATGATGTACCTACCTATATGTTGTCAACTGAAAACAACAATATGCACTCTCAAGGGGACACCGGACAGCGTATTATTTAATATTACTCGACTCCTGTGGTCAAAGCGTCGGCAGTTAATTACGTTGTAAACGACGACGATTCGATAAATTAGTTGTTAATATGTTATTTAATAAAACATAATGTGCACACAATTTTGTGAAAATGCAAAATTGTATTTAAATTATACTACGTACACCCAATGCCGGATTAAGTCAATTTGAAACCCCGAGGCCAACATTTTCCCATTTCTCCAATATATATATATAAAAACTACTAATTTGATTTTAAATCGAAAAAGAATCCACAACATTTTAATTATCGTAATATCAATTTAATATAATCGATTTTATCGAATCGATTCCTAAGGCTTGATCTTTTTAGGAATCAATTCAGTTTTTGAAAGATCATATCGGATTATTTTTTTATTAAATATCTTCAAAATACTTTTCCCTGCGCATGACACACTGCAAGGGAGTTGGTCGCATTAAATTTATTCAGAATCGATTCATCGATCTACCATCAACAATCGTCCATCGCAGGGCACGAGTTTTCCCACTATATTTCCACCTTTTTGTTACTGAATATTGTTTTTGCATTAAAATAGCATTCAGTAATAGAAAGATGGGAATGCGGTAGACATACTATTGGAATCGATTTAGATCGGACTAGACGATAGCCTATACTTTTACATCAAATGGAATGCCGCTGTTTTCAGATCGATCTTTTGAAAGATAGAATTTTTTTTTAGTCGTCGATCTTTTGCTATCGATTTGAATCGATTCAAAAGACCCGTTCAATCGCCCATCACTACGACAAGTCCCCTAATATTCATTTAGCGTTCATGCGCGACGTTTCGCCATTTTTTTTTTAGCGAGAATTTCGCGTCGGTCGTGTGTATTGCACGCGCCGTTTGGCATTTTGTCGTCGCCCTTTCGTGTGCGTAAACGAACGTTTATATTTCGCGCCGTCGACTCCGCGTTTGACGCTTCGTCTCTCCCGTTTCGTGAACTCTTTACGCGTGTACGTACTACGTGAGTGTGAAACAATAGGTGTATTCCAGTGTGTCCGCCGTACATCGCAATATTCTATACGATTTCGTAGTCGCCCCGGGGGAAAATTTCGTTGGCCGTGTTGAATTCAACACTGGCATATATTACAGGGTTTACAAATCGTGTTCACATTTCGCGTCGTATTATTATTTATGTCGTTTATGCCCCACGTCGATATAGTTATTATTATTATTTTTTTTTTGTATAGTAAACATAAGTAATTCATATGATATACTTCTATATTACACACGTTGGAATGTTGTTAAGAGAACATTATTTATGGCTTATATAAATTACAATATATTTCCAGTGAACCTTTCACTTCGTTCGCGTTATACTAACTAAGACGTTCGTTAAAATATATTTATTACCCGCGAGTTGCTATTTTTTTTTACATATCACAAAAATCAACACTTAATTGAGTCGGAACATATTTTCAAAGCGTTTTGTATTTTTCGTGAATTTTTGAAACATAATACAGTACGCGTAATCAGTATAGCGTTTCAAAGATACGCGTTTTTCCGGTTCGTGGTAATGAAAGATTTTACTACAGAAAAGAAAATAACAATATTATTAAATGCGAAACCGAGAATAGGTATTTTCGTTTGGATAAATCGTCGTACGGAAATAATGAAGATTTTTTCTCCCCCCTTAAAAGGCATAGTATTACAAGACTATGCCTCGTTCTCGAGTATATATATAATATTATAAAATAATTGGTATCGGATTTCGTCGTTTCACCTCGCGATGCGAGCGTTATTTTACTACTGTGTCTAACTGTGGTACAGAACAGAATCGGCGGAGGATGTTGACCGCAGGGTTTCGTGTTACGAGATGTTTGAAGAACGTCGTAGAAATCAGTACGCGTTGCAATATACACGAGTAGTGTTATATTTTACTTTGATACAACATACATTAATATCGTATGCCAGAATGTTTAGCAGAGCAGAGTCCATTGCGAAATTACGTGTATTTTATTATTTGAAAAATAAGAATTTTTTTTTTTTTTTTTAGTTTTTGAAATTAAAACCCTGTTTATATGAATTTTTAAAAAGATCTCGTAATTTACGATGCAAAATGCAAAACAAGGTGTCAAAAAAAAAATGTATAATATATATATATTTATTTTAATACTGGGTAAAAACGAATTGAAATCGACGAATAACTGAACTCTTTTGCATACGTGAGTACGAGACGAATGAAAAACAAATCATATTTTTCTTTTTCTTTTCACTGCGTAAATGACAAAATAGTTTGATTCGATATAAGGAAATTGAGTCAGCGGGAGTATTATTTGTTGATGCCCCCCCCCCCATTGGACGACTCTCGTTTATTAATTATATCGGATTCGGATCGTTCTGTATGATAATGTAGCGCAGACAAATGCTGTAGAAAAATACAACGTTTGCCTATGTCATCGATCGCGTAGTTCATAAAAAAATATATATCATATTGGTATTGTTATTATTTTTCTAAACCGTACAACGGGGCTAACAAAGTCGTATTGTGATTCGAATATCGTACGCAGAAATAGCTATAAAAATGCGTGTGTGTATGTATACTCGTATATAAATAAAATATTCGTAATATTACGTTGTCTGACGAATTAAGCTATGCAGATCACGTAAACAATGTTAAACATCAATAATATTACGGTGAATACGAAATATATTTATTTTTTTCTGACGAGGGTACGCATAGAGTAGGGGTTTGAACGAATGGTAAAGTTTGTGTTCGTATTTTTCTAAACTATATTATATTAAACCAAATACGAACATATATATATATATTATATTTTAATCCAAATGTTCTGGATCGAAATTCGCGTTTACACAAAAAAAAAAATGTAATATCATACTCGTACAATATACGAACTCGAGATATAAAAGTTGATTTATATTGGAATGAATAAAACTCGCGTAATATATTATATAATATTGTGTATTGTAAAAGTTTATTCCGTATTCGGTTAAAATAAGCGAAGTATGGAAAGAGATTCGCTCAACGAATATATATATATATATATTTTGACTTTTCTATTTTTGAATAATAATATAAAGGTAAAACTGCAGATATTGTGAATGTCGGCTTTGATGATAGTTGGTTAATATTAGATAAATATTATTGAGTTATATTATTATTTTTATTTTGAAAATCAATGATAAATTCATAGTATTCGAAAAAAATAATTCTGAGCGACAACGTTTGATGTTTATATATATATATATATATTATATATATACGTATATAATTAACGAATACGGTAATAATATAAAATATATTTTTTTTTATTATTGTCAGCGGAACTCATTAAAGATATAAAAAATACGACCGCGAATAAAATGAATATGACGAAAATTTCAACGGATTTTCTTTAGAAATTCTTTGTTATTCTTATTTTTTTTCTTATAGGATTAAAGCAACTACTACAGAAATGAATAATACGAATATACATTATTATACCGACAATATCTGTTATTATTTTACTGTAACGATCATCCAAACCATATTCTTTTGCACGTACTATTGTACACACAATGTAAAATCAATATGCTAATGCGCTTCGATTGTCATATACGTAAAATAACCTAACTACTGATTCGCATATAGAATAATATTAAATGTTTTTTTCGTCTAACAAAGAAAACGAAATTCTAATAATAACTCACATAATAATAATAATAATAATTCAGTTTAGATTTTTACTGTGTTTGAAAGTCGACAGTGTGTCCCCCCCTCCTGATGCAAGAATGTATGTGATTTGTCTGTTTGGTGCTCCTGTGCTTATGTCCATCAACTACATTAATCTCTTAAAAATGTTTATGTTGGACCGCAGAGAATTGACAGAAGAGCGCAATAATTACAGAAGAAAGTCCGTGATCTACGGTATTAAAACCTTTGGCGATTGTGAGTTGTAACTATTGATTAAGAATTACCTAATATCAATATTTGTTATTAGTTACACGGTTAGATTGTGATGTCGACGACGAAAACGGTGTTTATACGTTCGATATAGTGGTACATAATATGTTCGTATCAATAATTGTTGTATTTAAAACAATGTAAATAATGAAATTACTCTATGCGTGCGTGAATCGTAAAGAAAAAGCAGTAGATTAGACGTTAGTCGAGAAATAGTCCTTGGGGGCCAAAAAATCTCTAGGGAAGAAAAACAAAAGAAGACAGTAATGTGTATTTCAGATGAATTCTTAATTGACATGACAACGTCGTAGAACGGAGGCGAACGGTTCAACGCAGCAGTACTCAACACGCGTATCATTCTTAATACTTATACGCACCTACTGTCTAATGTCGATAATATAAAACTAACGAGTTTTAATCAGCTCTGCGTTTTGAAAAAAGAAAAACTATAGAAACCAAATTAATTGTATAACGGTAGTGTGTTGTATTTCCTTAAATATATTATTATTATTAAAATTCGTATAATTTATATCATTTTACAACACCGAGACGGTAATGATAACGTAAGTGTTTAACGGCATTTGAAATGTTTTATAGTATTTACTCAATGCTTTTTTTTTTCATTCGAATACTCGACTAAAGGCCGTATATTCAATTGGGCTAAGAAGACTCACTATCGAAGCTTTTATAATATGTATATATATATACGATTATTGCGTTTTCGAAGTGGTAAAAAGAGACCTGAATCGGAGACGGAATCGCAATGAGATTGGCTGGTTCGAACAAAGTTTAGAAATAAAACGAGAAAAAAATCTATGCAACCACTGCTATCTCTTATATGGAATATAATAAATAACGGATGTGGCCTTTGTTTATTCGGATTTTCCGTACGATTGATGTAATTTATGAAAAAAAAAAAAAATGTCGTTTTCGCCCGTATCAGAATTACGTGGATCCTACGTATACCGACTTTTAATTTCGGGGGAAAAAAGAAGCGTTAGACTCAGTTCTACGGTTTTAGAAATATTAAATCCGGATCGGACAATACCTGACGATTTAGTCTGAGCGTATTCAAGTAATACGTAATTTTCCCTAATTGCCCTATTTCGCCGTCCCGGGTGAGTTTAAGTAGCCGGTTAATGCGAAAATACAATTAAATAAAATTTTAAACAATTTACGAAACGCGAAAATTCGAGGGAAAACAAAAATTGCGTTAACAACGTCCTCGTCGGAAAATATAATAATATACCGGGGGGGGGGGAGAGTCGCGCTATAGTTAATTATTATTACGAAGACCTATTGAAGTTACGTATATATATATATATAAAAAAAAAAAAATATTAATTAATTTAAAAACAAAAATCTTTCTGCTTCCAGCCTCCTCGACACCGTATCGTTCCCCCTTTTTCTCTCTCTCTCTCTCACTCCTTCGTCGCATTTCTATAGGGCGTATAGACGAACGAGCGCGTAAACGTCGTTTGGACAAAGGGGATGTGCCCGTTATGCGTTTTAAATATACGCGTACGAAATATCGCCGGTATAAGGAAGAAGAAAAAAAGAGAAATAAATGCACGTCGCGTAGCGTTATATACGTATTGTTTTATTTTTAATATTTTTTCCATATTATTATTTTTCGTTTCGTTTTCTCGTCGCGCGCATTTTACGCGCACTCTTCTTTATATATATATATATAATACACTCGTGTTGTACGCACACCAGTCGTATATAAAACACATATTAATATTATCACTTCACTGTGTATATTCATTAGGCCGGCTCGCGGTACGTCATTATCATGCATTCTCGTGACATACGTACATGCATACGGACGTTAAAAGGATCGTCTACTCTCCGGCATTATACGTATTCAAGCACAAATCTCACGGTTCGTTATACAACAGCAATAAGCAGCATCTCTGTGCATATACGCTTACTTTATAATATGTATACGTATACACGGCGTAACACGGAAAGATTTCGTTACGGTTTTGTCCGACGCGACTTTGTACGTGTTAACTCGATAAAATCCATACGACTATACCCAAAACGCGCACGTAATTCGAGACAGACTGCTTTCGTCACACGAGTACATTATTATTATTATTATTATTAAAAATTTTACTAGGTACGCTGTTTACGCGTTCGATCGAGATTAGAAATCATCATTGCGTATCGGATTTCAATGGATTTCCATCTGTTTTTTTATTTTTTATTTTATTAACGCGAATGCATAAGACGTATACTGATTTACTGGTTTTTTCTTTCTTTGCTTTTGTTTAGCACTTTTTAAAATTCGAATGGATTTTTCAACGTTTTCGGTCAATTTTCAACCTCATCCTAAATTATATTTGGCCAATTTAATTAAATTTGAATATTATTTATGCGCAATATACATATATATTATATATTTTGTAAACAAATAGTTTTCAATTTTATCGAGTTATCGTTGTTCTTCGAGATTATTTCGACATTAATTATATGAAATTAAAACCGTAACAAATATTTGAGTACCGGGGGCAATAATATCGCTAAGAAAACCACGATCAAATTCATTGCGGAAAACTCGTGAAATCTGGAAGTTTCCGAGATGAAGCGATCGGCGAGTAACTAATGCAACGTATACGAGCTAAAGATTTTTAACTTCCGTCTAAAACAGCACTCTTAGGTGGTATTTTATTATTGAAGATATTTATTACATTGTTTTCGGAATTTTTATTTACAAGTTTTATTTTAAAAATCGCATTTTATACGAGTGTGGTACATTTATGGACTGCGTATTTTCAATTAAACGTTATGCTATAATTAATGTTTATGTTATAAAACGGGGCCTCTAAGATCACAGAATTTCGCTTCACTCGAAACCCACAAAAAAATTAAAAAAAAACCTTAAGATAATATTAAAAGTTATTAAATTATAATATCAGTTAGTATTTATTTTTCGTTTTTAACGCACAGAAATTAATTTGAAAAAAAATACGTATCCAATTTAAAATGACTTAAAATTTTTTTTAGGTTATTACTTTTTTTTTCTACGCTTCGAAACGAATGTAGTTCTCTACGGGATCGTTCACGTTCAATTATTATAATATATATATATATTTATCGATTTGAACATTGAAATTATAGGAAGTGGTTTGAGCGGGTTGGTGTCGATTTTTCACTGGTCGAGATGTGAAAATATATGCGTTTTATACGGTCGAAAACAACGTGTGTGTAATACTTTTAAGTATAACGAATACGTTTCAGTCTTCCTGACGTTCGATAATCGCGGAATGTGAGAGGATTTGATACGCGCGTGTTGGTAAAATGACGAAATTAGTTTTTTTTTTTTGCTTCTAAATCCGTTATAATTCTCTTTCATAAAACAGAAAAAAGAAATTTATTCCGACGTAATTGGATTTTATGCGACGACTTATATATATATATATATAAGGAGATAATTATTCGCCATTAAGTGTGGAGCGTGTGTTGTCGACGAGGAAACAAACGGTTTAATAATTGCGCATTTCCAGTTAATTTTTATCCGTGTAGTATATTATATTAATGTCGGAAGGATAGGAAATAAAAAAAAAAAATGTCACGGCAACACCACTGCAAAATGAATTTACCCGATTAAATATTAAATAAACTTTTTTAAACAAGACTCGTTTATTTATTGTTTTTTTTTTCGTGTTTTGGATCTATATAATTAAAAAATAACTCGTTTAAAGATGATAAAAAAAAAAGTTTAAACTAACTACGTATTAAAAATGGCAGCTCGTTAAAAATCCTATATCGTCCGCAATGCAGTGTATATAATATGTTTACCGGGAAAATTCTTAGTGTGTATAATGAATATATCATCGAGTAGAGAAAAATAAGGCGAATACGGCGGGAGCGTTTATAATTTCGACAATTATTTCAATTGCATTTACTTCGTTAAAATTAATATTGAATGCTAACGGTACCTGCAGAACGTTCGTTAAACTAGGTCACGTTTAACGAATTGATACATTTCACGAGCCGCAGAAAACGTACGATCGCGTATCGAATTAAATTCTAAAAACGTTGTGACGCGAATTCGATATTAAATAATAACAATTATGTACTCTAAAGATAACGTACCATTTACGGGCATAGTTGTGTGTTGTATGAACTGATTTAATATTTCATTATAACATATTGTTACCAAACTTTGAAAAAAAAAAGAAAAAAATTGAAAATTTGTTTTATCTACTTATTAATTATTATGTAGATCATATTTGTTTCACCTTGTTTTTCTTCTTTCTTGATTGATATAAATGTTTAAGAGTAATTTCTCTATAAAATAATACGAAATTTGGTTTTTTTTTGTCTTTTCGTGACTTTTCGATTTCTCTAATTTTGACTTGTGATTTATGCGAAATTGGATAACACACACGTATGGTTTCTCTTATGCAGTATATTATGACCAGAAAAATCCTAAATTTTACCGTAGCACACAACATTTTCAATGCCATTTAACAACAGCAGTTGTCAACATATTTGAATGGTTTTTTTCCCCTTTTCTCATCTGTGAGAAATATAATTTTATTTTTATTATTTAGCTATATTTATTAAAAATTAAAAAAAATTAACATTTCGAGTCCATTAAAAACTGACCAACTTGGAGAACGTTAGGTTTTATGAATGTCATCGTTAGCAATTTCTTGAAAGTTTTAAATCGAATTCAAACTGTTCAACAACCTGATTTTTATGACAATCCATAGAATCCGCAAATGAATATTAATTCGAATATAGAAAAAAAAAATAGTTTAGTTTTTTTAATTAAAAAAAAGACTAAACGAATTGGAAATTTTCATAAAAACTGAGACAAACTGCTACGAGTGTTTTTCATTAGTTCGGTCAAATTTTACTCGCTTTGAACAACTTTTTTTTTATTATTATTTAAATTAAAATCAAAACAATTTTTCTAAAAATGTTTAAAATTTATTGCCTGGTATTGGATTTATATATATATATATATATAATTGTCGAAAATTTTAATTTATAAATATTTGTTTATACTCTATGGAGTGGTACGCGGAATGTAATTCTGTTATACAATTATAAGATGCGATAGGGAAATTCTGCGTATTTTTTATGCTTCAGTTTAAACACATAATTATATATTCACATTATCAATCCCAAGGGATTATTGAAATTTATACGTATTATAATATTTACGTTTGATTATTATATCGAACCGAACGGATTGCACAGATGAAATTTCGTTTTGCATATATTTATGTGTATAAATGAGTTTTTGAAAGGGGTCACCCTTTCGTTATATTTCTTTTTTCGTTATTTTTCTCTTTCGCATATTTCGTTTTTAAACCGTTCAATTTGCATATATTAAACAATACATATTACAGATATCTATTTTTTCACGTATCAAAATTATAATTAATCCTTTTGTTCTCCATTGAAATAACTCACGTAATTATTTACGTTGGTACATTAAATTCATTAAAAAGTCACAAAAAAATATATATATATAAATAAAATGTAATTTCCTATAGAATTAGTTTTTATAATTAAAATTGGACTACTGAAAATATGCTTATACTTTAGTCGGCTAAAATTAGTCGCTTAAAATGCATAGGAAAATAAGCCTTTTTTTATATTACAATTAATATTTAATAGGTGTTTTGAAAGGACGAGTGTCAATTAATTAAAATAAGTTGATATTTAGTTAATTTGGCGTACATATACAGCTTACTTATTAAAATTATATACGTGAACAGATTATTATTATTATTGAACACATTTTTTAATACAATGTTACGTGTAAGTAATTTTTTAATCAGCTTTTATTGAATCAAGAGAAAGAAATACAAGAATAACAATTTCAATGACAAATATGCTATTAACATATCTGTGCCTAAATTACACATTAATTATTTTGTTATTTTAAATAAAAAAAAGAGGAATTTTTTTTATTAACGAAAATAATAAGAAAATAGTATGAATAAAAGCTATAGAAAGAATTAAACTTCACATTTATTAAGATAAGTAAATTAATACACAATTCAAGTAGTAAATGTAAATGATTCAGTCATTGATTAATTAAATTTTAATTTTCAGTGGTTTAAAAAAATGTTTTAATCAACGTTTTTAGTTAATTTTATCGCAAAATATGCTCATCAGGTAGCTAACGTGTGTTCATTTTATTTTTATAATATTAATTCAACGTTATTTTAAGCAGTTTTTCTATAGTATTCAGCGCGATTAATGAACGCATTCTCTATACCCTATATTAATTACAACGTATGGATAATATTCTTTATTATTTATTCTTAGAGCATAAAAAAAACATTAATTACAATAATAACAAATTGTCGGTGGATATGCGAGTTTTGGAGAAAAAAAATTCATATCGAAACTCGTAAGTATTTTAATATAATAGGAATTCGTTTAAATATTATTTTAAATCAGTACGTGGTTCAATAAACTTTATGATAATCATTTATGGAAATATAATGCATAATTCCTCGGAGTTTTACGCATATCTTCTATGCCCGCTGTTCAGTAATCATAAAATAGAATAAAAATAAATATCCGAGGAAATTTACAAACCATCTAATATCATAAATTATTATACGCTCGTTTCAAATTATGCTCGGATCAACGTTGAATTTTATTATTATTTTAAAAGGTTCTGTTGTTGGATAAATTCACAGAATTCCAGAATTTATCGTTCCCGCTTGCCTCATGTTATTGACATTATATTTAAAAAAAAATGTATATAATAAGGGAATAATTGAAGGAAAGAGAGGGGAAATGCATATAGAATATTATTGCAATAATTAAATGGAGAAATATGACAATGATGGTGTGCGTATGTAGGACGTAGTAGAAAAATATAATATAATGAGGGAAAAGTTTGAGGACTTTTATAAAATAAATCTATTGTGAAATGCTTATATACATTACGTTAAATTTTTTCTATTTGTTGTTGATGTCGTTTGAACTCCAATTTCACTTCATCTCTACCTACAAATGTAATATTTTTGCATTGGAAATAATAAATTGATTGTTTATATAAGTAATTGTTCTAAAATAAATTTTCCAAGTTATTCGTTCATATATACACGCGTATTTTAAATACTTTGTTAGTATTGAATACATTAATTTATTACTGTTATTAGTAAACTTTATTTTTTTTATACAACTGTATTCAACGAATTATTTTAAATTCATTAACTACTGAATACTTTTTTATAATTAATTTTGATACCTATACGAACCGATCTACAAAATATGGCATTTGATATAGAAATGTATAAATATTGACTATATATATATATTGTTAGATAAAAATAATTCTTTAGATTGGTTGTACTGGGGAATTTGTGTGTGTTTAATTTACTTTTGGTAAATTAGTTGTGGACATGTGGGATTAGTAAGGAAGAATTAGCGAAAAGTAGTGATGTAAAACTAGTAATATATTCGAAAACAATATTTTGGAAACATTTTTGGACCATATTTTTATATCATAACCGTATGAGTAATCGTAATTCTTGATTCGATTGTCAATTGTATTTTAACATTTGTCAATTAACTGAAATAAGTTTTTTCCTACGTGTACACGGATTGCATACAAAACTTATTTGATTAACCGAGAACGTAAATTCGGTTTTTAAAATATTTTGCTTAGCAACTACACGCGTTCATATGAGAAATTTGTGTGCGCAATGAATGGTCAGCATTCATTCACATTTCCATTGGTAAACGAAATGCGAATGAAATCGGGCTACATTTCGAAATCAATTCGTACAATACCATAAAATAAATTTCGGGTAAACGATCGTTACGATTTTAATATTTATAATTCAAATATTATTATTATATATTCGTTTTTCTCTTCTTATCTTTCTTCTTCTGCGTCTAACAATCGGTCCGCTTCAATTTTTCCCCTTGCATCTTTCTCGTAAAAATATTTTCCGATTGTGATTCGCTATTCGACGAAAGCCCCGCTTCGTGCGGCACTCGAACGATCATTTTACCGTCCTCGCACTTGATGCGATCCGAATTTTCGCACGCCAGCCACTATAAAATATCGTTTTTGCGCTCATCCGAGCGCGCGTTTCCAACGTGTTACGCGCGCGTATATTCGCACGGGCCATAGGGTACGATAAAAGAATCATATGAGACTAATCAATGACTAAAAAAAAATCGTAAATCGCTTGTGAGTAGAGGAAAAGCGCAGAAAACACTTACGTTGCACATAGAGATTTTGCCGTCGGCGTTACGCCTTCGCGCCCGTTCGCCGGCCGAAGGTAGCGGCGCCGTGGTCTGTCCCTGTTTGTACAGCTGCCATCCGCTGACGTAGAGATCGCCGGCGAACACGATCCGACCGCCGCCCGGCACGGTATGCCTGCGCCGAGTCGACTGCCACCTGCGCGGAATGAGAGAAAGAGAAAAATAATAATAATTTTTCGTCGCGAAATTCAGCCGTACCGAGGTCGGGGAATAAAATTCGCGCTACGAGGCAATTAATTCTCACGCGTTGTTTGCAAAACAAAAAAAAAAAAAAAATAATAATAATAAAAAAATGACACGATTTACACACATCGATTGTGTACAGTATTTTCAAATATATTTTTTTAAAGCGTTTTCCCAATACTCTTTTAAAGTTCGATCATGTTTCGAACAAAATACTTGATTACTCAAGAGTAAATTAGTAATCATTTGCAGGAAAAAAAAAAAACAGCAAGCAAGTATTTAACACGACGTCGACTATTTTATTGACGAATTTCTACACATTCGTTTAAATGAATATTAATAGTAATAATATAATTACGTTCGATAAACGTTCGATTGTTGAAATGTAGTAAGAGAAAGGAAGAACGAAACAGGAAAACGTTGCAAAAGCGTTCGAAACAATTCTTATAGGGTATTTTGAAAATATCTAGGGAATATTATTGTCGCGAAATATTCGAATACATATTCCGGATATTTATTTTTTTTCTCCGAGTATTCGGAACGTTATGCATTTGAAACGGTATCGAAAAGTATTTTAACCAGGTCTGTCAACGACAATACTTTCAATGTTTAAGTAGTTTCGACAACGTTTCCGATCGGGAAAACGCGAAATAGAAACGCACGCGCGCGTCGTAAATAAAGCACGACGACAACTTATAATGAATTTTCTCGTATTCATCGGCTTTTCTAACGGGCGCGGCGGCGGTACGGCAAGGGAAACAAATACGAGTTGAATTAAATATTTATAATGTGTATATATTATATAAACACTTAAATTAGATTCGATAAACAATCGAGAACACGAGCAACGCGAATATAATTTTATCGTACCTTGTTTTTTTTTCTTCGGTCTCTTTTAAAAATGTATTTCTCGTCGTCGAGAACACGCGTCGTTGAATATTCGAACAATACGTTTTGAAAAGTTGATTTTCTATTCTCGTAAATAATTTACAGAATACAAATACGCGGATAGTAAAATCGATAATACACTTGGTAATTAATATTATTATTATTTTTTTCTTTCTCTATAAATGAGCAATTGTCTGCGAAGAAGAATTTTAATAATTCTTTATTTATTTCTAATTTTTAACCATTCAATCGGTGTTTACGACATTATTTCCAAACGTAATTAAATCCACGCTCTTATAAATATTTATGAGTCCAACGAGAACAGTCCATTATCTTTGTTTTCATTACAAAAAATACGTATTTTATATTCGTTAGTGCACAGGTCTACTACGGTGGCGGTCTATGATTGTATTCGGTCGGACTGTTCCTTGCAATTTTTTTTAAAGGCCCCGATCAACCGAGTTTCAACACAAATATTACTTTTAATAATAATAATAATCAAGAAACGCCTTTAAAATGTGTCATAAAATATTGTGTGTTGTTATTATTATTTTTACAGTTATCAATCGTTTTATGCGTACTGTTTAAATAATTTTGTTATTCAATACGCTTACACATTTTGTTAATAAAGTAATTCATTATATATATATACACCGTAAAAATATTTAAAACTTAAATTTATTATTTAAATATGTACTTAATGTGAAAATTAGGTACATTAACTAGATTAATGTGCATCTAGTTATTTGGTGAGAGGCTGTGTTGGCATTTGCCTCTCATTTCCCCCTCGTCCCTTGTTAATAGTGGGTCGAGATGAATCGTTCTGATATGATTTAAATACAAAAGTTATTCTAACCAAATCTATAGTAATGTCTAATGAGTTGCTTTTTAATTGCTTAACAGCAAACAGTGGATTCAAATTAAATATAATAATACAATTAAATATTACGAATGCAGGTTATAACCACGGTTGAAGGTGATTAATACGACTTACCGCGGTTCTGGGTTTCTTTTTTTTCGATAAACATGGTTATTGTTAAACGCGGTGCGTAAATTATTAACGTTAATTCGAACGGCATGATGATATGCGTTTGACGGTTGACGTGCCTATATCGCGTGCGACATAAACGAATTTGTTTAGCTGTTTTTCAACGTTTCAAACGTATGTTTTGTGTATATATATATATAAATATATACGATTTGTGAATGACGAGTGTAAAAAACAAAAATGAAAAAAAGCTAAAGTTGGTGTGGCCAAGACGGGGAGAAAGAGAGGGGAAAAAATGAACAATCTGTTCAGAAATGGGCACAAAACGTCATTTCTAACATGTTTAATGTCACGGCAAGAGAAACTTTAAAAACTTGAATCTCAGATAACACTTATGTACTCTGTGTATAGCCATTTATGATACATTTATTATAGCTGACAGAGTAATGAATTTTCTCGTATGAAATAAAAATAAATATAAATCGTACGATTCGTGCCTATGATAACGAAAATATCAAAATTATGTAGAATAGAAATTGTATTGAACTAAATGTAAAGGGGGGATAGTTAAATGGGCCGGTTAAATCCTTTGCCTCGCCCTTTCGAAAACTGAAATAACGACACTGTATCTAAGCGATTTAATAGATAAATAATATTTCTGGAGTTAAATTTAATGGTATAGTTATTGAAAATATTGTATACATTATTAATTAAATTATAAACAATTGTATTTTTTTTTTAAATTTCATTTGGGGGACTTATTTTCCCCCTCTCTTAAGTAATATGGCCTTGGGTTTAAGGGGATTTTTTGGTTTGTTAAAAATTAAAAATTTCGTTTTTAGAGAACTCTATACTCATATCTTTTGTCTTTAAACGTTACGGAATAAGTTACACTACATACAGTTTTTAACGTACAAGTGTTTTGGTCGAATATACGTAATAGGCTGTATGCTTCCCGGCGTCGGTTTCTTGTAAAATTATAGTTTTTAATCAAGTTCCATCAATTTAAAAAAATAATTATTCTATATCACGTTTTAGAAATTTTATTTCCTTCAAAAAAAAAAAAAAAAACCGACGTGAGAATATTTTGAAATTCAGATTCAGATTTTTTTAATCATAGCTTTACTATGTGGTAAACTATATGATTTTTTTAATCATAGCTTTACTATATGGTTATAACTTATGAAAAATTGAAAACGAGGAATAAAAATTGTAAAATTATGAGAGAAAGTTGCAAAATTATTGAAATGAAAATTTTTTTTTATATTTCTAGAGACGTATAGCGAGGCTAATGATAAAAAAGTCACTCTGATTTTAAAACGAGAATTTTCTTTAATTTCGTTTAAAGAAACAAACTTCAGTATTTTATTGGAGACATACAACTAGTGAAATTCATTAAAACTGTTTATAAAGTAATTTTTTTTTCCTTTCAAAAACAATTAATCGTTTCTTTCTCCGAAATAATTCCAACTGTTCGTGTAAAAGCAAAAAAAATAAATAAGTAACGATGTGCCGTTACAGATAGCGGAGTAAAATATATAATACGCGTATAAACACCGTTATAGTATAAAAATTATCACGAACAACGTTGATTGCGTTCTCTGAGAGGAAATTCTTTAACACAATGTATTTTTCCAACCACCTAAATTGTTCTTTTCGGTAATCAAATAATACATTTTTATAATAAAAACGGGAAAATATGTATATTTTATATGTTCATCTATTATTTAAGAACAATATTTGAATATGCTATATTTTATTTCAAAAAAAATTACATATATATATATATATATAAAATGATGTTATTTTTTTTCACTATATTTATTATTTAATATAAATACATTTGTGTTCGCATTATTTTACTATATATTATCATTACTGGAGCTATCAATTTTATACTCACGTACGTAATCTGTTACATTGTAACGCGTTATATTACACGATCGCATGATATTCATATTATTATTATTTTTTATTTTCGGACGGAATTTAAAGTTTTTAAGGGAATTTTTCGAATTTTTATTTTTACGGGCATTATCATTTTTTTCCCGTATATTAATCCGCTTAAATTCGATTTTTGTTTTTATAAATTCTTCCGTTATGACACACTTCTAAGCGGCTTATATTCGTAGATTTATTATTTTAAATATGGCTGTTAAGCGAAACGTGGTATACATTTGAGCACAAACGTAACGAAAACGATGTTGACATTAAAAATTTCCTACGTAAGAGGCAGTGAAAATGAATTTGAATTTTCCAACTTTTCATGTTTTAAGCGCATTTATATTATTTCTTTTTTGCTCGTATAATACGTAAACAAACAAAAACAAGCGTATTTTTCAAAACCTTGTATAAACTCGTTATTTTTATTATTATTATTTTTCCTTTTTTGAGAGGGTGAAGGGATGGATGAGAGACTGAGGCCGTAATTCTCGTAAAACACCCAACAGTTATTTTTCTCAAGTCTTTAAGTCTTATTAGCGTTAATTTATATTATTATATTGGTAATTGGTTGACCGTAATATTGATTTCATCGTTTATATGTTGAAAAAACCACGAATCTCACCATGTAATGAGTCTGTAAACTCTGGATTTTTGTCCACGGTCTCTAAACACTCGAGCCAGACCCAAAACAGATTCCCTGTGTTCCATGTTGACGGCCATTGCTCGTTTATAGTAAATCAGCGCTTCTGCTACACGACCTGGAAAACAAATTATTCAACAAAAATTTATATTAAAATCATATATTATATGCGCGTCGTAAATGAATTCGTGGAAAATTCGCCGTTATACGATTGTTTTAAACTGTTGAAACTCATACGTAATTTGTGATATTTCCAAAAATTTTTTTTAATTAATTTTAATTGCGCATTATAATAATTTTATGCGTCCGTTGGATATACGATTAAACAAAAATCGTGGTAGGTATATTGTTTGAAAAAAATATTTTTTATAACTAATTTAAAAATATTGCAAATAAAGAATTTCCAAGTATACGTATATATATTTATGTAAACTCGTTTTTTCCATTTTTCAAACGAATCGGTTTTTTTTATTTCTTTCCTTTTTTTTTTTGTATCGCAAGTTCTAATTTTATTTGATTACTCTCGACTACGTTTTTTGAGCAGTGTAAGACTATAGTTTATATTATATATATATATATATATATATATATATATATAAAAGAATATCGTACGTAATAATATTTGAATAAAAAAAAAAGGGGGACAATTGTAATGGTCGATCCAAAATAAGACGATATTTAGTAGTGAAAAGTTTGTATACTGAGTACATAACATTTCATTGGAGCGGATGAATACGGGAATATTATTTTGAACAAGCACAAAACATTAATTTTAATTTGAACGATAAATACGTGTATTTTTAATAGTATTCTCTCGTTTTTTTTTTTTTGCATTTAACTACGAAAATTATTATCGATTAAAAAATGTTTTGAACACTACGTTTATCCGCAAGTACTGAAATATGCGGTGTTAAACAAAAAAAAAAAAAACAAACAAAGTAATTTACTAGCGCATACGAAAACCGGTGTTTAATCAGAGAAAATGGAAAACTATGTATTAGGCGCGGTAGTGTATACTTAGGATGAAATATTTTAAAAACGTCAATTTTCCCGAAGTATACATAAAATACCTCGGTGGCGACGTGAAAAACATTACCGATTGTACGATGTATGATGATTACCTTTATATACATTAGGCGCGTACCCGAGAATTGAAGACACTACTTAATCGTAAATCAACGACAAAAAATGATAGGTTATTATATACCATTACCGTGTGATCGAAAAATCCAATTCAGTAATAGCGCAGGTGCTTTTTTTTTCTCTCCTATATTAATTTACTAAAAGCGTTTTTTTTTTTCCCCATTTCGTTTATGATTATCATAGTTATAAAGTATTTTATTATTTTTTTTTCCGCCGAAAAATAGGCACGTTTAACTTACGCCAGTCCGTACATGCACGGGTTTTTATTTCGTACCAAACCAGAATATGTTTTAAAAATTCCAAAAAAAAAAAAAAAAAAAAAAATGATTTTATTTTATTTCTTTTATTTTTGGATGTCTTCGTAAATTCGATTTCACTTAATTTCTTCGTATTTACAGTATCCCTTTTCTATTCGCTATATTCTCTTTTAATACATCGATTTTTGATTTTTAAATAAATACGCAAGTAACATATTTTCGCGAGAACTATTATGTGTTATACATGACGATTATTTTCCGAGCAACACATTTTTTTAGGTTTACAACACAATAATGTTGCAGATATAAATAGTTAATACTCCTTGAGCAGTTTCAACAGACATTTTGTAAGTCGGTAATTAAATGTCTCTTCCATTCGCATTAATTATAATCACTGTATAATTCTCGGCCGAAAACATCATCAAGTGTTCATTTGTTTAATGTAAAAGAAAAAAAAAAGCAAAGAAATTGAAGGATTTAAGACTACTAAAATAAAAAGTTACCATATAACGTTCTCTCCCTTTCTCTCTCTCTCTCTCTCTCTCTCTATCACAGAACATCACATCCAATAACGTTTAATGAAATTGGTAAAGACTTTAAGTCATGAAGTACTTAGGCATACGTTCTGGTAGAAGACAATATTATTAATAATACTTGGTGCGCTCACATAATAACTTTCACATTCAATAAAAGTTACACACGTTAATCTTCCAAGAAAAACTAAACCCACATATTATAAAAATACCGTTTGCCCAACAATACGTTTCTGAAACCACAGTGAACATAACGCCTATATACTACAATCGTATTTTCTTACAAACACAATATCGAAAATGAAAATTGAAAAAAAAACATTTTAATTTATTTATGTTATTTCTAAAAGATTGTGTGGAGAGAAAATATATTAGTTAAATATCAAAAGTTGATATTTGTTCAATGTGCGTAACAGAAAAGAAAAACCATACACATTTCAAAATCTGTAGTTCATTGTCAATTATTATTATTATCATCATCATACCTGAATTCTATGAAGCCTTCAATATCTATAGTTTATTCTTGTAAAGACTTTGTCCGTTTAAAATTGATATTTAGATAAGTACAGTGAATAATGCCGAACAGTACGGAACATCGCGTGTCCAACAGAAAATAGATTCCCAAAATGATTCGAAGATTGATGGTCTTGGCCATATGATATTCTTTGGATCTCAATCATTGAGAATTTTTTGTTCTTTTTTTTTTTGTAGGGTTTTCTTTACGACAGTGAGTATCGGAAAGAAATCACATCGAAAATATAATCACGCGAAAGAAAGAAAAAACGCGAACAAAAATATATGCATAGAAAAAAAACTGTATATCTGTCTGTTTTTCTACGTAAAACAGAGAAATATTTATTAATTTTTTTTCAATGTGTGTTTTTTTTCTCACACGATCTGCAGCAGTACATAAATAATATATTTAAACGACTAACTTAACAGATGCGAAAAAAAAAAATTCTTTAAAATCTTAGCGCATTATCGCTGGCTCATAGTAAAAAGAAAACACTATATTTATAGGAGACATTATTTATTTTTGTATTCGATTACGCGCGTATGATATCGTAAGAAGCTTTCGGGCACGAGGTGGGAAAAAAAAAGCGGGATTTTTTCACTGTAAAATGATCGGATTTTCGTATTACACACGCGACATAATATTATAATATATGCGTATCGACGTGGAAAAAAGACGGTAAAACGGTACCACGCCGGTTGTCCTCTGGCTACAATAGGATTTATTTTCCAACGGAACGGTTATTTATACGTCCGAGTATCCGCACACTGGCGTGTTTTTGACGTTATTTTCAATCGAACGCCAGACGGTATTCACATATTGACTTCGTCGTTATAGCAGTTTTTTCTTTTTTTTTTTTTTTACACAAAAGATAATAATAAAACATGCGACGACGATGAAAATCGATTATTTAATGCGTTTATTCGAGTAAAATAATACGTTTTTTTTTCCACGGCTCGTATTCGCGAATAATTAAGAATACGATTTGATTTTCATTCAATTCTCTCGTGCACGTACTCGTACAGACATGGAAAACCGTATTATATATTGGCATTCGTAGGGAGAGAAAAAATAAATAGTCAAACGAATGTACGGAAAAAGCGAAAAAATCCGATTTACGAATACGAAACGTATGCGCGTGTTTAGTGAGCTCTTGCGTTGGCTCCCGCGGGTAGACTTGATGGAATCGAACTACAATAAAATATGTTTTCCGTCTTAGAGGAAAAAAAATTCTTCCGGATATTTCTCAAAATGAAATTTTAAAAAATTACCAAATTTGAAATAAGATAACGACATTTTTGGTTAACACGCGATTTTGTACGCATTTTTTATTATGAAAACGGATGGAAATATGATCGAACTAACAATGTCCTAAATAATAATTACAAATTGTTATTCACAATTTGATCGGAATGAATTGCGTTGCATATATTATAATAGCACAACTGTCGACGTAGTATTAATATATTTCTTTGTAACGATACGACTACGTTAAAATAACGATTGCATGTTTAAAATCATTTAATTTGTAAAGATTTCTCTTGGGAAACTATTGATATCTAACATCGTCGATACAATAATCGATGGGAACGTTGCATAATATTTTCAACGATATTTTTTTACGTTTATATTACGAACAATATTTGCGTATTTTTCCCCCTTCGAGATAAAAAAGAAAACCTTAATCGATTGAGTCTGTATGACGAAAAACGTCATATTTCCGAGGACCGCGTCCGGTGAATAATTCATTTACTCGACAAATAAGTTCCGTCATCGAGACGTCAAACAAACGAGAACACGTAGAACGTTTTTACATTTTAACGCGACAATTTATCACTGTTTTGCACGTGTGTTAATAGCGTTTTCCTCGCATTTCGGAAATTCGAAAATATTAAACACTAAGAATGTTTCACAAAACGAAATCATCGGCGTATGACGCGCGTGTATTTTCATTTGTAAAAAAAATAACACGTTTTGGAATCGGACAACACGTCGTCACCTATCGCCACTTTACCAATATAGTGACGAACTATTCAAATGTTTCCGCAAAAACATTTTTGCGTTATAAACGCTATCATGTTTTTGAGGTCGGATACTCAACATCAAATTAACCCGAAATCTCGGCCAGAAGTCTAATTTCACAGAGACAATGGACGAAAAATCTATTAAATAATTATTCTTATGTTGTGTGGAAATATTCCACTCATCGTCATTACATTAAACCGGGATACGCTCGAAATGCTCCTGAACGTCGCAGCCTCGACGTCCAGTCTCTTGCGACATTACGGCTCATTGATTATAACGAATAACGATAATTTACTGACTGTATTTCGGTTACATTTGAAGGTGTGTGGTGGTGACAAAGCCCTGAATTTTAATTTTCGGTCAAAAAACGATACGATTGAAACGCTTCGTCCTTCCCGTTGCAATTCTCTATTACGCGCCCGAGGGAAAACGATATTTATATATTATGGTTTAGCTAAAGACCGTAATATCGTGATCAGCACACGCTGCGTACAAATCACTTACGGTTATCGCGAAGCCAACGAGCGTAGCGGGCTTGGTGTTCCGGATTTTTTGGCTGATAGGTGGCCACGTGTTTCAATAACCGCCCGGTCTGGCTCCCCGTGTGCAATTTGGCCAGCAACAGGTACGCCGCGGTGTAACCGCTGTTCAACATCAAACACCGTTCCAGCATTGTCACCGCATCCTTGGTCCGATTCATTAACCTGCGCACGAGTAAGACAATTTTCTTCACTGACCACGTTTATATAGGCAGCAGAAATAGTAGTAAAAACAGTTGAGTCCTATTCCGTAAGACGCGCAACGACTATACGCAATAATAATAATAATAATAATAATTATGAGTTATTGTTAATTTTTTTTTTTTAAAACGTATTTATAGCAATTGAGTATCATAAAATTTAAACGGGGAAAAAAAAGAAAAAAAATTTTTGTATTATCGATTATCGGACGGTCGCGTGTAAAGTGTGAAAATGAACAAGAACATATAAAGAAAATTTCGATTTATTTAACAATAAATAAAACAATGACGAAATATAATATTATAAATATAATTTCTTATGAAATAAGAAATTGGTTATTTTAAAATTATGACATATAATTCATTGGTGTTAAATATATTTTTTTTTTTTTTTTACATCCATTTTGTATATTTTAAATATTATCAAATTTATCATTTACAAATACGCATATACTTAGAAAAATAAATTTATATAAAAATTATTCTGTTTTACGAAGAATGTGTAGCGATTCAAGGATGTCATCCAAAATGTCCAAAACGAATAAATCAGCAATTTTACAGGGGCTTTTGTAATTTTCCATCAGTTTTAATTATGTATTTTATGAAACTATAATGGACAAAAAATCGAATATCGTATCGAATAAAACGTGAACTTGATATCATTTTCTGTCCGTTACGTAAAGCATGTCAAGATTATTTGAGTACTTCTTCTACTCGAAAAAAGTGCTCATAAGCAAAAAAAAAAAAAAAAAGAAAAAAACGTTTAAATATAAATAAAATACATTGTTCGCATCGTTCGGAATCTAAAAATCAATATTTACTGATTATCATCATTGCTTGTAGCGAAAAAAAAATATTGTATTGATTTATTATTCGCATACGTTGTTTTATGTATAAAACGTATTTTGTCATAATATTTAATTAACTAAAATCTAATTAACCAATATAGTCAAGTCATAAGTTAATTTACAATTAATGTTTAATTCCATAATTGAAAAATGTTCATTTCAATCCTATTCTAACGTATATTATTTTTGTAATCACCGTCAATTCTTAAAACGATTGAAATATATTTACGGCATATGTAATTAGATATATTATTTTTAGTTTCATTTGTAAAATCGAATGACGGTATATATATTATTAAACACTGTTCACAACTTTGAACATAATTTTCGCGTAAGTAAGTGATAATAATAATAATAATATACACAAACGACTAAAATATAAAACGAAACATTGTTGAAGTTTCAGTGACAAATAGAGACGATCAAAGTCGTGTACGTCACTCAATTTTAATAACCGAGTAAGTTACAATTGCTTACCGAAGTAGCTCACCACTTTATCAGCGAAAGACACTTTTAATTAACTTTTTCTCTCTTTTTTTTACGTTCCATATATTATTATATTAGTTTTTGCATTTTTATTATAAATCACAAAAGCGATATTTACCGTTAAATTTTTTATCGAAAATAAAACGAATTCGGAAACGATTATTAATATCATTGTTATTGTTATCATTGTTATTATTATTATTATTATTATTATTATTATTATTATTATTATTATTATTATTATTATTATTAATGTGAACAGTTGCTATTCGATGACTGGATCGAGAGACAAACGTAATAGCATACGATAAATCGCTATAATATGGATAATATAATGTTACCTGTACACTTGGCCTAAGTTGTAATGGGCGTTGACGTGCCCCGGGGAGTATCGGATGGCGGCCAAAAAATGGTGTTCGGCGTCCCTGGACCGTTCCATCAGCGTGCCCAAATTGTTGTGTGCACTCGCGTAAGACGGCCAAAGTCTGTAAAACGTAATAAAAAAAAAAAAAATTGCGGTGTACATTTTCAAAACGAAAAGCGAATAAAATTTGTTTAACTTTTGTAAAACAAAAAAAAAAAAAAACGAAGTATAAAACACGTTTAAACAGTCGACAGAATAAATTCCTGACAATAAATGATGTCCAAACGTCACACCACACACATCGTGCGATTACTAGTTTTATATTATTTATTCGATAAATTATGAAAACACATTTCATTTTTTCTTTTTACGATTTTTGATAACTAAACATTTCTAGTTGAAACTCGAATTTTTCTTCAAATCCCGTAAACTTCGAGTTTCTAAAGAATCGACTACAATAATAATAATAATAATAATAATAATAATAATAATAATAATAATAATAATAATAATAATAATAATAATAATAATAAATAATAATTATAATAAATAATAATAATAATAATAATAAATAATAATAATAAATCCGAGATTCTATCGTGACAAATATTTTTTGAAATTCTTTTTATCGAGTGAATTTATAATATAGAAAAAAGAGTGTTCAACTAGCTCCATTATTTTCATCTGGAGTCACCGTCTTTTTCATTGAAGTTTTTCACATACCGAAACCTTTTTTTCCTATATATTGTAGACAAGATACTCGCTGGTATTCCAAATTCTCTCTGGTTATGTGTCCTATTATAATGTCGTTTTCTTTCACTCTTTTTTTCCCAATAATTTTAAGAAAATTTACTTTTTCCAATAACGTCGTTAACGCAGTTTTCCATAATAAACACTAAATGCGTCACTAAGCGATTTGAAATGTGAATTTTATTCATTCGAGATACCGATAAATTCGAGATATCGCGATTCGACCGTATTATTATTATTATTTTCGAAACGATTCGTGACGATACTTATAGAAAATATTTCAAATATATATATAAACGTTATTTTAATGTCGCAATTCATTTGGATTCGGAGCGGAGTGAGGATTGTATTAGTTTTGAAAATGATGTGTTTCTTTTCGTGTTTGTAACCAAACATTTTACCGGAAAGAGCGCTCTGATCTTTACAGACATAGCGCGTGTTGTCGATTTGTTCAATAATTTTTTCTTTTAAGCGTCAGACAAAACTATCGAAAAATTGAGAACGGTAAAAACGTGATTTCATCGAAATCGATTATCGTTATTTCTTCGTAATTTTGAAACTACGTATAACGCGGTTATAAGAACTTGAAATGTTCGTCGCAAGTACGTAAATTCACACGATAGGTATTGGGCTAAAATTTTTTTTCCAAAAAATTACTTTTTAATTTTGAACTATTTACAGATTTTGCGGTATTTAATTTATAAAAAGATAAAATGTTTGGTTTTAAGGTTTAACGCACATTTTTATACAATGTCACACGTTACATGTTATTACTATACTATGTGTATTCAATAAAATTTTGAAAATCGTTAGTCACAATTTTATTTTTTTAAAGTATTTTAAGTTTTACACAAAAATGTGTATTTTATATTATGTGGAAGATTATTAATAAATAATATTACACGGCAAAGCTGAACCTCCGTGTATCGTTTTATCGAATGCAACGATTTATCGCATTGCTTTCAAATTTTTCGTAATTCTTAAGTAATTTATTTAAGCGGCGAATCTTTTCTGTTTTCGTTTCTTTTCGGTACCCCGTTTTGAATTTTTTGCGGTATACCGTCGTTTTTACACGTCATCCTGACAAAATAAAAAAAAACCGCTATTTTCCCTCACAAAGCGTTATTATCTCCGTCGTTCGTTTTACTCGTTTTCTCGTCGTAAAAAAAAAAAATCACACGACTCGAAAACTCGTGTCCGAGCCGTTATAATACATATGCGTATACGTGTCATTTATTCGCATATTACAACGTATTGTATAATATACGCTATAGAGTATAAAAAAAAAAAAAACCATACGAAACGACTAAACGAGACGACTAACGGTGAGGGAGTGAAGAAAAAAAGCAAACCGCGTCGTCTGTACGCGACACGGCGACGAATGTCGCCGCAATCCTCACTTCGTCGCAGCGCGCGCTGTCAGCAACGACGCGAGGACGGAGTGAAAATATTATCGATTTGTCTCGGCAGTTCGTCCGGAAATTCTAATGGAAAATAAAAAAAAAAAAAAAAAACGTTTCGTCGGTCGAATCTAATTTTGAATTCGTCACAACAAGACCTCACCCTCTTCACACACAAAATATTTTTATTTTTACGTTGACACTGTTCAACCCTCCGCTCAGCCAGTCGTCGTATCCGATGACACACAGCGGCAATGTGAGAAACCGCACTTTTCACGTTTGTTTGCATATAAACCGCGCAGTTAGCGGAACGTGTGCGCGTGTCGACAACGGGGTCGATAGAACGGGTTTCCATCCCTCCATAAATCCCCTCTGTACAGAAAAAAAAAATTGTTCTCCCTATATAAAATTTTTGATCTCGTTGATTGTGAAAAACATTAGCGAATTTCAGTGTATACATTATAACAGTGTATATTATTATAATTATGTACGAATTTCGGAATCTTCACATTTACAATAAGTGTGAATAGATATAAATAATTGATTTTTTTCTTTTTACTTGATTGTAAAAAACGCGACTACGTTCTATACGAGGAAATTCGTTACTCTCATGAAATCGAGTCAAGTACCTCTTGAAAAATCCGTTCTTCGTTTAAAATCCGTATGTACTGCAATAGAGATTAATGCGGTGTTTTACGTGTGCTCTACAACAACGGTTAAATAAGCGAGTTGACTTTGTTTTTGTATTTGTGACGAATTCTTTTAATTAAACAATCACACAATGTATTAAATAATTTTATTTCTAAAGTATTTTTTGAATGCCTTCCGAGAACAGAATCGTATTTACTGAGTGTCGTATCCACGCTCGTCCGTATTGCCGTCGTAATATGTTTGTAACGGGAACAAACAGGCGAAATCAAACGAAACGTACAATGTCCGTTTTTACGCACATCCAATGACGATTTTTACTAAGTCGGCTAAAAAAAGCACATTCATTTCAACATTTTTTCCGATTTAAGTTTATTTTTTACGTTTCCTTCGACTAGACAACGTCTGCGGAATCACTTTTTGTTCGACAAAAACGATGTTGTTAAAGTTCCGACAGGCTTTATAAATATCGATAAGAATTTGATTAAAAGCTTCTCGATATCATTAGGATATAATCTTCTCGACCGTACGGAGTCAAGGCGGTTGTAGAGTCATCAGAAACTACAAAAACGTTTATTGTAAACTTTTTGACGAAATTTTCGGATGTAAAAGAAAGTCTCGGTTATTGTTTATGAATTAATGTCTCGATATTCTGTCAGAACGTTTAGAGTCGCTCTCCGGGGACAATTTACTCGGTCTCAAGCCTTAAACCTACGTGTACGTATGGTAACCGTATCCAATCGAAACGTTTACGACGACGTGGTTTACCAATATATATAATGAAATAAAATTTTTTCCAAAAATTTACGAAATTGTCGACGTTACAATGGAATGGCGTCCGTTTATCGTCGAATACGTGTTTATATACATTCATATACTCGGTCTCTTCCCGCACATTATCGATGATGTAATATTCTATATGCGCAATGTCTACACGCACGTATTACAATAGTGATAGTCATATAGTGTAATATTTGTAATGTACAAAAACCCAGCAGCAGCAAGCAGCATCAATTCGCACCAACACCTGCACGCACGGCCGATTTATTTATACGCGAAACCATGGAGAGGAGTTTTACACCGTTTTTACACTGCCGTCGTCACACGCGTGTTTTTTTCCCCCACCAAAGATCGGAAAAAAAGAAAAAAGAAAATGCGTATAAAAATATGATGGATGACGCATAATAAATTTCAAAGGTCCTCGTAAAACGGGTCGTTTCGTATATTCATTTTTTTCGAAAATTTTTCCTAAACCCCGTGTCGACTGAGCGTTTTTTCATATACGCACACCGCACGTTCAAGTTTAATACGAGTGTCCGCGCCGGTCGGCGCGAGGTTTTTTTACTCAAGGTGCACGGAGACTACACGAGCTGAAGTACGAATTTTTTTTTAAATATCAGCAAATTCAACGCACGTTTGATAAGCACTCGTATGCAGTACGCGGTTTTTACGCTATTCCACGGCAATCGATTATTTTTATAAAAATTTTACAGATAAAAAAATGCGTATCATATCATAACAGGTGTCTAATGGAGATTAACGATTTGACGGACCCATCAGTCTCGCTATATAACTTTTGTTCCGTTCGACATTTTTTTTTCTTTCGTATTGTAACACTTCTGCGCTACATATTTTTAAATTCAATTAATTAATTTCTAAAGGACTCGATATAAAAAAAAAAGAAAAAAAATTTAAAATTTAAAAAAAATAATAATAACGTCGTTACGAAATATACGTTTCGGAAAAAACTTTTGCTTCCTAAAATGTTTCAATTGTTTTACGTAGTTACGTATTATTAAAATTCGAATATTTACCAGTTAGCGTTATTAACTGTAAGGTAAATCAATCGTGATTTAAACGATTTCTCGAAGAAACGATTCGTTAACATTTGGCACCAATAACTGTTGTATGACTACTAGGGTTTCGACAACGAGTCATCATAATTGTTAGGCGTTAATTGGGCGAAAAATAAAATCGCGACAACAGAGTCGCATAGAATCACTTAGACTTAGACATTTTAAATGTACAATATAACATTTTACATGTCAATTCAGTTTTGGAAGAATCGGATGGAAAATATACATTTTATTGTATACAAACGTGTACGTATTTAGGCGAGTATTAGTATTTATGTTATTCGTTTCTATTCTATTTTTTTAACATAACATTTTTATTTATTCGACTTTGTTTTCACGTTAATTATTTCATATCATTCGTATTACATTTTCTACGCGTGTAATCGTTGCTGGAGGAGCGCTTTGAAAAGACAACAAAACGTTTTTCGTTTTCATTTTCGTACGCGTATGTACGTTTTTCGTTTTCGATATTTAATAATATTTGTGTTATTAGTCGGAGGGAAACGTTAAACTAGTTTAAACAAATTAAATATTCACCCTTCGTGTATTATGAAAAAAAAGTTTGTTTTCGACGGACGGACGGTATATTATACGTGAGTATTTATAATATTTTCGTGTTCGCTCGTCACAACGTCCTGCGGGGAGGGTGCGTAATAACACGGTCATAGCAAAACGTTATGTAGCATGATCGAAGAGAAAAAGAGACTCGCCGTGCAACATACGAATTAGAATTTTTTTTTTCAGATTTCGTCTTAATAATTGTAATCAAATAACATCCCCGTATTCGCACGCGCAAATATATTTACGAAAACACGTGCTAATATAAAACGGAACATGTACAGTATTATAATACAGTGACTAGCACAGGGTTAGTTCAGTAGAAATTAAAACGAACTTTTGTCAACCATTTTCGAATTTTTATTTTTGGAAACGATTTCGTGTTGGATTATTATTAGAGCAGGGATTTTTCACCGTTGTCTTATTAACGATTAGAACGAATAGCGATTTAGACGATTCGATAACGATTGCTCTAGTGGTGAAATATTAATAATAATAAAAAAAATCTGGAAATCAATCTATAAAGATCACTCGAGATTGTCGACGACGAATATTTTGAATTTTCTATCCTTAAATAATCTCTCCAACTCTCATATGAAAATTTTCAACAAAACCTCGAAAAATGAAAAATCTAAAATATAATTCCCCGCGAATTCAAATCGATTTTCGAAATTTTTACCTCACAACTAGATCGATCGGTAAATATATTATAAAATGACACTTTCGGAAAACAACGAATTACAAATTATCCGCAACGGTGTATTTCTGTTGAGACTTACTTATTTCCAATATTTCTCGTTTGAGTGTATAATCTGTGACGCGTCATCGTGTCTACAGAGTGGAATTAAAAGAAAAACTTCCGTAAGTTCTGGTGAAACATATCGGGGAAATTTCAAGCTCCTCCGAAGCTTTGCGATTTTGTCAGAGCGTCGGTATAAAACGGTGACGTAGGTGTTAGCGGAAAAGGTTGCGGGTGTTGAATTTGAATAGAAGTGATATTAAAAAATAAAAATATATTAATTTATAAGAAGACGTGAACGTTTTGAAAGAGTGTTCGTAAATGTACTTAAATATTTTTGTAGATTGAGTTGTTACTACACGATCTCAGTATACGCGCATTAAAACGTCCATGTTTCATCGTCAAAAAAAGACATCGTAAGTTTCGCGGTATTGAATACGATTTTCTCTTTTCTCCGGTAAATTCTCGTTTATTTCCGTGTTAATTTCGTTACAGGAATTATTCGAGCAATGATATTGGAAATGAATTCCATTACGGCACTGACATTAATTCCGTATATTGTATACGTGTTTTGCCCGGCGGCGATGAGAATTTGGAATAGTTCGACGGCGCGAACATTATAGTATAACGCGTGTGTGTTCGAATCGAGAAAAAACTCCGCGATACGTTTTTTTTTTACCTTTTTCGCAAAACAGAAAAAAAAAAACGTCGAAATTGAATGCGTAATATATCCGTTGGGATCCATTTACGGTCCTTTTAAGTCTTTATACACATACAGTCGTTCTCGCGTATTATTCATTCGGCGGCTTCCTATTTTTTTTCGTTACTCGGTGCGCCTATACGTTACATATTATATATAGATACTCGTATGTATAACTTTGACTTACGATGAGAACATTCGGCCGCATATTTCCAGTACGAGTGTTATATAAAAAAAAAACAAAAAAAAATCGAAAAACCGCAAATGCGAACGTATTTTTTTTTTTCCACTCATTGGGGTTTTCTCTCTCCGTCGATTTTTACGCACGCACGACGACGGCACATAATACTTGCCGGTGGTAATCCGTCCAGACGTGCGTTTCGTTTGACTTGTGAAATACCGACCGGCTTATTTTCCGCGCCATCCACTACTACCTTTAGCTACTAAAACGTCTCCCGCGCATACTCATATAAATAATTTACTGGAAACAAAATTTACGTATCATGTGCGTAGATATTTTTGGAGAATATTTTTTAATACGAGTATAGGTTGAAACGAACGAGTTCGACGCATCGAATAGGATGTCATTGGTGTCCTCGAATTTTTTAAAAGGCAACATTTCGTCGGTTCAACATCTTCCGAGACATCGTCAATCGGTAACAACGCGTCGGTCACGCCGCGGAATGGAGTTTATTTTTTTTTCTTTTTGATCTGTTCATTACGTTCGTCTTTATCGTACAATAAACGTCGTATTACATTACGATAATGCCAATTTGTTTGTGTTCTGATTCTCTTCGCGTCTCGTCTTTCATGATTGCAGCGTTCGAAAATCCAATATTCTGTCGTCCGAGTGTAATCATCAATAATAACCCTCGTCCACTTTGTTCTTATAACGCGTTAAATATTCGTAAATGGCGCGCGTGTCTCACCGTAGTCGATCTGTTGTACTGACTCGTTATAATTTTTTTCACCAATAATAACATGATTTTACATCGACTTATTATTATGTACGACGCGCTTGAAATATATTCAAAATATCGTTTTCGGTTCCGAGAAATCTATGAAAATTTTCAGTTTCGTGACGTGAAATGTACGCGTTTACAACAGACTATTCGTTCTTGGCTTGGGGGGTCAACTGGGATTTAAAAACAAAAATTAATTTTTATCGAGTAATCGAGATTTGTTTTTTTTTGTCGGAAGGTATTTTCGATTTTTCGATAAATTTGTAACTCGACGAACGCTGGCAAGAGATCTGCGCGGGATCAATTCGTCCACTCGTTTTCATTCGAACACAATGCGGTATTCTTTCCACGAGTCGAGCGATAACGGAATTAATTCCATTAAATATGTTTTACGGAGTTGAATTGTATCCGAATTAAACAAACACGCGTTTGGATTTGCTTCAAAAATTTAGTTTTCGTGCCACCTCGATTTAACACGGAATTCTTCTCACTCAAAATGATCATCTCCGGACACAAAACATTCGTCCGCCGAAAATGTAATTACGTAATGATATTGTATGATACGGGAATTTCGATAGATTGATCTCTTTTTTTTTAAGTTTTTACGCGTAAAGGTACGATTTCGAATAGACTACGGAATATATATGTATATTATCCGCCTTGAAGCCGCTTTGCCTACGATTATTCAATACATGCGTATAAATGGGTGAAACGTCATTGGCTGTGTATAGGAGGTATATATATATATATATAATTTAAAACGTAAGCCGCAAGACGAATGTGTAATTTTATATAGGAATGGCTCGTAAATTTAAACGAGAATGGGAAAAAACGTACGTCTCTATTGTATATGAATACGCGGTGTAAGGCGCCTAAAATTTTAAAATGATATGTATAGAACACTTTTCAAATCGATTGTCGATAATATTATCGCGTTGTGTCAAATCGATACGTTTACCGAAACTACCGTAACTCATATTATGATCGTACGCGAGAATTCTGAATGATATATGCCGGCGCAGCTTTTTCATGATAAATAGGGAACGCCGACGAAACGATATAATTTAAAAGATTTTTTTTTTTTTTTAAAAATTTTTAATATTCTACAAAAGTACATAGTCCGGTGGTGTAATGCCTTGGCTGAGGATTTTATTTCGCTCCGTAGACTTTTATGTATATTTATAAAATAAATTATTGGTTTAATCAAAAAATCAAATACGCCAACTCTCATCGTATTTCTCATACACCTGACCTAACGTAACGTCTTAACGACTAATGTGTGTAAACAATTAAAAATCGATATTTGCTGTACGGGAATATGTGCTTTGTTACGTTTACGATAATTCACCATGGAAATAGTCGAGTATCGGTTATGTGTCCCGTAATATAACAATCCTGTACTATGCTTATTGTCTTTCAAACATATTCGAGTGTGTGTGTGTTTTTTTTTACGTAATTCATTCGTATAAACGTGTCGAATAGGAAAATATATTATTTATACTCGAATAATAAACGTTCCATAACAGTCAACATACCGGTAGAGTTTTACTTAGAAAATTGTGAAATAAAAAAACTCAATGTGTGCGCGGAGAAAAGAAAATTTCAAACGTGTTTTATCTAATTCTTACATTTCAAAGCTCACGGGGTAGAATAAATATTAATGAAAAATAATTTTCTCCCCCGAAAACATTATACAGTTTCGTAATTACGGAATGACGAATGGACATAGGGAAATATAACGCAATTTTGTTTTAAAAGGAAAATTTTGCGAAAAAAATGAGAAAAACACGCGTTTTACCTTTAAAAAAAAAATATATATATCGCGTCGACAATTTTTTTTCCCTCGACATTTTATGCATGAACGCATTTTTAAATTGCTAAACGATGGAATATTATTTTGATAAACGGTATACTCCATTTTTTTTTCTTCTTCTCACAGAAAATCGCGACGACGACATTGATATAACTGTGTAAGAATATAAGTATACGGAAATCATATAATTAATTCGGTTTATACGACGTAATGCGCGTGTGTAAACGCAAAATCGTTTATAAACGACGAAGAGTTTTTAACGAATAAACTAGTGAAAATATTAAAATACAATATTATCATAGTATTTATAATGAGTATATAGGACTTACCAAAAGACGGAAAAATTTGTTGATTATTATACGTTTGTATACGTATTTTTTTTTTTCTTTCATTTAGCGAGTATTTATCTCCGGAGCAGTGAATAAGCCCAAGCTGCTCGGGACCGACATAACTAAATGAAAGGAACTTAACTCAGCTCTCCTCTCTCTCACTCTATATATACAAACATCCTTTATTACCGCATATTTAATTAGAAGAAAAAAAAACATTTTGTGGATTTATACATGTATTTATGCGTATACAGAGTTATGGTAGTACTATTCAACACGTTTTATTTTCATTTTTTAAGTACGCCTGTTAAACGAACGAACTTTTTTTTTGTTTTACGCTTTATGTCGTTATACGAGTTTGAAAATGTGCACGATCCACGGCGTAGACGTTATTTGGGGCACGAAAGAAACAAGAATTTCGTACGGTTTTTTTTTTTATATAATTAATAGTAAGTACCAAAAATTATTAGAAATGGATTAATATGAACAATTTTAATTTTTGAAATTTTTTCACAGTAATATAACGTACACTCATGTTTAGTAAAACAAAAAAAAAAAAAATGCAAATGTGAAAACAATGATTTTTGACGCGCGATACCCCTCCCGCCGTTCTGTAAAAATGTTTTACGAAATATTTTGAATAAACTGAAAACGGACGAATTGAACGATCGGTGATATAAATCTTTGTACTTTGAAAAAACGAAAGAAATTTAAAAAAAAAGATAAATTCATAAGGAACAATAAATCAATTTTTAACATGCGTTTAATTCGCAAATATCAATATCGTATTTGTCATATAATATACTTAATTATTATCGTGTTGTGTTTTTTTTTTGCATACAAATCCTACTGTTGTATGACATATTTCCCCCCCCCCAAAAAAAAAAATTCCCGATTTCATTTCCCCTCCACTTAAAACAAAAAAAAGGAATCGTACGTGTTGTTTGAAATATTCTAATTTATGTTAAACTAATTCTGCACTATTAATATAATTGTTTTACAACTAAGCGCCGCGTCATATCGGACGAAAATTGTAAATTAATAAATATCATCAATTAATCGTGCGCGGATATTCAACAATGATCAACAATTATTATGACAAATCAAATTAATGATTTTTAATGATGTATTTTATAATATTGTGTACTTAACTGTGAGTTTAATTCAAGTGTTAATTATTATTTTCGCCGTGCCTTTATTGTGTAATATAATGACGTGCAACAAACGTGGTTTAATTTTATTTTACATTCGTAGTCGACGTCTAATCGACGTTTGATGCGACCGTAACCGTGTACTCAATTCATAAGTGGCCTTAGTCATTACGGATATAGCTGAAATCCTAAAAATTGATATGGAAGAACGAAGCCCCGTCCTGCAGGTGATCATCTGCGTTTTTAGCATTAAAATGAAAAAAATACGGCCCAACAGCGATTATCGAAATTTCGTCGATAAAAATGATTATAATTTCACGTTTTACGGGACAATTGATCATAATTATAATTTGAATTTGTGCGCTTAAAAATACAGCGTGAAATATTTGTATTGACGGGTACGCATTCTGCGCGTGTTCGTATCGAGGAAAATACGAATTATCGTGAAAAACGGCGTTAGGATAACCAATTTTCAGGATAAATAAAAAAAAAAAAACTATTATCGGACGGAATAATAATTATGACCTAATTTTGTTTCTCTGTCGGTACGCGCAGCACTTTAGTATTACTAACACGAACGTCTATTATTTCTAAAGTATTGGTACATATTATATAAATATATGCTTTGCGAGTTTTAAAATCGATATTGGGAACGATTTACATGTTTTATTTTACTGTGACAAAAAATAAATAATATACACATAAGCGTTTTGCAGTATTTCGAACTACACACACACACGTATTCAATATTCCAAATGGAATATAAGGTGGTGTGTGTATATACGAAATGCCACCGCGTGTGCGTGTATCCCTCGTGAAGGCAACACCAGCAATATATACATATATAATAATATATTATATATTCCGTAAGGAATTGCGCTTTATCGATTTACCGGGATAAACAAAAAAAAAAAAAAAAGAACACTATATACCTCCGACATAAAAATACGTATAATCCTAAGAGCTTTTCTCTCTCTCTCTCTCTCTCTCCTCTTTAAGAATTATATACGCATATCGATAAAAACGGGTTAAATTTTTACGTTAACATTTCATTTCGGTGTTGTTATTCTCGCGAATGATATTACGCCGTAATATTATGCACACGTTACATGATATATATATATATATATATATATATTATGGATAAAACGTTAAACACAATAATTTTGTGTTTCCAAATTAACATTTGCGATCTGGAACGATGTATTTTCTTTTTACAATAAAATTAGAAAACGGTTCGAAAATACAAATATCGAATTATGCGCGATTTTCAAATTTTAACCGATTAAACGGTCGAATTATTGTTTAATAATAATTGAAGAAAAAAATTGTTACGATTAATTGATTTATCGTAATTGGATGATTTCAATCACACGTGTACCGCTTAGAATACAACGACGTTTTTAAATAAGTGTTTTTTTTTCTTTATATTGATAATACAATACAACAAACTGTCCTAGGAAGGAGTTTGTTTTTCGACCGAAATTCCGTATGCGATATTCGGGAAAACAAAAAGAAAAAAAGAATATATATTAACTCTCGTGCTCCTGCGCATGTATCGCGACGATTATTATTATTATTATTATTAACGGCAGAGAGATTAAAAAAATAATAATAATGGCATTTCGACAATTTTCTCATTTCTCCCAGCTTCACACGTAAACGCGACGATAACGGATTCGAATTATACTTCCCCGTTCCAACGAAAAACGCAGCGCCCGCGTCGCCAAACACAATAAATTTTCTTCGAGATACTACTCTATGGGCGCGTTATAAAAACCCGCTCCGACGCTCGCCAACGTGCGCTACGACGTCGTCGCTTATAGTTTACGAACAGTTGACATATGTAAAACGAGCGAATGCGGTAAACATAGTTTAGACGTTCTATTTCGTCGTCTCAAAATGGTACATACCCAGCATCCACCCATACACACACACATCGTGACAGCCGTGCGTATCGCGCGCAATGTGCGTGCCGTCGACGCACCGCGCGAATGACACGTAATTTTAAGCATGAACGGATCCCTATTTTCGCCATTCCGGTCCAGACTCCGCCGGCCCCGGTACCACACCGCGCCCGATTACTCGTCTATTTACTCTTGCGCATATTATTATTATTATTATTATTGTCTTGGTACGTTTTAGCCGGACGGTTTGTTTTTTTCGAGAAAAAAAACGGACGGTTCTTACTCAGCACAAACATCCGTGTGTTGAATTTCAAGAACGAAATACATTTGCAATGTTCTATCGTACGGTTGTCAAACGTGAACGATAGGAAACTATGAGAGAGAGAGGTAGACTGTAGGCGATGGAGATGTGGATGTGGAGGAAAATGACAGAAACAAGGTGTGGATAGAACACGAGACGAATGAAGCGGTGTTGGACGAGTTTAATGAGAGAAGAACGCTGATGAGCGTAATAATGGAAAGAAAAATAAAACCAATTGGACATCTGTTAATAACACAATGAGTTCATCGTCGTCGTCTTGGAATTACTAGACACGAATTTAATATTTAATAATTATAATAAAACAATTAAAAATTAATTCCGGAAGATATTTCGGCGAATTTCCAAGTGTTGTCTCCGGGGTAATGTGAATAGGCTAGAGCATTTAATCTGTATCCGAGACTCGAATTTCGAATTTTTAAATGGCATTTGGTTTACTGAATTCAATTTTTTAGACGCTATTGACAAAAAATGTTAAAATCGTATTCCTCAATTTACCGAATCTGCCTCGATTAATCGACAAACGGATTAAATATTATTTAATGATTTACGGTAACTATATATTATAGTCCGAGGCCAAAACTGACGTTGAATAATAATAGTAATAACGAAAAGAATTTTTTTGTAAACGTACAAAGTTAATTGCATTTTTTTTTTTTTACTTATTTTAACAAATATCATTGAACGATTTTGTCCTTTTAGATATCGATCTCTTTGCATGGTTCGCTGTGTGTATGAAAACATTAATTGGCCAAAAATAACGCGAAAATATAGTTAACACGGATAATATATTGTAAAAATGTAATCAATACAAATCATTGGTTCGCCAAACAACGATTAGAACTGTTGATTAGGTTGTTAGGTTAGGATACGTCTAATATCTATAGGTTAATGATATTATATGGGAGACAACGACGAGGCAAAATGTTTAAGCTTTTGGTAGTGCACGTTATGCTTTACCAGAAATAAAAAAATTAAACTCTTCAATGGAATTTTTAATGCTCGTTAAAAATATATTTTTTAAATATTTTTGGGGAAATAAATACATTTTTTTAATCCATAAGCCCCGTATTTTCACGTGGGGATACTTATTGACAGTTTACGTTGACCCAACGTACGGCCTTCGTTATAATAATTTATTCCTATCCGTTAGGAGTAAAAGTGATTTTTAATTTTTAATTTTCCACCACTATAGCGACATTATAATACCTAAAGGCATAGGGCGAAAATTGTGTGAATATTTCACTACGCCAAATTTTCGAATGGACATTACGACAACGTCGGCGCGAAATCGAAACTGTCAGTATTATTACTTTCCACTCCCCCTTCCAACCATGGTATAGTGCTTGTACGACATATCACGTGTCCTCTTAATGTCGCTTATGGCCTTAAAATCGATACGCGCCCGTTATTCAATTCGGCAAAATAAATAAAGTCGAAATGTTTTCGCGTAAATGAGAAAAACTTTCCGCGTTGTCGGTAAAATTGATCGTTTGTGTATAATTCGACTGGTAAAGGGCGAAAACGAGCAGCGAGGCAACAATTTAAGGAGACAAGCGACATGACGTGCCACTACGCGTTGTCGAACGCACCAACCCCACGTACCATTTGGCAGTTTAATACGCGTATATTATATCGGGACGATTATTGTTACAATTTGCCAGACAATAAAATCGACACTTTTCGGATACAAGGGACACCGTGTGTTTTGTAACAAATACAAATTACTGTTCAACTAACCGAGAAACGCGTGGTTTGCGCATGGTGCTGTTTTTATATGAAATGCAGTCTGTACGAGTGAAATCATCGGTTCATTATCATTTTTTTTTTATGTATATATATATATTAATAATATGTTATCGTAGGGGATATTTTTTAATGAATATGTCTTTGAAATATATTCGTTTCGATTTCAATATTATGTTAATTTTAGACCGTTGAAAGTTGAACTGAGAATTTTCGCTCTTTGTCTCGCACACACGAAACGTAGTAAAACAGACGTTCCTCACTTGAAATGTTTCCCGACGGTCCGTTTAGTGGTATGTTGGAAAGTTCCAAAAACAGAATATTACCGCGAAAACTACTTAAGAACGATATCCAAATTTCAATTTTTTTGTTTTTCATAAAACCCTCCAAGACCAAAAGAAAAATTCTGATGTTCAATTTTTAAAGATCATAGGATTTAAAAAAAAGAAAAAATGTAAAAAATTATAATAAATGGTACAACGAATTCAGACCTGTTATTAGAGACGTTAACTCATCGCACTGTAGATCGGTCGGTATGTTGAGAACACGAAACGTCTATTTTATCGTGTTCCCCGTGTGCGAAAGAGAGAAAAGTACCCGTTTCCAATCCCTTCAATCCGAAGCTAATGACGTATAAAAAATGTTTGTATATGTTCGCCTAAAGAGTAACTAGAACAGCGCCACTTATAGATATCCTTCTTTCGGATTTTCACGTTATAGAACGAATGTTCTAAAACTAATGCCACTGTAAAATACATGTATTCTACGGATTACACCTTTTTAATCAGCTTTGTAACTGACGTCGTTGTTGTGAGAAAAGCACGTCGTTTTGCATAGCGACGTTTTCCCGGAAACCTTTTCAAAGGTTATCATATAAAGGTAAAAATATTGTCAATTTTTTTTTTTTGTTCTTCGATTCACGTACACGAACGAAGCGCACATTTGTTTCTAACGACTAAGACTTTTTAATAGTAAAACACTAATTTATGAATGTGTTTCTCATTGTCAACCGAGTGAAATCTCATTCATGTCATTTACCGAGTCGTTTCGGAAAAATGCAATCGAGCCATCGACGGACTTCTAACGTTAACAGCTCTTGTCGACGAATTTTATCGAAAGAGTTTAAACACCCAAACGAAACCTGCAGGCTCGCTCACGGTTTAGAATTTTTCACGTTTACCAAACACAGAGGTGTATTTATTAGGCTCCAATCCACCCTTCCAGAATTTTTCTTGATATATACTTATTCCACAATATTCCAAATATTATTCTTATAAAAATTATTGTATTTATCGTTTAGACGCTACGAAATAAGAGAAATACCATTGAAATGTATATACTAAATTTTTAATTTTAAACTTATACTAATTTAATACAGTGGATTTAATTGAAAAATTAATAAATAAATGTGTTGGATTATAGTCTAGAAAAATCTCAACGACGATGACATTACTCAGTGCCTAAGCCCTCCCCCCACCCCAAAAACCGGATTACGCTTCTGACCAAGCATTTTTTTTCTTCTATTTAACTCTTATACGTAATACAGACATTCTGAATGGAAAACGTACGATTTGATACGATTATTGCGCCGCGGTTTTTAAGACGTTGCTTCACAAGCCGTTTCTAAAAAAAAAAAAAAAAAAAAAATGAAATTCCCTTTTTGGAATAGTGAAATTAAAACGACATTGCGCGTGTTTAGAAGAATTCGTAAAAAACGTGACAGAGGACGGTTATTTTTTTTAAAATTTTCCTTCGGAAATCGTGTACTTTTTGTTGGCGTATATTATACGCGTGTATGTCGTCAGAAGAGGAGGAATAATATTATTTTTCTCATCTCGCCCCTCGCCGCGGGATGGAATTAATAAATTATTATGATTATTATAACGACGCGCACGCATGTATAACGTAAAATAAAAAATAAAAACAGTAGACATTCTCGGCTGGGGGAAAACGGACGACGACGTAAATGAAAAGTTTGGGAACCGCTACAGGTGTAGAATAATCGTCGGCCTATATAATAATAATAATAATAATTATCGCGTGCATTATCGGTTGTTTGTTGTGCGGAAAGTTCAGCAGATATATATTATTAAAATACTATTTATACACGAACGTGCGTCGTTAAAATAATATTATTTTAACGCGAGAGAAAGACGAAAATGAAATATATTTTATCATGTCCCTCGTGCCCCGCGTTCACAGTAGTACTATGTATAATACCGATTCACGATTACGTTTTTATTTTTCATTTTTTTTTTTCGAAAATATAACTTTTTCGTTTTTTTTTTGTTTTGTCTATATTATAATCTCTTGCATGTCACGCTGTCATAATTATTGTACTCGTGGGATTTAACATGGGTAAATTCTTTGATTAAATCGTCATATTTAATGCTCACAGCAGTTTAAGTCGCACCGAGCAGCGTACTCTTTTTTTTTTTTTTTTTTTATACATATAATTCTTCGTTACACGAGTGGAAAAAGAACCGTCTGAAATACGGTTTGTTGCGTTGTACAACAAACGTCGTTTGTAATTCGCACTTGGTATTCCATTAAACGGGAACATTTTTTTTTTTTTAGCCCCCGTATTTTATCGGTAAGGGATTTTTAATACGGATTTAAACGCAAACGCACACGCGCGTTCGTCGGAAAAACTTATATTCGTGTCTAAATCGTTTTTATACAGACATAGGGTACCGCGATTGTTTCACGAATTCATGTAACAGAGCCAACGCCGCCGTCATCGTACAGGCGTTGTCCAAACACGCGTTATTAGAAATCATTCGCTTCTTCGAAAATGTCAATCGTTTCGAATTTCGTCACAACGAATAACGTTCATCTATCTCTCGATTTGGATAACATGTACTGTGGATAAGAGAATAATTTACGTAACATACTCACGGCACGAGTCGCCGACGAAATATTCGAAAAAAAAAAAAAAACGAGAACCGATTTCAGATGAATATATAATATTCGTATATTTGACACGGAAATATATATATTGAAAATTGCGCTTTTCCCTGCGGGGCCACAGCTTCTTCCGGAGTACAGCGAAAACGAGCGTTGCGCGTTTGTTAATGCGTTTCTGACGGTTCACACAATATATTTATATATATTTATTCTAGTTCCGTTTATTATTATTATTATTATTATTATTATTATTATTATTATTATTATTATTATTATTATTATTATTATTATTATCGATATTTTCATATACACAAAAATATTATAATTTTTTCAATTTTCATCGCGTACGAATTACCATTGAAATTCCTTCGAACGAATACAATTATTATTACAATCGCCAATCGCAGTACTATAAATACTGTATTGTATTTCATTAAAAAACGTATTTATAAATAGTATCAGGTTTCGTTATATAATCAATTATTCGTTGAATTTTCATTGTTTTATTAAATTGATTTATTCAATTCAATTCTATAGAACGCTATTTCGTAAAAAGGGTTATTATTAACGTCATTACGAATTTCGATTCCACGCATATATACGATTCCGTTTTTTTTTTTTTTTTTGGATATGAATACATATCACAAAATTTATAACCGGATAACCGGAACAAATTTTGAGTAATTTAAAAAAAAACAATTCCGTTATTCATGTAATGGTGTTAACTTATATATTACACTAATTGGCTGTGCAGATAAAATTAATATTCCGAGACAGAAATCGATAGGGTTTGATTATTATTGTAATTCGTTATACGTGAAAACAATCCAATAACGATTATTTTTGTGCTCGTCGTCAATATTTATCGATCAATTTTGCACGTATAACTTTTTTTTTCTGCAAGAGACTCATTCAGATTTTAATACATTGTCGTCAACGTAAAACGTACCGTATTTTTTTTTTTTTTTTTGTTAAGGGGTATGAAAACATACGAAACTGTTGTTGAAATAAATACAAGTAACTAAAAGTTATTTCGCTATTATAAGCATCCACTTTATATACACACGGTGCTGTCATGTTTTTTTTTAAAAATTCTATTTTTAACGCGTTTTTTATACGCGTTTAAAGCTATATAGACTTTTTCGATACGCTTAAAAAAGAAACATTAAAGGGTAAACCGTGAACACAATATAAATGTCAATTTTTTTCACGTAATATTAAAGCAGTCCATATATTCAACCGTTATTCAGACATACGCGCAATAACATCATTTTGTTATAAATAAATTAAATATGATCGCGTTCCTTCGGACACACGGTGAATTTTTAATGGTTACACTTTAAACTACAAAAAACTGGATAACGTAATACGGTTTTGTTAATATCGTTCGGTTTTTTTTCTAAATTTATGTAAAATACGAATATGTAACAACAACAAAAAGGCACATAACTCCTTCGGTGTCTCATGATCATACGAATAACTGTGAGTAGAAAAAAAGTTTTACAAACAAGTAACACCGTGGGTAAACGGAATCTTATTCGGTATATATTTATCGTCACGTGTTCAGGCGTATACTTCAATGCGTACATTTGTCACACTTTTTTGGTTTTATTGGTTTGATATTGTCGTATTTATAACAATACTTCTCCGACGTTGTTTTACTGATTATTCGAAACATCGAATTATTCCAAAACTACTCTACTCGATATTATAACACCTGGCGCGGTAAATTATTGTGTAATATCTGTTATTTTAAAGCGAAAACGAAGTGATGAACATTTTAACGAAACACATTAAAGATGATTACCGGATCAGCGGATCGTCGTATTTTATCGTCCCGGTAAATACGGGACTTATATTATTTTCAAACGATTGGTATTTTCAGTCACATATTACATCGCTACGCAATGGACGTTACCACTAGCTGGTTTTGTTCGTTTGAATCGCTAGTGATTTCGAGTTCACCTCAAATCCGTGTCCTTTTTTATAACATTTATTGTTGTTATTGTTGAATGTTGTTGTTTCGAGTGCGGAATTTGATTTGGATACAAAATCGGATTTCGCGATTTTCAAAAAAATACAACATAACAGTCCCCCCAGATTAAATAGCATAACACTGTTGTACCGATCAACGGTTGAATTGACGATTTTTTTTTTTTTTTAACAAATATTTTAAAAACGATCGTTATTTGAAAATAAATTTCAAAGTACACAATTAGAAACATAACTCGTTTCGACATTACGTGCGTTAATTATACATACCATATACAGTACCTATTGACGTATCGATCGAATAATAAATACATTATGTAAATAACGACGGGGAAAACAAAGCGCGAAGACGTATAATTAAATATTACATAATAAAATGCCTTTGTCGAGGATAAAACGGGATAATGATGGATACGATGAGAAAAATTGTTTGGAGGGTTGAAAAATAAATGTAGTGTAAATAATTCGGGGGAAAGTTAGACCGTCGCCGTTGTGGTCGCTTATAGATAAAAAAAAAAAAAAGCGCTGGACAAAAAAAGTTGAGAATAGCGAAGGAATTACCTGAAGGAATTATAATAAAATAGAAAAAAATAAAACGATTAATTTTTTTTTTTTTTTTACGAGAAATCGAGAATTTAAGAACGACGGAAGACACTGGTAATTGTCATTGTCGACAATCCCGAAAATCAGAAACTATACGAATTCGCGATGTCGATATTGCGGAGGAATCCGGTACAGGATTTGGAACGACGACGGATTAACTCCGGAGAGACTGCGGGGATTGTTTATACGAGTATTACATAATATTTGTAATCGAGTCGTTAATGTCCTTTTCTTTTTCTATTTTTCGAGTTACGCAGTACGAGAATAAACGAGTGTACGTACAGTCGTGTACACAGGCGATGGACGACGGCAGAGAATTTCGCGTTCCGTCCGATCGACCGGAATGGCGAACGGTGTTTCGCGGAGGCGCGCGGCGATGATTGAGGAGGAGCAGTTTCCCCGTCCGACTCGATCGCTAATGATGAAGACCGCTGTATTGTAAACGCGCTTGTCGTAAAATACGATATGCGCGTGTACTGTTTACTTAAATCAATGCGAGCATAGAGGTTTTAGGACACGTATTACGCAAGAGCCCTCGTGGCCTTCCTCCTCACTCTCCCACCGAGACGTTAACCGTCGTCCGCGAAACGTTAAATACGACGCATTTGACGTCGGATTTATTTGTCGAAAAGCATGAAGAAACGCGTTTGACATTGTTATCCGAAGACGATTCGCGGATTTCAATCACGCGCGAAAGAAACACACTGTTCAGTTATTGTGCGACTCGAAAAGGAACGGCAATTCGATAAGATTCAAACTGATTCAAAATGATCTGCGTCAAACATCCGATTAAATTTCAGAGGGTTTTTTTGCATTTTGGATTTTTGCACTTTTCGATAATTCCGATTTTTTTAAGCAATTTTCTTTCTCCGCTTCTCCCGAGTCGTTTTCGTCCTTACCTCATTAATTTCCGGACGGTAAATTTCAATAATCCGGTTTCCCGACACGCGACGCTCGTGTCCAATAAATTTGTACGAGTCGATTAATTTTCCTCTGTTTTATTTTCGATAAAATAATAATAATAATTAAAGAAAATCGTTTTAATGAGACTTTGTGAAATGTTTACGGGATAAAAGTCGAAGCGCGCAGAACGGTTTACGCATGTCATTGCAACACATTATATTATAGCTTTCCGTCGTTGTTTTTAAATGGCTCCTAATGGACTGATCGCTCGGTTTATTTCGTCGCTGGTCACCGAAACAAATATGGTCACGCGCATCAGAGAAACTTTGAATGAGAAAAAGAAGAAGAAAAGAAAATCATCGTTCCCCCTCGTCCATCGACGACGAATAACAATCGAACTGAATGGTGCACAAAAACAAACGATCATTTGGCTTTTTTTCTTCAGATATTTTTCCAAATCTTTTATTGGTCCAAAATAAATTTTTCAGCCATATATGTAGTGTACGTACCGTAATACTTAAGTATTTTTTTATTATACGCACACGTATATCATATACGCGCCAGGTGCGTTGTTATTTTTTTTTGTCAGAGAATATCGACCCATGCGTACTACAATACCAACAAAGCCAACAGTTTCCGAAGAGTAAGAAAAATCTATAAAATCCACCGTATACATATTTTATACACACATACACATACATATATACATATATATATATATATATATATATATATATATATAAACACAACAATGTAAACGAGATTACATCAGTGTGGGTGGAATTTCTCGTTCTTTTTGATTACGGAAATAAATAAAATGTAAATTCGACGTGAGAAGTGATCAAAACTATTTGTTAAACACTTGGAAATGCGTTTTCGATATAATGTTTCACCTTACGACGTAGTATTGAAATTGAAAAAAAAAAAAAACAATTATAAAAATATGATCATATCGGTTTCCTTAAACATGAGTATTTGGCGACTATTTAAAAATGAATAAAAAAACGACCGTCGAAGAAAATTCACTGGTGCAAACTAAAGCGTCTAGTCATCGAACAGAATCCCGTCTCTTTTGTTCCGTCGTTTTTATGGTCAGTTAACTACAGACTGAGAAAAAAAAACTTTTATATTGAAAAATCAGATAGCGATCATTGATTGTCACGAGACTATAAGCTGGTTTTTTTCTCATGCGCGTCGTAGTATTTCTACTAAGTAAATCTAAAGAGCTCTCGATAAATGTAAAAACGTTTTCAGACAAACTCTTTATCGAAATGAATGTATTTAAGAAGACGCGCCAGGTCGCTTTAAATCGGCGAGTAAAAAAAAAAAAAAAACCAGACAGATAAATATTTTGATAACGTTTGTAACGATTGTTTTTACGGTATTAATAACGCGTTAAAACAGTAAATAACCAGGTTTTTTTTTTTTAAATAACTACTATTATAAGACCTATAAATCGAGTAATCCGTACTTAGTTTCCATTCATTCGATATAGTTTTTGGTAAATTGTTTACAAAGTGTTTTCAAGCGTTTAACATTGCATGGTGAATAGACACGTTTTCTATTTAGAAAAAAATACTTTCATCTATACGTGGTATCGCTTTTTTTTCGCATATTTCTCGTTGTAGTTTTTTTAAACGTCAAAAAACAAAATTATATATATAGAAAAAAAAAAACGTTGCAAAAATGTAGTGAAATCTCTCAGTCTTCCAAATTTTCAATACGATTTATTTCTACGCTTTGATCCGCATTAAATATTTACTGCAATGATTAAAATCTCGGAAATTATATATATATATACTCGTGCTTTTATATTTTGAAATTTAATTTAGGATTTCGACTATAAAACACTTAAAATAATCTTTAAACTTAAATTTAGTTAATAAAATTAACAAAAAAAAAAAAAAAAAAATGTTCAAACTTTTGAGCTACAATTTTTTTTCTTCTTTCTGTTAATGGATTGTATATTGATATGAGTAATAAAAATGTGTATTTCATTTGAATTCACAACGCTTAAAATATTTTCATATTTAATCGAGCTAAAAAAAATTGCGTAAAATTACACAATATAGTGACTTATTTAAAGTATATAATCAGTTTGTTTTGTCATAGATTTTATCGTTGAAGATTTTATTTTTGTAAAGTATAAATAATTCGATCCATGATCGAAACGTGTATTTTTGAGTAAAGTGATGATTATTATGCTCGTATAATGTCCGTTGTATATGTGATAATATGAGGTTTACGACGACGAGATCACCCGCAAAGTTTCTAATAAACGTTTGGCGGAAGAAAAACGATAAAATATTATAATCGATTATTATTATTATTATTATAGCGCTTATATGATGACGTGAGACTGGTGTAAGTGGTGTGTTTCGCGTGAACGAGCGAAATTTCCAAAAACTTTCACGGAAATTAACGAAAACTCCGAGTACAATCGTCTTACACTGTTAACCACACACGCACACACAAACATATACGAGCCAAAACTATTATTACACAACGATCTAACTTTAAAATTGTATACGCGTTAAGCGTAATATAACGACTTTGTATGGTACAAAAATAAATGTTCAAACTCGTTCATAATCGAAGAAAATAATCCACGACATTTTAATCGTGTATCAGAGACGTATGTTGAGCGAAATATGCGCGATCGACTCGACTATTCTTCCAATAACGTTATATAAAGTCGTCGAGAACTGTTGTTGAAATTCGACATGACGCGTTATTTTCACTTTGTACCGTCGTCGTCGTCGACGGGTGTATTCGAAGGACTTCGTTCAGGGTTTGTTCCCAATAGAACCTTCTAGAACGATACGATTCTCAATAAATACCGTAGTCACGGAATTGTCAGTCAATCAGTCAGTCGGTGTGATGTGATGTTATTAACGTTTTGTTTTTTTTCTATTTCGATGCGAAATAAAGATTTTCTTTTTTTTTTTTGTACAAAAACGGGGATTTTTTTTTATTCGATAGCCCTCGCCTTTTCAGTTCAGGTGCTGGAGGGGGGGGCACGTCAAGATATCTGCGTATCCCAATCGAATGTGTGAGTGGTTAGTATTTTTTTTTTTTTTTTATTTCATTATTTCGTCCGCGCGGAGTTTTATTATTATTATTATTATGTTTTTCGTTTCGCGAAAAATGTTAACGCGGTCGAAAACTGATGTCATCAATCAATCGGCGGTCGATATTAAAAACAACCGGCACGAGTTGGACGGAAACACGTGGTGGTGAGTCGTTTAACCGAATCGGTCGATCGACAACAGACATAGCACGGTTTTGAATACGAATATAACGAATAATTCGCCTACGAATTATAAATACCTAACGTTAATTAAATAATCAATTATGATGCATATCTAGGCTTGAGCGTATAAACAATTTACACAGATACACACGTGTATATATATATAATTCAAATAAGATGACAACGCAGCGCAAAACACCAGTCACAACACCTCGGATGCTGCCGGAAAGATAATAATTAATAGACGATAACAATTTCAACGGAAACCGCCGCCGCCAATGTGTACAGCGAGCGCAACAGTGGGATAACTAAAAGTGTCGGATAAAATATCTATTTGCATGAAAAAAACGTTTTTACTCGTATATTCGTAATTATTCGACCAACGTTTTCGAAAATTACATAAGTGTAATCCGCACATCATGTCCGATCTATTGGTATTACATACGAACAAATCTGTCCACTAATTAGCTCTGTAAGCGTGGCTAAAGAAAACGCGTACATTTACACGTATTCAATGGGCAACCGCTACGCTTTTCGCTTTTTTTTTTTTGTTTTTTACTTTGCGCCACTACCGTCGCGCTGGAAATCTTTATGTTATAATAGGGACCGTATTTGCGGTTTTAAGATTCCACGTCAATCCAATAATGTTTAAAAAAAATTTTGGCGTTACAATGAAAAGGATTTTTTTTACCTTACCACATACAATTTTCATACAAACTATTACTATCAATAATATACGATCGTTTTATATATATATATATATATATATATATATATGGTCTTCAATTTATTTCTACGTCGAATTTTTTAAACGTAACGTAATAGTAAAGTTGTCAAGGAAGGAAAAAATATATTACAAAATCATGAAGTGTCGACGAAGTTATCGAAATAGAAATGGAATATATTTGACGAACGACTTGCAAATCGTGTTTGCCGAGTTCGGCAGTGCTCGCAGAGACCGAGATAAAATAAAAAGAATTGCTACGAATTTCGTATTGAGATGTAAAAACAAAGTCTATTCGAATACATAAGTTTTCACAGACATTCGTGTCGTATTGCACATAACCACATATATATTTAAGCGTTAAAATTTAAATTTAACAATTATAATTGTCTCGAAGAATTTGTACTATATCGGTGGAAAATGTTTGATTTTCTGTAAAATATTTTACATACAATTAAAATAAGTGTTTTAATGAAATTATTCACCAAGTTATGTGAATTTCCACCGTAATGAACACATTGGATTCGAAAATGTTATAATTATGCCAGTGGTTTTGAATTCTTTTACACTAACTGTTAACACTACACACGACAATTCGAAACCGCGTTACCTTATCGTTAAAATAAGAAATAATCTTAATTCTCGGGATTAGATTTAAGAAAGAAAAAAACGAAGTATTTATTTAAAAAAAAAAAAAAATATATATATATATATTGATCGTTGATTTGTGGCAAAATAATTGAAAAATTAATGAGAGATTTCGCAGTTTTAGCAATGTCGGGAAATTCGAGGGACGACTATAGAAATATTATCTTTCGCTGCTGTTTCTACAGCTGAGAATATATAGCAAATTTTTTTTCATGATATTCTTGAGTGCGTTAAATCTATACTCGCATAACTAGGACGATGGAAACTGAATGAGCACTTCAACAGTGCCTCCATCGTGGCAACACCGAATCAATCGAAAACTTTTCATTAATATTCCAGATTGAGCAAAACATAAGAAGTTGGAGCGTTTGATTTCTTTTTCAGTTTCACAGCTTCATGTTGAATTTGAGTGACATCAGTTTACACCAAGCAAGTAAATAACATCTCACGTTATAATCGAAGAGTTAGTGGCTGATGAGGATCATTATACTCGTGTACCGACGGTAATAGCGATAATAATATTTAATCCGAATAAATTACAAATTCCATCATTGGTCTATTGCTTTACTTGCTTACTCGGTGACTTTGAGTTAACCGCACTAAATCATAAACGAAGCGCTGCGGATCACGTTATAATGCAAAATGTATTATCTCACTTTATCCGAAAATTCCGTTGTCTCGCTTCGCTAAGCGGAATATTGTAATATTATGATTAAATCCATATGAAGACTGCGATGCTAAATAATAATAATAATAATAATAATAATATTACGTATCACTAAATAAATTCGTTCGAAACAATAAGTACGGAAAAACAATATCGTCTCGTTCATTTACCGCGTATGACCTATAGCAAATATAATATGTTGTACATAGTATACACTGTATGCCACGTGGTAACCTATAGCGTAATTTGTCGAATTGATTTCGCGGTGAAAACAAAACCGTTTTAAAACCGATCGAATTTATGTTTAAAATAATAAAATAATTAATCTCGAAAATGTTAATTTAAACAAATCTATATAGACGGAGAAAACTCGTTTGATCATTGTTGAAAAATAGAGCAAAACAAATAAATTCGATAAACGATTTAACGACAGGATTTTATCGTTCAAAAGAGAAAAAAAAAGCAAGAAGATTTCATAACATTTTTGACGATTCGAGAATAAATTATTTCCATACGCGTATACGTGTAAGAATATAACTGCGTAGTTTGTGTATTTTATCGTAACAAAATATCGTCGGGGGGAAAAAAATACACGACGACCGACACTGAGTAGTAACCCTAACACGTCATATCTTTTTGAAAAATGGCGAAGCCTTCATCATAGAAATAAGAAAAGTTCTCCTAAAGGTGTCAAACAAGTTTCTTTATAATGTATTTATTTATGACGTTGGTTTATTTTTCTCCTCTCGTATTATTATTATTATTATTATTATCATTATTGTTATTATTATTATTATTATTGTTATTGTTATACGCCTCTACTTTTGCCACTTATATATATATATATATAGCTACTTTTATACCTATATATATTTTTCTTATATTATCTTTACGGTTAATAATAATTCGTTGTGTGAATAATATTTTTTATTATATTATTACTACGTGGATTTTAATGCTCTGAAAGATAAAGAAAAAAATATCAAGAAATGCCTCTAGATTAATGAATTTATTACGTCAAATCTCCACAAAAAACCCTGCCCCCTCAGCATTAACTATCTGTGAAAGTCTTGAAAAACACACTAAATAATAATAATAAATATGATTTTAAGTTTAGATTTTGAACAGTACGAGTATTGTTACAAATTGAATGTGCTTTAGACCATATTTAATGTTTTAATACGACAATAAGAAAAATATATATTTCATTTTTATACAGAAAATAAACAAATACGAGACGCTAGTGTATGTATACAGAGTATGATGTGACGTATTATTTTATGCACTACGATATGGTCGCCCGGCGTATAATACACAATTATTACACAACGTATTTCTAAACGTTACCTATATTCGAACAAATTTCGGAATAATCAAAACATAAAAAATAAATTAATCGATTTTCAATGTACAAATATTGCACATTGAGTAATAATAATTCGAATGTTGTTAAATATTTAGGCTTATTGTACACACATATACGCTTTCACGAACCAATCAAAGTATTTAATAAATACTACCCCTCAAAAAAGCAAAAAATAATATAAACCTATTTAGTTTTGTTTTCGATTCGAATATATATATATATATATATAAAACTAAAAAACTCGTTGATGTTTTATGTATTCCTCGTGGAACTCCGAAAAAAAAATTACTATCAAACACAACGCTATGCCATGCAATATATCCAGCTATATTGCAGTCGTAAACGCTAAAAGGTTATTATCGTTATTAATTATTATTATTATTATTATTATTATTATTATTATTATTATTATTATTATACTTATATTTTTTTTATATTATTATACCGTCGTTTGATATATAATGTAATAATTATTATTGTAATATCGGAGGTTGAAATTTCGATTACGATTTGCGTTTTCAACGTTTACGCTTTAAATAATAATTATAATAATAATAATAATAATAATAATAATAATAATAATAATAATAATAATAATAATAATAAAATACACAGGCGGTCATAACAATTATATTTGTATATATCTTCATTTATTGAAAAGTCTTTGAATAATTCATAATATATATTAAAAAAAATATATATTTATATATATATGTGCATGATTTTTTTATTACTCTAAAATGAAATTGTTGATTTTCTACATAATGGCGAATTTATTCTGTTTCCAAAACAATTGTTGTGACCAGAAAATGCAAATTGAAATTCACGTGTGCGAATAGCAGATATACAAATCGGATTTCTCTCCTTTTTTTTACGCACAGAAAAATTTGAAAAGTTTTAAGAATAATACTATACACACTAATACTTTACGAGAATTAATGTGTGACATTCGAACATGTCCCTTAATGGTTACTAGCGTTCTGATTTTAATATCTTTTTGTACTGTTGAACATACAATTCACACAAATGCATTTATATCCTAGAACTCAAAAAAAGTACCCGAGAATTTTTGTACAAAATTAATTTAAATTATTTAAAACTTTAAATATATAAAAAAAATTTATTTTCAAATATAAACAACATCTTTATGTGTGTGTATTTACATTACAAATTTGCTTATTCTTATTTGATATATGTAGGAATTTAATTTTTTTTTTTCGTAACATTATTAGAAATTTATTAAAAATGACCTAAAAAAAACCTGTTAAAAATACTCTAACGCGTTAACGAAGACCTCGATGAAAACAAAATAAATTCCACATAAAATTGTATCGTTAAAAATAGTGAGCACACTTAAAACACATTTATATCTTGAAAGCATTCTAGAAAAAATATATATACAAATAATAATTACATTATAAATATCACTATTATGGACTATTGAATTCTCGCGAAAAACTACTATGTGAAATATGAATTTTTAATGAGTTGTAAATAAAATTGAAAATGCCAAAAAAGAACTCGGATATTTTTTCTTGGAGTTTTGAATGGGGTTTATTTTAACGTTTTTGATCAAGTACCTTCATACGTTTCTATGACGTATATAGTTTAGCAATTTTTTCTTTAAATACGTATATTTTCTTTCCTTTTTTTTAGAGGAACAGCCCCAAAAACAATATTATTATTATTATTATTATTATTATAAATGAAGTTTTTTGGTTATTAGGAAAGTCGGTCGTATTATCTGCTCAGATTGAGGAAAAAAAAAATAATTTTTATATATGTATACATTTATGACAAACCGACGCGCACGATCATAAAAATATATAATATAATCGTATTTTTCTTTCCGCTTATTCCAATGTAGCATAACCGTTTCTATTTCCTCCGCATTTTTCGTTTTCATAATATTGCACGCGTCGTACACATTCGCTGTATATGCTCGTGAGTATAAAAATATTTACAAAATACATAAACGCGGATACGACTGTCGTACAGTGTTTTGTGCAACCGAAAAGCAATATACGAACCTTGTATAGTACGAGTTTCTAACGTCAAAAGTCATCGGAACGCGATGTGAACGCGTTGGGAAAAAATAAAGAGAACAACACTAAAAAATTTCAGAAAAAAAGAACAAACAAACTGGTAATATAATAATTCTGTAAATCTGAACGTAAGTCACGTTACACTAAATTTTCATAAGAGCATAGTAACTGAAAATTAGGAACGTGTTACTTACGCTCATTTAGCTCTAGTAAAATGATAAAAGGAGAGTTTTTTTAACGAATTTCCATCGCTACGGTCGGCGAAAAACAGATTATATGCGTGTTAAAAAATGTCATTATATGAAAATCGTTACTTTTGTACTTTGCCTGGTTCTGAGGTACAGAACGAACCAAGTATTTGAGAAACGACGTGAGTCACAAAAATTGAAAAACGATGTCCAGATTTTTCGAACGCGTCTCCCGTAGACAACAACAAGTTATAATTTTTATTTACATTTCTTGAATACCTTGTCGAGTACTTTACGTCGGGCGAGCCAATCGATTTTAACGCCATACATCGCACTGGTAACGTACTGGAAAGAGTTTTTCTTTTATTTTATTCTCTCAGTTACCATTTTTTTCGGACATCTTTCGTCATGGCTCAAATAAATGCATACGACGTACATATTATAACGATACGTTTTTGCGTATAACGAGATAAATACGTGTATCAATACAACAAATCTCTAACGATATTATTATACGAGACCAATCGCGTATCCTAACCGTATATAACATCTCGACGATGTACATTAAGAGAGTTTCGAAACAATTTGATCGCTCTTGTGTATCTTCTCTGCCCGTTGTTCACGCCAGCCGAGTTCTCCGCGTACACCTCGTGTTCCCAAACAGGATATAACTATAAACTACTACGCGCCTTTTGTTTATTAAAATGTCTAAACGGATTTATGTAAAGGAATATTTAGCCAAACGCTTTTCAGAATAATATTGCGGGAATGTCGTGTATCGTCGACTGGAAACGCGAAAATCGAAAGTAATTCGCAAATTTTGGAAAACAACTCCACACAAGGGCTTCATTATTTTTGGCAGGGAAAACGTGGATAATTCAACTACATTTATTTTTATATGGTCTGGTGAAATTCAAAACGGTTTGCTTGAAACTTCGGACATCCGGGGAAAAAAAATTGAAAATTTTTTTTGCGCAATTTTCGTAATTTGTAACATTTGTTTAAGGAAAATGTATTGAGGAAAAACACGGCATCTAAACGAACGCGTGTATGAAGACGAAATGGAGAAAAAAATGCTGCTTCCTATGAAATCTGGTAATGCAGCGTTTCTCATATATTTCTTTTACTTTTGTACTGTTTGATTTGTCGATAATAATAATAATAATAAATTTGGACTCTAATAATCTCGTTTTACCGCGTTAGACGGTCGCGAAACGATTTGATATCGCTCTTTTGAGCGCGAAACCGCTTCATGACCGAGTCCCCGTTTATTATTATTACATTTTCAAACAGGATATTACGCGCCATTTCGACGCGCGTATTGTTTATTAAAATTGCAAAATCGTTTTATTAATAAAAATATTTCTGGCCGAAGGATATTTCATACCAATACTGTAAATCCACTAGAAACGGTTCTACAAATCTCTAGCGTTACGGTTATTGTTTTTTTCTTCAAAACCGTGATACGCTGGATGGCGGGAAGCAGAAAACACTGTTACACTTCTGAAAAGTTTGAAGTTTAATAATACGATTAACATGTTACGTTATTATGATACCCTTGATCCGAATCATCGAAAATGCGCCCTCAAAAATAATATTAATAATATATTTTTATCGAGAATGATGACCAATGACAATTATATTTTTTGTGTTCGACCTTTAAGTGTGTAATATGAAGACAAAATTTTCAATTTATAATTTATAATTATATTGGACTCGGCTGCCATCACTACATCCCTTCGTTTCTCCAGACGTCGAACAATTCTTTTCCAGTCTCCCAAAATTATAAGATATTCTTTTACCACATATCTAACCACCATCTTTCTTTCCGCCTATCTGTAGATCTCTTCAGTCTTCCCGGGTTCTATTTCATGATAACTCTTGTATTTTCTTTCTCGCTTCTTCTCATGACACGCTCACTATATTCTTTGTCCTTGTTTCTTGTGTAACAAATATACCAATGCGTGCTGAGCCAGCTAATTCCTCCTAAAGTTCCTCGTTGAACAATTCCTTCTTCATTCACTTGTTCTACGAATTGGTATCATTCGTCATACTTTATTTTCAATAGTCTTCTTAATTTTTTTACACTCGTAATCGTCTATACACACACAGCAGCAACTTAAATGAGTGTAAGTCTAATTATTTTCAAATTCCTATACACACATACAAAATATTTTATGTTATTACCAGTGTTGAGACTTATTTAGATAATATTTTTTTTTTTACTTTTTATCTCATCTAGATGAATTTTTTGTTACTTATTTGAAAGTTTTCTAAGATAAATAAAATCATTATCTTTCTGGTAATTATCACGATAAGACATTTCAAAAGAATTTTAATCAATTTACTTATTTAAGAAAATTAATTTATTAGGTATTATATTCCACAAAAATCAGTCGACAACAATGCGTATAAATACGTATTTATACATTATTAATTGATAATAAATATGGCATTACGTTCATTGTAAGGGCATAATTATTAAAACGTTTAAATCTTGTTGTTGCTGATATTTTTATTTAAATTTTCATTTTATTTTTTTATCTGGAAAATCGATTAAATAATCAACGTTTAATGGTTGCTAATGCACATATAGTATGTTTTTCTCATTCTTGTGGAATGATTCATTAATTGAATGTCACTGGGAGAAACGTTGAAATCAATTGTGGATAATCGTTACGTGGGAAAAACTTTTAATTTTAATCATAATTAAATATATTATACCTAAGTTAATAAATAAAAAGATTTACACTTACGGTTAATACGCAAAAAATAAGAAAATATGATCTGGAAACTTTTCCAGGAGGACTCGAAAAATTATGTATATTACATACGCCTTGTAATAACTAATATAAGTAATAAACACTGATTGTTCAATCAATTCCTAATTTTAATTTTATATTTAATCTAATAAAATTTCCACTCGTATCTATTATCTCGTCTAAGAACATTTGAGTATATATCTGTGTATATACAGATGCGACTTTTGGCGAACAATCATTTGTGTTTATTCGGATGAATTTTCTCTATTCGTCTTGTCTCGACACCGGCCGTTTACAGACGGATAGAAACGTCCGAAAACAGGGCCCCGAAGGAAATCGTTTCACGTTTTTTGTTTTTTGTTTTTTTTTAAACCGTAAAATTGGACTCGACAATGTCTCTACTTGTGTGTGTGAGTAAAAGAAGACGAAAAAAAAATATATATATACGTACAGGCGGTGTGTTGCACGGCGGGAATACGATACACATGCTCCAGTGCATTATTATCTAAAACCGAGAGAGAGTGAGAGAGAGAGAGAGAGTGAAAGAGACGGTACCGAATATATACGAAGCACAGGAGGTATTTGCGGACGAAAAATATCATTCAATTTGTCAAACCCGTTAAGGCGCGCACAGTTGACATATCCATTTCAAAAACTTACACGCGTGTAATATTATTATCGTTTAAAATTATTCCACGGTACTTTTCCCCCGTCCCTTTTTTTTTTTTTACTCTCTAAGAACCACCACCACCACTACGACGACGATGACGACGACGACGACGAAGAGTAGTGCGCCACACCGTTCCGCGCACCGCACAAAACACACTCCTCTTATTTCCTCCGCACACCGACGACGGCTTACGTGAAAATGGGATTTCGTGTGATTTATTACGGCGGTGGTGGTGTCGGTAGAGAGAGAGAGAGAGAGAGAGAAAAACTACTAGTAAAAATAACACGAATTTCGTTCGCGGGTTGTTGCTCAGGAGGAGTTTGAGGGCGAAGAGAAAAATCGGTGGCGACGGTGAGAAACGCGTGTCGGTTATTTTCGAATTGTGTTTTTAAATTACGGTTGCCGCGACAATGAACGAATTTCAATTCCTTTTCGTTTTTTTTCCCCTCTTCTTTCTTTTTGAAATTGATTTGACATACACGCGAATATATATCGAGTGTCGCGCGATACGAAGTGCGCGAGCGTTCGCCTCGAACAACTGAGGAGTGTGTGTGTGTGTGTGTTTGCGGGAAGGAAAGACAGCGGAATAACTGCTTTTTATACGATTTTAGAAAAGAAATGCGAGTAATAATAAAATAAAAAAAAAAGCATAAAATATAAGTATTTATAATGTGCGTTCCAAATATTATATATGGCGAGAGGAGAAGAGAATAATTTCCGTGCGACGTGAATCAAAATGAAAAAGCACATTTTTTTTCTTTTTTTTAACTCGTTCGTGTAACGCGGTATTTTGTATTATAACGTTTTTTTCGATCCAAATATTGATTTATAACAAATATGTCCGCAACTATGCCATCTCCGCGTGTTTCCCCGACGTGTCTTTCGTCGTCCATCTATCATTCCTTCTTCAGTTATTAAACAACGTAATTTCTCACCACATCTCAACATGTGTTCCATCTACTTTTTTTTCACAGTGCCTATATAATAACGTTCGTCTTTTCTTCCGTATTGTCTTTAAAATTTCCTCGTTTTTTCAATCCAATTCAATTTTTATTAAAACAACATTTTTTTTTTTTAAAAAAATCAATAGAAAATTTACATTTTTTTAAAATTTTACAAATTTACAAAGCCTATTATGCGAATATTGTAATTTCAAACAGATCCATTGGTCTGTGCTCATCGTCCGTTTTCTCACGCTCGTGATTTTACATATCGTGGCAGTGGGCAATTTTGAGTGAGAGCGAAATTTCAACAAACTTCGATTTGTCAATTTTCAGATAATCGACAAATGAAAGTAGATTAGTCTCTCTTAGACTTTTAAGTATTGAAAAGCATATCGTAGTTGATCAACTGTGAACATAAATACACATTCGGCGGTATGGAAAAATCGATGAATTATTATGTAGACATGAAGTATTGAAATGCAAATTACAATATTTAAGTAGTTTTTAAAATTTTTTTTGTTATTATAAATAATATTTATTGCCAATATTATCGTTATTATTAATTATGTATAAGAAAACATACGTTTCTCTGTCAATAACAATATACATAAGTTTACAACAAAAAAAGTTTGTTTTTTTTTTGTATTTTTAGCTTCGTCTACATTTTTACTTCGATACGGTTCTGATGTTAAAAGTCAACACGGTAAAAATAAACGACATTTACCGATTCACCAGAGCGAAAAATGTTTAAGGTTTTCGTACTAAACACTGCAATAATTCATACGCACCGAGTTTGACCATTCTAATTTACCGATATTTTATGGACGAACACGTAGTAAAACGTTAATAAACAGCATACGACTGTTTATGTAATCGATAAATCACTTTTGTAGAATAATTGATAACTAGAAAATATTGTCACTTACAAATTTTTTTTCTATACCATATAAATATTTTCGTACTGCACACAACCGTTTATTTAAAATTTATATACCTACATATATTTATTTTTTTTTTGGTTACAACAGACATATACTATAGCGATATTTTTTTTTTGTTTTGCTTATAGTTAAAGATTTCAGATGGTTTGTTGACGGGGAGTGGAGCTTAAAATTTTCCAAAGTTTTTAAATTAAATTTACACACATAAACTCGTCGTGTCAACTGCTTTATCGACAAATCAATCCTTATTCTGATGTGAAATCACCTGACATTAATTGGATATCACCGGGATTGGATTTATGAATTAGGATTGCGTGATTTTATTAAAACAGTATAGAATATTCACGTGATAATATCAACAGATCACCGAGTGAGTTTTTAATATTTATTGTTAATATTTCACTGGAATCGTGTGAATCGACCGACACGTACATTTTGTGTTAAATGTCCATAACTTTCATTATTTATATTTGATTTAAAAGAAAAAAACTATTTTAACGAATCTCACATTTTCTTATAATAAAAGTACTTCGGAAATATTCGTGATAATATTAGAGACAGGGACTCAAACATTAACGAAATATCGGTCCTGGTTCCGGTTCATGTTCTTGGAAAATAAAATTACGTTTTTTTTTTCAATTTTTAATCGAGATCTGGATCCGGTAAATACCGGTTACATTAAAAATGTCGGTTAATACTACCGGTATTAATATTATATTACCCATCAATAATTTTAACATCTATAAAAAAAAAATTATTTAATATTTTAACGCTGAACACGTTTTCACACATTCCAATTATATATATATATATATATATATATATATATATATATATATATATAAGATTATTTTCTTCTAGACGTTCAATAATATTCACTTTCTTTGCACATTCTTTACAACATAAATATTCAATTGTAAAAGAAAAAACTACCTACTCGTATGTTTTCAAATAAAAAAAAATCCTCTGAATTACGTTCCCGTGAAAAACATGCACACGTTGAAATTTATAATCCGATAAATATTTCTCACTATCAAGTCAATAATGTAATAAATATAAATGTTAATAACTAATTCAACAATTTTCCCGTTGAAAAAAACACTTTTAATATTTTTTTTTTTTAAATAAAAACCCGATTCTATCGCAAATAATAAAAAAAAATATTTCTCGCGTTTATTTCACAATTAATATGTAATACGTGATTGTTACTTCATAATAAAATTGTTTTTTTTTTTTACAATAAATCAGTAAATCACACAGAAACAATTACAGGTCAGAGATTTTTTATTTTACTATTATTATAAATCTACGAAAATGATTTTTTTCAAAGGTTTTATTAGGCGCAATCATTGTTTGCAATATTATTGATTTATGGTGAAAAAGAAGTCGTTGTTTCCTAAATGTATATAGATACGAAAGTAATAAAATAAATAGTTCCAATTAGTTCTTGTGTGACTGCGTCGTGTAAATAACACTATTAAACTCGAAACGTCTTCCTCGAGCGCACCACTACTCATATACTATATATATTATTCGTGTATAATTTTGTAATACCTATATACCACTTGTAATAATGTAAATTCGGTACGAAAATTTGTTTTTAAACACGTCGGAAAATTAGCGAGTGAGATAAATATTTACGCTTTGGAAATTTTCCGAAATTCTCGTTTTTTTTTTTTTTTTTTTTTTTTTGCATAATATTATATTATAATACGCCGATAATATGATATTATTTTTTTTTTTAATATTTCGAACACGAAAAAGTAATATGTGTGTGGCTTCTTTAACGAAATATTTCCAACCCTCCGATAAAAAGAAAAAAAATTATATAAGAACCCCCGCGTATTATTAAACATTTTTACCGCATTGATTTACTGAAAGAAAAAAATATATACATAATATATATATATATATAAGCCTCCATACTTTCGCATCGAAAGTATATATACACGTATACGCAGTATACTCGTATTACAAAGAAGACCAGTAAGTACAAAGAAATGAAATTTCCTTACGGTTTTCTCTCGTCAAAAGAATTATCTGACCACATAATATATATTTTTACTCGATATATATATATATTATATAAATTAAAGGTCAAAGCTAAAATGATTAAATTAGGGTCCGTGTCGTTTCTCGTTACGGATATATTATATTATATAATAATAATAATAATAATAATATTGAGGTACACTCGGGAAAACTTTCAGAAGAAATTGGCTCTTACCCTGCAGGGCTCCGGTTTTTTATTATATTATTGTGTTACAATATTCCCCAACGATATCCCGTATTATTTTAAAATACAATTCGATAATAACGTTATTAATATATTCCAATTACATAAATATCGATTGTTGCGAGCGGAACGGGAGACGGTTTTTTGTCATTTTTTTTTTTTTTTAAGGTTTTCGACAGAAGAGCGCAAAATACTTTTTGCCCGAAATATTATATTTTTTTCCCCTCTGTACAGTGATTTAACTTTTAACGTTCTTCCTAGTTTTATTGACTTTTCTATATACACCGAATTCTCGTCGAGAATACACTACGAAATAGCTAATAATTTTATTTTCATTCGCAACGACTTCTCTATCATAACACAATAAGACGTTAAATATAAAAATGAAAAATCGGTAAAGAGCTTTTTTCCCCATATCATATACTGCGGCTCGCAGCAGTTTGCGAGCTATTATGCATCGGTCAAATCAATTTTTACTAAATCACACTATATAAGTCTTTTCGTATATTTCCTCGATATTGTCAATTAATTTTATTTATTTCCGACGGCTATTATATTATGTTATTCCGCGTAATATATTTGGATTTCGTTACAATACCGCGTAAAAAAATGAGAAATTTCTACAGCGTTTGCCTAACTGTTTTGTCACTCTTTCGTATTCAGAAAACCTCTCCTGCGGAGTCTGCGCGTATCTATCTGCGGACAGGATGGCACTGGTCTCTTCCCCCTCCCCCCTCGAAACTTTTCTCTCGAATTTCACGCCGCGGCCGGATCCGAGTCTCGCCGAGAAAACGCGTTTTATATACACGTTTGCGCCGGTATATAATTCCGTGTGTGTGTTTATAGCGAGTGCCGAGTAAAGTCTTAGCCCGGATAGTCGATAAGGAGATTCTGGAGATTGTTGCCATCAGGAAATGAATACTCGCGTCAAGTTCCTGGTTAGGAGTTTGCGTGTGCATGTACACATATTATTATTGTATACGCATAACGGTGCTTTAAGCGTTGTGTAGCGATTTTACAGCGTGTTTAAAACAACACCGAGAGACGTTTTAACGACGGTCGCGCCGAGAGAACGCGCGACGCGACGCGAAATTAACGCACGAATTGCCCGTAAATTTTATTCCAAAGGAATTTGAATCGTGTCTCGTCGTGGTGGTCGAAATTACCGATAGGCTCCAATGGTGTGTAAACCATGAGGCGTGGGGATTTTTCTAATTATTGATGAAATTTAAAAACAAAATACAAGCGATTTTCTTTTTTAATCATATTTGTACTATTCGATGATCAAAATCACGTCTAACACACCGTTACAGACGGCGAATTCGAGAGAACGAGACAAGGTTTTGGAGACCGCTGACGTGCCTCTGTATCAATTATAAATTTTATATTCATTGTAATCGATAAAAAGGGGTTGTCTATGCTGACAGTTCGTAGAAAATGTACTGCTACTACACATCTCGACGACGAACAAAACGGGTTTGAAGCCAAGAACATAATATATTTCAAATATAAACTATAATTTTTATTTACTTGTTGTGTTTATTATAATTGTCTTATTTACACGGATATAAATATACTCAAAAAACAAAATGTTCGTATTTGTTCTTATGGCAAGATTTATCTGATCCCCCGCATGATCTAGCCTTATTTACGCCACCGATGGGTTTTCCGTTGGAATGTTTCAAAAAACCTCTCTAAAAATGCTGGTAAATTTATTGCACATTTCGTTATTTTAAACGAGTGACTAATGAGAACGTCACATGTAAAAAATAATTAGATGAAACAAAAAAAAAAGTGTCTTCGTATTTCCAATATTTTGCCGGTCGTACTCAACTTAGAAACAACAGAGACGTATAGAAAGATGAAAAGTTCTACGAATGTTTTGGCAGAAGTAGACATTTAAATATTATATTGTAAAAGCGCGGTTGTCGATTAAAAAAAAAAAAATTATAAATTAAAATTTCGTAATTTCGCTTCCACCAAATATTCGTACGGATTTCTCTATTTTTAATTTGATTATCGCACGCGTACGTAGTACTGAGACTACGGTAAAACAATGTGTACAATTATTCCTTATAATTTTTCCCGTTTGACGGCGTAGAAATAATGCGCCTCTTCACCGAAATTAGTTATCATCAGGTGTCGTCGTCCGCGGTCGAAGAGTTGACGATTTATTAAGTTGGTGGGCAACAACAAAGTACTCCATCTCATTGTCTCGCACGTCAACACGTTTGCGTATGAGACAACCTCTAAACGAAAGTGAAACGCGAAATTATAATGTAATTTTATTCGTTGTCAATTTGTTTATGTAACACATGATATTATGTACGTTATTTAAAACGTGTAACTACAAATTCAATACACTTCTATTATGAAAAATTATATTCTACAAAAAACGAATTGTAAAAATAAAATTGGTGAGTTTAGCTGTTGCCATCGGTGGAAAGATCCTCGTCGAATGTACAATTAAAATAATGTGTTCCGTTTATTTTTCAATTACAATACGCGGAATACTTCTTCCAGTTCATTCGGATTCAACGTCATTCCAGACTGTTCGAGTAGTTATAAGGGTTTGTTACGGGTTATAACTGTTTTAGTGATCCCAATTTCATGTGAAACAGCATCGATCCCTTCCTTCGCCATGATAAACCTATTATTATTATTATAACACTTAGAGCGTTATACTTTTTTCAATTACCGTTATTGTACAAATTATAGAATATATTTTGAATTTAGTAAACGGGAAAATAGTGAATTTGTCATTTTGGATAATTTGGCCAAATGTAAATATATATTCGTATTAAATTGGTTCGACGATCTATTTAAAGCACTCGACCGAGAGCCGTATAATTGTTTAAGAGCTGTGGGCTATAGCACAAAGGGAGAATAATGTTTTATATAAATTGTACGAAAACGAATGTTTAAAAGCTCAAAACTTTTTTCGTACATTATACAGAGAATGCTATCGTCTTAGCCAGACAGAGATAGTTTATAGACGGAACGAACGAACAAAAGGAGTATTACAGATTATATTATAAAAATACATTTAAAACTTTCAAACTTCAAATTGATCATTTTTGTGCATTATTTTATTATTATTCATTATACGTTGAAAATATAAAATGTTTGATCTCCCCGCTTTCAAGCGATAAATATAGTACTATACTCGCAATAGAGAAAGGAATCCAAGGACGATAACAGGTGAAATAAGAAGAATTGAACAATTTTTTAAGGATTTATTAAAAACAGAAAAAACGAATAACAATAAACCACATTGAACGAAGAAAATAAATAAATAAATTTCGGGGAACATTCCGCGTGATTTCCATACGCGATGTCTCCGGGTAAAATATGCGCGTGTATTTAAAATCCTCGCGCGGAATTCCAATTTTTCTCCTCGGAATTTTCGGACGCAAATCAATTGATGATCGCATTGGAGAATTTTTCAAACCTGACTCGGTTTACCTCGTCGGAATATCTAGACGGAATTCGGAATTCGAACGTGTACAACGGCCACTAAATATGCCGGAATCCGGCCTCGACGGAGCCTTATTCATATATTTAGACTCTTCGCGCGTATAACGGCTGTGGCAGTTTATCTCGCGCTCTGCGCGTTTTAAAATTTTAAACAGAAGAACAGACGCAACGGCAAATGCCGAGCGCGGACGGACGATAAAACTGGTCGGGGAGTTGTCGCACATTCTTTTCTCTCTCCGATACCGGGACATAAAAATCGCGCCGAACATAAAAACGAGAATGGACGCCGGCCAGTTTCTACAACTTCGAGCGTTTTTTGTTTTTTAGGGGTTTCGGTAAAATAATTATTATTGTGCGAGACGCGTAGAAAAAACGCACGTATTTTATTATAAACGTTTTTTTTTTTTGGAGGGCGAGGAAGACAAATTATCCCGTATAGCCATCGCTTTGAATATCTCCCGCGAAGACTTTTCATTTTTTTACGTTTTTTTTTTTTTAAGATCGCTTTGTTTTTTTAGTACAGCGAGACGGAACGACGACGCGGCATTAAAGAGAAAACCCTGTCGGCCCGTCATAATCTCACGCGCCGAAATTAGAAATATTCTTTTTTCCGTTTTTTTCTTATATCACCGATCTTCCCCGTTCATCTTCTACACCAGGGCCCATCGTGTCGTCCTTCTTCAACCGTCTCTAAATCCTCTAATGAGTATTATACGCGATACGACGAACGTACACGCAGTCCGTAATTTGCCGGGCCGGTGTGGTAGTAATTTTTTTATTTTCATTCGGTTTTTATTACAATGAAAGTGGTTTTATGAACGAAATACTATCAAAAAGAGCGTATACGTATATTTATGATCGCGGTTTATCGAAAATATTTTACGATTTTTTTTGTTTTTTTTTTTGTTTAGAAGTTTAAACGCGTTTCGAAGTCTTACCTCAACGCTTCCCTGTAGTGATTTACGGCCGCCTGCGTGTCCCCTACGTCCCTCTGGTAATTCGCCCAGTTATAGTGCATTTTAGCGTTGTGCGGCAGAGTCTTCAGACCGGCCCTGCAAAGGAGACATCACATCACTTTACTATATAATTTATGTATACAAATATATATATATATATACGCAAGAGATACGAAATATCCGAAACGTTCGGGGAATCGGACATCGAAATATGCGCGTTCAGTAATAATATTACATAATAAATGAATATGGGAGTTTTTTATCATTTTTTTTTTTCGTATACAGAGCGCCGCAAGAAAACTGTCTGATTTGTGAATAAAAATCAGAGCGATTCGAGTAACCAACGAAATAAGGTATTTTTTTTTTTTTTTTTTTATAAAATCGTAAGCATTGAAATATAATTTTTAAGAAATTACGTCGCACACCAGTTGTGTTTTCGTTACACCGATCCGAGTACGCCGTTAAAAGCAAAACATCTGTCGGGGAAACAAACGACGCAATGTTCTACGGATTATCCTTTCGCAGAATCAGTTTTTTCTGAACTTTGATACGCGCTTATGACGGTTTTGCACGTTAAAATGTTGTCGGTTAACCGTTGTTATTATTACAATAATGAATTAGTGGACAACAACCGTGCTGATCTCCCGAAGATGCCACGAAAAATACTAACAACCGCGGCATGGATGAGGATTTCTGTCGATATATCTATAGATTAACGTACCTCCAACCAAACATAAAAAGCAGAGAGCCTTCTTTTCTTTTTCTTTTTTGTCACACTCTGTATAATATAGTATTTTCGTTGTCAACGAGACGAAACGAAATTATTTGACATTGAAAATGTTATATAATTTATACCCGGAGGATCGATAAAAAAAAACTCTTTATATAAGTTTCGTGTAATACTCGTATAATTATATTACGCAGGGTTTAATATTCACATTAAAACCGTTCGCCTCGTGAAAAATGAAATATTTATCAATTTTATTTTATTAATTCGTTCGGGGGGGGGGGGTTTACGTAAAAAACAACGGTGAAATCGTAAAACGATTTTTTGAAGGCGTATTACGCATGAAAACTTCATACGATATATCGAGATTCGTTTTTTTCTTCCGTAGAATTTATTAAATATTTTATCGCATTCTCAATAATTACTTTGCACACGCGAGTCGGGGAGGGCATAATATAGGCTCGCGTTTACTAAGTTTTTTTAAAATTTTAAAGACTCTCAACAGTTTTCTTTTTACCTTCGAACAAAAATGATGCACATTTCAATGCGTTTAAAAACGAAACAAATTTAAAAATTTAATTATTATATTTCATTTTTACAAAAATAATTTTGACGAGTTATTACAATAAACAGGATAAAACGGATATATAATTTATAAATAAAACGTATTATTATTTAATTGAAATTTCGAAATATCTTTTTTATTATTAGAATTGCGATGATAATTTGTTTATTTCGAATTGCCATTATTCAATAATAATCACGTATCATTCAAATTCAAGTCGCAAATATTACAAATAGAATGAGATAATTCCAATGAAAGTGTAGTCGAATGTTTCGTATTTCTATCGTCGCGTAATCTTCATGACGGTTTTCTTCTTCAATGTTTCTAGTGTGTATTAAAATAGGTATATTATTAGACTTTTCTCAAATCAATTTTATGACGAAGTCTTTTTAAACGAAAAATCTGAATTCATATAATGATGAGTAAAATATTTTATTAATGAGCGTTAACGGTTTCATAAGAAAAATAACTTTAATATTAACGAACAAATTTAATTGGCGTACGAAAATTCGACGTCTAAACGTCGTGTCGGTATATAACGGCAATAAATGATATTCAACCGAGCACCGTTTATTTCGTAGAACGTCACAGGCGATAAACTTCAAATATTAGATTGTCAGCGATGCGGAGAATTTATTAGTTTTACAATGATGGGTTTATTTTTTTGTCTGTGAACAATTTTTCGTGTAGAATAAATTTGACACACGTTTTTCGATTTCTTTTTCAGTGATTTCTTTAGAAAACTCAATCAGAATATCGAGGAAAAGAACACGATACGATTTTATTTTTTGAAAAGAGCGAATTTTGTACTTTTTAGAAGCCCAAAATTTAATAAAATACAGACGTTTATATCATTTTGACAATATTACTTATGGTTATTAATATTATACCAGCGTAACTGCGAATCGTTTTCGAAAATAAAATCTAAAATCTCCGTTTAAGCGTACAATTTTTATAAGCGAATTTCATAGTACTCGCGGATAGTTCTAATTTTTATTTTTTTTTTTACTCTAATATTATATTACAGTATGCGCCTAAATGAATTCCATAGATAATTCGAACTCACTTGATAATGGTCGGCCTTGACTGCCAATCGCCGTTTCTCAGTACCGTTCTGGACACGAATACCAAGAGCGTGAACGCCACCAAAGACTTCGTCGTGATCATTGTCCAGCTTGACGATTTTTTATGATACAGCAGTGTTTGGAGACCATACACGCATAACAAAATGAGTCCCATGCTGTTAAATACAACGAGCACTATATTATAATATTAAGCGGTTATGCAAATCTTAAAAACAAATAAATAAAAAAATCACGTCTTTCCGTAGTATTAAAAATATCCCTTTTAAATATAATATATATATATATATATATATGTAGTGTACAATATAAGAAAAAAAACGATAATTACGAATTCATCCTATATAAGTGTACACCGCCTTAACGGTTAGTGTTTTAGCTATATACATAAATTCGATTTTAGCAATAAGTTGATTAAAAAATTTAAAAAAAAAAGACATTTACGATGTAAAATTAGCAATTGTAATACGCTCTAGCATATATTTTAATTGAGAGAATAAATTATATAACACATCCGTACACAACCATCGTAATTATTATTGTACAGGATAAAATGATTTTCATTTATTTACTCGCGTATATATAGAAACGAGTTCAAAATATATTCGAGAACAAATTATTCACATAATTTCGGAAATTTCACGTTAATTTATATTTTTATACTAAAAAAATTAGAGACACGATAATTTATATTATAAACGTTTCGGTAACGACCTGGTGCTACGAGTTTAATAAATATTCAAGTGTGTTTTCTTTTAAATATAATAGAAAAGAAAAATCAATAAAAAAATTTTTTGCGTTATCAATAAATTACGTTATTTTACAAAACGTATTCTTTCATATTTCTGAAAATTCCAAACCTTTGAGTATAAAATTCGACTATTTATATTCGAGATATTTTTCTTATTTTCTAAACGAATTCAGCGCTATGTTTCGCTCAAAATGGCACTGGTGCAATAAATATAAACATGAAATAAACTTTTGTCGATTAACTATAACGACTACAATTTTGCATTTATTTCGTATAAAAAAAATTATTTTTATTCCCTATTAATTGTTATCTATTTTTAGAGCTGTTTATAATTGTCGTTCTTATTATATTATTTACATACAAATAGAGAAGCTCATTTAAAGTGTATTGTTATTCTTATTAAAACAGTTCGTTTTTAAATCCATTAAGTGTATTTTGTATATTTTGATTTTTTTTTAAAACTTTAAGTGCATATTTTAAAAAATTAATTACACTTCATACGTTTGTGTATTTCGAGACTTTTAATAAAATATTTAACTTCTTTTTACAACCTTACTTCGACTAATGAGTAATATGCAAAATGTTGTTTCACCGTTATCAATATTATTTAGTAATTTTATACAAATTACACGGGAATCGAAAAATAGTATATTTCGATATCATTAATAATTTCCAAGCCCCGGGCTAAAAATTATGTAATTATATCAGTAATGTAACATTTTTTCCTCTGCGGATAATATGTATATTTCTTTAGAAAATCGACTTAAATTAAAATTATATGAATTTTTTTTTTTTATCACATCGTTTTTATAAATGATTCACAGATATATTATCAACTCGAAATAAACTACGTTAAATAATAAATATATGAATTTATTAATTTTATACGTTACATTAAAGTATGACAACGTATCTTAAACGACGAGATGAATAAAAGCTGGAGTACATTATGTAAATTCGTTCAGTACTAAATAAAGACGCTGTTTAAAACAATAAATGTATTTCGGTATTGGAGATTCAATTATTTTCATAAAAAATTATTCTGAAAATGGGCGCGTACGAATTCCGCTTGAAATGACTTGAGTAATAATAGAATCATGATAAATTCCACCCTAAATATTTCCAGGACAAATTTCGGTACAATTAAATTCCGTTTCAATTTTAAAATTAAATCTTTATAGTCGGCATACTCTGCAATATCTTATGTAAAATGTGAAACTCGCGGGCGCATTGTTCGAGTTGAAAATTGTGTAGAAAACGTAGGTGTGCTAAGAAAGTAGACACACACACACACACACAAAAAAAAGCAACGTTTTGCAATTAAATTTACTTCTTAGTAATATAGGATCTACTCCTTCGCAAATCTCTTAATCCCCCCAAAGAAAACCCTATTTAAATTTATTAAAATATTACATTCTTAAAAAAATATATATACGCGCGCGCGCGCACACACACACACACACACATATATATATATATATATATATATATATATATATATATATATATGTAAATTACAAATGTAATGTACAAGTATTCAGTGAATTTACAGATGAAATCTAAATAATAATTCGATTAGGACAATGTATCACCTTTTTCTGATCTATAAAATAGTATTTATGATTTTTCATTTGAGTACCAAAAATTTTTTTAAATACCATAATGACATTTAACATACACGCTTTACAACTCTCGGACTTTATGTGAATTAATTATTAAAACTACTTGATTTAATGTTTTAATTCTTAAAATAATTACGCGTTTGAATTTTTTTTTTATTCTATAATATGAAAAAGCTTTACGATTTAAAAAAAAAAGAAACTGATTGAAAACCTAAGAAACATAATAGAATAAACACTTTTACAATAAGAACGTTGAAACTAAAATAATATATCGAGAATCGAGTTAAACTAAATATTTAATAATTCTATTATATATTACCGATATTAGCGTAGATAATTTGAGCTTAAAATTTCTTTTCATTTTAAAAAATGAAATTACAAATTTTAAATGTTTGTGTGTCATTGCAATATAAACATTTGTAATTACTTCACTAATTTTTTATGCGGTATATAATAAATCCTTAATTTAACGATGTATTCATAAGGCTAATATACTAAGGTTTAAGCAAACAATAAGAAATACTTTTGATTTTAAAAATATTTTCCTTTTAAAATGTCATTAAATGTTTTTAATTCATTTATGGACAGTTTAAATGTGAAACAATATTAAAAAAAAAATTATTTCTTTCATTTACTCGAGTGAATAATAAAAAAATAAAAATAAAATAGGCTATGCAGAACAAAAAAAGAAAAAGGGAAAATTAGTAGAAAAACTATTTCACCCTGCGTTCCTCCCCACAATTCGAGTACTGCGTGAGCGTTAAATACAGAGTATAATTTGCATTTTATAAATTAAAAAAAAAAAAGAAATTCTGAATTTAAATCTAATTATAAATATTATTAACGATTTATTAACAAATAAAAAGTTTATCTCATTTGATTTCGTGTCTTAAATGTTTTGAACGGTTCAAATAAATATTTCATGTTCGCGTTTGCGTTAATGATGTATTCATAATTTGTATTAAAATTTTATTAAAATCGTTTATGTATACAAATTAAATATTCAACTAAAAACAAGACGCGAAATAACGACGCGCTGGTACTTTGTACGTTCTTTTTTTGTTTTTTGAGTATTTTGCTACAGAGAACATTAGGAATACATTTTGAGTTGTAATTATTTTGTGTTGAAATTCACGTCTACTCAAACTTAATCTGGAAGTGTTAAAGGGAAATAAATTACCGATGTTGGAGGAAATTTACAATTTCCCATTAGAGATCGACTTTGAAATCGATTAACACGATCGATTGTAATAAGAGTCCTTGACATAACTATACGTTTTACGGTGAAAATTCGAATATTAAATGCACATTATTATTCATTTATCGAGTGTTTACCTGGGTATGTAGAGCACTCTTTCGGCCACCACAAATCCTACTGTGATCAGCAAGTTGGAAGCGGGGATGTAAGGGACGACGAGTAGAAGAGCGGCCAGAACTTGAGGACTGTGTTTTTGTGTCTGAAAAAAAAAACACGCATGCACTTTAGTACACAAATAATATTTTTATACAACGTATATATTATGTATAATGTATAATATAATTGGCGATAAGTATTATCTTTCAGACATACGAGCTAGAGAATAGTTCAGTCGTATAAAGTGATCATTTATCATTAAATCGGCATTCTGGTTGAAGTTCAAAAACCAGTATTCTTCAATTAAATTCGCATAAGAAAAAAAGATAATGGAAAATTATCATTCCTAGATTTATTAATTAAAAGAGTAGATAACCAATTAAAATTCGAAATTTATCGAAAGAAAACACAAACGTACAGGTTTATTCCTAAGGATTCGAATCGCCATTGGGCAATGCAAAATGACAGCATTTAATATTATACTGTCTTTAGATTAATTAATGTCCTCTTAGATAAAAAAGATTTCGACTATGAATTAAAATTAAAAACGAATTAATTAATTAAATTTTATGAGCACGAAAAAAATAAATTTTAAAAATGTTTTGAAAACGTAAATGGTCAAAAGAAGGTAAGATGATCAGTACGCTTGATAATGGATTACAGAAGTCAGCAAATTGTATTTTATCCCGAAATTTCGTACGGCTTAACAAATATTTTCAAAAATTACAGGGTTAATATAATAACAATTAAAGACAATAATTTGAAAACACAAATGATACAATAAAAGTGTAAATCCGGGTATTTATAAAATTCAATGGCAAAATTGCGATAAATACTGTGTGCAGGCCAAATAAAAAGTTATATAATTATTGGGTTCAAAGAACGTTTGAAAAATATTAAAAAAAAGAAAAATCTCCTGTTGCGGAACATTTATCGAATACTAATCGTAATATTTAATCAGAAAAGCTTTTTTTAAAAAATGAAAATAATTATAAATAATTAAACATAAAACGAGCAATGGAAATGTCGAAGATAACAATCAATCGTTAAACTGGGACTTAAGTCTATTACAAAATTTATTTAATGTAAAACAGATGGCGGTAGCATAAACTTGCGTCGTGCGTCGTCATTGACTCACGACCAATCGATCGTTCGCGATGGTGACGTGATTGAAGATATAAACTGTATAACTGTCTAACGGTTTTAGTAGTAGTTGGTTCGCGCTAAAAAAAAAAATCACAACTCAATTCTCGAAATACTCATATGCAATAAAAGGGTATATTTTTGCGATTTTTAGTTTTTAAATATGAATTCTGAAAATAGATGTTGACTCACTAGTCTCAGCTCATTACCAGGTCATTCGTGTAGGAATATATGTGTTAGTATTCACGTTACGTTTTTGAAAATGTATTCTAGTGTGAACTATAGGGGGCGGGGAGGAAAGTTAAAAATCGAATCGGACAAAAATCTAAAAAAGAAGCCGAAATAATACGTTTTCGACGAAATTAAACTGTTTTCGTATTTCTTTCTAACTCGTATAGGTCTAAACTATCCGTGTTATGTGCTCATATTAAATTCTTTTGGGATTATCGACCCGGTAATGCGTGTAAAACGAGCGCGCGAGCGGCTGATATTTTTATGTCCACAATACGTTCACGCCGATAAACGTATACTTGCTCGCACAATATATATCACGTGAACACCAAAAAAAAAATAAAAATATCCTGTTCAACACAATCGTAAGTAAAATCGCGTTAACGAACCACTCAATTCGTTATTGGCTTTTATGATAACGTTGATGATGACGATAACGCTGAAGTCTAAGTACACCGTGCGACGTAACAAACACGTATTAGCCTAAATGTTTGTTTTTTTTTTTTTTATCGCGACGTATATAGTCTTTTCTCGGCCGGGGATTTAACACTGCAGCGTGCGGTAGATTTTAAAGACGAAATAAATAAATATATTTTCATTTTTATTTTTGCCACGAGCGCGATATATTATTTTATCAGCAGTAAACCGACATACAAACCGTAAATCTAATGAAAATCCGGAAGCGCGATAAAAAAAAATAAATAAAATAAACGCGTATACGTGTACATGTGCCGCGCAGCGCGACGAAATAAATAACATTAAACATATTTCGCCACTGGGAACTGATTCGAATCGAAGTGAAATTTATGACGATATTAATTTAATATATAAATGCGTGGGTGTGATTTTGGTGGCAGCGCGTGTATGGTTACGAGGTGAAACGAGTTGAAATTCCATTATAAAGCCGCGGTTTTGCGATATGCGTGTACACATTCACGTCGGATGAAGTGTCATCCCATAAAACATTATTGTATTCCCATCAAACGTTATACATAATTTCATCAAAGCTTTATGTTATATTTAATAATAATAATAATAATAATAACATATCATATATCCTATAGATCAAACAATAATACGATATATATATTATATTATACTAGCTGTTATTATGCTCGGCGTTTTCTGTGTTAGGTCAAGTTGACAATTCTCATGATACTGCAATCGACGTAGTAAGTGGAAAAAAAACCAGTTGATATCGCTAGCGAAAAAAAATAAAGCAGACGGAAGAAAAATTGCTAGGATTTGGCGGAGACAGATTCTTTTACTGTAACTGGACCGCTGAATACGTGTTTTTTATTTTATACAGTTTTTATATGTTGAGTATATACAGTTGTATGATTGAATAATACATTTTAAGAGGATAGAATTCTGCGAAAATCGAATCCATTCAACTTATCGTTACCGAATATTGTTGAATTTGTAAATTGGTCGAATAAACGCATTACACGATGTGACACGGAAAACAGTGGTGACGTAATGCGTCACATAAAAGAATAAAAACAATTTTATATTGTAGGAAGTAATTTAATATTGTGAACAACGGTAGAATAAACATAGCGTCTTTAATCGACCGATAAAAGTTGAATGTTTTGTTATACATACCTATAGGGAAATCGTACGCGGTATTTGAATTTTATGTAATCGAAAAAAATAAAAATAATAAATTTTTTTGGAAAATTTGACTAAATTTGATTAGATCTGTGAGTAATATAAAATTGTTTGTACAATTTTTTATCACTTATAATTTCGAAGGTGGCTTTGATAGGAATTGTTGACACGAAATTTATCAAAAACGGTCTGAATGTATTTAGAGTGATTGACCCAAACTAAGAGAAGGTAAAGAGGATATAATATGCTGAACGACACTAGGAAAGAATCATTTTAATAATAATCCAACGTACCAGGACGTTGATAACGGTCGAGCGTATTATGTTTTCGAGAACGAGAAAGCGATATCGTTTCGAGGTCGGAAAAGCGATTTAGGGAGTTCACGGAGAACTTGGAGTCTTGATATTAAACGAATTCGATTATAGGTATATACGAGTTAATATATGTATTATATGACATAATACGTTTTAACGCTTTCTTTTGCAAGATGTACTCTGGTAGAATTTTGAGTTGCAAAAAACATATAAAAAAAAAAAATTAGAATTATATTGATTAATTTAACTTATAATTGTCTAATTAGAGTTGAAGACTTATACGCGAAATAAAAGTAAATTTAACATTTTTTTTTCTTTTTCTCTTGTTCAACGCAACGACATCGAAACGTATATACTGAAGGGCTAATCCAGGAAGACGCTCTTAGCCCGTAATATCCCATAAGCCTTAAGCATGTCAAATACAAATGCCAAGTATACTCGTCGTAGTGTGTATTATGCGGTGTGTACAAGATTTTTTTCACTTTCGAGTTTGTATTCAGAGACGCGTGAAAAAAAAACAAAAGCGTATTAACTGTTTGTTTGATATATTCACATTTTTGTGTAATTAGTTAGAAAAAGAGTTCATTTTATGTAAATTCGTGTTTTAAAAATTCGTACTCACGATTTTTTTTTTTTTTTATCTTGTTGTTGAATGTGTAATTTTTTTCCATTCGGCGTTTATCAGTAAATGACAACGCTTACGCACAGTCAACTAAATATTTGTAATTAATGCGTACAGGAAGAGATTTCGCGATACGCAACACCGTGCGATACATAAATATGGTACCGGCAGTGTTCTAACAGGAATCGGGAAGTTGGACTTTTCGGTGAGTTATGTTTTCCGTCCTTAAAAACCGGCACTTTCCATCCGCTACAATACGCACATACTACAGCATCAGCAGTTATCTTTCCACCGGAGTCCGTTCTCGTGTCCTGTGTACACATAACGTGAGCATAATGTTTTCCTCTCAGATTGGAACGTCTGGTAATTTCCATAGGAAATTATTATTATTATTATTATTATTATTTACGAAAAAATGACAACACCACAGTTGGCGAAAAAAACAATAGAATGTATTATAATACAAACATTTTTTTTTTCGAATCGAGTGAAATAATGCTTGGTGTTAATTTATTAAAAATCATAAAACGAAAATAGAATAAATCTCGGAGCTGTTTGTCGGACTGGTTTTCTATATTCTTCGGACTAGTCAATCGGTTTTTTTATATATCAAGCTTATTTTTTCTCCATTGACGTGAGAATGGAACTGTTGACAGGATTATTGTTTGTAAAAAAGTATGATGACAAGCCACAGATTGTTTCTTTCGTCTCAAAACGAGAGATTTTTTCAATATTTGGGAAGGGGGCAGCAGGACGCATTGCTCGAAAGCGGAACCGTCCTGCTCAGTGTCGGTCTGGCCTACGAATGGGTTTTCGGATAAAAACTATCAACGGAGCTGTCGTTCTCGTTTTATGGTAATGTGTATTGTTAAAAAAATAATGTATGCGTGAATAATTTTTAATAATATATAACATTTTTTCTTTTTCGATAAATCAGTTATTATTACAGATGATATAAGATGAGAAAGGAAAAAAAAATCATTCGAATGCATATTCAAGCGATTTATTTATCGAAAATTTAAAGACGTCGAATTACAATTAGAAAAAAAAAAAAACCACCACTTTGATTCGTACGAGACTTATACGTTAATAAAACTGACAATAAACCTGAAATGTAAGAATTAAAAACAAAAATTGTCGGCACATATTTTCACATCAAAACAGTATTTCGTCGTAGTCCTCTATAATACTCGATTAGAAGACACTAACTCGTCGGTTATTCATTCTTTTGTTCATTAACTGAATTCAGTTTTTTCCCGCGTGTATACCGCAGACAAGACGCGTTTGATTTGATTAGCCGAGAACTTAAATTACGTTTTTTCAATACGGAAAAATATATCTGAAGTAATGTGTGCAAGGAGTGTTAGTACACCGGATTTTGAAGTTCTAAGTGTGTACAACACCAGAGAACGAAAATTCAATGAGATCATCGTAAACCAAAAACTGTTTCTTCTTTTTTTCACTATTATTTATTTTAATCTTTGTTTCGTTTTGCGTGGGGGAAAAAACCAGTTCACTCCGTTACTTTTCCCCGTAAAAACGTTCGTTTTAATTCGATGACGGGTCGTCACTCGTAAACAGCCGGGCAAATACCGGATGACCGGATGGGCCAGACCGACATCTGGTCCCCCCACCAAAGCCGGACGTCTTTGCCGGTAAACGACAACTCGGGTAACGTTTTCCGAAACGTTCAGCGCCGTAACACGGGGTCGCCGGTTTTAATCCGGAACGGAACGCCGGAATTTTATGCACAATCAATTCGAGCGATGTCCCTGGGATTCCGGGTGCGGCGGTGTTGAAGGGACGGGCATACGTATATATATATATAATGATAAGCGGAAAAGGTCGACGCGGCCGAGCTCGTTAACATTTGGCCAAAAACGTTTTGGCAATGATAAACGCCCAGAAATAGGTCACAACGGACGGAGAACGTTAAATTAAGCGCGTTGGCGGTCACGGGTGTGTGTGTGTGTGCGCGGTATGTGTATAAGGTGTACAGTTTAGCTTATTGTGAATACGACGACGACGTGTACGCGTATAACGGCGGAAGTGCGACGGCGCGGCGTTAGGAAAACCGTGAATTGTTGTTTCACGGTACGATTTTAATTAAACGTATAATATAATAATAAACCCGTACGACCCTTTATTGTTCCGTTGGATTACAACCGGTGGCGAGAACTGCGCGCACGCGAGCACACGGGCCGGTGGTGCAGAGCCGCAGGATTTCCAGTAATGGGATAGAAAGTGGTTGAATACCGATGGCAGAAATTTATGTAAAATAATACACACCGCGTTGAACGTTGTACCGACATTGAATTTAAAAAAAAAAGAGTCATTTACTAACCTTTAAATACGACAATAGTTTTTGTTCGGTTGTAAAAAACCGGCGGCCAAACGCTGGAAACCGAGTGACGGAGAATATAAACGTAATGTGCGCGGTCCGGAAGAGTTCCGATTCCCCACGCACGAGATTACTACCGGCGACGACGAACTCGTCTGGCCGATGCCTACGACAATCTCTCTCTCTCTCTTGACGACGATATTCAGTGTATTACCTATAGCCGTGGTATAGGATATCAGAAGGAAGGAGGACGACGAACGTCAGTGGGCGAAAACGAGACCCGGACGACGAACGGACCGTCGTAGAGGCGACGAAGCGACCGAAAACCGTCAATTCGACTTTGGTCAAAGAAAAATCATACGCTGAAGGCGGAGTGTAGTAATTACGTCTTGTACGAGACAGTCAGCGGGTCAGTGTCCGACTCGCTCCCGACTACTAGTTGGTACACCTTATCGAAATGAACGATTTCGGCAATGAGGCGCATGAGTTAGCTACGACGCTCCCATTGCTGTCGGTCGAAAACACAAAGCGTTTGCCGCCCAAACAGTTGAGTGAATACTATACACGTAGGCGACGGTGAGACGCTGTTCCATATAAAAAAAAAAAAAAAAAAACAGGCGTCATCCAATGAGTTCGCGGCACACGATTATCGTCGTATTCGTTACCATGACGCGGAGGCAGATTTTTAGAATATTCGCGAACGTTATCGAACGGATAACGAGCGAATCTGCTCGTACATAACTGTTCGTCCGCCGGTAACATCCGTACCGAACGTCTGTATACAGTAATATTGTTAGTGCAATACCGCGGAAAACTCGACGCGCGTATTATTTTACAGTAATTAATTACAATATAACAATAGGTCAAATGATTCGCGTTACATTATTATTGTTATTATATACCAATTCATGACGATAACGTAATATCATGTTGGATCTATGCGGCCGAGCCGATTATCATCATCATCATCATCACAACCTCTCTTCGTCGCGTTTCTTCGATCCGCCAACATATCGATCCTCGCCAACCCCTCCCCCGGACGACACGGTATTACAATATTGTATACGAATTATACTCGTCTACGCATCGCGTATTATATACATTATGTTTCACACAATGCGGTAAATTCGGCATCGAAATTACACTGCGTTCAAATGTGTATCGAAATAATTTCGAGAGGACGGTTAAATACGTTAAATTCCCAATTGACGTCGTAAATTATTTAATAGAATATTATTATTATTCCGTCCGTTTTATACTTATAATATATATATATACTCGAAAAAAAGGGGATAAAACCAACGTATTCCCGGGGTTGTGTGTTCAATTTACGGAACACTAAATTCGAGTATTTTTTATTTTTTTTTTTTGTATTTTTTTCCGCCGTATTTTTATTATTATTATCGTTCGTATGCAAAAATACAGAAAAAAGACGTGTCTGTGTATTCACACATATACCGGCCGCGTTTGTACATTTTATACAAACGCGGTAATATGTAAACGCATTCGGTAATTTGTTCCACCGAGCACGTATCTCGGCCATACCGACAAACCGTTTCATCCGCCTCACCCCCCTGTCCGTCGATCTTGTTGTATTAATTTTATTCTCAAAAATAATAATAATAATAAAAAATAAAATATTCCGGTCTTGTTGCTTCAATTGTACGCGCGCGCGATAATTGTCATAATATATTATTATATAAATATTATATATTTTTTTTTCGAACAAATTATCATTATAAATAATGCGCAATACCGCGTATCGTTTTAAAGTTCAAAATTTACTTCCTTTTCGTTGTTATTATTATTATTATTATTATTATTATTGTTGTTGTTGTTTTTAACGATCTCTCGGACCAATAATATCGTACTCACGAATTACGATTAATCTATATTCATATTATGTTCGTTTTACGATTTAAAGGATTACGTTTCGCAGCAATCAGGTATTGTGCTGTATTTGTACGCGTTAGAAGCGTCGGGAATATTTAAACGTTCAAGACGTAATCGGTTATAAAAATAATCCCTGTACAAATACGTGCGTATATACGGGAAAAGTAACAAGTGGTTTTCGCTCTTTCTAAATCCTCCCCTCCCCCCCAAACAAAATCGTTCTTCCGAAAATGTTGTATTTCGCCGATTGTGAAAATAGTAACGAATTTCAGTATATATGCATACGTATTAAAAAAATATCACCGTAATAATTATTATTTTCAAGTATTTCAGTATCCCGAGAAATGAATGTATACGGGAAACATTAATAATTCATAAGGAAACATCGGTATTTATTCGATTGTAGGAAACGCGACGAAAATCCTGTATCTGTAAGAGAAAATTCGTTACCCACTAATTTCTTATACCGAGTCGAGGTGATAGTGTATGTCTCGAAGAAAAAAAATAAATATACTCTTCGTGCGAAAGTCGTATAAACTGCAATAACGATAAATGCGAAATGAGTTTTATACGAATATATGGACGAGTTGACCGTGAAGTTTTGTAATTATTTGAATATATATATATATATTTCATTAAAAATTACTTAATGAATTCGCATTTAATACGTATAAAACATTTGTATTTCGAATGTTCTTTTCGAATCTCTTTACAAAAATAAAAAAATCCGTTTTTTCTACAATATTATTATTATTATTATTATCAGTGTGTGTGATAATATGATTGTCGAAAATTGAATTTCCATCGTTTTAAAACTAAAGAATATCGGGGGGGAGGGTGAGACGTTTTACGTGTGACACGCGCGCTGCCGGTCAGAGGAAAATTACACTTTCAAATGCCGGCTTTCATTTTACATATCAGATGTACGCGAATTCATTTAAGTATACTCGTTATTGTGGGGTGTGTGTGTGTGTGTGTGTGTGTAAAACAAAAACGCGTGGAGAAAAAAAAAGAAATATATATTTTATATAAATATACATTAGGCCTACTACTTACGTCCATGTCCAAGAGGATCTTGCACGTGGCGTACAACAGGGATGCTGCGGCAACACATGTCCCGATGTTTCTGACGTCGTTCAGAGACGTGACTAACGGCAACGAGTTCATCTGCCAGTCGTGGCTCAACGCCGACGGACATATCATCAGCCACAGATTGAACGCGGCCACGTGACTGTAGCTCAAGAACCTGAAACGATTGTGTGTGAATTTCGTCTGATTAATTGAAGATGAAAAATGAAAAAAAAAAAAAACCAAGACTTCGGTAAGCTATCGTGTATTACTGTAGACGCTTTTTTCTGTTTACGTCAAAAAATCGAAAAAAAAACCAAACATTTTCGTAACGGAATTACGGTGTACCGATTTCTCGCGACCTTCTCGTTACGTATAATCGCTTATACGAGTAGTGCTGTGTTGTGCGAGTTTCACTCCAATTCTATTTTTTTTTTTACTACAATTCGTTATCGATCGATATGCGCACAAATCTAAGAGACGGTCTACAACGAAACATTGAGAAATAACATCGCGGCTTCTTTAACTATCGCGTCCAATTGGTTGACGTGACAAATTTATACGATTAAATTTCAAAAAAAAAAATATTTAGTTATACAAAAAAAAAAATCGTAAAAACCCCCTGCCAGCTCCGACGACGTTTTAAGAAGTATTCTTAACAATTTCGTTAAAAAAAAAAAAAAAATATCAATGGACAAACTATACCACGTGCTATTATTATTATAAACGATTTTTAATTGACTAACAAAATACATTTAAAACGTTTTATTCTATAAATATTATATGTTTTACGTGGAAAACAATAAACGTTTATTGGAAGCGATTAAATTTAACACGTGTACCTGTATAACACGTCGCTCGTGAATATTTAATAGAAACGTAATACGTGTTTATAAAGATATAAAATGTCATATAGTATCGGTGAAAACGCGAATTCGACGTATTTTTTTTTTTATATGAATGGAGAAAAGCTCAAAAATGTGTTTGTAATTTTTTCTTCTTTTTTTAATGACATTTTCAGTGAAGAAATATTTGGAATGTTCGAAATGAATCGTATCGCCGCACGCGACAAAAATGTGTTCTCCCGTCTTACTCCCGAAGTAACAAATTCACAATAAATTTGTGTTAATTTTAAATTCTCGAAGAGAAGAGATTTTACGATAATATAAATGCTGGGATAAGTGTTCCAAATTCGTTTATCCGAAATTAAACGAAACGGCATTAAGTTAAAATAAAATTTAAACTTAAAAATTATTACAGGCAAATCGTGGAACGGTAAAACAAGCGGTTTTCAAAATTATATTTTCATATACATAACGTGTTACCCTATAATTGATTAGTTTTTAATTTATTTCAAAATCGTCCATCGTTTCGATTCGTTTTCTCCGTTCATAATTTACGGTTCCAAATTTTTTCATCCGTGTTTTGCTATTCCAGTTAACGCCATGTGCTGTGTGTATTCGGTTATTATTGCACTATGGGAGTTTGACATTATATTGATTTAAAACACGATTTTATTGATTTTATTCAATTATTGTTTCTATTAAATAAATAATAACGCTGCAACGAAATTCCTATCTTATTATTTATTTATAAAAATATTAAGTATTATAACATTTTTCACATTTGAATAACATTAAAATTATTATTTTTCAATATATATTCAAATACGTATTTTGAATAATTTTGTATTTTGTATATTTTTTTTTTTATTTGTATTCTCGCCACGGAATAACTTTTGTGAAATATTAAAACAAAAAATTTGAGAAGAAATAATAGTCATATTTTTTCCCGATTGTAATTCGTATGTAGTAGAAACCGATAAGTCAATTTATGAATAAGACGTTATAAGTATATATCGTTATTATTAATAATGGCTATAATATTGTTTTAAGACTATAAGAGAGGATTTAAGTTTTACATTATATTCCAAGTTTTATACACATTTTTGAACAAAATATTAACGTTTTACTACGTCCCGAAAGTAGAAAAATCTATAAACGCTATAATATGTAAAAAAAAAATAAAATAAACTTTTTCCCACTAATTATCGTAAAAATATTAAGTGTTATGTTCTCGAAATACTAAACTCATTATTCAAATAAGTATTCTGAATACATTATTGAATAGCATTCTAATGCGTGTCGTAAATATATATTATATAATTATATGATAATTTATATTCTGAATACGCGTGAGTACACTTTATCCAATGCTTTTCAAAAGCGGATTCTTTACCAAATCTGTTTTCATACGGCCTACGCTGGACAATAGCGTTAATATCGATTATTCGTAATAATAATAATAATAATAATAATAATAATAATAATAATAATAATAATAATAATAATTAATAACTCGCTGAGCGATTTGCCGTTGGTCGAATAAATATTTTCAATGTCTCCTCCAAACCTCATCGCTTACACATATCGATTAAATGTTTTAGATGATTTTTACTACGTGTCGTCTACGGTGTTGACGTACACGCGGTTATGTTGTATTCGCCAAAAACGAATAAAGGTTTAATACAGGGTTTATTCTAAGGATTTTTTCCTACTGACCATAAGCTAAATAAATTTTCTTGAGATTTATTTGGATTGTTTTAATCTTCCTACTTTAAAAAAAAATGTATTAAAAAAGCATGTTTTATTTATATTTAAATTTTACTCCTTATTTCACTATTCTTCTAAAAATAAAGCTAGTAATCATATAATTAAAACATTTATAACACACATTATAAGAAATCTTATTTTTTTTTTTTAATTTTAGGATTATTGTTAGCATTTAAAATTTTTCTTTTTGTATGATTAGTATCTTCTTTTAGAATTTCTATTTTCTGGCTTCGATATAATTTTTGATCCTCAAAAATTCCTCTACACAAATCTTGTTCGCGTGCTTAAGGAGTTTCTTTTAAATCGACATTTATCTGTTACAACGTCAAAGATTTGGATCCCGCAATGTTAAAAACTTAAAGGAGGCATGTTAACGTGAACTAACAAATTATTTTTAATTTAACATTTTATACATGTATATAAATACGAAATTATAAAAATATTACTGTAGAAATAAACTTTATATCCAATTCTTATACTTACGTGGTATTGTTGTAGGGTGCCAAAATTCATTTGTCATTTCCTATTACCCAATTCCGTTCCTACTGCCCGTTAAAATAAGACCTGGTTTAATCGCGCGCGGTTTGTTACTTTACAATCACAGCGTGTAAACAACGCGTATCTCCTTTAAGCTTTATACACACACATCGCAATACCTTCGAATTTGTGTGTTCGATTCGTGAAACTTCTAGCGAAATTTCATATTTCAATCAGATATTGTTATATGCGTAGAGTAGTAGTAGTCACAGCCGATAACTTTGGAATCGACAACAATGCTGGGCGAAACGTCGTCGTTGGACTTAAATAGCTATTGTAGTACGCGGACGAATTTCTCAGTCGACGTAATATTCAATTGACTATATTTTGAGATAAACATATATATAATGGCGTATGGAAAATTTCAATAAATTTCTCTGTTTCCCAAAAAGGTAGAAAGTCCGCCGAGCGCTTTGGATAGCGGATCGCGTGAATCACTCATCATAACAGAAGCTTTTAGTCTTTTATCACTTTAAATTCGAAAGCGATCGTTGTGTTTGGAAAAACGATTGTTAGCGACGTTTATAGCTACTGCGAGAATATTAAAAGTTTTCTAAATCAAATTGTGTTTTGAGCTGTTTCAAAAAATTACTAAAACCGTTCGCGTCCAAAAACTTAGATGTCATCATTTTTCCCTTTTCTTTCTTTTTTTTTCGGCAATTTCTGGGTTTTTTTTAATAGCGCTTAAGGAAACTATATATGTCGAAGCTTCGGTCAGAACCTTACACCGCAAAAATAATCGTCAGTTACAACTTTTTTTCTTTTTTTGGATTACAATTTTCGGTTAAAATCGAAAATATTATTATTATTATTATTCTATCTTGTAAATTTGTAAAACGAGCGATTTTCCACGTGATTTGGCTTAATATATTTTGTTTTCCGGAATGGCCTTTCCAGTTCACGGTTTTTCCTCGTTTTCCACTCTCCCGTTTTTTGGTTTTTTTTTTTTTTGTTCTTCGCTGGTCCAAAAACCAGCAGTTTCCTTTCCTCAATCTTTCTTAAGAGTCAACTCTCAGCCTCATAAGTGTGATAACCGTACGTATTAAGGTTATGTATTAATTTTTTTTTTATTTCTGTTGACAGAGATCGGCGATCCCAGAATTTTCGTGAATCCATAGAAGCATTTATTTCCTGATAGAATTCTCGACGTCACTTCTTCGTCAGTGTCGTTTTTTCCCCGTCAATATTGAGCCGAGGAACTTAAAAGTAGTTCGCGCTCTGCTGAACTCGTGCCTACCAACTTTCAGGTGTCGAAAAGCGGCCGCGCTATCCTTTCACCCTCGTATGACCGTTTCTATTCCGTTTTTTCCTCATTTGCCCGGAATCCTTATTTCGTATAAAAATATAATATCAGTGTAAAAATCTGAAGTCTCTCTCTCTCTCTCTCTCTCCGCGCATAAATAACCGCTCTCCTGTGAATTTTCCATGAGCTACAAACGGCGATCTAACGCGGACGTTTCACCGGAATAACGTTAACGTTTACAACTCGAATCGCAGTCGTTATTTATTTATTCGGCGATATTTTTTTTAACTGTGTTTTTTTTTTTTTTTTTGTGTATTGTATACGTATGAAATTTAACACGGGAGCCGCGCGTACGCCCTCGCGATATTCCGGGGCGAGTAACGGCGCGACGGGATCGCGAACCCACCGTGTGTCGTCCACCTGTCCGCCGCGAATTTCGTGACGCAGAGACGACGCAGCGCACATTTCGTTCCATTTTATTCCCCACCGTCCGCACAACCGCACACTGTCGATGATCGTCCTTAGCCGACATTCGAGACACGTACGCGTTTGGCGAGTAATTTCTCGACGAGATATCTGTGGACGTAAAAAGAGAGAGATTGCGTTGTCGTTTGCGCAATACGACGCTTGGCGCGGGTCCCGCGAGGGAGTGAGCGCGCGCGCAACGACCAGACGACGTTCCTTCTGTCGGCCGCCAATGCGCACATTACAATAAATATCGAAATAAATATTATAAAAATGACGAATTCACATCTCCGGGCGTACGTATCGAATTCCGTGAGTGGAAACACGTTCGGTTTATACCGACGTCTATACGCTGTCTCGTGTGCGATCTACGAAAACGATCGATAATTACGTAAATATTTCAGCCCTCGGAGACGTGTCGCGGAGGACTTCCGAATATTTACGACTGTCGTCCCTGTCGTTTGCGAAACAACAGCGTTAGTAGGGTGGGACATACGAAAACTTTCTCGAGAATAAAAAAAAAAAAAAAAAAAAAAAAATGATATATTTTTCATCTAAACGTGCGTACTTGTGTGATTTTATTTAACGTCGTTCTATTGCGTTCAGCACACGGCGTACTGTATTCTCATTATGATTTTACGAATTATAAATAGTGGTTATTTATTTATTTTTGCTGTAAAAACGACAAGAGAGAAGTGTTTCTATACAAATGTATGAAAAATTTTTCTGACACCAGTTTCCGCAATATCGTGTCGAAAATTCAATAAGAATAAGAGTATACAGTTATGTTTCAACGGGTATTTATCTACTATATACGTATTAGGTATATAGAAAAATATGTTGCGAACGATATCTTACAGAGGAATTTTTTTTTTTATTTAATTTTAAATTCTCGAAATTGAAGAAACGTTGTATGTAAGAATATAGAAAAAAAAATTCGATTAAATTTGTCGGTTAAAAAGGTTTTAATTATCGACAAATTGAGTGCTCTCAAAAACGTAACGTTGCTCGCGTCTGTAAGACGACGCCATCAATTTCGTGTACATTAAAAAAAAAAAATTTCAAAAGCTACTGTTATAGGGCTAAGAGATACTTTTTAATGATAAAAGTTCCGATAATTTTTAGACTTTTCCGTATTAAAATTTAAACATTAAAGGCTTTTTGATGTCACAAAAGTATTGCAGTTATAAATGTATAGTTTTTTCCTCCGTCGGCGGAAAAAGATAACGGGATTTACGACTTATTAGAATTCGTTAAAATCCATTTTAAAAATAAATATTGTTGAAGACTCTTAAAAAAAAAACCGTCGTTATTTCAAATATTTTTTTTAGTTATTCTATTAATATTTTATACTCGATTGTCCATTGGGTAGTATGTCCAGCAGTTAATGTTTATCAAGTATATCATATTGTAAATGAAACTATACCTGTATGAAACAAGCTTTTAAAAATTTGTAAATACAATACGTATAAACGACATAAATATAACAAAAAATGCATTTAAAAAAGGTTATTACGATTTACGGTGATAAATCATGAAATATGCTTTGAACATTACATTTTTTTCCCCCTATAGGAATATAAATAAATTCGCATTAAAAATACATTTGTGATATAAAATTTAATGAAAAATCATACGGTTGTGACAAATTTCGAAACATACATGTGCATTAATGAAAATGCTCGAAACATGTAATAACGTTAAAAAAAATATTTTCATATTCGTTTTGAATGAAACTGATTTTTATTTCACTAATCGCCTACGCTTTTTGGATTGATCAAGAAATGAAAATCACGTGAAACACGCCAAAAGAACGTCTTAATTTCTATTAACAAATTATGCAAATGACCCGTTAATCAAGTAATATAATTTATATAAATTATTCTTTGATTTTTCGGTGATCTTACTGCGTACATTATTCGAAAAACAAAACGTGTTAATATTGAATAGCGGACGAGACGGAGTTCTAAGTTATTTTTCTGCATACACACTTTACGTTAGGGGTACGGAAAGTATAAATGAAAAATTGCTCTCGTATATTTTTTTGACGGGAGGTAAAGAGAAAATAGAAGAATCCACGTACGTATTATTACAAACAGAATGTTACCACCGAGTGGTGGCAAAACGATATTATATTGGTTAACGCTCGTACTCTCGAGTTTTGAAACGCGCACAAAGTTTAAGAGAACACAATGTTATTTGTAACTGTATTTGAGGTGTTGAAAGTAATTGTCAGATATCGTCGAACTCGCACAAACCGCAACAATTTCCTGACGACTTTGTAGGATGGACACACATACACACATACACATCGTAGTAGATCACGTCTCGCGATTCAATGTATAGCTGCTAATAAGATTTAAAGCGGGTCTCATCGATGCGGAAATTGAATGAGTATTAACTATCGGTGTTTGTAATCTTTCGAAAAGCAATTTTAAATTATTCCATCTCGGAATACCGATAATATTTAAGTAAACCTACAAAATATACATAAAACATGACACATATGTATCATTTAAACTAGGGGCGTCAGGTTAGGTTCTTTTTTCGGGTGTGCTAAGTTTCAAGTAGGACGTTATGAAATTTAACCAGTTCGTAGAAAAATAAATATTGTATACGAAAATTAATTTTTCGCAAAAAAAGTAAAATACACTTTGTCGAAAAATTTGAAATTGTTACAAACGATTATTAAGATTTTTTTGAGTTTAGTCGATGAGTAACGTACGCCTGATATTGTATTTTTAACTTTTTTAAATACCTCAAAAACTTTAATCGCAATAAATAGCCAAGAAAGAATTTTTTTCCCTTTATAATATAAAGTTACATATTTGGTGAACATTTCCAGTTATTACGTAACGATTAGTTTCAAAATTACGAAGAAATAAACTATTTAATCGTTTACGTCGAAATCGCGTTTTTATATAATTCTTAGAATTTTTTTTATACGTTTTTGAGAAAATCGATAAAATTACCTCTCGAAAGTGCCAATTAGATGCACTTCGCTATCGCGGAAACAAACTATGACTGTAAAGATCGTGAAGCACTCTTTTCGTTACAGTTTTTGGATACAGAAGTAATATATAACCAATATACATTCCTCGCTCTGTTCAGAATAAAAAAAAAAAATCCCCCGAAAAATAATATAAAATTAAATCGTCATTTTTACACTAAGTTTTTTAATTGAAACGTCTAATCGTCTCGCATTCGTGTCCGTCCCACTATTAATGCCCAGCACACCAATGGACTTTAAACAGACAATACGAATATCGTCTCGCTCGCTCTATATCTTTCCAAAGGACTTGGCAATCGTGCTCGTTTGGACTGAGCCCAAGAAACTCCCGAGTGCCTGAAAGTCGTTAAGCCGTGTTTTTGTCATTTCGTAAATAAAATATTGAGTGATAACCCATTCCATCAGGGAATATATCTCAATTGTCCAGTAATTAACGGATTGGATTCGATTTTTCGATACGTATGATATTATGTTTTTCACGTTAAATAATTTTCAAAATAAACGCGTTTCTTATTATATCGTTAAAATAAATTAATATAATTATAACGTAATATATAAATTATTAATTAATAATAAAGTATACGTATGTTAATGTGTTTTTAACAGTTGTTTTTATTAATATTTTATTATTTATAAAACAAAATTTTCACGTAAAAAAATAAAAATTGAAATTTAGCGAGAGTCCATATCAAAGAAAAAAAACACTGCAAACCGGCGTATTACCAATAAATGTTCGCTTTAAGTACTGTTATCTTGAGCCAAAAAGAATAAACATTAGGATCAAAATACGCATATGATTTTATTGTATTGGACAAGTATAGCTGACTGCACGATTTACCGAGTAAAACGCGAAAATGAAATTCGAAATTTTATCAAAATATTTTTCCATACACCTCACAATCGACGCTTGTTCGCCATGAGACATTAGACGAATACATATTTTTTGTAATAATATTATAAACGAATTGATATATAATATTATTATAACGCTCGCTGCGGAACATTAACGGAGAAATGAATTTCGCACTCCTTGCACAATCGTCTTCAAATAAGTAGTGAATAAACACGGTTCCCACGAATGCCACCAAGTATGTGTTATACGTATTCGTGTATAAAATATGAAATATATATATCGTGTGTGTATTCTGACAATAGTCCGTCGAATCATTTTAAAATTAAACGATAAATAATAACGTTGAGATAATTTGTTGCTTACCGGACCATTTCGGTTTTATACGAGCATATAATATAAAGTCAGAAAAACGCTAAAGATTAAATGGCTGAATGAGCGACGAGTACGACGATGCGATTTATTTTCAGCTAAAACGTACACCACGACAAAGTCTCCGCAAGTTATATCGCGCAGAAACACAATAAATGTGGCGATAAAAATGGTTCAAAAACATTGAGAAATAAACTTTGTAAGAAATAAAACACGACGTTAAATGATAATAAAGACTAAAATACAATAAACCGTCTCGGGAATTGGACGCATCAATGTCATCAGTCGTTTTTCTGCCAGACAAGAATGTCACGTGATTCGCAGCGATATCGTTAATCTCCCGTTACCGTCAGAGGACCAGTCGCGAGCCAGTCGGAATCCAGATTTTGCATAATCGACATGAACGGCACTCGGCGGGCCCGATGAGGATGAAGTCTTAAGAAAAATAATCTCATTTTAAAAAAGTTCTTTTCTACGTAGTCAAATATAATAAACATTTTAAACTCGCGCAAATAATCTGTTCCTATACATTTTAGTTTAGAAATTAGTCATTTTGTTTGGGGATGGAAGGAGGAGGCATTCGATAACTCGAGGCCATTTATTAATAACAATGTAAACTGTTCCGAGTTTATATTATGTAATTCAAACTTAAATTACTTTCGTGTGTAAAATACATTTGACGTGCTATTGACAATACACATGCCATACGTATTTAGAGTCTGTACGTCTAAGCTAACACGAAAATATGTCATTATACATTTGTGAACACATGTTACACACATCAAAACCATTATATATATATATATAGTAGCGTAATTTCTAATTTTTTTCAAAAAAAAAAAATATTTATAAAATGTTATGCTGGAGTATTCGAAGTTTTTCGATAAACGAAATCATTTCAACCAGGTTGTCTTACGTACGATTCCCACGGAACAGTGTTTTAAATATTACGAATAATTTCTCAAGACGTTCAATTGGAATATTATAAAATAAAATAATATATTAACGTGAGTTAGTTTTTCGTAAAATAATTAACAAATCGTTCGTTATTATTATTTTATTTTTTTTTTTTTATGAATTTTCTTCGAGATTTCGTATTTTTTTTTTTTTTCGGAAATTCTAAATCTCTGTTTGTATACCAATCATTATTGGAATACTATGTAACGTGTTTTACGTTCGGACGGAAACGTTGTTAGTTGTTACACACAATAATAATCGATAATAACACACACTGAGAAATAAGTAAGTACACTCATTTCATTCGAAAAGCTAAATTAAAACGAAACCGTTTCACACACACACGTATACACAATATATGCATACATATGTATTGATTCGATCCTCTCTAATTATTGCGCTATATACACGATGTGTATGACCACCTCTAGGGATAATACGGTACACGATTCCAAAACGGATTTAATATCGGGGCGCAAAGTCAAATTTATCGTCGAAGGCGTCGCGCGCGTTTTGTTGTTTTAACCGAGTGCCGTGCACGGAACGATCGACCGTATTATTATTATTATTATTATTACTCGTATACGGTCTGCGGCTGTGTTATGTAGTAATTAAACGCGCGTATCGAGAAGGTGGTGGTACTTTGGATATATAAGGTCAGTGGGATTTTAGTTTTAATAATGTAAGCGTAAGTTTATTTTATAATAATTTCATATATATACAATCATGAGCAAAAAAATCGACTCATACCGCAAACTCGCAGTTAAATATCTCTCTCTAGCACAGAAATTAAAACTTGTATGCAATTTTCTATTTTTAAATCTATAAAGTCTCTGTTTCGGTTCTAAGAAAACATTTTAAAACTAAGGCTTTGAACTTTTTTAGTTATGAGGCACAACGCGTTTATTATAAATGTTTTGGAGGGAAAGATAAATGGGAAAAGAGGAAGAGAACGACCGAGGGACACAAATCTGGAAAATATAATGAAACTATAATCTCTACCAAGTTATGAAGTAATGAAAAGATTGACAGAGAAAAGGGACGGATGGTTTGCAGCGACAACGCGAAATCTTTAGATAAATAAAAAATATTTTTATCCGACGTTTTTGTTAGATTATACGAGTGGTGTCGACAAAAAAAAACAAGCCCGTGTCGAGACCATATTATTAGTACGGCAAAATGAGATTTAAAAATCGATGAATTTATATTAAAATTTTACTACAAAGTCTATTGGCACCGCAGTGGTAAATAAATGAAAATGTATTTTCGTTGTGGTATAATTATTCGATAAGTGTTATAAAATAATATTCTAACTTTCTTACCATAACACCCATTTGCTATTAGCGACAAACATATTATTATAGAGAATTACCGACAGACCAAATTTCGCGTCGAATATTTAATAAAATAAGAAAAATTATAAATTACATTTTTTTTTTTAATATACATATAAGCGTATTCATAAAAGCAAACCGGCGAAAATTTCAAACACATTTTTGTTTTTTGATTTTTTTATAACACTCTTTTAATTAATATAATTATGTAACAAAAAAAAAAAAAAACATTTTTTCCCTTTAATTAAATTTGTTTCGATAATATCTATTTTAATAATACGTATATATAAATATAATAAAATGTATTTATCCGGAGTTTATTTTTTTTATTTTTTGCTTTACTGAATTAAAAACTCGAATGAAAAGGTTTATTATTGTATTATGCGCTATTATTGTAATACGCATTCGTCGCTGAATGGACGAAAGTATACCCGCCGAATTCCATAAGACCACCCGATTTTGTACGCGGAATAAAGAAAAAACACCGTGCAAACATAATAGACTATAAAAAAAATTTTCTATAGGAAAATAATAAAACGAATAAAAATGTGTTAGGAATTTTCGTAGGTATTTGCGTAAAAATATGTTATTCATAATAACGTACTATAATATTAAATAGGCGATCGATATAATTTCAACCGTTTTATCAGAACAGTTAATTTATTTTAATAGATTTTAGTAATATAATTCTTACATTTTTTTCTTAAAGTAGTTTAAACGTTTTTTTTTTTTTTTTAGATATATTGTGAACATTTTTTTCGTCCTGTGTCCAAGCATGGAATTCTCAAAAATTATATAGACTCGTAATGATGAGATTTAAACGAATACCGTTCAACACATTTTCAATTCAAAATACGAAACAGAAAATATTGTAATCTCTTATACATAATATTTGAATTTAAGTTTAACTGTGTGTGGGAACAACACGCGGATTTGTGGAAATCATTGAATGCCAAGTGCAGTGAATGCGTCGAAAACGATGTGTGAATATATATATTATATATATATATCTTAAAAGTGAGTGTTCGCGCGACAACCATTTTGTGACTCGTGTACAACGTGAAATCTTACTTTCGACGTACCAGTCGATCCTATATATATATATTGTAACGCGAGAAGAATTGTGAGAAAAAAAAAAACATTTTTTTTTTTTTTTTTGACGAATTCTTCGTCAAATCTAATTTTAGACCGATTTTTTCTTTTATCCCTTCGCAATATGAGGAAACACGTGTCACGTGAAATTTATTAATACCGATGGGTCTGAGATAAAAGTGCGAGTCTCTAATTTCTCGAATAAATAAAAATAATATTAATCGCCTTTAAGTATTTTTAATTGTTGGATAACACAAACAGCGTTATTGCTACGAGCAGACAGTTGTCAATTTGTACGCTCTCCCACGGATTTATGAGGAGAACGATGTTGAAATTTGCGGATATTTCTATCTGAAATCGACTTCTCGACGAATCCAAATCTCATTTCACGTTTCTTGTCCTCCGGCCACGCGAGATCGATTGTAATGAAACATCTGAATTTACCCTATTTCGTGTGTGCCAGAGTTTGTAAGACAGAAAATCCCCGTCGGATTATGAGAACAATAATTTATATATCGCACGTTTGTATTTCTGCGTACTTTTCAAAATTATAATTAAATTTAAAATTAATGTTGACGGGTGCGAAGAGGGGAGGGGTAGACTGTACGATTAAATTCACTCAGCCTCAGGTGGTTTAAAGTGAACAACATTGATTTAAATACGTTATAATAATCGTGTTATATCGAAAACCCCCTCAAGTTCAATTTTTAATTTATTTATTCTTTTTCCGCGTAAAAATACCGCGAAACACATTTTGTTAATTAAATTTATTCAATTTAAACCAATTTTAATTTTATTAAATTCGTTTCTCAAAATCTGCAATAGCTCTTACGATTTTCGTGTTATTATATAAACGACCTTATAGGTAAACATTTAAATTTTACGTTCAAAGCACAATCCTTTTTAGGACGTTTAGATCTGAATCACGCGCAAAACATAAATATATTGTAAACCAATGTAAAAATAGTATTTGTTATAAGAGACACGTAATCGTTATAACGAATAATAGTTAATTATGTAAATTGAATAAAAGCCAAAAATATATTCTTATTAAATTTATACGTTTATAACGTATTTTTTGAATTTTTTTTATTACATTTTAAAATGCATAATAATAGACGACGTCGTAATAATGAAAAAAATATGTGAAAATATCAATTTCTCGTAAAACACAAGAAGAAATTCAGGAAATTATCGATGTAATTTTTTTTCTTCTGTAATCGACGACGTAGTAATACAAACCGAGTAAAGTTCACAGTCCCTTTCTATTATATTTATGTATGCGTTATAAGACTTCTAACAGAACTTTGCTCATGAGCCGTTAAATTCAATATTCCTTTTTGAAATACTCATAATAAAACAAAATGTAATTTAATATTTTTCTTTAGAAAAAACACTAATAATATTTATTTTTTTTAAATAAAACTGAACAAAACACAAACCTTGAACATATTTTGCTTCGTTCAAAATATATTTTATACATATTCGTAATCAGTTTTGCCAAAATATTACATTAAAATTTTTTTTTATGAAATATTGTGACATGTAAATCAATCAAAAAAAAAAAAAATAATAAAAAAAATTTCGAAAAAGTAATTTCAAATATTTATTTAATAATACATTTACCTATAGTATATGTTATGTAAATACTGTTTTGGCCGTTACTGCTTATCTTTTATCACACTTCTGATGAGGGCCCAGGGGTTCTTATCACAAAGGTTCTTATCAAAAGTGATAGGAGATAAGGGTTATCTACGACTATCACGGCGGCTCTCGTCTTGCGCCTGCAGAAACGCTCATTTTATCCTACTCCTATCCTAAGCGGATAACATAAAATCATCACTTCCGTCGCTGTTTTCGATTCAATTATACGTACGAAAATTTCGACAAATTTTTCGACTGTTATAACGCGACATTCCGTCGTTGCAATAACGTTTTCGAACAGCGATTTAATTGGAATACATTTCTGATTGATCGTATTGTATAGGGGAAAAAACAAATTCGTCCCGTTGGACGAATTACCACTAGGTCGCCACACGTAGCGTTATCGTTCGACACACGGTACGTTTTTGCGAACAGTTATTTTGTACAGCCTCGCGCGCGCTTCTCCCTCCGGTGTGTAACGGGCCGCGTGGCGAGTGAGCGAATAACCGCTGGGCCGTTGGACGACAACCGATAACGTCCTCGCGGGGTCGCGCGCCACCGCGTGAAATTTATCGGCCCGCGGAATTCCTCGGGCCGGCGCGCGTAACGTACACGCTCTCGTCGTACAAACGCATAAACGGCATTGTGAAATACGTCCCCCCGTTGCCGCGGAACATATTCCGCCGAAACCTGGTGGTGGGACGCGACCCCGCCTAACCCGCGGCAGTCCCTTCGTCCTAACCCCGGCTGCCAGCGTAGAATTTAATATTAACTGCCGATCGCAGGGATCGCCGCCGCCGTCGTCGTCGTCGTCGACCGTCGAAGGGTCGGCGGTGTGGCGCGCATAAGATACACGGATAAATTATTCGACACGGAACCATTTAACGAGGATTCGGCAGGGAGAAACGGGGATACATTGCGGTTGGTTCTCGCATAGTTTTACGGCCGAAATCGTCGGGCCGGAGAACCCGAAATCCTCGGGAGTACACGGCCCCGTGACCGTTAGCTGCTGCTACCTGGCCGCCGCCTAACGGATCGTCGTTAAACAATTACCGCGCGAATTAGTTAACGGCGAAACGACCGCCCGCACGCAATAATGTACTGCTCGTGTGTATAATTCCTTCAGTCCTGTGCGTACAACAGTGGCGCGCCCAGGATTTTTTCACGGGGGGGGGGGGGAGGTCTAAAAAACTACATTACGAAAAACATAACTTTTAATAGATAATCCGTATCTTTATATGACTCGTGTAGAAAAACGGTGTTGCACTTATTATAATAATATAATATAATCAATAAATTGTTAAGACCTGGTGTTATCTATGTCGTATGCGAAATTTTAACAGAAGAATATGATAGTTGTATCGGAATTTGGATTTTCATCTATAAATGTAATACTATTGCACCAGTCAAGGGGGAGGGGGGGGGGTCCGGATTCGGAGTCCGTCCCGTTGGGTCCGCCACTGGTGTACAACACGCTTTTGAGAACAGCGTTCGGACCGACAGCGATGTCTTTGAAAAAAAAACAATTTTTTTTTTTTTTTTTAAAGGTGGTGTATCATCGTCGAATTCCAAACCGGGACTCGACTTTGAAATTAGTGAAAAAAAAAGAAAAAAATCACGAAATTCTCGACCTATTGAAAAACGACCATTTGCGATGGTTTAGTGTCCCCCACGCGTTTCGGCCGTATCGTTTTCCCTCGAATCGACAAAAACGTTAATTTTCATAACAAAAATATTACGTCTTATCAAAAAAAAAAAAAAAAAAAAAAAAATGTGAAATTCAGCCCCCGCCCCGTACGTCCCTGATTCGAAACAGTTCGAACGAATAAATCGAGTTTCTACGTTTTGCAGTTTAACCGTGTTTCTAACATTGACCAGTTATGGTATTCTTGTTGCCGTTGTTTAACAAAACGAAAACGCGTACAATACGAAACGCAATTCGCCCCCGCGTTTATTGAGTACAACGTGACATTGTTTACCCTTACTACGTTTAAATTAATTTTTTTTTAATTAAAAAATTAACGCGAATACAATCGAAAGAACTACGGAGATATCCATGGACCACCGGTTCGGACCATTGGACTATAATAGGAGTGGTGTGCTCGGATCGACAAGTCTTTCGAATTTCCCAATGGATCCCTTAAGCGCGCAATCGAAAACGTCGCTAAGCTTGTGACGACGAATTTTCGTGCATAAAAACAGAGTTTTCGACACGTCATCGGAAACGCGGTACAATATCGATGCGAGATGAGCGTAGTGTAGCCTCCTCTTCCGAAGGGGTTAATCGTATTGTGCACGCCACGGCGCCACGCCGGTCGAAAGAAAAACTACAGAATCCTTCATAAACCCTTCTAGCCCTGAACATCCCTTAGCAACAAACACACATACGAAATTCGTGTCGGTCCCTCGTCGTCGTCGGTATAATCTAGTTGGTAAACCACGACGACGCGACACTGTGCGGTTACACACACGCGCAAATATATATATATATATATATATAATTAATATCACAGACACTCTAGGACTCGCTCGCGTCGAGTGTTTACGGAGACGGAAAATCAAGTTGACGTGCGGTCGAATAGGATACTCCCTCTTCTTTTTCTTTTTCCATCTCAAGTGGACCATTTCTCCTCTTATAATAGGTACATACGCGTATATTTTATATACAAGAGAGTCATTGTAGATAAAAGAAACGTGACTCATATTGCGCGCAACGCTGCGGTTGGATTAATAACCACAACAAATAATAATAATAATAAAAAATATGGCCGAATAAAATCGATTTGACGACTGGTGACGATATTTTATAATTTTTTATTGTTGTAAATGAAAAACGCGAAATCGATTTCTGTTTTGAGAAGCGCCTGAAGAACCTAGAATTCATATGGAGAAAATTATATGTCTTATCATTTTCCGTAATATTTGCTCTTCCCTATAGAAGACCGAAAACACGGTTGCGCGGTAATATTAGATCAACGAATTATGGCACCCAAACCTTGACGTTATAATTATTAAAAATACGTTGAAATGAACTAGAAAAGTCCATCGGACTTGGTTTGAAAATTCGCAATTGTCATTTTTGTGGTACCACCGTTTCAGTTAATCTTACAGTTTCCCCCAGCCTCCTACAAAATCCCCTGCATCATATTTTTAAAAATTAACATGAATCTTTGAAACCGGATGAATATTATTCCTGTACCATTCTATACATTATATTTCGTTGTTCAATATTTCTATAATATCTATACTTATCTATAATTATATAGGTATTAGAATTCGGGCTTCAATCATTACGGCAATATATTAATCGGCAGATAAAGTTCACTCATATAAATTTATCCTTTACTTGTACAGTAATTTAACCTCATTTCCTCTCGTGAAAAATGTTTAAAAAAGAATATTTTCGATTTCACGTTCGAATACACAAACTGCGAAACGTACAATTTTCAAAATAACGTTAGATATGTCACAATATTATTGTACATCTCGCCTCGGTAATATTTTAACCGTTTTTTTTTTTTTTGGAATTATTTGTTATTATATTTAATATACATTGATTTAATGAGCATTCATAGAAGGTTATCGTGTTTTACTAAAAATAATAAAACGTATTAATCCATTTTCCATTTTATTTCTCGAAATAAATTTGTTTTTTTTTTTTTTTTTTTTTTATAGATTCGAAATCCATTAATCTATACATCATGACATAGGTAAAGTATTCCAATTTCTACTCGTAGACATAAATGATTAGCGATTTATACTCGACTCGTGTAAATTTCTTTACAATTTTTATTTTTGTATTTTTCAAAGAAAACGTGTTGTAAGTATGAATTGTTTACCTTTGGAAACCGTCGAGACTATAATTCCTAATACACGACTCGTATTTCATTGGTGTTAATATTCTATAGTATTTACCTGACTCTCCAGCTGTCGTGGAATGCTGCGGGGTTGTCCGGTTCAGTGAATTTTGGTAAGCTGCCTTGAAGCATGTAGAGTCGAAACGTTAACAGTGCTACCGTCTGCAAAGTTTTCATTGAGTGTATAGGGTTAAATTACATTTGGTAATAACGCGTCAAACGACGAGAATAGTTATGTTGTCTGACAAGTTGCTTTCGGTTTGATCGTGTACAATGTATTTGTACATTGAAATGCACGTGTTATATAGATTTAATACGCGTGTAGTGTGTTCCTCTAATCGTTTTGCACAATAAAACGAGAGTGATTTCGATTTCACAATAGTATACATAGGTAAAATGCGCCACTGGTCCACGGTTTCGGATCCAATAAATGTCGTTTGATTCGCCTTATTATTATTATTATTATTACAATCGTAAAAATCGAAATTGGCGTTTTATTTATATTCGGTAACCGTTTGGTTACCTCGTGTAATACCGCTATAAAACACGATCAATCGAATATTATTACTGAATCGGTCAGGAATTACGGGAATTTTTGAGAAGTTTAAACTGGAATTTATCACCTGGCTTGTACGTTTCTCGTTATTTTAAAAATCAATAGTCCACGCGTAGGATTCAAAACAGACGAATGGAAGGCGGTAGAAATATTGAAGTCATAAAAAAAAAATTGTCGAGTACGACTAAAATTTCGACGAATATTGTAATATTATATTAAGTAGAATTATTTATTATTTCCCGAAATATTGCCTGCGACCATAATAAATATTAAACATCACCTATAACGTATTAAACATACACACAGTTTAATCTTTACGCGAAAGCAAATCGCGATATATGGTGCGGGGAAAATTGTTTAAAAAAAAAAACTGTATAGTTTTTTGTGTAATATTATCCAAAGTGTCAGACATTTTACAACGATGTATGATACTATACGGATAAACAACATTAACGACCTCGAGTTTTTTTTATTTATTAAAATTATATTTTAAATTTATAACATGAATACATACCGCAGCTATGGTTTTCGCAGCTCTTCTCGTGAACGAATTATATTCCTCGGTATGTCTATGTTCTACCAATGATCTAAAAAACGAAACGGTATTTTTTTACTGCGACAGATTTAAAGTTCTTTTTTTATCTTAATACTTAGTTTTGATTCGTGTTTTATACAATCGGAGTTGAAATTTTTAATACTACGCGTAATATTTATTTGCTTTAAAAAGATTTAAAGTTTATACTCGAATACTTCGAAAAGAAAAACAACATTGAAATAGTGTTTTTTTTTCACAATGGTTTTCGATCGCGTTTAAAATATTTCTATTTTTTATCCACGACAAGTTCCACACAACGATCGTGACAGTATTATATAATTATTTGCTAAATAACAGTTTAAGCATTAAATTGAAAATTTTGTTAATTAGACAGTAGTAAAATAAAACATTTGTGTTCGAGTAATAACTGCAGCAGGCAGTGTAAAAAGTTTAATTTTTAAGAATTACGAGATCTGTTTGATTAATAAATATATAAAATTACACGTATTTTCTCATACTCAACGGAAATATATTCCAACGACGATATAAAATGGTGTAGAAGAAAAATTAATAATAATATGAAAAAAATTTAAAACTGCTTTATAATATTATGCAAAAAAAACTAATTTTTTTAAATCGAGATGTTGTTAAAAAAAAAAATTATGCCTTTGAATACGTTAAAAAATCCCATTCGAACACTATTGAAATACAGTTTTATCAGGTGTTTTTTTTTTTATCAATTTTTGGATATGTTGTTAAAAATATAAAAATTAAAAACACGAATTGTAGCATGTAGCTTTAAGACTGCACAATTTGACGCTTCGATATTCGATGTTATTAACATTGTCTCTTATTTTTTTTTCCATTTTCATATTACGTATTTTAAACTATTAATAATAATTAAGTGTTGTTTATTTCGACGTGAAAGTAAATACATTTATTATCATGCATAAAATAATAACCAAAAATATTAATAATTTCGTTTTATGTAAAACAACACGAATTTATTGTGGAATGTGCACGTGGGACCTTTGTTTATTTAAAGTACTCAACGTGTATTTTACAAAATATACAATTAAAAAATAATAATAACGTGATATTTGTTTTCGTACGCGGATACTTGTTGCGAGTTTTTTTTTCCTAGTCTCTCAAAAGAGAAACTAAACCATATTAAGTATTCCCTTTCATTCCGACAATCGACTTTGAAATTTCATTAACACTCACTTTTTAATATGGCTCCACGAAGTGTACACGTCATAAGCCAGATTTACTAAAAGTACCATTAGGCCGGTTTCTTTGGCCAACATCGATAGCGCGCCGAACGAGCAGCTGAGCAACACTCGTTCTCTGCGTTTCCACCGTGTGCTGTAATTAAAATAAAAATATTCAAAAGTCGATTATTTTCTTTTTTGACATGCTAAAATTACGCGTATGTCTCAGTATACAGTTTACGGATTAGAAAACGTTCAACGACATCGGATAGTTTCCTTATTATTTGAACGCTAGTCGTTTTGAACGCTGTTATAATTTCTGCGAATTATTTATTGAAGTGAGAAGAAAAAGAAACGTTAATATTTAAAAAAAAAAAAAACAATAATAATAATAATAATAATAATTCGCGCAAAGAAATGTTCAATTTGTCTTACGTGTTTAATAATTATTCGTTAATTAATATTTTGTGGACGCGAAGGATTTATTTTATTTCAACTCGTCGTCATTAAAACGTACTGTAATAACAAAACTACGTATATTTTATGTCAATTATTTAAACATAAATTGTGTCGTTTTTTTTTTTTTTTCTGTGTGTGTATAAAGTAGTTAATTAAATCGAAAAGAGTAAAAGTTATCGTTTCCAACACTGTAGTTTCGTGCTAAACGCTCGTTTTAAATTAAAATATATAATTCCAGCGTATAGATAACAACTCGTATATTTATTATCATAATATTTTCCAACTTTTTCACATTTCAGTACGTGTAAAATAATAAAATTAAAATTGTAACAAACTATTCGTAAATACAATATATACGTGTGTATATATAGTATTCAAAATATATATCGCGTTGTTTCAAACGTATATGGCGAATAATTTAAATTGCAATATTTCCAAAACGAAATTATTTATTTATAATTATTGTTTTTATTTTTAAAACAAAACATTATTTTGTTTTTAAAAAAAAATTAGAAAATTTAATAAACCTTAGTACATACGAATATTATGTTTGCATGATATCAAAAATACAAAATAATACTGAAATTATTAATTACGCGAATTAAAAGAAAAAACCAGATTTTACAATAGAGTACCGTTTTTTAAATGAACCGATTTAACTAATCAAAAATAATTGCAAATGAGAAAATACCAATACATAATATCTAATTCGATATGAAGAAAACGATAAATTCCTTAATAGAATTTTAACTAATAAACGTTTTTTTTTTTAATTTACGTGAACAAAAAAAAAACCTTCATTTTCAACTACGTATTAAATCATCGATCGCGTTTAATGAAATCTCCTAGAAAAAAATAATATTTCTTAATATTAGTTTCGAACAATGATCATGCGCGATATCGTTGTGCAAATTTTAAGTGATATCTAATGTTACTTTTGAACAATTCGCAGGAGTCGTGTACCACGAGTACACGTGTCTTTAGGTCCAACTAGCGAACGCGTATAGTATTACACAGAAGTTTTAAATGCCTCCGAAATGCTATTCGACGAATAAGGCCTAAAAGTATTCAATGGAAACGTAAAAGTTTTTCGTATGATACATTTTTTTCAATTCACAATATTGTTTTGTGGCCTATCAAGTTCGTCTGCCGTTCCATTTATTTGCAAATACACGACTTTTAGCTCGTCCTTATTTAAAACGGCATCTATAGGATCCGGTTTCGAAACATCCGAGAATTACAACTGCTATTTGCGTAACATCTTCTTTTGAAAGCAAAGCTTTGAAAAAAAAAACATTCGATCTATGCGTATAAAGTTATAAGTAGACCGTTTTCAAACAAAATCTTAATGATATAGTTGGAAGCTTATTTATTTATTTTTTTCATTTGAGAATTTCAATAATTTTTACTTTTCGGTATTTTGTACGGCGTAACGGAAAGAACGGCATTAATTGAAACGTTTAGAACTTTAGAGTTGGTGACATATGACAAAGACAATATGTGTATACATTGAGGCAGCATTATTGTAGCGGACTAGAAAAATTAAATAAACAAATTTTCGAAGAACAAAATAACAGAACCAAAACTATATTACTATAGCTACTCAAGAAAAACATATTATACGAAAAATTGGCATTATTTTCGCGAAGCGCGAATAAACAAATCCCTTCACTCGAAAAACAATACACTGAAAATGCATTTCTACATTCGTTATCACCGACTTAAGTTTTCAAAGATTTTAAAGATTAAATTCGTTTTGATTTCCGCCATTCCGACTAATGTTACGCGTCCAAAATATTTTAATTACTCGTAGGAAATTTAAACATAAAATATACAAAAATACTCATATAACAAATCGAAAGAAAAACTCTGAAGGAGTTTCCACGGATTTTCGACGTAATTAGACGAAGAAAAATCGAAAACGAAAAAAAAAATGAAACAGAAACAACTTTTATATTTCGTATAATGACGAAATGTTTTAAAGATCAAACCTCTAAATTGTGTTACGACGTATATAACGATAGAAAATAATATAGAATTATCCGCGTTTTATTAATTTTTTTTTTTGAACATTATGTATTTTTTTCGCTGTTATTTTATGTCAATATTTTTTAATTCTTAATCGGAGGGATTAATGCCTGCAAAAAACGATTCTAGGCCAAAGGATCGAAAATAGAAAAAGGCGAATAAACACGTAGAGAAAAAAGTAAATAGCACGACGCGAATTAACGCTATTAGATTGTGTCCATGGATAATTTCGAAAAATTGCATTATCAAGTATACGAATATTTTATTATCATTAATATTGTGGATATATACTAGTGGGGCTCATACATTGGACGTATTTTACGCACATCCGATATTTACAATATTTATACGGTTTATCTTCTCCGCGTGTTTGACCAATATGTATCAATAAAAGTTTATTTTTATTACATGCAATGAAATTCCACGGCAAAACGCTGTAAATATAAAAAAAATATAATAAAATTACAATACATCAGTAAAAATTTATACACGTGTCACAGCACTTTTCGGTCGTTACGCATTACTAACCCGCATTGGTCACTAAACGCTTTTTAAGAGTGACAAAACCACAAGGAAAACAATCCCTTATGTAAAAATTACGTTTTACTCTACCTTCTAATGGATGTTGAAAACACGTGTGAAATTTTAGGTACCATTTTGTGAAATTCCGATATAAATTAGACGCGCCGGAGGTTTTTCAATTGACGATTTCATCATCAGTTCAGACAAATAAAAAGTCCGAGAAAAGACTGAATTTACGATATGCATAATAAACAGTAGGCTTTTATAGCCATTTCACAAAAAAACACACGGTACGTTTATTTCGTTATTATTCATTTTTTTTTTTTTAGTAATTATTTTCGTCGCTATATCTGCCGGATACCGTAGAAGAAAAAACGGTTTCCAAATTGTGCTACGAAAATGATTTAAATCGTTGAACGATATTATTATACGGTAAGAATAACAGTTAAAAAAATAATAATAATAATTCGTGCGTTCGTATTAACGAGTACGCGAAGTGAAATTTCTTTCGTGGACATTCGATCGATTAAATAAGTTTATAAGTTCGTATTGGAATAAAATTTAAAGAAAAAAAAAAGGAGACCTCCTCCAGGTGGTTCCTCCAAAAACGGAACCGAAGCCGTCCGCAAATTCGTGGTTGATAACGCGTGGTTTCCACCATTACGGGTATCTACGTGCGTTTGTTGCTAATGATGATTTTCGATTATTTGACATAAACAAGAAAGAAACAAGTCTGCTCCATCGACGCCGAAACAATCATATACAACAAACATAATCGGTTGGATAATAATTAATTAATCGAAAAAATAATGTGTCCCTATATTGATGACGATAATCTTCTCTCTTTTCGTAACCCCTTTGTAAATGAAAGTTTCAGTTCGAAAAAGAAAAAAAAAATATTGATTTAACGAAAATCGTAATTTTTCCAAAATTGTTCGCAATGTAAAACCGAAAACCGACTTTTTAAACGCCAATGAAAAAATATCCGAATGCAAAAAAAAAAAGAAAAATTAAAACGTTTTTCCGTTCCTCGTTTGAACACTTATTTATTTATTTTTTTTTTTTCGGAAACCTTACGTATCCGTACACATAATACGTATTTAATTTTCCGCAAAAATTATCATAACAGCCCCCGGGGGCGGCATTCAGAATCCAGTAAAAATACGCGAATGGAAACACAACACGCACAATAATATTGTATATCGCCAAAAACAACGAAATATATGCAATACATAAAGTTTTATATTTCGTATATTTTACAAAATATCGCGCGGATGTGTGTCACACGCCTCGATTGTTTCTCATCAATTATAATATAATACCGCGCGCGCCCGTGGTTTTCGATCGAAATATTCGTGTGCGATAAATCAAAATACGAACGCTGAACTTCGACACGGGGAACACATATGCACACATATTATATTACACGACTGTATATTGTTTTCTATGACAAATGAAATATAATTACGGATAGACTCGGTTGTACAACAACAATAACAATAATAATAATAATAATAATAATAATAATAATAATAATAATAATAATAATAATAATAATAATAATAATAATAATAATAATAATAATAATAATAATAATAATAATAATAATAATAATAATAATAATAATAATAATGATAATAATAGATTTATATTATATTGTTACGTGTTCATAATGTGTACCGTCAGGCCGAATTGTCTATAAATCGATTATATTGACCGTTTTACGAACGGTTTGCGCGCGCGATACTCGTATGTTTCGACGGTGTAACTACGCGCCAGTGCTCAACAACTGACTGAGTGTGGCAAGACGAGATTTTCGTGAATTTCTCGTCGAGCAGCGACAGGGAGAGTGACAAGGGCGGTGTTGACCAGTAATAACTGTTTATTTTTAATGCGTATACACACTTAATATAATATACCGTACGATATTGCGAAACAAGGAATTTCGTCCGAAATACGTTTTACGTTTTTCGCGGTTTTTATCTCGGTTATTCGATTATACCCATCAACTCATTCCTGTACACACGAAATGCGCATTCGAACAATAATTCAACAAATTCGGACTGACGATTTACGATATACATATACATATAAAAGCTTGGAATTTATGTAAAAGCATTTTTTTTTTTTTTTTTTTTTTTTTTTTTTTGGCGAAATGCGATAGAATATATTTTACATATTACCCGTCCGGAACATAATCTGCCCGAGCCCCGCCGACTGCTTTATTTTTTATTTAAAACACAATAAAACACGTGAAATGGCACTAAATTTCGTGCGGTGGCGCAGTATAAATTTTTATACGAGTACACAGTATTGTATACACACACAATACGTGCGTATTTCGCATGAATGTTTAACGAGACGGCATTCCGAATTTCCCATCGGTATTTCGGCACAAAAAAAAAATTGCGCGAAGTAATCGATTATTTAATGCGCGACACTATGGACGTGCACTCGGATAGAGCGGTGTATATTCCGCGCACATCCCGGGCAATTTCCCGTTAAAGTGTTAAAAATGTATAACCAATTCGAACGTTTTAAACAAGATATTGAAAAAATTTCCAGTCGATTGTCGTTTTTGAGTGTTTGAGGTTTGAAGCGCAGAAAACCGTATAAATCTGAATATTGTAACACGACTTTTTGATAATGGCGAATAACTCGTCGTCACGTTCGAAGAAATTATCTCAAAAACGATAGCGAACGAAACGACGAACGTTTTGAAAATTAATTGTTTCAAAAACGACACGCATTCCATGAGCCTTAGTGGACACATACATATTAAAGCCTTGTTTACAATTGTTTCATAAAATTGAATTGTGAGGTAAAACAATTTTTTTTTTAAATCGCTCATCTTCTCTCGGTGAGCCTAACACGCGCAACACGCCTGTCCGTTTAGCGTGAAGTAAGAACAACAAATAAGCATTGTGGTTTAAAACTCGAAATTCAAAATAATCGTATTGGACGGACACCGGTTCAACGTGCGATCTAAATCGATAATAATTTATCTACAATTGTAAAAAAAAAAAAAAAATAAAAGTATTTAATATGAAGTAATAAAATAAAAATTATTATTGAACGAGGTTTTTATTTTTTTATTTTTTTTTTTTTTTACTTGTAAAACGCGATAGAGCAAAATTACTTCCGATAATTAAAAGCCAAGTAGATAACCACAGAATTAAATCCGTAGTGACAAATGGAAAGCTTATTCGTTTTTAAAAAGTGAAGGATTCGTTCAATCATTGAAATTGGTTTATCGATCCGGGTATTTACGCCGACACCCAGACTGTAACAGCGCCCGTGTGGATAATGCTGAAAAAAGCTACGTGAAATAAGCATTAGGCCGCGGTGCGCCTTCGTAACAGACCGGAACGACTGAAAAAATAGTGGGTGGCGGGGTACGGGGACCCCACACACTCTTCCCTCAAGCGACGAATCCCATTCCGTTTTTTTTCTTTTTTCAATTTTCTTTTACAACGTAAATTACGAAAATTTGACGATTTGACGATCGTTTGGATGAACGCGTAATGAAATTTTCATTGCAACTAATTCGGCGTAGACGGATTTGGGATCATCAGGTAACCACGAGTGGAAATTTGTCCGGACGAAATTAAAGAGAAATCGATTTTTTTTTTTTTTTTTTTATCCAGACATTTTCCAACGCCGAGTGTCGTCGAACACTGCAGAAGTGTATATGGGGGTCGCACACGTCTCCGTATTTCGTTTGGGAAATATCGAAATCGATTTCGATGGAGGAATTCTTCTTTTTTTTTTTATATATATATATATATATACCATGTGGCTTAATGAAGAACTGTACGTTACCACGAGGTACGTGTGTGAGCACATTTAAAGGGATGACGACGCCGGGACGAATGGGTTAGAGAGACGACGTGCGATAATCCTCTTGAACTCGGACGGTGTGTGACACTAATGATTGTACACGCCACGTCCGGCTGGACCGCGGGCGGGAGATGACAAACGATCGGAACAAATCTCCGGCGCCCGGTGTACCCTCTCAAGCACGCAAACGCGATACACTCGTCGTTAAATACTCGACGAAATAAAAGCAAATAACCCGTGAAAATTCGTTCGATTCGTTTAATCTCGCTGTTCGATTGCAATTAAGCCATTTCACGTGATAACGCGGCGAGTGCCGCGTACCCACAAAGGCTTCTTCAACTCCTTTGATGTTTCGTCGCAAAAAAAAAAAAAACCGACAATATTCGATCGAAACGCTATTTATTCATTTTTTTTCTTTTTTTTTTTCCCCATTCGCAAATCGGACAAACGCTGTTGGCGCTGGCTGATCTCGGGCTAAACTCGCGCATAACGCGTTTGTGCGTGCTAAACACGTGAACTGCTGCAACGAGAACGGTGGACGACGATTTACCGTGAAGGCACTCCGCTAATTTCGCCGGGAGGCTATCGTTCATTGTGACACGCGCTGCGTCCGACGTGCGTGATGAGTGGGTGGAAAAAAAACGCACGACACGGCGGCTAGTGCAAAACGCTCTTCATTTATTCACAGAAACATACAGAAAAAAAAAAAATGAAAAAGGAAAAGTTTAGTGAATAGCTCGTTAATTTTCGCGAGAGAAAGAGAAGGAAAAAAATCCATTTTTTTTCCCCCCTCAGTTAATCGATATCCGACGGCGGCTCACGTTATCTACGGCGTATTATTTAAAACGTTTCTCTATTATGCGTATTATATTCTTCCGTTCGTTCGACACCCGTTGGAGATAAGATTAATTAAAAGAAATAAATCAAGAACGGATAGGTACCACACCACCACGTCGATGACGACGTATTATTTTGTTTTTTCTTTTTCTTTTTATCGTTAAAAGACATTATTTTCTTAAACGTCGTCCCGAAGATTATCATATGGTCGAACAAAAAATAAATAAACGAAATAAACTCCGCCGACGGCGTTTGGAAATTCACGAGCAAATCTACCGCTGCTGTAGTTAAAAGTCATCGTCGAATGAAGAAAACAAAAAACGCCTTACTGGATAAAATATTCTCCTTTTCGAATTTCTACGGCCAATTCACACGTCCGTTACCGTCGCGAATCGCAACTATTTCACTCTATACATATAATTTACTGCTATTCGTTCTCTATTTTCCACTACTTTAACAGAGTTTTAAATCTTCCAATTGTGTTCCTATCGAACACCACTGTCGTCTGCGGACATCCTTTTACGGACGGTTTTTTTGTTCGGCTCTCGTTCTGTCGTAGCCCCAACCCAATGGAACTTTCTGACCTCCGCGTACCTGTGATCAGACAAGCTTAGACTACCGTACTCTCAACGACTCCGACCGTATATCTGTTTCGCTCTGCATCACTCCGTCTATTTCTCGGTCAGTACCATCGCCTCTTTTTGTTCATTCGTCGTTTTTGGTCCATTGATTCGTCTAAGAATCTTTCGTAGCTAATTTATTTACATATACGTCTTTGTATTACGCTCGAAGAACGACGTCTAGCCAGCAATTTATAACAGCCTCTTCTTTTTTCTTTACTCCACGATTAGTATCACTGATTTGAATTAGAATTTTAATCCGAAATAGCATCGGTTCATCGCAACTGATCTTATTTCCTTCGTATGAATTATATACGTACAATGCGGCAAACCCTAAATAATCATGTTGATAAAAATTCAACACTGTTCTTCGATGTTGTTAACGTGAATATCATTTTCAATAACGTTTAACCGTAACCAATCTAATCGTTATAAATATTAACATTAGACGTCGTTAATGAAAACGAGTGAAGGAGTCATGTGAGTCATTGCCGATAAGTCGGACGAAGAATTCTGTAAATACACTTTGTCGTTAAACCGTGTATTTCTATCGAATTAATATATCACATTAATACGTTAAGTATGCCATTATTTGCGTCATATATTACGCGAAGATATGTTATTTAAAATTCACCGGTTTTTAAGATTATACGTATACAGAGATTACAATAGACCGAATAAATGATATTATTTATTTTGTAACCGGAAAAATGATATTTCTCTTTTTAACGCAATGTGTCAATTAGCCGTACACGCACACACACACACACACATGAACTACAACGAATATACACATGTCCTATAAATATTTGTTTTACACACTGCGCGAGATGGCCACGCTGTACTTATATGCATTATTATAGTTTAAGTTATTTATATTTTGCTTTGTATCGCTATATTATGTATTGTGCGTTATTATATTATTAAAATTAACGTTGTATTGCATCGTAGTTTTCTATTTTATTACAACGAATTTTCGTGTAATAATAAAACGGTATTTATTTTATATACGTAATAATAATACCGTAACCGCGGAACACAAAATATTTATTAATAGTCATAAGACCAGCTTCGTAAAGAATACGATAAAAGAATCGTTAAATTATTACGAGCTCGTCATACGTTTTGAATTCTTGAATTACAAAAAAAATTGCTCGCGTTCAAAACGAATAAGTCGGCAATTTTTCGGGTTTATTTATTTTGTTTTTCATTCTCTGCTCGACAGATTTATGTGTTCGGAAAACTGAATAACGCGCGTCAAATAAAGCGTAAATACGATATTTACCACCGGAACAAAACGCTGCGAGTCGAGAGTATGCAGGAAATAGTGTTTACAGACAAATACAAAAAAGAAAGAACAAAAATTATTAAACGGTGTCTTTCTAACGCCACAAATGGACGTCATTCAATAATATCGGACGAATAAGTCGATATTCGACTAAACGCAATATATGTACCACCCATGTCACGTTTGATAAAATCGAAAACCCAACGAATATTGTATGTCTTACGCGTAATATTTATACTTTAAATATATCATAATTTCGTTATATTTCTACGAAATGTATTTTAAAAAATGAAAAAAAAATATGTACTTACTCGTGGTACGTTAGAAACGACAATAGAAAAAACAAACAGGCTAACACGTCCGCTCTTCCGACGATGCCAGTCACCTGAAACATTTTTCACAAAATTACGGATAAGATATTATTATTATTATTATTATTATTATTATTATTATTATTATTATTATTATTATTATTATTATTATTATTATTATTGTTGTTGTTGTTGTTGTTGTAGCGTTTGGCAGAACGAAACCGCAAATTATATATCTATATATATATTTTAGGAATTGATTTTCGCGAAATCGATGTTGATCAATCCACTTTGCGTAAATTATATTATTCAATAGTCACTTCGAATATTAGATTTGATTTGATTATATTCCGAACGAAAGAAGCGCAATGAAAATTATCGCAACCGGAGAGTTTTGTATAAATAATTTTCGTTTTCATATTTATAGAGTAATACTCGACGAAATAATTTTGCGTAAAAAACGCAGCGCGTATTTGTACTCCGAATATTTCATCAAACTCGCAAAAAACAAAGCCCCCCCCCGCCCTTTTTCTCGAGTATTTTTCATTTTTTGATTTTACAAGAGAGAGTGAGAGGAAAAAACTTCGTCGTGGTCGTCGAGGGGGGAGAGTGAACAACAAGTGTATTTACGACGACGCGGTTTATTTTTTTTGTCGGGTAAATAATATTTTTCGTGTAAGTGCGCGGTGAAAATGTTTTAAGAAACAAAAAAAAAAAAAAAAAAAATGCATCGGCGACCGTAAACGTGCTGTGACGGATGTAGTATTTTCGAGTACGACATAGTTTTTATCGGATCGACACGGTGTGCACAAGCCATTCGCTTCGGCGATGTGTACACACAGCGCAATATATTATAAGGAATATTTCAGTTTTTTATCGTTATTAACATTTTCTCATTCTCTTAGTACATTCGTTCGCGTGCTCAAAAGTAATTCCAAATATTATTCCGCGCATCCGCCACGGTGACACCATTTCGCTTATCACCCGAAATTCGTTCGGGCGACTCGACGGTTACACACCTGTTGTTGATTGTCTTAAAAAAAATTCCGGGGAGTGGAGTTAAATTCGCACGTTCGTTGCACGCTGAACCCCGTGCCGTAATTCGGATTAGAACCGTAATTCTTCCTCCCTTCAAAACCGTCGATTCTTTCGAACGTAATGTAATTATGTTTTTCTAAATATTCATAAACCGGACTCCAATTTACAAATTGAGACTCCGATCGAATTTAAAAATAAACGCCGTGCGGCATTTAATTTTCACGTGTTGCATTCCGCGTGAGGGGGAGGGGGTTATTCTCTTTAAACACCGAATTGTAAAAGAGAATTCGGTTCCACCGCCGTTATTAAAAAAAAAAAAAAAGAAAAAAAAGTCGATGCGAAAATCGAAACGTGAAAATATTTTCCGACAAATGTGTAGAGATATTGATAAATACGGGGAGATTTCCTCCCGTACTTTTCAAACGCCGTTTTTAATTCTCGTATTTTTTCAGACTTTGTCCGCGAGCAATCCGCTCCGGCGTTCCTCCGACCGTCGTCGGGGGAAATCACAAAGAGAAATGAAACTCGCGCGTGTGTATGCGTGTTTGTCGGCGGGAGGGGAAGGGGGAGGGAAAAGAAATAAAACGTCGCGCGGAAGCGGCGCGACACACACGTGAGAACGAACCGCGCGCAATTAAAACGATAAACGTCCCCTGGGGGGTACGGGACCGACGACCGAAATCGCACGTGTGTGGTGTGCTTACCGCACCGACCGTCGTTGAATCCGCCGAAATCGCGGCAGTCACCGCCGTCGAGATACGCCTTTACCGACCGATTCCTCCCGACTCGTCCCGTCGACCCCAGACACAATGAAAACGCCGCCGCCGCCGCCGCCGCCGCCGGCGTCCGCGACTTTTAATTAAAATCGTCCCCGGCGACGCGCGCGTGTGCGACGACGACGAAAGAACCGGGGGGGACGCGTTACGGAGGGGCAAACGAAACGCTCTAAACGGAAGATTGAAAACGCGAACCGGCGATCGACACTTTTCCCGGGCGACAAGACGCATCGTCACGTCGTCGATCGCCGTTGTCCCCGACACCGACGCGACCAATATTTTTTTTCCTTTTCTTTACCGATTCCGTTTGAACGAAATGAAAACACTGTAACGCGTGATCTCGACGATTTATTTATTATAAGTGACCGGCTAATGCGAGATGTCGTAAATGGACATTGGCGCGCGCGTTGGCAGCCGTTCCGCGCACCCATCCATCCCACACGTCACCATTGTCCGTTCATAATAACGCATTCGGGCCCGGCTCGAGTGTTTGAACTCAAAACAAAGTTTTGCCGCCGCCCCTTTGCGTAAATACTACGTGGAACATTCTTTTTTTTTTTTTACGAAAACAATACTAATATAGACTTAATTCTGAGCTCGTAATATTTATTCGCGTAAAGTTAACGATCAATTAGATCGATATCGATATTATTACTGCCGACAAGTAAACCCCTCCTACTGATTTCAATAAAAACAACCCGGGAGGACACCGGCACACACCGCAACTAAATGCAGTCAACCATTGGGCGGGCGTACAACGCACGCGTTTATTTTAGTTCGATCATATACCTAACCGAATTTCGTAATTTTTATCATTACAACAAAACAATATTTATAGATTCTTATTTTTTTACTACGCGCAGTTCAATACGAGTAGGTTCTAGGAATCGCAATATTTTTTAAAAATTATCTGTAATGCGAAAACGTTAAATGCCGCCCCTGAAACTGGCGGCGCTATGTCGCCTATCCCTTGAGCCGGGCCCGAACGCATTCGATATTTTCATTGGTGCCGCGGATTGATTACGGCACGCTATATGTATCTCTGAACTGCGTAAACACCATTTACCGAATAATAATGGAATAATGGAATAATAGTAATGGAATATAGAAAATTAAACCGAAAGAATATTGAAGTTTTGATGTTCCCGGTGTAGGAGTGAATAATATACGTATACGACGCGCACGCGTGTATAAATACGTAGAATTACTCGAAACGTCCATTTCAATTCGTTATTTCAAATTGTTCGGGTGAAATTAAGACGTTTGCGGGTAAAAAGATTTTAATCATTTTTCTCACCGTGCAGCAATCACGATACAGAAACGCGCACTGAACGTTTCAGCGAACGATAACGTTACCGACTAAAATAATAATAACGAATTCATATTTTGTTTTCTTCAACAAATCATACATTTTACTCTCGCCGATTGCCTATTTATAATACATCGTTTACCGTCATCGCCGTGATTAGTTCCGAGAATACAAAAATTCTCATACGCGCACGCACATGCGACCACAACCATCGTCAACGCTGACATAAATGTTTCCCCGTTTTATTAGTTCAATTAAAATTACTAAAAGGGCGGGGGAAGAAAATTAAGGTTACTCCCTGAAATGAAATTTCGATTTTTTAAAACCGTGTCTGAATTCACGAGTTCGCCGGTTAGATTATTATTTAATAAATCTCGATTTTGAAATAAAAATCCCGTTTTTCTAAAACACAAATTACAAATAATACCGCGTCTTTTTTTCGAAATTAGATTCCGGATTTTATTGGATTCATTGCGTTTAGAAAAATAAAAATCTTTTTCCTACACAAAACCTATGAAAGAAGTCGATGGATTCATTAATACTTTCAAATTTCACACATCGAATGTAGGGGAAGTCAGGTTAATTTTCGTTCTCTTGCGTACGTACGAAAAATAAATGACACTCCGGCCCCCCTGAAGGGAATTGGAAACGATCCCTTTTAATGGAGTTTTGTATTAGCAATTTTACACGAGCACACGCGACGTGAGTGTAGTATTCATGTCTGATATCGTACACTCGTGTCGTCGGTACGCTTCTTCCATTAGTCAACGAATTAAGAATTTTGTTTAGTCAGAATATAAAAATTCTGTTCCCAACGTTCTCTTGCAGTATGGAAAGCGTCTATAGATTTTTCGCCAGCTTACAGTTTTCTTTGGATGTTGAAAAACCGATCAGATTACCAGAAAATCTATATAAGTCATCACGTTATATAATTTTCAATAGTCATTGATAACATTCCGAATAGGCGTTCAAAACCCTATTTACAAAAAAAAAAATATATACATATATATAATCCCGTATATAGATTCGAAATATTCGTACTTAAAAAACAATTCCAATCGCTTTTTGTATGATTTGTTTAATTTATTGACTGCAGTTATACTAGTTATATCTATACGAAATAACTACCATCGGTTTTAACGAATTCAATTTTTCGTTTGAACATCGAATCATTCATTTGGTTCTTTACGAAATAAGTCAAATCAAAAAAAAAAAAATCATTTTTATTATTATTGAAAAAGGACTACAAATAGAAACTTTTCATATTTATTACTTTTTCCAAAATTTATAGCAATAAATAAATATTATATGAACCTTTCTTTCTTTTTCTTTTTTTTAGTAAAATTGAAAATACCTATTCTCGATAATATTATTCTTATTATTACAGGCTTCATTTTTATAATAAAAATAATAATAATAAATAACTCATTCACAATGATTCCTTTTTCGATTGTTTTTGAAATAAAATAAAATTTTTATAATTATTACTCGAGCTGAGTGGTATTTTTAAGTAGAAATTATTTGTATTTCCTTGTTATTGTATTTATAATATTACATTTTGAATAAATATTTAATTAATTATTTGCCCTCGAATACACGTAAAACATTACGGTGAACCGAAGGATTTAGCTTTTAGTTAAAACAATATTGAAAATACCACAATCGGAATTAAAAAGTAAAACAATATTATAAACTCGGTACAATAATAATATGATTGCATTCAGTCAAATAATAACTAAATTCGTATCGAAAATATAATGAAATTATATCAATTTTAAAGATGAAAAACGTGGTTTTTTTTTTTTTTTTTAAACCGTTTTCGCAAACGTAAAGATATTTCGAAACATTAACTTTTGTCCGCGTATTATGAAATTGTTTGATACGAGGTTAAATTTGAACGATTATTTTCTTATTTCCAGTAGAATTTTTAACGGACGGGAAATAAAATAGGTTGTCCGAAAACCTTTTAACTGCGAAATATTCAAGGTTTTACGCACTTAGTGATTATAAACATAATATAATATGGAATCGATAGAAATAAGGAATCAACGAAGTATAATAAGGTGCGAAAATAAACAATTATTCATGTATAATATATAAAAGAGGCGAGAAAAAAGTTTCTCGCATTATCAAAGATCCCTGAACGTTTTAGTGAATAAGAAAAAGGGGAGTTTCCTAACTCAGGGCGTTTGGCCTTTACAGAAACTTTTGACTATTCATTGCTTTTTTATAATATATATAAATATATATATATATATATATATATATATATATATATATATTTGCGAGAACGCAATAAAAAAAGGTATCAAAAAGCCTATCAAACATTTGCCCACATAGTGAGGGGAGGAGGAAGATGTATATCGTTTGAAAGACTTTTTGCGTGAAACTTTTTGTTTTTGTTATATACACAGAACTGCACTGGCTCAATATATTATTGTGTTGTTCCCTTTTACTACAATCACTATTATGGTACGATGTACATTTGCAAAACACAACTATGTTTTCTCGATGTTTATTGAAAGTCACGGCTAATCGCGTTCCCGAAACTAGCATACTCCACATAGCTGTGCGCATTTACCGATCCCGAAATAAGTTTCAATGAAATTCAATTTTAATTAACATTACAAAATATTCATTTTCATCAACTTCGAGGCTCTTCCTCTTACCGCGGGCTCGCGGTTTTCTCTCGGCGAATCGAAATTAATTTCCAATTCTCGGACCGACTATTTCATCTATCACGATGAACTTACACGTGTTCTGTTTGACTCGTCCAACGCGGTCTTATAATACTAGGAAGTAATTAAGGCGCTTGGTTTTTTTATTTTTTGAAATTCCTAACGAAGCGAGAAAGCTTTGGATTTTCAATATATTTCAAAATGTTTTAATCAGTTTTCGACTACGTTAATTAAAGAATTTTCAACACTTGAATGTATTTTATTTATAGGACTCCTAAACATTTAAAATTACGACGTATCTAATAGTGTACGCAGTTTTTTTTTTTTTTTTTGAAAAAAAAAATTAAAGATACTAAAGCGTATGCTCACACACAGATACGTCTAAATTCTAAATTAACAATAATGAATCGAAATCGGTTTTCGGGATTCTTATTACATTTACTTGGTCGATGGATAAGTTGGAGGTGATATATTTCATTTTGATTCCATTAAGATAGCTGCGTGTCACAACTTTGAGTATCAATACTTTACATTTATGATAATTATATTATTTACTTTTCACAAAAACTTAAGGAGTTGAAAAAAAAGTAGAATTGCCTACACGTTGCTCTTAACAATTTAATGCTTCCGAACCTTTAACAATATCAGGTTTTATTCTAATATATCTCTATAGACGAAAATTTAGCGGGTATCGCTGAATCGACTCTGCAGAGACGATCATTTTAACGTTATTCTGCAAACGACACACGATGTTAGGGCTGTATTGTAAAGAACAGAAGCGATGTATTTTTTTACCATTTCAGTCTTAAAAGATTGACAAAAAATTTGACCACATAACTATTGAAGAAAATTTATTGTAATTCAGGGAGGAAAAAAATACTTTTTTATGGTATTATGTAAAAAAAAAGGCTAACGAACTCGAATATTTTGTTAAAATTAAACCGTAAATCCTTTTATGCGGTTGCATTTTTCCTTAGTTCTTAAAACTAAATAATCGAGCTTTATGCATAAAATTATTATACTCTTTTGAAATGTACGCGTGAGTAGTGTAGTGAAGTCCACGGATTACGGTGTACACTCTGCACTCTTATAATAATCATTTACTTCTTACACAATGACAACACGCGCCCACGAGAATTCCGAAAATTTCCTAACCATTACTCGTTAGAAAAAGTGCGTTTCCATTTCTCTGTCCTCCAAAAGGGTGTGTCGAATCCGGCCATTTGTTAAGAGCAAAATATAGTCAATTTTAACACAAAGCACACTATTTCAATCGGAAGAAGAAACCCGATTGAAAAGAACGACTTTCATACCTCGCGCATTGTAGTCAAATTTCGGTCATTTATTTGTTTTAATTTGAATGAAAGAGCCCTGTAACTGGCCGCATTTGATTTTCGATTAAACTTTAATATAATTCCAGAAAGATACATTCGAAATGAACTGAAATGCGAAGTTATATTCAGACGTTTATTACGATTTCATAAATTAAAAATTTAAAATTGGATACTAAAGCTTTTATTGTTTTCATTCCAACAACAACAACAATAATAATAATAATAATAATGATAGTAAAAATAAAGTTTGAAATCTGATACACTCTCTACGAGATGTTAAGCATGTTTTTTTATCGACGTATGTTTTTGATGTAAAAACAGCTTTAATATTTAACCAAAGCGGTGTCTCCGGTAGCGGCGTGTATGAAATGCACAAGCAGATTCACGGCGGGATTCGACAAATCTGCTGTAAACTTTGAATCGGGCAATTACCTATTCACGACACGTAATTTTTCGACCCTTTTTTACACCTACTCTATATCTGGACGCGTATAAGGACAGTGGACTCGTTTTTTAGACTCTTATACTTTTCTGATAAAACAAGTTTATACATCCATCTATACGTCGGTGTTTAAAGAAATAACTCTCATAATGACTTTTCGAGGCCTGTCCAGGACTACATTAAGAATATTTGAGAATAACTTGAATAATTTGAAGTTGACTGGCACTCATTTAACGACTCCTGTTCACACACAGGGCCTTACTTTCCTTTGATATCATGGAACCGTGACATTTTTATTTCATACAAATAATATTTATCCATAGTACTCACCGCTTCCGTGTGTATCGGATGTACGGCGAACAGAATTCCAGCCAAAAGTCCATATTTCTGATGTAATCCCGCGACCGAAATGCATAGACGGGCGAATAAAATGCTGCACAGACCGTGAAGAACGACATTGACGACGTGAAACCACACTGGTTGGAGTCCGAATAAATAATGGTTCAACCTGGAAAACACGACCGAAACAGGGAACTACGTGTTATTATAATATATAAATAATATATTCATATACATTATTTATTTATTTTTAATAAGCTTAGGTTTTTTGTCAGAACAGTCAAAGAACAAAAGATGTTTAACGATATATTATAAAGGCAGAAACGATTATAGAGCAAACAATTTTTTCGTCTACAGCTACTGGACTTTATTCTGATACATCTCGCCTTCATTTACTACTAGTAGTAGTATCCACTAATCCAACAAAGGCCGGTTTTTTTCAATGATACGTACAACAAATTGATAACGAATGATTACAACAAGAACGTAATGAAACATATAAACATAACAATTTTCACCCGCTAAAAATCATTTTTGTACGTTACAGTTACTTAATATATATATATATTTTTTTTTTTTTTCGTAATAAAATTATTAAGAAATCGTATTTCGCGACGAAGAAAAAAAAGAATAATAATATCCCGAACGAGTAATTGAAAACAAAAATGGAATTTATTCAAAATTTATGTTAATGTTATTATATATATATATATATAAGTATATATAACTATTATTATATTTACGTTCAGTTTTAATTCTGCTGAAGACTCTATTATTCGGTATGTATAATTTGTTATAACTCAATGACACTCTCTCGACTCTTAATTGGCAATTATAATTATTAAAGTTTCGCGTCTTTATCATTTCGATTGCACTTCTGTTATGCATAATAATTTAGGCTACCTCGTGTTACGCATATATCGTTACTCCGGTAATGGTACGTAATCGTATTATACATACCTACCTTATATATATGGAGAATATGTTTCATTAGTTTTTTTTTTTTTTGTAATTTATATTGTTAAAACGGAGATGAAAAAAAAAGTGTAATAATATAAACGTAAAAGTCATTTGTTTTAAAATATTTATTGAAAAATAATTCACATATATATATATAATTTATAAGATATAAAAGAACTGTTAAAGGTATTCGAGTAATCAGCAATCTTGAATTCGAATATTTTTCCATATATTTATTTATAACATACGCCCGAATCGAATGATGCGAAAATTATTTTACGTTTCTTTGTGTGTGTGTGTAAAAATTACATTTTATTTTTTTTTTAATTTCGAATTTGAAATAAGGAAGTAGTAGTAAATGTTTTACTTAAAAGTAAATAATTGAAAAAAAAAACTCAAATATAATATAAAAAATGATCGAAAAATCGAGAATGACGACAAACACATCGCTTATAAACAAACACCACTAGTTTTTACTACCAGTTTATATATATATATATATATATATATATATATACTCGTATATATTAATTTATAATTGTATATATTTTACAAAAATTATTCTACGACAAGAACAAAATATAATATTCTGAAAATATAATATTATCAAACAGTCCGTGATTATAGTTCTAATAATATAAAACAAAGTGTATACGTTAAGGTTTATATACTTCAAGAGTATTAAAAACGAATTGTAAGAATAATTTAGTAGTAATTCCGTGACCGACATAACAATATTAAATTTATTATATAATACGAGTATAATGATTTAATTAATTACCGGTGGGGAGGGGTTATTTATGATCAGGAGCCAAAATGCGCGAGGAAACAGATATATCCGATAAGAATTCTTTGTAAAAGTCATAGTCCCGATTGGTGATGTAGTCCGTGCCAAACTTTTTCAACTTATAATTAAAAACAGAGAGATTACTCTCCTCCTCTTCTCTCCTCACCACACAGTCTCTCTTTTTCTCTGAAAATAATTAAAACCGAGAATTATTTCGAGAAGAGAGCTTACACTCTGGCGGCGAATTTTATTCTGCCAAACGATTATCTGCCGGTTAATTTGAATAAAGTTTAGGCGAGTAATGTATAGATTGTAACCAAGTCCGACTGACTGAATCTCTTCCACCATATCCCCGTGCCCACGTTCCGATCTTCGGTTTTTTTACTTTAATGAAGTCGTTTTAAAACTTTTCCCATCACGTCAACGGAACGACGCGATACTATACATAACGGTATAACGCGTACATTTATATACAATAACGCTGATGTGATTAAAACCCAGCGTAAATCGATTATTTTAGCCCAAAATCTTCTCCGCTCACTCACGCATATAACAGGTGAAGTCATTACGTTATCTTAACGCGAATCCCTTTAAACTATTGTGAACATTAATATGTAAATAGAAATAAAGCGATGTCGAATATGTAAATATATGTAACTATTGCATATAAACTAATATATATATATGTGTGTGTGTGTATAAATATACGTTTTCGGAATTGTTTTGCAATAATAATAATAATAATAATATTATTATTATTATTATTATTATCATATTATCTGCAAATTTTATAAGATAAATTCATTTCATTCAGATGATTTTATTTTTTCACGCAATACTGCGAACAGTAATATTTTCGATTTTTATTGTTTTATTTTGAGTTTTTTTTAATTTTCCAAAAAAAAAAAAATAATATCACATACACAATATACTAATTATAATATTTATCCATTGTTAATAGTCGTTTGAATTGAATGCACAAAAAAAAAAATCATAAATATGTACTTAAAATCATAATAAATTACAGTAAAAACACGTTGAAAATATTGTAAAACACAAAAAAATAAGTATTATGTGTATATGTGATAATAGAAATTACAAAAGAAACTTTTCCTTAAGCAATTCGTATTTAAAATATTTTTAAAATTCCATTGGACCCCTCAAATGTATAACTTTTTTACAATCCGTATTTATATATTTTAATAGAAATACTAACATATAAATCGAATAAAAATATTGATATTTCACGAATTCGCCGATCGAATAACGAACCGTGATTTTCTACACTAGTGGATCATCAACGTTGGTCAAACACACAAATCCGTTAATTGTAATTAATTCGTTTATTGTCTAATCATTTGACGATCGCCTACACATTTACAAGAAATAATAATTTACACGCTTATTTATTATTATTCTATTTTTTTTTTTTTTTTTTTTTTAATTCGTATAACTTGTACGATTTTACAGCCTGAAAATTGGTAACTGTCGCATAGCCGTGAGTGGATTTTTACACACTCTGGGCAACGTCAACAAGTCGCAAGTAGAGAGATAACGTTTCACGTTATTCGACCGCGGCCGGTGGTGGAAATTAGTCCCGTTGGTCTCTTAAGGGTTTCGGAACCGGGACGTTTATTAATTATATTTTATAGGCATTTTTAACATAAATCACGAACTTTCAATGAGAAAAAAGAACAGAAAAACCTTACGAGCCTCGTGCATTAGTCAGATTTTGATTAATCTCTTATTCGTAATAATCGAAGGAAAACGAGTTTTTGAATAAATATTGAAACAATTCCGAAAAAAAAAAAAAAAAATATATATATATATATATAATTAATAAATACAGGAAATTTGGTACCATTCAAACGTTTATTACGCTGCTTTAGAGATTTCATTCATGAGAATCAGAGCCAAATTAAACACGTTCAAATTAATAACAATTATCGAAATGGAATTTCATAATTCTACGATGTGTATTTTAATAAGAAGTATGCGTTTGCAATAAAAGAAAGCGTTGGCACGGAACGCCTTAAAATGAACAATATTTAGATATACAAGTGATTTATTATATATATATATATTGTGTGACGATGATTATATATTTTTGGACTACAGAGTATATAAGTGCTTATTTTTAAGTCAATAATACCTGTCAATGAAGAATTCGATTTTCGATTTTCATAACAATAAAATAGGTACCTATTTTTATTTCCTTCATGGTTAATTGAAGTTTGAACGTGACATATTTAATTTTTTTTCTTTTTTATAAAACCATTAAAAATCATTATGAATATAATTTCGTTTTTTTTTTTTTTTGTACCTATGTACATAATAAAGCGAATTAATCAAACTATAAAGTAATTGATCATTAACATCAATTTACAAATTAAACCCCTTGAATTACACTATTCATTATATATATATAATTCCTGGCGTTTTATAAATGTCCGCTTTCTGCCTCTTTTGAAATTCATTAGAGTAAACGTTTGTTAAGTAACTAACGTTATTCATTTTGTTCGACTCTAATGCATACAGTCTGTGTTCATTTTTAATAAACGCTGTGTCAATTAACGATTTTATCGCGGACGGTATATACACAATTATGTATATACGCTATTAAAGCGTATATACACAGTAAACTTAATAATGATTATCAACGATAAACTGATATTATTACCACCATAGAACACTTTAGTGAAATCCAAATGAAATCACTCGTGGAAAAAAAATAATAATAACGAATACACGAGTAGCTGATCATACGTCGTAGTATAGGTATTTTAGATTTTTAGGCGTTAAGCTATACAACACATTACGTTTCGTCGTTGTTACGTGTGTTTTCACATTTATGATTAAATTTCCAATAAACTAGAACTATCTAGAATTCTAGACGAATACGAGTTGTCATATTACTTCAAAACACTACGTCGATACACTCTTAATATTATCATGAAAAAATTACATTTCTCGTCGTTCGTTTTTAATACATAATACGAAAGGAAATCCGAAAAAAATCGCATCTTTCAAAGGACGTAAACGGAAAAAATATATGTTGTTTTTACTCGCTACTTACGAAAGAAACGCTTTGAACTTTTTATACATATTCACTACAGCCCCAGTTAATCATAACCGAAGGTAAATTTAAGAATAACATTGAAAACTAAATAACATTTTTGTAATGTTAACGAAACACTAATATACTCGTAATTGGTTGTTGAGATCGGATAAAAAAAAAATTTAATCAAAAAGAAGAACTATCGACCACGTCAATGTTATGTTAGGTTTTCGTTTTTCATCGGAATAAGATAAAAAGAAAACTTCGTGTAATATTTAATATGCGCGTATGATTATGATATATTTATATATAATTTATTAATAGTTTACGACATCGGATGAATATCTGGTAATAATGTCAAGCGTCACGCGCGTACACGCGTCGAATAATACTTTGAAGTTTATGTGCATTTATTGTCATTGACCAAAAAAGGAGTTTTAAAACGCGAATTATGTAAAATATTATATACGACCTAGACGTGTATGGATGGCGTGTTATTACATTCTAAAACACAAGTCAATATAAGTAAACCGCTGTCGGTAGAAAAACTTTTTTTTAAAATATATTTACGTTCGCTTTAGACGTTCCCACAAAACAAAACTTTGTAAACCATTTTACGGACTTGGATTTTTTTTTTTTGCTTTGCTTTAACATTATCGTTTTGTTATTGCTTATTATCTGACCAAAATTGTTGTTTATTATTGGTGATTTGAATTTCCATGAACAAGCATTCATCGCGACATTCTATAATATATATATTATTCGGAAACACAATATTATGTATTGGTACATTTAAACTTAAAACATTTTGTTACTATCCCGTGGAAAGGATCCGGGCTTAAACATTTCAGTATAAATACGCGGCTATTTTTTTTCTTTTTTTTTACAAATTATTTTCTAAAATAAAAAAATTAAAGTATACCGCGAACTGAATGTCTACAGTGGTCTATTGTGAGAAAAATAGCATTTCCATTATAATATCTCTCTTTCTTCTACAACTACTATAGTGCTTCAGTAACTGACCGAACTCCGAATCATTTGAAGGAAGATAAAGTTACGATCGTTTTTTTTCGCTTTTTGTCGACGATGGAAATTGATGAAGAAAACTGCGAGTGAAAACTTTTGATGAAATTCGGGGGGAAAAAAACTCATAGGAAATTAATGAAATGTTAAATACTGTTTATGCGGAGAAAAAAAATCCAGCTGTTTTTAAGTGAATTTTAAGCGTTTTGACGAGGGTCGCGAAAACTTCAAAAACGGTGCAGAACGCGATTCCAATTCACGTAAAGACAAAGACATCGAACGTGTGCTGTCTTTCCGACCGACCGATGATTTCGTTCGGTTGGTTAGTTGATTGGCCGAACGTCGGAAAATTGTCTGTGCATGAGATTTTGACAGAAAGTTTAGACTCAAAGAGTTGTGTGCCAAACTCTCGACAATTCACCTGCATATTCATCTGTGTTCGTACTCGAATTCTTGGCCCAAAATTCTGTAACAACGCTTCATCGACCTCTCTACTATCCAGTTTTAGCCCTCTGTTGATATTTTTATTTCCAAAATGCAAAACAGCCATGTAGCATTGGGACGATGTGGACATGGTCGAACACGAAACGACGAAGCAACTGAAAAGCATAATTCCTCAGGATTTGGAAGGATTTTTTGAACGATGAAAACGCAGACGGGATTAGTGTATTACAACAAACGGTGAGTATTTCGTAAAAGATTATAATATTGATTTCTCACGTTACATTTTAAATAAAAAAATGTATTTTATCGGTTCGCGCGTATATTTGTTCACAGCCTACGTATAGTACGCACGAAGCAGAGGTTACGCACACAAGTACCATACCGAAATAAAAAATACGTCGTATCGGGCCATTATTTTACCAAAAATTAATACAACTTATTTTAAATAGGTATCAGATATCAATAATTTTTTATTGCGATAATACATTGTCATATCGACAGTATTGTCGAACTCGCATATAAACGGTGTACACGAAAATTTCCGCTGTTCGGTACTTGCCGCAACACAAGAATAGTTATTTCAGATTCCTTTCCGATCCTAGCCTATAACAGTAATCGGTGATAACATCAATAGCGATAAATTATCATGAAATTATATTCCCCATTAGCTCGCGAAGAAAGTACTAGGTACGCGTGATGTAGAAAAATCAGAATATCATTACAATAATAATTATAACGTATAGTCAAATAAAAACTAAGAACTGCTGTTTACAGCAGTTGAACGAGAAACGATTGTGAAATTAAATCACAATTTTACCCGTATAAATATTACACCGATTCTGAGAAAAGAATTTAAATAAACCTTTTTTTTTTTTTTTACAAATTAACTGTCGAAATTATTTTAAAAACGCTAAGTAAATGAGTGAAGTGCGATAAAATTTCATACACATCGATTAAATTAGATATTTGAAATAATATGATTTAAAAATCAAAGTGTTTCCTTCGGCCGTTCTAGAAATCAGCTCTTCCGCACTGTCTAATCACGAGGTCTGCGCGTCCGCCCATGCACACTAGCGCATATATGTTAATACAGCGGTTACCCAACTCAATTCAAGCCGCGGACTACTTGTGCGAATTTTCAATAACATCGGATATTATGGTCTGTGTCATCTAATGTAATATTGTTACATTGAATAAAAACCGCGGGACATGGTAATGATGAAAAAAGAAACGCATTAAAAACTTATAAGGTGTTCGTTGACATTTGCAGGTTGATTTCATAGAACATTTAAATGACTAGTGACTATTTTATTATATCATCTTTGACCGTTAGTCGTGGCGGCATTCTTTGATTTACGCAGTTGTTGCTAAAATTAAACGGCGTATACCTAACGCGGAATCGAATTTCATTCCTCATACAGGTACAGGTTTGTTGAGCTGTAACAAGCGGCGTTCATCGCTGATTTTAACGTTAACATTATTTTTTGAAATTAAAAAAAGAAAGAAAGAAAAGAACTCTGACACATCAGACCACCACCATTTGAGAACCGCCGTGGTAGTTAGTAGGCATACGCAGTGCGAGCGCGCAGAGAATTTTATTCGCTTATATTTTTACCTTTGGACGTTTTCTTTTTTTCTTTTCCTGTTCGTAATGAGATTCGACCGACCGCAAAGTCCATCTGCGCCCTTTGCGTTAGATAATCTGATTAGCCGGACATGTCGGCCTGCACGCCGTGGCACGTGCGTGTTCGGGTATAATTTCTAAATATGGCCTCTGCCAGACATCCATTAAAAGAACCAAAACTCAATTATCGTTTTCTCTCTATAACGCCGCTCGCTTTTTCCGTCGACAGCTGTGTGTGTGTGTGTGTACTAGGAGGACGACGACAGGTATTTGCCGCGGAGGGCAAAAAAGCGAAAAACAAAAAAAAAATAGAGAAGGAAAAGGAACAGAAAAAAAAAATGGTGTTGGGGGGGGGGAAGGGCGAAAAAACGTGTACATATCACGACAGAAAGCCGAAGTTTACGCGTTTAATCGCATTAAGCGACAACCGGCGCCGGCATGCGCGGAGTGCCGCGAGGAATAATTCGTATACGCTCTGTAATTATGAAGTTAGTTGTTAGCTAAGTAAATTAGGCGTAATGAAATTTGATTTAGACGATTTTAACGTCACGCCGTATATAAATAAATTTATAATTCCGTTTCCGAAACGTGTATGCATATGTGTGTGTGTGTGCTTCGAAATTATAATGAAACGTCGGAAACCCTCGGTTGAAATTCAACGCGACTACCGCGCGCGAGATGACGACGATTTTATTAGATTTTTGGTGTTTTTTTTTCCACCCGTCTTTTAGATGGTTTTTTTTTTTTTGTTTTGTTTAATTAAAAACTTGTCGGAACACTTTGTCCTGTAATTAAATTCTTGCGCGGCGCCGAGTTCAAGTAATAATAACACGTCGTACGAGAAAGGGGGAAAGAAAAACGTCTGCGGCTTATCGCTTGAAATGCGAATTACTCGGATAAAGATTTTAGAGTTTTCCGATGTTACTGTGAATTTGAAAACAATCGCATTCGATAAAACGATTCTCAATTTGGATTTTAATCGTTTTAACACAATTTTCCACAACGAACGTAGGCAAATTTTCAACAATCGTTTTCGTTTGTAGAAAGTCAGCGTATTTCGTTAAAAACTTCAAGACTTTAGGACCATTCGTTTTGAGCAAACGTAATTTTCACAAAAAAAAAAAATAATAATAATAATACTAATAATGAAATACACGTTGTCGAAAAAGTTAAAATGTTTATGCATATATATATATATATATAAATTATGGCTTACGATTTTATCAAATTTTTGTTTTTAATCGATTGAAGTAACGTAACGCAGGTCTATGTTAAAATTTCGAGCCTCAATATACAAACAGGACTTCTTTTATGGACTAAATACCACAACATTTATGATTGCCATAAATAGAGGTTTAATGAAATTTTTTTGAAAACATTTTTTCCCCAATATAATATAAAGTTACATATTTGTGGAATATTTTAAGGTCCAATAACCGTTAGTTGCGGAATTACGAAAAAATAACAACAATCGTATTCTCGTTTTTACGTAATTTTTTGGTAGTTTTTTTTTTTTAGCGCTTTTGAGAAAATCGAAAAATACCTCTCTGAAGTTAACCAATTAGACGCAATTTCTTATCGGTGACACGCTATGATTGTAAATATTATAAAAAAAAGATCACACATCGTTACAATAATACCAATACATTCCTCGTTCCGTTTAGAATTTAATGTTCCCTATGTATAAAATAATAAATGGTAATTTTCGGAGAAATAAAATACACAACACATCCAGACCTCGACGTGTGTGGATTTATACAATGGACGATTGAGCAGAGAAATCGCTGAGTAATATGCATATTATGAGTACACAGACTATTGAATTTTGATACACTATACCCGCACCGTCGAATGAAGTAATGTTCAAATTGACTCCTCGTCATGAACCGATATTAAATAAAAGTTAGAAGAGCTATATGAGTAGTGGTTTACAAATTGTTACGCTGCGGTGTAACGATGGATTTCGTAAAAGTGAATGATCATCTCGTGTTATTTACCCTTTGACTTAATAATGAAATTGTCCTTTAAACATTTTTTAGAACTTCTTCATTTGTAACCTCCTCCTCGTTAATTACCGTTTACTAAAAAAAAAAAAATACTAAGAAATTATTCAAATTCAATATAATAAACGGATAAATTGAATAAACAATTTTAATGACTTTGCCCGTGTCTATTTGTATATCATCTCATTTATATTTATTTCAATCCATATATTTCTCGTACGTACCTATTTAAACGCTTTATAGTTCACATTATGATTGTTACAAACATTCGCTATTACGTCTAACAACCGCTGAAATTTACCGCTCTGTACGGTGAATATATACATAAAATGTATTATGCAAAATGAAGACGAAACAATGGCTATAACATCTGAAATGAATACTGTAATATATATATATATACAGACTTAATTAAATATCCGATATATATATATAATATACGTTACCTACGAAATATGTATAAAAAATTCATTGTTGAAACGGGTAAAACGTTTCCATTGGCGTATAATAATATAATATGTACACGTTATGATGTTACATTTAAAAGCTCTCGGTACGAAGACCTTTGTTGTATCGAATCGTATATTCAATGAAATTTCACGTGAGAAAATGACTGCCTCAAGATGGCAGGAAAAAAGTATTACACGATTTTGATCATATTTAACCGCTGTGCCCTTCGCTAAATACAAAAAATATTCGTAATAAGTACGAATACGTGAAAGTATAATTCACATCTTTAAACATGATTAATAGTCTTCAAAAAAATGCGTTTATGACGTAGAAATTAATAAAAAAAAAAATGCGCTCTAAGTAATTTATGTTTTATTATTATTATTTTACGCACACTTTTCCGAAGTTCTCGGATGATGTCACAGTGCGTTACTTTTCGGTGTAGCAAGTCGTCGTATATGATCGGCACGTTTTATGTTTTTTTCGATTTTCCGAATAGTTTCCTTAAACGCGTAGAATTATAAATACAAACGGAAATATTTTAAAACAACCGGTTGGATCATCAACGTTTTCGTTTTGGACATTAAAAAGTAATAGACATATAAATAATAATTTGAAATATTATTTGTATAATATTTCAACATTATCTGTCAATCATAATCACGTCACTTCCAAATCGTTTTTCGAATAAAACGATTTTATAAAATTTTTGTCTAACCTGACACTTGCCCCCGAACCGATATTCGTAGCACACCCGTGGCTGAATATTTTTTTTTGTGAACGTACAGTCAAATTACATTGTAAAAATTTACAATATAAAAATTAAAAACATTTCTAAGCAAAAACGATGTAAAAAATATTTATAATTTAGTTGTTCTTTTTTTTTTAAGCGCATTAGTATATTGTAAACTGTAGGAATATAAACTTTGGACGATATTTTAATGCACAAAATTGAGGTCGTATTTTTATTGTTCGTATTTCTAGAAACAAAAAAAAACGTCAATATAACAAACGTATATAAAATGAAAAAAATGACCTAAAACATTTGAGCGCTACGAGTGAAAAAAATCGATTAAATTAGTGTGTACTTAAAAAAAAAACACACACACACATTTGTAACTTTAAAAACGTCGTCGTGACAAACCATTTGAAATGAAATTCGAATGCATTAAAAATCCGATTTCTAGAATTATTATTAGTGTTTTTTTTTATGCTCTAACAATATTATCGTAATAATATAAAATAGCATTTTGTCTTTCGGAAGTGGATAAATAGTCGTTTTTTTTTCTCTCCTTTTTATATTTATCTTTCTACGTAATGTATATTTATATATTTTCTTTTTAACTCTGTCGCATCATTATACGTAAATATATATATATATATATACGTAGAAACGCAACTTTCCATTTCAAAGTAATCGGAGACGACTGGTTTGTTAGTTGCAAATTACGACGCCTAGCAAGCCTGTACACAAAATTATACAGTTTGGCGTTTTGAAATTCTAAACAATTTAATTCTATTATAAATATTTATATATGTATACGTACGTCGTATAATCGCGTGGTTATTATTATTTTTGAATTTCCATAAAACTCGTATTTCGTATTTTACGCGACATTAATTAAAAAAAAAAAAATCTTAATGAAATATACACGTTATATACAGGGCGTAATGACAATAACTTTCTTTATTTCGTTAATTCATTTTTTTTCTCCGTCGAAGGAGGTCTTTGACTAGTTTGTTTTAATTAAAAAATTTCCCGCTCATCACGTCACTCCGCCCCTCAAGACGTCATCAGAAAACGTTTGTTTTGAAGAAACAGAGTATAAACGCTAAACGGAATTAACGGACAAAAAGAAATGATAATATATATTTATATATATTATTAAATATATTTTTTATTTATTTATTTTTTTTTTTTGTGACAAGGCGCAGTAATCGAGATTTCCGTTATAATAATAATTATCGTTTTTATTTATTTAATTTTTTTCCTCTGAATAATTGGTTTCAGCACATTTATATTCCCCGTACAGTCCCCTAACGATGTTTCTCACAGGAACACTGCAGTGTAGTTGTCAACGACGTTTTAAACGACTATTGCAAAGGGAAGAGGGAGATCGGCCCGTAAAAGTCATTATCGCGAAGCGTTTTTATATTACAACACTTATAGTATACACCTAACCAAAAAGCTATTATTATTATTATTATTATTATTATTTTAAATCAGTTTCATCGAATACGAATTCCGGAATCGATAAAACGTGCGCTTACTAATCGCCGTTACGAATTCTGTTCTTAACAAATACAAAATTTATATATATATATATATATATATTATATTATAAATGATTAATATTTTATTATTATTATTATTATTATTATTATTATTGAAACACTTAAATTATTAATCGTTTTGAATAAAAAAAAAAAACAACGGAAGATATTTAATTATTATTCTATTTTAACTTGTTTTTAATTATTATTCGTATATAAATACGTTTATCTGAGTGTATATCCCAAATATTCATTCGCTTTTCGTAGTGATTACGTTAATTCGCTAGTTTTGAATATTTGATTATTAAAACACAGTAAATGTCCTTCTGTAATGCACACCTACTCGTATAATAAATGATTTATCTCACATAAAAATGTATATCGACTAAAAATTGATAAGTTATATTCGTAAAAAACAAAAAAATCTTCATATAATACATAACGTACAAAATATAATAATAATTATCATAATTTAAGGAAAAACGAGTTGTATAAATATATTATAATAAATCGTCAATGCAAACGTTACATGACGGGATACACATTATTATTATTATTATTATTATTCTGGCACGAAATTGAAATAATTTCATACGAGTTTTGAAGTATTTTAGTACAACAGAATGGTATTGTTTGATCTTTATTTGATATGAAACTTTTAGAAATTTAAAAATTTTATTTGAGTAAAACTTAAAGAAGTTTACAATACTATTTGAAAATTTTTAATATTATTATAAGAATATATCGTGTCGATTTTAGAACTCCTGAAACCTTAGAAATAATCGTTAAATTAAATCATTTTTCAGTGTAGTAAATTTTAATTTTATTTCTTATTTTGTTATAAACAAAAAATAATAATAACAAATCTTACGAAATTAATAATTATACACCGGCGGTAAATCTCTTCAAAAAGCCTAGAGCTTTGTGGAAGGACAGAGAAACTAAAGTAATTTAAATCAACATAAACTTAAATATAATGAGGAAATTATAAATATTTAATACAATTATAGTGTAAAAACTATTAATATTTATACATTATGAAACTATTGAAATTATTTTTAAAATTATGACTAATAGGAAATTTTATATAGTTAAATTTGTGGTCTATGGCATCCCAAAATATTGTTCTTATTTCAGGCACATGAACATTAGAATTTAAATTAATTTTTATACGAGCAAAGATGCTCTATCATTGAACAACAAATATATATTAGAAAAAAAGAATGGCATTTTTTTTTCACTTTTAATTTAAATACTAAGCGTACGAATTATTATAAATCGATATTATAAATAATAATAATAATAATAATAATAATAATATTAAGGGTTTTGTGAATTTTCTATTATTGAAAATGTATAAATTATGCGAAGAATTACCGCGAAACATTGGAAAATACTAGAAAAACCTAAAAAAAAATCATTTTAAATTGTGTATTCCTTTGGCCGTAATTTGTAATTTACATAACAACGCTTCTTTTTTTATTTCATTTTCTAACACTGAAATAAGTGAAAAAAATTACATTATATTAATATAAAATCAATAATTCATTCCACCCTCGCGTTTCAATGTTATGTGGAATTTGTTAAACATTTGTGCAATTATATTTAGTATAATACTTGTACGAACAACATTTTACGTTGTCACGATTTAAAAAAAATAATTATGTTATACAACGTATTAACGGAATTAAAAATCTATAAAGGATACGAATCTGTTGTGAGGACGAGTATAATATAATATGTAACGACAGTGCAGGTTACAAACGGAATTTTGTAGTTCTCGTCTTTTGGTTTGTTTTTTTTTTTTTTTGAAAAGTCCTATAATTAATATTTCGAGAGTTCGCATTACATGCAGTACACCACGGCGTGTGACTTGTTGCTAAAATATATAAAATCGTGCGTATTTAAAAAAAGTTTTTATATTTATTCTATAAATTTACTTTTTGTATAGTTAAAAAATAAATGATAAAATCTTACTACCGGAAGTTTGCACGCGTGTACATGAGATTATGTGTCTTATGAAGTTTTGAACTTGTATAATTAGAAGAAAAAAATAAAAAAATTAATTCACCGTGCAAAGGTTGTAGCTTGGAAATTCTTACGGGGATTCTGTGGCTTTTATTATTATTATTTTATTGTATAATGTGAAACAAAAGGATAAAGATTCTTACAGGAATACGGTTATTACAATGTCTATCCATTAATATAACACTTTTGTTCGTTTCACCGAACTGACTACACAGCGGTGTAAATATGAGAAAATGTTACATGAGTACAATGTAAAAAAATGTGTCTTCGCCTTATCATAGCTTACTCTTAAATCGGAACATTAAAGCAATTTTTCATATTTTGCACGGCACAGGCTTTTTTTTAAAAAAAAGAAAAACCTAAATATTTTTATTTGTAAAAATTTTGATCGAATATTAAAACCTGCAACTACTGACAAACGTTAATTTATGATCGTTATTTATTGTTTTATATTTTACGAAATCGACCGAGTAGAAATTATAATTTTTGTACGTTCACATTTAATTTATGTACGATTATTAATTCTTTTTTTTTTTTAAACAAAAAGTGAATAAAATATTAACGAATTTATTAATACATAACCAATACGTATTATAATAAAAATTCAATAGAATTTTCGAAAAATATTATAATAACGCTATAATTACACTATATCCATCATGTTAACTAATAGATTACGATAAACACGATATTAAACGGTACTGTAACATAAACATCGAATACCGCGTATCACTCGTAAAATCGTTTTATGCTGTAACATTTTATAGACTTATATAGCAGTGTATTTTTGTTTTATACAAAAAACAAAAAGAAGAAAAAAGAACCCTCGTGCCTACCATTTATTAGTTTAATTTAAATATTCCGGAAAATAGCCGAGAATTATGTTCGGTTAACTTTTCAGATGTAATTAATACATTATGGTTGGCGTGTTGAAATCGAATCGCCCATTTAGCTCGTGTTGTACACCTGTAGTCTGGCCACTATCACGTGTGTTAATCGCGTGCGGACTTTAACGTCCAGCATAAATCAGATTTGTACCTTCTGAAATCTAAATGAATTAACCTCCGTCGAATAAAAATTACAAGCCAAAAAAATAAAAAACAATATCACCGGGTCATTTCCGACAAACGAAAATGTTTTAACACTTTAAAAATCGAGAGAGTCTCCAAAACTTTGTTCGGCGTGTGTACACCAACCCGGAACGGAATATGAAATAGAACAGGAAGCCAAAGAGCTTCTGCCAAATTTAGTATGCGCATATTTTTTCCACAAGGGATATATTATAATGGGCAAATCCCTAAAGTTAAAAGAATATTGTAATCGGACAGTCGCCTTGCTCAATATTCTGACCGAGTTTACGGAGAATTTTCCTGGAGCAAAATATTAACCCTGTGAGGTTAAAACTGGCGTATTTCGTGTATTCGCATTGTTATTAACTCGCATGTGAGATTCCCTCCGAGAGCGACCGCTTTTAATTTCAATATTTTATTAGCCTACTGTTTACTCTCAAGGGAAGTGGGGGGGGGGTTTGTGTGCCAAAAAGGATCGTATAAACTACGTATAAAAGTATGTAGCTTTTTTTTTTTAATAATAATATCGATCGCTTTACTACTGAATATTTAAAAATGTTATTGTTGGATTGACATTGAATTCAATAAGAAGAGTGTTTTTTTTTTTAATATTATCAATATGAGTGGTTCATAGTTTGGATTTTATTTTCCTATTATCAAAAATAATAAATAATTATAATGCTTTGTTAATGTCCGTAGTAATAACGAGTATTGTCGATATATTTTAAATGCCATATACTGTGAGCATAGGCAATTAACAAAGTATAGAAATATTTTAAAAACGTTATTTTGTTTCGCCATTTTCTGATTTCCTAATATACAAAATAAACTCGCACGGTACTCGATTGAAGGTTATAATTTGTGCGCGCACCAAGATTCGCATCAACATTTTGAATAAATAAAAATAAAATATATTATTTTTGGCGATGAAGTTTTTTTTTTTTATATATATTATAATTCTACTGACGTTAAAAACGAAATAAAGTTTATGCACCCATATTAAACATTTTTGTAAAAAAAAAAAAAAATAAAAAAGAACATAACACCTATTTTACTCTTTTTTTTTCAAAAGAAAACTTTGCTTGTCTCAAGTCGTATTTTATAACTGTAAAAAGTTTTTACCGAGTTATTTTTCTTTCACACCCATCTCGGAAGTTACCAGTGTCTTTAAATACAGAAGAAAAAGTCCCATGAAACATCTGAATCGTTATACGTATAAAACATATAATTTTACACACGTCGTAAAATGTCATTTCTAACGGTTGAAAAGAAAAAAAAAGACAAATATTATCATTCGACTGAGATGTTTGTTAGTCTGGAAGTATATTTTCGTTGAAAATTAATGAGTTTTCAATACGTTCTAGTTGAAAAAAATATATTTATAACGATCAATAAGAATTCGTGCACATTATCGTGTTCGTTAATAGTCTATAAATTATCGCCCCAATTAAAATTTGAAAACGTTTTTAAAAATGTTGTAAAAATCTAATAGAACGCAATTATAATTACTTAAAAAGTTTTTTTTTATTCGTTAACATGAATCGAGTAGAACGTATATTATTCCAACCGTACGAGTAATGTTTCTTTTTTTTTTTTACCGTAAAATAAAAACTACAAAATTAACGCACCGCCGATTCATCTCGGCAAAGGTTTACGTAAATTAAAAATGTCCAACACTTTTACATTTTATAAACGCGTACATTTAAAACAATTGCAGTGTACAAAAGTTTTGCGATAAAAACGACAAAAATCAATTGAACAAAGCGTGCGATATTATATTATTTTCTACAAACGCGCGCGCGCGCACATAAACTGCACGTCGATGCTGCGTGGCGTTTATAAATCCCAAAGATGAGGGTAGATAAATATTTTGATACGGTATCCCCCAACGGACCAGGACAATGCAAGACTAATAATAACAATAATAATAATAATAATAACGATGTTTTTGAATAGAATATATCGTAACTAAAAAAAAACCCCCCGAATAAATATAATCTATTTTCATTTCAAACACGCTCGACTTTCGTTAAACGATTACGCGAAATTCATTTAAAAAAAATTAGTACGTTATAATTAATATTTAGGGAAATGATTCCACGAAAATATGGAAATTTCCGTTATAACATGTTTGCAAATATTTGAAGGAACGAAAATCCCGTACCACTATTACATGTGTAACGTGTAGTCCATTCAAATTGAACAAAAAAAAAAAAAATCCGATTTGTCGGAAATCAAAAATTGTATATTTAAGCAAAATCGTATAATACGGTTGCACGCGATAATTTAGGCGAATTTGTCCCGAATGGACCACCACCGGGAATATAGTGGACGGATAAATGGCAAACGGATCTGCATGAGATGCCGGTGGGTGATGATGAGCTCGGGGAGATGGGACGCGACCGCGGACTATTAACGAATAATTATAAGATGGTTGCGCGACACGGTAATTAGTCGGCCGCAGCTTCAAAACGCTTCTCCATAATCGCCGTGTACTCTCTACCGTTTCGTCTCCCGATAATCTCAAACGCGACGCGAACAGTTTAATTAATTAATTAATTAATTAAACTCCTTCGGCGTTTTTACGCGAACGGAATCAACACATTTATACTCGCGTACGAGCAATGGACGGTTAAAAAAAAAATTCGTATACATATACGACGAGTGTCGATGTGCGATCGAACATTCGGTTTTAATTACGTAAATGTGAGTTCGGAAATCTTCAATAATCCGCGAATAAATACGAATGGAAAATCGTAAAAAAAAAAAAAAGAAGGATACGCCTTAGATCGGGACTCAAAACGTGTATCGGTCAAACTGTTCGTTGAAAAAAAAAAAATTAAACAAACGATATGCACGTAAATTCGAATGGATTCAATCGGCCACTAAGAATACTAGTAAGACTGCAGTAAAGAGCACGACGACGTTATTCCGTTGAACACGATGAGAGTCCGAAAATGTTTTTCTATTTTTCTTCTCGACAATTAAATATATTTTCGGAAATTATACCGTGCCGGCCGTGTTTGAATACGGGTCAACGATATTGTAGTCATTTTAAATTCGAAACGTTTCGAATGTATACATATACGAGTGTTATAGTTTTGAGATTCCGGACGGAGCGAGAAACGCGCTTGTCTGTATACTTACTTAAGAGTTCTATGAAAAAAAAAAAAAGAAAAACGCTCCGATCTCTACAAACATAGTTTGTTCCCGCGGTCGAAAAATCACATCTACTTGGCCACTATGGAGAGGTCATTTTTCGATTTGCTCAAAAGCGCCAAAAAAAAAAAAAAAAAACAAAATCAAAAAAAACTGCCGAAAAATTATATCACACAGGAATGCGATAAAAAAGCGATTTCGTCGTAATCGGTTGTCTTTCAATCTTCGTAATATTGAAACGATCATCAAATACGTAACTTTACATTGTGTTGGAGGCGAAACAAATTTCTTTTAATTTTGTCCTGTTTACAGAAAAAATAACATATATATATGTACATAGAATTCGGTGGTTATAGATGACCAAACGTCGCGTGAGTTTTGAACAATTTTAACGTTCCCGATGTAAATTTCAATATCCGATTATTGTCGGCGGAATAATTTCTAAATGCCTATTCCGCATTTTCGTATAATATTTACAACACAGCGGTTAAGTTATTGTAAATCTGTGCGGGAAAACTGGAAGATACCGACGCACGCGACGTATTACCGTATTATCGTACGACAGAAGACAATTTTTTTAAATTTATATTCGGACTTATAAACGTTTATATTATCATCACCTGCGTTCAGATCGTTTGGCGTATTATTAGTAATAATTATAGTAATCGTAAACGACTGTTTCGATGGAAAATTTAATTTAATTTAAAAAAAAAAAAATTATTTACACAATTCGTTTAATAAGAGTAGGAATACGCGTGACGATAACTTTTTTTGGACAGTCCAAACGCAATGATATCCTAGTCAAAAACGTTTTTCAATACCCCCCCCCCCATACGCGGGGGCAGGGAGGAGATTCATAAATAATTTTGATTTCGAATTTTTCCGCATTTTCGAGTCATTTGAATTTGGTTTTCTTTAATCAAAAAAAAAATATATATATGTATATATAAAATATGTATCATGAAGTTTTTTTTTTTAAACTCCAAACTTGTTTCCAGTTTCACTGTATACGTATTTGGTTTATTGATTAAAGAAAAAAAGAAAAAAAGACGATTTTAACGATTCAATTGGTGTTGCCCGTGTCTTTTAGATAATAAATGCATTATTTTCTTCAAGGGCATTTTTTATAGGACATTCGGGATTAAGTATAATATTCACATACTCCTGGAACTGATGAACGAACGGGTGACATTTTGTCGATACACATTTCGAAACTGAAAAACAGAAATAACGCGAGCAACACATTAATCCACATGAATTTTTTTCTTTTTTTTTTTGTTTATCTTATACGAGTAACGAATTTCTGTTCGATAAATACTATATTGGTAGAATTATTCTTTTTTTTTTTTTCCAAACACGGATATATATTATAAGACCGAGAATCATTTCAAATTTAGCGTCATCGATTCCCGCGCAAGACCGTTTTCGCGAAAATTCCCCAAAGACCATTGATAACGTGCGATACATTCCGATAGTCTTTGTATTGAAAAACAAAAAAAAACGAATGTCCAATCGTCCGGATTAAAGATTCAACCGCACCTGAACGTGAGCGTGGTCAACGGCCGGTACGATTTGTGACTGTTCGGGTCGGACATCGGCGTTCCCCAGAAATCGTTGGTGGCCACCATGGACAGCGGACCGGTGCCCAGCACGTCGGCGTTCATTGACACGGCCGGTATGTCGTCGTGCACGAAATCGCCGCGCAGCCCGTTCCAATAGCACACGGTCACGGCCGCGGCCACGGACACGTACACGGCGACCGCGGCGTCTGGCCACCCGCACTTTTGGCGGCCGCGCCTGACGCCGCAGCCCCCACAACCGTCACGGTGGTGGTGGTGGTGGTGGTGGTGGTGGTGATGATACGGTTGTTGGTTATGATTGTGATGCGGCGGCCCCCTCATCGTACGGCGACCATACCGCGCGTTATGCGATACACACGGACACCGTTGAGTCGCCGCGGGCGGGACAGACGGAAGTATTTTACTGTTTTGAGTGTTGAACGAATACAATAAAAAAAGAAGTAAATAAAACAAATTAAACGCAACGAAAACGACGACGACGTGTAGTACGCCGTTTCGTCGATTATTTTTTTTTTTCCCCCGTACGACGCTTGTGAATTTATACTACCGGCCGTCCGCGATATTGGACGGAATTTCACGTGCGCCACCGCCGGCGACGTGGACGACGAACACGACAATCACGAACGCGATTCCGGGACGGACGACGGGAACGCGAACGGCGACGAGGACTGCGCGTATCGCGACCGTACCGATCGCCCCATTGCGGCACCGACTGCTGCTGAACGCCGACGCGCCGACACGCCAAAGTGTCCGATGCCGCCCGTCGCGCGCGCGCTTACGCTTAACAAATAAATGTTACGCATCCGCTAGAGGGCGAAACTCCACCGCCGCCGCCGCCACCACGAAAGTCGTAGACGATTCTGTTTCTCCCGCGCCCACTAACCCCGCGTCTCAAACGTCAAAATAATAATCATAATAATAATAATAATAGTAGAATATATATATATATATATATTTTTTTTTATATGGATTTAGTTATGTGGCTAACCAATCAGCCAGTTCCGCTAGTGAGTTTTTATTTAATATTTTTGCGCCGGAAGGGCCATTTATATATATTATGTTTATTTCATTTTTGCATTTATAAAAAAAAAATCTATATTTCTGTTACTTTATATTATTATAATTATTTGAACATTTAGTTATTTATTTATTTTGAATTTTTTGGGATTTCTAATGGGCCGCGTATTTATTTGTATTTTACATTGTTTACTAATTAACTATAGTTGTCATTGTTATTGTTTAATTCGTGTTATTAATATGTATAACACAATTTATTTATCTATTTGTTATTTACAATAACGCGCCACTATCGGTCACATATACGCGTGACACATATACGTGTTTTATGGAGCATAAAACACATTTATTTCACACGTTTATTTTTTGACGGTGTCTACGATCGAATATTATTATTTTACGCTCTTGGCCCGAATAATAATAATAATAATAATAATTATAATCAGGGCTCCGGGGCTCGTTGAATTTGCGTACATATTTTATATTATTTATCCGAAATGCGAAAATTTTATATACGCGTGTTTCGTGTGAAAATAAATCGTTTACTTAACTGAACGTTCAAAAGTATAGACTGAAACTTGTAAACGAATAGACTATACCGATAATAAGATGTGAAAATAACGCATTAAGCTATAATAAGTAACAGATGTGCATTAAATACCTATTACACTCGCGTACTAAACGAATAAATAAAAATTAATCGTTTTCTAGCTGAATTTTAAGTAGGTATACGCTATTATTAACAATAATTACGAGATATAAACGTTTCAGCGACACCTAAATTAAACATGTAAATCGCGGCTGACAACGTGGATTTCCATTAAAACTCGAATTCCGCCCCCATGTGTTAATGTATTCGGAGACGAGTAAGCGATTTGGCTCGATCCCGAGATTGGCGAATACCGTGTGGAGGGGCTCTTGTTCGGTGAAAAGTTGTGAAAGAATTCGAACAGAAATAGGTCACTATAACAGAGACCGTGTACGGTAACGAACGAATAAAAAACAAATATTGCTTAACGTTTAATTTCGTTACAATAATTTGTTTTTTTTCTTTTATTTGTCCACTCTGTACATGATATGAATCGATGTCAATGATTCTTCTCGGAATTTTATATATCTGGCGTGTGTTATAATATAAATTATACATATATTTTTTTTTTGTCCGTCATTGATGCTGAACTATTAGTTTTTTGCTAATGAAATAACGAGAATTCGCAGGACAAACAACATAATAATCTAAAGTCTCCGGGTTTTATATGAAAATTTATACGACCAATGCGAAACGTGGCGTATTTCCATATAATTTTTATGCGAAAGAGGTACTAAAAAAAAAAAAAATTATAAATAAACGATAATGCTGCGCTATAAACATAAGCATATTTTATTATTATCGATTTGCATTTTTTTTATCTTTTTGTAGAAAAACTAAGTTTTTTATTAATTTTCTTGTTAATTTTCATGATACGACGTCAAAGATAAAACATATTGATTTTTTACATAAAAAAACAAGTACCGTATAATTTATTTAAAATATATATGTATATAAAGCGATAATATAATTGACGTTTTTATTTTAAAATAATCCCTTTTTAAAATTATAATTTTGTACATGTATGTATGGTGTATGTAGTTTTAAAATGTTTTTGTAGCGTGGTGTAGTGATAGTGTAAAACTTCTATTAGCTCTAATGTTCAGTAATTAGTACGGTTTTTGGAGTAGATTCCGAGTGAAAGAGACAGTGCTGATAGTAGGTGTAAAGGAGATTTGCGCAGGTTTTTATACACTAAACCGGTGTTTGGGAAGAACGACGTTCATGAACGCGCGTTCATATTTTATAATCGACACGTGAACGTTACTTGTTTTTTTTTCAAATAGAACGTGAACGTGAAAGAAGTTCGTAATTTTAATGAACGTGAACGATTTTCGGGGCGTTTAAATATATATATATAAATATAGGTACCTACTTAATAAAATAAATATATACGTATTATTTATTATGTGATAAATTCTCCTAAAATTATTATTATTATTATTATTATTATTATTATTATTATTATATTTATTTGATTATATAATACGTAGATTTTCAATAAACCCGTCTCGAAATTACAACAGGGTCATAATATGATTTTTACGAATTTTGTGTCATCAGTAACTAATAAATTGTTATTGAAATAATAATGAATAACATATTTATTATCAAAAATATACCTGTAATAATACGACATTGTGTTGCGAAAGCCAATAGACTTTAACATTAGGTAGATAATTATCCTAACTTTCGATTTTATCATCGAGAATTCCAAAAAGACGGGAATGTGCAAAACAACACGCACAATACGTTCGTCGGCATTACTAATTGAATGATATTTAGGCTTCAGAAAATAAATGAAAATCTTCATTTTATCATATGTATAGGTAAATAAAATGAACTTCATTATATGTAAAATTATTCTGTTGATAAGTATATGTGCTTAACTTTATCACTAAATAATCAAACTAACTACGGATTGATGGGTTTTATACACAGAGTAATAAATGATTAATTTTATAAGCCATTCATATGTTTGTACATAAATGAACGACCAAATGAACGCCGTTAATTTTGTTTGAAGAACGTGAACGCGTTCTTTTTTTACGCTTTGAACGTGAACGCGATCGAATTCACTTTTTATGCGAACGTTCGTCCAAACACTGCGCTAAACAAAACAAATTAGCATCCGAGAAACACTCATAATTTTACCCGTGAACAGAACGTGTTATTATACACCTATTTTGTATACATATATGAATATACGATCGTGTTATAACGGTTTATCTGCGTTTGCTGAAGACAATGATAAAAATAATTTGTATTAATTCGCTAAACCACTTTTTGTGTGTGTGTGTAATACAGACGAGCACGTATAAAACATTATATATATATATATATAGGAACGGAAAGTTTTGTGGTAATTTAAGTATTTTACGTACGCGCAATATACGCCATTGATCGTCGGCAACTACATTTGTCCGTGTTTAAATACGTTTAACCGATTCAATTATATACAGAAATCGGCGAAACTATTATTTCAAAGCAATTATACGCTATTGCGTGCGCGCAATTATTACTTATTGCGCACGATTAACACGTTCAGACAATATAAGAACAATATACGACAGTGGCAACTATACATGATGTTCAACGGGTGGAGGGGGAGGGCGAAAATAGAGCCAACCCTGTCTGCCAATGAAATATCAACATCGACGAATAATATCCAAGAGGAAAGGTATACCGAAACGAAATGCGGATGTAGAAAAAGGGAGGAAAACAAAATCACAATAAAACGGTAAAAGAAAATAGAGTAGTCATCGCATATAAATAGCGGATTAAAACCGTGTGGATCGCATAGTGAAGTCGCGGCGAACTCTCTCTCACACACATGGCAAACGTGAACAACGTTGTTCCCGTTTGCCCACTGTGGCACAACTGAGCGGTACGTCGGTTGCGGACCGCTATTTATACATGTTTTTCTTTGTGGCTACCCCCTCTTTGTTGTGTCGTGGCGCTATCTGGTGACTACTTTCCTTTCCGGTTTTATTGCGACGGACAGATGTGCTGTCGGTTTAAGCAGGTGTTTAGTTTGACGTTGACCGAGCGATCAATCGTATGCGTATATGCTATATTTCTTCTACTTCTTCTTCTTCTTCTTCTTCTTCTTCTTATTATTATTATTATTAAATTAAATTTAATTTAATTTGGCTCTAAGTGCTAAACAAAATATCGTCTGGAGACCATTCGCTCTGACCACGATATTGTGAGACTTTGTGACATTCGATTTGAATTCTGTAAACATCTACAGAATTATTAATATGCCTTTTAGAGAATAACAGAAGCGCTTGTTGATATATTGATTTTCACTCTATGTATATATTCAATAAATAAAATTATATAAAACAAATATATATATATATATATATATATAAAATTTAAAAATATCAAATACCAAGGGAGCGATCCAAATATCGTCCCCCTTATAACCGCTACTGATATATTATATCATCAATTATGTGGCTGATTTTAATATTTCAATATTCAAATCGTATAAACGTATGTATATATTAACACGAAAAAATATTGTGGTTTTTTGAAATGCATATATAATACATTATGTATCGTATAGCAGTGGAATTGAATTCGTTTGCGAATATAAGTGCTAATAATAAAAAAAAAGTTCTTTTTTTTGTTAGATATATTAAAAATATAATAAATAGGTGGTTATAATATGTTTGTTTGTACACATAATACTATAATTTACAAAATAATTCGATATTTTCGGTATTAGCAATAATAATATTGCGACAAAAATGTGATAAAGAGGACATAAAGTGCTCGATTGAGTCCAAAAAGATGTATAAAAAATATGGCTCTAGTTTATTATCAGTATAAAAAATATGTAAGAAACATTTAAAATGTGTGTTCTGTAATACACCTCACCGTTATAGAGTCATTCCGTAAATCATAGTGTAATGAAAATACTACAGTGTAAAGAAAAACTACATAAATACGGAGAAATTTAAATCTCATTTTCGAAAATTCGATTTAAATTTAACAATTTTCAGTTTTTTTTTAAGTTTAAAAATGAATTAAAATTTAATATTTAGGATCGTGAGAGTAAACATGTAATACGAGGATTGCTACTTATTAATTTAACAATATTTAAAAGATTTCAAAATTTTTTTTTTACCGAAGCGTATAAAATTTAAATTTACGCGTAACATGACGATTATTTTTTATAAAAATTCGTAATAAATGAAATGTTAATATTTATAAAATAAAAACTAATATGAAACACATATATATCAAAGTGTGTTCTAAAACTCGTTAAAAATCTCTCTAAAGAAAAAAATTCATTAATTATTCGTGTGTTTAATTTTAAAACAAACATTAACTATAATACATTTTGCGTGTACACAGTGTATACGCGATAACTTAATGTTTGCAGAATTTTGTTTTATTTTATACTACTACGAATTACGCGCAAGGTTCGATAATACGAATTGCCTGCTAAAAACGATCGTTTGAGGTTCTCTGAAATTTTCCCCGAGTTTAAATAAAATTGTTTTTATCGATTATAGTAAATTCCGAAAATTTTACGCGTTTTATACAACTTTTCTCGGCTTACCGGTCCATTGCCACCAATAACAGATCTCTCCGTCTCTCTATTATAAATCGACTTATAGTTCACAGTCTGGTCTGTTGCTCTTAGACCTTTACATCCATCCACCTAGCCGTGGGTCTCCAACAGTGTCCAAACCACACATTATTCCTGATAAACGTTATAATGTTTAATCTATTTTATAGTTTCCGTATTTTCTCGTTTTTACTTCTCTCATACATATTTATTTCTCGGTTGAAGTGTGGTCCTTATATGTCCCGAAATACTTATCATTCAAAATGTTTTAACTTTTTCCCATTGCCTTTTGTCAATGACCACGTTTCACTTATCTACGTCACTATTTGCCGCGAGTATTGGCCGTTCATGACAGTAATTTTGATATTAGGAGTTTAATTATACTGTAAAAACACCTACTTTCACTCATGAACCGTTCATTTATTTCACAGTGCATGTTGCTCTTAAATATTGTTCTTTATTCCCGAATATGTAATAGTCGTCCTTTGCTCCAAATTTCAAATTGGTTACCGATGTGTCGTTTACGTTAAAATTTTTCCTTGGCGTTACCATGCAGATACTTCATACTATTTTCGTTTGTACATAATCCCATTAAAGCGCTTGCTTTAATAATTTACACGGTTTTTGAAACAATTTCCACTCTATTATAACCGTTCACATCCTCATCATAGGAATACGCAAACATCTATTTATTTTCATTTCATATCTCTTAAGCGTTTTTCACGTTACCATATGATAACGTTGATATACTACAGATCAACGTGTATACTGTAATATGGCTAATTTCAACCATGCCGGTGTAGTTTTCGTGTACCGAATTCGCATTTTTGGCAGACACAAAATAACACGGTAATATCGATTTATAACGGCAAATAGAAAAACGAATATTATGCAAGTGTTGGTCAAGTGCGAACGCAATTTTTAAGTGTTTACTGCGGTTTCGCTCGCTAAAGTGGGAGAGGCGTGTGTCGCGAAGAATATTTTTTCTCCCTCCCCGTACAAACGAACAGACGAAAGTGACGGATTACCGCCGCAATGACCGCGTTCGCCGTTGTATACGACGTCGGGACACGAACGCAAATGACATATTATTATAATGAGGTCGTCGGGAGTCGAGAACATTAAACGTGACGTGTACGACGACGAAGACACCGAGAAACATTATCCGCGGAATGCCATGGATAATCGTGCAGTATTCGCGGACAAAGAGCTCGTATAAAATAATTAAAATAATTCGTCACCTCGGGGGGGGGGGGGGTGGTTTACCTCGGTCACTTCACGATCTCTTTTGCGTTTTTCCGCGTCATGGTAAAAAAGAAAAAAAAATTACATTTTACAAAAATCAGAAGTTTACGTCCGTTTCGGGCGTAATATAGGAGTGAGAATATAATTTTGAAAGCTGTCTATAATACGGGGTGGAACGATTTAATAACGAATTCAAAAAAGTCTGCATTCGAAATTTGTTGTTTCGAATTCGAGCAGATAATCGTTGTCTCGGCGATTACGCCTCGTTTATATACGCGACCAGTCGGACACGAGTATTATAAACCGGACCGTAGCCGATTTTTTTGCATTTACCCCGTATGAGTACACTCGGATTTATACACATCGAAATTGTTCGCCTATTTTTCTATTATTTTTTTTTTTATACACGTACGAATATTCTTTACGTGCATCGTATACCGATATCGGCGATTTCACATAAAACGTCGTGTTTTCTACATGCGCTGTTCAACCTATAAGAGAAATAAAACGGGCCGAATAATAAAAGAGCACGCTGTGAAAAGTGTGTTAGAACCTTTGTAGTATGTGGTGGTGTGCACCACGACGACGGCGGCGAGACTCGCGAAACGCCAACAAAAGAAAAATTTAAGTTCTATTTTTCGATTTTATTTCTTCCGCCGCGTCGACTTTCGTTGTATATCAACCTAATACCTACAAACACACAATACTTTTAGCTAACAGTATTATTATATAATATATATATATAAAGATACTACGGATTTGTTATAAACTCAGAGTCAGCTGTCAGAAATATATATATATATATATATATTATGTTATAATGTTATTGTTGTTCATATGATCAAAACCAGGAATTATTTATTTTCTAATGTGTTTAAAACGCGCGAAAACACTTTCATGTATTGTACAGTTATTGTAAATGAATATTACGCGCTGCTTTTTTACAGATTGAAAAATCCAATCGAAATCAGGTATGGAATGAGAAAAAAACATTCCGAAAATTGCGTTACACGAAGTTTTCGAACGTAATAACACGGTGAATGCGAGTGAGACGAACGTTTATCGTTTTTTTTTTTCTCGTCTCGGGCAGAAATACGATTATATACGTTTTTCGATTATGTGGACGTTTTACGTGGTTAAAACATCTGAACGTTACAATTGAGGAACCAAATTTTTATCTCTAACGTTTTGTCAAAACGAGTGGCTGATGAAAATCAGTAAGTCGTATAATAGTTGCCAAGTGGGAGAAGTTAACGCGTATGATATTAACTATATCAGAGCGAATTATGTATTACACGAATTCGAGCACAACTTCTAATTTAATAATTCCTCTTAAAATTATCTCGCTCTTATTTAAAAATATAAAACACATTTAATTTCTTTTTTAACGTTCAAATATAATAATTACAACATTATTTGTAAGAACAAAAGTTTAAGTTAATCGAGTTGTATATTTTATCAGCACGAGGTCTGCTTATTCGTTTTACAACTCATCAATATGAATTTTCGAGGCTAATTATAAATACGGAAAATGTGTATTTGACAATAATAAAATTTAGAAAAATCCCGTTCACACGAACAGAACTTGTCACGGAGATTTTTATACGTTTAATTAATCGTGATGCAGCGTAAAAATTTGAAAATATTCTCCTTCGATTATTTTCTACCATATCAAAGAACAATACGAATATTATTAGATACGTTACGACTGTAGACCGTATTACTAGTTAAGTACTTTTTTAAACTACGTTATCGTAGTGTTTGCGCAGTGACAGGCTTTTGAATAATTTTCAATAGTTCAATAAATTTATTAATAATGGTTCTTTAGAAAAAAAAAATCCCTCTACAATAGGATAAATATGACCCTTGCTTGAGTTTCAGATATGGAATACTTATTGCAAACCAATTCCAATGAATAACCAATATGTTGTGCGCAATAAGTAAAAAACTTTAAACTCAGACTAATGCTTTACAGTACGTTCGTCAATACTCAATTTTCAAATAAATTTTTATATCGTCAGCGAAGTGAAAAAACTTTGTGTTATACACATACAGTAGTTCGTAAAGATTTCCAAACAAATTAATTTCTTTCCCAGACTTCGGTTCTCAAATGTTATATATTTTAAGTGTTGAAAATTTTTTCGTTATTGTATATTGTGATTGCAGTTACGTCATTTTTCACCCTCGAAATGAACAATAGCGTCGATATCGATTACGTAAAAATCGACGAATTTTAACCCGAAGAAACGTGTCATCCTTAAGTCCGACTAAAAACGGGAAGGAAACGTAATTTATGTTATATTTCTAAATAAAGAATTGTTTATTCATTTCACTCGATATATCTCGCGTAGGAACTAACCGTCCCGCGCGTTTCTCGTACCATCAGTGAAACCCATCGTTACGAAATTATACTTGAATTAGCGATTTTTCTCTCTCTCTCTCTCTCTCTCTCTCGAGTCGAGAGAGAGAGAGAGAGAGAGAGAGAGAAACGTAACGCGTTTCGTCACGGCATCCGAATGGGAAAAAATCCAAACGGAGGAAAAGAAAGAAGAACGGTGGACAAGGAGACGGGGGAGCAGCTGCTGCTCGTAATATATTGGTAGTCGCGTATTACAGCCGGTGAATAACCGTATAAAATAACATATAAACGCCCCTGCAGAGTCGTGTACGGATCGCGTTAAACCCAAAACGGGAGACGATGTCAATTACTGCGCGCCGCCGATACTGCAGCGGATATAATATATATTAATAGTAACCATAATCAATCGTAATAAAACCGAACGCTGGCAATGACGTTTTTATGTGTTTTAATACAATTTCGGTGTCCCTCGAACACGGATCCCCGAAGTGTATAATTAATGAAACGCGGCAATATTCGGTCGTCGTCCAAGTCGCGGTTCCAATTTAATCTGCTGCTGCAGGTGCTGTGTGCCCTCTTCTCGTTCACCCCCGTTAAACAGGCCGCATATAAATTCCGATTCAATGCCGAGCATACAGTGGGACTTAACGGCCGTGTATCGTTATAGACACGCTCGTATGCCGAGACATCGATAGTACTGGATTTGTTAAAAAATCTTTTTAAAAGACTCTTGGAATTAGATAAGTATGGATATGGACGCGTGGGGGTCTGGATCGATGCGCGGCGTCGTCAAACAAAGAACCGAGTTTTTTCGTATGCACCGGAATCGAAAAAGTCTTCAATCAATCTTTCTAATCCATATTGGTTAACAGTATTCTTGACCTATCGTCTTCAACGGAAAACGTCTTTCCATCCGTAAACGGCTTTGAAGAGGTAAAAAAAAAAAAATATAAAAAATCTATTAGCGGCACATAAGAATTGTGAGATGGATGTTCGATAATGTCTCGTTTCAACGATTCGGAAAGAAAATTCAATAAGGTACATTTCTTTTTCGGTCCCAAAATTCAGCGATCGTGATTTTTCAGCCCGAAATCGCGGTTTTGAACATTTCGCACTGAGGAGCCGGTGTGTCAATTCACCGCACCGATTGCCTTTTATACGTACATAACCTAATCTAGACATTCGTACGGTACACTACGTGTACACTGTAACCGCGAAGAGTTTTGACCACTTCAAAAAAATCATTTGTAACAGACAACCGTAGCTTTCCCTTCACTATTCGCGCGCGACGGGAATTTGAATTTCTCTATGGCTCTTATACGCCACCGTTTGAAACCACTGAAGTCAACCGCCTCGTAGATTAATCCGCGCCTCGTTAACAGTGTTGTGAAAATCGCCAGAAAAAAAAAAAAAAAAAAAAAATCCCTTTTAGAAAATCGTGACGGGAGTACTCCCGTATCGCGTACGATATGTACTTCGAAGAGTATTAAACGTCCCGTTATATTTTCGAATCGTGCGTCGATCGAATCGGCCGGTGCTCAGATTTCGCGAACAACTCTCCTATTACAAATCCAATACGTAATACGACGAAAACGATAAAACATACTCGTTCCAACGACAACGCAGCAGGAACGGACGATTTTAATTTTCTCTTTCCGCTCGGCGATTTACGAAAACCGCAAGCGCGGCGGCAAAAAGAAAAAAAAAGCGAAGCAAACGCGAAAAGCATATAATAGTGTCGCGGGAGGAGGATTAAAATTCGTCGAATACGATACGACCGCGGTTGAACAGCGGGACGACGGCGTTTCGTTTGACTCTGATCCGCGCGTCGTATTTAAAACTACGACTAGGGCGCTCGTTTTTCCCGACGGGTTTTACAATAAATTCCAGCGAGTTATTTATCCGCACACACGCGCGCGCGCGCGCGTACGTATAAGGGACACAATACGCGCTGTGTACGTACGTAAGTAAGCGCCGCCGCGTGAATAAATAACCATCTGGCACGGAATCGTAAAACGCGTAACGCGCGTGCACGTCGCGCGCGAAAAGGAGCGGTGGACGAAGGACGACGAGGACGGACCGACGTGGCGGCATTAGTCGTCGTAAACCGCCGACGCGGTTTCGCGGGATTAAAAGCGCGATCGCGCGACGGTCGGGCTTTTAATTGTTATACGGGGGCTCGGGCACACGCGTCCTTGGCCCCCGGTCCCCCGCATAAACTTTATGCTCGTTCCGTCCCGGAACTTTCGTCCGGAGAATATTTATTATTACGTACGGGACGCGGCACGTACGTTATTATTGTTTTATTGTCCACGGACGAGGGATTACTCCCTCTGTCCTCCGACCCTCCGCTCCCCTCGCCCGTCCCGTGCCCCGTAATTGTGTATTATACGTGTTATTGTAATTTATTGCACTCCGCGGCGTCGTAGCGAAGGATCCGTCCGCAGGATACGATCGCGTCCGAGCCGGAGTACACACCCTTGACGGACGGACCGACGGTGTTTGAACAAACGTTAATTTCTAATATTTTGTTTTCGTTTCTGTACAAAGTACGTGTTAAACGCTTTCGGCGTGACGAATACGAAATACTTCAAGACGAAAACGTTCACGAAATCCGAGCGAATCGCTGTTTAATTATTTTTATTTTTCTTGCGTTCTCCAAAACTACATGACGTATTCGATCTCACCCGGGTTTGATTCAAATACGAATATTCAAAACAATACCTGCAATATACATTGACGGGGATATCAATAAATGTCGCATAATTGATTAAAATTAATGAGCAAAAATTTAAATTAACATTTTTCCTTCGACATAAAATATAACACACGAAGACAATCACGGAAATAATAAATTATATAACGACAATAATTTGTTGACCGCGATAAAACGGTTCATCGTTTTTTTTTTTTTTTTTTAATTCATAATGAAATGTATGTATTTAAAAAATTGCAGTTCTATTATCTGTATTAGAATATTTAATTTATCACTACTACAGATCTCTATATTCCGGTTTCACTAACAGTTTTTTAAATTTATTTATATATAAAGTCATTACTACGAATTGTAAAGAAAATCGGAATAAAAACGAATACTGAGTCTCCGAACTCAATGCAGTGTTTGGAAAATATTGAGTTTCGCGTAATATTGTTGCATTTTTAATTTCGTTATTATTATTATTATTTTATTTTATAAAACTCGTATAAACGTATATGTGAATCCAATGGCGGACTGGGCCGGGGAGCTGATAGGTATGAGCTGGTAAGTTATGAGACGGTACGAAGACATTATTTATACAGACAAAATATTATTTGGTTATTTTAGTAACATTGTAGCTTGTAGACTGTCAATAGAACCGTAGAACAGTTCGTCGTTGATGAAAAAAAAATGCTGTCTTTTATATTTAAAAAATTAATATTTGTTCTTCATTAATCGTTTAAATATAAAATATTAGCTTTGTAAAATTTTTATATAAACAAAAATTTTTTGTTATGAAAAATTCAATATTGAAATAACACTATGCCGCCATAAATAAAATGATAGAAAGTATAAATTTACATAAAAAAAAAAGATATTAGTTATAAAATTTGTAAAAATATTGTAATTTTATAACAAACATTTATCTAAATAATTTATTAAAGAGTGCAAATACCTTTCGATTCGTTGTATTTCAAAAATAAAATAAAACATTTTTCGTTCATTTCTGTAGCCGATTTTTTTTTCTTATAATATCATGATTGAGTAACTCTTAAAAGTGCTTATTTTTGTATTTTTAAAAAGTTTTTCGTTTAGCAAAATGTGAGCGCCAGTGAATAATATAATTCAATTTTCCGAAAATTGCGGTTAACTTTGGGCCGGCAAAAATTTTTCCTACCGTTGGCCGTTGGCTAACTCTGTGTAAATCCATAATAATAATAATAATAATAATAACTACACTCTTGGTTATAGTATATTGTAGTATTATAGGTATTTTTCGCGTGTACGGTTCAAAAGAAGAAAAAAGGGAGTAAGATTTTTCGTCGAGAACGGGATTTATTAAGAATTGAATTATACATGCACAACAGCGTAAAATGCTGTACACATTATAGAGAAGTTCACGTTAATATACGTATATATTATCATAATACCAGTTATTACGTTTTCCGTTTCTCATTATAAGTCGTTAAAATTGTTTTTTTCGTTTTCCTCGCTCCTCGGTCGCCGCAGAGAAGACGTTTGTGCAACTCATTATTTTTCAATCGATATAGAGAATTATAAGTACTATTATTATTATTATTACAAAAAGAAGAATGATGCTTTTTTTTTTTTTTTATATTCAAATGAAACCAACTGATGCACGCGCTGCCGAAAGAATATAATATAACATATTAAAATAATTGTAAAAATTACTTACATAATAGGAAATACGCATTTCGTTTTTATCATATATACATATACATATACATATTATATATAATATATATAATATATATATATATATATATATAAATATATATATAAATATATATATATATATATATGTAGTTTTTATTATGTTTTACATGATATGGCGGTTGCGGAAGCGGATTATTTTAAAACAGTTGAGCATACAGTCGATTTTCACGAATGCGTGCGCGGCAGTGTTTGTCTTAGCCGGCTAAGCCTTGTAAATATTGTGTGTTTGTGTGATTCTATAAAAATATTGTTTGAAATTGCTTACACTACGCACATGCCACTAACGACACCCGTTCTCGTAAATATTATATTTGTGACTGAGAAAAATGCAATATATGTGTAAGCGGACCGAAAACAAACAGGCTTTCTCTAGTCCGATATTAATTTTTGAAAACTAATTTGGATTCGTTATTGTCTGTGTGTTCCACGTCATACGCGGGATAGTGGTTTTCTCGAGTTCCGTTTTATTTTATTTAACGTATAAAATTTCATTTCATTCATAAACAAAAAATAAAAAAAGAACACCGCACACCGAATGACGAAATATATATTTCTTAATAATCCAAATTAGTTTTCGAAATTAAAACCGGTCTACATTATTCGGTCAAACAGATTACTAGCGTATTATCAATTTTAATTCGTTTTATGATGTGGTATACACATATTATAATGATGGATCGGTAAATTTTAAACTCGATCAATTGAAAAGTACGCGTTTCAAAATTAAATGCTTTTATTATGGTATGATTCACACGCGTTTGATCGAATGAAAATTATCTAACATATATATCAACAAAAATTTGAAAATTATCGACAAAAGAAATGCGTACTTTAATGTGAGTATTTTCCGGAAATTTTTACTCTCCTCTACGTACATTCATACGTTTTTCGTATGATTGTAGAAAAAATATCGAAGATGAATAATTCGTCCAAATTACTGATTTAATATCGCGTTTTTCACGTAGGCGTTTGTTGTATAATAAACGGAACTTACGAATTAATCAAAATCATCATATACTATTTTATAGGTCAATTTACGGATATCAATATATAATTATTATTACAATCCAACCATATAATCCGTATCGCGGCGGTATTAATAATTCAGCCAGAAACACAATGCTCGATTCTACAAGTTTATACATTTTAATCATTTTCCTCGTCTTCTTTCTTTTCTCTTACTACCATATTTTATACATATATATATATATATATATATATATATATATAAGTACAAGAAAACGGCAAACAACACTGGAAACAAATGAGTTTCGCGTTATATTAATTATTATTTTCACTCGGGTTACAAGTACAGTATAGGTATGTGTATAGTATTTGTGTGTATATAACGACTATTATTTTTATTTATATAATATTCATTTAATTAAACGCGACGTTCGCGCTCGAGTTTCGTCGAGACTGCAAGACACGTTAAAAAATATACGCGTTTATCTCTAGACTAATCTGCCGAAGAACACCCCGTTAAATCGTTTCTTATGCGACTATATATATATATATATATATATATATATGGAAGAATTACATCATATATAAATACACAAATTTAAAAAAAAAAATGTTATAATTGTCTTTTTGAAAGCCTAATGCACTATGTACACAATATTTCATTAGTTTTTTTATTTTATCTAATTTTTTCGCTAAACACACTTTTAGTGATAACCGGTGTAATGTGAATAAATACATTTCACACAACAACTCTTATATATTTTTTGTTGGTTTTCCTACAGTTATATATTGTTTTTTTTTTAAACATGTGGTTAACAGGCTGAGTATCACATTGATTTTAATGTAAAATTATTTTGTCACGATATTGAATATCTCGGAATTTTTACATATTACCACGAAATCCAATTTGTAATTTCAAACGGCTGTCTATATAAAAACACTGTTGTATTGGGTTCATTTATTCGTTCTTTTTTTACTACTAAATTCATTATTTTACAGCCCGATCGGTTTACTAACCGATTTGTTTCGGTGTATTTAGCACAAAAATACGGTTCGTTTTTTAAAACATTTAAATTATCGTTTCGAATTCAATTTTTTATGTTATTCATCTAAATATTTAATTAGAGGACATACTTTTGCAGTGCATGCGATACAGTAACAAAACAATTAAAAATATATTTTTCAAAGTATATCCATATGAAATTATCAACATATGGCATACAATATGTTTTAGCAAAACTATTTCTAAAATACGAAATATTTCATTTATTTTATGAAATTATTTATTTTTTTATGGTTACTTAAATACGTGTACGTTCCAAAAATTTTCATAAAGTCAACACCCACCCTCCCCAAAAAAAAAAATTACCCGATCAACAAATTGTAATATGATCATTTTCCCACAATTTGTATATTTGTATTGGAACGGAATGAAGACACTACTCAGAACCGTCCGATATCGTTTTTCCATCGATAACGGACCAAAAGTTATAATGATTTGAAAATAATTTGCAAGTATATTAAATGAAAAAACGGTATTTAAGGGATTTTAAAGTATCGTTGTCGGTTTACGCGTCGTCGATTTCCTGTGAAATTTTAAGTGAAAATGAGGCATTCCAATATTCTCTAACGAAGAACGTAAATTATGCGTTTGGCGATGTCGTAATTAATTTTTTTTCTTTAATAATAATAATAATAATAATAATAATAATAATAATAAATGCATTATAAAATATGGTGTACACGCTATAAATTTTATCAATAAAACCACGAACATTCGATAAAAATTCTACAGATATTAGAACGAAAAAATATTAAAACGAATTCCGAATTTAAAAAAAAAAAAAAAAATACATAAATTATAAGGTTTTTTTCTCTTTTTATATAGGCGGGTAATATTGGATATTTCACTAAAAACATTTAACCGATTTTTAGGATTTTCGAAACGCGCAAACAAATGTAACGTATATTTTACTATGTATCGTAACTGATCTTTCGGAAATTCATTAGACTATTATACTCTTATATGTGTGAAAACATTGTGGATTCACGTTCGATTCGGTAAACCGGTCCCCCTCCATGTCCCTACGAAATTCGCTTATAATACGAGTATAACGATATAAAATAATTCGAATTAAATTTTTATAAAAAAAAAAAAATAATAATAATAATTAATGAAAAACCAAAAATCCGTTAGATAATATTGTATACGAGTATGCAAGTGTGAAACGTGAGCGTAATCGGGATTAAATAGTTGATGGGGGGGGGGGGAGGGAAGGCGGTCTATTGACTGCCACTGTATTTGAAGATAAACGAGAGAATCCGATATGAGCGGCGTAGACAATTTTCAAATAAGAGATGTCAAGAGAAGGAAAAATCATTACGTTATAATACGCGTTTATACGTTTACATCATTCCCCGTATAATGTAGAAAAATCGTCGGGATTTTTAAAAAAGGATTCGGTCGATAACGTTCAACGGTCCCTATAGTAACGTTTTCTAAAATAATCCCGAAACGCATAAACGTGTCGTGTAAAAACATACTATAGTGCCGTTCGCCGGGCATTTTTTCGATTTTCGAACGAATCCCGGAAAAATTAAAACGAAAGTTTACGATACACACACAATTGTTATAAATCGATTTTCTCTCTCTATTTATATATAATATATATTTATATATACGTTATAATATTTTTATATACACAGACACACACGAAATGTGTTTAAAACGAACAATTCTCCCGGCCGACTGTTTCGCGCGAGACGTGACTTAAATCCGTTTCAGGATTTAATATAAATCTTCGGAGCTCTTCGCGCTTCTTCTCCTCCCCGGAATAAGGGATGTATATATATATATATATAAACACAAGGTTTGTAATTAATTGTGACGGTCTCGCGCCTCCCGGTCGTATCCTTCGGGATCGAAGACTCCCTCTCGCCTTCATAAACTCCTCTGGTCCCGCGTACGACGACCGAACGGCGGGGGTTCGATATTGCCAGGCGCCGCGTGATGAGATTTTCTATATTTGTCGAGCCCGGTCGAGGGGGAAATAGGCAAACACGTTTCGGCCCGGACTAAATCACGAAACCAATCAAAAACCCGCCGAAAATCTATTATCACTCTCTCTCTCTCTCTCACACTTTTTCTCTCTTTCTCGCACTTTAAAATCTCTGTGTACATATATATATATATATATATTTATATTTGTACCGGAGTGCTATCGTCGACGGTCGGAAAGCAAATTGTTCTTGTAAGTGACAATTTAGACAATTTTCGCGGAAAGCGATTTTCGATTACTCTGCGGGAAATCGCTCACGGTATACCAATTAATTGTATAAGTATCAAAAGTTATTACGTCAACGAGGTGGTGATCCGGTCGGCGTTCCGGAAGGAAGAGTCGTGTTTTCTGTGTGAACGTTTTACGTGCACGCTGGCGTCGAAGCCACGAAAAAAAAAATTAAAATATAATAAACTAACGAAAATTATTACATGCCAATACCAAATACACGTAACGCGTTTGAGTAACAAAATAGAATGAATAAAAAAAAAACGCTTTTGGCGAGAGCGCAAAATGTCCCATTGTCGTCCACGTATTGCAAATGCGCGTCTCTGACTATAACGTCAAACGATAATGAATTTAGGTGGCATTCTTTTTTCTTTTTTTCGTCTTAATCTGTTTATTATTATTATTATTATTATAATTGTTTATACTATTATTTCGGAATAAAATGTTGCCGCGGACAATTTGTTTTTATTTTTTCGCTCCGATCCCTCAGCCATATAACGACGCTTGTCATTGTCAGCATCCCGGGACGGTTTTTAATTGCGTCCCGGACGCTAACGAGTGCCCATTGAAAATTTCCCCCCCCCCACCATCGTTTGTCGCGCGTGGTAATATCCCCCCCGGCCCTGTCGCCGCCACACACCTGCGCGGTTTTCGTCCGATGCGCGCTCGCACGTCGCACGTCGCACATCGAGAAAAAAACTACGCGAGCTCCGCAGCAGGTCCACCGGCTTAACGACCCGACATTATGTTTCTGTGACGTATAGAATAATAATAATAATAATATAATATTACCGTTATTGTCTACATATCGTAATATGTGTGTGGACCCGACATTACGGTGATATTATAATAACGATATTATCGTCCGGTCCGAGACGTCGTGTGCCTGTGCCGCGGATGCGTAAACTCGCTTCTTCCTGTATGGATTGGTGTCAAATAAAAAAAAACATACGCGCCTATTGCATTTCACGTTAAAAAAATATAAAATTATTGCAATAAATTTCGTTACTTTATAACGGTATGTCCCTAACGGTATGTCCCCGAAATCATGCGGTGGATTTTTTTTCACCCCGCAGCGGCTCCCTCTGCGTGTTTTCACGACATTTCTAATGACTCCCGAAAAATTAACAAAAAAAAAAAAAAAAAAAAATCGTATCTACCATAAATGTATGTGGAAATTTATCGTACATATATAATATATTACGATAATTAAAAAAAAAAAGAAAATATTATAATTAATATGCGTGTTTTATATTATTTTTAATAAAATAAATCGATAAAATCCATTAAAATTCCATTATCGCGCGGTATTATTAATATTAATATTATTATTATTATTAATATTATTATTATTATTGTTATTATTGTTATTATTATTTCTGTTTTCCCGTTCCGTGACACACGGGGCTTCGTTGACTGATTTGCACGGTGCCGCCGCAGCCGGGAACCGCGACGCACACTTTGAATTGAACCGGATCTGTCATAATCTGTAAACACAAATAATATAATAATTTTTTCTTTTTCTCTACGTAGTCGAACAAAAACACTTCAATAATAATAATAATAACGTACCTATTATTAGGAAGGAAACCAAAAGTTTTTCGTTATTAAAAAAATAAAAAAATCATTCGCAATTCTTTTTATAAAGCTGGTATCAGCCGATATCCCGAGAATCAATCAATTTGTGTGCGCCACTGAGCACGCGTACAGTGAACGAAGGTCAATCGCACGCTTGCATTGCTTTTCCGATCCGACAGTCCGTTTTGAAAACAAATTTATTTCTTCTGACGAATTTCTAATACGTATTTTTATTATTATTTTTTTTTTTTTGACCGAAATAAGAATTATAAATGAACGTTCGTATACAGGTGCTACAGTACAGTACGATATTATTTTAAACAATATTAGTACGCCGCGACATTGTGGAAACGGTGGAATTAAAACGAAATCCCATTTCGCGTTCGTTATATCGGATAAAATGATTTTTCGCGAAAAATCGGATATAACATATTATTATTATTATTATTATTATTGTCTCACACAATGGCGTAGTAAAAATGAGGGTCTCAGTCCCTAGGACAGAAGACATATCGACGGTATATATATATTTTTTTTTTTATGTTTCGTATTAACAATATTACTACTAATGATTATATTGGTCGTGACACGTGAACAGAGTATACACCATCGCGTTCGTGATAGCGTAAACAGTTTTATTTATGATTACGATGTCGCCGGGTAACCGATGCATTTAGCAGAGATGAACAAGTTTTACCTTTCCCAATCGTTTATTCCCGAGCCACGGTATGAGACTAATCGCGTAGCAGTACTGTTCACTGCTACAACTGTAGTTCATTTGTATAAATGTTTTATCACGTTTCGTTTTTTCGTGTGAATATATATATAATCCGCGTCGACTCCAATTCCCGGGGAACGGAGAAAACTTCACAACGAGAAACGGAAAAATTCGTTTTAACCACCTGCAAATATAAACGAATGATTTAAAACAATATCGGAAATGCGTATACTACTCTATTAAAAAAAAAAAAAAATACATATTTAATTCTTTTTTTGTTTTTCGATGACTATCTATTTGTATACAAAAAATAAAAAATATTGTTGCGACACGCATAAAGTATCCCACATAATTTTTTTTTTTTTTTTTTACGAATCGATATTTCGCGTTAAATTCTCTTTACATCTCTTTTTTTTTTTCGGTGACGGTTTCATTCAATGACAAGCGTACCACCGTTCTTTTAACGGTACACCCCATACCAAACGTCTGCGCACGTCTCTATAATATGTAATGACGGTAAGTAAATTATTACGTTTGTGCGAAGGGCCTCGAATCCGTGCACGCAGGTCTCCTCGTCTAGTCAAGTACGCCGAACCCGACACCAGTGCTTCACACGATACGTATTTTTATATTTTATTTTATATTACGTACGATCGTCGTATGCGTGCAATGGTTACACGAAATCCGTCCGTTTTTCCGCACCATATTTCCGCGGTGTTCTCGGATTTCGCGATACATATATTGAAAATTCAATAGCTTTCGCCGAACATTTCGTTTTTTACGAAATTACGTTTTTCCAATATCGGGTTTTCGAAGCAAATATTCCACAACCGCGATGTGTATTCGTCACGCACGAAACGATTCTCCATACGTGTATATGCGACCACGGCAAACGGTCCGTCGTGGAAATTTATTACTGTACAATATTACAATGCTATGCGATATGTTTGCAAACGAATTCCAATGTGTGCGTATCGGTGCTCAGCGTTTTCAAACGGCGGAGGAGATAATAAAATGTTATATGAATTCAGTGATTGGAACAGAATCGAAATGTATCGGTTTCCAACCGAAATGTAACAGCGATCCTATAAAAATTATTCTTTTCTTCATATACTTCATTGCTGGAACGTAATTGATATTTAAAAGTACGGATTTTTTCTTTTTGGTTTTCTATTATTAAAAACTACAATGAATAATGTAGTCTCTATAAATCTATACTATCGACAAATTCAAAACAGTTTTTTTTTTCTTATATGTTTACATAGATTTGTATTATTTTAATGTTATCGCGTTAAATCCGGGTACATTCTATTGTATGATGTACAAATAGTTTAAATATTTTCCATTTCATAGGATATGTCATCAATCGTCGTATAATTTTAATAATAATTATAACGATAACGATAATAATAAAGTAAATCGAGAACAAGAATAAATATTATAGCAATTCAAAATGTTATAGTGAAATGAATTTTAATTAATCAACTTTATACGGTGTTAAATTTTTTTTTTTATTTTAAAATTAATTTTTTGTCGAATATAAAAAGAAAAAAAATTATAAAAGGATCCAGTACCGGTAACAAATGAAACTTAAAAATGTTATTAATAATCAAAACCGAAACCGAAAATATCGTTATAATTATACCGAGTTAAAGGGACCAATTGACGTTTACACTCGTATTTTGGTGCGGTGCTGTACGTGCGTTGTGGCTATCGTCCGCAACGCGCGAAATTCTCGTTTTTATTATGGCAAAAATAAATATGATTTTACACTGTATTTGACCACACATTGTAATTATTGAAAAATCGTCTCAATCTCACGATTACGTCATCCGTTTCGGATAAACGGATTTCGATTTTCAATTTTTCCGTTAGGACGATTTTCCCTTTATAATATCATAAATTATAAATAATAAATCTATAATATACATTTTCACGAATAAAACGCCACTGATATCGTTGAAACCGAGTGACATTTCTAATCGTGAAAATTATTGAAAAACAAATTAACGACGTTCGCGTGTTTTGCAACTAATCAATTTAATACGTATTACAATTATCACCGTAACGTGGAAACGATTGTTTTCCGAGCATTTCTTTTTCGTCCCCGCTTAAATAATATCGTTCGTTTCGTTTTAAAAGACATGGTGCGGTAATGTTATTATATACCATATTTTTGTACGTTATATTGTAAATTACAATTGTACGTTTTCTCGCAGTATTAAATTCTCGGGCTCGTTTAAATTCCGTTTTCCTTCGGCGAGTTTAATAATTATAATCTACCATTGATCTATCTCTACAGCGCGCAGCAATATACGTATTTATTTTAGCCCCCCCCCCAATACAATCGAACTTTTTTCTTCTTCAAAACAAGTGTATATTAATAATCGGTGTTTATTTGTTTATGCGTGAAAACAACGGCGATTCCGTCCGTCCAACGGCCAAATATCAATACATTGAATTGTACGATTCGAAATGAATTCACACGATTTTATATACTATTTGTACTGGAATTTAACGGGAAGAATGTTTTCATTTCATACACATTTCATAAAATGTCTTTTGACAATAAAGTCGATGTTATTAAACCCCCGGGCCCCCATAACGCATTGTGACTTTGACAAAAAGAAAACGTTTCGTATCGATAAGTCTGATGTAAAAATATTTTATAAAATATTAATTAAAAACAATATTATATATATTTTTATTATAAAATTCCGTACACAAAGAGAAAAAAAGTTAATTGTAATTTTAGTTTGAAAAACAGAGTATAATTTTAGGCCTTATTTTGCTGTTATCTAGCAAAAAAAAAAAAAAAACGATTGCTATTTGTAAGTTTCTGAGAGACCGCGTTACATTTTCGGTAGATTATTAATAGTAAAAATTATTGTTTTAATTTTTATTCCGTTCGAAATAATAGTATTTTTCTACGGCAACTTTTAAGTCATTTTCAATTGGAAAAAACAATATTTGTGGCCATTTAGGTTATCAGTCGTCGACACACAATGTTCATTCTCGGTCCTATACATAAAACGTCTTGAGGTCAAAAATCAAATCGTACACGTAATTTATTTTATACATCAAAATCTGTATAAATGTGTGTATGTACGAAAATAACGGTTAACAAAGCAAAAGATAAAAATATTTCGAAAAGGAAGAGGACTGGAGGAAGTTTGTTAAAAATTTAATGGTGCTCCATTGCTCCACTTCGATAACAATATAATTTTAATAACACATACATACCGTCGTTCAATCGTCGACACGGTATATGTAAAATATTATTTATTTTTACTGATTTTTCCGTAATTTTCCTGTTTTCTATTTCATCACTGAACGACGAACATTTATTTAATGTTGCGACTACAGTATGTACTAAATAATTTACCAATCTGAAATTTTATATAAATTATACGCAATTAAAAGAAAAAAAACGACGGTTGAATAGTTTTCTCGATAGACGAAAAACAGCGTTTTACTTTTGAAATTAAAAAAGTTCTCGATTCTCATTTTCCACCTATAACACAACATCGAGGTCTAATTCATTATCTATACATATTACATTTCTAAATAATTGTTTATTAAATTTTACTTGTTTGTTAAATAAAATCCATGTTTTTTTTAACATTATGTAATCTAATATTATTTTAATACGTTGAAATTTAAAAAAGACAATTTTTAAAACCGCTTTGCCAGAAGAAAAAAAAAATTAAAAATACACCACTGGACATTATACATCGGTAGCACAAGCATGACTATACCCATTCCTATGTATCGGAATAAAAATATTTCCGTCTAAATGTAACAAAATATTTTTAAATTAAAAGTTCCAACCGAACTAAACTTTATTATATTTATTAATCGTCGTACATGATGTATAAAATAAAAAATGTGTAATACTTTTCGTAAACTCGTATCCAAACAACTATGCAATTGAAAAATATATCATAGATTCTCTTATGAATATATTGCGAGTTAATTTTAAACATTTATATTGGCGCGAGAGAAAAATAAATAAATCTCTTATTTCCTTTATAAACTCCATACAAACATTCTAATATTATTAAAAAAATATATAAAATCTATACAAAAAAAATAAAAAATATATGTACAATAAATTTATATATGTTGTGTATGCGGTATGAACAAGAAATCGTGATTGAAGAAAACCGCTCGTCGATGGGACCCCAATGGGATTAGTTTGTATTTACGTTAAAAGGTCACTGCACGATTCTCGAGTTAAGGGAGTCGGTGTTCGTAATGAAAACTAAATAATAAAATAAATTCATCGCTCTCCCCAGAATCTAAGAAACGAACGCAATAAATAATAAAATATCGGATAAACAATTAGGAATGTTAAATTTCAGTGGGTTTCAATCGAAAAAACAGAATTCATACATGTAGCACTTGTGAATAAATATTGAATTAAGAAATATAGCCAATAAAAAAGAAAGGGAAGAAGTTCGAATCATATTAAAAATATATATATATATATAATATAATAATCATATTTTATTTTCGATTTTATATTATATAAAAAAAAAAAACTATTAACTTACAAACCTCTCTACGCAGTTTTCAATCTAACGATTTCTTTGCAACAATATTCATGCGTCTTTGTCATCGGTCTTCCTCTTCATTTCGTGATACGAATTATATTCTTGATCTCCTATAATCCGACTTATGTGTAGTAATCATGGTCATTCCCCGTGGTTTTTTTCCATTTATACCATTCCATCCAATATTAGTCGTAGCAACCCTTCGTGTCTAAGAATACGATCTATTCGCATTCGTTTTCGCCATTTCTCTCCACTTCTCCATTATGATCATCTTTACAAAACCCTTATTAAAATTTCTTCGTTTGTAATCCTATCAGTCCGGCTCATCTCTAGCAGCATTCATCTGTAGCACCACATTTCGAATGTCTTTGAACTCCCCTTTTCTTACTTAGCAATAAACAGTCCAAGTCTCAGCATAACGCTTCAGACGTACGTTTTTAATGAGTCTTTCGTGATACGTTATGCGATCGATCAATATAATACACAATATGAACATTCAAAAATGTTGGTATGGAATGCAGAAAGTACGTATTTTCTGTGGTATGAGTCCATAGGAGAGACGGATGTGGAGAAGATCAGAAACAATATAAACGAAGAGACATCACTTCTGCATCACTCGCTTCAACCATTAATCGCGACCAATTTCGTTTAGCAATACACTGTTTTATGTATCGAATTCGGCCGGTCGAAATTTCGTTAAATTACATTTCGCGGTTTTACGACTCCCCTAGACCCGAACACATCTTGCCGCCACCGCTTAACGAACAGCAATTGAGTTGTTCAATGAACACACATCTATAATATATTATGAAGTCGTGTTAATGCCGTCATTAAAGTTCACGATACTACGATATATATATTAAATAGTAAAGTGAATGTTTATCCGCCGAACCTTCCACCCAATCGAGCGCCGTTAACGTTTCGTCGAACCGGAGAATTTACCTCAACACGTTACGCTTTTAAACATCGCTCGTGCAAGCATTTTTGGAACATTATTATTTTATGCTGTTGTCTCGCGCGTTTATGTATATAATGCATTAAACGTTATTCGATTTCCTATCGTTATAAATAAATAAATCGTAATACGTATATTAGGGTGTCCGTTAATTTACAAATATTTTCGGACTAACTTCGTAAGCCCCTAAATTTTTTCCTTTTTATAAACGAATACTTATCCTAAAATTTGGTGATGATTACTCACCCCTTTCCCGTGCCGCCGAAGGGTTGAAAATTGGCCAAAGAGGGTAGTTTTATAGTTTTTCGAGTTTAATTCAAAAACTATGTCACTTGTCATAAAAATGAATAGAATCTTAATTATAGATATTAATATTGTCTTTAAAAATGATTATTACACGATTTTTTATAAGTCTATTATTTTTCAAGAAAAATAATAAAATATAACATTTTTCATTTATTTGACAAATTTGAATTTTTTGGGGTTTTTAAATATATTTGACGAACGGTTGAAGATATGAAATAATATCTCGATTAAAAATTATATATTATTTAATTTTCTAAAAAAAAGTTCATTAGTAAAAAATGTATAGGATTTACTGTTTTAATGTTATCCCATGTTAACCCATTACTTAACTTTGAAAATTCATGTTTTTTGAAAATTATATTTATTTATCAAATGTATTTAATTACATAGAACCTATAGAAAACAGATTTATATATTAAAATGACTACTAAAGTATGCTTTAAAAAAAGGTTAATTGCATTTTGTACAAAATAACATAAATATGAAAAAAATACAAAATAATACGTATTTTCGAAAATTATTAAAGGTTTTCTTAATATATATTATATAGTATTCCTTGAAACATGAAATTAGTTTTTTTAAATCTTAAAAATCTTAGTTATAAATTGTTTTACAAAACAACATTAGATATTATAACAACTGATTTTATAATTTTTACTTTAATACATTTTTTTTAGCGTCCCTTTAGTCGTATTCGGAAAAGATTGTCGATGAGCCTGAACACATTGTAAAACATATTGTTGCTGTTCCTCATTTGTTGTCAAGATATTATTAAAGTCTTGTGCAAGTTTCACACTCCTCTCTGCTGTATTTTTGGTATAGTTTCAATTGAGGCACGGGATCGTCTTTCGTCTTCTGCAATTTTTCATTTTCTGGATCGCTCTTCCTTCTGTGAAGTTTTCATATCAATGTTCCCAAAAGAACCGGGTCGATCAGGTTGTCGTTGTTGTATTAGAAATTGTCTATCTTCTTCTATTTTAATGATCTCAATTGCGTCTACACGTGCAATATCAAAAACATTGTTTAAATCATCAACAAATTTTTTTTCTCGTTCACGAAACATCTTTCCTACTCTGTTTGCGTTTTTTTGAAGAGAACGCCATTCTTCATATAAATTTAATAGTTTGTTGACGCAATGTGACTCATATTTTATTGGAATCCTAGCCTTAATCCAAAAAATTATACATTCACGTATGGTTAGATTCGCTGCTTCTCGAACAGATAAATTAACACGACGAATATTAAAAAATAATACCTGAAAAACTTGACGTTTAGATGGTAGTTTTGCTCCATGAATTTGTGACTCAATATTACCAACTAAAAAATGCGGTCGTCACTTCTAAGGCACACAGTCATTTTAATAAGTAAAAGTATAGGTAGGTAATAAAAAAGAGAAATATTAATTTTTATTGAAGAAATAAAGTTACAATATGTAATGTGCACGAATACTCGAATACTGTACATATAATATGATATATAAGGATATTTTGTTGGAGCGTTTTCAATTTTTGTGTTTGTAGGGACCTGTCATAACATGTTGAAATTTGCGTTCATAAGGAAATTTATAATCACGGCCGCAATTATTTGTTCCGTTTTAACATAAAACCAAGTGTAACATTAAAACATTAAATCCTATACATTTTTTACTAATTACCTTTTTTTTAGGAAATTAAATAATATATAATTTTTAATCGAGATATTATTTCAAATCTTCAACCGTTCGTCAAATATATTTAAAAACCCCAAAAAATTCAAATTTGTCAAATAAATGAAAAATGTTATATTTTATTATTTTTCTTGAAAAATAATAGATTTATAAAAAATCGTGTAATAATCGTTTTTAAAGACAATATTAATATCTACAATTAAGATTCTATTCATTTTTATGATAAGTCACATAGTTTTTGAATTAAACTCGAAAAACTATAAAACTACCCTCTTTGGCCAATTTTCAACCCTTCGGCGGCACGGGAAAGGGGTGAGTAATCATCACCAAATTTTAGGATAAGTATTCGTTTATAAAAAGGAAAAAATTTAGGGGCTTACGAAGTTAATCCGAAAATATTTGTAAATTAACGGACACCCTAACGTATATACATACGCGCGCTCTAGGCAAATTGTACGGCGATAAAATTAAAAAACGAATGGAGAACCGACAATGATCGCGCATTACCGCGCGTGCAAATACCGCGTTTTTACGCGCTGACGATTTCTCGTTTTATATTTTTCCGTTTACCCGTAGAAAACTGTTGTCTTTTAAAATACAAATTCTCATTGTAAATCGGTGTTTAGTTAAAGAATTAGGAAGTTTTTTTTTTTTTTTTTAAATAACTCCATTTATTATACATTATGACTAATATAATGTCATAACGACACCCGTCTGTTTACGCGTCATTTCTATTTTGGTCAGTAATTACTATAAAACGACTTGTGATTAAACCGCACAATATTGAATTTCAATAACTGCAATACGATAATTTCAAAAGTTTAGAAAATTCCGTATATCTTACAATTTATAGAAGTTTAAAACGAGACGACCGTAATAGATATTGTATACATGTAGGCTTTGTACAAAAAAAAAAAAAATTAAAGATATTAAGATTTTAATAAGATGGTCATAAAATACGATAAAAAAAAAATGATTCTAATTTTCAAAAATTTCGGAATTGAAAACTTATTAGATTTCTTTTTTTTTTTTTTTTAATAGAAAAATCCATATCTGACGACAATCGATGAGAAATGAATTTCACAGAAAATTCATTGCTCTAACAATTATTGCTAAAATATTTTTATACTATTTATTTTACGTGTTATTAAAACTAATCGATGGCTTGGAAATCAGGTAATTCTCATTTTCCTAACGTAACCCGAGATATAATATCGATTACACGGAATTTACAATAATTAAGGTTTTACAATTTAAATGCTATTCGGTAAACAATCATTTTTCAAACGCGTCCACGTGGTTTCAGAGGAATTCGATGACATTTTTTCGGTTTTGACGACAGAAAATATACTACTATAAGTATATAAGTAGGTGCGCGGAATTTTATTATTAATAATCATTGCAAATATTCGAGTACGATTAATTATCTATATATGTATATAGGTACTAAACAATTGTTAATCGCTCACCAGCAAGGGAATCGTAACGTACAGCGCTCGGGATTCTATAGAATTTGTTAAAAGTAATAGTCGAATAATGCAGATAAAAATAACAGACATAACCATATAATTATTTTACGCATCATTGATTCCTCTAAGTATACAATTTTATATTTTATGAGTTTTAGATTTTTAAAGCTGTTTTTCCAGTTCTGATGTTAAAAGAAAAAACAATTTTTCTTTCCTAAATATATTAAATATTAAATTTAAATTATTTCGTAATTTTTAATAATCACGTCAATTCTAGTTTCAAAAAGGTAAAAGAATTATTCTCATTGCTGTTCCGTTGAATCTGTCACATATTAAAATCTTTATACACCTTATAGTCGAAGGGAAACGAAACGTGTAATATTTACGTTTGTTTTTATTAACGTACGTCATAATAGTATTCATTTTGTTACATAACCGATGAGAAATATTATAAACAATTATTATGTAACGGTTTTTCGATTTTTTCGTTTTTTTCTTTTTTGTTTGACTTTTGTACTACACATTATCATTTCGAATACAACTCGTGCACAATGTGAAATAAAAATGAAACGATTTTAAAAACGTAACAACGCGTCTCGCGTAGTGACGCGCAATATTCAGTTGCGTTTAATTACATTGCCGAATTAAAATAAAAGTTTCTACATTAATCCATAGCGTATATATATATATATATATATATATATATATATATATATATAATAATTCAATTTGTTTTAGCTGCGCGAATAATATAGTTATTTAAAAAGAACAAAAAACATTTTTACGTCTTCGCTGAAATAAAACGAAACCTTACGGAAAAGTTTTACTTAATACACATTAAATATAGGCATCATTAGCGAAAATGATAAGAATAAACAATTATTAACTCGGACCTTTGATCTGTAAATACAGTAAAAAAAAAAAAATATATATATATATATATAAAATGAAATGTCACCGTTACAAAACGATGATGGGAGAAATGTTAAAAATAATACTATACGCTTTATTGAAAGCACTGGAAATCGGAATGTTTCCTCCTTCTCGAAAGCAATACGCGTTTGCGAGCATTCGATTTGTTTTCGGTTTTATACGGAGTATAATATACACACACACACACATATATATACGTTAAAACGGCTTTGTTTCGGTATATCCCGCAGTGAGACGTTCTTACAATAAAGAAGGATTTTTTTTTTTTTATGACATACTTTATCATGTTGATACGCTGGCAACTATTCGAGCGAAACAAGAGTCAAAAGTGACACACCGTAACAAGTAGAAATAAACTGTTTTGAAATACACTCGGTATATAATACACACACACGAGGTATTGTTATTTTGGCAAAAAGACTACGTTTTCGCGGTGTGATATTTTATTTGGGATATAAAGTTTTTCGAAAAACGCATACGCCCGCGCGTTTTATTCGTAATAAAATTATGACGAACGTCGACTTCGTGCCGCGAGCACACGTTCTCAGTACACTGCTTAACTGTATACGTTTCGTAGCGACTTTACTCAAAAAATATTGAAACAAACGCGCAACACCGCGAGGACGGGACGAGTTAAACGTTGCGGGGCATCGAGCCGAATGACTGTTATCGGTTGTTTAAATAATTGAATTTAACGTCAAGTTAATTCATACGAAGACGTTTGAATCGCGTAAAAATTATAATGCATAATATTTGTTTGATATTACCTTAAAAGGTGTCATCGGAAAAAAGTGCAGAATATTCCGAGCCGTCTCATGCTTTCATTCTTTTTCCATAGTCGTTACTAATAATAATGGTAAACGATTTTTTAATTTTAACTTATATTCAATTAGATTTTTTTTTTTATAAATAAACATAATTAGTTTGATTTTAATAGAAGAAAAAAAATAATTAAAGGAAACTTTTTACTTATATTTTTTATAGTGGCTCGGCGATCCGAATGATTTAAATAACTCGATTTAATACTTTATAAGATAATTGAATAACCATCACTCGGCGGCACGTAATATTTGTGAAGATGAAAATTGGACACTTTTGAATTTACGTCGTTCAAGGAACGCTACACATCGACCGCTGCAAAGCAAAGAGCCATTTGTATTTGTAAATACGGCCCGAGAGTCCAAAAATGTTGCCGACCACTGTTATTAAAACGCATTTCGCCAAATTCAAATTCGGATTGGCTTTTAAAAATATTTTATTTCATATATACACGTGTTCACTATATCTGTTGTTGGTGAAATTTCTATTCGTTTTGCCGATAGTAAAAATGTATTACAACTACGCGTTAGTTTGTAAATCGCGGGACAATTTAAATTTGTTAAACACATAATTGGGAGTCATGAAAGAGATGGGGCGACGATTATCGAGAATTCTTACCGCGAAGCCGCAATCGTAAGCCAAACATGCGTTTCTATAATATATTGTAATATTGTGTTATTACGTCGTTTGCAGAAATTTCAAAATTAATTCCGAAAGTGTGTGCTGTGCGTTATAATATATTTTACAGGTATTATTACGCGTTATGTTCGTCGTGTACACACACACACACACACACACACACACACACACACCATACACGCGTATAGCGATACACTTTATTTCTATAATAATATAATAATATTATTATGTTTGTCTGGCGCTCGCGATATTTCGGCTATTAAACGAATATATCCGGATCGGCGTTTAATATAAAGTACACATACATAGGGTTTGTGTGTATAAACGGCGAGAAACCGTGTGTTTATAATTAATATTATTATTATAATTATTATTGTTATTATCGATAACATTAAAACGTTATACGCTCGCCTCGTGTAATAGTTGCACACAACGTGTTATACAGGGTGCGACAATATTGTGCCGTTTGAGTTTACGAATCGAACGCACCTGTAGTCGAAAGAGGAGAATGAATTTTATTCGAGAACAAGATAATATGATTTTACGACGTGAAATCTCGAGTCATAAATAACGTTTTGCTTCAACGTGACCTCAAAACGTTCTTTTCTACACAGTTAGCAGAATCGTTGTAAACGCTGGGCGTAGGCGCATTGAGTCCCAAATAAAATTATCCTGTTTTACAAAAGCGGTAAATCGAGTCTGGGAAGTACAAATGAAAGCGGCGAATTTCGCCCGTGTATACAAAATTAAAACGGGTAAATTGAATGAATTGTTTAGTTGTGGATATTACGCCTGGACTGCCTGCAAAGGAAAACATAAAATTATTGTTCACGGATTACAATGTCTTACAAACATATACATGGCGCCGGATTCTGTATTTCCTATTTAATAACTTTGGTTCCATCAAATCGCATAACAAAGGGTTGCGAGTGATTTCACGCGAAGATTTATAGTGTTTATTTGTACCATACGTCCAAATGTCTTGATTTTTTATCGATGCACTCAAACAAATAAAATCAAATACTATATATATATATTTATTTATACAAATAAAATGTAAAGAAATGTGAAAGAAGTCATTTTTTCCTTCATCATCACTATCACTACTATCCAAGGTCGTAATCAGCATAAGCTTTTAGAGGTTTGGGGAGACAGAGTATAAATATGAAATAATATAAAAATAATAGAATATAAATCGTTAAATTTTATTTCAAGGAAAAAATTTCGAGGGGGCGTTTGAACTCTAAACCCCCTCTGGATACGGCATTGCTTATACCTATATATATATATATATATATATCAGAGATAAAATATCACCTTCCCATTCTACAAAATTATCAAAATTTCTATCAACAATTACATGCGCGTGATTGAAATGTGTGTACCTCGTTAAAAATGTATTGTCTCTGTTAGTCGTTCCCATTTATCGTAGTTTTCATCAGAAATTTATAATTCATTATAAGGATTATTTTCAGTCGAAACTCTGATTTTGTAAAACGGTTGACAGCCGTTGGAGGTGACAAATAATCGCAGTGATAAATTTAACTCTGTATTAAATTGAGACGGGAAAATTTGAGATATCGAAATCTAGTCTGATTAATTTTTCGAGTCGAGGCGAAAAGCAGAGTCTGAATAACAAATGAAAAAAAAAACCACCGAAACGCGCTGTCACTTTCTGAAGTCTCCAATTACCAAACGGGTTTCGATTTTATTTTTTTTTTTTTGGAAATAAGAGAGTCTGTTAACAGATGGCTATTGACCAGATTCTCAATTTCTTTTTTTTTTTTTTGCTTAGTCATAAGGAACTTTCAATCGAAATTTACGATTTGTCAATTTTTCGCAATTAATAATTTATCAATTTTATAAATAAAAAGGGAAAGTCGAAAATCGAATTAACAGCCCGAACCCGCCCGTTTCGCCGCGACCGATTCGCCGCGACCGTTTCGCCGCCGACCTTTTCGCCGACGGACTATTCGCCGCCGACCGTTTCGCCGACGGACTATTCGCCGCCGACTTTTTCGCCGCGACCGTTTCGCCGCCGAACTTTTCGCCGCCATACACATGGAAAAAAAACATCTAACATACTGTTAACTGTATATTACCTATATTTACTGTATATTACTGTATAATATCAGTACTTTCATAATGAAATATTTTAGAAAGATTTTTTTTTAAATGCTTAATAGAATTTTAATTATTTATACAAATTATATTATAATTTTAAAATCATTTTAAATATTATTTTATACATAAATTGTGTTCAAATCAGGGTTGGAAAAAACGTTTAAAAAGGGTGTTTTTTTAAAGTGTTTTAAATATGTTTAAAACATATTTTTTTTCAACTTGTTTTAAAAATACTTATTTTTAAACAAACTTTTTTATTGCAGGTCTGTAATAATTATACTAATAGATTATTATGGCTCAAAATTTCGGTAATCAAAAATCGAAGAACCATAATTTTATAATAAATATTTTGTATTAACCACAGAATATGTAGCATAATATAACTAGTTTAGCGTGTTAACATGTAGTAAGTTTCAACTATTTACGAATTTATATAATTTACAGACTATATTATAGTGTGTAAATTATATAAATTCGTAAATATTTGTAACTTGTAGTCGATAGGTATCAATAATAACTTGATACTAATATAAGACCATTGATTAATTACCAATTACCATTGATTAAGATCGTGTACTAAGTACTTGTGTCATGGTAATCATGGAGATAATATATTACATGTTATATAATAATATTACTGAATATTTAGTGTATTAAGATTCCTACTCAAAAATAATACATTAAACCAAGAATTCAATATTTTGTGTTTATTAGATTTGAATATTTTTATAATATAGATTTTTTAATTTTAAATTTACTAAAAACGTAATTTTAATCGCTGTTTTTGAATGTATGTTTAAAACAAGTGTTTTAAACGTTTTAAATAAAATCAATATGTTCTTTTCAGTTGTTTTAAACGTGTTTAAAACACGTGTTTTAAACATAACAACCCTGGTTCAAATTAGCTATAAATTGTCGTTCGTTATAACAGCTAATGTGAAAATATCTATATTTATCGAGAATTCCCATTGTTGTTGCGTCGGTGCCGCGTCGCGCCGTTATCAATCCATAAACAGCAAACGGCTTAATAATAATTATTAATAATAGTGTGGAGTGTGATTTTTCATTTACGTAAAAAGTGGTAAAATTTAAAAAATAACATGGACCAATATTCAACGGTAAGTGATTATTTAATAATAATTTATAATATTCTGTTGTATTATTTTTGTTTATCATTGTTGGCAACAGGGGCTAAGCAATTTTAGTTAGCGTATCTGTTTAGTGGACTGTATGTTTAAAATATATAAATCGCATAAATAACCCCTTTGGTTTAAAATAAATATTATAAATAAATAACCCTTTTAAGCAAATTGTACTATAATAATAAACGTATAAATTCACATCATTGTATATAGATATAATAATATAAATTTAATTCAAATACATATTCAGCATAACAATTGAACAATAAAACATATAAAATATAATATGACAATATAAAAATGATTTAATACGTACTCACGGATAACAATTCAAGACAAACTGGCCAGCTGCTTTACCTAATCCTATATAAAAATTAATAACATTCTCGCAAATCGGAATAAATATTGTAATAATACGCAGACACAGATCTTAAATATTACATATAATTTTGCATAATCGCGACTATTAGAACCGTTTAAACAATACAAAAAATATATACAAATTAGCTATTAGAGCCTTAAAGAGAGTAAATATAAATAACGTATTAGACGTTATTACAAAAAATGAACTACGACTTTTGAAACTATAGTGTATTCTACACGATGATTTTTACAAAACGTTTTTTGACTATTTTTACATACGCGATGAACAACAATAATACGTAATAATAAAGCGATTCGGAAAAAAATACTTATTGCACGCATTAGACGTGACTGCACCGACGGTGGTGTAACGACGACAACAAAATATACAAGTGGTATTGACCGCACACAATAATAACTATATTTGCAAAACATATAATAATAATTTAAATTAGGTAAATAACCACGATAATGAACGCGTATGAATAGGCAGCTCATTATCTCCACTGTGCGGTCGATCATTTTATAATTAAAAGTTTACGTTCCAACATTCTCCCCCCGTTGAAAATAATCATTTTCAACAGGATCGTGATTTGGTTCAGTAGGAAGTACACATAGTTTTACGGTAGGACGTTTTATTTCCAATCCAGATCCTAATCGAACAGTTGCAACCCTTATTATTCCGTCCTTTCCGGGATGTAGTTGTACTATTCTTCCTAATTTCCATTTTGTTGGTCGAGTACATTCATCCTTGATCACAACTATATCTTCAATTTTTAAAGGCGGTTTGTTTGTAGTCCATTTACCACGAACTTGAAGTTGAGGCAAATACTCATCCTTCCATCTTCTCCAAAAGGTTTGCATCAACGCTTGGACGTATTTCCATCGACGAAGGTTATTTACATTTTCTCCTTCCAAGTCAGCCTCAGGTGGAAGAGAAATTGGGCCACCTATTAGAAAGTGAGCAGGAGTGAGCGCTTCCAATTCTGAAGGATCGCTGCTCATTAGTGTAAGAGGACGTGAATTGAGACAAGCCTCTATTTGACATAAAAGAGTATTTAGTTCACCAATAGTTAATTTGGCCTCACCCATTATGCGAGTTAAATGGTACTTTGCGCTTTTAACGGCGCTTTCCCATAGACCGCCAAAATGAGGAGCAGATGGTGGGTTAAACCGCCATTCGATACCGTCTTGAGCAAGTTGAGGTACGGCTGCCTTAATATATGAATCTAATTCCTTTTGTACTCCAACAAAATTGGTCCCGTTATCACTGAATATAGTTGTGCATAATCCTCTTCGAGATGTAAAACGCCGTAGAGCTGCCAAAAACGCCTTACTTGACAAGTCTTCCACTGCTTCTAGATGTACAGCTCTCGTAGTGAAACACACGAACACCGCTATCCATGCCTTTATGCCAACCACTCGTCGTATGCCACTTTTTATAATGATAGGTCCTGCGAAGTCAATTCCTGTTATGGCAAATGGTCGCGCATATTGCACTCTTTGTTTTGGAAGAGGCGCCATTAAAGGTGCGTCAAATCTTGGTTGAGCCCGTTGACACCTTATGCATTTCAAAACTACTGAACGTGCTATAACTCGTCCTCTTAACGGCCAATACTTCCGACGAACTTCTGCTAATAAGGCTTGAGGTCCACAGTGTAATTGTTCTTGATGCCTTTGTTCAAAAATTAGTCTAGTCACCTTATGATTTCCTGGTAACACTATCGGATGCCTTCGTTTATATATTAAATTCGAATTGTCTAATCGACCTCCAACTAAAATTAAACCATCTTTCAGAAATGGATACAGGCATCTTAACTTACTTCGAGTTTTTAGCTCACCCTTGGCCATTAAAGACTGTATCTCCTCATAAAATTCATCGTTTTGAACTTGTTTCAATATACATATTTCAGACGTTCTTAATTCAAACACCGACAGATGGTCCTTGCTTGCGACTTTCCTGGTTCTTATATAATTAATGAATCTCTGCATCCAAGCGATACCTCGCTGAAGACGTACCCATGTAGAATAATACTGTATTAGTTCTCGAACTGGTTGTATACCAATTAATGTCAATTGAATTGTTCGCTGTTCTGGTATTTCGTGTGCATCTAATTTAACGAATGAATTTTGAGGCCAACAGTCATTGGAATTTGACAACCAGTTTGGTCCGTTCCACCATAGATTAGCATTCGACAAACCTTTAGCCTTAATACCTCGAGTTATAATATCAGCAGGATTTTCATTGGTGGAAACATAACGCCATTGCTTCCTATTAGTTATCTCTAAAATTTGACTAACACGATTCGCTACATATACCTTCAGTCGAACTGACTCAGCATTAAGCCAGCTAAGAATAATTGTAGAGTCACTCCAAAGATAACAACTATGACACTCAGTGTCCCATGCCTTTGACACCTTCTCTACTAATTGTGCTAATACTAAGGCACCATTTAACTCTAAACGAGGTATTGTAGCTCCTTTCAACGGTGCAACGCGACTTCTTGAGCACAATAACCTGGAATGCCATCTTCCATCAAGCCCTTGAGAACGTATATAAACGCAAGCTCCGTACGCCTCTTCGGAAGCGTCGCAGAACCCATGAATTTCTGTGAACTTGCTCATTTCACATTTTGCGCATCGCGGAATGGAGACATTTTTCAACTCTATTAACTCCGAATAATACTCTCTCCATTTCATTTGTATTTCATCAGACAGTGACGTATCCCAATCAGATTTAATTTGCCATAGTTGTTGGAGGAAGATTTTTCCCTTAATCAAAACTGGGGTGAGAAATCCTAGAGGATCAAACACCCTATTAAGATCTGACAATATTACTCGTTTTGATAACTTATCTTTCTTGGGATTAGACGTTACATCAAACCGAAACTCATCACTAAATGGCTTCCAAAGTAGACCCAGAGATTTTACAATATCCGTATCACCAATTTCTAACGCGAACAACGGGTCAATATTGGTATTGCCAATCTGTTTCAAAAGAGACGGGGAATTCGAGCACCATTTGCGTAATGGCAATTTAGCTGAATTCAGAATTGTAGATATATTTTGCTGAAGTGAAAGAATGCCTTCTTCTGAATTACTACCAGTCATTAAATCATCCATGTAGAAGTCCTCCTTTATTATTTTGCAAGCAACAGGAAACAGTTCATTGAATCTTTCCGCCAAAGCTGTCAAACATCGAGTAGCCATAAATGATGCTGACTTCGTACCATACGTAACAGTCAATAATCTGTACGTTTCTAGAGGCTCACTTGGAGAAGCTCTCCATAATATTCTCTGCATGTCGCAATCTTCCCTTGATACAAGTATTTGCCTATACATTTTTTCAATATCTGCTGTCAGCACATATTGATGCTTACGAAATCGACTTAATATGGTAAATACGTTATCTTGCAATACTGGTCCGCACATCAATAAGTCATTAAGTGATATGCCACTTGTACTCTTCGCCGATGCATCAAATACGACACGTACCTTCGTGGTTAAGCTGGATGACTTTATTACGGCATGATGGGGTAAATACCAGGTCCGTTGTGGCACATTAGCTTCGGCTACCACTTCCATATGACCCATACGTAAATACTCTTCCATGAACTGAATATAGGCTTCTTGTAATTTGTGGTCACGCTGCAATTTCTGCTCAACGTTAAAAAACCGGCATTGAGCTATCCTTAAGGTATCTCCTATTTCTTCAGGAATTGTTTTAAGCGGTAACCTTAATATAAATCGACCGTCGATAGCACGGTTAGCTGTATTTTGAAAATGATCTAGCGTCTGTTGTTCTTCAATACATCTTTGATTGGTTTTGGATGACCGGCCATAATCGTCATTATCAATACACTTTAGCCCCATCCATTCTTCTTCTAATAAATTTCCTATAGAACGTGAAACTAACAGACATGTGGCGCCAAGCTCTCCGGTCACCAGCCAACCAAGCTTTGTATTCTGTAAGCTAACTGAGTCCACTGCTAAACCTACACGTTCAACTTCCAACAAATCATAAAATGAACCACCTCCTATTAATAAATCAACAGTACTTGATTCGAAAAACAATGGATCCGCGAGTTCACCAACTAATTCGTTGGGTATCTTCCAACCACCCTTTGGTTGAGTACATGGAGCCAACTCGCTCACAACGACCGGCAATACGAAACATGAAAGTTCCATATCAAACTCCCGAACTCTAGATGTCACCTTAACATCCACGGTGCCAGACGAGCGAACCTGGCTAGAACCAATTCCATGAACTGGCAACTCTGTCTTCTTACAAGGCAGTTGAAGTTTATTGAGAAGGCTTCTTGAGATAAAATTCACTTGTGACCCACAGTCCAAAATAGCTCGGCATCGTTGTTTTTTGCCACAACTGTCTGTTATCAATACCATCGCAGTTGACAAAAATACGTGACTTCCCTTCTTGTTTGCTGCTAATGAAACTTGTGGTGACGTAGTACCTTGTGAATTGGAAGATTCTGCTTGACCCTCCTTGTCGTTCATAATTTCCACTCCAACAGTAGAATTTACACGATTTGCTTGCGACTCAAAATGCAATAAAGTATTATGTGAACGTTTACACTTCTGACAAGATAATTTACATTTACACGAAGACGCCATATGGAATGGCGATAAACAGTTGAAACACAATCCTTCTCCTCGTACATAGTTGAAACGATCAGAAATGGACAGTTCCTTAAATTTTGGACAAGTATACAGTCTATGCTTTCCTTTACAAAAACTACATTTATCGTGTGATATTTCCGAGGAAGCCATTAACGCAACCCTTTTTGTACTGCTACCAGGATTTAATTTCTTTACTGATTTGTTAGCTTCTCTTGCACCTTCCTTCGTACTGGACCATGCTTCTGAATTGTCATAAGCAATGCTTCGACTATTTAGAAATTGGCTGAGACTCTCAAACTTAGGTAGTCGAGTATCAACTTGTCGTAATTCCCAAGCATGCCTCGTCGCCTGATCCAAGCGGCTAACTGTTATAGTAATCAACCAAGCATCCCAATATTCCACTGGTTGATCCAAAGCCTTTAATGCTGCTACATGCGTATTCACGTGAGTATGCAATCCTTGCAAGCTATGAGCTGATGCATTTTCCACATAAGGACTATTTAACAGCGCCCTAATGTGACTTTGAATAGTTAATCCTGGATTATCATAACGATTCTTCAATATCTGAATGGCGACATCATAATTGGCTTCATTCAACTGCAAGGGTCGTATGAGATTTAATGCTGAATCAGTCACGCTAGTACGCAAGTAGTGGAATTTTTGAATAATGCTTAATCCGTTATCTTTATGAACCATCGACTGAAAACTTTCATAAAATGATGTCCATTCCTCTATGTTACCACTGAACGTTGGTAAAACTATAGGAGCTAATTGTACTCTATGCTCTGGATGCATGGTACCGAACGAATTATTAAGTGCCCCTATATTGGAAGGGTTTCTCGAATTTATAATTTCCTGTATTTGAGAACGAACCGAGAAATACTCTGCTTCAAATTTATCTCGCTCACCGTCAACATTATCAAATTCTTCAGTTGATAATAATTCTATTTCTCCTTGTACATCATCAAACTTCTTATTCAATCGTGGTAATTCCTCCTGTCGAAATTCGAGAAGTGACAATGGCTGTGAGAAGGAATCGAAAGCATCTACAAATGTGCGAATACGCGTAAGAGAACCCTTTACTACACCACGCTTTCTCTTCAACTCCGTTAACGTCTTCTTCATGTCTTCATCCAATGCCATGATAACACTCTTCTTGACTACTATTTACCCAAAATCCTAGACTGTAAATTTACACAGATCCGGCCCGAAGGACCAAAATGTTGGCAACAGGGGCTAAGCAATTTTAGTTAGCGTATCTGTTTAGTGGACTGTATGTTTAAAATATATAAATCGCATAAATAACCCCTTTGGTTTAAAATAAATATTATAAATAAATAACCCTTTTAAGCAAATTGTACTATAATAATAAACGTATAAATTCACATCATTGTATATAGATATAATAATATAAATTTAATTCAAATACATATTCAGCATAACAATTGAACAATAAAACATATAAAATATAATATGACAATATAAAAATGATTTAATACGTACTCACGGATAACAATTCAAGACAAACTGGCCAGCTGCTTTACCTAATCCTATATAAAAATTAATAACATTCTCGCAAATCGGAATAAATATTGTAATAATACGCAGACACAGATCTTAAATATTACATATAATTTTGCATAATCGCGACTATTAGAACCGTTTAAACAATACAAAAAATATATACAAATTAGCTATTAGAGCCTTAAAGAGAGTAAATATAAATAACGTATTAGACGTTATTACAAAAAATGAACTACGACTTTTGAAACTATAGTGTATTCTACACGATGATTTTTACAAAACGTTTTTTGACTATTTTTACATACGCGATGAACAACAATAATACGTAATAATAAAGCGATTCGGAAAAAAATACTTATTGCACGCATTAGACGTGACTGCACCGACGGTGGTGTAACGACGACAACAAAATATACAAGTGGTATTGACCGCACACAATAATAACTATATTTGCAAAACATATAATAATAATTTAAATTAGGTAAATAACCACGATAATGAACGCGTATGAATAGGCAGCTCATTATCTCCACTGTGCGGTCGATCATTTTATAATTAAAAGTTTACGTTCCAACAATCATGTTGTTGTTGTGTTCTGTCACGAATTCTCGGTGGACGCGGTTACTGATAAATACCGTCGCCGTCATCACCCACAGAACACACATTCGTTTTTACGACGCGATTGATGTATGTACGTATGTTTTTTTTGAAAGAAATTATAATTGTATTGAAAGTTAAAATAAACCGTCGTATTCGTATTAACCTAACCTTCGTATTTGTCACTACTTATTCATGTGAGAGTGAATTAGCTGAACTGTTATTCGCAAAATAAGTACAGACGAAGTACCTACGCTTGATATTCAAAGTGATTTATGAGTCAAAATAAGTTTTCAAATAATTAACTTTTGCTCTCCTTACAAGGGGGCCCCCACAGTATTTGTGCCCATGGGCCTCGAATGGTTAAATCCGGCGCTGGGCCCAGTGCGAAATTATGTGCGGGGTCCCATATAATTTTATACATTTTAAAGTCATGTTGAAAATCTTTGAAAATTATTGAAACACTTCACCGAAAACTAACATTAAAATACAGTACATTACCCTTCCCCTCAGACAGAAAAATGAAAAATAGGTGACGTTGGAACACTCGGGGAAGTATTTGAAACAACTCTGTGAAAAAAAAAAATCGCAAAAAATTTCAATAGCGTCATCTTTTATATTTATAAGAAAGGATGTGTATTATTAGTACCTAGTGTGTTCATGAAATTAAACATAAAATAAATATTGTATAATGTCCACGATTTACAGTTGTATTGACAAATTGCCATATATTGTAAACTATTAATTATAAATGAAAAAGACAATTTTTAATTTATGAGAGGCTATTCAAGTGTAATTAATACTGATTGACGGTTATTTTAATATAGGTATTAGGTATATCTACATTAATAGCTTATTATGGTCATTTTATATTATGTATAATTTATTTTGTACTAAATTAAATGAAAAATTATAGAGTTTGGAAGTAAATAATATAAATAAAGTAAAAACACTGAAACTTTTGATTGAGAAAAGTACAACGAGTGGATGGAAGCGAAACGGTGTCGGCGAAACGGTCGCGGCGAATCGGTCGCGGCGAAAAAGTCGGCGGCGAATAGTCCGTCGGCGAAACGGTCTGGCGGCGAATAAGTCGGCGGCGAAACGGTGGCGGCGAAATGTCCTAGACCCTTAACAGCCATCCCGTACAATTTTCTTTGTTTTCTATAATCTTCGTCTACAATTATAAATGACCCTAGAAGTGAATTCTACGAACACGAAAGATTTTATTGACGGTTTTCATGAAGTTACCGGCGGTGATGTATACAGCAAGATTGCTAAAGTGTCGTCATTTGGTTATAAATAATTTGGAATATTGTTTATCAAACGGTTCGCGGCTAATTCACGGTAAAAATGTTTGTCGCACTCTTATCACATCTACGCGAATTTTTTCAAAATAAAAATTTTCTCGCGGATCGCAAAAATCGTATACGGAATAATGTTATAAGAGCGCTGTACTGACACGTAGTCCTCAATTAGACATTCACTCCCCCCCCCCCCATAGAGTAATATAGTAGTTGCGTTCCTTATCTCTTTTGTACGAAATTTGAGTCATTCACTCCAACGAAGAGGCCACTTAACTCGATGACAAGTCCGTTAGACAACACGAATATCAACTCAATTTTATTGAATGTTTAGTATTCGGTAATGATGAAATTAACTCAAAAATACGTATCATAGTGCTTACTCTACGCTATATCTCGTACGTCATTTACTACTTAAAATTTTGAAAAAATATTAAGTTTTATAATTGTCTATGTGTCCCATCGCATTGCGATAAAATTCAATCATATATTTATGTTCCACATGTCAGGCCATACTGGAAAAGGAGACATTTGTCGAACCAATTTTCGAACGCATTGACTGGTGTATATTATGATCCCCCAACCCCCCAAACGATATTGTTTTCAAACACTTATGTGTTATGGCAATATCAAGGGAAATCCTTTTTATTTGAACACGCGCTCCGCACGTTCGTGTAATAATATAAACGATTAACAGCCACATTCGGCTGCTTGTTTCGACGATATTCTCCGTATAAAACACATTTATGTATACGCGCACGCGTGTAACAATTATAACGGCGACACACGTGCAACGATCGTTGTGCGACGTACACAGAATCAGCCGTTTCGACGTAAGGACGCGCGGATTTTTCGGCGGGCTTTTTTTTTTATTCGTGTATATATATATATATTTAGACGTTTATTAAAAGGCTCTGTTTGCTCGTTTTATTATTATTGTTATTATTATTATTACATCGTTGTTTAAATCTTCCGGCGGAGATAATCACTACAGTGCGCTTCACGCTAATATTAGCTGAGCTATCTCTAAAATATATATATATCGGCTGGACCAACTGAGATAAAAATGGGCTGTTATAGATATACCCCGGAAGCACCGCGAAACGCTTATTACGCATTTTGAGAAAATTTCACGTTATTAATTTCGTTTACGCTGTGATAAACAATATTATAAAATAATAGACTTCGCGTATGAACTCGGTTTATATTTGAAAAAATTTCCCTCATCCCTCAAGAAAAAAAAAACTCATTAATTCCATATTAATGAAAGTGTAAATAGAATATATGAATTTGGTGAAAGAGAAGTAGATGAAACGAAGAGTGTAATGACAATAAACGGAGACGTGGTAAGTGAGGTTGAAAGTTTTAAGTATATAGAGTCCTGTGTGCAAAGGAATGGGGGTTTTGACGTGGATGTGATAAGATTAGGTGCGAGTGAATCGAGTGGAGAGAAGCGTCTGGTGTTCTGTGCGATAAGAGAATTCCAATGAGGCTAAAAGTTAAGTTCTATAAGAGTGTATTGCGACCAACTATGACGTCGTATGGTTCAGAGTGTTGAGCATTGGACAAGGAAATAGAGCAGAAAATGAGTGTTAGATGGATGAGTGGGGTAAGATGAGAAGATAGGATAAAAAATGAATATGTGAGAGGAACAATAGGAGTGGGATCGATCGTGGAGAAGATGAGTGAGAATACACTCAGATGGATTGGTCATGTTATGAGAAGAGAAAATTCGGAAGCGGTAAGAGTGGTTATGGAAATGAACGTTGAAGGAAGAAGAGGAAGACCGAAGATGAAGTGGTCGAATGCGATTGAGTGTAATATGAGGACTGCTGGCGTGTGCGTGGAATATGTGGGAGATCGCGCCAAGTGGAGGTTTAGGACAAAGGTGGCAGGCCCCAAATAGTTGGGACAGAGGCAAGGGAGAAAAAGAAGAAAATATATATATATTTATTTATTTATTTTTTTGTTGTAGCACTCTCGTTGTAAAACCGAGTGATTTTATTCTTGCTATATAACGATATCGAATACTGTTAAAACCACTCGAACGTACATTGTCTTTCTTACACAAAAGCCTCTATTCGGTATATATAAATTATATTATTAAAATTATTATTTAAAACCGTAAAAAATTGGTTTCGTAATTAATTTTCCTTTTCAGTGAAGAATTTCAATGCTCGCGGGTTTTCTCGTCAATTAATTAATTTCAATAAAACGCTTTGGAATACGAAAAGTACACGGGCCAGACACTTATTGCGCGCAAGCGAGAGAGGGGAGAGAAAAAGAGAGTTTGAGAGGTAGCCAATATAATGAGAGAAACGGACGAACGGTTAGGGGAAAATGTGAACGAGTCGCGGGACTGATGTTGTAGATTGTGAAGAGGAGACAGCAGCAACAGCAAAGTGTCGTTAGCGAAAAGTGGCTCCGATCTCGTATTATATATATAATACGAGTGTATAGCGCGTATTTTTCAATGACGTGCAACGCCGATGTACACATGTATTACTCGATTTTACATTCGACACGAGTATTAGTGGTGAACTTATAATATTCGTCATTGATTCGGTTCTAAAACCTCTATCGGCCCGTAGAATTAAAAATAAACAAAATTAAAAAAAAAAAAAAATCACGAGGAATAATAAAATGAATAACACGGTATGACGTTGAACACGCGCTGCCAGTATAAAATACACAGCGGGAAAATATTGTTTCTAAATATTATAAAAGCAAAAATAATATTTTTAAAAATTCGTGAATACGCGATGTGTATATATATATATATATATATATATATATAAGTACATGTGTAAATATAGAATCGAATAGCCAAAGTGTATTATGAAAAAATAAAGAAATGTCGTTGTATTAAATTTTTTTTTATTTATTTATTTATTTACCGCCATGGTTTTACAAAAATTCATCATGATATTAAAACGAAAAAAAAAAACGGAGAAAAAAAAAGAAATACAACAACAGAATAAATAAAACAGAAAGGAACAAAATTACGTAGACAAAATAACAAATAATACAACGTAAAAAAGAAAAGACACGGCGAAGAAAGAAAAAAATGTCCCGAAGAAATTGTGTACGTAGTGAATTAAATTGTAAAAAGAAAACAACAACTATGCGGCGTGTTATTAATATTATTCATATTACATATTCGTATAAAAAAAATATTAGTTATCAAATTTGTTTGTATATTTTAAATATTTGAAAATTTATAATTCACGATTATTTTATACGATATTTTAATTTCCATTTTTTTTACACACAATATCCTTTTTATTCGTTGAATTTTTCGTTTTTTCCCTCTTTCATTTTATATATTACACGGGATAGGTTTAAAACTTGGAATACGTATTATGTTTAAACGCGGTAAAATAGAACGTGTACGTGACGAGCGAAAACATTTCGTTGGAATTTTAAATATATTATGATGTTATACAAAACGTTCAGTACATATAATTTCATTTCGCTTAATCGATTCCGTGAATAGAGCGTATTTCAATAATGAACGAAAAACACGAGAAATATGCTTTATGCCGTTTAACGTCTAGACAGCTGATCACCGAAAGCGTTCAATCCGAATGAGTGTATATACATATATATTTTTAGATAAAAACGACGGAATCGAAATGTACTTATATCATATATGAATAAATACGATAAACGTACTAAAATTTAGACTGATTAATAGAACGGAGTTTAACATTTTCTAAACCTAGAATTTTGTATTTTCAACAACTATCGTTTATGCACGAAAATATTTATGGTATTCGGATTAAATATATTAGGTAATAGGAACACCTATAGTGACTGTAAATTAATAATAATAATAATTATTATTATTTATTTATTTATTTTTTTTTTTTTATATATTTTTTTGTTGTTGTATTTTTTTAATTTTACCCGATGATGACTTTTTGTCGAAACCGGTAGTAATATATATATTATATACAACAACATTCTTTTATTTTTTTTTTTTATTTAATACTCATTGGCTTTATTCTTTTTTTTATATTTAAATATACATTTCGATATACATGTGTATTTATTTTATATATATTTTTTTAATATTAATAATATCGTTAGCCGTTTCCAACGGAAAGCACATTGCTGCAACCAAGGCCTCAAAAAAGACTGAATATTCAAAAATCGCCTTCGCACCCTTATCAATAATAAGGGACCAATCAACGTGTTTTATAGTTGAAAATTCCATACATTACCTGTTTCTGGTAAAACAGCGTTTAAATTTATATAATCTGTTTATAAAAAATCTCTGCGTTTTTACCGCCTGAATTGTATGCGCGTAAAAAAAAAAAAAAAAAAAACTCCAAAGGCGTGCCGTGAAAATGTATTCATTGGCCCCGCAAAACTCCACCGCTGGGATACTGCAAACGAAATAATAACAGAATAACGGTGGCGCATATAGATGAAAATGATTCGGAGCGGTCAAGCGTCCGCCGCACGCTAATATAATCATCATCGTCACCGGCGCGGCGTGGTAAGAAAAAAACGTCGCGTCCTGCGTGCGCGCGTCCAACGAAACAAAGGGGTCGTCGTCGCGCGGCAAAGTGCCGCTGGAAAACTTTTACCGCGTTTCGTAAATTCGTTTCCGCGCGAGTTTGTCCCACAGCGGGGACTCGCCTCGTACGGCGGTTTACGACCTGAAACTGCTGCGCCGGTGCGCACACAAAGGACACGACGAAGCCGTTTTCCGCCCAGTAAGTTTGTATTATAACGTCGCGCCGCCGCCGCCGCCGTGTGGACCTATTTCACGCGGCGGAGGGTGTGAGAGAAAAACCGTATATTCGTCTCGCGCGACAGCGGCAGCAACAAACTGTTCTCTTACTATGCGGCGGACGCGTGCGTTTCGGCCGTTTCACATCGCTCGTTTACAAAACGCGATTGTCGTAATAATAATAATAATAATAATAACGGTTATTATTGTACCTATGAGTAGACGGGCGGATTTTCGCCGCGGATTGATACACGGTCCGTTATTATTTTTGTTTAGAAAACGACGGTTTTTTCAATACATAAGACGTCTCCCCAGCCACCCAGAGATGACCCCGGTTGGGGGGGGGGCAATCATCAGTCTGGCGCGGCTTATTATTAATATCGCACGTCGCAGATGTGTCCCCGAGGGAAGGGGATTTTATTGCCAAAAAAACCAAAAAAAAAAAAAAAACCCCCCCGAACAAAGTTTCAAACCCGTAAAACTTCTATAACGTTATCGACCGCGAGGATTCGCACACATATCGAGAATGTAATGCGTCTGGACGGATCATGTTATGGCGGACGATTTTAGGAGACAAATAAAAAAACAATCCGTCTTTGGATCGTGACAAAAATAGCGAATTCCAAAGACACTTATATATATATTCATGGTCGGAATCAATTATAAGCCAGGGCCAGGGGCAAATACGGTTCTCGAATCCTCTCCACGTTGACAGCGGCTTTATTATTATTATTATTATTATTATTATTAGTGGGATAAAATTTCGAAACGATTTATAAAAGTTTTTTAATCGAATTCGTACCGCCGGTCGAGCCTAAATCATCGGTCTAGCTTGATATACATCCGGTGTTCTGTAAATAATTATTACGTTAAGAAGAGGGAAAAAAAAATATATTTCTAGTTTTGTCGGAGTTGATGGGGATTTATGAAACTAAACTACGATGGATGTACAGGTGTAGTCGTAAATAACGTTTCTGGTATATATAAATACAACTATACGGGCCCGTATTTATGGTGAGTCCATGGTGGGGGGACATGGTTGCCCTTCCCGGCGGACATTTTTGGGTACGGTAAATTTGTACGAATTTCCTTCGTGTGAAGGATTCCGCCGGATTTGTACAAATGATTTTTACGACATTCATTTGTAATAATAAGTTCCAACGTTTATATATATATATATATATATATCGTTAAGTAATTTTTTTTTTTTAATTATTATTATTTATCGTTTATCGTCTGAATTTTTCAATGTAATTCTAGTTTTTAAGACAAATCCGCGTTTAATTAAATATTGTAAACAGCAAATTTTTATTGCATTTTTTTTCCTCCGGTACGATTTTATTTATTTTTAACGTTATACGCAGTAAAAGCGAGTTTGGTCACTTCTTTATACGACAAAGTTTCAGCCTTACACAACACTTTAAAATATATATATATATATACGAGGAATAAGTTGAATGGTGAAAATCACACTTGTTATTATAATATATCACATGTACGAAAAATGAAGCCCAACAAATTTATTCGCAACTCGAGTGAATCTCACACAGCAAACACGTGCACACACACAGTCATCTGCTACAACTCGTCGTATACGTGACAGTTTAACCGTATCCGTCAGTCGTCACCGTCTGCCGTCACAAACTCAACGCGCCAAAATGTCACCATTCGTAAAGCGGTTTCGTATTCGTTGTATAAGCGGTAATATAATATTACAGGAACAACACTCTAAGAACGAATAATATTGTTACGGCTATTAAACACGACGGGAGATAAACCGCGTGGTAAAATTTAAGGAAAAACAATAACAATAATAATAATATTATTATAAAAATCGTTGGATTTCATGTGAAAGCATCTTGCTTGTTCTTGGAAATTCTAATCCGAATGTTCACCGGTCGCAGTATTTGATAAAGCGCACAATATGCTCATACCAATTTGGACACGTTTCTTTTCGTAAAAACGTCCAAATGGCCCACCCAATACGTATTTTAAACACGAGAGTTATTCGCAATTAATTGATGTTCTTCATTTTCGTTTACAACGCATCGTGCGGTTTTCGAAAGATGCATACGAAAATAAAACGGTTATGATATTTCTTTTTAATGTAACTTATAAAATTTTGACTTTATACGAGAAGCGAATGAAATAAAAAACGCAAATATGCCGATATTCGAAAGGAGAAACAAGTGAGTAGTAAAATAAGAACAACGATTATTTGGCCTTCCGTAAAGTCGCATACGCCCGATGACGTACATTTTTTTTTTTTGGCCATTTTGAAAATTACGATTATCTAAACGATAACGAAGCGAAAAGAACGTAACGAATTCGTACTATTTAAAAATGAATAACGGTGTTTTACGTTTTTGACACGATTAGCATTGAACACTTCACACGATAAATATTTAATATTATGGTAATGAATTTTTTTTAAATAATTTACGATACGTTGTCGAGTTATCTATTAAAAAAAAGCATTCGTTTTACGCGTACAGATTTCTGAATATTATTTATTTTTTTTTTTTTGAAAATATTATAATCATTGCGCCTGCAGAGATTCGCAAACGCGAAACTCGTTGTTGACGGTACAGTTCATAAATTCTCAGTATGACGCGTTGTAATGAAATTTCTTGACGATTATACGATTTCGTAATATGCATTTTAATATTATTATAACGTAGTAATAAGACGTTAAAAAAAAATTATAAAATAAAAACGTTAAAATAAAATCACGAGATAAAAAAACAAAATGAATTATGGTGTTTGGTGCATGTATAAAACGTAATTTATTCGTTTTTATATTATAAGAAGACGTTATACGAATATTATAATTATTTTTTTTTTTTTTTGCTAGAATTTATACCCATATATACTTACATCGAATATTTTTATATTTAAAAATACAAATTTACTTTATATGTATATATATATAAAAAGATCAACCGTGCTTGAGTAATGACAAATGCGCATATGTATAGATAATATATTGTACAACTGAATGAAATTGAAAAATATACACTGTACTGGATAATTTTTCACGAGAACCCCAATAAAATAAGAAATTGTAAAATACGACAATATTACTTTCAGTAATACGTAATGTCTAATACAATGTAATAATTGTATTAAATCAATATTACTTGAAATTTATTTATTACTTAATTGAATATTATTTTATAATATAAACGCGTACTAATTGATTTATCTATAATAACGCCGCGAAGGTTATACTTAATGTAATAACATGCGAACGTTGTATAATAAAGTATACTAATAATAAAATTAAGAACGTAATAATGAAATGAATAAAAAAAAAGGCACTTAAAAAATAATATATGTATAAAATCGTTTGTTCGTGCTTATATACTCGTATTATATAATGTATATAGGCCGAGAAAAAAAATCAAATACAAATCTGTGGACACATTTTAGCTACAATCTGAAAAAAAAAACGCGATATAATAATAATTTCGGTAATATACAGAATATCATTTTTCGTCTCAACATCAAAAGCGACAAATTTTGTTTTGTACGAGCCTTCTTCTGTATAGTTTTTATACTAGGCCGAATTTTATTCGAATTATTAATAAATATTGTTCAATGCTCTAAAGGCGCTAAGTCGTCGATGCTGCGGATCGGTTTGATTTATTAGACTGTTTACTTCGAAAATCACATAGTTTGCTAGTGTTTCTAAAAGTTCGAACATGGCCGCAGCCTTGCGAATAATCCAATTGGATTCGTTACCACGCTGTTACCGAGGTTTCTGCATATTTCTTCATTGCCTTCCTTATCCAAGTTACGCGCATTCTGCGGGTTTGTCTAATTGTAAACTCTACGATTGTCATCGAGATTAAGGAATCAATTAGCTAAGAAAAATTTGTATTTTCATCTTAAAGCGGTTTTGATTGCGCGTGTTTGACATGATCGCAACGACGATTGCACGCGTGTATTTAATTTCATTCTCGTCCAGCAACGCTTTTTTCAGATTATTTCGCGTATCCGCAATACCCGTTGTGTATGCGCTTCCATCACATCCGTCTTACTTTCTCCTAATACGACCGCATCATCTGATTATAGTATGCCAACAACTCAATGCTCTCCATGCATGCTCATAAGTTTCCCGGTATTATTTTGTCATTAAATTACAGAGTATAAAGAGAATGAATCCACCTCATAAGTCCTATTCAAATTAATTTTCTTACATACTATAATTAAGTAAAACAATAATAAGAGTATTTAACACGCATTACGAAATTAATTCATTTATTAACGCGCGAATCACGCGCAACCGTGCATTAATACACATTAATAATAATAATAATAATAATACACTCTAATACACATTAACAATATAATAAATACGTATAAGGTCGGTTCGAAAACCTTTAAAATGTTATATAGAGTACTTTATTCCAGATTCTATTTAAAATCACTCGGGAAACATCTACGCGTATAAATATATATATATATATATATATATATATATATATATATATATGTTAAGTATTTAAAATTAATTAAACAGCAATATATATCCATACGCGTTACACTCGAATTTCTAAATAATAAATAATGTATATAAGTTGTATTCGAGAAGTTCATACCGAAGAAAATTACGTGGCAACTAATTTAAACCAAAAACTTTGTACTCAACATATGTAATAAACACGAATATCATACGAGCGATATCAAAAATTAAATTGCTCATAATAATTTATCATATATATTATATTCGCGTGTTTATTACAAAATTTACGAAATTCGTTATTACTCGTATGTTTACCAAAAATTGTTACGAACAGTTCTTCTAATTAATGAGACGCCGAGTTGATGAATGATCTCATCTCAAGCTTTATATACGTGTATGTAATACGAATTACATATAACATAATATGTTGTACATTCGTTGTATATATATATATTTTTTTTTTTTATCTACACGAAAAGCGGTTCATATTTCACTAGGTAGTAATTATTATTAGTTCAAAAAAAATTACGCATATTAAATATTTATAAGGGATTTAAAAATTTTAAAAATAATATCCTGTACAGATAACCGTTTTTTTCCTTTTTCGCAAATCGTTGTAATTAATAAATCTATAGTGTTTTATTTTACTCTTCTATTCATGTGGATTTACAATTTACTTAATTTATCAAAATTCCGTATTGATCTTCTCTATGATTGATTTCTCACGTAGACTGTTGTAGTTTTAAATTCAAAACTTTTTTTTTTTTTTTTAGATACATAGAACATCTGATCACACGTCTCATCCAACTCAAATCTCTTACGTCGGACTACTCCTACCAAGTAGATTTACCGAGTATATCACGAGTCTCTAATTTTTTTCTATGGGAATAAGTACATTTTATTTTCTTTCTATATATGCATACAAATGATTTTAAATTAAACCTGTATAATCATTTTAGTACAACTAAAATCGATATATATTGATATTTTCACGTAACGAAATTTTTTTAGCGTTATAATTTTTTTTCAAATGTATTAAAAAGAAAAAAAAGTAATTTTAGATGTTACATAATTATTATAATGAATATTTTAATTTAAAATTTGAAAAAAAAGGGACACGATAAATTCTTAAAAATGATTATGTCATTATAAACACGATTTGATTTTAAATTACAGTTTGTATATAATAAACAGTTAATTGAACATGCTCGTTATTACTTTGATTTCCATTTTCACAATTCTTCATTACTTTAAATACACGAGTTTTATGTTATAATATCAACATTACAACATCCAACAGACTTTTTTTTTAGGATATAGAATTTAGAAAACATGATAATATAATAATATAATATTTGAGGACACTTGTGTTTTAGATAGTTCTCTATAGAGAATCTGTACGGAAATAACAATATCGGTATTAATAAAATGTAAATTATAATATTGTAATATTCAATTATAACTTTTATTTTTAGTATTTTGTTACGCATAATTCGTATTCAATATCCGATGATTATTATTATTATTATTATTATTATTTTTTTTTATTTAAACTAATTATTATTATTATTATTATTTGACTAAATAATTTTTCAATATTTCAATTTGTAGGTACATCGTTTCAATGTCTAAGTGTATTATGATTTCGTCGATAACATAGAATTTAAATTACACTTTGTTTTTTTATTACACGAGTTCATACGTGTATTTTATATTATTTTAAATAACGAATATACCGCTTATAAATGTATAGGTTATATTGTACTCGCGTACATATAAATTATATACCAATATAGACTCTGTTATAAATTATATAGAATGCATCCAATTATTTCAAAAGCCACTTGACATTTATATATATATATTTCGTTTTGTAGTTTTTTTTTTTTGTTTCTACCATTAAAACATTCGTCCAATGAATCTAATAACTATTATTATCGTGACATTATTGCGTTGTGCGCACGTGAGAGCTCGGCCGAGTCGTCATTTCCAGCAACACGAAATTGCATCTGAATTATTTAATATAATTCAAAAGCTCTTTAAAAAGTGTCGTAGCGTGACCGGCGGTCCTTCGAAATAAATTATTATATACGTATGCAATATAGATATCTATATAAATATATATTATTATATTATATGTCGTTCAATCGAGAATTATTTGGAATATAAATTAAACAGATTTATATAAATTCAAATATAACATCGTTGTAATAAACGCGTCCCTTATCATATTGTAAATACATAATTAACGAATATCAAATGCAAATTTATCACACGGAGATCCGGCTAATATAATAACATACTTTTGATCCATTCGATAATTTTTGAGTTTATTACTATTTTTAATTTTATTATTATTAAAATTTAACAGAAATCCGCATTGTTTTAATGATTTTAGGTTTATATATACATATATATATATATATATATACACCGATTGAAAATGTATTTTATTTATTTGTTTTTTTTTCGAAATTCAAAACTCTATTTTATAGATCTACAAAAAAAAAAATGTAGTTAGGTGTTATTAATTTTCATTTAAATTTTATTCCTTGAATTTATTTATTTTTTTAATTGTAAATCCGTATATTAAATTTTCCTACGTTGAATTCTATTTCTGACTAATTTCGAATATATTTACTACATCTTTATTTTAAATATATTTCTAAATACAAGAAGCGCGAGAAAAAAAAATTACTGTGTAAAAATTTTTAAATATTTTTTTTTAAGAAAAAAAATACGTTTAATCTTATTACTTTTTCTAAGTTAGAAAAAAATGGCACAGTATTATGTAAAATAAGTTAATAAACGAAGGAAATCGAACTGATATTTTTACTACAAATCACATGTAGTCATTTTTAACAATACTCCAATCTTGAAATACATAAAAAAAAAAATCGAACGTTTAAACGAGGAACTTATTACATGAGTAACAAGTTGCAAAACTGATTTACCTCTCAGTAATGATCATAAAAGATTAAAAAATAATCGTAGAAGTCTTCGGCGAACTTCCTGGTTACGTAATTATAAATATACGTATAGCTGCTCTGTTGCTTTGGGGGGTTTTTTTTTTTATAAGATTGCGAATCTAGCGTACGAAAAATTAAAAATATTCTGTTTTCAAGTGGAAGTAGAGGATTTTTCTATATTTTTGTAGCAATTTAACGTTTTGAAATTTGCGTGTATTGTTGAATTTACTTAACTACAAATAACGTACCACTGCAGAATACGATCGAATATCAGATGTGGATATTGAGCAATATAATAGCAACGGCTATATAATATGTACGAGTACAGCAAAATGGATATAAATCACTGTATACGTTTTTAAGTATACATTTTTTTTTCTGACTTGCCTTATCGTGTTTGGCGAAAAAGTGTGTGTCGCAAGGCTGATATATATATTATGTCGATAGCGTTTAAAATATCTCGTATTTTTTTTTTTTTGAAAGATTTCATCCGGGAAATTGGAAACTCACGTAGAGCGATAATTATTTTTCAGCTATAAATTTGCCGCGGAGAAATAAACTCGAGCCACCCGCTGAGACAAGCGTTATATATATATATATATTTAAGTTTATAATATATTTCTCGACGACCAAAAAAGAAATATATAATAATAAACGATGAGAAAAGCGCTCCTAGCTTAGTCCCTGACTGTGGTGGTGGTCCCGTTATGGATTGTTAATTTTTATGATACGAAAAAAAAAGAAAATAATAAAATTAAAAACGAAAAAAAAAACTTTTCTTTATAGGATGAAGATTCGGAAGGTCTATATAAAGATACTCTGTTCAGATAGAGTTATATAACTTCCGAACGGCAAAACGGTTATTTTTAACACTATCTGTGTTTATCGATACATACACAATCTTCGGGTTTTTACGATATTAAAAAAAAAAAACAGTTAACACTTTTTATTGAAACGAAAACTAATAGAATATATTGTGTTTTTTTTTTATGATCGACAATATAAATATTTGGAATATTGATAGAGAAAATAATTCTTGTAAGGCCGAGAAATTGTTTAGAATCCGCACGCGGGATTGTTTTGAATGCCATTTATTAATTATTCTCACGATAAATGAAAAAATTTAAATAAAAAATACTAAGTATTTATTTATCTGTTTTACTTTTTTCTTAAGCGCAAGTCTGGAATAGTTTAATAATGGATTCGCATTTTTTGAAAATATTGTTTTTTTTTTTTATATAACAAACGCGATTTGTCGATATTTTAGCTCCAAATAAACGTGTTATGAACGTATGGTTTTATTGTCGAAAAGAGGTTTTGCATTGTGTTTTCCCGAAAATAGTGAAAAAATATAATATACGACGCGCACGACAACCAACTGGATGAGCAAGTCATTGGATTAGTTGTAAACAGTCACTAGAGTTACTCTTAAATGACGCATCTAGTTACAAGATAATTAAAAAATGTTAGAAATATTATAACCGAAGTATAAAAGTATTAACATTGAAATGCATTTATACATTCGTTGGTTACAAAACTTTGGAAGACATAAAAACAACGGTGAACTATATAATACTAGTATTACGTTGACATTAGAGAAAAATTAAACAATACGTTTACAGACAGAATAATATTATAAATTTTCCATTTTATAAAATATTATAAATTTTCCATTTTATAAAATAAAGACATACACAGGTATAAAGCGTTAACCACTAATAATAACGCTAATGCCCCGTTTAACTTTGTAATATTACGAATACGAAATGTGTAGACATAAATAAGTACGTGTATAGTTTAATGATATTACACATATGATTAATTTGATTATGTGCAAAATATGTATCGATATTAATAATTATATCGATTTTCATTACTTTAAAGAGGTATTTGAATATTTAAAAATACAAAACGATTAATCGATAACGATCGATTATCATTTAACTACTTACAACAACGCGTATCTTTTGTTCAGAATCGCAATACAAATTGTGACGAGTAACGTTTTAAAGTTATTATCGGAGAATGTGTATAACTGATTATAAGTTACAAGTTGCAGGACGCATAACTCTGTTTCGTGGTACATAATATAATTGATTACTCACCAACCTATAGTCCGCAATATGTATTATTAACTTTATCGTTGTGCCGACGCGTTTCACTGGTCAATTTCCATGCCGAAAATTTCTTGTCGAAAACCCTAATATAACATATAGTATAAATATATTATGATAATCGAGTTAATATAACACAATATTATAGTCGTGTTACAAACTTCAAAACCAAAGATAAAAGCCATACCGCTACGGAAATCCAAAAGCGTGACCATGTATAGAGTACATGTAAATGTATAGTTAAGTCAATAGAGAAGATTTTAGTAATTTAATAATGTTTCGTATAATACAATATACTCGTATATATATATATTTATACTTTTCTTCTATCGATAAATATCCTATATTATTCGACACACTTCGTCCGTCAACGATTAATTCGATTTTAACGCGAATATAACAATCTGTGCATTAATGGAGAGGTTACGAGATTTAAAAAGAAATACGAAAAAATTTGTATTTTCAAAACGTTTATATGACTAAAGCTAGAAATTTAAACCTCGATAAAAGTCTAAAAATGATCTTTAAAAAAAAAAACCCTTTCAGCGCCACGAGAATTCGAAATAATGCACTAAAAAATAATTCCGGTGTGAATAATATTAATTTTACAGACAGCGACTTTGACTTTTAGTAATGTGGAAAATAAATATTATTACCACAATTATTGTCCGAGAATATAATACGAGTACACCCGTGTATTGTAATTTGCTACGTTCGTGTTGAGATGTAAAACCATTGAAATATAATTTCAAATTTATATTTTGTATCCGAAAACGTTTTAGAAAATTACCTAAAGACCAAGAAATTGCGAGATGAATTTTCTCATTCGAAAGCACATAAAACGAATTTGTGACAATACGTGCGTGGCACAATCTTCGGAACAAAACGCATCGAAATTCCAACACTGTTCATAACTTTTCAACATATTAGAAGAAGAAAAAAACACACGGATTCGTTGCCTAAAGTATAAATGTACTTTTCGGCAATCGTTATTCTCGTGAAGCGATTATTCTCATGAAAAATCAATGAAATTCGATGACCACATGATGCATCAGCGTCTGGTAGACACAAATAACGCGGGATTTTTCAACGCACAATACAAGACTTATATAGCGGGGATATTATAATAATGCCATTTCTAACGTCACGTGGCAACTCGCGGTTAATCAATCAAAACCGATAGCTCTACGCACACACGTCCGCGCGCAAACCCTGTTTTAACACGATAATACGCGCGCGGAACACAAAAAAAAACCCTCCCCCCCCACTCGGGAGGACGAGGAGCAGGATAATAATCCAAAAGGGTTTCTTCCGTAAGGGATAACATGTCTGAAATTCGGCCCTTAAACACGTCATTACAGTCCCGATAACGTTAACGTCTGCTTTATATAGTAAACAGCGCGGCACAAAAGAACGGAATAGATAAGCGAACCGCAGCGCAGTCATATTACACATAATGCACTACACACACACTTGGGGCCTCCGAGTCTTTTGAAAACCGCACACCCCGCACCATTCTTTCGCACTTTATTAATATTATTATTATTATTATTATCCCGCGTGACTATAAGAGTAAAAAAAAAAAGAAAAAAAAAAGCTTTTCTCTCGTCCATTACGTCATTTTTATATAATACAGGAATATAATAATATTATATCAACTCGTGTATTATTATGTCGATCCGATCGGAAACGCCGAGTTACTACTAGAGAAAAATACGCTTTTTTCTTTTTTATTAAAAAATAAATATATATATATAATATCGTCGTTATATTAACGTTGCGATCGGATACTACAGCCAAACAGCTTGCGATAAATAATAATTTTTCCACGCTTTTCCTACATTTTCCAGTTGTTGAATTATTCGCAAAAAAAATGCGATTTTTTTTAATAAAAATCATTTTTATTCCAAAAAATTTTCACCTTAAATCTGAAATTCAAACATATTTTTAAAACACCGTTAGATTTCGTCGCGATATATATTTTATATCATTTAAACACGCCGTGGTGATATTATGCGAGAAATTTAAAATATTAATAACGTATTGAAAAACGACGTAAAAATTAAACTTTTTTTTTCTTTAAAATGTTCAACAATGATTTATTAGAGGAAAAAAAACGATTTTTTTTTAAACAAAATTATTAAATTTAAACAAATTTAATAATTTAAATCCTAACATATCAAATATAATACGTAAACCATACGCGGTTGTTCAATATAAATATATATTCATGACAGAAATTAATGAGTATCGCGAATAACAGCGTAGAGATACTCGTTGAAATTTAAACAACAATTAATAATAATAATAATAATAATACATTTCTTTTCCCGTAAAAATCAATTCGAAAGTAAAAAATATTAATTATTTTCAAAAAAAAAAAAAAAAAACAAAATATTTAAATATTTATAATTATAATGGAAAATTAGTATATATTAACTAACGTATACGTTTCCCAATAAGATAACGTTATACCAGTATATTATACGTTCGGATCGATTAATGTGTGAACCAGAATATTATTGAATTATTTCATACACATAAACGTTTATCATGATGCTCTATGATGGCATCACTCCTCACTTATTGTCATACGCGAAATATTACATTCACGTCTCTGTTGATCACATTAAAATTATAATAACGTAATTGTTATGAAATCGAAGCTATAAAATATGGTTACGATGATTTTCTTATGATCTCTAATTTAACATTCGTCGGCGTAGACCGTATACACGTCTATATGATATATGGTAATATAATCGTATACATATAAAATATAAAATTTTTATTACTACACCATGTAATTCCGCGTTATGTTTTATTGCGTATAGTCTCGCATTCTTGTACAAAAACTACAAATTTATTTCAACTATATTTACTAAATAAAAATACGTAATTCCAAGTTTCGTATAATTTATTTTCCTCCTGGTATTTATATATATATATATATATATATATAACAAAATATTTGTTACTGATAATCTAACACGGTTGTAGTTGTAGAATTTTCGGGCTAGAAATCGTAAATCGAAATAAAATGTATTTTATCGTTTATTTATTTCAACTATGGTTTTTTTCATTATTTATATTTTTGTTTTGTCAATATTTTCTCATAATGAAAGTGTTAACGAAAATTCTTTTCAATTTTGTTTTTATTTTTTATAATTTAATTGAATCAATTGGACGGACGACGACAATGCGAAATATATATATTATTTTCTAGTATTTCGTGATATTAATATCGAGTCCATCTTTAATTCGTTATAACTTTATTCGACTTTTGATTTTAAAATAACAGACTATGTATGATTTTAAATACATACAAAATCTTAAGGAATTAATTTTTACCGAAATTAACGCGAGTCAAATTATTAGAACCCGACGAGTAATATAAATGAAATAAATTTAAAGATAAGTGCGAAATGATGAGGTATAATGAAAATTCACCTCATGAAGACGCTTTATCGGAAATGCTTAGTCTCGGTGGTTAAATTTTTCATTTAATGAACGTATTCATGTAAAATACTAACGCTAAAATTTTAAGTAAAATTTTTCATTCAAAAACGGCAAAATTGAATTGAAAAATCGTTTTAATTTTAGTCTTGTAGTGTGAAAGTGTTTGTAAAAAAACAAAAAAAAAAAAATACTGCGTCGCCATTTAAAAATCAAAATTTTATTATCGTTCATGCGATATAAATAGTGGGCATAATATAATCTGTAAACGGGTTTAAACTGTATTTTAATGATTTAATAATTTAAAAAAAAAAATTAAATGCCTTTAAGATCGCAACGAACAATCCGCGGTTAGTTGGCGATAGAAATAGAAATTGACCACTCTCTGTAAAATATTTACTAGTCTCGGGGAGAATACTCGACAAATGTTATTTCGCAAACAACCATTGGTGGTGTATTCATACGTTCGTAATACGCTATAATTTGACGGAAACTTTGTGATAAAAAATAAATAAATAATAATAAAAAAAAAACTGCCAGAGTTGAGAGTACGAGAGAATGGATAAGTGAATTCGGATTCGGATTCGACCAGAACGAGGGGCCGTACACAGTATTTGTTGTGCGCACAATTGTAATAATAATGTTCGCTGTTCACCGTCGTGCCTATTTTTGATTCGGTTCGTCAAATACTGTACCAGACCACGGGCTTTATCTTATTTATTCATAATACACGGCGAAATCGACGAAAGAAATGCACGACACGAATCAACAATAAACAACATCAGGGCCAACATAAGAAGGAAAGAAAAAGAAAGGCGATCAAATGTTCTTCGATATTCGGAAATTAGTAAAATTATACTCTTATGAGACGAAGAAGTTTTAATGTGTCCGTCTAAAGTTTGAGCGACGTGCTTGCAGAAAAAGGCGCGTAAACAATAAAAAACACATCCCTTCGATAATATTACAGTATTTAATTTTTCAAGTATTTCAATTAAATAACGTGAATTTTGTTTTATGAAATTGTCGTCTGCAATGTTGATTGTGCGTTAAAACGAACAAACCTAAGAATTGAGCACAATAATTTTATAGACGGCGAATTTCAAAAATTATAAAACGGTGATTTTACAAAGACAGTTGAATGTATAACAAGAAAATTCTACTATAAATATACAACCTGTACTTAAAATACCTTTTGTCGCGTTCTTCTCTTTCGCACGAATCATTCCATACCGTTTTCTTTACACTGTATTTTATAACACGCGTAACCGAACGTTGACTATATATTTTTGTACGCGAGACTACAACTGTAGACACGACAGTGTACTTCTCTCTAAAACCGAAAAAATATTTCAATCGCGTACGATTTAATACATTAATCATTTTAACGTGGAAAAGTAGATTATATAAACTTAGTTAATTAATCAACGCGAACTCTTTTTTTTTTTTAAAGAAGCTCGTGTGGTTTTTTCACATTTCATCTATTCATTCAGCGGCGGTGCGAAAAACCGTTCTATTATATCTACTTCTTGTCCAGCGTTGACTAAGGGGCACGAAAGGATGGGAAAAAAAGAAGAGTTTTCAGTTTTTCTCGCACATCAACCGCTGCGGATGACGTCGACGCTGAAAATTCGTTTTTATTAAATTCGAATTTACGCTATTTTATTAATATTACGCGTACGTTGTGCGCATACGTCTACACAGGAACGTTTTATTATTATTATTATTATTATTATTAGGTTGCGTCGAGTTAACACGAATACAAAACGTTTAAAAAAAAAAAAAAATGAAAAAAATCGATTTTGTGTCAAAATCGAATTGGCAGCCAGAGAGTACAATCGATACCCCCGTCGCTGGTTGTATCATATCGCCATCAAATGTTCAATCGATCACATATTTTATAGGGCCTCGAGGATTTTTGTGCCGTGCAAGTATTGTAAGAAAGTGTCGATAACGAATAACAAATGTGTCATAATAAAGCCCGTAGAACGGGCGGAGAAAAAAAAATCTAAAACCGTGGGGTAAACGTCACGTTTAAAATAACACGTTCATTAACACCGAAATCGAGAAAAATTGGGTTTGTGTGAAAAATGTCGGACGCATTTTACTATTATTATCATTTTTTTACATGTTTTCATACGTTGTTTATGGTCCACTTTTAAAATAATATTAAAAAAAATGCTATACACTTTTTGTAATTTTTGTTTTTTTGTTTTTTTTTTTTGATTTTACGTATTATTACGTTAATTATAATATCACTTCATTATTCGATCACACGATCGGTCTGTAGTTCGTTGGAACTACGGTATTGTTGTATACCAGTCAACTTGCGAATTACAAAAGTGTCAATATCTATCCCATCGCGATGTTTTAGAAAATGGGATTGCGGCACAATTCCCATCAACGTAACTTGTTCGTTTAGAAATTATATTTTAGCTCGAATTTCGTTTATATACGTTTAATTAGTGAATAATGGTCGAACTTTATCGCTAAATCGCGTTTTAAACCATTGAGTTGGAATTCAAAATAGTTCGGTTCGGATATAGACGGGAGAAAAACGGAATTCAAATGGAATTCGCCGAAAAAAATAATACGGTTTACTTTGGACGGACAATAATTTTACCGACACCAGAAGTGTATATTTTCAGATATCGTTTATTAATATAATATATATAATGTATATATATATATAAATTATATTGATTACAATAATCGTACGAATATAAATAACGAACGATATGTTTATTGGTGGCGAGGAATAAAAATATAATCGATATGGGTTATGCGGAAAATGTACATTATTTGCGCCGAGTTATGTTTAAAAAATTGTTTCGTCTTATTGGACAAGTGTCTGAAAATTCATAAATTTCGATATTACAAACCATCGTAATATTTATGGTTCGTAAACTCGTATTTCTACACTCTAATAGTCTTATAAATTATAACCTTAAAACGTTTTTTTTTTCTTTTCGTTATCACTTATAGTTCATAACACGTTTGAAAGCAGTCTTACATTTTATTATTATTATTATTATTATAATTATATAACATTATAAGATATAAACACAATATAATATATAAATCAATAGGTAACGTTTGGTGTATTATTCAGCTGTCGTATACGTCTCGTGGTGTATGGCACATTATATAAATACACTTACCTATTATAATTAACTACAAATACTTATTATTTATTTTAGGAAATAATATTTAACAACCAATTATTGTTTTTAAATAAACTTTTTTTTTTAATTTTACCTTTAAATAGTTCGGTTTCGACGTTTAAATCGTTTGAAGTTCGTTTAGCTTCGGGAGGGATTCGAGTAATACAATTTCTTCTCGTTATAATACGATTTCGTTCGGCTGGACCACGAAAATCTCGGTTTTTAACCGTCACAAATAATCGCGTATTTATCTGAAGCCGATAAAAACAAACAATTCCTACGGACCGCACAACGAATAATAATAATAATTATTATTATTATTATAGTAATAATAGCGATGTAAAAAAAAGTCCTCTATTAGCCGGCACATTGACGAGCTTCACATATCCCGCGCTAAACTTTACGCCTACAGTGTAAACGATATGTCACAATGTATAAATATTATAATGTAAACACGTATCAATGTATATACGTAAAAGAAAAAGAGACAAATCGTTTGTAAAACCAATACATTTTCGTAATTAAAATTTCGTAAAAAGTATAATAACGTAAACCGCGGTATATTTTATATCGGTTATCACACACACACACACCGGGAAATCGATCGGTATAAGAAGAAGAAGACGGACGGACGGACGGACGGTTGAGGAGGAGTGGGTGAAAAGAGAAAGAAAGTCGCACGGGTCAATTGCCGCAACAACGGACGTCGGCCGTTAATGGAAAAACGCGTACCGCACACGGCTATTACGCAGCGATACGCAGCCGTTTCGCATTCGCGCGCCGCGGTGATTTCGTACACCGCGGTTACTCCTTCCGTCCATCTTCTTCGCGTACTCCGTCCGTCCGTCACTCTCACTCTCTCTCTCTCTCTCTCTCTCTCTCTCTCTCTGTCTCTCTCGTTCGTTTTAGACTTCCACTCGTTTTCCGAGCGTCCTCGACAACACGCGGCGTCACAACACCCCCCACGTCACAATCCGCGCACGTTCGCGCTACCTTGTTCGTCCGCACCACGCGGACGTACGACGTGGTGGCCCCGCCGTGGGGACATGTCGTGTGGCAAAGGTACTCTCTCCGCGTACGGGTTTGTCGGGTAACCAACCGTAACGATCCTTCCGAGCAATTAATCCGCGGAGACGGTCGAGAAGAAAACGGGCCCGCGGAAGGGGTAGCCCCGATAAATCCTGCTGTCCCCCATCCCGCGTCGCCGGTCGTCTTTCCACTTTTTCGTTTTCACCTGTTTTCACTCGACCGCGTTTTACAAGACCGCCCGCGTGGAGGTTTCCCGACGCACTTTATTATCGTTATTATTATTATTATCGTTATTATATTACAATTTATTTATTCTATTAATTATTAATCAATCGTGCGTTGAAATAAAAAAAAAAAATAAATAAAACAAACGCCGTTTCGTGTGTTGGCAAATCGACGTGATTTGCAGAAATATAACGATTTAATGTTTCGTTATTAAACTCGTCTCGTGTATGAAATCCGTTTGTTTGTCTCATATACAAATCGGAAAAATACGGCAAAACACAATTAATTCCAAGGAATCAGTAAACCGTCCCACTCATGCGCGAATTCGATCAAACGGTTTTTTTATATAAAAATAATAATTTTTTTTTCTATATATATATTTCCCCCGAAAATACCTCTGCGCACAGTTCTCGATTGAAAGTACGAAAATTGTGTAAAAAAAAAAAAAAACCAATAGTTTACTTGTTGACGACGACACTTAACTGTTGAATATATTATGCTGTCGGATTTTATTATAATTATTTATATATAAATATATACAAACGAATTTAGGTATTTTGCATCGTTTCTATAATAATCCTAAGGCGTCTGTAACACGTAAATGACTGACTGGATTTTCGGCCATGCAGTGTCCAAAAAAAAAAAAAAAAAAAACTATTCCCGATTAAAATTTAATTTTATTAAAAATATATATATATATATATATTTTAATATAATTTTTCCCGCATTACTCGTACGCGCGTTTCTATTCTACGAACGGTATTTAAATATTTTTCTAATCCTCTATTCATTTTTTTTTTTTTTTGGTAACAGAAATTCGAAAATATAAAAATAAAATGACGCCCCCGGAATATCGTGATAAATCGCCATACTTTCGAAACCTTTCATCCAGTTATTTCGTCGACCAACAAGTATTTATTTCGAATTTACACGCGCGTCGTCGACAAAAAACCGTATACAATTATCATGGTTTTTTTTTTTTTTTTTTACACGTGCGTGATTTGATGTAGTTTTTATTATTATTATTATTGTTATTGTTATTATTATTATTATTGTTATTCCTAGACTGTATTGTGCGCGTTTCGCGAATGACTCTTTGAACCCATTGGAATACGAAATCATTTCTCCATCGTATATGTGATATTTATCGCTCGTATACTATTGAAACACCCATTCTGCACAGTTACATACGAGCTGATATTGTAAAAACGTGTTGCTCGTAATATATTGTATTATATTATCGTAGTCGACGTGTAATACACATGGAATTTTTTTTTTTAACAATTTTGAAACGCAATCGTTTCCGTTAATGTACGTGTTACGTATTTAAAACAATAAGTTGGCCCGGGCGAGAAAATAAATCGTTTCTCTGCAGCGTTTAATTCGCGATTTAAAAATTCCATTATAACAAATCATTTGCGATCGATTTGGCTTTATTTTATAATAACGACGCGATCAGATATTATCGCACCGGTTATAGCAGACTACGTGAAAACATTACTTTCTCGAAAACAAAAATATTAAAAACAGTGAAATCAGCGACTGTAGCTTTACGTTTTCAATATTTTCCCAATTCCTTTTATTATTATTTGCTATTATTATTATTATTATTATTATTATTATTATTATTATTATTATTATTATTATTATTATTATTATTATTATTATTATTATTATTATTATTATTATTGGAGTTTTATCCGATTCAGAATTAAATATGCATTTTCGAGTTCGTAGTATTTATATATGTGTATTTTTTAAAAATAATATCCGTATACTTTTCAAAGCGTTCCTGTTTTCAAACACCGCTTTGAAAATTAAAAAAAAAAAAAAAATTGTATACGTCATTTAATTTGCCGTGTGTGTCAACGTATTTGTCATATTATTACATCAATGAAAAAAATCCCTCAAATTTCATATTAACCTGTTATCCGTTGTCTGAACTACAAACGGATATAGTAAATATTCCACGTATATTATTTATTCAAAATTACATTTCTATACTTTTGTAATAATATTCTCATATTTTCCAACACATTACGAAACAGCTATACACCGATGTGGTATATGTAATCTGCCTCAAATATTTTTGTAATAAAAAAAAACGCGTAATCGTTTACACGTTATAGCAGGATAAGTATCTTACAGACACGAATAACACTTAAGTTTCGTGCCGAGTAAAATAAAAGCGTTTAAAAAAGAAAAAAAACAACCCGTATTACATTATTATGTATTTCGATAACGTTTTTTTTATATATATATAACTAAAAAAAAAAATAAAAATATATTTTCACATAACTGTATAAAATATACATCGGTAACAGAAGTACTTTTAAAAAAGTTTATTTTGTTATCAATAAAATATAAATAAATTGTTTAATCTATAAAAAATCAATGAATTAAAATGTTGTTGTAAAAATTTTTGAGAATTTCATCAGCTGACAGGATTAGTTAATAATACAACACGAGTTTATTATGCCTGAATATTAACGACGAAAAATTACATTTTGACGATACGAAGAACATCTTTTTATTTTTTTTAAATAAAAGAAATTGTATTTTTTATTTTATTAGTAAAAACACAATTAAATGTTAATTGCGTCGTATATACCATGTTTTTGTATGAATTCTGTTTTACAACAATTACGTTAAGTCTTGAAATATAATGCGTAAAAGATACGATTACTACTCCGTTGAAAATTAAATTAACCTAAGCACATAACAAGTACACATATAGCGATGATCATCGTGGGAATCTGTTTTCACTAGGATATACACGCACCTAGATTTTACTATAATATAACGGCTAAAGTATGAAATCGAATTATGCGTTTTATATCAAGTTTTTACTACGAATTTTGTACAAAAATGTTAATTTTTACACAAAAAAATCACATACATAGTAAATTTTAGTTTTAATTCTACCGTCGTCGGTATATATAAAAATATTACTTTATATTTTTTGTACGTTATGAAACAAGAACAAAAAAATATCTATGTTATAAATACGTGGAATAATATAATTATTTTGTTTAAATATATTTAAAATTTTAAATATAAAAAATAGTTTTTGTAATGTGCGTATGTATTACAAATATAAAAAAAAATGTTTAATTTTATAGATTAAATGCGTCTTTTTAAAAAAAAAAGATTATTATTAGGACGTGAAAGTAAATAGTGGCATAGTTATTTTTAGGACGCTACTAACAACAAACGATCTCGGGAGTCGACAAATGTTGCTGCCGCAATTCGAAGCGATATTCCTTTGCGTACTTTAGTGATTCGTATAAACGTTTGTTTGCAGATATTGAAAATCCGTTGCTACGCCATACAGTTTTCATTAGGCGATATAAATTAATAACGGTACGAAGACTATTTTCATTAATAGAACTCAAAAATATAATACATGATTTTGTCATTGACTAGAGCTGCTTATTAAAAAAAAAGTCCTCTATTTACGAGTACGTATGTCAGAACGTAAATAAGAGATATGTCGTCGTTTTAAAAACACCATCAATCACATCGATTTTAATATGAACGGCTAGGTGATAAATGTCCTAATGCGTTTCGAATAGAAACCAATTCAGGCTGAAATAAGCTTTGATCGAGCAACGCATAACGTTCGCATGGCCGTGTCATAAAAAGTTTTTATTCTTCAAAACGTATTGAAAATTAAACATTTTAATTTTCAACACTGGCGGTCGAAATAAAATTGGCGTTACACGTCGTCTAAAAGCTAAGTGTAAAAAATAAACACAATATGGCGGTATTATTTTGTCACAGCGCGTTCTTACGAAAACACGTGTATACACATTAATTTTGCCAGTAAATTTCAATTCCTATTGATTTCAGTTTTTGTTACTACAAAATATGTACGCGTTACGATATAATATATCATTTGTGTAAAATAAATAATTTAATGACTACAATAGTAATAATACCCGTTCGAATATTGTTTTCGTACTAGAATTTAAATTAATTTTTGTCCGACACAATATTAGATATATATATATTAATGCGACCGCGGTTGACGTTCGTATAATAATCGATTTTTTTTTTTTTACGTCATATAAACGTGATTATTTTCCAACGAAACATAATATATGGTTTCGACGACATTTTCATCGAATATATTATTATAAAAAGCGGTACAGTGTTACATGTTATATAACGCGTTATCTACGTTTTTGGAAAACACCATGGCCGAACGATTGTTATTTAATTTAATTTGTCGACGCATTTTGTTAAAAACACATTCGAGTACAAATGCGAGTACAGAGACGAAAAAAAAAATTATATTATTTCTCGAAAATCGTATACGTACAATGGTATACGATTAATTTTTTTATTTAAAAAAACAAAGTAAATTTGATCAATTTATAAATTTTAACGTGTGTATTGAAGGTCTTCAACTACCAGACGAGTTCGCTTTTCCGCATTGAATTTCGTACAGATTATATTATACACATCGCACCTTTCTGTAATGCGTATATGAGGACGAGACGGACAAATCCGATATTATTATTATTATTATTATTGTTATTGTTTACGATGTTGTGTAATATATTTTGAAAACCGTTTATTTCAAATAATGTTCGGTGTGTTCGTTGTCGGTTAGTTTACGAGATAATAACACGTACAGCGGTAAAGAAATAATATCGGCCGCGGATTATGAAGAATTGAATTAAATCGCGACGAACGCTCATCAGAGGTGCAGCAGAATCACGAGTCCCCCCCCCCGGCATTGAAAAATCGTCTGCAGGGCCGCTCTGTGAAATCGGTGATTGTTCTAACGGGACGATTTTCCTCTCCGTCACCCCCACCATCACCGTGGTCCATCCGACTGATACTTTATACGCGAACGTGTGCGGGCCGCACAAAACCGACGCGCGTTTTCCACGGAACAAAGACGGTTCAGTGTTTGACGGTGTTTCGGAATTCGTTGGCCTATACACGTTAATATGATATATAGTCACACGCGCGTTACCGAAATTAATAGCACCGCGGAAAATTGAATATGATAATTACCCATCCGCAGGCAGTTAACGCTTTTGCAGGCGGTCCTCGCAGAATCCCCGTTGTCCCGGTGACGGTGGTAGAGGAGCAGCTGTGCGTGTTTCTGTCGTCACCGGGCGCGGGAGATCGTCCGTATATACGCGCAAAAGTGATGATGGCGTGTACCACGCGTTAATCTCCCGGGTCGATGGTCCGTTGCGTTTAGGAGGAGAAGCGGTGCCGGAGTCCGGTACGCGGCTTTATTTCGATCACACACACGACCAGGACCGTATTACGCAGACGTGTTCGCGTGTCGGGCACTGATCGTGTGACGGGCGAGGAATTTTATTTTATTTCTTTCAACTTTTTTCCTTCTATCAATTGTTTTTTTTTCTTCAACGACGAATTTCGTACGAACAATTCAACGGCCTTTAACCGAGCGGCATATACGCGTGCCGGATTTTGTAATTCTTGAACACCAGTGTCAACCGAATATTATTTAAACCACAATGATTCGCAAATAAATCGCGTTGTTGATATTACACGCGCAGTTACGAAAAAAAAAAACCACGCAACTATCTGATAAGTCACGCGCATTGGTGTACGCTAATGTATAAATATATAAATAATTAAAAGTAAAAAACATTTCTCGTGTAGAACATTTAAATTTAAATGTGCGCACTATTAAACGACGGTTCCCATACACCGTCTATAAATCGCAATTGAATTTATAGTTACAATAAATACGCGTTTGAAAATACGCCAGTCGATCGTTTATTTATTTATTTTTTTTTTTTGTACGAAATTGGGCTTTTTTCTCTGAGCGAATGTCATTCCGGTACGTTACAGTGTTTTTACAACGATTCGTTTTTGTTTTTACGTCTGAACTCAAATATTTGACCGGAATGAGTTACAGACGATCTTCTTTACAGTCATACCTTGTTTCGGGAAGCGAATCGCATTTGATCATGGTACTTTAGAGTGGTCATTTTTCGATTTTTTTCAAAAGCACACAAAAAATGTTCGCCGTGAGTTCGGCGAAAATTTTCAATTTCGGATTGTTTACGGTAATTATAGGCTTTGATGTATTTTATTCGCAAAACAAGTGATTTTTTGATTTTCGATTTTTTTTTTTTAGCAATTTAATAAAATCTTCGACATTACCTACCACCGTTACTTCCAACTATATAGGTAATCGAAAAAAAAATCGTTTGTTACCGTTTTTAATTCTTCGACAAAGTGTCTCCTAATTTTTTTTTTATCGCTGTTGTGAAAAATTGCGTTTGTTTAAAACCAGAGTAGCTAGAGTCTTGAACTTTTTATCTAACGCTTTAATATTCATACGATATTAACGAAAACAATTTTCGAAAACTTTAAACTTCCGATAGGTTGATTGTTAGAAACCGTCCGTATTGGAACGATGTACAAGGTCAATCGTAAATTATGTTACTCTACGCGCAAACTACATATAATTATTTTAGTATTTTATTAATAATAGATGATATTACATCGAAGCTGCGCTCGAAATCCAATTTTGTCCAACGCAATGATTTATTGCTATAAAAAAACACGTGCGTTACAGTAATAACATATTTCTAGAAATCGTTATCCGAGCGATTCAATCGCGATTTCGCTTAACCGTCATGATTGCGATGTCATCTCCCGCGTCTAAAAAAAAAAAAAAAAACAACGCAAATGTGCTTCGCAGTGTACTCCATCGTTTCACTCGTGAGAAAACGTTCGTCTTTGATTTTAATTCGCGCCACATTCGATGACGGGCCAGACGGACGGGTTGGACGAGACCGACGCGATGGGCATCATCATCGGCAACGTACCCCGCGCTGACTGCGAAACGTTATACGTTTGCAGGACGACGGCCGAAGATTTACAGCCTCCAGGACCTTCTGGCGTTTGCGTTCGAGCCAACAAATGCGCCCGCACGATGTGTTTTGACTAAAAGGAAACTTTTTTTTGCATTCGCCGCCGTTTCGAAAACGGTTATCCATACATAAGCTACAATTTAGTGGATTCCGGAGGCTGTTTGGACGCGCGCCAGCCGCAGATAGTGCGCGCGTTCGTTGCTCCCCTTACCACGAGAGCGACGGCAATCGCTAATATATATATATATATATATATATATTATTCTCCCAACGGGTTTTCGCCAATGCAACACTAATTCCCTTTTCGCCAAATTAGCACTCAAGCAACATTGTGATGGGGTAGGGGGGTATGTCGTTTTTTTTTTCACTTCTATTCCTAAGCGAATTTATGGCTTTAATGAAAGCACGTCGTACGTTACATACGCGAACGTGTGTGTAATGTGTTTTGTTTGCGTATGTGGTGTTGTGTGCACAGCGATGTATATATATATGTACGCACTTGATTTGATCCGGTCGCGCAGTCAAGTCGTAAAATCTAAGCGAATGGCAAACAATTTACGAGTCTCGACGTAAAAGCCGAACGACGGTAAGAGGACGATTGGTTGGGGGTACGAAAAAAAAAAAAAAAAAATAGTAAACATTTGACGTTTTACCGTTGAATTTTCGTCGTTGCACTTTTTCCGAAAAGAAAATATATTATGTCGGTTTTACAAAAGAAGAGAAAAAAAAAACGTTTAAGTGTATGTTGGAGAGAAAAAATGTTTCGAATTTTTCTAATACATGAAAACGAGCACGACATTATGTGAGCGAAATAATTGTACGTCGTCGTCCGAATGTTAATGAACGTTGAAATCGATTGCACGTGCTTAAAAAACTTGACTTATACTCGTAAAAACCGTACGTAATTCGATAGGACTTGTGTGTATTGAGTTTTCGTTACTTATAACTTATTATTATATATGTTATTAATATCTTGGAAATACTTGAAATGCAAAAAAAAAAAAAATAATAATTCAATTATTTCTCTATATTGAAAACGCGCACAACAAAAATCTATGTTTAAGTACATATCGTGTAAAACGAAATCCATTTCTTAACAATATTATTAAATTAATATGCAAATTTCGTTTAAAAAAAAGAACAAAAAAAAAAACGTTACTTTTAACGAACGGAATATTATCGTCGTCTCGTGAGTCGATTAATGAACATTCTCGATTGACCCATTACCGCCGATAAAACCTAATTTTCTACAAATTGTTAATATTTGATAATTCGAATTGTAAAATTTTCGCGTACAGTTCGAAATAGTAAACATTCTTTTTTCTTATTTGGATCTCGATAACTTAGAGAATTTATAAATAAATTGAATATTGACTAATATAGAAAATGGAAATCTTTCGTAAAAATGTACGTATGTTTTAAATTTATAAATATATTATATAGACGTTAAGATTTGCGAGTTTTGGATTGGAGAAAAAAAAAAGTCTAAACTTAGTTTACTATTTGACGAAAACGTTATAGAAAGTTTAAGTGAATTTATTTTAAACAAATAAATAAAGGTTTTTCTAGTTTAAGTCATTTGAGATCTTCCTGGACGATATATTATATTTATCTGTTTTGGGATTCATCTGGTTTAGGTCATTGAAACTTTTGATATTGTTAGTAAATAACTTTTTTTTTTTTTGATTCCATCAAAAATGTCTTTTATTTAGAAATAAAAAAATAAAATAATATTTTAAAGAAAACGGGAGAACGCTAAAATTAACTTTCAAAAACTTTTTCGATGAATTTATAAAATGTATATTGTTCGCTGGAAATATTATATATGTATATATATATATATATACGTTATATCGTTTGTATGAGAGGAGGGAACAGAAATCTGAATAAAACGACTATAATATCCAATCGATCGAAACGGATTTATACATATTACACATTCGTGTCTCTTTTATTTTATGCTGATTTATATTCCAAACTCCTATATAATACACGTTTGCGAAGAGTGTTGACATTTATCTGGATAAATTTAACCAAATGAATTATTCTTTTATCATTGATTTTTTTTTTTTTTAACCTTTACCGAAACATTTTAGTCGGGGTTTCGATTTAAAAAAACAATAGTTTTATCATTTTACCACAATTATTATATATTTATATAATATGTAATATAATGAAGCGACCGTAACGATTTTACATCACAAATCTTCATAAAAATTATGCTGCGTTATAAATGTACGAATTATGTAATATTAACATTTATTTTTTTTAAACTTTAATGAATATTTAAGAGATTAATATTACGGTTTTAAACATTGCGCTAACCATTTTCTACACAAATATTCTTTTAACAATGATTATTCTTTTATTATACGAGTATATGTTAAAAACGTCCTACTCGTACTAAAAAAAATATGGTGTATAACGATGAAAAAAATCAAACAAATATGTTGTACTATTACCTATCATTGAAAATATCGTAATTTAATTAAATGTTTCGCTAATATAAATTATATTGTTAAAATGTTTTTATAATTCAAACACAAATATTGAAACATTACTTAACATAACCACTTTATACACGAGTATACGATATTATTCGGGTATTTTATATTTCAGATATAAAAAGAACTTAAAAAAAACAAAAAGTATAATCTTTTATGCCGTTAATATTTTTTGATGTAAATTTTTTGAAATAAAATTCAAACTAAATAAAATACTTTGTCTTACAAACTCTTATCTAAATAAAATGCTATAATATAGATAATAATATATTAATTCGTTCGTATTTATCTTTTCTTTTGGATAAAAAAAAGAACTATTTATCTAAGCTCGACGTACTGTATGCGAATTTTTTTTTTTAACACATAAATATTTTTCATTTATTAAGTGGCTGTTAATAAAATCCGATTTGTGTATAGGACAAAGAAAAAAACTACAAGAGCAGCAGCAGTAGCGAACACGAAAATGGCTATGTAATGTTCCTTACGACACACATATATATATATATATTATATGTATATATTATAATATATACTAACGAGCGTCGAGCTCGTCATATGCAAATCAAGAAAGCTGCTTATTCGGAATTATACGTGGCGAGGTATGCGTGTACATCTCAAGTCGTACGTTACGGGGAAAGGTGGTTGTCTGGAAACGGGTTGAGGAGCACGATAGATTAGCGGAAAGCGAGTAGGCTGCAATAATGTTAATTAAATTCGGGTATCACACTGGCCTAGAAATCCCTTAAGTCAGACTAAACGATACATCATCGTATACAGTACGAGCTTTGCGAGTAGCGTGGCTCACGTGTGTTGAGATATTATTATGTTTTCATACCAGCACGGATGAAACGAGTAAAAAAATCCGACAAGAAATTATTGTTCGTACGCTCAGATAACAGACAACTCGGCCGAGAATTATAAAAATTATCCCGTTATAAGTGCGTATATTTTCGTCTTCCACATTACATTTTATATAATATCCCTGAGGAGGTTAAAGAAAACGTCAACAATTTCGCATGTGTTCCCTGTAATAGAGTACAATAATAATAATAATAATAATAATAATAATAATAACAATAAATGTAATTAAAACGTGTTTAAAAAAAAAGGAATAAGGAATAAACTGCAGACCGAGTAAACAGTAATAGTAGTGCTCAAACCCGACAACGAAGGACATAAGAGGTCGTAGTCAGACTTAGTCTAACTAGACTTGTAATAAGATTACAGGTCGTTTTGATTTATTGTAATGAAGTCGGTGTTGTAACGTAATACTTGGCGCGCACGTTTATTAAAAAGCGAACCTATCCGTTGTGTGCTGAATCCGTAACACTCTACTGTACTCAATAATGCCAAATAAAGGGAAGGGGTGCATTTTGGTCCAGAGTTTTGAAATACATTTTCAGAGAAGTGTGTTTATTTTTCAAAAATAATACTTCGATATTTTGGTATAATGTCCATTTTTTTTTTTTATTATTATTATTAACAAAATTATTAGTTAAATAATTAAAGTTTTTTTATTATTATTATTTTTTTTGCCAAAAAACTTGTATGTTCCTATTATCCAATTAAACTAATTGAACGATAGACTAATAATATAAAAATATATACGTATGAGTCGTAATTATTTATGATAAAATGTAGAGAGAAGTATGTCGCTGGTATTGGACGCGGTTTGTAAACGAATGAAGGGCCGAGTCTCTACTAATATATACTTATATAAATTAGCGCATTAGAATATTATTGAAAGTCAATGTCCGTCCACGTCGCGAATCAAATTAAATACTCTTATAATGTAATGACAACGAAATAACTGTAATTTTCACACGTACACATGAAAAATGAAAATAGTTTTTTTTTTTTTTACACGTACATCGCACGTGAATATGTGGAGTATACGGCACATTTACATTTTATATATTGACAGCGTACCGACACGCGGGTAGGTACTTACAAAAACGTCCAAAAAACATTAATTAATTCAAAGAGCTCCCCGCTATAGCTTTTCGGATTATAGCGAAAAATGTATACACACACAAAACGGGACAATCGATTTTACGTCATGTATAAGGAACGGTGAAATTCATTATCCTCGTTTCGCATAACCATTAACCACAGTTCATAAATTTCGTGTGCCTATACTTATACTGTAAAATAAATCGATTTCATTGGACTATATTATATGCACTTAAAGTGTGTACGTGCATAAATATTTACGACCAGTAAAATCGTCGTTAACCATACACGCGAGTATGAAATTAAAAAAAATATATATTCCGATCGACTGCAAATACGTATAGTGGTTTTGTGTTGTTATCAATTGATAAACAAATGCGAGGGATAATAAAATATTACAATCTTTTTATTATTATTATTATTATTATTATTATTAAATAAATTCGAGTGAGAAATATTTGAACGTACGCGTTTTAATTGAAGAAAAGTTATTAGGCAATGGATTTTCGGAATTTATACGCGTAAGATTTAATAAACGAACGCGCGTTGATTTGACATTCAACAAATACATTCAATTTCAATATTAATGTGTAAATAAATTCCACGTTTTTTTTTTTTTTGTACGTTTACAATCATACTTTATGAAAATACAGAAAAAAAAGAGTTCATTTTTTATTACATTATAACTTCATTTTTTTTCTCCAATTTCCGCCTACATGCTGTAATCCGACTGTATAATAATATGGAGTCGATCGCCCTAAATAAGACGCGTTCTCGTTCACTCGCACCATTTAAATCGCTCTAAATTAATTTAATAATTCATATGTACATAAACAAAATTTGAGTTAGGTCAGGATGACAGCAAATGTTCTCACAAATAATATTGTTGCGCATAGTTCAATTAGTGTCGTAAATGTATTTATTTTAGATACCTAATACATATATCATAATTTTAAAAAACTTTTATCACGTTTACTGTCAATTTTCGCATTAAATTGGTTTTTATTTCGTTACATAAAACACCGATAACGACGTTTCACGATGACAAGAAACGCTTCGTTGTTTCTCGAAGAACATAATATTTATAAAATTAAATCCCGATATATTACGGTGGCGAAAACTATATTTATCTAATATTTATCTCTCCTCACTCACCCAAAAAAACGCAATTGCTCAAAAAGTTATTGTTACAGTATTGGACACTATTATGGAAAAATAACTACAGCGCAGGGCTACACCAATGTACACTCGTACACTAACAAATGTTCCAATACGAATTCTTTTGACGTACAGTGAAATTATTATTAATATCGTTTGTACGGTATTTATTGGTATTATTTTAATAATTTTCACACTGAAAATCCCATAAGAATCAAACGATGATTTATTAAAATATTTGATACTTGTTACACAACATTAGACGTATGTAGGTGATAGACATTTCATTATAAAAATGGTTTTACTACTAGTAAAAAAATACATGTACTAAAATTACATAGGGACGACGGGAATGCAGCAGACTCATTCTGGTGTTCCCAATTCAAGACTCGAACCTATTATAAGAATCTCCAATTAAAATAATCATATATGAGTAAAATACTTATTAAAATTTACACGGAATGTCTCCGTCGTTATTATAGTGTTAGCATATTAATTCGACTGATATTTATACGACAGTATTTTAGAAGTTTATGCCACGATTTGATTATATTATTCAATAAAAACAAGCTCAACAGTCACAATAATAATTTTTTGTATTAAAATGAAACATAACGCTAATATTATTACACGCTTTTTTCGCTATATTAAATAAAGTTAGATTAAGTAATGTCATTTTTTTTTAATTTTAATAATATTATTTATATGGGAGTCGTCTAAATTGTTTTCAAAATCAAAAGAGCCGTGGACTTGAAATAGTTTAAAACCTCTGATTTATGCGATATAAATATATTATTTTCATAACGGAAAATATTGAATTTTTTAATGTCATATGGATGAGAAGAAAACGGAATGTTCAGAATATTCCAATATTAGGTTAATAATATATGTGTTACATTTTAATAATGTATCGATTTGATTGTATAGGAATGATTTTTTTTTTCAATAATTTCAAATCTATAATGCAAATTACACAAAATCGTAATAGTTTTCAAACAATAGCAGCGGTAAACGAGAAAATATTGGAAATTAAATAAATCGTAAAAATATAGTCGAGTAGATTATATTAAAAAAGAAAATATATATATATATATAGGTTCATATAAATGTACAGTGTAAATAATAACAATACAGTCACATTCCGTACACCGTGAAGCCTATGACGAGTTTGAATAGGTTAAAATTTAAGTTTTATATAATATAATATATCAGAATGGTCTCGAGACTTTGAACGGCTTTTAGCATTGTCCAGGTTGCGAAACTACTCAATCTTGCTTATCCTTAAAACCGTACTATATTATGTTGACGGTACAACGTCATATTATAATATAATATTATGAGTTGTAGCGCAAAAAATATGATCTTCATTTGTCAAAATATCCCTGTGCATTTGTCCCGTGCATTATAAAGTTTCGTCTGAAATGTTCGTAAGCCGAAAGATTTACGAAAACCTTCCCGACTTGATCTATAAATAACGCGTAAAAAATGTAAATCTATATTGTATGCGCGGTGGGTACGAATAACGTTAGGCATTTCTATTATTATTATTATTATATAAAATCCGGGCACGCTGACATTACAAACGAAATTTCACGTACAACTATGTAAATCTAAACCCCCTCCCTGACCACTGAAAATAAAACGGTTTACAATAATAATAATAATAATAATTATAATAATAATAATAATAATAATAATAATAACAATAACAATAATAATAATATACAAATACGAAAAAAATAACGAAAACAAATTAATATGAAAACGTAAGAAAAAAAATGAAACAAGTGTCGTTATAAATGTGTCCGGTGACACCTGTAATAAATGAAATTCAAAATTATTAATTAAAAATAACGACGCAATTAATTCAGTAGTCAGTTAGCGAATTTTAGAACAAACACGAGTTGCTACAGGATGAAAAAAAATTATTTTTAATTGTACAGACAAGTGTTTTGTTCGTGTACGGCAACCGTATTACAATTATTTATCGTTTTATGGAGCACTATGAAGAAAAATAAACACCAATACACATCGTGTACAGATAGCTATTGATAGTAACGAAATCCATTGCATTCTGTTTATACGTTATTTTACGTTGAGCTAGAAAAGACGTCACTTAAATATTGTGTCTGATGACATTATATATATATATATAAAGCTTAAAGGATTATCTACGTATTATAATATGTGTATAGATATATATATGAGCATATAATCCAACGAGGAAATAAGAAGCGGAGTAAAACGATTTCATTTAAACTGACAAATACTGATCTGTTTTCGAAAATGTTATAACTCATTACTATTATTTATTAGATATATATTATAGATAAAACAAATCCTTTTTTTCGCTTAATCTTTTTTTTCTTTTAATGTAAAAAAATAATACTTGTGGCTAGATTTTATAGCAATTTAACCCCCCCCCCCCCCGTTTTAAATATTCGAGTATATACGTATATAAAATATAACATTTTTTTTTGTGAATAAAAACCTTTGTTATGAAAACTAAAATAATACTATGAATTAATCACGGAAACAAATAAAACGAATAATTATAAATGAAAAATAAATCAATTTTTCATTAAATACTATTATAATTAACATGTTATTTATGCAATTATAGGTAATAATATTTCAAAATGTCTGTTATACAATTTATAAATGCTTTTTTATATTTATTTTAATACATCAGATTAATGTTATGTTTTAATGTATACATATTTTTGGTTTTATTATTATTATTATTATTATTATTTTGAATAGATGTTCAGAAAAGAAAAACAGCACTTGAGCATTGTACGGTGGTTTCGTTTCCACGTGATTAGGTTCCAGAAAGTAAAATTACGAAATCTTTCCTACATTTTCCCCTTTTGTTTATTTATTATTCCTACAAGTTCCGAGGCCCGGAGCATCTGCTGAATATTCAACCATCAAAGGACACGGGCACAGGTTCAATACATTTTATATATTTGTTTTCTATTTCAGTAGACAATTTTTCCTAAAGTCGACCAGTTCCATTTGAAAGGCCATACGTTTTTCTTTGACTTATTTTTGGTGTAAAAAAAAAGTACCTATATAAAAGAGAGGTAGACGAGGAAAGAGTGTTGAAAAAGAAAAAGAAATACTTCTCGTTAAGGGTGAATTTTTTTCATAAAGAAACATATTTTCTGGGGCGTTCACTCGAATGATTTCGATTGACTCGTACACTATACATATACATATATATATATATATAAAATATATAATAATAATAATATATATATATGCTGTGATATATCATCTGTACCAATTCTTCAGACTACGTGGACTAAACCAATTGTTAAGTATTTGAAAATTGCACGAGTTATTATTGTTATTGTTTGGCAAATAGAACGCTCACAGCAAAAATGAGAAATTGCCGGCAGCAGTTTTAAGCGTTTATTTTAGTGCGCCAACCAGCGTTTTGCTCTCGAAAATAGGGTATATAGGTGTATTATATTGTTGTTTGTTACCAATGGTAACAGTAGATGTATAGTAAATGGAGTACCAATTAAATATTTTCACAGATATAGTTCTATTTACCTAAAACGAACGGTTTTGCCACCGAGAAGAGGACGCGAAATAGAATTTGCGTTAATTTACATTAATATAATATATAGCTGGACGACAACAGCTGGTGTAAACATTTTAAACCGCTTGGCCGTATTATTACAATGTTGACTTTTAATCATAATATTATAATAATATTGTTTTCTAAACGCATTTCTGTTTTTATTAAATAATAATAAATAAATAAATTAAAAATAAAAAAAAAAATAGAAAAACAATTGTAATACTCTTAAAAAAATTAAATAATTTATGTATATATATATAAGAAATTAGTATATATTATATAAAATATAATTCATAAAGAGAAAAAATGCCTAGAATGTTTGAAAAATATATAAGAATGTAAGAACTAGTTTCAACTATAAATCATCATTAGGTTGCAATAAATTATAATAAAAAAAAACCAAAAAAGGTATATAAAATAAAATATGAAATTAATAAACAAAATACATAAAATATATTATAAATAATAAGAAACAACCATGTAGTTTTTATATTCTCAAACATTTTTCAAATAATCTAGGCATTTTTGTTTTTTATATATTATTTTTTATATAATGTATACTAATTTATTATATACTGTTGCTTTTATAATATATATTATTTAATAATAATATAATTATTATAGTAATTAAGTTATCAATTAATTAATTATGTAATAAGAAATTGACAACAAATTATATATATATACACATACGTATATTGTATAAAAAATTTTTTTGGTTTTGGTTAATTTCTTGTGATTTTTCACGAAAAATTTAATAAACAGAATATTAAATGTAATACGTGTATTCGCTATAAAACGGAACGTAAATCTACTTGATTGATATTTGTTCCAATAACGCGTATAAATAAATTACAACTAGCTTGTTAAGTATTTTAAATAATATAAAGTTTATTCCCAAAACTGATTACTGATTATATGAAAATAAAAATAGGATTTTTATTTTAAAGTATTGCGGTAAGCAATACCTATGGTTTCGTCTTGAAATAAATTTCCAAAAGTTATTATTCACCTTTTTATTGATAAAAATGTATATTATTTCCAAAACCTATTTCATAAACCGTAATTGCGTTCAAAAAGTTATTTTCTTAACTGCGATTATGTATAAATGTGTTTCTTAGTTCCAAAAGTTATTAAATGTTATGAAATGTGATGCACATCGTTTGACAAAATCAAAAACGGACTAATAATACACGCTTATAATATATATGTCATAATAAATTTAAATTAAATAAAAACTATACGTTGATTACATCAATTCTTTAAATAACCGCCGAATTTGAGAAATAACTTTTAATTATTAACAGAAAGCTATTGACGTATATATATATATATATACTTTAAAATGTATTATATTGATTTCTTGGTTTCAAAACTGACCATTTAAAATTACTTTATTTAAATTTGGTGTTATGTTTTAAACGAAAATCATGAAATTAAATTTATAAGTAGAGTTTGAGAGTGCAAAAAATATGTATTGGATAACTATGCCGGTTTTATAGTAATAAAACCATAATAATTCCTTTGGTTTTCCGAAAATACTGTTAAACAATATTATTTTATTTTTATACAAACTGATAAAATACATTTGACGTCTGAAATGAAAATACCTCATATAAATAATTTAGTGAAAAAATGTTTTTTGTATTGAAAAGAAATAAGTTTGATGTTTGTTTTAAATTTCGAAATGTTGTTAAATTCATATCGATATATATATATATATATATATATTTGTTTCATTCTAAGATCAAAAGAATAAATTACGGTTTGAAACTTAAAAAAATAGAATTGGAAAATAATGATATTTTATTATGTTACTTCCGGTAAATACATATTTTTAACGTCGTTAAATGCCTAACATCATATTCGAAATCCATTATAAAATATATATATATAATATATATATATATATATATATTAAAAGAAAAACAAATTATTATATTCATAATATTTTATTTCTTACACAATTTTATAAATATATATTTAGCAATTGAACTGTAGTACACAAATATATTATAGATGCATAAATATTGAAAGATGACTTGAAATGCATAAATAAATCTTGAAAATAATGAAAACATTAAACCAACAATTGTTTTTTATAGATAAGCACAGGAGAGTAGAAAAAATGAATTGAGTTTTGTAAAAAAATTCACTAAAATTGAAAATAACATTTGATCGAAACTGTACCATTTACAAAATATTGTCAATATAAAAAAAGATTAGTCATTTTATCTTAACGTTAAGAAAACTTTTAATTTTTTTTAATACACATTTTTTTTTGTCCTTTCAGATTATTCAGCCATTTTTTTACATGTCTTGACCTGGTAGACACTTCAATAAATCAACAGAAACTTTTTGAAAAGCGTTTCGCTGTAAGTTTTCTAATTATCGGAAACAATGTTGACAGAGTGAATTTATTAGGGTGTGGAATTCAAGAGTTTTCGATCACAGGGTAAAAAAAAAACGACAAATTTAATATTGCATTCCTAGGTTTTTCACGCAGTGGAATAAATATTAGTTTAACATGAAATTTCAGAGAATCGTTGTTTGTAATGATTCTCCAAGATATCTCGGTCTACCGGAAACTAAATGACTACATCATTTGTCCATCGAAGTATTCCTCCTCCTTTAAAATATTAAAAGCGTTTAAAAAGTTTAGATAGAAAGAAATATATATATATTTATATGTGTACTGACAATGTATCGAGATTGAATATTGCCACTCGGACCGGACATTCGTTTCACGCGTAACTCACGTCTTAAATAATAAATCATCGCATTCGGCACGAAATTCGAAGCAGTACTCGTGGTTAATTATTATTAATACATATTTAGTAATTTAGAACGTTATGTCCCACATAGCATTATCCATATTATAAATTTTGATATTTCGATAATATTAATACAGTCATTAACGCAGTAAAAAAATGATTATTACAGTATCGAGTTAAAAATTGTTGTTGAAAAACAAAAATAGTAAATTTATGTATATACTCGTTTGAAGTATAGTGTATTACATATTTAAACGTAATATGCTTTTAGTCCATTATTATCGATAGTAATAACCATTTATCTCAGATTTCACAGCTTCTCGGGAGAACAAAAAGACCAGCGTCCTGATTTTGCATTCTATTGGCCCATCACTTTTGCGTCGATTGACAGATTAATTTACTGAAAGTAATCGAGATATTTCGTACACATTTATTGAAAAGAAGTAGCGTTACAAAAAGAAAATAGAAAAAATCGAATTTAAATAGAGTAACGGATTCTGTATCGGATAAACTAAATATTGCTACGCGGGCCATCATGTCAATAGACTATCCGAAACAACAATAAGTACTTCAGATAGTTTAAAAACTATCTCGACGGAGTATTTAATACGGAAAAAAGAACCCTCGACGCGTATCAATATGTTTTCTCAATGAATTAAAATTACAATTTCTACTAATTTCTTAATTAAAATCTCTAACTATAATTAAATCGATAATTTTACATATATATATATATATAAAAAAAAAATTTATATACTTTTTTTTTTTTTTAAAAGAATCCTAATCCGATAAAGACGAACTGTTTTGCACGAGGTTCGTTGAAATTTCGATCGTTTCATGATCAATTAAACCGGCCAACGGATTCTCCGCGAAAACCGTGTATAATCATTATATGGTATTCGGTTTAGCCAAACGTTTAGATAGACGGGTTTTCGCTTCTCACGTTATTACGCAGTAAATCCTGGTGTACATAATATTTGCAATGTAACACGATCAAACGTAAGTAAAAACGCCCGCGACCATGAGGTAATTCGCAGTCGGTTATTATTCGGAAGGTAAATCAGCAGAATACAAACAAGTGGATTAGTTCACGCGTTAAGCAAACGAGTCGAAAATTTGGCATTTAACAAAGCGCGCGTAATCGCGTAGCGGGATGGTCGCGGCAAATACAGTGTATCGCGCGCCGTTAACCACCAGCCACCTGCAGAGCAGTGTACTCATACGCGTTAACGAGCGGTTACAGGGACAGAACAAAAACAGAAGTACCGGTGTAGTTCGAGGAACAGGCACCACCGCGCAGGGATGTTTTCGAAGAGCCCCGAAGGAAGACTCGCGCTCTGTCTGTAACAAATATCAAATGTGTCATTCGCCTCAGTTTGTTTTCAATTATTATTCGAAACTGATGAACCGCACGGAAAACTCCCCCGGGGATATAATAATAATAATAATAATAATAATAATAATAATAATAATAATAATAATAATAATAATAATAATAATAATAATAACAATAATAATATTATTATTATACGAGCGCGTATTGCTCGAGTATTTTTTTTTATTTTTTGTTTTTTTACCTTATAACAAAATGTTAAAATATTTCACATTGAAAAACCGTAAAAAAAAATTTATTTCATTTACATATTTATTAGAATTTTAATTTTTTTTTTATAATTTATATTAGCGTATAAAATTTTTATAACTCTATAATCTTGGCACCGTGTGTCTCTGTTCAAAATATCAAATATAATAATAATAATAATAATAATAATATCAATGAAATTAATCTTCTTTTCTTTTTTTTTTGATATTAAAATAATTACAATTTCGTTGTGTTCGATTAGAATTATACGCTGATCGCAGATCAGTAAATTTGATTGATTTTCTTAAAGCGAAAAAATATGCAATAGTAAAAACGAGAAAACAAATAAACAAAAGAATAAAAAGTATTTAAAATTGAAAAATATTATACAAACAGATTTAAATAATAAATTATGTCAATACTCAGCCTGATCACTCGGTTTCGCCCGTGTACCGCTTATCCCATATTTACGTTATAACGGGTATAATTTTTATTTTTTGTATTATCTTTGCTGTTCGGTGCCCCGCGGCGTTTAGATTAAGATGCCTATAACGCTGGCACAAATAATCCGACTGAATACTATTGTTTCGTTCGTGTTCAAAATATTTTTCAGAATATTCTTATATGTATATGAACATAGCCCTTAGTTTTTTCTACGCGATACCGTATCGTGTTAAGAGAAAAAAAAGTCTGCTAAAATTCGAACCAATATCATGCGATAACAATGGAAATCGGTATTAAAATATTAAATAAATAAGTGAGAATATTTGTGAATTTGACTTTGTCCGGGTATAAGCGGGTAAAGTGGATAATTTTTTTTAATGTTAATCACAAAATGTACTATATTTGACTGATTCTAATAAATATGGATTTCGAAATTAATATGGTTTACAAAAAATATTGAGAGTTGTTTACGCGTAAATATTTACGATTTTTTTTTTATTTTTTAAACTTAACACAATCGCTTTGCATCGGACTCCTCTATGTAGAAATTCAACATATTAAGATAATTATAAAATAGTTATATAACTGTTTCTGTGATGCACGTAATTTAAAATCAATTGTTTTTTAGAAACGAGAGTTGCAAGTTAACTATTATTATTATTGTTATTTTATTTATTTATTTATTTTTGCTTTACGCGCCATTCAGGCGCTTCGCAGCTTCTACCAGAGCTCTCCAACCTTCTGCATTCTCTGCATCTTCAATATCCGCTCCATTTTTTAATATTTTAATCTTTTAATTTTTTTTTTCCATTTTCTATATAATAATAATAATTATTATTGCTATTAAATGCGATATGTAATAAGTGATTGTCGTTGAAATTATTAATACTGCGTATAGTGTCTTTTAACGTAATAGACATTTTTTTTTTTTAACTCGAATAACACAATTGTTGCCTTACATTCCGTTTCACTAGGCCTCATAAAGCACTCGAAAGGTAATAACGGGGTAGAGGGAGATTAAAAAGCCGCCGTACCAGTCTCCGACAATTGTATAGGCATTAAAATACCATACCTGCTAAAAAACCACTCGTTAATCGACCCAACAACGTACGACTGTAAAAAAGAAAAACCTCCCATTTCGAAGTTCTCTTTGTTATTACGTACTGTACTTAACAGTATGTGTGTGTGTGTGTAAACATTATTTTTTGTGACTTAAAAATAAGCATGGGATGTTAGAGAGTAAATTGTTAATGCGTTTTGTCGTTAAATACGTACTAAAACCTAAATGAATAAATCTAGTTATTTAATTCGTGAAGCATAATAATCCTTTATTATATCGTTTTCGCGTAGCCGAATTATGAAATTTCTTTTTTTTTGTTCAAATAAGTACAAGAAAAATGTGTAAAATAATAAAGTATATATATATATTTTTTTTTTGCATAATGTATAGTGCATATTTGTACTCTAACGTTATGGATACAACAGACAAGAATTCAAATTATTTCAGTGATTTACGTATCAAGAGCCGAATAAATGTTCTAAAGATTCTTCTTTCGGAGTTTCAGAGATTATTTAACTGCGTCTTACACTCTATTTGTGTTTCTCTTTCATGCATTCGATAACGTTTTTGACTTTATTACCTTGTTTAGTTCATAATATCATCTTGTATCCTTGCTCTTATTTCAGTTCGAATCTCGTTCTTCCGCAGTGCAATACGCGTGTCTTCGAACACAGGAATTCTTGTATTCTTCGGAATTTATATTCACCCGCTATTATAATATGTGTGTGTGTGTGTATAATCTGACAGTCCTCTTCCTTAAACGATCACACTTATTCTGTAATGCGAATTGCGTACGATATAGATGAATATGAATTTGGCTGCGCAAAATCCTACAGATTTGACTGTGATGGGGACGGGGACGTAAGACAATAAACCGAGTGTTGGTACCGTGTAGTTCTTGTATTATATATTATATGTTATACGTGCTCGTACACACGCGACTTCATTGTAGTCGTCGGTTTTTTGTATTTACAATACGGTTTTATTTATTCACGTTTAATTTAAGGCCGAGCAAACAAAAACAGGTGTCACGCTGGAGATAAGATGAATGGGAAAAATCCTATTTGCTTGTAAATAATGATGGAGACGACACGTAGCAGCAATATGAAACGACAGGCAAACGTGAGGGTTATACGACGTACTTACGTAGTAGCGTTACACCACCGCAGCGAAAGAGGCTTCGGCGGCGGCGGTTTTAAACTGTTTATCGTTTAGAAAGGGTTTTAACCGTAAAAAAATCTCATTATCCCGGCAGGCAACTCAAAATGGCCGATATTACAACAGTACACTTTCTCTCTTTGTATGTGTATGTGTGTGTATGAGTCGTAATTATTACGATAGTAGCAATGCTATGTCTAATAAAGAGTCAGCCAAATTCATTTAAACGCGATTTGCCGTTTTTATTTTCATACATAAATAATGTACTGAAAGTAAACATGTACGTAGACACGTATAATTACATAAACAATTGTTCGTTTTCATTACATAAAAAAAAAAAAAATGGCAATACACATATCAATTATGGTAAAACCGGTAGAAATACTGATTATTATTTTACTTTCTCGAGAGCAAAAACAAAACTTTCTCTAGTAGGAGGTACATATCGCATTGGACATTCGAACGCCATCTTCGATTTCTCGAAGATGTTTTCTTCAAGCTAATAGGTGCTGTTTATTGACTATAGTCAATAACAGTCTAAGCGTACACTTTATTACACCTTATTGTATGTATGCTTACGGTACCGTTAGGTGTAGTGGAACGCTACCTTTGTGTTTTCAGAATATAATTGTCGTTCTTCTAGCCAAATTACATTATGTCCCAAACTAATCGTTACAAATTTTTTAAACGAAAATATCGTTACGATTTTACAACGAAAATCTTATATTTTCTAATACGTTTTGCAGTAATCGAATCTTGGGTCGTGCGCACTCCGTTAGTGGCAAAAAGATTCATTTATACTAAACGCGGCCATTTAAAAATACGTAAACGTCGCGTTACAATAGAATTACAAATTCAAGGGAGATTAATAAAAAAACCAAATTTTTTTACCTTTTTTTAAATTTAATATTTTACTAATTTTAATGACATCACAGAGAACACGCCAAACATCTGTTATATATACATATAATGCCAATCAGTTAAACCGCGTTGCAATTATAAACCGATTACGAATAACATTTGAAATTTTCTATTCGGTTTTGACGAACAAATAGAAATAACATAATATTATGACATTAGTATCATATTGGCATTTGATATAAATCAGATCAAAGGCGTGTTTCCAAACGATTATTTGGGAAGAGGCCATGTTTTTTTTTTCAAATATCACGAAGAAAAACAAACACGCCCTGTTAACGCTGTAAATTCCTAACCGTTCGATTTTTTTTTTTTTTTTGCTTTTTTTCAAATGTATAGAGAGAATGTTATCAATTTTGTTTAAAATATTCTCGTTTGTCTACTTGTCTCGTGTTCGAGTGCAACACGAATTATATTCTATTGATTTCAGTGTTTTGCATTCTTTTAGGGATTGAAAAAAAATTTCTTTCGGTATTCTGGAACATGTACATTTTTCCTCCTAAAAATTCTCGGAGACACGATGGTAAAAAAAAAAAAAAAAAAAACGTTAGGTGTACAATACTTTAGTTGATGTATTATATAATTTCCCAAATCATATTATTTACAGGCGAATATTGAATTAATCGTTAGAGGATTTTTTTTTTTGTTCTGTAGTATTCCTGTATAATTCAAAACATCCACGGTTTTTGCGTATTGGTTTTAATGACAAACTGCTTCCAGAAAAAAAAATACGAGAAAAAAAAACGTAGTTTTAAGCTTATATATACGTACTACGCAGTTCGACGCCAAAGGGACGAAATCCTATATAACCTTCGTCACCTTTCAATCTATATGCAAAATAGCCATCCCCGCACACTGTAAATAAATATACCGACTTTGTTTTATGTAAAAACCATCAAGTATTTAAGACGGGAGGAATTTGCGTGGAATAAAAGGAAATTTAAGATTATATTTAGTGGATTAAACAAACGTACTACTTGCGCGTGGCGGGGGACACGAAAAATATACGCACGTGGCTGCTATGGCGACGTACACGCAAACGGGTGTATCCGTCTGTTATCGATGGCATTTCTAATGGCATTCGTTTTTTTCTAATAGAGTAGATATTATACGTTAATAATATTCGTTATAATATTATACGTTTATTTTTGCGAATAATTGTTTTCCCGTCGGGGTTAATAAATTATAGTTATTAGTTCATTATTATATTCGAAACACATATCGCTTACGAGCGGTGTTGTAAAATAAAAAATAAAATTATTTTCCTAAATTCGGAACGCGTATTTCGCATAAACGTAGAGAGTAAAACTGTATTCGATTAATGTGAAATATTCGCGGTTTGTTGATAAAAAAACAACAAAAAAAAAGGAAGAAATAAAAATGTTCCATTCTTATTCTTTCATACCGACGCGATTTGACTTTCAAACTCCGAGTGAAACAGTGTGTAGGGTTGTGATTATTGATTTGAATCGAATTGGTAAAATGACGAATACGCACAAGGACAAAATCTCGTACATTTTCAAGCGTATTTAAATTTCAAATTTGAACAAATATTACACTCTTATATTTATGAAATGCGGGGTAAAACGACGAAAATCGAGAAGTTTAACGATAAAACAAAATATGACTCTTTTTATAGATTTTTTTATTATTATTATTTACATTTTCAGAAAAAAATCAAAATTGTAAAATTGTATTCATTTTTTATCTTATATATATATATATATATATATATATATATATAGTTTTTATTGGCCAGAATTAAATATTGGAATATTGAAACGTATCATACACGTCGGAAAATCATTTGGAATCAAACCAGCTGTAATTATTCATCGTCATCAATATATATTTATATATTCATACTTTAAATTAATTATTTAATTATAAACGCGTCCGATTTTCGTTTCAATTAATTTTTGTTTTATGAATAACATCAAATGTTTGGTGCATATTCTGTACAAACATGTTTTAAACGTTTAATGTTATATAATATTTTGATTTTAAAAACAGCGAATTTTTATTTTAATCTTTGAATTTTATGTAATGTAATGTTTTTAACATGTTCCAAAATTTATCAAACACCCAATAAATTTTTTAAGTGCACGTTTCGTTAAATATCTTTTATAGTTTATACAAAGAGATTGCTTCTATCATAATTATACAATGCCGGTTATACATAATTGTATACGAATAATGTGCTCCCGAAATTTCGTCTATTAATATAATATACTATACTAGTTTAATTTTACTTTTCCCCCAACCCTTTGTATACTAAACTTGTCGTGTTCCGAACAGATAATAAAAGGCGAGTAGACATTGTCGAAGTATATTTATTTTCATTCCGCGTGTTAAATTGCAGTAAAAGATACGCGCTCAAAAGTTATTTACTACGACTTTAATGTAATATAATAATATGTGCTATACATAATATCGCCAAAATCGTATTATTATTATTATTATTATTATTATTATTATTATTATTATTTAATCAAATGGTGTGTTTTCTTTATAAAAAAAAACAATTTTTGACGCATTATTATTAGGTTTTTTTTTATAATATTTAAATACCTAATTATATATATAAACATTTGATACATGTAACATTATATGACCAAAGGTCCGGATTCATATCATGAATCGTGTATTAAATATACTGAATCGTGTATTTTCGATTATTCTCTGGTAGGAGAGGGGGATTAAAATAAAACATAGAAACATCGTCCCTAAATATAAACGACTTTATATGTAATATTTCGAAATAATATGTATACACATTTTTTTTCTTTTCAATAATAAATTAAACAGATTTATATCATTTTAGTACCGCGACTCAAATTTCATATCGAAAGTCTGTTGCGAATCGTATGGCTTCACGGGAAAATAAACAAATATATTAAAAATCAAAAATACTTGAATAAATATACCTATACACATATATAAATATATATATGTTTCGTTTATAATTGCAGTGTTCTTCTTTCGTCGCCGCACTTTGGTATTCCGAATGGATAGTCGATATTTATATAAGTCCCTATCCAATTAAAAAGCTCTCGGCTGGCTATTTCCAACAACGACGATCAGTTTTTTGAACCGAGTCGTTGGAATAATATAAATACAGTTTTCTAATCTAAATTTAACAGGTCCAAGACCTGCGTTGATCTCCCTGCACAATAGCAAACACGAACTTTGCGACGAACAGGGGTTAGTTTATTTAAACAAATATTTAAATACATCAAAGTAAATTTGATATTGGCGGGGAGTTTCTTCATTAAATAGTTGAAATGAAACACGAGTCCTAGCGATTGGTTATGATTATTATTAAAAAGATTGATTAATCATAACAGCACTAAAAAACGGGGTTTTAGTTACGCGTTTAAACGAATAATATGTAATAATTAATGGTACCTAATATAAAAAAAAAACTATAATTCACAGACCCGGTGTTTTCATTAGATCTGTGAGAATAAAATTACCTGAATATCGACAAAAAAAAAAAATATATATATATAAAATGAATGAACGCTTATGGTCTCGCGTACACGGAATCACTGTGTTTTGCCCACTCGGATAACGAAAAGCTCAGATATAAAATTGATTTTCATTAAAATTCTATCGTTACAAAATGTTTTTATTTTTTATACGTGGTGAAATGACACGCGGTGTATACATTTGGACCCTACTGCGGTTTCGTTTTTCGTATTTAAATAATAACGGCCAACCAACCGCGAGTCGTGTTGCCAATCAAATATGTACGCTTACGAGTCGAAATATAATACTGATTATAATATATATCTGACAGACAACTGATCGATTATTATGATTTAGTAAACGTTGTAAAATAATTAAATGACAGGTAGTGATTTTCGGGTTTTTATATTGATATTTTTGTATAATTTAAAAAAAAAACCATACATTTCTAGTAACCCACAATTTGAAAAACTATGGTTTATATAAATCGAATAGTTATAGACTACTCGTTGTGTAATTTAACTCAAGGATTTCGATATATTTATTCGAATTTAGAAAACACCCAACATTTTAATAAAAATACGAAAGTCTATTACTATTGAAGAGTTCAAAATGATGTGCGTAACACTTCTCTGTTAAAAATAATAACTTAATAATTTTGACAGAAAATGTTTTAGTTGATAAAAAACAATTGTCAATATTAACTAAATAACTATTATGTAGAACGCCTTAAGTAAATATAATTCCGATTTCCTGTAGATATTTACTATGTAATTTTATGACATGATGAAATCTTTGTCATAACAATTATGTTTTTTTAAACAAAAAATTGAAGTAATGTGTACTTAGTCGAGTGTAAATAGTAGAATAAAACGTGTTGAAATTACTTTATTAATGTACAATAATAATTTTAATTGACCTTTTGATCTTAAGGGAGTTTTCTTCACTATTAAGGTAAACACGCCCCTGAATATACTTAATAATAAATTAAAAACTTTCAATAAATATGCGTACGGGTAAAATAGATAAAAAAACAGAAACGATCAAACCACTAATTCGTTTGTTTTCGTCAATAAACGTAACAAAAACGTATAAAATAAATATTAAACTGTGATTTTGAATCCGTAAACCATAATCAAATAAATGTATAAAGTTACATAACTTTTGAATATGAACTTGAAAATATAAAATGTGTTGTTTCGCTTTTATAAAAAAACACATATAACGCATTACATAAATTAATATATATATCAAATAGCTAACGAATAATTTTTTAGAAAATAAGTCCATCAAAAACTCACCCTTCGGTCGCTTCGACAACTGGATATTTATTAAATACTTGTACTCAAATTAACTATATATTATGATAATAATAATAATAATAAGTGGTTTGTTTATATATTTTAAAGAATGACGTCTTATTTCATGTGAAAATTAATTTCATATTCACTTGCAACCAAAACGAATAAATAAAATGAAAATCACACGTATACACAATATATATGTACATATTTTATTATAATATAATACAATATACCGGATTCGACGAGAAATATAATTCACCGTCGACGGATTTTCAATTCCATTGTCAACCTGTTCGTTCGTCCGTGTGATTTTATTATAATTATTATTATTATTATTTACGACATTTTAAATAATTTTCAACGAGGGAGATTGTTATTATCCGTCGCCGTTCTGTCGCTTTTATTTATCGTTTTTGGACGCAATTCGAACGGTCTGAACACGGACTGATTGTCATTATAAATTAACTATATATATATATATATATATATTATACTCGCTGCTCAGCGATACATATTCTAATAAATCATGTATATTCACCAAAAACCTTCCCGACAATAAAAAATTATAAATAGTGGTATATACGATTGAATTGTGAATTTGATTCGGAAAAATATATGAATATTTATCTAAAATTACAGTATTTATACTGTTTTCCGCGAGTAAATGTAATATGTAAAGTATTTTCAGTGTTGTAGAAATGTATTCTTTTAGAACACTTGAAACACTACTAAAATAATTTGCCTCCGGAAAATAAAATAAATAAGGCATTTTAAATATACTATAACGAACGAAATATTTGAAATATACGAGTATAGAAACAGCTTTTACTGTGTTGCCAACCGCGTATTTTTCGACGCTCCGTTGGCGCGCTATTTAAAAAGTCCCGGAACTTTTTTGATCAGCGTTGTATATGAATTCGAAATTTTGTCCAACTGACATAAATGGATAATTATTGATGATTGATGAAATTAGTTCAACGGTTCTTAAACTGTTGTCGGCTGTTGGTCGGGAGATCCGTTACATTTGTGCAGTCGACACCTACACGACACATACGAATGTAATAATCGAATTTTATTCGCGGTATACATATTTGAAAGTATACTCGTTTTATCGAAATTTATTATTAAATCGGTTATTCTAGATAGGAGAAAAAACTGAATTAGACCCCCTTATTTGATATTTATCGGAATGAACGGGCTGAAATCCCGTCGGAATAATTATAGAAATTTCTACAAACGGTAGTGTAAAAAAAAAAAACAATTTTTTCGGAATATATACGAAAAGATTGTCCAAAAATATCGAGTGAAGCTTTGTGAGTTGAAATTCTTATGAATCGTTTATGCAAAAAAAAAACATTCACCGCTCTTGTTTTTACATAAAAAAAGAAAACGAGTTTCGAAACTGCATATATATATACTCGTATAATATGGAAAACATTGAGTCCGAACTGTGTCTAAAATACGCGACGCCATTTTTCGCATTAAATAAATAAAAATTAAATTTGTAAAATGAATTTTAATTATAATAAGAACAAAAAAATATTAAACAATAAGGTTAATAAGTAAAATTTCCACGTAAAATTTAGAGTTTATTAAAAATAATTATTAAAAGCCTGCGTGTTTTCTTGTACTTATTTATGTGATTTCAAATATTTAATAAATCACGTACGCGTGTGTATTAACGTATGATATTTTGTATAAGAAAAATAAGAAGATCATTCGGAAGAAAACATTGTTTTAATTATTCGGACACTGTAGAATATCCGCGATTGAAAAAAGTTCTTCAACAGGGGGTATAGTACAAAAGAAGTATAAAAACCGTTGGACTATGAGATGATGATTTAAGTATAATACATTTCTAAGATTTTCGATATGTATTCAGTTCGTGTACATCCAAGTGGTAATATTACTTAAAAAAACAAATAAATTTTTTGGAAACTTATGCGGAACTTTTATAAATATATATTTAAAAAGGTAAAGTTTTCCGTATACGGACTATATATAATATTTCGTGTTTACTCGATACCGACAGATAGACATTCTCATATCTTTACATTTAGAAGCGACATTGTCTTCTTACGAATCGCAAGACACACACGCTATAAGACCGTATATAACATAATATCGTATTATTTTATTTGTGGATCTCTTGGATTTCTTCGAAAGATGACGGCGGCGACTGCGGCAATAAATACAAATCTGAGCGGAAAAAACTTGTGCCGAAGTATATAATCGTATAACATATAACAGTGGCGGCGACAGCAAAGTCTCTCTTTTCCTTTTTTTTTTCTTTTTTTAATGTGAAAATGCTTGATTCGCTGCAAAGGAGTCCGAGACCCAGGACCCCCAGTCATAAACAGTCGCAAAAACTCTTCACGGAAAGTTTCTTCCTTTTTCTCGTCCCCGGGGTCTGTCGCAGGAGTCACGGGCGAACCACTCGATCCTTCTCTCCACTCCCCCGTTGCCAATAAACTTCGGACGATTTCCCGTCCTCGCTAAAAAAAATATATTTCTTCATTTTCACTTGGAACTGTTCCCGAATATCTGCCACTGGCATTCTTGTTTCTCGTCGCGTGCGCCGCCCGGAGACGTCGAAAAAACACCCAAAAAAGATAACTACGTATGTACGTGTTAGTGTAAACAGTCTGTGAATACAAACAAAGAAAAAAAAAGAAATCTCAATCCAAATACAAAGAAATGAAAATATAGTTTTACACGTTCGTGTATAAAATTTGTTATATTTCTTATTGTCATATCAAAACTTACATTAAATAAATGTTGGTGTTAAAAATTGTGCGTGAATATTTCTTTAATTTTAAGCGTTGAAATGAAAAAATAACATCTCTTATAAGGGCATTCGATGTCAATAATTGATGTTTTACCTACTGCCACAGTATTCAGACAATACACATGTGAATGAGTTGAGATTGTCTGCCAATGTGATATCATTAAAAACGTTTGCTTTTTATATCTATTTCAGTTAAAATCGTTCGAATTCAGCGACTCGTTGTTCGAGTATGATAATTGAATCTTTTAATACCGGTGTAAAATACGTGAAATATTAGATATATTAATAAATTAACATTCACATCACTTCTCGTCCGTAAATTGTATAAACACTATTATTCAAAGAGTTTAACATATTAATCGGTTGTATTCCGCGAGACAACTCGTTGGGAAAAAAATATTTGCGCTCGAAACCGACACACTACTAAAAAAGCATTTTTTTTTTTAAAGTTCGTCAATATGAATGGAATTCGCCAATTAATATATCTCGTAAAGTAGAATAAACGCGACAAGCGCGTAAGAATCATTTATTCAAACATCACCCTATACTTGATCAAAAAAAAAAAAAAAAAATTTAACAAGAAAACACGTTACATATTCAATCGCCCATCATATTTATTTTCACAAATATCCTTTAAATAATCCATTACGCAATTAAAGAAACATTCCGAGAAAAGAAAACCGTGTGGATCTATGATTTATTCGAGAACATCTAATATGTAGTCAATCAAGTCAGATTTTATGAACTTGTATATATAGTTATATATATAGCCATTTTTTAATGTAAATTGATGATAATTGTTTATTTCGATTCATTATCAAAGTGTCCATAACATAAAAATACTTTTTTTTAATTTGAGCAAATTTAAAATTAATAGGTTTACTAACTTATTATAATTAATTTTTTTTTTTTTGGCGTTGAAACATTAAAATTCAAATTGGATGAGAAAATCAAATATTTTTTAATGTATTTGGGTCTCTTGGGTAGCTTTAAACCGATTAAAGAGGCTAAGTTCTAACATTATATTGCTCTAATGGTTTTAAATTATCTCAATCTCTTAAACGATTTTACACGAAAGGTGGTTATATTTTTATTCCCGAAACGTTTGCATGAATTACTAATAAAAATACTAATGCTAGTTATATAGAGATAGGTATCTAAATATAACATCGAAATAAATTTCTACTTCATCGTAGACAATGGACTATTATATAAAGGATTTCTTAGATTAAAATTTAAAAATTTCTATTAATGGTTTTAGTTGTAAATTTAATTTCGTATTAGAACATTTAATATTATTAAAATCACAATGTAATTATATAGCATATTATAAAGCATAATATATGCTACGTCACCAGAGAAATGTTTATTACATTGCCGCCCAATTTAAGCTTAATAAAATTACCAAGTCGTACTGCTATTCTTCACTCAAGAAAAATTAAATACAAAAAGTATATAAAACAACGATATGTTTTCTTTATTGATATTATAACAAATTTATTTATGGTATAATATAATTACAAAGAATTCCCCCCGTATAACCCCTATTATTATGATTTAAATATTCCAAAATTTAAAGACATTTTTATGAAAATTTTTTTATTTTCGTATACTTATACAATTTAGAGTTATGCATTTAGGTGTATTTTTCAAGACTCCATAGGCCCACTATTTTCGAAACGAAATAATAAAAATAGTTTTGCTCGAAATCTAATGGGTTTACTCTATATATTATATATGTATTTAATTATCAGTTTGTTTAAACATCGATCGAAAATATAAGATTTAAGAAGGATGTTAAAATACTTCAGAATGTATGTTTTATAACTGAAGTTTAACAAAACTTAATGTAAAATATCTTATTTCAATAGAAATTAATACGCTCTGACGGTAGTGGGATCATTAAAATACATGATAAGTGTTGGCCCCGCACGAATCAGAGTGCACAGAATCAAAATTTAAGATATGCCCCTTTTTGTGTTCTGTTTGAAGTGAAAAAAAAATGACGGCAAACGTTGTTTTAAAAACGAAAAAATGTATTTATAAATACGAGTATACATATATATATATATATATATATATATATATATATATATATATATATATATATATATACTATATATGAAATAAAATAAAAGTTCTTTGCATTTGTATTCTAAAATTTCATAACTTAACATACATGTATAGATAAAGGAAGAAAACAAAACGTATTTTATTTATATAGTTATAAAAATGTCTATACGTCTTGTATAGTTTTCTTTTAAAATACGTGCTTATATAATACGTTTAAAAAACATTTTTTCGTCATAAACTATACGCGTTCTGCGCATGTCTCACTACTCGCTTATTTTACTTATAGACAATTATTCACGAACTCCAATTTACACGGAACTGCTTTGTTAAGACAAATTGTCTTGTTGGTCGTGATGCGTGTATTTTTTATGTGCGATTCTTAAGCCTCAATCCTTAAGACTTTTTACGGCTACACTATATTAATAGGCCATCGTATTATGACGAGAATCACTCGATGCCACACCAACAGTATAAAATGTCGAGTAAATCGTAACTAGAGTCGGGGAAAATTCTCTACGGCCATTACCGTAGGTTTTCAGAGAATATTTTGTGTTTTTCAGCTAATAAATGCATGTTTATCATAGATTTTTGTCGAGCATCCAATTCCGGACCATAGAAATAATTAACGAACGAACACGCGTAACGCGTATTTGTTAGAGACGAAATTTTTCTGCGCTTGCAGCGGTTTCACTCGTACCGAGCCGAAACGGGCCGAGTCAGCTCGAATTCGTTACGGGAAAATGTTAATTGTGTGGAGACGTCATCGCGTTCGCCGTCGGCCCGATACGACGCTAATTCGAAACGGTTTCCCTCGACATATTATTATTATTTAATGGTATATGTCGGTGTAATAGTTTTCTGGCGGACGCTTATAAAGTACGAATTTTTCACTTTCTCACTCTTACACACACCGCGAAACTTCGCTCATTACACAACGTATCACATTATTCGAGTACCACTTCGTATTTCCTACGCAGTAATGACGTGTCATCACGGCGTCGCAGCTGAATTTTCACCCGTCGTACGCCCCCGGCTCTATATAAATTATAGTGCGTCGTGACGAGATACACGGCAGGACATATATTTTTATTTTTTTTTCTGGCCCCGATCGAGTCCGTCGCTAAGACGCGACGTATTTCAACCGCAATTTCTTATACATATTTTATATTTATTTTCGAATCGAATTCACACGATACAACGTCGTTTAAACACGTCGTGTCTTCTATTATGCAAATCTCGTTTACACGTAAAGGACAGATATTTACAAAATAATAACGGAACAAACAAAACAAAACGAATTAATTTTTTAATTAATTTGCAACGCAAATTTAAACGAAACTTGAACAATATTTACAAGAACAAAACGAAACGAAAACACACGCTTAAGAATATTGTCTACAATATATCACTTACATCGTTTATATTGCAGGTTTTTTTTTTTTTTAAATACTTACGTCCTTAATAGCCAACAAATGATTTTAACAATATTTTCTCTTCTATTTTCGAAAAACTTCCTATTACAAGATTTTTTTTCTCAGCTACATGAAATATTTTTGATAAACTTCGTGTTTTCAAGGATTCCGAATCTAAAAATTATCATCACGTACGGGTTTATTGCAAAATAAAAGGGGTTTATAATAAAAGAAAAAAATCATAACAGTGATGAAAAAAAATCAATTGGAAATTTTACAATTCCTTCATGATATAGTTGTTGGAACTACATGATTGCCATAGCTCCTCAGTCCCGCTAAACCTACCCTTTGTGTTATATACATTGACACTTGAATTTAAATTTAAAATAATGAAAAATCTGAGTTTTGCCAAAAAAAAATTGATGTGATGGAATATTTTTTTCTATTTTTTTCCGGTTTTAGTGAGTAAAAATCTATTAGAAACAGTAAAATCCTATGAATTTTTTTGATTTCAAGCGTATGTTATTGTTACTATCGATGAAACATTCAAATGTAAAAATAACAGCAATTTTTTTTTTTTTTTAAAGGAATTTTCATCGGTAATACACTGAAATCAATTAAATGTGTTTTCGTTGACTCTCCAAAAGTGTTAACATTCAAATTAATTGATACTATAATATTTTGAAATGAATTTAAAATCGCTATCTACTCAGCCTGCTCCATGTCATAATTGTAAATATCCAAAAATAATATGCTTGTAATGCGCGTTTAGGTGGGGAAACTAATTGATTATCATGTGAAACTATAATTAAAAAATGTTCAATTCAATCACATCATCCATGTCGACAGGTTCCACTTTATGGAATAGATCGATGTTTATACGAGTGTATCAGCTTATTGTCCGATCGACGACAGACCTAATTAATTCAATTTAAATTAAAAACAAATATTTATATACACAAAAAAAATTGTTTGTTGAAAATCAGTGTCGTGTGCGTTAATTAAAATCAACCAGGCTATGTAAATTGCAAGGTTTTTATTTTTTTTATTGATGTTTTATAATAAAAATGAGTTTAGGTGATATAATGAGATATAAATCAGAATTTCATTACACATTTTGTTTTATAATTCTTTTCTTTTCTCTTTTTGTAAATAATTAAATAGTGATTTTATCGCTACATATCTGTGAACTATTCAAGTGTCTATTGGCATTTTTAAAAATGTAATAATTAGAGTTCTTTTAATATTATTATTATTATCATTATTATTATTCATTCTGATATGATTGGCGAGTACAATAATAATTTTTGATTGACTATTAATTACGTGAAATAATTCACGAACACAGACCAATATTTTTACGAAGCAGGCTCGTGAAAATGAATCGATTTTAGTTCGGGATTTTATGCTATATAGGCGGCTCATTAAAAAAAAAATAACAATAAAAATGTTATTGTATCGAAATCATTCCACAGCCAATGATAATTAATATAAACTCAGAGAATATACAAGACAAAATAATATTTTTATCTACAAATGCAACATTATGTAATATTGATTTTTAAAATATATCTAAAAATATGCCATCATGTCATTATAAACAATACCAATCGTACTGCATTCAAAAGAAATGTTTTATCTTATTTTTCTTTTGTCACGATAAATAACGGAATTTCTACGGAATCGTACGGAATTTATATAATTAAATTAGATTTTTTTGAGAATTTAATTTTAACGCCGTTTTGTGTGATAATTTTATTATACGCAATAAAATTTTTGTCATATGACGCCCAGTGTCTCATAACTACGTAAAAATATTAGAAAGACGGAGGGCAATGCGTTTATTTTCATGTTAATAAATTAATCAAATACAATACAAGTAGCACTAGTTATTTTGTAAAATTCACACCGTATAAATTATTTAAAAATTATTTTTATACTGCGGACATGAGTGTCTATAGGAGGTCTTTTAAATACGCCATCTCTTAAATACACACATATCAATCGATTAAATCAAATATTTTCAATAAGGTATATACTTAAGCGATCACATTATTATTATTATTATTAATTTTACATATCGATGTTTTTACTAGTATTTGTAAATTATGACACGATACTTATCACTGAAACGCTATTAAATTTCATTTCGATACGTTTTTTTCCTTCCATTCCTTTTGGTACACGATTCACTCTTTCATAAAATTGTTTAAAACTCGCGGGACACTGGAACACACACACACACACACGCTAGAGTCCTATGAAAACTGCGAGTATTTCAAATATAATTTTTCGTGAAAATTAAATGAAAACTATAAGAGAACACGCGTTTCGCGTGTTTTCGAAGAGGAAACGAAAAATAATTAACGAAAACCAATCAAATCGTAATTTTTAATGCTTATTGGGACGCGGTCCAATTCGTCCGATACGATGAAAAAATATATTCTTCTCTTCGTCCGAATTAGTCTTTTTACGATTATATTATCATCGTAACTCGTGCGAAAAATTTTTTTAATTATAAACGCGACACACACCCCGTTCAGATCGGTTAGTCGGATGCTCGCTTTTTTTTCTCTCGTTTCATTTTTTTCTCTCGTTTTTATATTTTACCTTCGGGACGACGTCGGCTCTAAGTAATTATCTTTTGGCACGGACATTTTTATTCGTCGCATGCCACGCACTATTTTATATAACACACTCACACATATTCCCAAGACGATATTCGATTATTAGAGTCCTACTACTATAAATACTGCGTGAAATAAAAAAAAAACTCGATTTTTTTCCACCTTGTAATCGGATTAATTGATTTTAACGTTAACCCGGAGGGACAAAAAATTCCGAGCGATCCGATTGAAACGTTAATTGTATAATAATTGGATTACTGGATTACGATTACGTACGGGGTCCATTCGAAAAATTATCGAACATTTTGCAATTAAAAATAAAAATGACATTTATTCTCCACGGCTGTTACAGTATATCGGACTGTATCGCCCGTAATTTCGCATCACTTTCGTGCTTACTTCTTCTTTTTCTTCTTCTGTGTAAAGACAGGGACACATGAGTGTTGTGCGACGAATCAATGAAATGTCTAAGTTTTCCGCAGTAGTAGAAAAATAGATTTTATTGAAGAAGAGTTATTTCACTCTTCACAGATTATTTCATCGATATTTCGCGTTCATTTCACGCGAATCCCATGATTTTTAACGTTCTACTCGCGTTCGTGAATCGATAAATCACAAACCATTACAGTACAAAATCAGCTTGTGAAAATACGAAAAAATGATAATTTTCAGGTTTAGTGTTGTTAAGCGTATCTAACGAAAATAATACTCGGACGCTAATTCCTCCCTTCCCAACGTATAAATGTACGTTCCAAAAAATTGCATTTATTTCTCAGTTTTAAACCGTTGATTAAAATGTGAACATTCGATTCATTAATGACTCCCCTGATATGATAAAATGTTTAATTTGTGGTACCCATTTATGTTACCGTTTATTCCGGGCTCTTAATAACCGATTTCGATTGATTTCCTGTAATACGAGACGAAAATTTTTCAATCCAATTCAATTATTTAAATGTAAAAAAAAAGAATCACGAAATATTTAAACCTTTCAGTGGTAGGTATATAATATTTAAGTGAACTAAATTATAATTTTTAAATTTCCCCGCTATATTCGTTATCAATTATGATTTATGATTATAATATGTGCATATCAAATTTTCCTACAAATTGGGAATTGTTAAAAATATCCAACATAAATCTGTGAAATTTGACAATAAAACAATTCTTTTTTTATAAATCATAATATTTAAATATCTAACGCAACGGTTTTAATGCTTCTGTTGTTTTATATAAAGTCCTAACATAAAAGATACATTAAACTACTAATGAAACGGTTATTTTCATTTTAGTTCCAGTCACTGATTTATTCAAACTAAAAAAAAAAAAAAAACATAAAAACCGTTCAGTTTTTGATATTATCAAAGTTTTATAGCAATTATAATTTAATACAAGATTTTCGCATTATTTTTATTGACTCTGCAGTATAATATTAAAATATTACGATCGGTTCAGGCGGAATTTCAACAAAATATATCGTATTCGATTTCGAACACCGTCGTTTCAATTTTACCGAAGTTATGTACAAGACAATTACACAAAGTCAGGTTTGATTAGATTATATTATGTTAGGTTAGGATAGGACTGGGCGAGATAATTGTTGAAATAATAGTTCGAATACGGTTTATAGTGAAATTCGTACTGGATTTAAGTGAACTTGTCTCGATCATTTCCTTTTTTTTTTTTATCTCTGATTCGTGTATATCATTAATTTGTATTTATATTAATGTATCGTTAAATAAAATAATCATTGTTTTCTTGTTGCAAGCAATGTTGTAGACTTGCGCACAGATATTCAACCTAAATGATTTTATGTGTTAAAAATTATACAAGAGCTAAACCAGTGAAATTAATACGTATTTCTTAAACGCACGTTCAGAGGACGCCGTTAACGCATTTGTTCACGTATAGTTTTATTGAAATATAATAACTTAGTTACTCGTACAAATCCGCGGTTATGTTATCGTTTAAATTGAGTACTGAAATATGTGAAATATTCTCGTTTTTCATTTTAAACATCCTTTTTCCCCGAAATTACATTCAAATATTGTTTTATACTTTGAATATGAACGACGTTTATGCGCGAAAACGCGTCGGCGTAATGCCGAGCGCATAATTTCAATAATATACGAAGCGCGGGAGTTTAACGCGCCTTACACTAACGGTGGAAAAGTTCGAGAAACGTCCGGGGAAAAATATCAAAACCTAACGGCATCATAAGCATATAAAATCACTGTGAATCGTTGTAAATTGAATAAAATGAAAATATTAGCTAGGCTACACGTTGAATTCCGTACGGTAAATTGTTGTAATTGGACGCGCGTTGTTATTACGCATATATAATATATATTTTATTATCGGTAACTCTTGTTATTAATATTCCACGAAAATAGGTGGAAATAATCGCTTCCGAAAATCCGATCGGAATGGGTCCCCCTATGCAAACTTATTTAAGTACAAGCGCCTATTTTCTTTGTTGCCGTTAAACTTTCAAAAACCACCTGCAGTCGTGCGTTCCGAGAGTAGATTCGGGAATGTTTTCGTATTCAGCGTACTTGAAAACGTTCATGAAAAACGAGGAGGCAGAAAAAATTCGTGAAAATTTAATTTAAAAAATGAACGCGTTAACGCTCAGCGTAGAGTTCAGTCGGAGCGGTATTTCAATTCGTCAGACATCGGGCGATAGGGAAAATTTCGATACGGGAGAATGATTTTTGTCTTTTTCCTTCGAAATTTCGCCGAATACGTTTCTCTCTCTCGCCCTTTCGCATTTGCCGCCAAATTATCGAACGTCACGTTCTCATACCGTCCGGTTCGGAAAACATCTGACGTGCACAGTGGCGGCAATCTCGCAGCGATTCTCCGGTTTTTTTTTTTTTTCGCTTTCTCTTCCCGCAGTTTTCATTAAACGACAAACAAACGTTTATTTATTTACCGTTCGACGACAGTGCGTCCTGACGGCGGCACCGGCGGAGTCCTCGTCGCGCGCGAATCGCACGAATAACCGTTTGAAGGGGGAAGGTGTAAAGAAAGTTTTTCGATTTCTTCGTCGTACGCGCCGACCTATAGGCGTATTATCGTAATTCACCTCGTTCCCGTCCGCTATGCCAACACGTATATAGCGCAAAACCAGGGACAACGTATTCAATTTATGTATTCCAGATATTATCGGACCTATCCTCTTATTCCCGTTTCTGTTGCGGCGCCATCCGGCCCTGTCCGGACTTCATCGCGCGAAAACGAGGAAATAATTTCATCGTTACGGAATCCGTCGAAAGATTTATTAACGGGCGCGCGCGCGCGCGCGTTAGGACGACGAGGAGCAGAACGGGGTGAGAGGACGGATGATTTAACGCGACCGATTTGGAAACTTTCAAAAACAAATATATGACTTGTGTGTGTTAAGTGATATATCTGAATTTGATATATATATATTTATTTTTTTTCTGTTTTTTTCTCCTATACTATTTCCATATACATATAAACAAAATAATTCCATCAACAAGCGATATTATTATAATACACACACACACACACGCACGCAAGATAGATGCCTATTATACTATCCGTTCAAAAAAAAAAAAATAATAATAATAATAATAAATGCGAAAACGATATTTTTCGTATATATTTTCCAATCATAATTCACACGGATTGCCGTCGTTTTTATTATTTATTTATTTTTTTGTTTAATGTTTTATTTTCGAGTGAAAAAAAAAATGGTTAAATTCTAAATGCGATGAGTGTATCGTACGTACATAATAACGTATTCCATTGACGTGAATATTCGCACATACGTCCTCTTCTGAAACGTCGATAATATTAATTATTATTAAATAATAATTTCGCTATACCGGAGAAATGTTGCAAGTTCGGGGAAAATTGTATTTATTTATTTTTTTTTTTAACTTAAATTAAAGTGAGTAACCAATTTTTTATTTTTTTTTTATATTCGTAATCGAGTTAAAAAGTTAATGAAACATTCAAATATATCGGCAAAGTTTAAAATCGAGTTAACAAAACACTTTTAACTTAAATTAGGTTAATTAATTTTTTTTTTATGGCCCGTTCCGCTTTTTTTTCTTGTATACAAAAAAAGAAAATTATAATTTATACGTAGTACGTTTTTCAACGATTTTAGCTTCGAGAATCGTGCATCTCTACTCGTTCTTGGTTGTACTTCTTTGTCAATACGTCGGACGTGTTAAGATAAACTATGGGGTCGACTAATAAACCATCAGCTTCGAAATTACAGTATAAACGGTATACTTTAAAAGGAAATACTACTTTAAGATGGTTTTTGTTACGCACTAAGAACAATAAGTTATAATGGACAGAACAGTCGTAAACATAACTAGAGCAGTGAAAATGATTATGTTATATATCGTCGACGAATACGAAACGAAAAGTGAGCACAAATATAACTTGATAACATATAAAACTTGAATTATCAATAAGAGTTCGTAATTTTACATTTCTAAGAATCAATCATATAAATATAAAATCACATAGAAAAAACACAGAATCGTGGAGAAGGAGGAGACTAATTTTTCGTTATTTCAATTATTTAAATCTATAGAAAATACTGGAGAAGAATAAATGTCAGATAGATATAAGATTAGTTATTATTAGACCGATACTACTAAATCGGATAGAAGATAACTAATAGTTTCCAAAAGATATTTACTAATAAAAGGTATGGTCTAAAGAGAAATTAAAAAAGTGATTATAAAGTGAGGGCTGCAGACATAGAACTGAGTATTTTATTTGACGATCGTCATATATAGTGGGCACATTCAAAGGTCTGCAGGAGAATAGATTGAACACGTGTGGGTAGCTATCGAAAAGAAAAACGTTGGAACGGTCGAGTCGATGAACATTAATAAACGTTAAGAATAAAATGTAGTATTACAGAGAGAAAGAGAGATGGACGACTGGCTATTGTGGAAGCCACTTAAATGGCTTGGAATATGCTAAAAATAATCGATTATTTACAAGAGTATGGAGAAATATTTTTCTTTTAATATGATGTCTAAGAAGAGGATTTATCACGCAGTTATGGAAAATTATAAATGTTTACGAATTTATAGAAATTCGTTTTTTCACGTCGGAAAAACTACAATAATAATAATAATTTTTTTTTTTCAAAAATTATTTTTGTATTTTTTTGTCTTTTGGAACACAGTTATATGCGCGCATTTAAATTTACCGGTTTCACGTAGATTCATGATATATATATAAATTTTTGTTATTTTATTTTTAGCACGGTAAATCTATTGACCGAATAGCAATTTTTACAAAAATAACTTACGATACGTGAACCCGGATAACATTTTATTATTCGCTTCGTGAACATTTAAATATTTACTTTATAGACCATTCCAAAGCTGCGTAATAGGACTCCTTATCATATAGAAAACGCGATAGTAATATGCACTACATATATAATATATTATATGTCTTTCTAAATTGTCAATAAAATGTGTGCACGTGTTATTTGATCGAGCCGCGAGTACATGAAACAAACGCGTATTCATCATCGTAATATAATTTCTAGCGAATAGAACCAAACGTTTTGATGCACGACGATGCTTCGTAGTCAAGCTATGTCAAACAATTCTCATCATACCTAGTACAAAATTATATAAGCGTAACGTATACAGCCGCGAGTATATACACAGAAAATGATAAAAATACGATTTGGTTTCCATTGGGCTTCAATCACGCACAATATTGTGCGGCTTGATTCGTATAATAAAAATCCCGTAATTCCCGTGAATTTACTGTATATTACTCGTGAGTCCAAATACCGAAAAATCTTTATCGGCTTAAAATATCGTCGAGCACCGTCATAAAACGTACAACGCGATGCTTCGAGATTCACAATAAAATACGCAATTTGTGTTCAATGATCTTTGCGTAATACGTATAGCTCAACAGTGAAATTTACTTGCCGAAACGAAAAGACGGACGGAAAAGAATAACGAACGAATATTCTTCTGCCGTTACAATAAATAGCGTATTTAATAAAACTCAAAAACTTTATATCAATCGCGTGATTATATGTATACATTGGTCCAAACGTTAAATTCCTATTTTTGTACGCGCTTCAGCGTCTATCCGTCGGTTTTTCTTTACCATGACCGAAAAATCGTTTACATTTCATTTGCTTTTTTCATCCCGTCCATAGGAATAAGGAAGTGGACAACTCCAGGCACACACTTTTGTGTCTGAGTTTTTGAACGTCAATCAGCGGACGGGTCATGCGACGGGTTGTGCTGCGAAGCATTTGATATTTCGAGATTTTTGACAAAATACGTTGAACAAGTACTGCTCCTTCAAAACACCTCTGTGTGTGTTACTCTGCTACTTCAAACCAATCGTTCGCTAAATGCGTTGATCGATTTTCGAATTTTATCAGCTCTTCGACACGTTGAAGACTGAACGATGTCGATTTTCTAGTAAAAGGACGATATTTTCAAAAGAAGAAACCCGTTTCCCAAACTGTATCGTACACGAACGAAATAGAAAATATGTCTGCGACATTTCCTTAAAATATGATTAATATCAAATACGGTACATAATGTGGTGAAAAAATTCAGTAACTCTTAAATCTACCCACGAATATATTATATATATATATATATATATATATATATACACGGACATGATAGATGACAGGGACGGAGAAGAATATTTGGCAAAGAAATTCCGCACAAATCTGACATTTAAAAGGGGTACCGAACTTTTTGCAGAACTACATAACTGAAATTTCATTTAAACGAAGATGCTCATATAGGTTACACTGATATCGTTCGCGACACGTGTTACGAAAATATAGTTTATATGTATTTTTGGCATTTTCGTCGAGACCAAACGACATTCGGAACCACGAAAAACTACGTTTTATTTTTGTATCGCGCTTACGTCGAAAATTCAATTTATCATTTTGCGATTTATTATAGTTCCCGTCATGCGCAGCTAATCAAACAAACTACCACCGTGACAATCGTTCGATTCCACGGCCCAAGAAATTATAAGTTGTTCAGTGAATGTATGACGTATTTTCAAACGCGTGTTTATGAAATTTCGAGTTTTAGAAAAAAATAAGTTTTTAAAAACTCGTATAGACACTTTGGAACCATCACCGTTTTGAAAATAGTCATTTATCAAAATTTTTATCTTGTCAGTGACACTTATTGAAAGATATTAATTTTCTCACACTAATAACTCACTTTGAAGGATTTATATTATTTATCGGTTATTTCTTAATTCATGGTAAAAAAAAATAGACGATTTATTGATTTTTACTCGTAAAAATTAATATAGAAATATAGAAATCAAGCCGACAGTTACACCTATATTTTTGTTAACTCTGGTTGAAAATTAATTTTAAGAAAACGATAACTCGACTATTAATTAAACGTTAACATTTACCAAATGTTTTAAAAAAAAAAGTAAACAGAAAATGAAAACCGTTTTATGACTAATGACTTTAAAATGGTATTGTTTGACGAGACAAGAGAAGGACATTCCGAGTGAAGAATATTCGCGGCCGGTACACGTATGGTAGAGAATCAAATGATTCAGGCATCGGCCGAAGTTAATAATACGACGTTTAACATCCAAAACGCATAGGAGAAGAAAAATCGTTCTAATAACAAGATAAAAATGTATTTAATGCGAATGCGGATGTTAAGTTTCTGCTAAGGGCTTTCATACTTAGACTGAATACGGAGGACAGCAGTTTTATGACCACACAATTCGCGTGGTGACGACAATATTATAGCTCAAAGATAAATTGCAGTTAAATGGAATGTAACGGGTGCGTTATTATTTTATGTTTTTATTTTTTATAACCTTCGTTGCCAGAATTGAGTACTTTTCTTTTTTTATTCCCCAATATTTCTCACGTTTTTTTTATGAAAACTAGAAATAAATAGCTGGTAATTGGCAAGCACGCGTGCGGCTATTCTTCCGATACACGTTTGTTTTATGTACAATCCTATTTAGATGTTGCAATATAGAAACCCCAGAGACAGATTCAAGTTTTTCTTTTTTCTTTTTGCAAATCGATTTGTAATGTCTAGTATTTATGAAAAAATGTCGTAAATAGTGTACATATAAGCGGTTGTCATCCGACGCCGTATGTATATATTATAATAATTTGTCAATGTCTTTTACACGACTAGTAAAAAAAAAAAAAATCATTACATTTTATTAATTAATTTATTATAATTGAACAATTTATTTCGACAATAATTTTGTTAATTACGTCAACAGCTAATAACCGGTGTCGAAGAAGGTTTCCGTAGAGTCCTCGTGTCATGGGCCAAATACCGAATAGTGAATTAATGAACATGCGGTCTCAGCGATAATTATATATACGCGAAATGTTTAACGACATAATAATAATAGAGTGTAATAAAAGGATAATTTTAAAATATTATATTCAAATTATAATGTATTAATTTATTTAATAAGGAAAAAAGTATTTTTATTATTATTATTATTATTAAAGCTATTTAACTTTTAGCTAAAAAATGAGGGATTATCAAATGTAGGACTTAAATATAATATAATAATAATAAAAAATTAAATATATGTATTAATAAACCTACAAAATTATCTGGTACATAATTTAACTACACATATGGGAAAAACTGTTGCTATATTATAGTTTTTAACCGGTCAATAATATTATAATCGAAAAGAAAAAGAAAAAATAGTTTTTTTTTTGTTTTGGATATTTATTTTTTTTAAATCTTACCGAAATTGTTCTGCGACGAAAACGCATAAAACTACGTGTAAGTGTAAAGGATAGTATAAAAAAAAGTATTTAAAACACTTTTGTTCGAGTAAAACACTTTTCGAATGCTTTGAATGACCGTATAATTTTTTAATATTTGTAATACACGAAATGTTTACAGGATTTATAGAAGAAAACAGGAGGGAATGAAATAATTTCCCGTCGGTTTTTTAACCGTGGTTATGGTTTATTTACATTGTATACCTGTACCTGTCGTAATATCGAATACTATTTATTATTATTATTATTATTATTATTTTTAATAATCTATAAAGAATATATTATTTTATTCTCCGCGTATAATATATTACCGTACGTTATCCATGTTTAAGGTCTATTTGTATATATGTTTATACGATAGTTCGATTAGAAGAAAATTACGAAGCAACGCGGCATTTGAAATGTCGATTTTTACGAGTGCGATGTGTCGAAATATTTTTAAAAATATAAAAAAAAAAAAAAATCTTAAAACTATTTGGTATTAGTACTCTTATAAATCCATTTCGAATTACGAATTATCTTATTAGCAATTTATTTATATTATTTCTAAAACGTTATTGTCACTATTATATACGCACAAAACAATCGTATTCGAATTCGCGACTTTGCGAGTGATTTTAAAACTTCACCAACCCTATTTCGTCGGCCGTACTTGAAAGAATAATAAATTTTATTATAACACCGCCATGGATTAGAGGTTCACGAGAAGTTGTCAAAATGACGAATATCACGCGCTGAAGAAGATATTCGCATGTCATTGATACGCTGTTGAAGACAACGCGTTGAAAATGAGTTCCAAACGTAAATATTTAATGGATTTCTGATTACCACCCGTTTTGGGTATCAAACCAACGGCATTTTGTCAAAGCTTTAAAGACACTGCTACTTCCATTCAATTATTCATATAACAATCGTGAAGTTGGATTTTCGGTCACGAATACAATAATAAAAATAAAAACTAAATCTCCGAACGAATTTCAATTCTCAAACACACGATACGTGTGTCAAATGGATCAACATCCACTTACGAGCACGTTGATGCAGTTGTAAAGAATAATCTAAAAAAAAAAAATTACGCGTCCTCCACTGTTCAACTAAAGTTTTCTATTAAAATATATAACATTGTTAATAAAATCGACAATCCGTATCAACAAAGATTTGAAAATCTTCGTAAAATGAATCGTACTTATTGCAAAATATTTGTGGGAAACACTCTGCCATAGATATTTCTAACTTATAGATAATTTGTAAAATAACACTATAAACCTATTATCATAGGCATTACTTCGTGTAGGTTTTTAAAATAACCGAGTTGTATTTTAGCAAATTTTTTTTTTTTTAAGCACCTCCGCATTCAGTCGTTTAGACATTATATTAATATCGCGCATTACGTCCGATGGATATATATATATAAAAGAAGTCGAATAATAGTCTGAATATATTATTATATAGTACTGCGGAGTCTGGGGAGCATACGATCCGGAAGCGTATAAAACGAAGCCCTTATCACTGCAGTATATACTGCGCAATACGCGCACACACACATGTATTCGGACCGGATGTCCGGAAGTATTCGAGGAAGGTATTGATACGGCATCGTCTTTTAAACAACGCTCGATATATAAATGTTATATTTAACTAGGACGAGATACGGAATATATTCTGAACTGTATAAAATGCGCAAAAAGTCTTTTTTTTTTTTTTACATATATCTCTAGCCAAATTTTATAGTCTACATGTACATACACTTATATTGTTATATAAAATATGTACGGAGTGATTTAGTAGGTCCAATACACGCGATTTAAAAAATAATTTTAAAAAAATCACACTGCGAAATCCGATATTTCTAAAACATAATAATATGATCATCGTAACACCAAGAATTAATGGAATTTTTCAGTTATAAGTTATTATTATTATAGGAAAATATATAAATAAATCGATATGAAAAAAAAACACAATAATACTCGTGTACACGTGAATATTTCGTTTGTCGTTTGATAAGACTGTTTCATTAGTCTTCTCATCGCTTATATGTACATATAACAATAATCATCACAGTAAAACAATTGATTAAGCAAAAATTAACAGTTAAAGCCGCGTGAACATTAATACTCAACAATATTTATGTCATAAAACGTTAACGTCCGTGGAAACTAACGGGTAATAAATGTATTAATACATTGTCTCTTTTCTTGTTCACTGTTAAATTTAATATGATTCTTTAACAATAAAAGTTAATCGTAATAACAATTATTGTAATAGTTTAAAGTAAACAATATATATATATATAAGAATGTACATAGGTAATGTTCAAAAAGTTATAAACGGGAGTGTCAAATAACGGTATAAAGTTTAAAAGAAAAAAAAGTATTAGTATATACGACGACATATTACAATAGATTTTAAACACTTACACGCTATAATACAGTAAAATTTCGATGAGAAATCGACGAATTACAAATTTCGATTTTTTTTTTTTTTTTAATTAGAAATATTTATACAAAAATCAATGACCGCGAATACGAAGATCGAGCATATTAAATAATACTTATATGGAAATGTGATGAAAATACGATACGTGGAAACGTCGCAATCGACGAATAATAATAAATCTAAGATATTTTGTTGTGTGTAAAACAAAAAAAAAAACGAAAAAAATTTTTTTTCTCCCCGGCGGGGAATCGAACCCCGGTCTCCCGCGTGACAGGCGGGGATACTTACCACTATACTACCGAGGATTACGTTCGTGATCGTTCAATTCTATGGCTTTTATTTTCATTCATTGTACCTATATACACGTCAAATTTTTTAAACGAATTTGTTTGTGTTAAAGAGGACAACGTGAAATATTCTTTTTTCGTGTCGAAAAAAAATTATATTCTCTTCGTTAAGAATATTTCACTGAGAAATTGTTTACAATTTATTCGGGTAATTTTACAAAATAATAATAATAATAATAATAATAATAATAATAAAAATAATAATAAAACGAACGTAAATTATTGTAAGATCATATTTTGCGCAGACATTCATTATATGTAAATATATATAAGGGTACCTGTCTATAAAATAATATTAAATTTTCACGTTCGTTTATATTTTAACAATAAAAGCTCTTTTAACGGAATATTTTTAATTATTTAAACGCGTAATAATATTTTTATTCGTGTCGTATTACGCTTTTCTCGCGCATAATGAAGACCCGGGATTTACGATTACATAATAATAATAATAATGTAATCTCGGTGTCGTCAGTTTATACTATAGGTAAGAAAATAAAAATCCATTAATTTCAGGACTGGCCGAAATCGTTTTCTTTTGCCTTCTTTTTTTTTTAACATTATCGTTATTATTATTCGAATTAAATTTGTATCTAGAGAAATCGCGCAGCTTCTTTTTTTTTAAGACCACCGGTTGAATAATCGCCGAAACGAATAGTTTCGTTGTTTTTCGAATTATCTAAATCCAAAAACATATAAAACGGTGGCCGGCGCTCAACGTATTCACACAAACGAACTTAATACGTTATTGTTCATTTAGAAACACTTTACACGTGATGCGAATTATCGAATCTGTTGAAAAAGATTTTTATTCTCTTTGATAGCCCAACGAGTTGGCGTAATTTCGATTTTTCTCTAAAGGAAATAGAGAACGTTTAAATAAAATAATTCAATCTCGGTCCTCACGCTATAATATACGACTGTAATTTAAAATCAAATTAATTTTTTTTATTATTTGTAGTAATAAACACGATAAAACATAAACGTATTATATTATAAAACAAATATACATTTAGTAATAAATTACTCGTCTAGTATAACGTAGAACTCTCGCGATTATTTCGATAAATTTACCCCGATGATCTATTAGATATTTTAAAGAACAAAAAAATTATAATATTTAAAACGTTCTAAGCGCGTATTTTTTCATCGGAGGGTTTAACGAATTCGGATATTATTGCGTTTTTTTCGCCAATATTGTGTTGTGCACGACTTACGATAAACCGCTATTCGTTCGTTAAAAATTTTAATCAATTTTCAATTGATGTTTTATTTAATAAAAAACGAAATTTAATATCTCCGGTGTAGAATTCATCGAGCGTTTCGATTATTTCTTACAGGTCTTCACTGTGTGTGTGTTTTTTTTTTTTGCGGCATTGTTTATATTACGTGTATCGTGGCCGAAACCATTTTCCTTCAGTAGAGAATCGGATTAATAATTTAGTCGAAACCTCGGCTAGAATGGAGTTAAACACGTATTAAACACGGGTATTATAAATTGACTAATGCAAAAATAATATTTTCAATTTACTTTTTGGCATACGCCACTATAATACGTGTATTGTACAATATAATTATATCGAATTTTCATTTTTCTAACAGTTTATACGGCGGTGTGTTGTGTTTAAAATATCAATAATACTATAATTTAAACGGATAATTTTCCGACATAAATATACATTTTGAAATATCGTCGAGGAAGAAACGCACCGCCGTCACCCACTGAGGCAAATAATAATGTTATTATGATATTAATCCGTCCTTGTACGGATTATTTACATCCAAATCCAAATATAAATAAAAATAATACAGCCGAAAAGAAATCACTTATATAATAATATACTGTTTACTTTCGTAAGAGTCGAAACGCGTTCATATCGCTTACGGGAAAATAATGTTTAAATGCCATTTGCCGCGACCGTGAAATTTCGTACAATCGTCTTGGTACAAAAAGCACAGACGAAAATTCGACGATTTCAAGCGAAAGGAATTTAATAATATAAATCGACTTATATATAACACCTATATACTCGTAATGTGTGGTAAGAGGACTGCGAGTCCAATAGTGCACGACCGTCGTTGTCGGAATCCGTTCATTTTAATCCTGGTCGAACTTTCTCTTCACAATTTAGGTCTAAAATGAATTAAAAAAAAAAAAAAAAATAATAATAATACACAATTTTTCCAGTCGAAATCGAAGAAAACGTGTATCCAAAATATTTATCCCTTTGCGTTCTATTTGAAATTTCGATGAATTATAAAAATTGTAGATTTTCTGTGTGGTTTTTAGGCATGAAAAGTAGAGTGGTCCATTTCGACGGACGGATGAGACGTTTTTGAGAAAACGTAAACGGTGAAAAATCTTTATAAATGTTTATTTTTAAATATGGGAAATTGTTTTGTTATCCTGTGAAAGAAAACAGCTCGACTGGCGTGACGTCACGTATTATATAACACAATATCATATAATAATCACGAAGATTTCGACAGAATCCGTTTTCTTCGGGATAATAGTGTTATCGTGTACGATGCGATGAAATGAGATTGAATTCTTCGAAATACAATATAATAATAATAATAATAATAATAAAAATATAAATAATATTTAGTTTCTTTCTAAGGGATTGCTATAGCAGAGCGTAGGATAACTTCGAAATATAATAATTATTTATTCTCATTTCGTTGTTGATATACAAACGTGTTGCGGAAAATAACGAGACTAAAGGGACAAAAACTTTTCGAATTTCTATATACACGTATAAAAATATATTCCGCCGATGACGAATAACCGAATTACGTGCGATTTCCTGGAAAATATTACGAGCGTATATTATTATGTATACGTAGTTTTTTTTAAGTTTATACGAAATATAATCGGTTTTGATCACACGTTCGCTAATCAACAAGTAAAGTTTTTTCTTATTCGAATTCAAATTCCAATGGATTTATTTTACACACGAGCGTAATACGGACGATTTCGTATTGCGATTTTCGTTATTTTTCGTTTATACACTCACACGGTTGGTGCGGCCATAGATATCGTCGTGAACTTGTTTATGATTTTTTATATAATCGCGGAAACGCACGTAACGTTATTCCGTCAAATCAACACTCCATCATTATTTTTTCCGTCCACTCTCCCCGTCTCTACAATGAATTTTACGTATTTCAATTTCTTTTTTTTGTTTTGTTTTTTTTTTAATTTCCAAACAGTTTTTGAAATTCCGTTTTAAACAAATAACGTTCAAAAAGACAATCGGAAAGCGCGTATAAAATTGCCACTCAACCAAGGGAAAATTACTTTTTGACGTTTCGTGAAAAACCAATTCGACGAGTCATCAGAGAATATTATGCGAGTTCAAAGTCCTATCGCACTGACAGTAAATGTACACACTTGATTGTTAAAATAGGCGTTTGTCGATTAGTTTAAACGCGATTCGCCCGTTCAAAAAAATATTCTTTAATATTAACGGTGTATGAAATTTTCACTTCAAAACAACGCGAAGCCAATTAATTATTATTATAACTAACGATTACCAGCACATTTAGGATAGTTAAATTCGATTAATTTTAAATTTAAATATTAACAATACGTAATTACTGTTTTTATTTTTCTACGAATAAACGAAGTCAATTTTTTTTTTTTTTTGCAATTTTCCAAAGTAACATTGATAAATTAAACATTGTAAAATCAATACTAATGACTTAAAATTGTTTGCGATAAAACGTGACTTGACCGGGCTCGCTGCATTACCATCATTATAACATATCATAATAATTTGAATATAATTTTCTCGTCGATACGCAGTTTTACCGTTAATGGGGATAACATTATGTATACATTGAAACGGTACGTTTCCACGTTCTCGTCACTTATTTTGTAATACGAGGTATATATACGAGTATATACGGAAAGTAAGGTTACATCGCGCATTTAGCCCCGAGGGGAATTATTCTTTAAAATTGACACGTCTATACGTGTAGAGGAGTTCCTAAGAGAGCAAGAGGCCGTTGGAACATGTCAATGGTTCGGTCGAACCGCGCTAAATCAAAAGTCTGTCGAACTACACTATTGGTAAAAGCCTAAAAAGACTGCGACTAGCCGTTCAGAACAAAAGACACGGACGATGAGAGTTTGTCTGCGTTGCACGACAACACACCGCACGCTAAACAACAGATCTCCTCGTCTGCATTTTTGGTCCGGATGTTTTGAATCATCCCGCCCATAGTCCTGCGGATCTCGTACCACCTAGTGATTTCTTTCTTTTCGTCCTTTTGAAAAGACAGAAAGACGTTTTTCCAGTGATGTCGAAGTTAACGAATGGACAGAGAATGTGGTGGCGGCAAAAACGATTAGAATAAAACAAAATTGTTACTACGACACACCTGCAAATGCAGAGAATCGCAGAACTCACTTTATACATATTAATACTTTATATTACTTATATTTGTTATATAAAATATGGATTTTTCGCCTCTTTTTTTTTTTTATGACCGTTATAACCAATTATTTTCTGAATTCACTACGTATATTACGCTCTACTGTTTTCGAAAACGGTTACGCTCGCCGCGGGAAATTATCAATCGAATAATCTTTAATTTTTATGATGTAATCCAACACATAATAATATATAAAGAACACCTACGTTAGAAATTTTAAAGAACGTGTATATAAGTACAATAAACATATTTTTTTTAGTGTATTTCACAATATCTGGACGACGCTGTCATTATTATTAAAAACCGACTGACGCGTTTCGACCGCTATCACTTTTCATTGACAATATACAACATCGTCGTCATACGGTAAACTATATTACCTGTATATTCAATATTAAAACTTGTCTGAAACGTCAATTTCTTTTTAAAAAATATTATATTTTTATTGACAGTATACAAGACTTTAGTGTAATACAGTACTGTACGCGGATAACGTCTGCACACTAAAGTTTTAACGATTTTATTAAACGCTTATTTGCGAATTTTTTTTTTTTTTGCTTTACTATTTATATTTATATATAAGGTCGAATGTTGATCATGATGATTTTTTTTTTTAAATATCTAAGACGATGACGATGCTTTCCAAATGCCATTTAATTATAGCATTCGAATAGGTAAATAAATATAACTAATTCGTATTTCGCATTATTATAGGTTTTCGATTTTTTTTTATTTATTCATATTTAATGCGTTTTGACATTCAACGAACGGTAATGCTTATACGTATATACATATTAATTTATTTAAAAATATACGTGTCGATTTAGAACGAAAATATTCGTTTTTTTATCTTGTGTGATGATGTAGACGTTATCGGTCGTACGCGGCATAATATAACATATAATCAAATAAATATTTTATGTAGCTATCTGCAAATATAAAAATTCTCAAAAGTATATAAATATATGTGTATATAAAAAAAATGAAGAATTAAATATTATTAGGGAAACGATAGAGAAATGTTGAAAAATAGAAACGAAGTATCAATTTTCCTCCAATGATCTGTCAGATCATAAAATATAATATGCTTATGGACCGTCCATTTTCCAAAATAAAAAACTGTAAATATACTTAATACTTTTTCTTGTCGTTGCCAAATTCTCGATTTTCAAGAATACCAATAAGTATTTTATTTAATTTAAATTTTATATATTAAAAAGTATATTGAAAAAAGAAAAAATAGAATAAAGAGAGAAAAAAAAATAACAAAAAATTTATTATTATTACATTATTATTAATAAGCATAGGTAAACATGTAGCAAGTACAACGTATTTTCAAAATAACGTAAAATTAGATTGTATGATTTTTGTTTTCAGTTTTCTTTTTACAATATTAAAACAAAGTAGTAGGATCGTTTTAAATTGAAATTTTAAACAGATTTGTGTAGAAGTCGGGAATCAAAATAATATTTACTCAGTGATTTTTTTTGTTATTTCCGAGGAAAATAACGCCTTACCTTTTGCTGCTGCGTGTGTAAAAATAGAAACGACTGCTGGAAGAGAGGGAGGAAAGAAGCGAAAAGAAATGTGTTCTAATGCTCACGTGGTTCTGTATTTCTCGTGATCCTCGGTATTGTAACGACGACGGTCATTTGTCGAAAGGAGGAATATAATGACAAATGAACACCACGGGACATGACCTGCTGCTGCTGCTGCTGCTGATGCTGCGGCTTGGAAGGATCTCGCGGTTGTTGTCGTTCCGCCGCGCTCAACGAGTTGATGTCTCGTTAGCGATTTTTCTCGGCCGTACCGCGGACTAGCAAAAGAAATCGCTGTCGATTTCGCGGGTGTTTTATACATTTTTTTTTTTCACAAACCGATCCCCTCTTCTCCTCTCTACTACGTCAGCAGATATTTATAAACGTCTGTAATATATCTCGTATATTATATTATTATACGAGCATCCATATAAAATAATATACGAGTATTATATTCTCGTATATACGGCAAGAATAAGCGAAAACGTTAGCCGTTATATATTTACAATTTATTATCGAAGATCCCAGTGCAATGATATAGGTCAAAAGTTTTCAAACTGTGGTTCGTGCAGAATGTTCACGCAAAGAACGTGTGCTGAAAAAAAGTTATTTTTAACCTATAGTAGAAATTTTGAAGACAATTCGAGATAAAAATGAGTATTAACTAAGCGAAAATATTGAACAAAGTAAAGAATTACGAGAAACAAATAAATAAGAAAGCAATGGAAATAGAAAAACTTCCGGAAAATTTTAACGAAGAAAATGGATGGAAAATTAGTAACACGCGGAAACCTGCAATAAATTCATCGAGTAAAAATATTCCAAAAAAAATGAACGGGAAAAGAAAATAATCACCAGACAGCGCTACGATACAACATAGAGGGCGTGGCCGGTAAACGTATAAATACTAATCAGAAACGAGCAGACCGTTGTGTCTAGTAACGGTAATCACACGTGAACTACGTTCTCTGAAGATGGAACCTGTAACGGTTTTGAAAAGTCATGACAAAATTGACAAAAAGGATATTTCCGAATAATACATCAATAAAAGTAGTTTAAACCATGAAAGTTTTAACAAATTCATAATAAAATACTTTTTTCGGATAACATTCACTCTAAAACACAAATTAATGATAGCAGAATGTGATGTGGATTTCAAAGCGATCGTTTTTTCTCAAATCATATTTATGTGCTAGATGGAAAACGCGTGTTCTCTTTTTTAATAATAATATGGGTTTTTAAATTAAAAGTTAATATTGTGTTTTTTAATATATTATAATAAATATTGGTTATGTCTGAGTTATGGTTTCGATTTATGTAACTGTGTACCACTTATAAATGCAATTTATAAAATATTTTATTTATTTACAATGTATTTAGTGATTTTAATGGTTTAATTATCTAGGTATATTACTTCTAAAAATATTCAATATTTTTTATTTATATTATATATATATATATATATATATATAAATAATGATAAATGCGTGGAGTTTAATATCGATAAAACATAAAACTCTCCATCCTCCGACGTGTTATGAGCAAAAAAGTCTATACGGTTTACGGTTTTATGGTTGTCCCCCCACCCGTTAAATAAGTGGTTTAAAGAATTTTTCGTTTTGCGCATATATATATATATATATATATATATATATAATTTTATATATATATATATTTAAGCTTAATGTATGCTATATTTAACGGTTGAAATTCGAAATAAACGTATTCATGGAACGGTAATTAGGTACACGAATTAATTAAAATTTCGCATTGCATGTTTAAATTAATTTATTCACAAGTATATGTGTATATATAAAATGTTATTCCAGTTATTAAAATTGTATAGCCTAATTGTTGTACTTCCAAGAACAATTTCATATATTTCATCGTATTACATACTTTCACAAACGGACGGTAATTAAACGCGAGAAATGTCAAGTATGTAAAAAAAAAAAAAATATATATATATATATATAACTACTTCGCGGGAGAGTAATAAAAAACGTACATATACAATTATTTAAAACAAAAAAAAATTCATATTTATTTTTCGTAGGGGAAATTCGTCCGAATTTCCTATAATTCATCATTGCACGAGTATATATAGAAAGCAAACAGTGTCTACGCTTTCTTCTAAAAACGAACCGAAAGAGATCGAAAATCGGTATATCCGTATAGCCGCGCGGTGAGGAGAAAAAATTGGCGACATTTTTTGTGCTTAATTCAAATTTCTAACAAACTAAAATTTTCTTTTATCGTTTGCATTCCCCCGTAAAAACTGGTCCAGCAGTCTGTTAATACATGAATACACGTTTCAATCATTTTGGCTACAAATCGACGCGGTTCGGAACGTGCAATGACCGCTCGTGAATGATATACGCCCATACGAACCGCGGCGCGGCGAATAGTCAAAACTGAAGTCCATTCTTATAAAGATAAACTACACTTGTAAAATATAAAAGTGTTAGCTTTTCTTCTGTATTCGCATACGATTTTGAATACTTTTCAAATGTATTCGAAAACGTATTTTGAATGCATTCACTGCGGTGTATTCGGTAAAAAAAAAAACATTTTTTTTTCCATCGATCGCGAATAAAAATTATCGATTCGAAAATCCAAAAATAATGTAAGTTTCTTTTCATTAGAATATTTTGTAAATCGCTGCAGTCAATTCATTAAAAAAAAAAAAAAAATATTTTAAGAATCGCAATTAACTGCCCAGATTTCTTTTACATCCATATTGCATACAGATTTTATAATAGTGTACTGAATGTTTCAAAAATCGAAAATCGTGAAGATTGGACATTACGTAGCGGAGAAATGAAAAAGAATCGGATTACACTTTTAATGTACATACGAAATAGATTTCTATCCGTTTATTCCATTAATATACTATCTGAGAACAAAATAAAAGTATTTTTTACTAGCCCGCGGGTCATATTACAATTTAAACACACACACGTACGTATAGGCAAAGGCGCATTCTTTAACAGTAGCAAAGTGGTTGGTGCGGAGATTTAATCGTGAAATCAGCAATTTTACCTCGTTAAAAAAACGTTTTTTAAAAAAAAAATCGTTTACTCGTACAAACACACACACACACACACATACGACAAAACGGAGAGGGGTAACGCCATTAGGGCGTGTTGTACGCTAATGGATTCGTCGGAATGACAAAACGATTTCTACTGTTCGGTAAATATTTGCGTATTTCGCGACTTTTATGTGTACGCACCCGCCGTAAGTATTGCGTTTATAATGTGCGTAATAGCTGGTTAAAACGGCGAAGAATTTTTCAAACAAATTCGTATATATATAATATATATATATATTTATATATTTTTTTATATATATATACACGAGGTCTCGTTTCATTTGTTTTTATTGAATCACGTGTGGATAACATACAAATAGAAGATTTATTATTAACCTATGAACTAAACTGTAAACGCTATGAAACGAAAATGTAATTATAACATATATTTTTACGCGCGTTATACGGTCGTCGTTCATTTGATATATACAAACAAGCCACGCGAACGAGTATATCGATAAAAGTCATTACAAAACGTCATTATTTTTCATTTGAAACATACCAATAACATAAACGTCATTGAGCTTAACGCGAGAAAATAACGCATTGATTATAATGTTACGGTCCATTTTTTTGTGGTCGTTTCAATATTGTAGTCGAGATTTTACGATGGAGAGAGATTTGTGTTAACCACCGTCCCGTTCCCCCCCCCACCCCCATACACACGCACAAAACACAAAACCAAAAAGTCAATTTAAAATATATTCAATATATTATTTGAGAGAAATCAGATTTTATTATTGTTATACACATATATAATAATTATTCGTTTTTCTATAAACAAACTGTTAATTTCAAAAATTTGTTATTATTTTTTAACTGTGAAGAATTATTAGGTTTCGGGCAATCGGCGAAACGAACGCAATAAAAACTTAATGAATTTCTCACTAAACTCTGCAGAAAAAAAAATTTCGCGTTTGAAATTTTCCGTTTTCTTAATTCTAATAAATGTATAAAAATAACCAAATTCTATTCTCTCCGTGATACAGGAATATTTTTTTTAAATATTAAAAGAAAAAAAATATTTTTAAATCGTTAGATTTTTGTTCTTCTTAAGTCAAATAAGAATATTCCCCTATTCAGAGCCTATTGAAAAACGGGTGTTTCGCGTCCTATTAGTAGATAAAACGAAGTGGTAATGCTAGGGAAGCTATCGAGAAACCCGTTGCTTTCAAATACGGTGTCAAATATTAGTCAAACTAGTGAATAAATAGTTATGCAGATTATGAATTAACATAAAATTTGTTTATCCGTGCACTACGTTGGTTTTGGCGATCTCAAAGCGCTAAACGTTTTTAGGGAAATATTTCAAAAGATTTCCGCGGGGCTTAAGACAAAAAGCGAATTTGACGATAACGTTCGCAGATACATTAAGATGACGAGGTCTAATATAATTTTAAACAATAGACAATAGCATGGACACAATGGAGATAATATTGCATAAGATAGCGTTTAAATGATCCGTAAATTATCCGAATCTATAAATAAATTACTTGCCACGAACGTGTTAAACTTGTTGAAAAACAATTTTCCGCATTCGAAATAAAATTGTGATTCGATCGATTTTCCACTCACAAAAGAGTTTATTTGAGAAAACACAATTTTTGTTTGTTTTTTTTTTTACGTAATTCGATTTATCCGAATCCTGTTATAGAAATATGGGCGAAAAACAAACAAATCGTAGTTCGATTAAGAAGAATTAAAATTTGGATATTTCCACAAAAAATAATATTTTGTCACTTCTTTGGACGTTCGGTAAAAGAGGAATTTCAATTCAAACGAGACATTATGCGGTACCCACTTTCGAAACGAGACGCATACGCGCTGTCAACAACTTTTCTGGTTGGAATAAAAAAAAAAAAGAAAGAAAAACACGAGTTTTTTCACGCTCACTTGTATAATATTATTTATATAAACCGTAAAAAATATAATAAAACTTAGACTGTTTTTTATATATATACGTATATTGTATACATACAGGAGTAATCGGAAAGCGTCGAGTGTGAAACTTGTAAGCGTATTGTTAACTTCGGAACTGTATTATATGCGATGTGTGTGTGTACGGAGATTGAATGGAATGGCTATTGTAAGCGTTGTGAATCAAATCTTCGGTTTCTCTGGGTCACCATACGCGCGAAAATAGGACGAAAAGAAAAATTAGCGTAGAGGAAAAAAAATGTGGAGCCTTTGAAAGAAATCGGCCGGGCACACGATCGACACAAAATCTGTTGCAGCTGATAATCCCACCAAAGTCATTTCTTTATTAATATTCTTATAATTTACTGTTGACGCTTCAACGATAATTTTACACGATATAATCGGATTTTTGTCGAACTGAAATCGACAATATTATATGTTTACTCTTAAAACAAATAAGCATAATATTTTGAAAAAGTTTTTCTCTATCTGTGCGAGCGCTCCTATAAACGTGTTTTAAGTCAAAAAATTATTTTTTCCTTTCCATTCGCGTTTTTAATACCGATTTTCACGCATTTATCTTTTAATCGTTTTGAATTTATCGGAGTTCGGTGCGTGCATTTTCCCGTTCCCTTAGCAATTTTTCTCGAATTCTAATTTTCATTACTAATAGTTGTCGGCAAATTTCTTTGACGTTATGATTTCGATTATTACGGGAGAGTTTTGTTTCGTCTCTCATTTAGTGTCACTGTTTGGTTTCTTTCAATTTTGAAGTGCCACGGGGAGGCCAGAGAAATTTAATGTTTTCACGAATTTCACGTCCCATTTTCTTATATCCGGTAAACTCTATACATATAAAGTGTAACTATTTCCGAAACACTGCGCGCGCGCGTAATAAAAATCATAATAATAATAATAATCGAATCCGGACAAATTAATATGAAATATATTTTTATATAATTTCAGTAAGTCATAAGTTACTTTCATTTTTCTTCTTAACTTAAATAATTTTAAACGCTAACTTTAAACGAATAACTTGACTCTGTTAGAAGGTAAATATTTTCTAAAATATTTTGCACGCGTTCAGAATTAATTATTTAGCTTGTTTACGTGGCCTGCACGCGTTGTTAATACAACAACGTTTCCTCGGGCCGGTGAGCCCTGCAAGTTCTGTTGTTTTTGTCCACGTTATACCGTCCATATTGTGTTGCAGGTTATCGCGAAATACGTAGAGTGATTTAAGAAAAAAAAAATTTGTTATAACGAGCCTTACACGATTTTAATCGAATTTATACCGATCGTTTCTAAGGAGTCAAATTTCGATTATATTAATTTATTTACGAAAATTTATATATGTATATATACGCGAACGTTAAAAATGTAAGAACGGTAAACGATTATATAAGCACACACTGTACATAAGATCATCGTACTCCTCTACCGAAAAATCACGAATTAAAGTGAAAACGCTTGTGTAATAAGTAAGTAATTATCATTTTTATCGACTGGTGTTATCAAATTTTGTATAACCGTAACGATTGATCCAATGATTTCATAACAGTACTGAATACGATCCGGTATAATGTTTATTTCGATCAGTTTATTTTTATTACGCGTTATTAAAATAATATTTATATTTCCGATATTTTAAACATTTTTAATCAAGTATTAGAATGATTTATACTACGTTCATAAATGTTTCGCAATATTGTTAACTCGAATACATATACCGCTATTCAGTACCTACGACTGACAAAAACATACCTGTTTAATACAATAATAAAAAACCAATCTTCTCGAAGTATATTTTTAAACAAGTTTGTGCGCTATCATATAGAATTTAAAAGATTTCAGACCTTCCTCCCGATATTCCGTATATTAGTCGTTTATTATTATTTAAATTTGTTTGGCCGCTTTTAACGTAGGCCGTTAATATTGTATAAACGCGGTAGTGGTCTATATTAAAAATACACGATTTTCATTCTTATTTTTTCGCTTTATAATAATAATTATTAATAAATTAAAGCCAAGATTTAAATAGAAAATTTACCTTATTGAAATGAATATTACATAAAATATCTTGAAATTCATTAATATAATATGTATAATATAATTGAATTAATTTTTTTTTATGAATAATACGAATCGTATTTTATAAAAATGTTTTCGTATTTGGAACAAGTGAATCATACATGTGATGAGACATATTTAATTTTCTCTGACTTTCTGTGTGTTTTTTCTTATATTTTTTTTTTATATATTAACGAAATCGAGTTTTTGCTATAAAGCAAATAATGTAATACAAGTATGAACGAAAAGCGAAAACATCTAATCGTATAAACCGCATGGCCTATAATTACTTTTTTTTATTTTTACTCAATATAAACTGTTTATACCGATATATAAATAATGTACGCATATAGTACATATATAAAAAAAAAACGTATTTAAAAAAACGGAATTATTTTAATTTTTTTTTAATGTGTATAACTAAAATATAAGCGTAATAATTTATTATATATTTTTAAATAATAATATTACGCGATTATAGCGACGTACATTTATGTGAGAGGCAGCAGACGGTGCGTAATGCGCTTCACCTGAAGTTTTCCCAATGGAATTTCAATGGGCCACCAGATTATGTAGATTGCAGGACGCGGACTTTCTACACATAAATCTATTTCGTTATTATATTATACGGTACGCATAGTACTACAGATAATTGGACTTATTATTATGTAAATATCGATTTAAATAGAGTAGGTTTTTTTTTTTTTTTTTTACTATACGAAAAGCGTATAATATTATATAGTACGTGATTCAATAATCAAAATTATAACGTTATCAATTTTTTTTTCCGTTTCCAAGTATCAATTTTTAATTTTTCACGTCACGCGCATTAATGAAAACAAAATGTTTTCACCGACATTCTAGTTGGGATTTGAAGAGTTAAATTTGGGATTTCATTCGAAGCGGGCCGATGCGGTGTATTAAACAGATACGATAAAAGATTAGCGTCGTGAACGTACAATTGAGTTCGAGATGTCAGTCGCCATTCCGTTGATAACTTAAGAAATAAATTAAACTCGGAAGTAATGTACGTAATATTCTTAACTTTGTTCTAAAAAAAAAAAATCGGCGCAATTGACATTAAAACTTGGGCTGGTTTAGGAGGAAGGGACTCGTCAACGAATATATTATATCATCGTAATGGGTGTGTGATGAAAAAATCCCATAATCCATTTATAAAGTTTTATTATTTTTTTTCCTATTTTCGTTTTGACAGTAGACGTGTTCAATTCATCGATAAAACATCAAGTGGGCATAAATCGTTTCTGTATATCGTGCCTGATAATTTTCTCCATTCATCTTCCACGAAATTTATTCAAACCCAAATGTACGTAGCGCGTAATAACCGGTGTGATTTAAAATAATCAAATCACGTAATTCTTCCCCAAATCCTATTGGTTTTAAATATAAAAATTTAGAATTTTCTACGTAATAATAATTATACGCGTAAAGTTTTTGTTCGTTTGATTCGTTTTATTATAAATTTTTTTTCTACTCTAAATTTCCAATTTCTCCCCGTTTTCGACGTCATCGAATAATGTTCTAACGCGAGTTGTTAGACAGAATGTTCTCGTTAAATACAAAAAAAAAAAAATTATACACGCATTACCGTAACGAATCAAGTATTATTTTAATTGAAAAACATTATGTATTTCTTCCGGTAAAAACAAAATGTACTTAAAAGGAATATCTTATATCCTTTTTTTATAAGTGCAACAATAATGGAAACACATTATTTATATTAGCATAAACAGAAGATATTATTGCTGTTAATAATACGAAGAGAGCATATTATTTATTTGTGAAAAGTACGATGCCGGATATAATACAAAAGCTTTTATAATCATGTCTATATACAAAGTAAGTATTTCATTCGATTTCAAAACGTGCGTACTCGTATATTCTTGTTCCAAGAGAAATTTATAATATTTGCATTGTTGTTAAGACAGAATTTTGACTGGTATATTGTGGTATTACGAATAAGCTTTGTGTAGAGTAGAATTTTACGCATAATCGATTTAATCCTAATGCGCTCATGCTCCAATCTGTGCACATGATCTTGTAAGACATGCGGTTCCATTGCGTTTAGACAAAAGTGGAAGCGGGTTTATTCGATGATTTTTTCACGCTAAAACGAATTCATTAAGTTACGTTTTTTTGTGTGTATAACGGTGTCTAGAAAACAAGTGTTCAAACAGGAAGACCAAGTAAGTAGCCCTATACATTTAGAAAAAGGAAAATAAACTGACCTCCATAAATGAATGGGAAATTTTCCGCAATTCGAGCAACAAAATTTATGTCTTGTAAATTATGAATTTTTATTATTTTTTACTATTGAAACGTAATTCGGCGGGAGAATTTATTTTCAAAGTAATAAAGATGTCATACAAATTGCGCAACAGTGTTTTCGATCAAAAACGCGTATACGTTACTATAAATACGTAATTATATTGAAAATATGCACACAAAAAAGAAAAAAAAATTATTGTCTAATTGAGAATTAGCCAAAAAAAAAATCGCGGACATGCGTAAAAACCAATCTATTTGAAATAAAAGAAAAAAACGACGCTGACGAATATAAATCCAATCCGTAGTCAAAACGAATCGAATTAAGTTCATATAAAAAAAAAAAAATCGTAATTTTTTATTGTTGTACAACGTTGGTGTGTCTGACGTCGTCGCAAGCAATTGTCGTAAATAAAGCCCACGGCGTTCGGCAATTTCGTTCTGCAGTGTGTATAATAAAATATATTGTCATACGTTTGTCACGAAAAGTATATATTATTTATATTATTGTAAGAAGAATAATTACAATCGTCCGCAGTCGTTAAACGTCGGTTTTATTGCTGCGCAATTATTATTATTATTATTATTATTATTATTATTATTATTATTATTATAATTGTTTTGTTTTTATTCCGTCGACCGTGTTGTACAGTGCTGAATATTGTCTATAAGACTATCGCGCAAAAAACGAAATTATTATTTTTATACACTCGTTGTATAAAAATTAATGATTTCTTTTATTGCGCGAGAAGATGGTAAGAAACCGAAATGCGTGCATACACAATCGCAATGACATTTGTCAAATCCAAACCGCGGTATATCGTATATGACGTGTATAAAAACAAAATATGTTTTATTCCTAAAACGTGTAACGCGATGCGATGGAATAGAACGCGTTTAATTTGTGTTTGAAGAAAAATTCTATCGAAAAAACTGTTTATCGTAGAAACGATGCGATTTTACGTCAATTTGTATCTAATATCGCGTAGCGTTTATCCGGGTGAACAGCTATTTATTTTCTTTTGAAATAAATATTCGAAAACGTCTACTTAGAAACAAAAAAGTGTGCAAAATAAATTTTCTTATTCTCGTTTTAAGAGTACACAAAACGAATTTTTCGACAATACGTGTGCGTCGTATAGTGGCGTAAGCTTTATAGAAAACGATATAGTGAGAAACAGAATTCCAGAATTCTGTTTACAATTAATTAAAAAAAAAAAAAAAAAAGGAAAATTCGTTAAAAATCTCCACGGAAAATAACAAAAAAAAAAAAAAAAATTGCGCGCAGTGTTCAAGAAACGCCTTTGCAGAAGGCCTCAGGAAAACTTCGTTATTTTTAAATCAAATATAATACACGACTTAAATATAATTGCGAAGAGTATGCGAGAGAATCGCTCCGGTTTATTTTGTGGTTTCCTCTCTCTGGCAAACAACATATAATAAAGTATTCTCCGCCGATTTCTTGTGTGTTTTATTCGACAAACAGAAAAGCGCGTGTGTGTACACACTGTACAACAGTCGTTCTTACGATATTGTATGTGTTTCGCGTGATGTCATCGATCGACGACGTCGTTTCCCTCACGACATAAATACTATCCAACACGACGCCGTACATAAACATTCGTATTAATAGTGAACTTAACGAGAGAACTAAATCGTTATACATGATATTATATTACGTTTGAAATATTATGTTTTATATCTCTTTTTTCTTCTTCTTCTTCTTTTTTATAAATGATAAAATTATCATCGCCAATCGTTTCAATGACGTCACATTAGGCGACATATTTAATCAAGTCCCTTATCATACGCACGATGATGTTTATGTTTTATAGTATTAACAGAATATTGTTAACTGTATCTGTAGTTGTAACTGTACCGTTCAGTGCTTCTGCAGATCTTTCGTTTTCTAAATCGACGCTAATTCTGACGTAACTCTACCATCTTGGCCATTATATCAAGTGGAAATTAAATTGCTGACCATTTTCTAAACATAACGATGATACTTTCGCTGATGTATAAAGTAAAAAACAAAAAAAAATATTAGTCACTAATATTGATAAATTCTTTTTATATAATATATAATAGATGGCTATATATAATATATAATAATTGATTTAATTGAATTTTCTCGAGATGGATGAAATAAAAAAAAAAAATCAAATTAAGTAAATCGTCTAATCGATTATAGATATTATGGAAACAGTTCTAAAATATTTTTTTAAATATCAAAACGCATTTATTACATAAATTGTATTATTTTTTTTTTTTTTTTCAATTCACAGGGTTTTTAATATACTAATGTCGCGATTGGCCCGAAAATTTAAAGGGATTAATACCGTGTAAAATTGTTGTATTATTAATTCGTGTCTATGTCTTTACAAATTCTAAAAAAAAAAGGAACAAGAGATAATTTGGTGTGAGAGTAGTTCTTTCGCTATCATCCCACTAGTTTATGGTAATGTTTAATATCCTGAATAAACTATGTTGGGTGTGCAGGAATCTATGAATGTAGGTCTTCAAATTTTTTGCTTTCCCTCGGTCCCCGCAAAACCCTCCGGACGGCCTTGTGTTTGATCGTTTATTTATATATATATATATATATATAAAGTCCGAGTAATGAAAATGTTTATGCGTGTATATACTTGTGCGAATGTATGTACATTTTCATTTTAATATTCTGTTTTTTTATAACTATATAAAGATATCGAATATTGACATAAAGTTACTATATATATATATAAGTTAAAAATTTTCGTAGCACGTTATTTCGTCAGAAACATTATATTATATAAATATTGAATTAATCGCGAAATTCGTTTTATGTGTATGTACATATACGTATAAAAAGTTTCTGCTACTGAGAGGTTGTATCATTACTGCTGTTGTGTATATTTGGATATATACGAGTATATATAACGGTATCGTTTCGTCCTTTTTATTATTCGGCAAACACAGTTTTTCGAATGGTAAACACGACCAAACGAGTTTTACTGCACTGGAGGGCTTTATATTATATTTGTATGTATAATTTAAATTTAAGATTGAAAATCGGCGCGTCGAGAACTCGAGAAAAAATTTTTCGTTTTTAATTCACCAATAAGATATTTTATAAACAATCTTATTTAATTTCGTCCCGTGTTTTTGTTCCCGATATATTATTATAAACTGAAATCCACTCGAAACCGTGATTTATCATATACATTTTTTCTTCTTCTACTAATTTCGACTCTATAGTCTGATAAAAATAATTTTAAAGATTTTCTCGGAGTGAAAACGAAACGGTGTGATCTATTCTAACACCGTACACAGAAATTTTTATGTTGAAAATTTAGAAATATCTCTACAAGGTCTTTTAACATTTATTATATTCTGCGTTTACCGCATCGATGAAACTCGATAAATTTCGTTGCTTGAGATTATACGAAGCTCCAAAACGTGTTGTAGAATGCCGGATAAAATTTAATGATTAGTGTTAAAGATGATAATGAATCAGATTATCTAAAGCCGATATAAAATTCCATTTGTCCGAAAGACGTCGTTTATTGGTGTACGCGCACATATTGTAATATATACGGTCGGCCCGTTATGACGGAAAAATCGAAAGGAAAATTGTTTTTATTTTTTTTTTGCGCTATTGAAGTAAGGGCAGCTAAGAGAGCAGCTCTCGATTAGTTATGTGTGTATCATTTGCATAAAACTCCGATTCCGCTGTGCTAACGTACATTATTCATATACATCCACGTATATATATATATATATGTGTGTGCACGAGGATAAAGCAAAAACTACACCGTTGAAGTAAGCGCGAGAAATGACGGGACTAAGAGAGAGAGAGGAGAGCTGAAATTCAAACGCGCTATTGTAATTATGTGCGCGCTAAAAGTGTGTCCGACGTGTCTGCTGGTGTCAGAGCAGGATTCGGTTTGGCGAAATATTATCTCGCAAATTGTTAAATCGTTCGGCGCCACGCAGTGTGTTTGCATCGTCGCTGTCGTATTAATATATGCATGTACACAAACGGTCGTACGCGTTGAGCGCACATTTGGGAAACATTTTTGTGTTCGTAGTAAATGAGAAAAAAATATAATATATTATATTCGACGAAAATATTGGCGTGGTGTCCGAGAGAAACAAGGGATGGCGTAAACCCTAAGATTAAAACGTCGTTCCCACCCACTCTTACACGACTTCCATGTCCGCGGCTGAATCGTAATCAATGTTGTTTTATACTCGTGTTACGATTGACGTAACTGCGCGAATCCCTTTCTCGGGGAAAATGTATTTCGATGTGAAAACGTGTTTCGACGAAAGCGCCGAAAACGGGGTATTGGATTTTCGGCGGGAGGAAAAGAACGACGCGATTTGACCGTCGTATGTCTGGAAGTCGGGAAAGTAATATTTTTCGGAGAGATCCGTTCGAATTATAGAAAAATTTGACGACAATGCGCCGTGACAGAATCGCGATTACATTCTGTAAGCGCCACAATACAATATAATAATTTGTCGAAAACGAATCGAGAAACGCACGGTTTCCTCATACACACACACATAAATTAAAAAAAAAATGTTCAATATTAGATGACGTAACGATAATCGATTATTACGACTCGTATAAAATGTATTGTAAATTTCGCGTATTCTCGAAGATTTTGTGTAAAATTACCGCGACGGTCGTACTTAAACGCCCGCGTATTTACATTGTTTTCAAATATCCCGCGCCGTCCCTGCGCGTGTACACTGACGACGATTTTCAAAATACGAAATTCCCCGAGAAATTATTTTAGAACGAATACTTAAACCTAAAGCGTTACATTTTTCAGCGAACTTTGAATACGCGACGAGGTATTTCTCCTTAATGTTTGTACAATACAATCTACTGTATTATATGGAACATTTAATTGATACGATGCTGACATAGATCTGGGATACGGTGTGCAAGTGACAAGGCACGCGAAAAAATACGAACATTTCACGAACTCTTATATTTTTATTCACTTTTTTTTGTAGTCTTCTGACTACCGGCATTCGATTGGTGAGGAAAAGCGTTGCACGTTTTTTTGTGATTCGTTTCCTTTTTTTCTTCCGCTACGGCACGTGAAATCTTTTTCTTCGTCTCGGTGGGATAAAAACAATCCTCTAACCGCGACGACTACACCATCGTATTTTTACGTCGCACTAGAGCGTACGCATATGATTATATTATTGTTCTTATTATAATAATTAAACGGTGGTGAATACGAGCACTGAAATACGCATTTGTACGTGACCACTCCGATCGGTCTTTGATCGAAAATTCGTTGATTTATTGAAATTCGAATGACAAAAATATAGAAAAAACGGCTCGGATCGTTATCCCTTGTACGTACACGCGTTAATGAGCGAATTCGAATACTTTTTTATCAGAATAAAAATCACGTCAAGATCAGAGTTGTGTTGTATTGTTTGGTGTAATCGAGTAGTTTATGACTAAAAAAAATTAGTTATTTTAAAACGGGTTTGCGATGACAAGCCCATAACAGCTATAATACAATATTCAAATTTTTTTCTTGCTTTTTTTTTCGACACTCCACCTAATTGAGTAAATATATACTATATATAAAATAGGAACAAAGAATTTTTAATAGATTTTCACAGGTAAATTTTTTGAAATCTGTGTCGAAAAAATAAAATTGCTATACCATAGTTATGAAATTCTCACCTATATACAAAAAAATATTGAGACATTGTAATCTATAATAAACGTTGTATTATTTTTTTTCAATATCGGTTTATATACATATATATATAAAAAAAAAAGTGATTTTCCTATATTGTACGTAAATCAGGCGGAGACAACAAACTGTATTGCATTCCTGTTAATGGTATTTTTATCGCAAACTATTATTACAAATTCAAATAATAATAATAATAATAATAATAATAATATACAATTTAAATTATAAGTACTAATATAATGCTCGAACGGCGTTTTGACGTGCGCACATAGCTGCCTTTCCGCTGTCTCGCACTTACAGCTCTTGAGCGTTTTACATTATTACCGTTAGTAGCTTTGACCTCTCAAATTAAAATACTTGCTGACAACTACTCGTCTTATTGGAATAACCTTTCGTTTGAGGTACGTACTCAGCGTATTTCTAAAGGACTCTTTACAAATTACGATAATTGGTCACAACTATACGCTGTATATACTTAAATTTTAAAGTCGGCCATCCGTTGTAGGTATATCTGAAATTCCGTATACATATCTTTGAAATGCTACAAGAAATAAGTTATTCAGAAAAATATGATAAAACATACATTTTTAGAGATATTTGAAAGCACAAATTGAACGAAAAAGTGAAAAAAACCATTTAATTTGAAAATCACGACGAGTTCAAAACAACAATATTTGCTTTCTTTTTCAAAAACTCGTGTTTTGCCCGTTACTATACTAAATCAAATGTGATTTCATGTTTTGTCCAAAACGCGTGCACGTGTACGAATGTGTATTCTCGCATCGTCACGATAACGATGAGTGCAATAATCATTTGCGTCTCACACAGACAAAACGCGAACGAAACACGAAATTGCCGGCGCACACGCCACGTAATTTTTAATAAAATCGTCTCAAAAGAAAAATTTCGAATTTTCAAACCAAATATATTTATATATATATATATATATATATAGGACCCATCGTGTTATACGCGAGTCCCCCGCCGAGTGCTTTAAAACGGTTTTCGACGAGTATAAACGTTTTAAAACGTTTCCAAGACACATATTCATCAGTGCATTAAATATAACGAAACCCATGACGATAAATAAATTCGACGTTTAATATCGATCTGTTGCTTTTTCACAGATGTGTTCCGCGTCATCGTTGGAAAACAAAAAGAAAAAAAAAATTCAAACGAAATTTCGAATCGTCAAAATGAAAAACGGCGTTAATAATAATTTCCCCCATTCTCTCGCACTCGTTATAATGTATTATCACGAAGTCCATACTGCACTTGATTTCAAACATTATTTTAGAGCAACGACGTATTGTTCTTACGTTATTCGCTCGTTTGGAATATTACGTATTAATACAGGATTTATTAAATTTGTTAAATTCGCGCGCGAATACCTTTCATAAACAAATATTTTGAGTCCGTTCTCTGTTGTACTATATACGTATAAATAAAATATATATAATATATACACGAAACGGGAGGGGGAGGGGCGTTATTGTTAGACCGATTTTATATATTTGTTATACGGTTTCCGAACAAGAATTTACAGAAGTTTCCGATCAACCTCCGGGCTACGAGAAACTAATTACGAACTTACAGTCTTAAAATAAAATATATATATAATATCGTATTTAGAATTTAAATCATTTTGCGACGAAATATTAAGTATATATTATCAATTAATATTACGCGTATTGGAATGACTTTGTTTGTTGAACAGACGATGAAATGGTTTCGATTGATACATATAGTAGCCGAGCACTGGTCTGTATAATTACACATATTTAAAAATCTAATTATAATTTATAAATATTTAAAAAGGTAACACGAGTTTGATTTATGAATAATTTGATTTCGTAGACAGCGGCAACGTATATGAATAATATTAAATATAATTTAAACACTTTTTTCGATTTATTTACCAATATGTAATAATATGTTTAAAAAAATACATACACACACACACACATATTTCAAATTTCAACTTTTTTTTTCATAAGTTATTAAATCAAATTAATTACATTATTTGAACTCTACGATTATATTTTCTGGATCCATATTAATTGCTAAACAACATTGTTTGAAAAAATTAACATCGCAGATTCTTAATACCGATTTTATGTCTGACGATTTATTAATTTTGATTTAGAAAAGAATTTTTCACATGATCAATACGCATGACTGAAATGGTTAAATACGAATATTAGTTACTTGTAAATATTATAAAACCTATGGAATAATCTATTTTCCGTTAATTTATTGACCTACATTATATGTATGCGGATTTATTTCTCGCAAATAAAATGTGTTTTTCGCTTCTTCTGTGGTATTCCAGTTTGTTACTTTACGTTCTGTCAATAGCTTAAATATCTATGGGAATTAATTCCACTGATAATAATTGAATATTATATTTTTTTTATAAATATTGTAAAAATATATAAATGTCTTTAAATGGCTATTAATCAATCTGGCATTTATATGGAATTATCGACTATCCGATTGGTATTCTTCAAGAATTTAATGACGTTATCAATTTCATCATCATCATAATCTTATTAGCATGTATAACTGCATTATAGTCTTTGTCACCAACACTACGTCCCTCCATTCCTCCCAAACAATTTCTTTCCAATCAGAATTTTATGATCCTCTTTTATTACGTCTAGGAATAGCCACTTTTTTATTGGTCTACATTTGGGTCTTATTCCTTCCCGGTTTTACTACACTTGTAGTTATTCTTCCTCGCTTCTTCTCATGATACGACTCCCCAACTACTATACTCTTTGCCCTCTTATGTAACACTCATGACTGGTACTATACCTAACTAGTTTCTCTTATAGTTCCTTTTAAACTTCCTTCTTCATTCATCTGTGCTCATGTTACCAACTAATCCGCATATCGTTCTCCATATTTTATTTACAAAAGTGCTGAGTTTTCTTTATCAATTTCGGTTTCAGATAAATACTTGTAATTTATTTTTTTTATTTCTGTTCGACATGTCGAAATGATTTGTTGTAAAACAAGTTAGCTTTTGGGTTCCGTTTACGTTTATCTGCAAAAGATTTGTGAACAGTCAGAAAAGATCATTAAAGTTTTAAATATCAATAATTAGTATAATAAGAGTAATATTTTAATATTATATAAAAGCTGTTGATATAGCGTACCCATATATGCGTTGTGTACTTTTGTGATTTATAATTTCGTTTCTAGTCACAAAGTCACATTTTAACTCGGCTATACGCCACGCGTGACACGATACGTGCGTTTGTCCTAACAGATTTAATTTTATCCTCGGGACATCCGTACAGGACGATAGTAAACCCGCCCTATTTATTATAATAATATTGTATTATACTAAGTATAATAATAATAATAATATGTAACTCGTAAAACCTTTTGGTCTCACTGACGAATATTGTATAAGTTTCTGCGAGTAATACACATTTTATAATCGGACTCGTAAGTCGTTTTACGCGGGAACAAAAAAAAAAAAGTTAATATGTAAGTTTTTACACGGTAGTAAAAATTGAAATACGCTTTTTTTTTTTTTTTACTTCCTCGTATACACCACCGCGTGCGAATACGTGTACTCGACGTTTCGCACCGCAAATTAATTCCGAACGACTGTGCGTCGTAAATATAATACCACCTCACGGGTGGGTACGCGACGAAGAATATATTGCGGAAATAAAAGTTTTTGTTTTCTTCACTGTTTTCACTCGCGTTCGAAACGGTTTATTTCGAAATTTTAAATATTAAAAAAAATTCACGACGACCGTGCGGTGTTTATAGTGACATACATAATAATAACACGCGCGTTTCAATAATTCGCGTTGACGCGGTTTTCCATTTTTTTCATATTCGTGTAAGACTATAATATAAGCAACTCGCTCATCGTGTACAATATACTGCCGTTACGTGTTGCGATATTTTCGGTACGATGAAAAGAGACGCCGCTCGAGTTGTTTAAAACATATTTTGCGCGTGCGACGATTGTCGTTTTTCAACGACGATTTCGAAACGTCTATAATATATCGATGCGATACGGTCGCAGGAATCGAACCGAATAAAACCGATTTCGAACCTATACCCTAGTAGAAAAAAAAAAGCGTTCGACCAATAATCGCAAATCTTAATTTAACATTTTTTTTTTTTTTTATACTAAAACCGTGCGTTCGAAAGCACGGGTTTCATCGGATCCGCAAATCGATTAGTTTTTCTTTTTCTTTCTCGTATTCCTCCGACGTGTCCGTTACGATGTAGAAAACGCGAGTACTGAAAATCGAGTTCGACGAATAAAAGAACAAAAAAAAAATTTATGTTATTCTATACAGGCGTACCCGTAGGCACGTATTGTTTTGACGTCGTTTGCGTTAAAAATTCCTAGACTTTTGATACGGACAAATCACTGGATGTCTGCGGTTAAAACGTATTACGATCGCGTGTCGTAGGAATTCATACGTATTGCGAGAGAAACTCCGTTTTTTTTTTTACGTTTTACCGGAACTCAATGTAATGGCGATTGCATATACGTACGCGTAATGTATGCACGCATACTGTTACGAAGAAAACGAAAAATGGCTCCTCTCGGCATCGCCTGTTACTACTACTGTGTTATTATACGCGTAAAATGATCGATCGGCCAACAATCACGTGGGGAAAATAAAAAAAATCATAGGGAACGGATTGGCGGGGAGAAATTCAGGAAACAAACGTTATGGAAACGTCGTATTTCGCCGATCCCCGTGGACGTGTTACCATCGTGTGCGCGCGTGTACGCGATGACAGTGGTTCGACGTTAACACGCGGGCCGCCTCCGTCGTGCCGAGGAGATGACGACGACGACGAGTCACCGCGCAATTTCTACGAGCGTATGGCGATGAGAGAGAGAGAGAGTGAGAGAATACACTTGGGCGAAATTTCGATCTAAATTTCCGAACTGACAGCGGAGGAGCGTGTTGAACGGCTGCAGCCGTCGTTCCGTCGTTTCGAGCCTGACAGATATAATATTAACGAAACAATACACAAAACTTTGTTTTAACGCACTTAAAATAGAATTCAAACTTCGGTGTACGAATATATATATATACGGCTTCGTATTTTTACGATTCCGAGATTTTCAACGAAAATCTATTCCGGCGCGTTATCGTTTCGCGTTTTATCGTCGAAAAACAATGTGTGTTCATCGACCGTTGTTCGCGAAATTAAATCCGCCGCGTTCCAAAACGATATTAATTTCGAGTTTCGATTCGGTAAAAAAACAGTCGGAAAAAAAAACACTTTTTTTTTGCTACAAGTAACGCGATTAAACCCTTTTCACTTTTATCCTTAGCGAAATTCACTTCAAACGCGATATTTTATAACGTGTAAAGAATTCGTCTAGTACGAATGGTTTTTTTTTTTTTTTCATAGTCTGTGCGCACGCGTCAAAAACAATTTACGCGACGAAAAACTATTTTTTTTTCTATACTCGTTTCGATCAAGATGTATGCGTTTAATAAATGCGATGTCGGGTTTTTTTTCCTCTTATCGAGAACGTAGACGATTTACCGAAAGCCTATAATAGATATACGTAAATTATTTCAATAACTTTTACGTCCAATAACAAAAAAAAAAAATTTCGAATATTATAGAATTTATAATTCGGTGACGCGCGTATGTTATGTAAAACGCGGAAGTTTCTTAACGAGAATCGCCGTTAAACAATTAATAAGCCCAATTATTTCTTAAAACTTTCGGGGTTTTCGAAGAATTTCCGACGCGTTCATTATAATCTTGTTGATAATTTTTTAATAACTCGGCACACGGGATTTTAATTGCTCGTGCGGATGCTGTGATGCGGTTTTGACGGTATTGTGCGGGAAAAACGACGTAAATTGTTGTTTGAAATTCTCTGATGACGGGCCAAAGAAAGCTGCTGGATACAAAATATATTAAATACTTACGCATATATTTATAATATTTATATTTTAACGTTGTATAATTTAATATTCGCGTAATTCCGTCCGACGACGCGCTCGATATTCAACACGAACCGAATATGTTATTATTCTAATGGTACATAAAGAAATTATTTTTATATAATTGTACGAATTCTTCCCCGACGGACGTTGCACGCTAACGCTATTCTTCCATGTCCTGTAATTTCTAGAACAATTCGCAATCGTTATTGTTTCATCCAATCCGTTTCATGTTCTGTATTTATTATACATATATATAGTCTGTATCAACAAAGACCGATAACATTCCACGTCCTCCTAATCTTTCCGTGCAATGATTAATTCCATAACGTTTTATACGACATGTCATCTCGCAGATAATTCATCTAAAATATCTTAACCTATTAGGTATACAGTTCGAAAAAGTACAAATTAACGTTTGAGTTTTTGTGTAAAAAAAAAAAAAAAAAAAAACGATTAAATTTTATAATTTAATATCAATTTTTTTTTTTTTTTTTTTGAGAAGAAGACCAAGAGCAAAGCCTAGAAAGCGACGGATGGGTGGAATAAGAAAGGATTTAGAAACACTCGAAGTTACGGATTGGGAGGATAGAGTGCAAAATCGTGATGATCGGAGACGGTGGCGGCAAAAATGTTTACAGAATTGTAAAACCAATTAGTAGTAGTAGTAGTAGTAGTAGTAGTAGTAGTAATCAATTAATAATAATCAATAGGAAACTATTATTTAAAGAAAATGTGAACGCGAAAAAGGCGTTTCATCACTTTTTTTCCGGACGCGACGTAAATGTACATTTTTTCGCTCAGAGTATTTTAAAAAGGTAATATAATATAATACTTATATACGTCTCGCGTAAAAAACGATAAATTGTCCACGCGAAAAGAATAGAACGGCGTTGTTGAACGTCGCGAGTGCTTATATGTATATATAAAAAAAAAAGAGAAAAAAATTCCGTATATAATTTCGTTTATTTTCCGAGAATTTTTACATTATTTCATTAATCGATTCCGGAACACTTTTTTATACACACGTACACGCACAACTTTAATAAAACATATTTATACGTATAGGTAATACATAAAAATACTATAAAGGAAAAAAAGTTTTCGTACAGTAGTAGTAGTAGTAAAAAAAAAAAATAAATAATATTACGTCGTCTTTTCTAATCGTATATTTATATTATACGCGTGTTATGAAAACTAATAATACGATTTTTATATATTTCGGAGGATATAAATTTATCGTACATTTATTTACGTACATTTATTTATATCACAAATAATATAATTGCAATATTATGCTGTGTACGCCGTATCGACGGTTAAAACGCGAGTTGTATACGCCACAATTTTTTATTCATTTTTTTTTTTGTTTCCAATTTCTTCGAAGTTATATATTCGGAATATATCGTTTTTTTTTTATTTTTATTTCTATTTACCGTGAAATTTTCGAAACGTTCATTGCGAAATATAACATGGTAGTTTCGAGAAAAAATTAACGAGTTTTTTTTATTTTATTGCGTCACAAAACATGCCATTGCAAATACTATAACGGCATATTATCGATAAAAACGCGGTTATTAATCGTAAACGGTTTTTTCTTTACAAACGTTAGTTTTGCTTTTCGAGACGGATTTCGTTCAATTTATTGAAAAAAAAAAAAAGAATTTACGAAATATTTTCCGTATTGAATATAGATATTATAAATGCGAGTAATTAATTATGTTAAAAAAAATCTTCTCCGAATACAGACGTGCACGTTGAAAGAGACGATGTTTCGTTGTCATCAGTTCAAATCGATTTTGTTTTACGTGTGATAGTCGACAAATAAAGTTTTTCAGCTTCCCCCCAAAAAAAAAAGAAAAAGAAATCGTCTCCATGGCAAAAAACTTCTCGTTTAACCCGATGACGCGTAATAATTTAACGCTTCTTTGTTTTGTTCTATGTCCGCGAATTGTCATAGAAAACAATATTTTTAATTAACTGTGTAATCGACTATTTATATTGACAAAAAAATAATCGATACTTATATAAAACGCAGTTAAATACGTTAAATTTTATTCGCGGATTTCTCGTGAAATCTTTTCACCGTCGTCGTCGTCATATCGTTTATATAATATTGTGTACGATCAAGTCTCGTCGTCGGTAATTAATTATATATACACCTTAACGAAAATATTATAATATATACACACGAAACATTTAAAGCGCCTACAACGTATTATTCGGAATATTTTTTTGGAAAATACAAAATAATATTAAATAATTAATACTGTGCTGTATAATATTATTAAACAGATGAAATACCATCATGAAAAAAACTCGCGGGAAATTTAAAAAATGAATTTAGTTATTGTAAAAAAATGAAGAACAAAAATACGTATAAATCGATTACACTTTATTTTTTGTTTTTATTTAAATGTTTCATTTTGGTAGTTACTTTTTTTTTCGAAAATATCGTTTTTATACGTATAATATATATATTTTTTTTTGTCATTTTTGTAAAATAGTCCATTTGGTTGATGCGACTAATATAATAAGAGCGGTTAATGAAATATTTAATTGTGTTATAATAATTATTGTACGCGTCTCCGTTATTATAAATAAGATGGACTTATCGAGTTATTTTTTGACGCCGCAGTGTTTGTTATTGAGAGTTATGAGATTATAATATTTTATATATTATTCTTGTCTCTCAATATATTCAGTAAGGCTTAAAATCGCGTGAATCATGACACTCGACTTCAATTATTATATAATGAACGTGAGGGATTTATTTTTTTCACACAAAATGTTTACCATAATATTTTTTAAAAGTCTAACGAGTATCGAATTATTTAAATTTCTAGTTCATCAACAATAGTTTTTATTCCGAGAGAATAACGTACATATGTACCTATTATATTTAGTGGAAATCGGTCATTTTCTTTTTGGAAAAAAAAGTATATATATTCTTAACACTATTTAATATATTCTCGTTATCAAAATTCGTTAATTCGAACTCCACATATTATCAGGAACATGAATATTAGAGCTTGATATCCAAACTGGTAACACAGTCAATTGCTGTATCGTTTGCAATCAGGAAATCTTCAATATCACCAGCGTACAATCTCAAATTATGTGGGTTATTGTTTGCCTTTCAGCAGCACCACAGTTTCATTCTGGCGAATCAGTTATACCCAGCTTAAAAAAACATGTCAGCACAATTTCCAAATTTCGTTTTTATTTAGTTTTCAGACCGACCCGTGTCTTGCGTTCCAACTTAAAACCTGGAGGTTGATTTTCAATACAGGGGAATCGACTGTATTCATTTTCAATGATTTCGTCCCATTCCGATCTCCATTGAGAGATTGGTGTCCCGTAATGTTACCCGTAGGGATCTCCTGGTATTTTTCGTACATCTTCAATTGTCATTATAAAAAAAAAAAAACTGAGGTATATTCGTTTCGTTCGGAATTTAAAGCGCATAATCATAAAAAAAAAAAATCCGTATACGCATCTGCACAGCGCGTAACGTGGTTTTTGTCGGATAAATAACGAGCGTAATTTCGTATTTCGCACTCGACTCGTATACGAAAAACATGACGTGTTTGTGGTGTCACATCGTATACGTATTTATATACATACACAGTATGTGTGCAGATACGGTGTGTCGCGTATAATACTCGTTTTATAAACATAAAAAATGTAAAAAAAGAAAAAAAAAAAATAATAATAATATATTTTTTTTTATTTACGAGAAAAACGCAATTTGCCGTCGAAAAGTCTGTCATCGCGTGCTGTCGTTTATACAAATACGCGGAGGACGAAAAAGAAAAAGAAATAAAGAAAGAATTTATACGCACGTCACACACTAGCTGTGATGCGTCGTATATAATAAATATACGCGATGAGGTTCGTTCGCGGTGGAGAGAGACTACAGTTCGACGTATTATAAGTAGCAAACGGAATACTTCAAATGAAATTACAAACGCTCTTCATCTTAAAACGAGTTTTGTCGCTCGAACTCATAACCATACATATATATACTATATATACACGAGTATGGTATATTTTATTTTTGACAGAGATTTTGTAGACGATAAAATATGCGGTGTCCTTAACCGTGTGCGTGCAGACCGAGAATTACAATTCGAATTGCTTATGATGAGCCCAATTTTTTTTTTCTTATCCGAGATCACCTCATCACAGAAGACCGTTCGGAAGCAGGAGATGCAAAGCAGTGATGACGTCCTATCGACAAACCAGTAGGCTATAGTAGAGGTAATCCGTTATTCGAAGCACGGCACACGTAACGTTTTCTTCGAACATAATATCATTCAATCACGGCTGCAGGTCTCGTACCGTGCGGTTAAGTTCAAGTGAAACGCATAAACACACACACTCTCTTTCTTTCGAAAATCTTAGAATACCTGAATTCGAAAAATTCATGTATTCCGAGGCCTATTGCGCATTATTAAATACTCGTTTTTAAGCGGATATTATACCGGTTGTAGGTAAATCATTTATTTTTTTCGGCAAAAATTGTTAAAAAAAAAAAAAAAAAAATGGAAAAAATGGTATTCCATCGTATCTTTTATGATTTTCATATCTTAAGGAACGCGTATCCTGGCGACCATCTATCCTCTGGAGTCATGTTTAAATATCGATGTACGCGTTCAGTGGGCCTGTAACACGGAAAATGTATAAAACGCTACGGCACAATGTTGTTAACAATAAATTAATAACTAATTACTCCTAAATATTGTCATCGTGAAACGGATTTCGATGGCGTTATTAATTTGATTTATATAAGTAACTTCATATATACGGGGATTATATTTTATAAATATACCGAAACTGTAGGAATTTCAAAGATGTATTTTTTTTTTTATTTAACAGCGTAATATACGATTATTTTTACTTAAAATATCCAAAAGTTATTTTCGAGCTGATATTTACATTAAAAACTTGTGGTGTTTGACGGAAGAAAAAGTAAATCGGTTTATTGAAGTGTGATTAATGGTAAACGGAAAATTATGAAATATTGGCCTCCTATACGATAAACGTATACACTGTAATTCAATAATAATAATAATAATAATAATAATAATAATAATAATAATAATAATAATAATAATAATAATAATAATAATAATAATAATAATAATAATAATAATAATAATAATAAAAGTGTCTAAGAGAGAAAGAACTTCCAAAAGAGTGGAAAATGTGGAATTTACTAAGAAAATCTTGTACATATATGTATATATTGTGTTCGCAAATCGTCAGACGACAGGCCTGTGTCACTTTTAAACATATACAGTGCGTTTTATAGGTATCAAAAATATACGTATTATTATCGCCAATCACAATATTGTTATAAACGTTATTGCGCGGAAAATATCCCCCGGTCGTGTAATAATAATAATTTACTCTTGACGTGTAACACGCATGACAAATAAATATTTACTGATCTCGACTCGGCGACCGATTCCCCATAAAAAACCAAACAATATCGTGTTATCTGCAGATAAATGAATCGTAAAAACAAGGATAATATCGATATTATTCCCTTTGTTTTTGTTTTTGCGCGTCTTAAAAACGTAATAAATTTCACGCTGAAAATGGGCATGTATTTATCATGGCTCAGGTCCACTGGCTCACTGGTTACACAGGAGATGCAGCACTTAATTATAAAACACGCCGTATTACGATATAAATAATTTCGGTAGAATCCGCGGGACGGAGATTAACGGCCGACATTTCCTTCGGTGTTTTTAATTCATTATCGCCGGATGCTGCCTGCGTTGGACCGGGACGGGACGAGACGGAACGGACTGCGAGCGGGCGCGCGGCGTGTGATCGATAGGAGAGACGCTGCGCCGCGTCCGCCTCCGGTACGATCCGTCATAATAATCGACTTAAATGATGATGACCCGTCCGGATTCTTATATACATTGAAGTCCATTTCTCCAGTCCCTTTCGACTCTCTCTCTCTCTCTCTCTACACACACATTTTCATACTTGTATACGTATAGTAGTAGTTCAGTCCTCGTCCCTACCGCGTATCCCGTCGAATCGCTCCTCGCCTGCCAATCAATCAATCAATCCCCGATATCCTCTCGCCGACACGGACGGTATTCGCGCAGCGTATACTTTACTACGGCTATGTGTAATATACAACAAAAAAAAAACTCTGATCTGCCGCCGCTTCTATGCGAGTAAATTATTTTGTTTTTGGCCCCGGCTCCGGAGTTGTTGCGGAGACAAGCGAAAGACCATTCCCCTCCCCCCCCCATTTTGGGCGTTTTTTACCTATAGTTATTTCCTAATAACATATGTCTTAAAAGATAAAATCCAGTATTGGGAAAAATGAATAAAGAAAAAACCATATTTTACAACGCAATACGCGTCGTGTCGCAATATTCGTCTCATCGTTTTTATAAAAAATAATCGATTGGAGAGCGCCCGTGAATTTCGGGGACCTTTGAATCGTCATGGTTGACACACGAACAATCGTTGGTGGCATATACGCTTGAATAAAAAAAAAAAAAAAATTCTAAAATAAAGGAGGTGCCGGGTGAAAAAAACTTCAGAGTCGCATCGGTGCACAGATAAATAACACGAAACCACTGACGGACTCCGGACGACTCCGAGTGACTGGTATCATCTACGGAGAATCTCGATAAACGACTATCGCGGTGTAATTACATTGCGTCGATTACATTGACCGAGTTTACAAACTGTTAGTTGGCTATTTTAGAAGCGGACTAGTCGGCTGGCTAGTGCGATTGTAATGATTACACGCAAAACGTTCTATTCGCTCAGTGGTACGATTAGCTAGCGAGTAAAAACCACGTGCTACACCGACACTGAAAACAAACGCTAGCGAGTAGCGAATAAAGCAGCCCGGCTGTCAACTTTACTCGCAGATAGTTTACAATTTGCTGGTTGGCTATTAAACGTGATTACACTGGGCGAGTTTACCAGCAGCTAGTGGAATTTGCCGACTAGCAGCTTCTAAACTCGGTCAATGTAATCTGAACGCGCGACATTAAACCACTCAGTTGTCGATGCCCCCCACATATTTGCTTTGGTTGGGGTATATTAAAAAAACAAAACACTCGCGTTTGCGAAAACGATTGTTGCGGGCGCGAGAAGAGAGGGGAAAAATATCGTCTGCACCGTTATATTATCTTCAATCGAGCCCAGTGAGCTAATTGTATACGTAATATAATATCAATTATTACTTATAACATGTGACTGACGCTATGGAATTCGCATTGCGCAATTTCATCGATCGGGAGACGTTTCAATGTCTTAATAAACGATTTTTGTCATCGCGCGCGCGCTTTCCAATCCGATTATTATTATCGGAAGAATCGCGCCGTGGTCGACACTTGCTACGTGAAAATATCGTAATTATTGAAATATCCAGTTTGCGACGTTGCGGCAACTCGAAACGAAATCTTGTGGCGTACAATTTCGTATTAAATAATTATTTTTTAATTTTTATTAGAGAAACCGATAACGGATCGGATATACATCAGAAGCCTCTCACTCACTCTCTGCCTACATCAGTGATCGAATCACACTCCCGTTGCGGTGCACGGTGTTACGAATGAAAATAATATCCAGCTTACGTATATATATATTTTTTTTTGTTTCGGAAGAAGCAAGTCGGACAGTTACTATGAATTCCGGAAACTCCGGCGTTGTCGATTTATTGTATTAAAATAAAATTTTCGTATACTCCGTTTTTTTTTCACACTCGAGAAAACGCATATATTTATTGTAACGTTAAAGCACGTTCTGTTTTTAGACGGGGACTTTTTTTTTTATTCAATCTCCGTCGCGAACTTCTGAAGTACTCCACATATATTACACGTATACAGTATACAGTACGCAATCACAACCGGCGGTACGTGTTAAACGCGCTTAAAACGGGATCGCCGTTATCCGACACACGTTTTCCCGCCACATCGATTAGACGCACATTTTTCACGGTTCTTTTTTCGTTCCTACTATATGTTTATTTATTTTTCGTTTATCGTTTTTTACGTCAATCGACGCTCGTTCTTACGCGAAAATATAACGCGTAGAAGAAAATCGGACGTTCGCTTTTGTCCGAGACGCACGACGCATTTTTTTTTTTTAGAACGAATTTCCTCAAAACAATTCGGAACGGAAAATGATCTTTACGAAGCTCGTCGTCGATACCATTTGCATACGTTTTTTTATTTTCAACCGATTCCGTTGATTTTCCAGGGACATGTTTTCTATGGGTGGCGGCCATCGTACGAAACGGTTTTGCTAAACGTTTTACTCTTGATTTTGTTCGTTTCTTTGTCAAAACGGTGGGATGGGGAGGTATATATTTGTGTTCAATACTTGGCCCGTCATTCGCTGAACTATGTATAATACGTTTAATAGATAAAAACTCGCAATCTCCGTGGATCGATGCGTACGGTCCACGCGTGTGTATAAACGCTGTGTATAAAAACAAAAATCATTTATATTCCCTCTATTAAAAACAAATAATTTATAATTCAAAATTTAATTAATATGTTAATTTATATATTATTACACGAGATCATATTTATTTCTCGGTTAGGTTTAGAATTCACTTGAAAAACAGAATCGTTGTTCGTTTAAAAACGATCGAAAATTGCAATTAAATTAAAAAATTTATATATACATGGGGTCTTTAACGACTTTTCGATATACCCGTCATACGTTTTTGTTGAATGTTCAAAAGTATATTATATATATATATATATAAAAGAGGAATCGTCGACTACATATAGTCATCTTATCGTTTTGAACGTCATATTTTTACAGCGTGCGGAGATGTTACGTGTTTATAAAAATATAAAATTAAAGAGCGAAAATCCTGAAAGATAAATGTTTTGCGTTTAAAGGGAAAAGACGACGTAACGCGCGTCAAGCATAAATGTCTCATTAAATGTACGGTTTTTTTTTTCTACGTCACCTGATAAATTGTAAACGACTTAATAAAAATATAAGTTAAATTCACATTGTACAAACTCGGTTTGTCGTAAATTGATTTTTTTTTTTTTTAAGAAAAACAGTAAATTTGCACTTCAATGACGACGGTACGTATTCAGACTTAAATGAGGCTCGGTGTACTGTAAAATTCTAGAGATGTCGAAATGATGTTTTGTATACACAAAAACCGCGCGCTTATAAACGGCACACATATAGCTTGTGCGCGTGAGTCTCCTCAGCTATTTTATTTATTTTTTTTTTTTATTCACGTATTTTCAAACGCACACTCGCGGTGTATTAAAAGTGTACGAGCATATGATATTATTTTCCGGAGGGACGGATAGAGATGCTGCGAAACGAGACGCGTTCACGCAGAGCAGAAATATTTTGGGACCTGGGGAAAACAACAATTCTCGCATTTTTAACGAATTATACGTTTTTTTTTTTTTTTTTTTAAAGTTTCTGCATTTTAAACGAGAAAAATATGCGTTTGTGTTTAAATATTATATATTCGTCTATCTACCGATATAACGTAAATATTATATAAATGTTTTATGATATAAATATTTTACACGAACTCGTACGCTGTTATGTAGCGTTATATACAAAAAAAAAAAAGTAATCTCGTTTCGACACGTGTAAGATTCCTATTTAATTTCGAAATAAAAATAATAATAATACGTACTCGTAAAAAAATAAACGTACAAAAATATGCCCCTATATAGGGCTCAGATTTCAATGTTTTAAAACAAAATGAAAAATCAGAAAACGCCTTTAATTACAATGCATCGTACATTGCTACCGAAATACTCAAAAATTTATTTTCGAAAAAATACGATTTGATTATAATATCTTTGTTAAAAATGAAGTGAAATAGTTTCGAGTGAAAAAATGATTGTAAAAAAGGATTCACGACAATTCGGAAATCATGATGAATAATCTAAAAATATGTAATTATAAATATCGATTCGATTTATTTACACTGAGAAAGTGCGTATATTGTATTTAAATCTAGTACATAGACAACTTTTTTATTTCCTCTTCAAAATAAATGGAGAAAATCCCATTTACAAAAAAAAAAAAACACTTCACTCTACTTTCGCAGCTTAAAATGCATCACGTGAATTGTTTCAATAAAAAACCCATACCAAATTTTAATTATGATTTGAGTTTATAAATAATATTCAATACTGATCGAGACAAACCGCGAAAAATCAAATCGTTCTGGTATACTCGACTCGTGCGGATTGTATACTTCTTCAGCCCGATGACTAGAGGCGGGCTCGCACGTGTCAGTTAAAACGTTCATTATGACTGACTCATCAAAACTGAACAAATTGCGTGAACACTTGTTTCAGCACGACGGAATCATGAAAATTGATCTTCAGTCAAATATTAAACTGTTTCTACTTTTGGTCATTTTTAACGAACAGTATTACGTCATGCAAGACCGTAGTCAGGGTGAGAGGAGATTGAGGTTTAGATTCTACGAAATAAAATAAAATTTAACGATTTATATTATAATTTTATTTTATTTCATATCTGCACTCTCAGCTCTTCCCCTCAACGTTTTTATTCTGGCTACAGCTTAGGCGTCATGGAAGAGTATGCACTATGTAATGCCAATATGTCATACGATGACTATTCATTAAGAAGGTTTTTCATTATACCGTATGAACGATTTGTTCAGTGAAAAGTATTATCAGTAAAAAGGAATCAGTCATAATGAATATTTTAACTGACACGTGTGAATTTAACTTAAGGCCCATCGCACACTGAAAGAACAAAAACCGCTCCGAGCTGATCCGAGCGGCTCGGAGCGGTTTGGAGACGAATAGAACGCATGCAAAGTAATGCGCACACTTATCAGTCGACAACAGAACATGATCGGTGTCGTTCGGTCTGGTTCTATTTTTGCTCCTAGCAAAACATGAAAAATAAAAGTCACCGGTCATTACACGCGTTCTTTTCAAGTTTAATATTACTATTATTTTACGTTTACTATTATTTTATCGCGTAATTCAGTCAAAAATTAAAAAAAACTGTACGTTTCTTTTATTTATCTCATGCGCTTGAATTTTTCGTTTATTATTATCATTAAGTTCACAAAAAAATTGCCACAAAAGCGGTATAAAAATTTCGTCTTCATCAGAACTTATCTTGACGACTAGTGTTACAAAATAAAAATATATCACAAATTAGTACGCGTTTGTACTGTTTTGTTTTGTCGGTGTGCGTGAAATATCAATACACGTATTAACGAAAAGATAAATATGAGAAAAAAAAAGACTAGTTAAGTTGAAGAATTAGATGTTTGCACTAACTCTACTAAAACCTAACTAAAAATAATTAATAATATGTGTAATATAATGACGTACGTTCCCGATAGCTGAGCCTGAGTATTTTTAACGACGATCCAATAAAATTATATCGTTACGAAAGAGATGATTTTGAAGAATTGTTTCTCTCCTTTTTTTTTCTTTTTCTTTGTCCACGAACACGTAGCAACGTTCGTTCCGCGTAAATTGCGAGTGTTCGCATTTGATTTATATATTTTTTAAATTATTCGTTACCTTTAACCATATCCATATACTGCCCACTCGAATTATTTCTCACTTTGTATTTTTTTTTCGCACAGACGTAAATCATAATCTGTATTACGTTAATGTACATTTTTCGCGCGAGATAACTAAACTATATTATTTTACGTCGACGATAAATCTTTTTAGAAAGGTTTTTAAAAAAATTTTCGCCTATAATTCCTGTAAAAGCTGCAGTGTTTAATTTTTTCCAAAATAACTTTTTTTGCATTTTGAAAATGATTGTCTATCGACATTGCACTATATTTATTCGATACCGTTGTTTTGTTAAAGATTCTTTTTTTTTTTATGTCGCGATGACGTCGTTTTATAAATCGCAATAATAATATTATTATTATTCCCTTTGTGTTAAACACGATTAACTTCGGAAGAAATATATGGAAAAAATTCAATAAAAAACCGTCTGAATTATAAATACTTGCATTTATAAAATGATATGCGAAAAAAGAGAGAAGGCATTTAGTACGACGCATCGTTTATATTATTAATAATTTATACTAGGAGAACAGCGTCCTACAGATTAAGCGCGATGTATTTTTCCCGTATCCGAATAATTCCGTCCGCTGAACGTAACCACAAAAGTTGTTTGCACGGAATACGTTTTTTTTTTCGGGGGAAAAAAAATAAATGAAATTCGTTTTGATGAAAAAAAATAAAGTAACCACGCTAAAAGTGAAATTAATCGCAATAATATATTGCGCATGATCCTCTGAGTGTTATGGGTTTAATTTTCGTATTTCGAATGAATTAAAATATTAATCGCGTAACGGAGTTTCAATTAAAAAAAAAAAAACTTTGAATTCCAATCGAAATTCGCATACATATAAAATATTAATAATTGATTTTCACCCAGTTTTTGTATCATATTTTCTCGCACATTTCATAAAATCGGGAGAACTGTCCGGTCTACGGTGTGCCGTGCCACGGACGGGGTAAAATACGATCACGTATCGGGTCACGACTTCATAAAAAAAAAAAAAAATGTGAGTGAAATTCCGTACGATTTTCTTATAATGATTTAAGAATTATGAGAATTAACAAAGAAAAAAAATTCTTAACGAATTGAAGAACAATTGACCAATAAATATTCATGTCCTTGAATCAAATAACATAACATGTATATTTAAAATACTATTTAAACTGATTTTGTCGAGTGAGTAATTCACAAAATGAACGAGTTATAATAAAATTGTCCACCTGCGCCGCGCGGACCGCGTATTTTTATTATTATAACCATATAATGTTTACCCGTGTGAATTCTCACACGAATAAGCTTTCAAAGTCTTTTACTCGAATAAAAGACACTAATGATATTGAACTGTTAATTATTATTAATGTGTTTTTTTTTATATATATATAATTCGTATGATTTTTCTTTATAATCCCTGCATAACGTGTATACCACTATACTAGTATATTGTGACGAAACAAGTGAGTCTATATTTCGTTACTCTTTTAAACATTAACACAAGAACAAAAAAAAAAAATTTGAAAAGTCTATTGGTGGAGAGTACGGTTGAGGAAACGTAATCGTGTTTCGATCTCGTGCCGCCGTTGCAGGTGTCACCACCGCGTTACGAAACGAACAAAAAAAAAAAACTTTTATTTTTCAATAATATTGTGCAAACGAATCGGATAAACAGTCGTTATTAATATGCACGACGTACGACGATTTCGAAATTACTTTCGTACCGTATAATTTAGTACATATATATATAAAAGAAAAAATTTTTCGATTCTTTAAACCGACCGCACGCGTATTATTTTTTTTTTAGTTGTAGTACGATTCGTACGATCCGCGATGTTTTTCCTTTATATTTCGTTTTGATGAAATCGAGTATGAAAATCGATTTCGCTCGCTTTGGTGCGCGCGTCGCGGATTATTCATACGAAAACGACACGACGTGTACACGTACGCTTATACATGAGCACGTGCGAATTCTCGAAAAAAAAAATAATACGAGTAATAATAACAATCTCCGCGCGCGCAAAATACTGCAGCGTCCGCACGGACTTACAAATAAACAGTCGTCCGCGGCGCAGCGATTGTGAAACGGTGATCAGCTGCGTACTAAAGGGGCGGCTTTTGTGAAATAATCGAGTGGGACAAAGGACGTTATTACAGTGCTAATGGCGCAATAAATAAGCTCAATGACGTATTCTTCTGGTTCGGTTCACCGCCGGAGCTAGAAAAGAACCAGCGCGTATTATATTATACACTGCAAATACACGCGCTGCGCATGCAGCAGTAAAGATCTCTCTATATAAATAATAATAATAATAATAATAATAATAATAATAATAATAATAATAATAATAATAATAATAATAATAATAATAATAATGATAATGAACACGGACCGCGTCTTCCTCGTTTTTCCCTCGTGAAATTTAATTCGGCACGTTATAAACTGTGTAAACATTATATGAATACGTGGTCTCCCGATTACGAGTAATTACAATCGTTTTCATCAAATTCGTAGACGACATTTTATTTGTTATACGATAAAGCCGTTCGGCTTTTTTTCCGCACTTCGCGGTGCACGTATAAATAACCTATATACTCAAAGTTGATTTTTTTTATTTTACGTCATAATTTTTAACGTTTAACATAACGTCAGTAGTATCTGCTCTATCGGATTTTAGCCGGCGGAACCGTTTGAGTGGTCGGACGAATTCATCATCCGTGTGAATCGTTTTATACGTAAACTAAAAAAAAAAAAAAAAAAAATCTTGAATAATGATTTCAATTCGTTTTATCTTTTTTTTTTATGGTACATGATTTTTTTATATCTTAATTAAATCCATATATCGATTTAAACGTGTAATTAAAAAGTAAATGTCGCGCAATTGCCGAGTAAAAATAAGTTCGAGGAATCAATACCGTTTTCGTAAGTAAAATTTATTTCGCCTCCGAGTTCTCCTCAGCAATATTTCGCATTGCGTAGAATTGTTAAAAAGCGTCGAGTTATATTTTCTAATATAAAAATAAAGGTGTTCTTCAAGTTTGTTTTTATTCCAGATAATCTCTCTGAATTCTTGGCCGATTTTGACATATGCCAAAAGCGATTAAACCCCTATATGATTTCTGGAGTTCTATATAGGATAAGTTATATAATTGACAGTCATCCGGCTATAAAGGGTGAACGTATTTTGCTATCTATCGGTTTTATTTTATACTCGTGATAAAATTGACCGCTGGCCGAAAACAATGTTTTATTTTAATACTCGATATTATACTGCAACACTTCGGGCATTTTTTTTTTCTACATTTATAATTTTCGAGTACGTTTATTATTATTAATAATAAAAAAAATATTTCTTAAGCAAGTTAATTTTATTGAACACATTTATTTTTTCAGCTATTTTTTTATCTTTAAAAGTAAAAAAAAAAAAAAACATTTACGCAAATTGACTGCTAAAATATCAAATGATAGAAATCTCCTATGTCTTCACGTTGCTAATGGAATTTTCAAAAAGTACGTATATAACAATTTCTAATCCAGATCGTTTACCACGCACGAGTACAAATATACAAATTTGTTTTAACCAAAAATCTTGATCGTCACGATTAAGTGTATATTAGTCAGACGAAGTCGAATACTGCAATTTAAAAACATTTTATTCTGGGATTCTTAGCGTGACACTTAATCGGAATGAAATGTTTCACAAAAAGAAATTTTATTACAGCACGCGTTTTCATCGTCATCTTGGCGCACGTTTTTTGACAACGATTTTTGTCAGTACAGTTATTCGTGTATTTTTAGAAAAAGCGAATCCAGACGATCGTGAATCCCGACGAGTCTATTAACCGGCGAGACACGAGATGAAATTCGCTCTCCGCGTCACGGTACATTTATGTAAGAGAGCAAAAACGAATTTTTTTTTCTCCTCGGGCCCGCGACTGATTTATTATTACTCCTCGTAAAATCACACACACACACACAATATTATTATCGCGAAAACCCGCAGTGCCAAAAGACGGTCGTAATTTAAACGTTTACGATTCGTTACGGCTCCTTATATTTGTTTTTAAAACAACGTCGTCTCCGTCGTGCGCAACGATTGTATAAAATATAAAAAAATTATAATTTATTTAAATATAAATAGTTTATATTGTCGTTTGTTGGCGGCCGCAGTGCGACGCTCACTCGTATATGATATGCGTACAGCGTGTGATATATTAACACACGGACTCGGTTCGTTAACGCTGCTCGAGAAATCCACATGGGACGAACAACCGCGAGCGCTGTGCCGGTGTCACGTTTTTATTACGCTTAATATTTGTGTACGTTGTATAAACGCGTTTTTTCTTTTTATGATCATTACGGCGAGTTAGGTTAGGTTAGGTTTAGCTAACCTACCGCAATGTTCGTCTAAGACGCGTACATAACGGATAGCAATTGCGGATACAGTGAGGAGGCAATGGAGGTAATCCGTTTGCCAAAAGAAAAATCGAATTTTATCTACACATTATCGTTGGTACATGGATATATGTCTTGTGTTTACTGAACTCTACAATCGTCATAGGACTGAACGTATAAGTATACGCGTTTTTCGCATTAACTCGGCTTTAACGTTACTTAACAACGTCACGTGATTGATGACATCACTCCCATAACAGTTTTGCGTGACGCAAATATTTTACTGACCCCCAGAGCTAAGGCATTTCTATGTTAAAAAAGAAAAAAAAGCCATCTAATATTATATTGATTGTTAAAAAAAAAAAAAAACAAACGACGGATGCGACAAACGACGGATGCGTCAAACGACGGATGCGATAAACGACGGATGCGTCAAACGACGGATGCAACAAACGACGGATGCGTCAAACGACGGATGCGACAAACGACGGATGCGACAAACGACGGATGCGTCAAACGACGGATGCGACAAACGACGGATGCGTCAAACGACGGATGCGTCAAACGACGGATGCGACAAACGACGGATGCGTCAAACGACGGATGCGACAAACGACGGATGCGTCAAACGACGGATGCGACAAACGACGGATGCGTCAAACGACGGATGCGACAAACGACGGATGCGACAAACGACGGATGCGTCAAACGACGGATGCGTCAAACGACGGATGCTACAAACGACGGATGCGACAAACGACGGATGCGACAAACGACGGATGCGTCAAACGACGGATGCGTCAAACGACGGATGCTACAAACGACGGATGCGACAAACGACGGATGCGACAAACGACGGATGCGTCAAACGACGGATGCGACAAACGACGGATGCGACAAACGACGGATGCGTCAAACGACGGATGCGTCAAACGACGGATGCTACAAACGACGGATGCGACAAACGACGGATGCGACAAACGACGGATGCGTCAAACGACGGATGCGTCAAACGACGGATGCTACAAACGACGGATGCGACAAACGACGGATGCGACAAACGACGGATGCGTCAAACGACGGATGCGACAAACGACGGATGCGACAAACGACGGATGCGTCAAACGACGGATGCGACAAACGACGGATGCGACAAACGACGGATGCGTCAAACGACGGATGCGACAAACGACGGATGCGACAAACGACGGATGCGTCAAACGACGGATGCGTCAAACGACGGATGCGACAAACGACGGATGCGACAAACGACGGATGCGTCAAACGACGGATGCTACAAACGACGGATGCGACAAACGACGGATGCGACAAACGACGGATGCGTCAAACGACGGATGCGACAAACGACGGATGCGACAAACGACGGATGCGTCAAACGACGGATGCGATAAACGACGGATGCGACAAACGACGGATGCGACAAACGACGGATGCGATAAACGACGGATGCGACAAACGACGGATGCGTCAAACGACGGATGCGTCAAACGACGGAGGCGACAAACGACGGATGCGTCAAACGACGGATGCGTCAAACGACGGAGGCGACAAACGACGTTTGTCGCATCCGTCGTTTGTCGCATCCGTCGTACAAAAAATATAAAATATAAAATATAAAATAAATACAAAAAAATTACACTGCAGATTTGTGTATTTTCTGAGTTTATAGGACAAACAAAATAAGCACCGTCTCCATATATATGTAAGTGTGTGTTACGTATGTTTACTGCAAAACATTATGATCATAATGACGGAATATTGTATAAATTATTCTGTAGCGTTGTATTAAAAATAGACTAATATATTACTATTTCATTGACATTAATAGTTCTCATTTTCAATATTACGCGATACAATAAAATATAATATACTCGTATTGCGTTAAATTAATGTCGTAATAAAAAACACTCCGTCGACTACGTGTAAAAACGTCCTTAAAAAAAAAAAAAAAAACTCGAATTACAAAAGTTGTGATATCAAATCAGCGCTAAGTAATTTATTGAATTTATTAGAATAGAAATTGTTTGTGTTTAATGGAGTGCGATAATTCAATACAAATAATTATTTAACTCGGCTGATAATGTACTTTTTAGTTGTAGCTGAAATTATTAGTAATTGCTAGGTGAAGTCAAATTATTTCTCTTAAATTATCATTTTTTTTTTTTATGCGTTCCTAGCAATATTCGTATCTCGGGCAATGAAATCGCGGATTTTCTCGCTACTTCTTGTGCTTCTGTTATTGCCTCTCCAAATTAATATTTTCTATTCAGATTTTTCACTAGTCCTCAAAAGCTTTTGCCTCAAGGTCGTTAGGTCTCGCAAACGGGTAATCCTATCTCTTTTGTTTACTGCTTCTTTTCGTAATGTGTGCCACTCCATCTTACCATTTCCTTGGTCCCACAAAATATCTCTATTTCTCGTAAGACCATTGTGTCCTTTTATCGTTTACGTTTCGGGCACATTCGTCTACCGCCTCAATCATCCTATTTGTCCTCAAATGGTTCTCCTTATTGTACCCTGCACGATGGATTCTTTGTTCGCAACTTCTCTCGTCTCCTCTTCAATTCTCCTTTCCTTTCCCATAAGCGGCTCATTCTAGCTAATTTGTTCGCTTCCAATAACGCTCCTTTTATACTTTTAAACCACTAATGTGTTCCTTGTTCATTCCGTTTTAAATGATTTCCTTTCTGAGGGATTTGTATTGTAATTTTTTTTCTGCAGTTTTTTTTTGTTTGTTTCGTATTATTTGTGTTGTTTTTTTTTTTTTTTTGTTTCACCCAACTAATCGTCGACTTTTTTGTAAACCTAATTATTCACGGAATACGTTTGACAGTGAAAAATTAATTTGCAAAATTCCGAATTATTCCGTATTTCAGAGACGTGAGTTCTATAGTTGAAACCGTTATTCCCGTACACATATACATATCGACCATTAAATATTTACACCACATAATTTTACATTTCGTTGACATTGAAAAGGAGTTTATTTATTTGTATTAAGTAAAATAATATTTCAAATTATAAAGAACCACACCAATACACAAGTGAGGACTATTGTGATGATGGCGAGAAAATTAATGTTGTCAGCAGACTTGTGTGCGCTTCTACTTACCACACACCGTTCAAATACCGATTGCCACCGAAATTCATAGTCCGTTTGCTTGGAAGGGAAAAGGACTACAGGCGTCCCGGCAGCGAGTATAACACATTACGTCTTAAAAAAATTAGTTTTTAGATGAAAAATCATGCTAATACATACGCGTCTTACTCGATTGCTGTTAGCCTTCGATCGACTCGAGATATTTTCAAAAGTATCATCGACAATGCATACCGATCGACCCGGTGTAAGTATCGAGTCAATCAGTTTAGGCTACACAGAGATCGGATCATTTTTTTTTAAAATTACACGGGTCAAACGCGAATCGTCCAATTATCCGTGTAATATTCCTCTGTCGTGGACGCGAGCCTTTTTTTTTTACTTAGCTCTGCGCTGTAACCGCGGCAATGGATTTTCGCATCATCGCGCATATACTCAATAATAAAAAGCGGTTCGTTTGGAGATTTTAATAATATTAACAAAAAAAAAAAAACTCCCCCCCTTAATTATTACAAGAGCCAATGAATTATATTTGTATGCACTTGATTTTCGTACTCGGACGAACCGGCGTCATACGATGTGGGAGGCCCTTTTTTAAGCATTAAAAAATAAAAGCTTCATTTTTGTTTTGTCGAACAGTACTATATAATTTTATTCCACGTAAACCATTAAATCATTCTCTTCTGCGTCACTACATAAGCTTATATAAATTGATAAAAAAAAAAAAAAGAACAGATAAATATATATATATACTGTAATGAATCGCGCTAATACGTATATATATATATAAAATATATAATATTTACACTACTTGCGAGTAACGGATTTTAAAGCTGATTTAGCAACAGATTAAAAAAAAAACGATGAACAAAAAAAAAAAAAACACTGGAACGCAACGATCCGCGCGAGCACTGACGTAATAATACTATATACGCCTATGTACAATGGAACAGTTCGGCGAAGGGAAAAAAAAGTTCCCCTTCTTCCACACTGCCCAATCGTTTTAACGAGAAAAATACGAATTTAATCTGTACGACTAAAAATATAATCCTTTGATATAAATAAAAAAAAAAAATTCATATTCGTCCGCTTTGATGCGAAACAAATCGTCATGCATTCGTTGCGTCTATTCCGGTTGAACGATTTCATTGTCTTCTTTGACCGAACGACGCGATAATATAATATTATATTACATAATAATATGCGATTTATCGTCGTATTTGCAGGTAATTTCGCTTGTTTAATTATTATTTTTTTTTTCCATAAAAGATTATTCGGTCTCCACGATTTATTTAAACTGTAAAAATAAAAAAAATATATTCAAACACCGTCGGTGGCATATTTGTGTGCGGAGGAGAAGACAGTTGTGTGTTCGAGGAGTTTACCACCGTCCACGGACCAAAATGTCAATTCGAAATATTATTGCGCTTTAAACAATTCATAGTTTGATACGTTCGTACGTTAGTCGACAACAGATACATTAATCCCATTTTTTTTTTATTGAAAGAAAACTGTTGTGATGAAGATTTGATCAAAACAGACATATGCGTACGTACAAAACAGTATAATGGAGATCTGCAAGAAAACAAAAAGACCCGCTTGACTATAATTCCACATCAGAGGTAGGCATTGATTTAGTTAATATTTATCAAAACATTATTTCAAAATCCATTATTAATTTTAACGTGAAACGCTTAAATGAATTATACACTCACGATTGGCAAAAAGAACACAATTAAACCAGAGACATTCTCCAATACATTATGGACGTTCAGAATTATTCATATAATTTTTTCTTTCCTAAATTTGAATAAATACTTTTAAAATAATCGAATTTCTATTGAGTAATTTATTACTATTTGATTTATCTGTTATATTAAATAAATAAAACATAATTTATTAATGAAAAAACCAAATTAATTCAAAATATTATAAAAAAAAAATCGTTTATATGGCGGACGAATTGTAAATCCTGATTTCTCTCTTAGAATGAAATCGTATAAAACAGAAGAATACTAGAAATCCCTTTAGAAAATTTTCTCCTATATATATATATGTGTATAGTGTAAGTATATGTATTTCACGGTATGTTTTTAACGCGTTAAATATGAATTTCCTCGTGGAATAATATAAAAATATTTGTATTCACCTCGGCTATTTTTTAACATTCCAAAAATACTATCGATAATAATAATCGATTCGAACGTATATCCACGGAAAGAACATAACGAGTTTCCCGGTTGTTGTTGCGAGATTTCCAGATTTTATTGCAAAAGATTTTTTCGACTAAAACGTAATGCAAAAAAAAAAAACACGAATTTCGATCGCTCGCATGAAAATTCGGTCTCTTCGAGATTTTCCTCTGTATCGAGAAATTTTTCGCGTAAAAAGAATTTGCTCCAATCGATTCGACCCGTCTCCTAGGACTGACATAACCCATATCATATATTCATTACATAAAACACGTATGAATGATTGCGATTTGTTTTAACGTTCACGCGTACGGATTAATAAACGTTGTAGACACACGTCGCGCTGAACGGGATTTTTCATATGGCTTCTGACGGTCATAGTGCAGCAAACGCGCGACCGTTGTTACAATATCCGCACACTATACGCTATACGCTATCTTGTACCGCACGCTATACGCATTACTGTAATTGTAAGTCGTATACACTTGTTGTAAGTCGTAGATCACGTTGCATTTATACGGCATTTATAACAGAGAAAATCGTCATTAAAAACAATAACAACAAAGTGTACAATCGGCTAAACGACGCATACACCGGCTTATAATATAAATGTATTATTAAGCAGAAAATTCCGCGTCGAACACGCGATATCGTCACTAATAATATGGTAGAAACGTGTAAGGCGAACGTAAAAAAATATATATTGATCGATTGCCGTCGTTGTTGTGTAATACGGCGAAACCGTTGAAACCTTACGGTCACGGAAATTTTCTCATCTTATTCCGGGGGGATATGAAACGGAAAAGTTTGCAGAGTGAATAGCGGGCCTAAGCTGCTATGTGTCCGTTGTTTTGACGGTAGTTGAATATTTAAAATTTTCTTTTTTTGTGCGTCCCAAACTCTTTTCCAATAAACCCACTCATGGCGCCGTCGAAAAGTAATAATCATAAACCGATATGTGTCGACGGCATAGAAATATTTCGTCGTGAATCGTCTTTATTCTTCGAATCCCTAAACATTCCATAATGAGTTTATCCAATGAGTTCGTTATTAGTCGATACCTATGATACGACAAAAGTCGTATCGAATACCTAATCGGCCAGTTAGGTTAGATCAGACATCTTAAAGAGAAATAGGTGACCGATACACCGAGCAATGCGAACGCTGCTCCTTACGGAATCCGATAGATAGACATGTTTTTCCAATCATACCGACTCTCCAGAAATCAATCAAAACGCAGCGAGTTTTTTCTTGTTTCTAATGATTTAAAATTTCCTCGTCTCGATCATCAGAAAACAAAAATGTGACACGATCACGGATAAATGTTCACTACACGTGTTATCGTGTCAATGACTAATGAAAATGAGACAACAATACACTTATTGCAAAAATCAGAGAACCTAACAATAAATTCATAGAACGAAATAGAAAATATCAAAAATTGACAATGACTCAGGATTTATTTTATATACGGTTTTTCAGTTTAACAAAACGAAAAGCATATACATTTTACACATATAATTTGGTAACGTATAACGACAGCTTGGGCGTGCGTATTTTTTCTCACACGTTTGAATTAGTGATATATATTTCGTGCTTCAAAAACATAACCTCGTCGCGTAACCACTTTTAAACCGAATGCGAACGCTTTTCGCTATTCCCGTTTTGACATTATTTTCCAACTGAGATTAATGTAGACGCCTGCTATCCGAAGGTCTCCCCGTTAAAAACTAGTAAAAATTATTGTGCGCAGGGCCATTGTTTGTTCCGCACCGAATACAATATAATATTAAAATATCGAAATTATTTCAATTAAATTGTTACACGTATATTAATAAATATAATTATTTCGCGACTAATCGTCTTTTTTGATGTTCGTAAAGTATTATGATTCATACTCGTATATACACGTTAGTCGGTTATGTATCGATTTGAATAGCGTGTGTAGAACGTGTACGTATCTATCGAATTTGCCGGCTTTTTCTATTTTCCATTCTATTCGGTAAATAGAACGGAAATCCGCGTATTTTGTTTTCGCTTTTTTTTGAAAGGAAATTATATCTTATTATTTCTGTTTCTTTACATACGATGTCCGCGTATTTATAATATTGATATTTGATTGTTGTGTTTGAAGTAAACGTCTTTCTCTTTTTTTCTTTTTTATTCGTCAATACTGGTGAGTTTTGATGTAAGAGTGAATTGCAAATATCGCAAGTTATGAACGAATAACGCTTACTTGCACGCTACAGACAATGTTTTTTTTCCATTAAATTCATTGTAAATTTTTTTGTATTGGATTCTTTTTACAGTCCTAGAACAAAGTGTTATCGGAGGAAGGATTGCGTGAAGTTGGTCTTCATCACATATTTTCTAAGGTTTGAATAGAGTAACGCATTAAAGTTTAATAACGTTTAAAAAGCATTAGCATAAGCTGAGTAATATTTCGAAATTATTTTGATACAAAATCTATATGGGTAAAATTTTTCTTTCATGTTCAAATTTTTCTTTTTCTTCATTTGTTTGTTTGGAATTTTTAATACGATCATTTATATTTTGAAAGGAGCGAATATAATAAAATATCAATTTTACAATGAAAAAAAAAATAATTTGTTTTTTTCGTGAATATTCGTTTTTTTTTTTTGAAACACGTTTTACATGCTACATATAAAATTGTGAACACGTTTGATTTTCACAAAAAAATAAAATCTAATTCCTTTTTTTCTTTTGTTCATTGTACTAATAACATTCGAATTTCTGCCGATATTATTTAATAACAAAAAACATTTGTGAATACGTTCGTTTTCCATAAAAATATTTCGACAAATTTTATTTAAAAAATAATCACGTTTAGAAAATTTCAACGCGATTTGCGAATTAAAAAAAAAAAGAAAAAAAAAAGTTATAATTTAATATGATGGTGGTTTTAGCATTCTTATTTAGTATTACAAGATGTTTTATAATATTCTAAGAATATTTTGTTAAATTCGTATCGAAATCGTAATTCGAATATTTCTGTAAACGGCCAACAGTAGAAATTTTCGACGAAAGACGTTTGACAATAACGAAGACTTTTGGAATGCTGAAATCCAATATGCATAATTTTTATTTCCTTCGTTACGCTTTTTAAATTTTACTAAATATTAACACTGTATACCACATACGCATTCTACGATGACGTTTAAGAATATATAATATTTTAAGACGGTGTCTATACACAAGCGTGAGATTATATAAGGTTAAACTTTATCGAAACTCAATATATAACTACTATACATAAAACATAAACCACCTAGTTATATACATACACAAATAAATGAACGGGTATATATTAATTTCCCGTACAGCGGAATTTCGTCGGACTTGTTTTCAGAATATTCCTGTAATAAAATGGAATAATAATAATAATAATAATAATAATAATAATAATAATAATAATAATAATAATAATAATAATGTATAATAATTTAGTCTGTTAATCTCTGAGCAAACTTTCGGGACACACACACACACACATTTGTAACGCGTGACACTGTAATCCTATCGATATTAAACGGAATAACGAGCCCCGGCCGTAGTAAACTTATAATAAATCACATCGTATACTTATATAATAATATTTATTGTACGCAATACAATATATACATTTTCGAATTCTCTTGACCGTCTGCACAACGTTTTTTCGAAAGATATGTTCCCCCAGGTGTTAAATCAGGTAGCGTTATTCATTCGTATAGGTGATACATGCAGAAACATGTTTGTTTAGGAAAACTAAGAATGTTTACTACGTATAGGAAGAATATTATTATTAATCAGTAAAATTATTAAAAGAATTATAAATAAAAATTGAAAAAATGTTAAATTAATAAACAGGTATCGATCCACTCAAGGTATAAATGTTAAAAAATTATATTAAAATTTTAAATAAATAAATAAATATATATATATATATATATATATATTTATATCGAAATAAAAATAATCCTCTCACTGGCCGTACAATAATAATCGATATAGTATTGGATTTTCGGAAAAACTAAAATTCGTTCGTCGGACGGTTGGATCTTTTTCCAAATAGCGTTCGATTTCGAATCAATAACAATCGCGTGTACGGCCAAAGAGAAAAACGTATTGTGAAGAAAAACTTTTTGTTATTTTTTTTTTTCAATTACTTTTCACGGATTCTCATTTACGGGCACTACGATCTATACGGATTTATCCAACGATGAGAGTTTTTTTTTTTCAAAAGAACTTTTAGATAAGCATTTTCTTCTTGCCTTAGATCGCTGTTGAATTATTATCATTATGAACGCCCACACGTTGATTTTCCATATATTTAATTTAATTAAATTTAAAAGAAAAAAGTACAATCGGTATATCTCGTTTTCAATCGTGTTTTTATTCCTTTTTTTGCTTGACTTTAAATTTTCCGAAATAAAACAAAGCAAAAAATTCAATTACACCGCGCCAAAGGATATAAAAAAAATTAATTCTACTCGAATATAATATGTCACATCGTTTTTACCGGTTTCGATGATTTTCCCCGAATAATTTATAAATATATATAATATATATATCTACAAAAGTATAAAATATGAAAATGATCTGTAACTTTGCGAGTAAATCATTTAGACCATTATCAATACAAGACATCAATCAACACATCATTGTAAAACCAATAAAATGCTTTGCTTCACTCAGAAACCGTTCTGAGTATAACGTACGTAATGTATACAAATATTTGGTCAATTACAATGTCACGCATAGAAAAAACCCATTGGACATTGACGACATATTTTAACTAAATGTATACTATTTAGTATTTTACTTCCAATAATATCACTATCGTGTATTTTTAGATAAAAATTGACTTGAATTTTTCCTGGTTCCTTTCTCATTTCTATTTCCCCAATTATGTGTGCACTTATCTCGACAGTGCGTAATATACACGATTTTATGTTTTCAATGTTATCCGTATAGTCGAATATTGGAAAAAAAAATCGAATTTCGTAGGCACTTAAAAATGATAATAAAATAATCGTATATTCTTCAAAAAAGAAATATGTATACTGTGTACGGTTTATGCATCGATATAATACAACATTATTTATTTAATTTTGAAATAGATAAAATTCCGAAAGAACTTTTTCGTTTATGTATAATATTAAAAAAAAATATAATATATTTGGTAAATATATATATATATATATATATGTAAATATTTGAAAGTTAAAACGAAGTTAAAACATTGAAGAACACAAAAACGTATTTCTTTTTTTTATACTCGAATGATTGCATTATTTTTTTTTATTATTATTTGTATTTCTAATATAGAATTTAAAACTACATTATTTTTGTTTCAAAATTCCCTTCTCAACATGTCCATTTCTTTATGTAAAATATATATATATATATTTGGAACAATGAAATGAAAAAAGCAAATATTTATATTTTCCAATGAACAAAAAAAAAAAAAATTGAAATTTAATACTTTTTACACGGTCAAGCATTGAAATAGGACATGATATACTATATATATATTTATTTTAAGACGTTTTAATGTATATACTTATAAAGTAATCTTTTAAAAGACAGAAAACTTATCTTTTTGTTCGGTATTAATTTTTTTTATTTATGAATAAATAAAAATATACCTGTATATGTATATATCGAGATCAAATTAATAATATTCATGGTGACTTTAAACTTGCTGATTTTTATTTATTTTTAGCCTCTTGTAAATAAACGGATATTTAATAATGAATAACACATAGTTATTTAATTTTATAATCTATTATTATTGTTTTTTCAATCGTATTCGTGATATAATGGCTTCTCGGTTTATACGTAGGTCGAAATTGTGTTGACATTTCAGACTTCATTAACTCAACGCAGTTTGATCAAATACAATCAATAAACATTTGATATTTCTCTTGAAAATGTGCTGCTGATCGAGGAAATAAATGTTCATTCTTGTTTATATCTCTATATAGACCATTGAATTATTATTTGTATTGTAGAAAGTTTAAAAAAAAATTCTCGACATATTATTTAATATTGAACCAATATACGATTGTATAAGTGATGAAGCAGAAATGATTTTCTGTTTCTTGTCTTTTAACGGTTTACCGTCTATAAAACACGGGTATTACGCTCTTGTTGTGCAATTTTATACAGACACAGATATTATTTATACACGATTTAGTGATTATTTTTTCTCCGTTACCCAATTAAATGCGTGTGTCCACAAATATCTATATAACAATAAAAACAACGACGTATGTCTTTTATCGATTCATATAATGTTCGTCGATTTACAATAAATTTCCGTCATTGCAAAACCACTAGACGTTTATAATATTATCACGTCAAATTGTTTTCGAATTGTTTGATTGGTTTTTTTTTTATATATAATATATTTTTACTATCGACAGATCGATAAAAAATTGTTTAGTAGAAATCAGAACGCTTTGGAATTTAAGTTGTAAGAAAATTTAGAAATAATTTCTCTGGAAGTACTTTTAAGCCGTTATTGCCGCCATTTCGGCCGCTGGCAACACCAGATTTTTTTTTGTTTATATATATACGTAATAATAAATTATAACGATTTGAATGTTTTGTCAAAACATTTTCGTGATGCGTTCCCGATGTTATATTAAAGCTTTAACTGCTTAAAATCGGTACACATAATATGTATTTGCTCGTGTGTATTTACTCGCTACAAGTGCAATTTGAACACGAACATAATTTATACATAAGTAATACGAAAATGATAAAAAAAAAGCTATATTATAAGACGTAGTATATATGAATTTGAATATCACGCGCGCTTACGAAATATGTGTCATATATAGAACAACATATATAATAATGAAAATAAACAACTACAAATTTTATATAATAAATTTATCGAAAAAACAAAAAAGAAAAACGAAATTTAATCTCATAAATATCATCAAAAAGTTGAATAGGATTTAATTGAAAATTACATTTTCTACCACAACAGGAATTTCTAACAATTTTACATTTAATCATTATCGTTTCTAAATGGTTTCGACATATAGCATATCGAATTCATCAGATTTTATTATTATTTTAAACGTATTGACAAGAATTACTCTCAATTTATACAGGTCAGAAAGCTATATTATGTTGCACAACGAGACACATTTTGTACAATACACGAAAAGTTAAATGTGTAATACGAAAATGGAAAGTGTGTTACGGAATTATTACATAGTTATAATGCATATAATGATAGACATTCAAAGGTCTCGAGTTATGTTTATCAAATATCGAATTTTTTCATATGGACCTGGTTTATTGACCTTAACGTTTATTCCCATCGTTTCGTTCTGCAACAAGTGAATAAAACGTAGGTATAAATTTTTGTAAGTAAATATCAAAACGTGAATGCTAAAACTATAGTAGGGTTTACGAAAAAATGAAAATTTGTAGACTCTTTTCTTCCACCTATGGATTTAAAATATTCCGGTGTATAGAGGTCAATTAAATATCGAGTCTTAAATTTTATTTCTGAGGGTTTTGTCACTGGAAAGCCACCTTCCTCATACTATTCGTGTCATGAAAAATATTAAAAAAAAATAAACTCACATTTGCTTATTGTACATTTGCTACAGATTATAAATATTCCATTTTAAATTAATAAATAATAATAAAATGCTCTTTTCTAAACCAATAAACTATTATTTACTTACGAATTATTACGTTTAATTAATAATACGTGTACAACTCATACTCGACGTGTGTGTTGTGTTACACATCCAAAAATCACAATGATAAATTACAGTGCGTTTTTATTTCCCTCTGGTAGAAACAGTATTCGCGGTTGAACATAATACATATAAATTCCAACAAGCGGAAATAATATTTCTATATATATTTTTTTTGCAATGGAAAATCATATGTTTCAAAAAACGTGGAGTGCGACGTTCTCTCTACAACAGATACAAACCTGCACGATCTTTAACATTCGAGAAATTCTTGGAAATATGATTTTAATCATAAAAAATTCATACCACAGTGATATTAAATTTTAGTACTATTTTGTTTCCCGTTTTGTCATGAAAATCCGTCAGAAATGTGCAACGGAATCGTTTTTGTATTATAACACATTATAGTTTCGATTTCAATACAAATATGAAAATATATAAATTTATTTTTAACACAGTATATTCATTTATATTATAATAAATCTGCGATCTAGTTGTGTATTGTAACCGCGGTACATTTTAGTTTTTAAGTCAGTTATTTAGTTTGTTTATGAAGAGCAGAACATCTTATATCTTTATATAATAAAGATATAATATCTTTATTCAATATTTTCGAGACGACCTAAAAACCAGAGTTCGATCAATTTCATCACAAAACAGTTTAACCCTACTAAGTATAATTATTTCAAATATTTGAATCAAAAACGAATAATTGATTTATTATTAATTAGATCACTGATTGAATTTTAAAACAAATGAACCAATTGAATCAATGAACGAATCATTTTAGTGAATCGATTCAAATGATTCGAATCACTTAAAAGATACATTTTTCCTATACCTAATTTTGATCAACTCGATCGTATGTAGGAAAAACGAACGTGACTGCTCCGGCGGCAGAAAACTTGTCGTCGTCATCGTCATGAGGCGGGATGATTTCGAGAATATTCGCTCTCCGCAATGAGCGAATATTATCGAACAGTATTATTATTTGAGTTCTTTAATTGACTTTTAACTTAATTTTGACGGGTTAAAAAAAAAAAATCACAAACTCTCTCGGTATTTCGCAAAGTGATGCGTATTATTCGTGTCCGTTCCACACCATTATGTCCATTCTACAACCCGTCGGAATAGGTTAGATTAGATTTCACGTGAATCGTATTCCACGCATACGCGATACGAGTTTTCGCCGGCGAAACCGCCGCGTGCGAAACGTAAATATACGCTCAGATTTCAAGCGTCGCGAAATTAGTTTAACTTTGATTTCTCGCAGTTATCCGTGAACGGCATTTTCGTACGACGACGACTATACCTGTGCGAATTCCTCGGTATATAGCGTGTCTCGCGAGAATTCGCTAATTCGAAGCGATTGCGTACAACCATAACCGAGAGTCGAGATCCCCCGCGTTAGGATACCATAACACTCGTTGCGCAGTGCCGCTCGTTTAAAATCGGTTTAAATCTTCACGCGGAATACCGCATCGAGTTGCGTGACAAGTTAATAGTTGAGAAAAAAAATAGTATACGAACACTAATTTAATGTAAGTCTAAAGACAGGATTTATACGCGTTTAAAAAATAAGTCATTGGCATACCAGGAAGTGAAACGGCAGATAACGAAAAGCAGTCACATCCCATTATAAAATATCTACACGTATTCTGCAGACGTTAAGAATGAGATTGGATTTAACGTTACCAATAAATGGCGTCTGCAATGGCACCCACAATCAAAACGCCAAACTCAACGGAATCAAAAACAATATTCGTTTTTGGCAAAATCCCGGTCTTAGCAGAAAACAAGGAACGGTGATCAACCGTCTTAGAATAGGACACATCCGCCTCACACATAGCTATCTCATAACCAAACAAGATCACCCATCATGCGAATTATGCGGAGTCACTATATCGGTATCCAACACGTTATCACTGAACGCCACAAATATGAAAATAACCGCAAACAATTTAACATCTACAATCAAATTGATCAAACATTGGCACCAAGCATCGTAGACAATATGAATTTAATAGCCTTTTTAAAATAATCCAAATTATATAATTTGATTTAATTTATAGAAAATATGTATTGTAAAACGCGTAGAATAATTATATGTGTACTAATGGCCTTAATGATTTAACAAAATAGACAGCCCAATACGGGACTTGGATTTTTACATATTATGTCAAATAATTTGACCGAATCTTAAGAAACCATTATGAATACTTATCAAAATAGAATATAATTTTCCCTATAAAACAATAATTTAATGCAAAATAAAAATATATTTCCATATAGCATTTGAAGGTTACGTGAAATTTGTTGTTTGGAAGATGGTTTCTTAAGATACATTTTCACCCTGAATTCAAATCCGTTGGAATTGTTTTTCTGTCACGTACCTACTGTTTTTTCGCTAAACATAATTTCATATACCAACCCATATTCGATGTAGAGAAATAACGCATAAATTGAAAACGCGGCTCGAGTTGGAAAAACGAGTTGTCAGTCAATTGAAAAATATTACGATCATTTTGTACACAAAATAATTCGTCGGTTTCGTGTTTTTCCTGTTAATTTCTTTTATCTCGCTAACGAGCTGAAAAAAAGTATATTTTGATGATATAAAAAAAAAGAAATCGTTTGTCATTTACAATCTGTTATAATGATTGAATTTCGAGAAAACTACGAAGAATAATAAAAAATTAAATGTTTTATATATATATAATATAATAAACGCATGTAAATCGGCTCATATTTTTTGCTCACGCATAACTATAAAACTACTGAATCGATTGATTACTAGTATATGTCAAAACGTCTTTTTCTGATTTCTCGGCGGCCGAGTTAAACGGTCTCATTAGACAATCGTCGTTGTTGTTTGTCGTCACGTATAATAATAATAATAATAACATAGCGCGCGCAACGACCGTTGGCACTGGATTCGCGTGGTTTTATATATTAAAAAAAAATTGAATATTTACAAATTCTAAACACGGCAAACGCGTTGGTTGAAAAAAAGAAAATTAAGAAAAAATACGGTATTTAATTGAAAAAGAAAAACCAAACTGGGTGGTTTATAAAATGTTATTCCCACTGCCCGCGGAACGTTTACACTCAGTCAACAACACATAAATAGCAATTCCCGTGAACATATTCGAGCGAATATATTATTATTATTATTATTTCCATTTAATAATGGCCGAATCGAAAAATGGACCGATAGGCCTACACGTAAATATTTATATGATCGTGTTAGAAAAAATTACAAATACGCGCTAATTATTTACAGATGACCAAAACTATGAACGCCAATAATAAAACGATGTAGACAACACTGGGTAAAGGCTATCAGCATGCACTATGGTACCAGGTGTTATTAGTTATAAAACGCGCGCTGTTAATGATCAACTGAAGAAAGAAATTATTGTAAAAAAAAAAAACATCTTCTCAGCGATATTTATATATATATATATATTGCTTGACGAGTTCAAATAAACTTTCCTAATCAATTGTTATAACACTATTAATGGTATGTATGAAAATATAAAGTGTTTTAAGTATTTGTAAATGTATTGAAACTTAATTATGTACCTATATCATTATAAAAAAAAAACAGTAACTCACACATTGTATAACTATGCACTTGCTGATAGTGTTATACTCGTAAAAACTGATTAGGAAAGTTTATTTGATCTCGCCAATGTAAATCGAAAATTTTACTCAGCACCACACAAATGATATCACGACTTTATGAGGCCTAAACACTTACGAGATACGTAATAATAACTGGTGATAGATATTTTTTACTTAGCCGTTTTTTTTTTTACACGCAGCTGCAGGCGAAGTGTTTTTGTTGTGATATTATAATTTCCTCGTATTTTATCAAATATAAGTTATATTTAAATTTAGCGTACGCAACAAAATATATAATTAAACTTTCAACACATCTATCTGCTCTGTTAATCTGAAAAACGCATTTTTTCCCCCGGGTACATTAGAAGTTTACTACGTAGAAGTTTTGAGGTTTGCAACGAAATTTATTAAATATATCTATTTAATTCCAAAGTTCTTTTTTCATATATATATATATATATATATATATATATATATATATATATATGTATAAAACGTAATATACATTTCGGATTTCAACTTACGATTTTTATGTATACACTATCGCGTACGAAACGTTGCACTGTCTAATATATACACTCTAAAAACGTACAAGAATAATACACTCGAATTCCAACTGTATATTATGTTAAACGAACGTAAAGTGAAAAACAAATTTCGCGTTTTTAATATAACGTATACATGCAGAAAGGATCGGATCAGTATACAAAAACAAAACAAATAAATCACCCCGTGTAATTTGAAAAAAAAACATTTGATATTATTCCGTCGTGCGTATATTGAAAAATTTATATATAAATCGATTTTTTTTTTTTCATACGTTTTTCGAGTGTTTTGAGACCGAAACAAATGCGCGTCGTCTAATAATATAACGTTTTCTAACACTATATGCGCGTTTTTTCTTTTTCTTTTTTTTTTTTTTGTACTTATATTCGTTGTTCAGTGTCGACGTAAACTGTTGATTTAAATTTCAGAAATTTTCTGCAATTTATAACGCGTAACACGTAAAGAAAAAAAACCATACGTTGTCATTCAACTAGGAATCCGTCAAATTTCTCGATTAAAACATTTTAAAAACGATTTGGGGGAGGGGGAAATAAATAGTTATCGAAAAAAGAATCGAATAAAACTCCAAAATGTCGGAATTGTCGAAATCCAATATCTCTATGAAGGAAACTAAAATGACGCGTAATTTTAAAATTCAATTCAACAGTTGGAATCCGATTTCATCCTAAAACAATATAAAACATTTTAATAAGATAATTCGATCACGAGTTTTTGAAAGTCCACATTTTATCAGTGTCATATTTTCGATTTCTCTCAGTAGTTAGCGGGATGGTGGGCGTTGTAGAGTTAAAATGAAACGCAGGAATTCCGTTCTTACTGTAAACGATTTTCTATCATATTTTAAATGAAAACATGCATTAATTATTATATCAATTCGAATAGATTATACGTTGTACATGGCCGCGCGGGTATAGAATAACATCTCTTAATATATTCGTCGTATTTTTTTCGTTTTATATATATTTTTTATTTTGTATTACCATTCCAGCGTATAATTAAATTTCAATCAAAGCGTTTAAATATCATAATGCGTATATATGTGGCAAATTTAATAATACCGCGCGCAAAGACGTCATGTACATACATAAATACGAAATAATTTTATTTTTCTGAAATAATTTTAATAAAATTATTTCAATCCCGTTTTTTTTTTTTCAAAAATTAGTATTTATACGCGCAATACGGACTATAATAATTATCGTAATTTTTTTTTTCAATTCAAATTTTTAATAAAAAGAAATAAAAAAAAAATACCGAATAAGCGTTTTTATTTGGTATACTTCAATATCACCGCGTTCGAAATCAATATTTTATCACTACCGTCAGGACTACCGCCCAGTGATAACTATTAATTGAATGGTGTAGTAAAATATAATAATTATTTGTAAAGTGTGTAAACGCCAAACTAAACGGGGCAATAATAATAATAATAATAATAATAATATATCGATATTGTTATATATTATGTTTGTCTCGTAACGAATATATGACTTCATGAATGGACCGAACGTGCGTAATGCGTTGTTTTAATGGTCTAAGACCATCTTCGCGTTATTGCCTTTCTAATGAAACCCGTTGAAGGGACACATCGAAATGTTGGATGGTTTCAGAGTCCAAAACGGGCACAGGTAGAAACAACTCTTGTGTTTATAAAAATATAAATATATAAAAAAAAAATGTATGCCTATAAAATATTCCCAATAGTTTTTACAAGGGCGACAATTATTTTCGACTATGAGTCTATCATCAGGTACGTTACGGTGTAAAGGCGAATGATGATGGCTTGTATGCGATATAAACAGACTGTGAACACTCTGGGCATATAATATATAACATTAGGATTATCAACCCGTAAATAGCAGTCATCTAAGAGCATTTCCAGAAGTAATCGTTAAATAACAGCGATCGATATGGTTTAAGAAAAGCTTGAAAAAAAAAAAAAAGAAAAATATCACGGCCAATAGAGGAGGAGAGGCCTCGTTAGTTGCACCCAAACTACGTCCTCATACACATTTTACACTGTACATATATATAGTATATTTTCGTATAGTTATGATACGTTATACAGTTTATACGATGACAATGTATGTCGAAACGAGATGAATTCCGGCGGGTCGGTGGTAGTATAACGCGCGCGCGTGTTATTAAACATATACGCGCTGTATATATTATAATAATTGCACGACGCGCGTGGGCGAAGTTAATTAATTTTTGAACATCGTATGCGTAGGCCCCGCGTGTCTAAGTATTTGGAATATTATAATAATATACGAACGCGACACACATCACCTTCTCGTCTAAACATAATAATAATAATAATAATATATCGTATATAATATCCGCGCACACGGTAGGACGAGTGAGTCGATACGGATACGGTTCGTTAACATCGTACCGGTGTATGCGTATAGAAAAGATACGTACGAACAGCACATAATATAGTCGTTATTCGTTTGATATTCAAATATTTATTAACGATACATACGCGTGTTGTATGAGGTCGAGGTGTGAATGCGATACAATATGATAATATATTATTGGGCATATAGCGAAATATCTGAAACCGTCGGCAGTCTTGTAAAAACACATTTGCTTTTTAAACGTATTCGAGTATAATATATATATATATATATTTAGTAACAGTGTTTACGAATAACTGTGATTACATTTTGGTTACCGTATACTATAATTTAAGAGCGCGGCCCAGTCATTGACTAGGTCGTTACACGCGTCGCGAGAATAAAACGTTCCGCTACTTAGAGAGCGGCGTTTCAACGGATACGGCCCACAAAAACGGGTGAACGGATCCGAGTATCGTTGATGTGGCTAAGACGAGAGGCTGACAAATCTCTTATAGAGAATTGTATTTCGCCAAAAAAAAAAATAAAATGAAAAAAAATTATCATTTACTATCGCGCGATACGACGAAATACGATATTTCGCTGTATTTTAATTATAAATTAACACGTAAATGTCTACTATAGCGTTATTCGCGTCCCGACTGTACTTATAAATACTCGTATAACATTGTTTCAAGACACGGTGTGTTTGAAACAGAATTTTCTCTTTCGTCGCCGTATGTTTCGGAAGTAATTCTCGGCTTAATGATAATTATTATAGTCTGCGGTGTGGGCACGACGTGAGCACATACTTTAACCGAGAACAATCGAAAACTATAATTCTACATTAGATTTACTAACGACGTCGTTATTATATTACAGTTTCTGCGGCACAGCACTGTATACGCCGGTGCGCGATGCTTTCGCGCAATATTTCACAAAACTGAACGTAATGGCCGGTTATAAAATACGTAAGTTTCCCCAAACACCAACCGAACGACGGCAAACATATCGTTTCCTAAATCGCGGTCACCGACGGAATTATCCAAAAACAACAAAAACTAATACGCCGTAGTTAATACTCGTCGATAATACCGTATAAATATTATACGTATAATAATTCAAAAGCCGTCGTTGAAATCGATTCGGGATACTGCTTTACCGGACAGTTGTGCGGTAGAAGATACGTACAATTTCTATTTTTTTTTCGCGTTCGAATATCTCAGTCGTCCGTATACTAAACCGAATTAAACATATTTTTACGTGACAAGTGTTATTATATTTACCGGCAAGTAACTTTAAGACATAAATGAGCTTATTTTTTCCGGCGAGTAAAAACCGTAACGAAATCGCCATAATAAATAACCGAACTCAACCTATTCAAATATAGGTAAAAATTATGGCCTGTAACAGATTTGAGATCGTGTGTAGTTGAATCGAGAAGTGTCGAAACGGTTGAATGGTACCTAATGCGATTGTCCGACAAAACAATTTTAGCACGGTCACTGCCATAGAGCGGAGGAAAATTTTATGAAACATTCTTGACATGATAGAAATTGACGAGAACCTGATCACTGCAGATTATAATTAATATAAATCCGTATATAATTTATTTATTATACGTGTTACGTTTCGGATAGGTCTCCGTTGCGCCGACAATATATATATTTATATATGCTCATCGCAGCAAACAGGTGTTACAAAGGACTGATACCATTATTCAAGTCAAAACTATTATCAAGAAAATCCAAAGTAACCTTATATAAAGTTCTAGTTAAACCAGTAGCCCTATACGCAAGCAGTACCTGGGTGACAACAAAAGCTTAAGAAAAAAAGTTAGAAGTATTTGAGAGAAAGATATCGAGGAAGATATTTGGCCCAGAGAGAAACAATGATGGAGAATATGAAATACGAAGCAATAAAAACTTAGAACAACTATATAATGAACCTAGCATTGTTAGAACATTGAAAAGCATGCGAATAGGTTGGGCCGGACATGTATGGAGATCCAAAGGACTAATTGGACAGATAACTGCTTGGAAGCCAAACACAAAGAGACCCAGAGGAAGACTCAGAAAAAGATGGACAGATAGAATAAAAAGAAAGACTTGAAGGTGTTGGGAATAAGAAATGCGGAAGAAACGGCAAAAGATAGAGAAGAGTGGGGGCAAGTAGTTGTTGCGGCAATGGGCCTGAAAGGCCTGTAAAAAGCCAAAGAAGAAGAAGATATATATAGCGTATAACACATTAATATCAACCGCGTTTACTGAAATAATCACAAAACGGAGACGTTCTCGTTGATTTTAATGCTTTGTTTTAATCTTTAGCCAGATTGAAGGAATAGAAGAGAAAAAACTAATTAAACCCGTTACGGCGAGATCGAATCGGCGTGATCGCAAGCGACGACATATTTTTTTCTTATCATTATTTTATACGCAGGACGACTAAACAATTTTCCATTAGATTTTGAAAGTTATTTTGTTTTTTTTAGAAAAACGGCTTTTTTTTTAAACAAATATTTTTAACGTATTTTCCGATATTTAAAACACTACAAGCGCATCGCATGAACACGTATAGCGCGCTGGTATGAATTATTTAGATTTGGCCAGCGAGTTTCACGAGAAAACCGCAATGGAGGGGAGTAGAAATAATAATTCGAATGTATATATGTAAAATTACAGTTGCATAATAAACAAGATTCTTTATAAATAATAATAATAATAATAATAATAATCTGAATTTTAAATTCGACAAAGATAGAAATTAACAAAGTGTAAAAAAAATACGTTTTGCACTGTTGCGCGCAGCATATATTATTTTATACGACACAGAATAAATAATATATTCAAAAGTATATGAATAAAATAAATAAACCACCGACGACGACGACGACGACGGAGTTACGGAAACTGCGAGACGGTATATAAATTGTATGATTATTCGGAAAGTCGAGAATAATGTAAAAAGAAAAAAAATAAATAAAATATGAATTAGTTAATTTATTTGAAATACCGAAAAAGACGAAGAGGTTTAAATAACAGATTAGACTATGAATTTGTACAGTGAAATATGTAACAATTTTATACGATTATTTTAAGCTTTGTTTTTTTTTTTTTTTGTATTTTTTATTATATTTTATTTGACGAAATATAAATTACACTTAAAAAGGAAAAAAAGAGAATATAAAACGAAATCTAATCGTCAAATTCACAGATAATTAAATAACGTTTGAAGACAACACGCTGGATGCAAACGGTGTAAATATTATTTCTAGGCGTTAAATTTAGGTTAGGTTAGTTTTGTTAAATTTTGTTGCGATAATTTTTTTGCTAAGAAAAACAAAAAAAAAAAAAAAAAATCCACATTTCTATTTCGGAATGAATTAAAATTTTTCGTATTTCACTCGACGGTATACAAATATATTTAATCGACTGTAGCGTTTACAAATAAATATTTTTAAACGAAAACTAGCCTAACGTATACGTCTCGTATTCGTACGTTAAACACAGCCGAATTCGTAATCGGTTCGGAATCGGTTTTCGCGGTGGACAATGCGAAAACACCGAAGCGACAGGATCGTGTCGATACCTACGAGTTGATCGATTCGCGCGGCGAGTCGTTTGGACGTAAATTTTTATTTCGAAGATAAAACGGTTTTTACAGTGTTTCTTCTTTCGTTCCTCTGTGTACAGTAGAAATAGTCGTCCCCAATCGCGTTCGTACAATGCGCATCACAGTATTTTGTTTTTTATCGAATTCTCAGCCTTAAACGAAGTGGAAATAAATCGGTTTGCGCGAAAATTCCGTTTACGAAAGCCGGTTATCATTTTCGTATAATAGCGATGGCCGTATAAAGATTGTATTGCGGAAACCGCGGTGAGAAAACGCGCGCTGTCGAGTAAAAAGGAAAAGAAAAAAGAAAAACAGGAAAAAGTGCGTTTATCGCGAAACGTATAAACGTAAAAACAATATTAAATTATTATTAAAACGGTTTCGATCACTCGTCTGCGCAACGGTCAAGTGTAGTGTGGAGTTTGGTACGGGAAAAAAGTTTCGAGTACGTACTTCGGTACGACGCAATCGTTTACCGATATACAACTCGTTTCACACGAGGTTTTATCGCATGACACACGGCGACGCCATAACGTATTAAAACGATTGTATTAATCGGGTTCATTTATAACCCGTTCGAAATTTGTATATTATTTTACAGAAAAATATAAAATTATTAATATTTTGTTTTCCCGTTGCGAATCGAATGATTTCAACTGAATTACCGGTCAAGGAATTCACTGCAGTACACTTGCCGACGTTTAAAATGTGTTCTAAGATTTCCCTAATTCGTTTCAGCGCGTGTAACAATAACGATCAACAAATCAAACATTTTAAACGGAAATGAATTCTTGTGTGCGCATACATTTTTACAGTCAAAACACGAAATTCCGTCAAGACTAGTTTTACACAAATTTCTCGGAATCAATTTTAACTTGCTTTTTTTTTTTTTTTAATTAAAACTATTCGTGTCCGAAATTTATTGGTAAAAACTAGAATTATCTAACGAAAATTGATTTTCAAAAGTAATTTTTATTTACTAAGTGCGTCTCACAAAAACTCTGTTTTGATCGCATCGATGGGGTGGTTCGCGACTGCGCAAAGGAAATAATTGTTGCCTGTAACTCGATTCGCAGTAAAAAAAAAACACATCTGTGCGAGCAACAAATTCTTAGACTTCGAAACAATTTTTATTGATTATTATTATTACGTATTTATCAATTTCATTTCATTTGGCCATATGGTTTGTCTGAAACACCGTCTTTAGTTTCGATTATATTTAGAATGTGCACTGCTCTTTATTTTTAACACCGATCCGACTAGATTGGATATATCTGTTTTGCCTTTGCAAAAAAAAAAAAAAAAAATCTAGAAAGCGGATTACAACGTTTATACCAATGTCGACCGCGGGAAATTCGTTGTTTGAGTCGTCTGATTGACTGCCCGTTCCTCGAAATTCGCATGAGCTCTTTTTCTAATCGCTGGTATGAGCGACCATACCTGCAGCGGTCAAGCGCGTTTTAATTATTACCAGTTCGAATACGCACGTTTTAAAATACAAACTTATTTCTGAGTTGCAAATTTCAGCTAAAATTAATTATAGATTTAGACCTGCGGTTAATTTCAGTTTTATCCATTGACGACAAATATTGACGAAAGGAGGAGTTCGTGAAAATTAGTCTTGAAGCGTTTTGAGATTAAATATAATGTGTGTATTACAAACGGAATAAGTGTGTCAGAGATGATTTTAATAATAAATGAATGAATAAAATCCACTATAATCCATCGGTCACTGCACGCAATATTTTTACGTACGATCAAGTTTTTAAATGTATTCGTCTCTTGTATGTTTTGAATTAAACATCGACGCGTAATATCACTGTTTAATCTTTTATTCATTTTTTCTAAACCCCACGGGGAATACGGTTTTCGTGGGTACGCGTGCACAATTAAAATAATTTACTTAAAAATACGATTATTATTTTAATAAAATTATAATATTCACCTGCTGTGCGCAACACAAACGAGTTTTATTTGTACGCCAATTATTCGTGTAAATAGTGTTATAATATAATATGTACACACGCAAATAAAATTAATTCGACCAACCAGCAATTAACGAAATTTAACATCGCAGCGTTATATATGTTTTTAAAATATATACGTACCACGCACGGGATAAACGAAAATTGACGGATTTTCTCATGATGCCGCGTAAAAAAAAAAAAAAATAAATAATATATTGTAAATAAAAAAACATTACACAGTAGTGAACGTTACAATAACGCAATTTCACAAACAAATATAATGAAAAACTCTTTTTATTATACCCCTCCTCAAAGAAAGAACAATATTCATAATTAATACAAGGTGTATACGATATTCGTTTCTATATTGTAGTATATTAAATCGAAGCAATATTATACGTTGTATATATTTAAAAAAAAATATATGAATTTATACATATATATATATTTTTTTTTTAATCAAATATTTAATATATTTGTAATATTGGACGTTCGAGATACGTATAGTATATTACTGTAGACAATGACGTTATTAATTTGTTTTTTTTTTTGTCTCCTTCACAAAATATATCGATTAAACACGTCGGATTAAACGATTTACAATAATAATTTGATTAGCTTTTTAAAATTTTTTTTAAATTCGTTCTATTCGAATATCCCTCCGGGATTTCGAACACAAAACTATATGATGCGAACGTGCTACTGTGATATTTTCGTTATAAAAACACACAGTACGGTATAATATTTTAATAGTAATTATTCCGAATTCGTTATAATATTATAATTTTGTACGATTAAAAGTAATTGAATATTAAAATTTTGTATTAATTTTCAAACACATACACAAACACGCAGGCTCGGTACACTTATAAAAATGTATTATTCAAAAAACGTTCATTCTAAACTCAGTCGAATCACATGATTGTTCCCAATGTTAATTTTTCCAAGCTAATATCGGACAAAAATCTGCGCATAACTTTTGATTTAACCGAATCGATTGTCATTTCAGTTTTGTAATATTGTATTTTCTCACTGTATACGAATTCGAATACCTGTTCATCACAAAAACCGTATACAACTCGTAAGTAACAACATTTCGTTCCATCTTTGTTCAGCCGTTCGCGTACAATGTAATATTGCACTAACATCTGAATAACCTCGAGAGACGACACCGTCACGACGCAAGAAGTCGAATCGCTCACAAGTTTTTTACTTTACTTTTTTTCCTTCCCCCCCCCTCCGCACTATGACTATATTATATGAAGTGTGACTTAAACTTGGTGCCAGCACGTTTAGTTTGAAAGATATTTTGACGGTTGTCGTATTCATTAATAAACGCATTCCATGTACATGCACAATATGATATTTATTATTACATAAACTTTTAATAGTCTTCTTACGATTGGGGGTTTCTTTAGGGGAGAGGAAAGTATTTCACTCGCATACTTAGTAACTCAGTAATACTATATCTGAATGTGTTATGGCGTTATTTTTGGACAGGGTCGCAACAACGCACTGGATCCGTATTTCTCTCGAGCCGATCTAAAACGTTGAAAATCTGGAATTTATATTGCGTTTTAATTCTTAAAATGTGTTAGAATGTCAGTTTTTAAAATACCCAGAACATATAATCGCTATATACATTTAAAATTAAATTATGTTCGCAGCGATTCCCAAACGGTATTTACATTTTTTGGATAAAATTTTATGCACAAAACCCATGCGTTAATGTTTCTTTATTTGAAACACATAATCGTTTTAATAATTTCAATTGATCCGGATCCTCTTGTAGGAAATAGCACTTATTTGATGGTGCCTAAGGGCACGGACGGTTCTATATACCCCGGTCTTGCGTACGATGAGAACTTTTAAATAACTATAATTCACCTACGAGGCCCGACGTTAACGAGACAGAAATTAAGTTAAAAGTTAAAATAGACACAACTTTTTAATTTAACGCATTGCTCGTGATTTAATATTGACTTGTCTTATTTTCCGTCGCGTTGACGTCAACTCAAATGTATTTATTTATTTATTTTTTTTTGTACTAAGACCGATGAGATTAATTTCGAAATTTTCATTAACAAAGGTTTGTTTATAAACACATTTTATGTTAGCGCATTGAAAACGAACTCAAGATGATGATATACCAGAACGAGTAGAAACAAACGAATTCAGATTTCGCGTAAATTTGTCGAAGAATTTATTTTATACTAATTAATGAGTCATTTTATTACGGGGGAAAAAAATCGAACTGAGTAATGTATAATAAAAATAAAAAATTTAATTTTAATTTGCCTCGGTTAAAAAAAAATGATTAATTTATTTTTTGTAATTTAAAAAGAAATCATAAACTTGCTCAAGTCTTACATACAGACAATAAAATATTCGTAACATTTATCATATAATTAACACAAATTTTCTCGCATCAAAAGATACTCGTGACAGAATTATCATGCGATTTACAGAATAATATCGGTTCATTCAAACGAAATACATATTTATAATTGGAAAGATTTTTTCTTTTTATTATTATTATTATTACTTGGTATAATTAATATTTTTTTTATTTTGAACGTGTAAACGAAATTCACTTCAATACACATTTATACAGCCGTCCGTAATAGGGAAAAAAATATTATCCATAAACTCTTATTACGGCACGTTTACAATATTTTCCATACGAATACCTATTCATACCGTTGTTTTGTCATGTTTTCATCGTGATGTAATATAATTATAATATATTCGCATTAAAGTAAATAACTGTTAATTGAAACAAATTCAAAATGAAATACACAGTGTATTGCGAGTCGAGATATCAAAATTATTTTAAATAATATACTGTTGTGTTCGGCTGGCCGATAATAATATTGTGCGCTTTTAATCGTAACGAGTGATAATCATAGACGTTCTGACTAGTTCATATGTCTATGGTGATAACGTTCGAGGTGCTCCGGGTTGGTGACACTATACCATCGTCGTGTTGTTTTTCATGCAGCCGTAATGCCAGGCTCACGACACTCCCTATGCTCTTGTACACTGAAAATGGGGACCTTGACGGTTGAAAAAAACGGCTGATGACATATTTTGATAACAGATGATATACTGTAATTTATGATTATGCATAAATTTATGATTTGAAGACAATACGGGTAATTGTTTTACAGGGTATTATTTCATTTAAATGTAACAATATTAGTATACGGATTATGGTTAGGATAATTTTGGGGAACCCGTCTCAAAATTTATTTTTATTCTTGACTAAGATGAAAATATTTGTCCTAGATTTTCAATATTTTGTACTGTATTTCGGTACAACAGTATTCCCCAAGCAACAGTGTTTTAATCTTTAACTTTGAGTAAGTACAAGGTACATCTTGAATGTGATATACCGATCCAGACAAAGACCATGTGTGGGATTCTTAATCACGTGTCAAGATTAATGAGAGGGACGATAAAATAATCTGTAATCAAGTCTACACATTTTATTTATACAATGAATATTTTCAGGATTTACAGTAAAAACGAAATTATTTTGATTGGACCTTATACACTATTATTTGTAGGGGGCCGGTCGACATTTGCCGACTAACGACCGTTAATTCGCCACTATTATTGTATTGTAATTGGGTTTGTTACTTATTTGTCTAGTTTAGAGCATTTTCGACAATTCGAAAAGATAAGAAAATAAATTTATATTTTGTTGATAATTAAATGATAACAGACATATTATAACAGAATTGTTTTAAGTACACGGTTGGACGAATGGTTTATTTGAACGAATGATGAATGGATGACAAATCATTTGGAACAACAGTTACTTGGATTAACTGTGATATTTGAACATGTGTTTTTGGAACAAATGGTAATATTCTGAACAAAGGTTGATTGGAATAAATATACATTTTGATACTTTTGGAACCAATTGCAGTGGTCCGTCCGGGCGTTCAATCGTCGACGAATTAGTCGTTTGTTCCTTGACATCATCATAGTCTGGCCGCAGATGAAAATTTAAAGGGTATATTCTGGTCACCGATGTTTCATCGTATTCGTCGCCATCCAGATCCGCGTATCAGTTAGTCGTATTATTATTATTATTATTCGTGTATGCGTATCAACCATTGTGATTTTATTTTATTTTATTACACGGTATTTTTTTGTGTAATTTAACATGTAACCTGTATACTATAACACAATATTTAAATATTTATTATAAATAACAATCAATACAAATAACATTCTGTTTGCAGTTCACTAATTTACACGTGCGTTATTTTATTTTAGACTTAATACATTTTTTCTACCGCAGCTAGCACCGTAGACTCTTCTTAGCCCAACGTGATTTCATTGCATGCATGAGCATTCGCGTTAAACATTATCCTACATTTATTATAAGTTTTTCAAAAAAGAAAAAACTTCTCCTATAGCCTTAAACATTTAAAATTTATATGTTTCTATGAATATATACACGATATATATATAGTGAAATGGGCTGAATACAAAACGAAATAATAAGCTTTTGATGGGCTATTATCGTTCTTTTAAACTGTAAACGACCATCTCCCTCACTAAACATATTATATATATATATATATATCGTGTATAAGGATATAAAATATTATTTAAAGCGATTTTGATGATATTGACTTGAACGACAGGCATGCAAAAGTTTTTTAAAAATAATAATACTATAACGACGTCGGAGTACCGTTAAAGAAAAACTTCAATTTTCTTTAGGTATTATAGTTTGTATTATAATAATTTAAAGCCGTATGTGTGTATATATATATATATATATATATTTGAATATAAATTTATAGAAATATGCGTACCACCGTTCATCAAAGTGAAAAAATAGTGTTATTTAGAGCTATTTAGAGATAATAGATTATATATAATAAACATACATATATAATATATATATATATATATATATATATATGTATATAACAATTATTGTTAATATTGTAAGGCGAAATTTGTAGTTTATCTCATTTTTATGATTTCATAAACGAGAATAGATTTTGAAAGAAGCGTGAAAATTCATTATAGAGAATTATAGGATTTTTAAGAATTTTTATTATATAAGACTAAGAGCGTGTTACCGAAAAAAAATTTAAAAAAACTTACGTTATTGAAAATCCGTCACGATGAGAAAAAACCTGTAAATTAGAATTTAGAAGTTGTATGGCGGACATTTAGTAAAATAATGAAACACCGTGCAGATATTGCCATAATTGTGTAGGTGTACTAAAAAAATACGAAATCGCACGAATCACTGTTTTTTTAAATCGAATATCCCAAAAAAAATTTTCAAGTATGCGAATGTAACGAATTTATTTGCGATAAATTTTCCAAATCGTCATTACCTATACTTTTCAAACATTTAAATTATTATTTGAGATAGGATACGCGTTATAGATACATGATAATACTATAATCAATAATTTTAAAGTGTATAAAATATATACAGGGCCGTGCATCTAAGACTTTTTATATAATATTAAGTGCATTCAATCGATTTTTAAACAGGCGTCACAACGCATGTATCAAATTCGGGTGTAAAATTCATTATGCGAGGGAAAATGTTTCTCGAACGATATTTATATAGTATATAATTTCTATATTTTTGCAACATAAATAATAGGAAAATTTAACTAACGTACGGATTTGTTACCTATCTAATATAAGTACAATTTAAGTTAATCTTAAAGATTCTTAAGAGTTCAAATTTTTTTTTCAACATTATGCATTTTTAAAAAATAAATACATAACAATAAACACTGGGACAAGATAAAAATCTTCAGTATCGATGTATATGTCTTCAGAAAATTAAAAATCCTATAATACCATAAACAGGAACCGAGAAAAATTTTCTCTCGGAAAACTGTTTTTACATTTATGTATAAAAGCGTAACACTTGTCCAGAATTACTTTTTAATGTGACTATTTAATATGATATATTTAAAGAATTTTGCATTGGTAGATTTTTTTTTCTAGAAACCCCTTGAATATCGATTGCGTGTACTTACTTAATGCGTAGGTATTATTTGGTGTTTTTCTTTTTTTTTTTTGTGAATCACTCTGCAAAACAATATGTAAAAGTATACAGTGTACTCTTTGTTGCTCGTGTGGGCAATTTCGCGTCTGGGGTGAAACACAATAATTTCTATACATTTTATATATTTATACGTATATAGCAAGATGAATAATAATATTATGCACACGTCTCAGTCGCCTTGAGCGCCACATTTGATTCCCCCGTTATATAATTTACATATACGGTGAAGGCAACTGAACTTGTCAGACTCCCTTTGAGTGTATTAATAACAGTTTATGTACGTCACGCGAATTCTCACACACACACATATTTATATAATGTATTGTAATTTTATTACGCTAAATCGTTTACTAATAATTTGATATTTCGCCGTGTGAATTTTCCGAGTATTTTTCTCTTGAATCACTTAGAGAACACTCTGCCGCAGTAAACAGCACCGGAATGTCGACCAATTATATTTCGAAAGAAAACCGAAGTGTTTCTGATCAATTCGAACACACGATCGGAAGTTAATATTGGAGCTGTAAAAAATTTAGTCAAAAAACGCACCGCGCGTTACAGTTGACGGCGAACGCTGCGAGAACGAGGAACATTTTTGGAAACGACGAGACGAGACCGTTGTAGTAAACGTATATTGACTGAATATTATATCATAATGATTATTAAGTAAATAAATATTATATTATAATCGATTTAATATTATATTAAGTCTATGCTCGTAAAAATGTGGCACGTCTCGATGTGGCATATACTCGACGGAACGGTTCTAAAACCAAAAAATAATTAACTCGAAATACAATTTTTATTCGCTTTTTCGTATATATTAATTGTTCTATTTGTAGTGAACACGTTCACTCTGAACGAATTTTAGTGTTTGTTCTTATGAAAAACATTGATTGCCCCTTTAATAACGCGAATTTCGCCACCGTAGTACGGTGGTGAATTCGTGAAATCCATGCGCCGTGTATAAATACGCAAAAACGATTTTCCATTCGCTGATCGAACGGAGACCAGAGCATTTTTGTTTTTTTTTTACTTCATCCCCGTAACACTGCAGTACATCGAGGTTATTTTCATTTTTATCGAATAAATGAGAATTTCGCGAAAATCGGACGAATACTTTTCATTCTAGGATACTTGGTTTCAGGAGACCGAAACCTAACTTAACTCAATCGCGTGTCGATCAGAGATTTTTTTTTTTTTTACGGTTATTTTAAATCGTTATAATAGAAAATTTATAATTGAAATAATAGCGAAGCGAACCAAGTTTGTTTTAGAAAAGGCTTGCCTTATTCATTGTCGATTCGCCGAGAGCTGATTCTTGTATCCGACGAAACGATTGACGATTCGGCGGGCCCAGTAAAAATAGCGTTCACTCGATTCTATAATAATAATACTCATCGGTATTCGCGTATATTTTTTTTATTATCTTTTTTTTCTGAAGCCGCCATCCGATACGTATCACAGTGAATCTGAAACCACAATTCATGGAAAACATCGCGTTCCATTGATAGGACTTGGTGTGAATCTACGCGATTGTGATTACGCCTCTCCACCCCCCCCAAAAAAAAAAAAATAAATAAATACGCCGCCGAGTAAATCGTAATATCGTATCATACGGAGAAAGTAATTTTATATAAAATTCAAAATATAAATACGCCGTTTATATTGTTTGCTGGACGTATTTACCGGAGTGCTGCAGCACGGGACGGTGAAAAAAAAAATAAATAATAATAGAAATAACAAAAAACTTATAACACAAAAGAGCTCTTATATAATACGTTTTTTTACGTATTATATATAAATATAGGGCTGTGCGTAACGTCGCGTTTTATTGAAAACTACACGTAAATATATCACTTTTTTTTTTCATTGTTTTTAACGCCGCACGGCACAAAAACGTGTATAATATTATATATAAATATAAGCTCTTCGTCAAAAAAAGAGAAAGCCATTGTCCTAAAAAAAGAAAAAAAATCTATTTTTTTTAAAAAACCACCCGAAAAGAGAAAAAAACTCGACTGGCTGACGACACACGCGCCCGGAGGAGTGGAATGAATAAAAAAAAAAAAAACACTATTTACCACCCCACCTATATACCACGCGCGGCGCCGTCAAAAAGTGAACTGGGAAGAACGGTAGGCAAAAGAAACTGCACGGACGGTATACAATTTGCCGCCGCCGCGCCTGTGTGAGTGGCGGTTATTGTGCGGAGTTTTTTTTTTTCGTCTCCTTTCAAGGGGATTGGAAGCGGCGATTGTCTGTCTCTCTCTCTATCACACACGTAACATAGCAATTTAGACCATTTCTATTTCCGAAGTACCGATTGATCTAGTGATGCGATAATGATTCTGAAAACTGATCTGAATTCTTCGCGATGTCTTCTTTAGAACGACTTTCCCACATTTTTGATTTTGTCCCCCCCAAGTCCCCCTAAAATTACCTTAATATATTTAGACATTTAAAAATCGACATTTTCAATTATTGTGAAAACCAAAGGTAAAAAATTGAAAAAGTGTGAAAGTCGTTTTAAAGTAGATTTGACGACGAATTCAGATCAGTTTTCAGAATCATTATCGCATCACTAGATCCATCTAGCACGTTGGAAATAGAAATGGTCTAAATTGCTATGTTACGTGTATGATAGAGAGAGACAGACAATCGCCGCTTCCAATCCCCTTAACGGCTTAACCTGTCGGCCGCGCGCCGCGGTATTATAATAAAACACGTTATAATAATATTATGTCCGTCAAATTGAACCTAATTGAATTCGTTTCGAACCGGTACGCGCGCGTTTCATACGGACGCGATTTCAAAAAGAGAAAATTTGTGAATTTCTCGAAAAACCGTAAACGTCTTCTTTGTTTCTCGCCTACTATATACCACACAGAAATAACTGTCGTCTCGAAAAATAATTATAACAAAAATTTAATTTTTCCATTTCACGAATTCAATTGAAACAAATTCGAAAAATTTTGTTTTTTTTTTGCTTTATTATCTATTACCGCGAAGATCGAGTTTTTACTACGCAGACACTTCAACGTTTTGATAATGTTTTTTTTTTTAATTTTTTGTCAAAATACACAACGGTTTTCTGTATGTTAAACTCTTTGCCTCGCGGAGCGTTTCGAAATTTTCAAAAATTCAACGCTATAAAAACAGATCGAATTCTCTATACGCGGCTGCGGTTATGATTATTATATTCCACTGTTTTATCCCTACAGACAGTGTTGGGCATTTATTGCTTTTCGTTCTTCTTGTGTCTTGACAAGCCGCCGCCGGCTGTGGATATTGCAGGAAATTCGATTTTCCTCTCTTAGCTGAAAATTCGTCCGGAGAATTCACTAAAAATGTACATACAACAATTTCTTTCGTATTAATTTCAAGTAAGGAATAAAAAGAAATGATGCGTATCCATTATAAATAATTTATTGAGCCCACTGTAATATCACGCGCAATGGACGTAAATACCAACCGATAGCAACGTTGATGTTAATAATAATTTTAGCTTTTCTAATGTGACATTTAAACTGAGAACAAAAAAAATTTATTGCCTCCTATACAACAAATATAATAGGTTCCATAAATAATATCAACGTTCGAGTTCATTGAAAAAGTAAAGTAAATTTTTTTTTTTTAAAAAAACCTAAAAACCTCGTAATACACAATAACTAAACTTATCGTAGTTCATTTCGCATAATAATTAATTAATTTAAAATATTTTTTTTCGTGTACAAATTTTCGGTTATAATGAACGCTCGTCACGTGTTTTGTTCCGCGGTAGTAAATTGCGTTCAATCGCAGTTGGTACATATTTATATGAAATATTTTACGAATATCTCAGTGTAATTTCCTTACGGCGCAATTCATAACATCGAGAAAAACAACTCGGAAGAAAAATTAATTTCTCAATAGTTTCTAGCACGTGTAAAAATATTTTTTTTCTAATTTTGCGCTATTTATAGCAATATTTAGATTTCGAACTATTCAAGTCATAAAAGGGGTAATCCTTGGTTTAATGGACTGTAAATTTCAAACAACATAGGTCTTCTCCCACGTTACTCCAATAATACCAGTATACCAATAATACCTTGAGTTTCCTAAATAACAATTTCCGACTAAGTGTTTTATACAAAAGCTAAGTTCGAAATCGTTTTAATCGTTTTAGCAAGGATTTATCATTGGTTTTGAACGTATAGTTCGCTAGCATTTTTTTCTTTTATAATTTGAAGCTCGAACAAAACACTGAAAAATACGAATAGGTAGAAACTCTATTGAACAATATAACATCAGGATCGTTTTGTCTAGACGTTTGCGAAGTGAATTCGGTAATTTACGTGGTTAATCTAAACGCTCTATGTTAATCGAATACAACAAAAAACAAAATCGAATTCATTCCGATTTGTATGATCTATTATTATTATTATTATTATTAATCAAATGGTTTTCCGTACTTTCAACACGGTTAATTTATGTTGTTTATATGTTTTTATTAAACCGCTATGTATACGCGCACGTGTAAATCCGTTGCGATGACGTATATATTATAATAATATTTGCGTACACAAAGGACTTTTTCACGGATACAATTGGAGTAGTGTGTAGTAGCCGGCGCATAATATGATGTACGAAATAGCTAAGCACATTGAAACATTATGTCAGTGCCAGACTCGAGCGTTTTAGCGTAAACGGCGTCGGCATCTGTTGAATGGTATTTCGAATTGATTTAAAAATATGGTATCCATGGCGAACTCACCGGAACGTAAATGAACGCGAAACGCATTATCCGTAAGAATCCCCCGGTCAATTGATTTCATCATTAATTACTTATATAATAAATAGTAAAAATTGAGTCGAGCGTATCCGTATTTGTTTAAACGCCTAAAATAATAAAAATGTATATTGCACAAAACGTATTGCAACGTAATCAATTTCGAAATATGTCGATATAACGAAACAAAAAATGTTTATTTTAAATTAACCACGTACAAACTATTATCCTTCTGTCTATACGTATATTGTAGTAGGTACATGGAAACAGTTCTTTCTTTTTCCATCCTATCATCTTAACATAATTTTCAATTTCCAATTCACCATACGCGTAACGACCCATAATAATACATATAATATTGTATCTATTAATCCAATAAATAATAAACTTTAAACGTTTGCTTCGTTACAGTAAAAACACCAGACGTTTCCGTTAACATTTTCAATTTTAAATGGAATACTAAGAAGGTTACTGAATTTTTTCGTCGAAACCTCTGTCAAAGATTTTTATAACGAACTATCGAAGTGTGCGAAAGTATACTTTTACAGAACGATTCAAAATTAGGAATATTTTTTTTCAACGTTTTCCACCCGTACCATATTCATTGAATCCATAACCGAATGGTACCTATGTTATACTAATATAATACAGAGATTTAAAATTAATTTTTATAATAAAGAAGTTCTTCTATTTTAATTTTTTTTTGTTTCCTCCTTTATTTCATCGAATTCAACGAAATCGATAACGCGTATTATTATAAATAATATCACGTAAACGTGAATGTACATAAAAACAAAAAATTAAAATGTCATCGGTTTATGTCTTTGTGAAATAGCATGAGGGAGAGTAGGGAAATGTAAGTAGCAGAACGTCAAATACGGCACCAAATACGTGCCGAGTGACGTTAAACGTATATAATATGTGATTGTGTACAAGAAAATATTATTATAAACCTTTGATGTTGAAAATATTTCAGTAATATTATAAAATATAACGTGCATTATACGTCAACGACAATGTATCGCGTCGATTTCATTCCATTTTTATACTTAAAGAAAACTAATTAAAAGTGTTCGGTGGAAGTTGAGTTGTGTGTGTGTGTGTGTGGATGGAAATGATCAACAAGTCATTGCACACGACGAAAGCAAGAATCATAATTAAAAAACAAATTAAAAAGAATAATTAAAAAATATATCTTTCTCTTCCTATATATATATATATATATATATATATATATATATATATATACGTATAAAATTTATGATAATAATAATCAACAATGAAGTTTACGCATACTCGCGATGTAAAAATATTAATTTTTGCATGGATGGAATGAGTAAAAATGAATAATCACAACCGAAAACCCCCTTTTATTATATACGCCGTCGTCGGGTGTACGAATATTATAAGCCTAAAACTAGTTTCATCATTTTGCGACAGACGGAATTTTTTTATAAACCTATGTATATTTTATTTCATTTTCATATAGGGAAAATAAACGTGGAATATAAAAATTAAATCCGAAAGAAAGACATATATGACAGAAAATCATTTTGTGTTTTTCATAAAATTACATAATATTTATAAATTCATGATAGTATTGTAAATATATTAAAAATAACTTGGAAAAGTTAAGTCGATCAAAATAATTCTTCAATTAATTGTTAGAAATTAAAAAAATATTTTAATACCATAACGTTATTATTATTTTTTCTCTCTATATTTTCGATTCGTAAATTTTAATTTGTATATAAAAATCCAATACTTCGTTTAAAATTTCAAATGAAAAGCTATTTTTGGTAAAAATAATGCATAATTTGTAGAAAAAAATATATATTTATTTATATAAGGTGCATTGGTTTTTTTTTTTAAATAAATCACGGAGGTAATTAATACGATTTAAATATTAACATTTATATGAAAAAAATTAATTAGATAACAATAATAATAACTCATTCCCAAATATAAACGTAATTTAATAGGTCAACGGTACACTGTAAAGTGGTCTAATCAAGTAAATACGTAAATAAAAACTTAATGTTAAACTATTGTTAATGCCGATCATATTTGTGAAATAATTATTAATTATTTTCGACGGAATACGCGAACAAAATAATTCATTGTGCAAGCAATGAATGATATATTGTAGACAATATGTATTATATTTGTATATTTATACGTAGAAGATACGAAAAGCGTTTATTCCGGTGAAAATATTTAATCGTTACTGGGTATACATATTATATTATACTGGTATATAGCGAATTCGCTAGAAAATTCGAATTTTGTATACTCGACGATAACGCGTATTTCTTATTAGTATTGTTGGTGTATCCATCATAAGGCAACAATATAATAATTCATAACACAATTGTTCGTCGATCCGTTTTGTGTCAAGTATATTCGAAATTCTCGAAATTTCGTTTGAAACGCACTTATATAGATAATATAAATATAACTTTGCGTGTTTATATCTCGCAGCGTTACGAATTTAATAAGACGAAATGGTTTCGAGAATTTTGAGTCTCGTACTGTATTAGATTTAAAGGTATGACGTGTATGTATTATATGGGCTATTCGCCCATGGAAGTCGACTTTTCATAATAAAGTGTTTTCGCGGATTTAAATAGATCATAACAAGAAACGTTATAGCTGCTTCGACGTCGACTTTGTTCCCGTTCCTGAGTATATTATACGGGGCCAGTTTACAGGGCGTATTTGAAAATACATCGTACCCATTATGAAAATAAATATAAATTCAATTTTATCATTAATCAATATCGTGAGTACAACAGTATCTTATCATTATTTCAAAAGTTGATAACTTTTTTTTTAGAAAGGACTCCAATAGGAAATATAATTCATGATCGGGAGAAGTGGCGTGAGGTCGTGATGGCGGCAAAAACTCTAGTAGAGTAGATCAATTCAAACGAAGAAGAAAATCAACACTCAATAAGTCTATCAACATCTGCCATAGCTACGTCATGGCTCACTAGCTTTTGGAGCTTATCCTCTTCTTCTTCTTCTTCCTCTTCTGTTTTCTTCAAAACGTCTCCAAATGCTTTGTTAACTATTCGCCCATCAGTCAGGTGTTCAAATCCTGGATCGTTGGCGTCAAATTTATCACAGTTTAACCTACACATAATTCTTAAAAATAACTCGATTCGTGAATGATCGCGGATAATAATCCACCAGCTGATAATCGAGAGTTTAGAGTGCCTATATTTTATTATAATTTGACCCTGACGTTTTAATAATTTTTTATATGTTTTAATTTCTTTTTCGCAGCCAAAACGTTATTAACGATCATAAAAAATACGCAAACTCTCTGTTGGAATTCAAATTATTTTCAAAAACTGATTGTTGGGACATGAAAATGACGCGTATGTCATTTTGTACTAATATTTCGATTCATTCGAATACAATTTTAATAACAAAATCCGTCACTGGTTATTAATTTTTAATTGTGGATATTGTAGTTTTATGTTTTCTCGCGTTATTTCTCGTCGTAGAGGATCTAAAACACTGATACACTTTTACAAATTTTCAACTGCCACGGACCACAACTTAGTATTATTCTCTATCCCATAATACGAGCATGCCGAAAAATAACAATTGGAAATACGAGTATGGTATGATTGAATAAACCAATAAGGTAAGTAGAAAACATTAAAGATATATTGTTCGACGGACCAGACTCATTGCGTAAAGAAATTCAAATTAATAAGTGCTCATAACCTACGCGACGATATAAATCGTCACACTCGGCTAATGTCCAGGCTGGAGGTATAAAAAGAAGTATTCGAATGTTATAGAAATTTTTTTTATATATATATATCTTATCACTCATCTTACACATAAATTTCATTTAATTTTCGGTCGGTCGTTAAAATAGAATTATTTGACTGAAATAATTTGTCGCGTGAACTGGACGGGTTTATTATAAATACGCCCATTCCGTGAATTGGCCTCACGACTGGGACGTAACACGCATATATATATATACGTATTTTACGGGGATTTTTTTTCTCATATAATATATTATTATTATTATTTCGTGTTTATTTAAATTGCATTATATATTTAAATAAATTTTACGTTTAAAAGCAAGTGCTCACTGTGAGTTTTCGTACAATACATTTTGCGCCCGGCACTTAGAAAATAATAAATATTTGCGTTCCACGCGACAGTTTAACGAACACTTATCGCGCATCCCGTTTTTCTTATGATTCATCGAGTTTATTAATGGACGCACGCGTGACTTTGTATTTGACTTTTAGATCGACACGTTATAATATATATATATATATATATATACAATTCAGATGTTTGTTTTATTCCCGCGATTCGTTAAACGTTCGCATAGAAAACGAATATTATAATTTAGGTACACGCGTTGATTCGGATTTTGTCAACACTGTGAAAATAATGTCGCGAGCTACGTGTTTAAAGAAGAAAACGAAATTTCAACGCGATATTATTGTTGTAACCAATTACAAAATATACGGACAAATAGTGTTGTAAAAATTCAATTAATTAAAATAATATATAAAAAAAATAATCATTTTTCATTTTTCGTATATAAATAAAATGAATTGTTGATAGTATTTGTCGAAACGCGCAAATAATTGTATTTAAATTTCATAAAATATTTCGTATTTACTTATTTCATTCATCGCGAAATGATGATGATGATGATGATATTAATAATAATAACAATAATAATAATATATGCTTTGACTTATTTTTCAAAAAGCTATCTAAATCGTGTAATTAAATATAATTGAATTCAGGTAAACAGTCGTTAATGTTATATCATAATAAATACATTTCGGGAACGAGTTTTTTGAATAGGTAAAAATGATTTTTTAATAATAAACGCAAAAGCTGTGTAGTTATGTGCAAACGAAGTGGAAGTGTTTATGAGAGGGTAGGATACTTTTTCCTATAATATTTTCTTGAGTTCTCGCGTTTATTTCATTATAATATCACTGGCGACGACTTCGATCTGCGAGAAGGCGGCGTCCCAACCATTTAATTTTTTTTTACTTGAAGTCTCAGGTACCTCGATAATGGTAAGGCATTCTGTATTAATCCGTTTGTTGCTTATTTTCCTTGCTTTATCCTTTTTTCTATTTTATTAAAATAACACACTCCTAACAGTTCTCGTACTCACGACTCCGGAACGCTTCTTTCAGTCAACAGGAGTAAGGTAATAATACAAATTTTTAAAGAGAAAGAGGTATTAAGTTCATCACAACTCCTCTCCGCAAGTGCGAGAGTCCTACCTTCTCATCAATACTTCTACTACATACTTCTTATACTACTTCTCTCCTTATCTTACTTATCCTATTTTATTTTCCTATTATTTTTTTCCTTAAATTTCGGATTATTACAATACTATAATTGATAAGTTTGAAAGAAAAAATGTTTAAACGTTATTTTTTTACAAAATGAACGGTGAAACGATAGAAAAAAAATTACACTGTGTAAAATTTCTGATCGGACGTTTCACGAAAAAGTGTTTGTTTAATTTTTTTTCGTTGATTTTCACGCAGTGTGAAAATTCCACAAAACGGTCGAGTTTTCATGAAAAGAACTGAATTCTTTAAGACGTGATGACTACGTGTTGACGAACACCGTATTTACGTGAAATTTCGCGTGAACACAATATTTCTTTCTTTTTATTTCTTCCTTTTGATAATAATAAATCGGTCGCGGATCTGCAGCGATAATACACCGTAGAATTTAATAAACACTCCTTATAGTGAATAATTTAGGTAAAGTATTGAGTAACGCTATAATATTCATAAGCTGAGCACGTATTCCGACGGGAGAATACATATATATTGTGTGCGCCGACAATACGTTCCTCAGATATATATTATTATTATTATTATTATTATTATTATTATTTGCCTACATAAATTGTACGAGACGCCGAAATTCTATAAACTTTTCCTCGGTAAGTAAGTAAGTGAGTATGTGTAGTATTGTATTATATCTCGGTGAAATAATGGGAAAATAGCGCTATAGCCGTCGTACGCATTGAAATCCGCCGCGAGTTATACGCGTATCCGAGCAGTCGACGTAATATATGTAGAAGAAAAAAACCGCGAAATGCCGACGGCTTTTAACGATTTGACAGACAAGGAATTTACACACATACAAGTATACGTTTAGATGTAATCAAACGAGACACGAAACGTTTTTTTTCTAAAGGCGGCAGAATTATGGAAAAAAAATTTTGATATGGCAAACATACTGGTGTGAATTATATCCGCTTTATTCGTGTTTTTTAATTTTATTCGTGTTATATAACTATAATTATATTATTGCGGGGCTACGATGTTTTCGTATAAATCTATATCTGATAAAGGCATATAAATTAGACGACTGTTGGGCTATGAGAGCAGAGAGAAACATGAATGTATTAAATAGTATAAATAATAATAAAATTACGTTAAAGACTTAATAATAACTGCAGTATTGAAAATCATATTATAACATTTGACATTTCATAATAATGAATTAGTTTAATACAATGCATGATACATATTATTGTGATTTAGTTAATAACATTCAAAACATTTTCCTTGAACCTGAATAATTTATTTTTATTATTCACCCGGGACGTTATTACAGTAAGATTAGGGTTTATTATATAAATTGTTCTAGCAAAACTTTCACTTTTCACTGTTTTCTTCCTGTGTGCTAAAAACTAAGTGTCTGCAAATGAATAAAGTTAAACAATTTTGAGCGAAATTTGACAGAGAGAATTGTGAAAAACTGAATTGTGAAATATATTTCACTCAAGTGCAAATATAAATAAATTGTAATAAAATAATTTATTTTATTTACATTGAAACTACACCACGGTTTTCAAAAATAACTATCAAAGCAGTTAATTTAATAATAAAAGAAAAAAATTGATTACGAGCCCTTTGAAATACACATTGCAAACGAATTTACGATAATTTTTTACTTTGATTTAATTAAAATGTTTGATTAAACGTTAAAAATTATATTCGTTTTAATAATGCCGTTCGTTAATGAAAATTGTACTTTTTTTTACTTATTTATTTTTGCTGTTTGTTCTTAATGAACGAAATAAAAACAATATTAATTATTTATAAGCGGGAAAAAAACCAGCTCGATACAGACTTTTCGAATGAATTTGAAACATTAGTCAGGTAAAATACTTTAATAAATGCAATAATTTTAACAAAATTAACAAAAACAAAAAATGTAGAGATATATCCAATCAACTATATTTATATATATATATATATATATATATATATAATGTTTCATTGCAAAATATAATGATTTAAAATACAATATGGTCTGCAAAACGATATCGCAAATATTTTGCTTCCTTCGTTGACTCTGGTAAAATACAGTGTTATTATTGTTTTAAATTTAAATACAGAAATGTAGTCGCTTTGAAAAATTTACTTCGAATGGAATTCGATTTGCACATTTTACATATAACAGGTGCTTTCAACATTTTACAGATTCGCAAATAAAATTGTTATGCCAGTAATGATTTTCGTAATATTATAATCAATTGCCATTTGATTGTAATATTTATTATTATTATTATTAATATTTCAGGTCTCAATAATGCTTAAAAAGTAGATCAAGTAATAAATAAAAATAAGCATTCAGAGTACGTCTTACTCTGTCTATTCAAATCACATTGCGTAGAACTTTTGTAAAAATTGAACAGAGTTTAAACATCAGCTATTACCGGAATTGAGAAGAGAGAAATATTTTTTTGTAAAATATTGTTTAACGCAGAAACCATGGCTATAAAAAAAAGTATACACGAAACGCTGTAATTACAGTCAATTAAGTTAACTTAATATATATTATTATATCGATGTGTTCATACTGTAGACCAACACTGATGAGGTGAAATAACTGAACTAAGTATAAAGTCTGTGAATGTATAGAGTATCTAAGTACAGAGTCTAAAAACATTAAACTCGTTATTAATAACCGTAAAACGAAAATTATATATTTAATATAAATATAATAATCTGCGAACGTGTTTACTAAAATTATCATTCCATACATAATAATATAACCGACATAAATTTTGTTTCTAAAAAAAAATAAATACTGGTAGTATTGCAAAATATTGTAATAAACAATTCTCTTACAGTTTCTCTGTTATATATGTTAATGTATATTAAATTTATGAATTTTTTTTCTTATAAAAAAAATCATAACAAGATCTACTCGTAAATGTCAAAATTATTCGCATTGAACTTCGCTCAGTGTTTTAAATTTTAGTACGTTATATGTTATTCTTATATTCGTTTTCGTTTAATCTCTCGATTGAAGCATTTTCTAAAAAAATCTTTTCAATTTGCGTTGTCGAATTAGTAAATATATGTTATACATATGATATAATGATATAACATACCTTTGGTTTAAAATAACGGAATTGCATGAACGTACATATAGTTGTAAGTACATCATATATTATGCGATTATAATAATTTCGCAAAGTTGAACACTTAAATATTCAAACATTTGAATTAAATAATCGCTGTGAATATTGTTTGTTGCCGTTCACAACGCTATTATTTTCAATTTTCTCGTGTCCGACAAACGTTTTTCAAAAAGAGGAAATGAAACGATATTAAAAAATAAACTGACGACGGAAACGTTACTGAAAGATTAACGTTTTTATTATATATATACGCGAACAACAGATTTTTAATTTTTTTCAATTTTTTTTTGTCGTGTTACACTTACAATTCAGCATTTAGAACGAACATTTTCTATTTAAAACATATTGCAACGTCTCATCCGAGTGATAAAACAAGAATTACGTATTCAATTCTCGACAATATTGGTAGGCATATTGTTTTTTTAAGCGTCTTTTTTTTATTTTTCTCAACGAAAAGTTGGTCAGAGATTCATTTTTACACTTTTATGTTTTTAACATTATAATCGCACAAAAAAAAGTTAAAATAGATTCTTGAATAAAAATGTTTTATACGCTCAATCGTCTAAATCGGTGCTAAAATTTTATAGATTTGACGTTTTATAATTTAAGTTAATTTAACCTATAATCATGTCTAAACCATGATTGTGCTATAAGGTGTGCAGCTCAACTTTTGTTCAATTGTTTTTTATACCGGTGTTGGAAATAATGGGTATGTATATTAAAAGGAATGAATGTAAATTAAAACAAGAAAAATAAGATTTTCAGTTGGGATGTGGAGTAGAAGCTCGATGAGTTTACGATATACGTTTCAATCTTACGGAACCGTACATTTTTTATATATATATATATACATTTTTTTATTTATATTTATATAATTCTCTCGCGTCATTAATTTTTTTTCCAATTCAAACACCGTTCGTTTAGTCATATTTAATATTATAAATATATTATTCGATGCATATATTATATTTAACTACGTTTCGTATTTATTACTGTACAAATACGCATTCGCGATTTTTATAATGCCGCAACAGGGAATGAAAATATCGCGTATTATGCGTTAATAAACGTAACGTTCTTCTCAATATATCGACGTATATAGCAGCGGTATGTGTCGGTAAATCTTGTTATTACGGGACTCACAAAAGTTTTATGCTATATAATATATATAATACATTCACAACGTGAAAAAACATATTATATCTCAATTCAATAAGTCTTTCTTCTCATTACACAATGGCTCGTTGTTGTGTTTCGAATAACTCTTATTTCCACGCCAATACTCACGGCATAATAATCGCTACAAAACCACGGTATACGCATATTCTAAAAAAATCCGAGACATTGTTCAATATATTTTTGTAGTAGTAGTCATCGTCGAGATTATCTATCATACGCTATAATATAGTGTTGGTAAATGTATAAAAAAAACATTTATACAAAGGTGATCAACTGGGTCAAATACTCGAACCCCATCACGCGATGATATTTAGACGAATTTTGTAGGAAAATTAATTAATTTTTTTTTAGTAGGAACTTTAGAAATATTTATGTCGTTATTCAACATAGATATTATTCACTACTCATATGAATATACACATCAGGTTTATAAAAAAAATTATGTATTTATATGAAATAATAATATTCCAAAAAAAAAAAAAAAGAATACCGATTAAATATATATGTTTATATTTATAACATTTAATTTTAAAATAGGAAATTGTATATCAAACAATATTACAACATTACGAATCATTTGGAGTGAAAAAGATTAAATATTAACATTCGGGCATTAAAAGTATTAATACTAAAGTTATCAGCCGATCATTTATAATTCTTGAATAATTATTTTGTAATATATTATATTATAAATAAATTCCGTTATTAATTTTTTTTTTTTTTTTTGCTTTTATTCGTTTAAAAATGTCAATTAATATTGTAAAACGTTCAAAACCCTAAGAATATGCTCTAAAATTTTTCCAAATCCTACAAATGCAAAAACGACAAAATATGCAAAAAATATACAAATAAAATTGTATATATTGAACACATTTAGGTCACAGAACACATTTAAAATAAATATTATTCAAAAAATCAATTGCGTTAAGTGATATACGACGGTTGGTTTTCACGCGAAAATTCTAAAAATTTTATCGAAATCATTTAGCCTATAAGACAATTATTTAGCATTATTTATTTATATATCAAATGATTTATATTTCAAGGTATATATTTTTATTTAAAAACGTTGATCAATATTACGTGCAATTAAAAATTCTTCTGCATCCTTCTAGTTGTCGAAATTGTTTAAGATCGAAATCCATTGCAGAATTATGTGTACATAATACTATAATAATGCAACCAATAATTGTATATGGATTTTGAAAAAAAAGTTTGTATAATAATATATTAAATTGGTCATTGGATACACTGTGGACAGTTTTAGTAATCATTTGTGCTACGCTGACGCATGCGCCACTGTATTGTAAGTTTATCGGAATTTATTGTCCGTCGTAAAAATTAAATACGAAAACTACAGCTAGAATTTTTTAAATTTACGCTGTGTTCAAGTATAGATTTTTGAAATATTCTGTAGTGAGTGCGGCTGTTGTGTAGTCGTAGAGAAACAAAAATTGGTCGCTCCATTTCGCGATTTATTATCATTTCTTAGTGGCGCGGGAAATATAAACGCACGTACAATTTACTTCACGACGCGATCACGTGGCGGATTCTTATATTTGTTTCCACTTACTTTAGCGAAACAATCGGAAAAAAAGTTCGAATAACTATATTATATAATTATAGAACACGCCGTTTGGGGTTTTGCGAAATCTGAAAATATGTTTTTCGTTCCAAATGTAATAATTAAAATCGTTATTTCGCCCAATCGTATACAACAGCGATTCCTAACTAGCATATATTTTCATTTAAACGAAAAAGATAAAAACGACAAGGAAAACATTAAAATTTACTGATCCCATCGATGAATAATTCACGAGAACCGTGCATAAATAACCGGTATTAAGTCTTCTGACTAATTAAGTTATTACTGAAGTACTGCTCAGCGTATATACACTTTTCGTTTCTTTTTTTTCATTTTATTTAATATGCTAATTTTCCAAAACTTCTCCGAGTAAAACTTATTATTATTATTTTTTTTTAATTATCGTTCCGAAGTTGTTTACCGTTCTTTTTTTCGACTCGAATAAATGATTAACAGAGCATTCGGATGCGTCACATCGAAATCCCGTAAAGCGATATTACTCGCCAAATTAATATAAAAATTATATCATTTTTTCATCTTTCATTCTATAGTTCGCTAACGTCCGCGTATTTGGGTCTTGTGTGTTTCGCGTAAACCGTCGTCACCATATTGTACTATATGCAGCGGTCATGTACGCTGAGTTTTCGCGTTGCGTTTGAATTTATGCGGTCGCGTTCTCGGATATTATCCAATCATGCAGCGTGGTGTTAAAAAACGGTTAAAATCCAAAGGGTTTGCGGGCACACATTTAACTTGTACTCGATAATAAAACAAAAGTTTTGTATCGAAACGAATTTATTGTCTGGTTTTCGCACTTGAATGCACATAAATAAACATCGTTCCGCACTATCGGCACGCAAAGCGTTTAGAAGTACGTCTTTTAAGAATCTAAAAAAAAAATATATATATATATAAATATTTTAAAGTATTCATACATAATATAAATATACAAATTTTCTAGTCCATTTAAAAATAAATATATTTATTATATTTGTACTTTAAACAAGTATACGGTACATAAACTTGTTAACGTTTAGAATGAATGACGCATTAAATTTTTATATAATATACGATCATAGATTATATAATTAATTTAACGTTTTAAGAAAAACAATTTTCTCAAATAGATGATTAGACGCTAATTTACTATTATCACCTGCACATTCGCCCGGAATCACTTTACACGTCTTTATAATGTATTCTCCGTTGTTATATAGAAATATAATTAAATTATTTGTATATATTTATTTATGTTCGCGAAAATTGTATCTAATAAAGCAGTGTAATTTTCATTGATATAACATTATATTTTTCAATTACTCTCGTTCAAAATCGAACAAGAATAAGACGCACAATCACGTTATTATGTGTTATAATATGCCTAACAATATCGATCACCTCTTTCTACATTGAATTTTTTTTTTTTTTGATTTTTTAGAAATTTATTGTTTTGAAAATCAACGTTAGAACAACGTTAACCTATGCCCATCCACTGCAGTACACCCGTTGGAATAACGACGAATTTTCTCTGTTTTTCGCCCGTCTTATAATAATATATTATACCGACGGAATGTGTGTATACAGAGCAGCCGAGTTGCGCGCATGAGGAGGCATTAGAATAAAAGCTTTTCTGAGTATTTGTTTCGGGAATTGAACTTTTAAAACGTAAATAACGACGGCGGTAAACATTATGGGCGGTCGGGAACTATATAAAATATATAAACGTGTAGGTATTATGTATAATGCATATATACTATATAAATTATATTATATAGTGTCTATATAAAACGGCGTTATTCTGTGTATAGTCACGTGAAATATACATGCGACGAGGCTTGTTTATATGTATATACACACGAAGGCGGTAGGTGATTTCTGATCGGTTTGAATCGACGAGCTCTTTCGATGTGACACGTCCTGAAGTCTCGGTGGCTCGTTTAAACGCTCCAAATTTTAAAATCGCCATGTAAGTCGGTGGATTTGCGTAAATCGTTTACGTTATAGCTGATACCGTATTATTCCGATATTCTAGTATCAGTTATTTTCCGAAATCCGTAGCGCAAAAATTATATTTAATTGAACGAAAATTGGGAAATAATGTTTTACGTACCGCGCAAAGTTTGTATCATTAAAACTTAAATCGGAACGTAATTACAAACGGCAAATGACGTGTGTATATCGAGGAGGAATTAAAAGTAATTACCGAAAATCCGTATACAATTCGCGCACGGACGTATTTTAATAAGTTAAAAATATGAAGTATATAAGTACGTGCTTGTATATATATATAATATAAGTATTAGCGAGACGAGTTTAAACAGTTATCCGTCGATATTCTGTATAATATAATTACGGTTATTCGACGTTTGTTACATTTTTTTTTTTGTCTTAATCTCATTTTAGTTGTGCGAGTAATGCGAGTAAAAAAATATAAATTTCAGCTGTATCATAATAAACACTTTTACGCACACACACACACACACACATATATGTATATCAAAAGGAGGAAATCGAATATGCATATATATATATATATTATAGTAATAAATCCGGTAATAATTTTTTTTTTTTTTTACAAAGCGGATTATTATTTGTAATTAATTACTCGTATTTTATTACAAAAAAAAAAAAAAATCGTTTAAATTTTCTTTTTTTATCTTTTATTTTTTTATAATAACCACGCTTATCGGTTTATATACTTTGGATATTATTATTATTAATTAAGTCTTCACAATTAATTACACGAAAATCTTTACCAACAATATATATATATATATAAGTAAATAATATAATTTATTAATTAATTAATAACAATATTATTGATAATAATATTTCGTGTATGAAAATAAACCACATTAATGACGATTATATAAATATATATATATATATATATATATATATATATATATATATATATATATATATTATATATACATAATATAAATGCAAAGTATAGATGAAATCGTGGGAAGTATAAATTATATGAACGCGACGTGTAAATTATTATAAGCGATGAATTATCGAAAAATTGGGAGAGAGAGAGAGAGAGAGAGAGTGAGAGAGAGAAAGAAAGAATGAATAATGTGTTATAGAATATATTATAATACGTAGTATAGTTTGATGAAAAGACGGGGTGAAAATTAATCGAGATTAATATAACATGTGATATATAATTACGAAACGAATTAATTATATAAGATCGAATGATTTCTATTATAAATCGGTTTCCGTTAGACGTAAGTATCGCCCGTGAGTATATTTAATTCGCGCTCCTTTTACCAAAACGTGACGGGACAACGCATTTAAATCAATCGATACGCATTTTTAATATTTTAGCATACACAATATAATATAATAATATAACAATATAATATACAATATAACAATATAATAATACGCGTTATATTATATAATGCTTAACGGTAATGTCGCGTTTTAACGACTGAGAAAATGCTTTACAATTTGACGTGTCTTACGCGCGTATTATATATTGTTTACTCGCGCGATAAAATACCAAAAAAATAAAAAATAAAAATATATTTAACACGGGAAAAAAAACAATTTTTTTTTCCTAATGTAGGTATTCGTTATAAAATCTATAAAAACGCTACGTTTTTCACTCAAGTCGTAGACAATACAAATCATGTGTTCTCCGCGTAACATATACGCGCATTACGACAATCCATTAAATACAGATTTTAACGAAGACGATATATAATACTATATTTAACATAATCATTTCTTTTTAAATAAATACCATTGTACTCGTATCAAATTAGATCATAGGCAAGTATTGAAAAATATTTAAAAACGTATGTAATAAATATGAAAAAATATCGCGAAAAAAATAAACGGAAATTTCCGCGTTCATGGCGCCGGTCCACGTGTTTTTATTTTTTATTTTTATTACAAGCATTTTATTTAAATTCGATTTCGGTCTGCACGGATAAATCTATGTAGTTTTAATTGTATACAATTAGTATTAATGACAGAAGAGTATTGGCCATGGACACGAGATTTAAATAATTAGGGCAATTTGATTTATAACAAAAAAATTTTCTAAATTAATCAAATTCTAAGGAATATTGACGTCTCGAAAAATTAAAAATCAAATCTTTTATACATAAAATGCTTATAAGTATCGCGAAGCTCAGTTTTTGCACGAGTATTACGCTATAATGTACATAGAGAAGCAAGCCGATTAGGCAGACGCCACAATTAGCAAAGAAGAAGAGATGCCAGAGAATAGCCGTGGGTCGTAGGAGAAGTCGACAAAGCTACCAATCTAACATGGACAACAGTTTTAGCTTTATAAACATCCGAACCTAAGCGCCCGAGGCATTTACTTATAGTTACATACAAGTGACTTATTATAGAGAAAAAAATTATTTCCTACTGTTTCAGTTCAATAAATAAAAACTTGTTAAAAAAATATTTTTTTTATTATTTATTTTATTTTTTAGATATACTTCGGTTATTTAGTAAAGAATAAATTCGTTTCTTATTATATGCATATTATGTCTTATATATGTATCGATATAATAAATCGCGCGTCTTAGTTGAAAATGACAGTGTAGAAACAAAGTAGGTACTTATATACATATATAGGCTTTAAATATTGAAAAAACTACGTGTGACGTAACCGCGAGACAAGAATTTTTCAAATTAAAAAAAATAAAAAAATAGAGTTATCCGTGTTCTTTTGAATACACGCGTATATGCGACGGAAAATGATCAGTGTCAGATTATTTGGAGTCTGCATTATGCATACCTTTATATGTAATAGGACGAATTTTGTATTTCGCGAGATAACTGCAAAGTAAATAATATATAAATCTTTCCGACGAGATAGTGTGTTTCGCAGAACAGAAAATACACGTGACGTTTAAGTAAAATATAGAGGTGCATCGGATAAGACAAAAAGAAAAAGGAAGAAATATTTTTAAAAACGTGTCGCGCGTGTACGATATTGTAGATTTCTGTTTTTTTTTTTTTTTTTTGTAGACTTAAACCGTGTGACAGAAAGATAATTCGTAACTATAAAAACACTTGTGTTCTTAGTGTATTTTAATGTGTAAATTCTTCGATATAATGCCGATATTCGTTTAAACGAAAAAAAATTAAAGCCAGTAGCAACGAATGAATTACATAAACGATTTTTTAGATTCAAGACGTTTTACTTTGCACGAAAATGGGGTACGAATTTTAGAGCTGTTCCGATTTCTATTTTGTAAAAAAATCTTAAAATTCTCTAATACGCCTCTCGTAGCGGAAAACAATTTAAAATTCGCCCCGTAGATGTGATGCCACAATTAAATTATTTGACACATGTGATTTACTGATGTCGGAAATTTGTAATTCGAAAAGCCGACTTAGCGTTAATACGAGTATTATAGAACGGGATTCGACGAGTATAATTTCTATTGTTGTCCGGAAAATTAAAATAACAAATAAACGATGTAAAAAGAGAAAAAAATCTGTTATAATAATAGAAATGTTTTGTACATTTAAAGACTTTTAAATTTACACATTTTTAAATTACAAAAGAAAATACAATATAAAAAAAGAAATTATACCATGCAATTTAATGCGATAAACGGCATTTTTAACGGGTTTTTGGAAATTGGGAACTCGTGGAGAACAGCTTATATGCAATAAGGTGAGAATCTCGTTATTTATTTCGATACTTATGTTTTTTAAAAAAAATTAATTTTTGAAAATGACGTTTGACGAACCTATGTCGAACCAAACATCGTTGATCTCCAGATTTTTACAGTCGGAATACTTGTCCAAAATTTCTTCAGTTAATGCATTTCTGTAAGCTTTCAGGCAAACACCTTCCCGTAGGTCGATTATTTTCCTATTTGAAGTTTTGTTTTCGAAAGTTTAAACGATTTTTCAGTTGCATCTGCCCATCATTCTCCCTCCGGAAGAACATCGTAAGGAGTTTTTAAAAATTGCAATATAATTTTCCTATTTCTGAGAAATATTTGAATCCCGTTTCGAATTCCTTTACAAGGCCTGATACAAAACTGAAATATATTTCGGTATCTTCAGTATTTCGAAATAATTTTTAATAATATTTTATGGTGTTTTGACGGTCCAGTTTTTTACCTTCTGCGGTCCGACAGTTGTCGACCCGTTCTCTAGAAAGTATATAACCGACCGTTATGGAAATAAAAAATCAGATCAACTCAAGTCTCGCGATCTTGCCAAAGCAAAAGCGTTTGCAAACATATATTCTTTTTGCATTTTACCACTTTAGAACCATATCTTCTTAATACAACGTATCGTGTATCGTACATTATAGTGTCACGTGCTGAGCATACTATTCGTGTCGATACGAAACGTAATATATTTCATGAATTATATAAAAAATTTTGTTTCACAAAACCTACACCACAACGGCAATGGCATGCATACAGATTAGTTGTGTCGAATGATATCAGCATCAGCGTCAGAGTGGCACTTTCTTCCCCTCTCTTTCTCACTCTCTCTCTCTTTCCCTCTTCGCCAACGAACGAATACGTGTCGTATTATATACACTCTAACCGAGAGCACATACCAGAAAATCCGTATTTTATATATTTTTGATGAAGTTTATTGTGTGGTTTTTTATTCCTTTAAATGTAAATATTTTTTGAAACTACAAAATAATATATATATATACGTGAGCGGATAATATGAGAAGTTGCAATTGCCCTCTTCTACTTTTCGAGTAACAAATTTAAAACAATGTAAACTAAGTAGTTAATTGGAACGTTTTTGTTCTCCATAACATATCTGTGTGAAAACCAGCAATTTTTTACATTCAGTACCAGACTTTCTTTTTTAAATATCGTTTTGTAATTTCGTGGTAAATTCAAATAGAAATATTTTGAAAAAAGAAACTTATTGTTAACATTAAAATTTATGAACAAATAGATATTGTTTGTATGACAATATCAAACCTATATTGTTTTTCATACCAGCTAGGTTATAATAATATATACGAATATAGAGTTTATTATTTATTTAGTATCATTATTTCAAATTTCATAAAAATATATACGAATATACATTTTATTACACAATATAAATTTGGAATTTTTTTTTTTTTTAATATATAATAAAGTGGAAAAATAAAATTATAAAGTATAATAGGTATATTCAAAGAAAAAAAAACTTAAACGTAGACATTAAGCGGTTAGATCTTCTTGAAAATTGAATTCACTGATAAAGAAAATTGGATTTTAAATGATATTAAAAAAAAAATACCTACTGACTTAATGTAAAGTATTATGATTATGGTTAAGTAGATAAAGATTATAATATTTTTGTTCATAACACTATAGTTATATTTTACAAAAGCCTAATTATATATTACATAAAATAAAATTAACAAATTGACTGCTTTGCACATCATATTGGGTACACAGATGTGTTCCACATGGTACCTGATATCATTTTCCTTTCCATGTCGTCACGATTTTTTTTTTTGTATTAATAAATAACGTGGGTTTATTTTTTTAATATAAAAAAAAACACTAAAACCAAAATCTCCAGTGTTACAAATTGATTAATATTCGACTGCCCATCCCTTATTCAATGCAATCGATAAAATAGCGGTCTGTGAATAGTGAATTTAAAATTACGAAACGGTTGAACACCAATAGATACATGACGTTTGCAATAACCTGTGGATACAACTTACTGTTGGGAGGAAAGACTATTAAATTAATCTTGACATTCAATTTGTAAATTACGCTCAAAAAACTGTACTGATGTAATCGAAAACCGTTTCAACGTATTCCAACAAATAGATTCGTTTTGTAACAAATATCGAGACCATTCGAGCATTCTATTTGTACACGAAGAGATATTCATAAAGAAAAAATAAAATCGCATTATTGTAAAACATTCGTCGCATTACTATCACATGAACAAATATACAAATTTAAAACTTATAGCATTAAAATTTAAAACATTAAAATACGATGCAAATAGTTTCAGAGTCGCTGGAAAACACCGTCAATTGATGTTATTATATAAAAATATGTATAAAAATTCATATTCTTATACGGAGGGCCAAACAATCATATACGGACGGTCACGTGGTCTCATACTGCTGTTTGCTCCAAAATTTAGAAATATATCGGATCGGACAACCATATTTTTTGTATATTAGTTCTTGTGTTTTAAGTATAGTGTCACGATATTTCAGCATGTTCATGAATATGGCCGCTCTAACTTGAACGGTTGATATTAAATTTGATAATTAATTTGTACGTCATTTGTAAGCCCAAAACCAGAATTTGTAAATCATCCTTTCTTAAAATATCCCTAATAGTACGTATCACGGCTACGTTTATCATTTCCGCGTGTTGATATATAACATTATTAATATCGTTTTAAATATTTTATTCTCGAAAAATTTGTGTACTTGTTTGAATATAATTATAAGATTATAATTTGACATATATACGAGCATAAATGTGGTTATTAGGAGGTATATTATATCTCGCTCAAATTTACATTCAGTATACTTAAAAATTGATTGCCTATTTAAACCTAAGTTTTTTAGCAGAATTCAAATTAAATATTTTCATGTCATTTTAAAATATATGAGATTCTTTAGCGTTTATTGTATTGGATCATCAGGTCTGTAGAGTATTTTTTTATGGATTTTATATATATATATATTTTTTTTTTGTGATTTATGCTAATAACTTTATGATAGTTGATTACAATTTTAGCTTAACGATATATGAACGTGATTTCTCGAGTAAGTGCCAGGTTATAAATCGGATTCGGTATGAAATAATTAATATTTTTTTTTGCTTTATCAGGGATTCAGTGATTGGTTTCTACATAAAGTATAGAAAAATTATCTTGTAACTATACTTTAAAAACGGGCAAATTTTAGACAAATATATTTTTGAAAAGTAAATATAATGGCAAATTTTCAATATTATAATAATATATTGAATATTGTATAAGAATTATATATATAGAAGATTGAATTCGTCAAATGTAGTAAAGCAGAAAAAGTGGTGGTGCAGAAGACGTGTTTTGTGGGTATACAAGTTATCCACAATTTTTGCATCGCCGGAAAATGAGGGCTAATTGCGCTTATGTATGTAATATATGTAATTTGCGTGTATTCAAAAAAACTTTACTCGTAAATTCGTTTTATGAGCCTATACATTAAATTTGAACAACGCATAAAATTTATTATTTAATATAAACACGTTCTTCTTCCACTCGCATTTTCTTCTTTTTTAAAGATCTTCGGAATTCGCCCTCAGTTCTGCAAAGTATATATATATATATAGTATAATAATGTTTATTGATATTACATAAACTTTAAGTATATTTTTCAATTATACCATGTAAAACATTTCGCTAAATCGCGAACTAACTATCACGTGCGAATTTCGTAAAACTTTTCGTACGCGTTTCTTTCGCTTCTCGGGAGTACTTCCTCATCGCGTGCATCCACAACACGCTATACGTTCTACGTGGTCAAATAATATACTACTTTGTAGAAAATCAGAAAGCGGTGGATTCATGACGGAGAAATATTAATAAAATCAAAATTAAATCGTGGACGTGTCTGAAAATATTTGCCATGTTAATTATACATTATACCAGCTACGACGCGTGGCTGACAACATATTTATTTGCATTTCATTTGAGATTAGCGCTTATTCGAAACGAATTTCACTCGGTTAAAGAAAATTTTATATACGAATCGGTAATTATAAATGTAAAAATAAAATGTTTATTTTTACTATTTCGTTTAAATTCGTATTGAGAATTTGTAACACTCCAACACAACCGAATATCATCACACCTTAAAAAGAACTATTCCAAACTTTTTTTTAACGCATTCCACGCCCGAAAACGTTGGTGTGTGTATATATTCCTTTTTTAAACAATTTTTGAACACATTATACGAGGTACGTCCAGGGAATAAACTTGTTTTGACATATCGTATTTATCGATGATCGATGTGTAGGGACGGTAGAGAGAGAGTCATTTTACAATTTTTTAGCGATTTTCATTGGCCTTTTCGCCTACCAGATCTATTAGTATGTGACTTTTTCTATGATAAATACCTCAAATCACAGGTTTATAAAAGAAAGTCGTGAACATTAGAGACTGTAATTCGTGATAACTTCGAAGAAATCGATTAACTACCGTTTAGAAACCTACCGATTTGCTAAACCGAGTAGACACTATAATATCAGGGAGAGACTTCAAATTTGTATCCGTGAAAATGATCAAACCTCATTGATGTTGTCATTCACACATTATTCATGTATTTTTTTTAAATGACGTGTAATAATGTGGCTTTCGATATAAATGAAAAATTGTCCTTCAAAAATTAACGGGTTTATTTCAAATATGGTCTATTCACACATCGCCATCTGTATATTAAAATGTTCTACTCCGAAATGTGTTATGAACGAAACAGTGTACATTATCTAGCGGTTAAAACCACAACTAGTCGTGTTGGATGAATGATGTATAGAATCAAACGTAAGTACTCTGCGCGCTCCTATCTCGCTGGACTACGTTTGAATAGAAGTTTTTAACATTATCGAATGATTATTTTTAGAGTTTGATTTTTACATATAATTTAATCTATACAATAAGAAAATTATCGATCGTATAGTTTTATATATTCAATGTTTTTGCACTGTATGTGAGGTAAATCCGTTTTTTTTTGCTATTGCCTCGTATACAATATTAAATAATAACACACACATGTGATTTAAATAAAGCATTTCTTTGGCTCATTTGACTTGGAAAACCCATGAGTATAGTGGTAGTAAAATGATTTTGTCATTGGGATCAGGGGGGGGGGAATGAAGCTGATTATTCAACACGAACTTTGAATTATTGAAATCTTAAGTCATAATTTGAGGATATATATTTTTATTATTAATAATTAATACACAATAACAAAAAGATCATGAAGGATCTATCTCCCCCCTCCCCCGTTTAACTGCCACTGAACGAGTAAGTACTTCAAATAAATATGAAACACTTTACAAGGAATAGGAAATTTATAGTTTTCAAAACGTATAGCGCGACGCGGCCAAAAGTACAATAATTTATCGTAGTATAATTTATATATTTATTTATAGTAAAATGTACAAAACAAAAAATACATTTATAATAATAATAATAACTGGCAAAAACGACGCGAATCAGGAACAGACGAATACACGTGAATATTGTCTTTCTTGCAGTGCACGTGTGCACGAGTATACTCATTCAAGTATACAATTTTTATATTATACATGTTTAACAATAATAATATTACTTCTATTATATCATAAAACGATCGTCGAAACAATGTGATAATAATACGTTAACACATTACATTTTGGTGTTCCATACGGCGTAATAATAATCGTCAAATTTCGTGGCACAAACGCGCGAAATAAATATTTATTTCCGCCCGTGAAATAATTTAAAACAATTTTGGTCACATACAGTTTGCGGGAAATTTTCTTCTATAGCGTATGTTGTATATTTTCCAAAATGAAATTTACGAAATATTATGTAAATACAGTGTATAAATAATTTAAAAATATTCTATTCGAAAGAATTTGGCAATTAAGTGTCAAATTTTGTGTCTTCTATATACTCGTATATATATACAAGTATATTATAAATTTGATTATAAATGACTATTACTCTTCTTTTTATTTTTAATACACAAAACAAAATATTATTTGAAATAAAATTTACGAAATATCTTGTACACCGTAATACATAAATAATGTAATTTTAAAAACATTCTGAATTCGAGACAACGGCATTATAGGCAAATGTTGGTTTTTCTTTAAACGTGCATTTTAAGTCTGATTCGAAACGATTATTATAATAACTACTTCTCTGTATTTTTTTTCCTTAAAAAAAAAAAAAAAACTGAATTATCGTTTAAACGCATTCGAAAATATACGTCAGAAAAAAAATTGTAATTATAATATTGTACGTATTATTTGTGATAAAAATTTGAAAATTAATGAAACGACTTTGTAGCAGTAATGTGTTTTTTTTTCTGTGCATGTGTAATTTGTTCACAATCGTAATTTATAGTAAATTACATATCTGTATTATTTTCATGTACGAGTCAGAAATAATTTGGTTTTGTATTGGCACACAGCTATTACTGCACAATATTATATTCTTTCGAATGTGTAAAAATCTATTATTTTTATTGTATTATTTTAAGCGGGGAAATAGAAAATATATTTTTGTTTCGTACACAACGAAAACACACGCGTTGCATAAGTACATTTTGGATCAAACGGTCTATAGCCAAAATCGTAATTGCGTATTTGGCGCATTGCCTTTACCGCTTTTACATAATCGCGTATACATGTGAGCAACAAGTGCTTAATAACTGCGACGACATGGACACGCCGTTCTTAAATAATTATTTCAAATATTGTAATATTTATTAATACTCATTCATTTTCAACGAACACATTATACACGTTTGACTTATACGTACAGAGAAACGAAATAATTTTATTATTATTTTTATTATTAATCATAATCATTATTGTATATATACACACACGATTATATTATATCTATTTACGTATTTATTTATTTATTTTTTCGTTTTAATATCGTCATTCCTTGTACTAAAACACAGCCTTTTTAGTTACTTTGCTATATATATATATATTTTACACATTAATATCATAATATATAGTATTGTCTTGGCTCGAACTTTTTTATTATGTAATTATTATCTACAGGTAACGATTTACACATAATTTTATTCGGCACCGTCCGATCAATCGATCGAACAAAATAATATACATACACACACACATATATATATATATATATATATATAAACAATAATTATTTTCTATAATATTATTAGTGTATGTTATAATATGGACTTGATGCGCGTTCGCGAATTATTCATAACCTAAATCGTTTAATTGGACTATTTTAATACGTAAACACATAGACGAGTAAAATGTTTATACGCATTTTAAATACATTTTTTTTACATTTTTTTCGTACCGTTTAAATCGTATTTTATTAGTTTCTGTTTTAAACGATTACTTTCTTTTTTAACTTATAAAAAAATTATTGTCAATTATATTTTTTATAAACTCCTCGCAAATATACTGTGAAAATCCTTTATATTTGTTCGTTTTTGTAATATACGTAAATCAGTTACTATTATATTATCGATAAAATATAATTATTTTATACTAATTTTTTTCCTGAAGTAAATACCAAATTATTGATATTATATATATATATATATTTACAATATTAACCGAATATATAATGTTTTAAAAAAATTTTAATTTATAATTGTCAAAATGGTATGGTAATTGTGTGGAAATGTTTTTATTTCGCATTTACTAATATACAAATAATTTATTCGGTTTTGCCCGTTTTGCACATCCTTATATGTACACATTAAGAACATTATAATAATAACAAAATATGTCTGTGTGCTATAAATAAACAACACTGGCTCACGTATAATTATTATCGAATGTGAAAATGAAAATGAAAAAAATTAAAAAAATCAAAAAATTCAACATAAAGAAATAAAAAAAAATGTTAAATTATTATACACAATACATATAAATAACTAAAGTATAAAAACCTATACGACGTATAGTTTATGTATTCGACTTATTAGTTAATTTTTTTTATAAGAGAAAATATTTAAATAATTATTATTATTATTATTTTTATTATTATTATTATTATTATTATTATTATTATTATTATTATTATTATTATTATTATTATTATTATAGTAATATATGTATGTGTATATATGTATATATGTGTGTAAATTTGTATGTAAAACGATCATACTATATAACATTTTATAAACGGGTAATATCATAAATGAATCCTTAAAATAAAATATTTAAAATCCAACTTTATGTTTGCTGTACACGTACTCAAAATATACTTTATACAACACTGTAATTGTAAATGCGTATACGTATGTATATATATATATATACGTATATAACCTAACCTACGTATATATATATATATATTTATATTATAAATATTAAAAAAAAATTCACGCTGTTTTAAACGTGTGTATTGACTATAATTGTTTGTTCCGTAATTATTAAGAAGGAAATAAAATGAATAAATATTATAGAGTTTAAAATTGTACTTAAAGGATATTATCACGTTTTAAGAATATTATTCGTAGGTCTAGTAATAAAACACGGTTCTGTAGGCACTTTCCACATTTCAATTTTTGAAAATTGTTTGTGAGATGGATCTTTGCTTTTTAGCGTGATGTGATACAATATCACTGCGACGTGTTTCAAGTATATTATGCGTTTATAATTTAGTAAATGACCGTATTCAAAACTATGCCGTTATGTACGAGAAAAAGTAAGAATGAAAACAACGTATTTTTTTAACTTTACAAATAAAACAATTACAAAAACTTAACGAAGTGTATTCTTTTGGCTACTATTTTTTTATACATTATATTATTATTAATAAAATATGAGTGGGAAAACGCAGAAGCATTTAATGTTGTTATTAAACTTATATCGTCAACCCATAAACGTGTATTTGCAAATATTAAAAAAACAACTATCAATTATCGGAAATACTAAAAACAGTTTGGAGGACAACGAGTTATTTTGTTCTTAAAAATATTTAACGACCGAGAAAAAAAATCATTTAATTTTCTTAATCGTTGATATGCGATTGTTCGGAAATGATTGAACCTATTAAGTATTTATAATACAATAATGATTTTTGAAAAAATAAAAAAAAATAAAAGCGCAATAAGAACTTTGTACATAAGACTCACGTGTTTAAACAGTTTACGACATAACAGCATATTCAATTCAGCATATAGCTTAATCGGTCCTTATTTCCTTCTCCTTCCATTGCGATGATCACGGTTAAAAACTCCATGTTTTCGTATAATAGATATTATATGATTACATTTTGTAGTTAATACAGGAAAATTGACTAAGTGACATTTTACTTAGAAAAAAAACGAATTTCCAAAATAAATACACAAAAAAAAAATAATAACGATTTTCAAACAAATTTTCAGAACTCCTCCTCCAACAGAGAAAAAAAAATTGACAATTATACAAATTGTGTAAATTATAATAAGAGAGTATTAATTACTTTTACTATTATTTAAAAGTTTCATATATATTTCGATAAAATAATTTAATGTTATGAAGTATGGTGTTGTACTGGATATTTTTCAATCTATCCACATAGTCTGGGTTTTTTTTCAAATTTAATATTTTAGTAAATAACAAAAAAAAATATATTTCATATAATTATTAATTGAACGTAATTGAAAACACTAAATGTCCGAGACAAAAATCGATTGTTAAACAATTTTTTTCCTTCGGTTTTTATCACTATCATAGAATACGATCGATTATTCCGTAGTCCTTCAGAAATCTCAAGAAATTCGCTCAAACACATATGATGGTCTCCAGGAATCTTGACCGATTTATTGATGAAAACGACCCGATATTTTAAAATATAATCCAATAAAAATTGCAACACTACATTGACTATTTTTTTGTAAACAAAACACTGGAATTCCAGTTAAAATCGATTTTGTTTTTTTGTAAATGATGTAAGCAATTTGACAACAGTTGTAGTTGTCTGCGATTCCGTTATATCGTCTGTGATACTTTGAGGGTAATTTTTATAATTATTATGACACTCCTAAATAGTCCGTATTCGTTGCCCGGAAATTTCGAGGTCGTAAAAATCGGAATGAAAATAGTTCCAGAAGCTTAGATATGGACAAGACGCAGACAAACTTTGACAAAACCGTATACATTATTGTGGAAATGAAGCAGTGAGACGCGTCACAATACATTTTTTTTTTTTTCAGAATACTTGTCGTTAGTTCAGAATTTCGTTTAGGAAATTTGTCGTTACTGGTGACGTTTATTATTATTTTTTTTTTTATTCTTTTTAGAGAAGGGAAAACGACTGATTTAGTAAACTATATAAACAGTTGCGTGTTATCATAACCGATCGAGGATTATGAGGGAGGCTTATATTTTAGAATCTCACTACGTTTATTCCTATAATGTCAGCGAAAAAAAAAGATATCTACTAAAGGAATTAATAATAGAACATAAGGTAAAATGTGAAATTGACGGCGGACGTTATACGTTCTCAGCCGTGCGGTGACGGCGGTTTCGAGTCGGGCGGCGTGGTCCTGCCGCTGGCCGTGGTGTTTGGCGAGTTATCCTGCCTCGGCGAATCGTCCTTGGTCCTGTCACCGTCACAGCAATCGTCGTCGTCCTCGTCATCGGTGTCTCCGCGGTGCACGCTCGTCTCGGCCGCCGACGGTATGGTGGCCAAGAACCGGACGGTCAACTTGTTCGGCGAACCGCCGCCCGCGGCGATGATAGCCTGCTGCAGCAGTTCCGCGTCGTCCAGCACGGCCGACTGGCGCGTGAGCCGCGGTTTCTGCTTGTGGTCGCCACCGCCGCCTCCGCCGCCGCCACCGCCGCCACTGCCGCTCACGCTGGACCTGGACGCCCGGGTGCTGACGCTCGTGCTGGCCGTGTTCGCGGATCCGGAGCTGTCGTTCCGGGAACTGGACAGGTTGGAGTCCTGCGACGTCTTCCGCGTGACTATCCACGAGCTGGCCCGACGCTGTTTGGGGTCCAGCAGCCGCAACGGCACGCCGCAATGGTGATGGTGATGGTGATGGTGTTGGTGGTGATTGTGGTGCCGCCACGAGTCGGACCGGGACGAGCTGTAGTTCTCGCTGGACGACATGGACGACGCGCGCTTGTGCTGCTTCTGTTGGATCTCGGCTATCTGGTACGCGTACCGGTCGCTGCGCATGTACTGTCGCCCGGAGTCGGACTCGCGCTGCAGACACGACACCATCCTGCGGAACTTGACGTTCAGCCAGTCGTAGAACGTCTGGTCCACCTTCGCGGACGACTTGACGCCGTCGTCCAACAGTTTCGTGTTGCAACTGCACGGCGGGTGCGGATAATTGTCGCGGGACGACCGGTCCACCAAGCTGTTGGTGTTGGCCGGCGTCTGACGGTTGCTGAAGTTGGAACTGTGACGGCACCGGCCGATGCCCCGGGTGACGCGCGACTCCTCAATCGCCTTGCATATCATCACGCAGTCCTTCTTAAACTGTTTGGTGAGTATCGCGTACAGGAACGGGTTGCAGCACGAGTTGAGCGGCAACACGAACACGGTGAACACCTTTGCCTGTTCCAAAGAGACCAAGTGGTAACCGGCGATAGCGGTCAGCGAGACGAACGCGATCGGCGCCCAGCACAGCAGGTCGGTGAACACCAGCAGCGCCATGCGCTTGGCTATGCGCGAGTCGTTCGAGTTCCACGCCTGCGAGCCTCGGATCGCGCAGTACATCTTCAGGTAGCAGCCCATCAGTATGAAGAACGCGACGCCGTTGACGAACATGAGGAACACCACGTACGTCAGGCTCCACGCGCTGGTGGTCGTCTCGAACGGCAGGCACGTGGCGAACTTCCGGTAATCGGACACGCCGAACAGCGGCAGCGCGGCCATCACGCCCGCGAACGTCCAACCGCACAACATTATGTACGACGCGTGTTTCAGCGACAGCCGCTTGTTCAGGTGCATGGCGTGCGTGATCGCGTAGTTCCGTTCCAGCGTGATCACCGCCAGTGTGTACACGGACAGCTCGGAACTGAGCACGGCCAGCGCGCCGGCCAGCTGACAGCCGGCCGACATCTGCCACGGGATGGCGTACACTTTGAACTCGCCCAGCGTGCCCGCGTCCACGACGGCCAATATGCCTACACGGTCAACAAATAAATGAATTAGCGATGGACATCTGAGGACGAAGATTTTTTTTGTTTAGTGGCAAAAGCGTGTTCACGCGAAACGTAAGTACTCTTCAGAGTAATTCTAAGTATATTAAAAATATGCACATATTAGAAAAAAGTAGGGAACCCCACCTTTATTTCAAACCGCATATATTTCAAAATATAAAGCAAACAAATGTTAAAATATTTTCGAGTGATTTAAAAATATTATTTAAACTGTTTGATTTTTTCTTTTTGAAATTTCATAAAAGATTCTAAGTCAGAACCATTTGGAAATCATCGGTAAAACGTCTCGTAAACTATGACTACGTAGTGTTATACATTGGACAGGACGATATAGCATTATCGATGCGGTCCACAATATTGGCGGTATTAAAAAATATATTATAAAAATATCGTAGTGCACTCGACAATTGCCAGTTGTAATTTTTTCTTTTCAATTTATTAAATATTTTAATTGACAATAATTTATTGTGCTACGACTACCATAGAATACGATTTGTAAACTCCGAAAACGTACTACAGTGAAATTATATTTTATTAGATTATAAAAATTCAATATTATATTTTATGTTCCGTTACGAGCGTGTGTGACTCTTGATATTAGGCGTATATTATATCGACGTAACGGACTTGCAGGTTTTAAGTGAATTTTTTCTTTTAAATTTCATTCGTCATCCTCTTCGTCCGTTTTCTTCGGACGACTTATACAAGGCACATAATATAATACTAAAAACGTTATTATTACAATATGTTTATATACGAGTATACCTAAATACAGGCCCATGAAGAAATCCGCGGCGGCCAAGTTGCACACGAGAAATCTAGGCACGTCTATTTTACTTCGGGCGAATATCAGCACGAAAACCACCGTGCCGTTGCCCAACATGGCCAACAGGAAGACCACCCACACTCCACATCTCAACGTCCACCAGTCGAATAGGTCTTGACACGGCAGGAACGGACCTATAGCGTGATAAATGTCGATTGATGATGCACGTAATATAATGAATAACATACTCTGTTGACGAGTAAATAGAAACCGCGGAGTATTTCTGCGATGGACGTCTATTCGAGTATATCTCGATAGAAATTTTGAATTTAGCGTCAAAGAAAAAGCACAGTTTGTCTGATGATAGTTTTAAAGAAAAAAAAAGACTACGGATTGTTCTTCTCTTCACACGTTTAGCATTTTAAGTGTTAACACTCTAAATTTGATCTAAACTTTAACACTCGGGTTCCACGTGATATGATATCGCTTTAATTCGTTCGTTAATTAAACGAAAATATGAAAACGTAGGTGTGGAGTCTGCTTTCGACTATGTTTATTGCACAAGTCAACATGAATGAATTACAAACGAACTAAATCGAACACGGTTTCGTTGAACGGTTGTTTAGAGTAATTTTAAAACCTGATCGGACGCAAGAAGTCTTTGATTTGAATTTTATCAATATCGATTAGTATAACGCGAAAATAATTACTGCTTATAAATTCACTTTAAGGAACTACCCAGGGGATACGGCGAGATTTTGTAAGCGTCGCTCAAACGTTTCAACCATTACACAGAGCGTGTAAACCGATACGACGTCCGTTGCAAACAAGTCAACCGAGTCACTTTTCAATGTGAACATGGGGTGTGTGTTGTCACTAAAAAAAAAATTTAATTGAAGCTCACCAGGAAGCGGCAAGCACTTAATTTTCGACGACATGACGTCCTGTGATTTCCCTTCCAGTTGTTGTTCCTCGAAATATTCTTCCATGTACGACGGTAAATTTCCGGGATACGTGAAGTCCGTTCCGAAAGAATCCCACAGATCGTTGACTTGCGTTCCGAATTTTTTGCTCAGATTTTCTGTAAAAAAAAAAAAATAATAACAATACTTAGCAATTAGAAATCTTTCGTAGTGCTATAATGATGTAAATATATATCTTAGTTATCTTACATCTCGACTGGTAAAAATCATATATATTTTTTTTATATATATAGTTCGTTGGGATGGACGCGGACACGAATAGTGTACTACGAAACGTCATCTGCAAACGATGGTTTGCAAAAAAAAAAAAATCAAAACAACACGCAACACGCGATGCACAAGTGTGCGAAACGGAAAAGAAATTAAATCACTTCAAAAACAGATGTTAGTTTTAATATTTTTAATATACGTAAACACGGTATGTTTAAAAATCCCGTGTCTACGAAATATTACTGTAGTCTCGATATTTGTGTTTTCCTTTATATTATAAGATAAAACACGCAAGAGTGAACTTTTTTAAAACACTCGTTATCAAAATAGCTCGCCGACGTATTCAAATAAAATAATTTAATAAACGCGCGTTTTTTTTTTAGTCTTGAAAAATTAATGATTCCATTTTATCAACAATTGTTCGTCATTACAATTGTGGTTCATTATTATATTCCATTTGAGTGTAATAAATAGATACGTGTCTAAGACAGGTTAAAGTAGAACGAATTCAGCGCGCGAAAATTTACTTTCCGTGGTTTTCACAATAGAAAATTGTTTAATGTGCAATTCAAGCAAATTTTAAACACTAATTCGTTAGAGAGATTTCTATTTTTCTTTTACGTGTCGACTTGATTTTCATTTTTTAAACTACACCGAGTACACTGAGTTTTCTTTTTACTGAATATAACGCCTGTGATCCTCGTCAGATTTAGCAAGATATAACGTTTTTAAAAATATTCCCTAGAGCGTGCCGCCGTGCAATGTGTATTATGTCGACGATTGTTGCTGGTATGAAAATCACGTTCGGGTCTCTGAGTAAATTCAACGTAATTAGTTCTCGGCGACTTTCGGCTTTGAGCGTTTTTAGTGACATTTTTAAGCCTCACAGAACGATACTCTGTATATATATATATATATATATATATATATATATATATATATATATATATATACACGAAGAGCGATTGCAATAATACGGTACATAATTATTAAATAATGTCACCGAGTTCTTAAGAATATTCAACGGGAGTTTATTTAGGCGATAAAAAAAAAGTTTTATTATTTTTTTTTTTTTTGTATAATTTTGTTTTGTTTTTTTAAACATTAAAAAATATTTTCTTTTCCGTCTTATTTTTTTCAGAAAATATTTTTAAAAAAAGCTTATTATCAAAACGTAGATAATCGAATTTAAAGGGTCAAACGGCTCCCAATAAAAGCCTTTTTTTTTTGTTTACACGAATTGAGGGATTCGTAGTAGCAAGTAGTTCTGCGGGGATCCAAATTTTCAGAAAATAATCTTCTCAGAAATCCATTAAAAAACAGTGGCTTTAAGTTTTACGAAAACAGTGTCAATAAGGGGAAGAGAGGGGGAATGACACACTTGTAATTCAAAATGCCACCAGAGTATGTCTTTCAAAATCTCTGAAATAAATTATTATGAAACAACGGATTTTATTACAACGATTAATAAACGGATCTTTTAATTAATAGCGTTACACATTAAAATCAGACGACGAGTCTACGCCGGTGGAACATTCAAAAGTTTAAATTGAATTTCCCATAAGGCTAGGACTAGGCTGCATTGGAAAAATGAAATGAGACTGAAAATTGAATATATGTAAGGTTACGAGACGTTTTGATTTTAACGTGACAGTAGTGATTTTTTTACGTATTATATTGAAAATAGTCCTGAGTTAAGTAAAATGTCGTGTCAATGAAACATTTACATTTGTAGTATAGATAATAGAATTTATTGTTGATATTCTTTGTTTTTTTTTTAAATTTTGTTAGTTGTTAAACAATCTTTTTTTTTAAGCTTATTAACAAAACTGACAAACTATACAATTTAAGCCGTGATAATAAACTCGTATTTCTAAGCAAATTCTTTGTTGACAGATAGGAGAGGAGTATTCGAGTCCTTTACACTTCCAATAAAAATGCCACTAGATATTACTAAATAATATTCTTTTCATTATCCGAAGAGTGAGAAGTGTCCTGATTCGGCTCAGAAAAGTTATTGTAAATCTATATATATATATATATATGAAAACAACGTGCTCGTCGACAGATTTATAGAGATTAAATAGGAAATAACTGAATAACGGTGGAAAACCGGACATCGAACTTGTACAATACTTATGATTAATATATTTGTATATATTTTTTTCTCTATTCGGATACGGAAAGACGGGACGAGTTCATTATATTTCGTCTGTCTGCAGTCGGTTCATAAAACGTTGAAAAATCACTCGCCGATCGATAAGTATAAACATATAGACTATACTGCAACAACATTCAGGGTTTGTTATGACTGCAACACGGCTCCGAAACAAATTACTTTATATTATTATATTATAACAGTCTATTTTCGAGAAGTGTACTCAATTATCGGACAAATAATTAATTCCGATTGATTGAAATAAGAAAAAAAATCGTATTAACGTGTCGTTTGAAAAATATCCTATACACCCTCGAAATATACGTATATAATTTTTTTTTATAAGGCACTTATGTCGTTTTACAATATATTCGATACAGAAATTTACGTAGTAGAGCATAAATATTAAAATATTTCAGCATATGTTTAATAATAACGATTTACCACGGTCTCGTAACGATTTCCGTTTAAAAAAAAATAATAATTTTACAATAAAATTTACACGATATTGTTGTTGACGTGGATGTTTAATGGATATATATATATATATATTGATCTATTTTTTCGCCAATTAAATGGAATTAGCGTTATTTTAAAAAGCGGACTATAGTTTCCGATATGAGTAAAATGATTTCAATTTATAAAGAAGATACGATATACAGAATTCTTGGTGATCATGATCTGATGATCTGCGTACGGATCACAAGTAACAAAACTTTATATATATATATTTAAGAAAAGTCACTTCATACTACTCAGGCGCGTTTCTTTCACGGTCTTTAAATTCCCTGTGAAAATAAACTACACGGTTGGCTGAAAAAAGTTTCGCCACATCGGCTGATCCCGATGGATTATTGACAAGATTCTATTTTCAGATAATGGTACGGTTAAATTTCAGGCGTTCGCTCTCCGAGGCTTATCCAGTTATGCTAAGTAAATATATTGTGTAAAGATACTGACGCAGTTGAGGCCATATGTCGGACATGCTGGAGTTCCAGAGAGTCATGTCGAAATCGTTTTCGTTTGCCGGGAATATGACGGACTCGTGGAGGCTGGTCTGCGACGAAGGCGGCGGATCGTCCTCTGACGAGGATAAGAATGAGCAACAGTGATACGCGTACGACAGCACCAGCGATTGGATACGAGGAAAATGCTCGGGCGTAGGGAATTGTCTCAAGTTCGGGTTGTTGAACGTTTTCAGGTGCAACAGTCTCTCCAAGCCCTTGGTGGGAAGGCGTTCAAAAATATTTTTGCCCACGTTACTGTAAAATATAGAAAAAATAAAATTTCCGAAAAATGTTTAATATATATGTATATGTATATAATGATATTTACTGACAGACAATATTATAATATTATCGTATATTGTTAGTCATAATAATTATTCGGTTATACGTACAGGTCTTCAAGCTGAGTGAACGATAGGAACGTCTCGTCGTCGATGCGATCTATTTTGTTCGATTCCAAGTCCCTGAAACGACAAACAATCCCAATCATTTTTTTTTTTTTTTTAATTCTCCTCTTTATATTACGAGTTAGATATGTCGTATTTAAACGGAACTAATATAGGAGAAAATCATTGCTCACCCCACAAAAAAGTTTATTGAATTTTGTCAATGAAACAACTATCAAGTCCATATGTCATATTTAATGGCATGAAAAGTAATTTGCTAACTGTGTTTTTTTTTTTAAATACAATTTACTCGTATAAGTAGAAAACAAACTATAAATCAAAACGTATAAATATATATAAATGAAAAATATTAATATTATAAATACGTCATGAGATTGTTTTGAACTTGACTGAATTGAATTAAAAGTATTGTGAAAATACAATTTTCTTATAATACACAATCAATTTGGAAAAATATGTTAATTACGATTTTTTTGTTTTTAATATTTGAAACTCAAGTTTTTGGTAAAATGGAAGATTTTCGCGTAAAACGACGATAGAAAATAAAAATTATTAAATACTGAAATTTTTGAAAATTGCTGTCATGTGAAATTCAGACGATATTCGAAAAATATTTTAATAAGCGTTTAAGGTTCAAATTAATGAACTATATGTGAGATTATTGTAGTAAAATCACATTTTTAATCGAGAATAATCACCGCGACTACAAGACGTTGTGTTTATACACTAACACATATTTCGCCCGAACCCGGAAGGCGAAATTTCTGGTATTTTATTTGGTACACTTGTCAACATGTTTCGAGCCGTTTTCAGAGAGGTATTTCGGATATTTTCGCCATAGGTAAATGTTTAATGCGGCCCTTACTACAATATTCTACTCTTAAAAAATTTAAAATTCAAGCACAAAATTAATATAAAACAATACAATCTGTTTTATTGAAATTATAAATATAATAATTTAAACGACATTATTTTATAGTAGAATTCACAATGATTTTTATATTTTACACCTTGAATTCTGTTCACTGAATCCTTGAATTATTTCATCGTTGTGTTGACTCTTTATAGAGTACGCAGGTATATTATTAAGACCATCATTTTTCATCACAGATCTCATATATGGCATAACTCTCTTAAGGACTCCAAAAGATTTATTTGATGACCATTTAGAAGCTGAACAGCGTACAATTTATATGTAATAAATAAAAATTAAATTATCAATTGGCATAAACATTCGTCCGCGACTGAATGCGGTGCCTCTGGTCGTTTTCACGCAAAATATTGAAAAAATTATTATATCGGCGCTATCTGTGTGGAGGTGGACTACTGTTGAGACGACTGCGACGGCGGTATCTACCGGCGGCATTTGCGACGAACGGCGAAGAGTCAACCATGTCGTATACACGTAATATTTACGTTGTGAAAAAAGATCATCGACGACTTACGTACTCCAGTCATACTGATCGTTTATGCACTAATGGTTAACAAGATTAGGTATTACATAACACCATACACGGTTCGGTAAATTGAACGTAACGGTCCATAAGTTAATGATTTTAGTACGGAGACTTTTACAGATCCGATTAAATGATTCAAGTGAACGCGATTGATGTAATATTATTTTTGTTGTATAATTCTGTTTACCTCGATTCCCGAATACTCAACATATTTCTAGTTTAAATAGAATACGTATTGTCATTTGATATTAGAAGGAAAGAAAAAAAGAACTTATGAAACCGATTGATTCGATATCGTCATCGTCATTTAGCGTACAAGTATTATTCGGGAACAAATTGATTTCATGCAACACATTTTATGTTTTCCAACGTCTATATGCATATGTATTTATCGAATGAATGCAGAGTTACAGAGCCAGGAATACAGTGTGATTTTTATGCGAATCAGCCTAATGTACTTACAAGACTTTCAGCTGAACTAATCCGTGGAACGCGTCTCTGGGCACCGCGGCGATGTAATTGTGACCGAGCAATAAGTCATGGAGATGAGACAGGTTGCGAAACAACGACCCTTCTAACGAAGTTATATGGTTGTTGGCCAAGTCCCTGACGAATCAAACGCATACATAATTAATATAATAATAATAATAATAATTATTATTATTATTATATAAATAATATCTTCTATACGATAATGTTTGTAATTGGCAAATAGCGCGCGAATCAACAAAATTGATGGCCGTACGATGTATGTATTTACACGCGTTTCGAATTAATTATAAATATTATTTTCGATAACATCGTGGAAACCCAGCCTAATATATATATGTATGTATACAAAGTGTTCTCTGAAATCACACAAATGGGCAATAATTCATACAAAATATGTGTTTCTATTTTTTTTTTAAATATTTTTTATACTTCGCCCTAAAAGAAACATATTATTAATTTACTATTATTTCTAAAAAAAAAAAAAGAAAGATTTAAAGACAATTAAATATTTTATTGTTAATTTTCTTTTAAAATTAAAATATTATATTATAATTTTGTATGAGAACGCAGCACGAGGGGCACGTAACAAAATTATATGAGTGTCTAATGTAGACTCATTTTTCAGGACGCCGGATGTTTTTGTACATATAAAAAAAATAGACATTTTTTAATTTCAAAAAGTTGTCGTAATTCAAGTTAGTCTTGTTTGTTATACAAGACAAGTTTGAATTTTGCAAAAAAAAACCCTTTTTTAAATTCTAATTTTAATAGAAAATGTAGCGATTAAAGAAAAAATAATGAAAATAATGAAAACAAAAAAAACAAATACTATTACGTTTGTCAAATTTCCGTACAATAACACTCTGTACATAATAGTAATATATTGACAATGTCTCACGCACTCGTCTGAATTTAAAACTTTTGATATTACGCACTGTTATTAAGACAATATATTATATTTTAGAAGTATTATTCACAATAAATGTTTGTAAATATTTATATATTTTTTTTAAAACTTAATTGTATATTTTATTCACACGCCCATAGAATTTCAAAAACTAAAGCGTACAATACTGCTCCCAATTGTTCACGAAATATCACATAAAATCGAATGTTATCGATATGGGAGAACAATATTTATTTTTTATCGTATTAAAAAGCACGATGATCTCGTATTTTTAAGAAGTTTTAAAAAATACCCGAGTTTGAGATAAAACCGAACTTTTTTAAGTATTATTATGGTTGGGTTTGAGATATATAAACTGTATGTGGAAAAATACAATCCATATTACAGATAGTATCGTTAAATTATCTTTATGTATATATATATATTGTTAAAGTACAAAAACGATTAAAAAAATAAAACAAATCGTTTTCCCAATTCGACAAGCGTTTTCAAATATTTATATTCCGTCGTGAAATTTTCAGAAACGCTTACGAAATATCGTCTGCGGATATTCAAATGTATATTTCTTGAATACAATAAAAAAATTAAGTGTTTATTGTAAATAATAGGTATATACAAAAATTAAATTTATCCAAATATGAGAGGGAATAAGCATAGTATGTGGATTTTTTCAAATAACTATACGAATCTTAAATAATAATAATAATAATAATAATAATAAACGGAAAAATAAAAATCGACTTACAACACTCTGAGTTCTTTACACTTGTGGAGTTTTGGTATAGTCGATAATCTGTTCGATTTGATGTCTCTGTAAGTAGAAAAAAAACATGAATTAAACGTCGTATATTATTATGTACACTATAGACCACGTAAATGTTAAACGATAAAAACGTTGTTTCAATACTATAATAATACGAGCCATCGAATTGTTTCAAAGAAAAACCACATTATTAATATTTTATTTATTACTATAATTAAATTAATAATAACAATTTATGTGATGATTTATAGAGGGAACACAAAACTGACTTGCGTATATTAAATATACGTAAATATTAATGACAAACCAAGTATATAGGAAACAACTTCTACAATTGGTTCCACCAGTCGTTTGTCAGTAACGACTCGCGTTGAAGGTGATTGGCCTCCGACAAATCTATCTTGACATGAGACGTCTTAACTGATTGACTATTAAGAATTTAAATATAAATAATTTTACTAATTAAATTTCGATTAAAATAAACAAAAAAACTAGATCATAAACTGTTGTCGAATTTCCACAAAATACAAAACGAAACGGAAAATAATATTGATCAGACATTATGTTATGTACAATACGTACAAGCAAGGATTAATGAATAGGTCAAACAGACGAAGAGACAAAACGATCGGCAACGAATTAAAGATAGCACACTTCTTTCTTGGAATAATAAAATGACCGCGAATAAGATGTTTCTACGAGAACCAAGTAAAACTTAAAGTTATAAATACATTTTTTTTAAATATTATATTTTACAACGTCTGTAGTTTTTTAAACTCATAATGAATATGTAAATTAACGATTTTATGTTATAATACCTTTTTTCTTTTTCTTACAAATGACAATTTTAACATTTTTATTGGAACACATTGTATCACGCCGTGAATTTCTAACACAAACAATTTTTGTTTTTCTCGTCTTTAAGCTCAACAACTTTAAGACGATATTCGAATAATATTATGTATCACAGTTTTTAATAATAAAATTCCGCAATTTTCAATTTTTATGAACATTTTAAATTCTCAATCATTTGTTTTATTTTAAATGATTTTTTCTTCTGATTGAATTTACAACATCTATAGAACTATTAAAAGTTATAACTATATATGAAGTATAGTAAAATAATTTTTAATTTTATTAAACATACGATTAAATTATCTTTATGCGTTTGAATAACCTGTATAGACTAAAATTTAAATTTAAATGAAATAACTCTCATTGAAATGCGTTTATTGAATTGTTTAACTTTTACTCTTTCCGTTGGGTTTTTGTAATTTAAAATTGGTTTCTAATGCATTTTCACGTTATTTGATTTACATATCTTAATAATGACTAGCAAAATATACTTACAGGCTCTTTAGTTTAGGACACGTCATGCATAGTGTGTCGGGTATGGCGTAAATGCTCGCTCTGTCGATTCTGAGCACTTCGAGCGCCGACGTCCCATTGAGATTTGGAAATTCGGTGAGTTCTCGAGCCTCGGACAAGACTCTAAAAAATAATTTTAATGATGTAACGATAGTAAAAAAATTACAGAACCAAGTGAAAACCGTAAATTGTTTTTTGGGCTTTGCAACGTATTGAAAAATTTGAATCACATGGGTGTACACATCGAATGATTTATAAACGAAGCTTAGACGAAGTTTACGTCGCGTTTTTGGCATTTTAAAAAATATTTTTAATATAGAAATATTATTAAAAAAAATACAACGTACGATACATTTTTAATATAATACGAAATTTTTCTTTGGTGTTTTTTTTTTGTATCATTTCATTATTATAATATTATATACGTCATATGACGTGCGTAATTTATTTTTCTTTGAATAACGAACGATCCAATAATACGTATATGCGTTATTAATTGAATAAAAAACGGAATTTTTATAATTATTCGTGTTTTTTTAACGGTATTCTCCTGTTCGTCTCGGATTTTATTATATGAATACGCATGCGATTGTTGATTAGAACATGTCTCGTTTTACATGTCACCTACTCACAGTTTTCTCAATTTCGGCAGGGACGCAAACGCGTACGGGTGTACGCCCCTCAGTGGATTGCCTTTGAGTTCGAGCAGAGCCAGTTCCTGCGATCGCTGCAAAATGCCGTCGGGCACGTACATAATGTTGTTGCCGGACAACGATCTGAAAGAAAACACGCGATCGTTACGTCATGAAATATATTATCATTCGTGAAATTTGGTGTTTGTAAATACAGAATTTGTTTAAAAAAATATAATATTATGTTTGCAACGTTTCCCGCTCGGTCGGCCGCACAACATAAACTTAGTGATTAAATACAAACACGGCGTGTGTAAACATTTTACACCGGTTATGTTTCCCACTTACACTCGGTTATACACTGAGCGCACAACAGTGCGAGTATATAGTTTTGACAAAAATGTTTACGATAATTTACTTGTGTTTTATACCTAAACGTAATCGTTTTATATAACGTGTGGGGATAGATAAAACATATTTTATTCGATGCAAATGTCAATACTCCCGGTTTGGACTTCGAAAACGACGTTTAATTATTTAGAGAGAGAATTGCCGATAAAACGTCTCCGGAGTGTAAATTTTCGATCCGTGGAGTAATGTTTTATTATTGTACGCGGGGAATAAACAATATAATTTTATTTTAAAAACAAAATCGTATTTTGAACTCTCACGAATGTTATGTACTCTATAAGAATTAATAATAAACGTCAAACGTCATAATGAATAATATTAAAATGATGAAAAAATCAAAAAAAAAAAAAAATGAAATACACAAAAGTGTTCAAAAAAAAAAAGATAAAATTTATCTTTTGTACACCACGGAACACTCATAAAAATTTCTCACAGAGTTTTTTTTTTTTTTTTAATAGATGCAACAGAAATAATTCCAAAATTAAAATATTATATATATTTAGTAGAATAAACAAGTATATATTCATGTGTAAACTCGAATTACATTATTAAAAAACCGATTATAGTTGTAAATTGTAATTGAATATCCATTTAATGATTAGTGTTGTATTTCTTGTAATTATTTTAAAACTAATTCGAATCTAAACGGATCACAAGAAAAAAAAATAATGATAATAATAATGCAAGACACGAAAGTCAATTATATAATAACATTTATTATCCTTTGCCTAAAAATGTGAAAAAATGATTGAAATTTCTTACGTATATTTTCTTTTGCCTTTAATTAATTACAATAGTATGTCCCGTGAACTTTGTTAGTTTCAAAAGTACATTTACTCACTTAAATGCGTTCATATCAAGTTTAACAAATTTCGTATTTATAGAATTAGAATGCTACGTTCGGTTTTAATGATGATAAATAATAATGGGTAGGTATATTCAGTAACCTCAGTTTTCCCAACAGGCAACAAACTCTGCCAACAAAGTTCAAGATCGCTTGTTCGCAGACATCACCGTCAATCTCGGGGCTATCATCACATGTTGAATTTCTCTACCCGTTTCCGGTCGCAGGTTTATTTAAAGAAATCGGAAATGGTACGTATTTCATACTATACTAGACGGAAATTTGACTATTAACATAAGGACAGATTTTTCTACTCATCGGCTTCGTGTTTTTATGTTTTTGTGAAAAATCGATTTATGATATTGTATTTCTCTATATTAAAATTTAAGTAAAAAAATGTATAAATATATAAAACATTTAATGAAAAATCTGATGTGATAAAAACATTTTTTTTCAAAATTAAATCCTATTCGCTCTAAGTGATTGAAGATTTTCCTAACAATTCAGTCATCGCGTGATTGTCATAAAATCGCATAAACTATTTCGAATTATTAATATGTACACGCGCATTCGGATAGTGTATAGTCAATGTAAGTGAACACGAGCTTGCGCACGTTCTGAAAATCGCCTATACAATAAAAAGAAAATTAATAAATAAAAAATTGGTTTTCTGATCGTCTTAACGTATGCCTTTGATTTCACTTGCCACTATAAAAAAAAGTGGCACGGGATGATGACCACCTCCCACGTTATTCTCGATCCCTGTCGTAAAGCGTAATCATTCGTTCTAGAAACCTCTCGTAAAATGAGGTGAAGGTTTTTCGAGGTGTTTTCCGTCCCGACGGAACCACCACACAAGTATTCGATACAACGCAATCGTCCTGGAACGAGAATATTAACGTGCGATAGCCACGATAACGTTCGATTTGTCGATAAATGATTCAATAAACGCTTGGTAGAATCCAACCGAGTGATTTTGAAAAAAATTCGATCTTATCTCAGTCGAAATTCATATTAATTCGGTTCTGTCCCTTTCGGTCATTCTTCTTCATTTTTTTAATATTCGTTTGAACAAATATATATATATGTATATATTATTAGAAATAAAAATTGTGTTAGACGGCCGGCATCAATGTCAATTTACACACGATGTATACATAAATGATATAAGACTTGACTGATTTTTGAAATTAAAAAATAAAATTTTAACGCAAAAATCGAAGGGTGGTCGTTCAGAAATGTAGTCCGTTCTAATCTGGTGTTTAACACAAACAATATTTCGTCCGTTCCAGAGTTTGGTAAAAACTGTTTAAAAACAGCAGATGGTCCGGTTCAGTTCAATATAAACAAGACGACAAACGAAATCGGTTCCGTGTTCCGATTTAAGCCGTGTCTGACTGGTTCGGTCCGTGAAATTACCGGTCTGTGCAAAGCTATAAGCTCGAGCTCAGTCGACGGAAACGTTGTAACGTGTCCGGGGGAAAACAGAAGCGGCCATGGTCAATTTCATCGTTCAAATGGAACAATCAACCGAATTATATCGAATTCTGTCATCAATGTAATTATCTATTTTATCCTGGAGGCTGGTTTCACTATATAATCTTTAAGAACTGCTGTTTTCAAGATTTTTGTTCTTTTCTTGTTTAATATTTATTTATTTATTTTTTGTTTTTTTTTTTCTTTTCTCATTTTCTGTTTTTTTTTTCTTTTGTTAAACTAGATATAATCGTTGAGCTGTAATAGTATCACTAAAAGCTAATAAAAATAAAAAATAAATATATCGAATTCATTAAAATTCCATTTTTCAGATACGGAAAATTTCATAAGGACATAATATGTACATATTCACGTACACTGTACGCGTAAAAAGGTTTTTATCGTACGAGATGCGTAGGAACGCGTACAACAATGTGTATATACGTGTGTGAGTTCATTTCGTTTTGTTGTTTTTTATTTTTTTTTTTGGAAAGCGTTCAAAATTTACCTTAAAAGATTAACAATAATTATTATTTGTTAATGTCAGCTACAACGGAAAACGCTGGGCTCGTTCCAACGAAACGGCGAAGTTTTTTTTAAACGCATTCATGGACGTGTTATTCATTTATATCGCGGTCATATAAAAAAAAAAAACCAATCGAATTTCGAGAAAAAAAAATGATACGAATACGACCGATATAGAAATTTGTTTATTTCTTTTGCGCTTCATCCCGTCCGTTTGATTGTTATACAAAAAAACGTATTCGTTTCGCGAACATTTTTATATATTTCATTATAATACCCGAGTCGGTACGGAAAAAAATGGCGAATAATACGAAATATGTTTTCGGCAGTTGTTTTTACTTTCTCGCGAAAAGAAACAAAAAAAAAAAAAAAAACCATAAATAAATAAAGGCATTAAAATATTATCACTTTTCGCATTAATTCATACACTATAAATATACTAAGGCGCACGCAGCCGTAATACAATAAATTAAAAAATGTTTCACAGGCCGGGGATTCGAAAGTGCTCTACGAAAAAGATAAAGGAAACGCTAAAACGATTTTTTTTTTCATTTTTAAGAAAAAAAAAAACGAAACAAAACCTCGAGTGAATTCATACACTATATGAGGTACCTATATAATTCCATTATTTAGAAATAGTTAGAAAATCATAAAAAAAGAAAAAAGAAACTCCGCGTATGAAAACCATTAAAATCCAAAAATAAACAAAAACAAAAACGTAGGCATTAAATTATTATTACATATATATCCCCCTCAGGTTTATTTCTTTTGACGTCACCTGGCTAAGTGAATTTATATCTTTCGGGCGTATATACACATACAGTCTAGTATATACTCACGTTATTCAAATGAAATTTATTGCGCGTAATAAAACTCATAACCAGTCAGAATTTAAATTAAAATATAATATTCTACGGCGAATGTTTTTCGGCATCAAATAATAATAGTGAAATTTTTATAAGCCACGCGTGCATCATCTAAAATTCTAAAACGTAACTTTATGAATATTTTTATCATATAAATATGTTTTATATACGTTACTGTACAACTTACGCGATAATACACGGTTAGTAAAAACGTAATTACCTAATTTTTAAAACGAAACCAATTTAATAAAATGCGTTTTCCGGCCAAAAAAAAAACACGTTGTCTTTACGGAATCATATAGTGCAGGCGATTTTCTGTTGACTTCGTAAGCTCGCGCGAACGTGTACACGTATGAACAAAAGTTGTAGTTTGAAAATTAAAACAAAAAACACGTGTTAACAGTACATATGAACGGCAATTTAAGAGTATTACTAGAATAAATTCAATTTTCGCGTAATGTATGAATATATATTTAATTTTTTGTAAATGTTTTTACTCTGTTGAATACGTGAGAATAGGCGCTTTAGATATTCAAGGTTTATTTGACAAAACTATTGCAATTTATTTTCTTCGCGAATTCGATTATCCAAATATTTCACGCCGAGCGCCAAGGTGCGTTGTATTTCTTTTCGCCTAGAGGAAAACGAGAGGAAAAACACGTATTTTTTCTTCTTAAGTGTAAAAAATGAACGAACTGGCAAAAAAAATTCGACTTGTTTGTGTTCGAAATTAGATTTGGAGAATATATTTAATATGACTCGTTTTCCCGCGGTAAGAATTTCGGAAAAATACACGTGCGGCCACTGGATTTTGTCATTTCGATCACGCTTAAATTAAATTCATCTCTTACACAATACATAATTTTTACGTTATTTGTGCATTTACGTGAACATAACTGAAACTCCAATCCATGGTTATTACGAATTCGGTAATGAACAAAATAGAAAAAAAAACTCTATAAATACATCGATGATATAATATAACTTAATAAATACCAAAAGTGTAGGAACACCAGAACTATAAATTTCCATCTCTTTAAGATATATAATTTTTTCTTTCGATACACATAGGTACCGTGAAAAATCAACTTCTCGCATTTATTATACATTATAACTCGCGGTGCAGGCTGGAGAGCGTTTTATAAACATTATTGTTACTCTAAAGATATTGCGCAATACAAATTTTCTTTGTTAAAGGATGTAAAAAAAAAACTAAAATTATTTAATATATTTTCTCTTCTCGGGCCCCGGGAAACACTTTAATGTGATTCAACGGCAAGATTTTTATTATTTTTTTTTCATAAAAGTTTTATAAACGAATCGAAAAGTTTTCATAATACTATAACCGTTGTATAGATAATATTTAATATCAATATAAAACAAACAAAAAATGAGGAAGCCCCGAGTGTATAATGTTTTCGGACGATCACACGCTCGTATATACACGTGGAGTGTCAAAGGAATATTGACGACAGTTCACGTGCTCGATATTTTTAGGCATTTAACTATAGTAAAGTAGAGATTTTTTTCATTCTACCCGAATAATTTGAATTCATAGATAACTATAATATCGCGGTCATCGGATTATCTTGTCACGTGATACAATAACTGTTGCATTTATATTTGTACTTCAATACTTCAAAAATTAAGTTACCTTGCTCACTGTTGACCAAACCAAAATTGAGCGCCTACTCCTCAAAAACTCTTCACGGTAACACTTTGTCAAGTCCAAATTTAGACACGGATATTTCGAGTCTATATAATATTTCTATTTCGTCGACCGAAAAATAAACTAAAAATCAGACTTTGAAAAGTCATTGTCAAAAAGGAAGAAATAACTTTAGAAAAAAAAATCTTGACCATCACGCTATACGCACGGGTTTATCGATACGTTTCGATTTACGATAAAATTCATAATGCGTTAAAAGGGACCGGGGAATTATTATATTTTATGTATTCCGAAAAATTCAACGTTTAAATATAAAAATAATATCGCGTTTTCGGCGAATTTTTGGCCAAAAAGAAAAAATAACCCCATAAAAATCACTAGCCAACTATATCGTGTAAAATGTTTTCACTATAAATGTACGAACACGGTTTTTTTTTTTTTTACATGATTTTTCTCCCTTTTTTTTAACGAAAACATATAACGATTGTACGTAATCGGAATTTGGCGGACAACCCTTATAATTTAGAGAATTCAATGTAAAAGATTTATTAAAAATTAAATATTTTAAAATTCGATTCGTAGCTTAAAAAAAAAACAATAAATTTTATATAAATTCGAGCTTCATCAAAAAATCCGGAGTGAAAAACAAATATAATTGGAAGAAAAAAAAATCTTATAGTTTTCACTAAAATTACCATATTATCGGATTAAAAAAAGAAATAATAAAAAGATTAAAATACATTTTTCCTAAGCTCGAGACTTTAAAAATTAAATATGTTATAATTTTCGGCGTTAAATTTGTTTTTAAAAACAACTACTACTGATAAACCTTAGTATTAAACACTGTTTTGTACGATCCGACGAGGCAAAAAGAGATTGGAGTGACTCTTTGCTCTTAATACTATAAATATTTTAAAATTTACAATATTGTAAACGCGTCTAGTAAAATCAAATATTTTTAGATATAAAGCAACTTACAGCTCTTGAAGAGACGTCAATTTAGTGAGAGCAGTGGGTATACTGTCCAAATGATTGTCGTCGAGTTCCCTGGAAAAATATAAAGAAATACGATATGGATGTTACATAAGTTAATAACAAAAATAATAAAAAAAATACATTAAAAATTTAAGGAGACATGAGTGCTCATATTCTGTATATATATATATACATATCGATTTAAGTACGAATAACTTATGACATTAGAGAACAAATTCATATTAGCTGATTTTTATTACAATTTTGAATTTGAAAACAATATTATTATTACTTTTGAGAAACGATTCTAAGCGACTTTAATAGTTTATCTTAATTAAAGAACACGATAATATTTGTCTAAGTTTATATTACAATTTTGTTTATTAAAAGTAAGAAAATTTTCATGAAAAAAAAAATAACGAATATTTTGGCAATTTCATCGCAGAGTTTTTCCCTTCTTTCCGCAATTTATAAACTGTTTTTAATTACTCTTAAAAAGTAAAACATCACACACACACACAGAGACATGACAATTTCTAAATCAAACGAAAAGTGGCTACACGACGTCGACATCATTGCGACTCTGGTGAACCGGTCATCAATAGAAAAAAAAATTATATATATATATTATTATTTCTAATCAATATTGCAATAATTCAAATTTAAAATATTTAGTTAGAATTTATATTTAGATATCATTACAATATAATTGTATAGAATTGACAAGTATTATTTATTTATTACAACGTCATAATCATTATTATCAATTGTCAACACGACTTTTCAATATATTGTATGACATATGATTATGTAACACCGCGATGTAATACATTATATAAGTATCGATTAATTATTATGCGATATTATTTAGAAAAATAGATTTTTTTTTTTTTAACTATTGCAGTACACACATTTACTTGTCGATCGTTCTTAATGCGTGTCATTTGTTAGAAAAATATATATTTTAATCTTCTTATTGACTACATTTCTTGGGAAAAATCAAAACTCGGTATAAAAACACAAAATCTAAACTTCCACTCGCGTACGGTGTAGGTCATTGGACGTCCGAATCTCACTCATACTAACCTAACCCGACTTATTTTAGTGTATATGGACGAGACGCGTTTCGTTCGCATAAGAATAACAAAATAATAACATCGATGCTTCGTGCCAAGTGTGGTGGATATAACTTGCGGTCTTATATAACACACGGTGTATAACAATAATAATAATAATAATTTCTGTCGTGAGATTCGCGTTTTATATTACCACGAGTGTGGGGTTCAGAGACCGCGCGAGACGAAACAAAATATCTCTTAACGATTCGTATAAACGCCACATCGGGATTTATATTATTCGTGCACCAGTAGTAGCAGCGGCGGCGGCGATGATGACGTTTTTCCGGAGAGGTCTTCGACCCGACGAGACGGGCGAAAAAATGGTAAAAAAAACAAACGCCGGAAAATCAAAAAAAAAAAAAACAATGACAATTCGACCGGTTGCCGTTTTAGTTTTACGATTATTTCGCATTTTTTTTTACCGACAACCGAATGACACTGCTCGTGTCCCGTAGTAGATATAAATACGGAATACCGACAAGGTGTTCGTATAAAGGCGAGTCGGCGTATACTCGTGAAGGAATCGCGAACGTGCCAGTGGCGTGTTAACGGACGGCGGAGAGGTGTCCGAATCCAGATCTCAAGATCTAAAGATCAAAAAAAAAATCAATTTGGAATATAATAATGCACTGGTCAATTTGTATTATTAACACTTCGACAACAAACACTCTGCGCCAAACCGTTTGGCTATCTAAAACAAAATAACGGTTTTATCGGTTCAATCGATTTCCCAAAAAAAAGTACAACGGAAATTCTACTGGATATTCGAATGGCTTATTTGAGATGTATTCTACAACGGGCGCACTGATATAGTTAATATTTATTGAGTAAAAAATTCATTTAAAAAATAATTATTTTTAACAAGGAAGACCTGATGTTTTGTTTTAGTCATGCTACGTGCATTGGCCGCACGAACAGCAATAAAACCCCCAATATGTTCTCATTCAATACTCTCCAATAAAAATTGAAGTTTTGGAATTTTTATTATAATTTCCTTCTCCCTATAGCTTAATAAATATATAGGAAATAACCGAGTTCAATGACGAACAATTCAATACTATTTTTCATTCACTATTAATATACTTTGTACTAATTACACAATCTTATAATATATAAATGTTTTATTTAGTTCATTATTAAAATATAAATTATTATATATTAATTCGGAATATTTAAATAAAATCTTTTATAGCGAAATCGAAATTTCTATGTTTTATTTTAGCTCCCCACCCACCACAAAGAAATTGAAAATACGTGACTAGTCCTATGTACGGATACATAATATATCGAACAGTTTTATATATTTTTTAAAATTTCACTTTTACCGAACATCTAGTTGCCATATTAACTAGCTTTTCTATATGAAATAATGTTATTATTCAAAGACCATTAAAATTCACATAAATACCCATCCCGCTAGAACGTATAGCAACTATATAAAAGTATTGCTCATAGTTTTCCTAATATATTTTCTTTTTAATTGCAAGGAATAATTATAGAAAATATTAATAAAACTGAAAAAAAATACGGGAAAAATTGTCATCATATATCATATTATACACGGGAGTCTTTTTCTGTATTTGTAAAAATAAGTCTGACAATTTATCATGAGATCAGACACGTAGTAATATTTTAACTTTAAAAATCGTTTATATTTCAATTTTTTTTTTACGTGTTGTGTGAATTTTGAATTTTTGAAAAATATCAAATAAGATCAGAGAAGCATTTACTTCTACATAAATGTCTGGATAATAATGCAACTATTACAATATCCGACCGATGAAAACACTTGTGAACAGGTATCCATAGTATCAGTGGCTCCGCTGCCTTTATTTGAAAATTATTCTATGTTTCTAATCTTACGACGTACAATGTCTCTGCTTTTGAAAACTCAGTTGAAGTATACTTCGAATCCAATGCATAAATCGTATTTTTACTATACACAGTCGCGTAAGTTTATCCAATATTTCTTCAAACTGTCTTTACGTTGATGTAAAAAATTCAAGTTAAGCTATGTTAAAAGTTAATCGTATACTTTTTGTGATTTTGCGAAAAAGATGTATATATATTATATATATATATATATATATGTTGTTTGCACATGTCGAACACATGAAAAATGAAGTAGAACGAATTTCCATTGTAAACTATATAAATATAATATATTATATTGAGAACAAAAAAAAAAAAATGTAGCGATCCGCCGTACGTTGTGGATGTCGTTTAAGTAAATTACTCTAATGATTTTTAGATTTTTTTTTATTACTACACATTTGAAAGCAATTATAAATCATAGCTTTCGATAAAACGATTCTGAGTGAAACTTCGGTATAATATAATTTATCATTAGTGTTATATAATACTATAGCTTGTACAGAATACGTTACAGTACGTTATTTTAATTCAATTTCTTATTTTAAAATCTAAAGGTAGTTAAAAATGTTCAAAAATTATTTTCGTTAATATAGTACAGAGTTACATATTTAGTCACGATTTCGAGACTCTAAGAACGTTAATTTTGTATAAACATAATTATCCACAAAAAAAAAAAAATGAAATACGCTTTATCGAAAAATTTGAAACGTTTATTAAAGAAAATCGTGACAAAATGATTTTAACATTTTTTGAATATAGCCGAAGTATCGGCATACGTTTAATTTTGTAATAAATATCTAAGTTGTAAAATCGAAAATTACACCTATTTTAAGAATTAAATACCACAAAATCTAATTGCTTTAAATAAAGCACAAAACTGAAAGGCATTTTTTTTTTAAATATATTATAAAGTTAAACATATTTGGTGAAAAATTTAAGTATCTATAACAATTAATTTTGTATTTACGAAGAGATAAAACATAGCGATTTCGATGAAATTTACGCAATTTTTCGGTAGTTTTTGAATTTTTTTTTTTTAGTTGCTTCTAAGAAAATCGAAATATGATCTCTTTAAAGTATCAACTAGATATAATTATCTACAGCAAATTGAACACTGTAAAGATTGGACCGTTCCTTTTAAAATAATTTTTGGTTACAGACATAAAAAAAAAAACGCATCACTGTAAAACCAGTGAGATTCTTCGCTCCACATGGAGTCTAAAAATAACAATAATAATAATAATAATATATTACATCGCGGAAGTTTATCTGGTAAAAAGAATAAAAAAAAAAAATGATAACATCGGTTAAACACACTATGCAGTGAGCCGAGTTTTAAAACTTTCCATTGCACGAAGCAAGGAGACGTACGGAATGAAAAATTGATATCTTCAGGGAGCAGCCGTTCGATATCGGTAATGGTACCGGTGTGTGACGTGTCCCCGTAAAAAATAAAAAAAATTTGAAAAATCTGATGATCGGTATGATGATTGACCGCTACTCAATGACAGATTATTTATTTCTTTTTTAAAATATAACGCGATTAATCTATACAACGGTCTCAATACACTTATTTCGAGTACAGACGAGAAAATGTTTTATTTTTTTTATTCCTTTGCAATGCTCAACAAGTCATTTCAAAATTACGGATCCGAGTATTTCATCGTGTGCGGGGAACGAACACATCTCCGGCAACAAATACGAAATTTCCAGTCGCCCTGTACAAATCAGCGTATCACTACGCGAAAATCGCCACCGCGCACAAGAGCGTAGCGAATCCCGAAAAACCACCCGGACACACAAAGGCGGAAAATCAAAAATTTATTTTCGGTCCACTCGTAACGAGAGAGGCGCAACGGCCGTTGTGCTAAAAGTCATGTCCGAAACAAACCGAGATAGCCGACAACGATGCGCGGAACCGCTATCTCGGCATACGAGAAAAACAATAATTTTTAATACGCTTTAGCCGAGGTGCTTTCTCTGCATGCCAGATAAAACCGACGGAAATCCGCGAAATCCCGTTTTGAACACATTTAATCGATCTATATATCGCGTTTACCGGTTTTGAATTCCGTCTTAAGCCGGCAATTTTTCATTTGTTTTATTTTTAATTCCACCGAAACACCTTGGAAACCGCTGTACGATAAGCGTTTAACGATAGAAAAAAAAAATAATCTAATCTATTCCACATGTTAGCCAAGAACACAAACATTTTTTTTTCTTCAAAATGTATTGAATGTTTTTTTTTTTTTGCTATCCCTAAGACTATAAATCAAAACGTATTATAATGAAATCGAACTGTCTTCGACGCGCGTAATCAGTTGTGTGTGCGTGTGTGTTGTGATATATTATTGTGTGAGTCAATAAACAGAATAATAAAATAGAATTTTTTCGCTATAATTCTTGGATGAGTGGACGGGAGAAGAAAAAACGCGAAACAAATCGTATTGAAATGATTGAATATTTGCAACAAAAAAAAAAAATTTAAAAACGATTTGTTATCGGGGGGAATTATTGTTTTTGTTCCTCCGGTCATCGAATTCTGTTGAGAAGAAAAGCTTTCTCGAAATAACTCGTTTGAATGATTATCAAAAAAAAAAAAAAAAATCAAATAAACATTGATTGATGTGAAGATAAATCCGATCGTCGGCATTAACCAGAGTAACATATAAAATGTTCTTTTCAAACGACGTAAACGTGAGAGAAAGAGAAGAATTGTCTCTGAAAGTGTCGCTAAATAATCGCACGGGCCGCGTGTAAAGCGCATTCTAACGCTACGGATTTATAGACGATCGATGGACATTGGCATTACGTAGAAAACTGCGGAATTTGGAAAAAAAAAAAACTAATTATAATCGTAGCAACAAAGACGGATCAAAGACGAGTTCAATCGATACGGGAATTTCTTTTTCTTTTTTTATATATATATAATTCCGTTAAATTTTAAAATGGAAACCACGTCTTCGTTTCCGGGTTTTCCTCTCGTTTGCCAAACGCGTAGAATAATAATAATAATATATATAACGTATTTACGTAATTAAAAACGTAAAAGCCGTCTTTTGAGCATTAACGAAAATAACAATAATAATTACGCGATACGAATTTTGTATGAGAACAAGGCGGCGGCGGACCTTTTCTCGTCGCGCGAAACGCGTAAATAAAAATTGGCTATTGAGCGCCGGATATTTGTGCACACGCCGATATTGTAAGCGTTTATAAAAACGTTGTTCAAATCGTGTGTGTACAACGAATTCGGTCGGGTTTTTATCGTTTTTATCGGCGGTAAAACGGTTTCTATATATATGTACGCAAAGGGAAAGTCATCGCGGCCAACGGCGAGTTTTCGTGAAAACGTCTTGTGTACGACGACCTCGTCCCCGGGGTCGAAATTATAAAGACGAACAATCGTCATCCGCGCGTCGGCCATTCACTGCTCACGGTGGAAACGGTGCGGGGGCGTATTCAAAGGGGGACGATCGTAGTCGTCTATGCCGCATACATCGCTACTGACAACCGAAATATAATCGAACTAAAATGTAATAGAACACATTTTTTTTATTTAAAACTCATAATTTTTCGATAATTCTAAGTTGGCAACGGATCCGACGGGCCGTTTTTCCCCTCCAAGGGGATGAAGTAAATACGCCAGGGTGATTTATAGGCGATGGGGAAAAAAATGCGCGTGAAAAACCGGCGCGTTGAATATTGTCGAAACGCTTATCCGGAAAATATTGTTCACGAAACAAATTGTCAAAAAACAAATTGTTTACCGAGTATCGGCGTTTTCGTTTCTGCACTCTCGGTTTTATTGTTTTGCGGAAAAACGCGTGGCCAAAACGAGGCGGCGCACTGGGAAAACGCGAGGGATTTTCGCCGCGGACCGACTTACAACAACGTCTCGTAAAGGGACTCTTTAGAATACCCCCCCCCTCCCCAAATACAGGATTAACGCGCGGATAAAAGAAAAGTCGACGGGACGACGACTGCTGCAACTTACGCTGTTTAAACACGTCGAGACAACGTCGTCGGACGAAGCGCGGAGAAAGTGTCCGAGTTTCGTTTCGTCTTCTAATTTCAATCGCTCGTATAAAATATATAAGTTCGATAATATCCGTACCGTACGCGCAATAGAAACATCGTGTTGAGTTCGCTCGTTTTCCGAAATGATTTTTTTTTTTTTTTATCTCGCAATGCGATTCGCGCGTGTTTATTAACGTTGTCCGCACGTCGCGTCTAACGGTTCCCGTTTTGAAATTAAATTTCAATTAAATGACAGAATACATCGCGTAAGTAATATCGTTTATTTTTGTTGTTCTGTATGAAATCGCTAAGGACTTTTGAAATTGGATCACAGTGATGTCGTTTCTCGGCACGAAAAAAGAAAAAAATAAGTGGTTACACTCGTGAAAGTCATTCCGTCAAAGAGCAATAGTTAGTGATTATTAATAATAAAAAAAAAAAAATATATATATAAACAATTTCTTTTTTCAACTCGAAGCTGCGCAATAATTAAGGTTGCACTAAGAGTGTGTTTTTACAAAAGTTTTGAAAAGTTTTTAATTATGGCGGAATAATTTTACAATTAAAAAAAAGAAAAACCGCGCTGGGAAAAAAGTTTTAAATGTTTTGCGGACGTCGTATAACCCCGTTTTGTTGAAATTCGATTATTATACTTTGCAATCTCGTGCGCATTTTCATGACAAGTGATTTGATAAAAAAAATTATTGTTGTACGAAGCTGGACGATTATTTATTATTTTAAAAATGAAATAATCTTATTTCAGTTACGCGCTACATCAATATAATAACATTGTAATAAACCAGCTGCGATTATAAAAAATAAAACGACCTAAAACCGTGCCAGTTAATTTGCACAAATAAAATAAATAAATAGTGTTTTTAAAAATCGTAGCCACGAAAAAAAAAATTACGATAAATGTCCATGTGTAAAATTATTTTCTACACGTCGTATTTTATTACGTTAAAAAAATAATATCGTACTTACAATATTTTCAACGAAGTCAGGCTCTCGAACGCGGTCTCGTGCACGAATCCGATTTGATTTCTTTTAAGTAGCCTGTATTTACAGAGAAAAACACAATTTAAACATATAAATATATATATTGTATGTTCGATATTTATTATTATTTTTTTTTTTTCAATAACAATCGTTGAAAATTCTTGCGAAACACTCGTATATGTTATTATGATCAAACGTGTGGTGATAACTATTTATACTCGAATGATCGATAATATAATAAATTTCAACTCTGACATGTACATTTTTTAAAAATATTATTTTTTCTTATATTTTGAACAATTATCGAGTTTAATTGGGGAAAAAAACAGTTGGAATCAATTTAAAAAATATAAACAATATATATATTCACTATTAAAAACTATGCAAAAAAACATTTAATAATAGTATTTAATATTTTATTAAAAATGGTTTCAGAATTATACAGTATAGTGGAACGAAAATAAACGATGACACAATACGACGTGTATACTTATTATTGTTTGTCATAAAATTCGTCCAATCAAAATAACATATTGTCACCTGAATAAGCGATGAAATGTCAAATCGTTTCGAATTTACGAACAAATTGTCAAATCCCATTTAATTATTTAACGTTCGAACATCTCGAGAATATTACACAGACCACACCTAAGTCGAACAACTCTCGTTCGAATATTTATTTTAGAATACTTATGAAAAAAATTAACATCACAAAAACCACGTAATTTCTAAATAAAATACCGACAGTCAGTTGTAAAAGCGAATGTAACGGTTTATAATAATTTATAGATAATTGTAATACATAAAAAAGAAACGAATGATATATGATATTATTTGAAATACGTTATAATGCGTGTGTATATTGAGAGAGAGAGAGAGAGAAAGATCAAAACTTATTGCTTTAAATCAACATACCAAAATATTTTGTTAGAAAAGAACCACCAAATAGTCAAAATATATATTTTAAAATAATATACCGTAAATTTTTTTTATTTATAGCTTTTTTTTAAAAAGTACGTCATAAAAAACACACAGACACTTTTTAAACTGGGTCATAAAAATATAAAAGTACGTATGTGTGCGCGTGATGTATTTTATGCGTTAAAACTATATAATATATTAGCTTAACGCGAGTGGAATAAAATAATAATAATGATGATAATAATAATAATAATAATAATAGTAATTATAATAAAGCAATTATTACGCAAATATAATACCGTCATATTGATATCGAAATAATTTTCAATTTTATTTAACACATTGAAGTAGTGTCTTTTTTCTAGGAAAAAAAAAAGTAAGTAGTAAATAACTTTACTTATTGTATCATTCGACTTGAATTTATTACAATTCGTCGTTTTCGTGCAAAATAATATTATTACTATTGATGATATGTTAATGAACTAGGACGGAATTTTTGTAAACGGCAATTTTGTTTTACATAATTGCGTTTTTATAATTAATGTGGTGACTTGGTATTCTGTCATGTAACCTTTACACAGGTATTGAAACGTTTTATTATATAAACAAGCGGTTTTTGAAAAGAAGGGGCTCAGAAAAAGAAAAAAAACTTTAAATATACATTAAAATAATTAAAAAGCCGCCCGTCTTTGAATTCGACGAACGCAATATGAAAAATTACAATATTTAAAAAAAAAAACTATATGGTATATAGGTAAATGCACGAAGAATAATGAAAAATGAAAAAAGTTATCCAAGTATATGAAATCACGCACGTAACCGACTTTGTAAACAATATTCATTAAATATAAATCTGTACAATGTCGAAAACAATTTGGATATACGGAAAATTATTTCTATGAAATATTATAATGGGCTGGTATACGTACACATAAATATGTAATATACATTGGCTTCATTCGTTTCGACGCTGTCAAATTTTATTATATCAAAATATGTTATGATTCTCATAATGATTTTTGCATTTTTTAAAAAAAGAAAAATTGTTTATTAAACATGATAATGATCATAATATCAATAGTAGCGAAAAACAAAAAATTCCTAATCTTATAAATAAACGGGTTAAAAAGTAAAAACTTATTACATAAAAATTGTACTTACAGTATGACCAGATTGGGTAACGAGGAAAACGAGTCATTCGAAATATCTACAATTGAATTACTTCCCAAGTTTCTGTAAACAATAATGTTAGTTATTATAAACGTTATTTGTAATATAGAAAATTTATGTTAAGTTTCGTTTTTTGTCTAATGGAATTGAAAGAATTGAAAGAATTGTACGATTTTCATAACATAAAAATAAAATAAATTATTTTATGCTTATTATTTATATTGTTTATTTTTTGACAACATTGATTTTACTAAATCAAATTATTAGCGTTGTCTCATAAAGGTTTTATAAATATTTATATTTTTACTGCAGTCAAAGCTGTCGGATTAATTACACGAAACGAGGATTGTAAATTGCACGTTAAATTTACTACTATTGACATTGGTATTGTAACGGCGCATAGGACATGGTACGCCTTATATCATATTATAGTAAAATTACATATTGTTTCATATACAAACATATTTCTATACCGAAATTCTAACTTTTCACTGAATCCAAAATTACAGTGTATCATGACGATTTATCGCTTAATCAATCAAATCACGGACGATAACGTAAAATATTATAATATAATATATATATATATATGATAACTAATCTAATTAATACAATATTTATATTGAGAATAATTATTAATGACACACATATACATGCATAAAATATGAATTAAATTGTCAACCAATGAACACCGTTTTTATCGGTCCATTATATAATATACAACGAGTAGTGACATAGTTATAAGCTATAAATATATGCGATCAAATTAAAATGAAACGGACAATTTATACTTATTATTAAGAAGAAAATTTAAATTTATGTATACGAATTTCGAAAACCGATTTATGCTATAACATAACCTGTAGACATTTGAAATATTTCAAATGATATCCGGCTCGAAAAATAAATAATGATAATACGATAACTTTTATTTAAAAAAAGAGGCTTTTTTTTAACTTTTGTATTTTCCAAATTTATATTTCAATTCGAGATTAATAATTTGATTTAACTAGGTCACAAAAGAAGAAAAAATTACATTTTTGATAATTTAATGGAAAAGAACTATATATTTATACGCGTAGCTACTGCAGTAGGTATTATTATTTTTTATAATCTGCAATATACGAGTATTGAAAAGGCAAAAAATAAATATTTATGCGTATTTAAATCAATATATAATTGTTATTCTTCAGAAAAATCGTCAAAAAATAATAAATTAAAAAAAAAATGTCGTTATAGTATCAACGTGAATAATTAATAAAATCAATATAAAAAAAAACGAGCACGCGTAGGACAAATGCGAAATTCAAAAGTTATCCTAAAATAAAAAAGCGAATTTAACAGCTCGAGCGTCCGTTTTTTTTGCTTTAGTCCACTCGACCTTAAAGACGACACAATTTTTTTATTTAAATTTTCTCCGATGCGCGACGATAAACACAAAATACTCAAAAATCGATATTTCATTAAACATAAATATTACCTACGTGACTTGTAATGGACGTCATTTGAAAATAACGAGTTCACACTGTAAATTATCAATATTGAAAACAAGAATAACTAACGGAAACAGTATAAAATAAACCGTTCATGCGAGATTGATATCAATCTATTATAGGCCTAATATAAATCGTCTGGCTTTGATGCATAAAATTTAAACGCGCAATTTTCGAAAGACATCTTGAAACGCGTTTTCATCGTGTCTATATAATCAATAACAAATCCGTATTCGATCGATTTTTACATTAAGTACGTAATTGTAATTCAATAGGGAAATGTAGAAACACGTACAAATTTATATTCAATTATCGTGCAAATTTTCACATTTCGTTTTTTTTTTTTTTTTAAACGCAATAAAAAAGTGTATAATATACGGAATATTAATAAAGATTATCAGCCATCAGAAACTGTGCTACGCATTTAAAAATTTCAAAATAGTTATTAAAAGGAGGCTTTTTATGGAAAAGACAAAATATATAAAAAAAATATAATAAATAAAAACTTTATTGAATATGATAATAATAATAATAATAATAATAATAATAATAATAATAATAACAACAACAACAACAACAAAAATCCGTAATAATAAAGTTTTCTCGTCACGCAACACGAGCCACTTGGGCCCTAAGGGGATTTTTATCGTGTCGCAAAACTGGCTACATGTGTATTACTAACAATAAAACCGGATCTTATTTCTTTTGTCATCTTCTTCTTTTTTTACGTCTCAGAATCATATATGTAAATTCGAAAAGGGATTATTGCGTACGTACACATCCCGGACATCGAATACTCTAATTAACCTAATTTCCGACAACGTGTATGGAAAAAAACGACAAATGTTCCCCGCGTACGTGCGTACGTAAAACAGTATAATTTTTTTTTTTTTTAAACACATAAGAGCACGTTTTTCCGTCGTCTTTAATTCATATTCGATATTTCGTTAAATTTCTGCGTACTTTTTTTTTTACATTAAACCAGAACCAATACCATTGATCGTTATTATTATTTATTGTTTGTAATGAAAAATTGTATACTCACAGTGCTTCTAAGGTGGGGACTAGGCTTAACGCATGTTTAGGAACTTTGGTGAGTTTGTTGTTTTCCAGCCGGAGATTTCTCAACTGGGATAATTGATCGAAGCACCGATCGTCGATGTCGGTCAAATGATTCTGATCTAATTGTCTGGAAATAAAAAATGAATTGTTTTTTTTTTTTTTTTTTTTGAACGATTCATAATCGTATTAACGATATTTTATTTACGCGTAAATAATTCGAAATAAAATAACTTTTTCCTCGTTTTCACGAGTTCAAAGTTAATGTTTTAAACCTACAGTAAATATTGGAACATTTTAATTGATGTTGGTACGCGTTTTAAATAATAATTCTACTACCCACTTACTTAGGAACACACTTGGGAAATTGGCTACGACGTGTATAATTGCAATTTTAACAGTTCGCTTAGGGAAAATTGTGAGACTTATTTTATTAGCTCGTCTGTTTTTTTTTTTTAACACCACAATAACAGAGGCGTTTTATCAAAAACAAAATTCAGATGAGCCGAATACGAGACCAGTGGCAAAATGTGATGTTGAAAGGATTCCGAAAATTTATATAAACTCGTTACGAACAATACTTCGTGTTTTGTATTATAATTCGTTTTCTTTTTATACGATCTTCAAATTATTTCTGAAATTTTCAATTCGTTCGAACAATATCGCACAAAACTGTATGGAAAAAATAACTTTGAATTCGTCGTAGTAAAGTCAGGTAAAATCATTACGTTTTCGGATATTTTTCTCGCACCACGTCTAAATTGTCGGACATGTAAACCGAAAATCCGCATTTCCAATTTAAAATTTACCGAAATACGTTTCCCTTGAAACATGTAACCGACGACAGGACGATAGCGTGTAGTATACATCAGGGGCTCGCAACGTTTTTAACACCACCAGACACTTTTTTGTGATCAATACGCGTACCACATTGAAATCCTAACACCAAATTAGAGGTGTCGATTTATTTTTTAAACGTGTCTTTTATCAATTAAAATTGCGTATTATACGATATTGATAGAAGGGGGAAAAAAAATAAAAACTTAATTTTCCGGTAAATCTTAATATTTGAATTACAATTCATTTTGAAATTCGTTGTTATTTATTCGTAATGGAACGTCGATCACGCGGTCCTAACGGAAATTATTTTCTTCGCTCGTAAATCACTTTGAATATCCAGACTAATTCTGTGCTATTATTTTTTCAAATATAACAGTTCGGAAAATCCGCAGTCTCGCACAAGTAAACAGCGGGATGTTGTAATGTTCGGTTGAAACGAGCACACGGATTTTCGTCGGCATCCGAAATGTGACAAATCATTTGCCTGAAAAACGCGTTTTACACCGAGTTGTGATATTTATAAAATCGTCAAATACCGCGAACATTATTAGTAATAACAATTATTAAATGAAAATTATTTTTTCTAATCGCGAAAAATTAATATTAAATTTATAATATATATATATATAAATTATATTAAATGAAAATTATTTATTAAAACGATTTCGTATCGCGGTTTGCTATGCACACGTGCATATCGTCCTTCGCGTTCCCACTCCCACGCTATCTCCGATCATCACTTTTTCGACACGACCGGTGTCGTACATACGCGTTCCGGTAACCCACATAATCTATACCGCAGTTAAGGTGCAAACCGCCCAACAGGAACGGTGTAACGGAAGGGACGACAACCGATAAAGGGCTACGCGACAATGCGCCGAACGAAAGGGACGACCGTAGAGAATTATTGTACACGGTGCGAGGCGAATTGTGCGCTTACAACGTGGACAGTTGTTTGAAATTCTGGAACGTTTCGCACGGAGCCCGGACAAGTTGACATTTCTGGAACGACCTGTAAATATATAAAAAAAAAAAAAATCAGTAATAAAATCGCGTTACGAGCCGGGGCAAAAAAAATTTTTTTTTTTTTTCCGAATGACGAGTTACGGATTTCTCTACTTGCGCAGAAGTAAACGGTAATTTTTTTTAATAACATAACGAAAAATCGGAAAGAACAAAAAAATCACCGCAATCACTATCGAATCAATAGAGGTTAGAGAAAAAAAAATTAATTTTGCCGGTGAACGTTGGCCACAAAGCCGATAGCGACACTCGCGTATTACACCTCTTTTCTCCTCTCTCATTCCAAAGGAATAATGTAAAATTTATTTTACTCATTTATCGTACACGCCGTTCGTTCACCCGGTGTACACCCTGCAGTTGTCGCGTAATGGGTTTCGGTCCGTCGACGTTTTATTCTCCCCTTCATCTACTTCTCCTTAACCGAGAATTTCGGATTATTCCCTCTCTTTCATACGAATTCTATTATATTATTTCCGGAGCGAAGGAAATCGTCACGACAGTAAATTGCCCCCTCGTCCACCGGTTCGTCGTTACAATGCGCGCGCGTTTCGACGACGGCGCGGCAGGAGCGACGGCGTGAAAAAGTTTTTGGACCGCGTCCCGGTGTATCTTTTCACAGCGATAATAATTGCCATTCGCGGACCGCGCGAAGCTGTGGAGCCGTCTCCCGTAGGTGTGCGCGGGTTAGGTTAATCGAACGAATGCAGCGAAAAAAAGAAAAGAAAAAAAAGAACACGTTTTCTATTATTATGGCGCGAGAGAGTAGTGGAAAAACGGAAAAATGAAAAATAAATAAATCGCGTAGTCATTGTCTGCAGAGAGCACACGCGGTTTAGGTGTTTAATGGACCGTGCGTTTCGTATATATATATATATATATATAGGAATTTCGAATATCGATTCGTATAGCGCTTTACGATAATTGAACACAAGTCTCTACTTTAAAAAAAAAAAAAAAAAAAAAACTGCTTAGAACTGTTTTACTTTTTTTTTTTTTTTTTTTTTTTTGTTTTTATAGATTTTTACTCCTTAAAATCGGGAAGAAAATATTCAATTCACTTCGAATCTAATTTCAAGTGTTTGTATATACATATATAATTGAAGGGGTAGGTAGTGTAGTGTGAGGAGCACATCATGTCCTTTACGATTATTATGTCGTAAAGGAATATCGTTTAATTTTGTAAAAAAAATAATATGATGTTTGTAAATCAATGTAATGAAATTAACGATTTTTTTCTTCATCTTTGCTGCTATGATTTGTTTAATTGTAAAAACCTTGTACGTGATGGGAGAAAATGAAGGTCGTTGTTTTTTAATCAGAATCCTTGAAAACGAATAAAGTTCACCAAAAATACAACACGTAACTGAATAAATAATTATTGTTGCGGACCTGTGTAACTGCTCGCTGAACAAGTGTTTTCGTGTGTTTAAAGACGCGGCATCACACGCGTCAGGTAAAATTTCCTTTATGACTGATTCATTTTTGCTTATAGTACTTTTCACTGAACAAATCGTTCATACGGTTCAACGAAAAACCTTCTTAATGAATAGTCATCGTATGGAATATCAGCATCGCATAGTGCATACCCTTCCATGACGCTGTAGCCGGCAAAAAGTTTTGAAGAGGACGGCTGAGAGTACAAATATGAAATAATATAATTATTACATTTTATTTTAAGAAAAAAATTTCGTGGGGTCTGAACTCCGATCCTGGCTACGACCTTGCATGACTTAATACTGATCATTGAAAGTGACCAAGAATTGAAACAGTTTCTAAATGACTGGTAATCAATTTTGATGATTAAGTCATGCTGAAACAAGTGTTCACACGTTCATAACTTGTTCAATTTTAATGAATCAGTCATAATGAACGTTTTAACTGACACGTGTGAACCCTTCATGCCATATCATGAAGCAATACTAATCATTAAAAATTACCAAAAGTAGAACTAGTTCCTATTTGACAGGAAGATCGATTTTCATGATTCACACCGGCTGAAATAAGTTTTAACTAGCATAGTGTGTAGATTAACCTTATGTACACAGTAAATAATTTTAGCATAATTTCTTGTTACAAAGTTACGTATTTGGTTAAACATTTCAACACTCTAGCGCACCATAAGTTATTTGAACAAACGTAATTTCTTCACAAAAAATAAAACACACTTGTCAAAAAATTTGAAATCGTAACAAACGATTTTTAAGATTTTTTTTTTATGTAGTTGAAGTAACGAGTACGTTAGACATTATATTGAACGTTCAAGCCTTAAAACCCAAAAATTACTTAATTTACGAATTATATATGTACATCAAAATCCATAATCGCTCTGAATATAGCACAAAATTGAAAGAAATTTTTTTTGAAAATTTATTTTCCCTCATATATAAAATATAAATATATATATATATATATACATATATATATTTGGTGAATAAACCGAACATTTAGTTTCAAAAACCCGAGATCGTGTTTTCATCCTTTTTATATCATTTTTGATTTTTTTTTAAACGCTTTTGAAAAAAATCAAAAAAAAAAAAAAACCACATCAATGTAAAACCAATACATTCCTCGCTCCGCTCAGAATCTAAAATCCAATTTTCAGAATAACCGTATGTTTTTATATCGTACGAGTATTCAATGATTATATTAAACCCGCGATGGACCATACACATTACACGGCATTGTTAACGCTAAGGCATTTCAAAGAAATTCGAAACGTTCGTTTTTAGAATTTGCGATATTCGTTTCGATGTGACTAACATCCGTTTTCTCGCTTTTGTTCATACAATAACTGCATTTTATTTTGCGTTATTATATTAAAGCTCGTATTTTAATAAAAAAAAAAATGCTATTTGCAAAATGTTTCTATGACCTAAAAACTCTGAAAATTCCCTAACAAAATGCTTCGACAGTATTATATATAAATAAAATTACTAAATATAATTATTATATTTTTATATTTTTAAAAATCAAATAAATATGTGTGAAAATTACTTAGTAATAGTCGACTAACAGGTAAATACAACACACAGATAAAATTGAGAATCGTTATGTTTCAAAAATAAATATTACCTAATGTTGTATTAGTATAAAATTATACGTTTACATTTTTATCCAGTGTAAATTTTCGTTTTTATTTCAAAAATAAAAATACTAGAAACGGATTAAAAATGAATAATCCCCGTCCCCCGCCCTAAAATGTTAACAAATAACCTAAAACGTCAAAATCCTCGAAAAACGCATAAAATATTCCTCAAAAAAAGGAAAAATTTTTGTTATAATATTAATATAGTGTGTACCCTTCTAAAACATATTTGTCAAGCATCCCAGAAAAAAAAAGATCAAAAAGCATCGAAATCCGAATCCAAATTGTTCCGCCGGGAGTCTCTACAGATTTTTGATTTCGTTGATTAAGTGTAAATGATTTTATTACATTTGAATTAAATAAGAAAATTACTTCATCGCTTTATCAAAACGATTAAATAATTAAAAAAAAAAAATCGTTGAATTATTTTTTTATAAATAACGCAATAAAAGTACAGGGTTCTTAATTTCCATATAATTCAAATAATCCACGTATACGTTATACGAGTACTTACAGCCTTTTAATTCGCATGTTATTGGCGAACGTTTCGGGATGAATCCATTTGATTGGGTTGTCAGCTAAAACTCTAAAAAAAAAAAAAATACATAAATATTAATTTTCAACGGACGTTTCTGCGTTCAGACACGATTATTCATATAAATGATATATAATTACATTACAGTTTTGATATGTGTGTAATGTATTTAATCATATAAATCATATGTATTATTTGAACAAACATTTTTTTTTCCGTTTTTCTTTTTAACGAAATCCAATATGAAAGTTGAAAACCCATCATAAACATACGAGAAGCGCGCGTATAATATAATAATAATAAAAAAAAAAATAATAAAATAAATACATAAAGTATATCGAAGTCATAAATCATTTCCAACGATAACTTAATATTATTTTTTCGTGGTACTATTTTCTACGTATACACACCGAAAAATCTCAAAAATTATTATTTCTGTTTAAATTTTAAAATATTTCATTTTTATTACGTAGGGCCATAAAAAAATAACAAGAAAAAAAAATCTACAATTCAACGTTACACGCCATTTATTCGCTCGCGTATAATTATTATTATCACCACGCCAATAATACGTAAAATAATAACGTTTTCGTATAAAACTGTGATATTTCGTTCCGTTTTGTGTTTATTCAGTGAAAGATTCCAACAAAAAACAACTCGGTGTAATAACGAAAATAATATTTTGAAATTTACTTATAACTTATTCGCAATATATTTACTAAAGACACTTTTTCTAAAGAGTATCGGATAGAAACTTTTTGCATTTGAGTGTAGTCGTTATGTTCACTCACACGCAACTATAGATAAGTGAAATTATTTCTGTAATTTTAAGCTTTTTAACTCGATGATTTAGACTTGAGACATGAACGAAATTCCAATCGCTCCGAGTAAAACCCATTTAATATCCTAATCTCTCTTGCTCTTATTTTGGGTTACAATTAAACGTCTCCGCGAGTAAGCCGAGCATTTGCCATTTCTTCTAATAGTTCCTCGTGTACGTGACGACCCTTACGCATTTCTATTTATTTGTCCACGAACGACTTACGAGTACAGGGCGATGGAATTTATTTTGTTTGCCGTAATACCGAAAATACATTAATCAAAATGATTAAACAATTTGTGCCGATCGATAAATGCGGCATTTTGGAAATATCGATAATTTACCGATTTTTTGTTGTTGTTGTTGTGGTTTATCTTAAAAAAATTAATATAATTTTAAATTGTATAACATCAAATATAATACATGAACTGTATAATATCTTTTCGGACCTCTTTAACCACTATAAATGGCTTAAAATATTATACTCCTTTTCCGAGTCAGCCATTCGTTTCTAACATTTAAGTAATTCCTCGTACGCTACGTTTTTTTCCTATTTGTCCTAGAAGAAGTCATCTTCGTGTTTTATATTTTGTTTCCGAACGATTTCATGTCTCCGGTACTACATTTCTAAAATTTTTGAAAACATCTCAAATAACTCTCTTTTGATAACTAATATTTTACACCAATAGAACGTAAATTTCTTCATCGCTCGATATTTGATTTCATCGATATGTCCTATAATTTTAATCATGATAAATGATTTGCCGGCTTTTTTTTCCAGTAGTTTTTGTAGCAGTCGATTTTCGATTAAACGTTTCATCTCGTTTTCTTCTGACATACAGGAAAAATGTCGAAGAAAATCGGATTTTAACGGAATTTAAATATTAAAAATCGTTTTCCAAGGAGGCTCACATGAATGGAGAAAGTTGTTTAAGCCATTTTTAATTCCATACACATTTGATGGTACTATTTTATGTACTCATACCTTTTTCACGTCTAAAAAACGATACGAATAAATGCTTACGTTCATGTATTGTCCAACGTTGAATTACTATTAAAACGCATGATTACGACGCGAACATTGATGAAAAATACATTTTAGCCTGATATTTTTTTTTTTTTTGGAGTAAACCACTTAATATATTATATAGGCGCGTCGTTTTTCACAAGACTTCAGTTTTTTTTTTTTTTTTTTGTAACTGTGAATTCCGTTTATTATTAAAAACTTAATTCCTCGCATAAAATACGTGGAGAGAAACTATAATGAATAATCCCCGTTTGCGGTATAAAAATTCATTGTACGCAATATGTTTTTATTGCATTCTTTTACGTATTGCGCTATTATAATGTATACTAATATTCAGTGGCCGGCAAGAGAATTGTAATCCGAATAATCGTAAAATAAACATCGGTCTCGACCGAAACGAATTCGTTTGAACGAATAATCTGACCTATAATCAAAAAAAAAAAATAATTAAAATAATAAAAATATAAAATGACGTTTCGGATAAAACGATCTGAAGTCCAAAAAAAAAAAAAAATATATATATATACGAACAATCGAATCTGTTAACCGCGTACTGCCGAGTTTCGAAATAAACGAAATTAAAAATATTATTCGTGTATCTTCTAAGCTATTTTAACATTTCATAAAATACTTTACAAATATGGAGTTCCGATGCAAAACGCATTTCTTTCTCAATGGGGGAGAGGGTGACCTAGAAGTATTGAACGAAGAACGATTTTCAATTACCAAATGCGATTCGTGTTGTATTTAATTGAACAACAAAACTTCTGCTTTATAGTTTAAAAACGTTATTTTTCATTTAAAAATGGCAAAAAATTAATTAAAACGAATAGAATTCTTTTTTTTTTATCGGTCATTATTAATAATATTACTTTAACAATTAATAACATTATTTTTGTTTTTAAATCATTTAAATGTCAGTGTAATATTTTATTAATCACCATATCATTTTACTATAATAATATAATATTCAAGTTATAGCACACGTCAAAGTGACATAAATTTTAATACCTATTGTTCACGCAATAATTTAAAACACGTCAATATTGATTTTCTATAAATTATATAAATCGATTGTTATACAACGAATACACACTTTTCGCTATACATATAGCGTATAAATTTTAATTTTTTGACAAGCAGGTCTCGTGTATATTTTCGAGATATAAAATCTTGATCAAATTGTGTATGTTCAGAAAATTGTTGGAAGCGAGAAAAACCACTACCGACAATAAATTAATATATGATTTTTTTTTATCTAAAACATAATAACAATAAATAACTGAATAGATATCATTTTTCAAATGTGTACATATTACATATATATTATACGTGTAATTCAACTTAAAACTGTTTAATATTTTACAGGACGGAACGCATATTATATATATATATATATATATATATATATATATATATATATATATTTCTTTTATTTGTTAAAATATCCCAAATCATTTTAAATAATGAGGAAATGGAATAATATTTTATATATAAAAAAAAAAAAAACTTATGCCTTTACTCGCTTAAATTAATGATAATATATGCTTTAATAATATGAATTTATTTTATTATAATTTTTTTATTTTAATAATTAAAACGACAACAACAGTAATATACGCTCCGAAAAAGGTCCACTTATTATTTTATACACACGAAACGTATATATTTTTCGTATAAATAAAGAGCAGTTGGATGAAACTGCAGATAAATACTATTAAAAATTATGCGATGCGCAAAGGGGGGAAAGACGTAATTTTGTGGTGATGAACAACGTGATGGTAACGTTCGATATGCAAAAAATGAAAAATAAGTGAAAAAGATTTTTTTCTAAATTTAATTCCATTCACAATTTTCCAACGAAATCCCAATTTCATGTCGCAGATAACGTGATTTATTAAAATTATCTACAATATATTATACACACGGCAAGTATAACATGTACGTTGCAGTTTATCACGGCAAAAAAATATATATAATATATTCAAGACGTTGCATTACAATTTACACGTAATCATCATATTAGAAAACGGCCAATTACAACGCATTCGATTATAGTTATCTCATATCAAATGTACAACGAACATTGTGTTTTGACGTAAACGTTATAACATAATTTATTATCTACGCCGTATAAAAATACTTAAAATCATATTATTCAATTGAGAGATTGTTTTTTTTTGTTAAATTATTATGTACTATCAAATCAAAGTAAATACTGCACAAATATTAGAGGAGAATGTGGTACATTATGAAATGGAGTTGTAATATGAAACAACACAATGTTTGTCAACGACATGCGGCTCTACTTTTCCATACCTGTCTCGTAACTAAAATGATTATTATTTTACGTTTTGATATCCAGAGACAGCAGGCACCAGTATGAAGTTGAATGCGATCACGAAGCATTGTATTTTCAAACCATCAAAACTTTCCGTAAAGTAGAATTTAATATATATATATATATTTTTTTTTTTTTTTTGTATCTATATTAGTAGTGTTCCATGGACAGCTTACAGAACAAATGTATCAATATTAGAAGAATTATACATACAAGAGGACAGGCGCTTCTTCCCCTCAATACAGCGTCAAATCCTTAAAAGTCTTGTTCATATTATAAGACGAGAGGCCTAGAAAAAATAATTATACAAGGAAAAGTGTATACAAGGCAAATGGAATATAGGACGTCCTCCTACTCGATTTATTGACCAAATCAAAGATTTGATAGGAATCAAGTTAGTAGCAGCAATCATGCGAAGTACAGAAAACCGGGAAGGTTGGAGAAATAAGAAAGAGATAAGTTAGTGTATCAGATAGTAATGTTATTAAACTTCAAAATATTAGGAATATTTATTTAAAATCGTGCTTTATGATTTTGATTATTGGAATAGATAAAAAATCATGACGGGTGGAAATATGAAGTCAGCCGGGTTCATATAATACATGTCAGAACCAATTAGACAGGAAGTTTCAGCGAAAGATGAACTTCAAACGATCTACTTTGTGGCAAGACGTTTTAGAAATCGAAATCTAGAGAATTTTGGATTCAATGTGAGACGTGCCAGAAATGGGCACATTATATGTCGTGCAAAGGGTGTGAAAATGATGTTTTCATTTGCGATTTCTATTCGTAAAGAACTTTAAAGACATTTGTACCTATTAATCTTTTCTAAAAGTAAAATTTGTTTTTTTTTGTTTAAGAATATATAAAACTGTAATAATAAAAATAATCGTACGTGAAATAAAATATTTCTGATTTATTCCCACACATGTTTTATATTACCACTTTCTAAAACCCATAATATGCAGTGTGTTCTAAAATTATAATGTATCATAGAACAGTTTTATTTATTTATTTTTTCATAATTACTCTTATTTCATTGCATCAAACAAATTTCTTAATTGTTCTGATGATTAATATTTACATTCAAAATCGAGGTTTTTGTCCAAAACAAAAATCCGGTCCATATACTATCTTCTATCACTTATTATTAGCTTATTTCACGTATTAATTCATAAAACATTTCGACGTTCGACTGTATAAATATTCAGTAAACACACGTTTTATTTTATTAGTAACACTAATATTGCTAGTAAGATAATAATTTTTTCAAACACTGTTTAGTAAAAAATAAGCTAAAAAATTTCGAATTTACTTGGCAAAATATATTAATATTTTAATATATTAAATATAAATTCGGTTTTTGGAAGAGTTTATGAAAGAATTAAACGTAATAGGTTTAAAAATATTTTAAATATACAAATAGATTAATAATAAAATAAAATGTTCTACAAAAGCAATTTTACTGGTTTTTTTTTTTTTTAATCAGATTTCGTCTTTTGGATTATTGCAATAAGGTCGAAAACGAATACAAATTAACTCGTTTTGTACACACACACATTCGTTGGAATTTCAAATACTTATAGTTGCGAACGTATGTTTTGAAATGAAATAAAATATATACTTTGTCGTATTGTACGTAACGACATAAATTTAACTAAAAAAAAAAAAAATAATAATAATAAATAAAATCGAAACAGGAAAGAAAAGCTTTCGCGATTTTATCTAACCGGTTGGGTAGTTTAATAAAAGTTAGCGCGATATAAGTTTTCTGGTCCGTAATATATTTGTATAGAAAAATAATATGTATTTATAATATTGTAAAAGTAAAAGGAATGGGAAAAAAATAATACTCAGCCAAATATATAACGATAAAACGCGTCGGCAAATACAGCGAACGCGCGCGCGCGCGCGCGTATCTATTATTATATAAAAACTAGAAAATTAAATCGGAGAAAACTTTGGAAATAAAAATTTATTATCAGAAGATTTTCGCGCGTACATTATTGTTGTGAGTACGCGAGTGCACACACACGCAGTGCATTCCATATACGTTATAATCGTGTACACGTTTTTATAAAATTGCTGAAATTCTCGTAGGAAAAACATTATTTTTTCTCCTCTCTCTCTCTCTCTTTTATACTTATTGTACTATATATATACGTTGACAGACGAACGTTTTCATCCAAAAACTTCGTACACGTATTTCTACACTCATCGGCGAGTGTAAGTCACGTGATAAATACTTTAAATGCAGACAGAAATTTCACGCGTTCTCGGCGCGTAACGAATTTCGCGTTGTCTGACGCTCGCGCGACGTGTCTGTGCAAAAAACAACAATAATAATAATAATAATAATAATAATAATAATAATAATAATAATAATAATAATATTTATTTTTCGATTAAAATCAAATAGTATTCTCGACAATTGGCGCGTGCGATTCACACGGTATATAAAGTCGACGTCGGCGAATGAAATGAGTGTGAGACACAATGAACGGATTGGAAGACAAGGGGGAATTTTCTCCGTGTCAAATAGTTAAATCAGGAGCCGATATATATATATATTTATTATTATTATTATTATTATTATTATTATTAACATTATTTAACAATAAATTATTGTTATAAGGGAACGGCGACGTGTGTCTCGTATATTGTAATTGATTGTGGCCTGTTGATAATTTTACAAAAAAAAGTTTTTAAAACGAATTTTCGATTTTATTGTATAAATAATATCGTAAAGTTTTCATCCATATCGAATTCGAATCGTATATTATCGAATTTATAATTTTTTTTTTCCGTATCGATTCTTAATTTTTTCCCCGTGTTTTTTTAAACATTTTACATGCGTTGTACTAATAATTTTCGTTTCTTCAAGTGTGCACGACACTGGCCGTATAAGACAGTTTATGTCATACTGAAACTGTCTTTTTTTTTTCACTTTTTAAAAACAAAATATTATATAAAAAATAGGTTTCGATTATGACTTTCCGTTCGTCCCAATTATTGTAATCGTTTATTTTAAAAATGTCAATAAAACAATACAAATACATTTATTACATACATTGAAACGTCATGGAATGTAAATGTCAAACGTTTTCAGTAACCATTGCTTATATACATGTAATCATTTGTTTACACTCGATTTCAAGTAAAATAAAATATTATTCTTCGAAACTATAGGTATACATAACAGAATGGAAAAACGAAATAATTTTCCATCGTTAAAATTAGCCAATATCCGATAGGAATTAGAAATTATATATTTAAACGGCACTGTGCCTACATAAAAACAAACAACATCGCATATACGTATAGTATTATAATGGTTTAATTTTACTTTACCTACACACATAATTACAACGATAACGATTTCGTTTTTTAAATTATTATTATTATTTTTTTTTTTCAAGTAATTATAATAATAAAAAAAACACCGAACGTTTTAATTACAGACAATTACTCCGGCTTACCTTCAACGCTTACAACAAATTTTTAATTTATTCCAAAGATTAAACGTTTCGTGCTTCACTCTATAATTCGGTAAAAATTAGTTTTTGCGAAGTTTTCAAATCTTATTATATATATATAAATTTATCATTTTTTCAGCTTCCCGTTTCCATCTAAAAGTTTACCCGAAGAAAACGATAAATGTGGCCCTCGAACGAAGCACAAATTGCAGAGAATATCCATTTTACCAATTAAGTGAACATAAACATTATGACGGAGATAATTGAAAATTTCAATAATAATAATTTTATTATTATGCGAACCGATAAAATATCGCAAACATTTTATGTTAAAATGTTATTAAAATTATTAAAAGAATCGTCACGAATCTATGTTAAAAAAAAAAATGCGAAAACGAGAATCGGATGTTTTAGATGTCACGACTTGAGAGTAAATCGAGTAGACAAAGATTTCGAGAGTTCTATTTTTACTTTGTATTCGTAAGCAATGATAAATCATTTGAAAAACGATTTTGAGCGGTGTTTCAGTGCAATTTATAAAACCATTTTTGTCATTGCTCGTCATATACTCATATTCGATATAAATAGTCTAATATTTGAAAAAAATTGTTGAAAATATCCTTTTCTCTATATAATACATTATAATATAATCCATTGCAATTTTTAACATTTTCGGAACGTTATTTTCGAAATTAAGGAACTATATGTGATTTTAATGAAATCACGTTTTTTCCGTTTTAATGTAATTTTATTTGTGTAGCGTTAAAATATTAAAATTGGACAAATACTATTCGGGAATACTCAAAAGTATACCGACTAGACAAAATTTACTACCGAATTTTCGTTAAGTATGCAATATTTTTTTTTTTAAAAACACTCGTTCTTGTCGATTAGTTGTACACAATAGATTAGTTGTATTCATCGTTCCTCTCAGAATCTTTTAATATATTCAATTATATTTATAATTTATGTGAATGTAAAATAAATGAAATTCTAATAAGACAAACTGGAATTTTTTTTATAATATTTCCACTTAAACAATATGACCTAATTTTTTTTTTTTATTTAAAATTGTCCTCTAATGCGCCAAATACATTGTGAATGCATTCATTATGAAAACTAAAGAGGCCAGAAATATATAATATACAGTAAATGGAAACGCATTACTTTTTAAAAGGAAAGTGTCAAAAGTAAAAATGTATTACGTTTAAATTTAGTTTAAACGGAATTTTATTCGTATTAACGTTAATAGAATTTTTATTTGACAATTTTATACAGACCCGGTAACGACCGTCTAATAATGTCGTTTAGGCGTACACATTTTTTTCCAGTGTACCATAAAAATTTGAACAACGCATTTATTTATATTGCGAATTAAGTAGTTAAAATAGAGTAACCAATTTTTCTATACTAATACTAGATTCGCCTCAAAAAAAGTTCATTAAAAATACGTTGGGAGGAAAAAAATAAACTTTCGAACAATTCTGTCTTTATTTTGAATAATTATTATTATTGGAAATTTATAGTTGCTCATTAAGTTTTTATTTTATTATCAACAAAAATTAAATATTATTTTGCTCATAGAAAACTGCAATTCGTTGCCGAGTTATTAATTTGTCCACAAAAAACTACCGTGAACGCACGAGTTTATAGATCACCACCAATGCCTAACGTAATAATATAACATCGAAATGAAGAATATACGGAACTTTGTCAGTTTGTGTGTCCTATTTCATTTGTCACGCCAGTTTTTTCTTTTTTTTTTTCATCGTTAATTAAAACGTTTCGTGTAACATGAGACTACCAAAAAATTTTTTTTATAATTTCGACATTTATTGCTCAACTTATATTTATTTATTATCGATTTGACGGATTACTTATATTTCGGATACGTCATGTAAAAAAAAATCATTTAAACTCGTATCCATGACGAAGGAAATTGTAATTCATGCGTACAACAGTATCAGACACCAGGACTAGACGATTTTCGATAACGGGGAATGATCGAGTAAACGACTCGTATACGGATATGAATATATTACGAAAAGTATTTGTCAGAAACGTTTTCCGAGCCACATCAATCAACTGGTGCGCGGGCGGCAACAATAATAGATCGTTTTATGGGCTATAAAATACGATTACGATTTGATGACTTAACGTTCAAGTCGGTGAATTTTTATCGCGAAAACGAATGTTTTTTTTTTTCGTCATTATATTTGTATTACGTCTCGTCGTATTACACAAATGTACATGACGTTCAGCGTACAATCGCGTGTAACTATAATATATTTTAAACGCGCACATTTTAAGCTCACGCACGCGTGGGCGGACGCGAATTCTGCTCCCGATTGGGTTACGATTTCTGTGTAATATAACCGGCCCAAAACTCAAACATAACCGAACTTTGCGGCGCAAAGCCGCTCGCAGAAATATATTTCGGGGGAGGAGGGGCGGAGACAACGAAAAAAGTACGCCCGAATTTACGTTTTACAACACCATCGGTACAAAACACTGAAAATTATAAATCGCAAATCGAAATTAATACCGCGGCGATATAATAATCACGTCGTAGAAAATGTATCGTTATGGATAATAATATAAAAGGAGTCGTTGAAAAAAAAGAATTGAAACTTCTCGAAATAAATATTTGAAACGGTTGACAGCGGCGATTTATAGTGCCAAAAAACCAAAAAAAAAAAAAAAACAAAATTAATGGTCAATTGGAATTATTTCACATAATAAACATTATTCCTCGCGATTACGTACATCATCGGTATTCGCCATCAAATAAAAATTGCACGCGCGCGATACGTTCTATCTACGTACGGTATAATTCAATGCTTTTTTCCTCTATTATATGTACGCTGACATTAAACTACATTATAGATGGGGCGCGCCCTAGATTAGTCGATTTTATTTCGAATTTTTATTTCGATCTTTTTTTTTTCGATTTTAAAAGAATAAACGAATATCAAATATCACGATAAAATCGAACGTTTTAATTAAAACGAGTGTAATTTATTTCATATCTTTTAGCGTTCGACGCTCGGTCGGTCGGTCATTCTCTCGCACAGGACGTATAAAAACATTTTAAAAAATTCCGACATATAATATTATATTATAATATACGCCGCGCACAGCGTGTTTGTGTAGTATAGTCAACGATTTATTTCCATATGATGAATAAGTTGAATGCGCGTTAACCCTTGACGGAGATCATTTCACGGGAGAGGGATGGGAAAGCGACATTTCGACGACTGACGAAATGATATAAGTAGGACTTATAATAATAATACAACTCCATCTCAATAGACACAATGCGAAAATGACAAACGCCATTAAAATTTTTGGTCCCAGACAATATTTTGTAATAATTTCTTTTGGGCAATAATATGTATTTCTATACACATTTTCGCTATACGATTATATTATATAGCATTACACTTTTTCTTTAATATTATTCGACTGAGAATATAGACTCCTTTTTTTTCTTTTTACACAGTAATCGACGTTGAATATTATTATTATTTATTATAAAAAATATATATATATTAAAAATATTTTTTCTAACTTAAAATAATTACAATAAACAATAAAAAGAAATAATGAAAAAAAAATATTGCCCAGCAACCGACGTTATCGAGATTTGTACAGTTTTTTTTTTTTACACTCTATGTGTATATAATATAACGACGACGACGCGTACACAGTGTCGTTGTACATTGGCTGTTATCGTATTCAATTTATTTTTAGTGCATATAATTCGGCTAGTAAAAACAAAGGAGTATAGTTATAACTGGATCTAACGGCCAGATATCTTTTCCTCGTGTTGCAGATCTAAACAAATTCCTTTTGCCAATAGAGGGGATTAAGCACACATTTCACTGTCGAATCCCCTTTTCTTTCGGTTATTGGCAATAACTTCTAATAAGGCACGCCTAATTGAACTGAAAATCAAACACACGTTCGTAATTTCTAAGCAATAAATTAATTCTAACGATGGCAAAGAACAATGTTGTTTAAAGTTTATTTCACTTATCAAAGCGAATATGACGTTATTACTAGGAAAAAATACGCAATGTTTAATTATTATTTAATAAAACTCCTTTGAGTCGACTAAATAATTATAAAAACAAGGTTAAAATAATAATCCGAAATTAGAATTTCCTACTTGTTTAGTACTGTATGTCGAAAAACCGAATCTCGATAGGACACGTACAACAACCTCGCTTTGAACTTCATTCAGTCAAGTCATTCGTACACTATGTAATATGTGAACATCAAAGTAAAATACCTATCTTTTCGTGAATTCTATAGAGAAGCTCTAGTTTCAGCATTACTTCTTATTCCGAAACTTTAGTACATGTGTTGATAGTGTTTCCACGGTGTCTTGAGTTATATCCGGAGTTTAAAACACATACAGTATCATCGAGTGAATCAAATTTATGAAACACTGAATCTCGAATCACTTTCTTCCATAGTAATGGGTATAGTTTAAATGAAACTTTCAATGCATAAAATTTCGTTTAAATAGAATAAGTTTGTAAGAAGAATTTGGATATAAACGAATAGAAACATTAAGATAATTGATTTTCGAAATATTAAGACAATATTCCATATTGCTGTTTCAATTTTTAACTCGATCTGTTGATAATTTGATACGAGTGATATTTTTTTTCCTCTAACACTATGGAAAATTATTAGATTTAACTCGACGCGCTCGTGTTAAATTCTTTCATTAACTCGTCCATCACATTCGCGCGCAGATCTTTATCCAATCCGATTGATTATTAATTATTACTGTATGATATTGTACGCGACATGGTCGTTTCAAATAATTCCAGTGAACCGAAATTAATTAAATTCACACATTTTCGATAAATTTAAATAAAATTAATTTCAAACCCGCGTCATAACAACGTTATGACCAATATTAATTAAACAGTAAATTACATATTGTAATAATAAAACGTATTTTAATATTTACCGTTTACACACATAATGTAAAATAATAACGGATTTTGTTTAATTTATTCATGCAATAAATAAAGTCATATAACAAAACGTCTATCGAAAGATTAAAGACCGTAGAATATTATATAATTTTCAGGAGCTTAACGACGAAAGAAATGAGCGAACAAGGTCAACTGCGGTGGTTCGACAAAAAGTGACAAGATAGAATTTTAAGAAAAATGAAATTATATAAAGGATACGGACAAATTTTATGTCATATTATTATTATTATTATTATTATTATTATTATTATTATTATTATTATTATTATCCTTTCGATACTGTCTTCGAGTTACTAGTTCCCTGCGTTATTCTAGTAAAACGTGAATGTTAATATAAAACCATAAAAAAAGAAAAAAATACGAGTAATTATTATTTATTAATCTTCGATTTCGTATATTTATATAAAAGTTTTCCGAATTCGATTTTGGAATATTGCCAAAAATATTCTCGAGTTGTTGCGTATTGTGAGGAAAACGCGCAAGAAAGCTCGCTGTTTTGTTCTGTATGGTCCGTTCACCGCGATTAAACAATAACCGAACAATTTGAAATGAATTATACGGAATATATTCATAACGACATAATATCCGTATAATTTCAGTTACTGTCAACGTAATTTATAGCTACGATAGAAATATCATAAGCGATGATCCGGTGTTATGAAAACAGTAAGAAAACGTACAAAATTTAATGATAAATTATTACAAAAGCGATGTAATCGCTTTAATAATGTATATAAATATTAAGAAAAACAAAGAACTCCTTAGTCATTTCAACAGAATTACTGTGTTATTCACAAAGACGTATGCTGAAATCATTACAGAACAACTCGCGGTTCGCTACGAACACGAAAGATATTCAATTACTGTCTGAGAGATAGTATTCCGCAAAACGTTTGAATTTCCGTTGTTTTCGGGACGAAAAATATTTGAAAGGCACCGCGGTAGAGAAATAATTCGTATCATATTTAGTGAATAATGATCGAATAGTGACGTAATAATTGATCGTCGGCAGGCCATCATAATATGAATTCGGGTCTTAGAAGAAAATCGGTTTTTTTTTTAAAATATCGCGCTTTGATCACGAGAAAATTAAACATTGAAATGTTTGAAAAATTGAAAAATATATTTAATTTCACGTAGGCGCCGTATAATGAATCTATTCAAATCTATTATAGGATCGTTGTAAAGGCCAAGGTTTTTCTATTTAATATTGTAATATATGTATTTAGTATATGATAATTTGCAGGCTATTCTAGCAATTAACTCAAGGAACATTTTATATTAATTCTTTTTTTTTCCCGTAAATATAAAGTTGCGTGTACGCGATTCGTTGATGAGAATAAATTGTTTTCATTAATTATAACACGTCAGTTCCTCCCCCCCATAGGATTTAATGAAAGTATTGCGTGTATAGAATTATTTACCTAATAATATTACACGTTATACAAGCCGTTCGAGAGAAATTATTGAATGTAAAATAATTTTGAAAATAATATATGGGTGGAAACTACATAATTCGGTTAAATAACAGCAAAAAAAAAAACACTATGAAAGATTGGAAACACATTTGCGTGAATTGAAAATTCAATTACTCTATATTCTCGGGTAACAAAGACGGGCGAATTCTCTCGAAATAATATGATTCTCAATACGATTTGATGTAAACGTCGTCGCAGTTGTCATGTGGGCAATTCGGGGCTCAGAACGAACTAATTACAACTAGAAATTGTACATCTCGCAAGATTCAAATGAGTTTTGGCTTGTTCAGCGAAACGAAAACAACAGAAGCTCTGAGGCATTGATGCCATTCGCTATATTATTCTTATTTATATAATATGTGAAAAAGTCTTCTCTTTCGCGATGGCATTAAAAACCATAATTACAAAAATCATTTTTCTTTTCTTTTACATTAGAAACTTGAATTCACTTTTGTACGTTTTAAATGTCTATCAATAGAAAAACTTTTAAACGTCAAACAAACCTCATTAATTATTGATAAATGATTGTCTAAAGTATGTGTTTTTTATTTATTGTTAATTAAAAAAAAAAAAAAACTTGAATAAAACGTTTTATTCTCACATAAGAGTTCAATACCTACCGCGGTAATCGCTGCCCGTCCGACATCTCTAATGTTTTCGATTTTAATAAACTATTTTTTTCTCTGAAACAAATTATTTAATTTCGATTCGACACTGTTTGAAACGAATCGATTCGAATACGGTATAACCGGGGCGCGACAATAAAATATGTCAGACACGTAATATATTTAATGGACTATAATTTTCGTTGCGGGGACGGCGGCAGCGCACGAGATTCGAAACCGTGTCGATTCGGAATGAACTGCTGCTACGAGCGTTTAACGGATGTCCGGCGATTCTTCAAACCAACCCTCTCACGCACGCAACGGGAGAAAAAAAGCGCCGTACGATTCGCTAAATAGTCATTCGATCAGCCCGCGTTGTCAACACACAACATCCGAGAACAAATTCCGCGCCCATCTAAAGCGGAGGACACAAGACGCGTTCAAACGTCCGCCGATCTGACAAATTTTACGATCGCTACGTGACCGGAAAACGTCAGCCGCTGTCCCTTAAAACCCGAAGTGGCGATTTTTATCCATTATCGCGTGCCATTTGTATCGGAAACGATCGTATCGAAATCGCATTACGCTCATACTGCACATACATACATATACTGATAAAAGGCTGGAAAAGATGTCAGTGGTATATTACGTACTAAACACTGTATAAATACAATATGAGTTACTACTCTGCTGAAACGCATCCCCAAATGTAATACAGATAGGACACATACATTTCGTTTTGCATAAAAACGAACGTAAGAAAATGCGTGTTCAACGGTGGGCGTAGATGCGAGATGGGCGCAAGTAGTAGTCACTATCTCTCTCGTTCTCTCAAAAATCCATTTAAAGAAAAATCTTGTTCTTCATATTTAAAATCTCGAAGTCTATTGTGAAATTAACTTCGAATTTGTGTGCGTGTTTCAGCAATTTTTCATCATTACATTATGTTCTGCACTATCTCGGAACGTCACAATACCATAATACGCATGTGAACGCGTACACGAGGTATAAATAATTCATAAGAAATATTGATTTTTGTTTTTACATGATTGTAAAGAAAAACGTGACACGAAATTCTGTACAAGAAAATTAAATGGTCACTGAAACCGAGTCGAGCATTATATCTCCTGAAAATTCCACTCTTCATAAAAACCTTTCAAATTTCAACATACTTTCGGGGCTTGATATCTTTTCTTGGAAAATTCAATAGTCTATATAATATATAAATACAGAACACGTTGAGAATAGTATCTCAAAATTGATTGATTGAACATCTCACTTAACATTATCATACCTTGTAATCGATTTTTTTTTTTACTTCAATTCTACGTAGACACATGGTTTTCTTTTTTTACTCTTTAAATTTAAAATACGAAATACTTTTTTCTCTATCATTTATAAACATTTATACAAAAAATCATCGAACATTTTAAAATTCGTCTTTTACAATATTAATTAAATAAATATTATGTCAGTAGATATTATAATATTTAGAAGAAAATATTCTTAACTCGCGTTATAATAACATAATATTTTTTTTTTAACTTACAGATCTTCTAGCAGAACCAGTCGTTTGAACGCGTGTTCATCAATCTCCGTGATGTTGTTACTGGCTAAGTCTCTGAAAACAAAAAAAAAAAATCAATTTTAAATAAGTTTAAATACGCCGGAACGCGTTTTCAACACCGAACGAACTATAAAGTTTATATACACTTAAATGTAATTATAAACTATACACACACACACACATATTGAAAATCGAGATTATCGATCGGAATAAAAATTCAATTATTTTTTACCCCGCACCAACTCCACCGGATCCGATGTTTCTATACGAAACGCATTGTAAAATACGAACTCTAAACACGATAATGGCGTCATCAATGATGTTTTTCGCGTTTAAAGCATAAATCTTCTGGTACGATCATCTTCACCGCACCGCCGTTTACTTTTTCAATAGTTTACGAAATTTCGCGCGATAAACGTTCGCGATACACTGCAGGATGGACATAGGGACGGGTGGTAAATAATATTATTATACGAGACTCGACGCGATAATAGGAAATCGATAGATAGATTTTATTTCATCCTGTAACGTATAAACGTGTTTATAATATTTTTCCAATTTCATTTCTACACACATTTCCTAGCGCATTTTGTATTTCCAGCATAGAAATCATATTATCACACCAACGTTGTTTTCGTCGCTTCAAACCGTCTATGTATATATATATATAAACTGGATGATTTTTTTTTCTTTTTATCGCGAGTCAGTTATAGCTCCTTCTCCAGATACATACAAAAAAAAATGTTTTTAGAGTTTTTTTTTTTTTAGAATGAGTTTTGCACATTCCATTTTGTATATATTTTTTTCATACATTTTTATTAGATTTACATTAATATGTTTTTTTTTTTTACATATAAATTCTATAATTTACAGTTATTTGTTTGTCGAATTAAACGAATATCTCACGAGTAAAGCGTGTATTGAAATACGTTAAATTGGACCTTATCGAGTACTGCACAGAAAACGTTTTATCAAGTAAATGTACACACGGTTTGACAACTCGTTTATATCTAAAATCTATAAAATAAAATCCAAAATCGTACTCGCTTGCTGAGTGTGCTATGGAATTTTACGCTGAATCGTTTCAATTGTAAACACAAAATATCTAAAAAAATATATATAAAATATGCAAATATACACATGTATATCAAAATATATATGTATATCTATATTGTATTTTTTTAATTTACCTGATGATGACTTTGTCGACACCGGTAGTAATAAATATCTTATACACCATCATTTTTATTTTATTTTATTTAACACTCATCGGCTTCTTTCTTTTTTTATATTTAAATATACATTTTGATATACATGTGTATATTTGTATATTTTATATATTTTTTTTATTTATTATCCCGAGTATTAATTTATAATTTTTTTTTTTTTTTTGTTTCTATCTTTTTGATTATTTATTTTTACAAATCCTTTTGATTTTTATTTTTAATCTTGTAAATTCCTCTTTGATTTCACTACTTTGTTACAAAATAACTGTTTACCAATTGTGTATACCAACTTAACAAATTGCAAAGCCTTGATCAATTTTCGCTCCACCGTAATTCGCTATGTATTGCCAAATTTTCCCTTTAACACTATCGAATTTACTGACCTCGAAAAACCGCTCACGGACATTTCTATAATATACTGTGTGGAAAAAAAAATTTTAAAGTTTTATCTTAAAGAGTTTTTCTAAACTCTTTAGAATATCGTTTTAAAAACTTCATTATTAAAATTTCATTATGAATAAAATTAAATTATAATCACTCTGTACAATGTATGTCGCGATGTTCGAACCGAGTCACGCGCAGTTTGTATCGTAAAAACGTACCAGTCATTTTTCTATTCTTTAAATAATCAATTTGCGCACATTTTATTGTATTTTATTACACGTGAATATACATTTCGATTACATTCGCTTCGACTTATTTCAATGTGTACATATACGGAACGAAAATAAAAACGTTTATCGCGAGTGTTTTAACTCACACCATCCCCGTCCTTCACAGACAAAAAAAACTTATCGAAAAGTTGCAAAACTCACACAAACACAACAGACTGTCAAAGCACTTCCTACGGGTCGTGCGTCATGTAAAGCGCGCGGCGCGGGTATCGGTCCCTTGAAAGATGGATAGTGCGAGAAACGGTGGCGGGACGACGTTCGGCCTGAATAAAATTTGTTGCCAGTGACACGACGATCCTGCAGCAGTAAATATCTGGTCGTCAGAAAAAAAAAATATTAAAAAAAAAAAATTGAATATATTTTTTTCAAACGTTCTCCTCTTTTCACACCGAAGTTCGATATCCTTCGCGGCGGAGGGACGGACGACTCGACGTCAAAACTAAGTCGCCGAGATGAATTATAGCGAAGAGAGGAGGGATTTCGGAGTAAAAAAAGAAAAAAAGAGCATGGAATAGAACGAATGAAAGAAAAGAAGCTATTAATCATCGGAGGATAATCTCCTTTGAGCATCCAGCAGCATTACTTATAAAAACAACACGTTATCATTTTCTTTACTTCGCTTCGAAACAATATAAACGATAATCGACCGATTTATATATTACGAGCGTCCGTCGCGTCGGAATGATAAATACGCGAAAACGCACTCTCATCAGACCAGTCGCCGAAAAAGGAAAGAACTGAGCAGAGACACACACACACACACATTTATGTATACGTATCTACAAAGAGTGAATGATGTAAGAATACAAAAACGAGCAAAATAAATTATTATCGCGTTAGAGAGACGGTCCGAGTGTCACAGTGGAAGTGGTGGGATGACGATTTTTCAGCTTAAGTACAAAACGTGGTTCGAGGCGAGAATTTTCGGCTTACACGGAGTATAAATGTCTTCGTTTCGTTCGAGACTATGTATATAAGTCGTTAACACAATACGCGTAAAAACACCGAAAACAATGCCATTGCGACTATCATCAGCTGCTGTAACTTGTGCATGATTAACCGTTTCGTTTCGTATTGTATTGTACACAAAATAATAATATTATTATAATAGCGATCTGCAGCACCCGCGCCGTCCTCATCTCATCATCGTCGTTATCCGAAGAGGCAAGGTTCGGTTCGATCGCTAAAATTAATAAACTTTAGTTATTTTATTACTGTTTAAAAAAAAAATATATATTTTTTTTTTTTGGTCCGTTTTTCAGTTTCTACAGAATATTCTTCGGTACCCGTAACAACTGTAAAAGCAAACCTGCAGGTTTCGATCAAAAATCTCTCGATTACTTAATATTTACGGAAGCATTCAATCTAAATATAATATATTGGACGTGCAAAAATATCGGAAGGAAAATTGCTTTTTTTTGTAAATATTCGATAGTCTTAAGGAGTACATTTGAATTTTGAAACGGTCAAAAACCAAGTTTAATAATTACTTAATTTTTCTTTTTCACGTTTCAACACGAGCAAATATTATTATAGTGTTAGTCGTTAGTCGTCCGTTGAAAAGTAAATGTATTATTATAGTGTTTTACTTAAACGGAAATTTTCTCTTTTCGCTCTTCGAACGTCACAATAAATTAAAATATGATATAAGACGAGTCTTCCTAACCTAAATAAACATACCATTTTAAATTGTTTACTAATATGATGAGAGCTTAATATGAAACATAAATATACATGCTAATATTACTAATATCTTATATATTTATAAAATATTATAAATCTATAATAATATAAATATAAAAAAAATACTCGTAATTGAAAAAAAAAACATGCGGAATATTATTCTGGCCGATATACGGAAATAAATAATAATATAATCAATCGTGGTCGCACAGAAACGCGTTTATATAAACTGTTGATTGCCGAGAATGGCGAAATAATAAACATCGTAATAATAATATCGCCATTCGCTTTCATAACGTCGAACGAGTCCAATATCTCTGAACGTTTAGTAAACTTTTGATTTTCTTTTTTTGTCAAAACACTAAACCCACAATGAATACGATTAGAAGAATACTTTCTGCTGCGAATAGAGGCGGCAAAAGAGTATGGAAAGCGGTAAAAAAGAATTGTGTACCGTCGTGCTGTAAAATTGGTCGACGTAGCAAATCGTCGAAACCGACCACCAACTGCTCAGTAGAGACATTTGACGACGTGACGGACGAGACAATGGTACGCGACATTTAAAACGAATATTTCAACATCGTTTAATAGAAAATTTCAGTGGTTTTTTTTTTTTCGTAAAACCATTGTCAAAGATCATTCCCTCGGAATTAAGAAATAAATTATAATAAGACGTACTGATAACGTATCGATCTGAATTCGTTCAATTACTTCAATAATTTCTGTTTAATAAAGCAGTTAGACGAAAACCTTACGGCCGAGGTAACGATGGCCGATAATAATGGAGAGGGAAATGCGCAGACGTCCGTATCGGTGAATTCGCCTACGGATGGAACGAACGAACCCACAGTCGGTGGAATTGATAAAGGTGTTTCAGAACAAAGCGGCAAAAAGGTATATTTCATAGGCTTTCGTGAATATAAATCGTGAACAAATATTTTAACGGTATACAATGCTTATATAGGCACGTAGAATATGATTAAAAATCCAATAAAAATTTTTGGAATTCAATCATATATGTGATTGAAAACCGACTAAAATATTTTCGAATATTTGTTTCATATAAAAAAAACAGAAGAGAAATAGAGCAAAGCGTTGTAAAAACGCACAGTCGCAAGAAGCGATGCAAATATTACAAGAAGGGTACGATAAAAACATTGTTGTGAACGACGAAACAAAATCGCCGAATCAGCCCCCGAGCAATTCATTAAAAGTAAGTACTTATACGTGTATTATGATATCGTTCTAGTCCAGTGACTATATTCATTGGGATTGCCAAATCTTGTTTATTTTTATACCGCTGTAATGTAAAAGAAAATATCTATCGAGGAAATCGTTAGTTCGCGGGTATATTTTGAAGAATTTTCTATGACTTAAATGCAAAACGTCTTTAAATCTGCGCTCATCGTTTATGATCCTAAAAATATGATTAAATCTATTTCTTTGTTTTGAAAAAAAAAATAGCAATCATCTATTACAATAAGTAATATCGATGAAGAAAAAACGATGACAGAAGTATCGGTAGACACGGTAAAGGTCGAAGACAATTCGGATAAGTCCCAGAACGTCTTGATCCAAGCGGTTGAAGCGAAAGCTACGACTAGTTCAGTTACAAGAACGAAAAATATTGAAAACAATACGAACCCGCAGGTACCATATAAGTTTTGTTACAGAAATTTAGATTATCTACGTGTCTATTCGTGAATACAATCTGTATCATATAATTTTAGGAGACGGCGGAATCTAATGCTCCTTCGTCTAGTCGTCAGCAACGCGATTGCAATAAAACCGAAAACTGGAAAGTGGGCAAAACTCCTGAAAGATTTAATAATTTCACTACACGTCAAAAGGTATATATTTAATAATGTATTTTAACAATCGGGTTCTTTATTCTCGTATATCCGTTCTACATGATTTTAATGAAGCTCTATATATCTTAAGTACCAAATATGTTTTGAAGGGTCGACCGTACATTTCGGTAAACATTAACGAGATAGGCAAACGGATCGTGCATATGGATTTGGCACATCATGAGATCGAGTTGGACAAGGCCGAGAAAGCGTGGGTTCCGGCAATAGCGAAGACAAAAACGACGAAAAACATGGAAAATAACGCGATCGAGGTATATACACGTATATATTATTTCATAGAAATATAATATCAAATCGGATAGACATCCGAGATGCTGATCATATCGGATTCCACGTGTGTTCTATGCTGTTAATAAGTAAAATAATATTACTGATGCCCGCGAAGAAACGGTGTCTGAAATGTTGCGACTTTAAATAACTATCTGTCGAACAAAAAAAAATTAGCGTTCGAACTAAAACTGCCAGGGCTTTAATCCGTTCACTGCACAAATGCGTTATATATGTTAACAGGAATTAATCAAGGCAGTCCAATCGATACTCAACAAGATCACACCGGAAAACATTGATTTATTAATCAAGGATTTCTTGGCATTGTCTATAAATACAATTGAACATCTGGAAAAAGTCGTCGATTTAGTTTTTGAAAGAGTAATATGATTTAATCAATTAGAACGATTAATTAATAATACCTGTATGTTATATACATATATTTGACAGTCATAGAACAAAAACCTCAAATATTTTCGTTACAGTTATATTTCCAATAATGTTATATCGATAATATTAACAAATTTAAGTTATTCAATACGCGTGTAAATATTGTTATCTTTGAAATCATTTGATATTTTCACATGTTATTCTATATTTTATATATATATATATATATTTATATTAGGCGGTTGAAGAACGATATTTCGCGTTACATTATGCGGCCCTGTGTTCTTCACTGCAATCCGTACAAGTGACTTGTATGGAGAAAAGTAACAAGAAGACGATATCTTTCAAAAATCTGTTGGTCAATAAATGCCAGAGTTTGTTTCAATCCGACGACCAAGCGATTTTACTGAAGAAAATCGAAAACATCGAATCGTGCACAGATCTCGTAATTTTAATTATAACACATATAATAATTCATTCATATCTTGGTCGATATTACTATGTGCGCCTGTTATGATAATTTTTATAAACGTATAATTTATATCACATTCAAATATATAGGAAAAGAAGAAAAAACTTCAAATAGAATTTGAAGAAAACGAAAACAGTCTGCGTAGACGTTCCATCGGAAATTGCTGGTAAACTACAATACGTCGTAGAGAGATTTTAATAACAGCTAGTCACGCCTACCGTAGACCAATGGCAACTATTCTGGCTAATTGTTGATAATATTCTCTTTGTATATTTTTTAGTTTTATCGGAGAATTGTTTAACAAAGATATAATCAATTTGAACATAATACGGTTTTGTATCACTAATTTGATATCTAAACGTACCAAAGAATCAATAGAATGTTTGTGTAACCTATTGAAAATTGCGGGGAAAAAATTAGAACGAGTACGTATTTTTATAACATTCATAAAAATCTACTTAGACCGATATTTTTTCTACTTTGTGTATTACTTTTTCTTGCAGTCTTGCGATTTGAACGGTATGATTAGTAAAATCAAAGACTTAATAGCTGTGGAAAGCATCTCTCCGAGAACGCGATTCATGATGCAGGATGTTTTGGATTTGCGAGATAATAAATGGGCACCGAAAACTTTGGACGACAAATGTGAAGTTATGGACCAAAAAGAAAACATCAATAATCGCAATAATCAAAATCGTCGTAAGTGTTATTAATATGCTATATATATATATATGGAGAATTTTATATTTTTTATATTATAAATAGCTGCAGACGTCGCGGTAGAAAAAGTGACGGAGACTGACAGACGAACACAGACTGAACAACCTACGTGCATTGAAACGTCTAAAAAGAATAAGAAAAAGACTGATTGTACAGTAAAAGACGAAATGGACCCTGCGGAATTAAACGATAAAATCCGGAGGCTGTGTAGTGGCGTGATCAAGGAATACGAACAAATGCATAATTTGGACGTGCGTATCATTTTAAAGTTAAATACTTATATAAGTTATAAGCGTAACAATGAGGTCGTTGTCAGAATTGATTTTCCAACTCGATCATTAACTTGTCCTGTTAACCTCATTCGTATTTCCATCAGTGTTCCCGTAGGTCTTACACTTTCTGGTACGCATATACCAACACACCTTTATAACAATAAATGACACCGTCTGATATCAATACTTTCTCTCATCTATAACCAAGTTTCCTCTTTCAAATTAAAATTTAAGATTACCGATTCATTACCCCGTAACCGCAAGAGTAATACTTGGTCGTTTTGTTGTGACTGTTTTCCCATACAAAGTAATTACAATATAATAATGTGTACGCAGGACGTTATTCATTTGCTGGTCGACGATGAAACGTCGATTCTTCGCACGAGACACCAAGATTTCGTGACGTCAACGGCACTCATGACTTTGGACGACGGTCCGAACACCCGAACAGAAGCGGGTAAAATGTTCGCGGAACTGTTGTCTAATAATGTGCTGAACATGATGGACATTACTCGAGGGTAAGTCTTTTTTAATGGAAAAATCACGTACGCGATCACAAATTGGCTGACTTTGATTAAAAAATACTAGAATACAATTTTCATCATAATTTTCCCTCATTCCTGCTGTTTTATAATATTTTTTTTAATCTCAATTTTCATTTACATATATGATATAGGAAATAGTCTACATTTTTTTCATCAAACAACTATCCCAACGTTTCAGCTAATCCCTGAGTGTCACTTGTCTCGTTTTTCCTTGTAAAAATCTCCTCGATTCTTGAAAATAATTCTACTTTTTACAATTATTGAACGTATTCGTTACACATGAATGTGATTCTTATGGTATCAACATCGCATACTAAATCGAATCTTTCGTATAGGATCGACGCGGTCCTCAAGGAATCCAACGATTACCTCATGGACTATCCTCACTTTTTCTCCTACGTCGCCGCAATCGTCGGTGAGTATAACAATATATATTTGTTTTATTTTTACATATAATTCACTAACAAAACGTTTTTATATACCTTTTACAATTCATATAGCTCCATTATTGACTGCAAAAACTGCGCCTTTCGGTTTCTGTAATTTAAAACAAGCTTGCTCCTCCATACGTCCGAATAATTCCGGTGCATTTTTCGCTGAAATTATGAATGCGATCCTCCGATCCGAAAGTACTATGAACCTTCATAATGATTCAGCACGTGTAAGCTATATTTTTATGGTCATTATGTAAATATTATTTTTCTACCGTACAATAATATAAAAAGATTTTCGTAATTGTTTTTAATAGGAATTCAGCGCTGCTTTACGAACGTATGATATGTGGAAAGAGCAAGAGGAACACGTGCCGCTTAACGTGTTCATGCCAGACAACCAAATTAATAAGTTTTTCAAAAACGACGTAAGTGGAAAAATTGAACACAGTAGTTTTTTTTTTTTATTATTATTATTATTATTATTTTCAATATGAACGCGAATAACTTGTATTAAATAAACGGTTTTCCGTTTTAATTTTTAGCAATTGGGTGTATTGTTATTGGCAATGGCGATGCATAAAATTACAGGAGTAATCGAAGGCAATAAATCATTGTACACCGCCATTCATAAGTGGATTAAGGTAAGTAGGGATCGCAATGTCCCTGGACCCTGTATTTGTCACCTCGCTTCTTTGTATTCCTACAAATATTTTCCACTTATAAAAACGATCCTTCACGAATAATTATTTATCGTATAACTAATTGGAATGATTTATTTATTTTACTTTAGAAAAATATAGATACGAAAACCGTAAGAGTTGCCGATTTTGTACGGTCGTTGACCGTGGCTACGGCTATCGTATGTTCGAACAGTGAGTCAATCTTACGCAGTGGTCGCATTTTATATTCTTAACAAAAATTTACTTTAATAAATGAAATTGTTGAAAATTCCTATAGATGACGATCCGAACGTGAACTTTTTTGATCGGGATCGATCAAAGTTAATTAAAAATTACGTCCTTTCGGAATGTGATTTCACGAAAGACGAAATCCAGGAACGAGAACTCCAGTGCGTTCAGGGCAGTCAAGACATATCCGCTGCACTTCACGAAATACACAAATCGGGAGGTTAGTTAATTTTTTTATTTTTATTTACGCGTTTAAAACGACACGATTTCCACGACATATATTATTATCAATTGATATTTTTTAAATGTACTGTCGTTCGATTTATAAGACACATATTGTGTGCTCGGTAAATATTCGGTACCTATAGGCGTATTGACGGATGATTTATAATTATTGCCCAAACATGTCCCTTATTCTTAATCCAGCTTTGTCGAAATTTCGATGTCGTTAATAATGCATCTTAACGATTGGTTTTGTTGTTTTATCAGATATGGAATTCTGGAAATCAAGACTGTTGTGCGAGCTGTGTCGGGTCGGCGCAATAAGCACGGGCACCACTGACTCGTGTACAGTGTAATCCAGTAAACTTTTTACTGTATTTAAAGAGTAATTGAGAAAAAATATATACATGATCTTTCCCGAAAAATAATAATGTAAGTGATTTTTTTGTTAAACGACTATTCGTCGCAGTTCGATCGTACTGATTAGAATTGATGAAGAAAGAAGTGAGCCAAGTGCCAAGTCCAGAGCTCGGAGTGACTAAAAGTGTGATTAAAAAGTGATTAATTCGAGTCGCCGACCATTCCACATCTCCGTAATGCCTGTACCCCTGTACCACTTTTCGTACACGCATGCGCACGTCACAAAATCAGTGCGTTGTAGCTGTGTAACTCGGCGCAAAGTCGAGGTCTCATTTTTCGCGCCGGAATGAATAACGAATAAGATGCTCAAAATGTATTTATTAAACCATTAATAGTAACCAATATGAGTAATATCACGTCGATGTATCTATTCACGAAAATATATTCTATTTCCTTATTTGACCGTTAGACATAATTATTATATCGTTCGTGGTTTCCACAACATCGTTGCACGTACAACTTTATTATTTCCATTAATCAAACGGAATTTAACGAGTTCATTAAAATATCTGTCAAAACTTATTACAAATAAGTGAACGCGATCGGTTATTGATATATAAAAATCCCCGTATCATTTGTATCCATTTATTTATTTAATTCGTAAACACTAGTGATGCGTGTAAATATGAATAGAAATTTTATATATATTAAAATTTCAATATTACGTTGTTATTGATACTTTTAAAATGTATTTAACGGAAATTATAATTCGCGAAACTCACACGTGTGAGTGTAACACTATATAGTATATATAATATAATTAAGTGCATACATATATAGAAAGGCTTTTTGTCATTTAAACACAATAGTACGCCGCGTAATTCAAGAAGAAAATTAATTAAACACTACATTCTGGTCATAATGGAGACAGTTAGGGAAAATGTATAACAATGACTGATTAATTTTTTTTTTTGCTTTAATATGAAACGCGTTATTAATTATAATCTTATAATTTATATTACCAAGTAGACATAAAAGTGAAGGAAAATTTGGTTATATCATCATCAAACTATCATATATCATCATACTCAAACGAAACAATATATATATATATATATAGAAACTGTGGAAGTTGCAGAATTTTGTTCGATTAACATAATATATTATATAAGACCAGTTTTATTATTGGAACACGGAGTGTTTATTTAATATAAATATATATTTATATATATCGTCGTGTTATATTTTATTATAATATTCTCCGTGTAAAATTAAATGAAAACTTTATCGAATTCGTTTCAACCGTATACACTTTATATTATATATATGTACGTAGAAATATTTTCCAAATTGCTTATAAACACATTACGTGTGTGTGTGTGTATATATATAGTAAATAAAGCAGGGAAATCGAACAAAAATGTATTTCACTATATTATTGTTGTTAATGCACTTACATTACATCACTACACTTACGTTTTATAGAAATAAAAAAAGAATAATATAATAACGAACGGTGAAAGAGAAAAAAAATACGACAGAAAAACGTGCCACTTTAGAAGAAATAAAGAAGAATAAAAATATGAAGTTTACGATCTTATATGTACGTAGTCGTAGTGTTTGAAAATTTCGTCAAACATAAATTGTTAAAAATGCGATAAAATTAAACAAAAAATAATTGTAATAATCGCTTTAGTAATAAATGTATAAAATGTTAATATTTATTATGGTTTTCTAAAACACGATGTACCCCGCGTTTATTTCATAAAATTTCATTCATTTTTTTTTTTTTATTATTATTATTTTTTATTTATTTATTTGTTAACAAAAGTATGATATATTATCATTACATGTATATAATCTCATCACAGTACTACAATGTTAGGCATAGCACATATTTATATAGATGATTTTGGTATAGTTATAACTTCCATTTATTGACACGATTTATTTATTTTATTTATTTATTGATTTAATTATTGTTGACGAATTTTTTTTTTTTTAAATCTCTTTTATAACCGAATCTCGGAATTTATTAATCTATATACATTTATACACTAAATGGCACGTTTTCCACAGATTTCGGTTGATTGAATAATTTTTAAACAAGAAGCGGACGAACGCGAATACGAAATGGGGGGTCAACCGTGCGGAAAATAGGTTGAAAAATCATTTCCGCGGGACATTTTTTTTTTTTTTTTGTCGTATTCTTTTTATAAACGCGCACGCACGATTATAATCCGTCGTTAAAGATTGCTTATAATGGAATTGGCCGCATTATTTTTTTTTCCCCCTTTTGAGAAGCCTCGAGTTTGTAGTTTGCCGGGAGAAGGATAACGTTATGTAGGGAGGGACGCTGCGCGACGACACGCGAACGTAAAACGAAAGTAAAAAAAAAGATAAAGAACAAAAACTGAGAAAAAAAATACTCGCCGTTCGTTGTCTCCGCGCCACGCCAATACGCGTCTGTCTTAGTGACTTACGGAAAAAAAATCGTAACGAAATTGAAAATGCCATTAGAAAAATCGTGTTATTTTTTAACTCGTGGCAAAAGTATATTATAACCTGTAGTAACCGTTCTGTAAAGTGACCGTACGTTTTTTTTTTTCCCCCCGTCCCTTTCAAATTCCCGGACGACGACTCCTGCAATTCGCCGCGTTTTTCCTAAGCGATCGTGCCGTTATTCATCCGGCATTTCGTCATTCGAATGCGATATGTATAATATTATTTGAAGTAATGGGCCGCGCGGACGCAGTATGTTTTTTCGAAATTCAATTCCCGCAAACGGAGAAAAAAAACGAAAACAATTTCGAAAGCAGAGCGAGTGTTTCGCGTTGTAGCGCGTTCCTATCACACGTACGGGAATCGCATCGTAATTGACTGCGTGCATGAATGTATAATCGTTCTGATCGTTTGAAAGTCCGCAATTGCTTGTTATTGAGTGTAATCACAAGGCAAGCGTAATGAAAGAGATAAATAAAAAAAAATTAATACAAACCCAGTGACGAAAAAGTTATGACATCGTCTCTCGCGATATATAAATATATACGGTTTTGTTAGTAATCCGGCGGAGTCATAGTCGTAGGCTTAGAATTCCGTGATTTTTTTTTTTTGGAAATTTATACGTATTATCCGCGGTTAACCCGTTTTTACATTGATAAAATCGAAAAACAACAAACGTTCATATACAACATAAACTATTTATATCGAAAAGCTACTTTTACGACGTACATCGAAATATATATTATATTACTGTATAGGATATAATTTCATCGTCAGTCCGTCCATCCCCCCTCAAAAAAAAAAAAAAAAGTCGCTTTACAGATATTAATGTCGATTTTTTTTTTCAATATAATAAACTCCAGATAACTTTTATTACGTGTATAAACGGGTTAATATAAATTTTCCAATTTTTTTTTTTTTTTTTTTTTGTTTTGTCCACGATATTTGTGAAAAGTTTTTCAGTTTATTTTTTTATGTTTTTAAACGGCGATCAGAATTATTTAATAAACTCGGTTTCTCGGCATTTCGAAGTTTCGCCAACATTTTATAGCAAAAATATAATTTTTCGTCGAACGGACTTTTTTGTTTTTTTTTTTTTTTTCGTTAACAACATTCGAAATAAGAAAGCGTATAAAACGATTAATTTTTTAATGGGAAATAAAAATCAACGATTTAAACGAAACCCCAAAGAACTTATTACTACCACAATGGGGCATTATTTTAATTTCTCGTTTATTATTGGCTTATTTCATATAATATACGCTAATTTTTTATCAAGTACGATTTGAATACAAAAAAAAAAAAAAATTAATTTTTAAAAATACACTATATTACGTACAGTTTTTAATTCAACATTCCTTTCAACGCACCATTGTAGAATGACAAAAGATTTTTTTAATGTTACGATGGAAAAATTGTAATTTTTCTTCATCGTAATTTATATACGGAATATTCGATAAATAAATAAATAATAATAATAATAATAATCATTAATTTGTATTGTAAGTTTGTCGTAATGGGGAACCTCGCAATTTAATAACAGTACGAATAATTACGAATCAGTAATCGCTTTTTCTTCATTCTCTTAATTCCTTGGTAAATAAGGGTGTAAAATAATTTTAAGTGATTAACAGCACTTTTGACTCTTGTAAACGATAAGAAGTTTTGTTTCGCGCCCACTTTATCTATTAACTCGCGATGGAAACCAAACCGTCTATTTAAAAGTTTTAGGCGATTTCCGGTCGAAATTCTCGTTGTCTCATCAAAACCGCTATTGCGTAGTAGTTAGCAGCCTATACACACATTATTATACATTACAGCAGTTGAGTATTTGAAATTCGATCGAAGGAAGAGAGCGGATTTAAACATTGTAATGTACCTCGAAAATATGTATAGTCTTATATCGATTCAGTCTATATGATTGTTTGAACATATATTTAATAAAACCAAACCAGCCGGAACCTTTTATTCTGCACCTATCTGAGGTTTCATTCAAGTAATTAATCTGGCATAACAAAGCGACGTCAGTTTAAAATCAAAAGGTCGTTTTAACAACTATTAGGATGGCTTTGCACAATAATTATCATCAATACGTTTTTCAATAATAAATTACCTATGAAATCGTAGAAAACATAACCGATAGTCAAAGACTGAAGACGGAGTCCACTCGTCGCCTCCCTATTTTATACGCGTCACTGCAGTATTACGGTTGACACAGTACATTTCATATAGACCATGGCCAGAAGTCTATTGGGAATGCGGTTACTGTAACTATAATCATGCGAGACATGAAAGGATCCAACGTGTTCCCCATGCAACGCTATTACAGGAAATAGATATTGAATCATAAATAAACACGTCTATTTGAAATATGCGCTTTAAAGAAATTCTGCGGATGATCGGACATTATTGTTTTTTTTAATATTGATCGACCGCAGTATAATCGTCGAATTATTAATGATAGCAGCACTCGTAATAAGTGATCCGATCCCCGCATTTTCGAATTTAAATATTTCTTATAGAACGTGTTGCGTAGACTTATAGCAACGCTGTTCTTCTAAACGTAAAACTTTTTAACATTTTCAAGACTGGATAATTATTAGACGCAGTCGGGTGTTCGACTGTTGATGTGTGATTATAAAAATACGGTTCAAAACGAGTTAGAACTTACACACGTAATATTATAGTCGATTTGTAATAGCAAACGCGATACGACCGAGGTTTGGTAAGTTTTTTTTTTCCTAAAATCGTTATGATGATTTAAAATAATCAAGTTAAATCGAATTAAAAGGTCGCCGATACAATTTTTTTGTTAACTTCATAAGTTAAAAGTTAACGTTGAAATAAAAAAGGAACTCAACTACAGTTAAAAGTTAAAATATTTTAATTATCAAAAAAAGAGAGAGAGAGCCGTCAGTATTACCGGGCCTGAAATACATAATTCTACTTATAATAAAACATAAAAAAACTTCTTTTTCGTCATTCATATGGTCTTGAGGACCGTACATATAGCGTTTATGCGCCAAAACAAACTCACGTTTACGAATTATTTTAATACGGGACCAATTTCAAAATCAACCTCCGACGTGTTACGATTCACTGCATATACGGGGGGGGGGGCACTTTGGCGACGCGTTTCCGCGCAAATCGATCATGACCGATGATGCGTTTTGTTCGCCGATTTGTTCGGGAAAACAAGCGTTTTACGATTTCGGATCTTTCAACGAGATTTTCCGAAAGTATTCCCACACGGATACGTGTCTGAAAACCCGTGGGGGGCTACCACAAGTTCTGCCGCCCGTCACGATCGATTCGCCGCGCCTCTTTGGCCTCCTTTTCATTACGCGCCAATTTTTAAAAATTGTCCACACCGATCACGTAACGAAACATCTACAGTCTACACCATAGGTTCTCAAATATATTTCATACACCGCCCACTTTGACAATCAAAATTTTTTTAGTGCCCCCCCCAAAATTTTTAAACTTACCAATTGTTGTTTATCCCTTTAAACAGTTATTACAATTATTATATTTAAACACGCCATATTCTATTTTAGAGTTCAAACTTACATTTTAAAGGAGCATTTTTAATAAGAGCAATTAAAACTTACATACTTAATCGAATCTCAATGTATTTTTAGTAAAATTTAAACAAATCTTTGAATTCAAATTTATCGAGCTTACTTAATGTGATGAATGAACCTGATGCGGTTTGACGAGTTTTTTTTATGTCGGGCGCGAATTTACTTAAATACAGTCGTAAGTCACCACGTTCGGTAACGAGCAGCCGATTTCTTCTTTTAGTTATTAGTGTTGTTACAGCACTAAATCCACGTTCGGACAAATACTGATGATGAAAACGCTATTAGATATCTTTCAACAATAATCCATGGTTATAGTTGCGGGATTACATAATTTTTCACTTTTTTTTTAATGAACAATCGCCCCCCAGACCGCTTCAACGCCCCCCAAACTTCTTTGGGCCTTTTGCCGCCCCCCTGAAGGCCCCTATCGCCCACATTGAGAAAGAGTGATCTACACCGTATCGCCGTCGACCACACGTAACCGACTACTGGGGGATTCGTTCACTTCTCGCTCGTTCGAAACCGTGGCGTGTCCGTCCGTCGACGGCGGAAATCACTCGGGAAAACGGATTTTTATTATTATAAACGGCCGGCTGGCTTGTGTTTTTTTCCCAACTCGCTCGTTTCCGCACTGTGCGCGTGTCGGCGCGTTAATTATTTTTTTTTTTCATAACGAGCACTTCCTTCCCCCAGCAACGATTCGCCGCCGGACACGTAATAGGAAATTGCAATATTTCCCCAACTGTATTTCACCGACCGCGGGGGCGTAAATCGTTTTCGCGTTTCCGGGTGACGATCGGCGGCGCGGCGTTTCTCCCGCGTTCGCAAGTCGCCGCGAGGTGACGCCGAGCAGCGCGCCGTCGCCGCCGCCACCGCCGCCGGACGAGAGCCGCGATAAATCTGTCTCGCGCAAATGCGTTTGCGTCCAATTAAGGGCGTGTTTTCCATTAAGATTGTGTTTTGCACTCTCGGTGAGCCGACGACTCCGACGACCGCAACGAGACGGCGGCAATGCGAGCGAACGACAATACAGTTTGACCGCGTCCGCAAAACGGGGAAAACGGGAAATGACAACAAAAAAAAATAATAAAACGATTTAAGCGAACGACGCGTGCGGCCGGAAAGAAGTGTGTCGTCGACACACGGACGAACGGGGGACCGCGAAACGGAGCTCTGTGAGTTTTGCCACGCGGGACCACGGTGTGTTTTCTCTACGCTCTAATAATACAAACGTATTATTAGAACGCCGTGCTGGTAGGGAACCAGCTGTGCGGGGAGCACGGACCGGCCGATCACCGAAATAACGTACCGGATCACGGCCGGGGATATGTGAAATAAACGATTTTCATTGGACCTATTCAAAACGATTCGATATTCAGACCTGTTTGACAAACCGGTGACGTTTCCGAACAAATCGGTGAATACTTTTACGTTACTGGTGCGTGAGTGAGCCAAGCGAGTGAGGATTTTCGTCGTAAGCTACTTGGAAATCGATTGCACGACATTGATTGCAGACGAGTGCACGAGAAACAGAAACGGTTTTAAATCAAATGTAGACCAACATCAGGCTATGTATAATCCGCCACGCTATTGCGGTTGCTACACGACACACACGTGTCAAATATTAGAAGATTATCCTGTATGAATTTGAAAGTATACTCGGGTTATCCCGTAACCTTCGCTCCTGTTTCGCACACGAGTAAAAACTGAATTACACGAGCGTTTTTGCTACATTGATATTCATCGGAATAAACGGGCATCGGCGACGTCGCGTCGGAATAGGACAGCCGTTTTTTATTCCACAAACGGTATAGTTGAAAAATACAATTTAATCTCGAAATTCGTTGGACAATTTCTGGTCGAACGTACGGGAATATTACCCGCAGAAATATCGCGACCGAAGTTCCGAAAGTTTTAATTCGACTGCCCACGACTGATTCATGCGAGAAACCATTCGCCGCTCTTGTTTTGACATTAAAAACAAGTTCCGAAACCGCATATGGAAAACGCGTTGAGTCGCCGGACTACGATTGAAATACCGAATGCTTTCGACGTATTCAGCTTTAAAAACGGATGTCTAGTGACTCGTCTTCGTGTCGAACAAATAAAAGTTGAATTCGTAAAATAAATTTGTGTTCAAGTGCCGTGTAATATCCGCCGTCCCCGGAGCCTGTCGATCGATGTTGGGGACGGTGAAGACATTGCGATGACAATACTACACGACAATCGATAATGATCTTCGTGTTTTCGTCAAAAAACGAATTCATCTCGAACTGATGTCGATCGTAAACCGGGTAATTACGAGTTATATCAGTATAAAGACGATCCATGTAAAAAAAAAAAAAAAAAAGTTCTTTACAATCGCGCCATAAACACTGAACCCGCGGGAAAAATGTAAGTCGTCATAGTTAAAAAATATTACGAATTCACTATACGTACACGGATTTTGAATTTTTTTTTTAATTATAATAATTGTATAGTAAGTAAAAAAACAGTAATTTTTAAGTAAAAAAAAAAAATCGGAAAATTTACAAAACTCGCGGTTAAACATCAAAAGTATTATTTTCCAAAAAAAAAAAAACCATAATGGATTTGGAAAAAATCCGTACTCGAGGTCGAAACGCCATTCCGCGGTTTGAACTGGCCCGAGGGCCGTGTGTAAATGGATAAAATGGTAACGCAATGCCGGGAAATACGATATTATTCGAAAACGCATCGATCAAACCAAATTATATCGTGTTATACCGTTAACGAGTGCACGAGTAATTCAAATCTCCGTCTGACGTGTACACATACGTTGCAGTGTATTATAACCGAATTTCAATTTACCCGCGTGTAATGACGAAATATGATTTCTCACGGACAAAAATATATTTATAATAATAATAATAATAATGATATTATAGAGTCTGGGAGAGGGACGTTACACGCACGTGCACACGCGATTGATCGAAAGTCGAAAACATTAATTCAATAATTATGCAAAATTAAAACAAATATCGTAATTAAGACTTGAATATCGTTTTAGCGCGATTTTCTATTCGTTACGAATCGTTAGGGAGAACGTGTGGGATGAGGGACGAAATTCCGATATATTTTTTTTTAATAAAAATATTTTACCGTCTCACTTCCAAACGGGGCCCGACCGGGAACTCGCGTTTACACTCTGAGCGTAGCGAGTATTGGTTTTACACGATGTATTTGTTTCCGATAATTATTTCGCATCCGTATAGTTGGGACTTTAGAGAGGAGACGGTTTTTTCGATTTTCTCAACACTACTTGCGAACGTCGGAAAAAAACTACGGAAATTTAATCGTCGAAATCGATTAATCGCTAATTCTTCGCGTATTATTATTATTATTATTATAAATTATCGATGAAAATCTGTTAATATAAGGAAAATAAAACGTAAAACGTCCGCATTACATCGAAATAAGACTACGATCACACGTACGACTCGACGCGTGTAAGTGTGAAAGGATAATGATAATTTTATACATTTTTTTTTTCACCGCGAAAAAGTCTCGAATTCGATTCGGAGTTCTTCGAGAACGGTACGTTTTCCACCATTTGTCGGAGCGTTTTTTCGCGATTTCCTTCCAAAAAAAAAAAAACTATTATATAAATATATATACGCGCGAACGAACACAATGACGTATTTAAATGTATAGTGTACCGCCGTACGGGTCGAATTTCGTATTCGAAAAGTAAATATTTTATGCATAAGTCGCGCGCGCTTGTATACGGTTTCTAGACGAGAAAAACGCACGGTATCCGCGAAAAATTCGTTTTCCCCGCGAAACGCGCGCGTCCCGCGTGTGTTTGTAAATAACCGATGTGCGCGCATTGCGGATCCAGAAAACGGGCAATTTTCTTTTCCCCCCGTTCAAAAAACGCGCGAAACAGAAAAAATTCCCGATAAAACGTTTACGCGTGCGGTATTTACACATAGGGAGAACAGTCGGGAAAAACTTCTTATACAAATGTCGTCTCGGAGAATTGCCGGTCCGTCGAAACATTTAAACGGTTTTCCGCCGCCACGTCCTCCGAATCTGCGCCGCGCTCTATAACCGTCTGTTATCATCACGTTAAAACACGTCTTCTTCATTCAAATCGACGTCGTAATCTCGTTCCGATTACAATGTGGATGCGATAAATTTTTTTTTCTCCCGTTTCCACACACACACACACGTTATTCGCGATATTTTCATTCGCGAATTTTCTAGCCCTTCTGGAGCCCTTGAGGAGCTCACACTCGACCGGCGACGACAATTGTTTATTTTTTTACCGTATTCGCATACGCTTTCGACGACCTTACATAAACCGCGCGCAATATCATCGAGTGTGTGTGTATACACGTGCAGCGCGCGCGTTATTGTCCCGAAAACAGTATCGTTTCACAAGAGGAAAACGAAAATAATTTGTTTTCGACTCCCCGTTAAGAACGCAGCTATAATATATCTAAAAAAAAAATGAATAAATACGTTTAAAACCCCATAAGAGGAGGAGACCGTTTCACAGATTATTTCTACACCGACTCTGTTACCGCGCAGTCCACAACGATTTCGCGTCGTAATGATACGAAATTCCGGTATTCGACGGAAATAACGAATTAAGTTATTGATATATTTATCCGTTATGCACCGGAATACCGTTACGAACGATTCAGCAGCAGCCGCAGAAGATAATTCGAAATGTTTATACGACTCTGTATGCGGCTTTCGGAAACGGAACAAACGAAAATTATTCATACGAATTCCGTCGATGTCGTCGATTTAAAGATTATACGTTTTAAAAACGTACCGCGTCATATATTTATCTATGCGATGGATTTGAATAATTTCGGTAAATTTTTATGAGAAAATTTTCATTTAGACAACCTGCACATCGAACTATATAACATTGTGACATTTCTATTGCGTGCGCGAATCCCGGTTACACGCAATCAACGCTCCTGCAGGATTTTGACTAGGGATTCAACTGCGTCACCTGTTTACCTATACCAACGTCATTGGCGCAATCGTACAGAGGGATATTATCCCCTCGTACCCGTACATAACTCCGCCGAAAATCTGTTAAAAATTTCACGGCTCGTCCGAATTAAATCGCTTTTTGTACGACTATTTCGATTACCACTCTCCGGCCCGTCCCATGAATTCATAATTCCGAAAAACAATATCGCGTGTTCGGTTAATTCGAAACGACGAGTTCCCGAGATGTTGAGAATACCGCGGGTACACGAGAAAAACCTATACGGTTTTATGTGCATTTACGCATCGAGAAAATTATGTTTCGAAAACGTTTGCGAGCTGTGTAAAAGCGAAAATTTCACGACTGAAGATGATATTATACCATATATATATATATACGTACGTACATTGTAACGCAGGGATTCCGCCGGCCTGTTAAACGCACGCCAAAGTAAATATTGAAATTCCGAATGAAACCCCGGTGGTGGTGGTGGTATTCCAGTCATTGTAGTCTCGATTGTTTCTCTTGTGCAACAGTCAGTCGTATTTACAGAAATGTATTATATTATAATATTGCGGAAAAACGTTGTTTATCCGATAATAATCATTCTTTGTGAATATTAATTCGCTTGTAAATATTACTCGCGGAAGTATCGCGCATTATATATGTTTTCAATGTTATTTATACGATGAAATATAAACGTTTAATGCGTGTCGAAATAAAATGTGCGAAACAATACGTAATATATGAAATAGTTAAAAAAAAAAACGTTTTATAATCTGTGTGTGTGCAGCGTTTACTAATATATCTTCGCAAAAGAAAAACAATACAAACAACACTCGTCGCAAAGTATTTCTTACAAATTATTTTGAAAACCAATGTGCCATGTGGACGGAATGAAAAGAAATTACTTACACGCCAACGATCAATAAACCACCAGTAGTTTGAAACCATAAAATACCAACGAAAAAAATAAGGGAAAAAATGAATTTTTCAAAAACGCTAATTCGAATTATAATCGTTTACAACAATACCGGTCGAATTTTAGTCGTGTAAGGATTTACTCCTGACGGTGTTGTAGTTTATAAGAATTTTATAAATTATATAATTATATGAAGGTATTTAGTGTGAAACACGACGACGACGCGATTAAGAGAAAACGCGTATACGTTAAAAATGCAAACACAATCCGAAGTCTGTGTTTATCCAGTGCTACATTATTTGATTTGTTGAAAAAAAAATGTTATATTTAAATAATATATAAACGTTTTTTTCAATATGTTTTCCTACGCGTACTCGGACTCAATTAGTGCGTGTTTTTTTTTCTGTAATTTTTGATACACGGTTATGAGAACACAAATAAAACACGATTTTATAACTGACATACGCGTGTTATCCCACACACTTATACCGAAATAATTCTCTATACACATTTTCGCCAGATCGCGGTGTATTTATACACATGTGTGTAATACGTTGTTTTAAGAAAAAACCACTCTTATCCCGTCGTCCTGGTGTTTATATTATATTATTATACATACACGGAAGCGTATATGTGGAAAATTAATGATGAAAACAACACATCGTATTATAATTATGAATACAATCCTCGGTTCGCCAATCAAACGGAATATCGTATATTTGTAATAATATGAGTTTCCCGACTTGACCGTTGTGCTTGGATATTTTAAAACAAGTTTGTGTGTATTGCATTATATAAATTACGTATTTAGCTCGACACTGCGCTACAGTTGTAAAATAATACCGTGTGTCCGGTATTATTGAACGACGGTTTATATTGCATTACCACATTGTGTGACCAATAGCTGTTAGCGACGGGGGAAAAATGTATGCGCGAAGAAAATTGTTGAAAAAATTTACTAATGATAATTGCGTATAATACGCGAGCGATTCGGTAATTACTCGTCATAATAGAACATAATATATTGTAAAGTCTGTGTCGTTCAAATATTAATACAGAGTCGAACGAATGCGAAAATGCGCGTAAACGCCCGTTTATTATTAATCGTATTGAGAATGTTTGTAAAAAAAAAAAAAAAAAAAATGTAAAATTTCAAACCGCAAAGTCGGAGAAAAAATGCCAAAACTCGGTAATGTCATTTATTTTTTGTTTTTTGCAGACGCGTCCATCGACCGTTAGTAATGATACGGAGACGACAAATTCCGTTTTTGAATATCGTTTAAAAAAAGGGATTTATCGATCGGAGAAATAACGGGATACACTAATTCGTGCGATTTCGTTGACATTCCAACGTTTGCGTTCGCTATGTTAAAACACGTTTTTAAAATGAAAATTACGAATTGTCATTTTTGTACGTAAACGAATGTAATGTGAAAACGTATCGCGCGCTCAGCGCGAAACATACAAATGTCAAGGCTTCGAACATCAACGCGTTTAGGATTTTTTCGTGTCAAATGGTCCATACGCTATTACATCTGGCTAGTGACCTTTTTCCTCAATACATCCGCAGATAATTTCCGAAACTCATTGTATTTTTACAATTTATCGGTATCCGAGTGGTTTTTTTGTTTTTTTTTTTTGTTTTTTTCAAACACAATTTTTATGACTTTTACAGAGATCGAAGCGAACACTCAAAGCGTTTAGAAAATCGTTTTTTTCTCTTTCCCGCGAATAGTTTTATATTATTATCGGAATACGAATCGGAAGGGTTAAACAATCTCGTATTTACTTCAGAGCAATTGTTTAGGTGGATGTCGGAAAATTAAAACGCGAACGTTCGCCCATTAAAAATAACGTAAATAATATTATTATATTATATACGTTGGCGGTAAATCGCTTTCGGTTGTATGTTACAAGCGCTATCCATTAAAATCAATTAGTTATCGTTTGTTATGATAAAGGAGATGCGCGCCTTTGTGTAAATATTATTTTGTATTATATTCTGTTTGTACAACCAATTTAGCCTACCGGATATTTTTGACGTGCGAACAGACAAACAATAAACAGACATTATCGATTTACATTTTCGCGTTAAAAGTGAAAAAATTGCCAATTCGTAAATACCGTATATACAGAAAAGCGAACGTTATGGCGTTTTGTTTTTCGATTCTAACGTTGAAAACGTGTAATAAATCGCGCGTAACGTAATGCGATTCAATTTTCGGTACAAGACAACGGTGATTTTTATTATTTTTTTTTTTTTTTGTAAATATCTATAGAGAATAACGATAAATTTTATGTATATGTGCGATTGTGCATAACACCGAAATTTTTAGAATCGCTTCAATTACACGGAAATCTATAGAACAGATTTTTATAAAAACACGTAAACGCGTATCGGCACGAATGTGAAAAGATATAGATTTTACCACAAATAACATTCTAATAGAACGCAGAGGATGATTTCGTTTCTTTTCGTATCGTTTTCACGAAATCACACCGTTATTATAATATATATATATATAGTCAAAAGCCCGCGCATAACTTAATTATTAAACACGAGACTTATAATAATTAATACGTTATCCCGCACACACGGTCTTGATGACGGAGTGTTAGAATATACAGTGTTCGCTGTAAAGTATTTCCGAATATAATATATAATTACGCGCCGTGTTCAACGCAATCGTTCAAATATTATCGGAACGTTTTGGACAATCAAACGGGAATCCGTGCTGAACAATTTAATTTACACCGAGTTCGCTCGTTACGAAATTAATAATAATAATAATAATAATAAAAAAAAAAAATTCGTCAAATTCGAGCGTACGATTTAAAAACGAATCCATTAGATTCGCATCATGCGACGATGATAATGTGTATACGATTAATATTATTATTATTGGCCATTTGTTATCGTGACGTGTGATTATTGAAATTTCGCGTTTTGAAAAATGGTCGCGATAACTATCAATTGCAGAGCGTACGGAAATATTCGCCGATTCGACGACGCGCGTTTTCCTCGTTACGCGAGAATTTTCTTAAAAAAACAAAAAAAATTCACCTCTCACGTATTTATATAAATAAAAACGTAATATTCTAAAACAAACGCAATTAGACGGAAACTTTTCAAGCAGTTTAATTACCGGAGAGCCCGTATTCGCGTGCGCGTCACGAATACTCGTTTTGAGCGCGCACAACGTAATACAATAAACATTATAACACATCAACACCGCAAACCCATATACTGTTTTAGTAAAATTCTAAATGAAGTTGAATTTTACTTGGCAACTACAGAAAAAAACAAGGAATTCGTTTCCCGGACGAAAAAAAACATACCGCTCACGTTTCATAATATCAAATGTTCGTCGGTTTGTAACCGCGAAAAACGTCTGAAAATATAATTTATTATGTTCGTGCATAATTTATAGTAATTAGTAAACGTTTATCGAGATCAATCACAAAAATACTTCAATAAATATAAAATTGGTTTATCACATCGTGTTGATTTGAAATCCTGAAATTTTATCAAAATTGTTTCTACAATAACATAAATTTTTACCGTCTTCGATAACGCGTTGTTGGATTTTTGAAAATTCGATTTTCATCCTAAACACCCGTATATCATATTTACGAAACGTACATTTCCGTTCCGAAAATTTACAACCAGAAAATGTTTCTATTTATAAAACCTTTAAATGCGAAACATTTCAGTTAAAAAATAACAGTAGATGGACGTCTTATAGTGTATATTCGAATGCGATAGAAATCGGCGTTGAATAATTATACACTTGGTGTAGATGAATTATTTATATATATATTACGTTTATTCGTATTTATACATATTATGTTTAAACAATTCGATTCCGTTGGTCAGTTGACACTGATGGTTTTTTCTTTTTACACGATTTATATGATATAAAAACACTTGCCTGTAACGTGTAAAAATATGCTTTTTGAAGATTTGACCGGCGACAATTATTACCACGTGTATTCAATTACGAAAATAATCACATTGTAAACGCATTCGCATTGTATCGGTAAAACTTCGAAATGACATAAAATACACGTTCGATTTATTCGATATATCGCGTAACTCACTCTTCTCTCGGTACATTTAAAACTATATATCAACATTTTTATTAAACAACGAGACATCCGTTCCTAAAATTATAATATTACTATACGTACTCGGGAATGTCTTTTTCTATCGTTTTTTTCCCCCCAACATTATAATCGTATATAATAATGCCGTAACGTTTCCACTTTTTAAATTATCGAACATTATTACGATGTATATTGCAAATGAGTACAACATATTATATACATATATTATGTTAATTTCCTACCAACAAATCTATCCGTATACGTATTACATATATTTATTTTTTTATTACAATAGAACACGTCCATATATGTGTGTACGTGCGCAAAATCGCGACCTCATTATCGGTCGCAAACGTTCCGAAACGGAGCATTATAACATATATATATAATAAATTTTTTTTCCGACATTAACATATATTATAACGATAATTACGATCATATCTCACGCTGTCTTTTTTTATACGTGTGTCCGATAATGTCTATATGAACGAACAGCGCACATGTTATTTATTATATAATAATCGAACGCATAATAGAATTTCGGTATCTGTAATAACCTGTGGAGAGACGTGCACGAGGGTGAAGGATCACGTCACGGTCACGCGAATTTTTTCTGTTTGTTTTAACGTCTCTCGTATTTGTGAGCGCAAAAATTTTCGCATACCAGGCCCCATATCGATCGACGTGATTTCGTAAGTCATTTTTAATTTCTCGTAATTTTTTTACAAAAACACCAACCCCCCCCCCCTCCCGTTACGTTCAATTTTCAATGTATCCGGAAATAAAAATGTAATTTTTTACGATAATTTTACAATGTTGTAAGCCAAATTTTATTTCATTTTTTTTTTTTTTGTAAAATACGTATTTAAATTTTTAACTCTTTCCGGTACGAGTTATGGAATTGTTTCAATACACAGATATTCGGTACGTAACATTTGAAATATTCGTAAGATTAATCGGTAATAGAATTAAAAAAAAAGAAAAAAAACTGTGTACGACAATAAAAATATATCACTTTCATTTTTTTTTTTTGCAAATTTTTTTTTTTTTTTTAGAGAGATAATTTAACGCTACTGTAAATTTTGCGTGACAACGTAAACGGTCGTAGTCGATGCTATTGATTTATTTTGCACTTACAGAAATTAAACGTATGAAACATGATAAAATGTCATTGATATGTAGTGCGTCCTATTGCCGGATAAAGCCGTGTGTACGCCACACATTATAATAACGAAAATGAAAAGTGTTCGAATACACCGGAACAAGTAGAGTATCTCGAAAGGAATGGACTATTTAAATTCCCCTTTCCTCTATATGTTCTTAACACGCCGTAAGGTGATCGAGAAAATTTAAAACTGTCTCACGCATTTAGCATTGGTGTCAACGTCAAACTGTTTTCTTCTTCAAATCGGTTTACGTTTTCCGCTCGTAAACCTAATAATTTCGGATGGAAAAATCATATGGAGTGAGGTCACACTTGGCTAATTCCGGTCCCTTCTCTCCTCTTCCACTAAATGTGACGAGACGTAATTCGTAGTGTTTGACTCATTCGCTCTGGCGAGACCAAAACTGGTCGCACGATGACGAACCGGGTTCGAAAGAAAATGATATAACTACAATCTAAGTAGATTGTATCATCTGGTAATCGAACGAAAAAAGAAATTCCGTCCGATTTTTAGAAAAAAAAAAATTCCTTTTTGGGACACACCCTATATATATATATATATATATTGACTTTTTCGTGCAAATATTTTCAGTTTGAACGTATTATATTATACGAAGTATGGTGCACAAGTCGAATAAACATTTATAATATAAATATATTAACGCGTGAATTTAAGCTATAAGAGTAATTTAAAATTTGTAAACGTTACATTTTTTTTTTTTTTTTTTATATTAGCAAATAAATAAATTTCAAAAACCGTTTAATTAGCTTATTAATAAACGTCGGAGAATAAACCGCGAAAGAAATTTGCACAATTATGAATAGGTATCTGAAATGGTCGTGAATGTTTGTTTTTTTAATTTTTATTACAAAAATTATAATAATTTTAGTCCGTTATTCGAAATAAGGTGCGTATTAATTCGTCATAATATTCCACGTGTTTGTGGAAACGACTTGCGAGTTTAAAAGAAAATAAATATATGTATAAAATTGAAAAAAATTCGGAAAAAACCTATATGAAGTCGTCGGTTGAAAATAACCTCTTAATTGTAAATTTTAACTTTCGACCTCGGTGGTAATGGTCTCCGCTAACCGTGAAATCGTGTACGGCGAACCCGATTTTCTTGGCACCGAAATCCGCTACGTCGCACTATAACGACGACGAGAAACGGTTGTCGGACGCAAAACGATCCGAACGAATATGATATAAGCAAAATGAGCGTTCAACGAAAACCAAATACAGATGACATATCGATTAACGGTACCAATTTTTGTTCGGCATTGGGAAATTAAATAAATTGAAAACCACCGCGGGCCGTTTGTGTTTACCGTCTGGTCTGCGTCGGTTTGTTCGACAAAAATCGAACGGCGTTAATCATTGTATTATTTCGCGCGCAATAGGCCCCGGAACGATACGCGCCGCGTAGAAAAGCCACAAGATCACAAAGCACACGTACGTAGTTGTGTTGTAAACGCGTTAACGTTTATATATAATAAAAAAAAAAACGTCGGGTACAAATTTTACCGTATCGGTCCAAATATTATCGGGAATTCAGTTACGAACGAGTTAAAAAAAAAAAAAAAAAATGTTAAAAACCAACCTGTATTAAGTCTTCAACGAGAAACGGGCGTCTTTGAAACGTACGATTATGTATTTGCAGCGAACAGTGTAAGTGACGATTACCGTATTTTTTTTTTCTTTTTTTTTTGTCACGCGAAAATAACAAAATACACTGCAATAATGATGAATGATTAATTTCAGCGTCATTTCTTGTTATTGAATTCCGCTTTACGTATCCTTTATACGACTTGTGTTTTTATTTTCCCGCGGGAACGAGGAGGAGATATCGACGAAAAACCAATATTCATTGAAGTGAAACGTACACGCACAAACAATACGCCGCGGCACACTGCCATTACGGCAAAGCCAACGCTTCGCTATCGTTGCAATCGATTTCCCAACAACGGCGACATTCTTTCCGAATTCGCTATTTCGACAAACGAACGAAAAAGTAACAAATTAATTCGATTAAATTCCCCATTTGAAAATGTGCAATATTTAACCGCTCGAACCGATTCAATTGTGCCAAACGCAATTTACCAAATTACATTTGCGCGTGCCGTTCGTAAAGTGTTTTTGCGATGCGATGTGACACTCGCGCCGTAAGTTCCATGCGGCCGTGTAGAAAAATATATTCGTGTCCCCAAAGTGACCAAACCGTGTTTGCTCCGGATTTTCTCCCATTGCCTTTGTACACATATACGGCCAAGCGCGGTGTTTTCACTTATCCGGATAAATGTATCGGGATAAATTTTTTTTTTTTTCATTTTGTCTTGGACAGATAATTGTTTTTCTCTGTCTTCTTTTGAATCGAAAAAAAAAACCAAAAACACTCTACATATCCCCCAGCACGGCACGCGGATTCGGTCGGTTAACGGTCGTTTTCTCGATGGAAAATAACGAACGGCGGCGACACACGTGCGTGTTGCAGTTGACGGAAGGGACGGGAATAACGAATGGAAATCGATTGGTAATAATATTTCATAAAGTGTATTAAGAATAATATAAAGTGTTCCTGCGTACCTCCCCCGCGCCATTATTATCGTTCGGGCATATAATATAATACGCGTGCGGGATGGTGCGCGGCAGACTCTCGGCCGATATGTGGTGTTGCGTGTATCGAATTTCGCACCGTCGTCTTCGTCCCTTCCGCGTCCTTTTCACTCGTCGCACTACGCATCCCGTCCGTCCTTTTCTCGCGGCGTCCTCCGCCTCCACACTCCCTTCGACGTCTTTCGTCTTTAAAGGGTCTTCCGGAATTACACACAGACACTACTACTATATATATATATATAAACAAGCGCTATATATGTTCTACGCTACAGCCACCGTCACAGATGTGCCGCAACAACGCGACCGCGGGCTCCGCGCCACCACCCACACCGACCCGCCCGTCCCTGTATATCGATCTGCTGCAATAACCCGAATGTGTTTCGGTCGCTTCCCTCCCTCCGTCGTCCTGTATATCGCTGGACCGTTTTGTCGCCGTTGCCTTTTGCCACCGCCGCCGCCGCCGCGTACCCCGACCCGTTCCCTGTCACTTTTAAACGCGAATAGGTCGGTCGTTTAACTCGTCTCACACTTCCTCGCCGCGTTCTCTCATCCACACACACACCCCCCCCCCCCATCAGCGCGGACGACGTTTATACCGTAAATTGTTCACACGTGTGTGTTTGCCGGTATAAAATAATAATAAAATTACTATCGTCCCGTCTCTATTGACAGCCTCGTGTGAACCATAATCCGTATATATATATGTAAGAGTCATCAATGGAAAAAAAAAAAAAAAACTACCCGGTATTTTGTGAGTTCGCGTGTGTTTGTGTGCTACAATGATGCTGCTGCAGTCCCGTCTATTGCGGACCAGGAGCGAGATTATGTAACACGTGCAGTCGCGTGTGACACGCGTACGCGTTTCAAATGACCGGCAAGTAATTTTCGAAACTGAATTCGATTAGAAAAAACAAAAAAAAAACCGCTAAATTGCTTTTAACCGTTAGACACTCAAATATTTTACGCTGTCCGTTTCGCGCGTTAAAAACGGGGGGGAGGGTTTTTTAAGAATGCGTAATTATCAGCGGCAAACAATATACAATAACGATTTCTCGATATTACGTATTAAATGTAATATGATGTACGAACGTGTTCTCTTGAAATATACGCTTCGATTAATGATTTTTATTTAATGTTCACGCTTTAGCTAAAATGAATCAATTGAGATTTTTTTTTTTTTTTATTTGACACGAAGACGCAATAGTGAAAAGATTTCGCTATCACTGACCCACGCACACGCGTAACACACATACGGTATAGTATTGTTTGACCGTCGCTCGGAGTCCAGAAGAACGAGAATACTTCAAAACGCACACGATAGGTCATTTTAAAAATGACTATTGGAAAAAAACAACTTTACGATACGTTTGGTCCATTTGTTGTTTTCATTACGACCGCGTGTTCTTTCATATTCGGTTTTTCATTTCGTCTATCCTCAGTTAACCGAATTGCGGGAACGATTTCTGTCACCAAGTGACGGAAAAACATTTCAAAATTTCAAATCGGTTTTTTCGATCAAATTTTCCAATCCAAAACTATTGAAAACAATCCAAGAACATTTATCGAAGCATTTGTTCCACTTTCCCTGATACCGCATATCGAACCAGTAATCGATTAAACCCATATTTACAAACTTGAAATATATTCTGATTGCGCTTATGAGCCCTGCTCGACGCTGTAAATATGAAGCCAATAAATTGTTTTCAACTAATACGTACTGACGTAAATACACAGCGACAAAATACACAGCAACGATGCCCCGGACCATTCGTTCTCCTCGCACAAATAAAACTGTTCATGATGGTTTCTTTCTCCGCCATCTTTTTAGCACGTAATTAACATGTTTTTGCACGATAATTTTCAAAATTCGCTGACAAAAACCGATTTCGCGATTCGGCTTATGTCCTCTTCCCCATCGATATAACGATTTATATGCAAAATAAAAATAATAATAATAATAATAATAATAGAAGCAAAATAGTAAACGCGATAAGTTCAATTAGGTCAGGGACATATACCAAAAGATTTGACGAACCGTTAAAAAAAAATAAATATTGTTGTACACTATATACGTTATGTGCGCAGACGAACACAAACGGGACAAAAGAATATTACGAACGAGTTCTTCTCATTGCGGTGGACACAAATCAATGTAGATACATACAACGATATAAATTATCGCGCTGATTTTCAGCATTATTGTACGACTCTTTTATTATCTTAAATAATATGTTATCATAATAATAATCGTTATCGAGCACTGGTAAAAACAAAAAAAAAAAACAAGTCAAGGGAACGTCAACAGTTTCCTTATTAACTAACGTAAATATAAATCCATTATCGTGCGTGTTTTTTTCTTATCATTTCAAATATATAAATATCTGTATGTTCTAAACGTTTTCGCCGTAACAATTTGTTTAAATTTCAGAGACAATAACGCGGTAACACCGATTCCGTGGTCTGCCGAATGACGTCGTCTTTTTTAATTTTCTTTTGTTTACATCGCGAGCGGTCCATCATCTGTATTCATCTTCTAATCTGTGGTGTAGGAGCCCGCGTTATTAAGCGCGATGATGATCGCGGCGGAAACGTAAATACTCGCGCAGCGTCCACAGAGCAACGGACCGGGACGGCGGGACGAGCGGGTATAGAGCAGTACAAGCCGTACAAATCAGTTCCGATACATTTGGCCCGGGTCGGAAAACCGAACGAATTTACTGCTAATGCACTGTGTTGTATATAATAATAATAATAATAATAATAATAATAATAATAATAATAATAATAATAATAATAATAATAATAATACGCACGAAAACGTATATCTCATACACGCGTTTCACAAAGTCCTGTACCCATTCTCCATCAGGCGGAGAGACGATGTTTTACGATCGTCGTATAGCCACGCCACCCGAAAGTTCATCGCACCCGAAACGCACTCATACACACACAGGACCATCCACCAGCTGAGTATATTATATCGTTATTATCATAAATTACATTATTATTATTATTATTATTATTATTATACGGATACTCGCGTGTTATTATCATCACGACCAAGTCGTAAAACACTTTTTTTTTCCTCCCCCAACATTTCTCGTATCGTATTATATAAACCTCCTCGCGATCGATTTCGTTCCAACTTCTGCATTCGACGAACGCGTATAAATACGAGACAAACTCTTCGGGGACATTTTTATTATTATTATTATTATTTTTGTGTGTTCGAAATCGAGCAAAAGAAATTCGTCGCAGCGCCGTATTCTACAGTACGAGGAAGCGAATTCGTAGAAACGGAGAAGACAATAATTTAAGTATGTTTGGCGACCGACGGAACCGCGTTGAAAACCGAATCCAAATAGGGAGTGTATCGTTTTAAAAATCGAGAGACAAAGAAGAGAAAAATATGATGAACGTACACTGCGAAGACTTTGGGAAAAAAAAATAGTTCCAAAGCGCGAAATTCTCCTATTCCCGAAAAATTATCAGGAACGAAATACGGCACTTGTGCAAAAGATGCGTAATCATTACGTGATATCAAAATATTTGATAATTAATACGTATTAAACGCGCAACATCCGCGTTTCAGCAGGAGCTGAATACGCTTGCGAACGTGACCGTAAAACAGAATAAAAACTGGTTGAAACATAATTTGCAATCGTAGCAGAAACTGTTATTCTAAATCATCAGAATTAAATAATAATAAAAAAGAAATTTAATATTACAAGTTATGTTCAGTCAATCGTCAAAGCGTTTTGCAATAACCCCCCCCCCTCGAGTGTGCGTAAATGCGAACACGTTACGTATTTTAATTGTACACCGATTGTCGAAATACTATATTATAATAATAATAATAATAATAATAATAATAATAATAATAATAATAATAGAAAATTAAATTATTATTTTTCACCCGGACACGCGTAATGAAAGTATTAAAGTTTTTTTTTTTTTTTTTTTGACGATTATATGGTTTTATTACTGGAATTGCGAATTTTTTTTCCTCCGCAAACGCTCGTAATATAATTACGATAACATAAATAATAAAGTCGTAAAACAAATAGTTGCATTAAAATTCGAATGAAACGGTTAGATTTCTTTTCGGAGAAAACGTTTGGAGGATTAAACAACGCGAGCTCTGTGGTAACCAAGCTACAATAATAATATCGTTGACCGTTATATTATTATTTTATTATGATTATTATTATTATTATTATTATTATTATTATTATTATGCGTATAAAACACGAAATTACACGCGAACTCAATCATAATAGCCATTGAATACTAATAGTGGTTGACAAATAAACGAACAGAATGCATTAACTTAAATTAAACGTACAAGCATAATTCCGTTATACTCTCTTGTTTTTCAAGTATATATATTTTTTCCGTCATCCCAGAAATATTTTTTAATCGATTAAAAAAAGCAGGCTTATTTTATTTATTTTTTTTTTTTTCGTAAACATTTCCTAAAAAAGCGTTTAATATGGTTTCAGGATTTTGTTTGTGTATATCTGCTTCCAGAGTCCTGCAAACATATTAATGAAAGCATCTACGTGTGTGATAAACAAAACCTCCGGATTCTATAATGATACATAAATAAAATTTGAGAAAAACCAAAAAAAAAAAGAAAAGAAATATCTTATAATAACGCGTTTGATATAATATAATTTTATAATTTTTAATGAATACGAAATGAAATGATTTAATTTAAAAAAAAAAGACCGCGGTCGCATTAAAATCACGGAAAAAACATTTCGAAAATACTGTAAAAAAAAGAAATTATTATATTTACCATTCAAATTTTGAACAACGATTGTTGCGAAAAAAATTATTTATTTATTTATTTCAAAAAACTGATTACGCGATATTATAATATTACGTAGGGCGAATTATTTTTTTTTTAATTAGAAATAGATGAAAAATTATGTAAAACTCCAGGAAAATGCAATTATTTTTTTACTATAACAGTATATACTTTTTAAACACATTTGGCGTTTGGAAAGAATCGATTTGAACATTATCGAATGCAATAGACGCGATTGCGTTCATAAATCCGAATACTATTAATTATAATAAGTCATTCGATTTATTAGATCGACGAACGTCACTTTCGCGTATATCGTAAACAATTATAATATATAAGTGATTGTAAATCATCGAATAATAATTATCCTAAAAAGAAATATTTATATATAAAATAAACAGCAATACATCACTATTAGCCAATACCATTCAACAGACGTTGACTGATGTGAATGTTTTTAATGTCTGTGAGTGTAGGCGGCATTTTGGTGGCACGAGATGGCCTCGAAACAATAATTTTGTCACTCTACCTAACTGAAATACAAAGTAATTAGTTGTTTGGAATGGGAAAAAATAAATGTTTTTTTTCTCTTCTCCAAATGTCACGCGACGCATTAAATTAAAATTAATTTGTACGTTAAGGGTCGTTAAAACAGAAACATTCGGTTTAAATAATTGAACGTCTTTGTTGAGCACTTGAAAAGTAAATAGACAATATTTTCATTAAACCGTAACATTGCTATAAATTAATATTATTTTACTCTTAACACCGACCGACCGGCGGTTACGTTGTTTTGAATTATTATTAAATTTATCTGTTTTTATGTTTTAAAGCTTTACAATTTTACAACAATACACTTGAACGAATGTGTAAATTCCACCACGAAAATCGTTAAAACGCTGGAAATAATACATTAATTATTATATAGTATTCATTCGCGTCAAAAAGCGTTATTGATTTTTACAATTTTTTTCAAATATCACCAAAAAAAAAAAAAATAATGAATTTTCGTGACGGGAGAAAATAACTTCACGTCCTCGTAAACGACTTCTATAAGTGTCTCCTGTGCCTGCGAACAAGAACGCGTCGTTGTAATAGGGGCATGAAAACAAAGAAAACTCGGAGCCCATCCTTGATGATTATTAGCTCAAGTAACGATTCAACGTGTATGGAAATGAAAAAGGGGAAAAATGCCAAAGCTAATCCGGGGTGAGAATATTATAAACAAGATTTTCATAACGCCCATCTGTATACGATATGACATCGTGGTAATAGTTTTCGTTACGGTACCATCCTCGTCCGAATATATGATTTTCAATAGTCGCTCGCATAATATACGAACGAAATAATATGGAAACGACTTTATTTCGATGTCAGACTAGTGTGCTTTTAACTGCAATGCTTCAATACATAATTTAAAAAGACCAACGGGTTCTGTTAATGTCGGTACAGCAGGTATCGTCGGACGAAGATTTTACAATCGTATTTATTATTTTTAATTCGATTACAATAGTTTTCATATTTTGTAATCATTTGTAATAGTTAGTTATTTCAGTCGATTATAATTGTATTAAAATATCGTAAAAAATATTTTATCGTCTGCTCGTAAATATGCTTCGCGTAGAAAACGTCGAATTTTTCTGTAGTTTTTCTTCGAATATGAAAGAAAAGTACTGGTAATAAAATACCGGCTATACAAATACAATTCCGCTAGTTAACAATTCGTAAACGGATCATTCCGAGCACTCTTTCAACGCGAAACTGTGTTTACACACGCATATAAAATATGTAAAACCCACACATTGTCGTCGTCAAATTATATTCAGCACTTCGTTCGGAATCTAAAACACGATATTATATAATATATTATGTGTGTGTGTTATTATAACTCGTGTACTGGAAAAATTTGCATACATTCTATTTAAAAGAAACAGTCTCATTATATATATATATATTTTTTACTATTACCGCGATTATGTACTACAGGAATTGCTTTGTATGTACGGTGGGACAATAAAAAGATGAAAACAAAAAAATTTATTTTATTTATACTAATGCGTAAAAATAAACAGCAAATTCCAATTCGATCGTCTATAAGCAATACAATAACTTAACTCGCTAATATATACTTACCAGAATAAATTCGTTATGGGTCTGAAATCCAGACAATATTCGCCAAATAAAATACAAGATTTTCGCGAAATTACGTATATACGAGAAATATACTGCAACGTCCAAAAACTATATGATATGCGTTAAAAACATTCCTTTTTCTTCCTTTTCGCTAAAATTATTATTATTATTATTACTTTCTAGAAGATTGAAAAAAAAAATGTAACTCCTTTACAGCAATACATTTATTTATTATTTTTCTATTAAAGTGAAAACGTATAAAAATCATTATACAAAAAAATAGTGGAGCCGCGAGTTGTTATGCATGTCGCTTAAGTGCGAATTACTTGGACAAGGATTTAATAGTTTTGTTATTACTATAAATTATATATTTGAGAAGCAACGAGCGATAAATCATTGCATTCGATAAAACGATTCGGCGTAATAATCAATATTAAATGAAATAACGTAATTTTCCACAATAAAACTAAAATGCACTTTGTCGAAAAACTTAAAACGTTTGTGCGCGAAAATTGTGATTGGCGATTTTTTTTTTAAATACAGTTGGAGTAAAAAATGAATACCTATTTTATGAGTTACAACACCGCAAAATCTATAATCGCTATAAATAACTGAACATTTTCGAAAAGTAATTTTTTTTTATAACATATTTTTTCCTCGCTACGTGATACAACGTCAGCATGTTCGGTGAACATTTCGTGATTCCATAAGTATTAGTTTTAAAATTACGAAGGAACAACGGTAATCGCATCGGACGAAATCGCGTTTTTACGATAATTTTTTTTTCTGACGCTCGAGAAAGCTATTGAGAAAATCGAAAAACGGCCACTCTAAAGTATCCCCCGACCACAGATGCAATTGGCTACCGGGAACAAGGTGTGAATGTAAAAATATTCGATCCGGTGAACATTTTCGGCAAAGACATAAAGAAACGCGCGCACGGTTATATTCATTGTAAAACCGCTCAGAAACTAACAAAACTGTCGGTTTTCTCGCGATCGTCGCATTTTTTTTTTTTTCAATTTCTTAAACTCGTTTACCGCGAATACAAACGCTTTTGTACAGAGTACAGAGCGTCGTTAAAACGTATAACACCGCGGGTTTTGTAAATGTATTTTATAAACGCGAATTCGTGACTTTTTAGGCGCGTTCGCGTGCGGTTAAGTTAGGTAACTCGAATAGTGTTACAAACGAAACGAAGTTTTTCTGTTTGTTTTTTGTTTTTTGTCCGTTTTGGCACCGAAAACGACGGACGACGAGAAGAGACTATTCTCGTATTAAACCGTTTGCGTCTGTTGCAGGTAAATCACCGGCGGCTGCGCCCGTCCGAATTAAATGGTTTGTTTAAATTATCTCGTCGTGCGCGCGGTGTGCTCGAAATTTGTGTTTCGGAGTAAATCGAGTGCAAAACATTGAGTGTCATCCGGTGCCCGCGCGCGCGTTCTCAGTGATCAGTTGTAATTTTTTCTTTTTTTTTTTTTTTTGTTACGGAGTGTGCGCCATAAAAAAAACTAATGGAAAAGCAAAACGAAGTAAAAGAAAAAAAAACAAAACGCTTAACAAACGATAAGTTTGGAACGCTCGCGACTTACACTGCAATTCCTTCTCGAAATGGCCATTTTTTTCGGCTCGTCCACTGTGCGCGTGATAACCGGTGTTTATAGACTCCGTTTTTGAATTGGCTATGGAATTTTACTCCTTAACGGAACGACGTGGTCTGCAGAGAAGAGCTCTCTCAAAACGTCCATCGACCGCTATAGCGGTTCATATGAACAGTTACACCGTCGAAGCCAAATGTTATTGGCATCAACGATTCGTTGATCGAACGCAGTTTTGTAACATTCTGTTTTGAGAACGGTGTCTGATAACCGGAGAGCGATGTGTGCGCGCGCGCTGATCTGCGTGATGTGACACTGCAAAAAATCGACTGCCTCTGAGGTCTACCATTGAATTCGATACTGCATGGAACGCGATATCAATCTAAACATTTTTGCATTTGCCAATAACGATAATAAATAACAGCCTATTACAATATTAAACAACCAGTTCGGGTGTATAATATTTAAAAAAAAAAAAAAAATTCACTTCGCCGAATCGAAGAGTTACCAATTTTACATTTAAGCCCGACGTATTCGGAACGACATTTATAAATGACTGAATGACTCGTACCGGTAGAAACTCGGCTGTTTGAAAACAGTCCAATGTTCGAATCATTTTACCGATATAGTGTAGCTGACCCGTTGCAGGAGTCCGATTGACAAACGGTCTTCACGCGAAACGGGCGGTTTTTTTTTTGATTTGGTATATTTCACACGCCAAAATATTAATATATGTGCTTATTTTACACGCATTACATAATGTATACTTTATTCTTCTAATAAAATAATACAATTTTTTTTCTAATAAAACGAAAGTAAGCAGTAGGTAGGTAATTCGAATAATTCGTGTATAAAATAGGACGATTCTACGCAATCGTATCGTGGAGCTTACGGAAATAAAAAAATTAAACGCGTTTTTATGAAAACGTTTTTCACGCGTATATGAAGTATTTAATTTAAGTGTTGAATATAACTGGGGAACAGATTTAAACCCGTCGTTGTCGTTTGTATATCATACACACACAATATACACATCGCTTCGTGGGCGATGTCACGTTTTACCACGTTCTAGTCATAAACGTGCATTTCGAATTGCAGGAAAAATTCGAATAATCGAAAATCTCGAGTTCGTCAGATAACATATTATTATAATATACTAAAACGATATACGCGTGTGACGTATATCGTACAAAACAATTTTCGTACCCGTACACAAAGCGTGCGTGTCTTCGTAGTGTACATTTTAAACGTTGCGAATTATTACAGTCAAATTATGCGAAATCACTGGCAAATATTTGCCCTAACACAACTCGCGTGTATATACTATTATAATTAATATATTCACGTTCGTATATTATTGTTTAAACAATATAAACGACTATCATTGAGAAAGTTATGAATAATTATTATAAACTATAAGGTAAGTGAAATGTCCCATTAGTGTCTGAAGTATTCAAACACAGGGGGGGGGGTTCTGTGTATGCGGGGAAAAAAATAAAATAAAACATTAATTTTGTTTTTTTATTCCAGATGAACCGTGGTATCTGTAATATTTTAAATATACTCTCTAATTTCTGCTGCCTATTTAATGTATAATAAATATGTCACGGCGTTTGAATAAAATAATAATAATAATAATGTAAAAAACACAGGAAAAAATAACTCAAATAATATAAAATTATAATTACGTTTGTAAAACATAATTTCCAAAACGAATAAATATAAGTACATCTCTTAAAATTATTAAAATCATTCAATATGATATATTTTGTTTGCAATATATATATATATTATATATAATAATTGCAAATAATCGAAAATTTCCCGTTTATAAACAATAAACTTTTTAAATATTTCATTTAAATTAAATATAAATAGCCGAAATATATTCTGTATCAATCGTCCGACACAAAATATTAAAAACGACCACTGAAACGGAATGAAAAGTATTTTCTATAAAAAAGCATTTTTGTAATTATTGTATTCGTTAAGATATATTAACTTTTGAAATAATCCGCGAGATAAATATTTTGAAAATAAAAGACACATCTGTGTTGTTGAAAAAAAAATATGAAAATATAACACATAAGGTCCTTTATAAGATTTTCAAACATTAAATATACAAAAAAAAAAAAATAACGTCTTTAAAATTCATTTACTAACTGATTTTACGAACTTAGTGCTTCATTAAAAACATGTTCTATCGTATTGCTTACTATTTCCAATTCGTAAACTGAGTTCTTCAAAACTAACATTGCTTTCAAAATAATTCAATAACAACGTAATTCTAAAAATATATACCCGAACAGTAACGCACTCGAACCGATCTCAAACGTACCCGAGAGACATAATACAATTTTTTGTCGCTTAAAATACAGACAAATCCGCAAAACCATTAGTTTAATGAAATGCTTGTTTTCTATTTTAATTCGCCTTAGAACAGTTTCTAATTATTAAGTAAATTAAATCCGATTACGTTACAAAGTCGGTTTATAAATAAATCAATTTTATATGTTACGTTATTATTGTATAAAACCAACATTTTACGAATTATTCGTTATTAATATTATTGCGGGGGGGGGAGGTTGAGGGGAAGAAAACGAAACGAATTGGAGGAGAGTACTACGCGCGGTCGGACGAATAAATACATATAGAAAGGGGGAGAAAGACGGTTTGAGAAAATTGTAGATTTTTACGAGTATAAACATCGTATAAACTAGGAATTAAACTCGTTGAATTACATGTGAAATAAAAAAGAAATTTCGAATTTTTTTTTTTGTTTCTCCTAAAAGAAAAACGACCCCGATATATTAATAACTTTGTGACCGACGGTGCTTTGATATTGTATTATACGAGTGAGTTATATAAATCTTCAAATTTATATATAACAAGACGGAGAGACAGACCGTTTGAAATGTATATAATCTGCGATCGCATTATTTTTTTTTTTGTTTTTTCACTCGCATATACACGTAATATAATAAACTTCTGCAAATACGCAGACGGACGCGGTTATAATACTCGTGTATACACTTGTATTGTATTAAGAGCGTATTTAATTCGCTGCTCGGTTTTATATACTGTATGAACGACGCGCGACGAGACGGGGAAATAAAACAGAAAAATAATAATAAAAATATATAAAACAATTTCTTAAAGTGTTACACATCAAAACTGGACGGTTGTATATAAACATGTACGAGAGAATATTATTGACAGACACGGCACTTATATACGTAATTCTATTTTATTATTATTATTATTTTTTTTTTTTCGCATTCGAAATGTACGATCGGAGATTTTGCGCGCGCGAGCGCCCGCCGAATGTTTCTGACAACTCGACGGCGGCGGTTCGTATAATAATAACATATCGCCGCGCGACGTGGAAATAACGCGATGAAAAATACGACGAATCGAGTGCATTATTGTCTGTAAACAAGCGCAGCTTTATGGATTTAAAAGTTTTCGTCTTTTTTTTTTTTTTTTTTTGGCGAACGCGATCCACACGTCCATTTATAAAATATATCAAAAAATAAATATTTCATTCGATATTGTACAGCTGAACGTTAGAAATTTTTTTCGCTTTGTTTTGCCGCCACACTTCAAAAACGCATTCGCCGTTCACACGCGTGTACGTTTAGTAGACAGACGAGACGTTGGCAAACAATCGCGGGGACGCGACGAAAAATTGTTTCGCGAAAACTTTTTTTTTTTTTTAAATTATATTTCGATTTATATTATGACAATCAGGCGCGTCTGGTTTTACGACAGTGTACAAAATTATTTCTACTCCGTTCTCATCGGTGCCCCGTACCGATAGAATTCGACGTCAAAAGTGTCGAGTGAGAAAAAAATGGAAATCGAAAAGGATTTCGTACGACGCCATAAAACTTTACGTCATCCGATAAGACTATTAGTAGAACTATTTCTAATATCCCACCGATTTCAGGAATATCGAAACGACGTTGCTGGATAAAGACTAGCGTATAAGTACAGTCGAAGAAAGTACCGCGACTGTTTAGAGACGAAAACACTGAACACTGTGTTTTTACACTCGTTCCTTATTTTTAATAATTTTACTCCTGCAATAACACACACACACACGTTCGTCGCGTACGTGTGACGTACCGTTGATATTCACGCGAACAGACATATATTAAACGTAATATCGAACGATTTAATAAGCTAACGCGTTTATAATCATATTTCAGTTTTTGTTAAGATCGTGTGGAAAGAACATTTGTGTATTAATTTTAATTCGAAAATCGAATGTCAACATTTGTGCACGATTTACATATGGATAACGGATTTCGTTATTCGCCCCGGAATAAATTTTGAAAACGACGGATTATAAATTTTACGGAATAGAAATTTCGAAATCCATAGTGTCTGTAAATAGCTGAAAATTGAAGGGGAATTATAACCTCGGTATTTAAATAATAATTTTTATCGCGTTAATACGGCAGTAGTGAAATTCTAGTCGAGATCGGAAAAATAACCAACGATTACGCCGGTAATATTTCTATAAGAAGCCGATGGAACGTAATAAATCTGCTCGCCTCACCTCTAAAAACAAAAAAAAAAAACAAAACGCACCGAAAAACAATTCGTTTAAAAACGACTTGGCGAACGAGGAAGAAGAAAAAACCACACCCGAGATGTAAGTAGTGTACACGTGAAAACGAGACTTTTTTTTTGTTTTTCAAACGGAAAACTGTGTACGCGCCCACGTGTAAAAAAAATCAGTACGAAACGGTTCGCGCAGAAAGGTCTTCTTTGAGTCGCCGTGTGCAACAAAATCCGACTACACGCGCGGGGTATCGTGAAAACGGGAGAAAAAAACGGTAAACGGGTCGTACAAAATCCACATCGGATTGCCTAGAGACTTCACAGGAGCAACGGAATTCAAAACGACAGTTTTACGCGCGGCGTGAAGGCAGAGAACGGCGTCTCACCGCGCGAGGACAACAAAAATATTCGAAATTGTAACGCGGGAATCGCTGCACGGACTTGGGTTCCGTATACCGCCGAATACGGTAATCGAAATGCTTTTCGAAATTTTTTTTAGTGTTTTGATTTCGAAAGCGTCGTGAATAAAATATTTCAAAAGCATTCCCCGAGTACGACGTATTCGGAATAATTCTTAGAGCTCAATATTTCAAATAAGGCGTCTGTATAAAAACAATAACTTATTACTACACTCGCAATGTAAAAGCAATCGTTTTTAGGTGGAAAAATGCGAATAAGTTAAATATCGCGCGTTTGTTGAATCAACCACTGTACACATCGTTGCTAATTTCACTCGATTAAAGTACTTTTGTAAAAAAAAACGTACAGTCGACTTGAAATAATAACAATCGAACTCGTCGAGTTAAAACACGAGTGAATTTTTTTTTTTTTAAATAAAATAATGTACGCGTTAAATAATTTTTCTACGTTTTCGATATCCATCGAAACAAATTGTTCGTATTGCGATTACAGTAAAACATTTGTATTCGTACACGCATAACACCTTATCATACGCTTTATGAACAAAAAAAAAAAAGAAAAAGGAAAATAAAAACGATCTTGTTCGTAAGCTTCAACACAAACGAAAACGACGATTGCAATAATAACGTTTTTACGAAGCAAAATATTGGCAGAAATTTTTACACCTACAAAAATATAAAAATATTATTACGAATTTTGCCGTGTTAACACTTCGGGAAACTTTTGTAATTAACTTTGGCGTGAAACCGTTCGTTATTTAACCGTTCCAGATTAAATATTGACGAGGAAAAGTGTCAAAAAAAAAAAACTCCCCGAAAATAAAGTAACGAAAACACTGGAACACAGAGCGGGGTTATAAGTGATATGAAAGAGGAGAGACGTATGCCAATAATAATAAAATAACGCGATTTTATAAGGATATCGTTTTCTGCGGGGTGACGGTAGTGTTCAAACGTTACTACCCCCCCTTCGGCACGCGGTTAAAAGCTGATGGAAAGTGTATTATTATTGGTTATGCTGCGGCCGGGCGACAATTGATTTTTTTTATAAACACAAAACTTTTCAGTGCCTCATAGCGGAATGCTAACATGCCACTATTTGTACAGCGAACTTTTTCGCGCGTCAATGATTTATAATATTTGACAAAACATAACGTGTAACACGGAAATCGAATTGGCTAAATATTCGATGTCGCGAATTTGTTTAGTAATCGTGTAACGCGTGAATACCGGATTTCTGTATAAATGATTACGTCCGCGACTCAGAAACGCGTACGGATCCGACCGCACATCGGCCAGAGACCGCGCGACAATATCGAACGATTTTCAAATGGAGAAATAACAATAATACGCTATTTTCGAGTTTTTTTTTTTATTTATTTTAAACAAATTGATCGAGGCGAAATCAGCGCTCAATAAATTCGGTTTTTTTTTTTCTAGTATCGCACGCATCCTCGAGGAGATTTGGAAACGGGTATTCGCTCTTCTAGTCTTGAACACGCGAAACGTAGCAATAAATAAACGTATCCTATATACGTTCAATCCGATCTGACTAATGATGCGATAAGGATTCTCAAAAAAAAAAAACGGATTTGACTTCATCGTGAATTTCACTACATTTTCCTACTTTTTTTCACTTTTTTTCTTTTTTAACTTAAACGTGAAAACACACACAGAGCTGAACACAAAATTTGACACCACATTTTTACTCCAAATTTTACCGCCTCGTTTTTCGTGACGCACTATACATACTCGTATATATATAAAAATAGAGAATTTCACTTATCACGTTCTCTAAAATAAAAGTCCTGGCATTTATCACGTGCGGTTGAAACATTTATTTTTTTACCGAGTGTCTAGGACGGGACCGTTATACAGAAGCTGCGCGCAATAAAGGACAATACCCTGTGTCACCGGATCCATTTCAGTCTCATTAATTTACTGCCACGTCTCGTATAGGTTATTTAATAGTGTATATCGGGACATTTAGCCCGTCGCGTTAGAATCCATTAACGAAACACCAGTTTTCGATTGTCGCGATTGAGCGCGCGCGCGATTAAGTCAAACAACTCGTTTTATACGAAAACAGTTCTGCGTTGCTATGTAGTACGTATATACGTGTGTCGGTCTGAATGTCTTGTGCCAAGACCGCTAATATCCATTATGCGTTGTAAATTAAACGAATATATTTTGCCGAAACTACGTGTCAAAAAAAAGAAAAAAACGATATTTATTTTTTTAAATGTAATTTTTTATTGATCGAACGTCCGTACGCACGAACGACTAAGGAATAACGCCGACGAATCTTTTGTCAGCATTGAATTTTATTCATTCTAAACGATTGAATTTTGGCCAGTTGATAATAGCTGTAAAACGTCGACGCGCATTAAGAATTATTGAACTCTTCCGACAGCTGGTTTTCAAACGACGATTTAATTTCCCGATTTTTTCACGAGTGCCAAATTCTAGAAAACTTCAAACGAGATATTATTATACAATTATATTTTATGTCCTCGGTTGAAAGGAAAATGCAATTTCTCTACTACCAATCCAGCACACGTATTACATTATACGTTCGGGTTATCGTTTGAATTTAAAAAAAGAATCCGTATAAAAACTGGAGCACGGCGAAATCGCAAAACGTCCATTTAAACGAAACATTATTATTAGACTTTTCGTAATATTTCCGCGCGATTTTTATTGACAGCGCTATATAATTCGGAACACCGATTTCAACTACATGTGTATGTATAATGTGTGCGTGTCAGACATACTCGTTTCGACTCGATAAATTCGATCGAATGGAAAAGTTTCGAGCACCGTACAAATATATTTCTAATATTTACAACAGGAAATCGTTTTCGATCGTTTTCCGATAGCCGATACGCCGACTATGTTACTAGACAACCGTCGTCTTCTAACTGGCATTATACTCGTTGATTTATTTCGCTAGTTTGTCGTTTTTACAGTCAAGTCTTAAGACCATTTTGATCAGACGGAGGAGGTCGGTCGGTCGGTCGGTTTTTTTTTTTGTTCCATTATCAATTTCGAACGTTTTCGCGAGACGGCACCATTTTACGGATAAAACACGAAATGTATAAAACTCGTCGGTGCGTCGTGGCGTTTTCGAATTTTGACATGTGACCCGAGACGTTTGCCGCCATCCAAATGCCACATAACGCGTCAAAGTGCGTGGGAAATTTTGTTTTCGTTGAGAATCAATTTTCTCTGCACACTCTCCACCGAACGCGTACCTAATAGATCTCTGGATCGCCGTTGTCACGTTCTTTTAACCGATCGGCCAAATTAAAGTACAGCCAAAAACAGGTGCTACGAGATAGATTTCATTGGTGAACTTATACAAGTAAATTAGAAAAAAAAAATCCGTTCTAGCAAAAAGCGCACGGAAAATATGCATTTTCAATATTGTATACTATAAAACGTTACGTGTGTAAATTTCTCTAAAACACATTAGAATTCCAACACGACACATTTCGAAATTCGAAACTGACAAGAGTGTTTTCGAAAAAGAAATAGTTGAGAGTTACAAGATTAACCTAACATTTCCGATGACGCCAAACCCTGCAGAACAAACACGAACTTTAGAAATGTGTATTCATTTTAGGTGTGAAACGCGTTGAAAACCGACAAACGCTTCTGAAATACATTATTGTTTTTTTTTTTTCACTTTTATCGAACATTCGTAACTGCGCGATCATATAACTCGTATTTAATCCGGCGGGGTGTAAATCCTTTAACCGAAATAGCGAAGAACACTTTTTGGTAAGAGAAAAACGTGGCTGCTTCGGCGATAAAAGAGGAGAACAGTGGACCGACTGATTTCAAGTCCTGTAAAGAAACATTCGAAAATTCCGACGTATTTAATTGTCGTTTAATTAAATGGATTTCCACCCGGGAACGATATACACTCGTACGTGCAACCTCGTCCACGTGCTGCCTAATATAATTTAATTTGTATATATTATGTGCAGCGGCGTAGTAATATCATGAAAAGCCAGAACGAAACTCGCTCGATATTTACGTATAATAATAATAATAATAATAATAATACTCGTCGCGAATATATTAATCATATTTAAAACTTTCAACCGATATTTTATTGTTCCTGCCAAAAATCCCGTCGGCGTTTTTTTCTTTTTTTTCCCATTGTTATTACGTTTTCGTCGTCTGTACATCTTTATATGCGAACAATAACATTGATTTTCCAGTGTTGCGTACACTTTTCGGTACAGTTTACTTAATAATAAAGTTTTTATTTCCTAGTCTATACATATATGCGTGTGCGCACACTATACAGTGTACGATTTGCGACCTTCGAAACTGTAACACACCGCGATGGGGGACGCGTTTATACATGCGTGTGTGCGTATGGTGTTAAGTGCCCTTGGTTTTCAATCTTGTGAAAATATTTCCACTCCCTGCGTATCCGACGATGATCAATGGTCCCTCGTTTACCGAACATAATATATATTTTATACGCAATGACAAAATGTCCGCGTTTTTTTTTTCGTTTGTTTTTCTATTTCTTTCATTTTTTTTTTTTTTTTTTACATATTTTAAACTGACTGTCGTCTGACGAATGATTTACATAATACATTTGTATTTTGCTCGTAATAATTTACACCGCGTGTATTGTCGTCTGATTAATTGTAAGCACAATATTCACTAATCGCAGGCAACTGCGATACACTATAGTTGTTGTAGGACTAAAATAAATCATCTTCCTTTTTTTTTTTTTTTTTAAATCCAGTTTAATATTTGAAAAATCGTGTTTCAAGTTTTTAAATTCGAATATAAATACTTTTTAACTCGGCGAAGTATTAATTTTTGAGATAATTTAGATTTTAAATAAATATTTTTTTTTTTTTTTTTAGAAAATTCGTCGGACGAATAAAACTTGTATTTATTACAACAATATATACACATATATAACGTGCGGATAAAATTTCTACGGTTATTATATAGGTCACATATAAGTATATGAAGTAAACGAAAAACTCGACTGAATACATATTATGACTACGCTGTGTAATCGCTATTTTGTAGCGGTTGAAGTTTGTTGACCGCACACGGGACGAGGGAAATCACATTGGCTTTATTTTTCTTTCGCTCTCTACTTGTTTTTTTCATTGAACTCGTTACTTTTTTCTTTGTAATCAAATAATTATTGTCATGTTGTAAAACACATTTTTTTTTTTTGTTTTTACCAATAAAGAATTTTTAAGTTAATAAATATACTATTACGCAATGATTACGCATCGTTTTTCATCAAATAAACGAATAACGCGATTGATAATATTATATTTACCGTTTTAGTACCAATATAGTATAATAATGTGATTAATTTCATGCGTTATTGAGTCACGCCGTAGAACTTATATTCCGAGCGGTAACGTACAACAAATATCTGATAAATAAATGAATAAATGTAATAAAAAAATGAGTAATAATAATGTTAAGTATAAAAATAATGTAGAGCGATGATGACGAGCAGTGGCAAATGATATAACGTTAAAATGAAATTCGACGACGACGTTGGAAAGACGCACGAGACGCGTTTAACAAGTAATTAGAACCGAGAGAAAGGAGTGGCGAAAGAAAAATTAATTATTGTCTGTAGAGTTGGAATTCTGAATCGTATTAAAGAAGAAATAACTCGGTAAATTCAATCGAACTGGACAAGAGTTCGGAAAAGACAGAGAAAAAGAAGAAATCTGAGATAATATCGACAAATTATTGTACCAGTATAAAACAGTGTATTATAATGCGATTGAGTTTATGATTCGCACGCATCAGACATTTGAATATAAAATATATATTATATTATATATAACTCTCGGAGGCCGGAAACCCCGTTTCGAATTAATACAGATTTTATGTTATATCCTCGGCGAAAAAGGCGAAAAAAAAATATATATACAAATAATAAATTGCTTTTTTGCGTGCGCTCAACGCGTTTCATTCACCCCCGCGATTTTGTTTTTTGTTTTTTTCTACCAGACCACTTTCAGGGCCATAACATTTGTTATGTTTTGCGTTTTTCGATTCTAAAAAATTCGCTTTCTATTAAACAAAAAAAAAAAAAAAAAAATCGTACTTAAATATTATACACGTGCGCTTGAATGTCACGCGGGACCCGTAAGCGATAATATTACAATAGTAAATGTGTTCATTACACCGGTTAATATGATATATAAACAAATAATAAAATTTTAAACGTGTAGAAGGGTTTTTGTGTATGCATTACTACTGAGTGTATTATTATTATTATTATTATTATTATTATTATTATTATTATTATTATTATTATTATTATTATTATTATTATTATTATTATTATTATTATTATTATTATTATTATTATTATTATTGATATAATAAGTCCCCGGGCGAAAGCCGAAAACGCGAGCATAAACCTGACAAACGCCTTGCAGACAAGTCGCGAAGCGTCCAAAAGAATTTAAATAAAACGTCGTGTATTGGCTTTCCACCGACATTCGAGCGAATCCAAACGCGTAGGTGTATAGATTGTGAATAAATAATTGATAAAATTAATTATAATCATAATTTATGATGAACGAGAGGGGTGAAAAAATTCAATTGTGCCTGTTTCGTACGACAAGTGTTTCCGAGTATTTTGTAAACATCGCGCTATATCGAAATGGGGTTTAATTTTACGTTTATCAAACGTTTGATTATTATAAAAGTAAATTATTTCTGTTGGTTCAGCCACGGCGTTCTTATAAATATTCATAAAAGCTAATTCAGCAGTAATACGCTATTTTCTCATATATATATTTATAGTTCCTAAAACCTTAGGTATATCGTATACGTGTGTCAAGTATGCTCGTAGGCTGTGCTGTTATAATATGTCAACGTACGAGATTATTCATTTCAGAGCTGATATTTGAACACAAAACGCGTGTTTAACATTAACGTAAATTCGAAACTCAATTTATAAAACATGATATTATTATAATAAAATTCGTACGAATAGCAGAGAAATTTCCGTTGTGTTTTGAATATATTCGTAGATTTCGTCTGGTGAAGAAGGAATTTTTTATTTTAAATTTCAATTGGGTTAGGTAGGGTTAAGTGGTAAACCAGTAAACTCTTGTTGCCATACGTGTATGTCCGTAACGAAATTTTTTTCCCATTCACATTTGTACAATTAGTGAAAAACATTTTTATCGTCCGAGGTTAAATGAATTACTTTTTTTCTATCCCAACAGTTCGAAACAATAAATTATTGTAATTCGACGTTTACGGATTGAATATGATATAATCGACTGTGCACACAGTGAAACGATGATAAATACTCGTCCGAATAGTAAAAAAAAAAAAAAAAAAAATTCAAACCGTCCGCGTACAAACTGTTACGCGCGAGATAATGTTGTTGTATCCATAAGAATAATCGTCGAAAATCGGATAAAAAAAAATAAAAAAAAATATTGACTACTACACAATATACGCGCGGTAATATATTATAAGGCGCGGCGCTTTTTTCTTCTTCTTTAAATACGTACGACGTACGGCGTTTGGCGATGAAAGCCATCTAAAAAATATTTATTCGTTTTTACGCGAGAATGTACCTGTATCGCGTTACAAGTCGCATCGTATTATAAGTGTGTGGAATAAACGGTAAAAAGAGAATGTATATAGAAAAAAAAATTATGCGTATAGGCTGTTTTTTACACGGCACCGTGTTTGAGCGCGAACACGCGTAAGCGTGTGATTCGGGAAGAATTAATAAAGAAGACAAAACGAATCGCAGTCGACGCGAAATTACCATAACCCCTCGAGACATATTACAACATTAGGTTTCTCGTATTTTCCACGAGTCCCGTTTTGTTTTATAAACCGATATCAATCCGATACGTGTTTAACCGTGCAACTATCCGTGGTGACTCTATAATGATTTATTCACTGTACGAATATCCAACGATCGTGAAATGGGCCGGGGAGGGACCGTACGAATCTCATCCCACTGGGCGCGAAACCAATTCTACGATTCATTAAATTCACGTGCGAGACGCGATATTAGATTTCCCGTTTGATCGACGGATTTTGACTGTCGGACGAACGCCGATTTCGTTACGTATTTCTTTTTTTTTTCTTACTCGTGCGGTGGCAAATTAAAAACGCCATATTATTTCGTGACAAATAATACTATAAATACGTTTATTTGTACGCATTTCGTATCGCATAACTTGTGTTCACGTTCCGTTATTTTTTCATTCTAGAGTGATTTAGCCAATTCTAGAGTGCGTTTAGTATTTATTTTTTTTTTCTGCGCATAAAAATAAAATTTCTAATTATAGCGTATTAGAAGTTTTTGCGTTTTACGCGAAAGTATCGTCACACCAATGTGACGCTACGGCGTAACGACGGCGGCAAACGACACGTCATTCGATCACGTATTAATTGTAATGTTATTAAGTCGTACGAAATTAGCGTGCGCGTAGAGAAACCGCCAGAGACTCTCCTAGAGAGAGAGAGAGAGAGAGAGAGAGAGAGAGAGAGAGAAACGATTTAAACGAGAAAAAGCGCAAATATATACGACGATAAAAAAAAATAAATATATATTATAAAGTGTAAATGAGACATTACGTAAATATTCCGACGGGAAATGGATCTCGCGAGACGGTGCAGAGGAAAGGGAAACGCGTAATATTTTTATTTTTATCCCGTTCGCGTTCCAGTTTTATTTGGAACCGCCGTAGCAGTCGTCGTATATTGTCGCTTGAGACGCAGCGCAACACCAACCAACTATCTCAGATTTCACACGTTCAATCGAAAACACCATAGTCCCCTGGCAATTGATTAATGATTTTTGCGTTAACCGAGTGATCGTTAGTTCGTTCAATAAGTAAAAGAAATAGAAAAATAATAATTGCGAAAAATTCTACGGAAATAGGTGAAGACTTCGTATAGGCGGCTTTATGAGAAAAAAAAAAGGATGGAATTGTTATTACAACTGGAGGATCCATTTCATCAAGAGACCACCACCGCGAACAACAGCGATTATTTCATACAGTTCAAAAACTATCTCAACGGATTATTTAATATATATATATAAAAAAAAAAAATCAATAACCCTCGACGCATCATCAGTCTGTTCTCTTCAAAAAAAAAAAAAACGGTTAATAATAAATCCCGTGTCAAATTAAAATTCGTGACTATAATTAAATCGAAAAAATAGGTGAAAAAAATTATAAAACTAAAAAGGCGATTTGTAGCTCGCCGAATTCTTACATTTCAACCGTTCGATCGGTTCACACAATCGATAACTCCTCCTCAATCAAAATTTTTTTTTTTTTAAACGCGTCAGTCGATGTTCAAACGGAAACGAAACGCAAAACACTCGCACGTCCCGTCAATTAATCTCTCGTCGACGTAGTTATCGTGTCACACGCGGAAAAAAGAACAGGCTAAAGTAAACGAACGAAATCGAATGAACGAATAGCATATACGAGCAGCCTCCTGCTGGTGAATCCTGACTGACATACTTCTATCGGTTTTACGTGTCAAATGTGACGGTATCTAACAATATTTCTCCCCCGTGATAGAAAAGTGAGTACAGCAAAACAAAATGGAATATTTTCTTTTACGAATTCTTTTTTTATTTTCGTACGATTAATTTATATAAAGCGCGATAACAAAAATGTAATGTATATGAAATAATAAATAATTTTTATTATTTAGTTAATTATTTAATTTTTCTATGAAATCAGACTCACGTAATATTAAAATAATCATTTTATAAATAAAACTTTAAAAAATTGATTTTTTTTTCGCCCCGCATAGACTTCTAAATATTATGAGTTTGACACGAATAATCTACACGGTAATCCGTTAAAAGAAAAAAAGAGCTTATGCAAAAGAGTAAAAACAAATGAACGAATTATTTTGTGGAAAAAAAAATGATAAACCTCTGATAATAACGATTTATATTAAATCATTACAAGGGAATTTAATAAAAAGTTGTTTATCGTATATTACTAATCGCTTTTATTTCAAGGATTTTGCTTGTTTGAAATTTATTATCGTCGAAAAACGCGTTGATTGCGAGTGTTTAAATATTATTATCGTACATTTATATAATAAATAAACATTATATATAAAGTTACACGTAATGAAAAATCGTGTACAATTTCCTCCGTTTGTCTTTTATACAATTGTACTCGTATGGCAGCCTTATGTGCAAATTATGATATTTTTATCGACTTAATACAGCTGTATTAAGTGTCGAAGAAAAGCATAATCGTGTCGAGCTCCATTTCATATAATATTTTCGTCATATAAAATCGAATTCATATATATATATATATAAATTGGAAAAATATCAACACACACAATATCAACACCTCGCACCGAAGTTGCACCGATACATTATATTATTGCGTTCGGTTATTAAAAATCCAAATTTATAAATCGAATTTTGAACGCGAGAAAAACCGATTGCGAAATCTATAACGCTATTACTACTGTCCACAATCGGCCGGTATATTCGTAATTTTTCATATTTTCTCTTCGATCTTTTACTTTGCACGTCGATCTCTTTTGCACACACACACACATCATAAGTTTTACAAAGATAATAACGCTATACAGAATCGCATTCATTTTTCCCCTTGTCGATGTATTCCCTTTTTTTTATTTTACGACGACGTGTAACGGCGTTTTCGCCGCGGCCTTTTGCCAGAAACATTTTCAAGTACACACACACGCGCGCGCGCGTATTGAAATTTTTTTCGTTTTTTCTGTTTTTTCGTCGTCACTCTCTCTCCGTAGGGAAACGAAAAAGCTCTGTACACTCGTTATATCGCGGTGAACTACTACTACACGGTAGCTCGGTCGTAAAATATTATATTATACCACCAGGCGTGCCGGTTCACGGTTTCCGCGAGGTGGTCGCGATGAGCAGGTCTGTTTATATATCGTGACATTTAAACACGCGCACACTATATATATACTAGTTGCCCCCGAACTTTGCTTTGCTCAATTAAAAAAAAAAAATATATATAAAACAATAAATAATTATACTTACGTACGTAAGCAACACTAATGCACTAAATATTCAAACGGTTTTCGTAAGGGACTTTCGCGCCGACGGAGCCGCGTGTGTAAGCGTTTGGACCGAAACGACGAGTCCCCGGGGACGCCGTCGCATGTAGTGATAGAAACGTGCGACGATATACGGTCGGATTGCCATTCGTAATCCCATCAGAGCACTTTTGACGAATTTCTAAATATGTTTTGTGCGCATAATCGATTTCAGCATTAAACCCCACACGCGCTCGGATTGTTTTCGTTGTCGCATTTAAAAGCGTTTTGTACTTGATCGTATTGTTTCCCTCCACCCCACTCCCAGAAGCTTCTAACGATGTCCGAAGATTTTTCGGAATACGCGTAATATGCGTTCCGCCGCCGCGTTATCCTCTCGAGCGATCGATCCCCCGAGATTTCCTCAAACTCATCCGAGCTCGTTAAATCATTCGGTTTTTCTCTTCTCTCTTTCTCTTAACTGAAACCGCGACCGTGCCACAATTCTTGCAATACTTTTTGTAACAGAAAAAAGGTCCACGTCGCAATTTTTCGTTTAACGAACAACGACGAATAATATGATTTCTCCTGAAATGATAACGCGCATTGGCACTGTTCGATCCAGAACACAAAAAAAAAAGAAAAAAGATTTTTATTTATTATTATGTACAGCACGCAAAACTGGCGTCTCGATGCCCCCTTTTTTTTAAATATTTAATTCGTCGATTTTAAATTATTTTAAAAATAGTTTGATTAGGCGAACTGCGAAATATAAAAAAAAAAAAAAAAACGTTTGCGTAAAAATAACAATAGATATTATTCATCCCTCGATTTGCCTACGAAATCCAATAGAAAATTCAAAGACGAACATAGGGAAAATTGTCGATCCTTTTAAAATCATAAGGTCGCAATAAAAAAAATTCCTAAGCGACAATTTTAAAATTTTCTCAAAAAAAAAAAAACAACGATTGTCAGTGAAATTAAATCTGAAAACAAATCGGTTAATATTTAGTGTTTACAAAGACTGCGCGCCATAAAAGAAAAATAAATAATGTAATAAAAGTCGAGACCGAAACACTGTGCGTTTTCAGATCGCAGAATGTTATTTTTTTTTTTTATGAGTTTTTATAACGAATTTTTCGTATTAGAAGTCATAAAAATGCGTTTTATGGCAACGAATTCCCAACGTTAATAATTACCGAATTTATAAACGGTGGTAAGGATCTGAATTTCATTCCGCGTTCCTGTAACGTTTCTAGATAAATTCGTCATTTTTTCCCGCGTGTCTACGTCGAATATTCGTAAATCGTAAAAAAAAAATAGAGGAAGAAACCGAGAGACACGCAGCAGCTGCTGCGTTCTGTGTAAAACGTCAAACGACGTTCGCGAGAACATATTTTTCACGGGACTCGAAAGAGTTTTCCGGGATAATAACAATACGATATAATAGACGTCGTCCTCCTGTGTAATATCGCCAATTCAAATGATGATTTACGATGTGAGAAAAAAAAATTTTTTTTTTAAAAATACTTTTCATTCGGCCGCGAACATAAATTATTATAAACACGCGTATATGAAATCCGCGGTTATCTCGTTACGTGTGAAAATAAGACGTTTTTGATATATTATAATTTCGACACGAATGAAACTAATTTGATGTAAAGAGAAAAATATTCAAAAAATACTACTTGGCACGCGTTTGCGTCGAATACCCCCCCAAAACACACGTTTTGAATTATTATAATTCCCGTCACGATGTCTGCAGCTGATGTTCGTTAGAAACGTAATACTATGAACGAATAGTGGAAATTCACTAACACCGCCGTATGATGACCTAACGAGACAATGTACGTATACGCGTTAAAAAATTAATTCTAGCTAGAAATTTTTTTGTTCATTTTAACGTGCGTATATATAAATATATTTATAGCGTTGGGAAACCGTGGCAAAGCGTTGTGACAGATGGATATAATAGCTGTGCGCGTATTCGGGATGATTACAAATTATGAAAAAAAAAATCTTCATTGGTCGGCATCAGAGGAAGAGGGTGGATTTAGAGGGAAATGGCTACTTCGTTGACCGTTTTTTTTTCCTGATAGTTAAATTACGTAATATATACATATATCGATTTTCCAATTAGTCGAAATTTGGTATAGTATTAATAATAATAAAAAAAAAAATAATAATAACGTACAGCGTGTCTCATTATAATTATCGCAACGTCCGCAGCAAATAGTTATTCTGAACTGAGGTTTCATTTACGATTATACACGGAAAATAATAAATGAAAATGTTTCAATGAATTTCAGTTTATCGCACGTTTGTATTGACTGTTCTGTAATCGTTATCTAGTTTAAAAGAAAAATTCTTCGAAATTTGACAAATCAGAGCGAGTATATAAGCTTTTTAAATGTTTGATACGCGTTAACGAAATGAAAAAAAAAAAGACTGAATTCGTTCTAATCGTCCTTCCGTCATAATTTCGAAATAATCTATTGAAATCGCCGTAAAAGCAACTACTGATTATCAAATACATGCGTATAAAATGAACTAGAATATTCATATAACTTCACTTTTTAGATAGATCTGTTAACGAGCTCTGACTCGAAACCAAACCCATTTGTATTTTTTTATTTGATACAATAATTTCTTGATTATTAATAAGTAAATAAATATTACGTAATTATTAATTATTATAAGAAAAATCTTTGGATCTGTAGACACTTTACCGTTGCTATACTATTGAAAATCTTCCTAGACCCGTCGTCACTGCAGTTGTTACGGAGTGATTTATTTTTCTTCTTTTTACGATGCTACGTATAAAATAATATAAAGTTTCCGTGCCGTCCTATAAAACGAATCCGAATGAGCTGGGAACTCGGACCACAGGGGCCGTAAACAATGTGACATAAGGCACGCTGAACACGAGGAACTTACAGAGTACCACATAGAGTTAGAGACGTGAAACCAGCGAGGCGGGTATGATCAGCTGAAGACATTTGTAGTAATTTTACGATTTCATTATATTACCAAATCTTCGTATTTAAAATAATAATAATAGTAATAATAATGAATTTTCGAATTATCGGAAAAAGCTTTTTGAAACACCCTGTATTACATTAAATTGTATTTAATAACGTATAATATAAAATGTATACACTATTTAAATCGTATAGGTAAATATAACGTATTTATTTAGAAATCCACTCGAGGTACTATAAAAAAAGTAATTAAATTTTCTAAAAAAAAAAAAAATACGCCTAAATTTGATGAAAAAGAAAAATTCTCGCGAAAAAATATATCATTTAATCAAAATGTTATCGAATAACCGAAATAAATGCGACTGTACAACAGATTTAAAAATCGTTTAGAAAAAGAAATGCCGAAATTCAAATAAACGTTATTGTTTTTCTATTTTCAAAACGTCAATCTTCCAAAAAGCCGACTATATAATACTTCTAAGTAATTTTCTTATACTAAAACGATAAATCGTTTTTCTTTTTTTACCTGAGTATATTCGCTTGTCCGCAATCAAATCGAGTTAAAATAATATTTAATATTAAGTTTTTGCATATTGTATGGACTTACCTGAAAAACAAAAACATATTTTTAAAAATCATATAATGACAATATTAACATTTATGGCATTATAAGCCAGAAATAATTTATTTACATTTTTTTTCGTATTGGTAATTGAAAACTATTTAATAACGTCATATAATATAATAATCTTTAACAAATCCCACGAAGGCGTTGTAAGATTCTTTTTTCGGGCAAAATAAAAATGTATACCGTACAGTGGTTTCATTAATTTTAAAATATATTTTTTTTAAATACACGGAATATAAAAATATTACATTATAAATCGAAAGAACCGATAGATTAACAAACTTGTTTTTTTTTTGTTTTGAATGACGAATATTATGAATAATCCGAATTTTAAATATTACAAAATATCGTCGAATATCGGAATGAAAAATTCGAAATATCTATTTTTTACAGGTTGTACTGCAAAAACGAACCCAAAAAAAATTAATTTAACCGATATTAATTTACAAATAATGTTTTTTTTTATAATGCTTGTGTCGTATACAGATGATACTTAAAAATAAAAATTGTATTCGCTTCGACCCAGTCGATTTGTTTTCAACATTATTCATAATCTACTATATAAATATAAATACCGGAAAACAATCTTATAACGCTCCGTCGTTAGCGGATCAAAATATTATCGGATTGCGCTATCATCAATTATTTAGCATTATAACAAAATTCTAATCACATGCTGTAGGAGCAGAATTTTTTTTTTACATTTAAAGATAATTGTTTTGTAATTTTTTACATCTGAAATTCCCATATTCGTAAGAAAATTTTCCAACAGAAAATTCCTTCGAAACGGCGTTTACAGTTTTCGACTAAAAAGTCGAACGGAGTTATACAGCACTCGTACGAGATATTACTTAGTTATATACATTTTTGTTATTTTTTGCGTTTGAAAAGCCCTCTACTACACCACTTTTTTTTTCTTTCCAGAAGAAGATATATTCTAATTTCGGCCCCGATACGATAGTTTAACGTACCTATATAAATTCGACCGTTTATCGTTTTTGTTCGTATAAAATATATTATTCTACGATATCATACACGAACCGTGGCCGTGCAAATAACTCGTATTTTACTCTTATATAACGATGCTGGCCACGACCTGCAATACGCGCAGCACGTTATGGCTCACCGAATCGTCGAGTTTCCATTTTAAAATATTATATATATATATATATATATACGCTGTGTATCTGTCCCCCGAATACTATATACGACGACCATTATCGTAAATCGCGTACAACTTAAACACATACAAACATATATTGAGAGAAGAAATTTTTGCCCAAAAATCCGTACGGACAGCTACGAAAAGAAGAAGCAAAAATAGAAATATATCGACCAGTTGGGGAACGGCGCGTGAATTGAGATCCTAGCTAAAGAATCAGTTTACATCAGCTTTTTCCAACACGGGGAAGCGCAAGCAGTCATCGTGAAATAAAATTTGTATTTATTAAATTATAGAGTGTTTAACCATTTAACGACTAAATACCCATAATCCATAAAGTATACAACAAAAAAGAAGGTGAACGATTTTTTCAATTTACAGGAGGGACCAGTGAGATTTTTGAAAATCCACAAAGGGGACGTAGAATAGAAGAGGTTGGGAACCACTTGTTTACATACACACAAACACGTGCGGCTCTCGAATTGACGATAGGGAGGGGGGGAGGGCTCAAGAGAATTGAACTCCTTTGGTACATTTTTAAAAAAATATTACCGTCCCTTTACCACAATTTTCAATGGAACGCGGAAGAGCGCCCCATATAATCTGAGCACCATATAGTGAAGAATCATGAAAGAATTGTGTATTTGATATCATTACCTTATTGCTACATCGAGTACTTGATAATGGAATTTTATTTTATCTTATATTATCACTTATCACAGAATAATAATAATTTCAGATTTTTCCCGTACATCTGTATATACATCTATATATCTGTGACGGCACAAATCATCGATAAAAAACAAAAAATCGTTAAATGGCTTATAAGTTCTGGAATTTTATTAATGATAACGCGTTATCGCGTCAATAATAATATTGTCAATAAACGTAATCTGCACGTTGATGTTATAGCTCATATTTGAAATTTCGTGTTTAAACATATTCCACGTTTCATTTGCAAATATATTATTCTACCACCAACTGCTAATGTCTGCAGTTTTATTGTAGCGCTTACTCGACATTATACGCCACTAAACGATCATCTTATGTAATACGGATATTCGTCTCGCAGGATCTTCAGGCGTCGAAAATCCGAGAGATATTTTCGTCGACCGAATGTTATATGTACCCATTGAACCGCTGTTCTTTGTAATCTATATCGAAGCAAATATTTGCTATTACGTCTGTCGAGAACATTGATATTTTTAACTCGTTAAGAATGATACATAATAATATTGAATATTCAGTGGCGGAGTGTGAGAAAGAGAAGGAGATAAGTAAAAACGAATCCGGGAAAACGGACGATTTACACTGGATCGCTGTTTCATAGCGGAAATCACAGCGTAGGTTACGCAGGTTAGGTTATTGCACTGATGGTCTTGAGTTATATTGGACTCGGCCTTATATTTATCGACAATGATAATATTAATAAAAGGGAACAAAAAGACGATTCCCTCAGATACTCTAAATACGAGTATTATGAGTAGCGAACAATTGCGCGTTTTCCCTTTACAAAATTTCACGTAAAACGCGCTTTAAAATAAGCCGCTCTGGACCGACTATAGCAGCAGTAACTCTTAACCGCATTACACTTTATAACAATATGAAAAAACAATAATAACAACGGGACGGATGGTGAAAAAGAGAAATCTTTTTCTCGCGAATCGTAGTGATAAAAAGCGCGAAAATGATTAATTTAGTGTACGCGGGAAAACAAAACAATAATTACAGTTACGTACACTGTAATATATCTCAAATCTGCCAGCTTCGTATATAAACACAGGCTCAACGGCTGCACCGCGAAGCGGATGATTAATTTTTGTAATTTATCCTGCGCGCATTTGTCTCTTCCAGACGTATATAATACTCAATACCTACGATCAGTGGGAGATTATTCTGTACTTAAGTAAAACGGAATTCATTCAATTATAATAATAATAATAATAATAATACACGAGTATTATTGCCGTTTATATCAAGCGGTACGACCAGGAAATATTTTCAGTAAGACGGAGTGAAATTTATATTGTATACGCTAAAAATAATACGAAAGAGAAATGCTAACTTCAAATTGATATTTAAATATGATTGTTATACAATCACTCGCGAGTACTCAAACCGGCAATACTTATACACCAACATAACTGGCAATATACTTGTAAATCATTTTGAAATTTAAAAACAATTTTAGAATTTATTTTCACGGAAAACGGTATAGTGTTTTAATTCTCGATCCGAAAACTCACACTTGTCAATTATTCAATGTCTGCTAATTAACTGAATTGAGTGGTATTCGCCACGCATACAACATTGCAGACGATTTGTCTGATTTGATTAACTGAGAAACTATATAAATTTGGTTTTTAAAATCTTCAGCATATTATACGAACGATCATTGAAATTATTATTAATACCGTCATTTTCTTCTAAAAACGATTCTGTTATTTATTATTTTCATTGTTTTTCTTCTAAAAATATTTTTGAATATTAATTTGTTTTTTATTTTCTTTGATGACGCGCCCCTCGGAAATTGTTTGGGCTTCCGAATAGCCGGGTTGGTCAAACCGACACGACAACACAATATATAACTTCTCTCCCGTCCCTCTCAGAATTAATTACTTCAAAATACGTCCCTTTTAATTATAATAATCGATTGTTTTACACGATATCGAGTATAGTTTCGAAAACAATTTTCAGTATTAGTCCGTATATGTGGACAACGTTGTCCTTTTCGGAACCTCGGGGAGTGATTTCGTTAAAACCAAGTGATTCGCGCCCGCCGAACCAAAACGTTTTCTCCAGACGTAATAATAACGTTAAGTACGAATCGAACAACTCGGAGTGTATTACTACTAAACACACGCATACACATATGTGGAGATCGAAGTGATAGGACGTTTAATAGAGTGTGACTAACGTGTTTAAGTGCATGGATACTGAATTCGAACAAGCTGGTTTCGGTTCTCATTGCATATAACACTTTGAACATTCCATAGGAATTTAAAGATCAATATTGAAAAAAAAGAATTTACCCAATTAATAATTGGATTCCGAGTGAAGCTTCGGCGCGATTTGCAAAACTATCGCTGTCAGATTCAAATAGTATCATCTGTTGATTATCATTGTATTCGTTTTCGGAAATACAACGTGGAAAACTAACGCGATATTATATTTTGAAATTTATGTGACATAATTACTTATCGCAATACTATTCCATACGATGTTAAACCAAATTTTTTGTTCTTCTTAACATAGTATACGCGTTCATTGAAAATTTCAAAGCTCTTTGACGACTATTTTCGAAATTACCAATATAAGTAAATTTTTTGACGAAATCGCGTTTTTTCTGTGATACGCTATCGCGATAAAAACGAAAAATAACCGCTTTAAAATACCGAAATTAGAGAAAAACATTTATTACTGAATTTCTATTAAGCACATAGCCGACGAAGCCAATAGTCGATGGATTTTAAGATCGTTAAAATTATTAGAATCCGCAAAGACACTGGGCTTCTTGGGATAATAAAAAAAAAATTTGTGTATATAAGTAGACGAGCTTATACGTTTCTTCTCGGTGAAAACAAAACGCAGCACGTGAACAGAATTTTAAGATATTAATAATACAATCCCCGCTTATGAGGTTAGAATAACCTAACCAAATACGTTTCGTCCCTGTGCAGGGATCGCGTTATACAGTAGCACACAATATAATAAAACAAAGTGTTTTTATCACACACACGCACGCAGGCAGACAGGCGGGCTGCAGGAAGCGTTCATTACGCGTTCGAAGCGTTCAGGGTTTTAGCCATGTGAAATGTAATTTTAAAAACTCTACGAGTTGCCCGCACGGTGTGTATATTATAATCGAATTTCATTTCGAATAATTACGCGGGAGGTGTGTATGCTGGGAGAGAGAGGAGGATTTAAAAAAAAAAAATCCGAACAAACGAAAAGATTTCAAAATTGCCTACAGCACGCGTAACGCATCGTAAATCATATTGGATCTGATTGAATTCGAATTGAATTAAACGTTTATGGCTCCTATTTAATATCGGACGAGTGTGGAGTCATAATGATGTTCCGTCTCAGTTCTACAAAAAAACCTCGATTTTCGATGAAAATCTTCCGGTTTCACACGGAATTCGATATTTAAAAAAAAAAAAAAAACGAATTTTTTTTCTACATATAAATACGGTTTTCAAACGAAGCGAAAACAATATGACGAATAACCCTTTCCTCGTTTTTCAATCATTCTCTACACTACAAAAAAATGTTCTATAAATTTTTAAACAGAAATAAACAAAAAAAAAAAAAAAAAAACAATACGTTTTTCATAAACGTATTAGTAAAATAATTTCTATAATAACGGTAACGTATTGAAATTCATCGAATTTATAATATGGCCGGATAAAAGTAAAAAATTTAATCAATTCAAAAAAAAAATACCATTAACGATTTTTATAAGACGTTGTACGAAAGCATTTTCGTTTTAAAATTACGAATCTCATTCGTTTTCTTCGGCCATCATTTTACGTAGCAAAATTTTAATTATAAATATATATATAAAAAAAACACGTTTTTTTTTTTATTTAAATTTTTCCTATTTTTCTCGATAATTTTTCATTTTAGTTTGCTAAGTATATATTTTTTTTTCTTAGAGTCAACTTGCGGTTTTGCCGCATGACCAAGATATGATAATATTGAAACGAAATTCGTTCGAATAACAAATGATATATTAAAAAAAAAATAACCGGCAACGATAGCGAATCCCGTGCGAATTAAAATCATTTTCGCAATAAAAAAATTATATAATTACGATTATTATAACGCGCGATGGAAATATGCGTCGTTCTTTAATTCCAATATATTATTATTATTATTATTATTATTATAATTTTTCGCGACACGTCTGGCGGCAAACCAAAATAAATTATTTATAGTTTTTTTTACAACGGCACACGTCGTACATTTAATTAATAAACGTCTTAATCGCCGTCTACTCCTCCGGACGAGAATTCGACGAGGACAATAATTAAAGACAAAAAAACGACGAGAGAAAATTCCTGGAGAAATTTACTCCCCGGGAATGTAACGCACAAAAATGTTTCAAAACTTACGGTTTTATATTAAAAAAGCATTTTTTAATACGTCGATTTTTCACACTCTTCAAAAAAAAAAATGTTCACTCTTCAAAAATATCAATGTTACGAGAGAAAACAAAAAAAATTATACAAATAAAATAAATACGCATTATAGGGAAACTGCCGTGAAATCGGTATTTTTGACATTTTAACGAAACAATAAGTCCAAAAGTCTCGAAACGTAAACAAAACAGTATTAACCGAGGAAGTATTTTTCATTGCAGTCTACAGAAGAAATCGATCTTTTTTTTTTTTTTAACGCACTCGAAATGTGGTTTTTAATTCAATCGAGTGAAGGAATCTGCGGACCGTTGTATTTTGGATTTCGTCCGGTATTATATTTTATCGTGAATTTCGACAATTTGTCTGGATAAAATAAATTGTCATAACCAGTTGAATTATCAGCCGATCGTACGTGTGATAATTTGTCGCTGTAATATATAATAATTGCAACGAATTATTCTCTTCGGATTAACAAAACTCGAACACAATTTATCGACGCGTTTTCGTTTTCGTTTGATTGTTTGCGAAATCGATTTGTTCAAAACCGTTCCCGGTGTGAATGGACAAAATCAAAACACATCTCCACGAATTCTAATTCTATTTTTGTTTATATATATACACTCGTTCGAAACCCGTTTCAATAACGTACGTATTCACTGCGTTGTTTACATTTTTTTTTGTTAAAAAATCTACACACACAAAACCTGTGATCTCGATGTGACCAGGATTATGACAACGACGTCGTTTTGTAACCGAATTTCTTCTTTTTTTTTTTTTAACGTCATAAGAAAATATCTATTTTAACGCGTTTCAATACGGTAAAACAGTTATACTCGTTATATGCGCGTTGAACGTGGGAAAACGGCTTGCGTTCGTTATGATGGTGAATTATTTTTAGTTTTCTGACCAAAACGACATTGATAAATGTATATATATATATATAAACTTTGTAATAAAAGCAGTTAAAAAAAAAAAGCGCGCGTCGTTTTAACCCCAGATTGGCTCTCTTCCTGCCGATTATATACGGATAACAAAACTATAAAAGTGCGCGCAGTAATTTCTTCAGTTCGTTGACATCGACTCGAAACGATGATTATTATAAATATACCCCGCGCGCACTTTTTGTTTACAGAGTGTAATATTTTACATCAACGTCTCCCGAAGGCTAAATCCGATTATTATTATTATTATTATTATTATTATTATTATTATTATTATTATTATTATTATTATTATTATTATTATTATTATTATTATTATTATTATTATTATTATTATTAACTCGGTAAAAAGTGTTGAAAACAATTCAAAACAGTTTAAAATTATTTTAAACACGGCGCGTTACATAATATGATTTTACGATATTAGAATTTCACGATGAATATATTTATATTTTCACGAGAATTTACGCGCGCATTGATTTACGATTGTTTTCCGAGTAACAAGCGCAGGACTCGTCGTCGCAGGATTACTGCGGAGAAGTACATTGGAAATATTGTACGCTCGCTGTTAGAAACGCTTTATCGGCAATATTCGAACGTTCGTTCTGACGGGAGTTATAATAAACGATAATAATCCAACGCGAAATTATTATTATTTTTTTTTTATATATATAAAATATTCTGGTTACACTGTCGTCGGGTTGTATTGAAACGAGAAAAAATACTCATTGAACAAGAAAGGGGGATTCATTTATTTTAGTAGTGCATGTACAGAAGCAAGGAGGCAAATGGAACGTTTACGTTTTCCCATACGAGTGGATGATTTTGAATACGATTTTTAAATGTTTGTGTCGAATGCGTCTCGGTAGAATACGACGAAACAATCGCTATTGGCTGGCGAACAGAACAAAATCATTTTGTAATTTATACATTTCGTTTCACTTCTGTTACACGAACAATTCTAAACGATATTGTTTCACCACAACCGATGACGACGACGTACGTCGTACAGACGCGCGACAGTCTCGTTTCTTATTGTTCTTATACCGTCGTTATAAACGTACATAATATGAGGTCAAAACTCGTGTGTGCGTGTAACTTTCTAATCGCGTCGTATGCTTTTAAGCTACCGCAAATATGTTTACTTTGTTTGTCGAACGCACACACGCGCGTACGTATGTTATTCTTTTTCGTCACGGTTGTGTCACTTGTAACAGATGATTTCGGGACAAATGTCTAAAAAAAAGAAAAATTCTAATCGCAACCGTACGGGTTTCAAACGTTATAAATAATAACATTTGAGTTCGCGTTTCAAAACGCGAAAATCTCACCGTTTTCGATAATGTCTACGATAATTTCTCGTCTCTCTTATTGGGCACGCGTTTAATGAAAGAATCACAAAAAAAAAAAAACCTCGCGTCACAAATATAGAGTTTTTGGAAATATGTGAGGCGCACAAGCGAACACAGATGCGGTCCGGAGTACTACGCGCTGGAAAAAGAATTCTCTTCGCACAGACAAAATATAAAAGAACAAAACCAATACGAATAACCGATAGCGATAACGTTATGTGAAATAACCGTACATATGTGTGTGTTTGTGCAGTATATACCGCTATAATAAATCTCTCTCTGGTTTTTTCCTTTTTCCTTTTTTGTTAATCTGTAAATACATTAAAAGTGATATATTATAAGACAAATAGTAACGTCACGAACGTAATATATTATTGTTCGAGTATATTTACGAGAATTAAGTGATTACGGAAATACTTTTTTTTTCCCTCCTTAGTCTCTCCTCCGCGTTCTTCTGTTTTCGGCTTATCGCCGATACTACATAACTACTGTACGCGCGTTAATTAATATTACATACACGTGGTCGATAGAAGCGATAGACGTCGTCGTCGAAACGGTTTGGACGAATTGGCGGTATGTGAAACCACGCAAACGGGCTGTAAGAACTATGCACAGACCCCGGATTTACTCGCGTGCAAACGATGCGCAAACACAGGGCTTCCAAATTTGTAGGACCCATTTTCCAGTCCATACTTCTCTACCGGAAAAAAAGGAGAAGTTATTTTTAATAAGTCCGGGGGATTTATATTATTATGCAACAGAGTGTAAAAATATTTATAAAAATGTTCACTTAAATTTTTAAACAAAGTGTGCTCTCAGAGTTTCGGGGGGGGGGTTCACAGGGCTCCTATTTCCTTAAATCAGAAAGCTCTGACCATAAGACAGAAAATGTGTTAATGAACGAGGCTACGACCGCGGATTCTACAGCGTTTGCAAATTATTATTAAATATCAACAAAAATAACGGAACGGTTCATAAACTGTATTCCATGTATATTTTCTCGCACATTATTAAGGGTTTTCGATTTTTAATGCTATTTTTCCAGTTTCAATAATGTTTTTCTCTCTACTAATACGCATTAGATTTAAATTGTTTCGCGTCCTTCGTAAATCTCTTGACCATAAGGTGGTAAAAAAAAATGTCACACATTATCATTTAATTACCTAGCTATTTCATATTATTGCTTAAGTATTGAAATATCACGACACCTTAGTGAAGTGAAGTGTGCGTACATTTACGATTTATAAATAAAACACTTTATTTTTTGCCACTTTTACTTTTAAATGTAATATTTTCATTTTAAAAATGTTGAGTATTTTTTATTATTATTATATGCATTTATATAAAAAAATGTTTTAATAATTTTAACGTTATATTAATGATTAATTGTAAAAAAAAAATTGTAATTATATAAATATATTTTATTTATTAACTATGTTGAGGCGATTTAACATTCGTTTAAGCTATTAAATAAAAAAAAAATACGTTAATACATATTTTTTATGTTCGTATTGATCACATTATCATGCACAACAATAAACGTTAAGTTATTTCGTACATTAGAAAATAAATTTTCAAATCAATTCTAAATTACATAAACGCATATTTTAAAACTTATCATAGGATATATAATGTACATAATAATTACATATTTAAGATCATATTTGTATGTAGACATATTTCGTATATTTTTTTTATTTCTTAGTGCGTGTAAATCTGAAGCTCGTAGTTATGAAGCTAAGGAAACTAATTTTATATAAAAATAACATATGTAGTATAATTATTCATTGAACTTTTAAAAATCTATTTTTTTTTTAATATACATTTTGTTCGGATTTTTTTTTTTTTTTTTTGTAAATAAAATTTATAGACTAATGCGGAAACGAAATTTCTAATAATGTTCCGTTCCAAAACAATTGAACATTTCACCTACGAAATATGTGTCCGTTAAGCACTTATATCCACAAAAAATAAAAAAAACAGTTGATATTTTTTTTATATTATATATTTAGTGCGCACGTATCTCATGGCTTTTATAAATAATGAAAGTATTTGGAAAACTTTTTTGATTGAAACACTTTTGTTTGTCCAGAGCCAGCCGAATTTAATAATATATTATTTTAGGCATTTGTAACGCGTACTCGATTTTTTCTCAATCGTACTCTCTCTTTCTCAATATATAAATATTTACTTTTAAACGTTACGAACTTGCCGATCATTTATCTAACCACAAAATAATTACGATATATATATATTTTTTTCACAATATATTACAGTGAGTTTATTTGAAACAACGATATTTTCATTCAACTGGTAATAAAACATTAAAAAATATAAATTATTAGACGTAATACTTTTACTCGATATACTATACAACACGGTTTATTTATGTATTATTCGTGAAAAATAATTGTATACATAATAATGTAAGGAAAATATTGATTTAGACTGACATTTTATTCTTAGACGATATAAGATATTGTGTTTAACAGTATTTATTTAATTTAAAATTATTCAAAAAGTACTACCTGTATATAAAAAAAAAAAAATTCTGATACATCAAATAGCGTTTAAACACTCGTGCTGGAATAGCTGTTACTCTGAAAATTTTCGGAAATATCGAGACATTACCACACACACACGTGTAGCCATAGCGGGCAAACTCGAACAACATTGTTCACCTCTGAACGCGGCAAAATCACAGTGTGTATATTTCATACATACACACATGATGTTTTTGCTGCAGCTAGACTAAGCGATCCGCCGGTTCAGACCGCTATGTATACGCGTGTGTTTAATTTTTGACGCTGACCGGGCGATCAATCGTATGCTGTATTCATTATTTATTTTTTATCATTATTAATAATAATAAAATTGTTTTGCGTTTTTTAATAAAATAAAATGGCCCTAAGCTTCAGCTTTTTCGTTGTACACTAGTTGACACATTTACAATTCTATTTTACACGTTTACTGGTTTTCTCAAATTTACACGTTTACATATTACTCGACAGACCGAGTTTGTCGTCAGCTATGCACTAAACGCACTGATTGTCGGTCGAGCACTAATTCCAGAATTATATATGATGTTCAAAGGGGAGGGAGGGCAAAAATAAAACATATACGATAACATTATGATTGGACCAACTTACAAGTCGGTGCCGTTAGGAGAGAAATATACTAAATTTAAAAATATCTTTATAATCACCACCTAATATGGTCCACTGCAAATTTCCGGCCTACAGACAACATGAATTTTCGTATAAATAATAAAGTATTGTTTTTGTAATATTTTTGTCCGATGTCTTTTAAATGCGATGTTATCTCAATGTAATTTCTGTACAACAAACGACCACAGAGAATTTTTTTCTAATGAGAGAATACATATTTTTACCTATACTTGTACGTTGTCGCAAAACCACTATTTTCAATATTTTACTGTCTGATAAAGACGAGACGACGGAATAAGAAAACGCTCTCAAAAAATTATGAGGAAAATATGCGTTTAAAAAAAAAAATGTTTAGTCTTTCAGCGTATATTATGCGACGATTCCTCCGGTTTACCCGACAGCAGCGTCCATACGAGATCAAAAGAAAACATTCCTTTCGATAATTAATACAACGTAAATATCGTATGAAACGGCCAGAAACTGCTTAAAAACCTTTGAATCACCGAATATTATAATACACGTACTGTATATTTATATAAATAATTTACAGTATTATACGGATGGATTACTATTATTATTATTATTTTTATTATTAATACACGTTGTACAGTAGAATGAGTTGTTTCAAATAGTTGCCGTGGCACGCGGATTATTCAGGAAAAGTTTATCATCGGAAAACAAGCCATCGCGTATAGGCATCGACATTAAATTGTCGTGTAATAATTATGCGTCTATAATTCCCCCCAGTCGTCTTCGTCGTCGTCGGTTCACGTAATCGCGTGAAATTCAAATCGTCTCGTCGTTTCGCGTACACGCGTCATAATTATATACTGTATGTGACCGTAATGCTTAATAATATAATGTAACACAACGACGAAATCGTACTATAATATATATAGGTACGTATTTCTCCGAATATTATTATAATAGCGTTGTAAATTCGATAGAAGACGAGAAAACTCGCATGAATCACAAATGCGTTTACGTAGGTATCGTGTAAATTTATTTAGCGTTCCATGTACAAAGAAACGGGATATGCGTACAAGAAGTGTGAAAATTATACAACTACTCAGAGCGCGAAGGCGTAGGAAAAGATTATAGAAATGAGAATATAGGACCGTTGCAGTATCGAGTAATCAATACGAGGTTTATGTTAAGAAATTCGACAACGGAACGAATGAGGCGGATTGTGAAGAACAGTTATGGGGCGAGAAGAAAAGAAAACTGTGTATGGCGTATATTTATATATTACGACAAAATATAGGATTGACCAAGAGAGAGATTTGGAGGTGGACGTTATAAAAAAAAAAAATTCGTTTATTAAAATAATAGATGATGGGCGTGCGAGTAGGTGTGCACCGATATTCAGTTTGAGATCATTATGTGTTCACTTTAGTCATGGACGAGGTTACACGAAAGATGTACGAAGTGAGGTGTTTAATGGTGTATGACGTTTACGGTATAGTAAAAAAAAAGCACAGAATCATTTCTGACACTTGACGATTAGAGATCAACGCTCGAGGGCTAAGGACTAAGGATTAGTAGGATTAGTAAACCATCGGCGATTGTGTAATGATTTCGGGAAGGCAATTGTCAGGAAATTCATTGGGCAAGGCGTGTGATGTCGACAAGGTAACGGAACAGAGTACGAGTGTTGCGGAAATAAGATGGATGTGCGAAACGACTGGGAAGGACAGAGTGAGAATTGAATGGGGTGTTCGCGTATAGGATCTATTGTGGAGAATAGGTTGAGGTGATTCGGGGCGTGTTGTGTAGAGAGATGACTGTGGTGCTGCGTGTTGGAATTAAAATGAATTTAGAAGGAAAAACAGGAATATGAAGAAGAAGTGAATGGAGGATGATATATGAAAATAGCTGATGCGAGTGTGCAAGATCGCGAGGAGATCGTGATTTATTGACGCGCAGGACTATAGTGTACTTGGCAATATGTAAGGAAAACGAATAAGAATATTGTGCGATTTCCTTCGAACATTTATTCCCGCGCTATACTGTTCGTTGTTTATTACAAACAAACGCTTAAAATCGTCCGCGTGTACTCTAAATAAATGAAAATCGTACTTTATGCCCCCGAATCGAAGCATTCGAAACTCGTAAAATTTTTTTTTGTTTGTTTTTCTCTTTTTTTTTTCTTTTTTTTTTCTCGGCCTAAATGCGACGCGCATAAATGTATACAGTCTGTTGGCTTAGGAATAATAAATTTTGACGCGGTCATCGTAAGTCGTCGCCCCGTTACAGCCGAGGCTTTTCTATATGATTCGAAAAAAAAAACCCCGGAAACGCAATAAAAACCAATGACTACCAAAAAATGTGTGTGTGTGTGTGTGTACACGACGTCTTTTCTTTTTCTTTGCTTTCAGTGTGCTGACTTTTTTCTAAACTACACGCGCGCACGCGTCTCGAATATTTATGTGAAATATCCTTTTTTTTATTCGACACGGAAAACGCGCGCGCGCCATTCGTCGTCGAAGAAAAAAAAAATAGAGAGAGAGAGAGAGAGAGAACCAGTAAGATTAATATTACACATCACGACATAAACGATACGTTATACAGTGTGCGGATTTATTTTTAAGCTTTCGACATTGAATACATTTTTAAGTAATAGCAATAAATCGAACAGAGTATATATGGTACGCATATATGGAATAATATACCAGTGCCATAGTCGGTAACTTTTTGAGACGGAAAAGTCAAAAGTAACGATTTACAAGATCTTACAGTTTTTAAAGAGCAACTAAAATAAAAAAAAATTCATTATTAAAATATATTTACTTGCACGTTTGATTTTCGATTTAAAGCAAACGAATAGATGAAATACGAATAGTTATATTCCGACTGACGACCAGTTTACTGGAACTGATCGTATTAAATAAGTTATTTTCAATAAGTTATCGATCACCGCTTATCTTGTTATAAATTCGCCGGAATTCGCGAGATAATTGCGAAGGACTCATCACCATTGCATGATTTTTTTGTCCGCACGCACCTTGATCTATCTCGTGCATGTTCCTACACATAATAAAAAAAAATTTTTTTTCTACAATAAAATTATTGATTTTTTTACCGTATGGAACTGAAGAGCCGCAACTTTACGTCGAAAGAGCCGTATGCCGCGTATAGTCGTAATATTTCCTATATTTATAAACGGTAAACAAATGATTTTTTCGTTTCAAGTAAAACAAAATTCTAGGGGAATCATTGAGGGTTTTATAACGGGACAACAGCTCCCGTTGTTTTGCGATAATTCGCGAATCGATTTCCACGATTCGAGAACGTATTCTTTTTTTTTTTTTTTTAAAAAAAACTATTTTTTAATGCCTTAAACGCATATCGTTTGATCGGTCAGTGTTGAAAATATTCTCCGACGATTCGCCGTTGAAACAACGTGTCCGCCGAGGAGTTTTTCGGACGAAAATTCGTGTCGATTGTACGTCATAAAAAAGAAAAACATTTACACAGCCCCGTCGTCCGCAACGATTGCTAAACGTTCCCACAGGACGTGAATACAACGGCACTATCAGGACGATGAAGCGCGTCCGCTTTCCGTTGTGCCCGAACGATATCCAAAGGCGCTCGAAGAGTGAAATATCATCGGCAAACAAACATTTAAGTACACGATTTTCAGTTATGTTTTGATCGCGTACATGCCTGCCTAACCCAATAAGAACAATTGAAATGTTCACGCGATTCAAGTGGCCTGGAAATGGCGATGATCGGAAAACGTACACACCCGTTTGTGCGCGCGTAATGTTAAAATGTGACGGCACAAATATTACACGACGAGCAGCGAAGAACGAGACGAGCGGCAATAAATATTATGTGGAAGTTTTCGCCTCTTAAGGCGAAACACACTTGTAAACCGGTAACGACGACGATTCGAATGTTATTCTCTTCACACGTCTCCTCCCCACACACACACACGCGCGCGCGCGCACACATAACACTACGGCGGCGGTAATCGACTTTTCCAAAACCGAAATCTCGAGATCGAAGGGAACGCGTTCTCATTACAACTAAACGCTAAACACTGTAATAATATAATTTAAATTAAACGTTTTCGGTTAGAGGCGGTTTGTGTAGGTTTCACTGTCGCAAACCCCTCGGCCACAGAAATACAAAAAAATAAATAAATAAATATTAACTCGTACAAATGTCTGCGCGCATAGTACAAAAAATCGTAAACCGCGCATAGGTTCTCAAACGTTTTTTTGAGTGATACTTTCGAGCATAAAGTATACGAGAACCCCGCCGCTCTCGAAAATAAAACAAAATCTTTTATCGTAACATTATGTTTGTAATCCTAAGGTTTAGTTAAAATACGTCGTTGTGAACGTACACGTTTTAGGACATACACACGAGTGGATTATTTGGTTTTCGTGTTCCAGTGTGAACATTTGATTGTACATTATCGTTGCCTCGAAATTTAGTACCGTATTCGAAAGGGCACGTGGACACCTTTGATGTCCTGTGCAATGGATCTCGTGATTTTGTTTTGATTACGAAAATAATAATTTATACGTCCGATATTATAAGGGACGGCAATAAAAATTCACGTTATAATATTAATACAACAGTTTCTACCTTGATGAAGAATTCGAATTAATTTCAAACGGATTTTTTTTTTCGTGAGGTTTTTTAAAAGAAAAAAAAACTCACAGCCACTCCGTGGATACACATTCTGAACGTTTGTACGATTGCGTACGGGGGAAAAAACATAATATTCGTCCATCCCAACAATCAACAATAACGTAGAATTATTATTAAAAACAACTTTTTACTTCATATATATATATATAATATGTAAATATGCGAATATCTGTGAGTAGCCCGCAACTATTACCTACTACAGCACGTACGACGCGAATCGTACAACGAAATATGGAATACAACAACAATATAATAATATTCGACACGTTTTCACGCGGAAAAAAACTATATACCGTGGTGGCACTTGTAAATATTTGTCAGTATTATATAATATAAAAAAAAAAAAAATTCGTCCCGCTCCATGATATTGACGTTAAAATACTAAATATTATCATTCTCCCGGGGGTTTTAGTTTAATAGAATTTGAAATTTTCGCGCACACTAAACGTTACAATTTTTATAATAATATGTCTGTACGTAATATCAATTTGTAGGTGTATCAGTGTTATGCGGTTAGGCACTTTAAAATACTTCGTGGAAATCGCTAAATTGGCATTTGATTTTAGAGTGTTTAGATTTTTATTTTCGCGAAATACCCATTACGAAGGAATAAAAAACGAGACCGAGCTGTTAGCGCCTAGCTCGTGTAAACTTTTTAAAACCTTTTTTCCTTCATTCTTTCTTTCGCCACACTGTGCGTATAACACACTGTTGTAATTTATATATTGTTATACAAAACCATTTTTACGTATTGTGTGCCATTGAACTACTATATAATAGGAATATAATATATATATTGAATATGTATACGTACAAATATGTTTTCCTAATTATTGTAAACGACTGAAATACACGCGATTATTATTTTTTATGTTTACGTCATCACAGCAGCGGTAACCTATTTCGAATCGAACGCGGAGAGAAAGGCACGGCGGCGACCGGTAAATTCTTTGAAACTCGGATTCCAAAAAGAAAATCGACTCATTTGGAATGTCTTGAAGAATAATTTTTTTAATTCGTCCAAACGATATTCCTCGAAGAGAAAAAAATATATATGAGTCGAGTTCAAAGTCACTTGTTATTTGATTATTTTTAAATAACTTTTAAACACAGTAACATAATTTGGCGGGATAATCAAGTTTTCTATCACAATCGACAAAAATATATTTCAAAAAAAAAAAATAACACGAAAAACGCAAAATTTGATTTTTAATTGTTTTTTTATACGTAATATATATATGATTTAATTAAAATGAATACTAAAATACGTAAACGATATATTATGCCGACGAGCGTATTAGCGTATTACGAAAACCAAAGTCGTTGTTATCAGAAACAATATTTTAAAAAAATGCAATACTAATAATAGAACAAACAAGTTCTGAAAGTGTATTTTTACGTAGAAATTTATGACAATCCGAATACTATAATATCTCACGTTAATTTAGATCTTGATCTGCTATAGACAAACTATACTACCAGCCATCGATTTTCTTGTACCAGGGTATTGCGAAAATTCAATCATTCTTCATCAAAATAAACAAATATATTATATGATTTTTCTGTTAAAACGATCCGAATAGCTAATATTTTAAGTGTATGACAATAATATATTACAGCGGCGTTCCCATTATATTCAAACACGCGTACCTACTAGAATAATATTATAGTAATTGGCGAACGAATTACGGCATTATGTGCAGTAATGATCTCGTTATAATAATAATAATAATAATAATAATAATAATAATAATAATAATAATAATAATAATAATAATAATAATAATAATAATAATAATAATAATAATAATAATAATAATAATAATAATAATCTTTCGGTTTTAAACGTTATTACGGTCAACTGGTTTTTTTTCTTCTTCGTCATTTTTTCTCATTTTTTTTTCTCTTACAGAGCCACTTATATTATAATGATCGGTGTCCGTTTTCGTTCAATACAACTGGTATTATGATTATAATGAGTACACGGTACATCTTATACGCGTATATAAAAAAAAAAAAAAAATTGAAAGTCTGTCTGTCCTTTACACAAATTCACGGGCTTCGATCTAGAACCACGAAATTTCGCACGGGGTCATGACGTGGTCGGTATTCGGTCGTAATCATCTAAGTCGTGCCTTAAAACCAAAAATCGTGGTAACCAGTACGAAAATTTTTCGAATCCTGAGTGTATACGATACATAAGAAAAAAAAATGACCGCGGTTATATCAGGCTGATGTTTCAAATTATTTTAACAAATGATATATCTATAGAAATCTCTAAGCGTTAATCGCAATCGGCACGAAAAGCGAAAGAAAAAAATGAACGGAATATCGTGTAAACGGACGGGATTCAAAAACCAACAGCCATTGTGAGAATGTCCAGTGAAACGGAACGCCTTGTAGAAAAGACTCAACAAAGTCAGGCTGCTTGTCGACCTACCACTTTCACGTCCAGGCCAAGAGGGATTCCGGAACAAGAAGAAGAACGTCTAGCTGATGACCCCGCCCGAGAACGACAACGGCCTCCTCTACGAGCCTTTTATTGTTTTCGTCCGGCTTTTCTATCACGGCCGATGCACGGCCGTAGTAGAGTCCGCCATTCGCGATTTCCCTATAATAATCGATTGAGAAGACCGGACGATGGTCTCCAGTCGTTCCGACACTGTCGATCTTTTTCCAGTCAGAAGGAGGTCCTCCGTCTGCGCCGGACGTCGGCCGACAGCACTTGGAAAAGCGGAGACGATTGCTGAGAGCGTATCAGTAGTGTATAGCGTCAAGACCGGTGTTGGGGAGCCACGCAATCAGAAATGTTTAACGAAATGTTATTAATTCAGAAAAATATGAACTGGGAAACAAACAAAGTTAAATCGCACTTGAAAAATTAATTTTTTCACGGCCCCGCGTTCGTAATTCGGCCCCGGAGCTCGGAAATCCTGGTATCGCTGACCCTGAGCAGCGCCGTCGCACAGTGTGCGGTATGAAATCGCGTACGCAATACAATTCAAAATGACTTAACTGGAGCGTATACGCGAGACGGCGAAATGTTTTCCGACCGGGCGGTTTCGCCCCCGTCACGACGCGCTCGTCGCTCCACGACATAAAACGCGATTTTAATTTCCACGCCAAAAAACCAAACCACAAATTTGGTATATATATATATATGAAAAAAAAAGAAGAAAGAAAAATCGCGAATATTCCCGGAACGGTGACACGAGATCTTGACCACGAGTCGTCGTCGTTTTAACGGCTTTTCGACTGCTAAAACTAAACGTTTTCGCCCGTCTCCGTTATGCGACGCGTTCTTGCCGAGTACACCACGCGTGATTTTACACTCGCGGACGTCAGTAAATCGGATAGCGCAAATGTAGCAGCACTCGCACCACACCCCCATTTGAAATGCGGTGTGAATACAACGTAATAAAAATGTCTCTATCAGTCAATATCAGTTTCTTTCTTTTTTCTTTTTTTCACTTGGAAGCCAATTGTTATTCGCAAATTCGTAATCCCGTCGCGTGTGCCGCGCGCGATTCGACGAATATCATATTTAAAACCTAATAATAATCTTCGAATATCATTTGTTTCGCGCACAATGTCGTATAGGATATAGAAAAAAAAATTTAACTCGACGCGGTCATCGTTTTACATAATAAACGGTGTGTGTGTGTGTGTGTGTGTGTGTGTAAATACGATTGGAGATGGAATTTTCGTCGAGTCGAAATTTCTTCGGCCGACGCGTTACGCATTCTCGTATTTACGCGCAATAAACCGCGAACGGATACGTGTATCCGATACGAGGCTTTTCGGTTAAAAGGCCCGTGAAATGAAATGCGCGTAAAAATAATTTACTGTGAAAATGTCCGTAGAGAAATACGCGTGTCTTGAAACCCGTGGAAAATTGCCGGAGATAAATTTATATCGGATGTTGCGCGCTCTGTACGAAACCCGGTACAGCGGAAACAATACCGTAAATAATAAAAAATACGCGCGGTCCACTTCATTTCATTTTTCAACGAGAATTTCTCCGTTAAACGTTTTTTTTTTTATAATTATTCGCGAATAAAATTCCCAAAACCGACACCGTAAGATTTTTCCGGGAACACGTCCGAGTGTAAAAATCGTAGAAATTTCGACGCGTCGGTCTGTCGTTGGTTTTAATCGAACGTATTCCGGGAAAAATCGATTTGACTTACTACTCACTACGACTTTACTTACTATTCGTCGATAATGGTAAATCGGCGACGACGATCTAACCAGATTTCCTTGTCGTAACATTTCGATTATAAAGTATAAAAATAATTTATCGTTATAAAAAAAATACATCTTTATAGAGTATAAAAATAATAATTATTACTATTTCGCTATTCTACTCTGGTAGTGTGATTTAATGAAACATTTGTAGTTCTACCGCGTTTTGTGATATTTAAAATCGACAACGAGCCTTTCGAACCATACGTCTTTTAATCCGTTTTTCATTGATCGACAGCGTAAAATTGTAACTTTTCCGCAATCCGGATACTCCGCGTTCTGACATTCAGTTATAATAACAATTTTTCATTTTAAACGCGTTTAACCGAATTCTTTTTCCCCGTCTCGTTCAGTACAATTCGAAACCGGAAATTCGATCCGAACAGTTTTGAATACGCACGTATAATGTATAACCAGTAAATCGTACGATTTACACGCGATTTTCCGAATAATTAACACTGAGAATAACAAATTGATACCGCCATACCGGACAATTCGGAATGAGAAGTGTACGACACGCGTGAATGAAGACAATTTGCACGACCGAAAGAAACGAAAACGGATTTAACACGTTAAAAAACGTACACGACGACTGGACGAGTCGGCAGAACACGGTTAAATGTACTTTTATACATTCCCGTAAATCACTCACTCGAGTTTGAAACGAAATTTGTTTCGAATCGTGCCGTCTCGAGTCTCGAGTGCGGTCGTCTATCGCGTCTTTGGCACATATCGCCTTTTCGAATATCGTTCGGGAATTTTCTCCCCCTCGGAGTTGCGTGGAAATTTTTCACGCACGCGAAAAGAAAACAGTAGATTTAAGTGGACGAAAAAAAAGAAATGTGTGTCTGCTAACTGCGCGTTTTTCCGAGCGCGAAAAATCGATTTTCGAAAATTTTCCACAAACCCGACGCGACGTCGTATGACCTGTGTTGACCTCAGTTATCTCAGGTCGTCGGTCGACAACGACAAATCCGATTCCGTCCCGTACACGGCGGTTCGATTTTTAATTGTGCGCGAAATTCCGTTTCTATCGGCGGAGTAGTAATTTTTCTTCTCCTCCGCAATAAAACGCACAAAGTATGAACGCGAGAAAATAACAAAAATAAAATAGTCACCGTATTACGAAGCACTGCTCTCGCGATTATCCGGTACGGAAATCGAGCAATGACTGCACCTACATTTCCCGCATCGATTTCGATTATTGTTTTTTTTCCAAACTATTTCTCGTCTATTTTTTTTTTTTTTTTTTTTTTTAATAGTTTTACTCGAAATCGTTTTCGTCGATTATTATTGTCTTTTATAAAGTATGTTTTTACATTTTCTTTTTTTTTTTACGTTTTTCGAAAAACGCGATTAGAGCAATTATTATATGTACGTGAGACCGACGCGTGTCACCCATACACGGAACCATTTGCGAGAAAAGCGATAAAGACGAAACTCGAAAGACTCAAAAGAGAACGAGATTCGTCGTCGTGAGCCGATATATAGCGTATAACGCTCCGAAGAGCGGAGATGGGAGGGGAAATAACATCGAAACAGTCGGGTGAATTAACGTTGCAAAAGAGACGAACGCGGTCCGGGTCAGGTTATGGTGATACGGGCACGCGGCCATTCGGAAAAATCGTTGAGCCGCGCGATAATTATTGTTTCTTTTCATAAACATTTTCTGGTGCTCTGCCATGATGACGATGGTCCCCTCCCCCGGCTCACGATCGTTCTATCGAATGCAATGATCGAATCCGTATACACCGAAATCTTTGTCCGAGTAATTCGTCACGTTCACGACACGGCTCGCTCACCGCCCTTGCACTTGCCCGCGATATTTTTTTATAATACTTGAAAAGCGATTTCATTTTTTTTTTTTTTTTTCTTTTTCGTCGTCGTATTTTTTTCTTCTTTGACTGGCGGACAGTCGGAAACACAGTGTTTTAATAATCCGGATCACGCGCGGACGACGGGTCTCCCTCACGGGCCGGGGAATTCGATTATACCACTCGCACAGCCGGTATACCGACGTCCCGTTACGGAATCCCCGGCGTCCCTGTGTTGCCGACAGGTCTCGCACCTGACCGGGCAGATATCCGCAACGATATTCCCGACTCGCTCGCGTCTAACACACACCGCTCTATCGTAACGAAAATGATGCGCTCGACGACGCACAACAATACGTTTTACCGACGAAAACTCTCTCTCTCTCTCTCTGTCTCTTTTTCCTCGCCCTATTAATAATTGTCGTCGTCCCAGCGTTTAATCCCCCGGCCCTCGTACCGTGAACAGTGCGCGACAGTGAAAAGTCGTCTGACGAACGCTGTGTTCGCCCTCGCGCCCGTTTCCCGCGACGGCCGCCAACGTTACAGTCGCCGCGTTCACTGGACCCGACGACACGCGCGGCTCCGTCGTCTCGTTTAAATGTTTTAACTCCAACTTACGGCAATGATTATTTAATAATAATAATAATAATAATAATAATACAGCGGGTAGTGGTGTTACGACGAAACGAAAACCGTAGATCGCAATTTAGAAAATGAAACGAATAACGAATTCGGACATGTTTCTGTTATATTGTATAATAAATGTAAACGTGCTCGAAATCGCATCAATCGCAGACCTGACGTCTATATTATTATTGAAAGATATGGAAATCGAAATTTCGGGTATACGAAAACCGATGTCGGGAACCAATCCTCGACTATTGTACAGCCCCGACGACGTCCGTAAATAACGTATAAACGTGTTTTTGCTTCTTAACCGGTCGCAAAAATATCGACAGTGCCGAGAAAATGAAAAACGAACCGCGTTTTTCCGATATATTATATTACACTCGGTTCACCTTCGCACGAGAGATGAATCGCGGAGAGAGGACGAAACGTATCAGAGAACATCACGCGTACTCCAAACCGATCCTTCGGGAAATTATTCCAATGTAAACTTATATATATATACGTACCATATTAATAATGGTCAAGACTTTAGAAATCATAACTCACGGCGTTAATCCCAATTAAAATACGCGCCGTTGTAATAACGGTGATAAATAATAATCCCTGGACGTATAAAACCCTGTTCATGAACATGTTGAATTTCCACTATATAATATATTGTACGCGATATATATGTAAATAGATAGTAACACGGTGTTACATTGCATTAGTTCCCTACTGTGCTACCTACTCAATTTATCGCGATTGTTATTCGTAATAATTGCGTGAAACAAAAAAAAAAAAACTGCGCTTTAATTAGCGACATATTTATTTATTTATTTATTTTTTTCATTTTCCGTTTGGAAAGACAAAAACGTCCTGTAAACTCGTGATCGCCGTGTGCGTCGTATTAGATTTTTCAAAACCGTCTTTAGGTCGCGGTGTATATTTCAAAAAATATTTTCAAACATTACATCGCGTCTAGTAGGCACATGTTAAAATACACGATTTTCACGTTTTTCTTTTTTCTTTTTTGCAATTAATTACTCAACTACATTATCATAGTTACGTATTTTAATCGTTTGTGCGCGTCGTCTATAAAATATATTATATTTCAATCCGACAACGTAATAGAAGTACATATCTTACGTTTAGTCATCGCGACGGCATAATAATAATAATATACACGCGTACTTGTTTCCGACTTTAATAATTTACTCCCAATTAAGAGACACTCTCGTCAAATTATTCATAATGAAATTATTACAGTATTCGATCTCTCGCATCGTGAATATTCCGAATAATTATAATGTGTTTTCATGCGACACGCCCGAGCGTATTACATCGACACTATTTACGTAATTGTTCGAAAATCGTATTAATAATTTCACGATTTACTTTTTGTGGAAAAAATACGAAATTTGGAATATTTTATACGCAAGTGAATTCTTTAAAAGTTTTTCGCGGTATGCCGAAAATTTTATATATATATATATACATACAAATATTGTTATGTTAACGACGTATGGGTTTTATCGTCGAAAAAAAAAAACGTTTCTCAACGATCAAATTAATCGAGAGAAAAAAAGCTACAATTACCTTCTAAAATCGGATATTCCGACATGGGAGAATCTAAACGCCGTGTACAATTATTGAAATTAAACGATCGTCGACGTTAGAGAATTTCGTCGATTTATATATTTTGTCGTCGCTGTCTGACCACGTCGGCGCGTAAAACCCCGTTTTAAGTTTCGAATCATAATAATTTTTTCTATTTTCTACCGCAATTAACCAAATACTATACACAACATATAACAAACGAGTTTGTTAAAATTATTTTCGTATACGAGTAAAATAAATTAACGTTACACATATACGGATATAAGCAATGCAGGACACCGAAGTCGCAAATAATATAAATTTTATAATTTATATCGTCGTAAAATTGTTCGGTATACGAGTACGTTATAAAATATATTTTATATAAAACAGTTTTTATATTCGCGTGTGACCGCGTCCGTAAAAATATGTTCGTGCAATTAATAATAGCGATTAAAAACAAAAATTAAGTGCCGACCATTTTCGTATTTTTATAAACGTGTACACGCGCGAATAATACTCTTGTGTAGGGCTTTATAATAATATTTAGTGTTATATAAGTGGTTTTCGAGTAGTTCGGTTTTTTTTTTCTTTTAAAATACTCGAGTTTTTTTATATATTATTTCGTCGATTTACTCGGCGGTACATTCGTCAGTTCGACGATAAATTCTTAAATATATTCTATTTTTACAGTATACGAAATGTCTCTGAGAAATAATAACAATAACGAACAGTAATGTAAGCGTACGAATTTTACAATAGTTTTTATCGACACGATACAAAACCGATAAAATTTGATTTACGGCGTTTTGTTTTTAACCATCGCTATAAAGAGAGGAAGAGGGAAATAATAATAATAATAATAATAATACGATAATCCTTGTACGATTCTCTCATATATTCCCGATTATACGCGGGAAAGCGCGTCGGTTATTGGGCGTCTCAACGACTACAATACACTCGCCAACAATTCGATTGCGATCGGATAAACTTTGTTCTTCCACACACATTTATAACAACAATTATTACTGTTTGCAATTATGTATTATAATAATATATACGAATACAATATAAGAAATAAAACTACTTGCATTAGGCGATGGTATTAAAATAATATAAATATGTGTGTGTATAGAACTCAGTAGCTGTAAACAATTTTATTTCCCGGCGTACAACAATAAACCGATGAAACAATTTTAATTTTATTTTTTCAACAATAATTGTGATAAATATCTCGGTTACGATTTCGAAAAATAACGATTTAGTTTCAAAAACACTGCGAGCGACAAGTCCGTCGTTTTGTACACGTATCCGACGACTTTCTATTGCGACCATAATATGCTTTCAATAATATTTAATAACATCGCGATTAAACGCGATCGATACAACCGCAGTGAGATAATAGGTTAATTTTTATTTTTTTTTTATACCGTGAAAAAAAGCCGTTTTGTGTGATTCTGACGACGAGGAAAGCGGTAGGTGTATTTTTCAACGCTAATACGTCTGGAAAAAATCAAAGTCGCTTTATCCCGATACAGTTTTATGTAGAAATACGTGTACACACTTTTTTTAATCGGCCACGTTTCGTTATATCAACGAATTTTTCATATTTTTTTTTTTTTTTAAATAAATCGTTTTAAACGTATAAATAAATAAAATTATGCTTTCGGAAAAATAGCCGCGTATACACTAGTAGTATTAATGACGACGAATCGTCACACCTGCAGTAAAGTACAAGTTTCTCATATACAGTAACGAAATACGAATGAGGAAAACATTTTTTTTTTTTTAATAAACTACAAAAATATAAAGCAAAAAAAAGAAATGAGTAGTAATACTTCCGAAATTTTTTTTTTTGAAACCTCGCAAATCATAACGCCGGCGTTTTACGTTTCTCGGATGCACCAGGTGGCCAGGAAAAATAAACATTTTTCATCTCGCCCATATATCGGCAGACACATACGACGACGACACGTTCAAAAAGTAATATTTCATTGGCAATCGCAGCATTTGGAATTTTTCCGAAGAAAAGAAAATAATGTATCGCAAAAAAAAAAAGAATTTTTTTTTAATGAATTATCGCAAACACACACACACACACGCACAATTCAATTCCAGTGCGTGAAAATTGATTGTATTTTTTAATTTTTTTTTTTCTTTTTCAAATTAGTCGCTTAAGTGTGAAGTATTTCTATGTGTACGGTAATATTTAAATGTGTAGTCTCTACTGAAGTGTCCGACGATAAAATTGTATTCCGTATTACAAATCGTGGGACGAAATCGTACGTCTATCAGTCGGTTTCCTAACGTTTATTTTTATTCGCGTTCCACCGGATCGACGCAGTATTTCGTCCACATACGCACTCGTATAATTAGTCCTATAGTAATATTTTTATAATTCTTATTTATATATATATATATAAAAAATAAGTTTTTACGGATAAAATCATTAAATCGTCGATTTAACGAAACTCGTAAAGCACAAGACTGATTGGTTTAAAGGACTTAACCAATTATACTTCGAAGCCCGAAAAGAAACGTGCTGGAAGAAGATACGCTAATCGTTCGGGAAGGGGGAAAAAATGAAAGTCATAAATGACAACTATAATCCTCCTAAGTAATTAAAAATGAATTAAATTAAAATTAATAACATTTTTCAATATTCCATGATCACTGTCTTTATTTTCAGAATGATAAGGAGAAAAAATTAAAAGTGTAAAAAAAATAAACGTCCCGATCAGAAATTGCCAGTATTCACGAAAGGAGCACAACGAATTGTGCCCGCAGTAATGGCCGTCCGACAGTGCGGTGTTCTTACACGGACAAGTATGGTTTATGTACTTCACGAAGGAAGTACGGTATTATATTATTCACCACATTTATGTACTTATTATAAAACGCGTAATTAAATATTATTGTAATTTTGAAATACTACACATCCATTCAAGATAACATTGAATTTGAGGAAATAATCGGAGTTGCCAATGAAAGCTCCGACTAGGGGATAGAGAGACGCCTACGTAGAGCTCGTTTTGTATATTTATTGTGAATGTATAAAAGCGAAGGGTTTTATCGTTTAAATATTTATAATTATTGATGAAAAATCGATAGTAGCATTCACTGCGCGTGTATTTCGAGCGGATGAAAAACTTTTTAATTTATCACTCTCGGCTAATAGGAATCCAGTTACGCGCGGCCATTGGGACCGAAACGGATCCGATAGCACAGACCGATATGGAATTTCGGAACACGTCGAGCGCAGTGGCGGGTTTTTCGAAAGAATACCATCCGCAGTGAAGTGTTCCAAACGGGAGAAATTACTTTTTTTTTCTTCTCCTTCGTGTGCATACACACTTGCACGCGTAATTCGTTGGAGCCAGTGTGCAAGACGATGCTAACTGACGATAAATCACGTATTTGTATTATTTTCTCATAACAATTATAATAATGAGTAATACGAAATCACCAAAATGTCGTAATCGCGCATCGCCGCGTGACTTACGATTATCGCGACGCGAATCCCACGCGTTCATTTACATATAAACACATAGTCCAAGCACAAGACGAATATTATATTATTCTACACTCGAGTGCACCATATATACGCTCATCTCCTTCGACATAAAATATTTTGAAATTAAATATCACAACGGTTTTCGGCGCGACTCGTCTCGGTTCAACGATTTTTACGCGGTTTCCCCCGTTGTTTTCAGCACAAATTACGCGACGATCACCAAACCCTTCTCCGCCACACACACACGTGCGCGCCGTTATCCCGCCAGAGCCGACGGTGCCGGGCGACAGGACCGAGTGATAATAATTAAAAAAAAAAACGCGCCACCACAGCCTCTCTATCCGAATGGTGCTGAAATTTAATCTGCGAGCGGATTTCGCCGAGAGAAGAAAAAAAAAACTTTTTCTCGTCCCGCAATTTATTGTCATTAGTTCGAGAATCTCTCCGTACCGCCGCCATTCGCCACACACACAAAAAAAATTCTAAACCGTTAAACATTAATTATATATTATTAATTACATTTGTATATTATTATTATTATTATTATTATAGAAAATGAATCGATAATAATCGAAGAAAAACACGCGCGTAATGCAAAGCCTACAATTTTTTTTTTTTTGTTTCTACGCGTAAGTCACTTTAATTTTTTGACTGATCACATTTAGGAATTAAATCTCGCAAACACAACGTTTTGATTTATTAACAAAATAATAGTAAAAATAAAAAATAAAATAAATTTATAAAAAAAAAAAAACAATAGGCGATGAATGAAACAGAAATAAAAATATACAAATAATTAATATTCGTAAATGATATACGAAATGTATTTTTTTATATATTACGTGTATATGTGTGTATACGATCAAGACAAAGAATGTTATGATGAAATAAAGAAATACCATTTATGAGTTGGCTGTACATTACATATATTTATTTGGTTTCGACAAAAAGTCATCATTAAGCGAAAAAGAAAAAAATACCGCAAAATAAATAAAACATTAAACGAACAAAATTATATAGAGGAAATTATGAATATTACATAATAAAAAAACGCAGAGCTGAAAAAAAATAACAGCGAAAAATTCTGTATCCTATTGTTAAAAAACAACTATAGCGTGTTATTAATATTATTTAATGCGAGATGATATAATTTTTTTTTTTTAACTGATTGTATATAAAATTCATTTTTAAATTTATTGCCACGTTTAATTTCTCTGTACACGTGTAATTCATCGAAAAGTGAATTTATATATAAGTACTGTTCGCTGTATATTTAAAGTTTCCAAGTTGCCATTTATATATTTAGAATAATAGTACGATAATTTTCGTGTTTCGCAAAATCTGAAGTCGCAAATTAGCTTCTTTTTTTTTAAATTTTATTTCACTGCAGATGTGTTCTCTATATCTCGTTATAAAATCGTTTTACCAGTATCACATATTATCGTGTATTTCTGTAATGTGAAATTTTCAAGTTTTAATTCATTTATTATATTTATATACGAGTAAAATGATAGAAATAACAATGACAAACTAAAAGGTACACGAAATCATTACTTTATACGTGAAATAACTCGTTTTGGATCACAATTCCAATATGGAAATTAAGATCATATTTTGGGCGCCGTAATGTCGACGGAATTATTTTGGTAAATCGTTCATTTCCATAAAATTTAAATAAAATAGTATACTCATTGGGAGGAAAAACAGTAGTACAACTGATATATGCGTATAATATATACGACTGAGTCAAACAATTATAATATGCCGTAAAATATACTCGTTGAACGTTTAATGTAGGGACGTGTACTAAAAAAAAAAAAAAATTGGCGAAATATAGCTCTTAAAAAACTCCGAAATTCTAATATTTATTACGTTAAAAAAAACGAAATTTAAATACAAACGATACTATTTAAAAACGTAATCAATAAGAAACAAAAAAAAAAAAAATGCTATTTCAACTTCTCTTGCAATTTTATCACTCGATATTAAAACGATTTTCAGTAAATACTTTATGACACGCCCCGGATAGTATACTCGAAAACAAAATCGTCTTTTTAATCGTCAAAAAAAAAAAATATATATACAAATAAAATTGTTTTTAATTATCCACTGTGCTGCGTAGTATAATCTGTTTTAAAACGTAAAAATTTTTCGATTGAAAATCGTTTTTCCTATTTTTTCTCGTAAAATATTATTTTGGATTATCCGTAATTACAACGCGGTATAACATACATTTTTATACATATATCATACAATATTTATAAACGATATTTATTCGTATAATATTATTGCGTATATAATCTTTCGATATTGCGGATAACTTTTTATTACTTTAATGTATGAGGCCGTTAAAATATATACGAACATAAAAAATTTGAAATAATAAACTTTCGTATGAAAAGAACTTTTTTACCACGGGGCGTCGCATTGATAAAAACTATACCGAAAAAAAAAGATTTTCTTTGATTTTTTTCGTTATTATTATTTATTTTTTTTTTTACGCGGTCATATCAAACGAGAAAATTAAAATGTAGTTATTGAAAAATCAAAGGTTCGCGTAATAATTTCATAGTATTTGATTTGGCTACAGCTATATACCTATATAAACGTGCAGCAGTTCGAGAGAGAGATAAGATGATAAAAACTACATGACATTTAAATATATATGTATTCGGTTAGGTTAACATGCGTAATTTAATTTAAAAAAGAAAAAAATATTTATAAATATTTCATATATATATTTTTATTTTTTTTTTTTAACTTATTCGAGAGCGATGGAGTTTAAAATGTTTAGCCGAAAAAATACCGAAGCCAGAACTCTGTATATAATAATATGAATATATAAATTTAAAAAAAAAGAATCCCTGCGAACGCTTAATACGGAAGGAGATAAAACAAATAGTACGCGGTAATAAAAATTAAAAGCCGACTTGTTTTATCCCGGCGGAGGAAAAATGAGAAGAAAAAAAAGAGCAGCGATAAAACCAGAAATATGTTTCGTTAAAAACCGTATAAATACACCTAACAGTGAAGTTATATGAAAATAATGGTTTATTCTTCCTCTCGCACTCTTTCGTTATGCTTTAGATTCGATATTACGAAAGAAAAAAAAATGTAATATTTGAAAAAAAAAGAATACCGAAACATTAATGCGATAAATAAAGTAAACTGTCTGATCGAGAAACGTTTTAAACGTTTTAATAATTAATTTTATATAAATTATATATTCGGACAATTGGCACTAACAACCACAACGAAATCGGATTAATTAACCGATATAATAGCTCATATGGGTTTAATTTAAATATTAAACGACAATATTACGAGAAAATCCGTAGTGATAATGTTGCGGACGTAGCCGAAATCGAAGCCCCGGCTTCGTGCACAGTTACAACACGCGTACGAGACGAAAAAAAAAAAGTCTTTGAAAATTGTTTCCATTGGCCTGAATGGAAGTCAAAACAAAGTCAAACTCTATACTTCGATATTGACAGAATATATAATACGAGCATACGTCGTATACGCGCCACCATTATAAACGCAAATCGAAATGTGTGTGTGTGTGTGTGTGTGTGTATCGGATCAAAACACGACACGACATTTCGGTGAAAATATTATGTTTGAAATGTATATTACAGACCTTGGCTCTCGGTGTATAATAATTAATAGCCCACATTGTGTGAACTCCGCGTGGTTTTAACCTCGATTTCTTTTTTTACCTTGCTCCGGAGAGTAGAAAAAAAAAAACAAAACCGAAAATACGCGCGTAGCGGTACGCACGTACACCACGCTCGCGCATTATTATATAAACACGGTTGTAATAACGAATTTATATTGGTAAAACAAGCGCCGGATCTAGAGGACAATAATCTGGGACACGTGCCCCCGGGTGATAGTCGTAAAAACGAGCGGGAATTTCAAATTATCGATTCCACTTCCTTAAAAAAAAAAAAACTTTTCTTTCCCCCCGTCTCCTAATCGATAAATACGGTAAGATTGTGGAATTAAAAAAATTTGTAAATCTAACAACACTGAATACGAAAAAAAAAATCGCAAATTTTAAAACGAATTACGAAAAAAACCGTCTCTGCAGGGAAGAACAAAAAAAAGAAAAAGAAAAACCGCGTACGCAAATTCGCGTTTTAATAAAATAACTTCGAAGATACAACATGACATTTGTATAAATTAAGTAATTGAAGAATTACACGATGTATTATATAGAAAAAATCGAACGTAATAAATTTAAATAAAATAGAATAATAATATCTTATATCAATATGTTGTATTAAATAATAACGCGCTGTTTTTATTTTTTAATGATTCATTTCACTACGTACACGACGATTCCTTTGCTGACTATTATTACTAGTGTTTATTAAATAAAATTATTAAATTTATTTCAAAAATATTATTCAAATTTAATAAAAATATGCATATAATTATCGCAGACGAAAATTATTACGAGTCAATTACTTTTCGTTCATATAATTAAAACGTTTTAAAAGGTATTTCAATCGGTATCGGAATTCGCTTGCAGGAGGATAAAGTTTCTTTTTCGATCTTGTAAAACTAATTGTACGACGACGTACAATTTGATGTGAGTTGTAAATTACAATATGTTATACGTTCATTTATTTATTTACATGTTCGCGGTATACGCATAGCCCAACAAAAAAAAAAAAAAAAAAAAAAACACAATATTGATATAAAGAGAAGAAATTATAATAATACAATTATATAGAACACAATTAATATTAATAATCAGTAGGGAATATTGAGAATAAAAATGATAATAAAAACCTATAACAAAAACATGGTTTTACTTATTTTATACGTAAAATTAAAATATAAAGCCGGGTTTTTATTATTTGCAGTTCGTATGGGATAAGGGAGAACTTAAACGACAATTTATAGCTGAGAAATGGAATATAAAACGGAGCTTTAAAACGAATCTAACGAGGAAAAAAAATCTAAAACTGATTTGAGACAAAAATTTAAGTCAATCTCATCTGATTAACGATGGAATAAGAATTTTGTATTTTTTTTTTTTTTTTTGTAATTAGAAGACGATCACCACAAACGTAGAGAGATTCCAGTACCTCTTTTTTTTTTTTTTTTTTTTGAACAATCATGCGAAGGACATTGAATTTTTAAAGCAACGGCTCATTTATATGCGATTAAAAATGCCGCACGGATCCAGTAATTTTTTTTTTTTTTCAAAATAAGAATTTTCGAATTAAAAAAGAATTATTTTATTTTGTTTTCAAAACTATTATTTTTACAGCATTAAAATAATAACGATCGTTAATAGATAAATAAATAGTTTCTCAATGTTTATAAACTTATATTTAATTTAATATTCAGTAGCGTTAAAATACCGCGCACGTGCGCGTGTGTATAACTCGTTTAATAATATACGTAAAATATCTATGGAAAATAATGTTACTAACGGTTTTTTTTCTTTTTTAATAATAATAATAACAATTTAAGATTCTCGAATACATTTTTTCGAAATGATAAGTGGCACGTGACAAGCAAAATAGACGATAAATCTATAAATTAATATTTTCGAAACATTCGCAGGCAGTACAGATAGGAACTATTAAAACTTGTCGGATTTATAGTTTTGTTTTGCCCGGTTCAAATGCATTAATGAAACGTACAGTACTTTCACTAATGAACCAAGCGCATGGACAAATTCAAGGAATAAATTTCGATATATATAAAAATTGATAGAAGCTCTTATTATTTAATAAACGATTTCGTGAAGAATTTCGACGACCGAAAAGAGTTCGCGGATCGGCCAAAAATATATTTGACAAAATCCACAGAGAAACTGTAAGACGTTTTTGGATTCGGACAGTTATGGCGATATTATAATATGAATTTAATTTTAAACTCCAAGCGTTATAAATCATAATTTAAAATTAAACGAAATGATAAATTATCATAATAAATTCGATGTAAATAATTTTTTTTTTCCCCATTTCGATTTATTTTCCAATTTTTTTCGTACATTATTAAACTTTATAACGAAAATAATAGAATTTATTTCGGTATAATTCCTGAACGGAATACGTAAAAGGAAAAAATTCCAATTGCGAGAAAAGAAAATGATTTTTTTTGGCAAATGTTTGTATTCCGATAACCATAAAAAACATACCGTGATGTTTTATACGCCCGGCATCGATGTAATAAGACAAAACTGTTGACCAAAAAGAAAACCTGAATGAGCGTCTATCTTCTTCTTCTTCTTCTTCTTATTTTTTTTCCTCGTATATTTATAACGTATGTATAACACCGCGTTTTTCTGATGCCGGACGTCTGTCACGAGCAACGGTGCGGAAAAAAAAATAGTAAACGTCCCCGCAGCAAAAATACTTACATACATACGAATACATAGTGGAAAAAAAAAATCTCCGTTTCTATAAGAGCAAGATAAATAGAAGCCGAAAACACACACACGTACAAGTTTGTTTCCCGGGGATGATTTATTAACGCTCGTTATACCACCCCTTCCCCCCTGGAATATAACGACGTTTTCTCTTTATCACTGCGTCATTTCCATTTATATATATATATATATATATATATATATATATATATATATAATATATATTTATTATTATTATTATTATTTAAGAGAGAATTTACTTTCTTCGACAGTCTTTGTATTTAGTTTCGCGCTCCGAACCTATATTATTGACTTCGTATAATTTATCGATCGTTTTATTCACTTATATACGACGGGAGGTTCTTTTTTTTTTCGAGAAAAGAAAAAACTCGAATCGCGTTTTAAAGTTTTATATATATATATACGCATAAGCGGTAATCCGCGTGAAAATAAATATCGAGAAAAATAGTAATTTAATAATATTAAAAATGTTTTTTATCTTAAAAAATTAATAAATTATTTTATTTTAAGAACTGTACAATTAACACAAGATCTACTATGCGATATGTAGCGATATTAAAACAATTTCAAAAATTTTTGTTACCGTTTTTCTTGTTCGAGTGTTTGAAGTATTAACATTTTGGGTGTCATGGAACGGTTGAATGGACGAATTGTGTACATAAAAAATGACTTTTTTTTTTTTTGATTCGTACATTTAAATTCGAAACATTAAGAATGTCGCGCGATATTAAAAATTTCAAAATTGTATATACCTATTTTGCTGCTTGTATTCTATAAAATTCATTGAAACCGAGTTAGAATTCATTAACTTTACGTGTTCATTCTCAATTATATATGTATTATAGTTAATTTAATTTTGATTAAATACGAATTTAATAATAAATAATTTTATGATCGTACACCGTCTAGCTTTTTTTTTCTTTTGAAAACATAAAATTGGCAAAAGAAAAATGTTGAAGATATAAATATTTTTTTTTCACGAACACTCAAATTATATAACCAGTGCAGGCCAGAGAAAATGACTACGTTTTATTTACTTGATACAATTGTATAAATAAAAATAATAATAATATCATTAGTCCTCGGTGCTCGATATGTGTACGAATAATAAACATATAAAATTGTTTCGTCAAAACAAATGTGATGCTATACGGTGGAAGAAGAAGAAAATTGTTTACGTTTTATTGTTCAGCGATATAGTAAATTAATTTCGTTAAAATCTACATATGACGCCTCGAGAGTATTGAAAAATTGTTAAAGCAAAGAAAAATGTAATTAATCAAATCAAATTAAAAACCTTAATAGCATTCGGCATATAATACAGGATCTACGTTACATTGTGTACAAAAAAAAGAAGAATGTAATTACGAAATTTTTCGTAAATCTATTATTTTCCAAAAAGAAAATTGAAAAAAAAAATCGTCGTTTATTTTGATTTGAATAAATATTTATTTCATTTAAATATATAATGGACGAACGGTCGAGGGATAGGATAAAAATGTCTTGTGCACAAAAACTGTATAAAATGTAATTTCCATAGAGAAATTAACGTGACGTAAAAGTCATCGCGAATGAGCCGTTTTGTTGTAACTGGAGTGTAATTTAAGTAGGCGTAGGTCCTCGTAATATATAATCAGAGGGTATTCCAAATGAAATGTACACGTTCGGTATGCATACGAAACGAGCAATTTAAGTCAGTATTCACAGGGTTTCCATTGACAAAAACACCATACACCTGTACGCGTAATATTGTACATGAAATAGCCAACGCGTTATATTCGATATATTGAAATTGCGGAACGCTGACGAACCGTATAATATATTATATTATACAATTTAAGAAATAGTGAATAATACGGAATTTGAGCATATTTTCACTCTCTCTCTCTCTGTCGGCGTTATTTTATTGTTAAAAACGTAAAACTCCGTGCGTGTACATTTTTTCAACGGCGTCGTTAAAAACGCGGTCCTTTCAAATCGGATTCCGTATCGGCGGCCCAGTGTGCTGCGTCTACACTTGTGTACGACGGAGTCGATGACCGTGTGCGTGTGTCGTTTATGATCACTATTACACACTGAAATATAGGCGGTTAGGGAATATTCAAAGGATATATTGTTATTTACGACCGAAGTGAAATGTTTTCCCGAAGGAGATGTGTATTTTCGCGTCCCGTCATCAAGTGATGCCCCCCACCTTTAATGCGTCGCGGTACAGTATCCACTTCGTACGAGTGCCAAAATAGAAATAATAAATAATAAAAACGAAAATCCGTATACAGTCTATTAATATAGTAATTGACGTAAGATAAAAAAAAAAAAAATATTTATATATTAATTATTCAATAATACGTCGTCGTTCTCTAGACCCCCGAGAACAACGTATTCACAACTCGATTACACAATTGTTTTTATATTAAAAAATAATAATAATAAAAATTCAATTCAGTTTCCATTTCTCGAGTCCGTCGTTGTAACGTACACAAGCGTCATTAGGCGTTACAATTGCATTTCAGTGCCAAATAAAACACGAGACGCGATATAGGTTTTTTTTTTTTTTTTATGATATTCTTGGCACGGATCACGTGTTGTTCGTTCGTGAAAAACTAATATACGTCCGGTATACAGTGATGCTCCGTCGTCGTCTTCGTCCAACAAACACCTAAATGGAGTCTGTATCCGAAAAATGTATCGGACGAGGAGAACGCTCATGCCGGGGACGCATTGCGAAAGTCTCTCAGCCCGTCATACACCGTTTGTACGATGTGTTCTTTTTATTGGCCGCATTCGATTTCCCATCATCGATTTGGCGTGCGCGTACGACGACGACGACGAATTGTGTGTTGTGTGTTGTATACGCGATCAATCGACTCCGAAATGAAATCAAAGGAAAACGAGATGATAAACATTCGATTTTACGAAAATATAAAATATTCTTTTTCTCCCTTTAAACGCGCTGTGGAAACAATTAAATATTATGTACCACGTGTACAAACAATACCGCTTGGACACAAACCAAACACGTATTATAACGAACATATTACACTGATTCACCATCCAAATATTTATCGAGATCGAAGGATTCTCATAGGTGTATATAATTATATTTTACTGGAAAAACGTGTCAAGGGATTTTCTAACGGCGTTGAATCCCGGACGAGCATATTCCAAGACGTTCTCAAATGATAACAAACGTTAATTTTATTATAATAATTAATATTATACGATGAGAATAAAACGTACCTACCAGAATGAAATGTATTACAATAACCGTAGAATTTTAAACATTGCGCATTCCAGTGCAATACACAATTTGTCGAAATCATTATTATTATTATTATTATTATTTCGTTAATTCATCCGTTTAATTAATATTATCTATACTTTGTTGTTCAACGTTTTAGCGAATTTTTCCGATAATAAAATATCTCGATTATTTTATAACAAATAAATAACGTTGCGTAATTAATTAATTAATTAATTATTTTTTTATATTTCTTTTAATTTTTCTACGTATTTTCTATTGATCGCGTTTTTCGTTTTCAACAACGGTATCACGTTATAACATTAGAAATTCGTGATTACAATAATTGTTTAGAAAAAAATCATTCATATATATATATAAAAAACGCGATTTTCTTCTTTTTTTTTTTTTTGTTCTCTTTTCCCTATAATAGAACACGATTTATGGGATATAATTGTTTAACCACGAAAATTCGTATATTGCATTACAGTTTCGGCTTAAACGTTTCGCGTAATAAAATGCGCACACACCCGCCCGCCGCCGCACATTAATTAAACACGAGTCCTCGCGGTGACGATGATAATGGGAATATATGACTACGACGACGGCAAAGTCCTTTCAATTCAAACGCATTCCGCGAAAACGTCTAGCGCGCGATATTTATTGTTTAGAGAGTTCCAGAATAATTTTAACGGTTCGCCGAGGCAGAGACACTACAACGTTTTTATTATTGCTAATTAAATGAAAAGGTCCCCGCCACTGCTCCATCGACTTTTTTCCTTTCGCTCTTGACCAAAAAAACAAATAAAAAAAGCGCCGCTCTTGTACCGGCGAAGAGTCCGGAGGAGACGCTCTCTATTAAATAATTCAATATGTGACACGCATCGTACGGTAAGACAGAAATGGTTCGGGAAACGTCGAAGACTTGAGTGGAAAAAACGATTGGTACGCGCGCGCGAAAAATTTTCGACCGTACAAAACGTACGAAATTATACCTAACGGTGAGTGGATTTATTATTGCGCACACGTTCGTTCGTTTTCTTTATTATTATTATTATTATTAAATTAAAAATATTCCGTGTCGTTTTTACGTATAAAAAATATTCAGTAAGACAATGGACTCGGCACAACATTAAAGAAAAACGATTGTAAAAATTCGGATTGTGTCCACGGCAAACGGATGTGCGTATATATATTTTTTTTGTTTTCATTGAGGTTTTCGTTGACGAAATATTGTCCGCGAGAAAATTTCATTTTCTAAATACAAATTCGAAAAAAAAAAATAATGAATAAAACGAATTAAAGTCCGTCGCGTTTAGTTTTCGAACGTTCCGAACAAATATTTTTTGTAATAAAACAAAAAAAAAATCGTTAAAATCCGATAGAAACTCGTCAAAAGCGAGTTTTGTTTTCGATACGTTACAAAACAAACGGAGATTGAATTTATCGTATAACCCCGTGTCCTTCGTCCGTCGTATTTTGAACACGATTAATTTTTTTTTTTTTGAAATCATCTTAACGTTTTCAAATAAGTATTTTTAATTAATTTTAAATAGAATTTAAAATGTCAATAATGACCGTAGACCATCTATTTTCACAGGAACGCCGTGAAAAAAACACTCCATTAAATGCGAATTTTTTTTGTTATTTTTTTTTAAGGAATAATGAAAATCAAAAACTTATCATTTTCTGTAATCTCTAATTGGACGAATTACGAGCGTTTGCCTTTTTATTCGATACACACTTTTTATAAGTGTTAATAATAACACTTAAATATGCATTTACGTTATTATCGGGAGTAATTTATTTTCGTCTAAACAGATAAACAAAAAAAATGTGGTCAATTATGTAATTCGATAGACATCAATATAAGACGTAGAAAAAGAAAAGTAAACGAAAGACCGTTAAATTTTATGATTTATACTTGTTAAAAAAATTCAGCACTCGTCAAAAAAATTCTAGATCCGCACTTGTACACGAATGACGATTTAAGTGAGAAATGACAAATTGCGTTTTACACAAATACATGTCTATACGCGTACGATAATCATCATCCGGACCGATCTCGTTAAAAAATTAATTGAAAAACAAAATTATTTTTTTTTTCAATACACAAAACTTATTCTCATATCGGATCATAAAACACGCGTATTGCGACTATAATATTTTTGTACATACTGAAAACAGTTCAATGTAAAACTGCTATAGATATACGAGTGTGTGTATTAGGTCCGGTTTGACGGGAGTTCGTATAATGGCGACTGTATTTTTATAATGTTTTCCAAACGATTTTCAATAATAAATATTTTTGTCAAAAAAAAAACTGAATATTACGTATAAAACGCTTATTTATATATTTAAAAAAAAAGTCGGAAAAAATCAGTACACTGTACATATATAATAGGCGTAAATGCTTAATGAAAACGACGTAAAAATGTTTTGTTTGAGAATCAAAAAAAAATAAAAAAGTTCATTTAAACGTTAAAATTATAACATTGTTGCGCCAATGGTAAGTTAATCAAACGGGATTAATTTTAACGGATGCGTAAAATATACTTTGTATAGTATTATAGCTGAGACCATTAAAGGGATTTACATTTCTTATTAATTTTTTTTATGTCAGCGGGATAAGAATAATAATATAATTTACGTAAATTATTTCGTCGTAAACGAAGAGACGCAACTTACCTCAACGTGTTTTTATATATTGTTCTGTTATGTGTTAGAAAACAATGTAAAATGTTTTCACAATATAAGTGTTTATAAATCCAATGCTCGAAAAGTAGCTTTTTATCTTGAAAAAAAAAGAATTTCAGCGTACTCCTTTTACATTTTTTTTTTTTTGTTAAACGATGAAACGCTGATCAGAAACTCATTTTTACGCTTTCATAATTATTCTTATCGTACAAAAAGAAAAAAAAAATTCGTTTTTATACGTAATCAGAGCGAAAATAATATTTATTTGACGTTTCATTGTTATAACGGTTTGTATAAGACGAGAAAAAAAAATCTATCACTGCTAAACGAAATGTTCTCCGATAATACATTGGTCGAGTTAAACTTTCTGCAGTTCCAATTACTTACGCCAGGTTAGAGTTCGATATAATAACTGGAAATATAAACGATCGTAAATCATCCGAAACAAGATTACAGCAAGACTGTGGTCATTCATAGACATTCATTAAACATAATAATATACGACGCGTATATTTGAATAATAAAAATAATAATCAAATATATTTTCGATTGCGTTTTGAAAACGGTGTGTGGTCGATTGTGAAATGGACCACAAAGCAAAGCCTTCCGCGCGTTTACGTGTGCATTTTTGGAAATCAAACTTTTAATATACCTACTCTTACGACTAATTTTTCTTTTTTTACCAATTCAAACACTGTTTACTATATACCTACGTAAACTATACCAATCGATTCGTTTATTGTCGCGTGAAATTATTATCGGATTTTGTAGTGTAAACGCGTTTTTATCTCATTATATATTTATATGTATAGAACAATTTGAAAAATGTTTCTGTGAAACATAATGTTTAACGGTATATGCGCGCGCACGTGTAATATAATATTGTTACATCCACATTTCGTTGGATGAGAGGACTGGACTGGACGTTTGTCGCGCACGCTAATACTACGCTAACAATACGGACGGATACATTCTATAAAGACATATAATATATATTATATGCGGTTTAAACGCGCGATATCTTCCGGGTTTTGTTGTTTTACTCGACGTGATTTTGATAAATGAGAAACTGGAAACTGCGAAATTAAACCGACCGAAAATAAACTCAATGTATCGCGAGAGTGTGGGGAGGTATCACACGTGTGAGCGTAACGCGATCACCGTCGTTTGTTACATACGGCGACGTTGAAAAGAAAACGGACTTCATATTATTACGCTCGCGCGCCATCATAAAGTCTCCAGTCCGTATACCAGTTGCGCTCGCCTAAAGAATAAAAACGATTGAATGTGTTTAGAATAAATTGTAAACAAAAAAAAAAAAAAAAAAAAAAAAAAACGTTATACATATATGATTATGTTCCTAAATTATTCAAAAACTGACCGCGCGCGTCCTAAATTTATTCAATTATATTTAAAAAAAAAGCTTATTTTATATTTATGAAAATATAATACGTCATAGAAGCGACTACATACACATACACGCATTGCGATTTATGATATAAATGAACAAATTATTTGCGCATAATCGAATTCCTCGTGTATATTATTAATATTTCAGACCAAATTCCTATATATATATGCATACATACATTATACACGTAGCTCCAAAAACTCTCGTATGCCAAACGTATTCCGCTTTTCGCTAGTTTTAAATTTGTTTTTTTGCCAAAATCAACGTCATTCAACACACACACGCACGAATTCATTATTCTCTTGCGCCCATACATTACACATCACTGGCATTAATCAATCATGTGTATGTAAATTGTCTTTTAATGACACGCGATATGTTTATTTATATATATATATAATCGGTAAAAAATAAAATTTTAAAAAATAAAACGAAAACAGGTAAGTAATGCTAGTCACAAAATAGTAATAAATGACGAATTATTATTTTTAAATCTTAACAAACTAGATTTTTATAATATTAACGTATAGGTTATAATGGTTTCGTTTATTTTTCCTTTAAATTTCGTAAAAAAAAAAAATAAATATTTTAAAAATACCTACACAAACGCACACGTGAATTCCGTAAAATTATAACGATATCAAAAGTAAATAGAAAACCATATTTTGCCAGTTGTTTTTTTACTAAAATAATTTTTTTTTTTAAATATTACAAAACGGTCGGACATTGAAAAAAACTATCGCCTTTTTCAATATTCCTTAACACGCCTTTGTCGCTCGTGTACATTGCACACACTATTATAACGCATTCGTATTTATTTATTTATTTATTAAAACGCGTTATACGTTATAATAAAGAGCGGGGTCACTTATTTATACTAGCGGCGGCGCGTAAATTTACGGGGCACTCTGTACATTAAACGTTTAAAATACGAACTGAAAAGTGTACCGCCGATTCGTATTGATTGCTGGAAAAAAAAATAAATAATACTCGAAATTGCAAGAAGAGAGAAAACAAAAATTGTTTGTTAACACGACGTACGTGCATATTTATTTACATACATATATAATGTTATTCCGTTGTAATAAAATATAAAACGTTTACACCGTCCGCAATAGTCGTTACAATAATAATATGATATTTTGTTACAATATTATAAATATATTTACGAGAAATTTCATCCGCGGAGGAGAGTCCGCCGCGGTACGCCACACAATATTATTATTATTATTATTATTATTATTATTATTATTATTATTATTAGGTCACAACGCGTTGCCGAAGGTCGGCGACGACAACACGCTATATACGTACATATTCTATAACCGTTTCCTATAGAGTTTTATTTATCTCTCCTCGATCACGTCTTATTACGCACACCGCGCGTATATACCTCATTATAATTATTATTAATAATATTACTAAGTACGTACCGTATTATAGTAGCGAAAAAAAACATAATTATTATTATTATTATTATTATTCGCTTTTTTGCGCCGATAACGACGAAATCTGTTTTGAGAATATTGACTCGCCGTCGGATTGACTCTCGACCTCGACAAACGTAACGTACACCATATTCCAGCAGTCGCTCTCGTTTATTATAAACCGTACGTCGTTATAATATATTGAATACTAATATTTTAAAATTCGCCGTGTGAAAGACTCGGGGCAATCCGTCTCGCCTCTTCTTTAAACCTCGATACAACATAAAAACGGTCTGTCAGACGTCCGAAAGTTTTGGACTTCATAAATCGGAGTACCCGAGGCTTTTATACCTGTTCAAAACACATTCGCGTCCTATACTTTATTACTCTTCGGCTCGCTTTATTCTCCGTTCAGCGCGGCCTGCTCATTTTCTATACCTATTTTCGATATTATTAAGATTAGAGCGAATCCAGTAAAGATTTACGGTGCGCGTGCACGTACATGAGAGGTGCAGCGTCCTGCTCACGACTACTCTCTTATTCACAACACACTGAAGAAAATTCCACTGTACGCTTTCCTCTCAAAGCCTCGAAGCCCATACGCCTGTCGACGCATCTCCTAAAAGGCCGATTAGATGTGCGCATTATTTCGCACACCGCCTTCAGAAACAACCGACTTTTCCACGTTCCCGTCTCCCCATTTTTTTTTTTTTAATTTCCTACGGACAAAATCGTCCCTTGCACAAAACGTCGCGTGAATTTCCTCTATAATTTAATTATAAGAAGTCTTATTATCCACACCATCATTATCACTGTCGACTGTGTATCATATCTTTTATAATACATAATACGTGTGCAGTTAATTAAATTAACGAATAAAGCGTGTTGGTGACAGGCCTAAACGCGGTCTTATCGTCCAATGTCCGTTTGAATGTCGGCACGCGCGCGTGTGTGTAGAGAGAGTAGCGAACCGGAGGAAATTTCTTGACAAAACGGCCACTGTAGATGTGGAAAATGTCGCGGTTTTAACCATAACGTTTCGACGAGTTCACGAACCTAACCGTGTGCGTAAATTCAGTTTTCCCCTCCGCCGCCCCCCATCGCCACTTAAAATACATTTGTCGAATATTATTATGTACGCGTTATTTAGCGATAGTTCGAAATTACCGAGAGAAAAAAATCACTTAATAACCTCGCGCGGTTTTGTTCGATAAAATATTATTATTATTATTATTATTAAAAATCGTATATTATAGGCATTTCACTCACAGTTTGGTGACGTTCGCGGGTATGTCGTCCGGTATTCTGGTGAAGCCCGAATTCCGACAGGACACTTCCGTCGCCTCGTGCCCGTCGCACCGGCATTGCGCTGGAGACTCGCACGATTGCGTATAGGTCACGTCCGCGGGCTCGACCGCCGACAATAATGCCGTTAAAGACAATAAAGCCGTCAACGGCAGAGCGGATAATACCATCGTACGCGGTCCGCTGTGGATTTCAAACGTTTTCGAATCCGAACACGGTGTAATTACAACGGGAATATATTGTGATAAATCTCAAGTGAACGTCGACGACGTCACCATTGCCGTGGCTGCGCGGCAACGTTTCGTCAATCTCAGCCGCCGACATTTCCAAACCTCCGAATGTGGACGACGACGGTTCGTTTTCACGCGATTTATCATTTCGAACGACGCATCGATAAGACCTGAAAGAAAAAATAAAAAAAAACAACAACGATCGTTATTTACGTTCGCGTCATTGACATTATTGTGTCGCGCGTGTTATTATTATTATTATTATTATTATTATTATTGTATATCGCATATTATACGCGTATTTAAGATTCGCGTTCGGAGATAGGTACGTGTCGCGTATTCGGTGTGTCGAAATCTGCAATGACCGATCTGTGTGTGGTGCAAAATGGCGCTTTTCTCGGAGAAATCCTCAATAATTTCACTACGTGAAACGTCTTTTTTCTAAAATGTGCTGAAACTAATCTGTTCAGCCGATTTGTACGCCTAACCTAGACGTTTTGAAGTAGAAAAAGTTCGTTCCGACGTAGTTGCGATCGCAGTAAGATCGCGTATAGCAAATATTTGTAAACTAACGTCTGAACAACAAAATAAAGTCTCAATAACGGTTTGATCCGCACCGTTTCATCCATCATCCGCGCATTTCATCGACTATGCCGTAGAAAGTGTACTTAACGGAAGATAATTTTCGTGCGATATTGTCGCATTTTCATATATGTCTTATGAAAAATACGATGAAATTAACTATATATAGTGTAATCATTTTTTTTTTTAACAAGTCCGATCAAATTTCGTTTTCAATTCGGTCGAGAAATGGGATAAATATTGACGGTTTCGCAATAAAAATGACGGGATTGTTAAAATTACCACTTTTATTCTACTCCTTGTGCGCCAAGTATTTTCATACCGACGTGCATTTCAAAAGCGGAAGTCATTGAATATTAAAGCGTATTTCTACGAACAGATTCCATTCAAAGAGAATCGCGTTAACGTCATTCGACGTTTTCGGTGGATCTCACTTTGAAGAACTCGTCTTAAATTAAACGCGTATGAGAAAAAATATCGAAAACGACAATCTCGTACTGGAAGAACGCGTTTTCTGCGAAGTTTTCACGTCGCAGCCGTGAACTTGATGAATCCCGAGTATTTTTTTTCATTAAAGTCGTCTAGAGCTGCTGTTCCTATTGACGATTCTTCACAAAGCGGTTAATGATCCGCGTGTCGCGCGATAAAGTCTCATCATCACATTAACAAACAACGGAGGAAAATAAGCGTTTAAAAAAATATTCAGACAATTTTGGAGAGGACACGTGGCGTTTGAACGTAGAAATAGTCTAAATCCCATATTTATTATAAATGCGCACTTATTGTATAAATAATTTTATATTTTTTTTTTTTTTTTTTTTTTTTTTTTTTTTTTTGTTCCGGTTCATATTTACACGGCCTGTAAAGTAAACCGAACGTATAAAAAAAAAATCGTTTCTATACGCGTAGAATTTTTAACCTCAATAATGTAAAAGTAGTTTTGAAAGGAAGAGTGAATACGCGACGAGTACAGCAATATAGTTATAGAGGTGAACACCGCGCGGAATTAAATGTATAAATAAATTGGTGTGTGTGTATCGTAATGGAAGTGATTATTATTATTATTATTATTATTATTATTAATTTTTTTGTCTAAAAATGTCGACAAAACAAAGTAGTTAAAAGATACTCTAATATAGTGAAATTACGCTGCTTTGTCCGGTGCAAAAGCGGTTAACAGAACGTCGCAGCAGTGTGTGTGTGTGTGTTGTTTAATCGTCCACGTTACGTCATTGTCGCCATTGAAAAAATAAATAAATAAAATAAAACCGACATAGGTGAAAGTTGATTTGCAAACAACAGCTCAAGCAGTGAGTGTGCTCGGTGGTAATAAATACATTGTAGCGTTCGGTCTAGGATCCGTAATAATAATTCGATTCGACTGTCTGCAAAACGCGCTGCACGTATATACCACATGTGTGTGTGTATTCGGGGAAAAGTTTCGATGATGACGTGGGAAATTTAAAATTTACATACGATGTATATATATTATAACGTAAAAAAAAAAAATCCAAATATAATATACACGCGATCGAGGCAAGCGAAAAGTATCGTGCATTATTTTGTGTTGTGATGAAATAAAGAAAATACTATCGTCATCGACGAGTCGTTGTTATATATATTTAATATAATATTATCTAAATTTCTTCCATTTTGGTCTCGATAGAAATAAACCTCCATCCCCGATACATCAATCCCCGAGTATTACGTTAAGCGAAAAAGAAGGGAAAAAAGGAATAATACACGTAGATTTAACAAACGTAGAGTTGAAAATTTACGAATATTACGATAAATAATCAAAACAGAGGGAATTGTTAAAAAAAAAAAAAAAAACAATTACTGTTAACAATATTAATTATTAAAATAAACGTTTTCTTATTTTTTTTTTTTTTTAAATCTCCTCGTATATTTTTTTAAATTTATTACGTTTAATTCCTTTATAAACAGCCGGGTTTAATTATTCGCCGGCAATCGTTCCAAAATCGAATTTATTACGTACATAAATATTACGTTGTACATATATATATATATTAAAATAATAATTAGTGTGATTAAAAATCGTGTTTCGCAAAATTTCAATTCGCCGATTGGCTTGTTTTCCATTTCGAGAGACGTGCGTCATGTAAAACTTCCTATTCCCGTATTCACCAACAGAGTAAAAAAAAAAAAAAAAAAAATCCTACATTTTAAGACTGTAAATTCCGACATAATTATGAAATTATCGTTCGGAAATTGTTTTGGAATTTATTCAAGAACGAAATACTATTATAAAACGGGCGATAAATTCGTTTTGAAATTTTCGTTTCTTACACGCTCGTCCGATAAATCGTTCACACCTAACCGGTATGGTATGGGTTATGTGTGAAAAGAGGAAAAATTCGAGAGAGAGAGAGAGAGAGAAACGGTGGGCGGAAATATTCGATGATAATCGCGCGCAGTGGGTCAATATTACGGCAGTCTCCGCATTTGCTATTGTTTAACACGATTACGTTTCGCGGCCTTCGAAAAAATAATATTGAAGAAATTAACACTAATATTATTATACTATCGCGTTGTTTTTTTTCTTGTTGAGGTTATTGTATTCGCAGGAGAATAAATTATTTGGTTTTTTTTTTTTTTTTGAATGAGTTACGCGAAACAAAAAAAAAAAAAAATCATAATAAATAATTCGATAACGTCCTTCGAACAAATTCGAAATTTCGACCAGAAAATGAACTGTTTTTTATATATAAATATATATATATAAAACATTATTATAGGCTTTTTTTTTTTACTTGTACTTTATATCATAATACGAACTACGAATTAATTATTTTACTCGCAATTAAACGAATAACAGCAATTAATATATATATATAGTATATTAATATTCATTTACGTACTCGGATAGAAAATCGTAGCGTTTTTCAATTCACAATTGAATTCCGTGTGTGTTAAAGATCATTTTGACTCGTGTGAAAAACAGAAAAAAAATTGACTTTTTTTTTATATACATACGTATAACCTTCGCGATTGCTGCGTTTAATTGAAATGTAATGATTTGATTTTCGAGTTAAAAAAAAAAAAACGACGAAAAACCAAACGTGCGCCGTATATTAAAACGGTAAGCTCGTATCGATATAAATATACGTGTATGAAATGACAAAAAGACAACGAAAAATATTACGAATATTATTTAGGTTAATGTAAACTTACGGAAATCGTTCTGTGCGATAAATGAAGTCAATGCAGATCAAGTCATTTACAGTATAAACGCATTTGTAAGTATACGATGTACTTACCTATTGCATTATTGTGTGTACGTGTTTAATACGTTTAATCGTTGAATTTCTGTTATTTTCGTATTATCGTATAAATTTCCGCTACTCGTCAATGAATATAAATAAAATCGTTTTTTTTTTTTTTTTTGTTTTTCATTTTTAAAAAATGTTTCGAATTCAGACGACACATTTATTATTGTTAAGTCCGCGAAATTATTTAATAATATTTATATATCGTTATGTTTTTTTTTTCCCGACCAATTATTCAAACTCCCCGAGATCATTGCGGAAAATTGCATATAATAATAATAATAAAAAACTCGTTTAAGAATTGAATAAAGTTATATAATAAAAAAAAAATAAAAAAAAATACTTTAACCGCGAATGGGAGGGGGGAATACATTTTTAACGGATTTATATATATATATAAGCAAGAGAAATTAACGCGCGTTTCGTGAATTCATACATATATATATATTTATATTAATATTTTACTGGCGAAAAGTTTCCTTTCCGGGTAGTTTTTGAACGCATTATGAATAAACACAGCCGGCCCTATTGCCAGTGCATTATTTCATATACGCGTTTGACAATTCTTGTGCGCCGCCCCGGGGTCATTGTTGTTTGTTTTTGACGACAAAAACTCGTCGTGTACGACTGACGGCTAGCTGATTAACGATAGTCGTCGTCAATCATCGTCGCCGCGACGAAAATCAACGGGGGGGGGGGGACGTTTTGTAAAAGAAAATAAACCGTAAGAAAAATGAATAACTGTTTGACGGAAGGCGTTGAGGAGCGTGGTAAAACAAAAAAAAAAAATCATATAATATACCGAACCAGACCAGACGAGGCCGTCGAAAATGACGAAATTATCATATTCCCCCCCGGCCATATTGATAGATTTTTTTATGCGACCTATATTGTTAATACACTTTGTTCGGGAATAATTCGGGGAAATATTTTCGTTCGGTTTTCTTTTTTGAAACTACTCAAAACTACTCGACGCGTATGATCAATAACCGTTCGATTAACGCGCGCGGAGCGACGTGGTTTTCGATAAAGTCGGATATCGGGGAATCATAAATGAAATCGTATCGGATGTGAGAAAACGCGGTTATTATTATTATTATTTTTTTTTTTTTTTTTCATCGAAAAACAGTGCTTGGATACGCGAAATGTCAAACGGAACGCGCCCGGTTTAATATGTTAAATAAAATACGAAAACTATTTTCATTAGCTTTTATTGTTGATAACACTACTGCGTGTGTAAAACAGTAGTGAGAAAGAGGGGATTTTTTTTTATATTTTTCCTAGAGTGACGAACAACAAAATATATATATATATAAAACAAAACTCAAGTTTTTGTCGGCAGTTCACTTACTAAAAGAAAATCGTTTACATAGGAAATTCGAAGTGTACTTTTTCTCTCTCCCTCTCCCTCGCTCTCGCTCTCTGTCTCCGCCGCCCCGCGCACTCCACTCCGCGCGATAAATAATATTCGTCCGCGATGAAATAATAATAATAATAATAATATTAATAATAGTACACAAAAAAAGAAGAAGAAAAAAAAACGGCGCCGCACAGCTTATTGTCAATCGGTTTTCCGAAATGTCATTGGCCGCGAGCGGACGGGTAGGAAACCAAACGTAATTCGAATGAATCGTTTGAAATTTCAAAAGATACGTTCGGATTAAAAAAGAAAAAAAAACCCGTACACCGAGTCGCGACGGGAATATTAAAAGAGAGCGAGCGAGCGAGAGAGAGAGAGAGAAAGAGAGAGTGAGAAACCGGGGAATTTTCGTGACTCGATCGCGAGAAAAACAAAAACGAAATCCGCGTGCGGTGGAAAAACTTTCACCGCGGCGTATAAATTCACACACGGACGGGAGAGCTAACCGCGTTCGGTAACACGAAAACGGCGAAGGGCATGCGGCGGCGTACCGTTCACTGAGCGACGGTTATTATATTTTTTACGGTTATCCCGTTACTACCGCGCCAATGCCCGTCGTACACGGTCGGCTACGGTCGACGTACGGCGGCGACAACTTTCAAGGAGTTTCGCGGCGCGCGCGCCAACCGGCTGCGACGACGGTGATTTTTTTTTTTTTGTTCGTTTCACACACACACACACACACTTTTCCTACGGCGCATTATAATAACACGCGCGCCGTACTGATAAGAGACAACGAGGACTTTTACGATTTTTCTAACATAACAATAATAATAATAACAATAATAACAATAATAACAATAATAATAATAATAATAATAACAATAATAATAACAATAATAATAATACGCGTGGCTCGACTGACGATTATTTCTACATATTATATACGGATTTTTCCCAAATATCAAATTTCGAATATAAAATTCTTTTCTTTTTCCCTTTTTTTTTCCTCCGCTTCTCGCGTTTACATCAAAACTCGTTCGAGTTTTCGTATTATTAAATAACACACTCGTGTGGTGCACACAAACGCGGCTCGCTTCGTTGGACACTTCAACACGTTCCGAGAGCTGTGACGACCGCCGGACCCCGTTGGTCTTCAGTTTTTAACTGTTCGGCGATTTTTTTTGTTTTTTTTTCTGGAAACAGTGCTATAACAGACGCTTTAGTGTTTTTGAAAATATTTTCATAATTTAGGCCTCGTACAATATTCAAAAAAATTCGTTTTTACTTTTATTATCTGTTGCGTAATCGCCGATTTAACGATTAATATTATTATATAATTACGCGGCGTTTATATTGTTTCGGCAATGTTTTCATAACGTTTCCCCGTTGGAACCACGTCGTAATATAATTTTTTTTTTTATAAATCAAACAATTTTTTTTTTATTTTAAATATTCCGTTGCTCCAGGCGAGTTCACCCCGTCGCCATCGCAAACTATTCACGTCACTGCTATAGTTAAATTTTCAGAAAAATATACGAATTTCCATTGAGTTTCCATCTCGAAATCACATAACAAAATACATATTTTTGTTGTAAAAAATAAAAGAGAGAAAATTAAATAAATAAATAAGTAAAAAAAAAAAAAAAAAAACGATTAGTAGGTAATAAATGTCGACAATATATTATTATAATAATTTTAAAAGATATTCTATATAAAAAAAATAACACGCGTTTATAATAAACGTATTTGTACACTTTTTTTTATACGTTTATAACTGTAAGGAAAACCGTTTACTGTGTAAAACGTAAAACCAAATGATTTACCATTATAGAAAGCAAATATACGCGTACGTGTATTTATCCGTTACGAGCTCGGAATCTAAAATATACAATCGACGACGTGAAATAAAACTATATTTTAATAAAAAGAAAAGTCACTTTTCACATCATTTTGCACGTTATTTAACGATTAATCATTTCCTCGGCAAACGTTAAATCGATAAAACGTACAAAACAATAACGGAAATATAACTAAAATTTCACAATTATACCGTTTACGAGAAAAATTGTTAAATGACAATTAGCCGACAATTCGATTTTCTTGTATCATTTCAAACGCAATAAATTACAAAGAAGCTCTAATATTAATCTATCGATGGCAGGTAATCGAAACGATAATAAAAAAAAAACCCGTACGAATTTCGAAAAACTTTCGAATTTCTCTACATTTCATTTTAAAACTTCGGCCGAATTAAATGAGATTAATTTATTACATTTCGAATCACACTACAAAACGACCGAGATTGAATATTAAATTTTGTTGATAACGAGTGTTGAATTTTATCGTTTATATTTTCGCGGTTTTTCGAATATTCTTATTACGCTTTTTAAAAAACTATACCGAGAACGTGGAAAATATAATACATTACTTAAACAGATGCAAATCAAATACAGGTTTAATATACGGTGAACTATACGAATCATTTCGTATAATCGAAAAATCGAATAAACATAAGGAGCGTAAATTATTTAAAAACAATAAGCTTACAGTCCTCGTATTTATTTACAGTTTTCTCGACCAGTTCAAAATTTAGAATTAACCTAAAAGTTTACAATAAATGTTATTCATACGTTAATTACAAGCACATATCAATTTTATAATTTCAATAAATTATTATTACAGTTGTTTTAGTGCGTGTGTGTGTATACAAGATTTTCGAAATCGTATCGCGCATATACTCGAGAAGAGGATTATATTTTAATATTGAAAAATTTAATGATACATAATAAATATTTATATATTATTATAAATGTAGGACAATTAATTTTTACAATTATATATAAACCGCACGCACATTTTATACACTTGTACGTTTATGAATTGAGGTTCTATGTACATACGAATATATAATTTTAGGTTTTCTTTTTTAACTAAAAAAAAAAAACATATAATACACACTTTTTTCTAACGATACGTCGATTAAAAAAACAAAAATAGTTATTTATTTCGCAATTACGATTACATAAATATATTTAAAATACTTTTTTAAAAATTAAATCCCCCCCCATCTCCCGCTCAGCTAAATTACAGGTCGTGAAGTTCTAATTCATACGTATAATATAACACTATATTATTCCACGGCCGAAGACGGATAATATTAATATTATTTTATTGTCGAATATATTCGGGGAGGAGACTCTTTACTTTTGAGCGCGAGAAACTTTTTAAGACTTTATATTATAGAACGCGATGATTGTAAATTCCATTTGTACACCGGGTGAATATAGAAAATTCCCTGCGAGTTTTTATTCTCCTCAAAAAAGGCCGCCCCTGTATGTAGTATAAATACCACCTGGGATTTTAAACGACTTAAGAAGAACGAGCTGGTTGTAAATTTCACTCGTGATATTAAACAATATTTTAAAGATAGGTACACAGCAGTCAGTGTGCTATTATTATTATTATTATTATTATTATTATTATTATTATTATTATTATTATTATTATTATTATTATTATTATTATTATTATTATTAATGTTACGCACACCCCCGTCGTCGTCACTATATACTACTATAACGTCATAATATTTATGTGGTCGCGCGTGTCGCACAATATACCAGGTCATTAGCAGTGTGCGTGTGCGCGAAATTAAAATGTTAAATTTATAATTATTATTTAACCGCGTATACATTTATAAATATTACAATAATTTTTATAAATATTATAACACGTCGCAAACACATATTATTGCAGTGTAATAGAACATTATAACATATAATTAACAATTAACGTGTTTTATGTATTTGGTTTGTGATTTTTTTTTTTTTTTTTTTGTAAGAGTTTTAATTATATTTTTATATGAATGAATAATGAAATGAAGCCACGGGTGCTGTAGATGTCGGCTCGAACGAATGTTACTTGGACAGAGATTTTGGAATTGTTGATTTCAGGTACCTAACTTATACTGAGTGAAATGACGAATGTATTCGATGGCTTAGACGGCTTTTTTTTGTTAACATTTTCGTTTAGAATAAGAATGCAACGTTGACCATTGGCACTTTCAAATGGCAAATGTATGAAACCCGTTAATTTTTTTTTTTTTTTTTTTTTTTGTTCATTTTCTTAATAATTATATTTTAGGGAAAATAACAAATACGAAAAATGTTTATACAATTACAAAAGTAAATCCGGTAAAATTGTCAACAACGGTTTGAAAATGTTTTACAAGTGATAAAATATAATATAATATTTTAATAGTGCTTAAAAATAACAAATCGTTTTTCGTAACTTTTTTTTAAACTTGTAAAACTGCGAATTACGAAAAACTACAAATAATAATAACAAACGGAGTGACGCTTTTCATAAAATCGTTTTTCGAATGTTTAACTTTTAAATTTCAAATAATATAATAAAACTTGATAAAAATGTTCAATACGGTGACTCGACATCCCGTTTGATATTATTATTATAATTATTATTATTATTATTATACATTTTTAGTTCTTAAATAAAAATAAAAAAATTGTCTAAAACGCGGAAATATCGAAAATTTCGTCGTTATTTTTTTGCATTATTTTGATTATTTTTTCGATGTTACTCGCGTTCGTGCAAAAACTACGAAGAAAATCAAAAAACCTATCAACTTTAAGCGCCTACCAACTATAGATCAAAACATAAACATTCCTCGCTTCTCATCACTGCGGCAGAATCCAAAATTAATAATTATATCATTTTTATAATCACTGAATTTTAGTTGGTACGAGTCACAATTGAAAACGTATTTGATAATTTCTAAAATATTTAAACTGGTCGAATAATTTTTCTAATGGTAAAAACAACCAACAAATTATAAATAATAATTAACCGTTTATAAAAATCTTCGAAACTCGTTGAAAACCCAAGGTATTGTTGTGAGCGCTTAAATGCCTTAATCAATCATATTTGAATTTATATAATATATAATTAATTATATCTTCATTAGTCAAATCTATTTCATTCCGCGTTCCATCGGCACATTTATTACCCTGGTCCGACTTCTACTCCAAAATTCAATTTTATGTTAATAAATATAACATCGCATAATTCCTGGGTTAACTTACCACCGCATTTCGCCTCGTGGTACAAAAACTCATCTATCCTTCCTTCTCGCCTTTAGTTCCATAATCTCAAGGTATCCCGTCAAACGAGCTCCTCTTTTTCCCTTCTTCGCTTTCGTCACACCCTACATTTTTCTCGTTCTTTTAAAATGTCCCTTAATGACTCTCCTCTCTATACATTTCATGATTACCCTGCTATCAGCAACATTAATCATATCCTTCTCAATTTTCTCCCTATTTATCTTTACCGAACGTTCGCGTTTCCATTCTTCACTCAATTCCCTCAAAATTCCTTTTAATGTCCATCACAACTTCCTACTGTGTCATCCTCGCCGCATTATCCTTATCCTTTTTCCACAACTCCGGGATGTTTATATAAATTTTATAATCGCCACTTCATATTTTTATTATTTTGCATTTAATATTTTGTTAAAATAACCGTGAAAACTAATTGTATTGTACAAGGTTTCAATAATAATAATAATAATAATAATAATAATAATAATAAATTATTTATAGTATTTAGAGGACTGGATTTCGTTCCGAACGTACGCATAAATCAAGTTTTTTCATAAATACGAGTATTTACGAATACATAATTTTTTATCTGATAACCACGCGGAAACACACAATAAAATATACGCCATCTACTGTGATTCAAAATTGTGTATGCATAATAATTCTAAATAAAAAAAAACAGTTCCATATACACGAAATAATGGTCTAATTTTATATTACTTATATTACACGCTTTATACAAGCGCGTGTTAGAATTTTTTTTTTATTATTATTAATTTTTCATTGCGTTTATCATATCGTTTTACATATCTTGTAAACCGGAGTTTTATTCCCTGTACAACACATATTAAACTATTTTTATGTTACGCATACAGGTAATATTTTTTACAATCATACGCGTGGTTTTTTTTTTTATTAAATGTAATCGTATAAAGGGATTAAACATTTATGTGTGCGTGGTTTTTTTTTTGTTTTGTTTTTAGCAAATAACTGAAAGTTTGTAATATTATAATATTCTCACTTTATATATATACATATTATAATATTTATATTACTCTTTTTTTACACTTTACGCCCGATTATATATTGAAATGTTGACAAATCGTTTTTTGCAAGCATAGCCAAAGCGTTATATATTGTGACGTGACAAAAAATGTTTTGATAGATTGCCAAACATATTATTATAATATTTTTCCCGATCACTAGCTATATAGTTCGGTTCGGTAATTTTCATTGAAATTATAACATGTTTTCTTTTTATGTTTACGAAATTAGGAAAACATTACACGTTCAATATTACACTAATTGCGTTTTCAATGAATTAATGAAAACCAGTCGATATTTACGTATTAAAACATAAATAAATGTTGGTAGATAGTATAATAAATTTTTACCTCAATTTTCAACCGTGAAAATTGTGAAAAATTTTATATAAAAATTCATTTTATGTCCCCAAAATATTGTGGACAATTTTTACATTTCACTTATACAGAGTAATTTCGATCGTTGTGATTATAATATATTCGTATATAACAATATTTTACAAAATCTTAAATATTCCTTAATTTTGAAATTATAAAAGTCTGACAAATCCCCGAGCAAAACTAATAATATATTATAATATATAAAACGAAATGTTTCGAAAAATGTTAACGACGTGTTTCAAATTTCTATATTTCTATATATATATATATGTCGGAAATTGAAAGATAAAAAAACATGCCATACACGCGGCATATACAATAAAGTAATAAATAATTGTTTTTGCGTATCACAAAATTTAATTAGTTAAATATGAAAAGTCCGGAAATTAAAAAATATACGGCTTACACACGTCATGATTAATTGTCCTAAAAGAAAATGAAATTAAACTTCGCAAGAGCAAAACAACACTCGAAATATTGACCATTGCCGAGCCATTCTAGTAAACTTTATCCCTCGTGACATAAGCCACACTTAATGAAAATAAATTTAATTTAGAGAATGTAATAATATAGTCTTTAGAAATACTTTTTTTTTAAAAAAATTACATAAGAATACACATGACCTATATATATATATATTATAATATTGTAACATCGTAATAATTAAGAGTCCGCATAGTAATAGAAATTTAAAAAAAAAATTCGAAACATTACATATTGTTCAAGTAAACCAGAATATATTGTTTGAATATGTTATTATGTATTATATTGTATTAGTCATGTATGCCTTATGGCCACTGCTATATTTGTTTTAGTGTTTACACGCATTATTTAATTTGGTAATTTAGACGCATAACGGATGGCCTTCGTACAAACTCTCATATTTTAAGAAAAATACATTTTAAAACGTTCCGAACACCGATAATTTGTTTTAATGAATTAATTTAAAATATAAAGTAAGCCTACATACACATATAATATACGAATAGTCCATTTCTTTAATTATATTTTCCGGTGTGAATTTTGGTAGACAAACATTTTTTTTTTTTTAAATGAGCCACGGGTGCTGCGGTTGTCGGCTCAAGGAGAGGAGTTTAGTCGTCGTTTTACGCCAGACGCGGTATGACGGTGATGATTAATATTAAATAGACAAATTTACGTCTACTAAAATTTTAAAACAAATAAAAAACACTATATTATAAAACGCGGAAATGTTTCAGTGAATTCCAACAAAAATTATACAGTTAATTATGAAATATTATTTAATACATTTTTCCATTTTTAAAAGTGCTAATTTTCAATTTAAACATAATATATATTTAGATAAAAGTCTACAAACAGTTTAAACCGCTTCGTTTTAAACGGCATTCCCTACTGTAAAGTCGTTGATAATACGAGTAATAATGATACAAAGGTTTCTCGTCTGATCGAATTTCTATAGTAATTTCAATAAATTTAATATTTAAACTCGACGGGTTCCGAGGTTAGATTTTTTTTATAATTTTAAGACGTCATTTTATATGAAAAATTGGCAATTCGTAAGTTAAAAATAAAAGGTGTGAGTACCTATGAATTAACTTTTCTTTAAAACTCAAACTGTTTTTAAAGCAATCGGTAAAACTGTATTCAAACATTATAATATATACGTAATAACGATTCGATTGGCTTAATTTACAATTCCAATTCGACTTCCCTGCACGTAAACATTTAAATCTCAATTCGTGATACATTTAATAACTATAACACGTTCATCGGTCAATGATATTAAATATTACTAATTATGTATTAATTGCATTTATGCTCGTATATATGTCATAACGCGTATTACTCCATTACATTACAATATTATATAAATATATAATCTAAGCAGAAAGCTTAATAAATTATATATTAATAAACACCTGATAGAATCAATGAAATAAAATTATAAAAATATAAATAAATAATGCGTATCCAATACATGTATATACCAGCCAAGAACATTGACTTATAAAACATTTTATTAAATTATAAAATACTTGTTTAATTAGATAATAAAAAAAATATGCGATTTTGTTCTTTAAACATTTTATATTTATGTTGAAGTGTACTGTTATTGCTTAATCGTTTGCCTAAGCAGAAAATATAAATTCTACCACAATCGCATTTGTATGTTACGTACCAATAAAAAAAATTGTGTTTTTATATTTCTTGCGATAAACTAATTCGAAACTTAAATAAATATTTATTGTACGTCTCATTATAGTGTTTAATTGCCATGAAAAGTTTATGCACACAGTTTGATTAAATACGTTTATATATATATATATAACAAATAATTTCTTAAAACGCAATCTTTAACCAAAATTGTTATAATATATTGTGTGATGGTTTAACTAAACCCTATGTTTTTAGTCAGCAAGTGAAATTACACAATAAAATCGCAATCTGCTGATATAGCGACAACTTTCTTTTCTTTTTTTATAAATCTAAAAACATCCATCGAAAGGCGAAAATTCTAGTAACAAAACTGAAATCAATTTTAAAATGATAAAAAGGTAATGAGGAAATATTTCAATTTCGAATCACTGGCTATTGCAATATTACATTGTTGCGTCTAGTTATGTTGAGCAATTATTATTACTTTAACAAACTTATAACGCATTGAGATTATCGGTAGTTCGTTTTGATTATTATTTGTTATATAAAAAAATCTGTAAAAAAAAAAAAAAACATTTTACAACGATACCTCAATATAGTTATTATAATGTCGTAATACTATGTTCGTGTCTTTAGTTTAAATCTAACGAAAAATCCTATTTGTTATACGTAATTCGCCGTAAAAAATTTTGGCTCTCAATACAAAATAATGTCACATACATTTAATGTCCTGTAGAAATCAACAAACTTCAATCGCTTTCGAGTTCCGCATAAGTACAGAAATAGATGAAATCGCTTAATACTTGTCATAACACACTACTCGTATAATGCCTACTGTACGTATTTATATTACACGTTTTGAATGGGAATTCATCAAAAGTGTATTTTTTTTATTTATCGATCATAATCGCAATTCACATTAATCATAATAATAATATCCAAAGACATTAGCATTTCAAACAATTCAACAGTGCATTTTATAATATAATACCGCGAGTATAATATTTTAACAACAGTAAAAATGTAAGAAAAAAAATCGTATTATTATTACAAAGTAGGTCGACGATTATAATATTATCGCGCTTGTACTTAAAAATTATGAAAACTAATACAATTTTTGTGTGTGTGTGAGTAGGCGGGGGGTTAGTTCAGTAAAAATTAAATAAAAATCATTACCAAAATCGAAGCAAATTTGTTGATAGATTATCATCTATGTATTTAATTTATTTTTAAATAATAAACTCAGACACGTACATTTTAATAAAAATAACGAATCGTGTTTAAAATCAGAAGATAGTGATGAACCCAATATTAATTCAAATCTAAAAACAACTGTTTGCTCGAAAATATTTCTAATATTCTGAATAGGTTTTCAAAAACCTGCTTATTCAATTAATTTTATCTAGCAATGAAATACGTTTTAATATTTCCTTACACACACACGCACACACACAACGCTCGTGTAGACGTGTATTTTCGAAACTGAACATTTTAAAAACCAAACTTCGATTCACTATCAACCAAATACATCTTGAACGTCCTGACTGTTTTTTTACATGAAAGAAAACTCGATTCTTTCAATTAATTAAGTCGAAATAATCGACAAGTGTGGGTTTTCAAGTTAAGAAGTAAAAGACTGTAATAATGCTTTATCTCAAAGCTTAATATTGATATTTTAATATGAAATCAAATTTTTTGACACATAAAAAAATAATAATAATATTCGATTATGTACGTATTCTGAAAATAATATTATCAATAAAGTATTATTTGTATAAGACCGAATTCGCATTTACAATATTATTACACGAATAAACGTGTGTAAATAGACACCGCGGAATAGATACTAAGTGAAAACATTCAAATGCTTTATAGTTATGTAAAATTAAAAAAATATTCTCCCGTTTTTGTATTACAATTGCTAACAACAATTAATTTAATTCCAAAGAGTTTTCGTGTATGACAACCTTATATTCTACTCAAAGTACAACGGAGTGTTCTAAAATTATATAATTCCTTACGCGTAATTTTCTATTTAATTAATTGAAAATATTACGTTTAACGATGATGATAATAGCATAATACCTGATATTGTGGTAGTCTACAAGTTTATTTCGTAATATTCTATTGATTAATTCTGTGTTGTTGCGGTAGTTATTGTACGCAAAAAAAAAAAAACATCCAAAATACACGAAAATGTGCATATTGAACGAATTTTTACTTTAAATCCAGAACATCGTGAGAAACGTATTCCGTATTATACGCAATTACGATAAAACAAAAAAAACAAATGCAAATATACTACACACTAATAAATCCGTATATGTTAACGATGTATTTTAATATACGTATTATATAGATGAAAATGAGTGATTTTTATTTTCGTACAACGCGATGTCACAGTGAACATTATCAATTTCGTATATTATATAATATGACCCAAGTCATTTTTATACGGTTTATCCATTATAGGACTCGTGTTGATCCCCTGCTGCCCCATACATACAATGTAATATACGATTTTCTTAGAAAAACGTTGTTGATTTAAAATATTCTTACAGTAGATAGTAGATTTCCCTGAAGTATATAATATTACCGCACTACATAATATTATATAATACACCATTTGGACAATGCTTCCGAGTTGCGCAAAAAAATTTTGATTTTTTTTTTTCTTTCTTTTAATAAAACGTTTTCTTTTTTTCGACACGAATGCTTTTATTTATTTTTCACATACGAAACATTACGAAACGAATGCAATGCACTACGAAGGACAAAAAATGTAGAAAAAAAAAGTATACTTACAATTAATATATACTTTAGAGTAAACACATGACTGGCCAATAAAACAAAAAAAAAAAAAAATGGTAAATATTTGCAATGCACATAAGCCGAATTAATTGTAGGGGAGGATGGGGTGAAATAATTTTACGAAAATCTTTTAATATATTTATGTAATAATGCTAGACAATAATTTAATAATCAGTCTTAGAAGAGAGAACGCATCGATTATTAAAAATGATATAATATTATATAGGTGAGTGGTGTAGATTAAGATTCGCAAGCGACTGTATAATGTAAAAAATAGCCTAAATATCGACGATCGGATTGTAATGAAATTATTACTAGTCCTCGATTGCGACCCTCATAAATATAATATTTTTTCAGTGTACGTTACTGATTTTTATGGCACGTGTATATCAGCTGATAAGATATTAGCGGCGATGAAACCCACGAGTTTTGGAAATCAATCGTCTTTTTTTTCGTTACGATTTACGAATATTTTACAAGGAAATACGTATAATATACGTATTATTCAGGGCCGGTTTAAGGCGTATGCGACGTAGGCCCAGGCCTACGGCGGCATTTTATAAGAACGGCATTATTTGGAACATAAAATTAATGATAGTCATAGGAGCGGTAAAATTGAATCTTGCCTACATGTCAAAAATTGCTAGCACCGGCCCTGGTATTATTACTGTATAATATCATTGATTATATATTTTAGTATAGAGTCTATACTAACTATAGATAGTTCATTGCTATATAAAATACGGTGCGCGAGAGCAATCGGAGATCGCTTAAAGTCGGTGTCATTAATTCGATCGGAAAACGTTGAATCCCCCGGTAGCAGTCACTGCGACCCGGTGTAGTCGACGACAGCACGTGATAATTTGTTATCATAATTTTATACTACTCGAGTGACGACGACCTGCTGCCGCGCCGGTTAAGTTAACTGTATTTTGTACATTTCGGACAATTAATTGATTGATTAATATTGTAAAATCTACAAACTTATTATTCTACGTTACAATATAGGGTATCCGGTAGTCAATGATATGCCGTAGTGTATGTGTCTTATATGACGTCTGTTCAGTGTTTTACTCGTTTTGAATATTATATTATTTATGCGTCGAAATTTCAAAATTTTTATTGATATCGGCGAGTACATAGTATTATTATATTATCGCTTTGAACGTCTCTATGTCACATTGATAATTACATTTTTCTACGCAGATTAATAGCAGTTACTTCAAAAAAGTTGCTTGCTCGAGGATTGTCAAAATACTTTCTATAAGTACTCACATAATATTATAATATTTTTCTTAATAATTACATAATTTTTAATATTGATTTTTACATGTTTACATGTATATATGCTTATGAGTATGTAAATTTTAAAATAAATGTATTTCAATAGATGTAGGTATTCCAACGTTATTGTTTATTTCAAATATTCAAATTACAAAAATACTACACTTTACTGCGCATACGTATTTCAACAATTATGTCTTAAACAAATCAAAAAAAAATTACAAATAGCTAGTACCATTGATTATATCAACGGTACTACTAATATACACTTTTAATACTAATTATTATTATTTATTTACTCTCAGGGCGAGGAATATCGGATTATAAATTTGTCAACCAATCCATTGTGCTATGGTCAAGACAGATTTGTTTTCACCGCCAATATATTAAGCTATCGCTGTCAAAGGAGTTGCAACAAGAGTTTGTTACAAGATGTGACACTTAAAAGGAGCTCGTAATACAATATAATCAATACTGTCTTTAATTATATTATTTTGCATTCAAACAACAATAAAATTATTACTATATTTCAATTAATATTAATTTTAAAATGATAAATCTACTATTTACGTGTTTTTATATATAGACAGAGAATAGATATAGATATAATATGTAACCACGTTGTCATAATTACATCTCAATTAATTTGTGTTGAAATATCCTTAATTTTGGTTGTTGTTTTTTAGAATTTAATTTTTCTTTCAGCCACTTGCATTCTTTTTAAATACGTGTAGTCAGTAGCAATTTAATTATGTGAAATACATGTTCTTTGCACTCAGATTAATTTAACTTTACGTTATTTTTTTCTAATTTGCCAACTATTTTTTTTGATAATTCTTGGTAATTTCGAAAATATTCATTGTATAGTTTTGAAATTTTCAACAAAAATGTATCTTTGTAGTACACAACTACAGAAAAATACAAAAAACTACTTTATTATGTGTAATTGGGTTCGTTTGATATTCCTTATTTTATGATCGATAAGTCGACAATTAATTGTATTATTTTTTCAATATCAATAGAGTAGGCAATTGAATTCATCAGATACAAATCTGGATTTTGAGAAAAGATAAAATTATAATATATTTTTTATGTAAACAACGCTCCTGAAATTTTTTCTTACTACGCCCCTGGTTTGGAGAAAATAAATTTTTCAATTTTTGCCGTTGTAATATAGTTATTTGGCCTTATGTACTCCACTCAGAATTCTAAAAATACGTTTAATTAAACAAAATTCACTTGCCAGAATTCACTATCTATTTTCTTAATTTCTGCTGATTTGATGAAAATATGTGAGAAATATTTTGACATTTTGACAACTAAGTAGACGATGTAGTTAATATTTAATACCCAATGATTTTTTTTTTTTTTTTTTAAGTAATTATACATGTTTAGAACACACAATCGGTATACCCCACTGAAAAGATGTGCATTTATTTGTTATTAATATGTATTACAATTGCCTTTTAAATGATGTTCTGATTTATATAACAGTTAATTAACATTTCAAAACTAATAGGTAAATATTTTTTTATAATATCCCTATATATTGTCCAAAATAAGAATCTATTTATGTTTTATTGATTTTCATTTTTTTCTTCTACTGTATGTTTTTACGCGCGTTTAAATATCATGAAATTGTAATTTGACTCGCGTCGTCGCGCGTCTTCTAATAAACCTAATAAAATAATATTGTCAACAAAACGGTTTCGAATAATAAATTCAATATTGTTATTGGTAAAATTCGTATACATACTTGTTATCCGTATTTATCAGACATCATAATATGAGTGATGGTCATGATGAATCATGATGATAGTCAATGTATACCGCCACCCCCTCGTAAGTCAGTCTATGAAATCACGGAAACGAGTTGTGTTTCAAAGTTCAAATACTGTGCGATAAATCCGGCGATCGTCGAAATACAATTATATATAAATTACTTTTCTCTGTTAGCATTGATGGCGCTATCTATCGGGCGATTATTCTCGCGCAGCGTATTTTATATTGCAGTGAACTTCTATCTTTAATATGTATAATCAACGATAATGTGTAATATAGTCAAGATGTAATAGCCTACGTTTAATTTTATATTCAAAACATTTTACATAACAATATAATAATTTTTTCTTCTTTTTAAAGACAATCCACGGTTGTTTTTTCTTTTTTTTTCTCATATATACGAGTATATCGATTTGAAAAATAAATTACTATTACATTTTATAATTTTTTTTTTTTGAAAAGTAAAAAAACGATCGGGAATAATTATTTTAGATTCGCAGAAAACTCCAGCGTTCTCACATTTTCCAGGACAAAAAAAAAATTATATAATAATTATTAAATTGGTCGAATATAATAACGGTAATAATGAATATTTTAAAAATTCGTAATTACTTTATTTAATTATATTATATAGTTTTATACCAATTAAATTCTCATAATTCTCAAAGCGTTTGTCGTTTTAACATTATTACTTATTATATAATAGTCTCGATAATCATTTCGACAGGATTCGCGCGTCTGCTCTTGCAAGCATGAACTACTCTACGGTACAGTAGGTACACGCGCATTTATATACATTTCTTATAGTCCGAACACATTGTACTGTTGTTATTAAAGAATCATTGCTATTGATGTATTACAATTGTTATTATTATTATTATTGTTTTTTTTAACGTTAAACTTTTAAACTCGACCCGGTTGAAAGTATTAAAACGATAAAAAAAAAAATCTATTAATTTTGAAAAGAATACTTGTGACGTGTGAACTATAATACTGTATACTTTTTTAAATATCTTATTTTGCGGCCTCGTGTTAGTGTAGTGTGCGAGTAAGAAAAAAAATTTATAACAAAATGAAGTCCTTTTATCCTCAGTAATATAATAACGAACGAATTTCATTCCGGTTTTCACTAATGAACTAATGCGCGTATCACTACGAGGGTTTATGCGTATCATTTGCAATAAGGAAAATTTTAGGATTCTATTGGTGTTGAACAGTAACTATTATTACGACCGTTTGCCACCAACGGTGACCGTTCCGAATTTGAATTATTGTTTGTCGTAATAAATAATAATGGCATGTCCTCTCCTATAATATATTACTCCGGAATCTGAACCCACGAAAATTATACACAAGACTGATCAAATTTAAACTTTTAACGTATTTATATAATAGATATTATGATTGTTGAGGCAGTGAGTGTATTTTCTTAAAATTTCTAAAACTCACCACGAATAATATGTGCGGGCGATTTTTGAAAAGAATTACAACGCAACAAGATTTTCTAATACTCTGCTAAATATTGGCGACGGAAATGCGTCATCAAGAAAATAGATCTACAATAGAAACCCATCTTTCTTTCGGCATCTCCGTGTTTCAAGGCAAGGCGAATTAATTTCAAATTCCTACCAGGAAATATTGAAAATTTCAGAGAATTACTATCCGTTACAATAGGCACAAGAACGTAATATTCCTATAGCTCCCGAAAAAATGCACATTTCTATAATCAACAGTGATTAATTCTCAACACGTTTAAAGCTGAGCGAAATGCATAATGTCTCTCTGCATGTTGTCAATCGTGATCGAGCTACGGATTTTTCAGTTGAATTTTTAAATTCGTTCAATTCACTCGGATTCCTTTCCTTGCTGCCGTTTCGGAAGCGGTTTATAGATTTTTAAAGAAGAATATGTATCGTATTTGAAGGGGTTTTTTTCTCATTTTTCAATTATACGGACTAATCTCAACTCTCAACTCCTCAATTCAAAACTTGAAATGATGCCACTGGTTGGTGGGGTTGAAATATTTATAAACCTTGACATAATCTATAACGTACAATCGAATGAAAACCATCGAGTGATTCGTTGGATAGGTTTTTTTTCTACATATTTGATAGATTTATACTACCTATTAATTTGAAAAAACAACTATAATTATCGATAGACAAAAATAGTCGATTCCACCGCCAATCACTACTTTTAACGCTATCGAAATACACTATTAAATGATGGTATACCAACAAATGTTGATAACCATTCAGCATATAATAATAATAATAATAATAATAATAATAATAATAATAATAATAATAATAATAATAATAATAATAATAATAATAATAATAATAATAATAATAATAATAATAATAATAATAATAATAATAATAATAATAATAATAATAATAATAATAATAATAATAATAATAATAATAATAATAATAATAATAATAATAATAATAATAATAATAATAATAATAATAATAATAATAATAATAATAATAATAATAATAATAATAATAATAATAATAATAATAATAATAATAATAATAATAATAATAATAATAATAATAATAATAATAATAATAATAATAATAATAATAATAATAATAATAATAATAATAATAATAATAATAATAATAATAATAATAATAATAATAATAATAATAATAATAATAATAATAATAATAATAATAATAATAATAATAATAATAATAATAATAATAATAATAATAATAATAATAATAATAATAATAATAATAATAATAATAATAATAATAATAATAATAATAATAATAATAATAATAATAATAATAATAATAATAATAATAATAATAATAATAATAATAATAATAATATAATAATAATAATAATAATAATAATAATAATAATAATAATAATAATAATAATAATAATAATAATAATAATAATAATAATAATAATAATAATAATAATAATAATAATAATAATAATAATAATAATAATAATAATAATAATAATAATAATAATAATAATAATAATAATAATAATAATAATAATAATAATAATAATAATAATAATAATAATAATAATAATAATAATAATAATAATAATAATAATAATAATAATAATAATAATAATAATAATAATAATAATAATAATAATAATAATAATAATAATAATAATAATAATAATAATAATAATAATAATAATAATAATAATAATAATAATAATAATAATAATAATAATAATAATAATAATAATAATAATAATAATAATAATAATAATAATAATAATAATAATAATAATAATAATAATAATAATAATAATAATAATAATAATAATAATAATAATAATAATAATAATAATAATAATAATAATAATAATAATAATAATAATAATAATAATAATAATAATAATAATAATAATAATAATAATAATAATAATAATAATAATAATAATAATAATAATAATAATAATAATAATAATAATAATAATAATAATAATAATAATAATAATAATAATAATAATAATAATAATAATAATAATAATAATAATAATAATAATAATAATAATAATAATAATAATAATAATAATAATAATAATAATAATAATAATAATAATAATAATAATAATAATAATAATAATAATAATAATAATAATAATAATAATAATAATAATAATAATAATAATAATAATAATAATAATAATAATAATAATAATAATAATAATAATAATAATAATAATAATAATAATAATAATAATAATAATAATAATAATAATAATAATAATAATAATAATAATAATAATAATAATAATAATAATAATAATAATAATAATAATAATAATAATAATAATAATAATAATAATAATAATAATAATAATAATAATAATAATACTAATATTAATAATAATAATAATAATAATAATCTGTATAGCTCCATGCGTAAATGTATTATTAAGAATTATTCGCCGCAGTAAACGTTTGGCGGTGTGGAGAGAAGGAGTCGTTGCCGTCTCAAGTCGATAGACGTATTTTATGTAATGGAGTTTGCGATGTCAATATACCGCTGCACTTTTGCAAAGTGTCTCCAAAGTAGATAATTTCATTCGATTTTTTTTTTTCTCATAAGTAAACCGCCAAAATTAACGCGATATTTCAACATCGTCGCGGCGCATAAAAGATATACTTTTTCCTTTTTTGCAACGAGTTTCGAAATTCTAAACCGGGACGAAACTCATCAATCATACTAATGACCGCAATTTGTGTAGTCAACCGCCACGTTCGCTAAATTACGCCAAATACACACACACACACACAAACAAAATATAATACATTATATAATATTATATTCGGTCTCATCACTTCGACATAATACACTGGTGGCCAGGAAGTGTGTATTTATTTGGCGCATATAAAAGTTTAAAAGTGAAATTAAAAATTCACTTTAATCAGTGGTAACTTTTGACTAGACTAGTTGTATTTTGTATATATATATACTCCATATTTCCGTCATAACAGCTTTAGTTTAATGTCTTAAACAATTTAGCGAAATTATTTTCAAAACAAAATAAGTTACAAAAATATTTATACATTTGAGTAGATATAAGATAGATTCGAGGTTCTGGTAGAAACGGAACAAACCCAGTATTTTACACGTTACTTTCCCAAAAATATAACAAATACAATATTTGTCTCGCCCATAAACAAGCATAAAACACTGCAACGACTCCATCCGGACTTCTAGCGATCACGCAGTTCACAAGTTTTCGGCGTCGAATGACAATTACTATTTTGTGTTCAAGAATAGACGATACATCTGATAATTTTGAAAAATATTATTAAAATTTAATACTCGGTAAATTTCGTATTTAATCCATTTTCTTTTATATATTAACTTATATTGCAAATATAGATATAACTTCAACGATTAAATTAAAAATTTTCAAGAAAAACAAAATTAAGTTAAAAAAAATTAAAAACTGTACAAAATGTAATTTTTTAATAATAAAATGTTCGGCTTTAGTATGAAGTCCTTCGCGCGTAATTAATAAGTACTTAAACACCGAATTTCGAAGTGACAAAAAATTATTTAAATCAAAACTACTTTGCAACGTCTCTCTAGAACTTTGAATTTCTTTCCTAACTTACACATTCCAACTAGTTATAAATATGGTTGGTGATAATTCCAAGGTTTAATTACCTCACCTGAGGTAACTTTTGCCCGTGCAACGCTGGGTGGGACAGTTAGTAACTAATAAATATAACAAAGGTAAATATGTAAAATTTTAAATTTTATTATAAAAAATGCCATTATTGTAAATGTTAACATATGTGTATTAACTTTTTTATATTTGTATTCACATAATCCTCTTCCTTCTGTCTAATATGCAATTAAAATTAATTAGCATATAATTTACAAATTTGAAGTTTTGATTTCAACAGAGGTTCAAGATTCAAGCATTCAAGAGAATCTTGAATATCTCGGAAAATTGACTTAGTAGTTAGTTCAATGTAATTTCATTATTTAATTTATCACTTACAGCAGCTAAGGAAATCGTATTTTTTACAAATTAATCAGTTGTATCAATTCTAAATTAATATATTTGATATAATTAAATGTTTAATTATTATTATTATTGTATGGTTAATTAAAAAATATTAAATACAATTTTAAAATTGCTTATAAAAAATATATACAGATAAAGTACAGAAAAGAAATGAATCGTTGTATTAGTTATAGTTAGTTGTTTTAGTAATTTGTTTTTTCAAAGATGTAAATCTAGTATAAGTTTAATATGAACTGATCCATAGTCTTCAATTACTGGTATGCTGTTGTTTCAGCTATATATTTTTCCTGAAACAGAATGAAACCATAAATGTTATTACATAAAAACAATATTTTATTTAATATAATAACAGTTGAGTGTATGTAATCATTTGAAAACTTTTTTCAATTTCAAATTGAAGTAACATAAATGGTAAATAAACTAAATTAATTTTTAAACAAATCTTTTAGTGTCTTCAATTAAATTGTTTGATCTTAATAAATGTGACATTCCTTACATATTACTTACTCATTTATCTCTTCTTGTTAGTTTCTGTTGTAAAATCTTTTTATCTTGACATAATCATTCAATGTTTTATTCATTTATCGACCAGTTAAAATTGTCTGCAGAGCAACACCAACAAATTAAATTTCTTTTGATTCTGATAATAATATATGACGAGAACTGTTTGTTAGAATATGTTGTTTGAAATATGTTAAATGACTAATCCATAACTGGTGCAGTAAGTACGGTTTGAAATTATTTAAATTAAACTAATTTGAACACACTATAATTTTTTATCAATAATATAACTTTTATCAGAATTGATAATTAGTTTAATAATTAATTTTATCAGAAATTATGGTAATTTTGATAGCAATGGTTGGCAGTATTTTATCGAGTTCGAATCTTTATCAATCTCATATCTGTTATCATTTTCGGACAACTGCCGTCATCATCCCGACTTTTAGATAATTATTAATGGATAAACATTAGTTATTGTAGAAATACACAAGTCACAAAGGCACACGAAGCATGAAGAAATTGTGAGTACACCTTAAATTATAATTTTAAAATATTTAAATATTTTCATTACCAAATACAACACAAATGAATACAAAATTACAATTTTTATATGTTTATTATTTACTTATAAAATAATAATTATTATTAAATAATATTCCAAAAAAATCTATTATATACTTATGTATTTTGATTTAAAAATAGGAGCATTTCCACTTTATTGCTACTGATGTTCCGAGGCAGCAAAAGGTTTTCCTGGCAAGTTGGCTCAAATATGGATAATTATGTCTGTTACCCTTCCACCATTTTAATGCATCAGTATTACTGTGCTGTTTAGCATCTTCCAAATATCTTTGTACTTCAATTACCGCTCTTGAAGTATTGGTACCGGCAGGTTGAATTTTGGCCAATTTTAAGTCTATTGAACTCCAAATGGAATAGCCTTTATCATTTTCTGATGATGTAGCGGTATGAGTAGGTAGTTCTTCATTATCTGTCCTGTTAGATGCTATTATAGATGCAGTTAGTTCTGTAATGTCACTTTTTATTACTTGCTGATGACTTTCTGTAAATGGAACATTTTTGAACCATGGATCAAGAAATGTACAGCGAACGAGAGTCTCGCTATTAATAATGTTACCCCAGCGATCTTTATCTTGCGTGCCGGATAACAATTTTTTTAGTACATCATTAACTCTAGGATTGTAATTCTGTTTTAATAGTTTGTTGCATACATTTTGAAGTCCTTGCGATAGTACAATGACTATAAAAGCGGTCATATATTTATCTCCACTTACGGCTTTTTTCGCTTCTTCAAAAGGACGTAACACTAGAGAAAGTGTTATTTTTGTTATTTTATTATTTTCCATTCATTAACTGTTAGTCCTTCAGGAGAATTATTTAAAAGTCCAAGAGTGCCACGAATAGAACTTTCGAGTTCTACAAAACGTTCGATCATATACAGCGTTGAATTCCAACGAGTATTGATATCCTGAAGTAACTTTTTTGGTTCTTTTGCTCCATTACTAATTTGGTAATTATTTAATATTTTATTTGCAGATATACTTTTACGGAAATGTGTCACAATAGTTTTAATTTTTTCTAGAAGATTAGATTCTATAGTTAAAGCCCCTTGAACGATCAAATTTAATGTGTGAACAAAACATCCAAAATGCTTTAACTGAAGTATAGATAAAGCTCTTTTTATATTATTTGCATTATGCGACATTGCAAAAATAATTTTATTTTGTAAGTCCCACTTTTTTAACACCAAATCTATTTTATTACTTAAATTTAAACTTGTGTGGTTTTCAGACATTTCATGGCAGCCCAACAAAACAGATTTCAAAGCGAAATTGTTATCAATGAAGTGGAACGTAATTGCATTATAACCAATATTATTTCTGGATGTACAACAATCCGTTGTTATGCAACCACTAATAGCTTTAGACATTACCATATTCTTCGTTTCATTTAAAATTTGCTGATACAGTGATGGTATATGAACTTTGGACAATGTATGGCAGTTTAGAATTTTATATGAAGGATTTAGTAGATGTACAAAATGTTTAAAACCTTCGTCTTCTAATATTGAAAATAGTTGGAAATCTTTAGTTGTCATTCTTATAAGGGCATCGTCAATTTTCTTTTGAGTGTCAATTGTCATTTTTCTAGGTGCATATTCCGAAATATTAATTTGTTTTCTTTTACGAATATTAACTATTGAATTTTGAATAGGTGTCAATGAAGTTGGATTTTGAGCAAGCGTAGTTGGAGTTGGATTTTGAACATTTTCAGAAGTAGAGGGCAATTGATCAACAAAAATTTGACCTGGATCATCAACAATTTCTTCGTTAACTTCATTCGACTATAGACAAAGAAACTGTTATTTTATAATACTATACAGCGAACATATCTACTTAATTTGTACATTTACACACTCACTCATAAATAATGAATTTATACACACACAGGGCTGACAAAAGCTATGGGTGATTACCCCAGCGCTACACTGACAAAAATAAGACTGTTTTTTTTTAAAAATTATTATTGATTTTAAAAATTTTAATTTCAACTTTACTCATACTGCCATTAATTTGAAATGTATAGGTAATAATATATAATATATTTTTGTCATTTCATAGAATAACAACATAATATCAAAAAAATAAAGACGAATAAAGCCAAAGACAAAGAGGAATTTAGAAAATTAAAAATAAAAATTTAAAGGATTTGTAAAAATAAATATTCAAAAAGATAGAAAAAAAAATTATAAGTTAATACTCGTAATCATAAATAAAAAATATATATAAAATAAATAAATATACACATGTATATTAAAATATATATTTAAATATAAAAAACGAATAAAGCCAATGAGTATTAGTTAAGAATGTTGTTGTCTATATTATATATTACTACTGTTTTCGACAAAAACTCATCATCGGGTAATTTTAATTTTACCTGATGATGACTTTTTGTCGAAACGGTAATAATATATAATATATACAACAACATTCTTAATTAATACTCATTGCCTTTATTCTTTTTTTATATTTAAATATATATTTTAATATACATGTGTATATTTATTTATTTTATATATATTTTTTATTTATGATTACGAGTATTAACTTATAATTTTTTTTTCTATCTTTTTGAATATTTATTTTTACAAATCCTTTAAATTTTTATTTTTAATTTTCTAAATTCCTCTTTGTTTTTGCTACCTTGTTAATTAGCACATCATTTTTGTAAAATTTTATATGTATATATATTAGCATTTGTAAAAAAAACACTGCCTGCGGGCGCTGGGGAACTCCTGCTCAATTTTTTTAATATTCTGAGTTAACATTAAATTATTTTTCTTAAAATTCAGATATTATTTTGGTAATGTAAATATACTCCCAACAATATAATATCCACAAACATATAAACACATTTTATCGATTAATTTTTAATAAATAAAAAAAATATATATAAAATAAATAAATATACACATGTATATTTAAATATAAAAAACGAATAAAGCTAATGAGTATTAATTAAGAATGTTGTTGTCTATATTATATATTACTACCGTTTCGACAAAAAGTCATCATCAAGTAAAATTAAAATTACCCGAAAAAATTTTTTTTTTTCAATTTTTTTTCTAATTTTTTTGAAAAAAAAATTGGTGTTAGCGCACGCGCCAGTGCTCCGATAATTTTATTTCGTAAAATGTAGTGTACAAATTATACAAAATGTAATGAAATGATTATTTAAATTAATGATATGAGTGCATATCATTATATTTTAAAACTGGCTATTGTTACAAATTTTAACTATTTACCGCACATTCACTAGTTCGATCCATCAACCACTCTAGGACTGCTTTTCCTATCGTTTTTCTAACCATACACGTCCTTGTGATAGTACATTTTGATGGACACCATAGAACAATATAGACGCGGCGTTTCCTTTCTTTCCAAAATTTGAAATTTTTAAAAAAAAATTATAAATGCACTAGGAACTATTGAATATGTATACAATATTTTCGTTGGCTCAAAAGATCGGAAGTTTTGAGGAGCGAAATATTTAATATCATAACTGAAAGTTGGGATTGCAAAAAATGTCAAAATATATGTATGTGAATAATACAATTACACCGTAACACGTTTTTACATTATATAAAGTATATAGATATAAAATTTACAGAGTGCATCGGATTATTTTTCTTAAAAAATAAGTTTAATATAAGTTATTGAATATAACGAAATAATGATTTTCTGCTACATAATTAAATTAATATTTTCATTTAAAATGCAATCAGTTATTTGAAAAAAAATTTATTGGAAATAGTTATGCCAAGCAGATTACCATTGTCGTTATGCCATCTATGACTATTTCGTTTTTGTGTATGGAGAGCTACATACGCTCAAAAAACTAATGTTCCAAATTATCTATATATTGAGTAATACACCATAATTCAATGCTAATATTATGACGAAAAAGAATGATAATTATCTGAAATAATTACCACAAGTAGTGATGAATTTAGAGGAAATAAACTGAAAACGACTGACAAATACTTCATAAAATTTAAACTAAAGAAAAGATTACAAGCAGAAAATACTATACAAAAGTCCAATAGCGAAATAAAATAATAATTAAAAGATAGACTACAGTTAATAATATTAAAAGACAATAATAAAAAAACTATTTGAACTAAATAAAAACTAATGTAAAATAACATTTCAAAACTACACTTTTGTAGAAGATCCTTTTACAGATATATCGTTATATCAGCATTAATTCAAAAATTATTTAAGGTATTACATTTTCAAAATAATTATCTGCAGTGTAAAAACTATTGTTCATGAATCCCAAAATCATTGGATGGTTTTTCATCTGTATCATTGTTGAATATCCAGTAACTAGTATCACCAATATCTGCAAATATACACAAATATCGATTTGGAATTACAGATAAAGTCTAATAACAGTTTAGTATTGCAAAACTACTTTTCATTATTCATTAAACTTACTGATATAACTAGATTCAAATTGATGTTGAATAATCCATAAGCTGTGATTTCGTTTGATTCCAAAACTGATATTTGATTTATAAACATTTTTATCTAGAGCGAAAAAAGAAAACAATATAATCATTGTAATAAATATAGAACGCGTTTAAAGATATTGTTACAATATAGAATAACGCAACATACAACACTAATGCAACGAAAAATAAATATCATTTTAAATTAAATAGATATTAGAATAAAGAGAACCGATATGGTGAAGTATCACAAGTTTTTTTGATATTTTCAATGGCTTGTACATTGTACAATCTATTATATTACAAAAGTACACGGTTTTTGATCCAATTAAATAACCAAAAAATAAAATATTCATTGTTCGTAAACTAAAATGTATGATATATTATGTTCGTGTGGTAAAAAATGACAGGCGTTGTGTATGATTTTCGTTTTACTTGTAATTTTACAACCGTTGGTAGTTTCGAAATACGACATAATCGAAAGTAGGACACCATCTTCCTTCTCTGGAAATAACAATAAAAATGTATTAATTGTATTTGAAGTTTATTGTAAACTCGCTGTACGTTACTATGTGAAGACTAAAACTGCGTTATATAATATATATTTAAAATTTTAAAATCTGATGCGATAATTCAGAGTAACAAGATTAATAATTTTCTATGTATTTTACGAGAAATAATTATATATATTGTCTAACAAAAAAAGACAAAAAATTAAACAATGAATTATTAATGACGAACAGTAATATATGTTAAACTGAGTCTCAATTACTTTTTATTCCAACTCACAGCAAATCAAAATATACCACGTTCGTGTTCAAAATTTACGAAGCTTTGATATTAAGGCGTATTAATGGTTTAAACTCAGAAAAATAATAATGTTAATATAAGCGCCTACTTATGCCTACAACTATAAATGAATTTCGCAATAATAAAAGTTTGGATTATGATATACAAAATTTCAAAAATGTACGGTCAAATATATCGTCTTGTAAAGTTTTATGACGTCCCGAGATTTTACAAACGACCTCATTTATTTATATTTATTCCAACAGTCAAATCATTGAGTCTATATACTTGTTACATACCTTATCGGTTATACGTGATGCGACAATGATAATGGACAACATAAAAACGATATTCTGTCCGTTTACAACGTACGCCGGAAAACTCCGCAATATGGTTTTAATATCGATTTTTGTCGGAGATTCGGGAGTAATTATTTTGAAAGAAAAAGTGAATGTTGAAAACATATTGAGGATAGCGAACGGGAAGTAGATCATAAGCAATGAACCGTATCCCAAATTGAACGTATTAACGACTTCAGACAATTGCCCGTGCAGCAATCGCACACTTTCCAGTAACATCGCCATTTCGGAATGAGTGAATTGGCTGGGTACGGCGACCAATCCGGCCGGAAGACGTTCATAGACAATGTCGTTTAGCGTATCGAATCGACACTCCAAGTTTTTGAGGAAATACCACGACGTTAATATCGTTACCATATCTATAATGGAGGGAAGGCTAAAACAATAGCACATCACTATGCTCACGTCAATGTCCTTAAGAGGATAGACGGAGTAGTCCAAAATTTTTACACAAGTAGTGTACGCTATAATAATGACAATGATCGAGTTCCAATATTTCTTACTGTGCGATCGCTGATGAACCGACACGACCGTCGAGAATACCGTGAGTTTTTGATCGAATTCGATGATGCCGTTGATCAACCTATAGGAAATTATTATATGTGAAACGTAAACCAGAATGCGGCAATAATTTGATACCACGGCATACAATTTAATCGTTATAGTTCTACTTCGTACCTTATCATCCATAGTTCTGATATTCTTGCCATAATTATGGCCGTCCAAAATTTTATTAATTCAATGTTCTGCGAGTAATATAATTGTCGTTTATACAGCACGTATGTATACATAATCAACGCTGACATCCGCGTGAATTCGAGACACTTGTAGTAAATCGTGTTCGTGTACTGGACAAACGATCCCGTCGAATCTAAATTATAACAAATATTTATTAAACCGATACATTTGATAATGTTGAAGAAGGGCCTTAGAGTTGTTTTAAAATTCGTCATTCCTTTGAAACCGTTTGATCAGGTCTATCTATACCTTTTTTAGACAGTGAAACGAAATGTCTTTCAATGACAAATATTAATAAATTTATTATGACCATTAAACGATTTGTCATTATTATTTATTCATACGTAATTTAGAAGAAAATAATCAATTTCACCTGTATTCGTGTGCATTTGTGCTCTTTGTTTCTACTACAATATTATAAATAAGTACAAATGTTCTATTTGCTAAAACTAATAATGGGACATAGACATTTTTTCATTAATGAAGAAGTGTTACCCCTCTAAATCCAACAATAAGTAAATGATAATTTATTTTTAGTTAGGGCCCTTACAGTCATTTTAATCAATTATATATTATTAAAATATACCGAGTGTACCTATTTAATTAAATATCCTGTTATTAGATCGAACGTGTGACAATAATTCATTAAACTTGAAGTCTTGCAAACTTATAAGATAGCTATCGGAGCATTTATTGAAACAGTCGACATTTTTTCTGATACGTTATTCTGAACTAAAGTGAATGAAAAAAAAATATTTTTTTAATGAATAAAAATGTTATGATTACAAATCATTGATTATGCAATTGCAATATGAAATAACAGAAATATTTATTTTAAAAGTCTATTATTTATTTAATATATTTAATTATATATATTTAAACAAAAATGTCCCGTTTCGTGTTCAACAAATTATGAAACTCTGATATTAACTCTTATTAATGGTTTATACTCAGTATATTAATAAAATTAATATAAGCGCCTACTTAAACCTAAAAATATTTCGAAATCGAAACTTAAAATTTTTCATAAAAAACTACGCGATAAATGTGACCGAGATTTGAATAATGCTCGGTGGTTCACATATGCCACGCTCTATAACTGTGTGTACGTTGATATGAATGAGTTAATTATTTTCATTTAATAATTAAAATCCAGTACAACAATAAAAACGTTAACGTTTTGTTCAAAATATTTTTACTCGGAAAAGGCTGACGGACAAAAGAGAAACGTGGATATAACGAAAGTTGATGATCATAATATAAAATACCACTGATCAACTTTAAAAATAATTACATTATTACACGTATAGGTATGTGGCATAACGTAAGTATACGTATAGTGACGATGCTTTTACCTTGTTTTTTAATTAAAGTAATTAAATACAATACTAATAATACATATCTCTTCATAAGTATTTCTCAAACTATTCTAAATCACTGCATTCAAAACGTACTATAAACTAAATTGTGTTAAAATGACATAAATATTGGACGTACGAAAGCAATACCGGCAAGCAACGCATATTAGATAATCTAAACACTAAAATAGGATATCAGTTATAAATATCGAATATCTTACCTCGTCTTTTATTCGCGAGGCGGCGACAATCACTAACATCATACATATCACATGCTGTGACTTAATGGTGTACAGTGACATATTTTTCAGGACATTTATCGTATCATTCACTGCAGCCGGCAACGAGTTGATATTAAAAAAGAACAAAAATAGAAGATCGATGCAACTGAACACGAAGAAACCCAAAAGTAACAGGCCGAAACCAGAATTGAACGTGTCTAAAAGTTCCGACAATTTCACGTGCAATAAACGCAAGTTTTCTAACGTAACGGCTATCTCGGAATGCGTCCATTTACCGCCGGGCACGGCGATCAACCCGGCGGGAAAATCTTTCCATAATATATCGTTCAGCGTTCGGAATCGACATTTTAAATTTTCCATGAAAAACCACGTGATGAGCATGACCGTAATTTGAATGACGAACGGCAGATCGAACAAACAACGGTCGATAAATATGTTGATGTTGCTGGGCGTCAATATGCATGATTGAAATATTTTCATTAAAACCCAGTACAGCGTAAGAAATGTAAACGTTTTATTCAGATGGTTTTTGCTCAATGAAGACTGCGGAACTATAGAGAATCGTGGATATAACGCGAGTTGCTGATCGAAATCAATAATGCCATTGATCAACCTTAAAAATAATTATATTACGAGTATTACACCTTTTTGTAGTTCAATTATTTTTGAAGTGAACTTCTTTAGACGCGCCTTATATGAGGAGTTATCCTATGAAACGAGCATGTGAACGAAATTCAATATATATATATATACAATTGGAAGCACTGCACATCAGGCCTATCCTCACATTCTCTTTTGTATACAATAGAACGGGCTCCCCTTCAATTCCTAATGGAATTATAATATTCTTATATATTAGTTGATAGATGACTAAAAATTAAATTTTATGACCAAAATCAAATACAAGATATGGTTCTTTATTTTACTATACTTTAATTTATCATATCTTAAATTCCACAATTTCTACATCATCGAGTTAAGTAACACACCACTTTGAATTTTAACTACTCCCGTGGGTCCTTTGACATCCAGTTTCTTTTAATAAAATTAATAATTAAAATATTTAAATAGACAGAAAAAAATTCCAAATCCTATGTATATAGATAATGATATATTATGTGACTATAAGATGAAATTAGATATAGACATATAATTTTTTTTTTTTTAAATTTAATCATCTATCTGATTTAAGTATATTATACTTACTTTATTATCCATTTATCTGATATCCTTAGTGTTATTATGGAAAACCAAATGTTTAATATTTGCAATGTTTCCCAAGGGTATGATTTAGAATTCAAAGTATGGTAGGTGTAGAATAACAAAAAAATAGTTCGTGTAATTTCGAGTACTGTATTATATACCGAGTTTACGTATATAACTGAAAATCCTATAGTTTGGTCGAACGTATTACAAAAATCTATTAAACCTGAAATCTTGCAAACTAATAAAACAGGTTTCAGAGAACTTATGAAAACTGTCGACATATTTTCTGGTATGTAATACAGAATTAGGGAGAAAAGAAAAAAAAATTGTCTGTTACAAACAAAATATTATAATATAATTGTTATACCCTTATATGGGTCAACAAGAACGCGTATTTTAATAACGTTTTGTGTAGTTATTATTTATTCAAAGGTTATTATGCCGTCAATAAAATTCATAGGTTGGTTTGTTTTCTTTAGTAATAAAATGACGGCATACGTATTTGTTTATGGTTTTTGAATTTTTTATAAACAATTTAAAAACGATTCAGTTTAGTAGCGACAACGAATAGTGATTTCCTGCACATTTATTACGTTTTAAACATTCTACGATGCCGCTGATCAGTCTATTGAATATTATAATACGTAAAACCTAAACAGTAAAGATAAAAATTTGGTACCGCGGTGTATAGTTTTAAACTCTAGGCCCAGCAAGTTATAAAATTTTCTAAACACGTCAAATTAAGGTAATTTAAAATAATCGAGTTAAACGTTCATCGATGTCTTTTTGTCAACTTTGTAGTTTAAAAGATACTTTTTTTTTTAACTTAGTTAAAAGTCAGCATTTTTTAATTGTTAACAAAAAAAAAAAAAAAAATGAGAAAACTGACGACATAACTACCTAGAAGATTAAAAACAAATTTGATTGAAGTATTATAAAATATTATTGCATTATAATAAAAGATGAAAACAAGTAATATATACAAAATCTTTCAAAAAATTATATTGTTTTTCGGGAAAATTTAACTCGATTTGGATAGTTTTGAAAAATGTAATATAAAATCAACATGTTAAAGCCTGTTTAAAAAAGTAAATTTTCAAGTTAAAAGTTAATTTTTATTTTTCACTCGTTAATCCACAGCCTCGGGTTTTATTTACAGCACCTGATCATCCATAATTCCGATATTCTCGTCGTAATTATGGCGACCCAAAATATTGTCGACGTTATCTTATAGGAGTAAAGAAGGTCTAAGGTGTAAGAAATGTTTATTAAACTGATCCATTTGGTCAGAGTGAGGACAGGGCCTTTGTTGAGAGCTGTTTTAAAAACATTCTTCATTTCCGTAAAATAAAATAATTATCTATTTATTGAGTAATACACCATAATTCAATGCTAATATTATGACAAAAAGAATGATGTTTATCTAAAATAATTACTAAAAGTAGTCAAGAATTTTGAGGGAATAAAATGAAAACGACTGACAAATACTTCACAAAATTTAAATTAAAGAAAAGATTACAAGCAGAAAATACTATACAAAAATTCAATAGCGAAAAAAATAATAATTAAAAGAAAGACTACAGTTAATAATATTAAAAGACAATAATAAAAAAACTATTTGAACTAAATAAAAACTAATGTAAAATAACATTTCAAAACTACACTTTTGTAGAAGATCCTTTTACAGATATATCGTTATATCAGCATTAATTCAAAAATTATTTAAGGCATTACATTTTCAAAATAATTATCTGCAGTGTAAAAACTATTGTTCATGAATCCCAAAATCATTGGATGGTTTTTCATCTGTATCATTGTTGAATATCCAGTAACTAGTATCACCAATATCTGCAAATATACACAAATATCGATTTGGAATTACAGATAAAGTCTAATAACAGTTTAGTATTGTAAAACTACTTTTCATTATTCATTAAACTTACTGATATAACTAGATTCAAATTGATGTTGAATAATCCATAAGCTGTGATTTCGTTTGATTCCAAAACTGATATTTGATTTATAAACATTTTTATCTAGAGCGAAAAAAGAAAACAATATAATCATTGTAATAAATATAGAACGCGTTTAAAGATATTGTTACAATATAGAATAACGCAACATACAACACTAATGCAACGAAAAATAAATATCATTTTAAATTAAATAGATATTAGAATAAAGAGAACCGATATGGTGAAGTGTCAAAAGTTTTTTGATATTTTCAATGGCTTGTACATTGTACAATCTATTATATTACAAAAGTACACGGTTTTTGATCCAATTAAATAACCAAAAAATAAAATATTCATTGTTCGTAAACTAAAATGTATGATATATTATGTTCGTGTGGTAAAAAATGACAGGCGTTGTGTATGATTTTCGTTTTACTTGTAATTTTACAACCGTTGGTAGTTTCGAAATACGACATAATCGAAAGTAGGACACCATCTTCCTTCTCTGGAAATAACAATAAAAATGTATTAATTGTATTTGAAGTTTATTGTAAACTCGCTGTACTTTACTATGTGAAGACTAAATCTGCGTTATATAATATATATTTAAAATTTTAAAATCTGATGCGATAATTCAGAGTAACAAGATTAATAATTTTCTATGTATTTTACGAGAAATAATTATAAATATTGTCTAACAAAAAAAGACAAAAAATTAAACAATGAATTATTAATGACGAATAGTAATATATGTTAAACTGAGTCTCAATTACTTTTTATTCCAACTCACAGCAAATCAAAATATACCACGTTCGTGTTCAAAAAATTATGAAGCTTTGATATTAAGGCGTATTAATGGTTTATACTCAGAAAAATAATAATGTTAATATAAGCGCCTACTTATGCCTACAAATATAAATGAATTTCGCAATAATAAAAGTTTGGATTATGATATAAAAAATTTCAAAAATGTACGGTCAAATATATCGTCTTGTAAAGTTTTTTGACGTCCCGAGATTTTACAAACGACCTCATTTATTTATATTTATTCCAACAATCAAATCATTGAGTCTATATACTTGTTACATACCTTATCGGTTATACGTGATGCGACAATGATAATGGACAACATAAAAACGATATTCTGTCCGTTTACAACGTACGCCGGAAAACTCCGCAATATGGTTTTAATATCGATTTTTGTCGGAGATTCACGACTATTAATTTTGAAAAAAAAAACGATACTTGATAACATATCGAGGATAGCAAACGGGAAGAAGATTAAAAGCAATGAACCGTATCCCAAATTGAACGTATTAACGACTTCAGACAATTGCCCGTGCAGCAATCGCACACTTTCCAGTAACATCGCCATTTCGGAATGAGTGAATTGGCTGGGTACGGCGACCAATCCGGCCGGAAGACGTTCATAGACAATGTCGTTTAGCGTATCGAATCGATACTCCAAGTTTTTGAGGAAATACCACGACGTTAATATCGTTACCGTATCTATAATGGGGGGAACGCTAAAACAATTGCATATCACTATGCTCACGTCAATGTCCTTGGGAGGATAGACGGATAAGAACAAAATCTTTACACAAGTATTGTACGCTATAATAATGACAATGATCGAATTCCAATATTTCTTACTGTGCGATCGCTGATGAACCGACACGACCGTCGAGAATACCGTGAGTTTTTGATCGAATTCGATGATGCCGTTGATCAACCTATAGGAAATTATTGTATGTGAAACGTAAACCAGAATGCGGCAATAATTTGATACCACGGCATACAATTTAATCGTTATAGTTCTACTTCGTACCTTATCATCCATAGTTCTGATATTCTTGCCATAATTATGGCCGTCCAAAATTTTATTAATTCAATGTTCTGCGAGTAATATAATTGTCGTTTATACAGCACGTATGTATACATAATCAACGCTGACATCCGCGTGAATTCGAGACACTTGTAGTAAATCGTGTTCGTGTACTGGACAAACGATCCCGTCGAATCTAAATTATAACAAATATTTATTAAACCGATACATTTGATAATGTTGAAGAAGGGCCTTAGAGTTGTTTTAAAATTCGTCATTCCTTTGAAACCGTTTGATCAGGTCTATCTATACCTTTTTTAGACAGTGAAACGAAATGTCTTTCAATGACAAATATTAATAAATTTATTATGACCATTAAACGATTTGTCATTATTATTTATTCATACTTAATTTAGAAGAAAATAATCAATTTCACCTGTATTCGTGTGCATTTGTGCTCTTTGTTTCTACTACAATATTATAAATAAGTACAAATGTTCTATTTGCTAAAACTAATAATGGGACATAGACATTTTTTCATTAATGTAGAAGTGTTACCCCTCTAAATCCAACAATAAGTAAATGATAATTTATTTTTAGTTAGGGCCCTTACAGTCATTTTAATCAATTATATATTATTAAAATATACCGAGTGTACCTATTTAATTAAATATCCTGTTGTTAGATCGAACGTGTGACAATAATTCATTAAACTTGAAGTCTTGCAAACTTATAAGATAGCTGTCGGAGCATTTATTGAAACAGTCGACATTTTTTCTGATACGTTATTCTGAACTAAAGTGAATGAAAAAAAAATATTTTTTTAATGAATAAAAATGTTATGATTACAAATCATTGATTATGCAATTGCAATATGAAATAACAGAAATATTTATTTTAAAAGTCTATTATTTATTTAATATATTTAATTATATATATTTAAACAAAAATGTCCCGTTTCGTGTTCAACAAATTATGAAACTCTGATATTAACTCTTATTAATGGTTTATACTCAGTATATTAATAAAATTAATATAAGCGCCTACTTAAACCTAAAAATATTTCGAAATCGAAACTTAAAATTTTTCATAAAAAACTACGCGATAAATGTGACCGAGATTTGAATAATGCTCGGTGGTTCACATATGCCACGCTCTATAACTGTGTGTACGTTGATATGAATGAGTTAATTATTTTCATTTAATAATTAAAATCCAGTACAACAATAAAAACGTTAACGTTTTGTTCAAAATATTTTTACTCGGAAAAGGCTGACGGACAAAAGAGAAACGTGGATATAACGAAAGTTGGTGATCATAATATAAAATACCACTGATCAACCTTAAAAATAATTACATTATTACACGTATAGGTATGTGGCATAACGTAAGTATACGTATAGTGACGATGCTTTTACCTTGTTTTTTAATTAAAGTAATTAAATACAATACTAAGTTGAAAAAAAACAAAGAAAAAATTACGATATTTGTATAAAATGTGTAAGTATCTAATTATTTAATTATTCCATTTGAATATATACTCACTTTATTTGTCAATTATCTGATATTCTTAGTGTTGCAATTGAGATCCAAATGTTCAGAAATTATAATTTTTGCCAATATAACGTTTGATTATTCCATACAATGTACGTACACGCTAATAAAAAGATGATTCTAGTCGTTTCGAGCACCTTATTATATACCGAATTTACATATTTAATTGAAAATTCTATTGATTGGTTAAACGTCTGACAAAAATCCATCAAACCTGAAATTTTTCTCACTAATAAAATAGATTTTAGAAGATTTTTAAAGACAGTCGACATTTTTCCCGGCAGGTAATACTGAACTATAGTGAAGAGAAAAAAATTGTTTGTGACGAATAAAGTATTATTACAATACATTGATTATGGATTCAAAATAAAACAACAGGAACGAGTGTTGTAAAAGCCTATTACATATTCATTAATTACTTAAACGTCAGTATTAGTTCAATAAACTTGGTATGCTTGTTTTTTTTTTGTTAATTTTCTTACGCCTACGTATTTGTTTATGGTTTTTGAATTATTATAAAATATTTTAACCTGATTCATTTATGTAACGACTGGCTGGACACAAGCAGTGTTTGCCGCAGCTTATACAATCACGCTGCAATTGTGGGATTTTTTTATAATGGCTTATAATACAGCGGAGAGATATAAATGTGTATAATAAAACGTGTTAAATAATTAATGTTTTACGTTTTTTAGCCCTCTAATATGCTAATATTAATATTATAATATAATATGCTATAAGAAATACTTCTTAAATCTGTCTCAAGTTATATATATATATATATATATATATATATATATATATATATATATTTGGCTTTTCTAGAACCACTATGTTATAACTTCGTATTTCTAAAATTCTCCTGCACCATTTAGTATTAATCATTATTTTCGGTTTTTTTTTAATTGTAACTTAATACATACTTCCATTTTGAGGATAGTCTTTTGTATATTACATACCTAATATAATATATGAATACATTGCATCTACAGTCGGTGTTAAATAGATTGGCATGGCAGCGGCGCGATAAAATAAAACCAGGGTTCTCCGTATTGGATATTATTATTGAATACATCGACAAATCAACAATTGCCACAAAATATTTGAAAATCGATATTAAGTTATTGATTAAAAAGCAAATATTTTTGTTAAAGACTTCTTTATAATACAACAAATAGTATAACATTTGTTATGATTATGACAAATACGGAATTATTTATATAGAAATAAATTAGTAATTTTAATTGAATACTGCAATTAAATGTATCAGTTCTTTTATTTATCGGCGAACTCTAGAAGCTCATAATTACTATTTTTTTAACGTATAACGTTTTTTTTTAACGCAATAAAGTATTATTTTCATGACAAAATATTTATATCATTGCGCGTATTTACAATAATTGTAATATGCAACTATTTCACTACATGTGACTATAATAAACTGTTTTCGGTTAATATTCGATCTGAAAATATTTGAAAAATCGCAACAGAGTTGGATGTTCTCTCATTTGTAACAACGTTGCAAATCCATAAATTAGTAATATGAGTATCTGTAAAATACAAATTTTTATCTCGAATTAGATACATCTAACAATACGTGGAAACTCTGATAATATTACAAAATGGTGAAATTGTACTATGCCGTGATTTATCTAAGATTTATGTTTAAGAGCATAACTCGATAAAATATATAAAATGAGGTATATAATTCAACGATAAATGGGTAATGGATCGACCGAACTCCACACTACCAGAAATTGGTTTTAAATTGACAATAATAAAAATCACTAATAAATAAATACACGAATTTCCGGGTTTAATATTTGTTGGTCTAAGTCGTTGTTTAATTTGTTTCATAGGATAATTTCAGGAATTAAAAAATATACGTATATTAGAAATAATTAAATAGAATAGATCCCACCGTAGAATTAACACTTTCGATTCGTAGTAATTTATATTAGAGTAGGTCAGCCCATTATATTATATTATAAATAGTACACTTACTGATATAACTAGATTTAAGTTGATGTTGAAAAATCCATAAGCAGTTATTTCACACAGTTCAAAATTCGATATATGATTCATAAACATTTTCACCTGTATAGTTTTATAAATTAGTATATAGTGAACAATGGTGGGCAAGTAAATAATTTTTTTAACTCGCGTTATAATTGAAAAGAAAAAATTCAAAAGTAATAGTAATCATATTTATTGACTCAGTGTAGTTGAAAATTGATTTATTTATTTTAATGAAATTATAGTTTTTTTTTCTCATAAAATGACTTATTGTCAAACATGATCGTACAATTATTTATATTAAAACGTGTAACGGGGATGTTTGCATACAGGTTTTTTTTTTTTTTTTTTTTTTTTTTTTTTTTTTGGGGGAAATGGGAGGAGGAAATCTTCAAAAGACACCTCTAGAGGTTGTGACACCTCGAGAGGTAGTGACGGATTCGCCGCAGGGCGCCTACCGTCTAAAACCTCCCCCCTGGGTGCAACCATAGGTTATACGCCCTGGGAAGAAGGAAATGGAAGAGGGAAGAAAACAGAGTACAGGTTATGGTGCGGCGGAGGGTCGGTGACCTCCATTGCTCCTAGAGCGGAGCAGTGGAGGCTCTCGCGTGCGTCACGAGGCTAAGGGGATCGGTGGGCCGAGGTTGATGGGGGCTATCGTGTTGGCTGATCGGGGGGATGTTCCAGAAGGGAGCAGGGACGATGTACCCAGTCGTAGGATCTGGGTGCGTAGTCTGCGGTGGCGGCGATTGTGGGGTTCGGGTGGGACTTAACCGAAGCGCGGAGTTTAGTTGCGAAAATTGGGGCAGCTTGCATGGGGGAGAGGATTGGGATATCCTTTAAGATCTGGGCGTTCCTGATGTACCACGGAATTTGGAGGACTGATCTTAGGAGTCTCATGAAACCGCCTTGGATGACTCTGCAGCGATTGTTGTTCGCCGCACCCCAGATCGGAATGGCGTAGGTGCAGATGCTTCTCACGATGGCAGTGAAGACGCGCAGTTTGGTTCTTGGGGCCACCCTTTTGTTGGTAAAAAAGGGTTGGAGTTCGAGAAAGGCTCCGAAGGCCTTGCCCCGTGTGGTTCTGATGTGTCTGCACCATGTGAGCCTCCGGTCTAGGGTGACGCCCAGGTATTTGGCGGAGTAGCTCCACGCGATGGGGTGGCCGTCGATGGTGATACAATTGTGGGGGGTGCGATTTCTTTTTGAGAAAAGATCGCGACGGTTTTCGACTTGTTAATGGACAGCCGCCACTTGTTGTACCAGTTATTAAGGTCCTCGAGGTGGTCGTTGAGCATGGTGGTGCAGCTGTCGATTTGGCGGGACGAAACGGCCACGTCGTCGGCGAAAATTGAGGTGAGAATGCCCTCCCTCTGGGGCATGTCGTAGCAGAAAATGTTGAAGAGAGAGGGGGAGAGCTTCGAACCCTGCGGGACGCCGGCCGTTATGCGACGGGGGTCTGACAGGGATTCGCCTATTTTGACCCTAATGGTCCTATTCGCGAGGAAGGATTTTACGACTCCTATCAGGTAGGGGGGGAAATGGAGTGTGGCCATCTTGTGGAGCATACCGTCGTGCCAAACCCTGTCGAACGCTTGTTGAACGTCGAGGAGAGCCATCGCCGTGTGGTGCCTCTTGTTGAGGCTGTCGGCGATGTGCTCGGAGACCCTGAGGAGTTGATGGACCGAGGAGTGTCTTGGTCGGAAGCCGTACTGAACGTCGGGGATGATATTGTTTGAGCGTAGGTGCTGGTTCACGCGGGAGAGCAGCACGCTTTCGACTACCTTGCTGATGGAAGGCAGGAGGCTGATGGGTCTATAGCTAGAAGGGGAAGTGAGCGGTTTGTTACGCTTGGGGATACATATGACTGTGGCCTCTTTCCACGCGGGGGGGAAATGTCTGAAGCGCATGACGGCGTTTGCGATGTTGCAGATAGCTACTATGTGTTTCCTAGGGAGTGTTTTTAGAATGTTGTTCTTTATGCCGTCGATGCCTGGGGCTTTATGGCCTTTAAGGGAGCGGATTACGGAAGAAATCTCTTTCGGACTTGCTGGAGAAAATTCGGTGTTGTCGAAGGGGAAGTTGAGAACCTCAAGCGCGACCTTGGCGTGGGTCTCAACCAGCTCCGCCCCGCTTGAGATAGGGGAGCACTGGGCTTGTATTGAGTCCGCGAATATCTCAGCTTTGTCCGAGTCTAGCGAGAAAGAGTTGTTGCCTACTTTGAGGGGTGGGAGTGAGGGACGCTTTTTACGGAGTTTTCTGACCACGTTCCAGACGTTGCTGGGGTGTGATTCAGCTTCGGCGATGAATTTATTGAATTGTTTGTTTCGGAATTCTGAGACGAGAAGACTGACGGCTTTTTGGAGGGCGTTGAGTTGGGTCTTTAGCTCGGGGGTTCTGCGCCGTTGCCAGAGCCGGCGTACGCGATTTTTGTTGTCTACGAGTTTTTTGATATTGTAGGGGAGTTTGAGTTTGTGACGCGGTGTGGGGGTTGTGATTGTGGCTTTTGTCGTGGCGGTGTTTATGTCTATTGTGAGCGCTTCGATCGCGGCGTCGAGGGTGAGTTGTGATTTGATGGGGCTGCATTTGAAAGGAGAGGTTTCGAGATTGTATTGGAGGAAAAGCCAGTCGATTCGTGAAGTGAAGATGGGCGTCAGGGGAGACGGTCCGGGAATTTCGAGAAAAATGGGGTTGTGGTCTGACGAGAGGCACTCTAAGGACCAGGGGGTTATCGAAATTGGGACGTCTTTTGTGATGAAGACGTCTAAGATGTCCGGGTCGTTCGTTAAACAGCCGGGGAAATGCGTCGGGGTTAGGGGAACTTCGATGGCGAGGTTGTGGCGCAAAATTGTCTTCATGAGGGATTTTCCTACTGGGTTTGTGTGTTTGCAGCCCCAAGAGGTGTGTTTGGCGTTTAGGTCTCCCGCCGCGACGGTGGGGACGTTGAAGGCGAAAAGAGATGAGATGTGAGAAAATGTCCTGTTTGGCGCAGGGGGCGAATAGATCGCGATGACGCGGAGGGGGGAAGGAGAGGTGTATACCTCGACGCCTACGACTTCGCAGCCGGTGGTGTTGTCGGTGTTTATGGCTCGGTGGCGGAGGCCCTTGCGAACAAGGACCGCCACCCCTCCGCCCTTGGAGTTTGCGCGGTCGCGTCTGTACGTGACGTAGTTGTGTAAGTATAGTTTATTGTTAGTATTAAGGTGTGTTTCGGTGATGCAAGCGATGTCGATGTTTTGGTTTTCGAGAAGGTGTTCGAGTTCGGTGAGTTTGTTCAGTACGCCGTTCGCGTTCCAATTGAGGATAAGGAGGTTTTTGGGAGGGCTATTAATCATGGACGCGATTGGAGGATAGCTGCGGTGAGAGTCTCGGCGAATGTCGAGACTAATGCAAGGATACTGGCGTGGAGAGAACTAGCTGGGGAGTTAGGAATGAGGGGAGGAGTTGTTTGCGTGGTAAAGGTTGTAAAAGTTGGGGGGGTGACGGTGACAGCGGCCGCTGGGGCGGTTGCTTGTGCGTACGAGCGGTTGGGACGAGGGACGGTGTTTTTAATCGCGGTTTGTTGGCGTGTGGGAGCGCGGGTTGTTGTCGGTTGAGCGGACGGAGTGACAGGCGTGGGTTTTTTCGTTTGTTTTTCGGGGTCTTGGCGCAGCCGCGGTAGGTCGCGCGGTGTTGGCCGTTACAGTTCGCGCATGTGGGCACGGCGTCTTTTTTATCTTTAGTGGTACAAGCGGGGTGGCGTGGTTTTTACCGCAGAAGGCGCAGACAAAGGAGCTCGACAATAGTTAGCGGTGTGGAAATATTTTAAGCAGCGGCGACATTGCGGGACCTCGTTGGTCTTGCGTTTGGCCTCGACTTTTACGTTAAGGCCGCCTAACGTGGAGACGTCGAAAATGGAGCGAGCTCCGGGAGAAGAAGCGTCGAGGTGGACGGTGATGAGGGGCCAGATCTTTCCCCCCTTGGACATGCGGTGCACGCGGCGGACAGCGGGGATCTTGGTTTGGAGTTCTTCGAGGATCTCCTGTTCGGAGCATTCCTCGTTGACTCCGCGGAAGACAACCACCAATTCGCGGTCTTGGTGCATTTGGTGGGTGGAGTATTCTAGCTTTTTGGTGTCGAGGTCTCTAGTGATCAGGCGGAAGCTGTCCACCGTCAGGGGGTAGATTCGGACGCCGCCAGAGGTGTTGACTGCGCGTCGGATGGGAACGTCGTGGGTGGCGAGGGCATTACGGATTTTGGGCCAGTTGACGTTTTACCATAGCAATATTGGAGGGGGGCATTTTTCTCTGGGGGCGGATGAAGAGGACATATCGCTGTCGCTGTCGGCTTCGGAAGACGAATCGCTGAAGATGTTGGTTTTGTTGGCGCGGGCCGGGATGGTCTGAATGGTTTGCGTGGTCGGGTTTTCGGTGTCGGAGTGGGTAGGGGGGGAACACGAGGTTTTACGCTTCTTGGTCCTACGGCGGCGAGGTTTCGGAAGTTTGTTCGAGCATGTAGAAGATGTCGGGGAAGCAGCGCGGGACGTTTCACTACGCCCTGCTTTGAGTGCAGAATTTTCGGCCTGGAGGCTGACTACAAGGGCCCATAAGGTTTCGAGTGTCATACCGGGGGGGAGAGGAGGAGTACCCTGCGCTGGGTCCATCGTCGGGTTCGGGTTAGTACCGTGGTTGGGGATTGTTGCTGGGTGGGAGAGGGAGAAATGGAGAGGCTTGGGATTGCTGTGGCAATGAGAGGGCGCGGCCCCTCGACAGCGTTGACGGATGGGAGTCCCGTCGCTTTCGCGACGGCTTACCTGGTGTTGTTGGCTGGCAGAGTCGGCTTGAATGGCGGCTGGTGCTGGACCGTGGGCTGCGACTTGCGCGTTGACTGGCGGTGACGACGGCGTGGCCGGCGTGCTGCTGTCTGCGGGGACTAGTCCTGAAAAGGACTAATTTACGTGGAGTAGTTCAGGCTGTTCGGCTGGCGTTGATCAGTGTGGCTAGACTTCTCAACTGCTGCTGGACTGGGCTGGACTGGACTCCCTCATGTTTGCATACAGGCAAACAGTTCCGTACATGACTAGGTTCGTCATAAGAACCGAACGACAATGGCCACCAGAGATTGGCCACGGCACAGAAAAACGACACAGAAAAACAACACATCTACGATACCATAACATAGCAGGAAGGTGTGGGTTTTGCACATCAAAATTAATATCACAGGGACGAATCGGAAGGCCGATATGTGACACCAGAAACACATATAAGCCGGCGACGACACGGAAAAATCATGAGGGAGTCCAGTCCAGCCCAGTCCAGCAGCAGTTGAGAAGTCTAGCCACACTGATCAACGCCAGCCGAACAGCCTGAACTACTCCACGTAAATTAGTCCTTTTCAGGACTAGTCCCCGCAGACAGCAGCACGCCGGCCACGCCGTCGTCACCGCCAGTCAACGCGCAAGTCGCAGCCCACGGTCCAGCACCAGCCGCCATTCAAGCCGACTCTGCCAGCCAACAACACCAGGTAAGCCGTCGCGAAAGCGACGGGACTCCCATCCGTCAACGCTGTCGAGGGGCCGCGCCCTCTCATTGCCACAGCAATCCCAAGCCTCTCCATTTCTCCCTCTCCCACCCAGCAACAATCCCCAACCACGGTACTAACCCGAACCCGACGATGGACCCAGCGCAGGGTACTCCTCCTCTCCCCCCCGGTATGACACTCGAAACCTTATGGGCCCTTGTAGTCAGCCTCCAGGCCGAAAATTCTGCACTCAAAGCAGGGCGTAGTGAAACGTCCCGCGCTGCTTCCCCGACATCTTCTACATGCTCGAACAAACTTCCGAAACCTCGCCGCCGTAGGACCAAGAAGCGTAAAACCTCGTGTTCCCCCCCTACCCACTCCGACACCGAAAACCCGACCACGCAAACCATTCAGACCATCCCGGCCCGCGCCAACAAAACCAACATCTTCAGCGATTCGTCCTCCGAAGCCGACAGCGACAGCGATATGTCCTCTTCATCCGCCCCCAGAGAAAAATGCCCCCCTCCAATATTGCTAGGGAAAAACGTCAACTGGCCCAAAATCCGTAATGCCCTCGCCACCCACGACGTTCCCATCCGACGCGCAGTCAACACCTCTGGCGGCGTCCGAATCTACCCCCTGACGGTGGACAGCTTCCGCCTGATCACTAGAGACCTCGACACCAAAAAGCTAGAATACTCCACCCACCAAATGCACCAAGACCGCGAATTGGTGGTTGTCTTCCGCGGAGTCAACGAGGAATGCTCCGAACAGGAGATCCTCGAAGAACTCCAAACCAAGATCCCCGCTGTCCGCCGCGTGCACCGCATGTCCAAGGGGGGAAAGATCTGGCCCCTCATCACCGTCCACCTCGACGCTTCTTCTCCCGGAGCTCGCTCCATTTTCGACGTCTCCACGTTAGGCGGCCTTAACGTAAAAGTCGAGGCCAAACGCAAGACCAACGAGGTCCCGCAATGTCGCCGCTGCTTAAAATATTTCCACACCGCTAACTATTGTCGAGCTCCCTTTGTCTGCGCCTTCTGCGGTAAAAACCACGCCACCCCCGCTTGTACCACTAAAGATAAAAAAGACGCCGTGCCCACATGCGCGAACTGTAACGGCCAACACCGCGCGACCTACCGCGGCTGCGCCAAGACCCCGAAAAAACAAACGAAAAAACCCACGCCTGTCACTCCGTCCGCTCAACCGACAACAACCCGCGCTCCCACACGCCAACAAATCGCGATTAAAAGCACCGTCCCTCGTCCCAACCGCTCGTACGCACAAGCAACCGCCCCAGCGGCCGCTGTCACCGTCACCCCCCCAACTTTTACAACCTTTACCACGCAAACAACTCCTCCCCTCATTCCTAACTCCCCAGCTAGTTCTCTCCACGCCAGTATCCTTGCATTAGTCTCGACATTCGCCGAGACTCTCACCGCAGCTATCCTCCAATCGCGTCCATGATTAATAGCCCTCCCAAAAACCTCCTTATCCTCAATTGGAACGCGAACGGCGTACTGAACAAACTCACCGAACTCGAACACCTTCTCGAAAACCAAAACATCGACATCGCTTGCATCACCGAAACACACCTTAATACTAACAATAAACTATACTTACACAACTACGTCACGTACAGACGCGACCGCGCAAACTCCAAGGGCGGAGGGGTGGCGGTCCTTGTTCGCAAGGGCCTCCGCCACCGAGCCATAAACACCGACAACACCACCGGCTGCGAAGTCGTAGGCGTCGAGGTATACACCTCTCCTTCCCCCCTCCGCGTCATCGCGATCTATTCGCCCCCTGCGCCAAACAGGACGTTTTCTCACATCTCATCTCTTTTCGCCTTCAACGTCCCCACCGTCGCGGCGGGAGACCTAAACGCCAAACACACCTCTTGGGGCTGCAAACACACAAACCCAGCAGGAAAATCCCTCATGAAGACAATTTTGCGCCACAACCTCGCCATCGAAGTTCCCCTAACCCCGACGCATTTCCCCGGCTGTTTAACGAACGACCCGGACATCTTAGACGTCTTCATCACAAAAGACGTCCCAATTTCGAAAACCCCCTGGTCCTTAGAGTGCCTCTCGTCAGACCACAACCCCGTTTTTCTCGAAATTCCCGGACCGTCTCCCCTGACGCCCATCTTCACTTCACGAATCGACTGGCTTTTCCTCCAATACAATCTCGAAACCTCTCCTTTCAAATGCAGCCCCATCAAATCACAACTCACCCTCGACGCCGCGATCGAAGCGCTCACAATAGACATAAACACCGCCACGACAAAAGCCACAATCACAACTCCCACACCGCGTCACAAACTCAAACTCCCCTACAATATCAAAAAACTCGTAGACAACAAAAATCGCGTACGCCGGCTCTGGCAACGGCGCAGAACCCCCGAGCTAAAGACCCAACTCAACGCCCTCCAAAAAGCCGTCAGTCTTCTCGTCTCAGAATTCCGAAACAAACAATTCAATAAATTCATCGCCGAAGCTGAATCACACCCCAGAAACGTCTGGAACGTGGTCAGAAAACTCCGTAAAAAGCGTCCCTCACTCCCACCCCTCAAAGTAGGCAACAACTCTTTCTCGCTAGACTCGGACAAAGCTGAGATATTCGCAGACTCAATACAAGCCCAGTGCTCCCCTATCCCAAGCGGGGCGGAGCTGGTTGAGACCCACGCCAAGGTCGCGCTTGAGGTTCTCAACTTCCCCTTCGACAACACCGAATTTTCTCCAGCAAGTCCGAAAGAGATTTCTTCCGTAATCCGCTCCCTTAAAGGCCATAAAGCCCCAGGCATCGACGGCATAAAGAACAACATTCTAAAAACACTCCCTAGGAAACACATAGTAGCTATCTGCAACATCGCAAACGCCGTCATGCGCTTCAGACATTTCCCCCCCGCGTGGAAAGAGGCCACAGTCATATGTATCCCCAAGCGTAACAAACCGCTCACTTCCCCTTCTAGCTATAGACCCATCAGCCTCCTGCCCTCCATCAGCAAGGTAGTCGAAAGCGTGCTGCTCTCCCGCGTGAACCAGCACCTACGCTCAAACAATATCATCCCCGACGTTCAGTACGGCTTCCGACCAAGACACTCCTCGGTCCATCAACTCCTCAGGGTCTCCGAGCACATCGCCGACAGCCTCAACAAGAGGCACCACACGGCGATGGCTCTCCTCGACGTTCAACAAGCGTTTGACAGGGTTTGGCACGACGGTATGCTCCACAAGATGGCCACACTCCATTTCCCCCCCTACCTGATAGGAGTCGTAAAATCCTTCCTCGCGAATAGGACCATTAGGGTCAAAATAGGCGAATCCCTGTCAGACCCCCGTCGCATAACGGCCGGCGTCCCGCAGGGTTCGAAGCTCTCCCCCTCTCTCTTCAACATTTTCTGCTACGACATGCCCCAGAGGGAGGGCATTCTCACCTCAATTTTCGCCGACGACGTGGCCGTCTCCCGCACGTCCCGCCAAATCGACAGCTGCACCACCATGCTCAACGACCACCTCGAGGACCTTAATAACTGGTACAACAAGTGGCGGCTGTCCATTAACAAGTCGAAAACCGTCGCGATCTTTTTCTCAAAAAGAAATCGCACCCCCCACAATTGTATCTCCATCGACGGCCACCCCATCGCGTGGAGCTACTCCGCCAAATACCTGGGCGTCACCCTAGACCGGAAGCTCACATGGTGCAGACACATCAGAACTACACGGGGCAAGGCCTTCGGAGCCTTTCTCGAACTCCAACCCTTTTTTACCAACAAAAGGGTGGCCCCAAGAACCAAACTGCGCGTCTTCACTGCCATCGTGAGAAGCATCTGCACCTACGCCATTCCGATCTGGGGTGCGGCGAACAACAATCGCTGCAGAGTCATCCAAGGCGGTTTCATGAGACTCCTAAGATCAGTCCTCCAAATTCCGTGGTACATCAGGAACGCCCAGATCTTAAAGGATATCCCAATCCTCTCCCCCATGCAAGCTGCCCCAATTTTCGCAACTAAACTCCGCGCTTCGGTTAAGTCCCACCCGAACCCCACAATCGCCGCCACCGCAGACTACGCACCCAGATCCTACGACTGGGTACATCGTCCCTGCTCCCTTCTGGAACATCCCCCCGATCAGCCAACACGATAGCCCCCATCAACCTCGGCCCACCGATCCCCTAAGCCTCGTGACGCACGCGAGAGCCTCCACTGCTCCGCTCTAGGAGCAATGGAGGTCACCGACCCTCCGCCGCACCATAACCTGTACTCTGTTTTCTTCCCTCTTCCATTTCCTTCTTCCCAGGGCGTATAACCTATGGTTGCACCCAGGGGGGAGGTTTTAGACGGTAGGCGCCCTGCGGCGAATCCGTCACTACCTCTAGAGGTGTCACAACCTCTAGAGGTGTCTTTTGAAGATTTCCTCCTCCCATTTCCCCCAAAAAAAAAAAAAAACGGAAAAATCATCAGTTCATCTACAATCGTCAAGATATTCACACTTCTCATCAAGGAGCACTTTGAAATCTTGAATGACGATAGAACGATCCAACGACCCTGCACGAAGCATCTGAGCGAGCGGAGAAGAATCAACGGCGTTTACCAAAACTATCGATACTGGACAGCATTGATAACCGACGGCCATCCACCCCGGCATCACCGACTACGAAGATTCAGGCGTGATAATTAACTGGCGACGAACGAATATTAAAACGGCCGTTTTCACGGCCATATTCCTGCACAACCCCACTCGTTCGCAAAACCAATTATTACCCGCCTGAAATCGCCAAACGACAGCACGGGAATTGATTGACTACGACGGCCGAGTTACGCTGATTACCGTCCGCCGCCTTTCTCAGTGAAACAGGAACTAGACCGACTCCCCGGCTGTGCAAAAGGACCGGCGATTTGATCCAGAAGATAGCGGACGAACTCAGGACCCGAAACCGAGGTGCTGGCAAGCCGCGGTGACCCAGAACGACATCATCGTCAGACGGGTTATACCGACTGTCCCATCAACGTGCCACCTATTTGGGTGTGCCTTCAAATCCCGTATAGGCCATCTAATTTGATGCGCCCTCATTCCATTCCTAAGATTCTCGCGTTAGAGATATCGTCCTAAGAACTCTCATATCAATCCAATCACCCGGGAAGATAGGCTTGGGAAACCAACGTATTTGCGTCATGGTTCGCGGGGTATCGCTAGGTGAATAACCTTTGTATCTTGACCCTGCCGGATGCTTCCTCCATCCGGACATTTGTAATTTTGTATATAATCATACGTTAACTTTGTATAATATTTTGAATCATATGTAATCTTTGTATCTCGACCCTGCCGGATGCTTCCTCCATCCGGACATTTGTAAGTTTATATATAATCATACGTTAACTTTGTATAATATTTTGAATCATATGTAATCTTTGTATCTCGACCCTGCCGGATGCTTCCTCCATCCGGACATTTGTAAGTTTATATATAATCATACGTTAACTTTGTATAATATTTTAAATCATATGTAATCGTTGTATCTTGACCCTGCCGGATGCTTCCTCCGTCCGGACATTTGTAGTTTTGTATATAATTATACGTCAACTTTGTATAATATTTTAACCAGATAATCATATGTAACCCTTAAAGAGTAATGTAAATAATTATCGATTTAGGAATAAACGACGTCGATACTCTATATTTGTTATTCATTTCAAGAAACGGCACATCTACGCATCTGCCCCGTTTCAAACGGGAATTATTATGTGGATATAACCATTTATTATTGACATTAAAAACCTGTCAAACATATTTATTATTTTTGTGTTTTTATCGTTTTCGGAGAAAATTATACACATGAAAACCAAAGACAAATACGAAATAATGTATTCATTATTATCCGCGATGAAATATTTTCTTCGAATTATATTTAAATAATTTATATTCAATTATTTGTATTTGAGAATTAAAAACGACGAGAAAAAACACTAAAACAATTTATTCATTTTATTCCCATATATTTACAATAGTGGCAATTCTAAATTAAAATTTATTATTTCAAAATTAATTGAAAAAAACTGTATGCAAAGATACTCGTTTCGTATCATGTTCACACTATTCAAAAGAAATTGGTAAAAATGTAAAAAGGTTAAAATTAACTTTAAATTATTAATCCGTTATAATGCCCAGAATTAAATTTTATATGTATTCAACACACAAGTATTAAGACACGAAGTATTTTTTTTATGAAGTAATTCAATTGAATTTTTCAATGGAAAAAGTAACGATTAGGTATAGAAGAAAATGAATAGTATATGACTTTATTACGTATCGGTGGAGTTGCTAGAATGTCGGCGTTTAATAAAAAGCGTTTAAAAGCACTAAATGAATATTTTAAATTTATAAATATGAATACAAATTATAACTATAATTATAATTATATAATAATATAATTTATAAATATATTCATAAAAATATTATACAAGAAATGTTATATAAAATTTATTTGATTCATCGAGTGTTAATTGAGAAGACAAAAACTAATACGAAATAAAATAAATCAAAGACTATATGCAGAAATTTATGAAAATAAGAATATAAAAGCACAGAGTTTAAAAAAGAATAGCAAAGAAATTGTTTACATATCGATTTAAATTCTCCTGCACCTCTATTACGACTTAAATGTGTATAAATATATTTGTGACTGAAAAAAATTGTAATAAAACGACTAAAACTAAACATACTGTAGGCTGATGCTAAATTGGAAACAAATTTGAATTTGTTATTTGCATCTATTCTATAATATTGCGAAGGAATTTTGTTTTTTATTCACTCACATCAATCTATTAACAACCACACAAGACAATTATATATGTATACAATATACATATAATATATTAATAATTTATAATAAAACTATAATTACTTGCAGTTTTATCACTACGGGCAAATTTGAAATCCGACATAGACGAAAATACGACACGACCTTCGTTTTCTGCAATAACACACAGAAAGTGGGTAATATAGTAAACAAACAAAATTACACGGCATTATACTCTGTCGTACAATAATAATAATAATAATAATAATAATAATAATAATAATAATAATAATAATATGTAATATGATCAAATATGCCCACGCTATATAGAAAATATGAAAATTATCGAGTCTATGTGATTTATAAAAAAACGCATATCTCTTCATAAGTATTTCTCAAACTATTCTAAATCACTGCATTCAAAACTTACTATAAACTAAATTGTGTTAAAATGACATAAATATTGGACGTACGAAAGCAATACCGGCAAGCAACGCATATTAGATAATCTAAACACTAAAATAGGATATCAGTTATAAATATCGAATATCTTACCTCGTCTTTTATTCGCGAGGCGGCGACAATCACTGACATCATACATATCACATGCTGTGACTTAATGATGTACAGTGATATATTTTTCAGGACATTTATCGTATCATTCACTGCAGCCGGCAACGAGTTGATATTAAAAAAGAACAAAAATAGAAGATCGATGCAACTGAACACGAAGAAACCCAAAAGTAACAGGCCGAAACCAGAATTGAACGTGTCTAAAAGTTCCGACAATTTCACGTGCAATAAACGCAAGTTTTCTAACGTAACGGCTATCTCGGAATGCGTCCATTTACCGCCGGGCACGGCGATCAACCCGGCGGGAAAATCTTTCCATAATATATCGTTCAGCGTTCGGAATCGACATTTTAAATTTTCCATGAAAAACCACGTGATGAGCATGACCGTAATTTGAATGACGAACGGCGGATCGAACAAACAACGGTCGATAAATATGTTGATGTTGCTGGGCGTCAATATGTATGATTGAAATATTTTCATTAAAACCCAGTACAGCGTAAGAAATGTAAACGTTTTATTCAGATGGTTTTTGCTCAATGAAGACTGCGGAACTATAGAGAATCGTGGATATAACGCGAGTTGCTGATCGAAATCAATAATGCCATTGATCAACCTTAAAAATAATTATATTACGAGTATTACACCTTTTTGTAGTTCAATTATTTTTGAAGTGAACTTCTTTAGACGCGCCTTATATGAGGAGTTATCCTATGAAACGAGCAAGTGAACGAAATTCAATATATATATATATATATACAATTGGAAGCACTGCACATCAGGCCTATCCTCACATTCTCTTTTGTATACAATAGAACGGGCTCCCCTTCAATTCCTAATGGAATTATAATATTCTTATATATTAGTTGATAGATGACTAAAAATTAAATTTTATGACCAAAATCAAATACAAGATATGGTTCTTTATTTTACTATACTTTAATTTATCATATCTTAAATTCCACAATTTCTACATCATCGAGTTAAGTAACACACCACTTTGAATTTTAACTACTCCCGTGGGTCCTTTGACATCCAGTTTCTTTTAATAAAATTAATAATTAAAATATTTAAATAGACAGAAAAAAATTCCAAATCCTATGTATATAGATAATGATATATTATGTGACTATAAGATGAAATTAGATATAGACATATAATTTTTTTTTTTTTAAATTTAATCATCTATCTGATTTAAGTATATTATACTTACTTTATTATCCATTTATCTGATATCCTTAGTGTTATTATGGAAAACCAAATGTTTAATATTTGCAATGTTTCCCAAGGGTATGATTTAGAATTCAAAGTATGGTAGGTGTAGAATAACAAAAAAATAGTTCGTGTAATTTCGAGTACTGTATTATATACCGAGTTTACGTATATAACTGAAAATCCTATAGTTTGGTCGAACGTATTACAAAAATCTATTAAACCTGAAATCTTGCAAACTAATAAAACAGGTTTCAGAGAACTTATGAAAACTGTCGACATATTTTCTGGTATGTAATACAGAATTAGGGAGAAAAGAAAAAAAAATTGTCTGTTACAAACAAAATATTATAATATAATTGTTATACCCTTATATGGGTCAACAAGAACGCGTATTTTAATAACGTTTTGTGTAGTTATTATTTATTCAAAGGTTATTATGCCGTCAATAAAATTCATAGGTTGGTTTGTTTTCTTTAGTAATAAAATGACGGCATACGTATTTGTTTATGGTTTTTGAATTTTTTATAAACAATTTAAAAACGATTCAGTTTAGTAGCGACAACGAATAGTGATTTCCTGCACATTTATTACGTTTTAAACATTCTACGATGCCGCTGATCAGTCTATTGAATATTATAATACGTAAAACCTAAACAGTAAAGATAAAAATTTGGTACCGCGGTGTATAGTTTTAAACTCTAGGCCCAGCAAGTTATAAAATTTTCTAAACACGTCAAATTAAGGTAATTTAAAATAATCGAGTTAAACGTTCATCGATGTCTTTTTGTCAACTTTGTAGTTTAAAAGATACTTTTTTTTTTAACTTAGTTAAAAGTCAGCATTTTTTAATTGTTAACAAAAAAAAAAAAAAAAATGAGAAAACTGACGACATAACTACCTAGAAGATTAAAAACAAATTTGATTGAAGTATTATAAAATATTATTGCATTATAATAAAAGATGAAAACAAGTAATATATACAAAATCTTTCAAAAAATTATATTGTTTTTCGGGAAAATTTAACTCGATTTGGATAGTTTTGAAAAATGTAATATAAAATCAACATGTTAAAGCCTGTTTAAAAAAGTAAATTTTCAAGTTAAAAGTTAATTTTTATTTTTCACTCGTTAATCCACAGCCTCGGGTTTTATTTACAGCACCTGATCATCCATAATTCCGATATTCTCGTCGTAATTATGGCGACCCAAAATATTGTCGACGTTATCTTATAGGAGTAAAGAAGGTCTAAGGTGTAAGAAATGTTTATTAAACTGATCCATTTGGTCAGAGTGAGGACAGGGCCTTTGTTGAGAGCTGTTTTAAAAACATTCTTCATTTCCGTAAAATAAAATAATTATCTATTTATTGAGTAATACACCATAATTCAATGCTAATATTATGACAAAAAGAATGATGTTTATCTAAAATAATTACTAAAAGTAGTCAAGAATTTGGAGGGAATAAACTGAAAACGACTGACAAATACTTCATAAAATTTAAACTAAAGAAAAGATTACAAGCAGAAAATACTATACAAAAGTCCAATAGCGAAATAAAATAATAATTAAAAGATAGACTACAGTTAATAATATTAAAAGACAATAATAAAAAAACTATTTGAACTAAATAAAAACTAATGTAAAATAACATTTCAAAACTACACTTTTGTAGAAGATCCTTTTACAGATATATCGTTATATCAGCATTAATTCAAAAATTATTTAAGGCATTACATTTTCAAAATAATTATCTGCAGTGTAAAAACTATTGTTCATGAATCCCAAAATCATTGGATGGTTTTTCATCTGTATCATTGTTGAATATCCAGTAACTAGTATCACCAATATCTGCAAATATACACAAATATCGATTTGGAATTACAGATAAAGTCTAATAACAGTTTAGTATTGTAAAACTACTTTTCATTATTCATTAAACTTACTGATATAACTAGATTCAAATTGATGTTGAATAATCCATAAGCTGTGATTTCGTTTGATTCCAAAACTGATATTTGATTTATAAACATTTTTATCTAGAGCGAAAAAAGAAAACAATATAATCATTGTAATAAATATAGAACGCGTTTAAAGATGTTGTTACAATAAGAATAACGCAACATACAACACTAATGCAACGAAAAATAAATATCATTTTAAATTAAATAGATATTAGAATTAAGAGAACCGATATGGTGAAGTGTCACAAGTCTTTTGATTTTTTCAATGGCTTGTACATTGTACAATCTATTATATTACAAAAGTACACGGTTTTTGATCCAATTAAATAACCAAAAAATAAAATATTCATTGTTCGTAAACTAAAATGTATGATATATTATGTTCGTGTGGTAAAAAATGACAGGCGTTGTGTATGATTTTCGTTTTACTTGTAATTTTACAACCGCTGGTAGTTTCGAAATACGACATAATCGAAAATAGGACACCATCTTCCTTCTCTGGAAATAACAATAAAAATGTATTAATTGTATTTGAAGTTTATTGTAAACTCGCTGTACGTTACTATGTAAAGACTAAAACTGCGTTATATAATATATATTTAAAATTTTAAAATCTGATGCGATAATTCAGAGTAACAAGATTAATAATTTTCTATGTATTTTACGAGAAATAATTATAAATATTGTCTAACAAAAAAAGACAAAAAATTAAACAATGAATTAATAATGACGAATTGTAATATATGTTAAACTGAGGCTCAATTACTTTTTATTCCAACTCACAGCAAATCAAAATATACCCCGTTCGTGTTCAAAAAATTATGAAGCTTTGATATTAAGGCGTATTAATGGTTTATACTCAGAAAAATAATAATGTTTAGTATAAGCGCCTACTTATGCCTACAAATATAAATGAATTTCGCAATAATAAAAGTTTGGATTATGATATACAAAATTTCAAAAATGTACGGTCAAATATATCGTCTTGTAAAGTTTTATGACGTCCCGAGATTTAACAAACGACCTCATTTATTTATATTTATTCCAACAATCAAATTATTGAGTCTATATACTTGTTACATACCTTATCGGTTATACGTGATGCGACAATAATAATGGACAACATAAAAACGATATTCTGTCCGTTTATAACGTACGCCGGAAAACTCCGCAATATGGTTTTAATATCGATTTTTGTCGGAGATTCGGGAGTAATTATTTTGAAAGATAAAATGAATGTTGATAACATATCGAGGATAGCGAACGGGAAGTAGATCATAAGCAATGAACCGTATCCCAAATTGAACGTATTAACGACTTCAGACAATTGCCCGTGCAGCAATCGCACACTTTCCAGTAGCATCGCCATTTCGGAATGAGTAAATTGTCTGGGTACGGCGACCAATCCGGCCGGAAGACGTTCATAGACAATGTCGTTTAGCGTATCGAATCGACTCTCCAAGTTTTTGAGGAAATACCACGACGTTAATATCGTTACCGTATCTATAATGAAGGGAAAGCTAAAACAATAGCCCATCACTATGCTCACGTCAATGTCCTTGGGAGGATAGATGGAGAAGTCCAAAATCTTTACACAAGTAGTGTACGCTATAATAATGACAATGATCGAGTTCCAATATTTCTTACTGTGCGATCGCTGATGAACCGACACGACCGTCGAGAATACCGTGAGTTTTTGATCGAATTCGATGATGCCGTTGATCAACCTATAGGGAATTATTATATGTGAAACGTAAACCAGAATGCGGCAATAATTTGATACCGCGGCATACAATTTAATCGTTATAGTTCTACTTCGTACCTTATCATCCATAGTTCTGATATTCTTGCCATAATTATGGCCGTCCAAAATTTTATTAATTCAATGTTCTGCGAGTAATATAATTGTCGTTTATACAGCACGTATGTACACAAAATCAACGCTGACATCCGCGTGAATTCGAGACACTTGTAGTAAATCGTGTTCGTGTACTGGACAAACGATCCCGTCGAATCTAAATTATAACAAATATTTATTAAACCGATACATTTGATAATGTTGAAGAAGGGCCTTAGAGTTGTTTTAAAATTCGTCATTTCTTTGAAACCGTTTGATCAGGTCTATCTATACCTTTATAGACAGTGAAACGAAATGTCTTTCAATGACAAATATTAATACATTTATTATGACCATTAAACGATTTGTCATTATTATTTATTCAAACGTAATTTAGTAGAAATTAATCGATTTCAACATGAGTAGTACGTCATTGTACTTTGTTTTTTTTTTAGAACTATTTTATAAACACATTTGTATATTCCGTTTAGTGAAATTTGAAATGTGTTACCGACATTTTTTAAAACAGGAAAAATAGTGTGAAAGATATGGTATGCATATTAATATCTCTGTTTTTTTTTATTTTGAATCTTTGTTAAAACAATTAGTTACGACACTTAAACATAAATACATATTATTGTGAAAAAAATACCATTTAATTTTTTACAGATAGGTACTTAATGTCTATTTAATTATAAAGCCAGACTGATTAAAAAAATACATGTTGGAAAGAATTATGGGTGGTAGATGTGAGGAAAGGATGGATTGAGAATTAAATGGGACATTATATTGTTTGAGTACCGTGGACTGGTTTTAGCTTTGAGCCTCAGTTAAAGACATTGGAATAAATTATGGAATGTGACACAAATCGATTTAGAGGAATAGAGACATTAAGAGGATGTTTAAAGGAATAGGAAAGAAGTAGTGCATGACCCAATCTGAACCGAGAGAAGAACAAATTAATTTTCTGCTGAGATTGAGATTATGAAATCACGGTTGTGACGGAATGGGGGGGGGGGCAAGATGTTTTTATACTAAGTGGAATAATTTGGACGTAGATTTGTCCATTTTCTTAACCACATTTGGACAATGTGGGTTCTCAGCATTAAACAAAAATCGGTCCGCGGAATTAGAGGATATGAATGACTGTGTGAGAAGAAAGTAGCCTTAGCCAGAGAATCCGTAACTTTATTACTTGCGATGCGAATGTCACTAAGTACCCATAAAAACTGAAACACATACCCGAAGCTGTGGAGTTTGTAGAAGAGTTTCCCTAATGTTAATGGAAATAGAAGAGGGAAGGGATTTAAAAAAATTTTATGAGTGACTTTAAAAACTTGATAAAGTGTCGGAAACTTTAAGATAATTATTGGGGGTTAGGGTTGAAATGAGTTAGAGAACTTCTAATAAGGCAAAACTTTCGGCGGTGTATAGAGTGGCAGTGAGGGGGAGATTACTGGACATGGAGATGTGTAGGTCTGGAATAAAAAAGCATAACCAGCAGAAAGGGGAGAAATTTGCCAGTTAGCCATCTGCATCTAATGTTAAGAAGAAGACAAACAGTCTCTATATGAATAGTCGGATTGGGAGTAGACTTTAGAGCACCAATAATTGATTGGAGGCAGGAAGATTGCAGATTATTTAATTTTTTCCAGTGAGTATGCGAGGCAGAATCTGATAATAGACAACCATAGTCGAATTTGGCACGGACAACTAATTTATTAATAATTGATAGTGTAGATGGGTGAGACCTTCACTACGTATTAGCAATAGATCTGAGAATGTTAGACCATCGAGATGCAAGTTTAGCGAAATTGTGAAAGTGGGAAGCCCAGCTAAGTTTGGAATCTAGGTTTAAACTTAAATACAGTGTGTTAGATACCAATGGTATTGTGTTGCCATTAATTGTGATTTCAGGACAATAATGATAAAGTCTTCTGGTAAATATTAAGACTTTACATTTTTTAGAGGAGATGGAGAAAAAGAGCCTATGGCTTTAGGTTTAGCTTCTAGTTGTTAAATAATGAAATTCACATATATATATATATATATATATATATATATATATATATATATATATGTTAAATAAAATAGGGCTTAAGCAACTGCCCTGTGGCAGACCAGTGTAAGTAGAGCAATGTGTCTGTTAATAAGAATTTATCCATTATATCCTTTTGACTTGTTGTGCTCTGGACTAAATTCACGTCTCGGTGTGTACCTACTCGTTAACTTTTTTACTGAAATGGTAATAATATAAAATAGATTTCTATAATATTATTGTATTATTATTGATAGGATTAGAGTAAATTTAATTTAAAATAATTACCGAAATTTATTATTCTGCTTAATTCAAATTACAAATGATTCAAACAAAGTCACTATACCGGAACTACACACAGACGTAATGAATAATTTATTTATTTGATACATTAGTTTCTATGTTATTACGGTTATAACAAATAAAGAAACAGTCATATACAAGTAAATTAATAAGTTTTATTAAATATTTCATAATAATTCACTTGCACGCTTCGATTTTTTTTATGAATTGTTTAAATGAACAAGCTCGTAATAACTACATATTTTAACGTGTCTCTTTTTATCGTTGTGTAGTACCATTTCTTCGATAATGTTTCATAATGTTATTGTCCGTTATAATCTGAATCCATTCCTTTGTATGTAACTCTATGAGTCAGAGGCAGGACGGGACTTTGTTGAGAGCTATTTTAAAAACATCCGTCATTTCCATAAAATGGTTTCGAACAAGACTATACATAAATACGCGTTGAAACGTAATTATAATATCTTTAATTGAGAAATATTAAAATACATTCGCCACGACTGGAACGTTCGAACTGCGACTATTATTAATTATTCAAACGTAATTTAACAAAACTTATCGACTTATAACATGGCGTATAATAATAATTGGACCAAACCATATTATTTGTTCATAAATTATTTTAGTTTTTCTATTCATTTCTTTTATTGCTGATAACATAATTATATAATTATAATATGTACGTTTTTTTTTTTAATTCCTGAAATATACGAAATAAAGTATTGAAGTCTTAATGAAAACTTTTACACGTTTTTTATTAAAAAGTTGTTTAAAATTCCGCAGTAAAATTCGAAAATTATTATAAAAGTTATATTCTATTTACTTATGGTACGCCTGTAATACAATAGACGTGAAATTATTGATATTTAAACACAAATAATTATAATTGAAATAATAACGACTTTACAGTTTCATAAATATTTATTCAAACGTGTTCTGTGTAGTTTGTTGGAGATTTAAGTGGATTTCAAAGTGCAATATTTTTATTGGGATCGGAACAAAAGTCAGTATTTAAGTTATATAAAAATATTAAATGACTAAACGTATACTTTAAATAGGATACAAAATATAAAATTGATTATTTTAAAAGTAAAGCACCTGTTGATGTTCTTGGGGGAAAAACAGAAACTATTGCGAAAGATTTCAAAAACATTCCCAAATTCGCAACACGTCGATAATTCAAATCTAAAAAAATATATTTATAATAAACAAACTAAAATAGATGTTTTACACATTTTTTACTAAGTTCAACATCATTGATCAAAATATAAATTTATATATATAGTCATCTATGTAACTTTTATGTTATGGAAAGAACTCTCTGCGGTAGACGTAGAATTGTTGACTAATCGTAAGACAATCTGGTGATCTCTCATCTGCAGCAATGTAGCGAATCCAGTGATTAGTAATACAATCAGCTGTAAACGTAAACGGAGATTTCGAATTGTGCGCAAAATCTATAATATCCTACCACTCACCGATATAAGTAGATTCGAATTGATGTTAAAAAATCCATAAGCAGTGATTTCATTGGTTTCGAAAAACGATATTTGGCTCATAAAAATGTTCACCTATAACAGACGAACATATCAACATATTTCAGTTATACAATACGTAGACGCTTCAATGCTTCTAAATGTTACTAAATAGCGATTATTTTTATAATAATAGTGCGAGATAATTATTTTTAAATGAGTTTAGAATCGTAATGATGACGTATTAAGTTGGTTATTTTAGGCATAAATCAATAGATAAACAGAACTGGTAAATAAATAAATATATGTGTGTGTGTAGGAAATAATTATTTCCATTTTTTTTTCTTCTTAATATTCAAATCACACGCGAACGATGTTGAATTGAAATATTTATTAGCCCGACCGAAAATTGTTACTTACAAATAATTTTAAAATTAAAATTTCAAAACGTTCGTGTCCAGCCCTGTTTATCTCGTCACCATCAAAGAGCTCGACATTTCCGCCGATCGTCTACAGCGATATTATATAATGATATACAATCGGTACAATAATGGTTAATTTTTTTTATACGAATATGTATTGCGATTTTTACTTGCGATTTTATTATGTTCGGTAAAATCGAAATACGGCATAATCGGAAATACGACACGATCTTCTTTTTCTGGAAAACAAAAAAAAAAATGAAAAAAATGAAAAAGGAGAAAAAAACGTTTATCTGCGGACTGACGCGCGGCGGTACACAACTTTATTATTTTATTTATCGTCGCGAAAACAGGGGCGTATTTACTTCATCCCTTAGGGAGGGGGGGGCGAATAGAGAAAAGGGCCCGTCGAATCTGTTGCCAACTTAGAATTATCGAAAAATTATATAAAAATAATAAGTTTTAAATAAAAAAAATGTTTTATGACATTTTAGTTCGATTAATTTTAGTTGTCAGTAGATACAGGTACATACACAAGTATCTAGGGGGGGGGCGATCGCCTCATCGCCCCCCCCCCCTTGTATACGCCCCTGTGCGAAAATGTATTGGCGCGCGGTAACGTTAAAACGTGGTTCGTGTCGTCGTATACCTTGTCCGTTATGCGGGACGACAGGACGATAATGAACGTCATGGAAACCGTGTTTTGAACGTTTACAACGTACAGCGGTAGATTCCGTAGGAAGTTCCCCGTGTGACTCAGTCCGGGCAATGAAAACGCTATTTTTATACTGAACAGGCAATAGTAGAGGACGCGGACGAAGCTGAACACGAAGAAGCCCAACAGCAACGGGCCGCAGCACAGGCCGAACGTTGTCAACAGTTCCGACAGTTCGGCGTGCAACAATCGCACCCGTTCCAGCGCCTCGGCTATTCTCGTGTGCGTCCATCGGCCGGGCACGGCGACCAGTCCGGCCGGCAGACCGGTGCACACGATGTCGTTCAACAGTTGGTAACGGCGGTCCAGTGCGAATAGGAAAAAGCACGCGGTGATCGCTACGGTCATTTCCATTATTGACGGCCCCATGAACAAATAGCACACGGCCACGGTGACGTCCGTCCGCTTGGGCGGCCACAGAAACAAACAGTAGACCTTCAGGCCGGTCCAGTAGGCGAACACAACGAGAATCGTCGCGTTCCAACGGCGCTCTTCGCGCGGCAGCTGTTGCGGCGACCCGGCGTCCAGACGCACCGACGCGGATTTCCGGTCGAATTCAACGATGCCGTTGACGAGCCTGTCCGCGGAAGAACGTACGCGATTAATTTTAGAATTATTTTTGTTTCGCGGTTTTTCGTATTTTTTTTTTTTTTAAATACGCGTATTGCATTGTATGTGTGTGTGTGTGTACGTGTATGTAAAGAACCAAAAGGGACCGGATCGGAACGCTACGTGAATGCGGGACGGATTTATTTTAAAAGAATAATAATAATAATAATACGATGAGAGGTCTTGTTTTCAAGTTACTGTTTGTCCCCCGCGCCTAGAATCGTGGCGATAAAATAGACACTGCGTATCAAAAGTGCGTACGTGGAAAATTGTCATTTTCGTACGGGGACGGGGGATTGGACGTGATTTTAAACGCGCGAGCGTTTAATTAGTGAAGTCCAGAATTTCCGTCCAGTCGTCAAGAGAAGATTTCGTCGACGACGTCACAAGCGTATAGGGAATATTTAAAATTATCCGTTATCACCGCCGCCGCGTACGTAATTTCCGTAGATCAATAAATACAATGAATTATTATTGCTCGGAATACTTTTATCCCGCGGAAGAACCGTTCGACTCTCACAGTATTCTTCAATATGGACCAGCCGCGCACGTTTAACACTATTATAAGAACACCCCCCCTTATTGTGTCCGTCCCTGTACGTCTATTTTATTTTCCACGCTCGCGTGTGTATTTCATTGTGTTCCGTACTTAATCATCCACACTTCCGACGCCCTCGCAACGATCACGGGCACCCAAAATTTCAGCAGGTCTAATTTTTGCGAGTAATAAAATTCGCTCTTGTACGCCGCGTACGTGCACGCCAGTAGCGCGATCGTACGCGTCAACTCGAGGGATTTCAAACACACGGAGTTCGTGTAACGGACCAACAACGGCCCGGTCGATTCGAACGCGTAACACATGTCGATTAAGCCGAAAAATTGGCACAGCACTAGGATCGGTTTCGCAGTCGTTTTGAAAACGTCGGTCATCGTCGTCGTCGTCGTCGTCGTACACCGGGCAATAACGAACCACCCCGTCTTTTCACCGCGTACGAGAAACAAAAACGATATGAATCGGCTATAACACTGTTTTATTCGTTTTTTGAGGAAAACGAGCTGCTTTTTGTCGTCAATCCGGCACGTGTGCGCGACGACCGGAACGAGGTTATTCATTATTCATCCGAAAGTCATTTTCGTTATTAATATTTGTTACACACTGTTTGCTACGTGTGTACACACACACGGAAATCGTCACGACTCGCAATCGATTTCGCAACAACCCTTTTCTCCTCTCCATTAATTACTATAAATTACAATAAGGGGTATTTCGTGATATTTTTTTATTTTTTTTTCTTAAATTATATTCGAGTAAAAGCGCAGTCGCGTACTACATTTTTTTTTTCCAATCCCCCGGGGGTTCCAACGAACTCATCATATGCCTATAAAATTAATAAATTATACGTATATAGCCGTGTATAAGAACATTTCATTGTACACGTAAAACTCCTTCCGCATTATACTCGTTGTGATGTGTGCGTTTTTTTTTTTTTTATGAAAATAAGATTTTTCAAGACGCGACAGACGTAATTGTACGACTGAGTTTGAAAGGAATACTATATCGGATTTACGAAGTTCCCATTTTGAAATTTCACCGAGCCGTATAAAAATAGATATCAATACTCGTATACTTTGTTTTGCTTTGAATTTTTTCCGTAGACCACGAACAGACAAGCCACACGAACAGCGATAATTGCTGCATTTTAAAAATTAAAAGATAATAAATCAATTGATTGCCTGCGAAAACCAATAAGTAATGTTTATACAAAACGAACCCCGTTCTTACACCGTGACGCAGGATTTTTTTTTTTTTTAAATATTTATCCAAGACCATAAGCAGGTTTTTGCGGAGGTATCAAGAGCAGTTCACTATAGATCTGTATTAATTCTTACATAATTGACCACAGAAAACGTATAAAATGTGTTTATTTGTATTAAAATGCAAGTCGAAAATTAATAAGTAATAATTGTTTTACAAAAAACACCATTGCTTACTAAACTACTTGTTTATATATATATGTATACATACAGTGATAAATAATAATACAGACATGTACACTGTGTTTTATGCACTGAATAAAAAGAAAATTGTACTCATATGATTAAATATTATTATTATTACCATCTGGGATTACTATTAAATAAACCCAAAACCGTATTCGAATAATATTTTTATACTCGTGTACTTAAATATTTTATATATTTACGTATGTTGCGTATTATATTTTATTATATTATTTCGTTAGAAATCTAAACACCACATCAAATATAAATATAAGGTATATAATATATTACAAAATGATACGAACTATATTACGATATTTATTGCATATTACATGAAAGTTTAAAATTATAATATTATTATTGCATGTTTATCGTATACATTGTCGGTATACGCATAATGCGATTTCGATCGAATACAAATTGAAATTACAAAAAAATACTTGAGAGTCAAAAATCCTGGATACGTATTCCTATGTACACACACACAGTAAAACTTCTGTATAACGGACCCTCTATTAGACGGAATCCTCCTTATAACGGAAAATGCCAATAGTCCCCCCGGTTCAAATAATATATGAAATTGATCTCTCTAAAACGGAACATCTACAAAACGGAAACGGACCATTTTCGTGACCCAATTAGCAAAAATACTCTCTGTGTGACGGAAAATAAAGATATTATCCAATATCAAAGATTAGATATGTATTTATGTATGTGCGTATATATATATATATGAATTAAAAAAATTAATATAAATATTTTGAATTTTATACAATATAACATGGTGTTTGTACTGTGTACGAACATGGAATTGTTTAACTTCTTTCGTTTTTCAATCACTAACTTAACTCTTTTTTTATTACACGCAATTAAACGTTTTCCCATAATTTATGAAATTATTTCACCCATTACTATCAATACATTTATATAAATATTATACGAACGAAATTTAATATTTCGACGATTCGAATTTATTATTACAAGTTTTCAATCGAATTATTAAAAGTATAATAATAATTTCTCATTACTATATATTGAATTAATTCGTTTGATTCAATTCACTGCAGCCCCACATGATCATGAATTACATGAAATCATATAATATGGATTATATACTCATGTGTAGTTCAATACAATTGTTCGGATAATACCGATTTTTCGTTCGTGTTTAAATATAACGACGTAAAACGGATAATATTTGCGTATTAAATGTATCTTTTTTTTTTAGTTTTCTCCATTCGATTGAACCGTTATTTTATGATGTATTCGTCGATGAACGTTATATGAACGTCTTACCGAAAATAAAAAACTATTCTCTGCCGATATAATACTTATGATTTTTCTTCTTTTCTTCATTTTTTTTTTTTTTTTTTTTTTTTACAATATTTCGATCAAAAGAATTGTTTCCCTGATATTTTGAAAAAAAAAAGCTTTCACTCACTGTCTCTTTTGATTTTCGAACGAAGACGTAGGACTCTTATTGAAAACTGTCAACAAAAACGAATTCTACGGCGTATTGTCGGATAGACTCAGTGCAATTTACACTAAAATTCATTTGATACGGCAGCGCACACTTGTGAATTGCCGTAGATTCGCGAACGTTACAACATTATAATCATTGACGTATGTTTTATTGCGTGCGCGCTTAAGGCGCCGTGCGTAGGGACATGGCTGACACGATAATATTAACCAGTGAACACTAACTTTATTTTAAGTCCTTTACATTACTAAACCATTCATCACATCGACGAATATGGTATAAATATATATACGCATATATCAAAATCACAATAACTTTTTTCTTCTTTTCTTTATTATATTCTTTAAATGAGTTTTACATCCACATTTCATTATGATGCGATCGGAAACGTATTCGATTTTTATTTCAAAACAAACGTTTCCTTTACATTTTACAAATGAAAAAATTACGAAATATAAAATAAGATTATATTAAAAAAAAAAAAAAAAAATTATGAATTCAAGTTTAGTTCGTTTTTTAACTCTACAATTTAAAATAGGGTTTAAAGTTATAATCGGAATCAACTACTTAAATTATGTTCAATTACGTTTTCCTCAATTTCACTGTCGTCCGAATCCAAATCCTTCAAGCGTGCGCATTATTTCTTCTACACGCTATTTTTAAAACTAACAAACCCAACAATCATACGATATTAATAAAAACATATTTACTAAGTATTTTTTATTTCGCCGTTATAATTCAAACTCATCCTTTATCTATTAACTCGTACATTATATCCGACGAACCGTGAACATCGTGTGTTGACTCTACTTATTAGTCGAATATACGCAAACAATTTTACGTTTATTTTTCACTATCAGTCGATTCGACGATACATATCTTACGCCATCAAACGTTGTTTTCTAACTGATAACAACAAGTCATTGTATTTTATCATAAAACATACTCAACAGCGTATTCGAGAGGTACACGTACACGACTATAGTGTGGTGTACAATCGATAATTGAAAAATTATCTAGATAAAATTAACCGTATTCGTTGAATTGACGATTGGTTAGCGTTCTAGGATTAAATGAATTGAAAATTTCTATTCACGTTTTTCCCATATTAATTTTACTAAGGATTTCTGTTCAAAAATATATGCTTATAGAATTTTCAGCCGTTTTATTATTATTATTATTATTATTATTATTATTATTATTATTATTGAAATTAAAACGTAATATTTAAAAAAAAAATACAATTCGCATTATTATTCAATTATTTTTTTTTTTTGCTTATAAACGTTTAAAATGTTTTTTTTTTTTTAATGTACATCCAGGCCCATCACTGTATTACGCGATTCCTACCGTTTGTACATATAATTAAGGAGACAACGTTTGCCCGATTAAAATTCGTTTAAGGTCTTCTTAGAAGCCACTTTCTCCGAGCTCTTCAATACTTACGGTTTATTTTTGCTTTGGATCAACTAGATTTCCACTGGCTGGACACGGTATCTTTAATTCAGTTAGAAGAGTAATACGTTAAACTAAAAGTTAATTTTAAAAGTCAAGGAGAAAAAAGTAATTGTGTCGAATTAAAAGTCAAAAAATAAAAATTATATCATTGTCGATTAACGCGGTTACCGCATTGTATAATAACATTTCGAATTCGTTTAATAGAAACGTATTAGAAAAAGCGATGTCGACACTTATGTCACCCGCGTTCTCCAAAGTAGGTTTTTTTCCACGTGATATGTTATTTGATCGTTTAGCACTGCAAATATTGAAAACTACACGGATTTTTTAAAACTGTCCTTTTCTCCACGGTTTACGTGGTCATTCATTACTACCGAACCAGCTATTTTTTTTTCCACTTACGAGTATTACAAGTCGCATTTTCTCTACGTTCCAAACAAATTGTTCGTCTCGCTGCTATAAATAACGTTGTTTTATAACACGGTGTTATGTCGGTGGCAATCGAAAATTTCGCGATAACAATAATTGTATTGCAGTGACTTGGCGTGTGGTGCGTTGCTCAATATAATATACTTATACGCTGGCGCAACGAAAATGTGTGTTGCAAAGGCATGTCGCAACGGTATGAAAAAAAACAAAATTTGCGCGCATAATATGTATTTTGATTGTGTAAAAATGGGCGCGGTTAGGTACACCACTGCCTGTAATAAACGTTTGGAAATAATATATAATATTATCGTACTATAACGTGTTTAATCATGATTAAAATAAAGTCTTCCAGAATCGCGGTATTGGAGTACCTATGTATAATAACGTCATCACGTCGTTAACGAATTGTATTCTACCTTATTGTATAACGTGTATAGTTATGATCGAATTTTTTTCCCAAAGAATTTAAACGTGTAAAAAATACATAATATTATATTAATATTAACGAGAAAAGAAAAAAATTCGAATATTTTTCGCTAAGGTAATGTTGCTTAAAGTGTTGAAAGAGAAAAACATATGTTCCATTTACAGCGATTACAAAGAAATTCGAAATTTGACATTATACAATACTTGTTATGGCTTGTCTTCTGTGAAGTATTTTTAATGAAGAGTCAAACAGCCTTCGCTCAGGACCATAAAGTAAATTTAAAAGAGTATTGCGCGCTTTGTTCAATTAATTTATACTCACGCGTTTAACGTTACTATTGAAACTACGTAGTCGACAACAAACAACTGCAATTCCCTATTTAAATCCTCTATACTCCCAAATGATTATATAATGAAGATCTCCACGCAGGTTGTCTGCAAGAAACCGGAAAGACTTACTCGATCAATTCCCGCACATCAAATGTATAGATGATATGTATTTTCTCGCTTTTATTAAATAAAACGTTGATTCAAAATCGCTTATTATTTCGAACAGGGAAAACTTAATGGTTCACGATTAACGGAGAAAAAACCTCGAAAGAGTTATGTCACCGAATTCTCCGATAAAATATAAACGTTTGGAATTTGTTTAATATTAATTATTTGTTTTCAAAATAAATGTAAAAAATACATCCGATTAACGGAGCCCAATTTATCCGATAATTTATTTATTACTCATTTGACCTATATACACACATAGTTATTTGTTTTATTTTATTTGTTACTAAAGAATTATTTTAATCGACGCGTATTATATAAAATCGTCAAATAACGGTGACGATGAATTTTATAAATTTTATTCTAAAAACCATACCCCACATAGAGAAATTGAATGTACGCCACTGCTTTATTTTGGATGTTGTGAATATTAATAAAAAAAAAAACAAACTTTGTGAACGTTTCTTCAAATAATCTTATTAATTCGTGTTTTTATTCACCTCGACTCGAATTCGAGAACGAATACGTTTTCTTCGTTATATCAATTTTTCCATTGATTCCGTCTTACGCGATATAATTTCTAAATATATTCTAAAATCGTATACTCTCTTTTATGCGGACGTCGGTTTGTTTTCCGGGGGGATAGAGGACACTGCAACGTTGTACGCTATTGAAATGCACGTCGTGTAATAATAAAAAAAATTATTATTATTTTTTCGCTATATTGAGCGTTCGACGTGCGCGTGTCATTGGAACAAATTGAACAAAATATATGCTGGAAACGGCCGACGAGTGTTAAATATTAGGTTGCCAACGATTGCACGTTCCGTGTTAGAGAACTCCGGAAACGAAATACTACGCACAAGGTTTCGTTGATTCTTCCACACAATCATCCGAGTATAATAGAGTGTACTTCTGTTTCGTTTAACGTAACGGCCTAAGGTTGTTATACAACAATGACCGTTTACTTTCGTATCATCTCGTGCCAATTCCGTCTCGAAATTGTCACATAAGATCGCGTGCATTAACACCACGTTTACGTTGGTTTGCCGAGACGAGGTTTCATGAATTCAGTTCGTGCCAATAATTTACCCACCATCTATAACTCAAAATTTAATATACGATTTGCCTGTACAATAATATATATATATATCCCATTATATTGAAATCAATTAGATTTTCATCGTCGCGATACCTCTGGTAAAAACGTATAAAATGTTTTCGTTTACAAATATACGAATGAAATTATATAGCCACACAATACTTCCGAAAATAACGTTTTTTTTTTTCTTTTTGTCTAATCAGCTGTATGAGTACGCAATCTGCAATCTTGTACAGAAATACAGTTCCTATTACGCTCCGTCACTCTTGTTTTAGTTTCTGGGAACTATTTAGGGCTCAAATTATACAATTTACTGAACTTCGTCTTGAAAACAACATCCTTCCTGCTCGTGTATATCTTGTTTCGCTAAACAACTCTCCTATATATGTACTCTACATATTGACCCTCTCAATCGTGACCTTACTCATTTGTTGTTTTCATATTCCGCTCTAGTTATACAAAAAAAGGACTCTTGAAGAATTTCATGTTCCTGCCAATAACATTTTTAACATTTTTTGTACGCCCACTCCATTAGTTATAAAAATACTATCAAATTTTCTTATTTCCACTAGTTTTTTTGTATAGTATATGTTAAGCCGTACCTAAATATTAAGCATTATATTTTAAATTAAAACAAAAAACGAAAAGATCAAAAAACGACAATACAGAAAAATTCAGTCGATTTTATATACTATCAAAATGAAAAAAATAATACGGATTACTCGGTTCGTTTCGCGTTTAAATTGCTACTTATTATTACAGTGATCTTATCACTGCGTCTTCTCTAAAGTTGAATTTCAACGAAGATTTACATTATTTTCCATAACAATCGGTTTATCGCGTTATTCGTTTATAATATTCTAGTGTAATTTACATTTAATCACTTGTTTATTCCGAGCGGACAGGAGAAGATATGCTTATATCGTACTACTACGCGCGTAACGTATTAATTAATATTTTGATTTTTATTATTATATACGTTTGTTAAGTGTTAACACGCATTTATATTGGCCAGTCGACGTGTTTAGAATTTACAAGATATTTCGATTCGTCCATCGTTCGTCACATAGCAATAACTATTAACAACAACAATAATACTATTAATAATATCCTGTTTATTTTTTCTATTTGAGAATAAGAAAGGAAGCTTTTCTTTGAAATCGATTTTCTCTTTTTGCTCCTATTATATTCTTCAATCGAGTCGAGTGTTATTGCAATTCAAGGGTTTATTTCGATAATTTTATATTGCGTCGAGTTGTTTGTGTACGGCGAAATATGAAATTTTACTATGCACAGCGAGTTTTGACATCACACGAATTTTTCGCGCCAAGTATCTCCTATGGTCTTCCGGTTAATTTATATGGTTTTAATTTTCAGCGCGCTTACACGATTCAGATTTCGGTCATTTTCGTTCCCATCATACGAAAGTATCTAAAGGTCGTCGACGATAGAACACACGAAAATCTTCTACGTTTGTGGAATATTAAATACGGTGTTAGCGCGTAGATGCATATTATTATCGCAATAATTGTTATCGACAATCGTCGTGTTCGATCGGATTTATAGTATAATATTTATAAGCCTCGCTCTAATGATATCATATTTACAGCCGACCACGGGCATAATAATAATAATACGGACGATGACGCAAAACGACAAAATGACGAGCGATCATCACGTGGGTCGGCCGTGTATAAATGCGATGATCGATAGCGGACGATCGATCGATTGACATTGGCCGTATCCGATATATTCACGGTGTCTCGCGTGCGTAGCTGCCACTCATCGTCGTGATAAATATTATTTATGGAATATTTTCGATTTTCATTTAAAACAGTGCCGAAATTCTGATTAGGCAAGCGAGACTAACTCTAAAGGAGCCCTCAGTCGAGTAATCGTTTCCTCAAAAAAAAAAACTCGTTGTCATTCTGCACAAGTAGAATACAGTTGAGCTTGTCTTATTTCGTGTATATAGTTATTATCATGAATTATACAAGTTTTAAATGAATTATATTGAAATTATAACGTGTACAAAGTAACTACGATTAAAACGGATTCATTTAATTTATAATCTTGTTTTTTTTATATTTAGCATACATGTATATTGTATTTATATATAAATTCATTTTTTTATTTCATTTAATAAAACTAAATTATATATTAAAAAAAAAATACCTATTTATTTCTGTTGTAAAATTACCATAAAAGAAGTCCTACTTGAATGAGACTGCAATCGGGCCCTAGTTAAATCTGGTTTAAGTCTGGGCTCCGAACTAGTTTTGAAATCGATTTTAACACATCGATAATAATACGTATGTATATATAATAAATATAAATATAAATTATCCGAATCGAAATAATAATATTAATATAAACCGATTATTTGTAATCGAAACATTTGAAAACCTACAAAACTTAAAACGAAATACGAAAATACAATATAATAACATGGCTGGAATTCGATGACCACGCGTAGGAATGTGATAACATTATGCATGACGAATATTAAGTGAGCGTGTTATTATTGTTATTATGACAAATTATTATTTGATGGTATATAATAATAATAATAATGAATAATTAATCTTGTATTAAATAATAATGTGTACAAATTATATTTGTTATATGTTTTTAAATCGGTGTTTTGTTTCAACAATTAAAAAATATTATAAGTACTCGTGTATTAAAATAATTGTTATTATACGAACAAACGTGTTTTGTTGTTTTTATTTTTGAAGAACTCTCGTTACAATCATTTCGAGCTGCGGCGTCTCACCCGAAATAATTTCACACTTTCTGATTAATCGAATAATTTCTGTTTCTGCACAACATACCGTATATATATATATAATGTATACTGAAACAACAGTAAAACCATGTTACGGACTATGAACATCTTTTTTTTTGTGTATCACCATGCGAGATATTCACTAGATACTCTTACAATTACAGAAAATCGCGGGCGCGTTAATATTATATCGTACAATCGGTTTTTTACGTGTCCGCCACGCGATATAGCAGCAATCCTTGGACAACCGCCACATTCTCTTTTGGAGTGTGCTTTTACGATTACACTTACAGAAAGTCAAAAGTCCTTAGAAAACCGTTGCGCAAGTATATACTTTACGTGATAAAAAAAAATTGCTATTCACGCAAATATGCCGTGTACTGTTCTTTTTCTCGTAATCCCGTGAAGAAAATTCGTATTTTTTGTGAAAAAAAAACAGTAGTAATAATGCAATTTGGAATTATTTCATTATATTTTATATAATCAACGACTTCATCTGTGAAATTTATTATAAGTTTCGAAAAATAATAAATGCGAATAAAAATTATATAACGCGTTTTTTTCCGTTTCGAATGCGTTTGCATTGTGGTCAAACACCGTAATATTTCAATTACTCCCCCTTCCCATTTAAACTACGATTATACGTAAATAATACAGACTTTACAAACAGTAGACACGTATCGTAATACACGAAATCACTATAATAAAATTATTGTCGTCCCGTATATAAATTACAGCTTCCTGTTGTCTTTGCAATCATCACGCCACGACAACGATACAATCAATGGCTTTTGAGACGTTTTTTAAACGCCGATTGTGTGTAACCCGTAAAAATCGTCTCGTCAATTATTACCGCGGTATTGTGTAAAATCGTGAAACGCCATTTTGTTTCGTAAATGTATTGAGAAAGAGAATCTAATAAATTGTAAATTTAACGATGTGACGCGTGAGAAATCGAATAATACAATACTCAATGTCATATTATTATTATTATTATTATTTATTTATTTATTGTGTCGGTAAATTATACACGACTGACGGCAGTAGTTATTGAGTAAATATCGACTCGGGTTAGTTACTTAGATAGAGATCCTGCAGAGCGACGTGCTCGTTTTACATCGATGTGATTTTTTTTTCTCTTCCTTTTTTCATATTTTCTGCGAACACTGTGTATAAAGAAGAAACGATCGGACGTATACTTGACACGCGTAGTTATTTTACGGTAAAAGAAGATTGTCCGGTACACTTTATTCGGTTCGGTGTTTTTCGATTTTTGCTTTCTTTTTTTTTTTCAATAGCCTGACGACATATTCGATCTGGTCACGAACACGATTTTTGTATTTTTTTTTTTTTTTAATTCGTTAAAACGTTTAACACACTACAAACTTGATTATAAAAACACAACTTCTCTATCGATATTTCATATATTCGTTAATTACACAATAATAAATTTTACTAAGGACCATCCTATATAATGATCTATCATTGTTGATTATTATTGCTTTCAAAAAATTAGACCTCGCTTTATCAAATCGATATTTTTCTATAAAAAAGAAACAATAATTCAGCCCCATTGGGAAAGTCGTTTAAATTTAATAATTTCATTTTATAAGTGATTTTCGATTTTCTTTTAGTTTTTTTCGTCGAAAAGTTAAAAAATGAATCGTACATAAAATAACACTGTAAATACGCCGATATTCAGATAGTCTTTTTCTTAAAAAAAAAAAAAAAAATGTATAAAAATATATGAAAACCACGAGCGTTTTAGAACGTAAATAATCTTATTATATTTGTGTCGAGGATAATACATATTATATATATAGGAATAACGTGTTTTTTATGAAAATGTATCCATGAACTCAGTGTATAAAATAATTACGACGATAATACGATGTCTTTTGATTTTAAGATAAATAGATATATAAACTGAAATAATAATAATAATTAATGGAATAAAATTCAGAAGGACGATAAATACGAGTTTTTTGATAATTTTTTTTTAACACAATTCAATAATGAAGTAATATATAAATAACATAAAGTGTGACAAAACAAAAAATTATAATATTAAGCGAGCTACAGAATATATAATTTAAAATAAGCTCGACAAATGCTTCGCGGATTATTTGAATATTACGTGTATTCGTATATAAATAGGAAATTGTTCATTGATTTGAGAAATTATTCTTATAAATACCTCATAAAAAAAAAACAATAATCATTAATGAAATATATTACTTGTCCATAATTTCACTAAAATATCTACATTACCCAATGCATTGTTTATTATTCTTAATATGTAACCTTATAACAAAACATAAACACGATACAAAGCATATTATGGTAAAAATTGTTTCTCCTTCCTAACAAAATAAATATGAATATTATAAAAATTCATTTGTCAAATAAATATAAACTTTTTTTTCTTCAACTATTTACGAAAAAATTGTTGTGCGCAGAATCAGCTATACATTTTGATTTAACATTTAATTATCACCTTGAGTTTGAAAAAAGAGAGATTAGTCCGCAAAAAAAAAATCAGACACATCCTCAACGCTTTTGTGTTGTATTTAAGTAAATAGATGTTTTGACACGAAGAAAATTTCTCAGACACACGCGTTGACATTTAATAGATTGGACTATCTTATTTATTATATGTGTAATGTATAAGACATAATAATAATAATATACCATGCGTTTAAATTTACTAAAACAAAAATTATTTCGTACCTTTCGGCTTTTCTAAGAAATGAAATGATGTCGTGTCTCATAGCAATGTAGTAATATTAAATAAAACGAAAAAAATTCGAAATTATCTTCAGTTATCGAACGTTGTTCGGAGACTTTGATTTACGTGGTCTTATTATTATCTCGCACACTTGGACAATAACATTTTCAAATTAATCTCTAGCATTTACTGAATGCGTTCATTGACTGGATAATTTTTATTTCGATACGCTACACGTGTAACGTTCGTAGTTTTTTTTTTTTGGCCTCTACAAGGCCACAGGACCATAACTGCTCCTCTACTCCGAATGGGAACGAATATAAATAAATTAAAACAATCACGTGTTGAACATAATAACTATTTAGACGGTATATATATATATATATATATATATATGGTTTGATGTAATAATTATAAAATATTTATACGTTGTAATATTATAAATACGTAGTTGTACGTTCCTAAATAACATCTGTATTTAAGCGATTAATAAGACGTCGCAATATCATGTAATAATATCGTGATGACATAGCGTACGTATCCATCGAATTATTTAAAGAAGTGGAGTAAAAAAATAATATAACAGTACTGCACGCGTTACAAGTCGGTTATTACAATATTGTTATATGATTGTCTGATCGATGTACATTCGAACGGATTTTAGCTAACGAGTTTTACGAATCAAAATTTCGACCGTGATTATAAAATAATATTGTAACAAAATACAAAACGCGTACTTTCGGTTGTTCAGGTTCTTTTTGCAAAGCGATTTTATACATTCACGCGTCGTAATCTCGTTGAGAAAGAATTATTTTTGTGAGTTTTTATCGACCTAACCCTGTTTTGGGGTTGTGCGAGAAAGTGTTCCACTTAATAATGAAACAAGAACGAATTACAAACATTAATATATTTCGTATTTTCCGAACACGCCGCTAACGCGACCGGATTGACTGGTGTATTATTGTCGATATTATAAATTTTACGATCTAATATATAAATTGGTTATATCAAATGGAAAATTACCATTTTTATATATTTCTATTCGAAATTCGTGATACGTAAATCAATAAATGTTTTTATTAAACGTAAATACGTTATATTTAGAAACTAAATAATAAAAATGATCTTATTAAAACGGACATGAAAAGGTCTTGTAATTCTCTTCGTTTTTAATCGATACATAATTTTCGCAAATTCCCATAATAAATTTCATTAGAATTTCAAACAAATTACGTAATAGTTATTTATGTTTATTATTTATACGGTAAAACGTTTATTACATATTATACAATATGACAATAAAAAGTTCGTATATCAGTATAAATATTAAAATACATGTGTAATAAAATGAAAATAATGATAGAAATAACGTTTTTTACGTTGATGTATTTTTTAATTTTTTGATTTAACATTTTTATACGTCTCGTAATAAAGCAAAGCGTATCTAATTTAAATCAATTTCCGACGTAATATTGTGATTACAAAAATACAAATCAAATCTAATTACACGAATAATAATAATAATAATAATAATAATAATAATAATAATAATAATATTGATGATAACAAAAATATGTATATGCGTACGCGCTGACAATTTATGCAACACATTTGTTTTCGCACAATGTTTTTCAAAAATAAATTACGAAATAAGTATATATAAATTGGATTATTGGACGATGTTTAATTTTACACATAAAAATAAACAATTATATAATAGGAAAAATTAAGTTTTTTTTAAATTCAACAAAAATTATGGCTTGAAAAATCTTTGAACTTGTTTAGAACAAACAAAAATATAAAGAAAAGTAACCACTCGTACACCACGAACTTGGAACGTTTGCGTAAAATATATCTTTGAAAAATTATTTTGACTTTTTTAACATTTTTTCAACAAAAATAGAAGTATTTAAAATTTTTTTTTCTGTTTTTATTACGCTAGAACAGTAGAAGGGAACACAATCTCTACCCAATTTGATTCTGGCAAACCAACGTAGAAAAAAAAGTTAACGTTTTTATATTATTGACGATATACGCATATTTTAGAGAGAAAAAAGTGTACGACCTGTATCCGCAAACTTACTCGGTAGAATGGAAAATAAACCGCGAACAACGTTAAGAAAACCGCATTTGTTTGCAGTTAGGTTACATCAACCGGCACGACACGTTTCGCTATCGCGTGTACGGTAGACTATTAGTCAAAAACAATAAAAGATATTTTAAAGCTGAATATTTGATTAAAAACTGAAACGCAGGAAAAGAAAACCGTGTTTTTACTATGACAATTTAATAAATTTCAATATTTGTCCTGTTACGGTGCACATCCAAACTCCTTACCATGTTCTGGCCATGCTGCAGCGATCTTGAATTTTCTCCACATAAACCGCGTTCGCCGCGCGTTCCCGTAGAAAAAAGTCTATAAGTTGTCCCCGGGACTCGTAGCAATTGGCGTCCTTTTCCGCCAAATCGAATACTTCTCGTATACATTTATAAGCAAACTGAACCGGGACGAACAGTAGACGAATCCCTTGTCCTTCAGCCGATTCAGGGAAAACACTCAGTCACCATGGTAGGGACTAATAATTTCCAAACTGTGTGCCGCGAGCGTTTTCCAGGGACACCGTGGCTGATAAAAATGATTTATATTTCATTTCTGAGCACCTCGAACGACTTAAAAATTCGTTTGAGAAATATCACGCTTCAAGAGGTGTTTTGTTTGATTGAAAATTGAAAATTTAATCGACTTGACTTCAGACTCGATATTGTAATGTTCCACTAACAGAAATTCGTAGATACGTTGAATTCTGGCGCCGAGTTGAAAAGACGATATAGTTTTGAAAATACTTAAGAAGCGAAAACACTACTTTTATACCGTTTGCTAACTGACGTATGCGAGTCAGGATTATACTGCGACCTGAACTTGGAACCTGAACTCAGACTCCCTGTAGTTATCAGAAATAAAACTTAACCTTTCGAAATTTTGCCAAAAAAAAAAAGAAAAATGGGCAGCCACGTACGTCAACATTAGCTACGTTTTTCACGTTTATAATAATTTTTCACTTTTGTAATATTTTTCATTACTTATTTTTAAATATAATAATCCACTAATAATTAAGTTGGCCGTGTATCTAGATTGTATCGTTTTCAATAAACGATGTGGTAAGGGCACAAAAAAAAAAAAACAAAAACAAAAAAGTCATCTCCAGAAAAAGAGATTGAGAATCGCCAATGTAAACATCAACGCTGTTGATGAGGTTTTCGACAAAAATCGATATACGAACCAATACTGTCAATCAGTGACTGGAATACACCGAAAACCGCGGCTGTGTGAATTTTTGAAGAGCTCGTGAGTTCTTTTCGTACCCTGTATACAATTCCGTTACTTCACTACGCATGCTGTTTCTTTTTTTATTCTTTCGTGCACGCCGATCACCAATTATAGCGCACGTAATTTTGTCGTCCACAATTCCGGCAATGACAAACTCGTTTTTTTTCCCCCCGCCGAACATAATATATTATTATGGCGTTATTATTCCGTTTTATGTAACACCCGTTCGACTCCCATCGCGCGCGACGAACCGCGTGTTATTATAATAATAATTAATGTACCGTAAAAACCAACGATTACTTACTAGTGTCGTTACGTTTTCCTTTCTCAATTTTAATATATATATATATATTATATATACAATATTATATTAATATAAGATATTAAAACGATTGTTTTCGTTTCTAATATCAGTGGAACGATTCCGGGATATAATTATTATAATGCACGTGTCCGTAATATTTTTCGTGCGGATCTTGAGAAGAAGAAAAAACGTTCACGGGACAAATGAAATATTTACAGCATTAATATAGGCTGGAAAAAATAATTGGTGATTCGTTCAAAAAGTTCATTCATTTATTGAAAGTTTAGTTTCGACCGCAAATATTTAACGAATTTATTTTTTATTTTTTGGTCGTTGTACGTCCAAAAACACTTTCTGTTAAAATGCAAATAAAGCCTCTACTTATTTCCCCATTCGATTACATAGAAATATATATAATTATATCAATCTTTTTTTTTTTTGTTTTACGATAGTATTTTATGTTTCCGTATAACATAAAAATAAAAAAAAAACTGATTCAAACGGGCACCATTGAAATTTTTTCATTTTAAAAGATGAGCAGAGCTCGTGAAATGTTTGCGAACTTCTGTGCCATAGAGTATCATTAATAATGATGTATCGATTATGCGTAACGCAAACGTCGAAATCTACACCCATTATAAGATTATTATGCGTTTAATTAACTCACTCGCGCATAATAATAATAATATGACGTGTCAAAATAGTGTAACGCGTTATAATGATTTCGTAAATAAATATATACACGAACAAACAATATTTCGTACTGAATATAAATTTTACGAAATCGCCGATATATAACGAATTGTTATAATAATGTGTTTCCCCGAAAAGATGTAAATCGTTAAAATAATAATTATTGAAAACATCGTACGATTTAAAGAAGTAATAAGTATCTCGATACATTTTGATGCTATTGATATACACGAAAATCGCGTGTGTTGTGTAACGTGTACTGGGGAAGAAAAAAAAACGTATATATTCGCAACGAGATTTAATTAAGACTTATAAATTATTTTTGCCAACAGTCCTCCTAGAATTTTTTATTATTATTATTATTTTCCGATATATTTCAACGTTGTTTTGTAACGCGGAATATAGTACTTAACTTTTTTTTTTTTTTTTAAAAAACGAACAATTCGATTGACGTTTTTTTTTTAACGTTATTATAAATAAAACTAACGTTTTAATATCTAATAAAACACGCGTCCTGCCGTGTTATAAATGAAAAATGTATACGGATTGTTTTTTTTCTTCGATTATTGGTACCTCTCTTTCGCACGCGTGTAAATAATGACGAGAATAATTTAACTTCGGTGGTGACGAGTGTAATGTGTTCTCGTGTGTGTGTGTGTGTGTATATATAAGTGGAAACTTATCCTGAGCAGTACGCAATAAGCGAGCGCGCGTGGTTTGGAAGGGAATCGCACCGCACCGTCGTCGTCGTCGTTGTCGGGGGAAAGGAAGAGTATCCTTGCCCGGCCCGGCCGTTCGTTTTTTTCGAGTACATCGAATCGAGCAGCCGTCCGGTACGCAGTCGCCGTCCAAACGAGAAAAGCAGTCACTGCACGTTAAGGTAATATAATATAATTTTCGTTCGTTTTGAGTATTCATTTTATACAGATTTTTTTTTGCTCCGTTTCGTGTTTCCGAAAGTATATTTACTATCGTTGTAAACGCGTATATTTCCCGTCGACATAATTCACGCACTGCACAATAAAACCACGGCATGACAATAATAGCGGTAAAATAATATCGGGAAAGAAAATCGTCCGCACTCGCAGCTGTAGCCGTCTTTCTCTCCGTTGCCGGCCGATTTTCGAAAAATTACCCGCGTCCCGGATAATATCGTTGTCGTGTAGGTCGATCGAAATCGCGGTCTTTGCATCGCACAAATCGTGTCTCCGTTTTCGGTAAACCAGGTGGAGGCCGTCGTCTTTTTCCAACATATATGTGTGCGCGCACGAGAATAAATAATACACGGCAAATATTTAACGCGTGCGCGAGAGAATACGCGTTGTGGAGAGATGAGAAGTCAACGATGGCGCAAGGTTGTTCGGAGAACGTTTCGCCGAGTGAATTTCGCGTGCGAGAAAGAAAGAAAAAAACATTTTTTTTTTTTTTTTTTTTTTAATTTCTCCAAGGTTTTAGTTTGTAATCGTACGGGAGGATTATACAGTCGTCCCGCGCGAATCGTTTACGACGACGATTATTATTATTATTATTATTATTATTATTTTTAGCACAATTAACAGACGCGTTGCGCAATAGTCTCCATTCGTTTCTTTATAAATATGGATAGAATTATTTCGTATTGTATAACGAAAACGCGAACGACGCGTTACGGATACGTTATTACGCGGTGCATGGCGGCGGCATCGAAATACCTCATTTGAGTATACCGCGAGGATAGGGGATTAGAGAAGTCCATACGTTTTCTCGGTACGAAACGAAAACCCGTTGACGACTGTTTCGACGTGGCGCGTATTTTTGTGTTGTCGACAACAGTGCGCGGATCCCACTAGCAAACGTAGTGCGTTATATCGGCAGTGTCTTAGGAGGGAAAGTGTACGTTTCGTTCATGTATTTAGTTACGTCTCGTGTACGTTTTAATACGTAAATATATATAAATAGAACTAAAATATAATTTTCGTTAGGTTTCCACGGAATATCAACAACGGCGTTTGATTGCGGTGGTGGGTAACGTTGCGAAATAAATACAACGTATTGAAAAACACGAATATTTTGTAATTTCACGTAGTAGTAATAATAATAATAATAATAATAATAATATTTTTAATATTATATCGCTATTCCCGATTACTTTCATTGCACATAAAACAGCAGCGGACTCGTTGTGTGCGATTTCCGAATCGCATGAAAATCCGACGGGGAAAATATTGTTATTTACCGTTGCCGTTCGATTGTCCATAATACGCATGACGTATTCATCTGGAAAAAAGCCATCACTTTTTTTGTTTAAACGTGCATAAAATAGCGAACGCTTCTTTCCTTTAAAACGTCCGATTGGAATTAGCAAAGAATAAGAAATTATTGTCGAATCCCGTAATCGATTTGGGACAAAGAAAATACGACCGGTAGTGAAAAACAAATCTATTTTCAATAAACGGGACCCCGGATTCAAATGTCTTAGAAAAGAGAACGCTGGAGAAATTACTTACGGAAAAAATCCCGTTTGTCGACGAAAAGTTTTTTGTTTCTAATTTCGACCGAAATTGAACAACGTTCGACTGCAGGTGTCGAGACGTTATTTTATAATTCAATTCAAACGCGATCAAATACCACAGGGAAAATAACACGTTGTTCATTTCTTCGCCGATAAAAATACCCGCGGAATCGCGATGAAAGTCCGGACGCAACAGCCCGTCTTAACGCGTTCCGCCGATTTCACGTACAACCCGGAGATGTTACGAAAATCTCCTGTAGACGCGCGCGTCGACGGACGATCGCAAATACAATAATTATTGTAGGCGTGCGCGGGTTTTGCTCAACGGGATTTCTAAGTCTTTCACTCGCAATTTTTTTTTTTTTTTGCTTTTTCTCTTCGAAAACGGATTTTTCCTCCTCCAATCACTCGCCGCGCGTTATTCAAAGAAAAAAAGAAAAAAACGATAGCAAAGCGGTGGGAACGCGCATGATTTTATTTCACAAACACTACCTGCGCACATCATTCTCGCGCATTGTTGTTCGGGCGTAGGTTTTTTTTTTTTTTTTATTCATAACGAAAATTATTATTTAACTTTTTTACTATTCGGTCGCCAAACGTTTGTTACATCATCGGTGGCCGTGTCCGTTTTCGGTAGGTTGAGTAGCGGCGCAGCACGCCCACCCCGAACGAGAACCGGTTTACCGTTGCGCAATCTCCCGCCGCCGCCGCCACAGAGATCACCGTCGCTTTCGTTTCGGAATGAGTGTAGAGTAATTTTTTTTATACATATATATATATTTTCTTTCTTTCTTTCTTTCTTTCTTTCGTCCGATATAAGAGAACTCAAAACGCGATTAACATTTCGGTTTTTGATATATTATATTTATATCATACAAAGATCACCACTGGACCCCCGCTGAGAGCGCAAACTCGTGTGGAAGCAGCCCAACAGTTGTCTCCTATACAATAATTGCGTTTAAAATTTCGCGAGCATAGATTTACACGGAAAGGGAAAAAAACGATTTTAAAAGAGACGAAGAAAAAAAATACAATTCAGACGTATTATTCGAACACGACGCGTAGTTTTCATTTTAGTTGCTTCGTTTGTTTTTTTTTTGGAAAACGGGGGCGAATCGTTAGGCGACAGGTTGTACACTTTGACGTCCAGCCAACACCGACGTCTTACGCGGCGACCGGTTTTCTTTTTTTTCATTTTTGGTCGTTCTAAGAAGTTATTAGCCGCTCGTCCAATATTCGATTTCACGTTTTATAGGGAATAAAATAGGTTTTTTTGTTCAAATATATACGGTACTTGTTTTCAAATACAGACTATTGACATTTGACGACGTTAAAATGTTCAAATAATTTTCAACAGGATATATTTCCAATCCTATTGAAGACGGTACTTTTAAAATTACATTTTGCAGCTGTAATAGAATACTTTTCACAGGCCTCGTTTCACAATTTTCGGTAATTTTTTTTTTTTTTTTTTTTTTTTTTGTCATTCCCACACCGACTTTCCCGAATCGGACGAACTCCTGGCGAACGTCGGGAACAAAACTCATTTTCACTCTTTTTCGCCTGCTATTTTAACACCCGGTTGAATTCCCCGCGATTATTGATACGCACCAATTTTCTAGTTTTTTTTTTTTTATTCTCGAGTACTTACACGCGCAAGAGCGCGACGGCAACACTCGGAAGAACATTGACGTTACAAAACGCTATTACAAGACATAATGTACTATTATATCGTCGGACATTCCGGTGAAAGTGTGCGATCGCTGATGTAATACACAATAATAATAAATTATAATAATACAAACATAACACGCACGCAACGTTCGAGTATTGAAAAAATAATATTGTAATAAAAACACGTCCACGCGTATATGAGCGTGGATCGCAAAAATAAGCGAATGCTTTTGATTTTTCCGCAAAAAAAAAAAACAAAAAAAAAAAAATCCTAAGAAAATTCGAGATTAAACCGACCGCGTCGTGAGCGAATTAAAAATCTAAAAACATTACGGTAGCTGTACAAAGCGGATTATATGGATTATTAAAGAGCTTTATCGTTATTAATATGCAGAGCTCGAGACTTAGTTTGCGTTTGCGTATTTGTTCGGGAGATTGATAGGAGAAATCAAATCGGATACATGCACAAAGATTTCAAATTAAAAAACCTTTATTGCATATTTTATGTTTTTCTTCTTTACGTGCATATTGTAAAGATTTATTGGTTTTTATCGCGTGTTTTGTCATTTTTCTAATTAATTAACGAGAAAAATAAAATTTTCGACATTTGTAAATTCACATAGTATTTGGCGAATACTTCGAGTCATCCGTTAGTTTAGAAAAAAAAAAAAAAAAAAAACCAAGAAATCAACGATCTCGACGAAACCGCGTTTTCACGCGTAACCTTGTTCGATAGTCTTTTCCTCGCGCTTGGGAAAATCGAAAAATGACGACCGTCCAACGTAAAACGTCAATTCGCTGCCGGAAACGAACTATTATCGTGCAAAGTATACGAGCACTGTTTCTCGGTGTAATTTTCGGGTGCACCAGACATATAAAACTACATCGTTGCGAAACACTATAAAACCGATTCCTCGCTAAGCGTCCGAAACGTCCTCCAAACGAACACACGACTTTACACGCCGTTCTAATTTTAATAATTGAATTAAACCGATTTGAAGTACAAATAGACGGGACGGGCGCGGTGAAGTGCACGAATACGTCGTACGCGAGTTTTTTTTTCATTTTAACAAAAAGCGACCGTGCGGTCGTCCACTTTCGTACGTCAGCGCTTTATTCGAATGAAAAAAAAAAAAATAATAACGAAACACAACGCACGGGAAGGCGGCGAAGGCCGTCGTCAGTACTGTATTATAGTTGTTAACAGTCGTCTCGGATTCAGCGGCAAATCGCCCCGTGAATGCGAAATGCGCAAAGAAAAAAAAAAACCCCCCGGCCGCAGCAACCGCTTTTCTTCACCGCCAATTCCGCATTCGCCAACAGAACAGCCGACGAAAAATCGATTTATCGAAAATTCCGGTACACATAACGAAATATTTGGCCCGTTTTTTTTCTGTTTTTTTTTTTTTCACATTATACGCTCTGGAAGCGATTATTATTCTTTTTTTTTTTTTTCTTATTACTCCCGCGCGCTACAGCTGGCCATCATATTCGACCCGTGACTTCCAAAAGCAATTCTTCTCCGCTCGCTTTAATTGCATTTCACCATTCCCGTAACTGTTGTAGTTCTTTCCCTACCTTCGTCAAGACGCTTACTACGACTCTACCTCGCGATTCCTTCCGATCTCGCGTGCATTATACGCGCGTTTGGATGTTCTCTCCCCTCGTCCGTTCATCCGACATCATCTATAACCGTCTGTTTTTTCTCTCGAATACCTTTAACCATCTGCTTTTGATAATGTCCGTGTTTCGGTTTTCTAGCGCTGCAGCACTACGGCTCCAATAACAGTTTTGTTTATTGCTTCGTCTTAGTGGCTTTCGACAACGGTTTTGATTTGAAGCGTGTAATATTGGCAAAGAACGCACGTTTGCGCCAACCGTAATCAACCGTTGTTTCGTTCGACACGCCGTTATTGTTAAAAAAATATTACTTTATAAAAAAAAATGTACATATATATATAACTCTGACGAAATACGATTTTATTTATATCTGTTTCGCTATAATCTGTCTTTTCTTTTCTATTCGCGTCGTATAAAAATCGTAGAAGCGCGTGTAACTCTTTCGAAACTTATCGATATAACTCGCATGATAAAAATGGTAAATTTTCAATGATTTTCCAACTGCGCGCCGTCAGCCCCTGAGAAAAAAAATTATTTAACATATACGTATAAGAGAGCAAAAACAAAGAAAATCGTTGAAAATTTTATCTTTCATTGAACACACACGTACGAGTGTAAAGAGCACGGTTATGTTATTTATTTTCGTCACGGCCGACATAATACATACGAGCGTGTGTACATTATTCAAAATTAAATTACGAAATCTCTAGCGCTTGGGCAATGCGTTCGAATAGATCACACACACGAAATAACATCGGACATAATACCAAGATGGCTGGTTAGTATAACTGCTGTTGCGATAACGAGATTAATATTATTAAAAAAACAAAATATATATATATATATATATATATACGTATAATAAGTCGAGCCGAACTCGTTCGCGGTTATTACATGCTTTACCTACGTACATTCGCATAAACGCATAATAATATGTGTTTGTCGAAGGATTTCACCGTTCCATTACACTTTCTCGCGGTGTTTTTTTTTCCCCCAAAATTCTAACTGGCGTATAAAAATACGTATTACGTGAAAAAAATGGCGCGTCTATTAACGAATATTTTTGCTTATATACATATTTTAAGATCGTCGAAATAGTGGCGTTTCACAAGCGTCGGGCCAGTTTGAGTCTTACTAAAAAAATAATTCCGTATATTAAAATTCGGTTATGACACGTATCGGAATATTTTACGCGCTGAATTTTCGATTTGATTTCGGTTTATTCGTAATCGTGTTTTTTAATTTTTCGCCGTTAACGATGCCGATCGCAAAAATCATTTAAAACGATAGTTGAGACGGGTCAGAAGACCGAGGAAGACAGTACATACACGGTGTAACGTCAGATTGTACCAATGACGAAATTCCACTGATACCGGTGAAATCAATGCGTGAATCGTCGTTATATTATTATAAAAACAAAATTTCTCTTTTTTTCTTGTGCATACACATAAAACGTATAGGAAAACAGTCCTTTTTTTTTATTTCCAGCAACGAAAATACCGAACGACTTAGTGGTGCGGTGAGAAGTTTGAAAAAAATAAATAGATTCGGATTCTTCGCGAGATCTACGTGACCTAATCGACTATACTGCACTCAAATATTTTCTCACGCAAATCCCGTCAAAAATAATTGAACGAATTTAAACTATAAAAAATTTCTAACACTCGATTTTTAGTAAACATTTTTCTTTTTCTTTTTCGAAGCGAGTATATCAATCTACAATAGAATTCACGACGAATTCATATCTGTTTTCAGAATATTTTTATCCCACCGATGTCATCATTACATCGTGTGCAAGACGAAGAGAGACAATGCTCGTTTAATATATTATAATATATTAAATATCTTTTTTTTGTTCTCGAGAGAAGAAAAATGGATAAAGGGTGGCAAAACACTAGATAAATCTCTGCGAGTAAAGCTCTCTCTCTCTCTCTTTATGCGTCAATACATAATGATATAATAATATTTTACACCGCGTTTTATGAGCGATGAATATAATAGGAGAAAAAAAAAATTGTTTTTATGTATTATTTCATTCTGTTTTTTTTTATATAAATAAAATGCGATTGTACACCGGTCGTACCGAACCGGTGTGTTATGCAACGGTGGGGTAATCCTTCCGGACCAGGAAGCTTATAAACGACGGCGGTTACGCGCGTGTGCGGTGATCTCGCGCGGTAAACTCACGCGGTGGGGCAACAATAAAATACGTTCAGCGGACGACACGTCGAAGAAGTTAAATTATCGTATGAATTTCCTACTGAAATTCCACACAGCGTTTTTTTTGTATTTTTATTAAATTTTCAACCAGATAAATATTCTTTGATAATGTGTTTCAACAATATTCTGTATTTATTAACATCGATTATCGATAACGTATAACATCAGAAACAATATTGTCGTTTCGAATTGCTGATTATTTACATTTTCTCGACGGTTGGTCTATAGAGTCCCCGGATAGGTCGTTTCTATATAAAAATGCCGTAAAAATTAATGCATTTATTACCTAAAAAAGGACACGAAAAATGCCTTCAAAAACCTATAAAAATACTCTTTAGAAATTCAGTTTATAAAAAATTAACAAAATAAAAACATTTAAAATTGTATAAATTATTTATTTTTCAATTATTATTTCATCGATTACAATTAATATACTTATGTGTATTATATTATTATATACTCATATTATTTATATGACGTATTTTATATTATTTATTTGAAGCTTTTTCTTAACATTCTACGGTTATTCAAACCTCAAATTAATGTACGAATTTTAAATTACAAATAAATACTCGTATACGTATCTATTACGTGAAATATTATAAACAAATAACAGTGAACTCGTTATTATTTAATAACGTTAAAAATGTGTCCCGATTCGTGTGATTTGTACGATGTAATAATGCGAGTCATTTAGCTTCGACTCTCATGATCGGTATACGTATTTAGGTAATCTCATTTTGAATCGGTGTGAGTCACACGCTATTAGACTTGGATATCTAAACAATCGAGCGTATATTGTCTAATTTGTAGACAAATTCAATACCATCGAGAATAACAATCGCGGCCAAACCTCGAAGGCGACAACGCTACTAAGCAAATGAAAAATTTTCTAAACTAGTTTATAAATCATATTCGAAGTCATTACGAGTATCGTCGGGGTTGTTATTTTGTTTACAATTCGAATGATGAAATTCACATTGCACTCATAACATTATATTTCTAATGTTCGGATAACACGCGATTTAAATCATTGATCGGGTGTTGATTCGAAATAAGAAAACATCGAGAATTCACTGCGAATTTTCTATGATGACAATAATAGAATGACACCGCGAGCGTTGATAAACTGGTGAATCTATTTCGGTTCGTTTCGTTAGTACTACTATAATTATAATTCATTTGAAAATTAATAACGAAAAACGAATAACGTATTGTTATGCGCGTATTGTAATAACGTACATTGTGTACGATCGAATTTCGAATTCGGATGAAACGATTCCCGATTGTGTGCTAATGAAATACACTTTTTGTTTTCGTCGCTGAAGTTCGCCGCGGGCATCCCAGCACAGCATCACCCACTCGTTTCGTGGCGCAACATCATTGTCTCGTCGAATACTCGAATAGATTTCACCGAGATTTTCTAACGTAACCGATTAGATTTTTTTTTTTATCGTTAAGAGTCTCGCTAAATCGCGTACATCGCGTGTTTCCACACGATTTTCTCTGATCTCTCTAACAAGATTATTATTACTATGTACACGAATCGAAACAAAATTTCCCGCGTAATAATCGATAAATCGACGAAACTGACGCGGGGGCCTATAAAGAAAATGGAGCAATCGTCTTAGAACATAATTAAAACGAATTTCTTACAACGTAAAATGCATAATTCGTCGTATTTATAATTAAATAAATAATAATAAAACATACGTATTGTAAGTTGATATATTTGACATATTTTTCTATCGACATATCCCAACTATCCCAACGATCGTATAATACAAGTGTATTAATATATGTGTTCCATTAATATCGCGGCGAGTAAATTTTTGGAAAATAAATGAATCGAGACAAAAATGTTTTTCTAATAACCGTTAATTATAATATTGTTAGGCCATGGAATAAAATCTCGTACTATGGACTCGCAAAATAATTCTGAATACGAGGAATTCGATTTTTGACATTTTTTTTTTTTATGGCACTAGCCAATTCAAAAATGACTTCAAATCGTCACTTTTTTTTCTGTTTATCAGAACGGAGAAATATGACACTCCTCCGATTTGTCATAAATCACTAAAGCCAATACTAATGACCTTGTTTGCCATTACTAAACATTAATAATATTGCGTAAACTCGTATTGAAATAACAATATTGCAATAATGTGTAAATAACGTAATAAGAACCGCGCGAACAATTCATTAGTTACGAGTGTTAATTAAATTGAAATACGAATTACCGCAGAGTCGTTCGCGAGACATCCACGCGTTAAATAATTCGTTATGTGTTTTTTCTGTGTGCAGAACACGAGCGGACCAGCTTATTTCAGAAGATCCATCATCGGACGGATCTTCTCGATTCACCTAATACACTCGATTATTACGAGCCGACCCGGCGCCCGGTAAAGGATACGACATTATCCCGTTCAGTCTCGTCGGGTCCCGAACGGTCACCGTCCAAAAGCGAACACTACACCATACGCGATGGGCGTGGGCTACGACAGTGATCAGGACGCGGTGGAAGAGTGTCCGCTGGCCGACGACTTGAAACTGGTGGCCAAACAGGAGCTGCGCGAGGACGACATGATCAGGACGCACTCGTTGCGCGCCATGAGAAACTGGATCAGGAAACACCCGGACATCGTGAACTGCCGCACGGGTATGCACATTATTTCACTAGTACTTGAACTGGCGCACGACCATCGTCCTGCTGCTAATCCTTTCTAATCAGAACCGTTGAAATCCAGCTCGCGTTTACGAGCATTTAACGCAAACGTGTTGTTGATTTTTCACATTAATTCGTCGAGAAAAATTCGACGTAATATCGAAGTAAATTAAATAGTCAGAGAAGACAAATTATATGACATTGCCCCGTATTTGGAGGCAAAAAAAGATTATAGATCATATATAATTCTACAGGAATAATATCGATATATTCGCTTTCGTATGACAAAACGTGCAGAACTAATTATGTATATATAATATGATGGAAAAAAAAATATAATATCGAATCCGGTTGTATTCATTCGATTTTGATTTTTTTTTCCTAGACGCCCCGTTTCTCTTGCGATTTTTGAGGACGAAAAAATTCAGCGTCCCCATGGCGCAAGACATGCTGGAACGGTATTTGGTCATCAGGCAGTTGTACCCGCAATGGTTCTCAAAACTGGACGTCGACGATCCAGTCATATCCGACATACTGGACAGCGGGTGAGTATATGCTTACACGTTACCGACCACACTGAATTGCAGTGTATTTACGACTAATTCCAAACGGCATAATAAACGACACGCTATAGGAATTTTATCATTTACTAATAAGCGGCTATAGATGGATTGCGTCCCAAATATTTTTACGAAAAAAAATTCTTTAATTACACCAATAAAACATTCTTACGATTCGTGCATGATCGCGTGCAAAAGCTCGTGCGTTGTTTTTCTATCGGCGGATCATAAAGGGCACGAAATTATCCAAATCCAATTGAATACTCCCACTTTTGTCGGGTCCCAATAATTGCTATTTTCGACACATTCAAAATCGTCCGCGTTTACAGATACCTGGTACCGTTGCCCGGCCGAGACGAATTCGGCAGGTGTGTGATGTTTTCGTGTGCCGGCCGATTCGACCCGTACAAACACACGTCGGCGGACATGGCTCGCGTGCACGCTCTGATCGGAGAGAGCCTGATGGACGATCCCGAAAACCAGATCAAAGGTTTGTGTCACACACGTACAACGAAAATTCTGCCCGGACGATTTCCGATACCTAATCTAACCTAACGCTCCAATGGTGTATTTAGGCTAAGCAGGCTGGGTAGGACAATTAAAAAAAAAAAAATTCTAATAATTTATAAGATGGTATAAAAGTAATATTGAACTAAAAAAAAATTCATTTATTATAAAATTTTATTGTTTGTCACCTATATTATAAATAACGATTTTTTAGTGTCTATGTATATTATTTAAATAAAGTTTATATTTTCATAATACGATAAAAGACATTGTCATCCATCGGCTATAAAATTTTCGGTATTTTTTTTTCTATTAATATCGTATAGTAATCGACGGACACGTAGATTATAGTCTTGTTCCGCCACTTTTCTGGAAGGAGCGGTCCAAAAGAAAAATTAATCTATTCTAAATCTTTAAAAAGCTAAATACGCCACTGTAACGCTTTGGAAACACACGTCGTGGTACCTATTTTGCATACCACAAAAACGACTGGGCAAAAAAAGAGAGAAAGAGAGAGTTCACATTGTCCTGAGAGAATCAGTCTCAATCGATAATTTATTATATCGTCGAGTTTGATCATTGTTTTTCTTTTCGATTCGTTCCCAGGGTACAGTTACGTAAACGACGAGTCCGGTTTGATGATGGGTCATATGACTCTGTGGTCGTTTTCCGACATAAAACGCATCATACGGTGTTTGCAAGTGAGTTTGGGAAATTATCAAAATATCATAAACTATAAGAATAATAATTTTAATCGTTTCCCTTTCTCCTTTTTTGACCATTTGCAGAGTTCCACTCCGATGAGACACAAATCTACGTACTTCATAAACGTGCCGAATTTCGCAGACAAATTCTTCACCGCCACCATTTCGTTTTTGAATTCTAAACTGAAAAGCCGAGTAAAGGTATGGTGCAAAATAAATAAATATTGCGTCCAACTGTTTTAAACGACTCATAATAATAAGCCCCTCCATTTCAGTTCTTCAGTGGTCAGAAAGAGGTACAGAAATTTATTGACCCCAGATATTTACCAAAGGAGTACGGCGGTGAAATACCGCTGGCCACAATGATAGGTTTGTTTTTTTTTCTTTTACTATCAAAAAATTAATATGTGTTTAAATCGTGAAATAAAAAAAATTTAAGAAAAAAAGACGAAAAATCCATTTCAAAAACCTGTCACACGACAATATTTTCTTTTACAGTCGAATTGAAAAAGAAATTGCGAGCGAAACGAGAAATGCTATTGGCTTTGGACGACATGAAAATCAACGTGAACAGCAAAGGGAAAATAATCAGCGAATTCGATGACATGCAAAAAGAACTAACCGGGTCTTTCAGAAAACTAGAAGTCGATTGAGAATATTTGCAATTTTCTACTAATTATTATTGTTACCGCGTAATATATTATTACCTATCTAATTGTAATTGTCTACCTATCCATTACACACATTCGTAAAGATTAAGCTTTTTTTTTGTTTTATAATGTTTAATATTATATTATATATATATATATATATATATATACTATTTTTTTTTTTAATAAAGAATCATTAGGTATCAACAAATTTCATATAATTTTATTGTCTTAAATTCTTGCCATTAAATTACACACATGATGTCATTAGGAGTAATTTTTTTTAAAAAAAAAATGTACATAAACAAAAATATAATATAGCAATTTAAATATTATTATAATACACTTAACAAAAATATTATGCTCTCTAAAGTATAATATAATATGATATATAATCGATATCACAAGTTCAAACGATTAACGCGTTTTTTGGTCATGGTGTAAACAATGTAATAATAATGCTTATGGTTTTTATTTTTTATATATATTTATTTTTTATTAATATATATATATATATATATCTTCTATACACTTACACCATGGTATTGGTCAGTCACTACCAGTAAAACAAAAACTAGAAGTTAAAAACAAAGACGATGTTTAAAATACTGGCAAACATGAAAATATTTTACAATAATCGTAAAAATAATAATAAACTTATCAAAACGCTATTTTGTGTTTAAAAATTAAATCGTATACGTATTTTAAAGGGGATATGGGCAATGGAGGGAGGGTCGTCTGAGTTTGGATAAAATTGAATAAATTAATAATATACGCACTTGGGTATAGAGATATTATATAAATCATTTCGTTTCTGGGCAGGAAATATTTGGGATTCCGGGACGGTTCTGAGCACGATTGGCAATCGTGTCGAGTACAAATCGTTATCGTGTACCTATCGTATAATAAATATATATTTTTCTAATAATTATAATATGTCGCGTATCAGTCGTCGGTTTCTTCGACTAACATCTGCGTGTCTTTGCCCGTGTCCGTGGTAGCTGGTTCTAATTCCCGGTGCCTTCTCTGTATCTGCGGCGAGGCTTTCTGGATGACACTGGACGGAGCGAGTATGGCGGACGCGGGCTCTTGCACCAGACCCTTTGTTTTGGTAACGTCCAACGGCACCTCGTAGATACCGCTACCGGCGTCCGATTCCATGTTTCCCAGTGCGTCGTACATCGGGTTGCTGAAGTCTCGGTTCTTGCCGCTAATGTCCGTCATGTTATACTCCACGTCCAACGGTTCCTACAAACATCATTCACAAAACAAATTACCAAACGGATGTCCACTACACAGTCCACTCGCATCTCGCGCTCACCCCTCCTCCTCCTCCTCCTCCTCCTCCTTGACCGTTATTGAACTCGTTCGGACCAAATTCCACGTTCGTCCCTTGTCTGAACGACACACTCTGCGAGTTCGTCAAACTGCCTAACACCGCGCCTTTGCCACTAAAAATCCAAACGGAAAAAAAACGCGCGTTAGATTATCATGGGTCATTCAGATAAATGTAGTTGGGTAATTAACGGACAAGTACAAAGGGCGTTTGCGAATGAATATGAAAATCGCGCCGGCGACCAACAGTAACAGCAATCCGGTCAACGGGACGACGATTATGGAACTGAAAATGCCTGTTCTTCTAGACCGTTTGGGCGTAATGTCACACAGGCGACCGCTGAAATCGGGTTGACACAGACAGTTGAGTTCGGATCCGAGGGCGTCCTCCACGCAAACGCCTCCGTTTTGACAAGCGCAAATTCGCGGTGCCGATTTCGGCGGTTCCTCGGCTGCAATTACAACAATAAAATGGAGTGACATCGAGTTTCGGTTTTCGACCTGTCTATTTAAGTACGGCCGCTACAATAATATTTACCCGCATCACAAATCTTCTCGCTGAAACCTTGCTGGACGTGCGTATGATCCGGACACGCGCAATACACCCCTTCGGGTACCAGCAGACACAGATGAGAACAACCGGCCGATTGACACAAGTTCGTCGTAGACGAATTGTATCTTTGCCGGTGGTAAACTGTAACGGACGCGAACGAAACGTGTTATCATAACTATTGATCGTGTAAAAACGTGAAAATCGCGGTTTCGTTCACACTAACCTTTGACGCCGGTCGGATTGACTAGGTCCTTGGCAATGATGACAGGAACACCGCGACCGAATTTGTCTTGCCTGGTCAGCTCTCCGGTTTGCCTGGACCCCCAGTACAGTTGGTTTTCGAATAGGTCCAACGACACGGGGTGATGTAAGTGTTCTGAAATATAATATTATAATAAACAGAATACCAATACCAAATCTGTTGGGCAACAACAATACGTCGTAACTCACCTCCACGTATCACGACGACTCTGTTCTTTTGGTCGTACTTAATCGATTCGATAACGTTCAACTTTGTGTCCACCCAATATAAAGCGTGATCCATGGCTGTGTCGACCGTCAAGCCTGTCGGGTGGTGCAACCTAGTAGTGACCAACGGCATTCGTCTGGAACCATCCATCCAAGACATTTCGATTTTCGGGCTTTCGCCGTCGTCTGCCCAGAACATTTTACCCTTTTCGGGATCCAAAACCATGGACGAAGGAGAATCCAATGCTAAATATATATGCATATGAAAAAAAAGAACGTTTAGGTACTATGCGATAAACTCGCATGCGATTTATACACACCACTACTTATAATCGATCTTCTGTATCTTCCGTCCTGTTTTGCGACCATTATTCGACCAACGGGTTTCTCCTCCTTCGACGTATCGATCTCGGCCCAGTACAAATTGTCGCCCACCCAATCTATGGCAACGGCCACGGGTTTAAACGGACCTTTGATATTCAAGTCCTGCGGATATCCAACTTTGACTTCTCCGCCTTTGGCGTCCACCATGTACGACCGTTTGATCGACTGGTCGTACGAGTCGGCCCAATAGATTATCTCGGATTTCGGATCGAAATCAATAGCTCGTATTCGTTTTTCGTTGCTCAGAATCGACAAGTGTTTCTTCTCGTTCGATTCGTAACCACGCAGTTCCGGACCGTTGGTGTAAACTACAGTCAGTTTTGTGTCCAGCGATTTGCAAACGCCACTGAACAAGTCGCTCAACACGAAACCATCGCGACACGAGCAAACGTATGAACCGTTTATGTTTGTACAATCTTGAGAACAATGATGAAGTCCTAATTGACATTCGTCCAAATCTACAAAAATTAAAAAAAAATAAATATAATAGCGCGCAGAACTGTGGCGAACAGAAATGTATATTTTTAAATGCTGCTCAGTACCTTGACATTTTTTACTGTTGTCGCTACTGATTTCGTATCCGGCATAACAAGCGCAACTATATCCCTTTCCTGACGTCACGTTTAAGCAGTAATGTTCACAACCACCTTTATTAGATTCCAAGCACGTGCCGGAATAGTCTGAAAATAAAAAAAAAAAACGACTCATTACACAATCACGTATCTACGTATTTAAAAACGTGATATCGCGTGAAATATTACGGCATCCTTTCTCGTCGGATAAATCTTCACAGTCGTATTGAAGGTTGCAGAGTTTTGATTTGTTCACACACTCGCGATTGGCGCAAGTGAATTCGGTATAATGATCGCATTGTCTGATGTTGTGCATCATGCCACAAACGCTCAGGTCGTTTTCGTCAGAACCGTCTCCACAATTGTCTATGCCGTCGCAACGCTGGTACATCGGAATACAGCGTTTGTTGTCACAAGAGAATCGATTATCGAGAATGCAACTAACGTTAGCTGCAAAACGAACAATCGTATTGTCAAATGAACGCAACTGTTATAAACGTGTTGTTTACGTTCAAACATTACTTACAGCAAAGTCCCGATGCTTCGTCAGAACCGTCGCCGCAATCGTCTTCGCCGTCGCATACCTCGGAATGCAATACACACAGTCTGGTGGTTTCACACTCGAATTTGGATTTGGGACAATACCGGAAGCCCGGATCTTTCGGAGGACAACCGATCTCGTCGCTGAAGTCCCTGCAATCGCGATCGCCATCGCATCGTAAATACGACGCGATACAATGGCCGCTCTTACACTGGAACGTGCCGTTTTTACACTGGAATCCTCCGCAATTGAGTTCGTCCGAACCGTCGCCGCAATCGTCGTCATGGTCACACTTCCACTGACCCGGTATGCATTTGCCGTTGGAACATTTGAATTCAGACTCCGAACACTGTCTGTACGATCCTTTGCACACGCCGTTGTATTCGTCCGAATTGTCGCCACAATCGTTCTCGAAATCGCACATCCATCGTTTCGGTATGCACCTGTTGTTATTGCACTGGAAGTCTGTAGACGATTGGCATTTCGGACAGTTCTCGGGCAATTCGTCGGAACCGTCGCGGCAATCGTCTTTGCCGTCGCAGAACAACCATTTCGGTATGCACCGGTAATTGGTCTTGCCTGGACACCTCTGCCAGCCGGTGGTGCAGTTACGTTGTCTGCACATATAAGCCGGTTCGTCTGAATCATCACCGCAATCGTTATCGAAATCGCAGACCCATAATTTTGGTATACAGCGACCGTTCTTGCAAGAGAACTCGGTCTTCGGGTCACATTGTCTGTTATCTAAAACGCGATGGGTGAACGTTATTATTAAATATTGCGGATTTTATATCATTCAGATAATTTGAGTAAATAATAATACATTTTATATGTAAGTGTACATGATTCTCGACATTTTTAAACGGCAATAAAGTATATTTAGATAACTAAATACATATTTAATCCGAATTATAAACGATTGCCCGCAACTTTGGTACAAACGTTTACAACTATATCGTATAACTGCCTCGATTGGCTTCACTCGGTTCTCTTCCCGAGAACAAAAAAAAAAAATACAAAGTACAATACGTATGGGTGAGTATATAGATATTTTTCGTTACCCGTTCAGTAAAAATTTTTGACATTTTTTCCCCTACACATTTGAAGGTTTTGCCATTTAATTTTTTTTTTCTGTTAATGTTAGTAATTATCAAAGAGATTTTTGCAGAGGGAACTCTTTGAGTACTCGAATTCGAAGGGCAATTCAAACGAGATTACAAGGACGGGTTAGACGATGTGAAGGCGAGTTTTATTCTGTTAGATTATACTATGAACATGACGTACACGGCTAGTTTTTCTCTCTCGACAATTTGGATCGAATCTTATTATATGTCCATACGTCGCGATTTTACGTTCGATCAAACGTGTATTCACTGTTCCGAAAAAAAAAAATAATAACTCGCTTATCCCTCTACCCGAATATTCTATAAAATTATTACAACAATATTAATCGAAAAAAAATTTGTATTTTTGGTAGTATTATTTATCGTGGATATCGTCGTAGATGGTAAAATCGATATTTCATTGGGGTTTTGTCCGTCTGATGATGACGAGAAGACAGTGTGAAATCATAATGCTCGCGCGTGAGGTTATACGCGTAACAACAGTGAAACGGTTTCATTTCCGTGTTTCGCGATCACCTCCTCTCGACCCGCGTATTGTCTCCTCAAATGTACAGAGAAAAGTGTTGGAAGTAAACACTCACGGCACATGGCTGGGTCTTCGTCGCTTCCGTCTTTACAGTCGGATTCGCCGTCGCACTTCCACGAGTCCAGTATGCACCGACCGTTGGAACGGCATTTGAACTCGATGTTCGGGCACGGCAGTTCGCAGTTCTTCTCGTCCGAACCGTCTCCACAGTCGTCCACTCCGTCGCAAATCGTAGCCGACGGCGTACAGTTACGGTTCTCGCACTGGAACGCTCCGCCGCGACAATATCTCGTCGGGCACTGGCTTTGTATCTCGTCCGTCCCGTCCGCACAGTCCCTCTCGCCGTCGCACCTACGGGCATGCAAAAAAAAAAAAAAACAAAATCGTGTCCGCGTTATTACACACACGCACGCATAACCCCGCGGCGGCGTTCACTCCGGCGCGCTGAACACGTACTTCCAAAACCACGGAATGCATTTCTGGTCGTTTTCTTTGCACTCGTGTTGTCCCGCGGTACAGTTGGCCACGCAAGTCTTGTTGTCCCGCGGATCCAAATAGAACTGGTTGGGACACGCGCACGTGAACGACACCGGGCTCTTGGCGTCCGTGTAACCGTCCGGGGCCGGGTCCACACCGGCCACGGGCCGCAACAGGCACAGATGCGAACAGCCGCCGTTATCGCCGCCACACGGATTCGAAAATGCTATTTGCCGCAACGGATGGTAAACGTGCAAATCGTACGGACGATGAGTCGTGTTCCTCAGCACTTTGTAACCGTGCCCTACGGAATCCACGGTTTTTTAGTACCATGTTTTTTACGTTTTTTTTTTTTTATTTTTCCTTATATTACCTGTGAATTTATTCGATTTCACGATCGCTTTTAAGTTCCAATCGGTCCAGAACAACTCGTCGTCAAACAACGTGAGAGCGAACACGTGAGGCACACTCTCTCCCGACAGTACGACGTGTTTGTGTCTGCCTTCCAAATCCGCCGACGCTACGTAGTCCAAATGGGCGTCGGCCCAGTAAATGCGTTCGGTGAAGTAGTCGATCGTCAGCGCGTTCGGCCAAGCGATGTCGTTCTCGTGGGTCAATATTTGTGTAAAGTTGCTGCCGTCCATACCGATTTTACCGATGTAAGCCTGTAAATTCAATTTAGCATTTTTAGTACGAAAAAGCATTTTTTTTTTTTTTTTTTTTTTTAAACGTCGTTATCTATAAACCACCGCGATATATCGCACAATGAAAGAATTATCGTTTGTATTTCAATTCAGTTTTAAATTGACGGATTTCCGGCGAAGTTTTTGTTTTTTTTTTTTGTTTCTTTTTATGGAGGAGGGGAAGGATTTTAAAAGCTGACCGATAGGGAATTCTCGGACGCGTGTACCTGAAGATGCCAGCTGGTGAAGTACAAGTAACCGGTTCCCGGGTGCACGGCTATGGCTCTGGGGTCTTGAACGCCGGACTTCAGCGTCCTCCTGTTGGTGCCGTTCAGCTCGGCCACCTCCAAGTGTTTGCTGTGCCGGTCCAACCAGTACAGTTTTCTGCCCACCCAATCGACGGCTATGCCTTCCAGACCGTGGCTGTCGTGCCGGACGATTTTCTCGCGTTCCGTACTGCCCACCTTGGTCCGGTATATGGTCTTGGCGCTCACGTCGCAGAAATACAACTTCTCCTCCGCGTAATCGAAATCCAACGCGACCACGTTCAACAGGTCCTGGTGGTTGAGCGAGTACTCGGACGCGTCCAGCGACATGTTTCGCACGTAGTATTTGTTCGTGAACACCAGCCACGGCTTGGTCTTGTTGCGTCGCTTGCACGTGCGTTCGTCGGACGTCCGGTCGTAATACGTCTCGTCGCATTTACAGTAAAACGACCCCGGCGTGTTCAGACAATACTGCGAACACGCGCCCGGCATTTCCGTGCACTCGTCGATGTCCTCGCACGCTTTACCGTCTTCCATCAGTCTGAATAATGAATCGAGAAAAAAAAATAATATCGTTTTTAACACGTCTTAAAGAGTCGGATGCGTACCAGCTGCGGTGGTTTGGACACGATTTTTTTCCGAATAACTGGGCGGAGGAGATCGAACGGACTTTCGATACGAAAAATTATATTATTTACAAAAATCGTATTTAATAATAGTGAATTCATTTTTTTTTTTTTATCCTATAATTACGACACAAAGTCAACTCGTCGCCGATCGTTCGGTGTATAACGTAGTGTACAACTGTTCTCAATAGAAAATCATTTGGCAATTTATTTACGTGTAACCATCGAAAGATTAAAACAATTCGTTCAAGAAATATTTCCCCATACGCTACTCTAGAGTCGTGTTGTTCGAAAATTTTACTTCAAACCCAACGTATTATTAAAAAATTTTCCTTCAATAAAAAATACGTCGAATTAAAAAAAAATTTGAGTTTGGGCGGATAGAGACCAGTCGCAGCCTCCCCGTAGTATCTGTGCCACCGGTACGCGTACTCGGTCATTTCCGGTGTGTACCAAAAATAAACACAAAAACTCGTCCCCGCAGTATCAACTCACTTGTATCCTTCGTTGCACTCGCAATTGAATCCGGCGGGCGTGTCCACGCACTTGTGCGCGCACTGGTTCATCTCCACCCGGGCGCACTCGTCCACGTTACAATGGGTCGGCTCGTCGCTGTCGTCCGAACAATCGGACACTTTGTTGCACACCAGCGTGGAGTTGATGCACTGCCCGTTGGTGCACCGGAACTGGTCGGCGCCGCACGCGGTCGCGTTTTTCCCGGGACAGTTGTACTCGTCCGAGTTGTCACCGCAATCGTCCTCGTTGTCGCACCGGTACGTGTTCCGTATGCACTTGAAGTTCTGGCACGCGAACTCCCGCGGCGAGCACGTCTTGTACTGCGAATGGCACTCCTTGCCCTCGTCCGTCCCGTCGCCGCAGTCGTTGTCGTGGTCGCACACCCATCCCTTGTTGATGCACCGCCCGTTACCGCACGTGAACTGGTCCGCGCTGCAGTTCACCGCCGTCGAACAGTTCAGCGCCGTAGAGTTCTCGTCGGCACCGTCCACGCAATCCGGGTCACCGTCGCACAGCCATTTTTTCGGTATGCACTGCGCCCGGTTCCACGCCTTGTTCGCCTGGCACGTGAACTCGGTCGACTCGTCGCACTTGCGATTGTCTGCGAACCGAAACGAAAATCAAACAACCAACTCTCGGCATACAAAGTGCGCGTCCCCCCCCCCCCCGCGAACGTTTGACTCGTCCAACACAATTTTACTCTCGTTCAACTCCGTGTTCTCTCTCTCTCGTTTTTTCCCAACGTACTCGTAAAACGCATTCGAAACAATTACATTTTTTTTTTAAAACAGGAGCGATTTTTTTTTTTTTTTTATATATATTTATTTAACAGGTGAACATATTTGATCGGAATAAACAAAGTTGTGATCGTTCGCGCCGGTGTTCGTCGAGTTTAACACCGAGTCCGATAGCATTTTATGAGCGACCGCGACCGTATTCCGTCCGACGAGCGGGTTAATTCAATTTGGACAGCGTGTAAAAACGTTTTTCGTATTTTTTTTTTTTTTAATAATACGTATAATCAACAATAAGTTCATTCGTGTGCGTCGATGGGTTTAAAAAAAAAAAAGAAAAAAGAAAAAAAAAGTCTTGTAAGAATGAAAGAGCGGCGAATTACTTGATCCCGGACGCGGAGTGTAGGCGTTCGGAGTTGTTAATAAACAGGTATTACAACCAACAATAAGTGCACTATACTCACTGCACTGATGTCTGACGTCCTCGTCGGAATTGTCCAAACAGTCGTTACCCGTCGCCGCAATCGTCGTCGCCGTCGCAATACCACGTGGCCGGTATGCACCTGTGGTTCGGGCACCGGAAACTGTTCGTCGGGCACGTACGCTGAGAACAGTGCACCGCGTCCTCGTCGCTGTTGTCGCCGCAATCGTTGTCGCCGTCGCACAGCCAATACGGTTCCACGCATATGTTCGTCTTCTCGCACTTCAGATGGTTCGCCGGGCACGTTATGTTCTTCGGACACCGGTCGTGCGTCTCGTCCGAAGTCGCGTTGTCTTTGCAATCGTTCACGCCGTTGCACACCTGAAAAACACATTTAACGTCGTCAACAAAATCGCTTTAAATCGCTTCCCTTTTATTTATTTTTTTGCCGATATATATATTCTCCACGAATAAAACTGAAATGAAAAAGATTTTGCCGTATTTTCACGTCCGATCGAGATTCGTAGAAAAATTTGTGCGACTGTTCCGTGTGTGTGTGTGTGTGTTGTTAAAACTCGCGCGAGTACGTTTTTATCGGCGTTTCGACACGCTTATTCCCCGAGATACGTTACGGGTTTATAAGAATCGGATAAAAGAAAGAATTTAAATGTATAACGGTACAACTGTGTAACGGATTGTTTTATTTTATCCGCAAATTGAAAACCAATGCATAATTTCCAAATTGAATGAATTAGTTCGATATTGAACGGCATGAACAAAATGAACGAATAGAACGAATATTATCAGTCATCATAGAATACGATATTAATTTGTCGTTGTTGTTAAATAATTTAAATAATTTTTTTTTTTTTTTTTTTTTTAGAAAGACCCGAATATTAGTATAAAACATTTTGGTCAATTAATTGTTTGTAATGTACTAATTTCTTATGTCCGACGTAATATGGATGACGTATACATTATACGGTATCACTAGTCAGCCAAGGTACCTCGGTATTATAATGAACGATTGAACGAAATGGAACGGTACGCATGGAATACAGTATGACGTACTGTATATATATATATATAGTCCGTTCAAATAAACTGGTCCGTTTTAATGAACGATGAGCTGGTTCACCAAAATGAATGATTAGTACCATCTCTAAAATACGCTCAAAAATTAAACCGATCGTACGTCCGAAATCAGACCGGGACTGGTGCGGCGGTACAAAAAATTATCGTCATCGTCATGATGCATGGTGAGAGGCGGGAAGGAAGTGATTTTTAGAATATTCGACAACGTTCGCTCTCGTCCGCAACATGAAAATCTTATTTGCTCGTATCGGCCGATAACAATAGAGACGATGAGCAAAGATTTAGGAAAACTATATTTTCTAAGGAAACCGCAACAAACACATATTTTTCATATTTCTACTAGGGGCGTTCGACGCAGCGAAAGTTACACAGTACGTTATAAAACAATCGCGATAATAATAATTTAAAAAAAATTCTAAATACAGCGACTCAGAGTTCGTTTATCCCATTAATCATTGTGATCGCAAAAAACGCTCGAAACAATTTATGTTCAAGGTTAATAACGTTATTGTTATACATCGTTAAACCGCACGTTATTGTTGTTGCCACCATACAATTATAAAAAAAATAAAAAAAAATGTATTGTATAGTCGACGTTTGAACTTATTTTCATACGTGTGATGGTTATGTTGATTTTAATTAAATTGGAAAGAAGGAAGACATCGTATGTGATTGATGTAACGCTTGTTAAACGTGCAGCAACGTAACGCGACAAATAATTTAAAAAGTCCGTGGAAACGATTGGTTTTATTTTTTTAACCATAAACCCATTTAGATTTTGGGCAGTTATAGTACATTAATTTTTATATATATTACCCTAGATATTTTTATTTTATTTATACTTAGATATAAATATAAATATTTTATTTATTTTTTTTGAAATAGTGTTTTCGCTACACTTTCTAATTGTCAAACATTTATTTCAAAGAGGATAGAATAGAATTTAAAATGTTATAACATGAATTTATTTTGTGAAAGCCATATATAAACATATACTTTGTATTCGTGCGTAGTACCTAAGTTTTGTTTTCATTATTCATTCTAGGAATTTTCTTTACAAACAGAGAAAGAATATTTTAGTTTTAACGATTTATAATACACAAGTTCGACTGAACGTAGAGAATTTCATTCCAAAATAAATTTTTAGATTAATTTTATTCACTCGGCATTGCGTCGCGAACGATTTTAGTTTTTTAAATCAATTATTTTTAAGAAAAATAAAATTTAACAAGTGCGTTTATGTGTGGATGGATAAGACAATTTTCGACTCATTGTGTTATAACGGCTGACCACCGAATACAAAATTGTAATATTCTCATTTAAAACAGCACTATCCGACAACTATTCGACGCATTATGATCTATATTCGTATATTTAATTTTCGCTTTTATCGCCTAAACGCGTATTAAAACTGTACATGGGATTTACAGGTCCATCATATACTCACTTGTGACATGGCAATACATCTGAAATTCGCGCAAGTGAATTCTCCATCCGCACACGGCGGATAAACGCATCCGACCTCGTCGGACCCGTCTTTGCAATCATTTTCGTGGTCGCATTTCCACGTTTTAAATATACACCGGCCGTTAGCACACCGGAACTCGTTGGTACTGCACGAGTGGTACGCTGCGGAATAAAACGGAAAAAATTGAATACTCGAAACACTTTGGCATCACGTGATGATGGTAAATCATCATGGATCACGTAGGAATTTTGAATAATAAATTTTATTTTAACTTTTCACGGCACACCGGGATGTGGTAAAAGAACTAATTGAAAACAACGCTCACCGCAATAATTGACGTCTTCGTCGCTATTGTCACCACAATCGTCGTCGCCATCGCACGACCACATGCGCGATATGCACTTGCCATTTCGACAATGGAATTTGTTACTTTCACAAGTGACGTTCTTGTTGACGCACATGCGACCTTCGTTCACGAGTTTCGAGTTGTCGTCGCACTTGCATTCGGCCGTGGCGTTCGGTCCGGGATGACAGCTCTGAGCGCAGCCGCCGTTGCTGATTGAGCACGGGTTCACGGAACATTTCTGCCTGTCTTTGGAGTATATTGCGATGTCTCTGGGAGAATCATCTAACCGCTTGACGATCTCGATCATATTGGCTCCGGTGTGTTTTTCCGCTCTGTAAACTCCACGAAGTTGCAGATCCGTCCAGTAAATGTAGTTCAAATGTACGGTCAACGCGAACGGATAGATGGTCGCGGTTATCAGCACTTCTCGTTCCGCACCGTCCAGCGTGGACCTTTCGATTTTCTCGCGCACCGCGTCCGACCAGTACAACATCTGTTCGTCAAAATCTATCGTCAAACCGCTGGGCTGCGACAGGTCCTTGTCGATAATGGCTTTCTTCAGAGATCCCGCCATTGTCGTTCTGAAAATCTTTCCCGCCGTTCCGAATCGTCCCCAATCGGTGAAGTACAACGTTCTAAAAACATTTTATTAAAGTAACAACACCCGTGTTCGACTTCTGTCAAAGATCTCAATGGAAATCAACTCACCCGTTACACGGATCCACAACAATAGCTCTGGGTCGTTCCACTCTGGCGATCATCACCACTTCCGTACCGTCCAGATTCATCGCGTAAATGGAATTGTTCGATGAATCCGTCCAGTATATCTTCTTTTGAGTCCAATCGTACGAAATACCTTCGGGGTTGATCCGTTTGCCCAATATCGTCTTTATCTGGGTGTTACTCGGCGCGTTACTAGACACCGACGATATCTGCGACATCGGTCGTATTTGCGTGAAGAACAATTTGTTATCAGCGTAATCGAAATCCAAACCGACCACGTTCGATAAGTTACCCTGGAAAAAAAACACGTTATTTCAAACACATCGCATGTCGTAGGTTGGCAATGTTAATGATTTTTTTTTTTATTTTTTAAATACGTACGAGCGGCTTGAACGGCAACGTGGTCGAGAGAGGATCCAGACTCGCCGATCTGATTTCGGTCCTGGTGGCAAACACCAAGTATTCAGACACGGTATCGCATTTAGTACCCGTGCCGGCCGCTATGACTCCGGTCGCGCAATCGCAGCGGAACAAAAATTTATTTATCGAATAAGACGGCGGGAAAGAAAAACACAGTTGGTCGCATCCTCCGTTACCGAATCGGGAACACGAGTTGGAATCGTCGGGAGGTTGAGTGTTTCCATCAAATATGACGATGTCGCGTAATTTCGAGATCCCGGTTCTGATTGGAACGGGCATGGAATTGTTTCCCGGCAGTTTGGAAGCCTTAAACACGGTCTTTAAATTTCTGTCCACCCAGTACATGTCGCTCAAATGTATGGCGATACCCATCGGATTCGGTATATTTCTACGTACGATCTATAGGAAAACGAAAGAGCAATATAATAATAATACCACAAGCAAAAATACGAAACTCAAACGTATCGTTATCTTTATGAATATTGATTAGTCGAAAAATCTCGTCATCCACTCACTTGTCGTTCTCCGCCACTGGAAGATATCTTCTGAATCATATCTAATCTGGCATCCACCCAATACACGTCGTGCGTGACCATGTCCACGGTCAAGTCTCTGGGTTGACTTATGCCAGTTGTCACGATCGGCGTCCAATTGGACCCGTCCAAGTTCGCCTTGCCGATTTTCGGATACTGGCCGTAATCGATCCAGTACAACAGCCGTTTAATCGGATTCACTGCAAGCTCCTTCGGCGCGTCCGTTGTCGTCTTCACGAGCACTTTGCGCATGGAACCATCCAGCCAACACACCTCGACATAATTCTCGTGCGGGAACACATTCGTAAAGTACATGTTTCCCGCGATCCAATCGATCGTCAAGCCCCGGATACCGTTCGAACCGATGCCATCTTTAATGATGTGCTGGAGCTCCGTGCCATTCGGCCGTATTCTGTAAATGCCGTTCCATATACCACGATTGAATTCCACCCAATATATCCAGTTTTGGGCCACGTGCACGTCCACGTGTAAAATATGATGTCCTGTAATTATAGATACGCGGTTTTATGAAGCATATAAGTCAACAACACCGAATGCGTTTTGCGCATTTTGTGTACTATATCGTATTATGTATACCTGGCCCCGATATGGGAACGATAGCGTCGAGCGTGTCGCTAAGACTGTATCCTCTGACCAAGTCCACTTGTGAAACGACCGCGAACGACGTGTGTGGCGTACATTTGATGTCGAGCTCTTTCTTGTACCCCACGGAACAAGCGCATACTCTGTTGCCGTTTTCACTGGGAATACAAAATTGTTGACAGCCGCCATTTTTCGTCACGGCGCACGGATGATTCGAGTCTACGATTCAGGATAAAACGTTGACGAACAGATGGGCACACATTTACAAATAACTCTAATTAATAACACTACATGTTGGGGGAACTCACTGGACTTCTTTGAAAACACGGTCAACGACTTGAGATCCGGATCATTTTCCAAGATGGTTTCCATATTTAAACCGTCTTCAGCGTTTACTCTTACCAGATGATCGTACCTAGAATCGATGAAGTACAAGTACCGATCGTAAACGCCCATCGATTTCGGAAAAGCAATGCTAAATTGGTCGCTCATTAGTGTACGGTGATTCATACCGTTAACACTCATGACTTTTATCTATACATTTAAAAATCAAATCTTTAATAGTTTGACATTACATGTTACGTGTCTTTATACAGCATAATTTGACGCCTTACGTTGCTGGGATATTGTGTACTGTAATAAATGTTTTTCTGTTCCAAGTCGATTGCGATCGCCACGGGCGTATGACCATCGTTGATTAACACTTGAGGATTGGATCCGTCCATATTGATTTTACCTATTTTCGGCGGTACTCCGAATCCTCCTTGATCGGCCCAGTACAGTTTTCTGAAACGATTCGCAAAAGTCAATAAAACCACGCGCGGACACGTGATTTTCGTATGTCATTCAACGACTATTTCATTGAATTCAATTTACCCGTCATTAGGATCCAAAACGATACCGATCGGTGTCGCCACCGACACGTCTTTGCCGTTGTTCGACAACAATACCATTCTGTATTTATTTGGACCGTCCACTTTGACAACTTCTAAGCTAGACGACTCTCGATTTCCGATGTACAGATTTCGACCGTTCCAATCGAAAGCAATGACATACGGCGCACCCACAAAACCAGTGAGTTCGCCTAACAAAGACGATTTGTTTCCACCATGATACGGAGCTATCATTAACGTGCACTAAAAAAATAACGTATATTTGTCGTATTATAAATTAATTTTATATTTAAAAAAATATACTTACATTAACACTGTTGACGGATTCATCTTCTTCGTCCACTTTCAGTCCTTCGACCCAATATAAAGATTTGGTTTCCGTGTCATAATCGACTTGCGTGCCTCCTTCGATACCGACAATCGGAACGATATGTCCAGTAGTTTTATCTCCGGGCGTTAAACTAACATCGATGATCTGGTAACCTCTCATGACTAACAAGAACGGTGACTCGTCTAGAGCGGATAAATGGTGTGTTAAAAAATGAAATTTACAAAAGAAAAGCAAATAAAAACATGTAATCAATATTACTTTCGTGACATTCGCCAGTAGTACTGGATACTCTATATCCAGGTTTACATTTACATGTGTAACCGTTGGGCGATGAAGGCGATAACAAACAGAGTTGTTGACAGGTAGCTTTTTCGCATGGATTGGATGTAATGGGTTGCAAGGACGGATGGTGCACGTGAATACTCAACGGTTGTGAAATCAAATGAGAAACGACAGTTTGATTTTTTCCTTTGAATTTATGAGCAGATATTACCTACGAGAAACAGAAAAACTTCGTCTTAATAATGCACAGTACGGAAGTTTGGCCCATGTCGTCACAATTACCCTGTTTAATTGTCTATCAGTCCAGTAAAGCGTGTCTTCGAATAAAGTGAGCGAATGCGGATGTAGTAAATAGTGACTGCCGGCGATTACTTGTTGACGGCCAGTACCGTTATAATAACAAAAGTCGATAAAGTCGAGTTTAGAATCGGCGAAATACACGCGTTGGTTGACAATGTCCAACGTCAATCCATTGGGCCAATAGATTTTCGAGCTAATGATAACGGAACGGTTCGTGCCATCCATGCCAACACGTTCTATCCTCGGATTTTCTCCCCAATCTGTCCAAAACAACCACCGTGCTCTAAAAAGAGGAAAAAAAAACGAATTGGAAAAGAATTGTTAGTTTCATAATGAACGTAATGTCAACAGCAGATATCAATATTTAGAGATATAATCATACCCCGGACTCGGATCCAACATCATTCCTCTCGGTTGAGTAATATTTTCCTTCAACAGAATGATGCGATTCGTTCCGTTTTCGTTGGCCACTTCGACCGTGTTCAGTCGAGAATCTAACCAATAGATGTGTCCTCCGATCCAGTCGTAGGCTAAACCTTCCACCAAGTCCAGTCCCGACGTAATAATCTAAAACAGTATAAGAACGTTCAATAAAATGTCTATATTTCAATGCGGACATTCCGTTGAATACGAACGTCTTTTGGTTCGCTGCTCTTGTCCAGTCTAGAAATCTTTTTGAGTTTCATATCCGACCAGAATATGGTACCGGTATGCATGTTTGACGCCGTGGCCACAACGTTCTCCACTATGATCGGCACCCGTTCCAGGCCTTGTTCTTTGAGATCGGCAACCAATATGGAATGGCGATTGGAAATTATCAAGAACGCCGCGCTGTGATCTGAGAGCACGAGAAAACGAAAAGGAAATTACCAATAAAGAGAGGCGAAAAAAAAGAATAAAAATTTTAATCTTACTTAGAGCTTTGCAAGTGTGTTTGTCGGCTTCCAAAATGTATCCCGCGGCGCACGAACAGAAATAACTTCCTTTGGTGTTCGTGCAGTGTTGCGAACAGAGACCGGGCGGATCACACTCATTGAGGTCCATACATTCGTACGTGGTATTCAAAACCTCGCCGCGCGGACACGTGCACAACGGTCCCTGATTAAAAAAAAAAATAATAAGTCGTTTAAATTTTAATTTTTTTTATAAAATAAACCAAAAGCCGTTTTTTTTTTAAATTCTTTTAGTAGATCTACGCAATCCGAACTGACTTACTGCTGGTGTCTGTTTACATCCGTTCGAACAGAAAGTGCCTTCTTTTTCACATTCCGGCAGATCACAATTCGGTCCCTCGTCCGCGCCGTTCGGACAATGCGGTATTCCGTCGCACACGTTCGTTATGTTCACGCAGCGGTTTGTCGCGTTCGGACACAACCATTCGCCCGACATGCATCTAAAACGCGATAGAACATTATTGAGGGAGAGAAAACGAGAAATCAATTTCTCATCCGCGATAAGTACACGCCGACGACGGGTGGCGAATTTCAGAAGAGAATAATACGAAACTCGTATATGCTTACTTGAACGGTGGCGCTCCACAAGCCTGTCTATAATCTTCGTCGGAACCGTCACCGCAGTCGTCTCTGCCGTCGCAAACGTACGCTTTGAAAATACACTGCGAGTTGTTACACTTGAAGTAGTTCAATGGACACGAGACTTGTCCGCAAGTCTTTGGTTCGTCCGAATCGTCGTCGCAGTCGGCCGTACCGTCGCAATACCACGTTTTCGGTATACAAATTCCGGACTTTTCGCACCGGAATTGTTTCTCCGTGTCACACTGATTCGGCGCCAACGTGGCTACACGTCAATAAATTATAATACACATTAATCAATAATTATTAATAGAAATTTCCAAAATAATAATAATAATAATGAAAATCTATCGCGGAGTAATGTTCTCTTCGAAAAATTTCGTATATTTTTTGTTCTTATATAACTCGGTCGACTATATTTTTAATTAAAATTACACATTTCGAAAGTAAATATTAATCGTGTTATAAAACGGAAAACGTTCCGATTTCATCGAGTTGTACCGCGATTACCGCGCAGTAAACTTGAAATCAGTCAATTTGGACACTATTTTTAACAAATTTTACCGGGTTCGTTGATAAACGTTTACACGTAAACGTATAAACCGTGAAGTCCATCGCGCGCGGTAATGTTAGGTGAGTGGCGCAACCAGGAAATATTTTCGGGGGAGGGTTACAATTTATACATATATACACTAGATAATACGAATAAATGCTAAATAGTAGGAACATACTACATATTATATTAATATATGTGCTTCAAACATCATACACATTACAATATACATAATAATTTTGTATTATATTTATATATAATTTATTGATAAATTTAAATGTTTATTGTACATCATCATATGTGAGTAAATATGAATAATACAAAAAAATAATAATACGCTATAAGGATATTTTATTGTATATTTTAATTGCTATCACTGTTATACCTCAAACATGGAGATATATAAACTACCTGTGTCTGCATCGACAATGTTTTCCATACCTATAAGTGAAATACCATAGACGTATAAATCCATAATATAAAATCTAATACCTCCGTGTATTTTGATAAATTTGAACGACGACAAAAAATATATGCGATATAGGTACCATTGTTGTGACTCGCAGAGTGAATATGAGTTTTGATTTATTACTCATCAATTTTTTTCACTTCTCAGTTATCAGTAATTCAATTTGTATTTTAACGTTTTCAATTATTATTATTATTACATACATAGAATAAAATATTTATTATTTAAGTTAATATTTCTACATTCTACATGTAAAGAGAGAAAAAATTTCGTGGGGGGGGGGAGGTGTTGTAACTCTCAAACCCCCCTGGTTGCGCCGCTGGGTTAGGTTAGTCCTGGGATTTATTTTTGACGAAGAGTCACTATGCGGATTATTTGAATACTGGTGATATATGTTTTTTCGCACCGTTCAAACACCGGATTCGACGGTTAGTGCGACGTTCACGAATATCGCGTTTTAAACGAAAATGTTGTATTTCAAGAGTGTAAACGCGCATATCGACAATGTGCGAAAAATTCTCGGCGATTTTAACGACGGAACTTGTACAGAAAGTAATACAATACGTGGACAAACGAAAATGGTCTAAACTACATTTTATAAATATACGTGATTTTTATTGCTTACAAATCCCTAGTGAATAATGTTTTATTAAAAAAAAAAAAATACTCGGAGTCGAATTTTATTTTTTCTTCTGATTAAATTGAATAACGAATTTTCGTATTGTTCATATTTTCGTTGCGTTTCTCTCCTCCTTTTTGTCAGTAATAATTTCACATTCCTTCTAAATTACTTCCGATAACGAGAAATATATTCACACTCACGACAACCAAGTTCGTCGCTGCCGTCGTTACAGTCGAGTATACCGTCGCACTTGTACGTTTCTTGTATGCACTGTCTGAGGTCGGCGCACTTGAATTGCGTTGGCGAACAGGTGATCGGCGGGCAGCCTTCCTCGTCCTGGTTGTCGAAACAGTCGTTGTCGCCGTCGCACACCCACGTCTGTGGAATACAATGGCCGGACCGAGGACAAGTGAACTGAAGAAAAAACGATATTTATTTTCGTATAATGCAGACAGAACCGAATAATAATAATAATAATAATAATAATAATAATAATAAAAGTGCAAGTCAGAGGCGACCGCAGAAAATTAGCTCAGTGGGTGCAAAATTAATTTTACATTATACATTTACATATTTTATGTATAAATATACATATTTACATTATAACTCTAAAAATAATACACGATGAAATCAAAAAAAAAAAGAAAAACCGTTTAATTAATTAACTTTGTCACGATTACGAGTATATTGCGGGAACGATTCAAACGAACATTGAATTAACTTTTATGTCGTTTATTAATTATTATAAATTAAACGATCGAAGCTAAATTCAATTTGATTTCCCTCCTCGCGAGAAGCAAACGGTACTGAGCAAGCGAACGCGACTAAACTCGTGCGCCTCGAAATCGTCATTTCTTTCCGTCCGACGGTATTCACCGTGAACACAACATAACGTTTTACGTGCACAAAATATATTATAGAACTCACTTGGAAATACGCGCAGGTCTTTTCCGCGCAAAAATCGCCTTCGTCCGAACCGTCCCCGCAATCGTTCTCCGAGTCGCATTTCCACGTGGCCGGCACGCAGCGGCCGTTGTCGCACAAGAACTGTGTCGACGAGCACGTCACGTTCGTGCACCCCGTCTCGTCGCTGTAATCGCCGCAGTCGTTCTCGCCGTCGCATCTGAACGTGCCCGGCACGCAACGGCCGGAACCGCACTGCCATTCGCCGGGCGCGCAAGTCGGTTCTGCACGTTCGAACAAAAACGCGCGGGCGATTAGTGAAATCTTATTAGTTTTGGCATTTTTTGTTTTTCTCTTTTTCTCTCTCTTTTTTTTTTAATTATTATTTGATGTTTTTAGCTGAAAAACGTTATTATGGGCCCGACACGATCGCACTAACAAACACGGAACGGCGACCGTGTGCGCGTCAAGAGATTAAAAGGAATATTTAGAGATTTATGAAATAGATTTACTCGTGCAATTTTGCTCCTCGTCCGAATTGTCCAGACAATCGTCGTCTCCGTCGCACACCCAAGCTTTTGGTATGCACCGCATGTTGTTGCACGTGAAGTCCCACGTGTTCGGGCAAGCCGTCACCGGCGGCTCGGCGTTCGGGTCGGCCACGCACGTTTTACCGTCCGCGTCGATCTTCTCGCCGTACGGACAACCGCACTGCGCCCTGAGCACCGACGAGTTCGCCGAAGGGATGCCGAAACACAGTTTCTGACATCCGCCGTAGTTGTACACGTTCGAGCACGGATGAGAGTAGTCGATCAGCTGTTCGTGCTCGCTGTAGATCTTCACGCCGTACAGCCGGTTGTTCTGCGGTTCCCGGACCTCGATGTTGGACACCACGCCGGTCAACTTGTGTATTTTAATTATGGCGTCCAGCCGCCAATCCGTGATGTACATCCAATCTGTTTTGTGTGCGTCAAGAATTTTATAATAAAAATTGTTTTCCTTTTCATTTTACGAAGGGGAAAGAATCGAAAATTAAAATATAGCCGCGGCCTATTGTGGATTCTAAAGGATTTTCACGACGCTTCGCTTTCGGTTATTTTTGAAAATTTGTCGAAAATTTACGAGAAACCTTCGTTCAAAATCAACTCGAACAACTTTGAAATTAAACTAATTCTTAACTTTTGAAATATAAGAAAAAAATAAAAATAGAACAAGTCTCTGATAGAACTCGCGACGAATTCGTATATTGATCAATCGGTATGTCAACTTTTTCTCGACGCTCAAAAAATTGTACGACGCTTTTTTATAATTGTAAATATATATATATACATATGGTATTATTTGGTTTAAATTCAATATTATATTACTTCATTTTTTAAGGCAATTTAAACAACGAAAATTCTCTGTTCATTGTCCCATAATTTTTATAACGTATCTTACCGTAATGCGTGACTATCGAGAACGGATGTCTGATCAACGTGGAATTGATGGTTTTCACGTCGGTACCGTCCAAATTCGAATGCTGGACATGGTCCAACAACGCGTCGCACCAGTACAGCCGATCAGAGCTGAAATCGACGGCCAGACCGTTTGGCCATCCGAGCGTTATGTTCCGGAACACGATCAAATTCGAACCGTCGGTGTACGCGCGACTGATGTTGGCCGGACGGTCCCATTCGGAGAAGAATATGTAACTGAAAAACCGACAAACGTTAAACGAATCGTTAACCGGGCGATCTAAAGATCTCCAGACCGTTAGAGCTCACCCTTTGTTGGGATGCACGACGATGGCCCTGGGCCTCTTCATGTTCTTCAACAGCACCCTTTTGTTAGTGACGTTCCGCGTGCTCAACACGTTCAACGTTCCTTTTCGGCTGTCGATGTAGTACAGGTTCTTGGCCACCCAATCCACGGCCAGACCTTCCACGCCCTCGTTCTGCGACGCCAAAACGATTTCTCTGCCCGTCCCGTTCCGGTGTATCCTGTAAATGACGTCCTGCAGCACGTCCGAGTAATAAATGTAATTGTCCCGAGCGTCGAAGTCCAAGCCAACGAATCTCGCTCTGCGCGACGACACCGGGAGTATGGCGTCGCTGAACCCTTGCGACACTTTGTTCAACACTTTGCCTTTGATGAATCTCTGTTGCGAGTACAATAAAAACTCGTCGACCACTGGAAAACAGAGGAAGAGACGGGGGAACAATCATTTTGCGTATCGACAAATAATGTATTCACTTTACGTGCGAATCCCCGATGTGTACTTACGGACGCAATTGTGCATGTCCTGGGCCAGTTGGTAACCCAAATTACAAGCGCATCTATACGCCAACGAACCGTCACCGCCTCTGGTCACGATACACATGTGTTGACAACCGGCGTTGGCCTTGCTGCAAGGCGACGGCACTGCAAACGAAAGCGCACAGTGAAACACACGATGAATATTATTTTACGCGTGACACGTCATTTGTTTAATCGCATAACGAATGAAGTGAATCCTATTCCTATAGGTTAACCGAAACCCAACCAAGCTGAACCGGACCATCCAGACATTGAACAAAAATCCTTTTCCCCGAACGTGTCCGTCTATTGCGAAATTAGGTTTCGACCTTATTAAAGGGAATATTTATATCACAACAGGACGCACTCCACTGGTGTCTGTCACTGATAGACTCCGCACGCACATCAGAGCTTTTGTCCGAGTTAAATTCTTATAAGTTATGAAAAATTATATAAAAAAATCGCAAGAATCGTAATATCTTGAACTTATTAAAACATGTTTCAATTATTTCCCGTTGGAGAACTTATTTTATTTAAAGAAAGCAAAGTGTTTGCAGTCACAATAAGTTAAAGTCAATAATATCAGGACCGCGTTATAAAGAATATATCTAAGAGCGTATGTTTAGAATTTATCTAAACTTCATATGAAACTTCATCGCGTAGAACACTCGGCCATATGAAATTCGCAATAACGTGATGGGAACACACCCATCGTGTCTTGAATGGCTATACCACATCGCACTCACCTTCTCTCTGGACCAACGAGTGGACGATTTTCACAGATTTCGGGTCCTTGATCTCCCGGTTCTTGTACACGGACGAAACGGTGGTCGGGTCGTACTTGTTGACGCTGAGTATGCCCTGTTTGGTACCGTCCGACCAGTACACCCTGTTCTCGAACACGGCCAATCGCGACGGCGACGGCACCTGCGGCCCTCGCAATATCAGATGTCGGTCGTTGCCATCGTAGTCGACCGTCTCCACGTAGTCCAACAGCGAGTCGCACCAGTACAACCGCCCGTTCGTTATGTCCACGGCCACGCCGGACGCCTTGTACACCGCGTCCGTGACGATCGGCTTGGTCTCGCTGCCGTCCATGTTGGCCCGGATCAGCTGATTGCCGTCGGCCACGAACATGTAACCCTGCGTCGGATCGAGCGCGATGTCCGACGGGTTGGTCAGGTTGCTGCTCAACGCGATCGCGTGCCACCGGCCGTTCAACTCGAACACGTCGATCTTCTGCCCGATACCGTCCACCACGTACAGTTTGTTGCCCACCCAGTCCACGGCCACCGAAACGGGTTCCCACATCCCCGGCATGGTGATCTCCGTTGCCGTCACCGCGTTACCGTCCCGAACGAACTTTTTCGCGTCCAACAGTTGAACGGACTTGATCTTCTTCAATTTCACGTCCGACCAGAACAACGTGTTCAACGCGTAATGATAGTCCATGCCACTGGCCGACGTCGCGTTCACCACGACCATTTGGTTCTGGTACTTGGAGTCCATTTTCATGATGTACCTGTCCTGCGCGAAATACACTTGGAACGGTTGTGTCCGGTTGTTGGCCACGCACTTCTTCTTCTCCGTCAGCTCGTATCCGGGATAACAGCTGCACGCGTACGAACCGTCCGTGTTCTTGCACAACTGTTCGCAGAATCCCCATTCCGAACACTCGTCGCGATCTGAAATTCATTTCACGTCTAATCATTACCTATCTGTCTAAATAATTTACATCTATCCGTTTATAAACGTATCCGAGAAAAACGCACGGAATTTCATGTATGGATTTTATGGTGTACAACGACAGATATTAATGCATCGATATTGATAACGCGAAAAATTACACCGTAATAAAAACATCGTCACCAATTTTTTTTTCGCTTTATTATAATCTGTGACCCGCTAATAATTGTCCTAAAGTGATCATTCTGTCCCGTCGCGATATCATCGGCATTATACGAGAGAAAATGTGGTGAAAACGTACTGTCGATGAAAATATTTAGCGCAAACGTGTGTAAAAATACGTTTCCAGACAATAGGCATAAGGTGAAAACAAAATGTTTCGCCAAAAACCGGAGAATATATTCGATTTGTAGAGTGTTCGGCGTCGCGGAACGAATTGCCTAACCAAGCAAATTATATTATATTTACGTAACCAATATACGGATTTTCTTATTGATACGAATTTCCTCTCTTTTCGAGATGAAAATCAACCTAAAACACGGTATGTTCTCGATTTTTTTATTAAAAAAAAAAAAAAAAACGTTTTTACTATCATATCGACGTAATGATTCGTATTCACTTTTGTTTGGATGGTTCGTCACTCTCGAAACGGAACGGTGAGGAGGACAGGGGACAGGGGACAGGGCGGCGAATCGAAAACGAAGTCAAAACAATTATACTTTACCTATACACGTTTTCGAGTCGTTGCCGATTTTTCTTCCCTCGGGACAATAGCACGCGCCACCGGTCGGAGACGGCTGACACTTGTGCTCGCAGCTCAACGCCGGGCAACTCAGAGTGGCTGTAAAACGAAACGAAAACGAATGATTTTTCACTCCCGCGCATACTTAGTAATCATCCTCGAACGAAACGTATCGCTCAGATGTGACGCTATCGAAACACTCACAACACGCCGCCTCTTCGTCCGCGTTGTCGTCGCAGTCCTTGTGCCCGTCGCACAGCTGCGACTTGTTCACGCACTTTGGCCGTTTGTTCGGTCCACCCTGCGGGCACAGGTATTTGCCCGGGCATGCCAACGCGGTACAGTTGAGTTCGTCGGAACCGTCGTGGCAGTCGGCGTACCCGTCGCACTGGTAATTCAGCGGTATGCACAATCCGTTCCCGCACCGAAACTGACCCACGTGACAGGCGGCGAAATCTGGCGGCGGGTGGGGACAAATCAATAATCGGTTTTCCCGCGGTCGACAAATAATAATTCACGTGATTATCCGCCCAAACGTTTTATAACGGTAATCGCGGGCGACCACGGTTACGTCAGGTTTTCTAACGGAAATCTTAAATCGAATTGATTTTTTATTTTTTTTTTTTAAATTAAAATCAACGGACGTGAAACGTCAACCGAGGAATTCGCGTCTTATTGCACCGTTCGATTAGCGGAATACGAAATTAATTGTAGATTTTTTTTTTTTTTTTTTTTTTTTGTTCCATGATGGCATCGCGTGGTCGTCTCGCAAGGGGAGACAGGTTGTTAAAGACCCCTAATCCCCGAGGACATTTTTTTTTTTTTTTTTTTTTAATCGACTCCCGCGCAACCCGACCTAAATCACTTAACAGGCATTGTTACAGGTGTACTCACTGCAGTTCTCCTCGTCGCTATTGTCGCCGCAATTGTTTTGATGGTCGCACTTCAGTTTCGGATCGATGCACTTCTGCCCGTTCTGGCACCGGAATTTGTCCAGCGGACACGACATGTTGATGGCCGGGCCGCAGTTCTCCTCGTCCTTGTGATTGCGGCAATCGAAGTAACCGTCGCACCGTTTCGACTTGGGCACGCACGGTCCGTTGCCGGGACCGTTCACCTCGCATCGGAAGTCTTCGGCGTGACACTTTCGGTAAACTGGAAAATGTATGTAACCGCAGGGATGGAAAAACGTTCGGACGTAACGCGTAGATTATTTTCTCGTCGTTGTATGTACACAAGTAGTAAATCCCATTCGAAAACGTATTTATTTTTTTTTTTTTGTAACCATATTACACTCCGTGGTATTCGAATTTAAAAATAATAACTAAAGTTAGGACGTTTCATCGCTGTTTACGAATTTTATTTTGCGTATTATCGTATTTTTTTTTTTTTTTTTTTTTTTGAGGGGAGGAGGGGGGAATTTTTACGAATAAACGCGTATTTTTATAAAAAAAAATTAATCAATTTTCAATAAAACTGGAAAAAAAAATCGATGAATATATTTCGTAAATAATACACGTTCGTATTTTTTGAGTAAAAAAAAAAAAAAAAAAAAAAAATTGTATAATAATTTACGGTTATATTTTTAATTAATTATAAAAAATTTTAAACGTAACATTCGATTTTTTTTTTTTTTTTTTTAAGTGTTTCAATAAACATCCTATAAACCCAATACTAATTATACATTATGACGAGCGAAAACCTGGGCGCGTTTTTAAAAAGTGTCCATATTATCTCGTTCGATAATTTTTCTCTCTCTCTCTCTCTTTTTTCGTTATTATTACAGTGCACATACGCGAACAAAAATAATAACTAAAACGATAATTGATTTTCTCGTATACAACGCGATGCTATGTGTTAAATAAAATATTATAAACCGAATACATCTCGTAGACGCGGAGAGGAATGCGGCGACGCGTTATAATAAAATACCGATTAAATATATATATATATATATCATACGCACGATGACAATATTTACTATAACGTTATGGAATTAATAATAATAATAATAATAAAAAAAAATGTCTGTTTCTTTTGGCAAAACATCGCGCGCGCTTTTCGTTTCACTCGTTTTCTTCACACAACAACACGATATTCTCGGATACACGATATTCGAATACACACTCACCGCACTCGGCCTCGTCGGAACCGTCCACGCAGTCCACGGTAACGTCGCACCGGTAATGCGGCGGGTAACAGTACGTCTTGTTCCAGTGGTACTGACGGCACGGCAACAACGTCGGTTCACACTCGGGCGGAGCTGCAACACGTAAATTACACGCATTATTTAAAACCGCAGTGAATTAAATAAAAACGACGGTTTTCGAATACGTATTTTGCCGGTACGGGCGGAAAAATTGCGAACGCGATTTCGAAATCGAAAATTGTTCAAAAAAAAAAAAAACATTTTAAAAGAGTCCATTCGACGAAAAATTGTACATGTAAATACGTACGAGATTGACGGTTTGATATTTTTGTTAAAAAAAAAAAAAAAAAAAATCGTTTTTAAATAAACGAAAACGTTTACCGCATAACATTACGTGTTTCCGTAATTCCGTTGTAATATTCGAATGTCCCCGAGCACGGTATATTATACCCCAGTCGATTTAATGTACCGCGTTCGGTACGGAAATCAAAATTTCCAATCGCAAAGAACACACGTGCTTTCGATTTTTACTTCTTGTAGTAAAATGTTATAACGTTCGGTTTTAAACGGAACGCGATACGCTTAAATCTCAACCGCGTACATTAATATGAGCGCGAAGTATATACACGATCGTGTCGGTTACAATGGTGTAAATTCAGTGAACGCTTCTAAATTATACAGGCGAAAGACAAAATAATTGTCCGTATAACATATTTGCCAAAATGATTTACTACGGTTTTTGGGTAAATATTTAAAATATTATTTTTATTTATAAGAGATTATAATGGATTTTCACTTATTCAAAAATTTGTCAAACCGTTAGTTAACATTTATATTAGATTTCGATAGAATGTTCACGAATTGTAAACGATCGATTTCCGATCGAACGCTACGCGACGTCGCGCAACAGAGTCGATTCCGGTGTACCGGGATATAACGAGAAACCGTTGGAATTCGGTTGTACGAATATTTAAAAACGAGCGATATATTTTTTTTTTTTTTTCGTCAATGATTTTCTAGCCAATATTTAATCGAATCACTATCATCGTATTGTACGAAATATCGTGGCGTTTTTATTTATTTTTTTTTTTTTTTTTTTTTGATCAACCATTTACGGCAAATTTTCTGGAAAATAAATCCATAGTATACAGAACGCGGCGGCAGGGCTTACCGACTGCCGGACTCCCGTTTATTTACGTTTATCACACGTTTTACTCACGGCAACTCTGGAACTCGTCCTCGCCTCGGTCACAGTCTTTTTGCATGTTACACAGCAAATCGGACGATATGCACTTGCCGTCCGAACACCGGAACATGCCGGGGCCGCAAGTGGTCGCCGGAGCGCCGGTCGTTATCGCCGTCGTCTCGGCCACTGTAACACGGCGAGAAAAAAAAAAACGAAATTAATTTGAAATAATAATTGTAATGGGAACAAAATTCGTCAAATAAAAAAAAAAAAAGTGAAATAAATAAATCCCTTAGAACCGCACGCGATCGACAGATCGATTTTTTTTTCGTCACAATATTACGTGCGATCGTATTTTGACGTTTGTGCGTGCCTTTGAAATCTTTTACGCGTATCGGCGTAATTTCGGACACCGTCTCTCTATAACAATTCCGAATTAAATCCTTCAGACAAAAAGTTTTCTTTTCGCCCCTCGCCCATATTTTTTATAAATTGTTACGCTCCAACATTTATGTATTTAAACCGAATCGGTTCTATAATTGTAACACTATGTGTGTGTGTGTGTGTGTAGAAAATGCAGTTTTAAGACGGACAAATCATCGAGACAAGTCGATAATATACGTATATATATAAAAAAAAAAAAAAATTATACACAAAACCGCGGAGAGAAAAAATAAAACGTAAAAACGATCGACGTTATAGAGCGATGACTGGCGTAAATCCAATTATAAATTAGAAAACGTATAATTTATTTATAATAATGTCTATTCAAATATAATATGTAGGTTATAACCTATATGTGTGCATGAAACAACGGCCGTCGTGAACGCACTCGAATCGGTCGTATTGCGAACGACGAGCGTCATCAATACACGTATACGCCGCTTCCGATTATAGTCACGGTATCCATTTTTATTCGCGTTTTTATAAAAATCATTGTATCGATCGTTTTTATGTTCTGTATAACAAACAACGTCGGGAAATACAAATGAAAAACGAATTTGATTCGGACGCTGAATCGTATAGCCGGCGCAGGCGTTACATCAACGAATAAATTAATTCGCGAATAATGCGTGCGCGATTAACTAATACATTGCAATACGGTTGAAATATTCGGTGAAAATATCATTTAAATTCGTATACGTTTTTTGGAAATCTTCTGATATTATTTTCGTCAAACTGAGTCGTGTGGATTTTTTTTTCCTTTCTCGCGTTCCCGTATAAAAATACAATTTTCGTAATGTTTACGGGAAAAAAAAAATACGTTCGAAAACTTGAATTGAAATCCGTAAAATTCAGAACGAGAAACGTGTAAAATCGTATGGCTGATGGACGTGTAGCGCGTCGTGCTGTCATACGTTTTACGCGCTGCTGCTGCTGCTGCTGCTGCTGCGCGATTTTACGAACCAATGACCACCGCCGACCGTATTCGTATTATTACAATATACTGAACTGGAACACGACCGCGATTCATATTTTATATAATATAATTTTATATATATTTTAAATATATGGGACGAGGAGGAGACACGTTGCGTGTCTACAAGTCACGTGCGTGTTATTGTTCGAAGAAGGGGAAAATGATAATGTACGGATTGATTTTTTTTTTTTTTTTGCTCTCCACACTAATTGGACGTCAATAAAAAAAAAAAACGATACTTAAATTTTCGTATCGTGAGTGAATATTTAGTGTTTAAGTCCGAATGTTTTTTACTCGCGCCGAAATATGCGTGTTGTCGCGTTCGTACGGGTCTCGGTTTTGCGCGCGAAAATTGACCCGACGAGCCCACGCGTTGAAATATTCGATTCACTCGACACAACAGAGCACTGCAAAACGTATAAAATTAATAACATCGTCGACAATCGTTTAATGTAACGTAATACACAACAGTGCGAATGAAGTCTAGAGGAGCACCGGATCCGGGGATTAAGAGCAGGCAGATCCAAGAGAAGCCGTTATGTAGTCACTTCAAAATTATAAACGAAATATTCTTTTTGTTCCGGTATAAAAAGATTACAAGACTGTATTTCGTATATATAGTATTTAAAAACAATATTGTTATACGTCTATTACTCTACTTCTCCCCCCCGGTAACAATTATTTTACTTTGAATTCAATGAGAATAATATTTTGAGATGCGTAATTTACCACCGCCCCCGCCCCCCGCCATCGATAGAGGAGGCCCACAAACGAGTATTTTATGTGTGACTGAGAGAAACGGTATCGACAAAAAAAAACCCCCCATTTTGTTTCTAGAATTTGGTGTAAAAACGACGAATACGTAAAGAGTACCGCCGGCTGGAAGTCGGGGGAACGATAGCGTAAAGGATTATTGGTTTTATTTTAGGCAAATGCTTTGACGGGAATGTTACGACAACTGAATGAATCCGGTTGTCTTTTTTTTCACACATACACTCGTAAGCTATCAGACTCTACGCGGGAAAAAATAGCGCTTTTTTTATTCTTTATTACGCTCCTCGAATTCTATCTTTTTGACTTTTGAAGAAACGGTCTGCGTGTTCAGAGTTTATGTACCGTATCAATCCCCATTGGATACAAGTCGATAAACACGTCCGTGAAGAAGATTTAAGCATTCGAACAGAACGATTGGCCATGGCGAGAGTAATGTTTTTATTCGAACGACCTGAACGACACAGCTACTCGAGTGTGATGTGTGTTTGGTGAACGGTTCTTAACCCGTGGTCCACGACCTCTCCGCACACTGATGCCGGTTTATTTATTAATTTTTTTTTTCGTCGCGGCTATATATTTTCGTCCGAATGAATTTTACACGTATTATATCATCACCGCGAATCGCGGTTAAACAAGCTGTAATCACCAGATATCGTGTTCATACTGAAATATCGAAATTGCCGAAAACGACATTAACCGACATTCGAGTTAATTACATTTTTCTTCCCCGAGTTATTATTGTACGTAAAACAACGAATCTCCTTCTTCCTATCCGTTTCGGATGTCGTCATTCGTTTCGGTCGAGCGATGCCCGAAACTTACCGGTCACGGATGTGTTCTTTAACCGAGACATTTTTCCTCTTGTAACACAAGCCGGAGTAGTTTTTTTTCCTATATATTTTTTTGATTATTCCTCGCGATACGCATCGCGTCCCTTGTTCTTCTCCTCGCATGTCGATTAAGCGTTCCTTGCGTTTTTCGTCCATCCTTTTCCCACTGCCCAGCATTGATTTGGGGTAGCGTACTTTTTTTTTTTTGACAAATATATTCGCTTTTAAAGCAACGAAAGCCACTACGCAAAGGCTGTCTGAAAGTATGAAATGTATACACGATGATTCGGAGGGGGGGCGACGTTTCTTCTTTTTTCTGCTCCTTAGACTTTGGTGGCGCGCTCGCGAATTACAAAATTGAACCGCTGTTGCAGGTGTTTGTTAACTAATCGGAATAACGATAATATCGGACGTGCCTCTTAGCCAATCGTAAAAAAAAATGAACTAAAAATACAAAAAAAAAGTACAGCGCGTGTCGGTCGCAGGCACTGATAAAATAAAAAAATATATATAAAACAATAAAGCAGTAAAACTCGGTCGGCCGAATCTCGCAGTGTAATACTTTGCATGTCACGCCGTCGTGAAGTCAGTCACCGCTCGCGAAGACTTTCTCTAACGTGCGTTTACTTTGAGTACGCGCACGCGTGCATGTGCGCAGCGAGACAAAAACTAATTTCAAAATTTCAAAAAAAAAAAAGCTAATCTCTTTGTAAAGATATTTCTAAAAAAAATTCGAAAAACATATTTGTTCTCATCGCGGACGTATGCGGTGGTCTCTGGAAATTTATTAATTCTTCGATAATTACGGACGAAAAATATTGAACGCATATTCGAACGATTTTTATTATTTTTCTGGTCCGTTGAAAATTGTGAACTACGAGGAAACCGTTGAAGACTTTTCATAAAATTTATTGTAAACAAAAAAAAAAAAAAAAAAAAAAAAGACCGAGTATTCAACTAGATTTTTCTTTTTCCATTTGTGATTTTCATTCATTTTAATTCGTACAAAATTTGGTTTTGCGACGTTTATCGAAATAATAAACTAGTCGACCGGACTACTGTTTTATACGTAGTAATTTATGTAAACGTGCTATTACGAGGCCGTAAAAAGTCCTAAAATCCGAACCGCGAAGTCTGAACGGAAAAAGGCTTTTATCTTACACCGATCCGACTTATCGAAATATTTTCTGTGCCAAAATACGAGCATATCGATAAAAATAAAGAGAGAGAGAGAGAGAGAGAAAAGCACGAAACATAAAACAAATTTTGAAATTCCTACAAACTTTCTAAACGCGTTTATTTTATAAATATATATATATTTAATATTTTAAATACTCTGCAGATCATACTTTTACGTATATTTATAATATGTGGTACGCGTGAAAAACAAAAAACAAAAAATCGTCGAACTGATGTGAATGGAAACAACCGCTTTGGTTTCTTGATAAAATCCCGCCGTACGCCTTTCCCTTTTCCGCGCCGATACGACAGTTTATTTTTTCATTTTTTTTAAGGTCAACGTTCAATCTTTTATTCTTCTTACGTCAAACCGCAACAAAATCGCACTGTGCGCGTCCGCGATATAAAAACGTGTTTTGAAAATAATGATTCAACATTTTTTTTTTTTTTTGTTATATGTAAAACACATTTGAATTAAAAGTATAGTTTATTTTAAATACAAATCGAAATCGGTATAGCCGGTACGATTATTATTGACTTTTGACAGGTTGAAATACTTTTCACCACGTACTATCACAAATTTTCATTAAAAAAAAAATCAAAAACGCATTTTGAAATGTTTCCCCCCCCCCTCAATCAATTCACTGTCGGGATTGGATAAAATCAATAATATTATTCTAGTAACAATACTAGTAGTAGAAACTGTGATGATTAAACCTTAATACGTTATCATTCTATCGGTCGACGGTGGTGAGTAATTATTTTTTTTTTTATATACATTTATAAATACGCTTGTACTCACTGACTTTTGCACGGAATGAACACACTTTGTAGTCATTTTTTCGAAAAAAAAATTAATTTTTTTGAAGAAGTACACGTCGCTTTTAACGAATAATTTTCAGACTATCGACAAAAAACCATTATCATTTAGCGAAAATGAATTTTGATTTTCTTCCCCACACTCCTTTTGGCTTTTATCGAAACCGATTATGGTCCACGGATCAGAAGGGGTAGGGAGAGGAGTGCAAATATCACACCCGTCGCACCGTCGTTTCAATCGCAAAGTGAGAGAGAGACAAAGAGAGAGAAATCGTTTTCGATCTGACGAGAGGTCATCACACTTGTGTTGCCGTAACGGCAAACGATGGCACGACGAGCGATAATATTATTGTAATATTAATATTCGTGAGTCGTTTCGTGAATAATACTCCCGCCGCAACGTTTCAAAACACTTGAAATTTGCATATATATTTTTTCTTCTATTTATCGTTATTATTATCATTATTATTATTATTATTATTATTAAAAATATTCAATTATTATACAGTACATTATATACATGCACACGATACGCGATTATAATAATATACATATATATATGTAAAATTGGAGAAAACAATTTGACGCACACGTTTTGTTCCAATTACTGAGAGAAAAGTTTCATGAGATTATATATTATATCGTATACAATAATAACATAACGTTTATTGCAATATTATAACATAGTCTAAATACGCCCTAATAATGTTTTCGAATCGCAAAACGATTTTATTATTTTACATGTATTTGCTGAAATCATGACTGAAAATCATTTTCAGGTCGAAAATCGTTATACCGTTCTCCATAATAATAATAATAATAATAATTATTGGAGTCCAGATTACAGAAAAACACTGTCTCTAAGGAGAAGGAGGCAGTGAAATTGAAAATTCCCTTCTTAAAAACAAAAATTAAATAAACGATTAAAAAAATTTGTAATTTTCATTAATACGCATAATATTGTAAAACGAATAACGTTATTTTAAACGTTTTTTTTTTTTTTTGAAATTTAAAAATTTTCGAATCGTCAAGCAATAGAAGATAAAAAAATATAGAAAAATGTTTATTTTCCAAACGTACGCAGACAACGATGATCGAGAATTTTGAGTTGTCGGATTTTATAGTTTATCGTGTAGCATATAGTTTCTAACGAATAGCGTAGGCGAAAAATTCAGGAAATTAACACTAGACGTAAAACCGATGGAAGCTATTTTTCTATAGCTACGAGTATATTATGCTAATCGAGCTGTAATAATCGAAATTTTTGAAAAATTTTACGAACAAATGTTGGAAAACAAAACGTTGTTGAAGAAGTTCACGAATCAGTCAATTATCCGGAAAATATCCACAGTGATTCTAACATTACGGAGACTGGTCGTTATATATATATATATATATATATATATATATATAATTTTCATTACATATATAAATAATAATTTAAAAATATATTTCAACTTAAAAGAAAAATCTAAATTCGTAAATAATTTTTCTTAGTATTGAAAAAATTACTTGTGTGACAAAAAACGACTCGAAAACCTATAATTATAAAATATGTAATCATTGTTTATTCCCGTGTAATTCCCGAAGAACAGCAACAGGAAAGAAAAAATGTTTCTGTCTCGATTTTAGTAAATTTATTCTACGGCCAACCAATACAAGCACGCACAATGAACATAAAATAATATTATGAATAAAATAGTATATCTATAAGTTTTTTCTTTCCTCTTCCGATAGGATTAGAATATAGTATATAAGTGTATATGTACATAATAGTTTACATGCGTTACAATACGTGCAGGAGATCGGACTTTCCAGAAACATTCATCATCGTCGGGTTTCTAAAGGCTAAGCCTCGTCGTTGTTGCCATTCATGTCTGACACATGCAGTGCTCTTGAATTCTCTATTAGAATTCTACTTAATTTTTGAGTTTTAACCCATCCGAAGCAAAAAATTTCTTCTTCGAAGAAGGTTTTACGCGGTCTTCCTCGAGTTCCTTTACCGTCTATTTTTTCTTCCGTGTCGACGGTGATGAAACATTATAAATACGTTTATTGACGTATACATTATATTATCTAACGTAGAAATTACTGGGTTTGTATACTCGCATGTATTATGCATACGCTTGGAAACCGCACGACGAGAATAAGGAAACAATAGTTTTGTAAAGAACAACTAACGTCATTTTATATAAACGCCATTCACTTCTGCTGCAGAATCCGCTTTAGAACGTATTATAATGATGAAAAAAAAAACAAAATTACTCCATCGGGTAGTAAAAAAAAAAAATTATCTTATTTATACTGCACGAACAGCGCCTTGTCATTGTATATTTTTATACACATTATCACACGTTTCGTTATTATTTATCCTTCTATTTAATATTTTATATGTTACTTATATGAATAGTCTACTGTTTTTTTTTTTATACACATATATAAACTACAGTAATTTATTATATACACATATAACGCAATAAATTAATATATTATTTTAATACCTATAATATAGCGGTATACTCGTATATACATATATTATATATGTATACATTAGAATTGGTATTTCAATTTTTTTTTTTTTTTTTTTTTGATCAAAAACTATTTTATACGATTTCAATCGCGCACGCATGCCGACCTTGTCGCCGCTGCTGTTGAATTTATGCCCATAAATAAATAAATATATATAAATGAGAACGGACTCTGTACAATATAACAACAAATATAAAATAATATCGTCAACCACGATCACCTTGTATTCTCTCTCACCTTCTCTCCGTAAAATAATAACGTAAAATGCGTAGAAATATTCCGTATTTAAACCGCGGTGGTCTTAACGTATATTATATAAATTAATCGTGTATTCGACGACTTGTGAATGTATTAATTCGTACGTTTGTCCTATGGCCTCTTCAGATTTATATAATATTGGCCTTGAACTGTAAATTCATTACGAGGAGCCGAAGAGATAAAAGAAAAATGCTTACGAAAAAACAATAAGCGTTTTTTTACGAATATATTATGGCCGTAGAAATATCGAAAATATTTTTCCGAATTGTATTTAGTCACAGTCGTTTTGAATACTTCTTTACAAATTGTTATTAATAATAAACATCCTCTTGTTATAATAAATAATTAATCCACAGTGTTATATAAACATATTTTTTTAATGTAAATACATTGGTTAACATTACTTAATTCATAATTATAACAAGATAAACGAGGTAAATGATTTTTTTCTCGTTTTAATACGCATATATAAACATTAGCCACTCGCATTGTACTATGGCGACTAGTATGAGTTAAGGAAATAAGCAACACAGTTTTGTGTTTAAATAGAAGTGATGTACATATCGGTTACATAGATTTTAAATTGGAATTTATGCATATTTACAATAAGGTGATGTCAAACGTTTATAGTTCGTAAGATATCGTAGGTTTTCTGAAGAAAATGTATTAACGCACTAATAAATCTAAGAAAAAAGAAATTGCACAGACATATAACGAAACCGCGGTGAATTCAAACGAACCGATCAGATCAGAGCAGTCCTGAGTGCACATAACACGCAAAACACGGCGTCATCCATCCCGGTGAAGATATAAAAATTTTACGCGATTCCTTTTTTCTTTATCGATATCAACTCGTACAGTCTTGTTCAATATTTACAATATTTCATCGTGCGTATGATGATTTCAATTCACGCGTTATTTATCGCATAAATAATTTCCGTAGCAATACATATATTTAAAAAAAATCAAATTATTCGATCAAATCCACCACTCCCCCCCCCCCATACACACACGAAAATTGGTATAGTAAAGCGAATTATTCTCGTGGTAAAAACCGCATATATATATATATATATATATATATGTATGTAATGGCGAATATAGTGTTCTAGAAATGACAACGTATTCTACTTTCGGACACACTCTAAATAGGTACGTGTAAAACAATTCGATTATAATACGCGCGATTCCCGAAACGAAACGAAAAAAATGTGATTCAATAATAATTACTAAAACGAACGAATAGACGAATTCATTACGTACACAGCGATGATTGCTCAATCCCTCGTTGTTATCGACGAAATAAAAAAGCGCGTAACACAAAATTATAACGTTTTTAACGTATAATAGCGGCACGCCCGTTTAAAAAAAAATAATAATAATAACATAACAACCGGCGGTAAGTATTGCAATAACTATTATTACTTCAAAAAAAAATAAATAAATTAGGAGTTTTCGATCGGACAATAATAATACCACGATACGCTGTGCAAAACCGCGCGATAAAATAACATTATTTGCAGCTAATGTACCTATTATTACTATGATAATAATAGTTGAAAAAAAATTAAATAATAAAAACCGTAGAAATTATACGTGTAAATAATACATTATTATATGTAAAAAAAAAAAAAAGTTTTAAAAATGTAATTACGTTTTGAAATATTCATACGCTGTTTTAGAGACTAAGGTATATAAAAAAAAACATAATAGTAATACTTATTTATTAATTTGAATACGATAGCACTTAGATTTTATAATACGAGCTGAGACGAGTTTCACAGTAACAGAAATTGACGAATGGCCAAAACGTGATACTGTCCCGCGGGGCACGAAATTTATAATCACACATAGAGCCGGATTGAACAGGACCATAGCCTTAGGCGCACATATTTTTTTTTTTTAACAGCCCCGTCGTATTGCGATAATTTCCGTCTTGGAAAAGAGTTCTGATTTTTTTCAATATTTAACACTCCGTCTGCGCAAATAAATACAATAATACTACATTGCTGATTGCTGTGTAAATACAAGCGATTTAATGTTAATGAGTTCACGTGTTTCACAAAAAAAAAAAAGAAAAAAGACCGTTCTCCAGTACAATTAGCAACTGTAGTACTGCCATAAGTCTATCGTACGATTCGGAATAACGCCATCCGGATGTTTACCGTTAGGATACGTTAACGTTGTGAGAATTTTTTACACTCTTGACGTGTCTTCGCTTCTAAATATTTTTATTAATTTTTTAAAACGAATGCGTATTCGTTTGATCTTGACGTCTGAGCTTTGCGCATCGTTTGGAGATTGAGAAATTAAATACAAATTTACCTATGGTGTTACTCCACTGACAATTGTTATACGTATAATAAAAACTATATATATTTCTCAACTGCTCGGTAAAATTGAAATTGTTTTTGATTTTCCGATTACACTTGAAAAAATATAACAGCCGTTATTGCGCGCGCGCGCGCATATCGAAACGAGTGTATTATAGGTATGAGCGAGTAGTGCACTGTATAATAGAATTTTTTCGTGTGTACGACAACGGGGCCGAGAAGACATTCGCGCGCGGGCCCCCCCACGCGAAAACGACGTCTGGTCGCACAATGAATTTCAAAACAATATAAAAATATACCGACGTGATACACGCGATTAATAATCAATCACCGCGGATAATAATACACAATGGCCGTTCGCCGTATCTGTCGGCAAACACCCCGGCGTTAAAAATCGAAAAACAAAAAAAATATTTCTCTTCACTCTCGCGCTCCTTCTTTTGTCGGAGAAATATAACTTGTCGAACGATCCTTCGCGTTTTATCGCCGCGCGCACGTTCGTGACGAGGATGAGACTACGTGGCCCTGGTGGCTCTGTGTAGCGCACGCCCGTGTTTACGACGGCAAAGAGAGAAAAAATAACGACCAGAGGAAAACTACAAAAACTACGTAATAACAACAAGACGTTCGCCTGCAGCGACTCCGTCGGCGGATCTTCGTGCGGTACAGCGACGCGCAGTGAAAGCAAAAATTCACTTGCACAACAGCGTGCGTGTAAAAAACGATTTGTAATATTTTCGTCTTTCTCCTGCGCCATCGCGCACAACGTGTGTCTCAACGAATCCTATATGAATCTGCACTGCGCGGCGATCGTAGTGAGTTTTTTTTTTAAAATGATTTTTGTTTTTACCGCGATGAAGAGAAACACGGGAAAATTCGATTAAAATTAAATAGGAAAAGAATGCCCCGTTTTTTTTTTCTATTAGACGAAGTAAAAAAAAAACGATCGTTCATTACCACGTCTTTCGTTCACAAAACGGATACGACGAGAGAAACTAATTGCGTTTTTTTTTTCGTTCGAATCGACGATTTAAATACGGTTAACCAGCATTAAAGTCAATACAAGAAAATCGAAATTCCGATGATGATTTTTTTTTTTTTTTTTTTTAGATATATTTCGACGTGTACTCGTACGCCGACCGACAGTTTTCAACACAAATCGATAATATTATCACGGTGAAATCGATTTGCGGGAAGAGATCCAACACAATTTCTCCTTCCGAAACCAATTGATCGTCTTTCTTAATCTCTTATTACAATATTAGGATGTTGATAATTATTTTTTTTTCCTTTTTAAATAACGCTATACGGGTCCATTTAGAAAAATGTCTGTGACCGTCGAGTGAGTCTGGGAAAATTCGTTTGTTAACGCGTACGAACTGGCTGGGAACGGGGCACCGGTTTTGAAACGTTTTACCGCGACGAAAACGTGTTATTTAAAATCGACTTTGTTCTCGTTCAGTTCGATCGAACGCGCTTTTGCCGGCGAACTCGACGCGCGCGAAGACTATTTTTTGCAGAGCATTTCTATTGTATTGTGACATATAGGCACAGTCATACGAATTACATAATATCACGCAGTCGTCGTCGTCGTCGTCGTCGGATGAAATGTCTCCGGGTTTTTGCTCGTCCCTCCGTAGAGCAACGTCGAAGTGAAAGGAAGATCAGGTGACAGTAGTAGGCGCGAAAGAGCTTACGCAATATTATGTTATCGTAATTATTGTAGTCTTGGGAATGGAGAAGAACGACTCGCGATGGAAAACGCGGACAGCAATAAGTACCTACACGTCGAGATTTTGAAGAATTACCGAAATCACTAGTCAAAGCGATTTCAACGATTTGACGAGCACAGACCCGCGCCCGAATCTATTGCACGCACAATATTGATTCCCCCCCGAGTCCGGGTTTGCCAAAATTACATCGAGACGCTCCGACAATATATCAATCTTGCACGAACAAGTCGAAACGAATAGTGGAATATCGATTTCGGCTCGTTTCAACAATAATCATTCGGATTTCACAACGGAAATCACGCGGTTTACCTCGCATAATACGTAGATTTGACTACGTACGAGTCAACAGAAGTTTTTTTCGCTGCTTTTTTTTTTTTTTTTTTTTGTAAATTTCTCGTGAAAATTTCGCGAGTTTTACATGAAGAAAACGGATTGTTCGACCGACACGGATGATTTTTCCGAGTCTCGTGTAACGCGCAACGTACGGACGATTGTACGCGATCGTTTTCGAGTGTTATTTTGCAAGTTCTCGCGAAAGAAAAAAAAAACTAAATAAATAAATATAATTAAAAATCGAAAACTCTTTACCACGTCCTACTTTATATATATTATATATTATATTTTTAAGTAAACCGAACCGAGTGTTCCACTGCTAGCAGTACACGTTACAATATTAATACGTATGTGCGTGTACGTTGGCACGTTTTTACTATAAGAGGCCTGACGACGACCTGGATACAGTATAAATATCGCGTTATGGCCGCCATAAGTTCCCCCCCCCCCCCCGAACGCGTGATGTCATTTTCAGTTTTTTTTTCTCTTCCCACTAACCGAACGTAAGTAAAGAGGAAAAAAAAGTGTACAATAACAATAATAATAATAATAACAATAATAATAATAATAATAATAATAACAATAATAATACCGTTTTACAAGCGCGTTATTATATATAAACGTATTACGGGCGGATATAATTACGAGTTTTACGAACACGCGCGTGACATCGCGACTAGTCCGTCGAACAATCGACGCGTTTAAGTGAGAAAAAAATTTTTTTTAAAAAAATTACGTCGTTTTCGTAATATTGCTATTATTATCTCGGGCCGTTCGGAGAAACTTCGATACGAAAAGAAGAAAAAACTCGAACGACAAAAAGAAAAAGAAAACAATCGACGCGAGAGAGCATAAAAAACAAATATATAAATATACGTACGTGTTTATCGTTTCCTTCCACCCCCCGGCCCGTTTAGTTTATCGGCGAAACGGTTTTTTTTTCCTTTTCTAAAAACATTTCGTAAACAAATTTCTCATCGGTAAAATATTTATACCAATATTATATTATATTTAAAAACGCTCGTGTTTATATATATATATATACATATAAATATGGTCATAATAATATGTAATTAACACGCGCGTTTCGAAATATCAGTGTCGTCAACAGTACTCGAGAATCCGTCGTTAACCGTCGCGTGTTGCTCGTATAGCTGTGGGCCGTTAAGAAGACAAAAAAATAACTATTATAACACTTTACCATAAATGTGCACGCGGCGGACGTGCAAATATATGATATTTTAATGGGGAAAAAAAACCCCGGCGGTTTTCTTTACTTTTTCTCGCTAAAAACTTCACCGCCGTATCATGCACAACACATTATATCAATGGCGGATAGATACAAAAAAAAAAAAACACCGAGAGTTTGTCGTCTGTCCCGCCGAATGGCTAATTTTGAAAATAAATTTCTACGAGTCGGACTAGCGATCGGACGAGCGTATAGTTGATAACTGCGCCGTCGAATACGACGATTGCGTGCACAGTAGAAAACGAATGTCGGAAATCATTTGAAATTTTTTAAAACAAAACAAAAAAATCATCGCGGTTTTAAAACGTCGGACTCGCGACTCCCGATAATTTCGTCGTCATCATACGCGCGGATAATTCAACGGGACAATCTGCTCTTGACGCCGTGCACTGGGAGACGAAATTCGAGTTTCTCTTTGTTTCTCAGGAAAAAAAAACGTACGCGATAAGTACATAAAAACGGGGGAAAAAAAATTAATGACAATTTCAATTCTATCGACTCGTCGCACGCACGTAATAACGCGAACAAAGGATGTCGACTTTTAAACGATCAATTAACACGACGTTAAATATTCAACAGACTGCCTTATACGTACATAATATCGTAAACGCGTTTGTCATCAGCAACGCGACGGAATCAAACGTTAGAAAATGTCAGTATTCCACTTACTGGGTATTCAGTATACGCCTATAAACGTAAAATTCTAAATAAGTTAAAAATGAAATATTCATTAGTAGGCTAAAACTTATTATTATTATTATTATTATTCACACAACAACGAAATTCGTGTCCAGTTATTAATAACGTATAATAATACGTACATGTATTTATATAATAATACGTTACATGTTATTACCGTGCAACGACGTACGTGTGGCACCACAATATTCATTCGAAGACAGTATAAATAATATCTCCTCCGCGCGAATGGAAATCGATAATGTACAGTCGTGGTGCGACCAGAGTACTTTTGTAAAAAAAAGGAAAACGAATTTAAATTTTATTAAATTTAAATTAAATCAGAAAGAAAAAAATTGTGTGTTTTTTTTTTTTAATAACACCTATAAATGTGCGCGAATCGACGAACGGGCTATTCGAGTACAGTATATATCACTTCGTTATGGAAAAAAAAATAACTCCGGTCGTTTATGACTTCCCACGCGAATCCGTACTTCGCATATACATATAGGAATCGGTTTTTGTTCTTCTTGTCTAAAACCACTCTGTACATAGCCATTGCGTTCGGGTTTTCGCACTCCGATTATTGTGCGGTATAAGTACCCACGAGTTTTCACGCTACACAGCCGTACTTATTTACCGAAACGAAATACATTTTTTTTTTTTTGTTTTTTTATTTCTCTCCGAGTCATGTCGCGAACGCGAATTGAAATTCCCCTTGAACTTACCGAGGTCTGACGATAATTTATCGAGTGTTTTTTTTTTCCCCCCGAAGAAAAAGACAAGAAAATAAACCGCTCGTCGTTTAATTCTACGGACTCGTCCGCGCGAATCGTTCGAGTAGGAGTAGTAAAAACAGAACACGAAACGATATTTAAATATTTTGAACGATTAAGACGCGTTTATTTAAAATAAGAAATAATTAAACGCAATACCGGACCGCTGGTGCTATTGGTATTTTCAGGACGTTGTACGCGATTCAATAATCGAACCGATTCGCGGTGATTATTTGGCGATTTCGCCGAGACAACGCGAACGGATTTTTCTTAGCCGTCTTTTAAACGTTTTAACACATAAAATAATAATAATATGTCCGTACGTGAAACGCGATTTTTATTTGCGAAAGACACGCTCGGTGTGCGTTCAGAAAAGTCAACGATCTCCCGACCAACTACTCCTCCAGCGTGGATCACACGTGTATTTCGATCGGCGTACGAATTGTGCGAATGTTTGATTTAATATTAATATCCTAAGAAGACGCTTTTATTTATTTTTTTTCAATTTTTGCCGTTGGTCGTCGTGGTGGTCCGCGCGAGATTCGAATCGCGAAATTTACCAACCGGTTGCGCGCAATCTACCACCGCGGGGGTTTGAGTTTGCCATTATGTTGTTTTTTTTTAACATTTCGCATCGCGCTCGTTTTTTTTTCTCTCTCTCTTTTAGAGAAACCTCAGACCTTGACGCCTCATATACTCCCGTATTTTTTTTTTAAATTTCCAAAAGGCATTTCACGAGAGAGAAAGAATTCCGTTAAAAACACGTAGAAAACGCGCGTGTTTGTTCTTTCGTTTTTCCCACTCTTCTCGCCCGTTTGACTAGGCCACGTTTTGCGTTGTACCGCACACGTATCACATCGCACGAATACACTACGGCGGACCACCGTAAAATGTCCGTACGCGGCGATCGAGGGAAATGATCACTCGGAAATGAAACACAAACAATTAATGAAAAAGGTAAAAAAGAGAGAGAGAGAGAATTTTAAACGCATTCGGTTGTTTTGATCGAAACGCGAAAAACTACGCATTCCGTCGAATTTTCAGGGGGAAAAAAACGGAATTACTAATAGGCTCATTTTTTCGTGTCGTCTTTTCCGTCGACACGGCCGTCAGTCGCTTTTACAGAGCGCCGAGTTCAAACACACGACTCTTGTGGTTCGGACGAAATCGGTTTAGAAATATCATGTGTGAAACGGGAAATTCAAACGTCGAAGAAACCCCGACGGATACCGTTTCATTAGCAGAAAACCCGTCGACGAACACGCGGTAAAATTTATGTTCTCAGTAGATTATTCGGCTGCGCGAGAATTGAGCGCGTGGAAATAAAAATATTGTTTTTTACGATTAATTAAACTACATACGTATATATATATATATTTTAAAGTAAATTAAAACGCAAAACGGGTTGTACACGCACACTTGTTTTGTTTTTTTTTTTCCTACGTACTCGACGGACAAAACGTATTCGAGACTAATATTAAGTACTTATTTTTTTTATATTCTGTGACGTGTGCCGCCGCCTAACAGTACCGAAAAAAGAGAAATAAATGCTTTTCGACCGATCGTCGCGCGCGCGCGCGCGCACATATACGTTACGGTGGGGAGTGAAGGCGGGGGCGGTCGGGGGTTACCGTCCGCGTTCGCCACACACGAAAACCAGTTAGAGGTCGGACGGACTCGACGAACAGACGACGACGACGATGGGTGTGACCCGGGCGGGGAGCCGGGTGAACGAACTCTCACGGCACTCTCCGTCCGCCGCGGTATTGGATGCAGGTCATCGTGTGTACCGCGTCGTCGCCGTGTACGATCATTATATTATTATTATTATTATTATTATTATCGTCATCATCATTGGCGGCGGCGGCGAGAAGTGAGAAGAAATCAAAAGTATACCGTAGATTTTTTTTGTTTTTTTAAGTTTTTTAAATCGATTTTTATTCAGAAAAAAAAAACAACTCGTACTCCGTTGTGGACGCGAACGACGCGTCGTTCGGTTCGCTTCCACGACCCAGCGGAAATTCGGAAAACTGATGATTACGGGTTTGACGCGGGGCCCCGCAGCTGCGTTACCCCGAGACGTCGTCCGAAACCCAATCGATACGGGCGAAGCAACAAAGAAATTCGTTACGTCCGAGCGAGGAGGACTTTGACGCATCGCTCGTGACGGCCGGCAATAGGATAGTTAGTCGCGTGGTTTTTCTAAATTTTTTTATTCATTCGGATTCCGAGCGGAGCGTGGAAAAATTATTATTGGTTTTACAATGACGTGTTTTTTTTTTTGTTGTTGTTTCTTATGTCTGTACTCAGAAAACCCTTACAGTCACAACGGCTTGTTTCCAATCATTAGGTTATATTACGTTTTCCAGCGTTAGGTGAGGTTTAATATTGAAAAAAGAACGCCGTTTATGAAAATACGCGCAAAAACAATAACAACTAATAAAAAAAAAAAAAAAAAAAAAAAAAACGAGAAAAATGGTTATTGGCAATGTGACAGTGTGTTTATATATAATACGAGACATTTTTGTATTCGTTTAATTTGCGTGGTATTATTGCGCCGTGCGAACGACACTTTCGTGCACAACGGACGTTTATGTGATGAGGGGAATGGGCCTAATGCGAGAACAGTGTTGTGTGTCCGAAACCTGACCTGACGATAAATACCACGAGGCGGTGGTTACTCGTGAATCTCATTATAACGTACGGTAACTGATGAGCGGATGGACAGATGAACACGTCCGTATTGAAAATGTACCGCGGTATACAGGTTAGGTATATGGTTATGAACCGCAGTATATACTTGTATATATAAGTATATATATATACCAGGTATGCGTTTAGAGCATAGGTTCTCAAACATATTTCATACACCGCCCACTTTGACAATCAAAATTTTTTTAGTGCCCCCCAAAAATTTTTAAACTTACCAATTGTTGTTTATCTTTAAACAGTTATTACAATTATTATATTTAAACATGCCATATTGTATTTTAGAGTTCAAACTTACATTTTAAACGAGCATTTTTAATAAGAGCAATTAAAACGCATACTTAATCGAATTTCAATGTATTTTTATTAAAATTTAAACAAATCTTTGAATTTAAATTTATCGAGCTTACTTAATTTGATGGATGAACCTGATGTAGTTTAACCAGTTTTTTTATATCAGGCCCGAATTTACTTAAATACAGTCGTAAGTCGCCACGTTCGGTAACAAGCAGCAGATTTCTTTTTTTTAGTTATTAGTGTTGTTACAGCACTAAATCCACGTTCGAACAAATACGATGATGGAAACGCTATTAGATATCTTTGAACAATCGACCATAATCCAGGGTAAAGTTGCGGGATTACATCATTTTTCGCTTTTTTAATCAGCTATCGCCCCCCATTTAACCGCTTCAACGCCCCTCAAACTCCTTTAGGCCTTTTACCGCCCCCCTGAAGGCCACTAACGCCCACAAGGGGGCGTTATCGCCCACTTTGAGAAAGAATGGTTTAGAGTATACGATTATCGTTTTGCATAAAAAAAATTATAGGAAAAACACAGTAGAAGGATAAATGCTGTAAGGCGTGAGAATTTTAACTGATAAGAATGAAAAAATCATCGCGATTACTGACAACACCGTAACCGCTTTCGTACATTACTATGTCGCTTATGGTTACCGAACTGGTTAGCTCTCTCTCTCTCTCTCTACGTTCAAACGCTACTGAATACACAATGCATAACGCACGCGCGTGCGTGTTTTATATCTTTATTAACTGCGCGCGCGCTACAGCGACAAACAAAAAACAGAAACGAAAACACGAAAAATCCGAAAATTAAAAAAAAAAATTTGCATTTAACCGTTTTTTTGTTTTTTCTTTTTTATTCCTCGTTTCGTCCTTCGCGCCGTTCTCCGGCTCGTGGCGTTCCGTACACTAAAATACCATAGCGCTACGCTATTGTTGTAATACGCGTTTCCTGCAATTACCGTGTTTGGTAGCCCTTCAACGGCGTGTAATAAACAATGAGTTTTATGAAAAGCAAAAAAAAAAACGCGTAAATACGATTCCACCGCGTCCACGTGGACGATTTCCCGTATGTTTGTATCGGCCACCACAATCGTATACGTGTTGGGAGAAACACACGCGGTGGTCGTTCGCATTCCGACCAGCTGTGATCAGACGATTTTTGACGTATTAGGCACCATTGCGCCGTCTAATATCCGACGTCCAGCGTGGTGTCATTCCGAGGCGCTCCTCTCGGGTGACGCGCGAGATCCCCGAAAAATATAAAAATGAAATTGCGTGCGAAGGGAAAAGAACCAAATGCGCAAACCATACACACGTGCGCGTCCGACGAATGGATCGGACGAAAAGTATACGAAAAATGAATCGACGAAACGTCGTTGTAGAAATGCGGAACGGCAATAATTATTATTATTATTATACGAAATTCGTCTTTCAATTTACGCGCGTTTTGTGTCGTGATCGTTGGATTTTTCAAGAAAATCCGTACGAACCCAACGGCGTAAACGCTGAATTTTAGTAGAACGATAGGAACGGAGAAGATTCTTTCATTTCGTACGGGATTTAAAAAAAAAACACGAAATGGACTCGATCGAATTTCGTTACGGCGAAATGACCGCCGACGAATAAAAAAACAATAATAAAAACAACTTGGACAACTTGTTCTTTGAGTGGCATTCTTCTATGGGACATTTGTCGTATTATTATTATTATACGTCGTCTTGTAACGTATACGGTGCACGTGACACAGGTAACGGTAATAAAAAATACGTTTGATCGCAGTGCTTGTACGAAAATGAACGCATACAAGAAATCGAGATTAAAACAAATTATTCGGGGAAAAAAAATCACCCGTTCGTTTGGGGACCCATTGCTTCACGCCACCACCGGGTTCGAATAAAATATGAGCCGTACTACACGGACTCGTTATTTTGTTTTTTATTGCTCGCTATGCCGCAGACAGATAAGGCAGCGCACAACGTCTGGCATTCTAACAACAACGATAATGGAACGAATGAACTTGAAACGACGTTAATACCGTGCGCGTAAGTGATACGAATCGTGTACGTGGTACACGAAAGTATACTTAGGAATTGGACACGAACGCGATAACGTCGCACGCACCGTATTATAATATTATCGTATTATTATATAGGCACGACGATGACTTTTCCATTCGCGGGCGCCGTCGAAAATCTCGTGCGAACGTCATAACGATGTATAACAACGGTATGTACTGCACACGGCGGTGTATATTGAATTTTATTCAAAAAAAAAAAAAATTTTTTTTTTCAACCGCCGAGACGTGTAAAACAAAAACAAAAAAACCGCTATATCTATTGTCTCCGCGACCGGAGTAAAATCGAAAATTTGTTTCCTATACATATATATATACACAAACATCTTTAATTTTAGAATTTACTCGCGTCCTCCTGCAATCGGCCGTATACAGCACGGCGATCCAATCGACTGAGTCGGACAAACAGTCAGTCAGTCGGCAACAGTTGGCCCGACAGTCCTATTCGTGTTGACTTTCCCGTAATAATCAAAATTTACAACTACAATTCGCTTTTGTTGGTTCTCTAGGAATACTCCCGCGGAAAACGTTTGGAAAAAAAACACGTCAAATAACGTAACAATTGCCCCGTGTAATAAATCAGACTAATCATAAATGTGAAATTATCCACTCGAGAATTATCGTTCACAGATTATCGGTAAAATGAAAAAAATAAAAAAAATGTTCAAAATCATACGAATCTAGGAAATGCTTCTGTTGGACAATGGCTTATATAAACGTACTGTTTACGGTGTGCGCGACGTTTAGCGCACGCCGGTGACTTTAACGCATGCCGCCGCAGGCGTTATTAATTATTACCTATCTCGGATTTTAACGCTTCGATGATTCCATTTAAAAAACGCATTTATGATCGTAGAGAACAAAAAGTTTCCTAAAATATTTGACAAAAAAATTATGGCTCGCGTGTAATTCGATCTGAATTCGAAAAAAAGAAGAAAAAGAATTCGATAGGATAAATCGTTTTAATTTGTAATTTCTATTTCGTAGTATTATTAGACACGAGTTGAAAATACCGTAAAACGTTGAAAACCTCGAAAAATGTAAAAAATACCTCACACTCGCCCCAAAAAAAAAAAATAATAATAAAAGAAAGGAGTTCACATTGTTATACTAAAAGTGTTAACATAAAACACGCGTGTAAAACGTTACGGGAAAAAAACATACAAATACATCAAAATCCGAAGCCCATGTTATAACAGTTTATTTTTGAAACGACATATGAATCGTACACAATTTCTTGTTGGTATTTATGCAAAATTTTCGAATTTTACACTGACCCAAGTGAAAGCGTTTAAAAAAAATCACGTTTGTATAATATTTTCGTAGCCCGAAAACGTAATCGCATTTCTAAATATTAAAACTTTATATAATAATAATAATAATAATAAAAATCTTCACAAGCACGCGTTTATCGCATTATTTCACAATACCCATTAACACGCACTTGTTTTTTAGCCGTTCGACGGCAATTTCGTTGAGTTGCGCGCATACGACGACGCCATAAGACCGCAGAGATTTCATCGAAACACACGAAAACACAATATTATTACAGTCGACGTTATTATTATTATTATTATTATTATTATTATTGTTATTATTGTTATTATTGTTATTAACGCACCTATAACGACTCATGCACGTAAAAATTCTACGCGCAATAGCGATTGCAAACTTTCCTATTCTATTGACGATCGTCCCGTTTTTATAATGCGCATGACGTGAAAATCATCATTATCGTCGAATATTTATAATACGTATACATTGATTGTCGAACTGATTAAATACATCAAATTATGCGGTTTTACCGCGTAAAAACACGTCGGTATTTCGGCGGGGATTATCGAATTATCTCAGCTTGTGCTCGTCGGTCGTCCGCGCGATAAAAAATAAAAATTGCCGGTAAAAAAAAACAAAAAGATAGTAAAATACGAAACGCTAAAATCTCTCAATGGCGTAATCGATATTAAAAATATCATTTAACGCCGGTGGATTTTTGTTTTCATAAACACTTTTAACGTGCAATGCTTACAACGGCGGAACGCGCATTACTCCGATTCTCCGTTTAAACGCGGTTTTTTCTCACACATGAAAATATATTATACTGTAGAAAATCGGAAACTCGAGCAATATTCTCGTATATCGGACGGTATAGTTAATAACGTTTATTAAGAATAGCGTTATTATTTTTACCGGGGAAATTCTATATAATATTGCGTTCACAATTATTATTATTGTTGGCGGAGAGAACGCGCGATAAAATCCGTAAAGAAGCTCTCTCACCGAACTCTCCGATAAAAACGGAATTATAAATTTCTGTTTTCTATATTCTAATAAATATATATATATATATAATTTCGATTACTTGTATACATCATAAGTATCTCTGATTTATTTAATTTCTTACGAAAAAAAAATATACATTTCAATTCGAAATCCTAAAGTAAAAAATATATATTTTTTTTTGTTTTTAATGGCAACGAAGATTCTGTATTTTATGTTTAACTTCTGTTCCCTCCCACTTACAACCACCGATGAGAAGAGAAATTTAATATGTACGCCACTGTAAAATTGTGTTGTATTATACATTATAATGAAACGACGACCGCGGATATTTCTAATTTCGAACACACATATAATTGGCGCGAGCTGAGCAAAATAATAAATAAATAAAACAGCTATGAAAAAAAAAATATATTTATATATATAATTATAATAGCCGTGTGTAAAAGCGTATACTTCCTCGCGAGCCGACACTGAATTTGAAATATTATTTTTCACACGTATAGCGCTCATACGTAATATTACACGCGCTTTAGTCGGATAATAAACCGTTACGAATCGTAATAGTTCTCAAAGAAGTTTTTCTGTAAAAGAATATGTAAAAAAAAAATGATTGAAACATTTCAAAACTTTACGATAAAATAAAAAAAAAAATATATATATATATCAAATTTAAAATCGGAGTATGTAAATAGAAATTCAACGGACAAAAAAACAACTAACGAAGACGCATGTTATTCCGAAATCCTTGGGAGCGAATAATTATGACAAGCGTACGTATCATTTTTCTTTTCTCTTTATACAATACGGATTTATCGTATTTATAATACAGACATGTATTTTGTAAATGTTAAACACCATCAAATCGCAAACGAACCTGCGTGTGTCGTTATTTGACAACGGTAAAAGTCAGCGGGGCTTTTTCCACGATCCCGTGCACGGGTACCGTATCTCGCGTTAAATGTCTTTGAATTTTAACTGTTATATGTTCGTTTGTACGTTCAGCCGTTTGATTCGACGACGAGTTAGACAAACCGAACGAAAAGAGACACCCGAACGTATAATATTAATGTAATTTTTTTTTTTAATACTTCAAACAAATGCGGCACGCCGGTTTATACGTAGAAAACCGCAATTGACATTGCGCACACTACGAGTATATAATTATTGTCGCGGTCAAATGCGAATACATTTTATTGAGCAATACTTCAACGAACCACAAACAACACGCACGCACAATAAACAATAAAAGAACTATTATATAAAATATATAACGCGCAGCGGTTTGCACCATCCGATGTTTTAATACGAATTAGTATAGAGAGGCGAGAGAAAGATTCGCCTTGGGAAAAATTGAAAACGATTTTCTTCGCTCTCGTGGCCCTATAATTTTTTATACATTCACAAACTCAGGTCCGAATCTTTAACAGCGTTTCGTTCGAATGTAAAAACGCCATTTTGTAAAAAAGTTGTCTATATTTATAGAATAAATAGAATTTTATAATATTATATGTGTATAGAAGTTTTCTATACAAAGGGATAATAATAATAATAATATTTTAGGGACAGTTTTCAATCTCCCAATCATCAAGTGAACTTTTGATTCTCGACTATTTCCACGCCGTATTATAGAGAACAAAAATAAATAAATAAACGAAAATTCCTTCTCGCTCGTTATTTTTTTGTTTTTTTTTTTCACGTAACATTCCGTTTAGCAATTTTTTCCTTATAGTCCAACGACAGTATAAAGATAAAAGAAAAAAAACACTTTATAAATACGTGTAGTATAAGGTGGCTATAGCTAGTCCAAAAAAAAAAAACCACGAGTTTATATTATTATATTATATTGTCTTTCAACGGCGGTTTTTCTCGAGGCGAGTATTAATATTCTAATAATTGAACGAGTGAATTCGTGTATATTTTTTAACGATAATTTAAATATCCTGTAATAATCGTCTCAGGTTAAACCCAGAGAGGACGTTATGACGAATCAAAATTTACACTCAGCCACATTTTTCCGCCCCGAGTTTCCGCGTTAATATTATTTTGTCAATTCGATTAAATCGATGTGGCGAACGCATTATTTTATTTAAAAAAAAAAAAAAACCACAATGTCAACGTTATAATATATTTATCGATATCTAATTATACCGTGTTAACCGTAAGTAAAATATAAACTGGACTATACCATAAAAAAGAAAAAAAAAATTGGCACCGAATCCGCGGAGTGTTGTATGTTGTTTGTTATAGGGAATTACTCGGATAAAGATTGTAATAAAGTTTTGTTATTGCCGAAAGAAATGATGAATCGTTTCGAAATTCGAGAAATTCAATATTCTAATAGGACTATTATAGTTTCGAAATAACGTAATTTTCCATTAAAAAAAAAAAAATAGAATAGAATACATTTTGTCAAAACATTTTCGATACCTTTTTAATATAATCGGAGTAACGTCTGACATCGCATTTAAATTCGTAAGCGTTAAAACCAAAAATCGCCTCTTTTATAATACCTCGAAATCTATAATTGCTGTAAATAGCCGAAAATTGATGATGAAATATGATGTTAAACGTTCAGTGAATATACTTCGAGTTTTCCTATATGAATAACGGCATTGGTTTCGAAATACATCAGATTCCGACGAAATCGCTTAATTACACGTAATTCTGTTTCTAACTAGTAATTTTTTTTTTTTCTAACGCTTGGAACAAGAAAGAAAAGTATTGAAAAAATGGAAAAACGACTAACTACAGAAACACGGAACGAGTCGCGCGTAAAGATCGAAACACTGGTTTTGGTAGGATTCTTTGGTACAGGCATAAAAAAAAAAACACACACACATCATTGTAATCAACACACGGATTTCTCGCTACGTTCAAAAGCTGTAAAATCGATTGGACCGCCATTATTTATATAAGTAAACATATTAAATTAAAAAAAAATAACACGGCCAAGATCGCGATCCGGAAGAAGAATTGTTTACGAACGTTCCGGGATACGTGAAATTAAACGTCGTGACGAAGACACGCAATATTATTGATAGAGCTGGTCGATCGGCGATGCAGCCGGTGGGTGATCGAAAACGAAAAATACTCGCCGAGTGAATTTTATAATCGTCGTGATTTACTTTCCGCGTTTTATGGTTTTTCTACGAACACTTTTATCGTTTTTCTCGCCGTTTATTGTAGCCGCTCTGTTTGGTGTCACAATATCGGCCGCGCGAAACCAATGAAAAACGTCGTCTCCGCACGCGTATCCAAACACATCGATTGTTGTAATGATAACCGGGAAAATATTCGTCGACGCGCGCTTGGCCGCCGTGTCCTCGGGAATCGTCGGAGAAACGAGAGTGAAAAAAAAAAAAACAAATTCTCGAAACAAAAATAGCGGGCGAAAAAGTGTTGAAGGTTTTGCGTTCGAAACGATGACAATAATATGTTTTTTTCTCCTTCCCAGCGGCGGTTTTTCAACGCGTGTCCGTCGATCAATTCTCTTCGTTACGGTTTTTTTTTCTTTTTAACCGACACGTTACGCGTTATGTCGTTTTTTTTTTACTACTCTATGCAATCACGTCTCGTTGCCAATTGGGCAAACCTAGCCCAATGGAAATTAGACATAATGCAGGGGAAAGATACGCGATTTGTAGAATTTTTTTTTTTGTTTTTTCGTTCTTCTCACTCAACGGTTCACACTGCCACAGCTCGTTATTTTTCACGCGGTTACGGTTATTGTACGGTGGCGGCGGTTAACGGCGTAGTTTTTTCACGAGTCGTTTCAACGAAAAATTACTTGGCCGGTGGCGGTCGAGCGGGCGCAAACTGCCGCCGCCGACTTATTGACGTCACAACGACGGCGGCGACATAACGCGTAAACGAAATTAATAAAACGCGCGCGCGCGCGCGTATACGAGAATATAAATAATAATAGTTGTATTTAATATTTCAACTACACATTTTATACACACGTATAAAAGAGTGGTAATAATACGGAGTATGGTTACGACGAAATTTACTCGTAACGTCAATGGTATTTCCCCCCCCCCTCTCGTTCGACCTTGCCGACGGACCAGTCGGTCCGATAGACGGACGGGAGGAGTACGCTGCTACGGTTATTATATATATATATATAAAAAAAAATAATAATCGGCCCGAATCGTTTTAATGTTTCGCGAAAAGTATTCGAAGACTACAACATCAACAACAACAATAATAATAATAATAATAATAATAATAATAATAATAATAATAACAATAATAATAATAATAATAATAATAATAATAATAATAATAATAATAATAATAATAATAATAATAAAAAGAATAATAATAATAATAATAATAATAATAATAATAATAATAATAATAATAATAATAATAATAATAATAATAATAATAATAATAATAATAATAATAATAATAATAATAATAATAATAATAATAATAATAATAATAATAATAATAATAATAATAATAATAATAATAATAATAATAATAATAATAATAATAATAATAATAATAATAATAATAATAATAATAATAATAATAATAATAATAATAATAATAATAATAATAATAATAATAACAATAATAATAATAATAATAATAATACGAGTTATAGGATAGAAAATATCGAACGGTTTCGAACGCACACCGCGTGTTATTGCGGTGAACGTGACACACCGCGCGACCTGTACTCGCAGTAGCGATTTATTGGCGGTTAGGTGGGGGAGGGAAGGGCGCACAATATTATTCCATCTCATGCGGACGGGATTGAGAAATACGAAAAAGAGAAGAAAAAAAATGTTTTACTCCGTTCGATTCTCGTCGGTTAATCGGCTAGATTTTTACTGGATTTGAAAATTTGTCATTATCGTTTAACGTTCACGTTTAATTCCGAGCCGATAAGAAGCGCTTTTTCGGAATTGGTTTCAAAACACCGTTATTTTTCCTGCGCACAAATTGTCCCTTAGAGACGTTGAGGCTCGGATGATCTCGTCGCGCGGCAACCAATTCCTATACATTCTCCGGTACATCATTTGTCTTAAGATTTTCGATTCGCTCGGTATTCATGCGTGGCGGTAATTTCAAAACGACCCGAAATAAATCGGTAGAAAAACTATTGTCTCGACGGTTTTTAAAACGAGACGCGTAAGATCACCGAAAAATTCGTAGCAAAAAAACAAAACGCGATTTCGTCGGAATTCGTTATAAATTTAATTCGTAGTAAGTCACTAATATTACACCGTTCAGAATTTATTTCTTTCAAATCTGCAGTAATAACAAAACTCTAAATTACTGAAGTGATTCGCTATAAACGACGTACGCGCGTAACACCGACCGCTCGCTACGCTCGTTTTACTTTACTATTTTTACCGTAATATTCGCAATTTTCTCCTCGGCCTAACAATTACGTTCGATTTTTTTGTTTTTTAATTCTGTTGTTGTTAAGTGACGATGACTGTTTTTTTTCATTTTTTTTTTTTTTTTTTATCGAAACCACTTTAGTAAAAACATAGAAATGTATTATCAAAAAAACTCCTATCGAATATTTTGTTTTATTCCTACGAATACACGTGCGCTTAGGCGTTCGGCTATATAATTGTTTCGAGTACCGATACAGAAAAAAATCAAAAAAAAAATAAATACTCGGACGAAATCGTTAGTGTAAAATCGTTTCTATACCGGTGACCGCGGAAGAATCAAAAAAAAAAAAACAATAACGGAACACGTTCCGTCATTCGCTGCTGCTGGATATCCGCGGCGAAGACACCGAATTTATATTTCGACGACATTTTCGATTATTCCGCTATTCCGTGCAATTCGTCATAGTTACAAATGACGGTTTACTCGACATATAACTGTATACGGAGCACGGAAATCGACGCATTTCTTTTTTTTTTAGGTTTTTTTTTGGAACGCTTAGCCTTAGCCCGCGACGCTCTTTTGACTAAAAACGCGTTTTTTATTAGCAGGCGAATCAGAATGTGTAAATATTTTACGTTTTTTCGCAGCATCATACGCGTATTTCCCGCGGTTGACCAACACCGCCGATGGGCTCAATAGGAAAAATTTGAAAACGCAATCGTTATTTTTATTAAGATTTCTCATTAATTTTCACTTCGTCGTGATAAATAAAAATATTTATTATATATATATATATATATATATGTATAAAATTTGTTTAAGAAAAAAAAAAGATTATACATATAATATATTAAGCTGGGATTAATGAGCGTAATTTTTTTTTTTTTATTTTGACGTTTTTCAAAATGTCTAAATCATTGTTTTAACCGTTTTAACGGGCATTTTTTTTTTTTTTTTGACGTTCTTAGATCTCATTTGCATTTTTTTTCACTTTTTCATAGGTCACGTTTAAATGTTTTTAAGGCAATCGACTTCCGAACTCTAGCGATACACGGACTGATATTAAATCGGTAAATTCTCCGATATTGAGTCGTATCGACGATAAAGAACGATAAACTGTTGACGCGACGGTCAACAGGTATTAAAAACATTTATTTATTAATACCTACAACACTAATATACATATAATATATGTTATCCGGTTATCCCTGTAATGTCACGCGTATTGGGTCAACATAAATAAATTCACGTGAGTATGGATACGTTTATTGGCGATTTCAAACAGATTTTCGTCACGTCGTTTCCGTATAGCATTTAACGAACGAAATGGGCATTTTATGTAAAAAAAAAAAAATCGATACTATTACTATTCGCGGGATAGACTCGGTAAAAAAAACCCCCCCCGTATATAAACACAAAATTACATGATACAGTCGTATAGATTTCACAAAACGCGTAATAATTATTATTCGAAAAGGGTAAAATTAACGAACTCTTGAACGCGTGCTGCTCGTATAGTTAAATTAACCGAGCCATAAAATAAAAATATTTTATGTTCACAGCAGTGCGCGGCCATTATCCTAGTGGACTCGGACGACGTTTCAGCAAACGTATTCACAATTGCGCAACATTTTCGCGTGAAAGACAACAATGTTAGCTTATGAGCTTGACTGATCCACACGACACTTCTTCGAAGACACTATGCACTCGTGTGTAATACGTGTAATAATAATAATAATAATAATATTATTATTATTATTATTATTATTATTATTATTATTATTATTATTATTTATGCGAATTGGGAATTCGACGAAAACTGCGCCACTCGCATTTATTTCGCGGTTATTATTTCGTATTCGAAACAGGCGTACTTAACTCGAATACTTGAAAAACAGACGTTTATTCGAACGCGCGTGAAAAAATATCGATTCCGGTAATTTTTTTTTTTTTTAATTTATCCACGAGTATCACTACATAATATCACCGTCTCTGTTCGAATTTTACGTTGTCAAGTGACGTAACGACAAAAGAAAAATATTTTACGCGTGTTGTATGAAATACAACTATTGAAATCGTACGAAAACTACGAGACCCGCGCAACGGCTAACGTTTATTTTTCAATATATTAAAACAGTTTTTTTATTCGTTCGCGGGTTATTTAAAAAGCGTCGGCCGTACCGTAGTTTCGCGGGTGAATATCGCGTGTTTTTTTTCCCCACCAAAAACAAGTTTAATAATGTGCGTTTTCGCGCTACAATTTCGAGTTAAAAAATCGTTCAACGTTTCGTCGCATAATATCAATGGCAGAGAAACGCTTGATGTGTGTTTAACGTGTTCACCATAATCTGACACCGTATTGAAAATTTGTTACAGATTAGACGAACGCCGTCGGAGGTCACTACGGTCGAGAACAAAATAATTGCTCATACGCCATTCCGCATCGGAACCAGTCACCGGGCGAATAAGACGAGGAAAAAATACTAACAAATTTCGTTAACGCAAAAAAATTATATTATTCTTATCGTTTTTAATTATACAATAATTTCTCGATATATATTTTTCGAGAAAGGCCGTGGGAGGGGCACCGCGTATTCTTCGTCTCCGTAATTGCGCCCCCGATCGCCAAATGGTCCGTTTGAAAGCTGCAGATTTTTTTTTCTTTGCTGTACGACTTCGGTACACCTTCAAGGAATACGACGCGATATATAATGAGACGAGAGAAATAATTTTTTTTTTATTATTATTATTATTTAGTTTACACTTTTAATGTGTTTACGGGAAATTATTTATATAAAAAAAAAAATAAATAAATATTTGAACCGATCCCCGGAATCGAAACGACTAAATCACCACTTCCCACTTTAACCGTCGCTGTCGTTCGAATACATTTATTTGAACACTTTGCACGTCTACGCGCATATTATTATTATTATTATTATTATTATTATTATAGTAAAATATTCAAGCGAATAATTATTACGAGTTCCGAGTATATTATAATATAATACAGGTGGTGTGTACCTGTTTTGTATACTTGTCGTCTCTCTCTCTCTCTCTCTTTCTCTGTGTATACGTAGAAACTGGTCCGAAATGTGCGTTGTCATCGCTCTACAGTCTCCTGCGCGACCGCAGCCAACAATGTGTTATTATAATATTATATATATATAAGTATATTACGTCGAGGCGAAAAATAATAATAATATAAGCGAAAAAGGAGCGACGGTATACCGTGTCTGGAAAACAAAAAAAAAAAAAAAAACGTATAAAAAAGCATTTAAAAAAAAAAGTCATTTATGCGTCAATTGTGCGTATATACGTTGCAGCGCTGTAATCGTCGCTATTATTATTTTATTATATTATATTTATATTATATTTATAATAATATAATATTTATTATTATTAACGACGTACACAAGTGCGCGGATCGATAACCAACGCGTCCTTGGTCCATCGTGTCGCGCGAATTCGACGCAATAGTAATAATAATAATAATAATAATAACGGTGATAATAATCGTCCTCCAGGAGCAGGGCGATGCTACAAATGCACGACAATCAAAATATTGCGTGTACTTTTCCGCCGAGAACACGGACGATGCTGGTTTATTAAACGCGTTAATAGGTGTTTGTGCCAACGGCGTGACGTCGTTTTTATAAAGGCGCCGCCGATCTGTTGGAGTGTTGTACAGATTTTTCAGAAACAAACAAAACGAAGCAATTAAAATTGCTAGAAAATTCTAGAAAAATCGCACTAAAAATCGATATGAGAAAAACGAGAAAAATCTTAAAAAAACAAAAGAAAAACGTATATTTTTACGTACTGACATTACGATTGTTATGTTATAAACAAACGAGACTGGCTATATGGCATAGTGATCGTTATAAAATTCGACATACGTTTCGCGCGATACACAACACATCTTCGCATCCTGTACCGCCGATCAGTTACAATTATTGAACCAACAAACAGAAAACCAAAATCGGTTTAAGCCATCGCACTTTGTGGTAAAAACAAACGGAATGAAAAAAAAAACGAAACAATTTAAAACTCATAATTGAAAAGAAAAAAAAGAAATTCAATTCCCTTGTTTTTTTCTGATATAGTTCCACGTTAAACAGACAAACAACAGATTTCGAAAAAAAAAAATCGAATGCGCGCAAAATTAAGAAAATGAAAAATGTTTAATTATCGTGAATTGGTTTGTTTTTTTTTTTTTTACGAAATTTTCTAATACCATACACGTTTCACGAATTTCTCGAATAATTTGGACAGATTGGGGGGAAAAAAATGACCTCACTCAATAGGACCGTGGCGATTCGTATCTCTGAATTCTGCAACTATTCAGACCTGTAAATTAAAAGTAAAAAATGTTTGTTTCTCTTACCCCGCGTTTTTCACATATAAACCAATAACGACGAATGAGTATAACAATATTTTATGAATTCGATATTTATACCAACAGGTATTTGTGACGAAGAGTACAACGATTTTTTTTCATCCCGTCAACTACTGACGATGTATTTGAAGATCTTGATTAATTTTATGAAAAAAAAAAAAAAGAATAAAAAACGACTCGATAATTATTGAATTCCAGATGTTTTTTTTTTTTTTTTTTTTACAATTAAAATTATATGCGTCGAATCGATTGTGGTATCGATGGTGTGATGAAATATTTAATGTAAGAATAAAAAAACGAAGCAGTCTCCAAGCACAGGCATATAACATTATGCGTGTTTCCTTAATCCGACACTGCGCCCGAGGCGATGACATTCGAAACGTGTTTAAAAAAAAAAAAAAAAAATCGATTTTCTTTTTCTTTTTGCCAATAACGAACGAATAATAAACGTCAGAAAAAAGTGACGAGAAAAAAAAAATTCCGTCCAAGAACAATATCAGTTTCGAGACGAATTACACGTTATTATTATTATTATTATTATTATTATTATTATTATTATTATTATTATTATTATTATTATTATTATTATTATTATTATTATTATTATTATTATTATAACATTATATTGTTGTCGACAGATTTTTTTTCCCCACCCGCGATACACTGCGCAGTAATAATTATAATATTATGCGAGACTCTAGTGATGGCGGTGACTCGACTGCGTACCATTCGACGCGTGGAATATCTGCGCGCGTCGTTGTCAAGGTTATTTATCTCCGGTGCTGGTTTGGCTGAAAGACGAGAATCGTTTTTTTTTCCGTTTGTTTTTTTTTTTTCATAAAGTTAAAAAAAAAGACATCCATTCGGTTTTAAAGTCCGTTTTGGCCCTTTATGTGCTTCGGGCAATGAACAGAAAATTTAATCCTGGAAAAAATGATTTCGACTCGTATTACTCGGTTATGGCGAAAAATCGATTTCCGACGGCGGCTCCTTTTCGTTTATGCTCTAGGTATTGAACTATGTCGATATCGTTAGATTTTTCAACGTTCTTTCGAAATTAAACTGTTCGATCTTCCAACGAATCGTATTGAATATTCCTCTGGTTCTTAGAACACTGAATTGTTGTGAAAATTATAATTTTCCTCGAGAAATAGCGAGTTCCCCCCGGTTCCGTTAAAAAAAAAAAAAAAAAAAAATACGAAATATGCGCGTTTAATTACAAGTAGAAACTCGTTTACTCGAAAGAATTCTTTTCCCCTTAAATTCTTCATTGTTCGTGTTATTTGTGTGATTTCTACGATTTCTGCGAACGCTGCAGTATTGTCTTCGGAACGACGTCGACTGTTTCTTCTCGTTATTCGTCATCCGACGGCAAACTATCCGTATTTACTATGAAAAACAATTATTTTGTATGTATATAAAAAACAATACAACATAAAACCAACGCATTTTTAACTAACGTAAATTATATAATAATAAAAAAAAATCTATAATGGTCATCAATATTATTATCATAGGTGTACGCGTGTTATCCTAATCTAAAATGATTTTAAATGTTGAACAAGACCGTAATTTCTGTTTAAAATATAGTTTTAATAGTTCATGATTTCTTGAATACCACAACATATATATTTATAAATTATTTTTTTTACATATATCATATTTAAGGGAGGGGTACACGGGCTCCATATAAATCCGACCACCTGCGTACATACACTTGCAGTTTCCTAGTACCTCGTCAATTTTCTAATCTTCGTACACAATCCGTTCATTCCTTCCATTCTGACACTATATATATATATATATACATACTATAATATAATATCTTGCGTGTTATAAATAACATTTATAAAGAAAGCTAGCTATTAATATAAGAAATAGCACTCGTTAATGAGTGCCACTTTCTTTCCTCTATATTGCAGCGCCACATTCCGCTCGTCCGAACCACTGCCTATTATTATTTATTTATTTATTATTATTATTATTATTATTATTCGTATTATTATCATTATTACCGTCATCATCATCATCATCGAGTTTCGCGTACCTATTAATAAGCATGTATTTACAATGCGCCTATAACATAGTAAGTATAACATATCGGTAGTCACTCGGGTCGATATTAATTATATATATATATATATATAATTGTGCAACGTTTATACAGAGTGTTAAAAAAATATTAGAAAATTTCCGCTCGCTCATCTTCATTATACACTAGAAACACTTAAATTTCTCTATTTTAACCGGACAAAAATACGAGTTAGTCTCTAAATATTATAAAATAGTTGTCTCGATATTTTCGCAATGTGCGATGTGGATCGGACTGAAAATCTGTTACAATCCTAAAAAAAAAAAAACGTTATTATTTAGGTTAGGTTAATTTAAACGAAATTGTCTCACATTGTCGCATAAGTGGATGTGGATTCGTCACTGAAAAATACTATTCAATGGACCGAGAAGAACGCGCGCAATTTGCATTTTCAAACGTTCTGTGTACACGCGCGTATTAGGTAAGGGGTATTGTGATAATTATACGTGCCCTTGTACTCGTACACAAGACCTTCAAACCAATACGACTAATATTAAAAAAAAATTCGGAAACGCGTTTTTGTTAATTTGTGCACAGATTTTTTTTCTCCTCGAAATCATTGAAAATTTAAATTTGAAACCGTTTAGAACGTTTGCTATTTTAACGTATCAAAATGGGGATTTTTCCCGATTTCGAAGACTAAGCCACATCATCGTTATTTCATCCTGTTCCTTTCCAAATCTTCTCTAGTTTTTTTCGCGAAACAAAAAAAGAAAAAAAAAATTGAAAAATATGAACGCGCGCGCGCCGAAAAATCAACTTATACGAGGCGAAAAGAAAATATTCCGAGCAACGATTTTTTCGAAATATCTTTTATATGCACGCATAACGCATTTTTAACGGATACACGAAAATACGACAAATAACGAATAAAAAAAATCCGTATTATAAATACGTATTAGATATTTATTTATCAATATGACTGTATACGTACAGTGTCTTCTCGCTAAGCATTTACACGTTCGAAACGCTTTTTTTATTCGTTTCATTTTGTAAATAAAAAAAAAAAAATTATTTATCCGAACGAAAAAAGTTTTGGATTTGAAAGTACGAAAAAATGTTATATTTTCCCTATTTGTTTTCTAACTTTTTATATATACACACATATAGGAATTATTCGACAGATATAATACACGAGAATTCCACTTTTTCGCGACACTTTCCTTTTTTATTTATTTATTTCGTTGATAAAACGGTTTACAAATTACGTTGAAACATAAATCGTAACGAAATACCCGCGTGTATATTTAACAAATCTTGTTTGTTATTTTCATTCTCGAGCCGTTCTATAACGAGAGAAAAAAATTTAATTATATTTTCAACACGATTACGTTTTTTTTTCTATAACAACGAAATCGTTTTGAAAAAAATTATGTTATCTGTTTTTATGGGGAAGGGAGATACGGCCTGTAGTGCGAATCATACGTATTACATAATATTAATTTTGAATTAACATTGAGTTTTGGCGTAACGTTTTAAAATCCCACCGATTCGCTTATAATAGTATATAAACTTTTTTTCCTACTAAAACCGCTATTAATTTATCTACTGTATGTAGCAGTCATTATCAATGATCGAAATGCCATTACGGTTCGTTACTCTCCGGGCCTACGTGGCGTATAATATTGTAATATATTTATATTACAACAAATAATACGACAAATAATAATTACGTTGTACGTTATTTTATACGGTAAGAAGTTGTGCGAAATGTGTATAATTATTATATAACTCGTTATGTTAACGTTCTACAAACTCGTTATACGACGAAAAAGAAAAAAAAAATCGGGAAACCGTTATGCAGTACCCACTACGCATATATTATTACGTTAAATAATAATTAATTAAATTTGAAATTTAAACGCTTTATAAATGTCAAATTTACTATATATATTTTTTTTTCTATCGATTCAAACGTTCCGACTACACCACCAAATATTCCGGCAATAATTACAACCATATTATAACATGTGACATTCACTTCCGAGGACCAAATAAAAGTCGATTTAAAAATAATATGTTTTCGCATATTCGGTCAATTCATATTTTTATATACGAACACGCCTAACAAAACACTGTATTGTCTGACTGATATGTCGACAATCGAATTAATCCATAATTTAATTAGGAGATGTGTAAAACAAAAAAATCTCAAAGACGTACTCGAGGAATTATTCCACATCAGTAAATACAGTTAATTATGTGTACACGGTTTCGCATAGAACGTTACTTTAAAAACGTGTTATTGCGTATTTTTGACGGGGATAATTTAACGGTTTTAGCTACATACATTCGTACGCTCACGATTGGCGTAAAGAAGTTCTCACCGAACTCACCGTTAGGCGTTTGAAATTTTCATTATAATTTTCTGTTTTCTGATATCTAATAAATATATTTAAAAAAATAATAATAATATTTTAATTCGAAATTTTATAATAAATCATTTATTGTGCGTGTGTGCGGACGAAATATTTCTCGCGTTTTATTTTACACATTCCCTTCCGCTGTCCATTCAGAGAGAGAAACTGAAATTACCACCTACGCAGCCGCCACTGTATGTGCGCGTGTGTAAGAAGAGAATATTAATTTGTTTTCAAATATAAATCCGGATACGAATAATTAGCACCGCATGCTTAGAGTACATCCATTCGTTGAAAGAACGAGTGGTAATTGACATGTGCACCACACGAATTATACGTGATAATAAAATAATTTATACAGTCGATTAATACTCATTTCGTTTTTTCTCTCTCTCTCTCTCTCTCTCTCTTTAATAGATCTCTACCAACCAGTTTAAAAAATTCCACTAATTTTACCACTCCGCGATTTGAGTGAAGAAAACTGTGAGGGACAAAAACCTCATTTTATATATATATATATATGTCTTTCGTATATAATACGAAAGACAGAATATTAAAATGGCATTTAAACGTTTTACAATTTGGTAGTACACGTTGTTCGATTAAAGACTCGTATAATATTATGTCGAAATAGCTTACTACGATTATCGTTGTTTAAATATTATAATATTCAACGCGAATCGTATAAAATATTATTATTTTTTTTTTCCTAAACCGTTTCTTTTATCTAAACTATTTTCATAAATTTTTCGCAAAAAAAAAAAAAAAGAAAAAGAAACGAAATACATTGTGACGACTGCGTTACGCGTATTTCACACAACAAAAAGTGTTACAGGAGGGAAAAAAATGTAACGAATACGAGCGTATTCGGCGGTATGTGTGCTGCCGCACAGCAATCGCGTGCGTATACGATTACAATTCAGATAAGTTTTAATATTATGTAAAATTGAAATATTACTTGAGGTCGCGACGAATTCTACGACATTATATACCGTATAAAATGTGTTTTTGAAATCACGTTAAATTCGACGTACAAAAATGGATTTTCTTTTTCTGTTTTGAGTGTAATTGATTTGATTATTGGCACAGCGAAAAGAAATCTCGTTTAGAAATCGTTTAAAATAACGCGTGGTCTCAACACAATACTTCAAAATATAGTTAATGACATATTTGTATTTTTATTGCGTTTTCTCCCCGAGCTGACGTCGCGAGTTCTGAACGCGGTTTTTTTTAAACGCCTCAACAAAACAGCGGAATAATTGAAAAGAAAATTAAACTTTCGCAACGTTTGAAAAAAAAGAAAAGGTTTGATTTCTAGTAGAATAAACCTACAAGCGACAATGAGAAGCCGACCATATTTGCGGATGCCGTGTAAGTGGATTACTCAGACAAAAATTTTAGAATTCTTTTTTTCTTTTTCCATTACTATATAAATTTGAAATCGATGATAAAAAACCCCCCCCCCCCGATTTCGAGCGGTTCATAATCAAATTAATTGGAATGAATTTTAAAAGAAAATTGTTTACCATCTAAAACGCTAAAAGTGAGTGAATGCTGCGCCACTGGGTACTATTTATATATTGGAAACGATTGTGTTTTATCTTTGCTGTATTGAAAAGTTCGCACAAATGCGCGCAAAAAGAAAAAAAAAATTGAAATGACGCCACTGTATACACCAGATAGATTTAATTGAAATTTCGATAACTTTTATAATTTCCTACGCGAAATTCGAGATTTCAATTCCAATCAATTGTAGAGGATTTCAAACGCAGTTTTATATTAAAAAAAAAAAAAAAATACGACGTTGGTCAAGCACTCGGTGTGAGAACACTGCGCCCATAATATTTTCCACGATTTTTTTAATATTTACTTGTTTATTTTAATACTCGAACTAGCGCGCGCGCGCGCGCGATTATGAATGAGAGGAGCTCTGATAATATGTGTTTTGTCCAGCGATCCCGCTACGTAGGACCGTAGGGCGACGACGATGACGGACGACCACGCTATTATTTATTATTATTATTATTATTATCATCATCATCACCATCGCACAATATAATATTGTTACGTGTGTGCACATTCATCTGTGCACGATATTATTATGAATATCCATACATGTATACACGTGCACGGCAAACGCCCGATGACCACCAAATTGGCCGGAAGAATTAGTTTAGACGCTTCTTTTTATAGATAGTTAAGTGATATTATATATATATATATATACGATGTACGGCGGTTATATTATTAACGTTTTATAGGTCGTTGTGTGTCGTATTATTAATACGATTATTATTATATTCAGGGGCATCATTTGGGGGAGGCAGGGTGCACTCCTTACTTTTAATACAGTCCCAATTGGTCTGCTTTGGTAATGTTGAAAAAAAAAGGAGTCGACTATATCGATAATAAAGCTGTAGACGTATATTTTAAACTAAAGAATTGCCGATATATTTAAAATAAAATTAATTTTTACTTTTTTTTAAAAAAAAAAAAAAAAAACCTTTTTATACTTGTACAATAGTTTTGGACATAAAATATTTTTTTACGAGGCCTGGTGAAATTTCAAGACGGCCTGCTTGAAACTTCGCACAGCCGGAAAAAGAAAACTGAAATAACTCCGCTGTTGTTTTTATTACTCGTATTATTTTATATGAATTATCGTCGTTGTTAACCGAGTTTTTACAAATATTCGCATAACACACTATTGGTTTTAAAATGACGTTTATTTATTTAAGTTTTTTTTTGTTTTTTATGTGTGTAAATTTTCGACTAAAAACGATGCTCGGACGATCATCTCGTCGTCACGCGTTACCGGCGACACTATTCTTTATTCGTAGAGTTTTTTTTTTTTTTTTTTTTTGATTCTCTCATCCGTTTTCTTGGCGCGCGAATTCGGAACAACACGAAAAACTTTGCGCCGTATAAAAGTGAAAAAAAATGTCTTCCAGTTTTCCGGCGGCAATTCATGGGCAATTCGTAAAAAGTGGCAAAAAAAAAAAAACGGCAATAGTTTTTTTTTTTTTTTAATAACACTTCATAAAAGTCATTCATTTGAACGACATCGCTGGCAACGCCCGCGGTTTTATTAATTCTTTTCATACTCGTATATTTTTCGCCGCAGCCACTAAAAAACACCTAAAACCCACTGTTCGATATCGAAAATCGGAATACGGCGAGCGGGCGGCAGCGGGACCCCGCACGTTTCGAATGCCGCGGACAACGAATTCATTACGTTTTTTCATACGATTCTCCGGAAATTTAGAGCCATAACCTAACATGTTCTTTATTAAGATAATACCGACGATCGCGTTGAATTTTTTTTTTTTTTGGTATACAGCGCTTTAGAGGCATAATAAATAATTTCGTGTGTCCCGAACGAAACGTTTCGAATGGAAAATATCGGTAATGACTTGTAATTACTCGAAACGGTTTTACGAAAACCCGCCAGTGTCAAAAATTCGTTCGGATCGACGTGATCAGCGTTATAGAATTCATGGCGACGCTATTTGCGCGCGTTACCTAAGCCTACTTCGGCATTTGAAATACGTTACGATACGGTCGTCTCCGATCGAATTGATCGTATTGAGAAAAAAAGAAGAAAAACTCGACGGTTCGTCGCGATAGATTCGTCGCTCTTCCCAGTGTAATCATCGATAGCGTATGACACGTTATGATCCGACGTTTTTCACGCGGCCGAATATCCTGTGCGTGAAAAATCCGGAGGGACACTATCCTCGCACGATTACATATACGTAAACCGGCGATGTTCGATACAAATTATCATGAACGCGAAGAGCACTTTCAAAACCGACATAATGACTACCCCCCGTTTTTTATCTTTGTCGCTTAATACTTTTAAAGACTATTTAAATTTATTGTTTTTTGTTTACCGTTTACGTACGTATTTTACGCGTACTCGATCTGCGCGAATTCTGGGGTCATCTCGAGTGTACACGATTGATAATTTTCTATAAGAGAAATCTCGGTGTTTCCTAACGCATCGTGCTTACATAACCTACAAAGTGCTATTGATATGTTTCTTTCGGTCGGTATTTTAAAAAAAAAAAAAAAACCATAAACTCTCCGTAAAATTCATTTTTTTTTCTCTTTTTTCTGATATTAATTAATGTAACGCGTACGTCTGACATTGTATTAAATTTTCAAACGTTTCGACAAAGAATCGAATACCGAAATGTCTATGAATGATTGTAAATAATTGAAAATTTAAAAAAAAATTTCTTTCCCCCACCACTATATAATATGAAGAACACGTGTATAGTGAATATTTCAAGTTTCTATAACCGCGTTAGTTTCGAAATTACGAAGAAATCGCTTTTTCGTCATTTTTCGGTATATTGTATTTTTGAAAAGTTTTTTGTTTTGTTGCGAAAATCGAAAAACGATCACTCTAAAACAGACCGACTATTAATGCACGGTTTTCTAACGGAAACAATAACTGTAAATATCGGAACACGCCTTTTGGTGCAATTTTTTTACACAGACTTAAAAAAAAAAAAAACGTTATTGAATTGTTACTAATTCCTATACATTCCTCGCTCCGCTCAGAATCTAAAAAAAAAAAAAACCGACAATTTATTATATAGAAAACGATTTATTAACACGCGTAATACGTAAGCGTATAATTTTTTTTCTGCTCTTCTAAATGTCTACGAAAGTGTAGAAAAATGTTTTTTTTTTTGTAATTTCTTCAGCTGCTCTCCGCGGGCTCTTCTCTTGGTACAGTCATTGAAAAAAAATAAAACGCATCATTGTAAAACCAATACGCGGCGTTTCTCCTGGCTCAGAATCTCATCAAACATTTTCAACACCGTCTCCTGCAATCTCGCGTCCACAAGACACGCGCACTCATCACGTAACACGTATACCCGAGCATACAATACGTACGTCAGCATCCCCCCCGCGGATTCGACCTTGTCAACCGCGTGGTGGTTCACGCCGCGCAACTGAGTTCACCAACCTGAATAATTAAGTGAGAGAATTTCTATATTATAATAATAATAATAATATCTCGTATCTACCTACCTACCTATATAAATACGTGTATACGATATTATTATTATTATTATTATTATTATTATTATTATTATTATTATTATTACATAACAGCGCGGCTCTTCGTTACGATATTATTTGAATACACACCGGAGTACACGCAGCGTAATTAATAATTGGAAACGGTTCTCGTGGCCAGCGGGAGGAATATTCGATTTGATATATAATAATGAAGAATAAGTGTTGCGGGATCGTAACTATAATAATAATAATAATAATAATATCACGACAACAATATAATATATTATATTGAAATATAATAATAATAATAATAATAATAATAATAATAACGCCTCGGATAACGTACACAAAAGGGACGCGAACCATCGCGTGTTGTTATGTAATATTATTAATATTATGCGCGCGTGTACACTGTGCACTCGGATGTTTTGGCAGCCATCGAGAACTTCGCTTTGAGGAGAAGACGTCTCGCCGGTGATTATTTATTTATTTTTTTTTTTTATAGTAATAAAAAAAGAAGTGTTCACGCAAAACACATACACACACAAGTACTTTACCAAATAAAAAACTAATAATTACAGAGATATAAGAAAAAATAAATATTTATTTGCATTCGTCGAAATACAAATGACGTCTTAGGAAGTCCGTAAGCGCAAGTATAAATCATAAAAATCAAAAATAAATTCTAAAAAAAAAAAAAAAAGTGAAAGCTATTCGTATAGAATATTAAAAGTAACGATTTTTGAAAACATATTTTCTTTTCATATCGACGATAATACTATCAATCGAGTTAATACTAATACTCGATACACGTTACGTATGCCGTCGTCATGTGTAAAAGAATTCAAAAGTTTATAGCCTTTGAATTCTCCAAACGCTATTTTAATTATTATTATTATTATTATTATTATTATTATTTATTCCCGTAAAGAAAAAGTAGGGCGAGTAGTAGTTATAAAATGATGACACATTGCGCGCGCGCGCATATTCAATCACGGACGAATTATATATGACCGAGCGAAATTGAATCTATCGTACGTAATACATACGATATTATTATTATTATTATTATTAATTTTTACGTCGAATTCTGTCAGTTAATCGAATAAAAAAAAAAAAACATCACACAATAGTACAATTAACATTCGAATAAAATGTTTATAAAATCCAAAGTGGTTCCGCGTCAAATGCGTTTAGACGGAATTCGAAAATTAACAATATTCGAAATTTCGAACTATTCGATCCGAGTAGAAAAAAGGATAAAAAAAAAAGAAAAAAAGCGTCGACGACGTTAAACCGAGCAGTACGTCATGTTAAAAGAGCTACTTTTTTCAACTCGTTAACGTCCGGTTATGGATTTTCACGCACAATGAAATTGCGATTTCGATAGTCTCGTAAAAACAATTTTCTCTCGAATTGAAGTCAAATGAGTCCAATACGGTTAACTCTCGATTGAAATTTACACGTTTCTTTTTTTTAAACTTTTAATCCGGTTAACTTTTCGGTCGTATTGTACGCGTGTTTCGCGCGACATAGGAACATAAAATAATAGATATCAAGACGTTGAAAATAATCTTTTCCCGATAACAGAGTAGAACGCATTTATAAAAAAAAAAAAAACGATAACGCCGAAATCGTTTAAAAAAAAAAAAAAGAAGTTTTATACCGTCTGTCGTTGAATTAGTATTCCTGTGGAATTCGTAATCGAAAAATCTTAAACCTAAATCGGGCGATTTTTTCATTTTGGAAGATATTATTTTTTTTATGAACTTCAGAACGTATAGTACATATTACACTCGTACGTCATTTTCTATTTTCGTACTTATATAATATAAATTCAATAATAATCTACGTTTTTTTTATCGTAAAAAACATTACATCGCGTTTTACGATTGTTTATATTCGTACACGTTAAACCTGGTACGTTTCAATGAAATACGTTTTTTATATATTATATATATATATAATTATAAGAGATTTTTTTTTTATTATTTTTTTTAAGAGATGTTATGCATAAAAAAAACAGCGTATTTTTCAAAGGCGAATTTATACAATATATCCTGTGTGTGTGTGTGTGTATTATTATTATAGGACAGTCGGGTATAAACTATACGTTTATAATATATTACGTATTTAATGTATTTTTTCATCGTTCGTTATACGTTAGTTGATAATATTGATTTTTTTTATTATTCGTTAACTATAATAGTTACGCGATAATTTTTTAGAAAAAAAAAATAACAATATTAAAAGACATAGACAAGTTATGGGCGTACAATCAAATTAAATTATATACGTATACCCGATTACGTAATAATAATGACTTTGTTTTTTTTAATTATTTCGTCGCTTAAAAATCGTACATAAAAATATGGTTTTTTTTTCTATACACATAGACCATAATAAAAAAATGTTCGTATTTCACAAATACAAGTGTAAATAATATCGTGGACGTCAATTGTGTTTTACACGCAAATAATAAAAACAATATCGAAAAATAAAATTAATTAATAAAAAGAACGCGTGAAAAATAAAATATTAATAATAAATTTGTTTATATACGTGTGTAAAACGAGCCAGAGTTTTATAAAAAGATAATATAAAAGTTGTATTTCCTACCGCGGTTACTAACAAAAAAAAAAACCGCCCATAATATATTGTAATGTTCGAAATTTGAATTCTACGCGATTTCGTTGTACTTTTTGTTTTGTTCACTGCGCTGTTGTGTTTGTTTCTTTTCTCGCCATAACTTTTTATCCAAATCCACAGTGTAAAGAAACAAATTTCCAACAACTCCTATACATAATATTTCTTTATTTCTCATAAAATATATGTATATATTATTTTTTTTTTTTTTTTTTTTTTTTGACTCGATCGCATATAGTATATAAATTTTAGGATTTTCGACTCGGTTAAGAAAATGAAATACAATTAACCTAACGCTTTAGCGAATTACAAAAAAATCATTTGCCCAACCTCGCGCACAAACAGTGTTTAAGACGTTATGTTTTAGCTGGTTTCACGGTGTTTTTTTTTGAGTGCTAATTAAAACAAACAAACCCCCCCGCCCCCGTTTGACATTTGAGGCAAACGAGCCTCGGAAATACGAATAACTCTTCTAACCAAGACATCGACGAATTGAATGCGGAAAAAAAATAAATACTCGTTTCATTTTTCCAACCGTGTGGTGTTACGACCCGGGCTGTGTTTAATGGCGTACGGTCTCTCGTATTCAGAGCGTGGGCCCGCGTTAGGAGACGTGAAGTTTTTCATACGTAAATTATTTAAAAAAAAAAAAAAACAATCTCAGAAGTCGTACGACCGAGTGTCGAGACCGAACGGCCCTTCCGCGTTGTGCGCGCAATCGTCGAATTCGCGATAGATTTTAACAATTCGATTCGATGTTTCGCGGCTGAAAAGGAATCGTCGAAAAACTGAATTGAAAAACACGCGACGGATTTGATTTTGTTCGAGTAAAAGAAGAGTAAATGTCTTTCGACACTGTTTTTTCACGAGCACGCGTGCCTCGGTTTCGTAGCAGGCGCCACACACCATACACGAGAGTAATGTTGAATGTTGAATTCCTCGAGAGAGAGAGAGAGAGAGAGAGAGAGAGAGAGAGAAAAATCTCGAAATTTTTCTTCGACAACCGCCGCGCGTTGTTTGACCTTTGGCGACGCGTTGTCGGTAAACTGGGTCGGCCGCCCGCACGGGGGACACAACAGCAGCGCAGCTGTTTGTTTGGTCGGGCGAAAGTGCGATTTTCACGGTCGCCGTTGACACACATCGCGGAGACGCGCACGAACGCGTAACGCGCGCGCGCGCACGGCCGACCGACACCGGATATCCGACAACGAGACAATAAACTATTATTACCGGGTGGCGCAGCCCCGATCCACGATTCCATCTTCCACGATTTTTTTTTTAAATATTTTTTGTTTTTTCTTAAACAGATTTCTATTTAAAAAAAAATTTTTTTTTTTTTTTGGAAATAATCGCGCTAAGCGTACTACTACTCTTCTTTCGATATCGTGTGCGTTGAACTCGTGACAAATTTATTAGTGAAATAAAACGAGTTCTGTAGGCAAAAAAAAAATAAATATATATATATAAACGCGACTCGCACAATTGCACTCGTATTATTACATTAAATACAACGATAATTATAGCCGAAGAGAGAGAGAGAGAGAGTACGTTTCGTTTGAATCAACGCCTGCAATCACTGGGATTTCTAGGGATTTCGGAAATCCTTTTTGGCTAACCCGTACGCCGTGGCGCGCGCAGGATCGGGGATTCGACATCACGGCCCTTGGGAGTCGAGCAAAGGGAAGAGAATACGCGTCGGAAAGAACGGTGAATAGCGGACGATGCGACGCAATTGGTCGCGGGGGGCTGACAGTGTCCACACAATTATTTGGTTAACGAACGCAAATAAGTCTTTAAAAGTCGGTGGAGTCTTATTCTTCAGCCCCGTAGACCGACGTGTCACCTTGGCTGAGCTGAAAACATTCGCGGGTTATTGTATTTTTTTTTTTTTGTTTTTTCGTAGGCGTTCTATATAAGTGAATAAGACCTTCTTAAAACTTCAATGCAAGTCGAACGCGCATGGTACGCGTGACGAAATGTGCGGAATTGTCGTGTTGAAAATAAAATAAAAATCAAACTTAAATCTTTTCCGTTGTTTTGTTTTTCTTTTAAACTTCTTAACGGCCTTACGCCGAGCATTGAATGACCTAACCATTTGAATCATATTATTATAATATGGTTTTTGATTATATTATATGAGGGCAACGCGGAGACGGCTAGTAATAAATAATTTTACGTAAATTGCGTATTTGATTCACAAGAGTTATCTCCATAACGCAATGATTATTAGTTAAAACTCGGCGTAAAATGTAGTAATGATACATTTCCTGGCTAGTTATTATAGTGTTATAAATGCAACGTGCGCGTTCCGTCAAAATCAAATACAAAACAAACAGAATCTCTTCCTATGCGGTGACGTAGTGTCCCGGCGGGGAGACATGTTCTTCAAAATTAAACAATAATAATAATAATAATAATAAATCGTTTATTATTATTATTATTATTATTATTATTTTGGTGCGGAATTCAACCGTCTTATATTCGTTTTACGATGCTCGCACATCTTTTAGGAAGTTTTTCTTTTTTTTTTTTTTTTTTTTTTTTACCAGATATATCAAAACGGAAACTTTTTCGTAAATTTGTATGATTTAAATAAAACATTGCTTTTGAGTTTAGGGAAATAAAAAAAAAAAAATTATAAATGTCCGACTGCTGCACAGGAGAGGCGCCAGATCGTTCTCTTCTGTATACGGTACAGGAGTAGTAAGCGTTTCGTTTTGTACGTTTTTACTCGCATTATTCGCGTCGTATATTTCGCTGAAAAAAAAGAAAATTTTTGATCTTACACTCGCAAACGAGTTTTCTATTAAACGCCAACGCGTTATTAATACGTTGTTTTGAGTTTATTTCACTCTCGTAAGGATCCATTCCCGGATTGTACGCCGAACGTTTTTCATCTTTAAAACGTGCGGTGTGAATAAATAGTACACGCGTATTCTACATTCGTTTTAAACGCGAATAAAACGAGGTTATTCATAAATAAATAAGTTTAATATGTGACATTCCACACTTAATCTTGTAATTTTTATCGACTACAATATATAATTTATCGTACAAAACACGCGGATATAATGTGAACATTATTGTGTTTAACTGCGGTTTCGCGTGCATTGAAATTTTATAGTATTAGAATTTGGAATTTTTTTTTTTTGGAATTTATGATAAAAAAATGTGTGCGTGTGTGTGTGTATTGATGATACGACTCGGATGGACCGTCACGGGGGTTTTTTTTTTTTAAATATGAACATCTATATACAAGGAAATCTTTGCGTAAATAACTTTTTTTTTGTTTTGCTAATTCTATAAAGCCTAACGATTAATATGTTATTTTATAAATTAAAATAGTGTCTATATTATTCGACAGACATTCTCACTCGATGCGGTGTGAAATCAATTTTTTTCGTTTTCATAAAATATTAGAGAATATTTGAGTTTTTGTTTTTATACGCTGCTCGCAAGATACGTGTTCTCCAATTTCAATCGATTTTACGTGTCATTATTTTTTTTTCTCTTACTGTACACTAACATCCGAGTTCTACTTTAAATGTAAAAAGTAGAAAAAAAAAGTGATAAATCAACATTTCTGACTGCACAAATACATACACACGCACACGCAATATATACATATATAGTCCAGTTCGTGACACACTTGCAAACTATAATAATATATTCTAACTATTCGCACGCATTATATTATTATTATTATTATTAACAGTTTCTTGCTCGGTATCGCTCAACAATAATAACGTATTATAAAGAACGATTTTTATTTGTATTTTTTTCTTCTTTTTTTTAAATGATATATTTTCTCGTTCGATTATTCTTGTTCTCGTTCTTATACATACGTATACTTTTACGAAAATTCCACGTGTAATATAGTAAGAATATATCATGCACACGAAACGGTATAATTGTACAGCGGTGGTGAACTAAATGTTTAAAAGGAACGAATCACAGACCACCCCGAAATTTGATCCTGATTAACTGTGCCGCCAGAGTACTCGGCCGGAGCGTATTACATTCATCTCTTCTCCGCCTCGAATTCGGACACGCCGGGTGTACCCGTTTTCGAGGGGAGAGGGAAACAATCGAAATACGCCCACTAGAAAAATAAAATAAAAAGATCTTGAAAAATGATATATTTGTGCGAGTATCATATAATGAAAAGGGAAAAAAAAATTATATAAATCCGATCGACGATCCGTCGTCGTCGGCGGCGGCACACAACAGTGCCTCGGCGCAGTAATCGGCTACAATAACGGACGGACGAAACTATTAATTCGATTTATCGAACGCAGGGGGGATGATAGCGGATCGAGGTTTTATTTTTTACGAGACGTGCCAAGACGGATTCTTATACGGCAATTACCCACTGTAAATTCAACGATTTTTCCTTTCCTCCCCCGCCCCCTACGTCGTACCGTCTGATTTTAGTAGATCTTTTATTACGATTTTCGAATTCACTTTTAATGCACACTCTTTACAATAATCATCAATAACGACGGTCTGGCGTACGGTAGTAGGTGAGAATTAAACGCTCGCTCGATTTGCTGTGATTTGCCAACTGATCAACGATTACAAAACAGTACTTGTTTTAAACACGTATTCAAAATAAACGTTGTATTTGAGATTTGTAGTACGCAAAACAAACAAAAAAATCGGAAAAAAAAAACAAAAAGATCAACGCGAACCAAAGGAACTCCGCCGACTCGGATATTATTAATACAAACGGAGAATTTCAATACCGCATTCTCTTTGATGTATACTCGTCGACGTCGCGCACAAATTGATCGATTCGTTTTTGTTTTTTTTCTAAACGAGCCGACGTATTGAAAATTCCGCTTGGGTACGTAAATGTACGCGCGAAACGCTTTGTGTGGTACAGAGAACGAAGATTTTCGGAGCCATTTCAATCGAGTTAAAATCAGTTGATAATGACGACAAATTCGTAGAACAGCCACGCTGTCGGCTTAGAAAACGATTTTTGTCGAAAACGATACGCGTCACGTGATTCAAAAACGCGTCGTGTAGAACGCGAGAAATATGTCCCGAAAGCCCGTCGGAAAAATAAAACGTAAAAAACGTAATTCACGCGATGAAAACGAAATGTCAATACTAAAAAAAAATAAATAAATAAAACGTTTTAGAAACAAAAAAAACTCCATCGATCTATACGAGAACACTGCAAATTCGTGTTCCGACGGTGGTGAAAACAGGAGTAATGAGTACGTTTTGTCCGGCGTGCACGTGCATATGAAAAATCATCGTCGACACGCGCGATAAACAAATCTGACGGAAAATCGATACGCCACCGTTCGCTGACTGACGTGTAAAAACGTTCGAAAGTGTGGAAACCGTGCGAGGAGAGACTGGCAGCAAAAAAAAAAAAAAAAACCGTATAAATACTACTCGGCGAGAACGTCCAAATACGTTTTCCCTTCTGATGTACACGTAATGGAAGCGTCGTTTGCTACGTTTTCTCGTTTTATTCGGCTCCGATCGACCACACGAGCGTTTCGAGTATTTCGTTTTACACAACGAGCTCGAACGAATTTCACGAAAAAAAAAAAAAAAACAAATCCCGAGAAAATTCTCGAATTTTAACGTTTTCCCCCCGCCGTGAAACACGGAAACGCGAAATTCCGTGTAAATACGTTCTCGCGGACTTTTCTCCCGAACGTGTGTTTAAAACGTACAAAAACACAACAGTGACTGTTAAGTGTTTTTGCGGAATGCAATTCGGCGCGCATGAAATCCATATAGGTTTTTAAGTGAATTCTTAAGTGCGACTCCAATCTTTCGCTGACGCACAACGCGTAACTAACTACTCTCGGGGGACAGTAACCGTGAGACGGAGACTCATTTTATTATTATTATTAGGATGATCGAAATCGTCGAACGCTGTTAGAAGACGGACCGCGTAAATTGACAGACGCGACGAATGCGAGAACGAGAGGAGCGGTTTTGGAGACGACGAAGACGAGCCTTAATATTATTATGTCATATTTGCGTTCGTCGTTATAACGGCGGATTAAATGCATTTGCGTCCATGCTGGGGCGGTGGATAACGACGATGACACGGTCGGTGTCTCGAGGTGATTTTTTTACTCAACGAAACCGAAACCAAAAACAATACGAATAATAATTTCCCCCCCCCCACCCCCGTCTATTATTATTAAATTGTGTATTATTTGAACGAACGCGGGATTTTCGCTTTGGTTTTCTTTTTTTTTTTCTCTCTCTCGGATAAGCCGTGTGACCGAGTACGATTTTTAAGAACATTTAGCCGCCGCGCCGCTCACGGAGAAACGCGAACGCTCGCATAGGAAGTTTAATTAACGGTATATATATATATGTAGGTACATTTTATTATATTCCACTCTGTTCCGTCGTTTCCCCTCTTTAGCGCGTTCAACCACTCTGTACGACGAGAGCACAACGCGGCCACCGCATTATTTCATTCGATGACCGTGACTTCTGCGCCGGCACGCCGACGACGGGCTCGCGTGTCCGAACGATCGCATTCGTGTGTATTCGTCGCTCGTTCCACGATTGGTACACTCTGCACACGCATAGGAAACATTTTCCCTTCGCACTGTACGGGCCCCGTTGTGACATACGGTCAGATCGGCGCGAAACCACCGCAATAAAATAATGCGCGTGGTACAAACGGACATGTAAAACGAGCGCGCCCACTACTGAATCCACGCACAGACGTAACACTGCCGTTATTCAATTCAAATACGGTTTTATATTTAATTACGCGGTGTGCGTGTACACAAACCGAAGAAAACGTTAGCTGAAAAAAAAAAGAAGAAAAAAAAACTACGCGGTAGCGGTAAACCCGTTTCAAAACAGTGTTTGCCAACGCAACGAAAATTTTTCGAACAAACGTTTGAATCGTCGTGTTCGTATAAGTACCGTTTTTTTTTTCGACCATTTGCCGGCGCTATTGGCGCGAATGACGGATTACGCGTAGAAACGAACGAATAACATTTGTTTTTCACATCAAACAACGCGACAATTATTTATTTGATTTTAAAATTAAAACAAAAAAAATCAAATTAACGTACATGAAAACGACAGTGCGGACCATCATTTGGCAACCACTGTCGCAAAACAATTGAAATTAAATTTTTTTCCCCGATAATATTATAATTATAAGCACGTGTAAAGGAAAAAAATATTCCGAAACAGCAGCTACGCGATAGATATCTCGGCGAAAAGTGCAAAAAGTCCTAAACACCGTAATACGTGCGCGCGCGTTAATCGTGTAAGAAAAGCAAAAAAAAAAAAAAATTGTTCCGTTTTTTTCTTAAAAATTATTCTCTATCGTCGTGTTTAAACCGCGCGTGTCGTTAATAAGAAGAAGACGACGACGACGACGACGACGGCGGGAAAGGTCACCTTGAAACACGTTCAAATCACTGTAAATAATATATTATTACTCGGTGTAAACGAGTTATGTGTGTTACGTATGTAATATAACAATAATAATAATAACAATAATAATAATAATAATAATAATAATAATAATAATAATAATAATAACACGGCTCGAGTAGAAACCGCGAATTAAACGTGTAGTGGAAAACATTCGCCGGAATTTCGTCGTAAATTTACGGTAATTCGGTTTTGGGCGAACGGTCCAAAAAAACCGAGTTGTACACGCGTAAATCATTTGACCGAGAAATTAACCGATCGCTTTTTGACGAAAACAAAATAATAATAATAATAATAACCGTACGTCCAACAACACTAAAATCTAATCGGTCAATAAAAATATTGTGACTTTTACACCTATTACGATGGAAATACAAAAGCGTTCCATTCTCGTTAATACGACGTGGCAAAATCGTTTCACAGAAATAATTCCGAGTTTCGAAATATTCCACGTCCAAATACGTATCGAGTTTACTCGCGTATTATACGAGAAATTAACAGGAAAAAATATCAATATCTTACGTAACATTACAAAACAAAAGAAAGAATATCAAAACCGGTTAAAGTCAATAATAATAATAATAATAATGCGTAATCGAATATATCTTTTCAGAAAAAAATTGGAATAAAATACCGTAAAATAATTAAAAAAAAAAAAGACATCTTATTGTCTACGTTATGAAAGTCGTTTTGGGGAAAAAAAATTGACTAAAACGTATAAACCTATACTAACTAGAGCAATGTTATAAATTCTTGTGTACAAGAAACGTTTTTCAACATAGTTATTTCGTATGTTTCCTATGTATTTCGTCCAAAATATAGCCCAAACCGCATGTATATGAATATTAATTGGTGTCCTTGCGTGTACGTTTCGTCCGAATTAAAGCCGCCTCATAAAACCATCGGCTGCAAATCGTTCTTTTTTTCTGAAATTATTCCGTACTCGCTTGTTATTTTCAAAATATCCCACGTATGTGTCGTAGATTCATATAATCAAATTCGTAAACCACCCCCGTCCGATTCTGCAAATGGACCGCGCGGCGATATTTGAATTGAGTGTATAGTAGTTATTATGTGCGTTTGACATAATAACTTCAATTTAATCGCGTGAAAAAAAAAAACATGTAAAATTTTTTCGTAATAATCAACCGATAATTTTTATTTTCTTTGTGTTTCTCTCGTAAACGTTCTCGTTGATTTTTTTAACTTCGTCATCGGTAAAAATCAAAAAAAAAAAAACAAAAAAGTGTCCGGTAAAATTGTTTTCCCCCTCGGTTACCGTATAATACGTAATCACTTCGCGAGCGCGTTACTGTGTATATTATATGTAAAATAATCATTTTTCTTATTATTATTATTATTATTTTGTTTTGTTTTATCAATAATAATAATATACGAAAACCCCCGGATATATAAAACAATATATAATGCGCCATGAATATATAATATTGTTTGTGACCGCGATTGTTGGCGCGTACGTTATTCACGGCATGCAGATCACATAGTAAATTTCATAAAAACAGTTTCGCGTATAGGAAGTGTTATTAATAACGTTCGCATGCGCGTTTAAACATATTTAATATATATGTTTATACAATATATATATTATACCGGTAATTTATATAATACAATACGGCGAAGCGAAACGGCCGATTGAAAACAATACATTTTCATTCCTCAAGACGTTTTTTTTCTCTCTCTCAAATCAGTCAACGAAAAAAAAACGGGGGGGGGGGCCGTTCGGCGAAACCGATGGAACGACGGAGAAAAGTGTCTATTCTCCCGCGCGCGTGCACATGTTATAAATTGCCTTTTTAAATGGCTATTTAACGCGCAAAATCAAAAAAAAAAAAAAAAAAGCGACGGCCGACGGAATTGTCCGAAATGTTTTTAAGCAGCTGGCGAAACACGACAAAAAAAAGAAAAAAAGTAGGTATACGAAACAAAATTTAGAAAAGAAAAAATAAAACGACATTTTCAACGCGTAATACGAACGGAATACATTGTCAGTTTCGGAAACCGCGTTAGGTGTTTCCGGCGTTTGTTTCTATTTGTTTTCCGCGTTTTCAAAACGTCTCAAAACCGCGGTGCAAACGCAAACAGTTCGTTGTGTTTTTTTTTGTTTTTTTGTTTCGCCATAACCGAAAATCCCACGGGGCGATTGCGCGGAAGAAAATCGAAAGACCCCCCCGGATCGAGGAAAAAATCGTTTTTTAATTTTAAAATTATTTCTTTAACGCGTATTCTTACCGTTCGAAAAAACGGGAATTAAAAAAGAGTAAAATGGAAACCCAGACCTACGTTTCGCCGTCCCGTTGTTTTTTTTTTATAATAAAATAACGTTTTAGTTGACGAGTTAACGACACGGCGGCCGAGGAATCGATCAACCGCGTTCCTTCGAGAATCCGTCGCTAAGAAACCGCGTGGCGTCAACAAACCGTACGTTTTGTCTCTATAATAACGTAATATGTTATTACGCGCGAGTGTTGCAACACGAATTTTTTTTTACGCCATACGAGTGATTTGATAGCTTCCGACAGAGCCTATGAGAAAAACGACGTCAAAAAATAATTTGAAAAAAAAACCGGCGAAAAACTCGAACGGCGAGAAAAACAAAAAACCAACAACCCGCGGACAAAACGGTTTACGCGACCGCACGATATGGAAAAAGTGTCGAAAGTGACTACGCGTATGAAGAGGAAAGATGATAAAAAAAAAAAAAAAACGGTTTGCGAAAAGGAAAACGCGAGGGAAATAATAAATGAGGAAAATAAAAACTACCGCGCAACTGGGACAGTATATGAGAGAAAGAGAGGAGGAGACAGAGTGGAATTTTAAAATTCAGCGAAATACAACACTGCGGTGAAACGAAACGCGGAAAAATATCGTACGCTGTAGGAATTATGTGCAATTGTATTATGTTCAGGAAAGTATACGACACGGTGAACGCATTGGTTTACGACTAAGAAAATGTCGTGCGCAAACACGTGATAATACGCGCTATAATGTCAAATCGTATAACGCGTATACAATAATGAAATAAAATAATATATAAATAATTATTATATTTTTATATAATATATCGAGTTAAGGAGAATACGGAAATATCGACGGAGGATTGCGACGATCGACCAATGAATGGTTTTTGTTTTTAACCGACTAGGAAAAATCCTTAGACGGGGCAAAATCTTTATGAGAACAATGTAATTTAACCTGTAAATAATACGAGACCAATCGTCCGTTATGGTCCACGAGGAAAACCGAAAAACTTAGATAAAGACATCCAATAACTATATAGTTCTTTTTTTGAAAAAAATGAGAATTTTTCTGTTTTATATTTATATATATATATCATTTTAACGTCATAAAATATAATTGAAGAGATCGAGATTTTAATAACAAATAGCAACTGCGGAACGAAAATTAATATTTTTAAATAATATTGTAATATCTCACAATAATCTTTTTTGTATACTAACCGTTTTAATAATACGTTTTATTTTACTCTACTTACGCGCGTTTTCTATGCGTATATTTATACATACATTTTTTTTTTGTTTTTGAAGACGAGAGATTGTTTGAGAGGTGAATTTCCCGCGTCCAAAACAAAATAAGTCGGTAATTTTTTTTTTTTATTTCGGTAGTTTTTTTCCTCGTGCGCACTTGGTCGGTCGTACCACGAGAAATTCGAAAAACGTATCAAATAAAACTATTACGTACAATTCGCGGTATATCAGAAAATAACGCATTTCGCGCGATCGTCCTTCACCACGATACGCGGGAAAAAAAGTAGAAGAAAACGTTCGCAGTAGACATAATAAAAAAAAAAACCCGCGTCATCGTTTCACTCTCGTAATTGAAAAATATGACTAATTTTTTTTATTTTATTTTTTTGCAATTCGTCTACGAATAAAAACACAAAATCTACACCGTTTCGAAATTAATTTCGACATAAAACAACTCAATTCCTACGCGTATATATAAGACCCGCGTATCGAAATTCTATATAAATTTAATTTTTTTTTTTTTAACGAAATAATCAACTATGTCCCCCGATATTCTCGGTCGAAGAGAGGATTTTTTCTAAAGCAAAAAAAAAAACCTAAAATAAACCGATTTCTAATATTTTACGACGTGTGTCATCATATACGGTGTGACGTCGCGAATTGGAAGGCTAGTTTAAACGTTTAAAGGGCTTGTCGTATTATTTATTTATTATTTTTTTCTTGAATAAATAATAGTTTGAGGTAATAACAACACTGGAATACAAGCGAAACCGTATTGTCGGAGAACAAAAAAAAAGAGAAAAAAAGTGTTATGAGTTTCGACGATTTTTCCTATATATATATTATATTCCAACGCATATTCCTGAGGTTTTATTATCACCTAAAATAGTATTATCGTTTTTTTTCCCCCCAAGGTATTTAAATACGCGTGAATGACGACGACGACGATATAATAATAATAATAATATATTGTCGTCAGAATTCGATTAAACACCAACTCGCGAGTTGTGTTTCTAAACACGCGTTTCCGCAAATACGTATTACACACCGAATGATAACACATATTATAAGGTCGCGCGATAAATCGTTTCCAACAGCGTAACTGAGGAATCTTAATTATTCAAATAGTAAGTATATTGCGCAATTCGGTACAACGTATACAGTGTGTAAACGCTAATTGAAAACACTCAATATTTTTGCGTAGAGCAATGCATTTTGAATTCTGTTTTTTTAGATGGAAGTTGTACTTAATAATACACATTTTTATGGTCTCTGAACTTAAATCTGTTTATTATATTCGCGCATGCGCAATGCAACTTTTTTTTCTTAAATGGCAACCCCCACTTTTGAGCACAAATTATTTTTTTTCATATTTTTTTATGAATTTTAGTGGTTCAACCAACTTTATATGTCCAAAATTGATTGAATTACAGCAATCTAACGAAAAATATCGAAAATTTCGCGATTTTCATTTTTGTCCCCTATTACTCTGAAAAAAAACCGTCCTAGATACTTGAAAACTACCCCATCTAATTTATTAAAGTTTTATTTCATTTCGAACTACCCATTGTTAGGTCCATAATTAGCTGAGTTACGGATATTTCAATTTATTTGAAATTTTCCGCAAGAATTTGTAATAATTTTGCCGTTACATGGACATTTTTTAATTACAGAGGTTGATTCTGTCACTTTACCATTTATTTTATGTTCTACAATTGTTTTTATCTTGTGAATGAATAGTGCGACACTGAAATGTCGATTTGTCATAATTTTACTTGAATAAATAGGATTAGGAAAGAAAAAAATGTAGGTATGTAATTTATGTATTTTACTTTACTTTTAACAGGTAATTAACAGTTTAATTGATAATAAACTTAACTCTAGTAACAATTTTATTTAATTATAATAACTTTATTTTAAAACTGCTCAAATCGTTGTCCGTTGTGCTCAATACATGCTTCAGCACGCCGTATAAGTTCTTTATTAGTTGCAGCTGTAATTTGTGCTTCGGTCAGTTCGTTACATGCTTCTTTTATTCTATCTTTTAAATGTTGAAGATTTATAGGAGGATCGGCATACACAATAGTTTTTAAGTGACCCCATAAAAGAAATCTAATGGAGTAAGATCAGGTGATCTTGGTGGCCACTCAATGGGTCCGTGCGTTCCTAGCCATCGATTTACAAATGTTTCGTTTAAATAATTTCGAACAATAATTGCATTGTGAGCTGGAGCGCCATCTTGTTGAAAAATTAGATTTTGTCTAATAGCTAACGGAATATCTTCAAACATCATTTGTAAATCATTTATTAGAAAATTATAATATTTTCTACCATTAAGTGTTCCATCATAAAAATATGGTCCCAACTGTTTTACCAATTAAACCACACCAGACATTTGTTTCCCACACGGTTTGGTTGTTAGTTTCAAATGTGCAATGTGGATTTTGATCGTCCCAATAACGGTTATTTTGTTTATTAATAACACCATTATTGGTGAACTTAGATTCATCTGTCCATAATATCGAATTTAAAATAAATGGATTTTCGTCTAATCTGTCCACCAACCAAGCAACGAATGTAATTCTACGAACTGCATCACCCTCGCGCAAATGTTGAACTATATCAGGTCGATACGGATGCATTTTATACTTTTTTAAAACCTTATGAACCATAGTATGAGATATTCCAATTTCTTTACCAACGTGACGTGTAGATACTCGAGGATTTAATCTGACGTACGCTAATACTTGGTTCTCGACCTCTTCACCTAATGAATCACTTCGTCTTTGTTGTGGATTGTTACTTCTGTTTGAAAATGATCCCCAAATTCTAAGATTTTTTTCTAAGTTGAAAAAAAAACTGCAAGAAGGGTGTTCTCTATCTGGAGTAATTTATAAAAAAAAATTAATTTAGAAAATTCTCTAAATAAAAATAATAAATTTAACTAAGCATACCTGGGTAACGTTGAGCATAAGTTTGTGCTGTAAGACGTGAATTTTACGGCACTCCCAATAAGTAAATAGCATATCAACTTTCTCCGAATGATTCATATTTAATATTGCTTTTTAGTCAAATTTTACAAAATGTTGTACAATATAAATGAACAGTGAGAAATATTGAACTATTTGCTTATTTCATTTATTTTCTTTAAATTAGTGTCAAAGCAAATACATTTTTGATATGAGGCCATTAAGATAAAGTTTATCCAAAAGATACTGTAGAAGGCCCGATAAAATTTAATGATCAATGTTAAAGATAATAATGAAACAAATTATTTAAGTTTCTGTTGCAATTTTCAATAGTATAATTGTGAAAAGTAATATTGAATAGACATTTCAGAATTGCATTATTCATTCACAAGTTGAAAAACAATTGTAGAACATAAAATAAATGGTAAAGTGACAGAATCAACCTCTGTAATTAAAAAATGTCCATGTAACGCAAAATTATTACAAATTCTTGCGGAAAATTTCAAATAAATTGAAATATCCGTAACTCAGCTAATTATGGACCTAACAATGGGTAGTTCGAAATGAAATAAAACTTTAATAAATTAGATGGGGTAGTTTTCAAGTATCTAGGACGGTTTTTTTTCAGAGTAATAGGGGACAAAAATGAAAATCGCGAAATTTTCGATATTTTTCGTTAGATTGCTGTAATTCAATCAATTTTGGACATATAAAGTTGGTTGAACCACTAAAATTCATAAAAAAATATGAAAAAAAATAATTTGTGCTCAAAAGTGGGGGTTGCCATTTAAGAAAAAAAAGTTGCATTGCGCATGCGCGAATATAATAAACAGATTTAAGTTCAGAGACCATAAAAATGTGTATTATTAAGTACAACTTCCATCTAAAAAAACAGAATTCAAAATGCATTGCTCTACGCAAAAATATTGAGTGTTTTCAATTAGCGTTTACACACTGTATATCGTATTATTATATTATGTGTACAATCAATTGGCGTGTCTCCAGCACGTATAAGCTTAACTAGAATCAAAAAAAATTTTTTTTCGTTCGAGAGTTCACTTATATATGTAATGAGCCGTGTCAAGTACCAAAACATGAATATTTAATACAAATAGAAAAAGATTTTTCTTACGGTCTATAATGTCACGCGGGTCGTGCCAATAATAATATAAACAAAAAAAAAAAACAATATGTTTAAATCTCTCTTTCAAACACCTTTATGTATTATCAGCTCGTAAGTCTGTACAAATATTGATTGTATAGTGTCATATAATATTTCAGCGTCGTAAATTAAACAATCGACGTAAATACGGAAAAATTAATTTAATTCCAAAAATTAACTGAATTTACTTTCGTTCCCCTCTTTATTGTATACGATTTGAGTATGTGCGGTGCGTTATACACCCCGTGATTTTTCGTACGAATACCTCGAGAGTGAAAATCGCGAATCCGTCGAGATACTTGAGAGTCAACGCATCGTATATGGTCCATGTTATTTACAAAAACAAACAAAATCTTTAGAATATACGGCGTATACTCCTGGACTTGGCCCGTTCTCTGAGATTACATTCGACGTTTTTGGTGAAGCGATAAAAACAGCATTCAACATGTCATGAAAACAGTTTACAAGACGTATCGAAATGAAATATTTTTTTTCTACAGTTTAAAAAATTTTCCATTAAATACAACACGGCTCGGACGATCCTGTCGCATAATATTGCGTATAGTCGGTACTGTTTTTCGAATTTTTTCATTGATTTCCTTATACGCGTAATTTAAAAAAAAAATCTATTTTTTAAACAAAATTACTGTCCTGGGGACTTGAAATTTACACCGAATGTATGTGCACTACATAGAAAAAAATATTTATACAGAGCGATTATTATAGACGTTACGCTCTTATAAAAAGGATAATTTTTAGTTTTAAGAGCTGACATTTTTATATACGACATGGACACTACGTTTCTTCGACTTCATCGATGATCTTTTGTTCTTTGTCAATAAATCGTAACTCACAAACGGGCCTATTCTAAACGTATTAATTCTGGGCACGCCTTTACATTACACAATACGGTTTGACGACTTATACGAAAAAATAAAGTTTTTCAAAACCGAAATGGATTGCAGTACGTACGCGCACGAAAAGGATTCGTAGATTTCGAATTAATTGTATACGAATTGCACGTAATAATATTACGCACGCGTCGGCCCGTGAATTGGTGTACGAAAATTGTTTAATCGATTCAACCTTATACGAGTTTTGTCGGTTTTTTTTTTTTTACACGATTCGGTGGTTAGGATTTGTCGCTGCGAGTGTCCGACAAACGAGATTACTATATACGTACGTCTGTCGTACTTGTTTTCGCATCTTTTTTTGTTTTTTCTATACGCGGCATTACGAAAAAGAAAAACCACGAAGGAAATTCACGTGGAACGGCAGAAAGAAAGTCGAAAAACGAAAAAACGCCGCTCTCGTAGACATCGCGGTCAGAAAGTCGAAAAACAAAAAAAAAATAAAAAAAATATTCACGTAACACGCGCGTGTTCGATAAATCGTTTTCTAATCGAATAATAGTTAATTGTCATTTTTTATTTATATATGAACGAGTAACACGCAATTCGAACGTCGAGTCAAATCAAATCACGCGCCATAGTGTACTACTGTGATCAAAAAATACCCGGACTGTGCATAAAATTTTGTTTCAAATTAGAGAAAAGTTCTAGTGAAACTTTTGAACTCTTGCAGCGAGCTTTTGGAGATGATGTTCTGTGTCGGACAACATGCCTTGAATGGTTTAAACGGTTTAAGGAAGGTAGAACATCCGTTAAGGATAACGAACGATCTGGTAGGCCGTCGACCAGTAAAACAAATGAAACTGTTGCATGTGTTCGTGAAATTATTCGAAATAATCTAACTATCAGAGAAGTTGCAGAAGACGTCGGAATATCTTATGGTTCTTGCCAAGAAATATTAACCAAAGAATTGGGCATGAGCCGAATCTCAGCCAAATTTGTTCCTCGTCTCTTAACCGATGAACAAAAACAAAACCGGAAGACCATCTTTCAAGAACATTTTGAAAGAGCAGAAACTGACCTAGACTTTTTAAAAAATATTATAACAGGTGAGGAAACTTTTACGCACACACGTTGTTCTTCCATTACGAAATTCGCCGCATGACTGAAACACGTTTTCGTAAAAATGCCATAAAATAAAAATAAATATTGTTATCGATTTCAAACCAACGCTCAAATTCTTGGTAGAAGTTACTTTATCGAATGACATTATCGGGGTTTCGTTATCTTAATTGATATAAATATTATTAACACAGTCCGGGTATTTTTTGATCACACCTCATATATGAAAATACTCGTATATGCGCGCGCGTGTACACTGCAACGTACTTTTTTTCGTATTTCTGTGTTTAAAAAAAAAAAAATTTTTTCAAAAACATTTATATAATAATTGCCGTACGGCCAGCTGGGTGGAAATACTACGCGAGAAAAACCCTGCGCCGACACGCGTATGGGAAAGAAAAAAAAAAAAACGATATGTAATATTTTTGCTACATCGAAAACGAGAATGGAAACACATCGCCGTGATATTGTTATAATATATAATGGCGCCCGTTCGTCTTTGGAAAAGAAGAGAAAAAAACGAAATTTGTTATTATTGTTATTATACACGAGCGTACCTGGGAACGGATCTGGACGGTTCCCGTACACGACGTGCACGAAGACCGAACGGGATAAAAGAGAAAAAAGTAAAAATAAATAACGCGCAGTAAACCCCGTGGATAATATTATGCGTTTATAATGCCTGCGCGCGTTCGTAATACTAGGTTAGGTTACATTTTGTATTTATTATACTCCGTGTTGCTTACGGTCCGTTCTCCCCGCGTACGTGGAGTTCGGGCGCATTGTGTTTATGAAATTGTCACCGCGACACAAATCGTATATAGACGCTTACATATACAGGGTGTGGTCCGTCCAAGTGCCGAAAATAAAGTACACATTTATTTTATATATATATATATGATCTTGTAAGACAATATCGAGATAATATCTAATTCGGCTTGTACATTTATTTATTTATTATTTCTTTTTTTTTTTTACTCCTCTCGACCACAAACGAAAAACACGCCACAAAACGAAAACTATATATATATATATATTACTAAAAGCAATATTATTTCGTGTTTCGAAATAACAAATGTTTAAGAACGTCTGCGGGTGTCTGACGTTTTACCAAAAAAACGTATTCACAAATATGTTTTTATAAAAAAAAACGTATACACAAAACGAATCCAAGTCGCACGAGCTCGTCCGAAGTGAAAAAACATGTACGACGGAAACGGGGTCGTTTCAAACGTTTGGAATTGCAACAGAAGTGCCGCGCTGTTAAACTTATTGGCTGTTACAGAGAATTCCTCCTCTGTATAGCCGTAAGAACGAATTTCAAAAAAAAAAAAACGTCTCTCGAATTTCACACAGTGGAAAACGGTAAATAAAATTCCAGTTTACGATGCGAAAATCGTGAGAAATTTTGAAAAATATCGTTTCTGAAACAACGACGACGACGACGACGACAATAATTAATGAGTCCCGGGGACTGTGTCGGTCTGAGCCCATCGCGCAGAGACTTTTCAATTAAGAAAATATAATTCCGTACACTGGTCGAATCGCGAGGCGTTTGCGCGTGCATAATTTTTGACAACACGTAACATTTTTATTCGGCGAATTGGTTGTGGACACGCATGAGATTGTAGAAATTATATTCAGACGATTCGTTTATCGAAATTTCGACAAAGTCGAATTACATTTCGGAAAAAAAAACGCTTTTTTTTTTTTTTTTGATTCGTATGAAAATTATTATAACCGGCAATGATTATACCGGTGAACGAAAAAAAATTGTCTACAATATACGTTCACATCGAACAATATCGGTAAAGGTCTTTTGGTTTTCCATTCGAACGCACGCCAAATTAATTGAAATTAACGGTCAAGTATTGTTCCACTCATTGGCAGACAAGACGCGTGTTCGATGTCGACCGAGGAATTAAATTTGGTTTTTGGAAAATCTTCAATGAAAAAGGCGTGTAAACGTTTCGATACGTTATTTATCGATTTCGAACACGAGATTCAAAGAAAAAGAAGAAAAATAAGTAAATTAAATGTTTTTATCGCGTAACACGGTGTACGGTAATTCCGAGTGACTAAAACCCGATTGAGATTCAGTTGGAGCAATCAGAATCGAAGACATTGAGCGATTCCAAAACCGGACGTTAAATCGACAATTGTTTTTTTTTATTATTATCATCACTATTAAGAGCCCGTAGTTGATGGGAGAAAGGGTCCGGCGGACTATGCCGTCCCTCCGAAACCGTGACCCCATCGCGTGACTCTGCGCTTTTGTCCACCCCGTTGGCCCCCGTTCGGCACGCCGTGGAAAAATCCCCTGGCGCCGCCACTGGACTATACACCGCGAAAGAAACCGATCGCGAGACGGAGTATTTGAGAAGAAGAAAAAAGACGCGGCCGACGGGCTCGGAGACGTGGAAATATTTCCACATTTCACCACGCGGAGGTGGACAATATTGTTTTTGGTGAAGGAACAACAAAAAAAAAACGACGACGACGACGACGAGGCCACACGTCACCGCGCGGAGACGTTTTTTACAGGTGCGACGACGACGACGGTCGCGCGCACGCGTAGTCGACGAGAACGCGCGCACGCGCGTGCACCGGCGGCAAAAGTGTGCTCGCTGCCATCGGCGTAGTCGGTGAAAAACCGGTTGTTCTCGGCGGCGCGGAACTCGTTTCCAGTCAAAAGAAATATTCCCCCGGGCGTCGTCGTCGTCGTCGTCCGCACCTGTACCTATACAGTCGCAAATCCCATTGCGCGCGAGTTAATAATAATAATAAATAATACACACTCCCAACGATTACGGTACGGTTCCGATTTACGTCGTCGTCGCGAAATTTTCGTACAACCGGATTTTGCCAAAAAATAATAATAATAAATATGAAAAAAAAAGAAAAATTGTATAAAATGTAAAACCGTTTGAACGAAACAATATTTTATCCCGAAACGTCGTCAAAAGTACACCATCGACCAATTTAGACGACGACGCGCGGATTCGTTAGCGGAAACAACGGTTATACGAAATCGTAATTAAAGACCGTACGGAGCGCATATTCCGGTAGAATTTTTTGACGCGTACAAACGCATAAAATGGAGAGAAAAAATAACAAAAATCACATCGTCGTAATATGACGTAGGTGACCAATTTGTCGTACACAATTCCTCGCTCCGTTCAAGTGTCGAGTCGTTTTTTTTTTTTTTTTTTTTTAATAAACGATATAATTTTTATTTTAAAGATTTCCTTCGCGGTCCGCGGTCGTCTATGACACTGAATAATTAATAAACAGATATCGTTTTTAATCGCGCCGTATAACCGGCGTTCTATTGCCCGTCCAATTAATAATAATAATAATAAACGCAATTATATATATATATATTTATCGCAGCCAAACTTTCACGGATCACATGGCGGAACAAAAGTTTAAAAAAATCTTCTAAAACCCGCGCGCGCGTATTATATTTATAATTATTGTATCTTTCGTACCCGTCCCGATCGTCAGTAGACACGCACAGATTTATCAGCTTCGCACGATAGAAATTATTATATTTAGTTTTTACGCGCGGACACGAAACGTTTTTCGTGAAATAAGAACAACAATATTAACGTCTTTATTAATCACTTCTCTTCAACGATAGAATTGACTAGAACGACGTTTAGAAAAATTCCGCTTTTTTTTTTTTTTTTTTAATTCCGTGCGCTGTTATGCTCTGAATTCGGTGTTCGGAACGGTTGAGTCGGCGACTAACGTTTCAAAGGCAACAACGCGGACTCGTTCGGAAATTGTTGTTTTTTATCTCCGGTGCGAACGAACCGCGAATCGACGGGAAAATATTGTTTACACCCAGTGTTGTTGTCATAGGCGTGGAAATAATTTTCTGAACTCTGTACGCGTCGGACGGATCGTATATGAAACGGATTTTGGAATTATTAGTTCAGTACATGTGCGTCCACTGACCGGCAACTTTTCCGACTGGTGCGCGGATGACGTCATACGGATGGCCGATAAGTGGACAACCGGTGGTCACCGATCATCTGATTTTCGTCGCATTTCGACACACGTGTTTCAATTATAATTACGCGTATCACGGACATCGCACGGCTAATAGCGATTGTACAAGAGTACCGAAGAGTTGTACGACTTAAAAAACGCCCTGATTGGTTCGAACAACCAACAACGACGACGAGATGACAATATTTGTGGAGAAATTTGAAAAAGGTCGAATCAAACCGGTAAGTCTATTCGTATTTCAACCACAATTAGTTAGTAAAACAAAGGTAATTGGATACAAAATGTTTAGTCAACCTGCACTGTATCATAGAGTCAAGTGAACATCCCTGCAGCTCGAACCCTCCACAATCGCCATTCTACTGACCCGGCTGCCGAGTCGAAATAACTCTTGAAGCGATCCCTAACTGCTAAAGCATCTTTTCTCGAATTTCCACCGATATTTCTTAAGGCTTTAACATTTTACGTTCTCTCCTATTTCCTCACGATTCTTCTTCGAGTTCTCCGTCACTTTCCATTTTGCCCATTTATAGTCGTTTTGCACTACCCCCCCCCCCCCCCACACAAATTGATCCGTTTCGTACGATGCGGATAGTGTCTGCTGCCGTCGTCACACGCTATTTGCTCAATGATTATACAATCCGCGTTTTCGAAGCTTTCCGACAACATCGAACAACGCTCGCACAAATACCCCGGGGACCAACCAGGACAAACGAGAAACGTTTTTATTTTTTTTTTTTTTTCATTCGAAACAGTAATCGCAACACTTGTATGAAGTTCAAGTGTTGTGCGTACAGTTTTGATGTACACTTTGACGTTTTTTTTTTTTTTTTTTATTATTATTATTCGCTGTTCTTTTTTCCACCTCGAAACGGTGCACGTTTTTTTCTCCTACTGCGTGACGTATCTCACGTAAACACGGTAAACAATGTGACGACCCGTAATAGCAATGTAAAAAAAAAAATCCTTTTTTTTTTTTTAATTTTTTAATTTACACACTGCAAAACGGCGTAGAAGAGAGATAAACGCGCGTGTTCTGCACTACTGTTCCGTCGTACGCCTATTGCGCCGAAACGTTTGTTTCCGTAACAAAATATCATTAAACCGGTGTACGGGTTTCGAGACTCGCATTGATATTAACCCGTAACGGTATACGCGATATTACGGTGGCCGGTTTATTTTTTTTTTGCCCCCTCCTGCGCCCGGCGCAATGGTGGTAGGCGCTCAAGACCGCGGGAGTACCGCCGCCGGACGTTCACGTTTAAGAAGCGTGCGCGCGCGAGTGGCGAAAACGACGAAGCGAATACAAAATCTTCTTGCCGGTGCGCGTTTAATATACGTATGCGTAGCGCACGATAATATTATGTCCGCGCGTAATTTTTTTTTTTTTTTTTTGTTGTTTTTCGGTTTACGTTTCGTCGCTGGAGGTGTGGGGGATTTGTTGCGCGAAGACGGTCGGCGCGCACCGGTTTCCGTCGACCGACGCGCGCGCGTGACCCCCCCCCCCCCACTGCAAAACGCGAGCGCACCGCGAAAAAACCGTACAGAAACCGTTTGCCCGTACTGCGGTCCGTGTCTCGGACGACGACGGTTTTTTTCTTTCTTCTTCAAATCGTTATCGGACTTAACGGAATTTCGGCGGGAAAAATCGTTTCCCCCCCCCCGCCCCGCGAGTTCAGTAAACCGTCGAAACGGACGATTGGAATCAAAACGTATTTCGGCGACGACGACGACGACGATGATGATGATGATGATGATGATATGGCGAGAAAAAATTATCCGGTTCGGAAGAGGAAGAGGAGCGAAAAAAAATCTGCGTAAACTTTTCCTCGGACAACACTCTCTCTCTCTCTCGAGTACCGATTTTAAACTCGTTTCGTAAGTCGGTGTATACGAGAAACGAAAATTCTGGTAAACGTACGAACGGCGGAAGAAAAAAAAAAAAAAGAAGAAGAATTCAAACAGCCCGACGACGACCGTGGAGGAAAGGGGAAATAGCCGAAAGGAACAAAACGCCGAGCGCGTTGCATCATAATTTTCGTCCGATTGTGGTGCGCGATGAATAGCGCCGGTAATGAACGGAGGAGAGCGTACGTATTGTATATAAAAAAACCATAATACAATAATATCTAGTAAATTAGGCGTAGTAATAACTAGTAGTACAACACACGAAAAATATTTGCGAACAATAATATTAGAAGAAAGAAAACACGGGGAACGGTATAAATCGCGCAATATTATCATCGTTTCCCGTACTGTTTTGTCGCGTTAATTTTTGAAAAAAAAAAAATATATACATACATACATACACAGAATGCGTTTTTTGTAAAACGTTATTTTCTATTTTTCCAATAATATATTATAATCAACGAAACTGGCAAAAGCAAATGTTCGTTCGTATTATTATTATTATTATTATTATTTCCTTTCGAACACAACTCCACCACCACCTCGTCCGTCTGACCCGTACTGTGTAATATATAATAAGCGTATACCGGCCATAACGTAACCGCGACAGAAAACGTTCGAAATGCTTACGATATACAAAGAAGAAGAAAAAAGACCCCCTCCAAACTATCCGAAGGCTAATCTTCTGCAACAGTCATACACGTTTACACGCCGAATTTTCAACACAAAATTAATTACAATATTTTCATTTATACATATATTCAATAACGGAGGCGTGTGTTTTCTTTTCTACGCATTTTCTCAAGGAGTTTCAAAAGAAACAAAAAAAAAAAAAATTGTATTTTTCTTTTTTTCGCAAACGGTTATTGAACTTTTCGAGAATACTCACGAAATTATTATATATCTCAAGTCGTTTGCGCAGGTAACAGTGAAATCCATAATTTTCGTGGTGTCGACTGCGCGTACGGAGTGTTCAGAGTTGTTTCGCGAATTCATTTCGATGAAAACCCCCATAGTCAAATACGCGGTTGATTCGATTAATTGACCAATATAATATTACGCGTGTACCGTTCCGTTTTGTACAGCGACGAAAACACTTTGCGTAATACGATTTTATTCTATTTTCGTATTAACTAATGCGGTCGTCAGGCGGAAAAAAGTCCCCGTCCGTTCGACGTGTACGCGTGCGATTTTACACGGAGCTTTAACGTTTTATTTTCTATGAAATAGTTGGTTTTTTTTTTATCCAAATTCATACGAATTACTAAATGTTTACGTCCAAACGTAAAACGTTCGAGACCGAGAACGAATATGGGTACGCGATTTCCAAAAACGCGACGTACGGAACACACTGTAGCGGACGCGCACAAGAGTCGAACAAAATTATTGCGACGTGGAAGCGGCGGTTATTACGCGCCACTGACGACGAGACGGTCGGTGGGACGAAATCTACTCGTTTTTTTTTTTTCCCCCTCTGCAAAAATACCATTTCAACCGATCGTGTGTTTTGAACAATAATAAAACGCGTTATGAATAATATCGTACTGTCAAGCGTTTTATTAATTAACTCGAAAACACCACAAAAAAAAAAAAAATCGAAAATTTCAAGAGGAAGCCCGAAAAATTGGCCCGTCGCCCTCACCCCGAAATACATTTTTTGACACGCGTGTGCTAAACACGATTATAAGGTTTATTTACGATCCGTGTGTGCGTGCGTGTACAGAAAATAATCGTCGCGCAACAGCAGACCAAATACCCTCGACGGCCAACCATATAAAGTATATAAAGTATAATACTATATCGTCGACGGCGTTGGTCTGGCGCGTACGCGAGACAGTGAGCTCTCCCCTATATTGCAAAAGCGATTTCCCGTCACGAAAGTCCTGACCGTAAAATTGTGTTTCGCGCGTACGCCGGCACGAGTGTATAATGACCGTAATAATAAAAATTAATACGATTCCGCCGGATTTGCGCAGCAGTGGCACTTCTTCTCGGATTAATCCCTCTCTTCGCCAACAGTACCGTCAAAGGTGTCGCGCGATTTGTTGCAATTGTCCGCGACGTTACTGCAGTCGTCGACGCCGATTTTCTCGGTTTACGTGTGTATAAAAAAGAAAAACGCCGTAAAACTATTGTTCTCGACGAGTAGATTTTTACGACTTTTTTTCTTCTTCGATCCGCGCAATGAGTATTTATTTCAATTGCCGGTGGGAAGGGGGAAAAATTCGTTAAAAATCTACGATGCACGGCAGCGTGGGGCGGGGGAGGAATGGAATTTCTGCGGTTTCTTCGTTATCGGTTTATAAAACGCGTTGGGAAAAATTGAGAGAGCGCGACGACCGAAACGGATTGTGGCAGGCCCGTCGTAATAGTAATAATAATTGTTGAAAGTGTTATATTTATTAAATGTCGTATAGCGTCGACGACGATCAGAGAAGACGGCGGAAAGCGAAGAACTGCAGGAGGCTTAAAACACCGAAATGACAATAAAAATAAAAATATGTATATACGAAACAAGTCTCGCGGCTGTTGATTTTTAACGCGTGGAAATTGTATCGAAATCGAATCCCTTCACTACGACGACGACTGCAGCGCGCGTAAATATTATTTTATAAAATATCCGTTTTGGTATCGCCGCGCGTTGTGCGAGCGGCGCAAAACGCATTTTTTTTTTTTTTTTTATTCGTCGTCGCCGCCGCCGTATCGGTTGTTTTTTTTTTTGTACTCTCGAATACGATTTACGAATCAAAGAGATTTTTCCTCTTTAATTCTTCGCCGATATTCGTCCGCGTCCGCGGCGCGGATAAGAAAATCGTCGTCGACGACGCCGTGGCAAAAGGCATTTCGTGATTTGTCGTTTTGACGACCGTGGAAAGAAAAAAAAAACTCTCTTCGGAATAGCAAAACGGGGGGGGGGTGGGTGGGTGGGTAGGGGGAAAAAGAGTTTAGCTCGTTATCATAAAACTTTTACGAGGGGAAAAAGAGTAAATTCCCCCCATCGTCGTTCCTCGTTCGGACGTTAAAAATTCGCACACTAAATTCGTTTTAGTAGTAGGTATACATCGGACACGGGCAATTTTGTATACGACACATTCCAGTCGGTTTATTTAATTTTTAAAAAAAAGCGTAATTTCCCCCTCGCGTTCGATTTGAACGCATATAGCGGCGGCGGTCGGTCCAGTGTCCGGTGTTTCACACCCGGTCGCACGCGAACACGTGTAGAAAAATCCATTTTTTCCTTTAGTTTCCGAATTGGAAAACAGCTGTTGTGTCGTTACTGTTACTGGAGGTCCGCGTGTCGCGCGCGCGTGCGGTTTAGGTCGTAAGTCGAATTTTCAAAAGGCAACAACAACAACAAAAAACTCACCAGCGTCTCGTGCGCACGCCGCAGCGGCCAGCAACAGCAGTGCCGCGGTGACGGTCAAGACGTGCCGCAGCGACGAGCACCGGCCGCGCGTCGTCATCACCGTCGCCGTCGTCGTCGCGCCTGCACGAGGCGTTCGTCGTCGGATCACTTGCATTGCCCAGCGCGCGCGCGTTCAATCTGATGCGGCGCCGGTCACTTCAGAACATCACAGCGACGCGCGCACACGCGACCGAACGCGTTTTGTTTCGGGACGGAGACGACGACGAGAGTTGAAAAAAAAAAAATGGCGAAACGAAAAGAAAACCGCGGGCGGATTCGCAGAAACGAACACGCGCGAACGTACACACACACTGTGTCTCTCTCTTTCTCCCCTCTCTCTCTCTCTCTCTCTCGAAACGGTGACACACACGATTTTACGATAACGCCTCCTCCTCGCCGGTAATTTTCCGGAAGGGAATAAAAATGGAAATTTTTATCGCGCGCGCGAAACTCCACGGTCACAGAACTCTGAAAACAAAAAAAAAAACTCCGGAAAAATTTTTTTATCCGATTGCGTTAGTCGTTATTTCGCCACTGATTAACGAAATAAGAAGAAAAAAAATTAATTATATTATTATTATTATTAAAAAAAAAAAAACAAAAACGATGTAAAAGAAAAGTGGCGTAAAAGAAAATAATAACACCACCACACGTCTGGTCGTGGTCGTCGCGCGCCCGCGTACAAGTCACTACTAACCGGGTGATGGGTCACGTCCCGGCACCGTACCTACTTGTTGACTGCGTTTACCGCCGCCGCCGCCTCTGGAACGAAACGCCGCCGCTATTTCCCCCCCGTACGGACGAACGCACTGTGTATACACCGTGATCGCGATCGCTACACGGTGTGTAACAACGCAGCGCGGACACGGTACAACAACACGCACTACTCGCTACGTACACGCGCACCAGACTGCGCGCACCGCTCGCGATCGGTGAGCGGTGGGAATGGGGAGAACGACGGTTTTTGGATATCCCCTTTGGATTTATCGAAATACTTCGGCCGGGAGAGGACGGTGTTAACGGATTTTATTCTTTTTTTTTTAAAAAAAAAAAAAAATGTTTTTTCATCTTATTGAAAAAAAAAACCCCCGTGTCGTTTATGCGTGTTAAGTGCATTCCGACATAAACGAATTTCTAGCGCAAAATCAAAAAACAAATCGTACTAATTTTTTACTGAACAATTCGATGTCGTTTTAAAATAAATTACAACGGGAATAATAATTGGATTGCATAAAATCTATTCGGGTTTTACGATTTCCTAACAGTTCTTCCTCGCCCGCGTTAAAATACAATAAACGTCGAATATGACCGGATTTAATTTCAAACAATCCGGGACACCGGAATTCATGAAAAAAAAAAAATAGAATCGTAAAACTGACGTACAATATTATAATATTACTGTTATGTTTCATAATCGTAGTGCTCGGAATTTAAAACCGTAACATGATTTTCTTCCCGATTGAAAATCAATGCAGTCAAAGGCAATTGGTTGGATACATTTAAATGGCCATTATAACCGTGTCACTGTCTCGTGCGTTCCGACGTCCGTTGTCGGAATGATTTACGATTAAGAAATGAAATCCGATAACCCGTGTAAGTAAAATAACGGAATTGTAAAAACGATTCTGATTTCCGGGACATCAGGGTCCAAAACCGGTACGAAATCGCGTCCCGAGAACTTTTGTCCGGGACGCCGGGCATGAGTTCCGAAACCGGTAACGTCCCCCGGGAAATCCGGGACGAATGGCGAATATATTACACGTCATAACGATACAATACATGATACGGTGCAACACCTTAAACGCGCTGTATATTACATTAATCGAAAAAAAAAAAAGAAATGTTTATTTTATTATTTAGGCGAGGAGGTGGGCGGGTGGGATAAACACAGTCTATGCGATTGCATTGGACAATCGACGGTATTTAAAATACATTACAGTTGTTAAAACTACAACGCAATTTTATTTTTATAACAAAAAAAAAAAAAATGTTTATTATTATCGAATAATTGTTACACGTATAAAAGACGGTCCGCAAAACGGAACCACCGACTTGTCCATTAGAACCAGCCGATCGGATCCATTTACCGATCTACCGCGCGGTCCGTCTCTGACAGGTGCTCGCGATTCTGTTCTATTAAAATATCGTGCAGTATTGAACGAAAATCGAATCTATTTACACACACACACACACATATAAGAATTATAAAATTTAAAGGAAAATTTTATTAAAAAAAAATCCCGAATTTATTTTTCACGACGAATCAATTATATTCCCGATTTTCAATAACACATCGCATACACTTCAACTCTGTGATATCGTTCATCACAGTCGCGAGAACCCATAAAATATCGTTTGCGTTAAAATTGTACATTTTACACACAGGTAGAAATGCGCGATCAACGCGTTTCCTCTTCCTCGATCGTCACGGATTTTATACAATATAAAACGCGTTACGAAATTTCCAAAAAAAATTCTCAAGTATACGGTCTTTCCATAAGTCTTTTACCATAAATCCGGCGCCACTGCTGCAGCAGCACAGGTTCGTTGGAGATTAAAAACGAAAATTCGAAATTACGCACTGATTTACCGTGTCAACGCAATTCCATGAGGGGGCCTCCAAATAATTCCATGTTCTCGCCTCGTGTATAATTCCTGCACCGATTATTATTATTATTATTATTATTATTATTATTATTATTATATTTCATCGTTGTCGTGTCCAATATAAAGTCCGTGTTCGGACGTATTTGAAAATATTCATTTTCAAATTTCGCTAAATACGTGACGTACACATTCGCGTCGTACTGTACTGAGAAAAAAAATATACATATTTCTTTTCGTCACGGTCGTCGCGAAATAACGACAATAATTCGATTGTTTGTCCGTGCGCTACAGAACAAAATTATGACCCACAAGTGCTTTATAGAGAAAAGACGAATTCAATTAGAATTATTAAACAACAAATTGTCGTCAATGATCACGACGACGACAGACAACATATAAAACACGCGATTCGTGCAAATCTAGTGTAGTGTGCACAATAATAGAACGCGTAGTACTTCACTGTAATTGTATACGATAAAAACGCTTCGTATGCGGAAATATTGCAGTAATGGAAACCTCTCTTAGTATACAGGACACGTTTTAAAATCAAATTTTTTTTTCTTTTTTTATCACTATTTATACGTGTAGCCACTTAATGTGCGGAAATCGTTGTTTTCGCGAAAAGTCGATAATCGATCTTTTTTTTCTTTTTTTTTTTACACTCCGCGTAGAAGAAAAAATTTACATTATAAATGAACGCACTTAAAACGTACGATCAAATCGTGTAATTTTTTTTTTTCGTTCTTTCACCGTGCGACCACATTCGTTTTGTAAAATATAAACGCGTATTACGACGTACACGTTTTATCTGCGGAATGGAAAATCGTTTCAAAACCGTTTTTGAATCGAAGAGTCGCCGTTTATAATAACGTACAGATCGTACGATCGTACGTATTAGTAATATATGAAATATTTGGATATTTGAAATTTAATATTACATTATTATTTTTTTTTTATATATATATATTATTCGTCCTTGTTCTATAAAATTGCAGTTATACAATATTGTGTATAAATAATTTAAAACGTCGAATTTCGGTATACGACGAATTACAAGTAATTCGTATTAGATAAATCTATTATTTTCATATTATAGCGTTAATAATTTGGTGGGGAAGAGGGGAAATGTCAAAACGACATGCGCGTATATAGTTCGACAAAGCCGCACGCGATTGAAATAAAATGACATCATATTGGAGGAGACATTTCATGAAAAGGTGTTCACAACGTGAAATATTTTATTTATTTTACATAGAAAAAAAGAAATCGATTTGCATTTCATGAGACGGTCAACTTTTCGCGGTAAATATAAACGGGCTTTTACGAAATAAACGATTAGGCAGCGTCACGTACAGGTGATATCGAAAAAAAAGTCGAAAACCCTTCGGTACAAATATCGTCAATTATACATTAATTTCACCGCGTAAAATAGTCGTTTCCGTTTAATTATTGCGCGCGTATAATGAAACGAAAAAAGAAACGTATAATGACGAACATTCGGAATGTTGAAAAGCTGTGTCGTATCGAGTTCAAGAAATGTAATTACGGCGACGAATATCATTCTCGTTCGCAGAGACAATCGGATTGTAAACGTTCAATATCGATTTACCGCAAATTCAAATATACATAAACTAATAGGTTTATGAAAAACGATTTGTAAAAAAAAAAAAACAACTGAACAGATGAATTATTAATTCAAAACAGCTAGAAAAATAATAATAATAATCGTGTCGAGAAAAAAAAATTAAAACGTTTTTCGTACTCTCGAGAAAAAAAAACGTTTAGATTTTTAAAAACGAATGCCCGTTTAAAACGTAATGAACGAGTAACGCGCAGGATTTCTAAGGAATTCTAAGGGTTTAGCTCCCGGCCCTCACGAAATTTCTTCCGGAAATTTCTTTTTTTTTAAGCTTTAATATTGATAACTTTTACATTTTTACGGTTAATTTTTGGTAAAAAAAAAAAAAAAAACGTATCGCGGATTAAGATATACGTACGTGTATTACGGACATAATAGAAATCTATATAAAAAATACGCCGTCCCGCAATATTGTTAAAAAATATCCGTATGGAGGAAGGAAAGGCCAGTACAAAAACATTATTATTCCGTACACTGAATATATTAATTAACCGCGTGTTTCAAAGCGTTTATAAAATATTATAATATTGTTGTTTTTCTCATTATTATTATTATTAAATTGAACGGACACAATAATATACGAAATTCAATGTGAGCCCGGTGTTTATATATTTTTATGAGTGGTAAAAAAAAAATTCTTTTTCGTTGTTTTCAACAACAAGTGCACGGGACGAGCATGCGACACACACGAGTAAATATTTTTATTATTACTCGCACGCGCGCGCGTGTTACGTTAAATGTCACGAATGGCGAGTTTTTTTTTTTTTTTTTTGACGAAATAGGAACCGAAAACGCGGAGCATCCGCGTGTCCTAGTTTGTATTATAAATATTATTTCGTCGTTGGAAACCGAATATTGTGTTTCACCGTAAGTGTAAACGGTATTATAAAAACCGAGTCGTTGTAATTAGCGCGAAAATATTTAACGATACATTTATTAATGTCGCGGACATTCGCTTTTAAATAAATTATTTAGAAAAAGTCTTGGTGTTTTGTTACTATTGTAGATTCGATACATATAAATCATTCGCATTCGATAAAAACGATTTCGAACGGTACTTCGGGCGGGACATTTAATGTGGTAATGATAATGTGGCTTAGGATTGTCGAGATTTCTTTTTCATTTTTTTTACTTTATATAGTCGAAGAGTAACGCGTATTATATACGTTATAAATACTAAACTGTCAGCTCTTTAAACCAAAAACTACCCCGTTTGTATAGCTCGATATTTAATAATTGCTATTTATATCCCAAAATTGGATGATATTTTCGAAAATTTCTTTTATATATATAGTGCAAATTTACATAATCCATTGTGAAGTTTACGACGAAGAGATATTTCCTACGCCTATTCTGTCGTATGCGTCGAAATCGTGTTTACGTTTAACAACACCTATTACGTATGGTATTAAGTTCACGAATAAAATTTTATATTTTTTTTTTTAAAGAAATACGCTCGAGTCTATAAAAAAATGTATTTATTTTGTGTGTGTGTGTGAAAGGACGATTACGGAATCATAAGAAATACAAAAAACAATCAGTCTGTGTACACGATTCTTTTTTTATTATTATAATTATTATTATTATTATTATTATTATTTAACTCTACGTGTGTACGATGTAATATTCATCATTTTTCTCTTAAACGTAATTTGGTTCGTTTTTTATTCTGTCGATGTACATTTTTTTCTTTCCCGCTTAATATACCGGCTGATGATCACTGTTGATGAAACCCGTAGGAAATTTAACGAATTCCATTACAACGACTCCCGTGTTTATACATATATATTTTTATTTTTCATAATACACTTTTGGCTCGATCGTACATACACCACTCGTACATAAATATTTCTATATAAATGTGTGTATTTCACATTAAATCCGTCAAACTTTTCAAAAACACATTCGACCGTGGCACGTTTTTATAACTCCCAGACACCACCGGTACGACAAAGGTAAAAACGTCGTAATAAAGGAACGCTCCCTTCGTCCGTCGGTTTATCCCTCCTATACGATACATCCCAGTTATACGTTATTGTCCGCCAGTAAACAGCCCTACGCCATACGTCTGGCCCTTCGAATACCCTGTTTTATCGTATTGTGTTCTTTCTTTTTTTTTTCCCCTCCTTCTCCCCCGTGAAATCCAGACAGGCGACTTAGAGATAATTTACTACGCCCATAGACTATACTTAAAGATAATAATACACTATAATAAAATACTTTACATTCACGTTGGACACTGGCAAACCTTATTTGTGTGTGCGTGTGTACACCTGCACGAGGTATACGACGTCGTATGCAGGTACGAATTTAAAAAATGCGTGTATCAACGTCTAGCTGTTGTATGACAGAATTATTATATAGAGTATATATCACGATATGATAAATATGATATTATCTCGTAGTCATATAAATTAATGTTGTTGTAAAATTTGTCGAGCTATCATAGTTACTAACTGAAAGCTAATAAAAAATAAAAAATGTCGTAAAACGAATTTTCTCGACGTCTTAACGCGTCCGTTTGCCGATATTAAAACAGAAATAATGATAAACAAAAAAATTAATATATATATATGTAACAACGATAGTTTTTAAAAAATCCAAACATTCCAACTGCAATACGTCCGATATTTAAACGAAATATTTATATGATACTGCAGTGGTTCTCAAATTCGCCGTCTCTCTGAAAACAAACGATTTTTCTATGCGAAAATCCCGTAACAATGAGTGTATGGAAAGAGTAACGAGAACGCCGAGTTAATAAAGATTATAAATTGAAAAACGGTACGCTTGAAAAGTGTTCTGAAAAAAAAATCGGTGTGCTGGTTGCGTGCTCGGCGATTCGTCTGCGGTATCAATGCGTCAATTGAACGAAGGAATAATAAACGGAGCACATTTTTATAAAGACGTTTTTACCGGGCGGCACCATAAGACTAGACGAGGACTAATCCAAGTGCCTATTCCCGAGGTTTAGCTTTTTAGTTTACGACTCACTTATTTGGAAAAAAAAAATTGTTCACTCGCCCGCGCTCAAGCGTCAATCGGCTCCGGGACAATTTGCATTATAACATTTAATATGGCGATGGGTTGTTATTCTGTAAAACGTCGATTCTTAGAGTAGAGGCGGTTGATGTGATGCTTGAAGCCGAGATTCTTTTAAACGTTTCGTTAATCGACAGTTCGGTTAAATCCTATGTGAATCTGGACCTCGGCGGTGTTCAACGGGTGTGTGTATTCCTGTCCGTTATTGCGTCACACCGGACCGTGCAGAACTGTGTAAATGCGAAAACGTGCTTGCCTCGACTGCCAACACCCGGGGGCGTCATAAAACACTCGAGCAAAGCACTCGCGATTAATTCGCAAACGAATACGCAGCGAATCAACCACACGCGTGTGATCCGAATCCCCCTCATCCCATAACGATCCGAACGAGTATTACTCGGCTCTATGCGTCCGAATTCGAAGTTATTTTCTGATCCATTTCGTATATTGATTTTATACAATTCAAAAACGACGTGCGCACAACCGTATCACATAATCATACGACTACGATGCGGCGGCCGCCGCCGCGTCCGATCGGACGAAATGCCAACGCATTTTTCGTCATCAATAGTTTACCACGCGTATAAGCATACAGCATTCCTTTCATTGATCTAATCCCGTCCGTCGTATCGATTCGCGGCTGCGATTGTCAAAATTAACAGTATCGGTAAACAATTTATTTACTGTTGAAAAATACAACGGATTTCGATGGAAATCCTGCAACGGCGACACAGTGGACAAAATAGTTCCGAACACTTTCGGTCGTCGTGAACGCGTTATATGTATTACGACGGTATCGTTGCAAATACATACATATATATATATATATATAATTCGAATAAATTTTAACGTTTTAATTGTATTGCGTTGCAATTCGCTAGTTTACAAATTAAATAATAATAATAATAATTAAAGAAGCCGAGAGTTCACAGCGCTGACAGAATGCAAGACATTCTTGAATTGTTTCCCACTGTGACTACGCGATTGTGTAGGCTTTATTCACGCCGCGGGTAACGTAACGATCACTACGTTGCTCAGTCTCCGTCGAATATTATTTAACTATTTTTATTATTATTATTATTTTTTTTTTTTAACGAAAAATATATTATCGATAGCACACTCGGCGGGTCACGGTCAAGTAATGGAGCAATAGTGACGACGATCATTTGGAATAATGTTCTATCGGAGCGTGACCACCTGGCCATACCTGGAATAGACCGTCAATGTGAACTAAAAACGCCCTGCACGAGCCAGACAACAACTCACAGTGTATTTTTTTTTATCCGATTTTCTTTCAAAGGTAAAAAAAAAAAAATTAAAACTCACCGTTTGGTATTCTGAGAAAAGTAAATGTATTAAATTACGTATAATTTATTGTAATTTTATCTACATATTTATATAATACTTTATGTTATTAGAATAATAGAGAATTTTTCTTCGATTTTTTTTTTTCATCCGTTCAGTGCACTCGGACGAATCCAAATTTGTCATTTTGTTCACGCCGTCCTCTTTATTCGCTCCTTCGTCGTCCAAACGAATTACAATCACAGCAAATGTACCGACGAGGGAAATTTGCGAGAAACGTGAATGGGAAAATGTTTATATTTTGCGCAAACGGATTCACGTCAACTAATCAGACTGTGACCGTAACGTATAACCATATATCATAAAAGTACAATGTCTCCGGATCGTGAGTGGACTGAGACCGGACCGTTGAGTTACGTCTAGTGTGAATGCGGAGCCACACAGAACTGAAATGTACAATATTTTTTTCAGACTCATTTCCGAGAAGTGTCAAAATCTACAATTTTATTCACATAGGAAATCGTTCGCGAACAAGATCAAAACTCATGAGTGGTTTCCTTAAGGTTTCGTATAATTTAAATAAAAGTAAAATTGTTTGTCGTCTTTTCCCTCTATTGGACAAAAAAAAAAAAAATATATATACAACGACGGAGATTTAAATTTGTGTTCGCCATAAACTTAAATTTTAAAACGCCTGTTCCTTAATAATCACTATAACGTTCGCGATTTACGTGTAAATCGTTTTTTTTTTTTTTTGAAATACGAGGACGCCTACAACCTCACACCTGAAATTACTCTACAAATTGTATGATATTGTTATTTTTAAATATTGTAAATAATTTTTTTTTCCTTATCGAAACTCATGTCGGAAGAAACGTCTCGGCTTCGGTCTCCTCGGGGCTGTCCGCGCGGACACAACAGGCGCGGAGTAGATAAATTGCGTCCTCGAAAAATGTCACAGTCGTATTCCGTACGCGTAAACCGTAATGCGTATATTCGAAACGTACGCAAATTGTTGTCATAAATTATAGACGGGACCGGACAGCGGCGCAGACTAGACGTGGAAATCTCGAAACGAAATGGGTAAAATTGAAAAATCCAAGAACAAAACAACGTCTGCTGTTTGTAACATACGGAAAAAGCAACAACTGACAAGGAACGAAATTGGAATACAGCGCAACAGGAGAGGAGTGTGAACTTAGTGATACAAACGCAATAATGACAATAATGGCGACGAGTGAACGAAATGCTATATTGATATGATGGACGAAACGAACAGCGCGCATAAGATGAGGATATCTGAATATATGAGGAAATCCGCAAAACGTGTAACCACGGATATCGATAAAATTATATGGTCAGTGTGACGGAAAAAAAAATAGTAGGAAATGGAAGATATTGAACGATTAAAAAAAATATCTCTAAACGCACAATTACCGTAAGGATAAAAAAATATTTGTACGGCGTTTTACGTCGAAGGCGAAAAAAAAAAATGAAAAAACAGAACGCGTTTTCGTTCAAAATTATCGTTATACGGCTCGATTTCACACTAGCTAAATGCAAGCGCGATCGAGAGTTCTATGTCGATCGACGCTTATACTTCCGCAAGTCATCGAGATTTACACTTGCAAAGTTTCGTTAATGATAAGTATTAATTAAATAAATAAATGTGTGAGTGAAAATAACACTTTAAACATCCGGAATTACGTACGCGTGTTTTACATATAACTATCGTAATATGTTTTTGAGTTTTGAAGCTAATCAAACGGTCAACGCTAAGACTAAGACTAAACGGTTAGTCGCAAACGTTATTATTATTATTATTCCGTTCGTGAACGCTATTTCGTGTAGAAAAAGATAATCTCGGCGATGTGTTACGCGTTCCGGGTGGCGAATCGCTGTATCCCATCCACAGTTGGTATTTCATTTGACACGGTTTTCGATTTTTTTTTTTTTTTCCAGTGGCTTTCTCATGCGTAGCGAAAAAAAATTAATTCAAACACGGTAAAAAAAAAAAATATGAAAAAAGATCTCGTAAAACCACTCCCTCCCGCCCCCAATTGTCGACATATCCAACACGCGTTTTCGGGCAATTTTTCGTATTTTTTTTTTTTTTTTTGTCTGTTTCTTAATAGCTCGAAATATCAAACAAAACACGAGCTTAGACGTATATTTTTGACGATATGGTTTGTAATAAACGATCCAGCGTCATCAAGAGTCGTTGTAGATTTATGAAAAGCGATTTTCGTAAGTAATTTTCGAGAAATAGTCCGTTCTAAACTGTTCGAAATCAAACTATATAAATATTATTTACACGTGGGAAAATCGTAAAAAATATATATATATATATAAATAAATATGAATCACTCGTTTCGTTTGCATTCGTACTGTAAATGAATATCGCGCGCCATCAGTTTTCATTTAAAATATTGGCTTTTGTGGAAGGAAAAGTTTAAAATAATAATTTATTTTTATAATAACGCTGCACGAGGATATATTTGTACAGCGACAGAACGAAATTTAGCCACGTGGGAATTTGCGGTCGACTAAACGTTCGTCGAACGCGCCCACCGCCGTTCGCGTTCGTAAGTACGCGCGGAAAAAAACAAATCCGCCGCTTATTAATTTCGCAACGAAAACTTTTCTTCGGCAAAACTTTGCGTATGAAATAAAAAAAAAAAAAACACTTTGCGCACACGCACAAATGACTCGCGAAAATATATTATTATTATTATTATTATACGCATATCACGACCAAATCTCGCGACGAACGAAAACGGTACAGCTTTATTTTATATACGCGTATTTTTCTTCTCTTTTTTTTTTTTTTTTTTTTGGTAATTTATATTCCGCCCGAGCTCAACGAATTTATTTATTTGACTCTCGGAAACTATTTCGTACATTATAGAAACGACGAGACAATCTTGTCGATCATTATCGTATGTAGACAGCGTTAATTTGTTAGAAAAAAAAAAACGCGCGCGCGCGAGTCAATTTAAAAATATATTTTTATGGAGTGACGGCCGTATGTGTGTATACGCGTTTCGTTTTAAAACCGCAACAAATTTACCTTGTAACGGAATTTCACATCCTTTGAACGGCTCTTCTTTTTTCCTTTTAATTTCTCGACAAAAGACACACGCTGATATTTCCGTCCGATATTATTTACGCTCGAATCGCAATCCTTATGCCGATCGCACATTCCACAATTTCAGGGACGAACGTATCGCTGCCCTAGTGATTCTTTCTCAATCCATCCGATCGAACAAGCAAACGTTCAACTTCTGTCTCCGTTATGTCTGTCCGCAGACAACAAAGTAATAAGTAATGTGTTCAATCGACAAATTTCTGTAACAGCCGAAATTGGTAACGGACGTGTGCATTCATATTATCGCAGCAGATAACCAAAGGAAGAATCATTAAAAAAAAAAAAAATTCTGTCATTAATCAATTCGATGTCTGTCGGAAAGAAATCGTTATATAAGGCTATATGACGTGGCCGCCCCAACGATTGTATTAATTACTTTTTTTTAAAAATTTACTCCGGTCGCCTCTATACACGGCAGCTCACTTTTATACATATTACTACACGGAAAAAAAAATTACTATAAAATTATAGCGGGTTTAAACAATTTTCGGTTATAATAACTTTAATTTTACTTATTTATATAGTTAAAAATATTAAAATAATATAGTTAAACACATTAGTTACGTTTAATAATTTATTATTTGTAATTACTACACGCTTAGTTGATTTTACTATAAAATATAGTAAGCTATTTCTAACTAAACGCAATAGTTAATTCTACTCTATAAATTATATAACGCCTGAACAATTTGATAACGGATACCAAAAATCGTGGTAAAGCGACTAAAAAAAAAAAAAAATAGTAATGTTTACTATAAAATTATAGTTAACGCGCCTCAAAATTATAGTAAATCCAACAATAATTATTTGTTAAACGTAACTGAAAAAACGGTTGTCGCATATACAACTTTAAATTTCAGTTGGTTTAACTTTAAATACGGTTATTTTAACTATATATTTTTTCCGTGTATTTATTTATAAATTTTTAAAAAATAAATAACCTCGATAATTTCTACTCCGGTGTGCAAAAAATTCAAATACTTTTAAACGCGCGTTTATCATTATAACGTGTTTGGTTGAAACATCCGAATCTGCAATCCGCTTCGTCAACGATTTCGTTTGAATGGCGTTCAAAACGCGCGCGCCCGTGTGTTTATATAATATAATTCTCGATATTCGTATACCACACGCACACGCGCGCCTGTATAATATAAATGTTATTTAAATATTTAAAGAAAGACGTGCCTGACGTGCGCAGTGTAGACAAGACGCATAATTAATTAAACATAATATTATACGTACGTTAAAAAGACGTTTACTCGCTTAAGTACGCTGAAGTATCTGCGGAAATCTTATAAATAACAAATAAATTATACGCGACTCGAACATCCGATTTTTTGTGTCGCACGTACGCGGCGTGTAAAAACATTTTACTCCGCGCTGCAATTCATTAAATTTATTGTAGATATTATTTTAGTTTTTTCTTCCGTATCATCATAATCCGTATGTAAGACGAAGCCTCGGTAACAAGTCTCGCGCTTCGCTTGTTGTACGTGGTTAGAACCCAGTGGCGTATTTAAGAATTTCTTCGAGTGATATGGGAAATGACTAGAAAACATTTTGTATCCCTCCACTCGAAATACACAAGTACTCTACCAATTTCTAATACGATTACACGCGTACGGTGTGTGTAAAAATTCGATCTCATTCATTTACAATAAACGAACTCAAGTTTATTGACGATTTCGTCACATTCTCTCCTCGACATCTATATTGAAATGGTATTGTGGTGCGATGGATAACATTGCAAGCAGCAATCTCACTCCGAAATCAAAATAATAATGTAAAAAAATCGAAATCAATTATTAAGTAAAAAAATATATATAGATATATTCCACAACGAGTGCCTTTGGTAAATAACTTTTTTCGTAGACTTTCTTATAAGAGTGTGTTTTTAATTTTTTTAAACGTGAAAATGTGCGTTCGGCAGGTTGAAGGTTACAAACGTCCTAGCCGTTATATTAATGTTTTCCAATAAAAAAAAAATAGTATATTATTGTTTTATTACCCGGGCACTGGTAAAGTGATAAAAGGAAAACATAACCATAATACATTCGTGTTTAGAAAAAAAAAAGCCAAAAAGGCAGATATATCTCTCTCCCTAATCTCACTCCGTAAATACGCCATTGGTTAGAACGATAAAAAACTCAGGGATCTCGTAAAATGTTTTTTTTCTTAATATTTTACAAAATATTTAATAAAATAATTTTTGTTTTCTGTTTTTGCCATTAAAAGGAAAAACGTCTATACCGGTCACGCGATTTTAAATCGTTAATTATAATAATTAGAGTTCACCAATGTAATATAATAATATGTACTATACTACGAACTTTGAATTTGAAAAAATAAACGCACAACTTTAACGGCCGCAGTCGTTTTATGATATTTTAAATTATATAAAATATCCGAAATTTTTAACTTAAAACCAACAAGTGGGAAATTCTAATTCGAATTAATTGCGCAACAACAATGATCAAATCATTAATATATATATATATATATAAATATATAGGTATAATTGATAAAACGATTTTCTTTTTCGATTTGAATAAACGCGAGACGATTACAAACAACAAATAACCGCTACTATTACACGTATAAACTTAAAAAGTTACTTTTGTCGAAATGATAATTCTTTTTCATAAAAGTTCATTAAAACGAGAATATATTTCTCTCTCCCTGCCCCGTTATTGTATGATTCGAATAATACGCAAACTGCAGCACCACTCGCCGTAACGTTTTAAATTCGTTATTCGTTTCGTATATGTAAGTCAATATAAATATACTTTGTAATAAAATTTCACTAGTTATAATTATTTCGGCGATAGTTTATTGCGTTTATACAAATATTAGTCGAAATAATTGAGTTTCTTAAGGTCACGCGGTGTTTAACGTACGCGCGTATAAATAATCAAACGGTGTGTATTATTATTTTTTTTTTTATGAAAAGTATAAAAAATTTGTCACCGTATCAATATTTGAAATATGAATATTCCACGGCATGTATATATATATATATATATATATAGGTAGCACGACAAAAACGTGATTTCATCCGAATTCTACGAGCATATTGTTTAGACTCGTCGAAAGAAAAACCTTGTGATTAAACGTTTTATTTCTATAATACAGCCCGTTTATATACAGTTAAACAACATAATATGTCACCTAGGAGTTAAATAAATTAATAAATAACAATATATAGCTCGTTTTATATTGTAATCAAATATATATATATATATATATATATATATATATATATATACGTATATATATATGCATAATAATTGACCCGTTCGGTCCAGTAATTATTATAATATATGAATATCAATAAAAAATTTACGATTATGACAAAAAATATTTGAAAAAAAAAGTAGACGAATGGCCATTCTAGCCCAACAATAAATAATTAATGACTCCCTTTCGGTCCAATAATAATATGTAATTAGCCACAACGCAAGTGAAGAAAATAATATAAAGTAGCTTAACGATTTAACAATTCTTATTCAAATAATACTCGTAATGTAGAAAATAATAGAATTCAATGAATACTCACGTAAATGCACAATGTACTGACTGATTTGCGCCTATACTCAAGAGAATGAAATAATATCACAGTTCCCTAGCGAGTATGGTAACAAATCAATTATAATATTGTTAGAAACAAAATTAAACAATGCACAATTATATTAAATATTTTAATGTGTACAATCCTTATGATTGATAAACTTCAAAATACTTTGTGCTATTAAAGCTGTATCATAACGAATTATAATTTACACAAACAAAATATAAAGGCTATTATAGAGCCGTGTAATGAGGAGTAAATGAACGATTATAAAAAATAATTCGCTGTACGACGAATATTCGACGACGACCGTAAAACAAATTTTGCGCAAAAAATATTATAATATAAAAGTGACGAGTGACGATGACGGTATAATGGCATGACCACAGATTAGATTCATCTAACCTGTGGTACAACGGCAACTCCTCTTATTAAAATAAAATAAAAATTCACGGACAGATATATTTATTATTATTATTATTATTATTATTATTATTATTATTATTATTATTATTATTATTATTATTATTATTATTATTATTATTATTATTATTATTATTATTATTATTATTATTATTATTATTATTATTATTATTATTATTATTATTATTATTATTATTATTATTATTATTATTATTATTATTATTATTATTATTATTATTATTATTATTATTATTATTATTATTATTATTATTATTATTATTATTATTATTATTATTATTATTATTATTATTATTATTATTATTATTATTATTATTATTATTATTATTATTATTATTATTATTATTATTATTATTATTATTATTATTATTATTATTATTATTATTATTATTATTATTATTATTATTATTATTATTATTATTATTATTATTATTATTATTATTATTATTATTATTATTATTATTATTATTATTATTATTATTATTATTATTATTATTATTATTATTATTATTATTATTATTATTATTATTATTATTATTATTATTATTATTATTATTATTATTATTATTATTATTATTATTATTATTATTATTATTATTATTATTATTATTATTATTATTATTATTATTATTATTATTATTATTATTATTATTATTATTATTATTATTATTATTATTATTATTATTATTTATTATTATTATTATTATTATTATTATTATTATTATTATTATTTATTATTATTTATTATTATTATTATTATTATTATTATTATTTATTATTATATACACTGTATTATTATTATTATTATTATCGTTGAATTTAACATTATTTTATTGTTAAAATACAATAACAAATTCGTATACGATCGTGTACCAGTATAATATGTATAATATTGTTTTGTATAAAAAGTCAATAGACTTTTACAATAAATTATTATTATTATTATTATTATTATTATTATTATTATTATTATTATTATTATTATTATTATTTACACACAATAACTACTATATTATAACGTTGATTCGAAAATTGTTTGCCTATTATATACGTGTATATATAAATAAATTGAGTATATATTGTGGACAATAGTGAAAAATCCAATTGAGAAAAAATAATATATATATATATATATATATAAACGTTTGATTTAACCGTGGAAAATATTTAATAGGTTATTATCGTCGTACCGCATTTATTAATTACATGCAGTCGTTATTCCTTCTATATATCCAACGGAAAATCATAATAAGTTCGCGTTACGCGGAACACTTAGACTGCGAAATTATTATTATTATTATAAAAAAAAAAACTGAATAGTAATTTATTGTAACTATATATTATATTCTTGGTTAGACGCGAGACGTTTTGCAAAACATTGCAGAAATAATCCTTACGTTCATCGAAATTATTCAAAATATTCTTCGGATTCGATAATAACCGTATAAAACGGGCAAGTAGTTGTTCCAACGTTTTGCCTTACCGTTTGAATTCGTCGTTAAAAATCTATGAAATTCGTTTCGCGCGATAAATCTTAACGTTTTCTTAGTACCAGTTCGTGCCAAATTTCACGGGGGGAGGGGGGTTTTCCTTAAAACAGAATCATTTCGATCTGTTTACTGCGCCAACACTTCAGTCAATCTTAACAAAACGCTATAGCGCGTTAAACACTTCCCCGTGTCGTCTTATTCGCGTATACGTCATTGTAATTTCAATAACATATCCGTCGGTCGTCTTGGGATTATGTGATTTTTACGATTTGCAATTTGATTGTCGTCCTCACACCTCGTCGTCGCGCGTGTCGATCGGTCTTAATGTGTGTGTTAAGTACACGCGACTACATGGAAGAGAACAAACGTTAAACTCGTCTGGGACACGTCATAACCGTTTTGGACACGTTCGTATTAGCGGATGAAAAATTGAAAAAATCAAATCGACTCGTGCGTCCGAATTGAATTTCGCAACGACATAATACGGTGGGGGGGGGGCGGCGTTATTTTCTGTAACGTATTTGGTGACGTATGCACGACGTGCGCAATAATCGAAGAAAACACTAACAGCCTGTAAATGCGTAATATTTTCAATAATATTTCACGACCTGGTAAAATTTTTAAAAACGGGACGAAAAAAAGCAATATTTATCGTATCTTTTTTTCCCTCGCCGCGATTATTTTATTATCAACGAGTAAAAAAGAAGAAGAAAAACAAAGAAAAGAAGAAGAAAAATGTTTATAATCTGCGCTCAGCTCTATTAATATAACGAGCGGGTAAATAAGAATAATATACGAGTGTAGTGTACGAGCGACGTTCAAACTATAAAATATCATAATAATACATACTACGAATTTTCGATTTTTGTACGATACATTATAATACAGTGAATTTTGTTTTAACGTATTAATATGCGCGTGTAATTTGAGAAAAATACCGAATAAAAATGTCCATATAATAATAATAATAATAATATGCGCACTGCGGATAACGTGCATGAAGGACGTTAATGAAAAATAAATGGTTTTCGAACGACCGAGAGAGAAACTCGTATTTAAACACACACAGTGCGCACTATAATGACAAAAAGATAATATTACATATTATTATTATTATTATACGTATGTGTATGATTATTATTAAATACGACTATATTCATCGAATCATTCCGTCCAAATAAATATTTACACGATTTTATAGGAATTTTATTATATTTCTAGGAGATAGAGTATTATAAATATGAGAAACTGCTGTAGTATTTTATACACCAACGGAATAATTATATCAACAAATACATTGAAATCGCAAAAAGAAAAAAAGAACTTTTAATTTACCTAATATCCCTGCACCGATGATCAAGTTGAACTTCTAATGATATGTATTATTATACGCATAGTCCACAGCTTCATCGCACGTTTCACCACTATATTATATACGTTTTATAAACGATTTTACGCTTATCGTATTTTTATGCGTTTTAAATCGGAGAATTTTTTTTTTTTTTTTTTTTTTCACTAGTCTATACTCTCTATTCTAAGTGCCGTTCATTACTCCTCGAGCTATGTTAATTGTAGATTTATTGTTAAAATTATAATTACCTGTACTAATCGAGTGTCTTATACGCGCGTTAATTTCAATAAATATAGATAAATAATGATGATCTCTTTGAATGTTGAAATCCGTTATCGCGCGATTACGAGACGGAATAGAAAATTGTAAATGAGTTGAAGCACCGCTGTGGTGGTCAGGTCCCTTGGTCGTGCGTAATATACAAAATTTAAATTATTATTATTAGACCAGCGTGCGAGAACGTATTATTTCGAAAACGTTTAAAAAAAAGATGAAAAAATGAGTTAACCAAGTATTAATAAATGCGTGTTATTCACGTCACACGGACACAGCTTTGCAAAATCGTATTTCTTTGTTCCAGCAACGCCGCGTACAGATTATTTTATATATTGAAACAATATATATATATATACATTATGATCTTCTCACGGAATTTGATTACACACGCATATTATAAAAACGAATATGTGTGTGTTGGTAACCACTTAAATTTTTTTTTTTTCAAATACTGTATATCGTTTCCCATCGCATACGGATATTATAAAATTATTGCGTATATAATAAAAGGTATATGCGATTTCCTAACACGAAACGCTCGCGGACAAGCGTTTTAATAATATATATATATATATATATATATATATATGTGTATATATACGAAATATGGGGGAGAGGTAAAGGAAAACACGGATTTATAACTATCCACGAGAGATTTGAAAATTTTTGAGAGAGATTCGACGACGGGATGAATGTTATATAATTATGTCTGCAACTATTGTCCGCGCGGAGGCTCAAAACAAATCTTTTTTTGTATTTTCACGTTTAAAGATCATCTATGCGCTATAATGTAGGAAATATAAAATACCTTTTCGATATTTTTCAAATAATTATTATTTGAAAAAATTATTTGATCGTTGGAATCCCTATATATTTGCGTATACGGTCCGCTACAGAATACTGCTATGTCATACGCATATACAAAATTGAATGATAATTATGCGCGCATTTGTAAATATATTATTTATTTTTATAAATAAAAGTTAGGGTATTATTCTGGGGAGTGTTTAGGTCGTAAATGTAATTTTTCGAAAATGATTTTTTTGTTCATATTTTAGGGCAACACAATCCTAGTGATTACTTACTACGATTACACAACGACATTTTTTTTTTTAAGGAAATTGAAAACGGGCATTTTCTCTCTTCGTCTTACGCACGCGAAACATAGCAAAATAGACGTTTCCTACTTCCAACGTACCAATCGATCTAGTGGTGCGATAAGAAATTTGAAAACAGATTTGAATTCGTCGTGGATTTTACCATAAAACGACTTTCCCACTGTTTTCATTTTTTATCTTAAAACCTTTAAAAGTTGATTATTGGCCAGTTATTTTATTTTAAAATTGTTCAATTGACTTTTAAGGATTTATGAGAAAAGAGTTTAAAATGTCGGAGAGTCGACCTCAAGTAGACTTTGCGAGAAATACAATTCTGTTTTCAAATGTCTTATCGCACCACTAGATGTCTAGATCGATCGGTACGTTGGATGTAGGAAACGTCTATTTTATTATATTTCGTGTGTGTAAGACGAAGAGAGAAAATGCCCGCTTTCAATCCCCTTAAAAAAAAAATGTCTAATTAAAACGTAAACTTTCAATATTTTTTATTCGTTGGTGAGCCTTTCTTCTTCGCCGGGCAAACTGTAATAAATTTTACACGTTAAAACTCTGTGAAATTATACGAACGAAGAATTGTTATTTTAAAATTAATGAGTTTAATACAATATTATAACGTAATCGCATATCACGACATCGCATTGAAAATAAAAATTTTTTTCTATATATATATATAGTTATAACCAATTATTATTATATCACAATATTATATAAACGCTGTTTGCAAGGCTCGTAATTATATACTTTTCTCTCGACATTTTTCTATATGTTTTTTTTTTTTTTAACAGTTATCATCCATTGCCGTCTAATTTCAACACACTTTAGAAAAACGTATAAAATACAGAGACGGAGAAGTCGTACAACGGGTAAATCAATTACAAGTGAGTATATAAATATTACGAACACATTATAATATTGTTTTCGAAAATAATTATTGAAACAATTCTAAAATAATTGTTTCCGAATAAAAAAAAAAAAAATAAAATAAAAAAAGTATACTTTACGATTCCGCGACGGGAAACTTGTAAACAAATGTAAACTTTTGAATTTTGATTTTCAAACGGCGCAGTTTTCCGTTTCTATATATCTATTTCGCCCGCCATCTTACGCAGGAACTACAAAGAGATATATACGTAAATGAAAACGACGTTTTTTTTTTTCTTTTTCAATTTCCAACTCATCAAAACGGATTATAAATAATGTTTAAAAATAATAAAAACGATTTTACTCGGAATGCGCGCAGAACGGCGTACGTGTTCTACTGCCGGAATTTATATAACACGGACGTGTATTGTATAATATTCTCGTCGTACAACGAGTAAAATCATATACGCTGTGAATCTCACAATACGTATAATTGCTTTCCTTTTGTTTTTCATATATTCTCTTCGTCCGTCGAAATACATAACACGCGTCGTATTTCGTATACCGCGGTGGTGTTCGTGTTCGGCCGACGACGAGACATCCGAAACAATAATTAAATATGTGTTTATACCTCTACACACACACACACACGATACGTGTACGCTTTTTCGAATCGTTGTACAGTCGAATTATTTAGCAATCCTCTAGGTCTTCGACGCCGTTGTTGAAAAATTCAAAAAATATTTATCTACTAAAGTATAGGTTATTTTTAACGCGTAAAACCCCGGTGCACTGTACGCGGTATGGTTTAAAAGTTATATATATATATTTTTTTTTAAAAAATACCGACGAAAATTTGTCCGACGTTAGACACGGAGTTGGGTCAATAACACATACACGTTGTCATTAGATGTTGTATCGATACGGTGTCGTTTCATTAATCCGTCAGTATTTCACCCGTCCGCGGCATGGCTGTCGATATTTTTTTTTACACACTCGACTGTGTAAACGTTTCGAAAACAGAAACTCCATTTCGCTCGGGATACGGAAGGCTTCACTGTTTCGACATTTTCTATTTTTCAAACGAACCCGCTGGACGGTGCGATTATACGATTATACCGTGCAGTTAATGGGTTTACGAAAATTGTCGATCGACGGCGATATATTCCAAAGGGTACTGTTTAAACGTTTGCATCATAAACAGTCCGAGTGTCGGATGTTAAATTAGAAACCGATATTTTCTCTCGCAATACGTCGCGTATTGAACGAACGCAAAAACAAAAAGTTTAATACGTTAAATACGTTTGCGGAAACGAAAGGAGGAAACGGAAAAATGAAAAACGCGAAATACAATTCGTATAAATGTCCCGACGGGTTTCTCAGTGCTCGAGTTGAGGAAGAGTCATAAAAGACCGTCTGCTTAAGTAAAAACGAATCCGGCGATTTTACACGTGAAATTATTCATTTAGGACGCAATACTATTACACTCGTCCGATTCGTAAAACGCGTTTAGAAATTGCAAATCTGCAAGCGTCCGAGACCACGAATGATAGCCGATAAAATATAGAGGAGTTCTTGAACAAACTCAATAGAACTCTATACGGGGCTTTTTACGCGTTTAACGATTCAATTATACGAACTTTATTCAACACCGCGGATACACTTAAAACACATCGTGCGTTCACGGTTAAACCTGATTATACGCGTTAAGTGATAAACGTATCGTTACACGTATAAGTTATTACGACGATTATTTGTCGTGCTAGTTCTTATTGATATATGCGACTCGACACTCTTATCCAGGCTCGTTAAAAGCGATCTTTATGCGAGGAGCATCGTATAAATATTGAAAAACGTTCATCCGGAAAAAAAACACATCTGCATACGAGCCGTATTTAACCGCGGAATAATATTGAAAATAGTATTATTATTATTATTATTATTATTATTATTATTATTATTATTATTATTATTATTATTATTATTATTATTATTATTATTATTATTATTATTAGGACAATAATGGAATTTTAATTTTTTTTTTTTTTTAACAAAATTCAATGTAGATTATCTTTCTGTAAGATACGTGAAAATTTTCAAAATCCCTCGCCCGCAGCCGCAATTACGTTTGTGGAAGATAATTTTTTTTTTTTTTTGAAATAATAATTATAGTAGAGGAATTGTGTGCCGCCAAATTCGAGCATTGCAGTGTACGTTTTTGTCTCTTTGTATTTCTTAACAACAATCGTTTGGAATCGATTTGAACAAAATGCTTCGAAATCCGTTCTCTGACTGTGTAACGCGACGTTATTATTAAAAATGTGTGTTTGGCCCGCATATTGTTACGTACGCTCGCGGTAAAGAGAAAATTAAATACCCCAAAAAAAAAAAAAAATAAATAAAAACGTATCGTGAACGGCAAACGCGTCATATTATTATTATTATTATTATTATTGCCGCCGTCAGCGTGTTGTGTGCACAGTCACGGCGGGATAAAAGCGTACGTAACGGGACATTTGCGGACTAACACCCACGGTGACGGTCATACGTTTTATTATTATATTAAATATTAAATCAATTGAATTATTAACACGTTAAATAGAAAAAAGTTTAAAAAGCAATTTGTCGAATTACTATAAAGAAGGAAGTTGAATTGACTCCAATTCATTTGTTTGCTGCGACAGTCTGTCTCGTCGAATCCTCAATCGGCGAGTACTGCCTATAATAAATATATGCTTAAGGCCAACTCATCGGTACATTATTACTTCAATAGAGCAACTAATAACTTGATTGAAATTAATTTTTTAACTTTCCACTCGTTAATGCCCAGTCTTGATTTCTTTTTTTTATCTATTACACAATATTTTTTCGTACATTTTAAAATAATTCGGAAACCGCAAGCGACGATGTGTTCTCAAATATCATATTAATATACGCAACGTTTTACAAAACCGTTTATCATCGTACACGTTCAGCTCGTATTATTATCATATTATTGTATATACGTTTCGTATGGAGAAACTGCTCGGCTCGCGAGACCCAGATTCCTATAAATATTCTCGAATATCGTATGTGTGCATCGGATTTAGTACGATTTCCAAAAATATCACGACGATTTTTTTTTTCTTGTTTTTATAAATCTCGCCGAATCATTTCGACATACCTTGTTTTTTTATTTGTTTTTATTCGTAAAAAAAAAAAAAAAAAAAAATCAATTCTCCGTATATTTTCCAGTTTATTTTACCGATAAATACGAAAACCGCCGTACGGTATACCATACCGCTGTGATCACTGATGCGGTGGTACTACGACGCATCAGAATGAGTTTATTTTCTCGACGCAAGCGGTTATTTATATAATATCATTAATTATTTATATATTTGATCTTTCGAAAATATTTTAATAATTCGTAACCATACGAAATGTTTTTATTGTATTAGGTATAGGTAGAATTACTCGAGAAAGAGAGAGAAAACTACGCGTTTCGACGAATCCGAAAATAATATTATCGGAAGAAAGAAAAATAACATCATTTTTTCTTTTTCCATTTCTATCGTCCCGAATACCACACGTCGTCGTCGTCGTCGTCGTCGTCGTATAATTTCTATGAACGTTTTAACGTGTAATCAAAATTATAAAATGCCATGTTAAATGTCACATAATCGTTTAGTAGGTTTGGCAACGAATTCAATTGAATTGATCAAATATCTGACGACTTACAACACTACGGATGATCTGAGATCAAAGATATTTTTTTTTTACCGGACACCGCACGTCGATGAAAAGCGCGTTTTCATATTTATATCGTTAACTTTTACAATAACAGTGTCGGACATATTCGTTTAAAAAATAATAATAATAAATGTCTATAAAACGAGTTTAAGCGATCGTCTATTGCGAATAGACGTTGGTCCGTAATGAAAAAAAAAAAGAAGAAAATAATAAAACATTTTATTTTTTTTTTTTTTTTAATCGCCCTGCATATAATACGGCAACGCGGATAGAATTCAACGAGAACGTTATATACTCGTTATATAAACGAAATTACTTTAAAAATATATATACTCGTGGTTTGTGTACGTACAAAACCGACAATATTTCGCCGACGACCCCGTGCGTATAAAGGAAAAAAAAACTACACGGATAAAATGCGATTCCCACGCGACGAAAACGACGAGAAAACGAAATTTACATTAACGCGCCGAATTGGCAAGCAAGTCGCGTGTGCGTATATATTAATGGCCATTTCGCTTTACATTTTATTACAATATAATATATGTGTGCCCGTTTCGAGGAGTTCGCTATACGCTTACTACATATACATATATATGTCACTCCTCGTATGGTGTCGCGGTGGTGAGCCGTCCGAAACTGAGCGTTTAAATTTACAAATTTCGTTAGAAATCGTACGGGATTCCGATCGGTATACGATCGGCGACACGAAATGAAGTGTAAACATTTATTCATTTTTTTTTTTCTCTGATTGACCGATTCAAGAGATTTTTGATTTTGCGAACCCGTTTGTACGATTAACACGGGCTGTTAGTCAAATTAAGGCGTGAAATCGATTTCGCGACATTATCGTAGCTATGAAAGTCTCAGAGAGGCTTCGCCGTACTCGAAAGAGCAGAGATTCGATAAAACCGTTTTCGAAGCTCTACTGATACGAAATTGGCGCATACTGAATTTACACGCGTAGAACCGGCGCACATTCCAGTAATTCGTTCGGAAGAGCCACTACTGGCAGTGCAAGAGAGATTGTCGGTCATACGACAATGTCCTATTATCGTGCCACGAAATTCGTTTCACTTTTTTAAACGATATTCCATCGATGTCGCTATATGATAAATGTTGGATTTTAAACGGGCGAAAATAACACGGACCCGAAAACGGTCCGGGGAAAAAAATCGTGACTTTTTTAACTGAATGGTTTTTGTTTTATCTCTCGAAATTAATCGTTGACTCAACGAGTTAAAAAAAAAAAAAAAAGAGTGACTTTTGAAATGACCGTTTATCGTCGTCTCGTCTCACTCGCGGCCGAAATGTAAATAAATTTTAAAATTATTTTTCACGCGTTATTACAAAATATAAAATGTTGTCAAAGGAGAAAATTATTGCCGCGAGTCTCTGCACAACACGAAGTTCGCAACCGAGACCGAATAATAATAATAATAGTAACTTGAATGTTTCGAATTCAAAGTGGCAAAGGAATTTTCGAAAAATCCGTTCGAACGGCTATTATATACGACAGACGCAGCTGCAAGTATAGGTATTTTCACGATATTATTGCCAGAAACTTAGTGAGTGGCGCGGCGGCCTGCCGCAAATGAGACGAGAGCGTATGAGACGGACTTAACATGAGACGACAATTTCGCTCGTCATAAATGTTCCGCTATTTAAAAAAAAAAAGTAATTTTTTTTTTTTTTTTTTTTTGAAAATCTCTCTTTAAATTCGCGTCGTTCGCAATTACGATCTTATCCGATCGGGTCCGAAAGATGCGCGTTCGCGTCGGACACACCGCGTGCTTGCACCACGACGGCGGTATAGTACACCGGAAGAGAGTCGGAAGAGAGAGAGGACAGAGAGCTGACGCGACGACGACGACGATAAAAAAAAAACAAATATGTATAATAACAAACACCGCGGAAACGGATATTAAAAAAAAAAAAAATAAAAATATCCGTTCGATTGACATTATATTGTGTGTACTCTCTGCGCGCGCGCGCGTATTATTATTAATTTTTTTCGTTTATTTAGTAAAAGAATAAAAGTCGAGACGGCGCCATCGCGCTCGATGGCCGAACGGAAAGTGGGATGGCGTGTGGAGGACGCCTGCACCAGACTGGGTCAACGTGGTCGTGTGCCCGTCGTTCCAGGGTGAAAGGTGAACGAACTTATATATATATATATATACTCGTGTGTGTGTGTATAGGCGCACACGCGCGTCACTATACGTTATACGTGCAGTGAGTGGGGTACCTCGTGCGCCAACCGCTGCGGCGTGCTGTGCCATGTAGTCGGACGCCGCGCGCTTGTGCACTCTGTTGGTTATTTACAATTTCTTTCGAATTTCAATTGCTCGCTTTTACAATCGGTACGAGAAAATCTCCGCGCGCGCGTTATCGTCAACTTTATTGTAACGTAATTTCTCGCCATAATATCATCGTACGTTCCGTCACGCGCGCCATACGCGTTCACCGTTATGATAAACATGGGCGGACTGGCCAGGGAGAGGCGAGGGACACGGGCCCTCGGCCGTGTGATATACTCAATTTTTCCTTAAACTACTAAAAAATACAAAACGTAATACGTACAATCGAAATAATATTCAAGAGAATCTATAATCCGTATCCATCCAGTGGCGGATTTAACAGCGGTTTAGTGGGCGACACCCAACACAAATTAGATTTAGTGGAGCCTCGGGATTTAATGGGATTTATTAATTTCTTCCGTATAAATTAGTAAATTAAGTAGATAGTGTATACAAATAATACATTTTGGGCTCCTCAAATTTTAAAAAAAACATCCTATTATTAGTACAATGTTTTTTTTTTTAATTAAGTAGTATTCCTTATTTTAGTTTTGTATACTTCAACAACTTTATTATTTCTCGGATGACCTTTTTTTTGTTTTTTTGCTCAAATAAAAATAAATACGGGCCCCTATATAGGTTTGTCCCCCGGGCCCTCCGACACCCAGTCCGCCCCTGATGATATAAATAAAATTTATTATTATTATTATTACGTCGTATTTCTCTCTACTCTGTCATCGGGGTTTTTTTTTTTTTAGAAGAAAAAAAGATTACGACGCTCTTAGGGTCGGCGGCATTTCGAATGTCCGCTACGCGTTTTAAAGTGAACGTACAGTTCGTTTCGATCTCTCGCTTGTTAAGCTGAACTTAAAATTTGGGGTTTTTTTCGTTTTTTTTTACTCCGCGATCAACCGGCGGTGTTATCGTGTTGAATACGGTTATTTGTGCTGACGCGTCACGTGCCCGATTTCTAAATATAGAGAAAAAAAAACGGTATTATTCTTTAACGAGTTATAGTTTTTTTTCCTCTCACTTCATACGCACCGATTATTAAGTTCGATTTCGAACGCTCCGGTATATAGTGTTCATATTAACTCGTGATATTCAGAATTCGTAATATATATATGTATATGGAAAAATCCAACGTTAAATTTTTTTCCCCGGCAATTCGATTAAAAATCGGTTAAATTGGTTTTTTTTTTCTTTTTTCTAACGTTGTTGTTGTTGGCTTTTGGTCGACTGAAGGCGTTTAGGTCAGGTTACGTCGCGTACCCGGCGTTTGTGCAGACATCGCTCGGAAACTCTGTTTCGTATTCGAAATTTGATTACCTTAAACACTTCGGAATTGCAATCCACCGTCTTCCGCGTAAACGTTTAGAATTCTCGCCCGGCATTGATGCGCTTCACAATACACGTCTGTTCCTTCTCCCCCGGGTCACATATGAACTCATAAACACAACGAACGCGACCGCGGTAACAAATAGATTTTTGCACGCGAATTAATTCGATTGAAAACAAATCGAATTGCACTTTCCGCGACATTGAAATAACGTTACGCCGTGTTCGCGGTGTCGGGACTGTGACCGCGAATAACAATAACCGTAACGGAGAACGCTCGTTTTCAACAATAAAACGCAATCGCCGGAACTTTCATGACACGAATCGTTACGCGCGTTGCCTATCTTTTAACGAACATCGAGAGTTGATTCGCGCGCGTCGTCGATAATCGGAATCCTCGAATACAATAATTAACGGTTACCGCGTTAAATTCTCGAAAATTACATTGTAAATTGTATATATTGTTTCACTTTTCATCGTTCATACTCAAATACATTGATGTTATTGGAGTCTCGCGGGCGTTTGAATATTATCGTTTGTTCGCATTTATTTATAATGCATAAATATTATCGCGGCGCATAAGCGTTATAAAATATGACGAATTGAAAAAAATCGAGGTCACCACAAATACGTTTCTAGATCCGGCGGCACCACAATTCACCGACACTCGACAACGCGATCTCTACAAATTCGACTTCTCGCAAAAACCGTTTATTCTAAATTATCGATTAATTCAATACACTCTGGCTTTTATTGTATATTTGATTATACATTTTGATATATATATTTATTTTATTTATTATCACAGGTATTGACTTATAATTTTCTGTTTCTATCTTTTCGATTATTTATTTTTACAATAAAATTTTTATTTTTAATTTTCTAAATTCCTTTTTTGTTCTCACTACTTTGTTATTCTAAATTATCGATTACAACACGTTACGTGTACGACACAATTGACTCGCACTACGACAGACAACCTCGTCGGTGTAAATAATATATTTACACGAACGTGGTTCCGTCCTCGGCCACGATTTCCCGATTTCTGATTCTCGTTAAAAACGAAAGAGAGCGAAAAAAAAAAGCCCCCCGCACCCGTACGGATTAGCGAAAATTGTGCGTTCCCGCGACCGAAGTAAATGGCCGCGACACGTTTTTTTTTTAGGCCGCCGACGGTTTGAACCCGTCGGACGGGAGAACGGATTGCGTACGTAAGTGGTGTGTACACATACCGTTTTGGAGATTTCTAGGTCAGCTCGACGAGCAGCTGACGACGTCGGCGATACACGCGTATCTGTGCGTACAAAGAAAAAAAAGACACACACACACACAATGAGATCGCGGTAGTGCGTGCGTGAACGCGGGGGAAAAAAAAAAACGTTACTTTTACCGCAGCCGACACAATATTTTATACCGAATTCGTATACATATACGAATTATTTCGTGAGCGTATCACAAATTTTTATTATTAATTGTGGTGCTCGAAAATTGTGCGTATCGTACGAAAAGTATTTGAGAAACTGCAGGCGTCGTGTACAAAAATAATTCTCACAATTCGTTAAACGCTTCTACGCGTCTCGAATTTCCGTTATTTGAATAAATTGACGAGAAACCCGCCCGTGTTATTATCGATCGGAGGGCGATTAATTATTTCCGTCGCACCGTCGTTCGTTTTAATACGCGCATGTGTTCTAATCGATTTAAGTAGAAAAAAAAAAAAGAGTATTTTCGACTATGAAAATCAATAATAAGAATGATGAAACAAACGAACGTCTTCGTGTGAATTCCGACAAATTATTACGTAACACCGACGTACCCTGTGAACGAAAACGAAGTCAACACTACTGTCGTCAAATTGATTTTCGTACAATTATTATTATTATTATTATTATTAAAAAAAAAAATTCAATATGATCACTCGCACTGTCCTAGACGATCAAACTTAGTAAGCGTGTCGTACACGCGCAATAACAAAAAGCGTTCCGGGCTCTGCTGCGCGTGGATTTCAATCGACGGCTATTTTGTTCTTCCGAAATGTTTGGTGTGTTCGAAATTCTCGAGTGTCGGACACCTTAAGAGTTTGGAGAAATATAATATGGTAAATAATAAGAAAAGTTTAATAATTGTTTTGCGAGCACGTTGTTCATCGCGAGATCGAATCCATATATTATCGAGAAACGAATCAAAAGTACCACTGTGTAATACACAAATCGCACTCGGTCCAATTGAGATGTTTCAAAATTAACTAATACTTGAATATTTAAATGAAATACAGTCTACGATAAACCGGTACTACTTGTATATACGTATATGATAGCGGTACAGCAGTTTTGATTAAAACGGCTTATACGTGTGACGATTGCAGTACCGGCAAATATCGTCCAGACTATCCCAGAAAATAGCTTATGTTCCAAAGTGTTTACAATGACTTTTTAAACTCAATTATATTTCGGACGAGGCACTTTTTTCCTCGCCTGCGTGTCATCATATTCGGACTTCGGATTCGATTTCTAGTCAAAAAGACTTAAAAAAATAAATATTCACGCACGCCCTTCCACGCGAAGTTTAACAAATCATTTTCGTCGCCACGTCCAAATACACGTACGCACCACGTACTTATTGAAGTATTGTAACACAAACGGACGCGTAATACGCGGGCACAAGACCATCGACTGTTACACACGATAGAAAAGAAACGAAATCGAAAAATATGTTTACTTCGTGCGCTCGAAAATCGATTACCGGGGGAATGGAGATTTCAAATTTGCTTTGACTTTATATCGCTACGGAAAACGATTTCAATATTAATAACAGCGATAATTTGACATTGTCACGAATTATTATTATTGTCTGTTAAAATTACCGATTACTGTTGCCAGTCCAAAGCCTGCAGTACGGGTGTGTGAAAAGGGAAACGAGTGGTTTTTTCTTTCTTTATGCCCAAGCGCGCGGATCGAATGTTGACTGTATTTTATTTTTTTTTAATCCACGAACGCAGTTCGACTATTTTGATTTAAGTAAAAAAAATACAATTCGACTATTTTCTCCGTAGGATTCATTACCAGCGGACACTGCTGTAGTCCAACGTCGAAAATGTTATAATACAATAGTCGTGGCGCACATATTTCACTGTATGAATATCGTCGGACACTGTAATCGATATATATATATATATATATATGTAAAACGAAAGAAAAAAAACTACGATTGTGTCTACGTTCCATTAACCGATTAGAAAAAAAAATAAAATACTTAGGCCGAGACGTTCGTTGAAAAAAAATATTATTTACCGGCCGCGTATGTGCAAACGGGTGTATAAAAATGCTCGCGGTACGTATAGATACGGCGGCGACGCGTCACATCGTGTGCCCACGGCTGCGTATTTCACGGGCAAACGAGCGATATTGACAAGAAAAAGAAAAAAGAAAATAACGAATTTTTTTATGCATTCGTAATAAATTCCAAAATAAATCGAACGGGTTTCCGTATTGCGCACTCGCGCACAACAATAATGTGTCGACGATATTTTAAAAATACCGCACCAATCAATTTCCAACCGGCCGTCGAATACGCGCAGGCGAATAGTTTTACGCCAAAGGAATTTATTATTCACACATATTATACGGATTTAAAAAAAAAAACTAATAACCGCGTGTAGATAAAAAAAAATAATATGCGGTGTATTCGCACGGCTTTTTTTTTCGAATCCAATGCGAGGAAAACGTGATTTTTTTTTTTTTTTTTTATGAAAAAATTACAACGAATTTATTATCGACGATAGATTCGAGAATAGACTATCGTCGCGCTGCCTCCGTCACCGTCGCGAGAACGGAAATTAAATATCTAATTATTATTATAACAAATATTATTAGAGTACAACAGATTGGAAATAATAACGCACATGTTATACATAGACATTTGCGTTTGAAATGAAAAAGAAAAAAGCCGCGAGATGTTGTCGTTTAAGTGAAATTATACTCGGATAAAGAACACATAGAGATTTTCGAGATTCTTTTTGTCACGACGAATTCGAAAGCGATGAAATCGTTAATTGCATTCATTTGTTAAGTTTTCGACAAAATATTTCCCCCTTAAACAAAATATAAAGTTACAGATTTGTTGAATATTTCAAAGTTTCTACGACTATTCGAAATCGCGCTTTTACGGTAATTTTCGGTGGTTTTTGAATTTGTTTTCAGAAACTTTTGAAAAAAATGACCTCTCTCTCTCTCTCTCTCTATGAAGTACCAACTAGATGCTATTTTTCACCGGTAACCAACTGCGACCGTAAAGATCGGAGCAATCCTTCTGGTAGACTTTTTGGATATAGATAAAAAAATAAATAAAACACACACACACACACACACACCTTTGTAATACAGATACCTCGCTCGGCTCAGCCGAGAGCAAAATTACTTTTTTTAAGAAAAAAAAATAGCACACTGACATGAAAAAATAAAAACTGTATACTTGAAAATTGTTAAATTATACGACCAATCGTGTGTGTACAGACTCGCGTGGTACGGACGACGGTTATTATTATATGCGCGTGTTGATTGAAACAAAATTCGTATGAGAAATAATAATAATAATAATAATAGTGCGTATCTGCATTTCAAATATATTGGTAAAACGTCGAAAGCGTACCTATATAAATACCGAAATCAATGATTATTATTATTATTATAATTATTATTATTATTATTATAATTATTATTATTATTATTATTATTATTATTATTATTATTATTATTATTATTATTATTATTATTATTATTATTATTATTATTATTATTATTATTATTATTATTATTATAATTATTATTATTATTATTATTATTATTATTATTATTATTACTATTATTATTATTATTATTATTATTATTATTATTATTATTATTATTATTATTATTATTATTATTATTATTATTATTATTATTATTATTATTATTATTATTATTATTATTATTATTATTATTATTATTATTATTATTATTATTATTATTATTATTATTATTATTATTATTATTATTATTATTATTATTATTATTATTATTATTATTATTATTATTATTATTATTATTATTATTATTATTATTATTATTATTATTATTATTATTATTATTATTATTATTATTATTATTATTATTATTATTATTATTATTATTATTATTATTATTATTATTATTATTATTATTATTATTATTATTATTATTATTATTATTATTATTATTATTATTATTATTATTATTATTATTATTATTATTATTATTATTATTATTATTATTATTATTATTATTATTATTATTATTATTATTATTATTATTATTATTATTATTATTATTATTATTATTATTATTATTATTATTATTATTATTATTATTATTATTATTATTATTATTATTATTATTATTATTATTATTATTATTATTATTATTTTCGTAGTCGTTTCGATAGTCTCAAACCGTTTTATTTGTTTGTTCAAATGGAGCGCGGACTTCAAATCTAAATTCGGTTATGTGATTGATTGACATAGATAATTATTTATTATTATAATATTACCGATATAGATATTTCACCTCCGCGTACACGGGTGTTGTATAACCGGTTATGGGACCACGAAAACAACAACAACAACAACAAAAACGCCATTAGAAGATTGTAGTAGCGCTGCGCAACGTTCCATACGATTTCGAACATACAATATATTATACAGAAATCGTAACGTGTTTAAAAAAATAAATATAGGACGCGGCGATATTCGGCGTGTTCGCTTATGGGATAAGTCGGTTGGGGGGCTGATTACCGTGGTCGAACGTATAGATAATATTATCGTTACGTCAAAATTCATACACAGCCGAGAATTATCCGGATACAAATGTAAAAGAAAAAACGTGTTTTAAAACACTTTGTTTTATTTATTTATTTTTTTTTTTGCACCACCGCATTTCAGCACAACGCAATAACATTAAACGTATTGATAATAATTTATGTTTATTATGTTTAATCGACACACACCCGTCGACGGGTAAGTGTTCGGGGGTTTAATATATTTATTTTTTAATTCTGCTCTTAGAAATTAACGCGACGACCGCAGTGTAAACCAACTGCTGGGAAAAAATAAAACTGAAAATTCAAATACACGACGAAGGATATTTATGTGTATAAAAAATATATTTTATGATTTTCATTTCATCGCGTCTCGCGAAAGGACTCCGTCGGGCTTCCCCCCAATCCCCGATTTTTTTTTCTACGAACTTTCTCGACCACGTGGTTATCGTGCAAATGCCGCCGCCGGCACTCTCTCGCTCGCTGCAACAATAATACAATGTTGTACCGTGTACGGTTAAAGGGTTTTTTTTTCTTCTTTTTGTCAGTTCGAACGTACCGCGGCGAATTTATTTATTTCTCGACCGCTGACCGACAAATAATAATTATATTATTTGTACGGGAAAACGCGCGTTCTATTGTACCTACGGCGTAGGTACAATAAAATAAAATAAAATACAATACAATAAAAAAACGTCTTTTAATGCGTAAGTCCTACGCATTAAAAGACGCGTACCTATACACAGCCGCAAGCAGCACCGGAGGGGAAACTCCGTTCGCATTAGCCGACATTATTAGCGGACACAAAATGAAATCGGGAGATTTGCGCGCGCGATGGTCGGTCGTTATTATTAAGACACGATCATTGAGGAGGAACGGTTAAATTTCTATCTTCTTCTTATTATTATTATTATTATTATTATTATTATTATTATTATTATTATTATTATTATTGTTATTATTATTATTATTATTATTATTATTATTAATTTTGTCTTTTCTTATATGCTGTGTATGTCGTCAAGACGGTAATCGTCGTCACGAAGAAAAGACGCAATGAGTTCGATAGGACGCGAGGCGCGTTTTATTATTATTATTATTATTTTGTTTTTCCTGATTTTTACCGCCCCCCCCCCCCCCGATAAATGAATCGCCCCGCGCGCGCTACCATCACGGGGGAAAAAAAAGCGTTACGAATGAAAATTCGACGACGGCGTACGTATTATATTGTAATAAGTGCGCATAATAATACCGTCTCGTCGTTATGATATTAATGTGTATTAAATTATATTATTATTATGTTATATTATATTAGTGTATGCGAACGAATAGAAAGAAAACAACTTCCATCGAATGTGCTTCGACAATACCACGTATTGTATAACTGCGGATTATTACTAAGGTGATGAGTTTTTTTAATTCCCGAAAAGATATATATTTATTTTTTTTTTTTTGTAACTGAAAATAAAAAAAATTCTCCGCGTTTTCAATATTGTTTGTTCGTCGCGAGCGAAAAAAATAAAACGAAAAATCATTCGAACACGTTTCGCCCGCGCGAAAACACTGCAATTATTATTATTATTATTATTATTATTATCATTATCCAATTCACCGGTCGGAATTGAAAAAATAATTTCGCGAGTTCGAGAGACTAGCTTCTTCGGTCGTCGTTAAAAACAACTTTTGTTCGATTTTCTTCTCTTTTTCTAACAATAACTAAAACTTGTATCTCGTAAACGTTCTTAAAGTTTGAATTTCATTCGAATGATAAAACTATTCGGAAACATTTAAAAAAAAAAAAAAGATTGTGTTTTCAAAAATGCCTCACGTTCAAATCGTACGTAACCGCGGTGTAAAATGTCTCTGCTACAAAAACTAAAAACTTGTATGCTATTTATTTATTGTTTTTTAATCTATAAATTCTACGTTTTAGCTGAAAGAAAACATCGAAACACGATATATATATATATATAACATTACACTTTTAAATTTCCCAATACGATGAGTTATTGTGATAGATAGAACACAGGCAAGATATCAACGCACGTTGACATTTGAGCGATAACGGTTCTGAGTCAAATTTTTTCTTTCTGCTCACGAGTCTATATAAATTTAAAAAAAAAAAAAATATATATATATATGTAAAAACGTTTAAAACGGCGTTTGTGCAAACACTTTAATCGTCAATGTAATATAAACGAATTTTCATTTTCTCTACGGTTAGAGAAATCGCCCGTGTTTTACAATGGGGCGCCATCGTACGATACGAATACACTGCGTATCGATAAACAAAGAAAATTCTAAATTAATTTATACGCATATAGAGACAAAAACGGTTTTATAATTTGTTTCTTTTTTTTCGATTTGTCCAACGCGTGCAACGCGCGTTTAGCCCCGCGGATAAAAACGAAAAGAAATCAATCGAACGCAGTTTAAAAACCAGCGTTTTACATAATGTTAATATATTATTTTTTTCGTTATTGCTCACGTCAGGTACAAGTTACAAGTGTGCGACGCGTATTCGAAATTCACGCAATTGTTTTTAGTAATTTATTATGTGTAAAAGTGAATTACACCGACGTGTCACAACAAAATATGCGTGTATAATATTCGCGCATAAGATACAGTAAATAAATATGTAATGTATCTACTTAACTGTTATAATCGAACACGTAATAGTCAATATAGATACCGACACTAAAATTTTATTTTACGAATTATTTATTTTAGATAATTCGAATTTTAAATCGTTCCGAATATTATTTGAAATATTTTTAAATCCGTTGATATCTTTTATTTGTTGTAAACTTCGGTTCGGATATGTATGTATGAAAATAAATCGTACCGAACGGTTCGGGTTCGTGACAAACGTGCTCAGTCTTTTCCAAAACTTCCCGAACCGAAACAAGAAATAAAATAAAAATAAACAAAACAATATATTATTAAACAGATACGTCGTAAATCGGTGTACTGGTGTACGCCACAGGATGAGTGCGACCTACTGCGTACAATTTCAGCGCGTCGAACAAAACGACGAAATATGTTATTCTTTTCTTTTTTTTTTTTAACTTTTAACGCGTGAAAAAATTATAAATTCAAATTTTATTTTTTATATATTCAAATGTATAGACGTATCCACACACATTTTCGTCTGAATGACAACCGTCCACCGCCTATACACATAGATTGTTGTGTATATCACAAAGACATAAACATCGTAAATATCGCTCTAAAAAACGTCAACTGCAGATGTTCTCGACACGTGTATCACACGCACTGTCCTCTCGTTCGATTTTTTTCAACAAAAATGATACCGCGAAACGTTCTGCGGTTGCGTATATATATAGGGGGTTCGAATGGATCGAATTTTAAAGCGACGAAAAGTCGTTGGCATTCGAAAAACAATTCCGATTGAAACACTGTTTATTATTATTATTATTATTATTTTATGTAGTCTTTTTCGTAATTCCAACTTCACAGACTTCAATGCTTTCATTGGACTTAAGAAAAACTATCGAGAAAATGAAAACACCGACTGAACCACGAAGAGTGCTTTTCACTCCTTTATTAGCGAACAAATGCGTTCGCAGACAAAACAAACATGTAATATAGTTTGATAACAAATTGGACGGTGTGAGAGAAACGTTGACCACACACAGGGCCTCGTCTCGTATAGTTTTAAAAATTGAATAAATTAAATTTCGTCGACTAGCAAATTAAATTTCTATTGAAAACCATTTATTGGCATTACGACGGTGGCGCACTTCATCGGTTACCGATAAAAAACCGATTGAAAAATTATTGGACAATAATTGCCATCGGCAATACTTTTCTACCGTCAAATTTGCCGGCAATAAGTGTTCGTTAAACACTACGAATTTAACGCAAATCAATGACGGTTATAAGAGGGAGATAGATGGATCGCCCTCCTTGGGATTAGATACTTTTTAAATGTACTACATCTCTGCTTCTGCACTATATCACTGTACTTACAGGATTTCGATTATAAAACGAGAAAATATTGTGACACGACGAATGGTTTCAAAGTGGAAATCGGAAATCTTCTACGAACAATGATATATACGTATTTTGAAAGGAAGTAGGTGTACGCGCACGGTCGTCATCGATTTGAAACACAAAATCTTATTCGTATTTTTAGAACGAGAGATATAAAGAATGTTTTCACACGGTTAGACCGCGCGACTGGGTTACACACATATAATAATAGTAATAATAATATAATCCACGCATAACATTATAATATTATTTAGTCAACTCTCTATAAACACACATTATTATTATTTTCATATAATATTATAGTGAGCCGGATTTCATGGAATTCAAATGGTTTACGAATGCGGTCGTTATGTAGAATATTGTGTCGTATATATTATAATAACCGCAGTGTTATTATATTCTATCGGTCCTGGTTCGTTTATACGCGCGCTATTAAAATGTCAAGAGTGTAAAACGTTTATATTTCCCGTATACCGTCGGAGAAGGGATTGGGCAGTTATCCATCCCCCCCCCTCCAGATATGTTTGGGGAAGCAAAATTATAATTTTGCCCTTCGGATTAAATTGATTCGAATGTTTTTTTACTTACTGTTTAAAATTTTTTACCCAGACATTGAACGATTTTAACAGTTGTTGTCGTAGTAATTCTATGAAAACTGTCGTCCGAGTGCGCGCGTGATATTTCTATATTCGCGCGCCGGTTGCAGACAAAAACCATATATTGAGAAAAAGTGTTTTGCACATAAGGGGGGGGGGAGGAAATTGTTTTTTATATATATATATATATAAACGTATCTTAGTAAAAATCCTTAACGAATTTATTTATTTTTTTTTACATAATATTATATTTATACAGGCCGCGCGCGCGGTGTACCGAAAATTTAAACGAAACGAACGATTGAGGGCAATAAACGCGTGCCGGGGATAATACAAGACGCCGGGTACATATGTATTAAAAAAAAATCGCAGGCGAATCCGGTATATACGATAAGCGATCGTTTCGGTACAAACCGGTTGTATAAGTTCAGTTTTTTTTAATTTCTTAACGATTCCGTCAATACATTACCGCGCAACTCTACGCATATTATACAATATTTTATAAACATATACGTTTTTCGACGAGTCGTGTAATATTATTTATAACACGGTTGTCAGAAAGAGAAAAACACATTTATGTACATACGATTATTATACGTACCTACAAATCACACTAGCGCAAAAATCGAACACCGAAGTTTTTATGTACGCGGACAAAGCGCGTTTTTATGTACACATAAACTACCACTATACATTATATTTTGATTTCGTCATATAAAACCGGAATAAAATGTACTACATTATACGTTTATGTGTGCGCGTATTGAAAAAATTAAAAATAAACAGTAAAACTCGTCTACTATACATATATATATATAAATGTGCTTATACTCATAGGCGTGCGCACGGGGGGGGGGCAGGGTGGGCAGCTGCCCCTCCTGCGGGCTAAAGTTTTCTTCCAAATATAGTTTTAAAAAAATAATATAATATAATTTTATATAATGAATAATATGTAAACATAGAGTCTAGATAGAGTTAGATTTGTCTTTTTGTAAATTTTAAAGAATGTATTTATTTTCTTTATTTATTTATATTAATATATTATAAATAAACTTTGAAGTTTCAATTACTATATTAAATTTGTAGTTAAATTAATGATATATACAATTAAAATACTCCCATCTCTAATATTAATTGAACTAACTAATAACCAAAATAATATTAAATTATATATTATATAATACATACATGATTAAATTCTGCCCCCCTTGCCAGCAAGGTCTGCGCACGCCTATGCTTATACTATATAATTACTAGTGTATTTAAAAAGAGCTCAATTGATTTTCAGCGTCACGCCCGTATATTATATATAAATCTGTATATAATATACGAGATACACACGTACAATTTACAGAATGCGAGTAAACGAACAAAAAAAAAAAAAAATTCGCGAAACACTGGAAAACTACGCGAGAACAAAAGTGAAAAATAAAATGAAATAATATAATTAATAACAAAATTAATCGAAAATACAAATCGATTGTTGCAAAAAAAAAAAAATAATAAATAAATAAAATATACTAACATACGATAGTATACAGTGGGTTAAAAAAACTACAAAATCGATCACATTTGGACGGAAAACACAATATTCTAGTCTTATGTAATGATTTAGAATTAGATTGAAATGTATTTAGTAATTCTATTGATTATGTAAGGAATAAACGATGTGTTACGATAAAATATTCAGTACTATTACGTTTACAAGTTATCTGTGATTAGCAAAAAAACTGTAAAACAAAAAAAAGAAATTTAATCCGATTTAGACATTTTGTAAAAACAATTTGTAACTTAAAGTTTTTCAAAAAAAAAAAAAAAATAAATAATTACGCATCAGGTTACAAGTTTATTTTTGAAACAAATTTAAAATGTTAAACTTTATTGTAATGTTTAACTCGTTAATAACCAGCCTTGCAGTGTCTCAGCTATTCGTAACCTTATTTAAACTAAAAACTTTTACAACTCAGATTCACAGATTGTGACTTGGAATACGAATATTGAATTTTATTTAATCCGGATAAATGAGGCAAACATATTTCTAAACACGAACGCATCATAGACGAATAACAATTCAAATAAAATATCAGTAAAGACAAAAATAATAAATCTATCCACAACTGACGGCTTTATCGGGTACGCTTTTATACTTTAAAATTAAAAAAACACGAGATACTTCCAAACGAGACTTGTAACACTTTCACAATATTGACAATTATTATTTTTAAACATATACAATATACATATTACGTATGTATGTATACATAATGACTCCCATGTCTATATAGATAATCAAATTCATAATAAATTCCATGATAATTATACGTCTAAAATATACTTTACGCACATAAATGACTGTATTCTCATAATATAATATTGACCGAGTTGGGATTGTTAACAATTAAAAATAATATTTTGTATCGCTAACATTATTCTATAAAAAGATCCTGAAAAAATTTAAAAATTAAAAAGTCACAATATCATACATCAAACAGCCAATACACTGTGGTTTCAATATTAAAGAAAATCTCATCATTTACCAATGTTCGAATTAACAATTTAATAAATTTATATTTTTTTTCCAATTTATTATAACAAATATTGTCTATGACACATTTATTTGGTATACAAAATAAACTTAATATTCTATTTTTATAAAAATGTAAATATATTAAAAACTATTAAGTATTAGTCTATCTACCAAGAAAAATAATGTAGTCTACATTTTATTTTCATATTAAAGTATACAGTCTATGAGTCCAAATACAAATATTTAAATATAATTTAATAATTAAATAGTTAATAGTTAATCTCTCATCCAGCATTAATTAATTTGAATTATTTTATCAGAGTATTTTTTTTTATATACAAAGGATAAACGTATATTTCTATATATTTCATATAGAATATGATAAAAATGTACACCACGTACCTTAATAAAAATGTGTACATATATACATTGGTAGATAGCCATAAGTCGAATATTAAATTTTGTAAATAATAAGTTTCGTAATAAAAATAAAAAAATATATATATTAAAAAAAATATATATAATACAAGGTTAATTGTAGCAGTCAATTATAAAATGCACTAAATAAAAGTAGTTTTTTAAAAATTGAAAATGTTAAGTTAACTTTGCTCGATTAAACAAAAGTCCATTTTTTATATCATCGATTTATACATTTAATTTCGTACATAAAAAAATTGTCTTTTCTTTTCAAATAACAAAAAAAAAAAAAAAAACTAATCTTGACAAAAACAGGATTTATGAACAGTAGACACCATATTTTTTTTAATTTAATTAAACTTCACGTGGCATAACAAAAATTAACTGAACAATAAATTGTTTACAAATATCTTAATTACATAATAAATAAATCGTACACCAAATCAGTTAAGTATATACATAAAACTTATTAACTACTCGATTATCATCCTCACAATTACATATAATATTATTGTAAACATTATTATTAAGTACATTAATTCTAAATAATCTGATACAAAAAAGTCATAATTACTTTTCCTACCAATTAACAAAATTTGATATTATAGAAAATATTACAAATTTGATACGAAAATTATACAACAATAAATACACGATATTGGCAGAATACATCTTAGGTTAACTGACTTTGACGTAACAAGTTGTCGAGGTAGGATTGCAATCTTCGTATTCGACAATATGAGCTAGTTCAGTTTTACTTAGTTCACCCAGTTGTACACATGCACAACGTACGAGTAACTTTCCATTTTTATCTAAAATCTGTAATTTACGAGGTACTCCAGTCCATTTCCTTTGAACACCACCACTGCAAAAGCATTAGGGTCAAAATGTCAATAAAATCAAAACAAATTAACAACGCTTAAACTCTGCTAACCTTAATGTAGTACACCAGACTTTACTCTTTTGACTTTCGTGCACATATTCTACATTACAACTTGGATAGCGGTCCAATTCTTTTTTCTTGGCCTCTTTATCTATTTTGCTTGATTTTATCTTTTCATACACCAGTTTACAATAGTCGGTTTCTTCGCCAGATGAATCATAATAACGACCAATTAACTTTCCTACAAAAACATATTGTATGCGTTTAATAAAAAAAAAAAAGAAAAAACCAATAAACAAGATTTGTATAATACGAATAAAAACTTTTAAATTATCAAATACATTTTGATAGATAAAAAATTTATAAATTATCAAATAATTTAAAAACCCGAAAATCAATTAATGTGTGTAACAACTCGGTACGTCTGATTTATAATACAATCTCATCTATTACATTTTTAATCTTATTCAAAGAGTATATTATTTCAGAAGTAAAAAAAAATATGGAAGCTGTATTTTATATTTGATACACAAGATAGAAAAAATAGCGTTAAATTTCTAATACTATTACTTTAAAATAAATCTATTAACCGATTTTATTATTATTATTATTTAATTTAGGCTCATATTAATAAATTTAAATTGTTAAAAGAGCGAAAGCGCATAAATATTTAACATAAATTTTATTATCGCATTTCGTAAAAAATTAAAATATAACTAATTTAGATAAGAAGAGATATTTATAAAAACACTATGATTATAATATATTATTACATAAATCGAGTAATTTTTAAATAACACTGAATTTACTCGTTTTGTAAGTAAGCGATTAGGAAAACGCGTAACAACGTATGCGATACATTTATTATGCTATCGGTAAATCATTAAATTTCCGCATACGTTTCGCGAGCGTTGTACAGAGATTTATTGAAAGAAAATTTCAAGATTGCCGCTAAAGCCGCCAGTGATTTCGACCCGACGACGAATTTTAATCAATTAAACGATTAAAACATTCGAATAAGTACCCACCGATTTCTTTGTATTTTTTTCTATAAGTACTAAGCCATGTATCCAGTCCGATTAAATCGTTTGAATCTATGTCAGCGACATGATCGGTTAAGTTGTCTTCGTCAAACAAGCCGGTAATAAACGAACGGCTGGCGTCGCGACCTAAAAACACATTATACGATTATACTACTTTTTCGGTATTTTTTTTTTATATACATATAACAACGCGCCCCTTATAACGTAGTACACCTGCGACTGCCGTTCCGCATGCATTCCAAACAACACTGTAGTCTGCTGCGCAACAACAATACCAATACTACGGAGGAGGGCGGATTGTTTTGGTCACTTATAAGCGCCACATCATCGTTGTTGTTCGGTTTCATTGCTCTCACCGGAAAATCCGTGATACGAACCGCCCGGCCCGTAGAACCGGCGGCCGTCCGACACGTCGAACACGACACCCAAAATGGACAGGTATATTTTACCGCCGTCACCGCCGTTGTACCGACTCAAGCGAGCGGCGTCGAAAAGCGAACACACGTTCGGCGTGTTGATCAGGAACCGTTCGAAAATCGCGAAGCTACACAAAACGTTTTGGGCGGGTTCGTAAAGGAGCAGCATTGACAGCGCCAAGACCGCGACGGTTACGCAGGAGAAAAAAGTGTTTTTCATACCGTTGAAACGGCACATGTTCGTTAGGGAAAATGGAGGTTCGGTCGCGTCGACAGCCAAATACGTTCTCACTATAAACCGAAACACGGAATTCGTTATCACGCAATCAGCGGTAACGGCGCAGATAGAATATTGTTCGTCTAATCAGTCAGTGGTTTCTAACTCAACACTTGGCACGGACCGTCCGTTTTTATAGATTTTCCACCGTCACGGACGCGTCGCGCGACCCGATTTCAATCCCACACACCTTTATATCAACTTTTTTTTTTGTTATCGAGCTGAACAACTTTTTTTTTCTTTTTTTTTTCAATTTAATAAAAATATTAATTACGTCAAAAAATTAGTCGGTAAAAATATATATGTATTATCGTCTGTTAGTGTTTATCAACGGTGATGTTATCATGATATTGTCGTCAGGGAGCACGGCCTCCCCGCGTGTCAAAGAGTTATCATAAACGTCTGCTGTTTTATACACCGAGTCGAGGAGTGTTGTGTGGAAACGTTTAAGTCCTCTTTGACAATGTCAACTCCATGCTTTTGGGTGGGCACGTATGAAATCACAACAGCGTTTCGTTTCGTACAAAACTGGTGCGTAACGCGTTATTTCTGTACGAGGACAGCAAATGGCGTAGTCGGACGGACGTATCAACCAGCGTCGCGTTGATAATTGTTTGATTTTCACGCATTATCGTAGGCAATAAACGCGTCAATAGGACAATTAAATAATATCACGAGCGATCATCATTTACTTCGAATCGGGTTCTATTGCGTCTTGTAATGTTTTTTTCGGCCGCGAGTTTGAAACCGGAACGTTAGTGAGAATTGTACGAAAACTGGTCACAACGATTTCGTATTACTAATAATTTTTCCTTACAAGTATGGACGGCGTGCGGAATCATTTCGCGGTATAACGTTGTATTTTCTATTATTATTATTATTCTGTTTACTTTTGCCTCTAGTTCATTATGACTAACTCTAATACTGAGTGCGAATCACTTGCCAGCCTGTCGTTAACGAAATTATGTAATTCTATCGACAAAGACGGCTTGCAATCTATATTGGAGTCGTGTCCGTCATCGATAATTTTTCAAGTCGTGTGGCAGGTAAAACTGTTGTCGTCTGACCAATGTGCACTTTGTTCAACGTTTATGTGAATATGTATTTACGTCCGTTTTGTAGCTTTTACAAGTCAATAATCACGACAGAAGTTATGAATATAATTATAAAAATGTCGATGGCGAGTTGGCTGCAGTCAGTCGTGGCCGTTTACTTGCTAAACCACCAGAAAACTTTTTTATCGATAATCACAGCGTGTCTTTAGGCATAATAAACAATTGCACTCACGACCTACTCAATGATATTCATCAGGTACTTAACACGTACATTTTTTTTTTTTTTAATGTTATACATTCGACATAATTTAGGTTAATACATTTTTTTTATTTAAACGTTTTCTTATTTAAGAAAAATGTTTGTAGTATAATTTTAAAATTGATAAAAACATTTAACAATCGATATGTTCAATGTATAAATAATTGGACATTGTCTTACTGCGTTCATTTTAATGAAACCCAGTACGTAATATTTAATATTGTACGTTGGACTTTGTTTTCCATAGCTATATAGCCATAAGCTGGTTTAAAAAGTTAAGTTATAACAGTAGTGCATGGTGGGGGACAAGAGCACTCCCACTATCTTATCTCTATTAGAGCTTCACTAACTAAGCCTTGTTAAAATTATGGTCATTTTTATTTTTATTTATTTACTATTTTTTTTTTTTTATAATTGACAGACAACAAGTAATTATAAAATTCTTGTTAAAACTTAGATGATAACTTGCATGAAATTTATTAAATACTGTTTGTGGGGATAACGTATTGAAAAATATTTTTAAGTAATTTAAGCATTTTACCAAAGACTGTGAAGACTCCAAAGATGATCAGCAAGGCACCCTTCCACTAGATAAATTCTCCATCACGCCAATACACACTTGCACATTCATCTGTGCTTGTATGTGAGTTTCTGACCCGAAGTTCCATTAAAACGCTATACTTCCCCTTACCATTAGCACTCTGTGACTCTTTTTTTTTATTCACAAAATGCAAATGCGTTGTTATGTGTTGCTGACAATTGGACAATGTCGAATACAATGACTAACCAGCTGAAAAGCATAACTTCGAGGGATATTTTGAATAGTATTGATTCATTTGCAATAAAAAATTAATTACATTAATTTTGTCCGCCATTTGTTGGCGAGTATGCTACATACTGTTAAAAAAAATAATATGATTTCTGGTTCTCCTCAAAAATATTGATAATATTCTATATTAAAATTATTAAACACTAATGTTCTTTAATAATATTTTTTTAACTTTATCTTTTCATTATTTTGTTAACAAATTTATTAAACATTTAGTATTAAAAAAACAAATTCGTATATTTTTCATTTCATGACTAAGTACTCGATACTATTTTTCCATGTAATTTGATAGATACTCAAACACTTTAATATTTTAACTTATGGTAAAAATTAAATTTAACTTAATTTAATTTTAATGAAAAATCGTATAATAAAAATAAAATTTTTATCAATTCATATTGCGTACCATGTATATGTAATAGGTTAATTAGAAATGCTAGATAAATAATTCATTTTTTTTTTCTGTAAACGAAACAATATTAAATATTTTTAATTTATTTTATACATCAAACAAAACTAATTATTTAAAATCTGTAATTGTTCTAACTGAAAAAAAAATGTGGATTCTTGAAAATTATTTTGGAGTTAACATGTTATCTTTATTATACATTTTTTTTAATTTGATTTCAGACCATATTTAAAGACAAATTAGATTTTTGTGTATATTTTACACATAATGTATTTTTAAAATTAGTGGATAATACAGCATACAGAAATCAACTTTTTATTATATTTCAGGTAAATTAAGATTTAAATAATATTTAAAAATTAGAACATTAAAATTTTTATCATTTTTGTCTTATAAATTATATTTCAGATTTGTGTACAGCGTTTTGGTTATATGTTTCCAAAACTGTTTATCGCGAAATATTTAGTAGACTCCAGAATGGAAAACCGGTCGACTTCTTATTATGTTGAAAATGGTCTTAAAATAGGTTTGGAAATTTAATTTTCTTTATATATATTATGTAATATGTAATTTATTATTTGATGTGTTTAGGAAATTTTCTTGGTGATTCTGGCTGGTTTACGGAAAGTTCAGCGGTATTATCACATACATTCAAAGTTATATCTATCGATTGGGTGTGTCTTGATGACAATTTAAAATTCACAAAAACTATTGAATGCTTGACCAAGTAAAGGGAAACATTATTTGATACCAAATAATAGTCGGTTTATAACAATTATTTATTTTCACTAGATGGTTGCTTGTGCTATCGAATTCACACGATTTTGTTGAAGGCAAAAGAGTTTTATTTACTATGTTGCACACTATTAACATAATCGAAAAAATGGAAGAACGAACTGTGTGTCTAGCGCATGCTTATACTGCTGTTTCACAGTTTTTCTATGGCTTAATGGAATTTAATGAGGTTGGTTTTGGTAACTTCATGTGTATAACAATATGTACATTATGTATAACATTCTAATGACTAAATGGCAATTATTATTTCAGTCGTGGGCATGGACAGTTAAAGCTGTTAATGAACTTAGTGAAAGTAGTGACGAGGTACTAAGACTGGTGGTTGTAAGTCATGCTGTTAAAGTTTGTTCTGTTGTAAACAAATTGGACATAGCAAAAAAATTAATCGATCAATTACATACGTACAACAAAGTAATTGAAGAGCACATTTATGTTGATATGTTAATAAATGAAGCTTGTTACTTATTAAAGGCTGATCTAGCAAAAGACAGTATTAAAAATTATTATGTAAGTGATTTGTTTATGGTTATGTGCTATTAATACATTTAAAAACATCCATTTAATTTTGCATTGTTTATTGAATTGTAGATTGCATTGGATTCTAGGCGTAATTTATTTGGTTTCAACAATTTATATACTGCAATCATGTTTGTCGAATACGCATATGTTCGATACGTTTGTGACTATTCTGCTACTGACTACAATGATGCTATGTAAGAAATGGTATCTATATTCGAAATATGATTAGATAATAATTTTGTATTCTGTTCGAAATTCCCCCCTTACTAGGTATGGTGTATTACTAGGTATAAGTATTATGAGGAGAATTAATATACCAGAAGATAATTTTTTGTTAGTAAATGCTGGACGAATAAAAGCATTGATACTCGAAGAAAAGTCGTTAATGATTGATCACAGAGGCATCATAGGATTCGTGCCTAGTAAAATCAATATCATTAAATAATTTGATGTTTTTGAAGACAAAAGAATATTTTTCGTAGGCACTCATGGTTTTAGAAGAAGAAAATTACGGGCCATAAAAAAAGAAATGTTAAAAGAAGCTGAGAAGTTGCATTTGAAAGCGTTAGATATTTCTAAAAATTTAATTGGAGAAAAAAGTCTGCTCACAGCAAAAGCCTACTGTAATCTGGGTAGACTGTATCAAACTCAACAAAGACACCTTGTAATATTTTTTTTCTATTTTACTATTATTGAACAGTCAGACATCAGTGACTACTGTTACAATTGTTATAAAGCCTAGAATTTAAATTCTTGATTTAGAAAAGTTATTTTTTAGAATATATAATCATTATAAAATTAATAGCATATTTTGGGTATGTTAACAAAAACTGTGAAAAAAATTGAAAATAATAACCTATAAGATGTGATATAAAATGAAAATTAAGTAAATGGTCTAAACTATAAAAAATTATTTAACCAAATTTAGTTTACTTAGTTAGAAAATTTAGATAAAAAAAAATTTACATTTTACATACTTGTGTAGCCATGTATGTTAAACTGTATTATAAAGTATTGTAGACTGTGTATAAGTAAATGTAATTTGTTTCTGGTCAAGTGAACTAAATTTGATTAATAATTTTCTATAGATTAAATCATTTACTTTTCATTTTGTATCATTTTTTTTTTCTTCACTTGATTAGGCTCCTTTACATAATGTTGACAAAATTGTTGTTGTGTCCGTAGTTTTTATAATACAAAAGTAATAACGATACAAACAACTAGTTACAATTACAACAATCTAGTACTGAGAACATCCATTAGTAAAGTACGCATGTGTTTATATTCGTACTTTGTTATGTTCTAAAACTTGCCTTTCAAAAAACATGCCCTAAAGTCATATCAGATTATACTGCGTACATATTTGGAATGTTCATGTTGATTTTTTTTGTTTTAGATTTGTGAAGAAATGCATTTAAAGGCGATTCAAATCAAAGAAGCGATCTTGGGTAAAGACGACCCGGAGGTTGCACTGTCTTTGGGCCACTTGGCTAGTTTGTACACTTATCATTTAAAAAAATATACAGAAGCCGAACAACTCTATTTGCGATCACAACAAATATGTAAGTAAAACAAATTATGAATGATTTTATATGTAGCGGTGTCATTAATCAAAATATTTTTAATCCAGATGAAACCACCCATGGCCAACAGTACTCCGGGTTACTTTACGACTTTCAAGGGCTGGCAGAAATATATTATGAAACAAACAATATAGACCAACTCAACTATTATGCGAACAAATTACAGAACTTTCATGCGACACGAGAAGAATGGTTGGATATGGTGCATACAGCGACTAATGTAAACTGTAAAAAAAACGATTTGAGTGTGGAAAAGTTTAAGTGTTTATTAAATGAGAGTGACAGTGGCTGTGAAAAATAATAAAATCATATACAATAAGTATTATGAAAACATTAAAACTATAAGCCGGGGTTTTTTTTTTTTTTTATTATTAATTTATTATTAGGCTATAATAATAATTTTTATTTTACTTGAAATTTATTTTTAATGATATTTTGCTCATAGATGTGAGATATTTTATTATTATTATATTGAATACTGTACTACTGAAGTATTTAATTATAATTTGTATATTTATTATATACACTAACAATAACATCGGGTTGATTTAACCACATTTTGTTCTACAGTCCAAATCTCTGTAATTATAATAATAATAATATTATTATTATTATATATTTAAAACCTTTTCCTATTAAAGATCAACTCTTATATTTAAAGTACAACTATATTTGTTATTTTTAATAAATAAATTGAATGAGAATTGTATTTTTATTTTAATTGGAATTTTTATAATTGCAGATAAAATATTGTCTCAAAGAGGGAGGAGCGTATTTTAAATTTAATACACTGCCATGTGTATATTTACAAACATACATTCCCCCCTCCCCTCTTAAATAAACAGTCGAATCAAAAATTTATTTAAAATGTGTTTACTGAGTAGAGAAAGATGTTAAACATTTTTTTTATTAAAACGTGAAGCCTACGAAAACGTTAATAAATTTCAGTACCCAGGTGTAATGCTGAGCAAAAACAATGACTGGACTGGGGAGATTGATAGAAAGATAATAAAATCAGAAAGAGCATCATTTGCTTTAAGTAAGTTCTTAAAATCAAAAGTTTTCTAAAAAAAAACCAAAGCAAGGCTATACACAACAATAATAAGACGTAGTAGAAGAAGACCTTGACAAAATGGGTATTCAAGAATGGAAAGAATTAGCCCAGGATCAAGAAAAATGGAGGAATTTAGTGATGGTGGCAAAAACTCTTAGAGAGTATTAAAGGCCAGGTGAAGAAAAAGAAGAAGAATTATTATTGTGTTTATATTTTACAGAAACAGTTCAGTGTTTGAGAAATACGCTATAATGAGTTCATTTTACACCATAAAGCCATATTTATGTATAGATAGTATTTATTGTCCTTACTGCCTATAATTTAAACGAAATATTGATGGGATACATGGTACTGCGACAACATTTTGCTGTTGTGACCGACCGTATGGTGTGGCAAAACAGGCTTTAGTCAATTATCCGTTTAAAACAATTCTTATTTTGTTTTCACTATGTTTCTAATGGTTTGAGTAACATTACAAGAATTATGGATTACAAATAGAGAGTTGAGTCTATTGAGACGTTTCATATAGGTACGGCATAATGGAGTCCCACATTTCCCGGGCAAATTCTAAAAAAATGATACAAGATATAAAAAAAATTTTGTATTTATTTAAAGTACATAACATAAGGTTTTTCTTAATTGGGTTTTAAAAATGATATTGTCCAAATGTTTGCCTTCACGAGCGATGCACATTTGGGGAGGCTTTTTTGGAAGTTCTCCATCACTCTCACCAGCATATCGACTGTCTTTTGTTAAAAGGGTGTATACCACTAAAAAATACGTTTTTGGTATCAAAAATTTCAGAAAAATTAAGATTACAAACTGGTGAAAAGGTGTATATAAACATAGAATAATAAGGTAACTATATTGATTAGAAGGTATCCAAATGCCCTTTTAACGAAATAATATAATCTAAACAGAAATGTTGAAAGGGCGTATACAGTAGCGCAACTAGCTCTAAAATCTTGGGGGGCTGAAGCCCCCCTAATTTTTATAATTATAATTATATATAATATATTATTGTGATAAAAAAAAAATTGTATTTGTTAATTTTTTTTTTCAAAAGTACTTATATAGACCGATACATTTTGAAATATTTAGTAGTAATTGCATTTTGAGGGGGGGGGCTAAGCCCTCATAGCCCCCCTAGTTGCGCTTATGGGCGTATACCACGTAAAATGTGTTCCTTGTTTACACATCATTCTATAAAAATATAAAATAATGCGGTTTGTGTATAATAACAAATTTACTTCCAATATGGTGTCATCAGTAAGTTATTATTACTTATATTATTTTGTACTTTTTAAATAATGAGTAATGCAAGGAGTAAAAAGTTGATATCATTATCATCAAAATCGTCTGAATATACAGGTAATATTATTAATAATATCGATAATAAAAAAAGAAATCCTTGTAGTAGTGTTGTCTCTACGTATGACGAAGTTCATTATAGTATACAACAAACAACCGAAGAAGACATTTCTGACAACCGAATTGATTGTGCTGGTTATAATAATGAAAATATAATTAAAGATCGTAACAGTTCGTTAACTTTGAATAATGATGTTGATCAGAATGATCTATAAATCATCAAACTGACTTTATAGATATTAAGCAAATTGATACATTTATTTTTATTAATGATGAAGATTTAGGTAAGGAAGTTCAGGATGAACTTGTAACTGTAAATAATGACAAAGATACAACAGACAGTTTTGGGGAAAAAAAAAGAAATAAACAAAGTCATGGTCTAGCACCAAGGCGTTTTGACGTTTTTTTAAATATTATTAATTCAATAGTCATTGTTTATATTGGAAATAAAGTGATAATCTTATTAAAATCTATAAGTATTGAATTGTTCTTTATTAATAAAATTTATATATTTTGGTCATAATATTATGGAAAAATAAATTTTTAAAAGGATTTAAAATATGTACTAATTACAATTTATTCAAAAGGGCGTATACCACTATTATATATAATAGTGGTAATCTCTTCCCGTAAAGAGATCAGGCAACCGGGAAACATGTCCTGTAAAATGGCGCGAGAACGTCGAGCTGTATGGACTGTGGCTCCATCCTGTTGAAACCAAAAGGAATCTGTATTATACCCATTGTACTCTTCCATTTTCGGGCGTAAAAAGTTTTCCAACATTTCGCAGTACCGGTTGGAAGTTACAGTAACAGTGACGCCACGCTCTTCAAAAAAATAAGGTCCCACGATGCCTGCCGCCAAGGACAGAGTACACCAAACAGTGATTTTTGGACTATGAAGAGGTCGTTGGTGGAGTTCACGAGTTTTCAGAAGCCCAGTACCTAAAGTTCTGTTCATTTACCGTGCCAGAAAAATGGAAATGCGCTTCGTCGTTACTCCAAACAATACCGCTGGAAGGCACAATTGTAAGGATCACATTACAGTTATCCTTACGTCTTCCCCAATCTGCTTGACTCAATTCCTGATCAACCATGATCTTATATGGATGTAAATTAAGGTAATTGTGCAAAATTCGTCTGACCGTTCGATCTGAAATCCGAAGAGCAGAAACATGTTTCCGAGCAGAGCGCGAGGGAGACTGCTCTATCGATGCTCTGACTGCGGCAATGTTTTCTAGTGTCCTCACGGTCTTCGGACGCCCAACTGGTTTATTGGGTAGTGCAGATCCTCTTGTTCTAAAATTTCGGACCCATTTCAAAATTGTTTTCCGATCGGGAACTATCATTCGGATTTAAATTAAAGCGCGTGTGAAAGGCCCTCTGCGTTGCAACCACTGACTCGACGGTTTTAATGATAGTTTCGACGATAAACACCCGATGCTCGCCAGACCACGGCATGGTAATGATTGAAAACCTTATTGATTATCCGACTTAACGCTACGACTCTTACCTCTCTCTATCTTATCTGGTGACCTGACAGTGATTTATTGAAATGTGGGGGAGTCCATTATGCCGCACCTTGTATAATAATATTGTGTGTAAGGACAACGAAATGAACACTCGAAATGTTCATTTTTAATTAAAGACATATATATGTACTTTGTATCAGTGAGAAGTGTAATAATGAAAATAGAAAACAGATTGTAAATTATCCAAATTAAAACAAATATCGATAACAAAACACCGTGTTATCGATAAAATACAATTACCGATGTTTGCTGCGAGAGAATTTCAATCGCTGCATTAGCCACTGTACCACGGGTATTAAAAAGTCGGTAAGGTTGATGACGTTCTAGGCACAAATACAGTAATAAATGTAATATTTAGACTATAGAATACGTTCTTTGGAACGTAGGAACAAACGCGAACACGGTGAATGCCAAATGGCATTAACCTCGTGTTATTCTAACGAATTTCACTCATTTTTCCGTGCTGCACTCTGCAGTGTCCAGTGTTCAGTTGGAAAGGAACTCATTTTCGTTGAACCGAATCAATCAACTCGGCTCAGTTCAACGAGCCGGACTCTCAACCATGGGTGTTGTTGTTCGAATCTGAACATTCAATTCTCGAAGTTTCGAGTCTCGGCTCGACCCGCACGTCCATAATAGTCGGATATTTATTATTCCGTTGTGTCGGCAGAATCGTAAACGGCATGCGGTCCACCCAGGTTAGGTTCGAAGAGCGTATTTGCAATTGTTTTCGTTCACGGGCCTCTAACCGAACGATCCATTTGTGTGCCCGTGTAATGAAACTATGACCGTCAAAAACCTATACTCGACTACAACAGATCCGAGAGTCCGAGTGAGATTACTGATCATTATACAACAACATTGTACGACAGTTAAGTCTCAGTGTGTTGTGGATTGAATTTAAAACGTTGGTTGAACACCGGGAGTCGTTGAATCCTGCTGAAACACTGATTCGACGGAGGCGTATGCGCCGGAGTCGCACTTATTGACAGTAAGAATATAATTTACCGATCGCGGTGACCGTGTCAAAAAACAACGCCGAAAGTGTGTAGAAACTAAAAACGGGTTTGAACGGGTAATCGGTAGAACGAATACGGCGATGAGAATCCCTGTAGCGCTGTGCGAGAGACTCTTACATTTCGTTACTACAGAATATTTACGTGTTCCGAGTGTACTGGATCAAGGCCTCGTTCTGGAATCGGTCCTTACCGGAATCGGACAATTACATTAATAATGGTCTTTTGGCAATAACGTTTTTGCTCCTCTTAAATCGATCCGGTCGGGAACGCATTACGCATCTAACGAAAAAAAAAAAAAACGAGATCTTTTTACACGATACCGAAAGAATTTAATGCGAGAAAACGGTATATATATATAATATATAGATAAAACAATTGGTATAACTTTTTTTTTTTCACAGTGAAACGCAGTTTCCAAGTCTCCAATGACACTAACCGACGCTGATAATATAATATGAAAATTAAATCAATTTCGTTTTTACGAGCCTTTAGTGACTACAAAATAAAAAGAAGCTCTTTCACGCTGCTGCAGATGGATTTATATAGTCTCCTGCAGCAAAACAACAATAAAATGTCAATATTTTTAATACCTACATAATATTATATTTATAATCGTAACATACAAACGCTATGTTTTGTTATTTTATTATTATTATTATTATTAATGTTGTATACATTTCATTTCAATGGTGAAAATTTATCAATAATTTATATGATTTACTATATAATATATTATAATATTATATTGGATATAATAATAATTATTGCGTGGCTAATACACAGCGTATTTTTGCCTTACGAAAGCAGAATGTATACAATATAATTATTAATATATATATATATAGGTAATGATAAAATTATTGTTTTTAATTAAGCGCATGTAAAAACTTAGGTACACATAAATAGATACTAGGTATATACGAACTAAATCTTTAGTACATTATAGTTTACACAATAATTATTATAATTTAAATGTCATAAACTTAAAATATATAAAATGATTACTTATTATTATTATTATTATTATTAATATTATTATTATATACACGTATATGTCATTTTTTTAGTACATGATCGTTAACATTTTGTTGATTTAGACCGTTTTATAAATTTATAAATTGTACAAAATATGTATATATATATATAGTATATTATAATTATATAAATATTATCTTAAAACAATATAAATAGGTTTTATCGGTTGATAACAATTAAAAAGAAAAGAAACTCGCTAACAATTGTTTATCTATTAAAAGCTACGATAATATTCTGTATAACATATTTTATAAAATACATAATAAATCATAGTCGTAGGTATATATGTATATGAACACTCTATGAGAAAAAACCTATCCTTTCATTTGATAAAATGCAATAGATTTACTAATAAACATTTGTAATAAGGGGAAAAAACGGGATTTTTTCTCTCTTTCTTATGCAGAATAATTATAATGTCAAATATTACGATAAATTTAGCCGCAAATGCGCATTATTATAGAGATAATCAGAAGTTGTATTTATTTTTCTCGCGTCTCAAAAACGTCACAGCTCAGAGCAAATCAAATAATCTCATCGCGCGCGTGTTTATGTCATACGATAATAATACAGTACACGAACGAGCTGCAATATTATAATACCTACTTGACATCATTGCGCGTATACGACATATCTAAAATTCAAGAGTGTTTAAAAACCTTTTTGTAACTGTTAAGCTTAAAAAATATGTATATATATATATATAATAGTTTTATAATCGTTTTTCAATATTTTCAAAATCCTATATATATATATATACTATACGAGTAATATAATATTATAATAATCGAATGAAATTTTGAACCAATCGCCCCCGTTCATATAATAATACCTACGCCTATATAATACACTACTGTAATATAATAATATGCGTTATTAATTAAGTGTCAGCCAAAATATCATTAACTATATTATATTGAATATATTATTTTGATTTATCCGATATAGGGGATATTTTTGAAAAACAATTTTGTCTATAATAAGTAATAACATATATCAGCTAATACGTGAAGAATATTATATAATAAAGCACGTACATATATAACTATATATATATATATATATATATGTATTTATAGGAACGTTGTCGTTTCAACGTTTGTTGTTCGTCTACTCGTCCAAATTTAATACAAGAAAAGAGTTAATTTACGTATATTTTTAAAAATTTTTTTTTACTACATAACACAAATATGTATACAAAATCAAATGCAAATCGCGATTTATAATGGGTAAATTTACTCGAAGAAATTGTTTTTTTTTTAAAGCGTTTAACGTATTCCATTTCCTCCCCCCCCCACTCGTGATAAATATTATGTTATTATCGAAGGAAATAAATAAATTTGGCCCCGATTCCAACCAATTCGATTTGGGTGCGCTCTGCAATTCGAGCACATTATAATAATAAAATTGTATTTTACGTTTACGTTTTAAACTACAATATAATATTATGCGTATATGCGTATATATTTGAGGGAGTGGGATTCGAAGCCGTTTGTCGCATTGAATTTTTATCCGTAAGAAGCCGAGTTCTATCATTCGATAAAATTTCGGTTTGACATAAAATAATTTTCGTTTGCAATTTAAAATTCATAGCGTTTATTCGTATATGCCTCTTTTTTTTTTTTTTTTTTTTTGTAAATTGAAAACATGGTTAAAAACGGGACAAATATATGTAGACTGAAAGGTTTGGGCTTTGCAGTTGCGTAAAAATATTATACAATCTGTTGATGAAATTAAATTAAAAAAAAAATTTGATCGAAAAACACGTTCCTGAATCCTGATCAAAAATATAATTAGACGGGTACTGTAAAACGTTTTTGATTTTCGCGTAGAAGAAAATATAATTTTTATTCCCGCAGCATAAGTATGAGGACGACTACTAATTACTATAATGTACTTATAAATACTATAGAAATACAACATATTTATACAGAAAACAAACTCTATATACTTGTACGTTTTGAACAGATGACCTAATCATATTAAAATTACATAATATTGTACTTTTATACAACGCACCGTTATAATTTATTATAATAGTATATAAAAGTGTTTGTAATAATAATAATAATAATAATAACTATAGTATAATGAATAAATTGGAAAAAAATTGCCAAATCCGTCGTGATTTGAAAAAAAAGTAACGAAAAATCGGTACGATTGCGGGTGAAGCGTGAATTTTATTCGTTAAACGATATTCGTAATGCGACGCCTAATTGAATAGCGGAAATTTCATTAATTTAATATATTGTATATATTAATTAATATATGTTGATATTATGCTATTGAAACCGCAAAAATAAAAGGAGATATTTGGTACGCATCGCGTTTTTATTGCCATCACACTACATAATACGTATAATAAATAATGAGTGGATGCATGACTTGGTATTTTGAAATTCCAATTCCCTCAATCATCACTTTCACACGGTAAAAGTCCCTTACCTTATAAGTCTCCATACCGTTCATCATCCGTTCCAGTAAAAAAAAAAAAAAAAATAGCTGGGTACACAGATTATAAGAAACAGTAACCTATCTTATTCATTGACTCGTCTAATGTCCAATCTTGTCGGTTATACCGAAATTCAGTAACTCGCTCAGTATATTGATTATTAATAATAATAAATAAATTATTCTACATATTATTGGCACGCGTGTATATAAATAACTAATTACTTAATTAATATTCGAAAAATGGCTTATGAAAAATCACTATTCCATCAGATTGTTTACGTTTCGCAACACACTTGAAAATAATCCGTCGCCAAAATCGTGTCTTTCGCGAAAAATGGGGGGGGGGGTGGGTACCTAATTCGCGTATTTTATTCATATAATATAGCAATGCGAAATGGTTTTAAATACGGAATAATAATAAATAATATTATTTTTATTACGGTCTATTCTTTGATCCACACCATAAATGCGCGTGTAATTATATTATAATTGTTCAACGACTACCAATATACCGTATAGGATTTATTGAATTGATTAACTTCTCCTATATGTATCGTATTATATAAGCACTCATCATCAATTTTATATTACTGAATTGATGTCATTAATTATCGTATAAGACTTTTACTCCCCTCGAGAACAAAAAAATAATAAATATAACACAATAATAATAATAATAATAATAATAATAATAATACAAAACCAATGGATTAGTTTTGATAGAAGTCATAATAATATTATATTATATGTAAGTTATTTGGAAAACATTGATTTTAATCGATTTTATGCCCACGAGATAAATACATCAATATGTATGTTATCGTTTAATTACCCGTAAGTATACCTATGTCGGAATATTATATATAGTAGTTAATTCATAGATGCGATTTGGGTGATATTCTTGAAAAGTACTATTGGCATAAACGAACCAATGCGCGGTTAAGTTATATTAACGAGATAACTTCCGGAGATAACTGTAATTTAATTTGATATATTTTTTTTTTGTATTTATTCTAATATCTAGCATTCTAGCTATATATTCGTATATCCGGTAAATTCAAAGTGAAATGGTTCGATTGCGCGAAATTCTATTTGTTGTTTTCCAAACCTATCTTCTCTTCTTGAAACTTTGAATATAACATTACTATTACACTTTTATAAGCAGTGAATACTAGCTATATATTGATGTTTCTAACGCAGCGTACGTTCGAAGTAGATTTTTCAAAACATGTATGCACCATGTATATTGACTATTGTATTCGGTATACATAATTAAAATAATATCATTCGTTTTCTCGTTAAGCCAATACAAATATTATAGAAGAAACTGTGGTTAATAGGAAATCTGAGTGCCTCCTAACCATTTCAATTACCCACCAAATCACACCTGTATAATATAAAATTTTAACGTATAATTCTACATCTACAAATTAATGTGAATAGTGTTTCACTTTGTATTACCTGCAGAATTTATGCATGCCATTTTCATTGAATGCATTAATATATTATATATATATAATATTAATTAAATTAATCGTTTTTATTATATAATAATAATAATAATAATAAAACGTTATAAATGCATATTATAACGAATTTTTCGTCTGAGATCATCGTATTTATATAGTCATAGTCTGCTGCATGCCATACAAATACATCTACATAAATGTACCTAATGTACCTAACCTAATAACTAATATTAATATAATATACCTTACTTAACCCATATTAGCTAATGCTAATATACTTAACCTAACCTAACACTTAATGTTAATACACATATCGACTTTGCAACGTGGTTTAATATTAATAGTTTATATATATACGTATATATTAAATCTAACAAAGATTTAAGTATTTATTTGTATTCAACTAAAAATACTGTGATAATATTTTATTATGTTTATATTACGAAAATTATATTTATACTTATTTTACTCATATACGTTAGATATTCCATGCACACACACATTCACACTCATACAACTGTCAATTTTAAATATTAATGCCCGTAATTAAACGAATTATAAAATTATGTGTTCGCTATTGTTATATGAATCGAAACGACTAATTATTATTGTTAAAAACTACGGAGAATTATATTATTTAGACGACATACAATACGTTCGTATTGGCCAACGTCCGTTAAACGATATTATTGTTTTTTAGTTTATCGGTGATGGTCATCACTCCGCACTTTCACACTTTAAACGTCTACAGAAGCGACGGGGCTAGTCAATCTGATTTGCGCCGGATCTGTGAGTATGTGAAGTCCGTTTATAGAAATCGGATCGTCGTCGTGTTCGTCTCGCCATGGTGTAGTCAGCGTTTTAAATCTCTGAAGTAAATCATTATTATTTCCAATTGAAATTAAATAATTAACAAAAATGTATATATTATATACTTGTAAAGACGTTCCCGAAGTGTTAAAGTACTGGTAGACCGCTACAACCGGAATCATTGCGACACTGCTGCTAGCTATTATCCAACCCAACACGTTCGCCCAAGCCGGGTATATGTAACCTTCGTAAGTCAACGGTTCGTAGCCCAAGAGTCCGTAAACGATAATGAACTATAGACGATTTACAAAAAAAAAACGAAAGATTATATGATTTTTTTTTTACTCTATTGGGAATAAAAGTTTCTTCTTGTTTTTTTGTACTCACTACTAAGAACAAAGGTGCGGCGAAACGCCAGCAGAATCTCCAGTAAATGCCGGGCATGTGACCCATCATGTCTTTTATATCATCGCAAAACCTATCGACACCTGTATATTGAATAACAATATTTAAATTAACGTGCCGTTAACAATTTACAAACAACATATCAGTATAAATCGAACATGAGATATTTAAAGTTGTCAGAGAAACCCCAAGTGGATATATAATTATTGCAATAGCGATGAGATTGTCCATGGCAGGACAGGTAAAAATCAATTGGAAGAGATTACAAATTCATTTTGCTCGTGACGGGTGCATATGGAATAATCTTTAAGCCCAATTTCAAAGAGTGTGGATTATGGTCTAGACGAAGTCTAGTAAATTGAATGTTGTATGCTTTATAGTTAAATTGAGATTGTGAAACCAAGGTCGGCCGAAGGGAATGGAAATTACTAACTTCCTATAGTATTCCACCGCCGAATTACGCGATTGTTGTTATATTATGAACACTTATTTGTAGACAATTATTATATTTTTTTATATTTCAATAAACAATTATAAATTAATTACCAAAAACAAATTAATTTTTTCCCCCCTAGATGAGCCGACGTCTATACTCGCAGTAAATATATTATATTGTATACGTTTTTATTTCTCGAAGTTAATCGAAAAATATTTACAAAAATGTTGTGATAAATCGAAATCACAAAAAACACGCAATGACAATAATAGAAATGTCAAAATTCAGACAATGAAACTAAAAAAATTACCCAAATATATAATTTGTATTTTAAATCGGAGTACATTACGAAACGTATATACAATATTATCGACCATAAAACACATGTAAATTACAAGTGCGTGCAAATCCGACACAAGGAGTTAACAAGCTATAACGAAAATTTATTATAATGGTGTTTATAGCTTATTTTTTATATTATTGTTCACTGCTTCGAAATAGTAAATCAACCGCGTCGAATACTGAAAAACGATTGATAGCAAATAACAATTACTCTAAAACAATTAACCGAATAACCAATCGTTGAAAAATAAATAAATAAATTTTAAGTGAAAGACATCCAAACTACACGAAGTTTCATTAAAATCTTCAAGAAAGAATGCATTGAACAGTTCAAAATAAAGCAGAATATTTCGGAATTTCAATAATAATAACAATAATAATAATAAAAGTCTATTGCCATAAGGTAACGAAAATACAAAAAATGTATAGCTATTACAATATGGTCAAAACATTGAAAATTCTCTTCGTGAGATTTCATATAATTTTCAGCTCCGAGTTTGTATCAGTCAAGTTTTATTATTTTATTTAATAGCATTATTATATTGATAGACTTGTATTAATTATTTCGTAATTACGCATTTTTTTAATTTTAATTTTACTACGTATATTTATATTGACATACCGTAACGCGCAGCTCTATTATTTATTATTAAATATCAAATTATAATATAATATTTTCCATCAATTGTTTCCGACCAATCGACGTGTATCCATGCTAAGTATAATTGTTTTTATAAAATAGTAATTAATCTTTTATCGTGTAAGAACAAAAAAGTATAAAATGTGTAAAAATAGGTATGCGTGCATTATATATTATTGCTGATTTTATTGAATTATTTGTAAGTAATGGACAATATAATGCTGCAGGAAGGTGTCTTGTCCAACATTATGATTGTTATACATTACAACGTTATATACTATATACTCGTATTATATAGTATCTGGTCCGACAATTCGCCACTCAATAAGATGTAATCCAATTGGAAAACTGTTCATCCGTATTTCAATTCTTCCAGTGCAGTGTACTATATCGTATGTCGTACAAAACGACTGACTATATTTATATATATATACGTAGGTATATAGTGCATGTATGTATGCATAAATCGTGTTAAAACAGACAATGAACACAGAACAGATTCATCGATATTCCGAATGAAGTATGCCGAAAAGACCTAAAACTTGATTCGTACGCTAAATGTTTCGTGATAAAAACATTTTTATTTCTACGGAATTGAGGGATTATTTAATTTAAATTGTGTAACCATTCACGCAGCACTTCGTTTTAAATACATACGTATTGTACGCGAGTTACGTACCGTAGATCCACGATACGGCAATAGTTTCGAATAATACAGCAACGAGCATTGAGTATCCGGCAGCATAACGATCGAGTAAATTAAAAAAGTAAAATCCTCCTTGAGCGCATGACGCGAGGCCGACCACGAAGTATAGAAGAAACAATAACGCTACAAACACTTCACGATTGCGTCTGATCAATGGAAATTCGTCGCTCATCGCTGTTATGATCGCCTCCGATCCTCCAAACTGAAATAAATCACGAAAAATTATTTACAAAAAAACCTGTATAACTAGAATTGTGGATGGAGAGGTATTAAAATTAATAAAAGAACCGATTTTTTTTTCAAAAGTTTAAAACGATTACGAGTCAGATCTAAAAATATTTTTTACACGAATTTAAGTAATTATTAATTACTGCATATAACGTTATTCATATAAAAATAAAACTAGAAAATAAATTGGAAAGAAAAAAATTCAAAAGACTAGACAAAGAGTCTCGCAGACGAATGAATTGCAGCCGCTTTGGTTGTTTTAAATTTTAAAATGTTTAGTATTTGAATGTCGAATAATTTATAAACTCGACACTTATTTATATAGTGTCTAAATTAACAACGTATTTAAAAAAAATGTTGACAAAAAAACATTCAATTAGAAAGGAGTATATGATAAAAAAAAAATTAATGGCAATAAAATGTACAAATTATATATTATTACGAATATATTGTCAATCATACCGAACTGTCAAGACCCAAGTTGAGCAGCATCATGAAAAATATCAAAGCCCAGAACACAGATCCTGGCATGGCTGCTATGGCTGCAGGATACACGATGAACACCAAACCCGGTCCTTCGGTGGCCACGTGTTGGATTTGCCGACCGGATACATGAGACATATAGCCCAGTACCGTAAAAATAACGAAACCGGACAAAAAGCTCGTTATCGAATTACACATAATCGCCAAATATGCGTCTCTAAACATTTCCATAAAATAAAATATTGTATTTATACGCATTAGATTTATACGCAGTCTTATTGACAATGTATACGTTTGACTGCGTTCAATCGTATTTAAAAATTATGATTTACATTATTTCAAGCAATTATTTGGTCAATAATTTTCATTATTGTTTGGCTGTTGGATAATATTTACAATATCTCAAGTGTAGGTACACAAAAGTGTTCCCTCCCCATTACCAATTACTATATTGTTTTAGTATTTAATAATTTCAACGTCGTTGTAAGTACATATTATATATAATATATATAAATATAGAGAAAGAGAGAGAGAGAGATTATAACGTATTAATTGTATCAATTATTTATAACACTATTTTATTATACGAGTTGGGTGTTTATTAACATTATTCATTTTTGTTGCTATAAGCATTTCAAGTATTTATATGTACGGCATTACTATAGGCAAAATAGGTACATATTTGTGTCGAGTACACATTTGTGTCGACTCTATTTGCAGTACTTCCAAAGTTCTTTAAAAGTATACCTATACATAATATCATGTAAGTGACATTAATAATAATAATAATAATAATAATAACAAATCACAGTAATTTAAAATGAAATAAATTTTGCATTAATTGTTCAACTGTTTTAAAATCAGTTAAAACATTTTCTCGGAGCATCGCAGAACTGTTGATTCGCAACTATTAAAGAGAATTATTTATTATGTACGAAAATGTTTTGGAAAAAAAGGAAATGTTAAGGGAAAAGATAATTTTTGTCTATCTCCAACATCCATCGGATTATTACATTTATCAGAAATGCTAAATTCTTTAAAACGCTAATGTTGAATTATTCTGTGTGTGCACTAAAATTTTCAAAACAAATTTTTCTTGAAAAATACAATTTATGCAAATTTATTTTTATTACTTGAATTTACTACCCAATTATATTGGTATAACTTTGTTACATTTTCCAAATCGATATTATCGATGAATCATTTTATTATTCTCGCATAATATATGGACAAAACATTTTTCCAAACGTTTAATATATCGAAATTAAATCAAATAACGCTCACCTCAAAACGTTGTTATGGTATTTGTTATACGAAGCATAGGCTAGTAATACTCCAAACCCAGGACCAAGTGAAAAGAATACTTGTGTAGCCGCATCTACCCAAACCTAAACATAAATAATTATTGAATACAACTTCGACAAAGAACAACAAAAATTTAAACGTTTAAAAATAATACAATATTCAATATTTTTACAAAACATAAATAAATATCTATTAAATAATGTAACGAAATAAATTCTTATATTTAATCAGGAGGATGGGGGAGAGGGTTATCGAAAAAATAGAAAAAAGGTTTTACTTTTTTGGACTCATCTAATTATCTAAATGTAATAAGTATTGATACTTATACTCGTACATCTATATAAATATAGATTGGACTCCAATGAAGAGAATATGTAAGCGTCGTTGCGTCTTTTATGTGTGTATGAATATACGATAATATATCAAATAGTATAATTTACGCGAGAACTCGTATGTGTATGTCTGGTTTCAGTTGTATACAATATAATTTAAGAAGTTATAGTACGAAAACCATATTATGACAGAAACGTTGAAGAGCGTAGTATATAATATTATATGTAGCTTATGCTTAGGAGGCCGCTTACAGTGGTCAATATAAAATTCAACAAGGAAATAAAATCTCATTTTGACACGACAATTCCATTTCCTCGATGGGTGTTCATAATGGACACTACTTTATCCGTCGCAGTGTCAATGGAATACATAAACAGTTGTTGTATAGTTTTCGCAATAAAAAAAAAAAAAAAAATATGCGGTGAATAATATTTGGTAGGTGTGTGTATTATGTGAAGAGGGTTTGACGCGGAATGGGAAGAGGGCATTTCATACATGGATAAGCCCATACCGAGATGGTGAATAGAGTCATATATATTATATTTTATTATGACTATATATTGTGTCAACTATGTCAAAAAACATTTATACGAGTATAATAATTTTTAACTTTATACTTTATTACAATGGATAGGTTAAATCTAAACGCATTTATAATCATATATTAATTATCTTTCGTACAAATGATAGCTTAATATTTTATTTTTACTAAATGTACTTTGTTAGTAATGACCATGGCTTCGGATTCTATAGTGTTTACTAAATGTTATTGAATACAGATAAAAATAGCAAAGTGGGTTATAAATTTGTTTTATACATTAAAGATTCCAAATATCGCATATTTAAAATTTTTTTTAGTGCTATTCGCCCGGTTTCGGTGCTAATTTTTTTTTCTAATATACATTAAATTGAAATTAATTTGATATTTTTCATAAATCTTAAGAAGGTAAAGAAAATACCTAAATTTCTTTTTCGTTAAATATCACGATATTTTGACTGCGGGCGTGGAATTATATTATATATATATAAAAGTCGTAATTTATAAATAAAACAATTTTTTCGCTATTTATAAGACACTTTTTTTTTTTGTGTACATTTCTTCAGTCATATTATAGCGCATGTTTTAATAAATTTTTAGTGCTATAAAATTCGTGCCCTGAGTTAATAATATATTATTCGGATAAATATAACATTAAAAAAATATATATTCCGTATACTGTATAAATATCGATTTTAATTTTACTATAATTTACACATTTTTTTTTTGTAATGCGTTCCGATGCGTCAATCGAACAATATAATAATCTTACCTCGGGTTTGGCAATCATTGAAAAGTTTGGATACAAATAATAACGAACACCTTGTGCGGAACCCGGCAAAGTAATGCCTCTGATGAGCAAAAAAATTAATACTACATACGGAAACAATGCAGTGAACCAAACAACCTAGAATAAAAAAAAATACATTTTTTTTTATTATTAATTATTTTTTAAAAATCTTATAGTAGACAAATAAATATTTCCGACTTTTCCCGATGTTGATATCCCTTTCCATAAACTGAAATAGCATATTAGGTAAACCAAAAACAGGCATCCTGCCATGTCCCATTTGATGTAACCTAAATCATGAATGCCTTCACTGTGATTTAATTCCAGCACTTTACGTCTAAAAAAAAAAAATAAAAAATAAGATTTTTTTTTTAAAATTATAAATTATTAGTTGTCTATACGAGTATAAAATTATTATACTTACAACCAATACTCCGAAGAAGCAGACGCTAAACGGGAATCATTTGCTAATATTGTAACATTTTCGATTGAATTTACTTGTGAATCGTTTGACCGTAACGTTAGCTATAAAAAAAAAAAAAAATACGCGAAAATCGAACGCGTCGTCAATAAAAAAAACAAATAGAAAAGCATAAATACGATATTAAAATTTTTTTATAAATAAATACTAAACTAACAATTTAATGATGTGCTAATCGAGTGTGTCAAGAGATCAGACTTACTATGAAAAATATCTATTTATTGGAAAAAAAATGTCTCGCATTTAATTTTCTACGCTATTATATACTTTCGTCTTAAATTACAATTACAGAGCCGAACGAATAATGCGATTCTATATAAATATATAAAAATGTGTGTGCGTGTTAAAAAAAAAAAAAAACTATTTATTTTAGATAATTCGATAAAACATTGTTTTAGTCACGTGTGCAATGCGCGAAATATATTATATAAATTAATTTAATGTTACCGGTTGGCAAAAAATCGTGTTCCAGTCGTTGTCGCAGGTGGTCCAAGGTAAAATGTTCGTAAACGAAGCCAAAAAAAATCGCAACGCCCAAGCTATGATCACGTTGTAATAGAAATCCACGTAAAACGCGATTAAAACCACCGAATACCCAATGCCTATATAATAATATGTTCATAAAATATTATATTGGAATGGCGACCAAAAAAAAAGAAACAAAAAAAAACCGGTCTCCTTGTTCGAGATAAACCGTAAGAAAATCATTATGATACCGCTGTTACTCACCTTTGAACAACGGCACCAGCCTACCCCAGCACGTTATTGCACCAGTTTGATAAAATTGCCCAAGAGCCAATTCCATGTAGAACAAAGGGATTCCTCCGACCAACAACATTGTACAATACGGTATTAAAAACGCTCCTGAAAAAAAAGAAGAAAAAAAAAAACACGTGAATCGTAAACGATGAAAAGTAAAATAATATCACGGAAAATCAATCTTAGCCGTTTCGTATATATATTCGTATATATTTGTGGATAATCACGCATTACCAATTATTATTATTAAACGTATTGTCTCCTTAATTTTCAAAGTCGACATTTTTTCCGACCGATCCCTCTAAATTAGCTTTAACATGCACGAAAATGAAAGCATACAAAATTTTATAACAATCAGTTAAATTTTCGCCCGTGCCCTAAAGCCACCATTAGGTTTCAAAATCATGTTTTTCTTCGGAACATCATTTTTTTTTTTCTATTTTTTTTTTTTTTTTTTTTTTTTTTTTTTAGTTAGTTTCTCGTTATTATATAATAAAAATATTCTTATAAAAAAAAAATATACATATAATAGTTTTTATCAATATAATTCGATATATTAAAGAGTATTGGTAAAAAAAATAAATAATTTTAATATTTAATATTGATTCCATTATAGTGCTTTTAATTACTATTTGAATATCGTGTTCGGTAATTTGTGTGTGACAACTTTAAGTGTATACTGTTTTCGCTCTTCACATTTCGAGCCCATTCGATTAAAATATTCTTGACAGCTCGTTCTGCAGTATCATCGACAACTTTTATATTACATACTATTTCATATCTCCCTTTTTTTCTTCTTTTTATTCTATATTTTTTTTTTTTTACCAGAAAACGGTGGTGATTCAATATAAAATTAAATTTATATTAAATCGTTTCAATAAAAATTTGGGTTTCACACGAAATAAATTTTCCTATATAACTAATGACCACTTATTATTACTGGCTACTGTACACGTTTATAAAAGACGATTGATAATTTCGATATTGTAATATTAGAATGTAATTCTTTTTATTTTTCGCATTCCAAGGAATTTATTTCATTTTCTATCGGTAAATAATAATTATAATTAAAATGTTAAATCTTTCCGATTTCGTATACGTATACACTTTAATTAATAAATATACATGAATAATGTGTATATATATGCACATATAAAATTTGATATAATTTTTTTTTTTACCAATTAATTTCTTTTTAAAATCAATTTTCAAATTTGGCATCGATATTTTACTATACATAATTCGATTAAAACTACGTCTTAACTTGTAAAATAAATTTCATATAAGCGTATACGCGTATATCTCCTATATACATAAAAAAATGTTTATTTATTTACTTTCAAAATGTTGTAGGTACGTTTTCCCATAATATATATTATTATAATAATAAAAATTAGATAACGCGCAATAATCCTAAAGGAATAAATGAAACATATTACAGTTCTCTTTGATACTATACGACAAAGTGATTTTATGTATATGTACGTAGTGCATATTATTAATAAAATAGGTATGAAACGAGTGATAATAGAATTAAATTGGACTTTGTCATAATTAAAGGCAATTCAATATATAGTAATTTGCTAAAATGGAAGACGACAAAGAGCTCGCGCGAATATTTCATTGAAACTAAATAACTACACAACGCTTTTACAATATCATCGTCTGGTTAAGATATGTATGGGCCATAATAATTTATTGAATCAGTTAATTGGTTTATATAGTGAACTCATAATATAGCAAAGTGTTGAGATTGTATGACAGGAATAAAAAAAGCTTCACGGCGCAATATTTCATTTAGAAAAATCTCTTTCTCTCGCAATAATTCTCGAATTTTCTACGCGCGTATTAAAAAAAAAAAATGAAAACCGGTGTATTGAATATCGGAACATCTGAACGGCCTGTCATTTCATAGCCCGAAATATACAGTGTATTTTAAATAACCGCTAGAGGAAAACAATTTAAAATTATTTTATAATAATTACTATATAGGTATAGTGTTTCAAGTATAGCGTTATTATTTCCTCAAAAAGTTTTTTTTCTTCGACATTAATACAATTATTATACGAGTATATTATATATAATCGACATTTTAGAATACGCTTCAACGAAAAAAAAACTCCTACATTGTCCATCCGAATATTGAAATTTAAATACGAATATAAAACATCGGTTAGTTACGAAATTTCTAAAAACACGACTCACATCATTAATGTAATTAGAATAAACGAGAAAATATTTTTTATTTTTTCTAATCCTTTATATATATACGAGTATGTTGAGAAACGATATTAAATAAAACGAATATTTTATCGACAAAAATGGGACGAACACGAGGACTTAAAAAAAAACCGTTTTCAAATTGATATACGTATAATATATAAAATAATGAAATAGACACGAATATATAAGGGGAAAAAAGACTTTCTGCTTAAAATAACGTTATGATTAATTCGTTTGCGGGGGCGCGCCCGAGTATAGTAATACTACAGATTCATTCGAATTATTATTTTTTCTCTCCTCCTTCTCCGACACTATTATTAGACGTATCTCATCGTTACATAACATTCGCTGCAAAGAAGTATTAACTGCCGACGGAATTTTCATCTCGTGAATTCCTGTACCACCCCCTAAGAGGTTTATCATCGCGAATATAATAATAATAATAATAATATATCGAGAGAGTGTGTGGGGGAGTTATTGAAGTGCGCATAACACAATAATTGTTCAACATTTTATCTTTTTTTTTTATTCCTTTTATTGGCTATATTATATATATATATATATATGTAAGTACGGATTTAAAATATTATTGATACATGGCGTATCTATTTATTATTATAATGTATTTTTTGTTGCGAAATACGACGAATACTTTACCCGCGATTATCGGTAAGCCGGCCGATATATTTATTATCGGTAAGTACCGTTTTTCGATTGAATCGGATATGACGATATAAAGAGTACGCGTAATTTTACCGAAGTCCGACTGATTCGCGTATACGCAATTGAAACGGATAGGAAAAAACTGGATGATTCTGAAAATTCTTTAACACGAGCTCTGATTTAAAAGTGACTGAAAATAACCGCGTTTCGCTATTGAAAATAAAATTCCTGGAACTTTTTTGAAAGGAAAAATAATAATGATTTCGAAGGATAAATTTGAAATTTTTTATAGATATTACGTACAGAACGAGATGATATATCGAAATATATAGTGGCACTATAGATTAATCTCAATACCGTGATTTAAGTACACGTTATTGCACACCTTTTGATTCTCGATACGCCTACAGATGCTTATGCATGCGCGCACGTACAAATGGCCTACGCGTCGTACGCGCTTTATCCGGTAATGAACCATTTCCGAGTGTTCCAACACACTATTTCCTGTCGCTAACAGAATTTTCTCATTTCCCGTGTAGGAAACTGCTTTGAGATCAGCTATGTCTAATAAGATATACATACTACTGATCGCTATACGAATCACAGCGGCTTGGAAAAGTTTTATCTTTTACATACGTATGTGCGTACGCGTTTTACTTTTTCCCGTGTGCCACAGACATATTTTTCTGTATTCTCGTCCTCTCTACTTATCTCACATCCGATATTTGAGATTGAATTTGAATTACGAATTTTTATTATATTTTATTTATTTATTTTCATCCGCATACAATAAATTGTTCAACTGTGTAAACACTATCTATACGGTTTGTACGTTTTTTTTTCAACAAATAAAAATACGATTTAATCCCCAAGAACAGCGGTAAAACGACGGTTGTCATATGGTATGTATAGACAGTAATTAGGGCAAAGGACTTGTAGAATTTGCTTATTTGTTATTCACCGCAATCGTAAGTGTAACGGATCGATATGTTATACCTATGCTTATATAAGAAGTAGTCGACTGGATATTCCCTGCTGTACTAACCGGTCGTTTGAACCGGGAGCGAAGACGATCTTATGGAGAAGTTCCTTAATTCCACAGGTGAAGCGAGTAACACGAGTCCTACCAGTTAATTATTATTATTATTTTCATTTCAAAAAAAAACCTATGGATACACGCGTTATATGTGATAAAATATTAGTAATTTAATCGGCTAGTTTTTTTTTTCACTACCTCTAACAGACCTGAACTCTCTACTAAGATGAAATCATACAAAGCCGTACGATGGTCTCGCGCTCGTTGTGTTTCGCTTACTTTAAGCAATGCTGAGACGCTCGGGAGTGACGATTCAATGAAACTGTATCGTTATACGAAAAAAAAAAAAAGAATCAAAAACGTTCGCGCTCTACTTGCCGCACTGAATGAATTTCTCAGACCACTTTTTCCCACTTAAAACAGTGTATTCTTTACATTACACGTTCCACGAAAATCCTCGGAACTCTTTCGAAAATGATAAATTAATTCGAACGATTTTTTATTTTTTACATAATATATATATATATATATATATATATATATATATTTATATTTATATATTATCGATTTGCTCGGTTTATTGTGCAACGTGCGGTATCGTTAATACAACAGGCCATGATTATATGATTCAGAATAATAATAATAACTTGTTCCAGAGTGTGTTCCTCCAGCCCACTCTTGCATTATTATGTACGCGCAACATAAAATCCTCACACAAGCGCGATATATCGGCTCTAGTGTCTTTTCACAATTCCCCCGGGTGTGGCTTGTACGCGTGTATAGACACATTATAACATTGTGACATACACTGTAACCGAAACGCGCAAGGTGGACCACCGCAAAAGTCATGGTCCGCCGACAACCGCCGTTATATGGATATGTCGTGTACGGCACGCGGTGTTCATAAATCACTTTTGTCACGTGTATTACTCAGAGCGTCTGTATTGTTTTAGAACGATCCTCCGTGCAGCCCTGTCGCGCAACACGTACTGCAGCCTTTTTTTCCTCTCTCATTTTTCGGTTGGGAAATAAAAATGACGCGTGACGTCTAATTAACCGCGTGCGTTCGTTTTGAAAAAATAATTTATAAAAAAATATGCGGCGCAGCGAGACGGCTTACGCACGCGCGCATGGGTACTCGCTGCTTGTTGTTGCCCGATCCTTTGTTGAATAAAATAAAAAATGTCTTTTTTTTTAAATATACGGTACGTATCATTATTATACACAAGACTTTATACAACAATAATAATAATAATAATAATAATAATAATAATAAATTTGATTTACGGAAAAAAACAAAAGAAACCTCCATTTCCATATCACATATTCATTATCATTTAACAGTATTTTTATTCGGGTGGATAGGGGGTTGTGACTGATAAATAATTTATATCGTAATAATTGATATGTATAGACGACATATACAAAAAAAAAAAACGATTATTTATTCATTTTGAGAGGAGGAGAGAAGTGCGATCTCATCAGCTTCCCTAGCTGCTACGCAACTGGTATTAAATATTTGACGTATTTCGTAAGAAAAAAGTCCGCGATCCGCGGTGTGTTGCAGTGGATGTCGTTCAAATGAATTATCTGGATAAAGATTTAAGAGTTTTGTTATTACTATGAATTCCAAAGCAAATATGATAAATCATTGCATACGATAAAACGATTCTGAACGGAGCTTATTCGGTGTATAATGTTATTTATTATTAATAAACGAAAGAACGTAATTTCTCACAAAAAAAAAAATATATATATATATATAATACACATTGTCGAAACATTTGAAACGTTTATAAAAGAAAATTGTGACTATAACGATATCAAAATTAAAAATTACCTCACTTTTATGAATCAAATACCTCAAAACCTATAATTACTATAAATAGCTCAAAATTGAAAGTGGTTTTTTGAAAATAAAAAAAACAAATAGAATTTCTCTAATATAATGTAAAGTTACATATTTGGTGAATATTTCAAATTTTTATACCGGTTAGTTCCGAAATTACGAAGAAATAATGAGACATATGCGTTTTTATGTAATATTTCGGTAGTTTCTTTTCTGACGCTAGCGAAAAGTATTGAGATAATTGAAAAATAACCTTCTCTTAAGTATCAACTAAATGCGATTTACTATCAAAAACAAGGTATGACTTTAAAGGTTGGAGCATATCGTCTGATAGAATTTTCCGGTACACACATTCATTCCGCTTTGAATCAAAAATTATAAATTTTTATTATTTTTTTTTTATTATTTAAACTCGTAATTCGAACTTATATCAATATATTGCCGCAATTGAAAGAAATCGAGTGTTCTACCTGTATTGCCTGCCGGTATTAAAACGTTTACATAGAAAAAAGTACTTTTTGTTATGTAGAACAAATGTTTAGTTTGGCAATCGCTAATCATTCAATGGATTGTAGGCACTTTAAATTGCAAACGTTCGAGAAGAATTATTAACGGACAACCAATGTCACTAACAATGAGTTTATAATAAAAATATTACATTTTGGACGTTTTCTTCTATATTCTGTAGAATATTGATATACTCTAAACCCCCGGCCCCCCGAAACATCATTGTAACTCGAATAGGAATCCCTTTCGACTTGTAATCTATGTAAAGAATAAGTGTCTTAAAAAGTTCTTTTGGATTGATTCTTAATCGCGAATTTGAATGATATAGAACTCTTGTAGCATGTATATTGATGTATATAACCGATATTTTGCTGTATATATATATATATATAGATAGTTAGATAGATAATGTGCGAACGAAATGAGATCGGGAATAAATCGAAAACGGACCCGTAGCTATAATTTAACAATCGGAAATTAATAATAGAAGTTCAAAATATATATGATTTACACACACCTAGAGGCTAAGTAATGAAATTTTCCGGGCATATACAATACAGGAATGCAAATACATAATTTTATACACGTATGTGTGTGAGATAAAAACGGTTAGATTAAATTTTTCTTTTTGAAGAGGAGGAGAGAGGTGCGACTGATTTTTTTTTAAGATATTTATAATTATAATATAGAAATAACGAATATTCGTTTTCATTTTTTTTTAACTAATTACCAATTATTAATAATCGAAAATAGACTATATTGCAGATGACGAAGATTTGTCTGAGAAAACGTCAAGAAGAAATTTATAATTAAAAAAGTTAAAAACCGTAATTATTATTGTGTACCTGACTATACTTTTATCTTTATTTTGTAATATTAAAAATTTTTTTTAATAACAAACTAATAAAAGATCACTTATAAGATAAAAGTTAATAAATTACTACGAATGATAAATGGTGTGCAGTATGTGCGGGGAGAGGTGGACGTAAAAATAATGTTGCCCAAGGGGTGTAAAAAAAAAAAATGTAACATTGTACTTTAATATGAAGAAGACTTGTTCAGTAAAAATAACCAAAAAGCGATGACTACGCAATACTCTGAAATTAAAAGGACTTAGTCACTCAGAATTTTACCGTAGACACGATTTTAACTGAGTATTATTTTTTTTTATTTTAGGATATAAAAACTGCGTATTGTATATAAAATGAACGTATTGTAATGTTTTTTCTTTAAAATCCAAGTAAACGTCTAAATATAGACATGATGACGTTGCAATAGACAGTGGAATAAGTATGACTACGTAATAGTTAAAAATTTGAAATGTAATTACGACGACGAATAAATATAAACAAACGTAAACGGTTTCATAAAATCTATAAAAATATGGAACAACAACGAATTATATTCGTAGCAATATTATATAATTATTTAATACTTTTTTTTTTTGAAAACGAATAAAAGTATAAAAACAAATTACGTTTAAACGCGAGTATTTATTTTCGTTTGTTTTACTATGGTAAGGTATATTGATTTAAATTGTCAATGAAAAAATATATGTTAACGTCAATAAAATAGCGCATTAATTATAAATGTAAAAAAAATCTGTCTTTTTTTACACACTTAACAAAGTAGTACACGTGTTTGTACAGTGTACATATTATGTGTTTTATTTATACTGCAGTATACCATTGTCAATATTTTTTAATGTTTTTTCCTGACAGAAAAATAGGAGGACAGAGAAACCTATAACACTCAACAACTATATTGAATTAATTGTGTAGTTTTAATAATAATAATAATTATTATTATTATTATTATTATTATTATTATTATTATTATTATTATTAAAGAGAATTTGCTTGTGATAAAGGAATATTTGGAAAATGATATACTCTTGTGCAATTCTTTAATGTGTGCTAACCAATAAATAATAAAACATATATTTATCACAAAAACTATAAATATTTATAATTCACCGAAATTTTGTATTAATTATAATCGATATATGAGTAGTATAATAAAAAATATTTAATTATCCTTTGAATCATTTGACGTAAATTTCGCTTGATTTCCCGAATGTTTTCATCCAAAAAATAATATTATTAATAAATCACGAATACATGATATTTTGTTTTTCGTTTTTAAATGATATAAAAAAAAAATATATATATATATATATATTGTTCTGATTTAAGATTTGACAAAAAAAAGTCTAAAATTAACGTTTTTTCTTTAATAAATCCGTAAAATCGTTTTGCCTCTATCTCTTCATAAATAATAACTTTAATGGAATAATTTACTTTCCCGCAGTATTGTCTGTAAGAACTAAAAAGTAATGGGGGTTTTTTTTTTTTGGTTGAAATTTTTCAATCATTTCAACTTATTCTTTTTAATAATAACGAAAGACATTTCAAAAACCTTTTTACTGAAAGGCGTCCGTCATTGAAATACACGCTGGCGAAGGCGATCGAGTAAGAAAATTGTCATTAGTTCCGGTGCACTCTCCCGCCCGATATTCAATCTTTCTTTTTTTATTACATCTTAAACGGTTCGGCGAGGGGTTCTCCATTTATTTCGTACTTAACTGCGGGAAGAAACTTCTCCAGTAAAAAGGCACTTCCGTGTCACCACCGTACAGCCCGCGTTACTCTCCTACAATTTCTATTTTATGATTTTACGTGAGAAATCTTTCATAATATAATTTGAAAAAAAAAAAAATTAATATTTGTCCTTAGAAATAAATATTAGAAAAAAAAAAATGAAAAACTGTACCTACTGGATATTTTCCGTTCTTAAATTACTGTGTTGACTATACGTTGCGAAGAAATAAAATTATGAATACACTTTGTCAAAGTAAAATCGAATGATTCGCCTTATAACACCTGTAGTATAATGTCTAACGCGGCTACGGCAAAGCAATGGAGTACACGAGCGACAAATTTATAATTTCATTGAAGTCTCGTAAATTGAATCCTACCGTCGGGCTATTAATTATTTCCAATCTAAAAGGTAATTATTTCTGTCCGTTCACATAATATTCAAGTTGAAATGCGTTAAAGCCCTCGCAAAATATTTATTTTTTTTATTCGCACGTTTCTTCTTCAATCGTCCGCTACATTATAACAAACGGAAGAGTATAGTAATAATAATAATAATAATAAAACAAATTATTAAATACGAATTCGCAAAACGTACGATTTAAATCTCGATATTTTTTTTTTATTAAAAAATTAAAAGTAGTTTTTGCGTACCACTAATCTAATTATTGGGTTCATCTTTTTTCTGGACAAGAGACTGACTCTAGTCGTACGTTTTTCGAATTCGTGTTCAACATGCGAATAATCTGCCGCTCACGCGGAATTTTGATTTCTTTAAAGTAAGAAAATGTTTTTTTTTTTTATAAAATAACATTTTCAGCGTGAACAATCTCAAAAAATCTCAAAAAATCTCACCTCCTCCGTTCTTGTAGCACAGATACGGGAACCGCCACACGTTGGCCAGGTCCACGGCGAACCCTATGACGGACATCAGGAAATCCGTTTTGTTCGACCATTGTTCTCTGCCCGGTCGCCGACGCCGTTCCGTCGCGATCGCCGGCGGCGTGTCGCTTCCGTTGCCGACGCCGCCGCCGCCGCCTCCGTTGCCGCCGCCGTCCTCTTCGTCCATAACTATCGCGACGATCAACCCTTCTGACGAAAAAGCCGCCGAACTATCCGCCAGCTCTTCTCAACGGCAATACGGACGCGATTAAAATTATTATTATTATTATTATTATTATTATTATTATTATTATTATTATTATTATTATTAATAATAAAATCGTCGCGCGTAAACTCGTTATATAACGCTACGGACGGCCACGATTATTATTCGATAATTTATTATTCCGCGTACACCGCGGTAGCTTGTCGTCGATAATAGAAAAATGTGTCCATTATTATTGTTATAATGATAATACGTAGTGTATAAAAATCGTATGCGCCCGAATTTAACGTATAACAATATGTGTGACGTCGTCGAAATAATTCGTTTTTTATTTCGTTTGATATTTTTTTCAGTGGGCAAAAAAAAGAGAAAAAAAATGAAGAAGAAAAACTCGTCCGCGCGCGACAAGGGATACGCGGTAACGCGCACTTGAGTACGGTTTTAGTCGACCCCATCCCTCCCTTCCCGCCGGTGCCTCGCCGGCGGTGATTGAACTGTCGTCGACACATACGCGAACATCGGATGCTGCAGCTGGGTAGCGGATAAGTCCGAGTTTAAATAACAATTATTATTATCATCGTAATGCTGTACAGCCATCAGAGTGTATCGACGAAAACATAGGTACGCGATAAAAGTACTCGAACACGCACAAACGCATATTGACAAACGCGCGTTTGTTCGTTTTTACATAATTCGTAAGAGTACGCGCGCGTATAAAATAAAGCGTGTTACAACGAAAACAATATTTTTATTTATTTATTTTTTTCCAAAAAAATATGGCACGCGCGCGTTATGACGATGACGATGAGAGAACGTCATGCCTTCCGCGAGTCCCGACGACCGGACGAAATCTATTGAATAAGCGACGTCCGCAAATAGTACATACCATACATAGCCCATACATTATCAAACGTCACGTCGAATTTACGTTTTCGTATTTAATTTCTAACTAATTTTCACGGACGAGTGTAAACGTTATTGCGACGTGTCTCGTTTGAAAACCAATAAAAATTGTCAAATACCGGTATTTCGTATAATATTGTTTCTGTGAAAAGAGAATTACGCGATACTTTTCCCCGACGGTCAATCGGATATGAAATTATATCCGTAACGAAACAGACAAATACCAAAAAGAATATATATATATATATAAAAAACTATAATAATTTCTTAAAATAAAACGAAAAAAAACATTTCTGGAACAAAAACAAAAAAAAAAAAAAAAACAGCCGTTATGAATTGCATAGAGATACAATAATAATAGACCGTAAAAATATTCGAACTTGAGAATACATTTTTGAATAAAAATATTTTACTATTCCGACAACGACACATATATAGGTAATGTCCGTAAAGATTTTTTTCTTAAAAAAAAATAATAATAATAATAATACGAGTAACATATCCGAAAACCCGGAAGAAAAGTACGTACTTTTCACTAAATCCATTTTTACGAATATTATTTTTACTTCGATAAATCCAAATAATTCGCAGTAGTACGAGTATATATTGTCGGATTGAAAGAAGAATCGTTTATTGTGTGTGTGTGTGTGTATATTCTTTTGTCGAAAAAAAAACTTACATAATATATAACTTACTTATCGGTGCTGTATTATGTGTGTATACGTAGTATGTCGGTATGCGCCCGTCGTATGTACCATTAAATTGAAATAGTAATTTTGAAACAAATATACTCGTTATACTCGTACGTTAATATAATAATTTTGAGTTCTTTTATTTATTTATTTTTTTTTTTTTAATGACGAGATTACAAAAAAAAAAAAAAAAAAAGAAATAATAGCGTATATAATTTGTAAAAATGTACAGTTTAATTCGCGAACCTTATTTATTATTTCTGATAAAATAGTAAAACGAAATTTTAGTAATAATAATAGATAAATAAATAAAAAATAATAAAGACATGTTAAGAAAATAGAAACCAATACAAACTATAAATTAATAAATAAATTTAAAATTAAGAAAAAAAATTTATATAACATATAATATATTGTGTAAAAAATAATAATATATAAAAAGAAAAAATACCTGATCAGTGTAACCTAAACATCAAATACTCTAGGCATTTTTTTTTTTTATACAGTATTTACTAATTTATTATATATATATATATTGTTATTTTTTATAATATAATATATTATTTAATTTTTTTATAAATTAATACTCGCGTAAACAAGAAATGTATAAATGTTTCTGAGTTTTGGACACGAAAAATACGAAAGTAATAAATAAGTTTCGCAAATTTAACTGTATATTTTTTGCAAATGCGTATATTATAAATTCATATATAGAATCGAATGAGTCAAAGAGGCTAATCTGAGCAAAAGCATATAATATATATATGTAATAAGCATATAACATATATATATATATGTTACAATTTACAATAATTATTGTGATACACAATAGACGCGTAAATATTTTTATATAATAAAACGTTTCTCCTAAATGTATACTAATAAACGAATTATATTATTATTATTATTGTTATTATTATTAAAAGCAAAAAAAAAAAAGAAATCGAAATTATTTTACTAACGAATTTTTCTCTATATATAAAATAATGTATAGTTAGTCTATTCGTTTTATAGATCGATTAACAATTAATATTTTATAAAATGTTCAAATGAAATTTTATGAAAACATTATTGACAATGTAATCGGACTCGTGCGAGTTAAATTAACGAATTTTTAATGACATTATAGAAATAAAAATCTGACGCGTCTCAAGCATTCGCTTGTAATATTGCAATTAAACATATTATAATTTGTATTCGCACGCGAGTTCGCGATTTTGAATAAATTGCCTTTTCCGAAAAAATTATACACTTAATAATAATAATAATATGTTCGCCTATTTATTGCGATTTTTATTTAAAATATTTTTGATGGACTTTTCGAATCTGTTTATACACGGAAATATACGAATATAATTAATAATAATAATAATAATAATAATGTATTACACATAATGTAATTAGCACACGGGAAAAGGAGGGAAACACGAAGCTCGCAAACTGCAAATCGCACACTATGTTTTTGCGTAAAGAGTTATAATTTTAAACATAGAAGGAAGAAAAGAATAATTATATATATATATATATATTTTTTTTTTAATTTATCTGGAATAAAAATAAATACATTTTATTGACCGCATCGTTTTGTGTATAACAACAATAATAAACTAATATAGAAATCGTATGAGATATTTTTTTACATATTATTGTCTAATTTTTTTTTTTTTTTTCTGTGTTTCGTTCAGTGATAATTAATCGTTTATGATATTATTATAAACGGCGTAATACTTTCGAACGCGCATTTTGAAAATTAAAAACACGAACGTATGAAAAATGTAATGTCGTTTCCAAAACGATCTCGGGCATGGTATAAAATTTTCGTCTTAAAATATTTGAACGTTATGTGTCGAACGGGATTTTTTAAAATATCGAAAAACGCGAAAAAAAAATATATATATATGTGTGTTGTGCGTTTTCCAAATGCAAAAAAAAAGGAATCGAGTCGAATAATATTATATATTATAAACCGTATTCGACGCGGTTATTTTTATATGTATTTTAAAAAATATATATTTATATATATATAAATAATAATAATAATAATAATAATAATTATATAAAATAAATAGGAGTTCACCTGGTGCCTTTCGGCTCGTCGGATACCCGTTCGCGAAGCATCAGCACACCCGCGTCAGATTGGTCGCCGTGCGCGTGTGAAAATTAAATAAGGCGCGCGATCCGACACAATACCACCGCGCGTTGTTGGCGACGGTTTCGTGTGGCATTTATCGCGTACCGTACGTAACCCGCCAATCGGGACCGTGCGAATCGCTTCGGCGCTTGCGTGCTGTTCCCCGGCCAGACGTTTAAGGCACACGAGCTGTATTAATTTTTTTTTTTTTTTTTTTTTTTTTTTCGTTCTTTGTGCTGTTCAACAACGACTAAATTACACGTATACAAAACAATTTGCTCGAACATATGCGCCGCGGTGGAAATTTCATTTGCCGTGTGCGGGGTGCCGTCGTTCAGTTTTCAGACATTTTCCGATTGCACCGTTTGAACGCCGTGTCGTCCCGCCGTCCGAGTATTTCTCTCGTTACAAAGGTAATTATTTATTTATTTTTATTTTCCTCCCCGAATTTTTATCGCAATATAAATGCGTAGTTATTTATACGATATTTTAATTCGGAAGAAACGATTTTTTTTTATACTCTGCAGATTTCGACGCAATACCTAACACCATTGTACGTATATGTGTGTATAAATAAATGTAGAGACGGCATAGACTATTGGCGGAGTTTTACATGTAACGCATATAATAGATACAATCGAACCGTTTTAAAAATTTACTATAACGCGCGTGTAAAATGCGATGTTTGCTCTTAATTAATATAATACAATTAAATAATAACGCACGTCCTGTTGCAGTAGCAATACGTGATCGAACGAAATCTAATAGTCGACTAATTACAACCGCTTATATACTTCTTTACAGTAAATAAATAAATATATATATGTATGTTATGTTATAAGTCATATTATTTGTTACACGCGAGACTACGGCGATTTATTATTTATTGTTGGAAGAAGGAGACGACGAGAAGAAAAAACACCCTCGAAACGTCTTCGCGTATTCATTTCGCATACACCTTCGTTGTCACATTTCACGATATTATTATAATTACAGTGAAAAAATTAATATATCCACTTTGATCGTTGTACCCGTATCATTTAAAATGTACGTTATACATTACATAAGTTTCATAAAAATGGCAATATGTGTTTACCGAACATATTGTCCGTTTCCTATACGTATACATATACACGCATATTGTACACGTAATCAAATCCACGTACTCGATTCCTAAAATTGTCTTCCTCTGAACATATTATTATCAAAATACTGTACGAAAAACACGAATTTCTCATATTATTATTATTATTATTATTATTACTATTATGTTTTTGCGTAATACCCGTGTAACGTTTGGATTTATAAAAAATATATACTTAAAGGCGCGTGTGTAGAAACCATTTCATTTCGTATATATTCGAAAGAATAGACAATTTTTTTTTCATAAGAGACTTATTTTATTTATTCGTATCTTTTATATATATATATATAATCGAAACAAATCAAAACGCAATATTTATAGGTATTTTAAAACGTAACACGTTGTATCTTATAGGTGCCTTCTATTTTTTTTTTTTTTATAAACTTCATTTTTTTAAACGTTTCAAAAAAAAAAAAAAAAAAAAAAAAAAATGCCTTTAATATAAACAATATATTTAAATATTATTTACAACGTTCTATGCGTGGAAAAATTCTTGTATTTGCGAGTACACCTAGTAATAATATTGTGTAATTCACCATCAGTCAATCGAGACATTTTTTTTTCCTTGCGTTATATATATATATATATAGGTAAGCACGCAATACATTACAAGTGCGCGCGAATTCTAAGAAACCAAAACAAAATATACTGTAAGTTTTGTACTAATGTGCCTGCAGTAGCCTCCCAATAATAAGTTAAACGTTAAACGAAAATTACGACCATAAAAATAAATATTAATAGACGAAAGAAAATGAAAAATCGAAACGAACCGAGTGAAAAAAAAAGTACATATAGAGGTGTACTCGAAAATTTAAACTGTTTAAACGATAATGAAATGTCGTAGACGAATTCTTTTTTTCCCGTACGTCAAATGGAAAGCACGTCGTCGTGGTGGACGAAATTTACACGACGGAAACGTGCAGTTTTTATCGGAGATAAACGAAATTTCCAAATGTTTTTCTTCTTTTACGATTTACACACGAGACACGGATATTTTACGGGACGGATACGAGCAAAGAAAAAAAAAAGTCGGTTAGGTAAAACAGGCGATATTTAATTGAATTGAAAATATATTATTATCCGTTCTATTTGCGCGGTGGATGATAATCGTCGTTCGAATATTAGCTGGTGGATAAACGGTCTATCCATTCGACTTATCGCGCGGTGTCGTGCACACAAAAAAGTAACGTTGACGTTGGCACTCGCTCGCTCGCGTTTCCCCACACCATATCGCCGTTATCCGTTCGGTTGGTACAACAACCAACGCGCACCGCCGTTGTTGTCCGTCCCGTCTCTTTTCCGTCCTTGGACAATAACGGCGCGGCGAATGAATGTCGTACACGTAATCTGTTTTTTCTCTCTCGCTCTCCCACGTTTCGCGTTTTCGCGTTCTCCGCGCTTCGCGGCGTTCGTTCGGAATAAATAAATAGAACAACGCGCGCGCCCACGGCGGCGGACTGCAATGTTTTTTATCAGCTGTCGGCCGCGGATATCGCGTTCGCCAGGTTTTTTTTACCAATGCGATGATAACAAAACAACAATAATAATAATAATATGATCGGTTATCATCGTCGTCGTCGCAACTGTGGACGACGGCGGATTTCTTCAGCAACGGCGAAAAGTCATTGAGTTTCGTTTCGCCCACAAATCCGTCGGCGGCCCGTGTTGTGAGGACTTTTCGAAAGTCGCGATTTTTTTTTTTTTTTTTCTTTTTACGTTTTCCGCGTTTCATGTGCTCGTCGTTCGCCGCCGCCGCCGAGTCGTTCTTAATCAATTCCGCGCGTTCAGTAAACGTCGTCGCAACAGTCTCCTTACGACGGGTACGTATGGCCGCTGTTACTCGTGTCTCCGTCATAGACGTAGGACCGTTTGTTTTGTAACGTTACCCGAAGGTGGTAACGGTGTGCGGGGACGTCCGACGTGGCGTCGCGGTTTGCGCGACGGACGACGCATGATAACGTCGTTGTTACGCTCGGGGTTTTTTTTTTTGTTTTGTTTGTTTTTCCAGATTGTTTACGGAACCCGTTGCTGTTAGTACAATGAGCGACGACCCGTGCGAATGTTTCTGGAATCACGAGCTGTCCATGCAGCGACTGTTGTCGTTGGTAAGAAACGAACATATTTTTTTACAAAAATAACTTATCGCCTAAACGTGTTGTGTGTATGTGGAAAAAACGGACGATTTTTTTTCCCCTAAAAAAAAAAAAACACTAACCGACTTCAAGGTTATTGATTCGTTTTTATTAACGTTGCACTACTTTTAATTTAAAATGACTAAACCGACTATAAGTTGTACATTTGATTTGATCAATATACCTACACGGTTTTTCCCTCTTTCGTTTGTTACTATATTTCTTCCAATTATTAAGCTATATGCCTCTGACATATTACTTCCACGTAACAATCGGCAAATAATTCAAACGTTTTACTCGTGTCTATTGTTCGATTTCGAATAATGACAAATCGATCATTGACCTTTTTAATTACGTGCGCCTTGAACGAAATCCGGAGCTGTGTTAGACCCCCCCGTAGGCGGTTAATAACTGCTCTGTCATTGGCAGTTACTGTTGGCCGCAGTCGTTTCACAACGATTTCCGCCAATCACAATACCGATAGAATCTCGCTTGTGCGAACATGAACCAATTTTCGTCTGCCATCCGGTATACTCTTAAACTGAATAGCATATATAGTAATGATTGATTTTATTTCCATTCTTCTGGGCTAATACAACAACATTTTTCTTAATATCATTTTGTTTTTTTTTTTTTGTTTTTAAATAAAATATTCAATATACTACAACGTGTTTGAATGTAATTGAGTGCGTATAACAACTTCCCTGACTATGTATAAGTCGTAAAAAATATTTGTTGTAGCTGCGCCAGTCACAGTCAGCATGCACAGATATTGATTGCTTGGAACCAGGTAAATTTAATTATTTAAACGAACAACATTGATACACCGAAAGTTATAATAATTTTATTATCATAACGTATATATATATATATGTATATTTTTTTTTTTAAATATTTTTATTTATAGTTATATTAGCTGTATATTTTCATAAAGTTTAATAACAATTAATCACATTATTATTATTAATAATGTGAATACTTTTAGTATGCCTATCATTGTTTTTTTTCATTCTTAATATTTACCTATTGAATACATAAAATTATAAATATAAAATAATGTGTTTTAGTATACAAAAAAAAACAATAAATTTTTCTCTATTTGTATATGCTTATAATTAAATAATGTTTATTGATAAAAAGTAATTAATTTCTGTAGTGCAAAGATTGGATGGACAATTGGCAACAAGCGGCGAAGACACAAATTTTATCTTGTTGACTGGAATTTGGGTTGTAATCGCTCTGGTTTTGTACTATATGCGTCCTAATCAGGCTCGTAATGAAGAGGAAACTATAAAAAAATTACCGCGCGGTGGATCTGACAACAGTGGATCAGATGTATGAATTAAATCAATACTAATAATATTATAATATTTTATTGATTTTTTTTTCCAGGATCCACCGTCACCACCGCCTCCTTCAATGGGAGCTCAGTGATAATATACGACATTTAAATGATACATTCTACATGCATTTTGAGTTCGCTCAATCTAAAATTCCCTTCCATTATTCCACAGATAATCATTATAATCACATAGATTTAAGAATTTAAAATTTCAATTGAAATTATCCACTCGACTGACATGAAAGATCTATCGTTTTTCTTTTTATTAAAATTGAAAACTTATACGTTTAATAACAACGTAATTTCATTTAATACAACCCTAATGTTAATGGTAAAGAATTATATATATATATATATATATATATATATATATATATATTTGTATTTCTTTGCCATTTGACGATAAATAATGAAAAAAAAAATTTCATCGGTGTTAGTAGAGTGGAAGTTTTTATTATTAAAAATTGTAATATTACTTTATTAATTACTATTATTAAATGCAATAATGAGAAGTAAATTATTAAATGGATATGTACAGAAATGTATGTAGTATTTGAGTGTGAAGTGATTGGTTTATTATAGGTATTTGAATTGTGTTTTCTTTTAATTGAAATCCTATTATTATTGTTAATTTGTTAAATATTTTAATGTATTTACATAAATTGATAAAGGATATTGTTAATATTTTATGGGAACGAATTACATTTTTTCAGATTTATTCAAAAAGTTATTTATGTTTTTTTTTTTGTGTTTCCTGTAATATTTTGCAAAGAACACTTTGTAAATTATTATTATTATTATTTCTATATGAACACAAAATGTGATTTTGAATTTAGACACGAAAACGGACATTCTATTGTTTGTTTTCGATTCAAGTATCAATGAAATAAACTATAAAATTAATTTTAAACATTGCTCTTGAAAACTAAATTTAAATTTTATTGTTGGTGTTTTTTTTTAAATTCAACTAATAATCAGGTTACCTTTTTTTCTTTAGTTTTGTCGAAATAAAATCTTTACGAATTCGTTAAGACTTTCACGGATTTTTATATCGTTAGTTACAGAAATGATATTACGAAACAGGATCGTCACGCATTACTGCACTCCTGGAAATGGTTCCTGTAATGGGTGATCTGAAACGTCGAGTAAACATCAACAACATGGATACTTTGAAACATATATATATATATATATATATTTATTATTTGTTGAAGATGGTCTCGGTTTTTGTTAATACAAATTTTAAATACAATTAATATTGTCGAATTCCAGGAAATGTTGAAAATAAAATGTTAAAAAAGTGCGCTTCAGCGTAAAAGCTCATTGGTTAAGCATAGTGTAGACAGTAAAAAATATTGTTCAAATTGTACCATTTTACATTGTTATATCGATGATAATATTATGTGTGATAGGTATGAAATTTTGTTTATTCTGTAAAAATTGCTCGTCTATTTTACGCCTTAGAGCCGACTGTAAGCAATATTTAATAATATAGCTGACAGCCTTTTAAAGATTTTCTAAACCCGCGATCCCGACCATGCTTAATGCCTAAATATTAAAATCAAAAAACAACTACTGTTGACACGCAAGTGTTATAAATGGTGTCGACAATATTTTTCTGTTAAGAAGTGATCGCCATCACTGCAGCCCATTTGACCTATTATTATTAAAAATTACACAATCCCTTATGAAATGTTTTCGGTGCGCTTACGGTAACCATGAATGGTAATTTACGTACATTTTGAAACGCGGCATTTGTATGTTTTATTAAATAGAACTCTGTAACACCGTACGTATTTAGAAATACTCATAGACCCTGCACTACAGCAAAGAACGGCCCTAGATCTTCTAAAGCCGCAGTGACGTAGAACGTATTAACCTGGTACAACAAGTGTACGTAGTGGCGTAATTACGAGGTGACTACAACAAGGCCTTAGTAAATACAATTTGTGTGTAAAAGAAGAACAACAAAATTTTGAAATTCTCGTCGTAGTGTTTTATATTAGAGACTAAAATGCGGAAAAGAAAAAAAAAACGGTACTTATTCATTGTGTATGAATATAACTGTACTCAAATATTGTAAAATGAGTTTTGGGTAGCATAAATAGACGAAGGGTCGCCCTCAATAATTTATATTTACGCCATTGGGTGTGCGTTAACAGGAGTAATATTCGAAATACGGAGGCCATGATCAGAGACTGAAATATTCCAATCCTGTAGTCATTAAAACGCTGACAAATGAAAAAAAGAATATTTATGCATGGACTCATGGTTTATGTTTCAAAAAAATAATATCGTGATAACGCATTTCGTACCGCATCCTTATCTTACAATTGGCGAGTTAACGACGTGAGATCATTTACACGTACGCGTACTGCTGCGCGAACATAGCTACAAATTCACTATAATCGTTAAAGTATACGTACAATGTGATTCGACTTTTATACGAACACATACGACGAATTTAAATCGTGATTTCGTCCGGTTCGTACGAAAAATAAGACTTTCAATTAAAAGAAGAAGAAAAACGAAAATTCGTATTTCCATTCTTTTGTTCTAAAAAGTTTGTGTTTTTAATATAAAAATTATTCAGCTAACTATTGGATATAATGAAATTGAGCGTATTCACCCTAAATATATGGTACTATATAAATGAATATACTTGCTTATGTATAATGTATTTTGCACGATTATTTAAAAAAAATTATTTCAGGGGTTTGTTTTACGTATCTAAAGATCGTACTGCACGAGTAAAAGCATTGGCCGACAGTTTGTTAAACAGCAAATACGATGTCGTGTGTCTGCAGGAGTTATGGTGTGAAGTCGATTATAAATATTTAAAACAGTCTTGCCGAGAAATATTTAAGTACATACATTATTTCCACAGGTACGTTATGCGTAATGCTAAAATTGTTTTAATAATATATGTAGTGAACATTTTACGAATAATTGAACATTTCGTCGAATCGATACAAATACCGTAATTTTATAATTTCTCACACGATCAATAATATGACGTAAAAATGAAAGGAATTTGTACGAGTTACAGTTATATATATATATATATATATATAATGTTTGTGTAATATAGTATTATATACGCTTAAAATACTTTAATTTATCTGTCATTTTAATAGTAAATAAACAAATTAAATCTTATCGAATTAAACATCATACAAAGATACCACAGTTGTATTGTAATATAAATGTTATTATCTCTTTTTAAAATATTGATACTTCCAGCTTACGTTTTCTTAGCACATAATAGTAATTATTTTTAGCGCCGTTATTGTTAGTGTGATTTTTATTTTAATGTTGTTTAATATTTTTTAAGCGGAATGCTGGGCTCAGGAATGTGCATCATGTCTCGATATCCGATAATTGACATCCATTATCATCCGTTCCTGTTAAATGGATATTTACATATGATAACACACGGAGACTGGTTTGGTGGCAAAGGCATTGGACTGTGCCGTATCAATGTACACGGATTTATTGTCAATGTATACACCACACACGTAAGCACATATTTTTAAAATATTCCTGTTCGATAAAAAAATAATATTTAACATACATAATTTTTAGTTACATGCTTGTTACGACAATTCCAATGATAAATATTTAAAACATAGGGTCATTCAAGCCTTTGAAACAACAAATTTCATACGTGTTACATCGATGGGTTCTGATTTGGCAGTATTAGCTGGTGATCTCAATTCTGATCCTGATAACATTTGTTACAAGTTAATAAATCTAGGTGCAAACATGAAGGATTGTTATTTGACGGTAATTCTTTTAAACTTTAATCTATGTAATTCATATACTAATTATATATATATAATTTGTTTTAGTGTTTAACAAATAGTGTACAAAACACTTTTAATCTTCCACAAAATTCTTACTACAACCCAAAAGACACAACGACTCGTTTGGATTATATACTATACAAATATAATAAAAAGAATTTAGTTAGTATTCAAAAATGTTTAATAATTTATTAAACTTTAATGTATTTGTTATTTGAGTAATATCAACATTTATTTTATAATGTACATAATACAAAGATTGATTGTTGTATTAAAATGTGTTAATAGTAGTTCTTTAGTGTGTTCAAATATTTTAATAATTGTTGAAAAAAGTTTTCAATTTAAAAATGACTGAATATAATTCAGATTTATAAATTATAAATTATGTGAAATGTTTAGGTAATCGTTAAGGAACATAGGCATTCTTTGCCATCGCGTGTTCCTGGCGAGACTTTTAGTTATTCAGATCACGAACCAATTGAAGCAATATTCGAGATATCAATTGACAAATTTAATTTTGACAGAGACATTAAATTAGATCAAGGTAAATTTTAAAACAAAACCTTTCAATATTTAATGACAAATGTTTATGTTAATTATATTTTCAGATTTACAATACGAATCCGATCTACAGACAACTATAAATCAGTCACTTAGAATTTGTAACGAAAAGTCTGTTATGATAGAGCCAGGGTATTTTATTTTAACTTTCATAATTAGCCTATTATTTATCTATATTCTACCGTTATTGCTGAGCTTAATAATTATTATTATTTTAAAAATTATGTGGGTTTATAGTTTCGTTACGAAATGTACAGAACGTAATTGTATTCGTGGTTTTTGCTACCAAATAGAAACGATATTTTCTTATGAAAAAGATATTCTTTTTTCTTCGTGATATCTATACTACATATACATATTCATTTAGTATTTATTTTTTATAAAAAAAAATCATGTAATTATTTCAATATGTCAGTATTTATAGATTATTATAAAAGTTTGTCACAAGTTAAAAATTGTATTTTTTGAAATTGTTATATTTAAAAATAGTTTATAATATTACACTGTGCTTTATTTTTTATTTCTAATTATACATCAATTATTATTTTTCGACTATTGTATTATCATTAATTGGTATTTATGTCAGTAATTAATGTTGACAGTTGACCTTCACTCACACACTATAATACTTTTTTTTTACTTTCAATAATTGATTATTAATTTATATTTATTCAGTTTCATTGGATTAAGCAAATACATGTTGCGTAATTGAACAATTTTTCGATTTAAAAATAAATCATTGTTTTATAAACAACAATGATCTATATTTATTTATTAATATTAGCGTATCAACCTGGGTCAAACCTGGATCAGTATTGTGCAGGCACCTAATCATTTATGTTTTTGAAATTATTACAATCTACTGACTAATTCGAAGCGGACCTTATTTTAAAACCAATTGCACAAACTTTACGTGTGTAGTTGTAAAAGCAATTTATGAAAATAAATGTTTCGAGTTGTCAAAAATGTTTTATAATCATAACACTAGCTCGTACCCGCAAACCTCAATCATTTCTTTGAAAAACCAGTTGCTAAGCATTTAAATATATTGTGTTGAACGTATTAAAGTAAAAACTGTGATATTATATTATGGAGCAGTAATATTATCTATATACAATATGTATGCGTTATATAATTCTTCATGAAATATTTCACATGGTTTTGAAAATGTATTCAAAATAACATGAAATATGTACTCACTCAATTGAAAAAAATATCTTATAATAATTCCCGGTTTTGAATTTAATTTTCAATAATCGAGTAGGCTGTAGAATCAAAAGTCACATGTTCCAAAAAATGGCAAAATGAGTTGTTGACACACTGTCTAATAAAAATGTTGACCGTAACCCCTTACTTACCTAGGGTTGCCACATTTGGCTAGGGTCTTGTCGGGACGTTATAGAAATTTTAGGATGGAGTGTATAAAAATACTCAAATTTGAAAGAAAAATTAAGAGTTCTTTATTTTAGAAAAATTATTTGTATATTTATTAAGGTTGGATACAAAAAAAAAAATATTTTCAATTTATTGCGGAATTACTTGGACGGACGGCCATAAGATTTTGCTTTTTTCAACAGTTCTTTTTCCCCTTTAACATATTAATTGTAAAACGCTGCGCAAGTCGTATTATAATATTGACTTATTATCGACTTATGCCGCGTGCCCTACGTAATTTGTAAATACCAAGAATCAGATAATCGCTGTACGTCTGCCGCCCGACCGATACGATTCTGAGAACGAACGAACGAATGTGTCCGACGTAAACAAGCGGATACCTAACGATTATTATATTATCGATATGACCGCCGCCGATTCGATTGGATTGTAATCGCATACGTTTAGTCGTACGCGAACATGTAACAAGTCGAAAAACAAAACGTTTTTTTTTTGCTTTCGATCACGTCATGCATATTTGTATGCAATAAAGCGAAATTTGCAATGCACAGTTTCGATCGGGACATTTTGGTCTTTTGTCGGGACGGAGAGCTCAATATCGGTGACGGTCCCGATATATCGGGACGGATGGCAACCCTACCCTTACCACACTATTACCGCCACCCATCACATAATCGTGTGATTATAACGGTCGCGTCGTCGTCGTCGCTATGTGCGTACCGCGCGAATGTACACCACAGCTGGCGGCAGCTATACATAGCAGGAGAGATCCGCCGAAGTAGAAAATACGTTTTACAATAAACGGCGTGTGTGGTTAACGATGATCGTCGTGTGTTGTTAGTGAAGTGAAAAAGAATTTACGGGGATGATACAATACCACTCTAATAATCGTTGTCGAAGGAAAAAACATTTTTTTTTTTTACCACGCAGTGCGCATGTGACACGATTTTTTTTTATCCGCCGTGGCAAACGGAACTTATCGGAATAAAAAAAAAAAATCATATTTTTTGTATTTATAAAAAAAAGAGACCACGCGTAATACGGCGCAAATAAGCAATTTTGTGAACACAGTCCGACGTATTAATTTCCATTAGAAAATTCGCCTGACCCGAAGAAGACGCCTCCTCTGTGTTTGATAAATAATAATTTTCAATATAACGCGAATCGTCCACGATATTACAAAACGAAGTCCACTCTCCGATTGTTGTCTATAGTACAGATTAAAACTTCTATACACCTCGTTAATCGTCATTATCGGTTTTAACGAAGAGTAGATTTTTCAAGAGATTTCCCACTCGGTTTTTCTCGCATACAGAACTCTCTCGCCTTTTTTTTCTACGTGAAAAAAAAAAAACCAATATATTTTTCGTATGTTTATTAATTTATCATCTATTTCAGTACCGTATAATATACTGTTATCGAATTTCGTATAATTGTTATTACAGTAGTAATATTTGTCGTAAAATATACACCGAAACTATTCCCTATTGCTTTCACGATTATAACGTTTTAAATAGCGAAAACAATTTTATTTTTTTTTCGTGATGAAAACCGGCCGTTGCACGTTCTCCCTTAGGCGAAACTACGTATCAAATCGGACCTAATACGCATTTGATAACATAAAATATACCGGACTTAATAAAATTTAATTTCCGCATCTATAAAATGCCTACGAAGTTCTGTTTGAATACATATATGCGTGGGTATAATATACCTGCACTCGTACCAAAAATCTGTACCATTCAATCGTTGCTCATAATATTATATTATAAATTTATTTATTGATATGTTTATAATATTATAAACTTCTTAACTTGTAAACGGATTTGCATTATAAAAAAAAAAAAAAAAAATTAAATCACCGTACGTATGATTGTAATATATTTTTCAATATTTATCATTATGGCGTGTCTCGATATAAAATCGTCAAATTTCCACAGGAGCAGGGGCGTATTTACTTCATCCCTTAGGGGGGGGGGCGAATAGAAAAAAGGGCCCGTCGAATCTGTTGCCAACTTAGAATTATCGAAAAATTATATAAAAATAATAAGTTTTAAATAAAAAAATGTTTTATGACATTTTAGTTTTAGTTCGATTAATTTTAGTTGTCAGTAGATATAGGTACATACACAAGTATCTAGGGCGGGGGGCGATCGCCCCATCGCTCCCCCCTTGTATACGCCCCTGCATAGGAGTTAATCAAATGTATGAAAATGAATACAATTTCTTATAAATTGCGTTAATTGTAAGTGGTGTACACACATATATATACAGTAGACGCCGCTTATAAGACTCACGGATATAAGGTTCAGTCGCTTATTAGACTCAAAATCGTCTGGAACGGTCCGGAAGTATCCATACATTAAAAAAAAAAATCGGTTATAAGACTCAACACTTCGGTTATAAGACTCAAATTTTGTAAAATAAATAGTAGAAAATAAACTTTTTTGGTTATAATTTAGAAATAAATTGGTATTGAAAAATTAAATAATATTCGTGTTGATTATTTCTGTTAGTTTCTCCTCTCTACTCACTTTGTGCTGGTCCCTCCGATCACTATATTATATAGCGGCGTCGGCGTATATATATATAGTTACATGAATAGAAACCGTAACACTCGTACGTAACGTTATAATTTAACGAAAGAACTCAAAATGTTGCCGCCGTTAAACCTCCTCTTGCTAATATTCGATCAATAAAAAAAAATAAAACCCGTTGAGCCAGCCGGTATCCGCGCGCGAGCTCGTGCCGGGCGTGCCTAATGCGTCCCAGCGAACGGACCGCCGTCTCATAAAGACAGACGTGACTGCCGCGTCGAACGGCGGAAATCACCGATGAAAGAGAGTCTTTCCCCGCTCCCGTGTTGTTTTCTTTGTGACCGCCACGTTTTAGGAAAAAAATAAAATAATAATAACGCCGCGAGAGAAGAGGTCCCGCCGTGCACGGGGACAACCAGTTTCTTGGGTTCAAGAAGTTTGTAATCCGTGGCGGGAACGGGGAGGCGCGCGCGTGACGGGGGGCATGTGTGTGCGCGGCGGTGTGTACGCGCACGCACACGGTACACACACGGCCTCCCACCACCACCGACAAAACGACTGCCGCCGCCGCGTGACCGTTGCCGCCGTCGTCGGTTGTGTACGTGTAGTCGCTGTATAGTGGCGTGCGCGTACGTCTGTGTTTTTCGTGTACATCGATCGGTTTCGTTTTTTTCTTCTCTTGCTTTCTGCCGTTCTTCTCTGTGTCCCGTTCGCGGCGCGACCCGTGGTCCATTGGAACGAATTCATTTTCAATTCGTCGGCGGCGCGGCGTTTGTGTTCGTGTGCGAAAATTCCTTGGCCACCATGTTTCGCGCGTAACATGTTATGCGCTCGGACCATCGTCTTGAATAATAACAATAAAAAAAAAAAAGGCGGTAAGTGGCACGATAAAACGATATTATATTAATACGACCGACTTTTCACCCCCCCGCTCTAAAGTGTTAGGACGGTGCGCGTTGGTGTGAGAAAAATGTTTTATAATCGCTCGGGAACGGGAAGCTGTTTCTTCGCCGTTGCGGGAATTCAAAAAAACGAAACGCATACGGTTTTAATATTATAGATAATAAATATTGGAACGGCGAGTGCGAGAAAAGACCGCGCCGTTGGAGAAAAATGAAATATAACACGATACGGTTTGGCCGTCGTTTGAAATTCGGTTTTATTGCCGCGGTAGAACGGTGCGCGGCGCTCTGTGTATGTGCGCGCGCGCGCGCGTGTGTGTGTGCGCGTGCGCCGGAATGCGAACACGGTTCGCCCGCTAGAAAATCATAGCCCGGTCCGTGTACATCACCGCGGCAACCGGCTGCTGCTGCTGCTGCTCACTGTGGTGGTGGTGGTGGTGGTGGTTATCCAGTGAATTCCCTCGTGAATTCCAAACACTGGTAATCGCATTCCCTGTGACAAGGTTGATGACTCGTACGTGTGTGCGTGCGTGCGTGCGGGTGCGAGGCGGCGCGCGCGCGCGTGTGTATACGGAGAGTAACAAGACTTTAATGCCCCGAGGCTGTAGAGTATATTTTATTTTTTTGTTTTTTATTTCAATACCGCAATCGTATAATATATATTATTATGTTTAATAATTATACGTGTGTGTGTGTATACACTCGTGTTGTGAAACTCCTTCCGTATCCCCTATGTGCGCTCGTGTATATAGCCGGTTACTTTATCTCCGGCCGGTGGTTTTAAGTCCTCGTCGAAGATTCGACGAGAAAAACAGGCGAAAATCTGTAGCTACGGCGTATCCGCACAAAAATAACATGTTTACTCGACAAGTAATTTCTTCTTTTGTTTTTTGATTTTTACAATTTTCTCACCGAGAATTGAACGTAACCGTTTATTCCTGCACGCCTAATAGCTCCTCCCTCGTCCATCCGTCATTCCCCGTATAAGTTCTTTGATGTGATCTCTTGAATGTTTGAAACGAATCGACGCTCCAATTTCAGTCATGCGGCGGCGATCGCCTATTAATAATAATAATATTCGGCAATTCCAGAACTTTACTTGCAAAAAAGAATAAAATTACCTAACGCGCGCCGCCCGTACGTATTCGCATAAGGACTTCAATATTAATAAAAGCGCCGTATACGTTTTTAAGAGTTCGGTCGTCAATTTCGATTCTAACATTTTGTTATATAATATTTTGTTTGTACCAGCGAGTGAAAACACACACACACACACGTTTTACATAACCTTGAATGGACGATAGCGTTTTGTGAAAATACGTGCGTAATGTCGAGACGAGGGATTTATTACGTCCGAGAGGAGTACAACGGACGAATAACACTGTTAACTTCCTACGTATGACGTGACGCGTACGTTTAATGATTAATGGACGAGGTGTTTCTTTTTGGTATTCTGTACATCATATTATACGAGAAGTGAGAAAATAACGTATCATAATGGGAAACGTTCTCGACCATCGTCCCCCCTCCCCATTGAATTAATAATACGTGTATACAATAATAATAATAATAATAATAATAATAATAATAATAATAATAATAATAATAATAAGAATAATAAACAAAAAACGAGATAAAATTATAAAACGTATTAGGGACATGATTTTCGCAATAATAATAATAAAAAAACGCCGTTTGTTTTACGCGCTTCTGCAGATGGACTAACTCGTATCTATATCGATAAAAAAAATTCGAAACGATACATTAAACGTACCACCACCATCACCACGTACAATATTACAAAAATAAAAATACACCTGCCGACAATAGTACACGTTATGTATAGAAAGTCGAATGTTATTAGTTATATTTTATTCGTATATATATAACATTTAGAACGAACCGCGCCCGTTATATAGCGAAGCGTAGAAAAACGCGTATTATTCTGTAAAAATAATTCGTAAAAACGAGTGAAAATGATTTTTATTTTTTTATTTTCACATAAAAATAATTATTTAAAACGCGGCGTAAAAACTAATGAGTTTACACAAATATTCGTTGAGATACCGCAATAATATTATTTATACTTGAAGTATTGTCTGTAGTAGATCTCGAATAGATTTTTTTTTTTTTTTTAATAATAATAATAATAATAATCGTTAGATTCTCATTAACTTTGTAATTTTAGAAATGACGTTAGTTCTATATGGCGTGTTTCTTACTTTTAGATTTCGATGTCGTGTGTAGAAAAAAAAAATCATTGAATCGCTAGTTCTATCACTATTTTGTAAAAATCATCGAAATTTCTTCCGTAAAGACAAAACGAACGGATGGTTTTTTTTCCGAAAATAAAATCAGCCCAACTGTAGATGTGCTGCTATACACAGCGATAAGACACGAGTGGTGAAACATGTGTTTGAAATAACGAAATTTCAATAGATTACATCTACTGACATTGTAAATTCGTAATTCGGAAACGCGTCGACGGTTCTCCGTACGTCTGTACAAAACTAAAATCGGATCAGCCAAAACGTTGTTTTTTTCCCACCGTATTCGCGAGTGCCGCCTTATACGGGAAAAAAAAATTGCGAAATACGATTTTTTTTTCTTTTTATTCTCAGTTGTCTACAACTTGTGTACAGCCAGGACAAGGTTGAATTAAACCGTAGAAAACGATTATTGTGTTTCCAAAGCTATATGATATATATATATAAAAAACAAAAGAAAATCCCATTATCGCTATACAGGTTTTTATTGAGTAAACGTTACGTTTTAAATACCTGTACGCCGTGTTCTTAAAATATAGCGCGTTTAGCTTGAATTATAAAATATGACGAGTAAAACGCCTTCGGAGTACTCGATATTTTTTTTTTAGCCACGCAGATAAACCGATTGTACGCGTAGAGTAACGCTACCGAGTAAAAATCGTAATAAATAACAATTTGTGTTTGGTGTCATCGACGCGGTGTACGTTGTGCAAAAACTATGGGATTTCGTCGTGTTCCGCGAATACATAGCGCGGTCGAAGCGTTTCGAACAAAAAAAACCGATTGTGTAATTGTCGAAACGAAATTGCGTTCATATTATATACACTCTTACGTATTAAGAATATTTATGATTATTTGATGAATTTACATTAAAAGAAAGAACGAATTAGCCTATAGAGTGAAATGTGAAAACAGCAATTTTTTTTTTTTTTTTTTTGAAATCGAGTATTGGTAAATCGGTTGGTTTAAAAAAAAAAATGCGTAAATTATAAATCGAGTAATTAGTACAAAAAAAAAAAATTATATATATATATATATGAACAATCAGATTAATATTATTATAAATAACGTTATTCTCATTTCGCCTTCTAGTTATATATATATATATATATATTTGTCGACAATTTGTTTAACAAATATATAAATTACGCGTTATAAAAAGTATTTAAATAATCGTTAAACATGTAACCAAGTCCCTCCCTAGAAACATTTATTTCCAGTATTACAATAATAGAGTATCAAAAAACAGTCGTTTTGTTGACATCGGTAATTCGGTAATTTATGTGTCTTCAAAAAAAAAAAAAGTTGGAAAATCGAAAAGTGTAAAAAAAACTTCTAGTTTTACTCAAAAACTAAAAAAAAAAAAAAAAGGAAAGTAAATGGGCAAAGATATAATATATATATATATTATATTTTTTTATCGTCGGATTATGTACGTGTGCGCGTGAATAATTTATTTCCAATTACTATTTTATTCTACGCTATATCGATATAGCGCTGTATATTACACATAAAGTTGTATTTATTTTCATAGTTTTCGGTCTATATCTATTATAAATAATAGGTATATCGGTGGTTTCATTTATGTTGGTATATTGCGCGTCGTATATATATATATATATATATATAAATAAATGTTAAAAGTTAAAAATTACTTGTGGATACTTCAGTAGCGTATAGGTAATATTTTCAATTCTGAACACGTTCTAAATGGGTTTTCGCGTGAAACATAAAAAAAAACGTATTATTAATAATATGTACTAAAAAAAGAACCCCCCCCCCCGTCTATTTGATCTAAATCGAACATTTTTATACTTGGAAATTTGTAAAAATGTATAGTTTTCATGTATTTGATTTAGGCTTTGGATACATATAATATATTATATAAATACTAGACAAATATCACGATGCTGATTGTTGGATAAATAACTCTAGTGTATATTCATATACTTGTATTATTTGCGTTATATAATAAAATAATAAATAAAAAAAGAACTTTCCAACATAAAACAATTATGTGCTTATGAGTGTTTGTACAATATATTCCGCAATGTTTAGTGTTTATATTATTATGAATTATAATGATTAATGGCAATTTGTTATAATATAATATGTTTAAACCGATTAAAAAAAAAAAAAAAATCTATTCAGTCGTATATATATATAAATTATTAGAACGCCTGTTTTAATTACATATATTAATTAATTCGATTGTCAAATAAATCGAATTTTATAATTATAATATTCTTTTTCGTTTATAACGCGTATAATTATTATTTTTAGCGCCCTGGTCAAATATTCAATATTTACATTAAACGACGGACCGTTTTATAGCAAATTTATTTTTAGAATTCAACTGAGTGTATTTTATACGATTAATGAGCGAACTACAATAATATATATATATTGTGTGTGACGTAGAGTGAACAAATCGTTCAAGATTTTTCACTCGCATTCATTCTTTGTATCGATTTTCAATATTATTATGTGTTTTTTAATGTTTATAACTGTTTATATTCTTTATTTTATTACCCGTCGCGAGAAATAATGTCTTTCGAGATATGAATATATTATAATTAACGTACATCAAATGGGGAGGGGGGGAGTTTCATTGTGGAAATCATCGCTTATGATCACGATTACACGCAGATAAAGTACGCTTAATACATAATATTATTTACACCACGCATCAATAATGTTATTAATGGAGTGTGTTAAAATCGAATGAAATTAGATGGGTAATGAATCGTGTTGACAACGAGACGGAAATTACTTATTTGATCCAGTCGTTATTGAAAATAACCGCGAGGCGAGTCGAATATATGAAATCAAAGAGCAGAGAGAGAGAGAGAGAAAGCGGAGAGGAATCTATAATAGAAATAACCTATCGAAAAAAAAAAGTATTATAATTTCTTTCTACGTTAAAATATTATAATAACTGTAGTGTTCGACGATATTGTAATAGTATCGAGACGGAAAATTCACAATAAAAATAATATGCGAGTCACGAAATGAGAGGCTATTGCTGCATGTACGTGTGACAGCACAGGTCCCCTTAATGGACCGTTAAGCCGTCGACGAAGACGAAGTCACGAAATACATTATTTGAATAAGTTTCGGAGATTTTATTATGTTAAAAAGAAACTTTAAATAAGTATTGGTGCGAGAAGGTGATTTGTTTGGACAATAACTATTCTGCGACGTTTGTAGATTTGAAAAAATTAAAATTACATTTATATTTTATTCCACTATTTACGCATAATGTTATGTAATGGGTATATCTGTTCCTGTTTTATACTCTTACGGTAGCGATAATATTATTAATAGAAATGTGTGGGATTCGATGATTTATTAAAAGTATTCAAATATATTGTTTGTTTTTCTTTTATCAAGAACAAGATCTTAATCCATTTTTTTCAAAAAAAAAAAAAAAATCATCTCATTATTTTTATAAACACTTGGAAACGGAATCTATAGATTGCGTATTACATTAGAAATCGATATAATTTGATTCATGAGAATTAATAATTTTGGATACGTCAAAGAAGAAAAAATTTGTATTTTCACGATAAATATTTCTCGAGAGAAGTACTACGGTATCGTATAGATTTCAAAATCACACGATTTTCTTTATTGTTTGTATTTAATACCGTTCAATCTACACGATACGCGTATCGCAATTGCGATAAAATGTATACAGAAAATTAAGTATCTCTTATTAAAGGCCAGAGTTTAGCGTTTTGATATTATATGTTTATACATATGTACACTCAAAACGGTTAAAATATTATTTCCTTGTCCCCCGATCGGACACGCTATCCAAAACTAAATTGATTTCTATAATCACCTATTCGTTGTTGGCCGTTCAATTTTGACATTTCGAAAATACTTGGACGATTTCAGAGATTTGCATTATATAATTTGGAGACTCCCAAAAAAAAAAAAGGCGCGTCGTATACTTAGATTTCAGTAATTTATGGTGGAATCGAATATTATATACAACATATATTATATAGTTAAATGGTTCGATTAACATGCGATATTTTAACGAATTCTATTTTTAGTTTTTTTTTTGTGTTCACTGCAAACACCAAGTGTATTACGAACGTGTATTATTATAATACATTTAGTTATAAAATTTCGCTACACTTGTAGTTGCCTACCACATTCGTTTGTATCGCGTCGTATTCGATGTTTTATTATATATATATATATATATATGTCTTTTAAACTATTGTTTAACCTATTTACTTATATTTGGAATGATGATTTATACTACAATATCATGTAGAATAACACCGACGATTATCATTGTGAGTGGAGATTAGTTTCCCATTATAAATGACGAATTATTCAAATAACGCACGTAGTACTGTATATTATGTGCAATGTGATGCAAAAAAAAAATTTATGTAGATGTGTACACACGCTTATTATAATATACGAGATAGATAGAGAACGTGTATAATTATTAGTCAAGGCCCTGTTGTTTTCAAAATAATAAAAAACAAATTCATACTGTGAATTTTAGAAGAAGAAAAAATATCGTATTGCGTTAAAAGTTTGACATTAAACGTAACCCTAGACGTGTATATACATTTCTGAAGGTATTTTGAATAAAAAAAAAAAACAAATTAAAATTTAAATCGTATTGTTGAAATTAATAATATCAGAAAAAGAAAAAAGTTTCTCGATGAAAAACATTTTTAAATAATTTATGTTATACGAAACATATGTTATATATATATATGAGTACGTATATAAATCAATTCTTAAGTATACTTAATGAGAATTTTACTAAATACATATTATATAGAGGAAATTAAAGAAGAGAATTTTGAATAGTAGATTACAAGTAAATTATTACAAATATCGTCCATTTTACTGAAAAAAAAAAAAGAACTGAATAAAATAATCGCATTTTAGTCTTTATTTTTCTCTAAAATACGATAGGAAAAAATATTTGTGTATTGTTATTTATTTTTTCATTTTGCGTCAACTCGGACGTTTTCACGCTGGAGAGAATATATACATTCTTTTATATATTTATAAGTGGACTGTCCGGTTTCCGTGTCGTCGTTTGACACAGTAAATATTCTAACGTGTGTGTATATATATATATATTAGGTACATTGTGAAGATTCCGGTACCTAAACCATGAATAGATTACTCTAACTATGTGTACAGTGTGAATATATATATAAATTTTGTACAGTAAATATAATAGTAAATAATGAGAATATTTTTGTTTTTTTTTAAGTATTTTCTTGATAAATATATATATATATAAAATATAAATAATAACGCTCGCTTATTGTGCAGTGTGTGTATATATATACCTGTATATATAAATACGGCGACGTCATCGGTATTGTAATATTTGTCATTTTCTAGGACGCGCACGTCAAAAAATATCACATTATTATAACATCATAATATTTAGTAGCATTTGCATAATATTATAATACAGTTGTTATCCATTGCAAAAATAACGCGGATTGAGAAATAACAAACACGTTTACAGCGATAATTATAATTTTATTATGAAATTCATATTTCGGCTTTTGGAGGGGAAAGGTTTGCTTTTAGAGCGTATTTATTCTTTTTTTTTTTTATCTATTTACACATTTTATAAATTGTAAATAATAATTGTTAATTAAAAAAAAAAAAAAAAACGTTTAAACAATAATATGTAGTCTCATTGAAATATGTTTTTCTATCGGATATAAATGTATTATTATTTCGATAGACACATAATAAATTGTAGTTTATCGTCACAGCGTATATTAGTTTAATTAATTACGCGAGACAATGTGACCGGCCGGCCGATATTTGTCGTGTGCCCATAGAAAACACGGTTTAAATTATTTCCCAACTAAAATTCTATATATTTCGACTTTTTTTATATATCAGAAAAAAGACGCATTTACTCAAAAAGATTATTATAATATAACGTATTGTTAAATACAATTGTTTACCGACATTTATTTTAAATTGTACGTAATTTACCGAAAGTTTAAAAAAAAAAATTAATTTTTAAACGTATATTTTCGCGTTTTTATGTACACGCTTGTGCATTTAGTGGTTTTTCTTTTAATCATACAAGTTCTCTAATATATTAGTTTTCGATCACGTTTAAGTCGATCTTTTTTCACTTTTCCCCTTTTTTACGCATAACAATATTGTACTAACGCAATTTGTTCGGTGACGATAGTAACAATTCTTATTCATAAAATATACATTTAGTGGTGTATAGGTTTATTTTTCGAAAACCGTTTTTATACGCGTTATAAAAGAAGGAACAAACATCCGTTTTAATTTGAATATTAAAATTTTGAATACCGATACGATTGTTTTGCGAAACAAAAAACTTTACGAATTCTTATGTGTTGTAGGAGGCGAAAACGACAATGTATTTGAGGGGGAAAAATATCTTAATCTTGAAATAACAATACAATATCAAATTCAAATATAATCTATGAAAAATCTATGAATAACTCTTTATATATATATATATATATATATATATATATATATATATATATATATAAATATTGTCGAATCCTATACAATTAGTTACGATTTTCTACATAGAACATACGCATATACATAATAATACGAGATAATTATACAGATTCGTTTATATTTTATAAAACGTTTTCAAGGTTCCTCTTATTTACACGATATATGATATTCTATAGTTGGTTTTTTTTTTTTTGCGTACATTTTTCTGGGTCGTTTGAAGCCATTCTCGCAAGAGTCTTTTATTATTGCGTAATATGCTTAACCGTTCGACTATAGAAATTCCTTTGCGTACTTGGCTACGGCCTACATAAGTCTATATACCGTCAATAATGGCCTGAAAAACGATTGACGAAATATATTTAATAATAATAAAAAAAAAGACTATATTCGCGTATATATTTTATATAGAACGTATTCTTTTTTTCGAAAATTGTATTTTAATATTTTCTAATAAGCGTTATAAGTCTCGTACAAGAGTCCGTAATCGTGTCACTAGCAAACGTGTCCAGTCTTCGGAACGTATAATATGCGTTATAGTCGTTATAGTCAGCAACATTGTATTTATATGAATTCAGTTTTGGAAGAACGTACGAATTTAAAGAAATCGAACGTATAACGAATATATAAATATAAAAACGCATTTAAAAATAATAATTTTTTTATGTCCAGATATATATTTAACACAGTAATAATGACATACCGTAGTTGTTTTTTTTTTAACAACAATTTAATTCGCTTTGTACACGATTTCTTTGCTGTTTTTTTTCTTATTATTATAATTTTTTTCCGAAACTTTTTAACGCGTATTATTCGTAATTTTCTCTGCGTAATTCCGTTTTATTTTTCGTGATTAATACACGCGAAGATGAGTTTTTTTTTTATCTAAACAATAACAATAACAATAATAATAACAATAATAATAATAATAATAATAATAAACGAATTTAATATACACAACGACTTTTGTGAATTTCTAATGACGTTCGATTGCTGTTCATATAAATTCAACAACAATACGCGTAATAATTGATTATTATTGTGTGTTTTCCGCAGCGCTTGCAGATCTGCAAAAAGTCACACAGACTCTCTCTCTCTCGTCCGACCAATTTTCAATGTAAATCGGTATAAATCGAGGAACGATATAATATGGATACGGACGGCATATTTTAGATTCCTCCACAACTTTTATCCCCAGAGATTGTACCGGCTGGACTTTCATTTTTGTTTCCATTCCGCGCCGGTACGCCTGCAATGAGTTTCTCTTCGCGATCGTGTCACAATAACGCCGCATTCCACCAAACCCGCATTGTTTCCATCTCGGGCTCGCATTTGGCCGTAGAGAAAAAAAAATGCGTATAGTCACAGTGTGTTACGTGAAGTGTCTACGTTGTGTGTGTGTGTACTTATACAAAACTGCAGGTGTGACACGATATTAAAATAATAAAAAAATGTTTTTGTTTGTATACCTATCTTTCATTTTTTTTTTTTTTTGTATTCTTCTTTCGATTCACATGATTTATTTGTAAACGCATATTTCTCGCCTTTTTACATGTAACGCAAGTGTTCACCACTGCGACGCGGTGATAGTGTGTAACATTTCGAAATTACAATATAAGCGTATACACATTTGAAAGGAAATAAAAAAACTTCAGGCGACAGTTGCGAGCAACTATATATAAGACGTATATGTTAAATTATTAAGATTTATATGTATTTGAATGTTGTTTTATTTTCTTTAAAAACAGTCCAAAAAGTAGCTGGATAGGCTATATTATAGCCGCAATAAGTTTGAATTATAGTCAATAGATCCGAAATACAAAGTTTTATTTCGCATTTTCCATTTGTTTGACACGCACTGATGCGCATATTTTCGTATTTTTCGTTTATTAATATTTTCGTCATTTTTCCAAAAGAAAATATTTACAAAATGTATTTTATCATTAAAACGATACCCGCTCGTCGTTATACCATGCATATTTCTATTCGTTTAACGACAGACATTTTTTTTTTTTTTAAATATTTTTTGGTATTTATTTTCGGATTGAATACGTGTGGAAAATATTATTGAAAACAAATCACACGTATGTAAATTTATGCGTAAACATTTTTGAATAATAAAAATAAAAGAAAATTTCTTGTGAAAATCGAAGTTTTCTTTTTCTTTTTTTTTTTTTTTGCACATTTTTTCTTTTAATAGACATATTTCTACAAAACAAGAGCATAAATTTCCTAAGGTTTTTAGAGCATATAAACCCAGGCCTTAGTTATTATATATATATATATATATACACGCCTTGAACTCAACAACGTTTTTGTATCTAAAATTATAAAAAGAACGAATTTCAATAGTGGCGCAATGCGACGGAAACCGTCCGCAGACGCACGCTCTGCATTGTTGTAGTTAACCGCAAATATTCAATAAATAAAAAAACATATTATTTCCAACGTTTTTGGACGGAAAATCTTCTAAAAAAATAGTGTTTTATATGCGGTATCGCCTACTTCAATTGGTTAACATAACATTTAAGTAGAGCGGATTGAAAATAATATTAAAAAAAAAAGAAAAAGAATCGTGTGATTTTACGAATACGAGTATAAAACGAATGAAATCAACGGATTGTATGCATAAATCGTTATTTTTCCGGTTGATAAAAAATAAATCGTTTTGAAAGAAAAAACGGAAATTCGATCCATTAAACTATGAATTTTAAGACATTTTTTTCACGTTTTTCCGTACAGTTTCGGTTTGCCCGTTATACGCGTAATATGGCGTCTTCTTAATCACGACGATAATAGTGAGTTTTACAGGTGTGCTGCCGGGCAGTCGGTGGCGTGTTTACAGGACAGGCCGACTATGCCCGGGTCCTACCCGATTTTTATTCGAACTTTTTTTTTAGTCGCGTGTAAAAATCAATTTAGTAAAATATATCAGAAACACGTTTTAGTTATTGTATAGATCATATTATGTAATAATAATTTACCCGAATATTTCGAGCTGGTGCAGGACACGTCACTGTGACCCGTTCGGGAAAATTGCGATTTTTTTTTGAATTTTTCGAAACGAATTATATATATATATATAATATATATTAGGGTGGTCCTTAGCTATAGAGGTCAATTTTTTTTCTTTTAAATTTTATACCGGCTGATTTTGAATTTTGTTCTTTCCATCAAAAAAATAATTTTGGTAAAGTTCGGGTGTCATAAATTATCTCCTTCCCGTGCCTCAAAGGGGTTAAAGTTACATAAAAAGGGGGTAGATTTTAATTTTTTGCGTGTACTCTCTTAAATATTAAAGTTATGATAAAATAGTACAGAACCATTATTATAGTAATAAATATTTACTAAAAGTATAATTCAGTAATTATTTTTGTAAAATTGATAGTTTTCCGTAAATTTAAGAAAATCCGATCAAAATTAAATTTTAGAAAAATAGATAGGTTCTTAGTTTTTTAAATGTTATATCTTCAGTTATATACTTACACAATTATTATAGGTATATAACAATTATTATAAAACATAATATTTTCTATAAAAAAGATTCCTTACTCAATTTCGTAATATTAACCTTTTAATGAAATATCTTAAGATAAGAAAAATCTTGAAAATATATTTTTTTTAGAAAATAAGGAGGGTAAAATTAAATTAATCATCAATTATCTATTTAATATAATAATGGCAATTTTATATTTTTTGCAACTTAAGCTAATTCTCGAAATATTAAAAAAAAAAAACAACATACATATTAAAAATATATATATTAGAATAATATCAGAAGGTATTGGCTAGTGTACATCTTTTTGCACAGGGAAATCGTTTCCGGTAATCGTATATGGTTTGCATCAAAAATTGTTTTTGTTCCTCATCTTCTTTGTTATGAAATTATTGAAGTCACTTATTAATTTTATACCCCGTTCTGCTGCATCATTGACAACTTTAAGGTTTCTAAAAATGTTTAATCCCTTTTTGTAATTAACGTTTTTGAGATGATGGACCAGCTACGCATGCGATTTGAGAACTTTCCATATACGTTGGATTCCGTGATCCGAACAGAAGCCTGCCAGCGAAGCCGAGATCGACATATGCCAGATATGATATTCCACACACTTAAATCGGAGAATATATATATATACTACAGGATGATACAATTTTTTTGTTAAAAATAATTTTTTTTAATAAATTTATAACAAGATTAAATCCGGCGTTTTTAATGAAACACCCTATACAGACAAACGAATAACAATGAAAATGTAGCCATTTTTACAAGACTTTTACTCCTTTGTGAGGCACAGGACGTATATGACATAGGTCACTATAAAACTTTACCGTAATTATTATTTTTTTATTGCATTGAACAAAATTCAGAACCAGCCGCCATCAATTTCCAAAAGAAAAAAATAAGGACCACCCTAATATGCATAAATTGTTTCTATGTTATAATTAATAATTAATATCGGTGCAGGACTAGGTATTATAACGTAGTAGTAATTATAATAATAATAATAATATTAATAATAATAATAATAATAACAACAGCAACAGTAATGTGACGGGTACGCCTAAAAGTCGCTGCTCTGCAACACACAACAAGTGTATGTAGGCCACGACATTCGGACGCATGTGCGCCGTGGCCGGGGGACACGACGCGGCCGGTCTCTTCTCGTACGCGCGCCGCTCGCGTTTTCCACCGTTGCATTGTGGTGCGCGTGTGTCTCGTTTTTCGCCTCGTCGTCGTTCCGTGCGCCGGCGCGCCGACGTGTCGACCCTTTTTCCGCCGTCGCGCGTACGGAAAATCAGTTCTCCGCCGTATTTGCCACCGCAGTCAGTCGATCGTCTCGGTGTGGCGCGCGCGCGCGACTGACGACGTCGAAAAAAATATTTATCAGAAAAACGAAAAACGAAAACGGTGTAAAAATATTTATTTTTAATAATAAAAAACGTCCGCTGATCGTGCGAAAAATAAAATTCTCGTTGGTTACGCTGTGTTTTTTTTTTTTTTTTGCTTTCGTGGACGTTTGCACACACGTGATATTTATTTGCGAAACCGCGCGTTATCTCATCTCCTCGGGTACGTTTTGTTGCCGGAATATAATTTTGTAGAACGCGACGACGCCCTGTGTTGGCGGCGGCGGCTGCGGCGGCGGCGGAGTGTGTGTGGAGGAGAGAAAATTTTTTTTTTAAACAAAAAAACGCCTCGTGTCGTCGCGCGGGTGGATTTATACGATTTTCCGATCGATATATTTATTTTATTTTTTTTTCTCTACCCTCTCGCCTGTATTCACGACGAGACCGTTGCGCCGCGCGTATGTGACGTACAACGATGTTCCCCTGTTTTTGGAATTTCTGTTCTTGGTGAGTAGCACGTTACGCATTACACACGTTATTTGTTATGGGGTATGTCGTTGTTACCGCCGGGTGGCGTGAGTATAAATTTTTTTTTTTTGAGAAGTGGGTATAATATCGAGTTTCTCTCGTGTGTTTTTTTATACACGTTAAACTCGTGGATTAATTTTTAAAATATTCGAATTCCATTGTTGAAGTTCACGTATCGAAATTATTATTCGGGTTTTTTTTTTTTTTTACGCTATAATATGTATAATGTCTAATAATTATAGTGCATGCGAAAATTTCTATACGCACAAATTGTATTTTGTTGTAATTCATTTAGGGCCTTGCAAGTATAAACGCTTTGTAATCGTGGCACTGCGGGGGGGAGGAGGAAGCCGATGATAAGGGGAAGCGACTTCGAGTATAGAGGAAATTTGGGTTTTTTTTTTTTTTTTGGTCCAATCAATAATGTTGATATAATATAATCTCGTAATGGTAGCCCCAAAAGAATTATCATTGGGGGGGAAATCGATCGAGAATATTTCAATCGAAATTTCCGTATTTATTACGATTATATATCTTGTGGCGGCCGAGTGCTGCGATTGGTGGTTTTCTCCTCTGCGCGTTTACGTTTTAACAATATCAACGGGCTTTGTATTGTACGTGCACGACGAGTAAACGTTTTACTCGAGATCGACAAACAAATACAGACAATCGCCAACGGTATAGAGTATAGAATTATAACGGCAAACGAATGAGGCGTGTTGTTGTTAGCAATAGAATATTTAATTCCGTCAAACGCGTCTAATCGGATCGTTTTTTTTTTTTTTGAAGATAATTCGATAATATAGAAGGGCGTGGAATGGGATTCGGGCGTATTATTGCACCGGGCGGCAGTAAAGTAAGAAATCGTCTTCTTACCACTTATCAACAAGATTTTGACGATGAACGAGAGACCGTTTAAGTGTAAACCGTCTGGATTTTCGACGATTCTCACAAGAAAAAAAAAAAAAATTACCTCCATTCGAATAATTTCGTGTCGTTTACGAAACAGCTGAGGAGTCGAGGGTAGTACAGTAGTATTATATAAGAACACCTTTTAACGCTGTCAATAAAATAATAACGTCCACGTTGACAGGTTCCTGATGGAGTCAAGAATATTTCGATTCGATTTCACGCAATTTTGACCTGGCACTGTGATATTTTTGTGATATAATGTTTATAAATAGACCGAGCTGTGATGAGAGGGGGGGGGAGGCCATGCCGAGGATTAGAAAATGGTACGCATTAATTGAGCTGTTATATCAATAGCTTTCTCGACATCAATAGGAGGGTGCCATCCGTGAGTGTTTGTCGGACGCACTGAAAATCGTATTTCGGAAATATTATTATGTGTTTAAAAAGAAATTATCAAACCGAAACAGATTCGTATATTTATTATTTGTCGATTTGCGTCTGACGTGTCTCCGTTAGTCAAACGATGGTTGGAACGTGCAAAATCCTTATTATATTTGTTCTCAAAATTAGTAGATTTAAACGATTTGGGTACGCGCACAAAGCTTTCAGAGCCGTGTAGTCTATATACGATTTAGATCCTAAATTCTTTACCAGAATCGTCGTCTTGCGATCTGTGAATTATTGCGCGCACATCGTACGTACATACACACATATAGATCCGTTATACTATTATTACTGAAGTGTGTCGCATCGCGAATAATTCAACAATATTTCGTGTAGTAGTGACCGTGTGTACTCGATAAAACGTAGTCGTACTAACTCGTATTATGTTATTGTCGCGTTCGAAAAATAATAAGTAGTGGAAATTAGGCGTACCGTTATTATTATTATTATTATTAAAACGCATTTTATTTTTATATGAACGTGCACGGAAGACACGACGCCAGTCGAAATGTAAAATAATAATATAGTTAGAAAATGAGAAAAATTACCACCTATACCTGTAATGTTCCCGCAATTATAAAGTTTAGCACGCGTATACGTGCGATGAAAATATTGAAATTATTGTAAAATAAAACGTTTTGAACGTGCGTATACATATATATATATATATTATACGATATAAACAAAATTTCAATCAAAATATAATGTTCGGCAATTTCGAGGCAAATGCCTCGTGGTGTAAATAGCAATAGAAATATTCTTATATAAAAACGTGTTTAATTTCGTTTCCATACGCTAATGCGTATTATAAACATAATTTTTGACTTTTTCCCCTATAAATACTTTTGTATTGCCTTTTTTTTTTTGGTTATTTTGTGTTAAATTATCGATTTATTACAATAATTATTTAAGATTTTTACAATACAAGCGCGTCCAGTCCTGTATTGTTGTAATCCGCGGTTTGAAATAACACTGATAATAGTTGAAAAGTGTATACGCATATGTACTTCGGTGATAAAGTACTCGCGTTAGCATTCGTTTATCAAAGTACAATTCTGCAAAAAAATATGTGGTTGTCAATATTATATTTTTAATGGGAGGGGGGTTTTAAAGACATGGTTATCATTTATTTTTAACATACAATAATTTTTTTAACAATAAAATCTTTTCTTTTTTTTAATTACATTTTTAAACGCATTTTCTTTCAAATTCTTAGCGTTTTTTTTTTTTTTTTTTATTAGCTCAAAATTCCGAATCCCCGCAGTAACGTATTATTTCTTTATTTTTTATCCGAATCAACAAACCGTCACGAACTACAACTGCTGAGTTACTTTTAAATATTTTCCCCGATACTGCAAAATGATATCCCCTATCGGATGGCGGTATCGCATTTTTTTTAAAACACACGCACACGCACAATATTTTGTTGGTTTTTTTTTTTGCACGGGAGTTTTATCGGATACGTCTTGGAAAGTACAATTTTAACATGTAGCGTGATACGGGATGAAAATATAAATAAATAATAACGTAGAGGACCCGGCACTTCTTTTTTTTTATTATTATTATTTTGACGTTGAAATCGTTAATAAATGTTTTTTTTTCAAACAAATTTCATTGCGAGACCGTATAATACACGCATTTTATTTTGTATTATAGAAGTGACAAGTGTGTGTGTGTGTGTGTTTTTTTTTCCAAGGTCGATGATATTGTAGAGAGTGCTGTAATGTATAAATATACTATATAATAATAATAATCGCGCGTATCGTTATTATTATACTCATCACCGCGCGTGTCAGAAAAATTATTAATAATAAATGATTATAATTTCGCTAAATTTCGCGCTAGTCGTCCGTGTGTATAGGGGAACAACTAAAATATTTATTATTAGAAGGTCCGTGCGTATTTTTTTCGCGAGTTTAAAACTCGCTCGAGAATATAAAAAAAAAAAGCTTTTTTTTACAACGAATCGCGCTGCTGTGTGCTGTGCATACTTTAAATTTACTCGGTCGATACGACGAATAGAAGAGTAGTAGTGTGCGGTAAACTCGTGTAACACTACCTGTGAGTACTACATCGGTAATATCTCGTGTAATTTTATAATATATATATATAAATTGTCGAAAATAAGTATTAAATGTTTTTTTTTTTTTTGCTACAAAGACACTCAATACTGTAGATATTTAATTTCAAACGTGATCCGTAAAATATGTTTTAACGGTAAAAAAAAAAAAAAAAAAATAGAAAAATGCGCAAATTATTTTCGTTACGTCTGAATAGTAAAAACTTCCCCCCTAGCTTTGACTAGAGGGTGTCGTTAAAAATGGGGTCTTTTCTTGTGCGTGGGTGTACATACCACCCTAGTTCGTGTTTGACGAAGCCAGTAAATATTTTTAAAAAATTCCTAACGCGTTGTTATTGTTATTATTATTATTATTATTATTATTATTATTATTATTATTATTATTATTATTATTATTATTATTATTATTATTATTATTATTATTATTACTATGGTGTGCGAGAATCGAACGAGACCCGTTTGGAAACCACTGGGGGTTTTCGTTTTCTCTTGGCTCGTTTCGTATTTTGTACAATTCCAGTAACACAGCGATAAAATATTACGGCGGAGAACACGAAATATGTATAATATTATGCCGAGTTTTTTTTTTTTTATACTCGGACTGCGGAGACGAATCGAAAACCCCTGCGATTATCCGAAATCAATACTTTCAATATCGATAGGCTATTTATTAAATCCACCTCTAATATATACACACGTATACAATATTTTATATATATATATAACCTTAGTATGTAATGCGAACAATTTGTTTTTCCTCACCTAAAATCGGTCAAAATATCAATTTATTATATTTTTTGTATTCATACATATTACGTGTATTATATACACGGCCGCCGCGCGTTGTTCATTGAAATACTACACGTGTTATACATTATGATGTATGCATATACTCGGTGTTTTTATTATTAATTTTTTAATAAAACATTTCGAACTTTAATATTCGCGATAATTTTTTAAACGTCCGTTGCGAATTTCTTGTGGAAAAAAATATGTGAAAACAACACGGCGGCGGTCCGTTTTTCTACGGCGTTCAATTATAAAATTATTCTTAGCGGTTTTCACAATATTGGAAATTTAACAGTTTCTTCCACTTCGATTCGATTCTATATCCTATATCGACTTTTATCACGTAGAAGTCGATAAAAAAATATATTTAAGTGTATACGCGTATTGTTTCGAAGAATATAATAATAATAATAATAATAATTGAAAAACAGTTGAAAATTATATTTAATAATTTTATTGTATTTTACACGGTTCGAAATTTGCATCTGCTCTCTCCAGCGTTCGACGTCCGTGTCCCTCTCCGGCGGATCCTGTAGGTGTTTAATTATTTAAATGACTTTTGAATTATCGATTTTATATGAAATATTTCAAGGAAATATATTATTATTATTATTATTATTATTATTATGTAATAAAATTTATTGGCTTTTAAAATCGCACTGTGCAAAAAGAAGAAAAAATTTCGTTTATCATTTATTACGTTTTTATTTTTTCTTTATTATTATTATTATTATTATTATTATTATTATTATTATTATGAATTTGTTCAAGTAATTTTTTTAAGGATTTATGAAAAAAGAAAATTAAAAATTTGCAATGTTATTTTATAGTAAAATTCACGACGAATTCAAATCTGTTTTCAGAATCTTTATCGCATCCTGCACTAGTTCGGATTGGTACGTTGAAAGTACGAAACGTTTATTTTACTGATATTCGTGTGTGCAAGACGAAAATAGAAATGACAAAGCTTACAATAATCTTCTTAAAACTTCCGTCTTTTAAAACATTATATAACAAATTAATAAAAACGGTTTTTTCCCTTCATTTTATTAGAAAAAAAATAACGATTCCCACGAAAATGGTAAAGATATTTTATATATATATATAAACGTAAAAATTATTCGAGAATACGTCGTCCTACTGTATACTCCTATTAAAAAGAAAAATCGTTTTCAAATAACAATAATAATTTACTTTCGTAATCGTGAATAGAAAACGATAGGGTTTTTAGAAATTAATTTAATATTTAAATAAAACGAAAACTATATATATATATATAATTATAAAATGTGTGCGTGTGTATAAATATTGTTATATAATTATACACAAATTGTACATTATTTTACTGTGAAATTTAATCGACTGCAGCAACGCAAGTTTTGTACAAACGCGATTTCCAGTTTATCTACACGCGAGGCTGCGTGCTATAATATACCGGCTATTTCGTATTATTAAACAAGTCATGTGGAATGTTAAAGGGTTCACACGAACGATAAAAAAAATAAATAAAAAAAAAATAATGTATTCGCATTCGAAAACGTTCTCATGAGAACGAGGGGGTGGAGGGGAAATTAAAATCGCATGAGATACAATCTTTTCACGAGCTACCACGTATTATAATATTATAGACACCAGCTAGGTACGCAATGTATTAAATATCATGACAGCATAATATTATATATATATATATATATGTATAAGTAGTTATCGATTATTCCGTGAACACATTTTCTGAACAGATGTGCGAATATATATATATATATATATATATATATATACTTACTTCTATTCTATGATTGTAAAATAAATTAAATGCGGACGATTTTGTGACGAGAAGTTTTTAGTAGTAAAAAAAAACATTTGTAAGAAACGAAATAAATCGTCGCGTAATACTCGTGGGGGAAATTATTATCCGTTTGTCACGTGTGCATGGTATTAGTTTTACCGTTATTCCAGAATTTTTTCTGGTTAATATAATAATATATATATATATTTATCGTTATTATCGTTGTAGTTTTATCGCGTGTATTATAATATAGACTGATTTTTATTTACAGGGTGGAACCAGCAACGACGTCGGCGGCGAGTTCTACGGTCGTAACGATGGCCACTTTAAAAAAGGTAAGGGAAATTGAAAAAAATATATACATATAATATTATTATGTTAAAATGCCTCCGGCCCGCGGGAATAATATTAACGTTTAAATGTGGAAAATATAATATACGTTATGTGATGTGTGTATAAAAAAAAGTAAAACACAACTGGCTATAATATAGTAAAAGTAATATTTTGAACTCGTTTTCGGTCATACACACCGCGGCGGTAATGGAAAGTTTCGGTGTTAATTGAAGAATCCGATTAAAAAAGCCGACTGCTGCGCAAGAATATGAGACGGTTTATTAGCGGTCGAATAGAAAAAGTAACCCCGAACGATTATTCTAAAGGAAAAACGAGAAATTTTAATAAATAATAAAGAATTCTACTCGGGAAAGGTGACCTTGTGTCTTCAGAAAACGTGACCGCCTGTTACGACGACGGTTATTAAAGAAACATCATGACACGTAGTATCTACGCTCTTTTTTTTTTCTTGTTGGAAAATAAAAACATAGGATATTGTAACGACTCACTGGACCGTGATTTCTTTATGATATTATACGTGTATAATGTGTATAGGTATTATAACGTTTGGTCCATTGAATCAATGTGGACAACATACGTAGTCGGATGCGCATTTTTCTGTATTCTATAAAATGTGTTTTTAGATCATGATGAGGTTATCCATATTTCAGTGTGGACGGGTTTTAAATGTTTTTGATTAATCTATAGGTATTTAAAAAAACATTTGAGAACAGAATCTTATGGGGGGTTTTTTTTTGTTTGGTTCCGCTCTTCCGGCATACGTTAATGTATTTTATGTGAAATATTATTGTAATATATAATTTTTTTTTTTCGTAATTAAATAATAAATTCTAATTAAGTTTTAAAAAATAATTTACCGTTATTGTATACATTAACAGTACGCTCGAGAAATAAAATACATTAATCACTATAAAAACGTAATATTATTATTATTATTATTATTATTATTATTATTATTATTATTATTATTATACAAAATTCTCTAAATTATAATAATAATATAAGTATTTTATTCCAAAATTTAACTAAAAATTAATTATACGAGTATTTAATATGATTTTTGAAAAACTCAAATATTCGTTCCGGATTTTTATTCACTCTATATTATAATTTAATGATTGAATATAGCTAAAGTCTTAAGTATAGTATATTAATGTTAGTAAATATATATTATAATGTCACATTTAATGAGTTTTAATTCAATTTTAATTACCTAACATAATTTAAGATAAATTAGTTAAATCGAAATTATAGTTATAAGAAATTATTGAGAATTATTTATATAAAATCGTAAATAATAACAATATATTTTTTAGAACTCTGTCGTGATTACTCAGCCTATGAGAAGAGCTATGATTGGAACTAGTCCCTTAAAATCACCTCTTATCAAAAGACCACCTTCTGCTACTGTTACATTACAAGGCTGGCTTTACAAGCAAGGAAGTGAAGGTTTAATGTTATGGAAAAAACGATGGTTTGTCCTGTCAGAATATTGTCTTTTTTATTATAAAAGTAAGTTATGGAATTAATTATTTTAATTTAAAAAAATAAATAAATAAAATGATATTGCAATTACTTTTTATTATGGTTTTTTTTTCATTTTTGTTGATATAGACGATGAAGAAGAAAAACTTTTAGGTTCTATATTGTTACCATCATACAAAATATCACCGTGTTGTCATTCGGAAGATAAAGTTTACAGAAAATTTAGTTTTAAAGCTGAACACGATAACATGAGAACATATTATTTCGCAGCAGATACCAGAGAACTTATGGTTCAGTGGATGAATGCTTTGAGTTTAGCAACCATTCTTCAACAAAATAATGGGTAATATTTACATTAATAATATTACCTACATAATATAATATGTTGTTTTATTTTATAATTAATTTTTTGAATAACAGATACAATGAACGAAATAACATAAAACGATCACAATATGTTAATCAGTTGAATGACATAGATTCAGGTTTCTTGAACTCGTCTTTTTATTCGACACCAAGATCGTATTACAACAATGACGTATCTCCTTATAAAGCTCAAAACAATCAAATTGCTCAACCTCTTTATGCCAACGCACCACCAAAGCCTAGACGTGTCACTGAACCACATGAAGATCATCCTCAAATTGCTCAACCTCAATACAAACCATTAACACTAGTCCAAAATTTAAATAGGTCTCAATTAAATAACTCTGAGCGTCGAACTCCCGATACATATGGACGTCATGATATCAAGTATTCTAACCACAGTGAATATGAAGAAGTCACAGATGAATATGTACCAAGTCCAGTTAAATATAGAGAAAAAAAGTATTCTTATAGACCTCATAGTGCTGATTTTTTAGAATATGACGTAAGAAGTGCTTATCAGACACCAACCCCGAGCACTAATTCTTCATATAAATCTCCAGAATATTACAATACGATGAAACATAGCAAAAGACCAAAATCTAGTTTAGATTTTGTTGACAATTCAGATAGTTACTGGTCAGAAAATGCATATGCAGAAAAAATGAGACAAGCTTCTCAAAGTTTAAGCAAGGAGACAAATCTAAATCGTACAACCGCTTTATCATTAAGGCAATTTGGAATTTATCTTAACGACATAAAAGCTGAGCCAGTAGATGGATCTTCTACACAAATGAAGAGTCATCGTAACTATATTAAAGAACAGGAAAAAAGGTGGAGCGATTATGTTAATTCTTTCAACAGATCTGCTAGTGCTAGAGTTGCTAGAAATGCAGACAAACATAATTACGAACAGAACGAACCGAAAAGAAGTACTAGTTTACAAAGAAGAAACAGCATTGACTCTAGGGATAAAGAAAGAAAATCACAACAGGTCAGTAGAGTAAAATGTTTAAAATTCTATTTGCTATTTATAAGTTTTTCTTTGTCTTTTTCAGAGAGAAGAATCAATGAAACGTCTTTTGGATTGGAAACAACGTATGCTACAATCAACTTTGACTCGTAGGTCTTCAGGATCTTCAAATCGCGGTTCAGCACAAAATGAATTATCTAAGTATTACAAAAAAATAACTGATAATCGACTATCATCTGTTAAGAATGAAGAAAAATCTATTGTAAATTGTACTAATAATTTCTACAATAGCAAGTACAACAATGATAGTTTCAATTATTCTAAAAATGATTTGGCAAACGAAAATGATTTCAGCTATTCAGATGATGAAGGTAAGAATAATATTAATTCTATAGTACTTGCTTACTTTTAATATAAAATAAGTTAAGTAGTTAATTTTCGTGGTAAATATACTCTTCTTATTCTATCAACTAACTTTAAGTAGTTCTATTTTAACACGGTATTTACAAATGGATAATGTCCTTTAAGGATTTATCCGAAGCGCTAACTGCATGTGCAAGACTATTTTACAATGGATTATTTAACGATTTTGGACAATTGTTTATCCTAGAAGTAAAAGACAGAGAAACCCAAGTAGATGCTCCAGTGTCGTCGGCCAAAAATTTCAATGAAATCACTCCAGACTCAAAATACACCAACACAATAAACTTTTATACTAAACCGGTGGTCAAGCAACATCTTTCTGACGAGACTGCTAGTTCGACAAATTCCTATTTTAAAGATGATACTTTATTAGTAGATAGTAGACATTCTGACAGTGGATACGATACTTTACAAATGGGTAGTGTTCTTTCATCTAAAGATCCCGATATTGATCGCCTATTGAAATTTGATTTCGGTAAAAAAACCAATGGGATACAAAATCTTATAAAAAATTTTGAGTTTAAAGATATGAAAGAACCTCTTCAATCGTCATCTTATCGCTCTAATGAAGCGCAAATTTCATCATTGAAAAAAGAAGATGTAAGGTATTCAACTGCTCAAAATCCTCAATCTGTAAGAGATTTGTTAGCAAATTTTGAAAAGAAAAATGAGCGATGCGTATTTAGTGATACAGAAACACTTCTATATGAAACATCAAGTGACACAGAGCCCATAATACCAAATCCAAAACGTACCGAAGCTTCTACGGACGAAGATGATCCCGAAGTTGTAGACGTGTTAGGGCAAAAGGTTGATCCGAATGAAGAACAATATTACTTGCCTATGACACCATCTAAAAAGTCAGCATTAGAAGAAGATATTTCTAAATCAAAATTAGTGATAGTTGATACTGAAGATCAAGAGAACTATGTTGAAATGACTCAAAACTCTAAACCTATACTCGCACCATCGCCTAAATTAGATAAGAAATCACATTATGAATATATAGCTTACAAAACTAATTCCAATTATGAACCGGTGTATACAGAGGTAAAAAATAAAACACTTCCGGACATCCTTAAATCCTCAACTAACGTCAATAGTTCAATAAAATCTGATAGTTCTGATGCTGATGACGAAGCTTCGAAGGATTTAGACTCACTCGATACTCCTTGTCATCCTAGGTTCAGTTTATCTGACACATTCAGACCAGCTTCTTATTACTTGGGAGCTGCAAACAATGAAGATACTCATGATTCTTCAGACAGCGATTTAGTTTCTCCACCTCCTATGAATTTCGATAAAGACAATCAACTTAAATCTATCAGGAAAAAAATGGAATCACTTATACAATCTGCTTCTGAATCAGATTCGGATTCTGGTAAGAAAGAAAAACAAACAGTCTTTAATGGCGATTTAGATTCAATTGGCAGTAGAAATGGCATGTACGAAATTGATATAAATTTGGATGACTATCTAGATAAACAGAACATAGAAGAATGTGATAGATTCTACGAAAACTATTGTAAAAGTTTAGAAAATAGAAGATTGGAAAATTCTACCGAACCTCCGCTTGGTGCTCCATATTATTATTCAGACATTTCAAATGGAAATTTGAGATCAATGACCCCAGAACCACAAGGAGCAGAAGGTTTTACAATGCGTCGTAGAAGTCGTTCGTTTGAAGGTGTGCTCGAGGATAGTGTTTATTGTAATTTAGAACCAAGAAAATGCACCTCTCCAAAAGAAGCGATATCACGACTATTGCGTACAGCAGAGATGAAATCTCCCAGAGCAACTGAATTGGCAATTGTAAATCTACCATTGAGATCAAAATCTTTAGACAATTTAGATGCGGAACCAGAAAAAAAAACTGGTCGTCAAAGTGCAGATATTTTGAATAATAAAAAAACCGAAGCAATGTATGTTAATGAGGCAGTGTTTGATCGTCATAAAGAGTACAAAGATGATTATCGTTCAGTGAAGAAAGGAAGGTGCAAGAGTGGATCTCAGTCTTTTTTAGAGGAAGGCCTATACCCGATGACCCGGCCCCCATCAATGGAACAACTGGACAGGGAGAAGCTAAGGCAGTGGGACCTCATGTCAACTGTCCCTGCCGTGATGTTGGGTGCAACGCGCGCGTACAGTCGTACTTCCGAGAAACAAGCGACATTGACGCCTGCCGAATCAAACACAAGGCCGCCATCGCTAAGTCGCCGTTCGGACGAAACACCAACAAGTTCGCCAGGTTATTATTAAAAAAAAAACAAAAGAAAAATATATATACTTCTCAATTACCTACTCGTATATAAAATTCATTAATAAAAAACAATTTAGGTCAATTATAATATATTATACTATTATTTAGACTGTAATTGTATAAATTTTAGTAATAATAATTATAAATATCAGTTTTGATAATATATTTTGGTTTAAGCGTTTCATAACTTAAGGTAGAGAATAATAGATAATACTTATTATTTATTAGGGACATAATGAATGAAATTGAATACAAAACGTGTGTCTATTGAAATCTATATGATATTTATTTCATAGTGTCCGGTTGCGGATCAGCGATTGGACAAGGTCCAGTTCATCGAGAATACCAAGAAATTAATAAAATGATCAATGAAACAATGGGAAGTAAAAATATTTATTCCAGCAACAGAAATATCAGGGTTAGTCATGTTCAAAATATAACACCCCGATTAACGATTAATTGGCGCTAGTTATATGCTTGAATTTATTTTATTTTTTTGCTATTTGTATTTATTTCATTTTAATTTTGTTTTATTATTTATATTCATACATTTAAATCATTAGAATAGTCAATGGAACTTGACAGTTTCTGCTGGTGAACTCCTAGGTCAAACGCATGAAGAATTAGTTTTATTATTGATTCAATTAAGAAGACAAAGAGTTTCTATTTGTAAAGCTATGGAAATGTGTCATAACGACATCGAGACTCAGGTTTGTTTTTATTGTATTGGCTTATTTACATATGCTGCCTAAATTAGGTGCTTATAATTTATAAACAATTCATTTGAAAAATATAAGTAGGTACCTATAGATATTTTTAAGCAATGTTGAAAAATATTATTGTCTCAATATTGTTAAATATAACAGGAATAATAAACATATTCAACGATATTTAAGTAAAAGAAAGAACATGAATAAAATATCATTTGTTTTTTAAAACTTTAAAAATGCATCGTTTAAAAATATTATGATTAAAATGAATGATTTTAATTTTCAACAATAATTATTATCTACAAGAAAGTGTAAATTCGAGCGTTGCCGTTAGAAAGTCAATAGTTGTGATAATCATATGTGTGTAATTTAGGGTTTGAATTAAATTTCAAAATTTTACTATATGTTCTATATTTTACTATATAATTTTTTTATGTGCAAAATTATGTTAAAAAAATATTTAATTGGCTTGGGCTTTTTTTTAGAACACTGTACTGACTATTGAGTATTTTTCACAGTTATACTTTTGCATGTTACAAATTAGGTATAGATATTTTATTTTATTTGAAATTTTTATTAGATGTATACAAATAGCTTTTAATTAATAATTAATTTTAATAATTTACTAGTTAAAGTTGTATACATTTTAAGTAAATGGGGTTAAGTAGTCCAAAATATACACAGGTATATTATATATTAAATAATAGGTTCGTAGGTATATTACAAGGAAATATTAACACAATAAAATTAAAGAAAAATTATATTGCATTAAGTCATTATATATATATATATATATATATATATATATATATACATTATACATGTAATGGTTAACTTTGATACAAATTATTAATTATCATTTTTATCATAATTTTAGACAAGATTGATTGAGCTGGATACTCCAACTAAAATAGAACACTTGCAAAGATTGGATGAATTGAAAAAGCATTTGTTGGAACTTGAGAAACAAGTAATATATTAATGAATTGTGTGTATATAATCGAAAATATAAAAAAAATTTTAATTTGATCCGTTTTAAACTGTTAAAAGTATGAAAAAGGAAAACCATTGGTAAACCTTGTTGATAATATGGTGAAATTGGGTTCATTATATCAAGCTGGTTCTGCTCTTGAAAATCCTGATGGACTTTCAACACCAATCATATTAAAAGAGCGTTTAGAATTTAACGATAAAGTACAAGAAAAACGTCTGCTAGCAGAAGAAAGCAAAGAATGGCAACGAATAAGACCAAATGTTAATGATCTACAAGAAAAAGTTGACAGACTGTACGACTTGGATCAATTAATGCAAGAAGAATCTGGGAATTTATTACATTTAAGGCAAGATAAAGAATTATTAGAAAAAGCATTAGGTGGTCTAAGGCACAAAATGCAAGGCGCACATAGTCCAGCCGAGGAGGAACGTTATAGAAGACAGCAACATGTATTAGAACGAGAATTAAGTTCAGTTAGATCTGTTTTAGCTAATAACTCTAAGGTAACGTTATTTGATTTAAATTATGTTGGTCATAAATAACACTAATAATGTTCATAGAAATTGGAAGAAACGGTGGCAGCAAATGCAAGATTAGAATCAGAACTGGTAGTTTTACGTCAAAAATTACAGTCAACTAGACGTTTACCAGATATAGGTGCTGGAGGTCCAACTGTAGCAGCATTAGAAGCCGAACTTAAAAGAGTTCAACTGTTGGTTGGAGATTTACAAATGCAACGTGAAGATTTAAGTGTTCAAGTCAGGCAGCTGACAGAAAAATCAAACACGCTGTCTATGCAAATGAATAATGACGAAAATGAAATGAGAGGCAAAAAACGACCAGCAAATGATTCATGGGTGGAAACTGATTTAGATGGCTCGATCCAAGAAGATAAAAAATGTAAATTTTAATTGTATTTATTATTAAATTTTTTTGTATTGTAATCATTTTCGTCCTAGTTAACATTCCAAGAGAAAAGCCACAAGAAATAAAAACTGTGAGAATTGTCAAACGAGAATCGGAGAGACGTCAGAGAGATAGAGATAAATGTTGTGGTGGTGGTAATATTGGTCTGCCATTAACAAATGTTAGTGTTAAATGTATACCAGTTATCGAAGAATCCGATTATAGAGTAAGTGAAAAAATAATAGCAACCATACTGAAAAATTATTTTTTGTTTGTATTTATTTTGAAATATTTTCTTACTTAAAAAAAAAAATTACAGGTAGAAGACAATTATATCAAAAAACTATCTGCACAAGAACAATTGTTTGGCACAACAACAGAAAATATTACGTATGATATGTATTCGAAATTTGATCTTGAAGACAATTCTATACTCCCAAAAGACGAAGCACCTTTATCACCAGTATATCAAAGTGAAGCAGCCAGACAAATTGTACAAGAGTTATCAAAAAAAGATCAAAACGATAATATTAAGCATAATGAATCATTGACAAAGAGATTGGTACCAAGAGAGAAACGCAGACACCACACTGTCACAAGCATTCGGCCGTTTTCCATAACTGAACCTTACAATGTAAATTGGCTATGAATAATATTAAATAAAAACTATAAGTTTAATTATTAATTTTCATTGTTTATGTAAATTTATAAATCCATAGAGAGATGGTGGTTGGAGAGCTCGAGATGATGTGGACATGGAGCGAGCTCTTAGACCGGGTGCTCCAGATGTAGTCCGATCTACAATGAACAAGACTGAACCAACAAAATTTAGCGCAGAGACTATAGACAATATATTAGGAACTCCTGGAAAAATATGTATACCAGAACGGTATATTCCAGAGTCAGCTCCAGTGTCTCCCAATGAACGTAAAAAGAGAATGCACAAAGCTGAGGCTATAAGGAAAATGCTGTCGGAATCTACTCCTATACTTTCTATGGGTAAACTTTATTTCTCCTGTACTTACTTAATAATAGGTAATTGAGTGTTTCATTATGTTTAGAAGGTGAAAATGATGAACACACAATCATTGGTAGGAAAAAGGTGATCGAAGAAAAAAAACAAAGAGATCATTTATTACAATTGAATCAGATACTGGCTCAACAAGTTATGGAGAAAAGTAAAGCAGTTGCTTGTAAGTGGAGTTTTATATAATCTTTAGATTATGTGTTTTAAATGCATGAATTTTTATTTTTATGTTGTTTTGTTTTGTATTTTTATCTGTCCTGCTTGAGTAGTCACACGTTTTGTTGTAGGTGCAAGCCCCACAAATACTAGAGACTGATAAAAAAAAAAAATAGCATGAAGGTGTGTTTAAAACGTTTTATTTTTTTGTTGTTTTCAATATTTGAAAACAAAATATATACTATAGAAGAACGTATATTAATATAATGGGTTTTTGTCCCCTAGTGAATGCTATGACACAAGTGAGCAACGTAGAACGACGATTCACAGATGATGACGAACGAGAATTATCACCTGAAGAACCTCTTCCACTATACCAACAAAGAGAAAACTTTTATTCTTAAAATAAACAAACAATATTTAGGTTGTGTACCTGAAACCTTTAGGTTGTACAATGTAAAGAGTTATATTGACTATATTGAACCGTTAAAAATATTTTTGAAATATTTTAATTGTTGTTGTATAGTTTTATAGAGAATGTTTTAATAATGTGGACAACACATAGACAAACAGTATTTTAGCTTCATAAGTTAATTTATTACAATTATTATTTTTATGAATAGAAAATTTATTTAGGTTTATTCGACACATTCTTAAAGATTAGAAGAAAAGAAACCATTTTAATTTTTAATATTTATTTAAAAAAAATTAATTATTTTATATGTACACTTTATATATATATATATATATATATAATAAACAAACTGTTACTTCAGCTGTGTTAAAATTTTTTATAAAAACAATAATCAAAATATGTTCCTTATTCACAATTAATTGTGCCAATATTAGAGTGAAATAACATTAAAAAAAAAAAGGAAGTTGATTTAAATTTCACATTTTATGTACTGATAATTGTATATTGGCTAGACGTTTTTATGAATAAATATAATTACAATAGTATACACTATTTTTTATATAAGTCTTGATTATTTTTAGTTCTCAAAATATAATAAATAATTAAATTAATTGATTAATTATTAATAAAATGGTATCAACCTATATATTATAAATGGGTTTTACATGTAAATTATTTATTTCTAATAAAAATTTTATTTCGCATGAAATGTTTGTGTTAAATGTTTTAATAAACAATTAATTATTAATTATAACATATTGCCTTAAATTTTTAATAATTGTACAATCTAAGATCTGTTAATTATAATCGAAGCTTACAATTGACATAAATTGTTTTAACTTTCGTAAAATGTTAATGCGTTATTTCAGCTTTTGCAATTAAAATTTTTATGTTTCATGTGAATAAAAACCGTTTAATATAACAACAAAATTGTAAAGATTTAACTTGAATTTTCTACAATTTATTTCCGTGTACTTAAACGATTACATAAATCCAATGAAAAAAAACCCCTGTTAACTCGTGTATCTATCAATGACAAAGGTTGATTTTTGATGCAATAAAAAAAGAGTTTAATATGCTTAAATGTGGATAGAAAATAGAATCATTTGTGTTTAATTATATATTCAAGTGTTATATTTTAAAATAATTAGTTTTATTTGTTAAACATTAGTCCAACACTGTTTTGTATACAAAATGTCTGTACAAAAATGGGCCTGAAAAATAATGTTTGAATGTTAATATACCTGCAGTGACACTGAAGTTTTAAAAAATGCTATATTTTGCGGCCTCAACCTTAAAATATGTTTTTCTATATATGACATACGTAAACCTACTTAAAAAAGAAAATAACCAAGTATCATGTTCATAATATTTTTTTATGATAAATATAATTATTAATTATTCCTTATTCTCATACGTACAAAATATAAAATTAATATAATTTTATTAATAATAAACCATAGGTAAAGAATAATTTATACGGCCCATCGCGTAATAGTATACAATTATTATTTTCTATTTCTTATATCTTTGCCATTCACACAATTCACTGTGGCATCTTAATTGTATGAATCTAAAATATTTTTGAAGAACATTTATAGATTATATATTGTTATTCGTTACTATAAATTATATTCAATAATTTGCATATAATAACATATAGTTATAGACTGATTTTGTAAAGGTGTCTAAATACTGCTGCGATATTCCATACGATACTGGTATACTTATACATGCATGTATGTGTACATATATTTTAATATATAAAATATTGCAGTGTGGTTTCACTCCTTAAATATCATTGTGGACTCCAGCCACATTTTTTCAAAAAATGATCGGACTGCGAACAAACTTTAATCTGGACATTGTCGCTAAACAATTTTTTTTCTCCGATTTACAGGGCTATAGTCTCTTGCAATAATCTTCCCAAAAAGTTTAATTTTTAATTCTTCTCAAACGGTGTTATGAATTATTATTTTAGCATTCTAATGTTTTTCTTTTTTCTTTATCTCATTTTTTTTACATTATATAAAACACTACTAAAATAAATTTACTGTACTAAATGCCCTCGGGCATGTAAAATATAAAAAGTAAAATAAAAATAAACAAAAATGACAAAAAAAAAGGGACACAAAACAACATATTCCTATAATTATAATAATTTATTTTAAAATAGTTTATAATAAATACATCGGAAATAATTTTAATAATTTTATGTATACTTATAAAAATACAATAAATAAAAACATCAAAGCAAATGGTAACTTAATGTACTATTACGTTCAACTAGGACAGGTAGATCATAAATACTATTTATATTAATTTAACTTTGAATAATTTGTTTTATTCGATTCATTTTAGTCTCGTTATTCAGAATATCGATTACAATCTGAAATTTATAATACAATTGGGAGAACATTACAACAGCAACATAACATTATTAATGTTAGTTTAGGTTTATATTTGTATACCATATAATAGATATTTTAAACAAACAATTTCTAAGAAAAATTACTTCTATGTTTGTACCAACAATAACAAATAATTTTATAAAAAAATTCATTACTTAATTACCCGAGAATTGTTTGAACACAATATATCGTCTGACGAACTTGTCCAAGATGTAACCGAACTAATAGTTTCCGTATCAAATTTGTATAAACTATCATTTGAATGAGTTTTAACGATATTATTCGATGGAATTTTGTCTAATTTCTGTGGAGAGTCTTCAGTAAGATCCACATATTGGCAAACTTGTTCATTTCCGCTTGTAACAGGATTTCTAGGTTTATTTGTTTCCTCGTGGAAAATATTTTCAATTTGAATTTCTCCAAGCATTACATTTCTTGTAAAATACAATTATTATTATATTTTTAATTGCAAAAAAAAAAAAAAATAATTTGACATACAATTTTGAAATTATTTTCTCACTTTAAATTGTCTCTTAATTTTGGGTTAACATTTTTTTCTATAGCACAAATAATTGATTTATTATTCATTTGTCGAGATACACTGTTGACATTATTTTCTGCATCAATTTGATTAATCGGTTCAATAATTACCTAATATTAAAAAATTACATTTAACAAATTATTTACTACACTTGAATAGAATTTTACTATGACAAATAGATTCACTTTAATTTCTCCGTGATGTTGTTCAGTTTCACTAATGACATCATATAATTTACCAGTTTGATTGACATTTAAATCAAGAGTACTTAAATTTATGAACACAAATCCAAGTCTCATATCTCGTTTGGCATCGTGTCCAGCATATTCGTTTTTATACTTTTTACACCACAATCCTAATATTAGCCATTTCTCCTAAAATTAAATATAAAGTAATTATAAATATTTTTTGGGAGAGATATTACATTTATTATTTTTATAAGGGCCAATCACATTTATGTTTTATTTTATAATTTAAATGGTAAACTGAGTAGGGCTCGATCTTCCATCATCAATAATAGATATATGTATCATACAACAATATGATGGGAAAATGTTAAACCTAACAAGTCTTTACACACCTCTATTAATTGATTTTTTCGTATCACTATTGTCCATTCACTATTCCATACAGGATTTGTTTGTTGTACAACAGATGACGTCATTAAACTATTTTCAACACAATCTTCCACGATTACATATGTAGTTGGAGCTGAAGGTACGGTATCACCATTTAACTTGACCATTGGTAAATTATATCCACAAACGATGGTTATTTTTGCATTAAAAATATCACCATTGTCAAATTCATCAAAAATCATATTTCCTCGACTAATTTTTGTCTTTGTCCGATTAACATCATTTTCAATTACAACTGTGTTAGTCTGTGTTGCAATATCTGTTCCCTTTTCAACCATATTACAGTTCACATTTGTTCTCTTTTCAATTGTGTTATAATCATCATTAATAGTTATGCACTGTTGTTCTTCAGTTTGAGTGCCGATTTCAGTCGTCACTTCAACAGGTCCATTATTATGTTTAAGCAACGTGTATGTTTTGTTAATGGAATTATCTTCAGAATCGGATTCAGTCAAGTCGATAATATTTTTGGACTTTTTTTTCAATGATTTATCATGTGAAATATGTGATGTTATAACTGACTTTTTAGGAGATGGAAACGTGTGGTATACTCTTTTATAATGTATTTTAATATGGATATTATTATGTAATAATTCTCGTAAAGACAAATTATTGTTTAAAATTAAATTTTTGGTAATGTGTGAAGTTTCAAATTCATTCGCCATGTCAACTAGATGTGATAATAACAATGAAACCTAAAAATATTTACACGTCATAAATAATAATATAAAACTAAATATAAAATATGACAAAATTGTCTCATAATTTATCTCACTTTTCCTGACGAATAATCATTATTTTCATGGAGATTTAATAAAATAGCGGCTTTTTTATAATTATTATAAAAATAAGTCTCCAAGGGAATTGTTGCGGGTAATGTGACTAAATGTAACATGTTAGTGTTACCATAAGTTCTAAACATTCGACAGCATGTGATCACTAAAAGCAAAACAGTAAAAAAAACATTAATAAGCAACTTTAAAAGATCTAATGAAATTTGTTTTACCTTTTCCTAAGGTATTAGTAACACATTCTGGAAACTGGTAAGTTACGTAGTCGAAAGTTGAATTACATTTCTTTTCAATATTGAATGTAAATTCGTGAGTGCAACGAAATATGTTTTGTACATCATAACTAATTGTTTTGTCTAAAGGATCTTCTAATTCATCATTATGTACTTGTACTGCAACACTACAATTTTTCACTAGAGTTTGTACAGATTTATCAAACTGACGAACTTTGAAATTAGTTTGAATCTCTTTTTCTTTTGTCAACTTTTTTTTTGACCATTTGTCCAATAATAGCGGACTTTCTACAACGTTGTTAGTAATTTCCGGATAAAGTCGATTGCGCAAATATATTTGGTCTTGTGTCTGATACGAAGTGATATCTTTATAGTCTTCTTTTTTTTTTCGAATTGTATTAGCAATTGACTTAGGATCGTTAGTAGATTCACATTGTAGTTTTTCAGGAATTTCTATTTCAGTCAAGTTCTCTACACAGTCATGGAAAAACATGTTTTCATATTTTTCGACTGTAGGCGTTTTAGAAAATTCATACGACAAAGACAAGTGTCCTGTGATTTTATTATAATTCGAAATAGGTACTTTAACATATCGAGGAACACCAAAAGCTGTAGAAAATCCAGTCCAATCCAACATTTGTTTTGTTTCACCGAGCACTACTGGGTTACGCTCGCTTAGAAGTCGTACATATGCTTTAACAGTAATGCCCTTAGCTGTAGAACCTTCCAAACGATGTGACAGAGTAGCATTTTTAAATTTTACAACTAAAATGTATAAATATATAATGTATTAATAACAGATAAATAAGGAGTGGACATGAATATTCTAAAACACATTAAAAAGAAAAAAATATGTACTTAAAACTTGAAAAGTGAATATAAAAGAATATAAAATAAATTAATTATATATTTTATAAATTAGAAAAAACTATCTATGATTAAAAAGAAGAAAAATAAGTGATTAATATTCAAGCCCAAATTATACCTATAAGTATTAATAATATTACCATTATCATCCACATGTCTTGAAATAAACCTCAACGATTTACATGGTTCTTGATCTTTAAGACACTGTACAATATATGTGCTATTTAAATCTAAAATAAAATCATTTTTAAATGTAGATACTTATTAGTTATTTCACATTATTTATTTTTATGAAATGTTAAAATTAATAAGAATTATGAAAAATTTAAATAAAAAAATATCAACTTTTTGAATCAAAATATATATTATATAATGTGCCCATTTTAAATATATACTTTAAAATTTAGAATATTTATGAAAAATACAAAATAATTCAATATAAATTATAAGTGCAATAATTAATAATGTACACTTACAGTTCTTAAGTGATTTAACCATGCGATAAACATTAATTGAAAGAACTGATAAATGCAAATATACATCATCTTTTGGTACTGGTGCTATAAAAAAAATAAACAATATTAAGTAATTTAATTAATAATAAATGTATTATAATATATTAATTATATATTAATAAACAAATAATTCGCATGTAATATAATCCAGTTATAGTAAACATAAAATATATATAAACACCTTAGGGAATATCACAACAAAATAAAATAATTTAAGAAAATTCAAATTGTTATATTTTACGATATTAAGTAATATTTTTACGAACAATGATAACCTGTAAAGAATTACTCAAATACCAAATATGCTATACCCTGTTAAAATTAAAATGATGATCTAAGCAGTTAGCGAGTTATCATATAATTTATGTTAAATTCACACATACGCTCTTTGTATCTTTTTGACAGCTCTTACAGTCACAATGTATATAATGTGTTAAAAACCAATATCTTTGCCAGTGAACGAAATTAGTCATCATCTTAACTTGAACAAAGTATAGAAGAGATATGTTTAGTGTTCATAAAAGAAAATGTTCATTTTAATTAATATAAAACATCGGAAACTAATTATTCTTTGTACATAGTAAAATTAATGCCATTAACCATTGTAAATGTCTTTAACAACGTCTTTTTTACATTTGCTTTTATGTGACGTTGTACACGGTTTCTTTGAATTTCCTTGTATTGTATTGATATTTTCAATGCCAGATCTTATGTTCGTCATGATTTTAGTGTTGTCCTGCAAAAAAAATATAGTTACTATTTTAAAAATATATAAATATAGTTATTTATATACAGAGTAGTATATAGATATTTAATAAATGTTACGATTTACTTGTTAAATATTTAAAAAACATTTAATATTTGTTCAATTACAGTATCATACTTATATAATCAAATTAAAAACGATATAATTTATTACTTTAACATGTAACGGTGTGTGTGATGGTGAATAAATAACAATTTGTTCAGCTGCACTAACTATGCTTTCTGCTGAGGGCATTATTCTTAATGTACTAAGTGCTTCTTCTTCTTCTTCGGGAGCCATGTCTTTACCTAGTTATTAGCAAAAAATGTACAGAATATTAAAATATTTTCTCATAAATAAATTAATATTTAATGCGAATAAAAAAAATTACAGTAACTCACCCATTAAATAATCACTAGTCAATTCTTCTTTACTTCGATTGATATTTCTCAACGAAGAAAAATGAATAGGCCTCTCAACACTTTTAGATTTAAGTGATTTAAAATCACAAACATCATTGTTATTTAAAGTTCTATTTTGTATTCCAAATTGTTTCAAAGATCTTATATCGTTATCAAAGGAAGTGTCACTGAATATTTGTAAATTAAAACATAATTGTAAAGTGCCGACCATTTGCCCATTGTTCTCGAGTGGTAAAGTCTTAATCAATTGATAATCTCGAGCTACCATGAATATGTTTTTCACAGAACCATAAGCATACGTTTTGTTTTCGTAACTTTTAATCGAACACTTCAATGTACATGTCGATATGTAGTTTAAAAACGATTCGTAGCTGGTTCGAATATCATAAATAACCTTGGAATATTTTGACATTCTGCAAATAGCGTAAACCATTAAAAATACTACATAATGAAATTAATGTTTTTATAACTTACAAAATTTTTTGTTTTTCCGGACTTCCGTTCCATTCAAATTCTATGTAATTACTTTTCACATCGTTTTTGTACCATGTTATATTTGATACTGACAATGTTAAAACACCACTGACTTTTCCGTTAAAATATGGAGGCAAACTCGGCATCGTTGAAACAATTTATTATTATAGCTTCAAACCGAATTGAAATATTATCGGTCCTTTGTTTTAATTATGTTCTGGCCGTTTAAAAAGTAATTAGGAAGTATTTCTAAGTATAGAAAATGGCCTATGTTTTATACATATCGTTGATTAGTTTCGTTTTGCTTTAAATGTTTTATCAAATAAAACTACAACAGCAAACAGTAAACGTTTTAAACAACAGTAGCGAATTATGGGGAAAAAAAATTAATTTTCAAATGTAAATTCATTAAATTTGTTAATAATTTTCCTAAGGGAATATTACGAAAATTTAATGTAATAGAATTAACGACCAATTATGCAGAACATGTACGATTTTCAATTTACCAGAATTCGAGTACAGTGGTACAATTTACAATAAACGGTCATTGTTCTCCACACAGATAATCGCCAAAAAAAGAAAAAAGAAAATTGTCACGAAAAAATAACAAAACGAATTTTTTTGATTTGATCGGGGAATTGTAATTGTTAAAAACGGACAAATCAAAAACGTTTTCATAGAATAAAACCGCGTACGCGAAACGAAAAACAAATTTTCAATAATTATAATTTTAAACACACAAATCGCGTGATAAAACAAACGACCGTTTATCTATGAGACCGCGGACGCGGTAACCGTAACCGTGACCGTAGTCACGTACGTATTTTCGTCCATGAACCACCCGCAAGGGCCTGTTATCAATCAGCGAAACTATTGTTATCTTTTTTTTTTTTCTGTCTAGTAACGGGTAAATTCCGTTCGACCGATTCGCCGCGTTTCGCCATGTGAGAATGTCGAACCACGAGGATGATTTCAATCCGTTCGACGTGCTCAATTCACTGACGTCGTTTTCGAGTGAGTTATCCGTTTTTTTTTTTTTTATTCAAGTGTTTTATTTAAGAACTGACTGCACGTGTATCATCAACGGAATGTTTTAGGGTGAACGTTGTTTCCTCTGATACGCGGTTTTTCATTCGGATATTATAGAAGTCGTCCCATCATGTCATCGATGTTCGAATTCAACGAGAACACCGACTTCGAATACGTGATCGGAGTGCTTTTCAATAATTGGACCGCTCTCAAAGTGAGTACAATGAGCGTTTTGTCGTCGTAGCCGCATCGTCTGATATTTAATTTATTTGTTTTTGTTATTCAAGTTGGCCATTGAACACGGTATGGGAGGATCATTTGAGGTGATGCAATTCAAAATCAGTGATTTGATAAAGAACGTTCATGAATGTCTACGGAAATGCGGTTTGTATTTAAAATAAAAAAAAAAATTTTTTTCCAATAGGACTCCAGTCCAATATTATGAGTTTTATTCATTCTTGCAACACAGCGAAAACGTGTTTTTGTGCTCCGATCATAGTTTGTAACAGATATAGTCAATAATTATAACAAAAACAAAAGAGAACTATGTTTTCCACGGGTTATAAGTATTATGGAAAGTATTGTTAATTTTGAAAAGTAGAGTTTTTGTATGTAATTTGGCGAATCAATATTTATAAAACATGGAAGTGTTAGACTTTTCAAAAATGTTATTTTTAAATGGATAATTTTAGTCGAGTTATTAATGTGTAATTTGTCCTATACAAGTCATTACCGTGTATTGATGTTGTACATTATGATGACAGATAATGTGCTAATATTCTCTTGGAAATTTTAAAATATTTTATTGTGTCGATGAACATTTGTTTTTTTTTTTCGTGTCAGGCGCTTAGTATTTATAACAGTGATAATGATAATGGTACTAATATAAAATAAATCAACAGTACATAATAAAATAAAATAAAGTGAAATGTCAATACACTAGGTAACAGGTGATATAAAATAAAATATATCATGTTTAATATTTGATAATATGGTTAGGTGTTTTAATGACGTTATTTATGGATTTATATTATTTCGGCTTTAACACTTGTAAGGTATGTATTTATTAACTAATTGTGTTTTCATTTAGGCGATAATATGTGTTGGACAAGTATATCTGATATTATTGAAGATGTAATGGATGTCGGCTTTGACGTCGTACTCGAAGACGCTTCTGCAGATGATTTGAGTAAACATATTTGTCAGTTATACTGTGACTGGACTCACTCAATGGATGGCCGAAATAAAGTAATAGATGAACTGAAAAAATTACCAATTGCAATTCCTATTCAAATTACTCCAGTAAGGCCGTTACGTGAAAAGCAAAAGGTAATCTTTGAACAATTTTCTTTTACTCTAATGTCTTGAATTGTTACATTAGTTCAAACCGTAACGCATCATTAACAAATTAACTATTTCTTAATCTTTATAATAGTAATTTCTAGGTTAATTGATTAATATAATATTAATCAACATTCTTTATGAAATAGAAATATATATTACATTTCCTATGAAGTTTGAACACGCGACACTTTTAAATAATAATGTTGATATGCTAAAGATAATAATTTACATGTCGCACTAATATTTATTCAAAACACATTTCCCGTACATAGTGATAGTTTGTCAGACAAATTTAAATTTAAAATGTATTATATGTGTATAAAAACTTTAATGTTTTAATTTAAAACTCCTCCGTAAATTATGTTTTGCTTTTAGAAGGCCGATTTGTCATGTAGCGAAGACTCTGATCCTTCTTGTGACGACGGATGGACAGTGGTAAAGCATAAATAAAACAAAACCTAACCGCTCAATATTTTCTTTACTGTTTAAGTTTATAAAAGGATTTATTTGTAGTAAACGGCCTTAGTTTTGTTGCGCTTATATATCGTGTTACGGAAAATGTTCACTAAAAGAACAACTGTATTATAATTTATACTTATATTTCCATGATAGTTTTATAAATTTATTTTGGTTTATGTGTTTATATATATTGTTAATCTTCAACTTGTTCTGTGTTCATAAAATAAATGTATACCAAATCAACTATGTTAGTAAAATTATTACATACGTTTATTATATTTCTTAATTGTAATGTTTAAAATAAAATCTTTAGTCCTTTATAATAATATTTGAATCTAAAAATAATTATACATATTTATTTCATTTTGTAGTCAGTACATAAATTTTAATGTTGTTACATAGATTAATTGATGTTTGGATACACAAAATTAAAAAAATTTGAGTATCTCATTGCTGAAGAAACTTGTTTAAAAAATAATTAATTTTAACATACAACAAAATGGCTAAGGAGGGTGGCGCTAAGTCATAACCGTCATTTATTCTCCCTGATATGTGCCTAACGTAGGAAAATAAAATATTTAATTTCTTTTTTTGTATTAAATTTAGAATGATTATTTCTCTATTTGAAAGGGATATTTAAAAAATAATATTTTTATGAGAGATAGTTAATATAAATATTTTTAAATTGTAATAATTCAAGTATGTTATACAACTCTGTTTAATATCAAACCTCCCCACCCAAAAACAAAAAAAATGTATTTTTTAATATTTTTAACTAATAATATTACATGTTAATAATTTAATAGTACTCTAATAAATTACGTATCAAAAAATTGTGTCAATTTTGTTGTAATATGTATGTTTAATGTCATATTTTACAAGTAGTTTAATTGTGTGTGTGTGTGTGTGTACATTTAAAGAAAGCATAGACAACTTTAACTAATAGAAACGGTTATATATTTATAATATTTTAATTTACAATAGAATTTGCTAACACTAAATTAATTAAACTAATGTGTTTAGGTTGTTAACCTAAAACGTTAGTTTTTGGAACATGGATGTTTTTACGTAATAAATTATATTATTTATTATAATTTATAGTTATTGTGATTTATTGTTATTCCCGTCCTATACAATTATAAATTCGATAAAAAATGTATTGACCGAGTTAAATCATAAATCTTCTGTACACCTATATCTATCGTATAATAAGTAGTTCACAAAAATTAAAACGTATTTAAACAAAGTTTCGAGAGAGTTTAAAATAAAAACAGCAACGCGGAAAAAGCTACCAACAGCAATATCGAATACCGTGATTTTTCTCCGTTATTGGTTTTAACTTGGATTCTGCCTTCGATTCCAGTCGTTATAGGACTAACTGACTTTATGTAAATCGCCGTCGCGTTGTAATCTTCGATGTCTGCAAGTAAAAACAAATTTATTACTAGAAAATCTTTTGGTCCGTGGACGCGGTAACACCCCTTTTTAACGCAATCCGAATGTTTTTAAAAACGATATACTGATCTCGCTATTAAACTGTATCGTACATCTAAACGACTAAATATAATAGGTACACAATTGATGCATACTTTTTGAAGGAAATCAATTTCAGTCTTTTCCTTTATTTATATACTGAAAAGTTTCAGGTTGGTGGTAATTAGTACATAAGAAAATTAAAAAATTTAATACTGTTGTACAAAAATAAAACAACGGACTATTTTTGACAAATACACAAATAAATTATAAAAGAAAAACCACTAAAACGATGTAAAAACATATATTTATGGTCCGCAAAGTTGGAGGCATTGACACCAAGTTTAAAATCAAATTTGAAGTTATTATTTTTTTATATTAGGCACGAGTTACTATTATACTTCAATATAATGCGTGAACTCAACGAGTTATTATTTAAAATTAAGTACAAAGTCACTTGGGAAAGTCAAATTTTTTTTAATATTATCAAATTTTTTCACACGATTTCCTTGTCAATATTTTACTACACGATATCATAGGCAGTTGTTATAGCCCATGTTTTTAAAAAACGATTGCTTCTGGATATTAGTTAGGTGAGTGGTGGATACTGAAATTCATGATATTTTATATGTATAGGTAAGCGCGTAAACGTATACTTTTATAATTTTTTTACAAACCCAATAGTTCGTTTTTTTTCACTGTCTTCTTAAATGCCACGAAATTATCACCACCTTCGGCCAAATATTCGTTCATCACTATTGTGTAGTTTGCAGTCAATACTAGTGGTTCGTATTTGGGGATGTTACAATTGCCACATCGGACCAACAACGAAGAGACTCGATTACCGGGTTTTTGTGTTACGTCGAATTTGGCGATAATGCCTGAAAAAAAAAATCGCAATTTCTGTAACGTTAAATATTTATAGGCAATTTTTCCATCGGTACCTATATATAAATTGATAGATGAAGTATAAACAAAAATGTGATTATATACATTTTTTCCATACTCACCAGATACTTGTAAAAAATATCTACTGCCGCTGTGGCCGTTTTTGCTTACGATATAGTCGGAAACGCTGTGTTCAAATGCTTCTAAAAGGCTGGAGCCGCTGATTGTAATTTTCACTAGAGTATTCATAAACGGCATTACGTTTATCAATTGTCCTAAAGTGATGTAGCCTGTACACAAAGAGAGCATTTTAATTATTCCGTATATAATTATCATATTATATTTATTTAAATATGCACTCGTATATTATGACCAACAGCTAGGATTATATATCGACTTTGTTGATATTATTGTTGAATATATATATACAGATCTAAATAAAAGAGTGAGCTATAAATGTGTCTTATATGCATCAGCGATTTCGAATATAAAATTCTATATTCCTCAAAATTCTTTTTAATGCCCATCACATTTTTTCTTCTCAATCTCTTATTGTCATCCTCGCCACATTATGCTTTTTTCACGACTCCGGGTTGCTGTTATAATTTTGTAATCGTCCCTTCTTATTTTTATTTTTTATTATTATTTTTTTCTTTTGTATTAATTATGTTGTTAGTAATATGTAATTTGTAATGTCATAATAATCGTTGAAACTAATTGTTTTATATAAAGTTTCAATAATAATAATAATAACAATAAAAAAAAATTCTATATAAACGGATTATTTAAGCATTTCAAAGATGTTTAGCGCTGTTTTCCATGTTTTGTTAATATTTCTGTTTTTGTTTCTTGTGTTAAATTTAAATTATTGTTTGGTTTTCATAATTCCCGTATGATATTAAGGAAGTAAGAAAAATTATCCACACTGTCATTTCATTATAGATAGGTATTCGATATTAATATATATTCTATGTTTATAGGTATTGAATATTATCCGCTATATATCTTTTGACAGTGTGTGGCGCGCGTACCTTCATTATAAATATTTGTGTTTTATATTCATTAATACGAGTAAAACAAAACAATTTTTCTCTTATTTTTACTGTTATTAGAGCGTATTTTTGGATTTTTTATTTTTTGTTCATATAATCGCATTACTTTTTAGTGCTAAATAAATTTTGAGTACATATTATAATAACATATTGATAATGATATTCTTTGCAAAATAAAAATAACAATATAATTAGTGTTTGTTTTTTTGGAGGGAGTGAAGTGTGCTCTGGACGACGGATATCCTCTATTATTTTCACTACTTTTTATATCTGTGTACCCCAGCTATTTTTTTTTTTTATTCCTTTTTTACTTTCTACAATCACCAGTACACATTATATCGAAGTACATTGTTTTGTGTAGAACGTTTAATTTATTATTATTATTATTATTATTATTATTATTATTAGCAGAGCTTCTTTTCTTTAATTTTCCTAATTCGAACACTGAATATAACATGTGTGTACGTGTGTGTCTATTGAGTGTGTTTAGCAGCTATCAAGCGATCAAACTTTGTTGACGAACGTAAGAATTATATAAAACAGACAATGTAATACATTTTTGAAAACCACTCGAGTTATACGTATTAGTTTTCAATTGAATAATTCAATATTTTTGATGACTTATAACGTTTTCTTTAATGCGCAATAATCGATAAGTATAAGTAAATATATATGAATACAATTTATATATATATATACACGCAGTATATAAATATTTGCATATATTGTTATTTATCATATTAAAAGATTAGTAGGTTTTTCGTCTAATTAAATTTTAATATTATGCATAATATATTATAATATTATTTCATGTCAAATAACATAGTACGAATTATAATATTCTTTTAATAATTATGTATGAGAAATTTTTTTTTAATACACATAAAAGAATGTTACCGTCATGATCCGTTTCGTTAATTGAAGATCGAATACCTCCGCACTGAATGATTCCGATAGGAGCATCAGTCCATTTCTCGTTATAAACGTTTTTCGTCATGACGTTCTATAAAAAAACAATAAAAAATAATTTATTTTCAAATTTCTAATAGCCAGCACAATCACAATCATATCAGTTTCTCACTCCAGTTTAATCGTGTGTACTCACATAGTATACTAAAGCATCGGCAACTACATTTCCTATATTGCATTCTATTCCGTAACAATTCTGATAAATTAACTCAACAGCCGTACGACCAATCGTAACGTTTGTAATTTCCGTTACATTTGGTTTCCATTTGTCGAGCACCGTCAACATCGCAGGGTCTACATATATGGATACGAAAATTTTGTGTATGAACATTATATTATAATATAGGTTAGGTTATATAACGATCATACGCTATATAAAATAGAGAACGTGCAATGATAGTAGTAAATGAGTTTAGTTACTAAAATGATATTTTTCTTCTTCTCTATTAACACATTATGGACAATTAAGGGTCAATGCTGCCTGCACACGCATATCCATCGTTCTCTGTTTCCTGCATCTTACACTCAATCAACCCGTATCACTTCATTTATGATTTGTAAGCCTTTCAGTACCGTATCCAACCATATTTTTTCTAGACTTCTACGTATTATTTTCCTAAATTTATTTTCTTACACTAATACATAAAAAACTTTTTTCATCTCACTTCCTTCTGCCCGCCAAACATACCCAAGCTATTGTATTCTTTTAATTTTTACAAAGGCAACAACATTACGTTGTTTAAGTAGATTTCTTAAATTTTGGTTGGGTCTAATTTTATATTGACGACTAATCAACAGATGATCAGATTCATTTGATAATTTAAAAATTAAAATCTCGCGGTTGGAGATTTAAAGTGAGTGTTGGTTGGTATAAGTGTTGCGTGAATATAGAAAAGAAGCAATTCAATATGTTCGACTTGCATTGGATGTGGTTATTATTACCTTGTTTTATTTCGTGATTCAGTAAAGTTGGCGAACCGTCGATGCTAACTAGTTCACCGTTAGAGTTAAACCGTAAATCGACTTTGCCAATGTATTTCGTGTTCGCGTACGCTTGTAAGACCGGTACGACTTTGTTTTTCACATTTGTCACGTACAGTGGATACGGTCCGTACGGGATTTCGATACTGGGCGGTGAGCCTGAAAAATAAGTTTATTATTTACACTCGTAGGAACGACGAGAGCTGCATTTTTATAATATAAAATCCGGAATATATCAAATATCGTTATATTTTGTACATTTATATGTAATATAGCGCGTTGAAAGTTTTTCTTTTGTCTAAACTTATGAATTTGAAACCAGTGGTGTAGAAAAGATTTTTTTCTGAGGAGAAAAGGGGTTATGGTTCGAAGGAATTTTCGAAATAAAAATTTATTATATATTATTTATTAAGTAATTTTTAATGAAAAAATCGTCAATAATTATAAAACAAAGTGAACTCGCTGCAGGGCTTACCGGTATACAGAAACGTATGCGAATGTCCACCGACAATCAGGTCAATGTCTTCTACTTCTCTGGCGATTATTTGATCTACTTCGATGCCACTATGGCCAAGACCGATGATTATGTTCACGCCGTTTTCGCGCAATTTCTTCGTCTCCTTCTTCAGCGATTCTATTTCGTCGAAAAATTCAACAGCACCGGTGTTGGCTATAGACTAAGAAAATTATAAAACAAAAATTTTAATTTACAATGAAATGAGAATTCCGCGTGCCATTATTGCATTGCGATTTATTCGTTTAATCAAAATTATTTCGATACACGGGTTTGTTCCCGTAATAACAACTTTCCCAACAATTGTCACGAACATATTTTATACGTTTTTTTTTGTCAATTTTTTTTCATTTTTTGTTTTGTCAGGGTTTTTTTATAATATCATTTGGAATTACGTACGGAACGAAACCATGAGTTTTACAGTGTATACACTTATATAGGTACATATTTACAATATTTCGACAGAAAATGAAATTAACGATATCACTTACCGGAGTTTCTGTTGTCAAGTATCCGACGATGCCGACTTTAGTGTTATTTAACGTGAGTACTAACGACGGCAACACGAATTTATTCAAATCGGGTTCTGCGGTCATATTCAGATTCGATACTACCGTTGGTATACCTTGAATCCCGTTCAAGTACGACACGAGTGTCGGAACTCCGACGTCGAACTCGTGGTTCCCCAATGTCTGAAATATACATGTATATTTAATAAATTTATTTAAAGAACAAAATACGATAATTGTTCTTATTAAAAAATATTGATTTCCCCTCCCCCCTCGTGACTTAGCATCAATTACGCCACTGAATAGGAATTCACTCGACAATGAAATATAAATACATATAATTTTTTACTACGATACAACGCATGAGGCGTAATAATAACACCTTTTTTTTATATTGGTTTTCAAATAAAACGATTCTTAAACTCGTTTAAACGTCACACCTGCCGATTACATTTTTCATAAATTTGTTTTCTTATCGGGTACGATAACGTTGTTTGGATGCTGGTGCGCGTGGTCATACGCCAATCGTTAAAATAAAAAATAAAAAATTATTTGAAGTAGTTTTTTTCATATCGTACACGTTTTTTTTTTTTTTAGTTTTATAAGTTCTTAAACGCATTTTTTTTTAAAGGTATTTATTAATTCTGTGCCCTATAATGATAATACAATAATAATAACAACTGACAATTAATAACGAGAAGATTGGATTTTTATTAATTGTTTTTTTTTTTTTATAAATGTGTGCATATCTTTCATACATAATGCGCGTGACGTGTGTGTGTGTAAACTGTACAGCGTTTTGTTTTTACAGGTGGAACGTAACGTTTCAACGTAACAAGTATTCAAAGCGTTATCGTTCGCGTTAGGACAAATGTGTATTAGGGTTTATTTGATTTAGAGGATTACATTGACTGTGGAATAAATGAGTACTGTGCAGTTAAACTGTACAGTAAATGACGAGAGGAATTATTATGAAACACACGTCGAGTGTTATTAACGATGAAATGCACAATACAAATTGTGTACTCCCGCAATAATTTAAATATTTTTTTCTCATTACACAACAATTCTTGGAAACGATTTGCATTTTATTTTTCATTTTCTCATCGAAGTTTTTGAATAGTAACGTTCAACTGATTTCACGCACACAAATCGAAATGCCTCGTACTCAATTACGAACAAATACTTGTCGATATTCGTAGACTTCGAACTTACGTGTGCATTTCAATAGACGTGAAAAATTATTTTCCACATCTCAGTTTTTCTATTTCCGCTAATAACAAGTGCACGCTCATTAATGCGAAACGTATACGATGTTAATTTTTTTTTATTATTATTATATTTAAACACATAACAATATAAAAGAAAAATGTTATGAATATATATTTTTTTTCAACAGAATATTAAAAGAAAAATGTTGTTCGAAAATTTGTATAATTACTTTGAATAATAATAAAAAAATTATTATGTAAGTGTAAAAACAAAAAAGGGTATACAAATATTTTATATTTTATGCAGAGGTTGAATATTTTCCATTTAATTGCTATTACGAGTATTACGTTTGCTTTCATACGTTGATATCTGATTAGACTGCACTCAAGTTGGATGGTCGCTTGACTAGAAACTACATTTATTTTTTCGACAGTTTTTCAAGCGAACGGGTCAGTTATTATCAAAGCAACATATTTCTATATATTTGTAGTATTTAATGTAATCCTGGTCTACAAGTACGTGTTACAATAATTATTACTGTATTCGCCCAATAAGTCACCCGGGTATAAGCTTTGTTTGAAACTTAAATGTGTAAAAACCTATTTCAGAAATTGTACGTCTTAAGAACACTCGGATAGTTTTGCGACAATGGTACTATTGAAAAATAATTATTATTCTTTTTCCAATATTATGAACTCTAATAACTTAATATATTATATTATAGCACATAGCTTCCAAAAGTCAAAATTACTGACTAAATTATTAAATATTTGTATTAAAACATATTATTATTTAAAATTTCGTGAGTTTGATTTTTGTTTATATAATAATATTATGTTTTAAATGTGTTATTTAAAATAAAAACTAAATGTATATTATACTTTTTTAAATTACATGTTTTTCTTTTGTGCAAGGATAAAATTGCTCGGGTGAATTTACCGTTCAATGGGGCCCTTTATAATTGTTCACGGTGAGAAAAAAGAAAAAGTAGTTGTGCCCCCGTCAGCTACCATCTCCTCCGGGACACTGTCCCTGTAGTACAATCACGACGCCACTGATCCGCAGGTGCTGATTATTATGTACAATTACACGCGCCGACGAATAGAAACAAAAAAGGCGGTCCGAGGCGCGTGGGAATTACAAAATTCGCCCATAAATGCGACGGACGAGATGGTTACCATAATTTACCATGACGTCGGGCTCGAGTTCTCGTATGAAGTCGACGACGGGCCGCCATTTGAAGAACGAGAAGTACGGCGTGCCCTGGAAAGTGTCTCCGGCCACCATGAACAGCGACGGCACGCCCCTGTTCGCCGCTTTCCGTTTCTCGTCGCGCACCGCTTGCGCGATCCTGGCCAACCCACCGTAACACCGGCCCAGTGCCGCATCGTTTTCACGACACTCGTTGCAGTGCGTGTCCGTCTCGTCGAACCGGCTGTGCATGTCGTTCGCGTGTATCAACACCATGTCCAGGTCGGCGGACACCGTCGTGACGATCGTCAACGCGGCGATCGACGACCACCAGATCATCGCGAAAATCGATCTCATCGTCGTATAAACGCGATGCGCGGGGTGACGAAATGGACACGCGCAAAAATCGAACTTCGATTTTTCGGTTATAAATATTATGTTAGACGAAGAATATTTGTCGTTTATCGCGCTTTTGCGGGTGCGGATTTTCGGTTTCGTTGCCGTAAAACTGTAATAATAATAATTATAACAATAAAAACAATTCGTTAGGCGAGGTTAGGTGTGCGAATCCGGAACGCGTTATAAAAGAAATTATTAATTTAAAACACGATGATGGCGCAACTCGTTCCCCTCGCGTTATAATAAAAATAATAATACGCGACTGACTGCAGTAATCGCGGCTTATTTTTATACAGTTTTATTCGTTTACCTGACATATTGTTTTGGAAACATAATGCGCGCGCGCGCGCGCTTGAATGTCACACGCGTCACCCACGTTCGTTTACGAAGTACTTATTGTTAATTGGTGCGCGCGTAGTCTTTGGCACGTGATTCGTTACTATATTTTGTATTCCGCGTCACAACAGCGTATTTCGTAACACGAACGCGGTTTGCCGTTTATGGCGTGTGATTCAGAATGCTTTAATAAAATAACTGATATTGTAATACACGCGACGGCGGAACGGCGTTTTTTTTTCATATTAAAAAAAAATAAAAAAAAAAAATAGCGTATTATTTGCGAGGTTTGATTGTATATGTATATTTAAAGAAAGCATAGATAACGCATAAATGAATTGAACAGTTTTATATATTTATGTATTTATACGTAATATTTACAATAGAATTCGCTAACGTTAAAAAAAATGTGTTTCAGGTTAACGTTTATGGAACATTGTTGTTTCTGCGTAATAAATTATATTAAATAATTCGTTATAGTTTTTATTGTTATTCTGTCTTATGCGATTATATAGATTCGATAACAAATGTGTTGAACGAGTTGAATCATAAATCTTCCGTACACCAATATCCATCGTACAATAATGAGTATGTAACAAAAAATAAAAACGCGAAAACCAAAAACAAAACGTATTTTAAACAACGTTTCCAGGAGTTTAAAATAAAACAGCAACGTGGAAAAACTACCAACAGCAGTTTCGAATACTGTGATATTTCGCCGTTACTGGTTTTAATTTGGATTCTTCCATCGATTCCGGTCGTTATCGGATTAATTGACATTATGTAAACCGCCGTCGCGTTGTAATCCTCAATGCCTGTACGTAAAAACAAATTTATTACTAAAAAAATGTTTTGGCTTGTAGACGCAGTCACATTTTAACGCGAACCAAATGCTTTTGAAAACGATATCCAGACCTCACAATAAAAAAAAAATATATACGTATATCTAAACGGGCGAAAGACGCCTCTAACTCGGCCAAGTCAATTGTATTTTTATTTTTTTTTTGTGTTAACAAACGTTTATTGAATATAAAAAATTACTTGCACTGCACATTTGCGTACACACGTATTTATGTTTTACAAAATGGTGATCGGATCGCGATATAAGTATAATAATACGGACAACATTTTTGAATTTAACATTAAGTATATGATAGCAGTTAAAAAGAAACCAATTGGTTTTATGCTCTTCGTATTACATATTTTATACACGCGGGTACGCGCATAAACGAATATTTTTGTAGTTTTTTTTTTTACTAACCTAATAGCTCGTTTTTTGTCACTGTCTTCTTAAACGCCATAAATTTATCACCGCCTGCGGCCAAAAAATTGTTCGTCACAATTGTGTAGTTTGCAGTCAATACTAGTGGTTCGTATTTGGGGACGTTACAATTGCCACATCGGACCAACAACGAAGAGACTCGATTACCGGGTTTTTGTGTTACGTCGAATTTGACGATAATGCCTGAAAAAAAAAAACGCGATTTTCTGCAACGTTAAATATTTATGGGCAATTTTCCATCAGTACCTTATACATAATTTGATCGTTGATGTATAAAAAAAAATATGATTATAATAAATATAAACCACACTCACCAGATACTTGTAAAAAATATCTACTGCTGCTGTGGTTGTTTTTGCTTACGATATAGTCGGAAACGCTGTGTTCAAATACTTCCAAAAGGCTGGAGCCGTTGATTGTAATTTTCACTAGAGTATTCATAAACGGCAATACGTTTATCAACTGTCCTAAAGTGATGTAGCCTGTACACGAAGAGAGAATTTTAATTATTCCGAATATAATTATCGTATTATATGTATAATATGTATTCGTATATTATGACCTGCAGCTCGGATTATTGCAATTATGGTAAAAATAAAACCACGCGTACAACGCAGTCTGATTCCAAAGATTAGACGTACATCGATAGCCCGAGCCTAACCAACTCGGATGCAAAACAAGCATTTATCTAAAAATAAATTGATATTCCCTATTCCGTAAAAGTTTTCTCTTACGGTTCAGTTTTAATTGGTAAGCTGAGAGGATAGAAATCATAACTTATCGGCTACTACCAGGGAAAAGCCTATGACCAACGTAATTGGGGAGGTGAATTATTTTCAAATTGTTGAGTTAATATTTTCTTTTTCATGATTGTGTCGATTTTGCCGACAGCTAACTTTTGGTTTTAATAAATTTTGCCGACTTGTCATGAAATCTTAGTTGCGAGGGCGGCGGTGTAATACTTTATCCATCCCCTTGTTGTCTCGTCCCTGGCTACCACTCATCGCAGCTAATCGTTATTATCTAAAATAACCAGTATCTTATTAATAAATTATTGAAAACCCAAAACAGCAGCGGTGGCATATCGGTTATACACTCGTCGCGACAACGGAAACCAATCGGTAACGAGCCTATAGTTATTAATCTTTTAATTCTGACACGCTAAATGCTGTATCTCGTATTATGATTTCATAATAGATATTGTAATAATATTATAATTTTGTATACGTTGAGATAGTATAGTATGTACTCAGAGACGGATTTACACTATTGTCGCCCCTAGGCAAATTTTTTTTTTTTTGCCGCCCCATTAAACTTATCAACGAGAAAACATATTTTTAAATACTCATTTAACATAACTAAAAAAATAAATCATAAAGACTGATACTAAACAATAATTAATGGCGGTTATGTTAATAAATTAGAGTTAAAATTAGGTTAAAAACCTAGAGTATTCTCAATAAAATATTGTCCTAAAATTGCCGCCCTAAAAATTTGCCGCCCTAGGCAAATGCCTACTTTGCCTGACGCTAAATCCGCCACTGTATGTACTGTACTCACTAACTTACTACTCACCCTCAATACTTATGACTCAAAGCCCATTCACCCAACTACCCAGAGAGAAGTGGAACCATCGCTCAACTTGGCGTATGCACTTGGCACCACTGTAATTAAGTATATATGTATATTGTATACGGATAAGTACAGGCGTACTTGTGAATAATAATTCAATTTATTTAATAACTATTTTTTTCTTCTTTAAACTGAATACCGCTATGATTCCAATATTTTCTCGAGCACTACTTAACCATTTAACCGAACAATATATATTAATTACATAGATTGTGATTTAACATATTAAAAGATTAGTAGATTTTCCATTTAATTAAATTTTAATTATCACAAACTCAAATATTATATAATATGTAATATACTAATTCGTGTAGAAATAACACAGTACTTGTAGTAATATTCTTACAATAATGATTTATTAGAATTTTTTTTTAATACTCGTAAAAAAAATGTTACCGTCATGATCTGTTTCGTTAATCAAAGATCGAATAGCACCGCACTGAACGATACCGATAGGAGCGTCGGTCCATTTTTCATTGTAAACGTTCTTCGTCTTGATGTTCTATAAAAGAACAATAAAAAATAATTTTATTTTCAAATGTTCAATAGCCAGCACACTCACAATCATACGATTTCCTCACTCCAGTTTAATCGCACATACTCACGTAGTATACTAAAGAATCGGCTATGAGATTTCCTATATTGCATTCCATTCCGTGACAATCCTTATTAATTAACTCAACAGCCGTACGACCAATCGTAACGTTTGTAATTTCCGTTACATTTGGTTTCCATTTGTCGAGCACCATCAACATCGCAGGGTCTGCATATGGATATGAAAATTGTATGTATGAAAACAAATGAGTGTAAATATTGAGTGTGTTAGTTGGTATTAGTACCGGGTGAATATAGAAAAGAAGCGATTCAATATGTTGGACTTGAATTGGATGCGGTTATTATTACCTTGTTTTATTTCGTGATTCAGTAACGTTGGCGAACCGTCGATGCTCACTAAGTCACCGCTAGAGTTAAACCGTAAATCGACTTTACCAATGTATTTCGTGTTCGCATACGCTTGTAAGATCGGTACGACTTTGTTTTTCACATTCGTCACGTACAGTGGATACGGTCCGTACGGGGTTTCGATGCTGGGCGGTGAGCCTGAAAAATAAGTTTATTATTTACGCTCTTAGAAACGACGAGATCCACAATTTAACGATATAATCGATTTTATATCAAAGGAAAGAAAATTACGATTTAAATGCCAATTTAATGATTAGAAGTATTTAAACACATATTGTACGGTGTGCCTGACCACAACGCACTAAAAAATAAGAATTTAACATAAAATCCGGAATATATGAAATATCATTATATTTTATACATTTACTCGTATATGTAAAATAGCGCGTTGAACGTTTTTCTTTGTATATGGCTTATAAATTTGGAACCAGTTGTGTAGATACGATTTTTTTTCTAAAGAGAGGAAGTGATGTTTCAAAGGAATTTTCAAAATATTTTATATATTTTATATGTATTAAGCAATTTTTAATGAAAAAATCGGCCATAATTATAAAACAAAGTGAACTCGCCTTTTTTTCATTGTATATAGTACGTGTAAAACTTCTTTTTCATTACTCGTTATTGTATGAACGATTTTTATGGTGAGTAGATTTTTCATGATGTATATAAAAATACTCAACTATCGAATTTTCTCGTACAGATTTTTATCACGTTTTCTACAATCAAGTAAAAACGAAAACCAATAATTCTTATACATATATTATTTATATTGTGTATTATAATATATTGTTTCTGAACTTTATTTAATTATACCGTAATATTGAAATACTGAAATTCACTAATACTTTCACAATTAATACGAAGTACGATTTCAACATTTTTAATAGCAAGAACAATTTTTTACGGGGTATGATAACCCTCCGGTATAACTACGCCACTGTTTGGAACAGTATCGCAGCTAGAGAGGTGTATAGACGTTTTACTTTCTAACACCAAATATATTAAATAATACGCCTATAACTCTGGGCTTACCGGTATACAAAAGCGTATGCGAATGTCCACCGACAATCAGGTCAATGTCTTCTACTTCTCTGGCGATTATTTGATCTACTTCGATGCCACTATGGCCAAGACCGATGATTATGTTCACGCCGTTTTCGCGCAATTTCTTCGTCTCCTTCTTCAGCGATTCTATTTCGTCGAAAAATTCAACAGCACCGGTGTTGGCTATAGACTAAGAAAATTAAAAAACAAAAATTTTAATTTACAATGAAATGAGAATTCCGCGTGCCATTATTTCATTGCGATTTATTCGTTTAATCAAAATTATTTCGATACACGGGTTTGTTCCCGTAATAACAACTTTCCCAACAATTGTCACGAACATATTTTATACGTTTTTTTTGTCAATTTTTTTTCATTTTTTTGTTGTGTCAGGGTTTTTTTATAATATCATTTGGAATTACGTACGGAACGAAACAATGAGTTTTACAGTGTATACACTAATGTTTACAATATTTCGACAGAAAATGAAATTAACGATATCACTTACCGGAGTTTCTGTTGTCAAGTATCCGACGATGCCGACTTTAGTGTTATTTAACGTGAGTACTAACGACGGCAACACGAATTTATTCAAATCGGGTTCTGCGGTCATATTCAGATTCGATACTACCGTTGGTATACCTTGAATCCCGTTCAAGTACGACACGAGTGTCGGAACTCCGGCGTCGAACTCGTGGTTCCCCAATGTCTGAAATATACATGTATATTTAATAAATTTATTTAAAGAACAAAATACGATAATTGTTCTTATTAAAAAATATTGATTTCCCCTCCCCCCTCGTGACTTAGCATCAATTACGCAACTGAATAGGAATTCACTCGACAATGAAATATAAATACATATCAATTTTTTACTACGATACAACGCATGAGGCGTAATAATAACAGCTTTTTTTTATATTGGTTTTCAAATAAAACGATTCTTAAACTCGTTTAAACGTCACACCTGCCGATTACATTTTCCATAAATTTGTTTTCTTATCGGGTACGATAACGTTGTTTGGATGCTGGTGCGCGTGGTCATACGCCAATCGTTAAAATAAAAAATAAAAAATTATTTGAAGTAGTTTTTTTCATATCGTACACGTTTTTTTTTTTTTTAGTTTTATAAGTTCTTAAACGCATTTTTTTTTAAAGGTATTTATTAATTCTGTGCCCTATAATGATAATACAATAATAATAACAACTGACAATTAATAACGAGAAGATTGGATTTTTATTAATTGTTTTTTTTTTTTTATAAATGTGTGCATATCTTTCATACATAATGCGCGTGACGTGTGTGTGTGTAAACTGTACAGCGTTTTGTTTTTACAGGTGGAACGTAACGTTTCAACGTAACAAGTATTCAAAGCGTTATCGTTCGCGTTAGGACAAATGTGTATTAGAGTTTATTTGATTTAGAGGATTACATTGACTGTGGAATAAATGAGTACTGTGCAGTTAAACTGTACAGTAAATGACGAGAGGAATTTTTATGAAACACACGTTAACGATGAAATGCACAATACAAATTGTGTACTCCCGCAATAATTTAAATATTTTTTTCTCATTACACAACAATTCTTGGAAACGATTTGCATTTTATTTTTCATTTCCTCATCGAAGTTTTTGAATAGTAACGTTCAACTGATTTCACGCACACAAATCGAAATGCCTCGTACTCAATTACGAACAAATACTTGTCGATATTCGTAGACTTCGAACTTACGTGTGCATTTCAACAGACGTGAAAAATTATTTTCCACATCTCAGTTTTTCTATTTCTGCTAATAACAAGTGCACGCTCATTAATACGAAACGTATACGATGTTAATTTTTTTTTATTATTATTATATATAAACACATAACAATATAAAAGAAAAATGTTATGAATATATATTTTTTTTCAAAAGAATATTAAAAGAAAAATGTTGTTCGAAAATTTGTATAATTACTTTGAATAATAAAAAAAAAATATTAATAAATAAATAAAAAAAATTATTATGTAAGTGTAAAAACAAAAAAGGGTATACAAATAGTTTATATTTTATGCAGAGGTTGAATATTTTCCATTTAATTGCTATTACGAGTATTACGTTTGCTTTCATACGTTGATATCTGATTAGACTGCACTCAAGTTGGATGGTCGCTTGACTAGAAACTACATTTATTTTTTCGACAGTTTTTCAAGCGAACGGGTCAGTTATTATCAAAGCAACATATTTCTATATATTTGTAGTATTTAATGTAACCCTGGTCTACAAGTACGTGTTACAATAATTATTACTGTATTCGCCCAATAAGTCACCCGGGTATAAGCTTTGTTTGAAACTTAAATGTGTAAAAACCTATTTCAGAAATTGTACGTCTTAAGAACACTCGGATAGTTTTGCGACAATGGTACTATTGAAAAATAATTATTATTCTTTTTCCAATATTATGAACTCTAATAACTTAATATATTATATTATAGCACATAGCTTCCAAAAGTCAAAATTACTGACTAAATTATTAAATATTTGTATTAAAACATATTATTATTTAAAATTTCGTGAGTTTGATTTTTGTTTATATAATAATATTATGTTTTAAATGTGTTATTTAAAATAAAAACTAAATGTATATTATACTTTTTTAAATTACATGTTTTTCTTTTGTGCAAGGATAAAATTGCTCGGGTGAATTTACCGTTCAATGGGGCCCTTTATAATTGTTCACGGTGAGAAAAAAGAAAAAGTAGTTGTGCCCCCGTCAGCTACCATCTCCTCCGGGACACTGTCCCTGTAGTACAATCACGACGCCACTGATCCCCGCAGGTGCTGATTATTATGTACAATTACACGCGCCGACGAATAGAAACAAAAAAGGCGGTCCGAGGCGCGTGGGAATTACAAAATTCGCCCATAAATGCGACGGACGAGATGGTTACCATAATTTACCATGACGTCGGGCTCGAGTTCTCGTATGAAGTCGACGACGGGCCGCCATTTGAAGAACGAGAAGTACGGCGTGCCCTGGAAAGTGTCTCCGGCCACCATGAACAGCGACGGCACGCCCCTGTTCGCCGCTTTCCGTTTCTCGTCGCGCACCGCTTGCGCGATCCTGGCCAACCCACCGTAACACCGGCCCAGTGCCGCATCGTTTTCACGACACTCGTTGCAGTGCGTGTCCGTCTCGTCGAACCGGCTGTGCATGTCGTTCGCGTGTATCAACACCATGTCCAGGTCGGCGGACACCGTCGTGACGATCGTCAACGCGGCGATCGACGACCACCAGATCATCGCGAAAATCGATCTCATCGTCGTATAAACGCGATGCGCGGGGTGACGAAATGGACACGCGCAAAAATCGAACTTCGATTTTTCGGTTATAAATATTATGTTAGACGAAGAATATTTGTCGTTTATCGCGCTTTTGCGGGTGCGGATTTTCGGTTTCGTTGCCGTAAAACTGTAATAATAATAATTATAACAATAAAAACAATTCGTTAGGCGAGGTTAGGTGTGCGAATCCGGAACGCGTTATAAAAGAAATTATTAATTTAAAACACGATGATGGCGCAACTCGTTCCCCTCGCGTTATAATAAAAATAATAATACGCGACTGACTGCAGTAATCGCGGCTTATTTTTATACAGTTTTATTCGTTTACCTGACATATTGTTTTGGAAACATAATGCGCGCGCGCTTGAATGTCACACGCGTCACCCACGTTCGTTTACGAAGTACTTATTGTTAATTGGTGCGCGCGTAGTCTTTGGCACGTGATTCGTTACTATATTTTGTATTCCGCGTCACAACAGCGTATTTCGTAACACGAACGCGGTTTGCCGTTTATGGCGTGTGATTCAGGATGCTTTAATAAAATAACTGATATTGTAATACACGCGACGACGGAACGGCGTTTTTTTTCATATTAAAAAAAAATAAAAAAAAAAAATAGCGTATTATTTGCGAGGTTTGATTGTATATGTATATTTAAAGAAAGCATAGATAACGCATAAATGAATTGAACAGTTTTATATATTTATGTATTTATACGTAATATTTACAATAGAATTCGCTAACGTTAAATCAATGTGTTTCAGGTTAACGTTTATGGAACATTGTTGTTTCTGCGTAATAAATTATATTAAATAATTCGATATAGTTTTTATTGTTATTCCCGTCTTATGCGATTATATAGATTCGATAACAAATGTGTTGAACGAGTTGAATCATAAATCTTCCGTACACCAATATCCATCGTACAATAATGAGTATGTAACAAAAAATAAAACGCGAAAACCAAAAACAAAACGTATTTTAAACAACGTTTCCAGGGAGTTTAAAATAAAACAGCAACGTGGAAAAAACTACCAACAGCAGTTTCGAATACTGTGATATTTCGCCGTTACTGGTTTGAATTTGGATTCTTCCATCGATTCCGGTCGTTATCGGATTAATTGACATTATGTAAACCGCCGTCGCGTTGTAATCCTCAATGCCTGTACGTAAAAACAAATTTATTACTAAAAAAATGTTTTGGCTTGTAGACGCAGTCACATGCATTTTTAACGCGAACCAAATGCTTTTGAAAACGATATCCAGACCTCACAATAAAAAAAAAATATATACGTATATCTAAACGGGCGAAAGACGCCTCTAACTCGGCCAAGTCAATTGTATTTTTTTTTTTTTTTGTGTTAACAAACGTTTATTGAATATAAAAAATTACTTGCACTGCACATTTGCGTACACACGTATTTATGTTTTACAAAATGGTGATCGGATCGCGATATAAGTATAATAATACGGACAACATTTTTGAATTTAACATTAAGTATATGATAGCAGTTAAAAAGAAACCAATTGGTTTTATGCTCTTCGTATTACATATTTTATACACGCGGGTACGCGCATAAACGAATATTTTTGTAGTTTTTTTTTTACTAACCTAATAGCTCGTTTTTTGTCACTGTCTTCTTAAACGCCATAAATTTATCACCGCCTGCGGCCAAAAAATTGTTCGTCACAATTGTGTAGTTTGCAGTCAATACTAGTGGTTCGTATTTGGGGACGTTACAATTGCCACATCGGACCAACAACGAAGAGACTCGATTACCGGGTTTTTGTGTTACGTCGAATTTGACGATAATGCCTGAAAAAAAAAAACGCGATTTTCTGCAACGTTAAATATTTATGGGCAATTTTCCATCAGTACCTTATACATAATTTGATCGTTGATGTATAAAAAAAAATATGATTATAATAAATATAAACCACACTCACCAGATACTTGTAAAAAATATCTACTGCTGCTGTGGTTGTTTTTACGATATAGTCGGAAACGCTGTGTTCAAATACTTCCAAAAGGCTGGAGCCGTTGATTGTAATTTTCACTAGAGTATTCATAAACGGCAATACGTTTATCAACTGTCCTAAAGTGATGTAGCCTGTACACGAAGAGAGAATTTTAATTATTCCGAATATAATTATCGTATTATATGTATAATATGTATTCGTATATTATGACCTGCAGCTCGGATTATTGCAATTATGGTAAAAATAAAACCACGCGTACAACGCAGTCTGATTCCAAAGATTAGACGTACATCGATAGCCCGAGCCTAACCAACTCGGATGCAAAACAAGCATTTATCTAAAAATAAATTGATATTCCCTATTCCGTAAAAGTTTTCTCTTACGGTTCAGTTTTAATTGGTAAGCTGAGAGGATAGAAATCATAACTTATCGGCTACTACCAGGGAAAAGCCTATGACCAACGTAATTGGGGGGGGGGAGGTGAATTATTTTCAAATTGTTGAGTTAATATTTTTTTTTTCATGATTGTGTCGATTTTGCCGACAGCTAACTTTTGGTTTTTAATAAATTTTGCCGACTTGTCATGAAATCTTAGTTGCGAGGGGCGGGTGTAATACTTTATCCATCCCCTTGTTGTCTCGTCCCTGGCTACCACTCATCGCAGCTAATCGTTATTATCTAAAATAACCAGTATCTTATTAATAAATTATTGAAAACCCAAAAACAGCAGCGGTGGCATATCGGTTATACACTCGTCGCGACAACGGAAACCAATCGGTAACGAGCCTATAGTTATTAATCTTTTTAATTCTGACACGCTAAATGCTGTATCTCGTATTATGATTTCATAATAGATATTGTAATAATATTATAATTTTGTATACGTTGAGATAGTATAGTATGTACTCAGAGACGGATTTACACTATTGTCGCCCCTAGGCAAATTTTTTTTTTTTTGCCGCCCCATTAAACTTATCAACGAGAAAACATATTTTTAAATACTCATTTAACATAACTACTAAAAAAATAAATCATAAAGACTGATACTAAACAATAATTAATGGCGGTTATGTTAATAAATTAGAGTTAAAATTAGGTTAAAAAACCTAGAGTATTCTCAATAAAATATTGTCCTAAAATTGCCGCCCCTAAAAATTTGCCGCCCTAGGCAAATGCCTACTTTGCCTGACGCTAAATCCGCCACTGTATGTACTGTACTCACTAACTTACTACTCACCCTCAATACTTATGACTCAAAGCCCATTCACCCAACTACCACCCAGAGAGAAGTGGAACCATCGCTCAACTTGGCGTATGCACTTGGCACCACTGTAATTAAGTATATATGTATATTGTATACGGATAAGTACAGGCGTACTTGTGAATAATAATTCAATTTATTTAATAACTATTTTTTTCTTCTTTAAACTGAATACCGCTATGATTCCAATATTTTCTCGAGCACTACTTAACCATTTAACCGAACAATATATATTAATTACATAGATTGTGATTTAACATATTAAAAGATTAGTAGATTTTCCATTTAATTAAATTTTAATTATCACAAACTCAAATATTATATAATATGTAATATACTAATTCGTGTAGAAATAACACAGTACTTGTAGTAATATTCTTACAATAATGATTTATTAGAATTTTTTTTTAATACTCGTAAAAAAAATGTTACCGTCATGATCTGTTTCGTTAATCAAAGATCGAATAGCACCGCACTGAACGATACCGATAGGAGCGTCGGTCCATTTTTCATTGTAAACGTTCTTCGTCTTGATGTTCTATAAAAGAACAATAAAAAATAATTTTATTTTCAAATGTTCAATAGCCAGCACACTCACAATCATACGATTTCCTCACTCCAGTTTAATCGCACATACTCACGTAGTATACTAAAGAATCGGCTATGAGATTTCCTATATTGCATTCCATTCCGTGACAATCCTTATTAATTAACTCAACAGCCGTACGACCAATCGTAACGTTTGTAATTTCCGTTACATTTGGTTTCCATTTGTCGAGCACCATCAACATCGCAGGGTCTGCATATGGATATGAAAATTGTATGTATGAAAACAAATGAGTGTAAATATTGAGTGTGTTAGTTGGTATTAGTACCGGGTGAATATAGAAAAGAAGCGATTCAATATGTTGGACTTGAATTGGATGCGGTTATTATTACCTTGTTTTATTTCGTGATTCAGTAACGTTGGCGAACCGTCGATGCTCACTAAGTCACCGCTAGAGTTAAACCGTAAATCGACTTTACCAATGTATTTCGTGTTCGCATACGCTTGTAAGATCGGTACGACTTTGTTTTTCACATTCGTCACGTACAGTGGATACGGTCCGTACGGGGTTTCGATGCTGGGCGGTGAGCCTGAAAAATAAGTTTATTATTTACGCTCTTAGAAACGACGAGATCCACAATTTAACGATATAATCGATTTTATATCAAAGGAAAGAAAATTACGATTTAAATGCCAATTTAATGATTAGAAGTATTTAAACACATATTGTACGGTGTGCCTGACCACAACGCACTAAAAAATAAGAATTTAACATAAAATCCGGAATATATGAAATATCATTATATTTTATACATTTACTCGTATATGTAAAATAGCGCGTTGAACGTTTTTCTTTGTATATGGCTTATAAATTTGGAACCAGTTGTGTAGATACGATTTTTTTTCTAAAGAGAGGAAGTGATGTTTCAAAGGAATTTTCAAAATATTTTATATATTTTATATGTATTAAGCAATTTTTAATGAAAAAATCGGCCATAATTATAAAACAAAGTGAACTCGCCTTTTTTTCATTGTATATAGTACGTGTAAAACTTCTTTTTCATTACTCGTTATTGTATGAACGATTTTTATGGTGAGTAGATTTTTCATGATGTATATAAAAATACTCAACTATCGAATTTTCTCGTACAGATTTTTATCACGTTTTCTACAATCAAGTAAAAACGAAAACCAATAATTCTTATACATATATTATTTATATTGTGTATTATAATATATTGTTTCTGAACTTTATTTAATTATACCGTAATATTGAAATACTGAAATTCACTAATACTTTCACAATTAATACGAAGTACGATTTCAACATTTTTAATAGCAAGAACAATTTTTTACGGGGTATGATAACCCTCCGGTATAACTACGCCACTGTTTGGAACAGTATCGCAGCTAGAGAGGTGTATAGACGTTTTACTTTCTAACACCAAATATATTAAATAATACGCCTATAACTCTGGGCTTACCGGTATACAAAAGCGTATGCGAATGTCCACCGACAATCAGGTCAATGTCTTCTACTTCTCTGGCGATTATTTGATCTACTTCGATGCCACTATGGCCAAGACCGATGATTATGTTCACGCCGTTTTCGCGCAATTTCTTCGTCTCCTTCTTCAGCGATTCTATTTCGTCGAAAAATTCAACAGCACCGGTGTTGGCTATAGACTAAGAAAATTAAAAAACAAAAATTTTAATTTACAATGAAATGAGAATTCCGCGTGCCATTATTTCATTGCGATTTATTCGTTTAATCAAAATTATTTCGATACACGGGTTTGTTCCCGTAATAACAACTTTCCCAACAATTGTCACGAACATATTTTATACGTTTTTTTTGTCAATTTTTTTTCATTTTTTTGTTGTGTCAGGGTTTTTTTATAATATCATTTGGAATTACGTACGGAACGAAACAATGAGTTTTACAGTGTATACACTAATGTTTACAATATTTCGACAGAAAATGAAATTAACGATATCACTTACCGGAGTTTCTGTTGTCAAGTATCCGACGATGCCGACTTTAGTGTTATTTAACGTGAGTACTAACGACGGCAACACGAATTTATTCAAATCGGGTTCTGCGGTCATATTCAGATTCGATACTACCGTTGGTATACCTTGAATCCCGTTCAAGTACGACACGAGTGTCGGAACTCCGGCGTCGAACTCGTGGTTCCCCAATGTCTGAAATATACATGTATATTTAATAAATTTATTTAAAGAACAAAATACGATAATTGTTCTTATTAAAAAATATTGATTTCCCCTCCCCCCTCGTGACTTAGCATCAATTACGCAACTGAATAGGAATTCACTCGACAATGAAATATAAATACATATCAATTTTTTACTACGATACAACGCATGAGGCGTAATAATAACAGCTTTTTTTTATATTGGTTTTCAAATAAAACGATTCTTAAACTCGTTTAAACGTCACACCTGCCGATTACATTTTCCATAAATTTGTTTTCTTATCGGGTACGATAACGTTGTTTGGATGCTGGTGCGCGTGGTCATACGCCAATCGTTAAAATAAAAAATAAAAAATTATTTGAAGTAGTTTTTTTCATATCGTACACGTTTTTTTTTTTTTTAGTTTTATAAGTTCTTAAACGCATTTTTTTTTAAAGGTATTTATTAATTCTGTGCCCTATAATGATAATACAATAATAATAACTGACAATTAATAACGAGAAGATTGGATTTTTATTAATTGTTTTTTTATAAATGTGTGCATATCTTTCATACATAATGCGCGTGACGTGTGTGTGTAAACTGTACAGCGTTTTGTTTTTACAGGTGGAACGTAACGTTTCAACGTAACAAGTATTCAAAGCGTTATCGTTCGCGTTAGGACAAATGTGTATTAGAGTTTATTTGATTTAGAGGATTACATTGACTGTGGAATAAATGAGTACTGTGCAGTTAAACTGTACAGTAAATGACGAGAGGAATTTTTATGAAACACACGTTAACGATGAAATGCACAATACAAATTGTGTACTCCCGCAATAATTTAAATATTTTTTTCTCATTACACAACAATTCTTGGAAACGATTTGCATTTTATTTTTCATTTCTCATCGAAGTTTTTGAATAGTAACGTTCAACTGATTTCACGCACACAAATCGAAATGCCTCGTACTCAATTACGAACAAATACTTGTCGATATTCGTAGACTTCGAACTTACGTGTGCATTTCAACAGACGTGAAAAATTATTTTCCACATCTCAGTTTTTCTATTTCTAATAACAAGTGCACGCTCATTAATACGAAACGTATACGATGTTAATTTTTTTTTATTATTATTATATATAAACACATAACAATATAAAAGAAAAATGTTATGAATATATATTTTTTTTCAAAAGAATATTAAAAGAAAAATGTTGTTCGAAAATTTGTATAATTACTTTGAATAATAAAAAAAAAATATTAATAAATAAATAAAAAATTATGTAAGTGTAAAAACAAAAAAGGGTATACAAATAGTTTATATTTTATGCAGAGGTTGAATATTTTCCATTTAATTGCTATTACGAGTATTACGTTTGCTTTCATACGTTGATATCTGATTAGACTGCACTCAAGTTGGATGGTCGCTTGACTAGAAACTACATTTATTTTTTCGACAGTTTTTCAAGCGAACGGGTCAGTTATTATCAAAGCAACATATTTCTATATATTTGTAGTATTTAATGTAACCCTGGTCTACAAGTACGTGTTACAATAATTATTACTGTATTCGCCCAATAAGTCACCCGGGTATAAGCTTTGTTTGAAACTTAAATGTGTAAAACCTATTTCAGAAATTGTACGTCTTAAGAACACTCGGATAGTTTTGCGACAATGGTACTATTGAAAAATAATTATTATTCTTTTTCCAATATTATGAACTCTAATAACTTAATATATTATATTATAGCACATAGCTTCCAAAAGTCAAAATTACTGACTAAATTATTAAATATTTGTATTAAAACATATTATTATTTAAAATTTCGTGAGTTTGATTTTTGTTTATATAATAATATTATGTTTTAAATGTGTTATTTAAAATAAAAACTAAATGTATATTATACTTTTTTAAATTACATGTTTTTTTTTTGTGCAAGGATAAAATTGCTCTGGTGAATTTACCGTTCAATGGGGCCCTTTATAATTGTTCACGGTGAGAAAAAAGAAAAAGTAGTTGTGCCCCCGTCAGCTACCATCTCCTCCGGGACACTGTCCCTGTAGTACAATCACGACGCCACTGATCCCCGCAGGTGCTGATTATTATGTACAATTACACGCGCCGACGAATAGAAACAAAAAAGGCGGTCCGAGGCGCGTGGGAATTACAAAATTCGCCCATAAATGCGACGGACGAGATGGTTACCATAATTTACCATGACGTCGGGCTCGAGTTCTCGTATGAAGTCGACGACGGGCCGCCATTTGAAGAACGAGAAGTACGGCGTGCCCTGGAAAGTGTCTCCGGCCACCATGAACAGCGACGGCACGCCCCTGTTCGCCGCTTTCCGTTTCTCGTCGCGCACCGCTTGCGCGATCCTGGCCAACCCACCGTAACACCGGCCCAGTGCCGCATCGTTTTCACGACACTCGTTGCAGTGCGTGTCCGTCTCGTCGAACCGGCTGTGCATGTCGTTCGCGTGTATCAACACCATGTCCAGGTCGGCGGACACCGTCGTGACGATCGTCAACGCGGCGATCGACGACCACCAGATCATCGCGAAAATCGATCTCATCGTCGTATAAACGCGATGCGCGGGGTGACGAAATGGACACGCGCAAAAATCGAACTTCGATTTTTCGGTTATAAATATTATGTTAGACGAAGAATATTTGTCGTTTATCGCGCTTTTGCGGGTGCGGATTTTCGGTTTCGTTGCCGTAAAACTGTAATAATAATAATTATAACAATAAAAACAATTCGTTAGGCGAGGTTAGGTGTGCGAATCCGGAACGCGTTATAAAAGAAATTATTAATTTAAAACACGATGATGGCGCAACTCGTTCCCCTCGCGTTATAATAAAAATAATAATACGCGACTGACTGCAGTAATCGCGGCTTATTTTTATACAGTTTTATTCGTTTACCTGACATATTGTTTTGGAAACATAATGCGCGCGCGCTTGAATGTCACACGCGTCACCCACGTTCGTTTACGAAGTACTTATTGTTAATTGGTGCGCGCGTAGTCTTTGGCACGTGATTCGTTACTATATTTTGTATTCCGCGTCACAACAGCGTATTTCGTAACACGAACGCGGTTTGCCGTTTATGGCGTGTGATTCAGAATGCTTTAATAAAATAACTGATATTGTAATACACGACGGCGGAACGGCGTTTTTTCAATTAAAAAATAAAAAAAAATAGCGTATTATTTGCGAGGTTTGATTGTATATGTATATTTAAAGAAAGCATAGATAACGCATAAATGAATTGAACAGTTTTATATATTTATGTATTTATACGTAATATTTACAATAGAATTCGCTAACGTTAAATCAATGTGTTTCAGGTTAACGTTTATGGAACATTGTTGTTTCTGCGTAATAAATTATATTAAATAATTCGATATAGTTTTTATTGTTATTCCCGTCTTATGCGATTATATAGATTCGATAACAAATGTGTTGAACGAGTTGAATCATAAATCTTCCGTACACCAATATCCATCGTACAATAATGAGTATGTAACAAAAAATAAAAACGCGAAAACCAAAAACAAAACGTATTTTAAACAACGTTTCCAGGGAGTTTAAAATAAAACAGCAACGTGGAAAAAACTACCAACAGCAGTTTCGAATACTGTGATATTTCGCCGTTACTGGTTTTAATTTGGATTCTTCCATCGATTCCGGTCGTTATCGGATTAATTGACATTATGTAAACCGCCGTCGCGTTGTAATCCTCAATGCCTGTACGTAAAAACAAATTTATTACTAAAAAAATGTTTTGGCTTGTGGACGCAGTCACATGCATTTTTAACGCGAACCAAATGCTTTTGAAAACGATATCCAGACCTCACAATAAAAAAATATATATACGTATATCTAAACGGGCGAAAGACGCCTCTAACTCGGGCAAGTCAATTGTATTTTTTTTTTTTTTTGTGTTAACAAACGTTTATTGAATATAAAAAATTACTTGCACTGCACATTTGCGTACACACGTATTTATGTTTTACAAAATGGTGATCGGATCGCGATATAAGTATAATAATACGGACAACATTTTTGAATTTAACATTAAGTATATGATAGCAGTTAAAAAGAAACCAATTGGTTTTATGCTCTTCGTATTACATATTTTATACACGCGGGTACGCGCATAAACGAATATTTTTGTAGTTTTTTTTTTTACTAACCTAATAGCTCGTTTTTTGTCACTGTCTTCTTAAACGCCATAAATTTATCACCGCCTGCGGCCAAAAAATTGTTCGTCACAATTGTGTAGTTTGCAGTCAATACTAGTGGTTCGTATTTGGGGACGTTACAATTGCCACATCGGACCAACAACGAAGAGACTCGATTACCGGGTTTTTGTGTTACGTCGAATTTGACAATAATGCCTGAAAAAAAAACGCGGTTTTCTGCAACGTTAAATATTTATGGGCAATTTTCCATCAGTACCTTATACATAATTTGATCGTTGATGTATAAAAAAAAATATGATTATAATAAATATAAACCACACTCACCAGATACTTGTAAAAAATATCTACTGCTGCTATGGTTGTTTTTGCTTACGATATAGTCGGAAACGCTGTGTTCAAATACTTCCAAAAGGCTGGAGCCGTTGATTGTAATTTTCACTAGAGTATTCATAAACGGCAATACGTTTATCAACTGTCCTAAAGTGATGTAGCCTGTACACGAAGAGAATTTTAATTATTCCGAATATAATTATCGTATTATATGTATAATATGTATTCGTATATTATGACCTGCAGCTCGGATTATTGCAATTATGGTAAAAATAAAACCACGCGTACAACGCAGTCTGATTCCAAAGATTAGACGTACATCGATAGCCCGAGCCTAACCAACTCGGATGCAAAACAAGCATTTATCTAAAAATATATTGATATTCCCTATTCCGTAAAAGTTTTCTCTTACGGTTCAGTTTTAATTGGTAAGCTGAGAGGATAGAAATCATAACTTATCGGCTACTACCAGGGAAAAGCCTATGACCAACGTAATTGGGGGGGGGGGGGTGAATTATTTTCAAATTGTTGAGTTAATATTTTTTTTTTCATGATTGTGTCGATTTTGCCGACAGCTAGCTTTTGGTTTTTAATAAATTTTGCCGACTTGTCATGAAATCTTAGTTGCGAGGGGCGGGTGTAATACTTTATCCATCCCCTTGTTGTCTCGTCCCTGGCTACCACTCATCGCAGCTAATCGTTATTGTCTAAAATAACCAGTATCTTATTAATAAATTATTGAAAACCCAAAAACAGCAGCGGTGGCATATCGGTTATACACTCGTCGCGACAACGGAAACCAATCGGTAACGAGCCTATAGTTATTAATCTTTTTAATTCTGACACGCTAAATGCTGTATCTCGTATTATGATTTCATAATAGATATTGTAATAATATTATAATTTTGTATACGTTGAGATAGTATAGTATGTACTCAGAGACGGATTTACACAATTGTCGCCCCTAGGCAAATTTTTTTTTTTTGCCGCCCCATTAAACTTATCAACGAGAAAACATATTTTTAAATACTCATTTAACATAACTACTAAGAAAATAAATCATAAAGACTGATACTAAACAATAATTAATGGCGGTTATGTTAATAAACTAGAGTTAAAATTAGGTTAAAAAATCTAGAGTATTCTCAATAAAATATTGTCCTAAAATTGCCGCCCTAGGCAAATGCCTACTTTGCCTGACGCTAAATCCGCCACTGTATGTACTGTACTCACTAACTTACTACTCACCCTCAATACTTATGACTCAAAGCCCATTCACCCAACTACCACCCAGAGAGAAGTGGAACCATCGCTTAACTTAGCGTATGCACTTGGCACCACTGTAGTTAAGTATATATGTATATTGTATACGGATAAGTACAATCGTACTTGTGAATAATAATTCAATTTATTTAATAACTATTTTTTTCTTCTTTAAACTGAATACCGCTATGATTCCAATATTTTCTCGAGCACTACTTAACCATTTAACCGAACAATATATATTGATTACATAGATTGTGATTTAACATATTAAAAGATTAGTAGATTTTCCATTTAATTAAATTTTAATTATCACAAACTCAAATATTATATAATATGTAATATACTAATTCGTGTAGAAATAACACAGTACTTGTAGTAATATTCTTACAATAATGATTTATTAGAATTTTTTTTTTAATACTCGTAAAAAAAATGTTACCGTCATGATCTGTTTCGTTAATCAAAGATCGAATAGCACCGCACTGAACGATACCGATAGGAGCGTCGGTCCATTTTTCATTGTAAACGTTCTTCGTCTTGATGTTCTATAAAAGAACAATAAAAAATAATTTTATTTTCAAATGTTCAATAGCCAGCACACTCACAATCATACGATTTCCTCACTCCAGTTTAATCGCACATACTCACGTAGTATACTAAAGAATCGGCTATGAGATTTCCTATATTGCATTCCATTCCGTGACAATCCTTATTAATTAACTCAACAGCCGTACGACCAATCGTAACGTTTGTAATTTCCGTTACATTTGGTTTCCATTTGTCGAGCACCATCAACATCGCATGGTCTGCATATGGATATGAAAATTGTATGTATGAAAACAAATGAGTGTAAATATTGAGTGTGTTAGTTGGTATTAGTACCGGGTGAATATAGAAAAGAAGCGATTCAATATGTTGGACTTGAATTGGATGCGGTTATTATTACCTTGTTTTATTTCGTGATTCAGTAACGTTGGCGAACCGTCGATGCTCATTAAGTCACCGCTAGAGTTAAACCGTAAATCGACTTTACCAATGTATTTCGTGTTCGCATACGCTTGTAAGATCGGTACGACTTTGTTTTTCACATTCGTCACGTACAGTGGATACGGTCCGTACGGGATTTCGATACTGGGCGGTGAGCCTGAAAAATAAGTTTATTATTTACGCTCTTAGAAACGACGAGATCCACAATTTAACGATATAATCGATTTTATATCAAAGGAAAGAAAATTACGATTTAAATGCCAATTTAATGGTTAGAAGTATTTAAACACATATTGTACCGTGTGCCTGACCACAACGCACTAAAAAATAAGAATTTAACATAAAATCCGGAATATATGAAATATTATTATATTTTATACATTTACTGGTATATGTAAAATAGCGCGTTGAACGTTTTTCTTTGTATATGGCTTATAAATTTGGAACCAGTTGTGTAGATACGATTTTTTTTCTAAAGAGAGGAAGTGATGTTTCAAAGGAATTTTCAAAATATTTTATATGTATTAAGCAATTTTTAATGAAAAAATTGGCCATAATTATAAAACAAAGTGAACTCGCCTTTTTTTCATTGTATATAGTACGTGTAAAACTTCTTTTTCATTACTCGTTATTGTATGAACGATTTTTATGGTGAGTAGATTTTTCATGATGTATATAAAAATACTCAACTATCGAATTTTCTCGTACAGATTTTTATCACGTTTTCTACAATCAAGTAAAAACGAAAACCAATAATTCTTATACATATATTATTTATATTGTGTATTATAATATATTGTTTTTGAACTTTAAATAAAGTTAATTATACCGTAATATTGAAATACTGAAATTCACTAATACTTTCACAATTAATACGAAGTACGATTTCAACATTTTTATAGCAAGAACAATTTTTTACGGGGTATGATAACCCTCCGGTATAACTACGCCACTGTTTGGAACAGTATCGCAGCTAGAGAGGCGTATAGACGTTTTACTTTCTTACACCAAATATATTAAATAATACGCCTATAACTCTGGGCTTACCGGTATACAAAAGCGTATGCGAATGTCCACCGACAATCAGGTCAATGTCTTCTACTTCTCTGGCGATTATTTGATCTACTTCGATGCCACTATGGCCAAGACCGATGATTATGTTCACGCCGTTTTCGCGCAATTTCTTCGTCTCCTTCTTCAACGATTCTACTTCGTCGAAAAATTCAACAGCACCGGTGTTGGCTATAGACTAGGAAAATTAAAAAAAAAAAATTTTAATTTACAATGAAATGAGAATTCCGCGTGTCATTATTGCATTGCGATTTGTTTCTTTTATCAATATTATTTTGATACACGCGTTTGTTCGCGTAATAACAACATTCCCAACAATTGTCACGAACATATTTTATACGTTTTTTTTGTCAATTTTTTTTTCATTTTTTTGTTGTGTCAAGGTTTTTTTATAATATCATTTGGAATTACGTACGGAACGAAACAATGAGTTTTACAGTGTATACACTAATGTTTACAATATTTCGACAGAAAATGAAATTAACGATATCACTTACCGGAGTTTCTGTTGTCAAGTATCCGACGATGCCGACTTTAGTGTTATTTAACGTGAGTACTAACGACGGTAACACGAATTTATTCAAATCGGGTTCTGCCGTCATATTCAGATTCGATACTACCGTTGGTATACCTTGAATCCCGTTCAAGTACGATACCAGTGTCGGAACGCCGTCGTCGAACTCGTGGTTCCCCAAAGTCTGAAATATACATTTTTTTTTATTTTATTTAATTAACGCCCGAAGGCAATTTTCGAATACATTGTGTTATACATATAATCATATTATTACTATTTACTAGTATTACACATTTACGACAGAAAATATATTGTACACAGTTAGGATTGAAGAATAATGTTGGCCTTAGAAATTAAAATTAGTATTGGCGTGGTTTATATTGCGGAGCATACGATAAATAGGATGATGTTGGGCATAAGATGTGGAGTAGATAGGAATGTGGAATAATTGATGATTTCTAGTAGGATAAATTGGAATACCGAATTGGATTAAAGATAAAAGATCAGGTACATCTAAAGACCCTTTTAGGACAGAAGTAATAAAAGAAATATCTGTTTCAAAGTGACGAGAGGAAAGTGAGGGAATTTTGAGGGTCTTGAGAATGTGGGAATATTCATGAGGCGGATGGTCTATTTTGAGTGAATAAGCTGCATATGATAAGAATCTATGTTGGACTCTTATCCAATATAAGTATATATCTTATCTATCTTGTATTTAATATGTGTATTGGTTTATGCCATAGAGTAAAGAATATATAAAGTGGCCGGCATATCATATACTAGCATGAAGTAATAGAAATCGAAAGTAAAAGAAATATTAATCAATAAAGGGATTAATTAATAAGGAATATTATAATTACCGTCAGGGTCGGTAGTAGGATTTTTTTTTTTTTTTTGAGGAGGGAGAGGTATCAGTTTGATAAATTACCGATTATATACAAATTTAATTATCAAAAAAAAAAAAGTCTACTTTTTTAATAATTTGTCGACTGAACAAGAGTAATTTTTGTTGACTTAATATTAATTCAAAATACTAAATAAGGAAAGAAATGGTCTTTATTATCGAATTACGGCCGACTCGTTCGTAAAACGTGACGTAAATTACGCAGAATTGACGACGGCCACTTTATACATCTTTACTCTTATGGCAGGGGTGGCCAAAATAACCTCAATTTCAGGGAGCCGAAAATTTATAAAGCTAATTCGAGGCGAGCCACATTGTAAAGCGACATGTTTATGAAACGATGACAAATTTTTCATTTTAAATCAAATGAAGGAACATTTTACACTACACACAAAACATTACTGTTAATATTATTGTCGTTTTACTTATGATAAGCGCTTTTTCGAGTGTTCAAGCTTGGTTCAAGAGCCGCGTGCGGCTAGCGAGCTCCGTAGTTGTGGCCACTTCTGCCCCATTTTGGTTTATGCCAATGGCACGCGTTTTATCGTATATCATTCTGATAAATAATATTTATCATCATAGGCGTGCGCAGACTCGTGTTTCAGGGGCAGCATGAGATTAATCCGGCCCATATTCCAATTTTTCCATTAAGCCCGGGGCCCATTATGTACGTCACCTAGGTACTTTATTTTAGGTATCAAAAATTGTATAGGTAGGTTAGTCGTTGTCAGGAAAAAGTTGTTTTCAGTAAGATGAATTTTTATCATATTAATAAAATAAAGATAAACAAATAATAATATTAATAAAAAAATATTATTTAAAATTTGAAAATTACATATACACACACACACACACTTATATTTGTAATTTATAGAGTTTGTATTTTCAACTTGTGTGGATACATCATATTTTGTGGTAGTATCATAATTTTATTTTACTGAAATAAAATTCACAGATGAGGCCCGTAATTCAATAAATGGCGGCGGCCCATGCAGCACACAAAAAAAAAAAAAAATTCGGGGGCAGCATGTGCTGCCTCTGCTACGTACGCCTATGATATTTATATATATATAAAAAGGATGGGTCGCAGGTAGGCGGGGAAACCGCGGGCCCGGCGGCCCATGCCGCTTAAAGGCCGATTCACACTAAACGCGACGTCAATGTCATATCTCACAGACCGGTAATGTTACGTCAAAACATGTTGTTATCTGTTTATGCGACACTGTTTACATTGACCGGCAACGCGACGACGACGTACCGTTAACGGCACGTAATGTTGACGTAAATCACAAAACTTTTGTTTGACGTGGTGACAGTGCGTGTTCATTCCTGTTCGAACAGTGTGAATACACGAACGGTTCCGTCCACGTCAAAATCGGATTGTGTTTTAACATTAATTATTATATATTTATCATGTCAATATTAATGTAATATTGAATTGTAATAATATTTTATGATACACTTGTAGTACTATCTCTTATTATGGATGACGAAATTTTAATTGAGGAAGTCCGTCGATATGACGAACTCTACGACATGTCACACAAAAAAATACAGTGATTCTTTTCTTGTCGAATTTTGGCACGATAGAGTTCTATATTATAAACTCAATTTTAATTTAAAATATAATCAGATATACAATGGTCAAAACTCAGAACAGTGAGCAAGTGTATCACGTCGCGTCGGTAATATTTCCGTGACGTTTCTGGATTTTGACGCGTGAAATGCGAATGATTGAAGATTTTGACGTGATGTTGCCGGTCTGTGACGTGACGTTGACGTTCCGTATAATGTGAATAGACCTTTAAAATACGTATTCACCGCCATTATTATTATTATTCCACTTAAACGTAACATTTTTTAAAATCCTTTTTTTATTGCACATTTACATTATTAGAAAAACCTCTGTTCTAAATTTCAAGTTCGTAGGTTGTGTAGTCTTTGAGATATAGCGATCAGTCAGTGAGTGGTATTCGGTTTTATACATTTATATTATAAAAATTTTGAAAAATAAATATTATTATCAAAATAACATATTTCTATATATCTGCAGTACTTAATACTGGTCTATAAATACGTGTTACAATAATTACTGTACTCGCCTTATCAGTAACTCGGCTGTGAGCTATGTTCGAAACATAAATGTGTAAAAACGCATTTAGGAAATTCTACGTCTCAAGAACACTCGGATAGTTTTGCGACATTGGTACTATTGTAAAATAATTATTATTCTCTTCCCAATTATAGACCCTAATAACTTAATCGATTGTATGGTATAAAACTGCCAAAAGTCGAAATTACTGACTGAATTATTATGGTTTTATGTATTTATATTAAATATTTTATTATTTCTAATTTCGTGAATTTGATTTTTCTTTATATAATAATATTATGTTTTAAACGTGTTATTTAAAATAAAAACTAAATTTATATTATACTATTTGATATTACATGTTTATTGTGCAGGGGTAAAAATTGCATGGGATCTTTTAATGGGGCTATTACGAATGGCTCCATTAAATTAAGGGAATTTCGTTCCCGGTACGAAAATAGAAAACTCAGTGGTGCCTCCCCGTCACCTGCCGCCACTGGGGCATTTTCCTGGTAGTATAATCACGACGCCACTGATCCTCGCAGGTGCAGATTATTATATACGATTATGCGCGGCAATAGAAACGAAAAATGCGTTCGAGGCGCGTAAGAATTACAAATTTCTCGCCTACAAATGCGACGGCACCGTAATTTACCATGACGTCGGGCTTGAGTTCTCGTATGAAGTCGACGACGGGCCGCCATTTGAAGAACGAGAAGTACGGCGTGCCCTGGAAAGTGTCTCCGGCCACCATGAACAGCGACGGCACGTCCCTGTTCGCCGCTTTCCGTTTCTCGTCGCGCACCGCTTGCGCGATCCTGGCCAACCCACCGTAACACCGGCCCAGTGCAGCGTCCTCTTCACGACACTCGTTGCAGTGCGTGTCCGTCTCGTCGAACCGGCTGTGCATGTCGTTCGCGTGTATCAACACCATGTCCAGGTCGGCGGACACCGTCGTGACGATCGTCAACGCGGCGATCGACGACCACCAGATCATCGCGAAAATCGATCTCATCGTCGTATAAACGCGATGCGCGGGAAAACGCGACGGAAACACGCGCAAAAATCGAACCGCGATTTTTTTCGGTTATGGGTTAGGTTAGACGAAGAATATCTGTCGTTTATCGCACGTTTGCAGCGACGGATTTTCGGTTTCGTTGTCGAAAAAAATTAATAATAATAATAATAAAACAATTTTTAGTAATTTAACGGTTGGACGGAATGGATTGTAACGCGTTCGAATCGCGAATGAATAAAAAAAAAAATTTTAAACACGATGATGGCGCAACTCGTTCACTTGCGTTATACAGACATGTCATTCATATAAAGACAATAATATACGTCCCCGACTTCAGTCGTCGCCACTTACTCTTATATAGTTTTATTTCGTTGATACGCGTTTACACTACGTCATATTGTTTTGGAAACGTATAGCGCGCATGCGTGTGTGTGTGTGTGTATGCACACGCGGCGCGAATGTCACAAGCGACACTCCTCGCGTTCGTTTATGAAGTTTTTGATTGTTAACACGTGCGCGCTTAGTCGTCGTCACGTGATCCGTTACTTGATGCGGATATTTTCCGTTCCGTGGCCCGACAACGAATTCCAAAACACTAACGCGGCTTGCCTTTTGTGGCGTGTGATCGGAGATAATATTATTTAATGAAATAATTGTTATTGTAACGCACTCGGCGATGATATCGCTATCGCTGCAGAGTGAACGGTCTGATTAAATGGGAATTATATTTTCCAAATGGCCCGGATCGTATTACGGCCTGATGTTGGTTAACATATTTTAAAATATTAGAATTTATTTCAACATATTATATTATAAGATGAGTAGTGTAACAGATGCGAGAATCATTTAACTTCCAAAATTCAAATTAAATTTTTGCGTTTGTATTATATATGAATATAAAATACTAATTTTCAGTGTGTTTAATAACAATTTTATACTACAATTTTTAAAGTGCATTTTTTTTTTATTGAATTTTTTGACATTTGAAGTGGATTTTTACGGGGTTTTTAACTGCATTAAATTCACAACTTGTACAAAAAAAAAAAAAAAAAAAGAAAAAGAACGCGTAAAAATTAGGTGACTAATATTGTAACAAGACAACTATATTCACCGACGTCGAAATCGGTTTAAATTTGTTTTAAATATAAACCGCGTATATTTAAAACAAATTATAAGAGTGTTGTACACGCCATATTACGCAGTATTAATTTTCTTTATTACATTATATTAATCACGAACTCTTGGAAATCTGGACGAAGCTCTAGCTTTGGCTTTGGAAGAAGAAATTTCGTTTCAGTCAAATAAAGAAACTAAAAAGATGGTATCCAATCCTTATGAGATAAATCAACAAAAGTCAGGAAAATCGAACACGAATAGAATCATTAAAAGCGAAAAATTTGGTTGTTTCGAGTGTAATAGAACAAACCATATTGCTAGGGACTGTAGAGCTCCTATATGGAACCAATCAAGACATCAAGTCAAAAATCAACCTATACATCAAGAACGCTAGTATGCCGTTATTGTAGAAAAGAAGGGCATCTACTGGAAGACTGTCGGAAAAGACAACGTGTAAATTCCAGGAAGACAGAAGGAGAAAAATCATTCCAGGTTCAGAATTCGGGAAACGAGAAAGCTCCGGACGCAAATGGCCGACGTCCGGTAAGTCAAATCAAAACGGCCACCCTCAGTATGCGAGGTATCTCTGCTTCGAATCAAAATTAATCGATAATCACATCAGTCTATCCATATCTCAAAGTATACAGGGGAATACTTATTTTCTCTTAGACACAGGAAGTAATCTAAATATGATTAAATTGTCTTATCTCCGTGATGAAATATTAGTGGACGAGAAGCTGGTATATCAACTGAAAGGAATAAATGAAATACTAGTGCATACTATTGGCTTAGTTTTTCTAGATGTAAAACTGGGAAACGAAATAAAATCAACAGAATTTCAAGTCGGCTATGATGACTTTTCTGTTACACATGCTGGTATTTTGGGTAGGTCATTTTTAGCCAACAATGGAGTCGTCATCGATTATCAAGCATCGAAAATATTCTAAAAAAATTATGAGAATCATCCTTATCTTCATTCTCAAAACCTCAAGTCGAATCACAAATCAATCTAGCACCAAAATCAGAAATTTTGATATCAGTTGCAACCAACAAAGCAGAAGGTACAGATTGGGCCATTCATTCTCAAGATATACAATGTACGTATCGGAAACGTTCTTAACACAGTTAAAAATGTGCAAATAATGGTTAGCATAGTTAACACATCAGAAGAAACGATTCACATCAATACTCCTATTCCGGAAGATCTGAATCATGAAAGTTATCAAGGAGCACAATCAATGGTTACAACAAGTGTAGCTACTGTAGAGAATCATGAAGTAGATCGATTATCAGAAATTCGGAAAGTTATTGCAACTGATCATTTAAATTCAGAAGAACGAGGAAGTTTATGGAAAATATGTCGGGAGTTTTCAGACGTATTTCATTTAGAAGGAGATCCCTTCCCTGCTACATCGGCAATCCAACACGAAATTCGTTTAAGGGAGGGTGCCACGCCTGTTAACATCAGACCGTATAGATTACCATATACTCATCGTCAGGAAATTATCCGTCAAACAGTGCACTTAGAACGGGATTACATTATCCAACCTAAAATAAACGTAAATTAATATCGTATTTAATACGTAGATATTTTACGAATGTTTATTCGTAAAATTACGAATAAATTACACATACGAAACATACACGGAATATATACGTACATCTATACACCTATAAACACGTAACTTCGGCTAACCATTATTAGCCCTAAAATAAACGTAAATTAAATGTAGTTATACCGTCTACTTTACACGAATAAATATACACATAATGTACACGGAAATTAAACTAAAGAAAACGTATATTACATTTTTAATATACGAATATCAACTACGTATATTAATACACCAAACTTTTACTAATTACATACGTAGATTATACGTGCTGTGTTTACTGGGTAATAATATTTATTATAACGCAGTTTTCATTTCTAAAGCGTCCGAGTCTTTTACCGTATGAGAATCCGAGTTTTCTATCGAACAGTTATTGAAAAAATGCCAACATTTTGTGTAGGTACATTTACGATTCTGTAATATTGAAATACAATTATTGAACGCGTGAATCATAAGACGCGACAAAAGATATTTTCGTTAAACCGAGTTTCGAAAGTTAAGAAACAGTAACGTGTAGAAAAATAACGATTTAAAACAGTTTTCAATATCGTGTTTTAGACGCTTTCGGTTGTTCACGATTATTGTTCTTAAAACTGATTCTGCCTTCTATTCCAGTCGTTATGGGACTAATTTCCGTTATATATGTCGACACTGCGTGGTAATCGTCGGTATCTGTATAAATACAAAAACATAAAAATACAAGGTAGTTAAAAAATATTATGGTAATATTTTCGGAAATTATACAAATTTACGATAAAAATGTGTAACCAGCAATATAATAATTAGCAACACTTATACTTAGGGCCCGGATGTTTATGGTATAAAAACCCTATACAAATGCCTTATAGATATTTAATTTACAATATAAAAACATAAAAATAAAACCTTTAAAATCATTTCATTTTCCTAAATCATTTAGTTCTTTTTTTTTTTTAGTTATTATTTAATTAATTACCTACAATTATTAATATACTTGCACATTAAACAACCGATGATTGTATAAGGTATATCCCATTAAAAACATAAATGTGAAAAAATGCCAAGTTCGTAACCAGTTTCGCCAATCAAAGTTGTAAGATCTAACTGGAAACCAAGTTCTTTCAAAGCTTCTTAGATCCCAATTTCTGACATGTATAACATTCTTCAATTGCTTAAAATAATGTGTTATGTTATTCGCTACTTAATAGCGCGAATTGGCAAGTTTTTTCTGTTTTTAAAATTCCTCTACTTGATTGATCTGAACGTAAAGTTAATCATTTCCTTAGCTTATACATACCACACTGTTATTCGAATATTGGACTAGATCTTTGCCAATGATATACTTAACTACATTGTGTTCAAACTCAAAAATTAATGTTGACGGGTAAAAAATTGCCAAGTCGCACTATTAAGTAGAAAATTTACGCAGTTTCACATCATGAAAATGACTGATGAGTACAGTAATTTGTTATTTAAAAATGTATTGGCATACACATAGTGATATATCAGTTTTGTATTTAAAAATTAAAATTCTCTATCGACAAAGTGATAGTCATTATAGTTTGCAGCATATTTTATATGGGTGTATGAAATCGAGCCCGACTCGAATGAAATACGACTTCATTGGGTAAAAATAATTAATGTAACTGAGTGTTTGGTTTACAAACCTAATAATTCGAATCGTTTTACTCCTCTTTGAAACGCACTGAAACCGTTGCGGCCTCTAGCCAAATAATTGTTCACTATTAACGTATAGTTTGCAGTTAGCACGAGCGGTTTGAATTTGGGAACGGTAAAATTACCACATCGGACTAACAGCGAAGAGACTCGGTGACCGGGTTTTTGTGTTAAATCGAATTCCACCAGGATTCCTGAAAAACGCAATATTTAAAAATATTACTACTTGTCTTTTAATATTTTTTATTGAATTAGAAAAAAAAATTTTTCGATAAAGTTTTGAAATTACATTTTCTTTCTTTTACGATATTTTTAAAATGATGATTTGCTTCCATATTAATTTACTATCTGTGGTTTAGTATAACGGGGTTTTAACAACGAGATGTTTTGTTTTAAACATTTAAAAATCTGTATACGTATTCGATTATTTGTCTATACGTATATTTTATCAGATTTACGTGCATTTCGGCGGTAGGATTAATATTTTCTAAATATGGATGTGGCGGATGTATATATATATTATATATATATATATATATATACATATGCCACAAAAAAGTGTTATAGTATCATTTACATTGAACATCAAAGTTGAAAATCCTGTGTAACCGATTACGTCTATGTATATTTAAAATGATATAAAGTCTTCAAACTGTAATGTATACGTAATTTCGTGTTTATTTTTCTGCCATCACTTACCGGATACTTGTAAAAATTTTCCACTGCCACGAGGTAGAGTGTAATCGTATACACTGTATTCAAATGTTTCTAGAATGCTAGAACCGTTAATTGTAACTTTGACAAGCTCATTGATGAACGGCGTTACGTTGATCAACTGTCCCAGAGTGATGCGACCTGCGTTAAGTTAATACGAGAAAACACAATTTTTTATTTACCGTATTTAGATCGCTATGATGTATTATTATTATTATTGTTATTATTATTATTGTCAGTAAAATATGCTGAAATACGTCAATTCGCGTGGAAATAACGCTATTTTCTAAAATATTTAATATTTTTCATATTATACAGACGAAACGTTACCGTCATGATCCGTTTCGTTAATTGAAGCCCGAACACCACCACCTAGAACGATTCCAACCGGTGCATCGATCCATTTTTCGTCGGAAGCGTTCCTCTTTCTGATATTCTTTATATTGAATTTTTTTTTTTTTGTAAGACTCATATAAATATATATTTGTCGGAAGAGTTTAAAATTACTTACGTAGTCAACGTACGAGTCGGCCACGAGGTTTCCTATATTGCATTCAGTTATGAGACAATGGTTTATCAACTCGACTTTCGTCTGGCCAATCGTAACGTTTGTAATTCTGATTACATTCGGTTTCCACTGGTTGAGCACGGTGAACATCGAATGGTCTAAAATCCACACAAAGAAATGTATATGTTAGTAGCAATGTGTACCAATAGTATTGGTATTTTATTAAATGGTTATAGGTTAAACGTGTATTATTTATACTTTAAATGTGCTTAATATAAGCACATTAGTATATTCAAGTAAGTATAAAAATCTTAATTATTTAATTTCTCATAATTTATTTATTTTTTTTTTGTTTACCTTTTTTTATTTCGTGATTCAATAAAATTGGCGAACCACTAACGTTGACTAATTCGCCATCAGAATCAAATCGTAAATCGACTTTGCCTATGTACTTGGTGTACGCGTATGCGTGTAAGATCGGTACGATTTTATTTTTTAAATTCGTCACATACAACGGATAAGGTCCATATGGTTCTTCGATGCTGGGCGGAGAGTCTGAAAAAATTAATTCACTAAAATCGACACCAAACCAGTGTGTCACATTAGTTATTTATTTTTAATTCCCAGAGGCATTTTTATTATAACGATCGAAGATTTTTAATAATAGTATAATATGAAGATTGTACGTGTACACCGAAGGGCTATCTGCAGTTATACAAAACGCATGAGGGATTATCTCCCCCCACAATGGTGTGGCCTTTGCTTTAATCCGAAGATTTTAATACATTAAGTCATATTGTGGTTTATGGCTATTTGGGAGTTATCGTCTAAACAGTTATATAAATACAGTAGACTGTAGACATATAAAACTGTAATACACATGTATTACGTATGCGTCAGTATTAATCAATTAACTTCATTGTGTGAATGTGTATATACGAGTATATTCGTTTTGAAAGAGTGAAATTGATTTACAAATATATTACGGTATTTTAATAATAATAATAGTAATAATAATAATAATTATAATAATAATAATAAAATAAATAATATATAATATTCGATTAAAATGTATAATTCGAATGATTATTGGTGTATAGTAGAAATTTATTGGTTTTTCGATTTAAGTTTTCCATTGTACAGGCATATATATTATACTTCACACGGTGATTTAATATACAGTATACACTCTCTTTGTGTCCACACATAGAGTTTGAAAACATATAGGGCTTGAGTCCAATAGATTTTAGAATATAAATATTATAGAACAAATTAATTAAAATATTTTAGATATGGCTTGAGATGGCTCAGAGAGGTCTAAGGTGCCCTATTTACGTCTACGAGTCCATTTTCCATTATTATAATATGAGCATGGTATTGAAGAAATACTTGTAATCACATAGTTTATAACAAATTGTTTTCACGATAATCAATTTTATATGAATATTCATTTAACGAATAATAGGATTTAATATCGATTCCATACAACGTAGTTATTAAATCAATATTATATATCGTCATTGTAAATGCATTATTATTTTTAACTAAATTATCATGGATGTAAATCGGAGATCGATCTGTTTATAAATAATAAATAGCGATAAATTATATTCACTTTAGAAAAATTCCGCCTATTAATAAAACTTAATGGTTTACCGGAATACAGAAACGTATGTGAGTGTCCACCGACAATCAGGTCAATATCTTCTACTTGTCTGGCGACTTTTTTGTCCATTTCAATGCCACTGTGACCAAGACCGATGATTATGTTCACGCCATTTTCGCGCAATTTCTTGGTTTCCTTCTTCAACGCTTTTATTTCGTCGTAAAACTCAACAGCACCGGTAATGGCTTTAATCTGAGTGAAAACACACGAAAACATACATTTATTGAACGAAAACAACGAGCAACGATAAAGCCGATTTTCCCTGTCCGAAGTTTGATCGAATTAAATATTTGTAGAAGTATATATTATTTTAGATATAGTATGTCGCATGATTACGATCTGGGTTTAGCGAGTGAATTGAAATATATAATAAATATAAAAAGTATTAATTATAGTACAAAGTATAGGCGCGATTTCGTGGTTGGAGGATTCAAAGGTATTAAAAGACCTTTCAAAAAAAAAAAAATGTATTAACAGATTTTAGATTTTTTAAATACTTCAATAATGATATTATACTGTAAATAATATAATAATTGCATACTAGAGCTAGAAAGCGTATTTATAGATATTTATATAATAATATTGACAAATATATAAAACGTCTATTATTAACGCTAATAATGTTCAATAAAGCAATCGGTCACCGAATAACTTCTACATAGATAACTACACCCACTGTGCATTGAAGGTTACAACACATCCCTACAACAGATTTTTTGTGTAGTACATTTAACATCACAATGTAACATGTATGTAATGCATTTGTTCCGTATTAATAATATATAGTTTTGAAGATTCATCTCGGAGATATTATTTGTAGTACAGATCTATCATGTTGTAATTATTTGTTGCATGGCTGTTAAATTATTGTTACCAACAGCAGCTACATAATTGAAACATGCTTGCAATATTATATTATTGCTATTTTAGTGATTTATAAAAACCCATATATATCTGTTTATCTGTCTATACCTGCGGCCGTTTTTATTACTAATAATTTTGGAATAACCATTATAATGCGCCACGCCCGGATGCCGGTTGGGTATTATCACAAAAGTTATTTAAACGTAAATGGTAGAGTGCGTCAAAACGGTTCCTTTTTGTTTTCCTATTCACTTTATAAGTTTCTACGGTACTGACTACAGGTTATATGAGGTACCTATATTAGTTTTTTTTTTAAATATTTGCCAATTAATTATTTAATCATTTTTATATAATATTCACTATTCAGTGTTTAATATAATACATTATGGCCGAAAAGTATACAGAACATGCAGAAATTTAAACTAAGGTAAGTTTTTAAATTATCTAACCTATGTCCTATAATATAAATTATACTTTTTATGAAGAATATAATTTAGCATAATTTTAGTTTAGCATCTATTTGGAATTTTTTTTTATCTTTGTAATTTTTAATGAAAATAATTATAATCAAATCAAATCTATCTGGACAAAGTTAGTTTGGAAGTTACAGGCTGTTTAATTTCACGAATTCACCGTTATTATCACAGGATTACACCACTATCCACTGTCCGGTGTATTTGCTACTTCAACTACTTTGACGTGGTTTTCACAACAAATCGGAGGATATTTTCGATTTTCACTGTATGAGGGGGGGTGCGGTAAAAAAAAATTATATTTAAAAGCAAGAATGTATTACCTATTGTCATAGTAGCAAAATATAGTATGTTGCGTTCACATTATGAATGGTAAATGTGTGTAGTGTGTACATTAACAGCCGGAACTAAGTCCATCTAAATTAATCTGACTTTACCATTATTATTTTCATTAAAATTACGTAAAATAATAGCAAAAATATTGTAAAAATTGGTTATTAGTTAAATTAGAATCGTTCCCAAAATTTATTTACTAACAAATACAAATAATAATAATATTTTGAAAAATTGTATAAAATATATATTAATATATATATATATATTAAGGTAATATTACCTAATACCTATACTAAAATGTTATTTATTTTTTTCAGATTGCATGGTATGTTGTGTTTTTTCCAGACACTAATGAATACAGTGTAGTTCCAACTAATTGGATTGTAAAAAATAATACACAAAATAAAGTAGTATTCTGTAAATGGCCACCTTACAAAGTAACAAGCGATCATTTAAAAAAACCCGAAAACCCATCTACGTCGTGGAGAACTTTTCGTATTAAAATTGTTGGTGGCAACAACATATATGGTAAGCACCTATTATTTTATGTTACCTATATTATTCTAGTATTTCTAATTTTATTGTTTTCAATATTAATTTTTTAGATAACTTCAATAAAGCTTGGCATAAGCAAGTCAAAGAAACATATTCTTCCACAGATACAGATAATGAAAAATATATATCAAAATCTAAGAAAAGAATTCTTACATGTTCTTCAGATGAAAGTATTGATGAAGGTAATAATATTTTCATTTCTTAAATTATTTTATATGTAGGTAATTACCTACCTATTATTTATTGGTCATTGGTAATGTATCTAAAGCAATATTTCCCAACTGGTGGTACCGTTAGTCGAGGTACCTACCAACCTTTTTTTTTTTCATTTTCATACATTTTTGAATTTTAAAACGGATTTTAACTTAAAATTAAAGAATAAACAAATGTAGCTGATCAGAATTTTATTCCATATTATTCACGGCTGTATATAACGATGTAGGTAATTTTTCTTTAACATTCACCGTATTGTTTATTTTATTATTTATTTCCTATAGTTATTATTCAATGTATTAGAAGATAGTAAGTGGAATTAAGTAGTAGTAGACAATTTTCAAATGTGGTATGCGGTTTGAGTTGAGTTGGCAATCACTGATCCTATGTATAACCTATAACTTATAGTTATATTAAATGTGTGATTTTTTTATTATTTTATAGATTCAAATTATAATATAATGCCACCTCAAGGTAAACACGCAGAAACTAATAACACAATAGAAACTATTCCATCAGTTACTCCAGAATTGATCAATTTTGGTGCTTCTACATCAGTTGATGTATATAATGATATTACCGAGAGTATTGGAGAAACGATGCAATACACGGATCTGATGCCAAAGAATACTGATTCACTTAATTGGTCCCAAAATCGTTCATTAGAGGTACCTAATAATATTAGATTATTCAAATCTACCAAATTTTGTATTATTTCTTTATTACCAAAGTATTTTATTCATACAGATATTATATTTTTAAATAATAGTAGCTTGAATTGATCAATGGTTATTATGTTCTTTTATTTCGATTAATTTATATATATGTATATATATATATATGTATATATATATATATATATATATATATATATATAATTACCGTTGAATATACAAATTGCCTAAACTCCATTAACAATATTTTGTTAATTTTATATATTGTTTTTTATAATGTATATAATTTTTAATTTAAATTATTTATTTATTTTTGCGATATGTTATTTATATGTTTGTATTAAATAATTTATATATATGCAATATTGTTAATTGTATTAATTTGTGTTTAATGTTATTTTTAATAAAAAATGTAATATCTTTATTAATTATTTGATCATTTATAAAATTGTTTGATTAACACACACACACACACAACCTGTTATAAAATATAATAATACCTAATGAAATATCTGAATGATGTTAATTGTTAAAGTGTAATTATGCAGAGAAGCAATGGTCAGTTACAATTTGTTGTTTATAGTATGTTTATGAAACAACATAAATACACGTTCTATTATAAACATAATATTGCGGTTACTAGGATGTTAAAGTACAATGGCGCACTAAGATTACAATTTGATGTCTATAGTATGTTAGCAAAACAACACAAATATGCGTTTTATTTTACACATGATTTTGCGGTTCCTAGGATGTTAAAAACAAACATACCTACAATATAATGTAATTAGGTTTCAAAGACGCGACATTAGCAGTACCAGGGACATCACTTAAACGCAAATACAACAAATATTGCGATGTTACATGTCATACTGAAACGTACCATATACGTTAATGATACAAAGTATTGCACAGTGGGCATATTATGCGATGAACAGCCTCTCAACATGTTTTTTTTTATCGTTTTAATAATTTTGTTTTTATAACGAATAAAATAGAAAAATTGTTTTAATAATACAAATATAGGTGGCTATAATTTTCACTATATTTTATTTATTTTGTAAAATATCTTTTTTAATTCAATAAGTGTTAAGTGTGTCGCATTAACGCAGTGGCGTATAATTTTATTTGCGAATGCGAGTGTATGACGTGTTCAAATCGCGTTTGTTTCATATTTGACATTTTCGTTGAACCGCCAAGTCCAGAAATCGAAATTGCGTCAATATATCTTATCTTACCACATAGTAAGCGCATTCCGATGGAAAAACTCCAGAGCAAAAAAATGAAGATACTTACTGGAGTTTCTGTTGTCAAGTATCCAACGATGCCGACTTTAGTGTTGTTTATTGTAAGCACCAATGACGGCAACACCAATTTATTCAAATCGGGTTCTAACGTCATGTTCAAGTTTGATACCACTGTGGGTATACCTTGGATACCTTTTAAGTATGACACGAGTGAGCCGATGCCATCGTCGAACTCGTGATTTCCCAAAGTCTGAAATGACATCAACATATATAATTGACAAAAAGCTTTTGACGAATTTCGTAAACGTATGCTTTATTGAAAATAGTTGAATGCACAGTAATATATACATGCACACGATTCTAAAGTATTTGTCTATTAAGTATACCCGTATATAAATTTTTACCGTTTTTAAATTGTCTAAATTCTACTAAGTATAATTTTTTTATTTACTACTGTTGCACGCAAATATTTTCAAAACCGGTGGAATAGAAATATAAAAAATGGTATTACCGAATTAAAAATGTCTGTCTAATTTTTTTTTCACATTTTCGTTTTACGAATACTCGCGGTGTCCATAACCAGTGACGTAATCATATGGGAGGGGGGGATATGAATGGAATTTTGAAACAATTCAATTTTGAATTTCTACAATCAGATGTACAAAATCGTCTATGGGCACTGTTCAAAATTTAGTCAACAGACGGATCGCGCGTTTTGTATATCGATTGCAGATGGCAAATACGAGAACGAGAAACAGATTTGGAGACGACGACGACGACGAGCTTTAGTATAAAATATGAATTGTTATGTTCACGTCATAATCGATTAAATCTAATAAGTCTATGCCGGCAGTTCGTAAAAAATGTACAAAATCCGATACTTGTCAATGTTATAAACAACGAATTGGTTCTGAAGGCCAATAATAATAGATCTGAGAAATAGGAACTGTAGTTTTTTTTCTGTATCTATTGATTTTCCTTATTTGAAACAACACAAATTTCCTTCAAAAAACAAAAAAAAAAAAATGATATATGTTCGTATGAAAAAATCATTGATCCCCCTCCTCCTCGATGATCTAGCCCTAATTACGTCACTGTCTGTAATATTCGTATTCTACACGCGCGAACGTCCACCCGAGTGTATTTAATTGACGTGAACACAACACGAACTTATTATATTATAATTAATTTTTTTTTCTTTTTCGGAAACGACGTAATCAATTGTAATTTGTAATCGTACTCCAGCACCGAGTTTTTTTATAGTGAGTCCACGGGCTTAGCATTTGTGTTTTCGGCACGCGATTCCGGATGCAGCCAGTGGCGTGGCGAACAACAACCGTGTTTTAGTGCAACCGGTTGCTTCTGGATTTTAGTCGGGTGGATATCGACGGCAGGTATTTTGTTTTAACTGTTTTGTGCGTGGAGTTTTGACAAAACTATTGTTTTGGTCCGCTCAAAGCAGTGTCTGTGGGGAACGACATTGGCCACGTACCGGGTGTGCACGCGTAAAAATTAGATCGTCGTTGTAGGAAACTAAAATCGGCGGGGTGGATCATCATACACATAGTGTGTTGGTTCTTTGGTTCTTTTTACGTTTCGCGGCGCCACTGCACCCGGATGCGGCCCTATTGCGGGTCACCGGTGATAATAATAACATATCTGCACGGTTACCATGACGTCGGGCTTCAGCCGTTTCACAAAGTCCGCGACGGGTTTCCACTTGAAGAACGAATAGTACGCCGTGCCCTGAAACGTGTCGCCGGCCACCATGAACAGCGACGGCACGCCCCTGTCCGTCGCTTTGCGTTTCTCGTCACGCACCGCTTCGGCCATCCTGGCCAGCCCACCGTAACACTGGCCGCCCGAAGTACCGTTCGCTTCGTGACATTCGTTGCCGTGCACGTCCGACTCGTCGAAACAGCTGTGCATGTCGTTGGCGTGCAACAAGACCAAGTGGAAATCGGCCGCGGCGATTACGACCGCCGTTGTCGTGACCAACGCCGCGGTGGCGAACGCGAACGACGATTTCATGACGAGGAATGGAAATAAAAATGGAGTTTAAAAAAAAAAAACAAAACAAAACGCAATTTCTGTTAGAAAAAAGTGCGGGTATACTGGCCTTTGGACATTCGAACGATGTGTCCCGGTGCTTAGTGCGAGCCAAAGCAGGGCTTTGAAAAAAAAGAAAGAAAAGAAAAGAAAATAAGAAGAAAAAAATCGACGGAAAAACACGGTTGTTATTATTATTATTATTTTTTTTTGTTTTGTAAATACGTCGTAAATTGCTTTTCTTCTGGCGCACTGCGCTGCAGCACTCACACAACGAAACGAACCGTTTGACTGATTTGTATACAATTTTCTCGTTTAAAAATCACGGTGATCGCGTACGATTGACTAGCAGCAAATTAATTCCAGTAAAACGCAATTTTTTCGGTGTAAAAAAATTTAATGCGATCGTGGCCGGCTCCCTACCACGCGCGTCAAATCGTTCTCGTTCGGTCGTGTCTATTATTGAAACACGTATTAATAATTAATTGATCGATAATTAATTGTAATAATAATAATAATAATTTATAAGAATACAATTCGAAGCCATAGAATATTATTTATCTCGAACCATTAGATAACGCGTGTTGCTGTTATATAGGTTTTTTTTAGTATTTGGTCGTTATTACACATACACGTAACAACGCCTCTGTAAAACGCAAAGATGTGATTAAATTGTTGAATGAATCGGATCGAATCGTATTTGATCGGGATCAACGCGTCCGCAGAAATGTTGCGCGCCGGTTATTATTTGTTTGGAATAAAAACGTTTTGTAAATCGACCGACAAAAAATGGGAAAGTCGAGTTGTGTAACAATACAAACGTATACACTTTTCAAAGTAAAAATATGTTAAAAAATAAAGAAAATCGGTCGACCGATCTCAACCCCGAATATCGTGTCTTGTAGGACACGCATTCGTGCAGTAGACGTAAATCTCGGCTAAGAATTTCAAGACTTTTAAGACTAAATTCTAATTCAGTAGTCTACCTTAACTGAGGGATAAAAAGATGTAAATATATTTATTTTTTATTTTTTTGAATTTGGTGATAATAAAGACCTTTAATTGAACAGGTCTCGCAACAGAAAATGTAATTTTAAAGAAACAAGAAAAGTGATATAACTCTGCAATGATTTCGCTTTATCGACCTTTTAATACCAATGAATTCAACAAGAGTCGACTTATTGGCTGAATACTTTCATAGGATATAATAGAAGTAATATTGCTAAAAAAATAACTGTCTGAAAATTAAAGAAGGTTTTTACTTTTTCAAAATAATTTTTTGGTAACATTTTAATACGAAGAGTGTTTAGGTGACTATGATACGCTCGTATATAAAATATTCATTTTAAACGTTCAATGGTTTATTATTATATTTATTTATTTATTTCAAGGCCGATAACAATATATTATGATAAAATTGTATATAATTGAAAAAATAATTCTTTTTTACATAAATCTCAAAAAAAAAAAAAAATAATAATTTAAACTCTTTTGAACGCATTACATTTTACAAGATATTATTACGCTGACTACGTCTGCACTACGAACAGATTTAGTTTATTTTTAAAACTCTTGTGTGGAATTTAAATAAAAAAATTCCAAACTGCACGATCGGGCGATTTTTTAAAATTTTATATTTTTATATTTTTTTTTCTCGTTTTCCCATCGCATCGTCTATATAAATAATTTACATAATTATTTACACAATAACCTTTTTAAAATTAGGTTTCGTCAAAAATTAATAAAATTAATCGCGTCCTGATTTCTCGTTATTAATACTCGATGATTATTAATTATATAAAACGAGTGTTTTAGATTAAACTTCGCCGGTGGTATCACGCTCGCGACAACTCGTACACCGCGATGTACTGAAATGTAAATCGATAATTGCGTGGCTATTTAATTATTTCGTTTCACAATGTACAGTATATATATTTTAATTGTTATTAAAAATAACTATAATAATTATAATTATACTTTAGCAAGCGATAAAACGAAAACGATTTCATTATAAATTATGTGAACAGTTATAAGAGTCTCCGCGATCATACGCGGTCTTTAAAACAAAACGATCACGGGCGGAATTGCGTCGCAAAAAAATCCGTTTTGACTTTTAACGAAATACCATTAGCGTCAAAATTTACTTATATATATATATTTAATTAAAAATATATATATTCTATTGGAGGGAATACAATATACACCGGAATGATTATTTAAACGCGTGTACCGAAGTATCTTAAAAATAACCAACTTTTCATTTCGCGCATACGTTTGATCTAGCTTTTTTCGTACAACACCTTTGATACTATAAATATTCTATAAAACAACAAAAATTTAGTTAATGCAATTTTTATACGTATACACAGTATACCTTTATTTGACACGTTTTTTTTACCAAATTTTCCAGTAGTAGGAAACCTACGCACAAACCGTATAAGAAAAAAAAGAAACCGATAAAATATTCGATATATCCGTTTTGGACGCGGACAATTTTTGTATGAGTTCAAAATGTAATACGATCTAAGTGTCACATAATTACTTATTTATTTTAAGTTACAACTACAATTTAATTTATGTGAGAAAAATATTCACTATAAAAATATACATTTTAAACAGTAATGTAGAAAGAAAAAAAAATTAGTTGAGAATATTCTTTTGATTTCTCACCGTTTTTGTTGCTAAAGCTATTTTTCTGTCTTTTATCCCAGTCGTTATATAAGACTCATCGACAAAATACGTAATAAATCTTCAACTATTATTAATACTACTCTACTGGTTTGCAAAAGAATGATTGTCAATATGCTCTGAGAAGGACAATTCGAATCTAATCACGTACACCTTTAACTTTGTGGTTTTTTTTTCTTCGAAGTAAACTACTGCATACTCGCAGTTTTTCTATATATCTTCTCTACACATTTTTATTTCATGACGTTTCACGCAGTAAATGAGATTTTAATCGTAATGAAATACAAATTCTAATTATAGTTCCTTAACAATGTGTGTAATTACAAATTTGGCTATTATTTGTATTAAGATATTATTAAATAATAACTACTCCAAAGTCTTCAGTCGGTAAAAAAAATTTAATATTACCTTTATTATTTGAGCGAACATTCGTACACGTATAGGTGGTATACTTTAACAAGTGAGGAGATTTACTCGGGTAATTTTGTATTAAAACGTGATTATTATTAGATATTGATGACGTTTTAAACGACAAAAAATTAAATCTTTGATATTTGTTCAGTGCTTACAGCTCTGCGTGAGTTATGTCTTGTGCACTATTAGTTTCATAGAATTCAGTTAACGGTAAACTACTCCAGAATGAATAATTTCCATGGTTCGATTGTTCTTTGGGTTCAAACGTTTGATTTTGAGTGATTTTAATGAACCGTAACGGATCTGTAGGATTTTTAGACACAGGTAACCAAGTTGTTGTATTTCCTATATCAGGCACTCTAGAAAAAAAATAAATATGTATTTGTAATAAGCGTTATAATTTACACACACAAATATATTTATAACAAATCCAATTAAGATTAAAAAATTACCCATTTTTAATAAAGGATGCCCAAATATTAACCATAATTTCTATCATTTTTGCATCTTTTTCATTATCATGCGGATGCTTGTCGACGTTTTTCAACACGTAAATGGTTTCTTCACCGTGAGCCACGCCTAACAGGAACACATTTAAATACATTGTATATCAAAGGGTGGTCGTGTGGTACTTAGTTTACTAATATGGTTTTTTAAAGTCGAATTTAAGCGTGACCGTTAAAGTTTTTACTCAGAAAAAAGTCGTAAAATTTTAAGTTTACAAGAAAACTGTTGTTCAAAATTTAACATCAGTTGCAAATATTAAGTATACTAATTGAAACCATTTTAATAACAAAAATAAATAAATAACCAGACGTATCTAAATTAAATTTTCTATAATATGTGGATATGTATAATAAATAAATGTTTATAATCTTTTAAAAAAATACTATACTTTATATGAAAAGAAATAACGAGATTATTTGAATAAGAATATTTTGAAATTTATATATTATAAGATATTTTTTTTCTATGTTCCGTTACATTGGTACTCGTCTATTGAAAAGTAACACAAAATATAGCATACTATGTATATAGACGTTACGGACATTATGACAAACACAAATAAAAGTAATGTAATATATTATTCACCCGATCCTCGAGAGTTTGAATATTCACCGCTGTATCCAAATTCATGAAAATATACGGGTGCTGTATTTTTTGAAGCAATATTTTGAGCTGCTTTACTCATAGCGTATCCGTTCATTCTGTCCGATATCATCTACAGAAGTTTTTTTTTATGTCGATGTAATTAATAACAACAATATAATTATTCTTATTATTTGTTTTCCGTATAAATATCATACATATCTACGTGTTAATTAATGTTACTTTTATATTCTGAGCGAAGCGAGGAAGTTGTTAGTTTTAAAATGATGTTTATTACTTTTTTTTCAATGTATTCGAACTATTCGATTAGAAAGAATGCTCCGATTATTATATTAATTATTATATTATTACAATGATTTATTATTTCTTTCAAATTAATAGTAATAACAAAACTCTAAAATCTTTATTCAAATAATACGCCAAAATGACGTTCACAATTCCCGCAGCTCGCTATGTACCTTTTTAATTTGTAATATTGTCAAATGTGGTTGTTAAGTTGTTTTAAAAACAATTTGTTATCGTACATCCTAATAAGTAGATTAAATATTAAATTAGTTTAAGTTGCGCGTTATCCATTGACCACTTTTAGTTCAATGTTCTTGTATTATTTTAAAACTCTAAACTTACTTTTACTAGGTCGTTTTTGGTTTCCAATGATATCACTTTATCACCAAAGTAAAATTTTCTTATATCTTGTGCGATTTTGGTTCTATGAGATTCGTTTAAAATCGTATAATTATAATCAAGAAAGTGTGGTATGTATTCATTCCAGTTGTGATTAAGTTCGTCCACAGCATCTGTGAAAAGAATATACTCAGCCTGATCAAAGCCTTCATCTTGTGTAATACTTATTAACAAAGGAATGTCATTTTCTACGAGTTTTTCCGGAATATCCGGTAAAAACTGTTTTTTCCCATTATCCGGTTCAACGGTTGGACCGAGAGGCGTGAATGGATTGAATCTCCACGGCTAAACAAAACATCATATATATATAAATATGTATACAGTGTAAAATACATAATATTTACCAATATACTGACCATTAAACTTTTAACCGATTCGGCTATGATCCTCGCTGGTCTAGAACGAAGGCATTTAATGATATCCATTGAATTACTAATCGGACAACCTAACATATCCGCAACATACTTGGTCTTTTCATCGACATTTTCGGTTAATGACCAATGACAATAAGCACTTCCACTCTGAAGTATTGCTCGATTAAATAAATCTATGCAAATAAAGTTTGATTTTATTCTACTATTAAATAATAATAATAATAATAAACACGATAACGTGTACTATGTCGACAATTTCTACGATGTATCAATATTGTATTCTAACGTACGTTATCGTAATAAATATAAATCTACTACAATTTGATGGGTGCGTAAGATTGATGTATTGTAATAGAATGTATGTCTTTGTATACAAGCAGTATGTATGCTTGTTTTATGCTAATCGAACAGGGTTTAATCAAATACTTTGAAAAACTATCAGTTAAAAAAAACTATAATTATATAATTTCGCTTATAATATTAACGGCGAGAAATAATATTTTTCAAAAGGAAATAGTTTCATTTCTATACAATTGATAATATTTACAAAATATATAAATTTTCGTTTTTCATGCTATTCGTAAACTGTATCGCTTACTTTTTGACACAGGCGACACCAAATGATAATGGACAGAACTCGCACCAGCCGACATGCCAGTAACAGTGACTTTGTTCGGATTACCACCAAATGAACGGATGTTTCGTTGTATCCACTCCAACGCTGCCACTTGGTCTTTCATACCATTGTTTCCGGGTAAAACATCATCGCCGGTAGCGGCAAAGCCCAGTACGCCCAAACGGTAATTTATCGATACGTACACAAAGTCATTGTTGTCCAGAAGGTATTGTGGACCATAAGTAATGCCTGCGCCACCAACAAAAGCTCCACCGTGTATGTACACAACGACGTTCATTAAATCGTTATCGGACTTCGTATCTTGAAGTAGCTGAACAGTTAACGAAAAAATAATAATCGATGAATTATACAATAAATTGTTTAATTTTTTCCTTTGTGTTGCATATTACGCATAGATATTAAAGTTTCGTATCCAAAACGCGACTTGTTCACTTTTTTCGCAATATAAATTTGCGTTTTAAGACACCGAATGAAAAATAAATAAATAATAGTATTTTATTTAATTAGCATTGACATTGATTATTAACGCTGGAAAATATAGTGGACTCGGATTTTGTTCATCGAATTCACTTTTGGAGTTATAAGTAAGTACTTAATAACAAATTCGGATGTTTCAATAATGATTACAGTATCGAAACGAAGTTCGTAAAATGCTGACTGTACCGTTGTTTTAGACATAAAAAAAAAAATACTTTTTTTGATTTGTCACAGTTAAAAAACCAACTGTCAAAAAATAAATGTAACGAAACGAAATTTTTTAATTTGAATTGTAAAACCCAATTGCATTATTTTGATTAGGTGCGTTGAAAAAAAAAACATTTCTCTGCTCGTGTAACTCGTAATTATATAAATTCAAAATTATAACTGATATTCAAAATCTAATTTTAATGTAAAACAACATACCAATTGAAAAATCAATGAAAAAAAAATGTGTAGCTGCAGAAAATATGATTCTTCTTCTTCTTTTTTTTTTTTTTATGAAATTCTAAATTTGTCTTGTTTTTAAATTATTTTTGGTGTAAAAAAAGCGACAGATTTTTCATATCACATCGATCTCTAAATGAGTTTTAATTTTTTTCACACTAGTTGGGAAATGGTCTTTACACTGGAGTATTTTATGTGTTGCAAAAAAATACATTTACAAGCAGTACCTGGAAAATATTTAGTGTTGCGAATGCATTTAATTCAGTACCCTACTGTACGTGATAACGGGTGATAAAAAAAAAAGCGTCAGCGAGTTTATTTCCAATATATTTACACGGATTAAAAAAAGTGTTAGACACACACAAAATTTGTTTTCGATTAATTGTTCGATTGTATACCTTTGGTGTATAAACGTTGAGATACAGGCAATCTTCTTGACCCACAATTTCAAGAGTAGCGGTTCTGTAATCCAGCCCCAGACAAGCACTTGCAGGAATAGTAGCATTCCATATTCCTAACCAAGGTTCTACGGACCGTGGTTCCTTTGATGAGAGTAATTTCAATTTTAAACGTTTTAAGTTTTATCGAAATTTCTTAAGTATTACTTCGAATCGATAGTCTCCCACTGGTGGTTTTGCATACGGTATACCCAAAAATGAGTATAATTTTCGACCATTGTACGTGTATTCGTATCCACCCGCAATTTCGCCAGAGTCGACCCGCACATTTGGCGCAGAATTACACGACAAACAACCCAATACACATCCGATAAAACAAAATAAGTTCAATACAATTCTACACGTCTTTTTCATTTTATTTTTGTTTTATTAATATTATTGATACGGTTACACGACGATCGACCGTAAAATCAATATGCTGACACAGTTTTCGAATTATTCAACGCTCAATAATTTCACCCAAGTATAAACCGAATCGGAATCTGAAAAGTGAATTCATTTGATTAACGAAATGTATAAATTGAAAATTCAAATATAATGATATATTATAACAGAAGGGAATAATCCATATTCCGAATATATCACATATATGAAAATATGTAAATAATATGAAAACATTTGTGTTGCCACGAAAGGCGACGTTACGCTATATTTTTTGTTTATATTAAACCCTATTTGTTTTTCACTTATGAAATTATACAAATTAAATGATAATATTGTTAAATTTTTTTTTATAATTTACGGTCTTCCACGGTACCACCATTAATGAATATAAAACGTTGACTGACCGCAGTCGCTATTTAAATCAAAATAAATACGAAGATTACAATAATATTTAAATAAGCTTGTTTTGTCTGAAGTAAATTAATAATTAAACATGTAATATGTTGGCTATCAAACCATTAAATACAATAAATCAAATATCTATAATTACGAGTACAATAACAAATGACTATTCGAACTAATATACGAATCACGATTACATATTAAAGATGATTATACAATTTACAAATATAATAATTATACTTCACGAGATCATGTATAAAAAGAATAAAATGAATATAAAAATAAACGATTATTCGAATAATTTACGAAAAATAACACTACGCAACAGTAACGAACAATTAATGACAACGACTTATACGATTTAAAGAGATAGAAAATATGTCTTTTTGTATACAGAATACGAGAGTTTGTATACAGAAACAAACGATTATTCGAACGATTTACGATAAAAAAAAATACGCGACGGTATGTTATATACGAACAACATATTCAATACTACTACAAGAAATTTCCATAAAACAACGAATGAATTCATAATAATTTTAAAACAAAAATAACTGTAATAATAATAATAATAATAATATTGATAATACTAATGAAGAGCGAGGCCGGGTAGATTCGATTAGACTATCGCGAAATATATATTTAAATTTATTTTGAACTTGAACAGTCTGTTTTATATAAAGTAACTTTAAAATTAATGATATTAGAAAAATAACTCTTTGAAGATTTGGCACATACATTCTCTAATAACACACGTGATAATCTATAGTTAGAAAAAAATATATATACACATGTGTATATAAGAAATATTCGGTTTTAAATTTGATAAACTAAACAATTTCACCTCACGAGGTCATCATAATAAGGTTCTCGTAACCGTAATACATACTCGTATTATTGTAACACATTACCTTGATGTTCTTAGAAATCTCTCAATGATTGAATACCTATGTTGAACAGTTTAATTAGCACATTCACCACAAACTGTATAGTCATTACATGATTGTTGAATTATCATGTGAATTCAATTGCTTGTTATACGAATTAAACAATAATTGAACTGATTATATATAAATGGTTTTATGAAGTTTATACGAAGTACGCATGTTGTACTTTCTTATTAAATAAGCAACATTAAAAACATAACGAACGAATAAAAATAAACTCGAGACGTTTCGTTTTGATTCTGGTCGAGTACACGAAACGATGCTAAATGTCCAGGGATTTATTTATAGTTTATAGTGTATTAAAATATATGTACGTAAAATTCTTACCATTATTAAATTGGTATTTCGATATTAAAATAAATTATATTTCATACAATTACGGCATACACAACGAACATGTTGTGTTAAATTATTGTGCTTGTAATAATAGCGCAACAAAATAAATTTTAATAGAATACATCATCTAACTCGGCCGAGGCAAATATATTTAAAAAAAACTTTAAGTTAGTCGTAATTAATTTCGTAATGGAGTTTTGAAATTATATAATATTATGTCGATCGGTTTGCAGGTGAACTATTAGACAATTTATTTTGAAACCATATCATCGATAAGTCGGTATAATATAGTGAAAAATGATTGTTAATTGTGGGTATATTGTATAAAATGTCTCGTCAATTATCGCTATTTATGGTATTAAATGGCAATTAAAAAGAAAAAAGTACTTACTTTTGATTTTCAATTGCTTCTATACCAGTTTTAAAACCATTACCTATATAGCAGTTACACTTCAATATATTAGTTTTCCAATCGGGTTTTTCAAGGTTCACTGTGAAAAAAAAAAAAACAAAAATTACGTTTAATGAAAATAAAACGAATTGTAAGTATTATTTATTATTAATTATAAATAATATTATACACATATAAAAATACAAATATGCATTATATATATATATATTATTACTTTATTAAATATGCATATTTGCTGTGTTTCGGCTTTATCGTATGTCCAAGTTCACAAAGAACTTGTAAAATATAAAATTATGAAATATTTATAATAAAAAATATTTATTTATTTTTTGTTAAAACGTGAAAACAATAATTATATGTATGTGTATATATAAAAAAAAATTTTAAATCGGAAATTGCCGATCAGACGAAAACAATATGGATATAAACCACGAAATATCCCCGATTCGGTTTGTAACACGGATTTTCAATGACTAGAAAAGTCTACGAAAGTAACTGCAATTTATTTTTACAACGACTTTAAAGAAGATTTGTGATCGTCTGTGTCAAACTTCACAAACATACACACACTTTACGAAACACATCCACTCGTTATTTCTCCGGCGTTTTCACTAATATTCAAAGAATTGTTTACAGCGTGAGCAGGTCATTCGTATACTCGACAAACCAGTTTGCCGTCACCTCCTCGTTAACACAAACGTATACGTACTAATATGTATTTAAATGTTTGTGTGCACGAACAAACGGAGAGGATAGTTATATTTTCTACTATGTTATTATAACGAATATTGTTGAAAATGTATTTCATGACAATAAATATTTTCGATCGGTAATAAATTCGTAATAAACGTAGACGTATTACCGTTTACGGCGAACAATTTAAATAACATATTTTATACAAATGAAAATAACGCAGTAAAAAACTAGAAAACCCGTAGCCACCTCTTTAATGTATACTTATTTCATCTTCATCTCCCTCGCCTCTATCTCGACTATTTCAGCGATTGGCTACCCAATTGTCATAAACCTCCACTTGACGCCAGGGGCGTATACAAGGGGGGGGGGGCGATGGGGCGATCGCCCTCCCCCCTAGATACTTGTGTATGTACCTATATCTACTGACAACTAAAATTAATCGAACTAAAACTAAAATGTCATAAAACATTTTTTTATTTAAAACTTATTATTTTTATATAATTTTTCGATAATTCTAAGTTGGCCACAGATTCGACTGGCCCTTTTTTCTATTCGCCCCCCCCCTAAGGGATGACGTAAATACGCCTCTGCTTGACGCGATGTCCCACGTTTTCCCACACACACACACACACACCGGCAGTCCTCATTTCAAAATCAATCGCATTCAACCGCTTCGGTCTTGTACTCTTTCTCTTCTTCCTTCAACATTCATTTCCACTAACCGTTCTTACCACTACCGCATTTATTCTTCTCATAACACGATCAAACCACCCGAGTGCGTTATTCTCTCTCGTCTTATTTAAATAATAATTAAGTAAATTATTAATATGATATGTTTATCGAATACAAGGGTTTGATAATATTTATAAACGAAAAGAGAACCAGTCCCGTCGCCGTGTACGACTTGTGCTGTGCGCGTGGAAAAAAAACGAATCGGTATAGCCGCGACGGAGTGCGAAAAGAAAACGAACGATTTCCGAGCATTGCTCAAAAGGTTTTCGCACCTGAACGATGCGCTGTGTAAATTCGACACACCGACGTGAGTGCCGTCGATGAACCGGTCAAAGAGAGCAAATATATCGAACAGCATACGATTCCGGAATAGAAATCGGAAAATTGTCAACGCGCTGTTTAACGTGCGGTAAAAGACCGCGGTGCCGGTCGTGGTGACGACAAATCGTTTAAAAACGAAAAAACGGGGCACGTTGGAGAAGCGTCGAATACCGCGACGTTGTGATCCTTGTTCGCGAATTAAATATTTCGAAACTTATAATTGCCATAATAGGTAGTTCAAAATTAAGAGAAAGTATTTTTGAAATTTTTTTAGATACAGTGTAAAATTACTACGTATTTCGAGTTCTCCGCATCATAAAACCATATATTACAGTTTCAAAATTACGAAAAGACCACGCGACGTGTAATCGTTTTTATGTAAATTTTCGGTAACTTCTCCGTTACGTTTTTAGGCGCTTTAGAGAAAATCGAAAAACAATCTCTCTCCAATATAAGGATCGACCAGAGGCAATTGTAATTTGTTACAGGAAACAAACTGTGTGACCGTGTGAAGATCGGAGCACACTCTTATTTTCAAATAATTTTTTGCCACATTTTTTAAGAAGATAAAAAATAAAGGATAAATTTTATTTTTGACGCGATAAATTATTGCCGACGTCGATTCCCGCGGTTGCCGGCGGCACACGAGAAAAAAAAATAATAAAGAAATCACGTTCTGAGACGCAAAATATTCGGTTGGTAATAGTAAACTTCATTTTAAACCGTACGCGCACGGTATTGTAACAACGTTTTGAGAACCAATTGTTGTATACGTATCTGTGACTAACTTCGTGTCGTAGAATCCTGCGCTGGTTGTTGTTTACCGTCGTTGATATTATACGTTTTTTTTTTTTTTTTTTTTAATTTGGTTTTTACGTTATTTTTTTTTTTGTATATTTAAAGGTGAAATGCGTTCGAACGCGGTTAATTTCGCTTCTTCCAGCAACAGTGACGGTTTATCGTGTTGAGCGGTCGAGCGCGTGCTCGGGTAATGTCCGTTTGACCGCCGTGTCGACGACGCAATGTCCAATAAACGCGTGTTCTACTTCTATAACCCGGACGTGGGCAACTTCCATTACGGGCCGGCGCATCCGATGAAACCGCACCGTCTGTCGGTCATACACAGTCTGGTGTTGAACTACGGGCTTTACAACAAGATGAAAATCTATCGGCCGTACCGCGCCAGCGCTCATGACATGTGCCGGTTCCATCACGACGAGTACATTGAGTTCCTGCAAAGGGTCACGCCGCAGAACCTGACCACGTACAGCAAGTACCTGAATCACTTTAACGTGGGCGAGGATTGCCCGGTGTTCGAAGGCCTGTACGATTTTTGTTCCATGTACACGGGCGCCTCGTTGGACGGCGCGATGAAACTGAACAAGAACTGTTGCGACATCGCCATTAACTGGTCCGGCGGCCTGCATCATGCCAAGAAGTTCGAGGCGTCCGGTTTCTGTTACGTAAACGATATTGTTATTGCCATTTTGGAATTGCTGAAATATCATCCCAGGGTTTTGTACATAGACATCGACGTACATCACGGTGACGGCGTTCAAGAAGCGTTTTATTTAACCGACCGCGTGATGACCGTGTCGTTTCATAAGTACGGCAATTGGTTTTTTCCCGGTACTGGTGACATGTATGAAATCGGAGCGGACGTCGGCCGGTATTATTCTGTTAATGTGCCGTTAAAAGAGGGAATTGACGATTTGAGTTATTCACAAGTACGTTGAAACACGCTTTGCGTTTGAATCGAAACTCTTTCGAAATGTAAACTTATTTTCAGTAACGATCAAAATCGTAGGTAATTACTACAGTTATTGTAAAATAAATTTTAACGGTTTCTGTGTTTTCCCCTATATATAGTTAAATATACGATTTGTTTAAAACGAAATTTGAATTTCTCTCGATTCATCGCGCGTTGTCGAAATTAATCCGTTTGGAAACCACTTTAAATCAGCGACATATAAACAGGCATATTTACTATTAAGATTCATAATTAAATTACGCATGACTTACATTTTTGTACGAAAACATCCTCCATTGTAGTGTCGGTATGATGTTTGATTTGTTACCGCTAACAAATTAACGCTAAACTTGTAATTCTGTATGATTTTGTAGTGCAGTATGTGATCTACCTTATTAGAAAATGTTGATTTCAGGTGTTGAAAAAAATTACTCAAAGGTTATACTCTTATTTGGATGCAAAGAACGCCACCACCGCCCTTCCTGAAGCTATTGTTCGACAGATATTAATTCATCATGAATATTAATGATTCTATATAGAGTTGTGTGCAATTTTAAAAGATATTTTATTGAATAATTTGTGCGCCAAAAATCAATATCGCTTTTGTTATACAACACGAAAACATAAACTGACATATACATAAAAATTCATATTGTATACAATAAGTGTATTTTCATTTTTATCACAGTTACTATTGATGTATCTGTAAGGTCATATAATTGTGTCGCATGTGATAAGGTATTTTATGCAATATTTAATTCAATTAATATTTCTTTTTTCTATTTAAAAAAAAATAATAAAATTTTCGATTAAAATAAGATAATATGAATATTATTGCAATAGGAGTATAACCAAATTTATTTGTAGGCCATACGCTAGTAATTATTTTGTAGGACACACGCGAGTAATAATCCCGTAGATCACATACTGTAGTCATTTCTATTGATAACAGAAAATATTTAAAGATTGTTTATTTTTAGTTTTGTTTATGTTTTGATTCAAAAATTCACCAATTGAGTAGGTTTTTTTTTTTTTTTTCATACTATATAAACGTTTTTAATTTTATTGTGTAAATCATATAATAATTGGTAGTATTGATAGAGTTTATTGATTTATGTCTAAATAAATTTGAAAACATGTATGACAGACTTGAACTGGTACCGTTGATTTTATGAAATTTAATTGTTTCAGGTATTTAAGCCTGTAATTCAACACGTGATGGACCTTTACCAACCAACAGCAATTGTTCTCCAATGTGGTGCTGATTCGTTAAATGGTGACCGCTTAGGTTGTTTTAATCTTAGCACTAAGGGACACGGAGAATGTGTTAAATTTATTAAAGATTTAAATGTACCACTTTTAACAGTTGGTGGCGGTGGGTAAGTATTTATAGTTTATTAATTAATAAAAAGTGATTAATTTAACATATCATCTTGATTCATCTGAATTAAACGTGTTAATGAATACCTATTAAATGGTTTAACTTATTTTTTAACGTTATAAAATATTGTTTATTAATTATTAAACTCGGATTATGGTTAAAAAAAAAAGCTAGTTTTCATGAAAACAATGTGTGTAGAATAACGTTTTATTGTTTAGCATTTTTACTAACTAATAAAATAATAAATTATTTTTATGACTTAAAAATTATTATTATTAATTTATAAATAAATACTAAATATTATCTAATTTGTATTTTTAATAAAAGAAATGTAAGAAGACATTGGGTAACAAAAATATAGTTGATATGTTAAAACAATAATCTTTCAAACAATGTTTGTATTTATCAATGTTTAATATATTATTATTATTATTTGAATTTAGATATACGTTAAGAAATGTTGCTCGTTGTTGGACTTATGAAACATCTCTTTTGATTGATGAAGAAATTAGCAATATAATTCCTGAACATGAATATCGTGATTATTTTGCTCCTGACTTTTTATTACATCCCGAAGTAGTAACTCGACAAGACAATGCAAACAGCAAACAGTATTTAGAGCTAATTGTTAAGCATACATACGATAATCTAAAAATGGTGCAACACTCACCTAGTGTACAGATTCAAAACGTACCTGGTGACGCGCTTCTTACTGAAGATTTTAATGCGATTGCTTTAGACGAAGCCGATCCAGATGTGCGACAATCGCAAGTTGAACTCGATCGACGAGTTGATCCACCTAATGAATTTTACCAAGACGATAAAGATCAAGATTTCGATGAAACTAGGTAGATTAATTAGTCGAGACATTTTTTCAATTATTTGTGATAAATATAAAAATGTTTCAAGTAGAACAGGGTATACATTAAATAATTGAAAATCAATATTAAGTATTTAAAGTAACGGACAAATTTTTAACATTAAAGAGATTGGAAATAACACAATTGTTAGTTCTTATATAATTGTTTTACTTTAAGTAGAGGTTTTCTACAAATTTGACTACATTACTTACGTAAATAGTGTACAGATTATTAATTCATATACAGGTTCATTCAAACTACTGGTATTCAAAGAAAGAAAATACTTAAAATATATCTTTGTATTTTGACTTTTGGAACACGCATTTATAAGTGGTTTAATTTTGCAATAATTCATAAACGTCAAATAAAATTGCCAAAATCGGTTTATATTGTTTTATAATTTACTTTATAATTGTATAAATGCGCTATAGTATTAGTTTATATATATATATATATATATATATAATTTATGAAATTTGTAGTCATTTTTTGAATGTTTAATATATATATATATAAAAGGAAGTATTATATTATGTACCTATTGTATTATTTTTATGTAATTTACTCTTTTTGTATATAATTAAGTATTCGTTGTATAAAAATAAAAACAATTTTTTATTTAAATTTATAGTTTATGCCATTTAAAAAGGATTTATTTGTGATTTGCAATTTATTAATTATTTTTAATTTAGAAAATACAATTTGCACTATGTTTTATAATAATGTGCATATTGTCACTGTTTTAATAAACAAATTAGTTGTGATTCTAACAAGTGGTTAACTAGTTCACTTGTACAAAAAAAAATGATAACAGGTAACGATGTTATGTGATTTACCTATGTACTATTTGATCTGTTGAATTTAATATTTACCTGTATATTAGGGAAAGAAAAAATGAATAAAATTGCCCTTTAATATTGTTAGAATGTGCACTATACTTGAAAATACATGGGGAAAAAATGCGAAGCAAAATATTTTGGATGATAAACCGTTTTACTAATAATATTACACCAAACATCATTAATCTATACATACATGTATTATTTATAAATTATAACATTAATGTTTTAGTATAAATTGTATCGATTATTGGGCATAATATATCGAGGAGACGATTAGATATTGGTGTTTCAGTAGAGTAATATTATACTCTAATCTTTATTCAGTTGTTTGACGTAAAACATTATTGTTTCGTTTTGAATGTAACATTTTTAAGTGATAATTCAAGTTTTGTATTTGTACATAATGTTAATGCGATTATCGATTTTTAACGAAAAATGATCCATACACATTGTCCGTAGGGTGATACACCGATGTACCTACAGAGGTATACAAATGACACATTTATCAAAACATTTTAAATATTTGTACATGAATATAGATAAATAACGAAATAGGTATTTAATAATCTGTGAGTTCCCAAATCTAAATTACAAATGTACAGGTATACAAAGGTATTATACATTACACATTGATTATACACTTTCTAACTAAATAATCAGCATTGGTAGGTTTTCATAGTCTAAAATCTCTTACGCCCTCTATTTGTAGGCCATTTGGTACTCCATTTACATAATATACTAGGCAAAATCATTAAAAGTTCAGACTAAAAATCGTCAAAACCAAATGTAAATATATGGTAAATGTTTAAAACGTTTTATTTATACGAAACAATTTAAAGCGCATAACATAATATTATTTTTTTTATTACATACTTGCCCATACATATTAGTAACAGTGGTTAACGCATTTTCTTTCTATGCATGCCCTGATTTGACGTGTGTCGGTGGAAAAGACTACCAATTTATCCAAATAGCTACCTACATCATAATATAATAATTAATATATATAATACATAATACATATAATCATATTATATGTACTGATATAACATAATATATGAATGTGCAAGTAATATTTTCTTGCATACTCATTAACCAATTATACCTTTGATTCAATTTGCTTTTTTTTTTTAACGACATTATATTGTGAACTTGAAAAGTGTAGAATTACAGATGGTTCTGATAGTTTGCGTATCAAAGGCATTTTAATGACAAAATAAAATATACAGTAAGTTATAAAAAAAAAATTATGTATTTATAAAAATTATTCAAATACACTTGGGAAAAAATATTTTTAAAATTAAATTTGAATCAATCATATTGTCATTGATATTATTTATATTATATGTATTTATATCGTACGAAAACCTATTTTCAATTACGTAATTTAATAATTTGTATTGCCTCTTTTTAGTATTGTAATATTTGTATAATAATTCTTTAATTTTCTATTTGTTTCAGATAATTTTACTTATTTTTGTTTGTTTATTTATAGACCTAACAACAATACAGGCATCGGTATGAATCGGTTTTGTCTTCAATACTATGTTTTACTCCAACTATGTACCACAGAATATATATTAACATTTTTGAAAGGCTTTATTACGAATTTGAGACGTTTTGCCTCCTTTATTTTTATTACAGTCCCAATTGACTTGCTTTTGGTAATGGTATCTAACTTAATGATGAAAAAGAAGTTAACAGTATCAAATCTAGAAAAAGTTGTAAAGTTAAAAATTACCGGTATTCGTTTAATTAAAATATGATAATTTTTTTTTTTTTTTAGAGTTTTATGCTTGTACAAAAGTTTTAAGTACAAAATGTTTTTATATGGCCGGGTGAAATTTCAAAATGACTTGTTTGAAACATCGCACACACGCGTAAAAAAATCTGAAGTGATGCTGATGAAAAATTGAAATAAATATGATGTCGAAGTGCGTTTTGAATTGAAATAATATTTTTTTTAATGCTAAAAATATATCTAATAACTAACATTTTTTTTTATGAATAAAAACTTACGAACACGCACATTATTATATATTCTGTATTTTATAATAACACGTATGGCCTGTAGGTGACAGCTGTGCTGTGTCTAGTAAAATTACCCCGTGTGAAGTTCCAACGACGTAGGTGTACGATTTTCTTTCCATCTCATTAAAAATCCCATCATTTTCCCCACATACTTGGTATACCACTTCAAAATGCCCTTATATACTGACAACGACCGTGCATCGTATACACACAAGCGTTTTGAATATAATGAGGAAAATGTATAATGTACCTTTTTTTTCGTACGAAATAATATTTACAGTGCGCATTTTTTTTCAGTCGATTTCTAAACTCTATTTTTGTAATTTTTTTTTTTTTTTTTTTTTGGCAGATAATAACATAATAAGTTCGGAGATTTTTACTTTAGTGGTTTTTAAAAATGACACGCTCAACTTTAATTTCATACGTATTTCAAATCACAATATTTTCCCGAATATAAAACGAACGCCGAGGGGTGTAAAATCATCTCGCCGCAACTTATCCACTCCTAGATTGTGCAAATTAAACAACATTTAACAATATTATATAATTATGTGTATTATTTTGTTTTGAATAAATTCGACGACGAAAGTATTAAATTATAATCGTTTTTAGACAGAATACGTATTTTATACAATATATTATTATAATACAGGCATTTTTGACGAAATACGAAATTAAAAAATGCTTTTTGCATAATATTATATTATTCTTGATAATAAAACTTTAATTCGAGAATTTTTTTTTGATTTTTAAATAGTTTGTAACAGTTTATTGTATACGTATACATCACGTGTCTCACCTACCGCGCACCGGTCCGTCGAATTACCATTTTATAGTACACTGTAACACGCGCGCCATTTGTCTCATGCGAGGATAATAATTTTTTAGTATTTTGAATCGTCAAAACGATTACGACGAATTCATTTATTAATATAAAGTTTTATTATTAATCTTCTACGCTTTGTCGGCATAGTTATTTTTAGCGATTTATCATTGTGGTGCGATTACAATGGATTTTATACGGGTGTACGATATTTCTTAATGATAATTTGTGAATATTTTAAAAGATTTCTGAGCGACATCGATTTTTTTTCCGTATACACGTCACTGATTCTCAAGGAAATATCACTATTTCATTAACTTTAGTATAATACATATACTGTGTACACGCGTATGTACATTTTAAAGTATAGCAGTGCGTGTACTCAGTAAAAAAAAGCGGCTTCGTTTTTTTCTAGCAGCTAGGTTAGGTTACTCGGCTTTCTCTTACCGCAAAGGATCTTCAAAGATGTATTTAAAGCTCAATCAAAGGGAGCGATTTAAAATGTATTTCAAAATATAGCGAGAGCTAAAAAAAAAATTCATATAATTTCTTTTTTTTTTTAAAATTAGATTTCAAGTAATATAACATATATCAAATATAGTAATAATTATATTGTTATTCGATCCAATACAAACAATTATCAATGTGCATTTGGGGGTTTAATATTTATTTATTTTTTTTTAAATTCCGCGTTCATAAATCAACACATTAATTAATAATGGTAACTAGTCATAAAGTATTCGGAATATTTTTAAAAAAATTATTCAAAATACTTTACTTTCGAGAAACAAGTATTCCGAATACCGTATTGGATTGTGTGTCGTGTTGCGGCCGCGGTGATATTTGATATTTTGACGGTCGTCGTTCGTCGTTAAATAAATCTCTCGCGCGTTTTGTCTGACGTATTTTTCTCACTATACGTTACCGCAATATGCGCGTATCTATAGAAGACCAACAGTAGCAGCAGCAGCAGCAGAAGTGGAATGAATTAAAATCGCATTTATTCTAATTCGGCGAACAAAATATGCACGGAATATATATATATATATAAAATGGGCTTTTTTTTTATTATATTTCCTCCATTCGCCGCCACTCCAGTGCAATACGTTTTTTTTATACACTATTTATTATATTTTAACGTCGCGCCTTTTTTTTTTTCTCGAATCGTTCTAGTGATGCGTACACGTAAATTTCTTTTTTCCTTCTGCGCGTTTCGACACTCGGGTTTCGAGCTCGACGTCATCGTCTCGCGATAAAAATCGAGGCGAGGAAATTAATATAATATAACGCGGAGACCTGTTAAAAAAAAAAACAACTTTTTTTTTTTTTGATAAAATTTATCGTTTCGCAACACCAAAAATATTATTTTCTTAGGTAAAAAAAAAAAAAAAAAAATGAAAAAAAAAGTGTATTTCTCGTCAATCGGATCTTGGACGGCGGCGATAACGCGACGAGATGTCGAACAGACGCCGTCGACGGATCTCGCGGACGGACGCACACCGATGGTATTTATTATTATATCTTAACTATACGAGTGAGAGATGCGTGACATCGAATTTTTCCTAAAAAGAAAATTGTATTCATCGGGTCTCAGTATAATATAATGTAGCGACCGTTATAGTAGTAAGGGCGCCCACTGCAGGAGGGGAAAAAGGGATAAATTCCTCCCTGGGATTTGTTTTAAACCACGTGGTTTGATATCGCGCGTACGGCATACCAAAGCATGTGCGTACGCGAAGCTTTTAAAATATTTTTCTTAAGCGTATCAGTTATAGTAAGACATGGATGACGTGATGAATAAACATTTTAATTTAATTATCGTTATTATATTATATTTATATAATCATATTTATTATTATTTTACAGTTCGTTTAAAAGGTAAAAAATGTGACCCGTAATCAGGGCCGTAGCTAGAGCCTTGGGGGCCCTGGGGCAACAAGTAAATTTGGGGCCCTGTTTTTTTCAGGACCAAAAAAGTGGTCGACGAGAAGGGGCCCCTTCTCGTCGGGGGCCCCGGGGCACCGCCCCGCCTGCCCCATGCTCGCTACGGCCCTGCCCGTAATTCGGTTTCTGAAGACGGATTAAATGGTTTATCTCTCTCTCTCTCTTTCATATACATACATATATATATATATATATATGTTTACATAGAAAACGTTGTTGATAAGCAAAAAGGAAAAAAAAAACTTTATTAAAAATGTTTTGTATGCAACCAGGACATTTATTATTTGATAATTAATTAATTAATAAAATTTCAAATCAAGTAACTCGAATAAGTCAATCGAATAAGCACACGTGTTTAAAGATGTGAATATTTATTGGCAATATTGACAATTGTTGTTACCAGGGGCGCGTCATTTGGAGTAAAATCATGGGGTGGTAGCGATCTTGAATTTTTTTTTTTTTTTTTTTTTTGTTGTGATCTAATGAAGGAAATTATTTGTAGGGTAGCGTAGCTATTAATTTGCAACCACGATAAAAATGGCGGGGTAGCAATTGCTTATAGGTAGGCGTACCCCTAATGACGCCCATGGTCGTTACTATATTATGCGAATGAACCTTAAACACGTATTATTAGGCTTTTGCGTGTCGACATAAATGTTGATTATAATATATATATATATAGTAGTTGTTTAACAACGATGATGAAAAAATTGTTTTCGAAACACGTATTATTGTTATAATAAAGACGCGAAATGTCTTGTAGAAATCGGGTTTTAATTTTTATATAAATAATTGTACAAATAGTAACACGCTCAATACCATAACGAAAAAAAAAAAGCAAGGTACGTACTTAAACCCGGCAACTCTCGTGCGTTCACATGCGAATAGAGTAGTGCATTATTTTGTCCAGCCCCTCCTGCCCCCTCCTTTTTTCATTTCCAGATCCGGGCCGCTCGGTTAAACACCGATTTTTTTTTTCTGTCGCAGAAATTTCGAAAAACAGAAAAAAAAACCCGCGCGACGAGAACGCCGTCGTGAAGGGCCTTTCGTTCACGGCCGTGCGCGCTCACCGCGGATTCGGTCGGGTCAAGCCCCCGGGTTTTTCCGCGACTCGGACGTGGGCGTTCGGAGGCCGCACAACGTCGTCCGCCGCCGCCGCCGGCGGCGAGGAGGAGGTGTGGGTGGGTAGGTCGCGGCGACAGTGGCGGCGTCGCTGTCGCCGCCGACGCTACAACGCGACGTTGTGTAGTCGCCGCCGCGTCGTGTAGTCGCTGTGCGGCACGGGGCCACACCGCGCGCACGGGGTTCCGCGGAGGTTTTGCCCACGTAATCCGCGCGGCGTCTACAACGTTTCGTCCGTCGTTATTTCGCGCGCGTCCTCCACGTCAAATAAATCAAATTTGACTCGCAGGCGTCGGGCGGCGCGGATCGTTTCGCTTCTGTCTCCCGCAATTCCTTCGCTTGACAAAAAAAGAAAAAAAAAATCATCGTATACGAACAGTGTTTCTTTTTTTTTTCCATCTCCTCTCATTAATCCGCGCGCACGCGGTGACCGGGTGGTGGTCACTCTCTGTTTGTAACCGTATTTCGTTATGCGAACGTGTCGTCGACGCGTCCAACGGCCAACGTTCAGGTGGCGGCGGCGGCAACGCGTTCACTCCGCGGCATCGGGTGAGTGCAGCGCACAGCTCGCGTGGCGCACGTTTTGTCGTTTTCGTTGTAACGTGCGGCGGCGGCGGCGGCGGGGGGATTCGGTTTTTCGGCCGATTTTCGCGGGACGCGTACAGAAATTATCATCACACGTGTATTACCTTATAATTCAATTGAAATTTTCGAAAAAAAAAAAAAAATAAATAGTTTTTAAGTTTTTAGATTCTGAACGTAGCGAGGGGAAATGTATTTAACGTGTACGATGATTCGTTTATACGTCATAATTAATACGAAATTAAAAATATTCTTTTTTTTTTGTTTTCATAACGAAATCGTTATTGAAAAAACCACGAATAGAAAATTTTTACCGATTTCAAGTGAAATAATCCGCGTGTTCAATTCGATCTTATAATAGTTACGTTGATTTTGTCGAACAAAATAAACAAACGTATACCGGAGTTTTATAGCCGGTTCGGTTCGATTTTTGTTAAATTTCAAATCTCGTCGTTAAAAACGAGCGTGGAAAAAAAAAAATTCAAGTCTCATACGATTTAATCCGGTAACGTGCAACACTGAACTTTTCGCATGTTTCGCTTTTAAATTCGTCGGACCACGGTAACCGATAATGGCTGTACGATATTGTTTTGGTATATCTGCTTTCATCTCAATCGACGTACTCTTTTGGGGGCTCTTTTTGGAGCGTTTTTAAGCCCGTTACTATGTCGTCAATTACATACGACCGTGTGTGTGTTTGTTCTAAATTCGATTCGTCCGGACATTTATACGGACGTGATGACTGTCATAATGTACGAAAAAAAATTGTAAACTATCGAAAACATAACTCTTCGACATATACGTATCTTCTGCGCGGATTTATTACTACTTCCTGTATAATATTATAACGATTTTTAGTAATATTCTTCTATCGGACTATCCGAACACCGCGGATTCTCGATCCCTTCGAGATCCGCAATAATAATAATAATAATGTGTTTTCCATAGGATTCCTCTAAAGTACGCTAACGCTCTACAAATACGGTTTTCTATTTTATATCCGCTCGCCGAAGTGCTAGTGACTAATAATATCACTTTCTTTGTGGCCGTCTCCTTACCGATGCCGCTGAACACACTGGTTTTCAGTCGTTGTAGACTATCCCTAAGAGGTTTTTACATCCCATTTAGCAATTTTCGATGTGCGTAACTTGAGATTTGATCCCACGATTTTTTCCCCGTATTAACACTATCGCGAATTACGTGAAAAATCCTACGGTGCCTTTCCGGTTTCATAGTTTCTGTAGAATTATAGTTTTCACATAGACGCGTTCTCACTCGGTTTTCACATAAACGCGTTTACTTGACGTTTTCTCCGTTGTTTTCCACAAAACAATAACTTACGTAAATATTGTAATATTAATATTTGTTTTGAGAAATTTATTTATTATTATTATTATTATTATTTTTACTTTATTTGCACGCGTGAATTACCTTTATCGCGATATTATAACTACGCGACTGGTTATACAGTGTACCATACGTGTTATAATTTATAGGAATACGTTTTATTTCAATTGTAATTTTCTAAAAAAAAATAAAAAAAATAAACGAATATAATTATATATATAATATTAGGTGTGAAATTTATGCCGTAATAACATGGAACAATATGATTTAGATTCGTGGAATATTTCAATTATAATATTGGGAAAATTTATCTGCTCAAAACGTCTATATACGCGCGCGCGCGCGCCGCTTCTAAATAAAAGTTTTTGTTAAATAAACGAATAAATAGCGAAATGAAAATAATGCGCGACGATAAAAATAGTGAATCGCGCGGGGCAATTATGCGTTTTACAATGTTTCCGTTGTTGTTTTTTTATGAATATTGGTACTTATGTAATTTTATAAACGTTTTACCAAACTTTAGACCGATATTATTGAAATCGAACAAATCAAATAACTGACGAGACAAATATTTATATCGGTAAAAGGTAAATAATAATAATAATAATAATAATAATATGATATGTATGTATATATTATATCTATATGTAGGTATAATGTCAGTGCGGTGTATTATTAAAATCTGAAATGAAATTCTATGTAAATATTTTATCATGACAGTGATTATTAAACTGTTAAGCATTTTTGACGTATAAAGCAAAATGTGTAATTTTTTTTTTATTATGAATTACAATGAAATCTTATAAAGTTCTTTGATTTTTTTCGGCGTTTTATTTCTTTCTTTTCTACGTACAAAGAAAGAAATTCCGAACGAATACGGGGAAAAAAAGACGTTATTATAGCTCATCAGTTTTTAATAAAATCAGTGTTTGATACATTATGTTTGCTACATAATTTTTAGAAATACTATATTCCTATTTTATCAATTATTCGTTATTATGAATACTATATATATATATTTTTTATAAATTGTATTCATAAATTACAATTTTCAAAATTATTGAAAATCTGTAAACTAATTACGGTACATTTCGAGAATTGAAAAAAAAAGTCGGCATAGATGATTTTCCATAAAAATATCGTTTAATACTGTGACTTTTCGCAATTATTCGGCTTTATTATTTTATATCACCGTAAATGTACACTTTTGAACATTAAGAATTGATATTTTCGTACACCAAATCAATCGAATCCCATTCTAAATATAGGTATATTAAAAAAAAAAATTGGAAAACGAAGACGACAACCTTATTAATGAAATCTACTATTTTATTGTTTTTTTTTTCTACTCGTATATTTGATATTCGTAAGGTTTCAGTTTTTCGACTGAATTTTCACACTATTCATTTCTAAATATTATAATATATAAATGTAAAAATTTTCAACGGTCACAGTGACGAAAACATAATATCGTAGTAATATATAAATACTGCGATACTGATTGGCGTATACTCTAATAGTATTGATTAAAAAATTTACTTTTAGAATTGTATCGTTTTGGAAAATTATTTCGTCAATTCTCGTAAAAACAAATTAAATCCTGAATATATATATATATTTTCAAACAGATGATTAAAGGAGTCGAACTCTTTCTAAAATTTCGCTTTTTAAAAATGTTATACGATTCGCATTAGTTATGAAATTGATACTCCTCTAATATCTATGATATTAGAGTTTAATTTCTTTAAAATATTGTAACGGAAAAAAAAATGAAATTTTAGAAATTCCTCAAGTGCAAAATAAAACAATTTGATAGCGATCAAAAACGTGACTTCTTTTTATACGCGATCGAGTTCGAGTATGATATATATATATATATATATATATATATATATATATATATATATATATATATATATATAATGTATTTCGTTTTGAAGTTTTAATACGTATACATTCGCAATTTATTCGTTTCGATCTGAGATAGAAAAAAAAAAATTATATTTATGTAACACGAGTATATAGTAGTAGTAGTTGGTTAGGTAGGTATCGTTCGTAAATCATATCAGTCGACGCAATGCAGTCACCGCAATATTGACTGCGCGCATTGGGTATTCGAACACAATGTGAACAACTATACAACATACTACGATGTCAGTTGTATTCTAAAACAAAATCAATTTAAAATATATAAATAACAATATAATAAAATATTATTAATATTATTTTATAATATTGTTCAAAATTTAACAATATTATTATTTTCAACAAACATCATACATTCAGATGTGGAATGATATGTTTAAATCGGTATGGAATTTGTTTAAATTAATATTTATTTAATAAGAAAATTATATTATAACGGTACGCGCCGCTATTGTTTGATATATTTAAACACATTCATTTTTATAATTTATTTGTATATGTAAATATATATATATATTTTTTTTTTTTAAATACAATACTTTATGTTGTCCAAACGTCATGTCACGTCGCAATATCGTTAAGAGTTCAAATAATAACTCAAGAGTTTTTATTTATTTTTTCGAATTTCACAAGCTCCGTACGTTATTGTAACGTGTGCGTTTCGAAATTATATCGTACGAAATATATTTTTTAATCGTATTAAAATCATTTTTAACTAACCGAGATTTTCAAATCGCGCAACCGTCGTTACAAGCTGCGTTGTTGACATCGCTTTTGCTATAGGGCAAATAAAATTTTCAACAGACTCCAACAGTCCAAGCCGGGATCCCCTTTTTCTTTTTCAAAAATAAAATGACATAAAAACACATTTTTTTTTAGCGTGCAGTCTATCGGTCTGCCTTATCCTATACCACCATTAAATAGTACGATTTTGTTTTTTAAAATATTTTCCTTTTAATTAAAATGAGCGATGATAGCTCGGTTCTCGTAGATTTTTTTGAATAAAATATCGCAGTTCTCCAAATAAAAATATATTGTTGCCCGGCACCTTTCCATATAAAAAAAAAAAAAAATTCCGTCACTTTTCCTACGGTTCGTACTGCACACTTATAAGCGAATGAATTCGCGTTCCGGCATTTAAACACAGAATACGTATATATATACTAACGTATTTTAAAAATATCTAATATAAAATTCCATTTATTTCTTTGTGGTTCATATAGTCGCGTTACTTATACAATAATGTCTCATTTGTACGCCACTGTCAGTTACGATTCGATTCGCGTTCACACCCGCTCACAATTCGCACTCGTAACTCTTAAAGGGATTGAACGGGAAACCGAGGGACGGTACGCGTTTCGGTTATGACGTTTTAAGTGGACGTTAAGCACGCGATATCTGTACGGATACGCAACACCCCTTCAAGTAAATCGTCCGTGTAACGTCCCGCGGGATTTTGCGCGCACGACCTGCAGGGTCCGCATGCGGTAAAAATGAGCCATGCGCGCGTACACCAGCTCTGTACATAACGCATATGCCTATATGTAGGTTAAAAAGAAAAAAAAGGAAGAAAAATTGTCTTGTCGGTGTTTTCGCTATACGTTATAGCAACTATTAGCACTGGGACGATAACGAAATTATCTCATCCTCTTTATACGACGTATCAGTGGCGTAATTTACGGTCAGATCGATATTTTGTCATAAGAGCAAATATGTAACAATTTTCTTTTGAAAATAAATTTATATTCATTTAAATAAGACAATATAAGATAAAAAAAAAAAAAAAATTATGTTGCTTTTATTCTTTGCTTCGGAATTATTTCGTTTTAACGATAATAATAGGCTATTCTCAGTTTTTTTTTTGTCATTATTATTGTTTATTATAAGAAACGAAAAAAAAAAACACGTTATTTACGTTAATTTACGAATAATTTCGTTTTGTATTTTTTGTTATTCCATTATTTCAACGGTAAAATATTATTATTCAAATAATTTTCTACAGTAGAAAACTTTTTATACGCGAAATTTAATCGCGCGCGAGTCTTGCGAATTTATTTGAATAATGGGACAATAACCACAAGTTTATATATATATAAACGGCTGCAGTAACGGCATTTCGAAAGTTGTTTTTAATATGAATCAGAATAAACGACTGGCGGTCGTGCAATAATATAGTTCCGGTTTAATATTATAACATTTGATGTTTTTAAATATTCTAAATCGTAATTATTTATTATATTATATAATATACGGCATTGTTAAACTATTCATCAGGAACACGATGGAGTAACAAAGTTAAATTTTTATGAGTCAAAACGAACACTATGTAAGCAGCGCTCGAATCGGAATAGGACGTGGGGGACGGAATTTTAGTTTTTTTTAAAAATATTTCAGCGTCTCTCTTTTAATTTTTTTAAACGAAATGCTGATCAGAAGCTGATTTTCACACCTGTACTGTCCTATAGAGCAAACAAATGAGTTGTTTTATATGCTCTGTTAGCAGAGCGAAAATAATACATTTATTTGGCTCCGTCTTATAATGCAGGTATATAAGCCGAGAGGAAAAATACACTGCGTCTAAAAGAATAGTGTTCCGATATTTGATAATATATGTTCAATTGCAACTTTAGACATTAGTGTTTAATATAATCGAAATAAAAACAAATTAAACCATGTCAAATAAGGTTATAGAAAGACTGTGATCATTCGTATAATCGTTTGTGAACACTGGACAAATTTAATATAATATAAACATTTATTTGAATAAAAAATAATTGTTTTTATTTTCGGTTGCGTTATGAAAATTATGGCTTTGCGGTTGTAATGGACGATGGGGGGGGGAAGCTTTCTAATGTATATTTACAAGACAATTACAAGTATATTGTAATTATTCATTATTTTTTAGTATATTTTTTTACGTCTTCCCATATAACTGGCTATAATGAACTATCTGCTATAGGACTTTATAGGAAACACGCATAACAGCATTCTGTTATACGCGTTTCCTATAAAAGTTTAAACGTTTTGTAAATATACATGTTTGGGTTACGGTTTTGACACTAATTGATTAAAATGATTGATGTCTGTCGTTTTTTGTCCTTATCTATTATTATATATGTATTAAATAATGTCGTTTATTGTTAACAGGATAATTTAAATGAACTCTCGTCAGCAATAATAACGTACAATGCGTCTACTTAACTGCAAATTATGCGATCGTTTTATCATATATTGCATTGTGTAGCGTGTCGTTTCGGGGGGAAAAAATAATAATTTGAAAGTACTCTCATATTTAAAATATTAACACCTCAAGTAAAGTTCTTTAAAGCGATTTCTCGGAATCAGTAACAAAGCTCTCGAGTGTGAAGCCTAGAGCGAATAAATCTAAAGCATATCTTTTTAGTTATAGTCCGGTGGATATTTATTGTTAAATTGTAATTTTCAATGTGTTTTAATAGATATTTTATAAATATGTTTTTAATTAGCGGTTAGGTGCAATTCAAGCGATAAACGGGATTTAAACTGAATAATGTGTTATCCTATATGTATAAAGATTTTGAAACGCGACTACGGTTTATTAAATTCATATCTTCGACAATAATTAAATAATAATTTAGCAGTTATAAAGTTGTTCGATTAATTGCAATGAAAACGAGTTTTATTGAAAGTTATAAACTTAGAATTCATTACTAAAATCATTAAAATGTAGTAAAATATTTTCGGAGAATTCATATTTTTTATATACAATATATAGGTACGTGTTTTATAAAATTAACATTGAACCATAGGTATATTTCGATATCGTTATTCTCACTGCGAAGAAACTAACTATTGTGGTGTTATATATTTTGTTGCAAAGCTAAAAGTGGAATTTATTATTTTTCTTCTTTTTCACTTCGCTACCAGAAAACGCGAGACCTTCAAAATTAATTTCTGCTTCAATACAATCGATATATCTCACGTCGAATCTTTTCCCTCTTTCCCGTTTGTTACTCCATTTAGTTTAAATATGCCGAGCCGATTTTTGTTATATAAGAGTATAAAAAAGAAAAAAGAAAAAAGACGATGGTAAATCGAAAAGTGGAAAAAAGCGCATTAATCAACGGATGTAAAAATTCGTGAAATACGAAATGAAAAAAAAAAATGTCGGTAAGATAAATAAAATAGATTGTCAAATGACAGTTATATACACAGCTAATATACGCGTGTACTATATAAGTGTTGTATGTTAAGTGTATACGATTATATTAAACACAAAAGGTTTTGTTATTAGATGTTTTCTTTAAAAGTTATTTTATTTTGTGCGGTATTAAAATCGTTTTCCTCCTATTTAACTGCATATTAGTGTTGGTTAAAACGATTTTCTCTTAGAACATTTAAATCTTTCCATCGCATTGGACGGCGAGACGGAATTGTTTTTTTTTTTAATTCACTGAAGAAATATTATACAGTTTGGTGTCGATGGTAAAACTGTACCAACGACGATTGAATAGTTTCAATGAAAAACCGAAAAGGTTATTTTATTTCAAAGAGTATTGTCGTTTTTACACTTTATTTTTCTTGATTTAATGCTATCTCGTATTTTACGTAGTTATGGCGACTTCGTTCGTTCGATATTGTAGGTTGTCACGTGTGTATCCACATTATCAAAAAAAAAAAAAGAAAACATTTATTCGCCACATATATCGTGTGTAAGAAAGAGCTATAATATCGGCTTTACTATTTGATATTTTTTTTTATTTTTTTAAAGTCGATACACGTATATTTTCAACATTTGGAGAAATATTAGATTTATAATTTAAAAAATAAAAATACTTTAAAACGAATAAGAAATAAATTTAGAATAATCAGTGTCTTAAGTGGTAGAAATCGTTTTTAATCGTATGAAAAAATATTTGCTTAACTCGTATTATAATATTAATAAGGAAAGTTTTTATGAATTTCTAATGGGAAAAGGGCTAAAAACAGTTTAAAAATTTAATATTTTTTTAAACATCGCTCGATATATATTTTGATGAAATAATTATACGAACATTTCCGTATAAAATCTTATATATATATATTAAATTCTGTTATACATTGAGACTGGAAGAATTAAAGAACAACTATTTATGTACTATATACAATGTTATCGTTGGCGTAGAATCAAAGTGACGTATCGGTCAAATGTAATTTTATCAGAAAAGGTAAAATTTCATTTGAAAAAAAATAGTATTTGTTTTTGTGTACAAAACTGAAGTTAGCATTAAGTTTCAAGTTAAAGAAAAATGTATAAAGTTCTTAGTTTATAATTTAGGTTAGGTTATTAGTTTTTTTTTCATTTTGACACAACATTCAGTTAACTTTATTTATAAGTTATAATATGTAATTATTACTTATGGAGATTCGATAACTGTAATAAACAATATTAAATTTTAATTTTAAGAGTAACCTAACAAATTCAATAATGAATATTGAATAATGTATTATACGAGTTAACTAGGAAAATTTATTAAATATAAACGCAACAGATAAATTGTACAAAAAAAAAAAAAATCAAATAATCATTTTATATGTATAAAAAAAAGAGAATATGACGCTAAATATTATCAATAATACAATTTATTATTAATAATACAAAATATTAAAATATCTAATGATTCATGGACACGTTTTAAACGTAAAACGACGTTCTGATTAATTAAGTCGTATTTACACTAAAATTTTACGAAATAATAAATAAATAAATAAGTAAAAAACAACAAGTGAAAATTTATTGATATGCTTTAAAAAAAAAAAAAGAAAACTCCTATTTTTATTTGATACTTTCCTCTGATTGTGTTCTCGATAAAATGGTATTGCGACAAATTGAAATAAACCAATATTGTGGTATGGAAATAAATTTCGTTTTCACCAATATGTGTATATATATATATAATAGATATGTTTGGTTTGTAAGCATGTATAAAGTCAAAAATCAATTTAAATTTATTTGGAAGGTTGAGAAATTTCCCCTGGGTTGGAACTCTGCGTACAAGAAAATAAATCGAACTAAAACGTGTACAAAACAAACATACACGCATATAGAAAATATCAGATCTGGTATAACGTATTTATTTGTTTTTTATCGGTGGTTTTCTTTTTAATATATTTTCACATATATGTATAGCGAATGTTAAATGTTGTTTATTTTCTAACTACAATTTGTTTTCTACGGACGAACTTAAATTACTATTCATTGTCGGACGTAGTTTAATCGTATATAAGTTGTTATGTAGAATAATAATAATAATAATTTGATGTGTAGAATTTATAATTATATTGATCGATTTTATGTTTCGAATGCTTGTACGCATTGTACAACGTATTCGTGTTTTCAATTCGGAGTACTTTTGCACATGACTTCAGTTTTAAACCTATACAATTTGTGTTAAGCAATATTATTTACCGCAAACGCCGCTATTATGACTTGTATAATATGCAGCTTAGTTTAATTAGCAAAACAAGTTTTGATTATGAATTAATTATTTTTAACCTATATTTGTTTTATATTATAAAATATTTAAAAAGTAATAATAATATGTGTGTGTGGAGTATTTATGTAATAATTGATTTGTTATAATGGGTCATAAATCATTAAACATCATTATCATCGTTATTTGTGGTCCAAAAACCAGTTTCGGTTCGTGAAACGACCACCGTGCGTTTCGTGACCAGAACGAAAAATTGACGATTTTATGAACTGAGAAATTGAAAGACTTGAACGTATTAACATATATCATGAGTAAAGCGTGGAAGCAAATCGTGAGTTTATGCATCTATACTTATATTATGAATACGCACAAACACATTGTCCTAATTGTATGGAGAGAGTCCTGTCCGGACTAAAGTGGACAAAGTGCGCGTACCACAATTGATAAATTTGTATTAAAATCGTGTTTTACGCTATTATTGTCCTTAAAAAAAAAAAAAAGATTTTCATTATTAAAGCGTGATGATATTAGAATATTAAAAGTATTAAATTTTAAAAACGAATGTAAAAGTAATTATTACTACGTCAGGATAATAATACGCGTATTTGTATCTGGATTATATTTAAAAAAAAAAAAAAATAAAAATTATAATATCTGATAAAACCGACGGAGATTATATAGAAAAATTGCGGGGATTTGGGACTCGAGAATTTCAAGAAAATATATAGTCGCTGACTTGCGTGGATATGTATGAGAAGGGCGACGATTTACGAAAGTCGTACAACAAGATGAACGTTAGTAATTTCCTTAAGTAGTAAAAAGTTCAAATGGACAGGTCACTACGCGCTCGGGAGGACGGAGGAATGTGTCGTGAAAAAAGTCATGGCAAATCCAAGTGATGGAAAGAGGCCACTAGGATAAGACCACGTGAAAGATTGCGTTTAATCTACTCTATTTTTGTCTATATGAGTATATACCTATTTTTTTCAACACTGCGTAGAAGTACGATATATTTGTGCTTATTAACTTAAAGTACTGATAAGTCCCTTGCTGGTATATAATACAGAAAGCCATAACGGTTTATTTTTAATTTGCTTCGATTAATTTACCAGAGTTTTCTTTAATCGAGTTAAAAGTTAATGAAAAATTCAAATATATCAGTATTAGATTGATAAAATACTATTAACATTTATTAATATATTTTTTAATCGTTCGTTTGATTTTTTTTTTTTTGTATGAAAAACAAAAACAAAAAGTCATTAATTTATACATTTCTCGACAATTATTATAATTGGGAAATCTGAAATGTTTTTGTCTCTACTCATTTTACACTTCATTTTGACGATCGTGTGGAATGTGTTCGGACAAAATGCGTCTTCGACGAGTAAACCGTTGGCAATAAAAATTCAAAATTAAACCAATCGGTCCGATTAATAAATACGGTACATATATCCACGAGTAGTGGATTAGTTGATTTTATTCCACAATTGACATCGTATAATCTCGAAACGGGAACAGATAAATTACACTATATTAATATAAATAATGTATGTAAGCAAATGAGTTTGTATTTATTTCATAATTGTATATATCGATCGATAAAAATAAATAATAGAATAATAACGTTAAGCGGTTTTTTTTTGTTCTTTTTTTTACTATATCCGAAATCGTTCGCACGAATCGTATATAGCAATTAAATAGTTTAAACTTTTTTTTAAACTTTAAAATGAAAATGCTTCGATTTTTTTTCTGTTTATTACATTTGCAATTATTACGGTCGTGACTCGAGTGGGAGTTATGGAATTCGCGTTGGGCGTACAACAAAAGTATTTCCCGAAACGAACATAAAAATTTCCATTTCATCTAAAAAAAAAAAAAATTCGAAATATATTTTCAATAAGTCGTTCACAATGTTTTGCAATTACAATATGTTCTTCGTTATTACGATAAATATAAATTACCATCATTAATTGTTAATTTATCTTCACATTTATGTATATAATTCTTAATATTATTATTATTATTATTTAAATTTATAGTTACACAGTTAATGTAATTGGTATTGATTTTCCACGTCATAAATAAAGGAAGAAAATTATTACGATTTGAATCGTATTAGAGTGATTTTTGTTCAGTATAATGAAATGATTGTTAATTCGCATTTGACGTTTTATTCGAAAAATTCATTCGTTGACACGACATAAGCGACCTTTATTTATAGTGTTTAAGATAATTTTTTTTTCAACAGATAAATCGAATTCTAAAATTATAAAATGTCGCAAGCAGGACTGACAAGGGAGAGAGAGAGAGAGAGAGAGAGAGAGAGAGAGCTCGCTAAAATTAATAACGTGTGCTGAAATTCAATACAATCCAAAAAACTCTTAAAGAATATTGTGTACCGTGATTTCTCCATATCGACCGTTAGACGGAGATAAAAAAATTCGACAACGCGCGTCCCTCGCAATAACAACTTGCAGAGCAAACGTAATAAATCTCGACTTTTGCGTAAAACGAACGGCGTAAACTAAACGTATAAAAATCTGTAACGTCTCTTGTCATTCGGTGTTTAGTGTTCAACAGAATGGTATACTCACCCTCTTCAGTACACGCATATATAGTTATCACTTTACGTTGAAATACGACGTTCGCTATATGGTGTCATTGGAATTCCGAACGTTCCGTAACTGTTTTACATAAAACGCCATCGTTTCAAGTAAGAACAATATTATTATTTTTATATCACACATTCAAAGAAAACGGTTCGAGGTGAGTTTTTCTGTATTTTTGTAGATTTCTTATCTTAGGACCCCGAGGCGAAGTGATGGAATGTATTGATTTTACGAACGTCGCTTTTCACCAGTAATTAACTTTATATTTTTCTACGGGAACGCAACGTTTTCAAAAGTAAACCGTGACGTGACTATTCGATTGTAAATCTCAAATGTAATTTTTCAGTAGTTTTTAATCGGAATTAGTGTTGTATACAAATTTTAGGACGAATCATGTAATCGTCTCGAAATTAAACGTGACGACGATTCACTGCTGATTTCATATTAATAACACTGTGTTTGTTAATTACAATACGGGAGAAACAAAACTGGTGCCTATTTTCCCTTAATTAAAAAATAATAGATTTTTTTAAGGTCGAAAAAAATTTGCACGTAGAAGTGTTTGTATTTTCGCATTACGAAATGTTTTAAAAGTAAATGTGTGCAGTGTACGCGATTTGAAGTTGATGTGAAATGAACAAAATAACAATTATTACTACCTAACGGGGGAGAAAAAAAAATATTTTTCCTCAAATTAAGTAAATTGTGTGTTAAAAAATTGTAAATGTTACGACGAAATTTTATAACGGACGATGAAATAGATCAGTATTCTGTAATTGCTAGGATTTTGTTCGAAAAATTTGATTGTTTTTTTTTTTTGTCTTTTTTTTTTTTATTTAAAAAACAGACAACTGCGGCTATATTATCAATGTCACTGAGAACAGATCTGTTTAATTAGTATATTTAATTTTTCTGAACTTAATCCCGTTATGCGCATATTACACAAATTATATACAACGCGGATACCGTTTTCGCGTTCGTTGCACACTTATTCATTCAATAACGTGGTCCTTTATTATTCTACGAGTACAATGCGAATATTACACGTAGGTTAGATTTGGCAATGAAAGTTCGCCGCGTACTAAGGAGTGTACGAATCGGAGAGCCATGTTCGTTTTACGTATAGTTTTACACCTGTTTTCTGTTTTGCACACACTCTTGTAGGTAATAAACCATTCAGGATGAAAACGTGTGAAATTCCTTTGTGCAAAGAGAATAATTGATTACGTTACATTGTTGCGTTACGCGGTCGACGCGGGCCATTTTTTAAAATTAATTGTTTTAAATTGTGGGAAAATGTGACGCCGTCGTCTTGAATTTTGTATAGCGACGTCAGTTTTTTTTTCTTATTTTTTTTTTTTTTTTATTCGAAAACTCGCTCGCAATATTTGTCATCGTCTCGTATTATGCTCTATACTAGTCTATAGGGAGACCATACTATCCTTTTTTCCTTTCCACAGGATTGTCTTTCATTTCAGCTTTGTGTCCCCTGTTTTACAGATCAATTTAAAAATATATTTTTTTTTACGTTATACGTACGTACAAATTGTTTTATTTTGAAATTCTTTCTTATTTATTCTAAATTCCTTTGTTTTTACGTTTACTTTGCAGTTTTTGTTATACGTATATTTTTTTCCGTTGCTTTTTCCCGCCGACTCCGTTTGAGAATAATATTATATTACAGTACAACGGATATTAGTAAAAAATATAAAATCAAAATCCTTCTATTATAATGACTAATATCAAACATTTTTGTGTTTCTAAAATTTTTTACATTGTTTTATCGATTATTTTACTGTAGGTGTTTCTAAGTGTTTATTGATAATTTATAACGTAGACACGGGTTTTCATGATTATAATTACGTATAGTTTTGGACTCATGTATTTTGGATTTATGTTTGATTTTTTAGTTACGTGAACGTGGCAGATTTTTATAATAATTTATGTACATATATGCGAACAATTTTCTTTTTATTTTATGGACTAGAAAAAATATAGGATGTATACATACAAAAAAAAAAAAACGTAATGTTTATATTATATGTTAAATGTAAAAATATAAACAAATTTCGCGGTAATGGAGAAAACCGCCATGAGACGGAAACTCCTCTTTCTGTGACTATAATCATAGTGATTAAGTGAAATGGTCTTTGGACCATTTGGTGGGCTACGAGGAAGAAATTTCGGTTGATCATTAGACGCTGGATGAGCAATCAAAAGATTAGGGCATATTGAAACGATTGGGAAATGCGGCAATTGTAAAAATTTAGAAATGGAGTGTGAATACTTTGCGGTGCGCGATGTACGCGGTAAGGAGGTCGTTTGTGATTTTACGGATTGGGTCGTCGAAAACGCCTAATATCGAGTAGCGGAACACTGTTTGTATATTATTAGCGTTTTAGTCTTTCGATCTCCAGATGAGTTCTTATGGCAAAAAAGGCCCAATAGGTTATAACGACGTTTAGTTTGAATATTAATTTTCGAATTATTTTTTACTAGGCTGAACGGGCTAAGAAGTCTTTGGGGTATTCTTTTCAATTATATATGCGAAATGTTTAATAAAAAGACGTTATAATGTATCGTATAAAGTTGAAATAAATTGATTAAGTGTCAACCGGTATTTGGGCATTGTAAATTTCAAATTTTTTTTCGCACAATGTATGTTATGTAGACGTAAAACACAAACATTAAAAAAAAAAACCGAAAAATATGAAATATTAAATTCAATATTATTGTAACGTTAAAATAATATCGGCTAACATTAAATAAAATATTAACAAAACGCCTGTAAATTTTACGTAAAAACGGATCTAATACAATAAAACGTGAAAATAAAAATAACGTCGATAATGTTGAAAAAATATAAAAGTCACATATATAGTAACGATAGCGATATTTTTATTACCGATATACGTTTATATATTTTGATGTAAAATGTAAACATTGAAATTCATATAAAGATCAATAACAATTTAAAATTTGCCCTTATATAATAATAATAATAATAATAATAAAAATAATAATAAAAATAATTAGTATATTTTGAATGTTCAAAACAAATTTTTGTTCATTCGTTTAAAATTTGCTATCTGTCTCATATTTTATTCTTATCATAATATAAATCTTGTATTACATGTCAAAAATAAGCAGCAAAAAAACACAAAAGTATTTGTACTTCGGTTGTATTCGGTATTTATTTAAAACCGTTTGTGTATAAAAATAAAAAATAAATATTCTACGATTGACTTTATGACGCGTGTATTTACAAACCCACTGTTTATTAATCGAACGGAATGAATATTAATATAAATACGTTTAATACAAATTACTATTAAAAAAAAAGTAACATTTCTGTGAATTTTGGGCTCGAGCTTATACTTAAACAGAGAATTATATTATTATTGTGAATTTGAAAGCTGGATTCGAGAAATGAGTCGGAGCAACTCTTAAGTAGTTTATTAAAATTAATGAAAACGATAAATGTTTTAAAAATATTAAACACGCCTTGTATTTCGAGTTATTAAATGTAAAAATCACTAATGTCAAAACAGAACTTTCACAATTTTACCGAGGGGGTGGGGAGATGTTTGTTGAATTTTTCCCGTTGTTTTTAATTACTTTAAAAAAAAAATAACCGAGAAAAAAAGTCGAAAAACATGTCAAATATAGTATACAAACTGAATATAATTTGCTTATTGTGGAACGTAACGAATATCAAGATAATCCGAGCCTCTCTCTACACAAAAAAGTATTCATAGACAAAATGAAAAAAATATGTACGATTTAAATATTAACACATCCGTTATTATAAATCCGATTGATTTTTCGTTTCATTCAGAATATTTTTTTCATTCTTTTAATATTAATATTATTTGTATACAAACACTACAGGTTAAATATTATTTTTTATATTATTATTTATACGTACATATTCAATTATTATTTGTTCAGAAGGAAATATTTGAAAATTCTCTTATAGAGTGTTATTTATTCCTCCCATGTTTAATTAAAATAATGTAATAAATATAGAGAAATTTTAATGGTGGAGTTCATTATTATCTATATGATTTGGAGGTATCATAAGACGGTTTGATTAATATTTTACATTATTTATTGCGTGTTGAAAGAATGTTTTAGCATTAAAATTACGATTTTATTTTGTTTTGACATAATATCGTGTTTTTTCTTTATTTTCGGTTCAATATTGCGAAAAAAATGATAATTTTATGCTTCAGCCTATCATGACGTTTTCGTAATACACACGCGTACTGCATTACAAATCGTTTTATTTTTTTCAATCTATAAAACTCTATTTTATACACTTTACAATTTATTACAAATTACATTCAGCATATTTTTTTTCTCCATATAACGTCTCGTTGTTGTTGTATCGCATAATATGTTTTTATCGGTAAAATAAAATATTATGATAAGTGGTATTCGCAGGATTTTATTCGTTTTATTAAATGTTTATAGTCATATATATATATATATATGTATTTTACGACCAATACGTGTTTATATATTATGTAGAAGTATAGCGTACAGATTTATTCTATTAGAATTTAAGTGGGAAATTGGGGAGGAAAAAATGAAAAAAAAATGTTTTAAAAATATTCTCAGTAAAAACATTTTATATCACTTATTTAAAATAAAATGAAATTATACAATAATTATTCTAAATTGATTTTTTTTCGCTAACGCTAAATTTACTATATAATAAATATATCTAAATTAAAAAAGAAATATTTCAATTAAACGGCTAAATAATATATCCTCCACCGTTTTAATAATTTTGCAAATTTCATTGATAAAATAATGTAATATTCAAAACGAACTATTACCGTTTGAAATTATTTTAATTGAACTTTATATATATTATTTAACTGATCGCAGGTCTATAAGTCAGTTTAAAAAAAAAAGTTTTAAATTTTCACTAGAATATAATATTAAAATGCCGTAATGTACGAGTAAGTATTTATTATTAAGCAATTTTTTAATCCTTTTTTATATATAGGGATTTAGACGCATTTAATTATCATACACAAATATAATCATCAAGTGATCAAATGGTCGTAACAACCGTGAGAATGAGAAATGAGAAAAAAATGACGTTTTTAAAATAAGACTATGTATAATTATAATGTAATATGAGAATTATAACACATTGTAATCTATAAAATTATGTAATAATTTATTTAAAATAAAATTAATCGTTTATATTATAACATGGAATTAAAATTTCAAAAATTGTGAAATTTCAATTTTTAAACGATTAAATGAAATACCTAATGTAATTTTCAACACTGTCATATTTTATACGAATATAAATTAGAGTCCGAAATATCGATAAGTTCACAGCATTCCTCCGTATTTTAGAACTTTTTTTTATGAAAAGTTATGTTATGTTTGGTGGAGCCCGTTTTCACTACACGTCCCAGGGCCCAGTATTCCTCAAATCCGGTCTCATATCCGTCTCATATGATATATGCATAGATCATGTTATATTACGTACTCGTGGTATGAAACGAGATAGAAAATGTGTGCGTTTAATTTAATAAATTACCGGTAATTGACGGCAATTGTTAATCGCAGTGTTATAACGAAAATGTTATCGTCCAAACGTATATCTTATCGAATACGGAGACAATGATTTATGATGTCATTGGTGTACCGATATTATGATTACGGTACACGAGAACGAGGAGGAATAATTTCTTTTACAATGTATTCTATCCCGCTGATGATACGTCGCAATATTATTACGGGAGTTTTGATAAATGTTTATTCCATACACACACGCACACACACATATATTTAAAGAAGAAAAAACAAGTGAGCACACGGCTCGAATTTGTAAAGACGACGGTATAAAGCTGATGATGGGTTTCTGTGCCAATAATAAAACTCGCCATTTTAATCTTGCGCAGAGACGAGTCGCGGTTTGTTATAATCTGCGTGTATATCATTTTGTTTCAGCTCCGAGTGTTTTAGAATTTTTTTTGTAATAAAGCAATTGGAATTCGCGTTGTTATTGTTTCGCGGATTAATTCGACTCGATACGGTGGATGATGACGACAGAGAGGGAAAATCAATTCGAGAGAAATCACGAATCACTGCGGCGGGCCTCAATAAACCTCAAACTGAGGAATATTGCCTACACCACTGTGTACATTATTATTATCATTATCATTATTATTTATTATTATTATACTTGACAAGAAATAAGCAATAATACGATACGAAAAAAATTGTCAATTTCCTCTAAATTAAAAAAAAAAAAACGAACATTTTAATTGTTTTTTTTAGAAATTCGATTGGTGTATATTTACACTAAAATGTGTGATTTATGTTAAGTAATTTTCTGTCTATTTTTTCATTCTCGTACTTTTATTTTTCTTACGTTGTTTGAATGTTTTTTTTTTTTTTTTTATCTAAATATGTGTTTATTAAACGCGTAATACTTATATAGCGTTTAAAGTATAAAATATTTTAAATTAATTTTTCTTTTAAAGAGTAACGAGCCGTGGATGACGCGGGATGAAGATTAAGTAAATTACGTATAGATAGAGTTTTAGAGCTTCGTTATTACCATACATTTCAAAGCAATTATAAATCGCATTGCATTCGATAAGACGATATTCCGAGCGAAACTTCGGCGTAATATTATATAGTAATTAATATACAATAATAAATGTTGAAAAATAGCTTTTTCTAAAACAATTTTTATTAACATTTTTATTTATAAAAATAGTTTTACTTCCGATTTTCGCATCGTTTTGAATTACACATAAGGAAACTACAGAGAATAAAATACTAAACGATTTGCTACCGGAATGTAAAGCATGACGATATAATGCGAGCATTCTTTCCAATCGAAAATTTGTACACAAGAAAAAAACGTTATTGTAAAACCAATAGCTCCCTTGTTTCGGTCTCAGAATTTAAAATTCTTCCCAAATGGACGGTTTTTAAATTACACCACTGTAATAAAGAGGAATAATTTTTTTTTTTTTACAAATAATAATACTAAATTATTATCGGATAAATCCAAGACCAGATATTATTTAAATAAATGATCGCAAAGAAATAGATCGCTGTGTTTCGGTTTTCTATCGTCTCCAGTCTATTTTTGGGTCTCGAAAAGTTTGTAATAAACTAGTGCTTTTTAGAATCATTTTTCGCGTACAACAATTTATCATTGTTGCTTTTAAATTTAAAGAAATAGTGAAACCTTGAAATCACCGTCTAAGCGTGTTTCCTTTGAAACGATATCCATCGTAACACACACCTCACTTTTTAAATATTTTATATCTTTAAACGTAGAAATAACTTACTATAAACGTCGTATATAATTTACATCATTATAATTTGTCTGCTCATTATTATCATTCCAAAACTATATATACATCATTATAATTATTGTCTGCTCATCGTTATTATTCTAAGATTATATAGTTATAATTATATATTTAAAATCGACGAATCTGTAAATCTGGCTTGTTTGTTATTTCCACAATAATTGTTCTTAACACCTCTTTTTCTTTTTAATCCGAAAATGATCATTAGCATGTAGTACATCGCACAAAAATTATTAAAGTAAATCGAAAAAGATTTGTAACAAATGCTGATATCTATACTTGCTTCATCCTCGCAGTTAGTACACAGATTTTATAATATATATGTAAATGTTTTCAAAGCCATTTTTCGTGAATAAAATTTATGCCCCAATAATGATGTAAAATCGTTGTCTAGGCAAGTGAATAGCATGTTTTATGACTGTGGCTAATATGTTTCTTAAAAGAGCACATTATGACGACAAAATTTAAAATAAGCGACCATTTTGTATAAGCATTAAATTTTTAATTTACATTTGAAACAATGAAATTATCTCGTTGTACAATAGAACAATTTATTTATAAATTCTGATGTTGCTCTTTAAATCTAAAAAGTTTGTCACAAAGGTTACACGATAAAATATACATTTAAAACAATCTCTATTTGGTTTTTTATATAATTATATAAATAGAGTGACGCAGGGTTTTATTGATTATTATATATATATTAAATGCAATAAAGTGTTATTATATATTCGCCCGATTTCTGTGTGACACTACTTTGTGTATAACTAAATTAATCTCGGAGCATAATATATCATATTTAAAACATTGCCGTTGTAATCTTATTAATAAATTTATATCCGATATTGTCAAAGCTGTTACGTACGGTTAAAACGATATAAATTCGATAAATTTTCGAATGTATATTTCATAAAAACGATCAATATATATAAGTAAATAGTTGTATTTTCGAGAGGGAAAAATATTATCGAATCCGTTTTTAGACAGTCTACATTAATCTAATAACAGAGAAATGCTGATTAAATTTAGAAATTTACTCGCGAGTCGTATTCCAATTATAAAACGTATTTATTTTGTTTCGGCGATCATCAATTGAATTATAAATTGTAACTGCGCATACAAGAGATTACGTATATAGTCTCTGAACCTTCAAACGGCAATGCTCCTTGACTTCTTGATGCAATAATTTAATTTTTCAATTCTTTAAAGTATTCTCGGTTTCAAGAGGCAAGTCAAAATCGTCCGGGTTTCGAGTGTTGATACAATATACTTCATACATACCTACGTGTGAATTTTCTCACTCTTGCGAGACGTGCGAATAAATCGAACTATATTGGAAAAAAAAAATAATAAATAAACAAAATAGCGTAGTCACTAACTATATATATATATATATATATATATTCGATTTATACGACGACGAGAGGTTATAACAAAATCGTAGCAGTAGATTAAAACAATAAAATTTCACGGGGTTGATTTTCATTTAATTTATGACGGTTTTACGTATATTATACTATATATAGGGAAAAACGTATATTTAATGTTAAATACTTTTTTTTTTTTACACACAGAGTTTTCTGGAAGGTTTTTATAATCGGAAGAATTCCATTATTGTCCATAAAAAAATTGTTTTTACTCTGCTTCATCTCACGTATACCATTAATGTGTTTCCCCAGAAGTGTGCGACTCGACCGGATTGTTTTGTTTCTCACTCAAAACGCGCATTATATTTTCATCGCATTTTGTGAAAATCCTTTGAGTCGTTTTGAAAACGAAAGACGTGCTAATAGATTGTTGTTTGCCGCATTATATAGAGTAAAATACGATATTATAGATCACGAGTAAAACTATTATCGTATTTAAATAAATGTGAACATTAATATTGTCACCCATGAGTTACAACGTATTGGTATAATGTATTCAATTATCATTTTGATTGTAAATAAAATAAATACGTGAGACTATAATATATTGTATATAATGAAGGGGGCCAAGGACGCAAGTCGATCATGACCGAAGATGTGGTTACCAAGTTGATCAATTTGTTTGAGATAACAGGCGTTTTACGTCTTTCGAAAAGATTTCCTGAAATTTCTCGGAGTACCCTACACAAAATCGCGTCTGCAAACTTGGGTTACCACAAATTCTGTGCCCGATGGGTCCGAGTCTTCGTTGTCATCATTTAGGACATCTGTGCGTGTATGTAGTGAATTGTAACACATCGGAGGTTGATTTTAAGATAACCCTCGTATACAACATTTATTTAGAAAATAAATAACCGAATGAAATATTAAAATGACAACGATGAAGAAGAAAACATATCGCGAATTTACGCGACGGTTCCCTGGACGTTTTTTTATCGAATACGTGTTTAAAAATTGTTTGTAATACGCGTATATGTATAAAGAAAACAATTAATTGTTTTTGTTTTGTGTGTGTACATAAAACGTCTGACGTTTATTTATTCTTAAAACTCAAAATACTTGTGCGTACGCAAATACTAAATTAAAAACTAAAATTGACGGCAGTTTTTTCTTGTTTATCCGAATTTTCTTTCGTTGGTCTTTGGGATTTCTTCAAATAGCCACCCTCACGTTTTTCACTTTGAATTCCCTCCGTCGGAAAATATATTTCTCTTATTCAAACGTCGATATATTTTATGAATACGAAATATATTTCGAACAAACCGTTTATAATATTTATGTACAGTTGAAGTTTAACGGGGTGAAGTTTAATGCAGTAAAAATGTTCCGAGGTCCAAATTAGTTTCTTACTTTTCCCCTCCTCCGCCAAGGCGCGTAAACTTTAAACAACATTTATCGTAAGTAAACTATTATACTACTCGTCCGATATTTACACGTCAACATTCTAAAGAAAGCCGTTTTTCGCGTAGGGATTAAAAACGAATCTATAAAATCTAAAACTAATACCAAAGTACCGGCCGTTATAAACACCGTATGTATAAATATAAAACTACGAGTATAATATACTAGTTTTAGATTTTTGAATTCTAAAAAAAAAAAAAAAATGTTCGATTTTATATCGTATCATATAAATATATTATAAATGTTATTATTTTTTATTTTTTTTATGTAAACGAGTGTCGGAATTCTAACGAAACACCCAGTTTTCTCTCCACTCTTTGTTGTGAAATACCGTGTATAAATTTTGATATTCCAATGAAATCGAGTTGTCAGATTTCAAATATCGAAAAGCTTTTCGCATGACTATAACTTTTAAGATTTTCAAGTAAATCGCTCGATTGCCGAATGGATCATCCGATCGTATTTGCGCGAAGAAGAACGATTAAATTAGCGTTTCGAATAATTCGTTGGCGACCGATATTCAGTGGTTTTACAATACCGTCGCGTTCGCAAAAACATTTCGAAACTTGTTATTTGAAATTAACATTAGTAGTTCACCGTGCACGCAGCATCGTTCATCATTCGATTTTGTTCGCAGTGTATTGTCAATGACGTGTAAATGATGTGCAGTCTAAGGGAATTTAAACGCGGTCTCCATAGAGAAATGGACGAAATCCATAATGTTATACGGAATTATTTGCGCGGTCTGATTATACTCGCGTGTGTATACGAGTAGTTAAGGGACTTGTTGGACCTTATTCGGCGGCGGTTTTCATCGAATAGTTTTCGATCCGTTCCGTTCCCCCGGGGGAGAACAACAAAAATCATTTGATAATTTTCGTACGGCCGTTTTCTGAGTGAACGTATAAATGTTATTGTATCGAAACGTGCACGGCAACGATAAGATTTATTTTCGCGTAGGGTTATTCTGTATGGTGGTCGTACGGACATTTTATACCAGGGGTAGTCCTCCAATTATCCAACGAGGATTTGCACAGAATTATCGGTCGGCATAACGTACGATTATGTGTTAAATCTCTAAATTTTTTATCTTAATGGGCTTCGCTTTAAACATTTTTCTAAGCTTAAAACTTTTATAACATATATGAATATATTTTATGAAATCCGGGTCTTTACATAAAAGGGACCGAATACTGAATTCATAGAATTATAAAAGGAAACCCAACGACAATAAGAATTGAGTTACTCTAAGGTATAAATTGAAGGATTAAAATTAATAAGGACATCGTGGGGATTAAGAGCTATGTAATTTTTTTTTGAAAGGAAGCGAAAAAAATTGATTCTAGCAGAAAAGAGACTGACGCCAGATGGAAAACAAGTTAATAAAAATAGTAGATATCTGGTGATAAATAACGAGGGCAGAGAGGCGATGAATTAAGAACCAAATAAGCAGAGTGAGTAGGAATGCGGTTACGACTCAACCCTAACGTAATGAATGAAATAATATGCGACATTGAAAGATTGGAATTGATGGATCAAGGGAGGCAAAGGATTTCAGGGATGATCGTTTTATACTATTTCGCGGAGGCCGTATGTGAGAATTAATAGTATTAAAATAGTACCTAGAAGTATTAGGTTGTAACGTTTGAAACGTCTGAACCAGACGGATTTATAAGAAATACTGGTTTATATTTGAAGAAAAAGAAACGAAAACGTTCATTTCCTTTTTGTTTTATCTATTATTCAATACACTTGCGTGATTTTTAAATATTTCGAATTATCGCGAATAAATGAATTGTCCGTAGAAAATCAAGAAACGCTCGTTTCGGTTTTTTCGTAATTTTATTTATATCATTTTTTAATTATGAAAAAAAAAGTAACGTTAAATGATGGCATACGATTTAGTGACGACGGTTTTCTTCGTAATTTTGTCTTTAAAAAAAAAAAATAAAAACTTCGGTCAAGACGGTGGTCTGGCTTTCTTTCGTCTACATTGGGATGTTTAGCGTGGCAGGGAAGAAATAATTCCGTTTTTTTTTATAAATAAACTTTCTTTGAGTTTTTGCGAAACGTGCAGTTTATTTTATTATTACTTATTAATTCGTTGCCGCAGGGAAAAAAGTCTCTACACGGAATGGCGTTGTCACGAATTTCGATTACTTTTTTACGCCGCTGTAACGGGTCACCCGCAATGTTTAACGTTTACGTGACGAATATATTATTATTATTATTATTATTAATTTTTATTTTATCTCGACATTTTCCCCATCGTTTCGGTGTGCTGCTGTAATCGCATTTTTCGTTGATTTTAATTATGTTCCATAGCTTCGCGCGATTGACAGTGATGATGTTGAAGAGGACGTTTCACGTTGAAAATATTCGATAAAAATGTGATTTCGTAGTGCCAATACTGCGCATCTGTTGTTACATTTGACTTAAAATATAGAAATCTGAGCTGAGTTTGTATAGATTTTTTCGTTTTATAAATATTGTGAGGCACGATAGAACAGATTATTCGAATTTAGTATTTTATAAAATTACGATTATTTCGCTGTTGATTTAAAGGAAAAAACTAAATAAAAAATACTGATAAAAGTATCAAAATTTCGCTTCGGCTAAACATTCGTGTGATTTGTTTATTTTCCGTATGTTTTTAAATAATGTCTCTTGTGTGGCAAACGTGTAATATTGGAATTACGAAAACAATATATTAATTAGTAATCAATAATATTTGCCGTTGTACCATTAGTTCGCTCTTGAAATTAGTCGTCATCATAACGTGCCTCTGCAATCGAGACGATGACGATTTATTAATAGTTGGTGGCATTAGCGATTTTTTCTTTTCGATTTTTATCAAACGGGATTTAGGGGATATACACTCCTCGTATCTACGCCATTGGTTGGTTTCGATTTGGGAACCGGACTATATTTTTGAAGTAAACGATTCAACGGGTTTATTGAGTAAAATTTAAAAAAAATCACAATTCTTTACGCGTTTATAGAAAAAAAAATATCGTTTTCTTTATTAATGTTGTAAAGGTACTTTAATAATCGTCATACGTATATTTTCATTTTGAAAACTAAATTCTTGATTACATTTAAAACCGTTTGTGTAAGTATTTATAAATAATAATTAAAAGAAAAATCGAAATCGATTTTATCACATCATTGAAAATTTACGCAAATTAAAAGATTTCTTCGAAATTCGGAATACAAACGGCGGGTTAAATTTTATTCCTTATCCCTTTCTAGTATCTCACAAAAATAAATTTCACGCGATTTTAAAACCTCAAGTATCACGCATAAAACATTTGCATTTTGAAGAGTATATAATTCGTTTTACTCGTTTAAAAAAAGAATAACGCAATGAAACGTACAAATATATCATATGTATTATATTTCTCTTTTGGCGTTCCGATGGTTTGGATTTCTTATATTATGAAACATTGTGTTTTTATCGACTGCTACCTACTTTTTATATGTACATATAACACGTTTTATATACGTACGGTCACATGTATTTTATCGTTAAGTCCATAGAAAAGTTTGGGCACGTACGTATAGGTAATATTTGGTCATACGCTTAAGCCGCGTGTAAATCAGATGTGACTCGTATAGTCGATTTATAACAATGTTTTATTTTCAAACGTATTCGATATAAATCACGTCTTCAGCTTTTTTTCTTTTTTTTAAGCGACATATACGATTATTACGGTTTTTATATGTATACGAGTAAACATATAATTTATTTTTTAAATTAATTATTTAATATCAGTAACGTAATCATTTGGAGGGGGGAAGAATAGGTCGTATTTTTGTATTTTTGTATTTTAGATTTTTATCATATATAATCGTTTTACAACATTTTCCACTTTAAAATATATTGGAAGACTTATTATTTAGGAACGACAATGACAAAGGGGAGACCCGCAATAGATTGGCTTTAACAAACATCGATAAATCTGAAGAAATATCCGAAGCCGAGGTAGTTTAAAGTATGCATTTGGCTGAAAAATCCCATAGGCCGCGATATTCGAAAATGTCGAAGTATTTACTCAATCGTTTAGGTAAGACATAAAATTAACTCCAGTTAAACTTACACAAAAAAAAAAACATCTTTCCATCTCATACGAAGTGTTTCCAGCGGCCTCTTTCTATAGTTGTAGCGTTTTTTTACAATACTATATGCAGTGTACTATGGGATTCTAACATTATTCCATGCATGTCTCTTAGCCCATTGTAGTCTTCTATGTCTTTCGCATATTGTCGTCGGGTCCATGGAAAATTAGTTTTAATTCATAATTATTTGCTCGTATTCTCCGCTCATTATTGTGATTGGTATTGCATTATTGGTCCATCATAAATCTTTTTTCAGAATTTTCACAGACTATCACTTACATTCCATTTACCTTTCGTAATGGCGACTTTTCAGTCCCATACGTGACGACCGGGCGTAATAATAAGAGCCTAAATATAACGAATTACAAAGTATTCAAAGGAGAAAAAAATTAATATAAGTACTTTAAAATAAAAAAATAAAAGTCATCGTTGTTTTATATTGATTTTTGACTTTGGCTCACTTTCCCTTTGCACAACTATTGGTTACGCAATTGTATTAACATTAATAATAATCGCGGGACGCTTTTCTGGGAATATTCTTACTGTTTTTAATTTTCGACACAATATAACATCATAATATAACCTCAGAGAGATGCAATGTACCGTCAGCGTTAATTAATGTATTGCAAAATAACTTTAATAAGTATAGTTTGTACGAAGACAACGGTGCGAGCACAAAATTTGTATTTCATATGAAAAATAATAAACGAACATATAAATATGTGTGTAGGTTTTTTTCTTTCAAAATTTGTTTCTAAAAATCGTCAATAAGAAAAACTTAAGGCTTATACCTACTCCACACACACACATGTAGGTAGTATAATTACTCACTCGCATCGTGTCGTGGAGACGCGGCGAGCGAATTTCATTTATAATTTTTTTTTTTTTCAAAAATATTTTTCCAAAATGCTGGGAGCATTAACGATTTTTAAAAGTTTAAATAAGGTTAATTATAATAATTAATGGTTACTCGACGCACGTTATTCTTTTTTTGAAATTAATTTTCAATTCATGAAGTTACTTTTTTTAAACTTTGAACCGACTTTTCATATTGCGGTCTTCTAAAAATCTAAACGTATCGAAAGAGGTCACATGAAATACTTGAAATATACATATATTAATAGTATATATTAATGTGTACTAATTAACACTAAATTATATATTTGTAATTACTATACGCAAATCGATTAATATAATTAACGCTTGTTTATGAATTTGTACGTTATGATAAAAACAAAACAAAATGTCGAATTTTAATAAGTAACGAGCGCAAAACGAACCGAATAATAAGAGTTTTATCCAAAAACGGTCATTTCGGTACCGGATGACTTATCCGCCATTCGAATATTATATTAATACGAACGGTGTGTGTGTGTGCTTACAGTACTCTCGCCTGATGGAAACTCGCATCCACACACTAAAATTGGACCGTTTTGTGTATAAACACACTACACACTGCATACATAATCCTTGCGTAGTTTAAATAAATGACATATATATATACGTGCACAGGGAACAACGAACGGTTTATGCGAATACAATTTCGGATGAATGCGTTTACGTAATAAATGTAAATCCACCACCTTACACGGGTAGTTGATTGATAAGCGTCAACCACTTGACTGTATATAATACGCATACGAAATATTCTGTGTGTAAGGCGGCAGTGGCATTGCGTTGATCGGATTTTTTTTTTTTTATGTGCGAGGAGGGACACAGTAAAAACGCGTAAGAAAATCAAATTATTCCCCATTTAAACGTAGGAAAAGAAAAAAACGTATTTCGTTCTTCAAATTCTTGAGCAAAAAAAAAAAAAAAAAAGAAAAGAAGAAAATTATACATATTCCGTATTAAATACGAACAGGTCTCATGACGGTTTCATAATAATCGTCTATACAATATTCAAAAGTTCCCTATGACTACTGCAGTGGCGGGTGACAATAAAACGTTTGACGGTTCGCCAAAATTGTTTACACGAACAACACGAAAGATGAAAATGAATAAATTATTAAAATCTATTTCATACATGTTCGAAGACGTATGAGTTTCGACTGTAAATATAATTAACAGAGTTCTGGTTTCATACTAAAGCTACAAACGCTGTTACCCATCCAATTCTTCTTATAACATCATAAATTCAGGGTTGTGAATTTAACGCATTCGTATGGGGGGTTTTTTTTTTTTTTGATACTTCTTAGGTGAAAATGAGTTCGGTACAAATTTATTTCATATTACTAAAATAATACGAAAATTTATATTGTGTATTTTTGGGGGTCATTGAACATATAAATGCGTATTTTACCGTTTTTTTAAATCTCTTTTAATTTTTGTGACATTTTTCTTTTCATTTGGACAATTTGGCACTTTTTTTAAGTAAAATGTTATATTATTATTTCGTCAATAGTGAATTCTCGCGAAGTGTGTCGTGACGAATGATGAAAAATGTGTAAAAGGCAGAACAAAAATGAAAATTACTCTTTTCATATCGTCCGTTTCCAGAAGTATACATTATATTCGTTTAAACCGCATTACGGTTTTTTAATTGTACAATGCGTATATTGTAAATATACGTGATATCAAAATATGTAATAAATAATGCGAAAACATAAAAGACTGTTCATTCGAAATATGCGTATTACCTAGTGGAAAGGATTTTAGTGTCTTTCTCAGGCTTATGTGGAAAAAAGCCTCGAGTTACAGATGTTTCGGAAACGAATTCAATATAATATTCGATTTAAATTATTTTTTATTAGTCGAATATAATGTCGCCATAACCATGTCCCCGTGTAGTGAATCAAATACATTTGCAAATTTTTCAAACGCTTTTGTATACTTTGTACACTATTATGTTGCGTTCGTTGTAACGATAGTAATAATCAATCGTTGTTTAATAAAACAATGAACGAATCGCTAAATTTTTAATGGCTCTATTCGTATTGTCGATTAATTACTGTGCAGTGTATCGCGTTAATTGCTGCAGTTAAAATCGACGATTTTGTAATACTCGTAAAATAATTTACCGTTCACCGTACGTAAACGCCGTAAAACGTTCGTGTGTTTATTCGATTTAAATTATTTATATATATATATATTGTATATACGTAGGCGATTGAATAAAACAGAGCAATAATGACGAAAACGGAAAGTTTAATAAATAAAATAATTAACACAAAGACACGCGAAACGGAAATAGAAATAAAACAAAGAATACAAAAAAAAAACATAATATATTTCAACGTTTGTGTATGTTTATGTAAATATACAAATGAAGCCAAAGAGTAATAATAAAAAACAAATATAAGAGCGGAAAATAAAAATAAAATATTATATTTATTATTATTATTATTATTTTGTTATATTTTCTTTTTTGCGTAATACCCGATGGATGATGAATTTAGGTCGAAACCTGTAGTAATTAAACAAATTCACAGACTAGGATAACTATAATACTTTTTAAACGTACTTCACAAAAAGTATTTCAAATACTAATAAATTAATTTCCTCCCCTTTGGTTTTCAGTAATACGAATATCATATATAATATTTGTAATATTATTTAATCGTATATAAACAGCCATCAATATGTATATTTATATATTTTTTTAAATTTTGTTTTTATAAATTAATGCGATAATATTAATAAGGAAATTAATATTACCAACAAGTTATAAAATATAACCCAGTGTAATCAAATGTACTAAATTATGTTTGAATTAGGCTGGATTCAAAATATATGGTTGTCAATTATTTTAATTTTTTTAACATACGATATTTTTACGTAATTTTTAAAACTTTATTTTTTACATTTTAAAATGCTTTGTATTCAAATTCTCAATCCTTTTCATATATCTATCGTTTACTCGTATATTGCCTCGAAATTCGAACCTTATTTTATGACGAAGATGTGTTTGATTAGAGCGCGAGAAATGTCGGTATATTAAATGCGCGATTATATTCACTTTACGCACTTTTTTTTCTTCCTTTTACGCGTCGCTCGTTTTTTTTTTTTTTTTTTTGTATATCAATAACGCGCGTGTACAAATATAGTTTATTCCGCGTTTGAAACCGTATCCGTCGCGCAAAAGCTTTTACGCGCGTTCCTTCACAATATGGAATCGTATACACTTCCCTTCCCCTTTGGAAAATTTTTCGAAAGTGACGTGATCTTATATATTTCAACGGAGAATATAATATTTTAAAATACAGTATTTGGTTTCTTAATCTCGGCGTAAATATTTATCGTCAATTTTCTCCCCCGTAAAGGCATCATACGCGTCATGATGTCATTCTACGATCATATAAGCACATTACCTAGATCCTAAACTTTTCACTTCCCCGCACTTCTATACACATGTATGTACAAATGAACATTGAATATTGTGTACGTTTTACAGTAGCACGCGAGGCCATTTCTTGTTTCCGTTCTTAACCGTTCGCAACGGTGTTGTAATTATTTGTGTTTCGGTTTGACGTCAAAGTCGTACGTATTTGTATACAAATAATAATAATAATAATAATAATAATAATAATAATAATAATAATAATAATAATAATAATAATAATAATAATAATAATAATAATAATAATAATAATAATAATAATAATAATGATAATAATAATAATAATAATAATAATAATAATAATATGGTAATTGTGTTTCGTGTGCAGCGTTTCACTGGATACACTTTTACATAATGTAAATTTTCCCGTAGAAAAGTCCAAGTTTTCAATACCGCGCGTCGTATGAGTAAGTAGCATGAGCATACTATTTGACGCTGTTTCACATTTACACAAAAAAATTAACACTTTTTTTTTCAAAGTATTATTACTTCGTTCGAGTACGTGTAATAGTTTGCAAATTTATTATTATTTTTTTCTTATCGATCGATTTATACAAGAGAATACTACGGGTTGAACACGAAACCCGAAAGAGTGCGCACTACCGGTGAACAAGCCAAAGCTTTGGGAATCAGATGCGAATTTTACAGCCACTTCTTGCAAAGTTAGCCGCTGCGAGTCTTATACAGATCGTTAGCTACAGAAAACGGAAAGTCATAAAAGCCGTTTAACCGACGATTTATTGAAAGAAATCGTGACTGGCGTTACACATGAATTTGCAATAACACAAAACGATCGGAAATAGGATTTTTTTGATTGTGCGTGGTTTCAAAAAAAAAAAAAAATTTAAAACGAGACCGATTTATAATATTTCAGAGGAAATTTAATAAAATTTTTGCCGATAAAATAATCCCTATCTTACAAGTGTGAAATTTCACGAGAAATTAATCGAAACTTAGCGTATGATCTCCACATTTCGAGTGAATACCATACACAGCGGTTTGCTTCGAGTAAATATAATATTGTTTACAAAATTCGACACCGATTCATAGTGACCGACCCATTTTTAAATTTCAATTTTGTAGCGACCCCTACATATACTTTTTCTATACGCTCGCATAGATGAAAATTATTAATAATGAATAATAGAAATACTACGATACATAAGAAATATAAAATACATATAATATTACAATTATTTTTTAATTTTGAAAAACGTTTACTTGTTATAGCTGTTATACTATATATATCAAATAAATGTAATTTAAAATATCCAAATAAAATTATCCTTTAGATTTTATTAATTGAGATTTTTAATATTTCGTATTGATTTAAATCCTATGTTAGCGATTCTAAAAAATAATTAGTTGGCGACAGCCCAGGTTGAGAAATACTGGGGATTAAGTGATTTCGAAGCGAATTCTATTATTAAAGGAAAAAAAATTCCACCTGTCCCGTATTCAATATGTTTTCTTTTTAAATCTCTAGAAAGCGCAAATTGTCGGAATTATTATCGTAAAATTGTCGTCATCGTATTATCTTCGTGTAAAACAGTATTGACGGGTATTAGAGTTCAAACGATAGGAAACGAACGTCCGAATAATTTATGTCTAAGCGGCAGCGGATTCATTAATAATAACCGAGCAAGAATTTTCAAATCACGTTCATATCGTTGGCCCAATGTTTCATTACCCGTTGACGTTTACTCAATATTATAATTCTCAGTATAAATTGTATTATATTGTTTTACACGCAGCTCGATCGAATTATTCTAAGTGTCTTCTTATAATATATATATATATATATATATATATAAAATAAAAATGCGGAAAAACGACCGAAAACGCATAATATAAAATACAGTTAATAATAATAATTTTTATTATTATTATTATTATTACTGTTGTTATAACACTCGATTCGTGTAAAGTAATAAGTATTCGCGCAATAAAATATTGTGTTGTACTCGCGTTATATTTGTAAAAGGAATTCTTTTAAAATATTTTCAATAAGTCTTGAAAGTAGTTCAAACAAAACAACGTAAACGCGATGTTTTTTTTTTTTTACATTCATTTTGTATACAACGTTTTCCTCTATATTATAACGCGTTTTGTTTAGATTTTCATAAAGTATATGCTGTTAATGCGTTTCATTTTGTACAGCAGCCAGTGGTAATTTGAATTTTTCAATAAAACATTGTTTTTTTTTTTTTTTGAATTTTTTCGTTCACGGTTTACAGTTTTACTAAATAAATGTGTAAAATAAAATTATATTCGTATAAATAAAAAATAAAACACGTTATATTATTAAATATTCGTCGTAAATTTTTTATTTTGTTCTTACGAGACCGTAGTAGTCGTCTTGATTCGCTCTAGTAACTTTTTTTTGTCTGATTTTTTTCTTTTTACGATACTTATATTAATATATTGTCGCGTTATGGGCGCGAGTCAGACACTTAAATTATGTTTACACTATTATATTCGACAACTTTCACTTTCTGAAGATTCCGACTCTTCTCATAGTCTTCGTATCAATTTAACTTAAAACGTTTGATATTATTTTTATTATTAGTTTTTTTTTCGTAGAAAATAATACGAGTGAGAAGTTTTTTGATTAAAGATTGATTATGTCAAATAAAATGAAACGTTCAAAAACTTTTTTTTCCCCTTCGCTTTTATATTATACGAAACTAAATATGTCTTTAAAAAAAAAAAACTATTATTATTATCGTCGGTTTTTTTTTTTTTGTGAACAGAGAGCGTAAAGAAAAAGAAGTGAAAGAACACTAAATAAAAGAAAAAAAAAATCGATTTTCTCTTCTCTTTCTCGGGCAAACGAACTTAAACGATTTTCCCACTCCCACCTCGAAATATCATTATGAAATTAGCCATAAACGGTTGTGTTAAAAAAAAGACAGAGATGATGTAAAAGCACGAGAATGGAAAAAAATCGATTCAAGTGGACAGCGAAAATTTGAAGATGTCGAAAAATTGGTCGTCGCGCGTATGAGACATTATGTGAAATTTTGTATTGTATAAGTGGCGCGGGAACCGATCACGCAAACACCGCACGTCGAAATTATTATTAGTTAATAACTTTTTTTTTTCGCAGGATTATTTTGCATTGAGAAATTTTTATTGCTTTCCGAAGTAGTAGGAGGTACGCGTGAAATAGCGTCGCAGTCAAATGATTAATGGAAATATTTTTCGGCATAAAAAAAAGAAAAAAAACGTGACGGGTAAGTCGTTTGGCCTTTTTTTTCTTTTATGCACATCGTCGTGCCGATGACGACACTTAATCATAATTTACTTCCTTTTCGAAAAAAAAAAAATAATGTCTAATACCCGACTTACTTACGATTCAACGATCCGTCGTTATAATATTTATATAATATTATCACGGTATGTTTCAGAGGATGAACCGTACGCGTCATTTACTGACTTATACATCCTTGTCAATCCGATACTCTCGTTTTTCAATGGCTGGAGGGGAATGAATTTATATTGCAGACTTAATATTCTCAGTACCGTTTAAACGTATTTTTTTATTTATTCATTGCCTCTTGTTGCGGACTTCGCTTTGGGCCTAATCGCGTTCCGGCACATGCCTATAATAACAGTGCCGGTTGTATTATTTGTCCTAATCGTGATAATGAACCATCCTAATTGCGCTACACCTTTTACTCAACTACTGTCCTTTATTTTTTATTACCGCGAGCAAATTATACAAGTGTCCAATTTATGTGTATCCCTCAACGTTGACTTCTCCGAGTTAGGCCATCTATTTTCTAAACACCCAATCGTCATTGAAGCCGTCATTAATTTTATCATCTCTGCAGGTTTGCGCATTTGAAAAAAATGTTGGTTTCGCCAGTTATTTATTTAATTGTATTCTTGTTCGTTTCGTTACTTTTTCTTTTGACGCGGCGTACAAATGTATAATTTTTTTGTGTATTCAACTCTTTTCATAACTATGTATTTCATTAGTAGCACACTGCAATTCGCAGTAATCAAAATAACGATTTTTCACTAAAATCGAATATTCGTTTTATACTTGTATGACGGCTGAACGTCAAATTAGATATTTTATAATTCGTGTCACGTCGTGAAATGCCTTTTTTTGTTCTGAATCGAATTCGAATCGCACGGTCGCATTATTATTATTATTATGGTTCACCAATATGCCGTGTATGTTTCCACACGATTCAAGAGTCAGGAAAGAAGACGCCAGAGAAAATTGATTAAGACATTTGAAATATTTTCGGAATAATTATTATTAGCAACGAATAATATGAGCTGGTTTAATTCGAATTACCACAATGTTAACTTTACTGATTAGTGCCAGGATTTTAATATGCTATGAACTATTGAAAAACGACCTTAGCAAAAGTGTGTATTAATGGTCATAAAATGTAATTTAAACATACGAGTATTCATATACATCATCGGTGATCGTCGGACCATCAGTTGGGAACCACAGTTTTGAATCGTTGTGGAGCTTAAACGACGATTACATTTAAATCGTACATAATAATGAATAATACTACAAATAGCGTATGAAAGTTTGAAATCGCTGTAATACGTAGAAACGACGTCAATATATTACGTACGCGTATATGTTGTAAGTTTACCTAAAGTATCATCGCCGCATTCGATTTTATTCCTTAGTTAAACATTATGTATAAAGGACGTTAGCGTTTAATTAGAATTTTCATTCGAAGACAATATAATATGGAAAATAATATTTTGATTCCAGAGTGATTTTAAAGTTCGATATTTATACGCGCCTGCAGTTTAAGCCGACAAAATCCGATATAAAATATAGTGAGATAATAGTTGGGGAATTTATAGTAAATTAAGTACCGTTTTCCACAAACTTTTTTTTTTTTTTGCATATCCTCCTGTCTCGTTTTTGAAAAAAATCACTACTGTTACCTGCTAATATAAAATTTTACTCGTGAAAAATAGTGGACGATACGGTTGTAAGGAAATTCTTCTAAAAGTTTCTTTTTGCCTTTAAAAATGAATATACTCGTACATCCTATACGTCTCGAAAAGAGAGTTTAATAAATAAATATATTTTTCCTACGAATAAAAACTAGTTTTATTTTATTACTTCAATTAAATTTGATATTTACGTAAATTTTTGACGTTCAGAGATTTTCATCAATTATCACGTATTATCAAAAAAAAAATATCACGTTTTAGATGTCTTTATATTTTTCGTTGGATTCTTATCTGTTTCTAATTCGATGAAAAAAGTGTTAATCCCCCTTTGTATTTTTACTTTAAAATTTAAACTAATAAAATTCACAACGGAAAACTGTTTAAAAATTTGATGGTCTTTTTTGAACATTTTATATATAGCACGAATAAAATACGATCAGTATACCTTAGATACATTATAAATAATATACACATTTTATGCCTTTATGGTATTGCCAGATTTTATCATACGAAGTAAAGGATTTTTTTCGCTAACTAACAAGGAAATCAAAATATTGTATTGCTACGCGAAAGTATTATAAAATTTGATAAATAATTATAATATTACGTAAAAAAATCTTTTCACAAATTATTTTAAAATTGAACGTATACATAATTATATATCTTATTATAATAATATCTCGTATCCGATATTCAAGACTTAAACATTATCGATTTCGTTACGTTAAACCCTTTTGAAAATCATAAAGCCGACTGTTATGAAATCGCTTAAACGTTACCGAATTGCGTTAAAAAAAAAAAACGATATTAAAACGTTAGTTATGAAATAATTAATCAACTTATACAATTTCGAAAATATGTAAATAATTTTTACACCAATTATTCATTCATTTGGTTATTTTGAAATATATTAATTAAAAATAAATTTTTTCCTTAAATAATATGTAATTAGATTACTAATCTAATTAGTGCGAAAACGTTATTTATAAAAATATAATTATTAGAATGTTTTAGTTATGTACGGAAAACATGAATGCGTAATAATTCGTCAATGATTTGTATACTCATATAGGTACGAAATACAAAACGTTCGTCTGGATTATTTCTTATTTTCGAATAAAACGTTTGAAAACACTTACATTTTAGCACGAAACCAATATCGATGTCTTCTCGTGGAACTGTTCGATTAATTTCATATACCAAACGTTCATAAAGAACAAATTTGCTTTGCTTTTTTTATTGAAATTTTATAATTTCCATATCCAATCGATTACAATACAATTACAGAAAGATACGAGTACATTAAATCATAAAAACAGAATGATTGAAAAAAAAAAACAATAGAAAGGACGATGGGTGATAGTTGTGAGACAAAAATGGATTGAGAATTAAAAGGGACGTTATATTAAAGCAGAGAGCTGTGCCAGCAGTAATGGAGGGCGTTGAAAGTGGACGTGTAGCGAATCGTTTCAAAACTACAGACAGTGCAGGGAGGAGAGTTTAAAAAATGATGTTTAAAGGAGTGGATTGGGAAATAAGGCGTGCAGGCTATTAATCCTGAGGTGAAAGGAAGAGGATATTGTTTTTCAGTTGCAGAGGTTTGATTTGTGGAACGACGGCTGTGAGGAAAAATTGTTCTTATACCATGTGATAAAGTTAAGGGGCAAATTAGTCCGTCAATTCGACCACATCTGGGAAAACTCAAAATAGAATAAAATCGGTCCAGGTAATTAAAGTAGTAGAAAGACTGAGCGGAGATATAAAATGGCCAATAAACCGATGACTTCGTTACCAGCTGAGATGCTGGAACGGTTAGATATATAGAACTAAAAAAAAAACCCGGAGCAGTAGGGTTTGCAGAGGAGTGATGATCATCTAATGGAAAGGGACGCGTTGTATTAGAAACCGCGTATCAATAACGCTTTTAAGTTTTAACGTGCAATTCAAAAGTAATTGGCCTACGAATACGCGTACCTTAAAAACGGTAGGTAACTATACTATTAAATGCCGAGTGGTGTTCTGAGTTTAACGCTTTGCACATGTCGCAGTTAGTTGTGTGTGTATATATATATATATATATGTAATAAAAGTAATCGGCACTACGGTATTTGTGACCGCTGAGCGGTATATTACAGATGGTCGAAGAAAACGATTGAACGAAATATTATGCTTGAATCGTTGTCCTGCAAAGCGGTGTACAAATGAAACGGTACGAAAATATATATATATAATATATAATATATGCATAATAATAATAATAATAATAATAATATATTTTGGTCGCGTATACAAAGAGATGGTACGACGTTAGAAATTTCCATATCCAGAATCGTTAACGAACTTACGACGACGAACTTACGACGGTCGTTTTGGAGACGACAAACAATGCGTAACGCGCGATTTCCTATCTATTTCTCTCGTGCTCGACCAGCTATGCTCGATGGGATCGATTAATTTTGCAGTGTGTATACACACACATAAAGTAGAAATTAATGGTTTATTTGTTTCGGCGTGTCGGAATCCGATAATTAAACTCACGCAAACTGTATGCGAAAAGCAATACATTTTAAATACGTATCGCGGCGACACTATTTCCAATATAATAATCCGCAAAATATAATATGCGTAGGGAAACAATTACGACGATACGCTCGTCAATTATTATTTTACACGATTTGTTTTAGGTTTAGTTACCCGGATGGTAATTAAACCGTAACCATTCGGAGAGATTTTTTTTTCTATTCAATTTATTTACAACAAATGTTTTCGCTTCGTGCAATTTCGTCCTGGTTGTTTGCTAAAGTCGTCGTCCTTAGGGGAAAAGGATGACAAACAGGACCGGGGACCTAAGCCTCACGTTGTTTTAAGTTTCATTAGATCTTGGAGAAAAATTGAAAGATTTTTAAAAAAAAATTGTTTTTTCTTATTTTTTTTTTTAGCTATACTTTGGATAACATTAGGTTCAGTGTTGTTGCCTGTATAAATGGAAAAAACGTATTTTAAGCTTTACTGTCGTTATTTTTATTATTATTAATATTTTTTTTTCTATTTGTAAAATTCCAATTAACACGACTTTTTGTTATTAATATTTTAAATCTGAATTGTATTGGAAAAACTTTAATATATATTTCGAAATGTTTTTATTGGGTTTTACTGACAATTATTCAGTAAAATAAAAAAATTCAATAAATAAAAGATTAAAAGGAATACCATTATACCTAATTTAAAAAATAGAAATCAATAAAAAACCTAAATAAATAATGTAATTAATTAGTATTGTAATACGAAATATCAAAATATGTTGTTAAAAAAATTGTCTAAATTAATATTAATATCGCGTTCAATAATAATTATTGACTAAAAATTAATAAAACAATTTCTAAATAATAATATTAATAAAGTTAATTATCCAGGAATATAAAATACGTAGCTGTAATACATTTAATTTTGGTGTTTAACGGATAGGAATTTAAAATCAACATACACGAATAACAGTTTTATGGAATAACATTTAAAAGAGCTAACCTGGATTCAAATTTTGCTAAATATATTTTTTCTACGGGCACGAAATTGTTTGTCAACTCGATATCGATTCGGGTATTGATGCCGACGTCGAACGGTTTTTTTCAGTATTCGAATTTTACTTTCAAAATAGTTAAACTTAACTTGATCTAATCTTAGGTTTCGCCTTCTAGTTAATAACAACGTTCTTTCAATGTAGTAAAATTTTTCTTGAATTAGAAACACTGGAGAAATTTAGGTAATTTTTTTGTATTATTCGTAAACTTGTATCCAAATATTGTCCGGTCAGAAAATTTCAGTTATAATTATTTGTATAACAAAACAATAAAACGTCAAACCTCTCGTGTTTTTTCCATTAGGGTGTATTAAATTTTAACAACACAAAAATCAAAAGGAACAAGCCGCGGATGTTGTGGACCTCGGTTCGAGTGTATCATTTGAACGGATGTGTTTTGAGTTGTATAATTATTTTAGATTTTTTTTAAGCATCGCTGATAAACAATGGCTTTCGAAATAAAACGATTCTGAATGAAAATCTGTTAATAATATTGTTCGCGGTTGTTTTTTTTTAAACACAAGTGTAATAATAATAATAATAATAATAATAATGATAAAAAAAAGTATATAATTGTTAACTCTTCAAACACATAATAATTGTCCTCAAAACGAATACCTGTGTCGACAATTTTACCGGTTTTCGTTTTGCCACTTTTTTTTTTTTTTGAACCGTTTTTAAATTGCACTTAAGGAAACAGTTGGAAAAATTGAAAAACTGAAAATCTGTGTCAAATAAAGTATCAACCATACATAATGTCTACAATGTTCCACAGGAACGTGACGCGCGTCGAGATCATTCGAGCACGTTTTCTACACACGAACAAGATTGTTCACAAAAAAAAAAAAAGGGAGAGAGAGAGAAAACATATAATTCCAAAATTAATACGTTCTTTAATTCGCTATTATAGTGTAAAATAAAAAAATTTTTGTAATTGAAATACACTAGTTTTTCTTAGTTTAGAATTCTGTAAGGAATGAATACGAGGAGTACTTAAACTCGTTCGAACAATAGATAAAAATAAAATAAAACGCATTGTATAATTGTAAAGCTTTAAATGTTTGATTGTTGAGCAAGGATATTTTTACCCCTAGTAATTTACAAATTTAATTGAACGTTTAACGTCAATAGATTTAAAATTAAATTTTTCAAAAAAAAATAAATTGGCCTAATTAAAAATTGAAATTGTATAAAGAACATTATTATTGCGCTGATTATAAAAATTAATTAATTGCGTGAAAAACTGTTAATAAATTTTTCATAAAATGTAACTGAATACCTAATAGTGACAATTCTGTTATGTACGATTTTCAGAAATGAAAATGAAATTTAAATTGTTATCATATAAATAAAATACGTTATACGCACATTTTATAATTACAGTAATATTTTTAAATAAAGTAATAAAAGAATTTAATTTAATTTAAATACCATTATATACAGTTCACTCGAGGTTAAAAAAGGTAAGAAAAAAATGATAAAAGTTCATCTAACAATTCAAATAACCTGAAATTTACACAACTTTTTACCTTAATTTCAATTTTTAATTCATTAATGACGAGCCTATATATATAGACTTATTCATGACAGTAAATTCAAAACGTTTTGGAAATATTATTGGAACAGTACTAATATGATGAGTTTTCTTTGTACTATCTATAGTCAATTTTTAAAATTTAAAAATTCTTGTTTACTTAATTTCAAAGTTCACGGCGGTAAATCGCACATTTAACCGACTTCAAATTTGTCTGGCATTATGGACACTAAAAGTCATCTTATAGTGGATATGTGCATAAATTTGGTGTAGTTAATGCTTTTTACCTTTGAGACTTTTTTCGATCTCTGATAATTACGTATAATTTTTTGCGATTGAAAATTATTTAAACTCCGAAATAAAAAAAGAAAAGTAAAAAGCCTTATTTTTTCGGAAAAAATCTAAGTATACAAGTACCGACCGATATATTTCCATTGCGTTTTTAACTTTTCTGTAGTTCGCACTAATTATTGTAGTAATACGATTTAATAATAATATTATTATTAAAAATCGTCTACTACTTAGAGAAAAGGTGAAATGTGGATAAATCGCGACGTAAAATATTCTTACATTGTTATACGGTTGTGCGCGAGTGTTGTAGCCGATAAAAACCGTAGGCACACGTGTTCCGTTTAAAAACTCATAAATATTTGATTATTTCGCGTAGAAAAACGTTTTTCTCCGTTTAGAATATTGTAAACGTATACACGAAACGTGCGAATTATTCCCAATCGTATTTTCAACGCGACACGACGACATATCCTATCGCGCAAGTATAATAATTTCTTGTGGACACATAACGAAATTGTCTACAAACGTCGTTATTTCTATTGTACGTAGTAAAGCACACCAACTCATCCCGTTCTGTTTATTATGACGCGTCCTTCTAAATCGATCAATTGAACGCGGAAGTTTTTCTTTTCGTAAACATGGTGTTCGAGAAGAATATACGGACAAAAAAAAAAAAAAAGAAAGAAAAATCACTTGCATCTGAAAACCATTATCCCAGTAGAAATTTCTCAGCATACCGATTGAATCCTTTTTGTTATCCTACTATTGCATATATATATATATATAAATGTGTGCACGCCTGTCGCGGACAAAAAAAAAAAACGGTTGTTAACACAATATTTATAGCCGCTATAACCGAATCTTTTTGTCGAAAATTTACTCCAGAACACGGCTGTCGTTTATTCACTGCGATCGAAACTAAGGGAGTTTACGCTTTACCGCCTTTTAATTTCGCAATTTAAAACGATTAATTATTTAAGAAAACAGAAAAAACCGCGTGGAATGTAAATAATCAGGTTTGGCGAGGTTTTTTTTTTTTATCATCTCAACAGTTTTCCGCGAGCGTAACGTAAAATTTTTGATTAAATTGTAGAAAAAAAAAAAAACAAAATCGTGAAAATATCAATTTTTGAATACGGCGCGTTTTATATTGCGTTATTTAGCCGCATGTAGCCAAACACTTGTCATTTGGAAACGAACGGATTGGATCATTCGACATTCGCGACTCGATACGATTTTTACCTACACATATAGAAAACAAATGTCCCGTGTTTCTTAAGTCGTGGAGTTTTATTTTTAACATTTTTTTATTTTTTTTATACATGCTTTTTCGCCAGAGAGTTAGCTGCGTAAACCCGACGATCATGGTCGAGCAATTGTTACAAGAACGATGCGGTCGCCAGTTGTCCGCGTGCGTGCGGATGAACACCCGGTTGACCGGCGTGGAGTTCGAGCTGAATTGCGGCAAGAAACAGAATTCGGTCAGGAGATCGGCGGAACAGAGAGAGAGGGGCCACGTGCCCGGCGTGTTCGACCGAGAGGACGTGGACTTAGATCTGGACCTGAAATATCATCTGCAGACGTGCACGTGCTCGTGCAACCACATGGGGTTTGGAAATTATATGGATTACTATCAGGTTAGTGTTTTAGCAGTTATACACTGCACGAGTATAGCACGAGGTGGTCTATTATTATTCGCGGATTCGTGAATTTGCATTTTACTCGCGTTATACTTAACCGGATTAAATTATTATTATTATTATTTCCGTCCGATTGTCTATTTTGGTGTACACTCAGCCGTTATCCCGCTCACGACGGATTTGTGAAAAACGCGCGTTATTATTACTATTATATACGTATATCAGACGGCTCCCGTAGCTTAACTTAATTTAACCTGACCGCAGGATCACGCCGTCTTTGACGGTATTCGATTGTGGCTGCTCAATAACCTGCAGTGGACGTCGAAACCTTCTCTGAATATTTTATCAGCATCCGGAGATGTATGGAATTCGACTGGAAATATTTTTTCGATTAAAAAAAAAAAAAAACTGAAGTGGACCGATATATTTTCAATAGTATTCTCAAACACTTCATGTCCAGTTGTACATTGCCAGCACCAACATGTACAATTACACGAGACACGCGATATTTTCTCCGTTATAAGAACGTGTTTCACGTTAGATTGAATATAAATATTACTACGCAGAAATCAAATTCACTTTTTTGTTACAATTATATTTGTTTAAACGGAAATTGCCGAATTCGAAGTGGAGAACATTTTCGATATTCCTTTTGTAAAAATTGGTGGAATTTATGGCGAGTTGATAAAAGGAAAACGTCCTACGTATTAACTCTCAGACAATACTTTACAAAATGTGTGTACGTCTCTGAGAATAATATTCTCCTCTTGAGATTTTTTAATAAACGATTACATACTGAATTCAATCCGTACGCCACAAATTAACGTATTAATGTCGTTGTTTTGCTATACGTTTTCCGTTAGACAGACGCATACAACCAATACGACTAAACGGATCGCGTGACGTCCTCTTAGCAGAGCCAAATTAAGAGGCAGGGGTTAAGAGGGATATAGCCCAGGGTTCCTTAACGAACAGGGGCCTCGAAAAAAATTTGGGACTGTCATTTTTTTTTTTAAATTTTGACAAAATTTAAAAAAATTTAATTAAATAACTACAACATTAAAAACAAAACAGTTATTTACATCAAATGTTTTTATTAAATATTTATCAAAATAATAATAATAATAACACGTAAAAATTTCAATGCGTTTTTAATTGATTTAGTGTCCTCTACCAAAATTGTTTTTGTTGCATCATCAAATGTAAATTTACGTTATACATATATAAGTAAGAAATTCTTATTTTGTTAAATTAGGGCCCCCAGATTGAGTCCGGGGCCGCTTATATCATTAATCCGGCTATGCCTCTTAGAGAAGTGTTAACTATTATTATTCCCGTTCTAAATGTTTCCAAATTTCAAGGCTCCTCCACGAATAACCAACTGATATCTTGTGAAACGCACGCCATTTATGTTGAGTACGAATGATCACGTCTTGGAAGATAAAACTATTCTCTCTCTCTCTCATTGCATTGCTCGAATCTATATTTGAAATTATTTAAATCTTTGTACCGCGTTCCTTTTTCGTATCACTTGAATCGTCATTGTCAATGCGTCCTGCAATGAGGTCAAGTCCTGCAGTATTATGATGGCGATAAATACCTGTCAACTGCAACACCAACCGAGTTTTATATAACTGAGGTATATTTCAAAAACTGAAATCCGTTTCAGTTAGTCGATAATTATTTATTAATAAATTATTGGATATCGTAAAAAACGAAAAAAGAGATTTTTTTAAAAACGCGGTCGAGTTAAAAAAGTAAAAATAAAACCAATAAAGACAAATTACAATATTGCGAACAAATAAAAATTCGCAAAAAAAAAAAAACAAAATATATATATATAACGAATTAAGGACAATTTAATATATTTCAGACTGCAGTGAGATGGATATTTTTATTTCATTTCGCAAATCTTCATGAATAATGCTCAGAAATTATAAATTAATACATGAATAAATTACAAATATATACCGCGAAGATGTTTCTTATTTTTTTTTTTTTAAGTACTTAATTTGTTTAGAAGTTTTAAAACGAGTGACGGAAAAAGCGTATTGATTAATATTAAACGTTATGTTCTAATTGTAATAAAAATGAAATAAAACAAGAGAATGTTATGCTTTGTATTTATAGTTGTTTTTAATCATTTTCCAAAAATTTAATATACGACAACGTGAATTTTTTTTCGCGTAGTTTGAAAACTAGAGAAAAAAATCTGCCTCAAAGTAAGTGCGAAATAACATCGTGAACTATAATAATAATAATAATAATAATAATAATAATAATAATAATAATAATAATAATAATAATAATAATAATAATAATAATAATAATAATAATAATAATAATAATAATAATTATAATATTGAGAATTATAATACTAATAATAATAATAATAATTTTTTTTTTAACGCAAGTACTCGTTTATTTTTCGATGTTTTCGAATTTTCAGGGGATATTTTGACGAATAATTGTGTTTATTATTTGAGTATTGTTTTGAGAAAAACGTGTATTTTGGTAAATATTTTTCAATGTATTTTGATATAAAGAATAAATACGATATATATTTTTTTCTATAATATGAAGTAATAGTCTATTTACTGTATCTGTAAATGCGTAGGAATATGGTGGATTTTTTTTTTAATTTAATTGTCTGATTGTGACACGATCTATAGAAACCATATAATGATTTCTTTATCATGATGCAGAACTATCAGTAGATAACTAATAAATTATATTTTTGTAATATATTTTACTCGTTATTAAATCGTTTAAGAAATATTTATCCTCCTTATACGTTAAAATGAACGTGAGCATTTGATTTCTAAACGGATGAACTTCACATGTATTTCTACATAATCTTGTAGAAATAATCCCAACTATGCTTATGTTCCGTTATTTATTATTACTTAAAATTTGATCATAATCGCTTTTTTCCGTAATTTAGTGGCAAATGTTAATATCTGTATTTTGATTACATCAATAAATTGTATATTTGATAGATTTTCAATAGAATTAATCGTATAACCACATTGATTAGAAGGAACATATTTTAACAACCGGGCTTAAAATTATCCGGTTAAAGTGTCTCAAAGAGCTGTTTATCAATATTATCTACTACAGTACCTCTCATGCACATCACCGTGTATTAAATTTGAACTGTTATTACTCGGGAAACATTTATCTGATTTAAAAAAAAATAAACATTTGTAAATTCCCATAAAAAAAAAAAGAAAAAATATTCTATACGAATTTCTAATTAAAATCATATAATTTGTCGTTTTTAAAGAAAAAAAATATTGGTAAAGTTATAGTCTTGAATTCTAATTGAAAATTTTCCGTTTTGGAAAATATTTTGATTTTCAATTTACGTAATACGGTTTTATTTAGAGACGGAAAAATTGTAATTTTAATCAAATCACTCGCCACATCAAACGCGTATTTTACGCAATCATAAAAAAAAAAAAAAATCACTGTTTAATTTTTCTTTTTCCATTTCGAGTATTGATAATTACACGGTTTTAATATAATTGATTCGCCGCGGCTAACCAATGTTCGTTTATTTCTACAAAAGGTTCTGATTTTGAAGGTGGGTTTTTTTATATTTATTGACCACACGGTTCATATCGATTTTTACGATTTCGATAAGTGGTTTGAAACCAGCTGTGTACATATTCCGATTTTAAGCGGTTTTTGCTAAAAGTATCAATAAAAAGCGGTTTAAATATTTGATTATAAATAAAAATATAGAACAGAACGCGGTAAAAAAAAGAAATTTCGAAAATAATAGAGGCAAGAAAAACTATTCGTTTTTCCTGAAATATATATCCTGCAAGTTTGCGGTGAGAAAAAAAAATGAAAATTGTCTTCCGTCGTAAGCTATAATAATAATTATAACATTTAAAAGCTTGTCGAGTATATTTTCAACGCATTGCCGCCTGCTTTTAGTGTATTATATTTTTTCGCAAAACGATTTTAATATTTTTTTTTTTTATATATACATAATATATACAAATAATTTTTAAATTCTCGAGAATTTTTATAATTATTCGTACTCTGACAACAATTATTATTGTTATTTTCTTTACTCCGTCATAATTACGTAATCCATTTTATTCTCCGATACACCCATAAATCAGTAATTTACGTTATTTTTACGCTGTATCGTACTTACGCATCGCGAATTCATTCGGCATAAACATTATATTATTTCGAATACCTACACACGTATTCTTAAAATATTATAAACGATTTAATTTATCGTTGTAATATTACGAGTTTATTTTTAATATTTTATTACTCGTAGATATTATGTTATCGTCGCGCTCGTCCCTAAGAAAACGCATAATTTATAAGCCGACGTGTTTGTGTATGGCGCGTCACGTTATCGTATACTCGTATAGAGTAATTAATTCGCTCGAATTAATTTGTCGAATTGGCTAATTGCGCGCGAAAAATTCGTTTATATCGACGAGTCCCTATATTATTATTATTATATTTGACTAAATTTTGTTATTCAAACACTCAGCGGCGGCCGATTTTGCTAAAAATTTATTTCTACAATTTCATATTACTCGCACGTACAATTCTTACATGTTTTACAGGAACCGAAGACAATGAATTCACCGTAACTATAGTAGCACAAAATGATTATTTAGGCCTATTTTTTCTTTTTTGGCTCTAATTTTTACCGTAATAACTCAATTTTATCCTCTAAAATAGAATAATAATAATAATAAAAAAAAAAATGATAGAAATGAATTCATTGTAAACAGAACAATGTCTTTAAAAATGTTTAATGCGTCAGATGGTCTGCAATTTTCATTGGACACGAAACATGAAGCGCGGTAACCGCTGCGGTTTCTGTAATACTCGTCTTTTTTAATAATATTTCCCCTGTATGTTCGAATTTTATCACATAACCTTATACACTTATGGGGGAAGTGGGATAAAAATAATAAAGATTTCGATAAATTTTTTCTGGACGGAAACACTGCATAGATTGCGGTCTTGTCGGTAAAATTTTTTTTTTATATATATATAAAACGATGGCGCGCATACTTAAAACTCGTCGTTTCGTATACCGCTGTCATGTGCAGCATCTTATAATAATAATAATAATAATAATAATAATAATAATAATAATAATAATACATTTATAGACAAGCAGAAGCTAATCGTAGACGAAAAAAACGCACACGCCATTATATCGTGTGAATATTTCGAGATAATTTAAATGTCCAATCGTTATTATTATTATTATTATTGTTACTGTACATATATTGTGACACCCGTTTTAATAATATAGTCGATATTTTATGAGGACGGCGTAAAAGGGGTTAAAGGGGTGTGGTTTCGGTAAATGTAATAATTTATCGGTCGTACCCGAGAGCGCAAATCGCCTGATTTTTAGTATAACTCATAAGCGTGAATCGATTTTTTTTTGCGCTTTACGGTATTGACATCGGGCGAAAAAAAGCGCAAACGACCGGACTTTTACCCTCTAGTAGTAATTTATTTCGTATTTATCAGTATTGGTAGAACAAAAAAAAAAAAAACTAGCGAAATATTTTAAAATATTTGACGCAAAACGTGTAAAAAAAGCAAAGGGAAGTTCTCGTTTTAAAAATTTACTATCAGCGATCAACCCGAACGTCACGTCATGCACGTTTATGGGCTTTCACACGTTTTCAAGAATGGATTATAAAGTTCTTGTGTGGCATTCGTCGACGTCCGCGTTAAAACGCGTACAGTCGGCGTTTAGGAGTTCGCAAACGAAATAACGAACGTTTTTCTTAAATGAATATATTGTCCACGTGTGTTTCACTGTGAATACCGCATATTTCGCAAGTTAATAACACGTTTATACGTTCGTGTACTTGTAATTTCGTGTTAAATTGAGATAATATTAAAAATAAAATATACATTTTCAATGTTAATCAATGTTTGAATCGTTCCGATTATGCCGAACGACGATCGAATCAAGTTTGATACCATAAATATTATACGCATATTAGCGCGCTGCACAAACGGTCAACCCGATCAGATCGATACTATCCCATAAGAAATATGAAATATTTTAGTTGTCGCCGTAAACTTTCATGAAAATTCTATTTTACGGTATTACGGTTAAGGTTTAACGTTTCAGCTAATCGTATATACGACGCCTTTACGTTGCACTGTAGTGGTGGCTTATTTGGCTGACTTTGGGAAAAAGCCTTATTCGAAAGTATGGAATAATAATAATAATAATAATTATATACGTTTTCTAAGTCATAGGTATACGGAGGTAGGTTTTGAGGGGCACTGGATAAACCATATTTTTGGAGACTAAAATGCAGAGTGTTTAGTCCAAAATTATGAATGTGAAAAGTGATATTCTTATACTACTTTTGATTTTAAACCATTTTTCTTATTACATTTAGCAAACGCAAATTTGTTATAATAACATCGTCAATCATCTATAACCCGGAGAGCCTTTCTTGACTGATTTTATTTCAAAGACAAATTTTTTATGATCTTGCATTTGTAATGATTTCTTCTTCGCATGCAGGGCTGATGGGGAATCGTTAGTAATTTAGAATTAGAGTGATTTTCACACGGAAATGAACTATTTTTAACTATTGCTAGTGCTCGGAAAGGATTTAAATTTTCGTCAACAATAGACGTAAAAATAATTAGTTCTGCGTATAAACCCGATACAATCGACAATTTTTAAGCCATCGCCTATTAAACGATTTCGAAGAGTAATAATTAAAAAGCCTTTATGGTCCATTTCGGTTAATTTTCTAATTCGAAATAAATATTCAAAGTCATTTTTGTAAGACTTAACTTGAATTGAACCTTTTGTTTTTTCGTCGAATTCATTGTTCAATCTATAATGTAAAAAAAAAAAGAAAGTCTATTCTTATCGAAAAATTTGCTTCATCATTATTTGGCTTCTAGTTCATAATTAAATATTAAATATTCATAGTAATACCTAAATTTAAAAAAAAAAAAATAAAATAAACGAGTTATAAGGTCGATGAAATGCCTTTGAAAAAGTGGTCTCTAAATCAGCCGGGGCCTTGTGTAAATGCCCATTCTGTTCTCATCAGCCACTGCCGACACAGTACGCACACGCGTCTACAGAGATATTACTTTGGAAACGTGACTTCAATTTCCATTAATCGCTAAAATGTCTCGGAATGAGGTGTATATGATTTTTCGTACCAGTTGGGTCGTTCCAAAGTATTCCGTAATCGACGTTGACGGCGAACGTTAGATATATTTTTGTTATCTCGTCTATAAAATCAAAACGAGTCGAGTAAATGTATACGTTTAAAACGTATAATTATTTTATTAATAGTATAATAATTATTATACTAGTTTGTAACGTTGTGACGCTAGAACGCCAAGTACTTATTCACATTGTGAGATTTTCATATTTCCGTTTGCGTCACAGAAAACATTATTATCATCGGTATTAAAGAAATTCGTAAAATTCATAACACGTCATAAATTGACAATATTGAATACATTTTTTTTCTACGAAAATATTATACATATTAGTGTTGTACAAGTGTACTTAGTGTTTTGATACAGATTCGAATAATATCGCTGTGATGTGTTTAATATTCTTCTTTTAACTTTCAAATCGACCCTCGTTTAACTATTTTTTTGTTAGTTATTTACGACATATGTAGAGACGGATTTCGTGTATTATTTTGAAGGTATAATATATAATATTGTTACGCGAATATCTACAAAGAAATCAATATTATAGAATATCTTTAAAGCGTTGACTGTTTATAATGACGGGACAGCAGTTGATCGGCTTTTTTTTTATATTATAAGTATCGCTGGAAACGATACCGTCGTCAGCTATAATTATATCAAAAAAATGTAAAAACAATAACAAAAAAAAAAAAAAATTATACGCGAAAAAAATAGAAAGTAATAAACTGCCTGCATAAAAATATATATAAATTTATTATGTCTATTTTATATATGAATCAAGGCAAAGTGTATTTTGAAAAATAATCAAATGTATAGAAGTATTTTATGTATTACAAATTTTTTATTTATGACCGGTTTTGAAAATAAAAATATCCTGCTCATCAAATATTGAGTGAAAAAAATAAACACAAAAGAATAAAAAAAATTACATAGAAGATATTACGAATATAACAAAAAAAAAGAAGACAAAATTTAAATAAATAAAATATATTATTTTCAAAAAAAAAAATGTTTGTTTAAAATATAAAATATTTAATAATTTAATTTTATATGAGTAATAGCGAACAAACGCAATTTGGGATAATTCATTTTTTTCAAGTTCCGGCCAGTATTTTACTCAATTAACTTCTATAATACGTCTTTACATCATCGCATTTATACGAGATATAAAAATCGGTTTTCAAACTCGTCCCGAGCATTCCCGTTCAAGTCTGTTTGACGACGCAAATGTCGTTAGGTAAGACTACTATATATGAGAATGTATTTTTTTAATCCTTTCACATTCGATTTTCCAATTTAATAATATTAACAACTAACGACCACACAGATATAACATTACTGTGAAAAATTTCAGTGTTCGAATATATAAATAATAATAAATCATGGGTAGTTCTATCGTGTTTTCGAGGTCTTCTTTCCTATCCGACGAGTCCCACAGCTCGTACATGTATACATATAAGTTGTCTTTTCGGACGGGACGAAGAGACAAGCGACATTTTTTTAATGTTTTCTACGGGGGAGACCAAGATGTATTTGGTTTTAACATTTTTTCGTTCTGCTGAATCATAGAAAAAAAAATATCGAGTATTTTATAATAGTTCATTTACGTATTTTCGATAAGTCCCCATTATATTATCCACACGAAGATAGTAGTTTTGATTTCGACGCCTATTCTCGTCCCGGAGGAGCAATTTCTGTTGAAAAATCTCAGTCATGCATTTGAATTATTATCGTTGCCTCGCAATTATACGAAATGGTTTTGGTCCCGATTTTCTTTTACTCCTAAAGCTTGCACAACGTTAATTGTCGTTTAAGTATACATTTCAAAACTTAATTTTTTTTTTTTTTTGTTATAAAACGGTCAAAACGTCATGTTATAAAAATATTCTCGGCTCATTAGACGTGTCCGTCTATTTCTCCGTTCACGTGTTTTTTTTTTTTACGAGACGTCACACGCAGTGGCGAAGCCGAGCCAAAATTATACGCGGGAAACATTTATTTACGAGGCACGTTTCATTAATTTTTTTTTTTTGGGAAAAAAAATTTATAGTTAGGACTTTTAATAGGTATTACGGACTAGGTATTTTGGAATAAAATTCATTAAAAGGGCTTGTAAACGCTTTTTGAAAATTTATACAAATATTATAAAACTTTGTAAATATTTTCATTAGAATTCAAGTGTGTAAACATATTCCTCTTAATTCAAACGAACCTATAATGTATACCTACAGCCCACTACCAATTACTCGAGAAAACTCAGTCAGGGAAACGGATATACAGCGTATATTATTCCGATTTGGATGTTTTGCTCTGACAGAATGTTATTAGGGTTTACCACTTTTTCTGGTCTAATATTATAATTATGTAAAAACTTCAAAGTCTTCTGTATAGAGAATAATAGAGACGTATTTTCGAAAACAAAACGTGCTCTACGCACATGTGTCACGGATAAGACACGAGTAAAATATGTGTGAAATGAAGAAACTACAAGTCGAAAAATCACTTCCGTTATTGCGTTAGAGGAAGTTTCAATAATTCCGTGGATTTTCACAGAACTCGAATCGGTCCAATCAAAGGGTTACAATTCAGTCAAAATTGCAAGAGGTCTCTGATTTACGTCTCTTACACGACGAAAATCGGTTATCCAGAAAAGCGCGTTTCCCAAACGTTCTCCGAATACTCCGATGTATTCCACGCCACGCATAGGCGATAAAAAAAAACCACGAGGGAGGAGACCGTCGTATACAATATAATATTATCGATGAGATCGTGTTCGCGACGGGTTAAATGAGCATTTGGTTAAATAGCATTTGGCAATTCAAGCTGTTCGTCTGCGCGTACTCAAACTATATAAATTATTTTGTCGACAAACCGCCAGTTATATTGTTATTATATCATTTTCAGGGTTCGGATTTTACAGCGCTAATGAGCACTGAAATACGCGGTAAAACAAAAATTTTCTTTTTAATTAATATAAGCAATATGTAGAATTTTATACTCGACGCGCTATACAAAATGTATAACACACTTCGCTATTTCTATTTGTATGTCTAAAATAATTAGTAAAATATGCTCTACAGAATCCGAGACCGCAAGGCATGGACATTTTATGAATCGAAAATAAATATTGATTTTAAACGTCTTCATTGCAGAATATTCGTCGATTTTCTATTAATTTTTTTTTTTGTTGAAGTTTATGAAAATTTACGACGTGACCTAATCAAAAGTTTAATAACGCCGAAGTGTTTCAAAATATTCTATTTACGAAATGTTGTAGCTCTTTTGATTAACCAAAAGAAAAAAAAAATAGAAGTAAGCTGCGTAGGCGTTACGGATATCGTTCATCGATCGGATACTTTTGAAAAACAATATTTTGAGCGAAACTTTGTGTTTACCGTACCACGATTTTTCGTCGTTTAAAAAGTTTAAAAATGAATGTTCGTTTATTTTTTTTTGAAAAATACGGTTAACGTATTTTATAGTTTTAAGAATTAAAACTAGGTATTGTAAACACCTGTTAATTATTATTATTATTGTTATTATATTATACGCACGACGACGGATTGTTCTCGGTACGGGAGACAGGATTCATTTCGTTGTCTCGTACGAATTTCGTTTGCTCGAAAATTCGCGTTTATCGTATAAAAATTGCGGATTTTTCCGTTTCCCCGAACGCCCGTGTCGTTTAAAACATTTTCCCGGAGTACACGTTAGCTTTTACACGCATGACGTAGTCTTGAATGTCTTATTGAAGAAATTACGCATGTTAACACGCGGTTAATATTATTTATAATCGTCAATTATGCGTTAAACTAGTACAATTTAAAAAAAATAAATAAATAGTTATCGCGAAGTTTATAATAATTGGTTCATTCGTACAATTCGTATAATTTATACGCGATTGGATTTATAATAAACAATTGACCGTGTAATAAGTTTAAAACGGACGTGTTTTTATTTTTGTAAAACACTATTTATTTATTTTTGTCCTTAACATTATTTTATAGCAACTTTTTCGTAGTAATTTCTCCGATTCCAGAGCACTGTGATGACGTAAAAGCGGAGAACGTAAATTTTTTTTTCTTTTAATCGGAAATCCGGGCACGTGACGTACAAGTTTTCCGAGTATATTTAATACTATTATTATATTGAGTGGTTTTGTATTTTAATGAATATTTTATTTTCGCCGAAATAATTGTTTTATATATACGATGTTTATATTAACGTCGAAGCCATCAAGCGTTTTGTCATAAAAGCGCTTGTGATTACGACGACGACGATGTTGCGTGTATTACGCGTTATAACATTGTATAATGTTTCCTCATATTTTACTTAATCGAATTTCGTGTGTAACTACTGATGTTAAGTTATAACAAATACTATATGAAACTCAAGAACTGATCTACTGTTCGTGTAGCCGAGTAGAATATACGATAAAACATAAGTAGAGTTTAAATAGAGTCTTCCAAATATAATATTTATAATACGCGATATCGGCTTATCTTACAGCCGTACACATCGATCGATCATTTTTATCGAAATTCGTTTTTGATAACTTCTTACGAAATCGTATAACGAATTTCCACTACAAGTAGTCGTCGATGACGTTCGGAAACGATAACACGTTTAACTGAATACCACCCCCGCCGCCCTCGATATAATAAGATCGTGTAATATCAATACGGGTTTGGTTTAATATGCTCTTGAAATACACAATTATATATAAAAAAAAATATATAATGCGTGCAACGTAGTTCGAATATTATAAGATAAATCGTATTTTTAGCCACTTGCTGACACTTTCCTTCGAAAATTATTATTATTATCGTCAATCGTCTCCAAAATGCTAAAACTATTTCGAAATCCGGGGAAACGGCGCGCGCTAATGGAAATAAATGCGTTGTGAACTTTGCGAATTTGGTACCGAGGTTTTGTTTGTACAATTGAAAATCATAAGTGATTAATATGATTTGGACGCGGCGTCTCGTAGGTGTTTTCCATTACATAACTCTGGACGTGTACGCCGTTGCTGTACACGCAATGGATGGACGAATCTAAACTGATTACGCATAAAATACAATTAGCGAAATTCCCATTCGCGAACTCGCCAATACTGCAGTGCGTTCTTCAGTCGTTCGGTTGTTTTATTTCAATAATATAAATTAATAAAAAAAAAAAAACAATGCGATTCAAACGTATTTTCATAAGCGTACCACGGACACTGTGGCGGAATACGTATGAAGTCAAATATTCGTAAAAAAAAAAAAAAAATACTTAAAAAATGCGTATACGCGAACATAAATAGTGGAGAGTACGTGAATGTATGTTCGCTGTAGAGAGAAAGCGGGAGTGAACAGATTGACAAACAGATAGTCCTCATCGTTGTTCATTTCAAGAGTTATCGATACTTGACAATATTTGTCTGGAGATTGCAGTTAATAATGAACCGTTCCGCGGTCTATAAAAAGTATATTTCTACGACGACAAAATCGCTTGTACGTAATAACGTGTGGGTGTGTGGTGACGTTTAGCGCGCGTTATTTTCATCGATGATGATTGCGGCAGACGGTATATTTTTCGAAACGACGACGGCCGTAAAACGCGTTTTACACACACAAAAACAGCAAAGTATGGTAAAAATAAAACGAATCTCTCCTGCATCACGTGTTGAATCCGTATCAATTAGTCGACGTCATTTATTGTGCGGCCGACAAATTGTTTCGAGAGATTATTAGAGCGGAACGCGGAAAACTCTTAAATATTCAACACGATATTGTCGTAGACGGCATTATATTCGTCTTCTTTATTGTACTTTTACAAAACTTTCTAGAACAATATCATTATTATACTCTTGCTTCATTGTGTCCCGAATAACGTTTATTTTTCCTACATGTAAATTTTATATAAATTACAAAAATATTATAATATACTCATAAGACGACGCGCTTAATATTATTAATAGACTTACGAAAAACAATATATACACGGCCCGTCGCCAAATGTCATAGTGAATTTCCTGTTAAAATAATTTGCGCTGCGTGCGCGACAATGTTTAATTAATTTCCGAAAGTAAATGTAAAATTTTTTTCTTCTGAATCTTGGACTCAAATACATTTTTCTTTGCTAAAAAAACATTTATGTCTTTATGATAATGATTAAGTAACGTTTAGAGGTGATATATGTTAATATTTTAGAAAACAAAATAGGCAGTTTAGTTTCTATAAAAAAAGAAAACGATTCAAAGATATTTAAAAAGAACAGATTAGATTATATAACAACTACAAAATATATGTGTAGAAATAGATTTTTTGAAAATCCAAGATGGATGAATAATTTTAAATAAAATAAGTGAGTAGATGAAGTATGATAACTTAAAGAAGTGTGGGATGGCATCCACTCGTATCCTTCCCACCCACTTCGACTACTGGGTATTTGTCTTTAAAATTATATTTTCTGTTTTTAACGAAATTATTATTATTGTTATTATTATTATTATAAAAATGACGATAAATACAAAACCTCAAGCATTTATAAGTATATATTTATATATATATATATACAATTGAGTAGGAAAGAACGAGCTGTATTTAACGTATAATTTATAAATAAATGGAATAGTACGTTTCTTTCCTTTGATACATTTGATAGTGAACACTTAAGATTTTATCGGGATAGGTCTATATAGACATTTATTTTTTCGCGTCATTAAAACATTTCGTTCAACGTTGCACAACTACACATACACAACTGTTGTGCAAATAAATAATATGCATAATAAACTGTTAAGAATAACGTATGGATAGTTTATACGATACTATATAGGAACGTTGTTTTGCGATCGAACACTGTCTGTGCGTAGAAAGCAATATAAAAAAAAAAGAACCGTGTGAATGAGATGGAGAATTCGAGCATAATAAATATCGAAAACGATCAATTTCTTTCGAGTTTATTTTAATTCTGAAGTATGTATGACGAAAACACTGTATGTTATTTCGTTACTTCATCTTATATGTGTACAAGCGCATTGCACGAATTATTTTCTCATTAAGTCTTATGTTATACAAACAGTTGTAATGCGCCTTTCATTAACACATTAACAATTGTTTTGTATATTCTCAGAAGTTTTAACAATCGAACGACAACCATATTTAATGTACTCGTACGTATAAGCAAACGAATACGTGTTCAAAATATATTTTCCTGTTATGCACGAGGTACAACATATTATATTATATTATTGGTGTATACAAATGTTTATTATGTTTTTCGATGTGAATTGTTTGGGAAATTTGAATTGACATTTGTAATATTAAGGGGGTGGATTTTTCGTCGGTTTGGATAAATAAAAAAGAAAACCGACAAAATAAAGGTTATTTTCTAAGCTTAGAACGTTCCGATTTGAATTCTGAAAACGTATTTGAATTATTTTGGTTGTTTTCACTGCAGCTGTGCATTTACGTGTCGATGGTGAAATGTTTGTATGTGCTGAAACTGAAAATTTTTTATATGAAACGTGATTTTATTTTCGATAATAATTTATAAATTCGTGGTATATTGTAATTCGAGAAAGACGTGGTTTAGCCTTATACGCCTATTATACACGGTTTTACGAAACTTTTAGGACCTTTATGAGTTTATTTCCAATATTCAAACCATCTCGGTACGCGTGATTTTATCAAAAACAACGGAATAATAAATCTATCGGTGGGAAATTAATTAATTTTATTCAATAATAATTAAATACATGAAAATAATTTATTTACATTCTATAAACAAGAAATAAATAATATATATCAGCCGGTGTAATTTATATATATTAGAAATCTTTTACATACCATAAATAATATAATAAATTGATGTTTTTATCGTTATCGTATCAGTCAACTCATGTAGGAGGGTTCAGAAAATCAGACATTTTGTAAGCAAGAACCACGTAACAAGAAAGTGATTTTTTTTTAATACTGCGGCATAACCGATAGCTTAACGTTCTTGCCACCGGGTAAATTGCACCTGAATGAAATGACGTGTCTAAAATAACATAAAAGTCATCAAAATTAAACTGCACAACATATTTTATCTTATTTCGATGTTTATTATTTTAATTATAGACTATATATAATATAATACGGGGTCCGTGTCTTCTTTGCATTTTAGTCAAATTTCACTAAAGTTATTATTTTCATCGTGGAAATATTCAACGAAAAAAATCTAGTAGAATCTCGTAGATTTCAAAATAATTTACAAAAAGTTTGAATAAAAAGAAAAAATAGATAACGAGCCGCAAACGCTACGAATATTAGTTCAAGTACACATTGCTATTTATACAGAGATTTTAGAGTTGAATTATTATTTTTAGTTTAAAACCGATGATTTGAATTAGAAAATCGATTGTTACAATGACGATAGATAGTAATTCATGAATATATATATATATATAGAGAATAAAATTTTAGGTTTTGAGATCTAAAAAAAAAAAAAAAAAAAAAACATAATATTTATGTTTAGAATAAATATATATATATATGTGTAAAAAAAGTTTACTGAGTGGAGTTTTCTTTGCACTTTTTCGATTGTTTTTAAACATTTCCTTTTTCTTTAAGAAAATACTGGGGAAATCATAAATAATGTATCGACTGGATACAATTTGTTATCGGAAAGGAACGCATGTCAACAAGATCATATTAGCGCTCTTACTACAAAAAAGTAAAACCCCTTTACACGCGCACAAATCAGAGAAGAAAAAGAAAATTTAAAATAGTACATCATTGTACGACAAATATATATTCTTCGCTTCCGAGCAGAATGTAAAATACAATTGAACAAAAAAAGGTAGGAGGTAGGTTAGGTGAGTGAGCCGCCGGGTGTCGCTTAAGTGAATTACGTAGACGGAGATTTCAGAGTTTTATTGTTATTTGAAAACGAATTCGAGAGCGCTGATAAATCATATTGTATTCGAAAAACGATTCTGTGCGCGGCTTCAGCGTAAAATGTACAAAACTATAGCTGTCAGTTTTATATAAAATAGCTCGCCGGCATTATTGTACTCGTAATACAACTGTCGCTTTTATGTATCCGGTATACTTGAACTCGTATTTATTTCAGGAAATGTATGATGTTGAAAAATAACGCAGCGTTATGACCAACGTTTGACTACGTTTCTCTGGACCGAAGCCCACAGGATTGCCACTTGTATTAATCCTTCGACAAAAAAATTGTAATCTGTTCAAAAATTTAATTAATATTCTATTCCTAAGTATTCGAATGGTGATAGAAAGGCAGGGATGTGGGATGCGAAACCCGTCGCCTTATGAATATTTCTATTATAGGATTTCGCGCATACACATACTCAACGTAATATTATTATTATTATTATTATTATTATTATATAACATACGGAATATTGAAATCGTCGCTATAACCGTTACAAATATAATATAATATTATAAATTCCCACGAAACGTGTCCGGAATATAATTTTTCGACACGTCAAAAACAGTAATCCGTTAGGAAAACATTACGCCACCGGCACGTGGTATAGTCGTCGCGGGTCCTGATGACGTAAAAAAGTGACGTCGTCGTTCACCTGTCTCGTAGTAAAAAAAAAAAAAATAAGAAAAAAAAGTTAGGTATTTTTAAGCGATTTTTTTTTTGCTTTTTTATTATTTATGTTTTCCGCATTAAAACTACCGGTCCCCGTGGCGAGGTACACGCAAGCGTGACCGGATTATTGTTAAAAAAAAAAAAAAAAAACTGTAAAAAAAATTTTCCGCTTCCCCGTGGAGAAAAAACATTTGTAATATTTGTACGCGTTTATTCAATGTTATTTAGCGCCTGTGTACGGGACCGAGAGAAAATGAAAAAAAAAAAAATTATACAAATATGCCGCGAGATCGTTTTCACGTCCAATTATTATTTATTTTATTATTTTTTTCCCAACGTTTTCACGTCGCGTTTTAACTGTTTTTAGTAATTAGCATTTTTGTTTTAAGACTCGCAGCGTAAACGCGCCCAATAACCGCGCAATTTCAATTTCTATCTCGGGGAAGGGAGTATAAGAAAAAAAAAATATATATAAAAACTTCATTCTCCCCCTCCCTCGTTATAAACGATTTTATATATTATTTTAAATTAATATATTTTAATTTTCAATTACGAATCAAATAATTGAAATACACTCGTATATTATCAATCGAATTGTAATAAATTAATTAACGAGTAATTCATCTCGGTTATTTTGATGTATTTATCGAGATTTGGAAAACGGAAAATTATTATAAAAATCCCAAAACGTGTATTCTTATCGGAGAGTTCACTGAGAACTACTCCCGGTTTTATTAGCTGTGCAGATAATGCGCTGAAATATCTTCCGGATACAACAAAATCGGACGACAAAAATGCAAAAGGTATTGAAAGGCTCCACACGGGCACTTCGTCCTTTTAAATCGATTTTCTATTATTTATGTTTAATAATAATAAAAAACAATGATATGTACTGTTTACTGAGTATTTTGCTTTGGTCCTGTTCTCTTCGTCTCGTAAGCAACACTCGTAAAATAAAAGGATTTCGTATTACTCTCTCGTTTCTAAATTTTTATTACGTTTCGTGCACTCATTTAAATTTTGAACTTTTGTTTTAAAATTACTTGTCTCCACACAGAATTATATAATAAAAGGCAAATCGAGCACCAGTTGTTTCTGGAAGGACTTATTTAATATAAAGCAAGTTGAGATGCAGGTATAGTTGTTTCCAGGATACTTTGATATTAATAATAAGCTGAGAGCTTGCAGAGACCTAGTCTTATAGCCAAATCCTATTACTACAATGACTTCTTCATCAGTTTTTCTACAAAAAAAAAAAAGAAAAAAAAGTATATAAGAACTTTCTAGAAAATTGCGAAATTATGAATATTTATTATGAAATACACTAGGTCGTTTTGAAAAAAGCTTACAAAATTATTTCTCGTATCCAAACGTATTTATAATATGAATATACGAAGTGTATTTCTATAAATAAACAATCTTTGTTTTATTTATTTTTAATGACATTTTTGAAAACAACAATGAAAATAAACGAATCTAGTGAAAACCGTTTCGAAATATTATGTTAGTGTATATAAATCGCGGGACATTTCAAAAGTCATTTTCGACATTTAACATAATGGAAAAATTAAAAACATAAACGTAACTGAAAAACACTGTCTCACAGGTGTATAGGTACGATTTGATATTTATGCGTGTAACTTTTTTATGTGATCGATAAAAATGTCGTGCACAAATGTACGGAAAAACTCAATTGTTAAAAAAAAAACTTCTTTTCTTTTTTTTCAATTATACCGTTCGGGAAAAACGCGTAATAAACTCACAGATTTTATACGCATAAAATTTATATCGCTTATTTTATAACGAACAGTTCTTCGTGCCGTTTACCGTTAACTTACGCCGTGTGGAGACATAAAACTGCGATTTTTGTTTACGATTCACTGCGCGAATTGTATTATTCTTACGTTTTTTTTCCCCCCGCGTTAATTCGTATTTGTTTGCAAATGCGCGCCTAAGTACTCGTACAACACTATTGTATTACGCTATTACGCTATAACGATTGAATGTTAAACGTAAAAGTAACGCAGTTTGGGTTAAGTTAGGCCCCAATTTCTGCAGACATAAATTCAGAACCGTTGAGTGTTTGCGTATTTATTTACGTTTTACTCTCTGTCGTCATCATTGCGATTGTATATGAATGCGCCATTCGACAAACAGTTATTGTAAATGTCCGACTTTATTGGGAATTATGTAATAAAAAAAATTGTTTGAATTCTTATTCGACTCCGTTATTACTGAGTTCGAAACATTTTCACCGCTTAGAAAAACGCCAGCAGAAAATAATATTATAAATATACTAATACTGCACTATAATTCAATCATTTTTTTCTCTACGTCGTTAAATTAATAAAAAAAAAACAAATTAAAAGTCACATATATATTTTTTTTTTTTTTTTGTAATCACTCCAAACGTTAACAATTTATTGTGAATGAAATTTAACGCAATTTGATCGAAAGCTAAAATAATCTAATTAGCAATAGCGTTGATTATATAATAAAAATAGTTAATTTATTAAATATAAATATTATTAATATAATATTAACGGTCTATTATACAATCGATGGCAATAGTAATAGTAATGAACTCACTTGACTCTTTTAACTTTTAATTCGATAATGGCTAGTCTCGATATGAGTAGACGACTGAAAATTCGTGAATTCAATTACAGCGAAAAACAACAGGAAACGTATGTGCAACACGTACAGAAATCTGGTTATGATGTCAGTTATTACATGTGTACACAGGTTTTCCTTTATTTGTCTACCTCGATGCTGGTCGTCGGATTATTTCGAAACTGAAAGCAACGGGAAACGCGATTTATGTTCTGTACGGAGCAGGCATATAGAATTTAATATCGTTACGAAGCAGGACATAAATACGAAAATGTAAAAGGCTGTCCTATCGAGCCATCTCGCGGTTTCCCGATGCGCGTAGTGTCTTGTACGCCGCAATAAACTCGCTGTCTTGCGAGACCATACTATATCATCGTGATTGAAATTCTATTTATGATATTGTTTTATTTGACTATTTTTACGATCCTAAGAAACAATTTTTTTTTTTTTTTTTAAGGATTTTAATCTGAAATTTTATTTATTTATTTTTATTATAAATATTACGAATTAAATTAAATTTAAGGTTGGTAAATTATTGATGATGAACGTTATTTTAGCGCCTAATATGTTTATGAATTTGAAGTTTTTCTATTAAATTATCAAAATTGCTTAACTTTCATATTTCTCCGAAGGACGTTTACTGAGTGAAAACTTCTCAATGCATTTTAAAACAACATATACCATTACTCCCGTTCAGACAAGAAATAATTCTAATTACGCAAATGTCATAGGAAAATTATATTCTCACATACATATGAAGTCTTTGGTATTCGATAAAAATTCTTAACAATTGTCACGGTAGAATAAAGAAAAATCTTACCATCGTGAAAACGGTTCGCAATTGACAGTATTTAATTATTTTCTTCAAAATTGTGCAACACACTATTAAAACATTTATATTCGCGTCACTAATGCAAATACGTCGACTTTGGCTTCTTCAATATTACCGTAATGAGAATTAAATGTATCGCCATAATTTAAAAAGTCATTAAAATGTCAAAAGTGTTTTCCGATAGCCCATTGCTAAATATCCATACCTAGAATAATTGTAAATACGATAGAAATCTTTATTTCAAGCGATACTCAACCCGATTTCTTCGGAAGTGAAATTTCTTAGTGTTACACTCGATACTGGGGGTCCAAAATGAAAAACATTTAAAAATTGACCGCATTTACTTCGTCCAATATTAAAATCAAAAATCTCAATCCACACTAAATATAATATACTGATCCCTCTTAAGACGTGTTTTGCGCTTATGCAATTCAAATGTGGGGTTGCGCTGCTAACCGTCCCTAATCCACACTATACGAGTCTTATTCCAGGCCATCATTCACCATCTTGTCATTTCCACGCCTTCGTATATATCTAACACAACACTCCAAAATGATATAAAAATTTAAAACAGTTAACCAATTGGCCATTATAAAAACTATAACGAATTTCATTCTAAAACACAGACCCATAAAAATCATTTAATTTCTCTCTTAATAAAACCCTTTCTGGAATATATACTGTCTCAAAATACGTTGGTGTAACATTTGTATATCTTTTAATATAAATAATAATTTTGAACGAAAGCGTTGGATTATATCACTAAATACTCTTCTTTCCCCCCCCCCTTCCCGGAATAATTATAAGTACAACCTACCCGCGTATACTTTTCAATACATCAGTGATGGTTATACGTTTTGGCACGCATTCCTTCCTCCATTCGTTCGTTTCTAATCGATATTGTTCGCATCGTACACGACAATGTTTATGTCGTACTGACTAAAAGACGAACCGCGATAAACTCGAAACGCGGCGTTTGTCTTGAAGGTATATTGATTTTTTTGGCAAGAGAAAAAAAAAATTCTAAATCAAAATAATTTATTAAAACGGAACTATAATAATAATAATAATAATAATAATAATAATACGTTGAGTTATCGTTAATGCGGAGGAAAATAAGACAGAGTTAAATTGAAGTTAATATGAAAACCAAGGGTAATTCATAAAGTTTAAAAGTTGTGTTAATTTTGACGGTCTTATACATATTAATTCGATAATTCCCGGCCTTTGTAATTGTTATAGTACAGGTGAAGGGTGACAAATTATTTTCACGTGACGTGCGAAAAATTATTTATTCTTTTCTTTTCTTTTTTCGAACGTACTATTAAATTATATAACGTACTATATATATATTAAATTTAAATTTTTTGTCGTACCCTCAAAATTTTGTCGCGTGCCATATGGGGCATGAGTACCATGGATTTACCATCCCTGGCATAGGTAATACCTAGTCGTATATTATTGGCAATAGAAATTAGATAAATGACAAAGATCTTGAGCTTTTTTGGATGTCCCCTTCGTGCCAGACTGTCTTCAAGCTTAAGTTGTATAAAATTTTATATATATATATATATATATATATGAGTAGATTAAAGAAATTACTTCTGGATTTTCTTCATACACTCCAACGTACAGCTTTGTAATCGATGTGTCGGGTGTCACGTTTATAAATATTTATACACATACACGCATAAATACATATACGTGGATTTCGTACGTGCACGTTATCGCACACACGCGCTTTTGACGAAATTATTATTAAATTAATAACAATTGGAGCGCTGATTTACATGTATTTAAAACTAGCGTAAAATATGCGTGTATATATATATACGCGTTAAATGTTGAAATGTGCAAAAAAGAAATAATAAAAATGCGCTCTTAGAAATTATTATTATTAAAAAAACAAAAATTATTTCTCCGTAATTCGCGTACACTTAATAAAATTACATAAAACAATAATGTTAAAAAGACACGAAAGTACGGATAACGACAAACATGTCGATGCAACTGAAAAGTAATATCGACGGTTCGAGAAATCCGAATTGATATATATATATATTATGTGTTGTTTCAATGATAGGTATACGAAAATTAAGATAATTGTTATTCGGTTACCGAGGCTCGGTAATTGTACACATTGAAATAAATAAATTAACTGCGTGTATATGTGTATACGTGTCATACGCAGTCTGCGAAATATAAAATGTACGAACAACACAATAATCATAAATATCGAAAATCAATATATATATATATATATATATTATCGACGTCAATTATTTTTGAAATATTTCGAAAATTTCTCGAAAACCCTTGAGCACGCAGTCAAAATCGTAAAATAAGACCTTTAAAAATGTCCAAAAAAATAAAAACGCGCTGTTTTTTTTTTCTTTCGCGAAATTTCATATCCCATACATTTTATTAACGTACAATGTGCGTGCAAGTAAATAAATGCGTTGCACGGCGCACAATGAACTGGAAAAATGAAGGAGAGAGTCGCATGCAAATGTCCACAAAACCCGCGGTCCAGTAATGATATATAATGACATATTATTACACGAAACGGCCGTAGGAAACAACCTACATAATAAATTACGTGTTCGCTATTCGTCCACACGATTTCGTCGAGAATTCTATAATATATACTATATATTATATTATATATAAACTGTTAAACACAATTAAAACGCCGTTTCGCAACGTTAGCGTAATAATATAACCAACAGGACACTATTAATAATACGAGGAGGACCAACAAACTATTCGGCGGGCGCGAGAGTAATGAGGTGTACGCAACGCGATATATTATTATACGATTATGACGTGGTTGTACACTACGGGAAACGGTTGTGGTCGTCAATATATTTATATATTGAAACGATCGCGTCCGTGGCAAGTAGTCGTCTCGATTTGTAATTTAATACGAATATATATACATATATTAACATTAATCGTTAAGCTGGCGAATAATAATAATAATTTAATCGCGACAATATCAGTTATGGTCAATATCGAGTGGACATTTATTATAAAACAATATTGTCGGCATTCTCGTGGATTCGACGTGTGAAAAATATCCGGTAAACGCGTTGTTCCCCGTGATTTTTAATGCTATTTAAAAGCGTGTATTTAGTGAAAATACGTAAACGGCTTTACGCAATACGGTCCCGTAAGACATTATAACTGCAACGGTCTGGAATTTTTCGTATCAATTTATACGTCGGCTTCGACATCTCTTAAAGCGGTTTACGAGCTTATCCGGTGATACCGTTAGCCGCAAGTATAACGGCCGAAAAGAAATGTCTAAAGTTTCTGGTAGAAATAATTTGAAACACTAACTCGCGTTTCCTAGACAATTAAAAGCAAAAAGTTTTATTCCGCATTGATTTTAACGTTGTTAACGATATTACCTATAATAGCGTTACCAAGTGCAGAAACAAACCACACGATACATATAATAGTAATATTAATAATAGTAATAATCTCTCGTATATATACAACGAGAAAGAAGGCGGTTTATTCGATATTTCATCCGAAAACGCGGTTGAAAATATTTTTATTTCGCCCGAAAAAAAGGGATCATATAATCTATGCATATTTTTTTATATAAATTAAGTTAAAAGAAAAAACATTTTCTATCTGTTTATAGAAAATAATTTTGAATATGTTTTTAAAACGTTCGAGAATAATTTTTTTTCAATTTTATTCATATATTTTAAAATATTTTTGTTTTTTTTTTGTATTTTCAAATACAAATTATTTGCCTTCAAAAAAAAATTTTTTTTTTAATCATTTTCCCAGTTTGTTTTCCATGTTGTATTAATATTTGTTTTGAACTCGTGGTTACTTTTGTAGCGGGTGATGAAAAAAAAATAAAAAAAGACGATAACAAAAAATGTAAATCCTGAGCAATTGTATAATTAAAATTTGTGAGTGCCAGTAAAGTTAATAAATGCAGGTTAGGTTTTAAATTAAACATTGATACACTTTCATAAAATATTTAGTAATTTTAGTATGGTGAATAAAACGATTAATGAATACATAAATTGGTTCATTCGTAGGCCATAATACTGAAAAAGCTGAATATAACTTAACGCGACTTAACGTGACAACGGCTAGACAACGACAGACACCCCACATCGCACAATACTGTAGTGTGCATGAAATGCGCATGACGTATTGGCGTTGTCAACGTGCAACACAATTATTTTACTACACTTTTTGTTATTATTATTATTATTTTTATTATTATTCAACATGAAATCTTTCGTTTCTTGCGATATTTGATTAATTTTTTTTTTTTTTTGATGGGAGGGAGTTTGGGAGATGATTGTATCGATATGTAATATTGTTTTTAATAATCGCAAAAATATTTAAATCGTATAAAAACGCTATATTTTTATCGAATGAAACATTCGAATAAGACATATAAAAGTTCAATAAAGAATTAAATAATATGTACATATGCTTTTTCTAAGATTTTAGTTGTGATTTTCTATTATTAAATTTTGAATATTTTTTAAAATTGTTTTCAACTAATATAATAGAAGCCGCTTATTAGGAATACTTTCGAACCAAGGACAAATGTGTCAATTAACCGATTGTTTCTATTAATTGTATTTATTAAACTTTATTTATGTATATTTTTATACATATTATGAAGAAGAAAAATGTATAATTAAAAAAAGACACAGTATAATAAAGAACACACTGGAGTGGGTGTAGTCACGATAAATAATAGTAAAAATAAACGAAATCTATTGGACAAGCGGAATTCAGTATCGATACAGTAAAGACAAGATAAAATGGACATTGGTAATCGTTGGATAATTGCTACAATTGTTTCAAACGACCGACGACGTATTGTTTCAATAATCCAATTGATTTTTAATGTTTTTATATATACCATCGGTCAGTCTCGATGGACATTGATTGTCTCAATAACGCTATTGTATCAATTATCCCTGTTTCTAATATCTGAGCTTTTACTGTATGATAGTATATGATATGTCTGTGCCTCGTACGTGGCGATTTTTTTTTTAAGAATTAAGTAGACACGATAAATCGTAAAAAATATTGTTTTTAACTTTTATATTTTCGTTAGGCTCGTAAGACCGTAAGATTAAATCACATCGACACATATTCAATTATAGTGGACACCTAATATATTTTTTTTTATATAAATGACGTTTCTCGCTCTCTATCTCTCTGCATGTCTCCGTTTGTAATAATTCGTGAACTATTAATCCAATTTTGATAAAAAATTTTCACATTTTTCAATTTTCTTTCGATCTCCTGAATATTATAGCCTATTTGTTATTTCACTACTTCAAAAAAAAAATCTCTTTTACGTATAATGCGTCTAAGCACGTTATTATTGTCTCAAAATCGAAAATACGTTTCACGAAGTGTATTTCGATACAGACATATATGTATTTTCTTCGTATATTGCAATAACTTCCGAGAGTATCGAGATACCGTGACTGAATGATATTATATACTTATTGCGTTTTTCCGAAGCACATAATATTAGAACGAATTGCAGAGAAAAAGGAAGCGATGGAAATCTAGAGCAAACGAATTGAATAGTGTACATTGATCCGACGATCGAATGGAGGTTTCATCACGAAGTACATATTATATAATAATGAATTGAAGCATTTGTATTTCCGTGTATATAATACATACGTACTCATATATCGACGACGGTCATCGCGAAACGATTCGGACAACGTATAATAAAATACTATTTATTATTTCTGTATACGAAAAACCAGTCTCCGGTCTCGGTTCTCTTTCAATTCACTCGATTTGTCCACGGAACGTTGTTAACGTCGTCGTCGATGTGTGTATACATTCGTATCGCACAAGGAACGACCGCACGGAAACGAGTGTAGTGCGTGGTCTGTTATTATTATTATTATTATGTCTTCTATATTATATTAGAGCAGAGTGATTATTTTAATGAACTGCCAAGTACGTTCTACGGATTTATCAGACATTTTTTCGATCCCGAGCGCGAATAGAAGAGATCGTAGTGGTTATTTTTTAAATTGATGTTTACAGGCCGGTGGGGGGGTAGGGTGTAAAGCCCGTTCATCTTAATTATTATATTGTATTTATAAATTTAGTTTATGACTATGTCAATAAAGTTTATACAAAAATATATTAGTTAATTTGGGCCAGCGATATCTCTGTATTTACAGAAACAAAGTTTGAATATTTTTCAAGCATACAACCGTGATTAAACCGACCACGAGTCTATTAAATGAACAATGCAGAAATTTTGAAAGCAATTAATAATTTTATAGAATGAGTCTAATATGAGACTTTGAAAGAACAACACGTTGTATTACGTATTCCCAAAATATTTATAGATCGTAAAATTAAAAAAAAAAAAAAAAAAATCCAATAACCAACACCGAAAGGCGGCTATCGTATTAACGTATTTATTGTAATTTAATCGAATTACTTAAATATCTAATATTTATTTCAATAGTCTTAGAAAAAGTTCTGCAGAAAATGGCGATTTAGTTTTATAAATTTCAATCCAATTTTATGTTACTTGAAAATTTGACACAAGTTGATATTGCTAGAATACTTATCACACTAGTTGGTCTTTTGAAAAAATTTCAACCTAGTTCAACATTGTGGTAATTTTGTTCCCACAGTTTTTTTTTTGTTTGAAAGAACTAAAAGATTTTTCAATCAAATGGCCTAAAATCGATATGGTTTTTGACAATGATACTGATGGATACAATATTTGAGAATTAAAAAAAAAAAATTAGAGACCATTGGCCTAGAGTTTGTAACCTTTTTTTTCTGTAACCGAAAATTAAAAATTATAGACCTGATTGGATGTTTATTTAATTTTTTTTCTGTGCGTACGTACAACTTTTCGATTAGATGGTGCAAGGACGACGGAATGGCTCTGAAATTCTTAACGAGCAAATGCGATTTCTCCAAGCCTGTGATTTTCAATCGATTCGATACCTACTTATTGACAGTAAAAAATATTTTATTCATCACGTGATCAATCATTTATATCGTAATATCCACGTTTACAATATGGCCACTAAGTAATCAGATATAATTTGATTATACCGCACTGCTAATATTCCATCAGTGCCACAGCGTTATACGGATTAATTTTATATTTATAAGTGTAATCGTTAATAGCCTGTGGCAAGAAAAAAAAGAGATATCAGTTCCGTATTCGTTGTATTCGTTTTAGTTTATCCGTTCTACAAATGTATATAGTTCAAAATAAAAATTATTCGAAATGTACGAACAGTAGAGTTCTCATATAATAAACGTATGATCTGAATGTCGAAACTTATAAGAAGAGCATTTAGATATGTGTGAAATTTCTCACATCGGACAATCGAATGTTCCAACAGTAAAAACATTAACCAATTTTACATAACGTCTCATGTGTTGACTTAAAGTTTTTACATGACAAAGAGAGTATACACAGTAAAAAAAAAAAAGAAAAAAGTTTATGAAATGTGCGATCGTTATTGTAAAATATTTTCCACTACATATATTCGTCGCATAAATAATACATACGTTTATGTTTATACATTTTTGACTAGTGATAAATGTACCGAACAAACGACCCTGTAAAAATATTACTCTATTCGTATTCTCCGTGAAGACGCGCGTATTACTTCTCAACGTGTAACGCGACCAATCGCTTCCGAGTACAACGCAGTTATGTCGGGAATTAAATTTTCCCGTGTTCGTAACAATATTAATACGGTCGACTATATCGTGTTCGAAATCGAATTCACGAATAAAACGACAATATGAATTATCCGAAGATGATACACGTTAAACGTATCCGATATAGACGCATATATAATAGCATTATTTAAAAGTTTAATATAAGAGACTTTTATTTTAACCCGACTCTTCCTTATACCGTATGCGTACAATATTTCGCTGGAGAATACCGTAATTTTTTCAAGAGTGCCTTTTTTTTTTTTTACAATTTTAATAATACTTTTCTACTAGCCGTACAGTAAAATTATCGCAATAATCGACCATTTATAGTCAACGAATGAAAATATGTTTTTTAAAACGTAAATACATATCGGCATTACCTCTACAAATACAGTCTGTGCGATATACACAACATTTTATTTGTTAATCGTTGAATACACAAAAATGAAATACGTTACGGAGTTCAATATGAAATAAAAAGAAATGACGCAATCATTGTTTAATAGCGGTTTTATAGTGGCCGTGTACATTTTATACGTGTATCTATGTTGTTTTCAATTTATAATTTATAATTTTATTACGAATTTTCAATTTTCATTCGAAATTAAATTTTACCGATCTAACGTTCGTGCGTATAAATCAATAATCAAAAACGTAAAACTAATATAATAAACAACTCCCGCCCGTTTCATCAAACAACCGTGATAAAAAATGACGGATGATAAATAAAAATTAATAATACACATACTTCATTTTTCTCGAAAAAGAAATTTTTATTTTTGTATTTTTTTGTTTTTATATTGAAATTCTATTTTCGTGTGCTTTTATTTAAACGCAATTTGGTGTATATTATTATAACAGTAAATAAATATATATATATATATATATCAAATTTAAAGTGATAATTATATTTAATGTAATCGTTTTGTGGATAATTTAAGTATCTTAGTAGTTAGTTGGCTTTTTGTAACAAAAAATAAAAATTAGAGAAATCTTGAATCTTCGGCTATAACAAATTCAAATGGTTGGGGTAAGAGAATTGAAATTGTATACCTATAATAAAATTGATGTTAGGGAATCGCGAATTCAAATTACGGAATTTGCATTTCGATAATATCGGTTTTTTCATATAAAATTTTAATTATTTTTTTCAAAATGCGTTTTTTTTTTGTAATGTTTAAAACGCCGGTACAATCGGAATTTTTATAAACTCTTTTTCGATATTGTAACGATCCGTAGGGATTTTTTTCTTTTTATTATTGCCACTACAAAACGTATAACGTCGAAAGTAAGTCATTTGACGATTAAAATTTACAGGTTACACTGATACGTTTAACATTAAACTGTACGTTAAATGAAATACGTTTTCGGAAATTGTATTGCGGTAATAAAATGTTTGAAACAATCGACTATTTTCCATTTTTTCACATACGCCCCATCGTTTGGTGATATTCTTTCGAATTAATCGCATAAAAACCGTACTTTTTGAATCGGGAAAAACGGTAAACGTTCTCGGGGGCACATTGTTCATAACCAAATGTTTTCTACACCGACATAACGGTGACCAAATTAGCTAACACTGTACGAGTTTTATTCCGAACGACAGTTCTACCGTCGCACGTTACTCTTAATTTCTCAATTATTGCAGAATAATACGCAGTGTCCTATATTATTATAATATACGTACACCGTTTAACTGCATATAATTCTAAATACACGTTCGTAATTATATTATTATTATTATTATTATCATGACCGAGATGCCGCATAAATATTATTCTATATAATATACATTTGTGCGGTTCCAAGTTTGTTTTGATACACACACACACACACAATATATATGTACGAAATAAATTATATTAAAGGCGTATAGGTGGACTAATTTATTATACGAGGACGCGTTATGAACGTTGTAACAAACTGCGTTTAACAAACTTTCGTTTGTCGGAAAATTACCGCGAATTTGTTTGTGTGTGTGTGTATTTTATATTTCCTAATGGAAACACTACAGTTGTTTCGTGCATTTTACATTATATTTTCGGGTTTACAATTCTATTGGTTTTTGGGGCCATCAGATGTGACGGAGGATGCCACATAAATAACGGTTAAACGAGAGACGTAATATCATACGGTTTTCCGGCCGACGGTCTGTGGCGCCTAGTGGAAAATGAAAAAAAATATATATATATATATAAAAAAAAAAAAAAACGGCCGGGCGGCTCGCGCGGAGAATTAATTATCTCGGCCGCGGAGGGGAGGGGCAGAGGAGTCGTCGTCGTCGTACGATTGACACGAATTTCCGAATATCGTCAGGATTTGAAGGAAAGACGTGTGGAAAGATCGCTCTAACACAATCTTGTACCGTTATTAGTAGTATCTTTTTTAACTTTATAAACGGTCGGTTTTTTTTTTTATCTTATCTGGATACAAAAAAAAAAAACTCGGTTTTAGTTTAACTTCTTATATACATATATATTTGTAATTCGTTTATAACGTATTTGGTCGCAATTTAAACTTTACTTATTACGCGCTCGCAACGCAAGAGCGTTATTTTATCCGGAGATATTTTTGACGCGCAGTAAATTAACGGCGTTCACGGCGGGCGCGCGTTACGTTCGAATACATTAAGAACACACACACACACACACGCGAGTGCGTCGTAAAATTAACTCGAAATTTTTTAAAAACTGTCACGCGCACCCACAATGGACTTTAACACGCGTTATAATATGAGGCGCATAGAACTGGAACGGCCTAACCAACACAAAAGTGTAATTGAGCAGGACGGGCATTTAGAGTTTTTACTATTTTTCAACATTTTTTTTTTCTCATTAAATCCACTATAAGGAAAATATCAATAACTTTTTAGTATGCATAAATCCTTGCCTTTTAAAGGACCTATAAAGCACTAGTCAATATTTAAAGTAGATGTATTTGATGATGGAGGGAGGCTGCGCAGGTGGACCGAGCTCATCTATCTCTTTTTTTTTTTTTGCAAACATTTTTTTAAATTTTCTCAATTCGATCACTGTTTATATATTGTCGTATTGCGTTTTAATTACTTAAATTCCACTGAATATGCGAGTACCAGATCGATTGGTTCGTCATTAACATTTTCACTCTTATTCCTCCATTTCGATGTACAACGTGCAAATAATCATTAAATTAATGATACGAATTCGCCGTGCGCTTTCCATTGAATTGGCTTCTCAGATTCACCATTGTGTTATATCCATTACGAGCAATGTTAATAATATTGGATAGTGTTAAGATTAGTTGCGCGCATTGGCTAATGTTAAATATAACTTCAATATTATGTTTATGTAATAAATGATTTTTTTTTTTAATTCCATACGTGTGTATTACCTCTTTGTATACTTTAGAATGGCGATCCATTAATACGATCATCAAATAAATAATAAGATTTCACTGATGGTTCAGTGATGTTTATGATCATGAGTCGTTTATGATCGCAATGATTTAATCATAATATTGAATGAGGTTTCTGACACGGTTTTGTATATCACAATATATGTGCGACATCTGCAGTGTGATTAGTTCAGCGGTGACGAGGTATTACGTATTTTTTAAGTTTACACGCAGTCTTCCTACGCGAACCCGGTACTTAACTGGGAAGTAAAAAAAAAAATTGTTTTTTATGATTTATTTAAAAAATGATATGACATTTAAAGAGAAGGTAAATCTTTAAACGCAAAATATACGAAAACAATTAATGTACTTGAAAAAAACCGATTGTAACAAATCACGTCGTCTCACCAATCACGTGTCGAATGTATTTTTTGAGTATTATGGTAAAAAAAAATTCTTTTAAAATGGTTCGCACTGTTGAAATAGTATTTACGACATTGATCGGAGAACATTGGCTAATGTTGAAATTATCCGAGAATTTAACCGTACACGCGTGGTGGCGGTCAATTTTGGAGTTACATTAACGTTATCCGGCTAATGTTAACATTATCCAACTGGTAACATTATCCGTGACATGTTATCATCCATACAAAGGTTTCGCCGCGTTGACACCGTCTACGTCGCGATAGACGGAAAATACATTACTGTTGTGTTTCGCAGTGATTTGACACGCGGTGTCGATGTCGCTGTTGTTCGACAACGTCGTTTTATTATTCCGGTCGACGACGGGAATTGAACACGTCGTGTGCTGCTGCTGTTTATTACGAGTTTTCTTAGAGAGGGAATTACCCTAGTACCACTTGTGCGCACAGAAAAAAGAAAAATGTTCAGCCGTTTCTAATTAATTGAATTGTCCATAATGTGTATTTGACCTACTATACTCAGTCGTTACATTTTTATATAAAAGTAGTTAGAAAAAAAAAAAATTATAAATATTTTCATACGAAGCGTTAACGATTAGAACTCTTTTCTATTTCCCGTAAACGCGTTGTTTCTCATTTTTGTGTGTACGCTCAAACAACATTACAATATGTCATGTGCGACGATAGTTGTTCAATGAAGGACTGTTCTCTTTCGCCGGCCCGTTTATCGGTTGGACCTAACGGTGCGTAATTTCACGGACCGGACCGAAGCCAGTAAGACGCGGCCTAGAAAAACCGGTGAAATACGTTGTCGTTTATTTGTGTTGAACTGAACTGAACCGGACCGATTGCTGTTTAAAAAAATGTTTTTAGCAAACTGGACCGGGACCAAATTGTCTATCAGACTGAAACGGACTGATATTTTATGTAGTAAAGGCCACCTAACACTTTTAGACCCAATCGGACCAATATTATTTGTGCATTAAAGATTTGTAAGTTAGACCGGATAACATTTTTAATTTGGTCACACACGTTTAATATATTGTATTTCATACTCAATTAGTGCACCGCGTGTACAGATAAAAATCTGACTGATTTCCCGGTTTTCTAACGGCATAGGAATTTACACATGTCATCGTTTAGATATGCATAATAAAATCATACGATTAATATTATCTCTCTGTCTAAATGTATAAAACGTGTATAAATGTAGAATTATAGTAATATGAAAACACTCCGAACCCCGTCACGTTGTGTGTATATAAATTATAATACCAATTGGCATTTTTATCCGATTTATTTGAGTCACATATGCGCGTAATGGTCAAATTCGTTCAATGTTTCTCGCAATTAGTACGTATGCGCGGCATATTTCGCCCTTCGTTGGAATATTTCACATTTGCAGGCTTTACAAACTATTATTAATATTACTATCACTACCAGTAACAATAACAATAATAATAATAATAATAATAATATCATGCATTCGTCGACCGTTGGTTTTGATCTTAACGGGTCACGGAGCTTAACTCCCGAGGGTGTGTCCATTCAACCATGTGGCCATGATCTTGTTCGCATTTATACATATGCACATGATGTTCTTCTCTAATTATTTAATACATTTTCCTGTACAAGCATTGCTCATTTAGCAAAGAAAGTACAGATCGTCGACGGAGTTTGGGGGTCTGTCTTTGGAATTATTCGTAATTCGTCTCGGTTTTTAAATGCACTGAAAATCTCAAAAAATGCATTTATTAGCTAGAAACAATAAAAAAAAGCTCTAGCAAAATGTTATAAAAAAAAATCACTTTGAATAATTAAATTAAATTTTAACACATTAAAATGTAAATTTTTTATTTTGATAATTAGAATGGTCACGAGCATCACTGAAACAATGTTATCATACGATAAGAAAAAAAAACCTGATGAATATGAATATGCGATCGACTTATGTAGTTAGGTCATAGGTGTGACATTAACATAGGTTTGGGAATCATTTTATTGAAAAAAAAAAATCTGACGTTGTATTAATAGAAAATTATGTGTTTATATTTCATTATCGAGTGAATTTTAATTTTTTCAAATACTTCAGAAAAAAAAAATGCAAGTACATCGAAATCCGAGCCTTAGTCGTTTTTATTTTTATAGTAATCAAATCTATTCGTTTTTGGTCATTACCAAAAATGGTATTTTTAAATTTCGTCTAATGATTAGTAATAATCGAATTATTTTATAGATAACATATTATTTATGGCTTTCTATTTACTAATACAAAGCGTACAATGTTTTTGTTGTGTGCTTTAATCGATGTAGCGTTAATAATGTAACGTTAATTATGCGAAAACAACGATTTTTATAAAAAAAAAAATGAGATTTTACAAAATACAACAATAATTTCAATATTATGAGATTTGTTATTAATTTGTATATATTCAATATTATTGATTCTGCTAACAATTTTCTTCTCATTTATATTTTTAATTTTAAGGCGGTTTATATATTTGAATTTTATAAAATATAACAATAAGACACCGACGAATAATATATTGAAAACAGAAATATTAATAACATAATAATTTGTTAATTTGTCATCAATCATAAAATAATATAAAGATAATCCGATTTTCCCCTGTATACGTATATATATATATATATTATATTCGTTATAAAATCATTTTTAAATTATGAGGTCTTTACATTATTGAAAACAGCGATGATAAATTTCCAACTTATTCGTAACAATAATTCTAATAACTCTCAATCGTTCCGTAAAAGATTATTCAATTGTGTTTAAAAACAAAAAAAGAAAATATAAAATTTAGAATTTATTTTTAATAATAATCGGAAATATCGCCATGAACCAATAATTTGTATATATGCGTTTAATGATTGAATCGAAACAAGCAATTTGTTGATCGAATTGCTTTTCAAAAGGTTTACTGAAAATTTATAGATAATACCTTTTAAATTTGTAATATTATTTATGAAAAAAATATATTTTTTATTAAAACTGACAATTATCTACATCGACTGATCGAAAATGAGTTATTATTACCTCTTTTTTTTACGCAATAAGTGAAAATGTTGTCGTTATTTTACGTATACAATTATGTTGTTTAAATAAATTGCAAACAAACCATTTACGTTGAAACCACAGATTTCCATAATATCATAACGAATATAGAAATCTGTGATTACGAGACGCGGCATATCTTAAGACGTTCCGAATTCTGTTTGACGAAGCGTACGTCTTATCTATGAATTAGGTATTCACAACGATTTCCGATTTAGTCGTGTAATAATTACACTATATGTTTTAACGGTTTATATCAGAAATTGCGTAGATATACAATATACGCGATTCAAAATCGTTTAAAAGACGCTTGATTGAATATCTTCTCTCTATTTTACACAATATTAAAATTAATATCTTTAATATAGGCGTATCGTTATGTCTATTAACATTAGCATAGTTAAAACATAAACTCATCTCTATTCGATATAATATTTTCAATATTACTACAATTATATTCGGACACAAATACTCGCGTTATAATAAATTGTGTGTTAAAAAAAAAAATTACACCAAGCGATTGAAAATTGAAATCGGTGCAAATGAATCGTTGTTAAAATTTTCCATTAAAAAAAAAAAAATATATATATATATATATATACACGTATATATTTTTTTTATCGAGTACAAATTTAAATCGTTATGACGACGTGAATTTTTTACGTATCAAACGCGCAATAGTATCATTTTTAGTAAAAAAGCGATGAGACTTTTTAAACTGATTCCCATGTAATATATGTGCAGCGTTTAAATTGAATAATTAACATTATTAATGTTGTTTTTGCGCATTATTTATGCAGTACACCATAAATTGTAATTTTTTAAACGTTACACTGATCGCAAAAAATGAAAAAAATGAAATATATATTTGTTTAATGTCCACGAGATTTTGACGTATCCCGGCACGCCACAACGATATATTATTAAAATATTATTCGACACCGTAATACGTTACGAAAGTATAATATCATTATAAATTGACAAAACACATTTTCGATCGCTGCGGCAATTTGTTATTTGTAAAAAAAAAAACCAAGCGCATAATAAATTCCGGCGGTGGGATGATCAATTGTTTTACATTTCGAAACGTACGGATTTTCGCATGTGTTCAATACGTTGCCGTTTTAAACGAATGACAGGTGTAAGTGAAAATAATGATAATCGAATCGTCGAGTAAATGAAACATAAAAAAACATATTTAGTATACGTACATAATTTACGCTAAAAAAAGTTAAACATTATCAAAAAAAACGATGCACGTTTGCCAAATATTTAGTAGTATAGACCTATACGTAGAAAACGTGTTTAAAAGTAAGAAAACAACACAAACCGTGCTTGGTTAAATTATATTGTGGACATGGTCGATTCAGGTTTATAATTTTCGACAACTGTAGCCAGTGAAATCCGTTGGTAATAATCTTATTGGTAATAATCTTGAAAGCGTGAGTAAAGTGTAAGAAGAAATACCGCATACACTGTTGTACAAAAATAATAAATTATAATAATTTATGAAAATTCACCGATATACCTAATATACCACAAATGAGAGAACGATGCAAAATGATAAACGAAACGAAAAAAACATTTGAAAAACGTTTACAATTGTATAAAATTTATAATTTATTCGTTATTAAAATGGCGTGTATTTACGTTAAAATATTATGTGTTTTTTTTCTACACAATTGAGAAAGCACATAATCCCATATGAGACGTACTTTAATAAGAATGTTTCATCACTTTGTCAATGCCATATACGCATATTCTATGTACAATAATGATAGACGAATAATTGAAATACGAAAGATATAAATTTATAATTATATTATAAAAAAATTCGGATTACTTTTGTATTTCGATATATTTTAATATCGGCTAGTAGTACATATGAATTCATACTAAGTTCCCTTCGAATTCACGCGCAATTATTACGTATATATGAATTGTGCAGTTCGCGTATAACTCTTTTCCATTACGATTTTTGACGCTACAATAACATAATATAAGTCGTCGACGTCGTCATACGATTTCCATCTACGTCCATGTCTCTTCGAACAACAATTATTTTATTTAAATTCGTATATGTATAACACATAGCTGTAGGGGTATAAAAATACGATAAAGCCAAAGATTATTAAGAATAACAAAATAATATATGGGATTTGTTAATCTACCGGTTTCCGATAAAAGTCATCGTCAGGCATTAAGCGAAGGAACAAAATAAAAATGAACCACATGGGGAAAATTATGAATATTGCAATAATAAAGAAACATTTCGTTTAAAAATAAAAATCGACGAAGGAATTGTGCAGGTACATCAAATTTGTTTATTTGATGAAAGAAATATAAAACGACTGCGACGTATTATTTATATCGCATATACTGATATAACCACGCGTAATGCGACGAAAAGCGATAAGTGCGGTAAGATCTTTCGGGTTAGGTTAGATTAGAACGCGTGAATTAAACGTAATTATTCGTTTACGTTTACTTGGCTTTTTGTTATACATAAAAAAAAATATATATTAAAATCCATACGTATTACTCGTAATAATTTTGCCATTAATCAAACGATAAAATATTATTGCGTTGTGTTATACGCGTATTTAATTCGTATTGGATATTATTATTATTGTTATTATTATTATTATTATTATTATTATTATTATTATTATTATTATTATTATTATTATTATTATTATTATTATTATTGTTTTACGCAAATTTTGGGAATGTGCTAAATAATTTATTGCCCTCGACGACGTTCGCGTATACCGAAATGCATATTCACAGCGCCGCGTTACACGTTTATAATATACTCTGCACACGTGCGCGTGCGCGGCGCATTAGCGTGTATAAACGAAGTCTTATAATAACAATAATAATAATAATAATAATAATAATATTAATAATAATAAAAATAATAATAATATTAATATTAATAATAATAATTTCACGTCGACATATAGTAAATATTATAATAAATTATAAAATAATGACGACGACAAATACCGGAATAGTAATAAATTCTTTATACGCCGAAATCGACGTATCGACATAGACGGACGGGTTGGAAAACGCTAACGTAATATTAATACAAAAGAATCATATCGTACAGTCTTTTTTTTTTCTTTCTAATCCTCTTATACGCCCTACCGTCATTTCTCGTAGTTATATATAAATTTTTTTTCTAACAATTCGAATCGAAAAACGTTATCGATTTCGCGTATTATTTTACAAACACACTCGAGTACACACTGAACTGTAGTATCGTAAACACACATATTATAAGTAAACATTACGTTTAGAAAAAAAGGAAAAATTATTTATAATACGCGTACTTCGAGATTTATGGCACAGCTCACGCTCGTATCAAAGATTTTCTCTCTTCACTTATCGCGTATTATTATTATTATTATTATTATTATTATTATTATTATTATTATTATTATTATTATTATTGTTATTATTATTAATACACACATTATCTCGTCCGGCTCAATAATAAACACGAGCAGTGACTGCAGTTTAGTATACGTAACAATAATATATTATAATTTATTTAGGAATAAAAAAAAAATAATCGGCTTTTCTGCTGCGGAATTCCAATTATTTGTTTATATATATTTTTTGAAATTCCGATTTCTCGCAGCATCATAAATATATTATTGATAGTAAAAATATTAAATAGAGCGTTTACCGAACAAATTATTCGATACACAATAAATTTATTATACAATATTTTATAGTTCGATGTTATTAGATTCATTGCCGAAAATCGTTAAACGGCAAAAATTTAATTAAATAAAAAGGTAGATTTCATTTTTATTATTATTATTTTGAATTTAAAAGCATATCGTATATAAGATGAAAACTAATCTGAACCACTCTGTGTAGTAGTGTTCATTGAAATTAATGAATATAAAAAATATATTAATATTATTATTATTATTATTAAAATAATATGCGTATTATTATTCTGTAAAAAAAAAGTTCGTTTAAATATCGAAAATTTACATTTGTGTTTGTTACATGACGTATTTGAGACGTATGGTAACATTAAATTTGGAAAATGCTTATGTCAAAATTTGTTTTTTTTCTTCCTATACGCTGTTATTATTGTTATTTCAGAAATAGGATCGGTTGCAGCGTTTTTTTTTTTTTTTGGATTCCCGCGTCGTATGATCCTGATGACGGTTACATTTAAGCCCGAACGTTTCCAACGTAAGTTTTGACATTTTATTAGCCATATACTCGTATAAATATATATACGCGTTCGCTCCGCACCAGATAACAGTCTCGTTCTGAATAAACTTAATTGAAGTCTCGTCTGACGTATACCGTCGTTGGTATTCACACAATATATACGTTTTTTTTTCTTTTCGTCAAACACATATTTATATTTCATTGATTCTTGTCAGCCCCGATTCGTTCGAAATATATTAATTTTGACAATAACAGCTCGTATAATAAAAACGTGATATACGTATGCCTCGTATCCATTCCACGTATATTCCGTTAAACTATCTAATTTGGTTTTTTTTTTTTTATTCTATAGATTGTCGTTATTTTCGGCTCATCGATTATTTACCCGTATATTATCTTACAGGCCAGTATCGGGCAAACGCTTAAGAGAGACAGACAGAGCGTAAATGTCTAAATATTGAGAATTTTTAGGTATACAATTCCGAACGTAACAATACTTATTTACCCGCTGTTCAGGGTGAAATGATATTATATTTTAATAAAAAAAAAAAATTATTGACGGACTCCTGTCAATATAATATGTACATTTTTCGAATATCCCGGTATCCTGGGCTTCAACAATTTCCAATTATCCTGTCGTTTGTCTGGGAAACAATTTCCCCTCATTTTTTCTCGCATTAAAACATTGCCGAAGTAACTGATATTGAACTGTGTACAATTAAGTAAAAATACGCTTTCGTACGACAGCTTTGGAAAGAAGAAAATTATATATTTTTTTTTTTTGTTTCTCCGTCAAGCACGATTACGCTCTTTCTATTGAAACTTATTTTGAAAACAATAACCGCCTCAGAACAGTCGAGGATTTGTGAAAGTCGTGCGCGCATCGATCAATAGTATTAATAACGCGTAGTATTTTCTTTTGTAACTCATATAATTACGGGTGTTTGTACATTCGCAATCGATTCAAATGAAACGTAAATTTTCACAAAACGAATTTTGTTCTCAACATCAGTTGTATCGTCCTTGTTTGAACAACGAATTCAACAATTCGTCGAAACGTGTATTACAAAACACGTGAGTGATTTTTATGTTTTATATTTACCCCAACCCACCTGCAAAATGACAATACAGATCTATGCGTATAAGAAAATTTATAGATAAATCTTTATGTAAGAACACTTATTTTTGTTACACCGACCATTCATGCGCGGATCCGTGACAGACGGCGTCCGATTACTCTTCGTGTCCACGAATAATATATAACATATACAACGAAGACAGGTAAGGGTATTGAAGAAAAAATAAATATATATGTGTGTATATTATTTTCTGTGGCGCAAGCGTATACGCGTATTTTCATGCGTAATTTTTCATCTTTGTCGTATAAGAAGTGCACGTTGCGTGGTGGTCTATACTACGTATGAAGGGTGAAATAGCCATATTTAGATATACTCGACCGAACCCGGTAATGTTGGCATATATTTTTTGTGTTATTTTTACGGATCAGTGGGTTTAGCGGAGGGGAGTAATGCGCCATCTAAAAAAAAAAAAAATTATAACTTATATATTATACAGAGTGTTTCGCTACGGATATTTTAAGCATTTTCGTTTTATTCAATATTTTTTTCATTAATTACTAAATAATTAACAACTCTAAATATTAAAACATTCGAAAATTCGGAATCGCCGTCGTTTCACTAAGCTGCCACCCCGAATTCTCTTGTCATTGGCGTTTTCATAAACTCGTGAAAATATTGTACAATATCAACGACTATGATCTCTAGTAAAAAAAAAAATATGCAATATTATTAAATGTGTATATTTGTATGTGTGTGAATATATAATGAAGCCATAGATTAGTATGAAAAAAATATATACAAATATTGTTGAGTTAAATTTATTTATTCACTATTAGCATTGATAAAAAGGACATCTTAAGTGAAAATTAAAAATACAACAACAGTATAAAAAAACGAAGAAATTATTTAAAGAAAATTATTGAATATAAAAACAAATAAAATAAAAAAAAACAGTGATGAAATTTTGTACTCGGTGAATTAAATTGTTAATATATATAAGCAAAAATATTATTTTTTAAATTTGTTCGTATATTTAAAATATTTTAAAATTAATTATGGTTAATTCCTTTAGAATTATATACGTAATTGTTAGAAAAACTGAATTTATATAAATATTATGTTGTGTACTTTAAATGTTTAATTAATTATCAATACTGAATGTAATAATTATTTTCTAAAACAAGTTTCGCGAAATTTGAATTACAATTGGCTTTTTTCAAATTTTATTTCAGAGATGATATTATATCTTTATAAGATATTCTAGTCGTTTTTTTTTTTTAAATTAAATCCATAATATAGCTATTTTGATATTTGCAATAATATTTAAATTATTTAATTTTTAATTACAAAATAATAAATAAATAAAACTTAAAAATTTGCATAGAACAAAAGTTAAAAAATATATTATTTCTCCACGGAAGAACGCCCTGTGCTATATATATATATGTCCTAAATAGATATCATATTTATTTGTTTGTATACGTATAAAACGGTTTTCACCCTCCGTTTTTTCTAGACACCAAATATAAATTATACATTAGTATAAACGACGGGAAACTATTGTTATTGTTTCGTGCGAAACGGGCCAAGCCCTCGAAACGCGTACGTAAAGATATAATGGATTTCTGTACATGCGTGAACAGGGATGAGCCCGGAAACGAAATGGTTTCGAAAGTGTATTTGTTATATAATAATCGAATGGCATGTTGTAAAAAAAAAAAAAAAAAAAATACTGCGATCAGTATTCAGATATGTGTGTGTGTGTATAAAAAAAAATAAAAAACGTTATGTAAAACGGCTTTTAAACCCGTGAAGTTAGGCGACACGTGTGCGAAAAGTACTTGATCATCCAAAATGAATTTTCGTTTTATTGCCGTACGATTTAAGCGTGACGGCCGTTAAAATGTGTACATATAAGTTCGTGCGATGCGTAGTAACTCACACCAATACTCAAAGTTGACGAACGAATGACGAGGATAATAAAATATATTAATGTTTTAAAAAGAAACGTGCAACGAGTTTATTGAATACGAAAAGTAAAAACGATTATTAACACAATACGCGGCCTATGATAAAATAGAAAAACGGTGAGGTAACAAAATGAGTGGCGAATCATAAAACGTCTGAATAGTTTTCCAGAGAATATCGCGTCATGTGTACTTCCGCGTGAGCCAGACGTATCGGAAACCATATGAAGCGTATTGTGAGCTTCGATCGGCAATTTTGTATGACACAACTGATATATCCGTGTCATGGGAAAATAAAACCGTACGTTTTACTGTAAATATTGTGTTCAGGTAAAAATTTGTTTCAATTTATCATCCGTCGAAGCTAATTATACGGTTACGAGATTACGTTATTTGAGGCGAACACATTTTCTCCAATTCGTCTTCGTCCGCAAATCGCATGGATAAAAAATAATTTTCCTCTTTTTTTTTCTTGTACTACACACACACACACACACACACACACTCGCCTGTGGATTCAAATAAAATACGCTCCAATCGCTCGTAAAATCGATATTTTCCTGATCGTTTTCGAAGTGAAAATTAAAAAAAAAAAAATAAAATTTACGATATTACTACAGATAATATATAAATACGTATAAAATCGATTTATTTTATGAGACAATTTACGATTTCGTATTGCACAATAGTGTGTTGAAATGAACACTGTTTTAGACACCGGAATAATAATAACAACAACAAAAAAAAAAAAACAAATACGAAACTATTGGAATATATTGGTAAAATATAAGGAAAGTTTTCAAATTCTTTCGACTCATCGATCATTTGAATTATTATAGTCTGCTGCAACAACTCAAATTTATAGTTAAAAACGATAAACATTCGTTTCTTTTCATTGTGATCCGCGCACAATTCGATAATATTATATTATTATGGCGAGTTTAAAAATCATTTGTAATCGTGTTCTTCGCTTTTAATACGCTTTTGTACAATAATTAAAAAACTTTCGCGCATATCAATTTTTCCTATCTTATCGCGAAATTTGTTAGTCGAATTTTTTTCTCCGTTTCAATCTATTAGATTGTGTATTACGCGTAAACGTTTTTTTTTTCTTCACCACTACAGTAGTGTACGTTTTGACGAATATTTGACATTTGGCAATAAATAGTTAATAATAATAAAAAAAAATCGGCGATTTACGCGTAAGTTCGTAAATACTCCACAATAATACTACACACCATTACTACGTCTACACACAACGGTAATTGTGTATTCGTGTTCGGTTGTACATTTTCGGTTTACCGTGCGCCGCGGAACGTCGTTCAACAATTTCTTGCGAGACCGACAATTTTATCATCAAACACGGAATGTTTTATATTGAAATCGTGTGCTGACGGCCGAAAAAATGGTGTAATGAGTTCGGTGCATACATTTATATCAAACCACCGCCACATTACAACGTTATTATACATCCCAGTACAGTATTCGAAAGTATAGTGATGACGATATCAGTCTATTATTATTATACAATAATATGTACCCGAGACCGACGTCGTTATAGATTTTTGTAATATTTTAATACGAAACACGCGCGATTTTACGATTGTCGTTGTCTCGTTGGAGAATATAATGGAAACATATACAAGTGTTTCGTTGCGGCATTATCCGTTTTGTTCAAACGAGGCGTGTTAAATGTTTTTTCTTTTTTTTTTTCCATTCGTTTTTATTACGATAACTGCGAACAAAAGGTGTGCACGTTTTTAGTGCTTATTAAAAAACATATTTTAACGTTGTTTTAACGTGTAAAAAAAGCGGCTAATATAAATACATATTTTAGTGTTACGAGCGTCGATTATTATAATATTCCGCGCGCGCGGGATGTCGGGGAAACGCGTAAATTGACGATATTAATTTCTAGCGAATCTACTTTCCGAATACGTTTTTCGCATTTTTTTTTTTCAGGGAAACGTTTAAATAAACTACGAGCGCTACTGATTTTTTGTACAACTCGATTATGAATATGCCGGGAAAATGTTGGAAAACCGCCTTTTGTGCAAATCCATTTATTGTAACGCGGAAGTATACTTTTCTTTCAAATTAAAACAAACGGTTTCGGCGCTCACGGAAAATAAATAATTTATGTCATCGGGGTCAAACACGTAGTACGTGTAATAACATTTAATATATTCAACGCTATTCGCCGCCGCTCTCGCCGTCTGAATACAACGAATTAAAATATATATTATATTATATTGTATAATTAAAATGTAAACCCTGTTCATAACGTTTGTGCGCATAATTTTTTTGTTATTTGAACACACACACACACAAGTCAGCTCTTTTCCTATATTGGCAGAAGGTAGCACTAATATTTTGTCGTAGTTCATTTCTAAATGTGCCATATAAGTCAATGTGACGTTATAACGGGTCTTTGAAAAATCACGCGTAATTTATAATCGTGTTTATATAACGTACTCGTAACTCGTAATATTATTTTTTTTTAAAGAGATTGATTTGCGAAAATTCGATTTTTAGTGGACAGAGAACGTTCGTACTGGCCTTTCGCGGACAATTTTTTTTTTAATTTAAAACCGATTAATTATTAAATTAAATCTCAAAGACATTTATATCCTCGTGCGTTTGTACTAATTGCGTACCGAAATATAAATGTAAAAAAAAAAAAATATTATATATGTACAACGGACTCATCCGTATAATCACAAAAAAAAATTTTTAATATATACTTAAAATGCGTATCAAATTTCGGTTACAATAGTACAACGTTTTGGTTTAAAATTAAATTTCTACTTTTAAAGAAATTTGAAATTGAGCTGCAAGAGTTTTTTCTTCAAAATACAATTACAATTGTTGTTTCGAATTTAAAAAAAAAAAAAAATTACACTATGAAGTACATAATTTAGAGATATATGTTGATTGCTCGGATAAAGATCTCGAAAATTTTCTGTACTCTCAACCGAGACGTTTAAAAAAAAAAACGCGATGAGGGCGTGACAATGATATTCACTCCTTAAGCACGTTCTCATTTACACAACGAATAAATGTACATATACAAGAGACATCTATAATATTACGTCGGATAAAATACGAGTAGATTACCATACATAAGTTATGTTTTTATACGTATATTTTTTAAATTGATCTAAATTTAAAATTCGAACGAAAAAAAAAATGTTTTTTTGACAACATCTAATGGCATTTCAATAACATATTATTATCGTTTAATTAAATTGTTTTCGCCGTGGAGTCCCGCATTTTTCGTCGTGTTACATTGCGTCTAATCGATACGCACCAAAGTGTGCAATATAATTTTATTTTTTCACTCCCTGCGTAAAAAACCATTCCATTCCAATTATCACGAATATAAACTCACAAACGGCACTCTGTTTTCCGTTTTTTTCCAGAAAACTTAAATGTCTTTACGTCGTAACGTCGACCCTTTTTTTTTATAGGACTTAAACAAACGTCTGTATTCCGGAAAACCAGTATAGTGACACACAATAATGCAGTGCGATATTTATTACATTATATTAGTCGGTCCTTAGGTTTATTTATTCCACACGCTGTGCTTTTAATATGTCCTCTCCGGGAAATATTTTCAGAGGCCGCGAGAAATAAAACATATTTTTATAACTCGAAATATCCTGAGAATTGTAAGATTAAATTTATTTTTTTTCTTTTTGTTTAAATCCCGCTTCGTACGAATCCGCGATAGAATGTTTTAAAACAAATATTGTCTTGGCATAACGTGCGAACCGTAACCGATCGATGTCCTTTGGAATTCCAGGTTTTTACGATTTCCTATGTAAAATAATAATTGTATTTTCGGCTACGAAATTATCGCAACCTAACTGTTCGCCTTTCAAACGATAAGTCAATGACAATTCTGTCGATCATCGACCGCATTTGAAGTATTATTCAAGTATTCTATTATACGAACATCAAACAGTTGTCGCGACCTGTTAGTATCTAAAAATTCCGTATCGACTTTTACTGGCGAAAAAGCACATTTTCAATATTGTAACGTGTCAAATCATTGTCGAGAAACCCAAGTGGAAACGTTTAACTTCACTCACGTGTCATTAAACGTTTGTCCGGAAATTCATATTGAACCAGAAGGAATAGTTGACAACTTTAAACTTCAAAATTGGAAACACAGGTTTTCTTATTTAATTTGTATATGCGCACGATCGTTTAGAAATTACCTAAAATTATACAAACAATATTTCATACTCAATGTAAATAAGTTCTAAAACCCCTCTCCCTCATACTTTCACTGTATAATAAAAATATAAAACGTAAGAAAAACGCCTCGACAAATTATGAGTTCTACACAACTACATATATCGCGAGTTGTTAAGTAAAAAAAAAAAAAATTTTTTTCTACGCAATGACTGTATTAAATATGAACATAAAAACATATTTCTAATAATTCCTAATAATGTAAAATTGAATTCACATCGTTTAACCGCATCCTTTGAATAATTATTATTATTTATATTTTTGCAAATTTTTCGCATATATTAATATAAAGCAGGAGAATTCCTGCTATTAATAAAGCAGGAGAATTCCTGCTATATTAATATTTTTACTATTTTCGCCTAATTTGAACTCAACTACATATAGGCGTTTTCTTTTAACATTAAAAATAATTTTTTTTTTTTACTCGTATTAGTCTCAGAAGAAGTAATTAAATGTGCACGTTATATTTTTTACTTACAGAAAAGTTACATTATTTTTTCGCCGCATGTTTTTCATATATAATACGCCCTTTGAAAATAAAAGGAATAAAATTCTACAAAGCGAAACAATGTTTACTCATGTACGACTAAAAATTCATTTGCGTTCTAATTAGTCTTGGTGTGGAGACAATTGTTTACCAACTGCAGACCTAATACATATAATGGTAATATTATATCGAAAAATCACACATTTTAATTAGTAAATATATCGTTTATTAAATATCGCATGAGAATCGTACAAATCGATGAATGTCAACAGTAAAAAATGAACAATAAATTTCCGCATTTTCTTTATTTTTACATATTTTCCTTATATTATTTTAATTTGAATTCCACCGTGAAAAAAAAATGTCTTTTTCAACGTCGAGACCAATTTCATAACGTATATGTATATATAATATAATTCAAATAATATTGTCAAATGTGTAATAATATCGTGTCGAAGGCGAATTTTATTGTAAACGATACTTTTTACAAACGAGGTTTTTTTTCGTTTTCGTTGTAATCGTCATTATCACAAATGTCGGATATTTCAGAATTCCGTTTTATAATACAATGTTATATCAAAGTCATTTTCATTCGAGAGTTTACTACTATTCCCTCTCGTCTCGTTTAACTGTAATAATTGCACGGTAATTAAAATTTTTAAAACTAAGGGCGGCTCGTGATACACCGGTGACTAATGTTTACTTTCTCAAATAAATCGTCTTTCTCGTGATTATTTTTTACTTTCTCGCATTGTGACCGTCGTAAAATAACGGCCACAAATACACCAGTTAGATTTCATTTTTTTTTCTTTAACAAGACATTTTACATTAAATTTAATATGACCTATTATTAAAGTATTATTCATAAATGTTTTTTTCAATTTTATTTCGGTAAATGGTACCGTACAGATGTATTCATTATTGTTTCAGACCAATGTCTATATAAATATTTTTATAAATTGTCCTGTTCCTATACGGTGTTTCTCGAATAGTGGCCTACGGAGAGTTGAGTGATTCGTGTCTAAGACGTTTATAGGCCAACAGTCAGATCGTCAGATTTCACCGTCGACATACGTACCAGTCATCGTAACGTCGAAATAATCGCAAGAAATCAGTGAATAAAATGTACATTCATTGGAAAAATAACGTTAATTTAATCAATAATAATAATAATAATAATAATAATAATATAGAACAGATTTCGTCGTTTCATTTGCATTTTGCAAATGAAATTTTTTTTCAAAAAGACTAGTAGCGGAGGGGTGCGGGTAAGGGCAGTATTAAAACAAATCTGGCGTTTCATACACGTCTTTTGACATAGCAGCTTCCCGTAGCGCAAACTCGCATTCCTTCCGTTGTCATTGGGTGGTTTGTACGCGCTAAACCGAAACAAATTTATTACGAATACTATAAATATTAAGTAATATGTCAGTGGCTACCATGCACGCCATGTCGTCGACATCGTATCGTGTATTCATATACGTATTATATATATATATGCTTACACGTCTATAAAATTAAGTTATACGAAAAAATAAAATACACACACTGTACTCGTGCTGTGTCGTCGAATAATATAAAACATACACCGCGTTTAGTCGTATAATAAATATCGCTAATATTTTATTGTATTATATATAGGTAGAGGTGGTACACACCGAGCGCGAAAACAAAACGTACGACCGGTGCGGACCGCCGTTCAGTGAAATACATTCGTATCGTAATGCGGTATTGCCGCCGCGTGTTTTTATGATATTATAATATTATCATCGTCGTCGTCGTCGTAGATCGAGATCGATGTAGGCAAAAATATAGATTCGTTAAACATCGCCCCAAAAGCGTTATCCGCCGCGTGTATTCCTTGATAAAAACGCATAAATAAATCCGATTAGAGTACTTGTATGTTATATCGGATGCGTGTGGGACGCGATTTTTGCGTTTAAATAATAATAAAAAAAAAAAAAAACGAATAAGGATGGATACGTTACGGCGAGAATTAGTAGTAAATAATGAAATACACGTCGGATAATAATTTTATATGCGTAGAAAAATAAACAAATGTATATCTGGAGTTGTACGACATTTATTTATTTATACCATATCGGTATCGGCATAAAATCACCGTAGAATAATCTCAAGCGAAAAACGGATAAAATATGTAAACGAAGTAAATTACGAATGATAAACCGACGAAATAATAATAATAATAACGTTCGCTGATTGTAGTATGTAGGTGGTATTAAAGTTATGACGGTACGAGGCGATATTTTCGAAATTTCCGCGAAAAACCCCTGAGAAAATTCTTGCGCCATAACGTTTATACGTTATTATTATAATTAATACGTCGTATTTTAATACGAATTCGTATTATATTATCCATACGTTGATCACACGTGTTTTATTTATGCGTAAACGTTGGCGGGCAAAAAATTCCGTGTTTGTTCAAGTCCAATTATTTACATATTATAAACATTATATATATGTGTATAACTACAGCGTACAAAAACGCATCCTAAAGAGTAAAGAGCAGGAGGAACTGTCAAAGTTATTGAACACTGTTTGTTGGTGACGAAAACTAACAATTTTTATTTATTTTTTTTTCCATATCATTTCGTCGGAAAAATATTTACTAAATTAGAACGTATATTTGTACGAAAAACAATTTTCAAAAATAACATTTACTTTGGAATTTTCAAAAACACGTGTGTATATACCGCTTAAATATCAGTAGTAGAGAAAAAAAAATGTAATACAAATAATTCGATTTGTTAATTTTTTTTTTTTTAACGTATACATCATCAGGAATCACACTAATAGCGCGTTCTCGATTATTTTCTTCGTATTTCACCGTACGTTTTATTATTAATACATGTATTTTGCAGGGATAACTTTTCTAATAATATTTTTCTTTTATAGTTGTTTCCGGTACACACAAAAAAAAAAAAACGTTATTATAACTTATTCACCGGTCGCCCCCGGCTTGGCTCGGGAATTTAAAGTGAAATTCTTCTTATTCTCTTCTTTAAGACCGTTGTTCTCTTCTCGTATCTCACGGTTAACCATCTAGGTGTATACTAATCAAACAAACATTCAAATACCGTCTACTTGCGCGACACGCGATCATGCCGAATATTTAATTCTTTTTTAAAACTCGCTAATGAACTTTTTCTAGCTTCCTAAAAACGCTCTGCGCGTAGAACACCGTGCCGTCAGGCCTCGTAAATCTCTCTAAATAATATACATCCGTCGTCTTTTTTTCCTTTTCTTGTTTTCTTTGAAGGGGACAACATCGGTATTAACGACGAACGAACGGAACTTTTTACGAAATACAAAAATCGTCGTTATTTTTTTGAACGATGGCCATCGTGGCGCATCAACTGCTAATTCATTGCCCGTCGGTACGGGGTCGCAGTGTGATAATATCGTTTTGAAGTATTGAAGTGAGAAAGGGCGAGCGACGTGGGAAAAAAACGACGTCGCGTCTGTTTTCCTGAAGGGGTATAGCGGAAAGCTCAAAGGAGCGCGGTCGTAACACGATAACCCATTCGCCATTCGGTCGGTTAACGTCAGGGCGGTGTCTAATGTAACGTGCGACGACGAAATACGGCGTATCGTGTGTTTTAGAAAAACGCGCGGGTGAAAGCCCGCGGGAACGAGTGTTACTCGCCGAAACACGACCTCGAGCCACGTCGTAGTGGTAGTAGAAAAACGTATGCGGAAAAGACGCGCGGACAACGCGACGACTGACGCGTAATAACAGAAAAGCAAAAAGCAAAAAGAAAAACGAGAAAAAAACGCGAGAAAATTATCGAAAAAAAAAAAAAAGAAAAAGAAATTCCATATGAATCCCGCGGGTCTGCGCCACTCGCGAAAACGAGTGATAAACATATATTATACTCGTGTATGGAAACGCGGACTAGGAATAACGATTGTTGAATACTTTTCGTCGTGATTATCTAATAGAGTGTTTTAAATATAATAGCGTTCTTAAGAACGATGGCATTTATGGGGGGGTTGGGGAAAGGCGAAAATTATGTTTACCCCGATCGGCAAAGGAATTATTAAATGAAACGCGCGTTTTTACACCCACAATAATTTCTATCGCCTTACAAAAAAAAAAAATATCATTTGATTCAAAAGCCGAACCCTAGTTATAACAATATTGTTAAAATTGTATAGAGATTTTTCAAACGAATCCGTATTGGCATACTCGGTTTCGATTAATATATATAAAAAAAAAAATAAAAATTCTCCCGACACTTACGAATTAAATATTTTATATATGTATATATATATATAAAACAATTACGTATAGATACATTTAATTATAAAGTGAATATTAAAAAAAAAAAAAAAAAAAAGCGAACGTCGAAATTTGTTGGAAGATTTTTCAATGAGAAAACTATTAATTCTGCGCTGCTAATACTTTACCGCGGACTTCGTATATATCGGTTATTTCATTCGCATAAAATCTCCGAGGGACACCCTGTATATATTATAACATGGTCATCCCTCACGATCAATACACACACACACACACACATACATAATCCCTCTGTCAGTGGCGACCGGTTACTCTATAATATATAGAATATACATATTATATTATACACACGACAAAATCTTGATTGAGCTGCAAACGAACGATTCTCTTCCATGTCACCACCACCGCTCGCTGATTGATGACCGATGCGCGCGAGCACGACGACAGTGCACAAAAAAAAAGTAAAAACCTACACCGGCTGCTGGCGTATAGTAGAAGATCCATTGAATTTTACCGTCTTTTGTACATATATATATATATATTTTTTTTTTTTACCGTCTTATTATTATTTTTTTTCTTCTTTTTTTCATTCGACTTTTTCGACTCGAACAATACGGTTACGTCCGAAAATCGGAGCGGGCTTTCTCGATTTCGGACGGTTAAATCGACAGCTGGTTCCGATTGAACTGCAGACGGGACGGCATGTTATACTATTATAGACGAATCCCTCCCTAATACCCTGTCGCCATCGCGCATACACACAAACGTACGACGTACACATTCGTAATGGGATAAACAATGAGTATATTGTATCGAACGGACACGTGCCGTAGCCGGGGAATGCCATGGCCGGGTCTTGATCGTGACTTGAAGATCCGTAATTTTTTCTCCTTTTACTTTTTCACCAATATACAGAAAGCGTGGAATTATTTTTATTTATTTTTTTACGTCACACCAAACGACATTTAGCGCGATATTATACGTATGTGTATTAGTATCTCTCGAATAACACGCGGGACTCAATATACAAACAGACTCGCCCATGCAAGTACAACAATTTACAATTTGTGGTAATTCGAGCTCCGGACCAAGTGTGGCGCAATGACTCTTTGGGCGGTAGAGGGAAACAGAATTATCCTTGTTATTCTTATTGTCTTGTACGAAAAAAGTGCGATTGGAGAATAAAACTTATGATTTTATAACGATTACAGAGGTTACGATTAGAGTTTAAAAGAAAAAAAAAACACGCTGTTTTTAATACAACTAACATAGTTTTTTCCATTAATAATATTAATTGTGTTTTTTAAAAATGAGGCGAGAAATCGAAATCCAAGGCTACCCCGTGGTCACAATAATTTTACGAACACACTGTACCCGGTGAAATTGCGACGGGATTTGTCGACTCCACTTGATGTGGATAACATTTTCGTAGTTAACGGAATCGATGGCGGTGTTCTTATTTCTTACAAACGTACTATCCGATACACGTGTCGAATTTACCGGTTTTGTCGAGGGCGCGGGCACCGAAGTTTACAGTAGGCCAAATATTCGATTACGTGTCATGAGAACTCGGCACAGAAAAAAAAAAAGAAAAGGGATTTAACATAATTTTTTTTTAAACTACAAAATTAAAAGAAAAATTTCCTCGTTTGGTTATTATTGGTATAATTGTCGAGAAGTTATTTATCGGTAGATTATCGTTTTCACATGTCAATACCATAAAACATGCTGTGAAATTAATTTGCGAACTGCTGTTGGTTGTGTTCAAACTTATTTTTTTATACTTTGAAGTTTTGACAAAGCTCCTCCAGTAGAACAATTTGCCCATGGAACCGTTAAATACACCTCGCGAGAGCAGTGGTAAAAACAAAAACTTTGGATTAAACACGTCAATCAATGTATTTTTATCAAATCGTTTCCATTTAGTCGTATTTGAAATATTTTAGGGACGTCGTTGATACGTTCTTTTTTTCGTACAAATATTATTTACTAAATAGTTTTTTTTAATCACGCGTATTTCTTTAAAACGTGTATTTATACGTTTTTGTTCCGCCTTTTTTCTCGTCATTGGTATTTGTATGACTCGAACACAGCTATTGGGGAATTGTAGTTTTTAATCATTTTTATTCGATAGTTAACGTTTTCAGCGGTAGATAAAGTTTCCTAGATTATAGGCAAAACACACAGAGTCCGTTTACATAACGTGTAATAATAAAACTCTATCATTACAATGACACGCAAAATACACCTTGTACGTGTACAGGTTTAATATATTACCAGTCTCTAAGTTCCTTTGTCGCAACAACGATATTCCTCCATACCTCTCAGTCTCTCACGCTTCCGTCCGTATTCAGCACTACTTAACGGACCTTCGCACTATTCGTTCAATATCGTTGTCTATAAGATAGCCCGGTCCAGATCATTTTTGACTATATTGCGTCTATTTTCTCCAAATTATTCCCTTAAAAAAATTAGAAAAAGATTTTCCCTGGGACCGTACCGGCGGAGACGTTTACTATATTTTTTTTCTTTTCGAAAATCTTCCTAGAAAACTATTGGGAAATTTAACGAAAATGACCCTTCTAAAAAGCACCATCTGCAGGGTCCAATTTCCCGCAAACAATGAAAGGTGATGATCGTTACAGACGAAACTTTTCTTTTGCCGTTGAAGTATAACATCCTCGAAAAAGAGTTTACGAACGAAAAAACACATCACCACGGTCGTCGTCGTCATTGCAAAACCCGCCATAATCTATACACATCGCCTCTGCGGAGAATTCAAAAAGGAAAACATAATTTTTCTCGCATTTTGTGCAAAATCGTAAACGTTCCAATACGTAAACGCTGCGAAATTCACTCTTTTTTTTTTTCCTACGTCGTAAACCGCGTGCAATTGGATAGGTTTACCCGCGCAGAAATTCTTATGAACGTACCGGCTATTATTATATAAATGGTGTTCACGCGTTGAATCGCTTCGAATTCATTTTGTCGATCGTTTGATGTTAAACGCGTTTCGTTTTTTTGTTTTTTTTTACCACTTTAAAAAAACTCATAAAAATAGCTTTTGACTATACGTTGTGCGCGAGAGCGGATTTACACAACGATGCAGTGTACACGTGTATTTTTTCTTCCTTTCACCAATCAATCGTCAAAAAAACTCTGTTATAGTATTTTACATTTTTACGGAGGAAAAAAAACCGCGTGTTTTTAATAATATATTCGAATGGTTTTATCGGTTATGCGATTTCATTTCTACCCGCGTGCGTATGGATTTCGTTACGCGATCTCTCATCGCGAAATGGTATTTCGAATGGAAATTCAGTACAAATTCGAAATATTTATTTCTGAAATTGTTCTACGATTTATATGTGTACATATATTCGATCCGACGACTGAAAAAAAAAACGAAGTTCAAATCATGCGTATTTTAATAATATTACTTATACAACGGAGTGTGATTTTTTTTTTCAGTAAACATTTTACTAACGAGAAACATGTTAAAAACACATAAATGTTTTATAGGTTATTTCGAAAAATGAAATGTGAATTTAAGAACCTCTGTGTTATGTATATTAAAAAAAATGCCATAAAAACTAAAAAATGTGTAAAAAATTCACCAAAATTGAGCGCAAGACAAAACGGGAGTTTAATTATTTATAGTCATCTGGAACTTTAGACAGTTAGACAAACAGATTCCGTGTCACTGTCGTAAATACGAGAGAAAAAAGAAAAGAAGATATTTCTCCTGAAAAAAAAAAACAATTACAAATAAAATGATCACGCAGCGGAAAAAAATCTTTTGATACCTATTTTTCATCAGAATTTGAAGTAAGTCTTTTCTCGGTATATATTATAATAATAACTTTCTCGCCGCGTTCTCGGGAATCGGAAATTCTCGAATAATGTAAAAGGTTTCTTGTGCTCGGTTTTAATAACACTTTGCTCGAAATAAAAATATGTCTACAAACACATTTCTCCCCCCCCCTTTCAAATAACAACACGTAATAATTATGAACGTGTATAGTATTGTGCGTGTAATGTTTTCGCGACGATGAGCGAGTTAATGAAAAATATTAAATCGGATAAGTTAAATTAATTTACTCGTAATGAAACGATAATATTAAAAACAAAAGACATTATCGCAACTGGTCGAGTTTAAAGTTAAATTTTTAGAAAAAAAAAAAACGATAGTAACTCAATTCGGTCTTGTGTGTGTATATAAATCCTGGCCTTTGTAATGAGTTATCGAATGTTTGTAAAAGGGGTGTGGGGGAAAATATCTCACAGGAGTTTGTCTTGAAGTTTTATTCTTATATCCCTATCCCGCCCCTCATAAAACATCATCAAATACAGGGAATATCATTCAAAATTAAATTATATACACTCGAAAAGTTTATACGTCCACGGGGTACCCGTCGGGTATATCAGCTCTTTCTTAATATTTTTAACGAGCACGTAGTTCAATATATTATGTGGTATATAATATTTTCAGTATATATATTTTTTTTTTTACGTACCTAAATGCATCTTGTGTTATGATCACAAAGTCGGCTCAAGGTATATAGAGGCACACGTCAAAAAGCGAATCATTTCGAAATAACGTCGAAAGAGTGCTCCTACTATTTCAAATATACCTAATTATTTAAAAAAAAAAATAAGACGTGTTTTTCTAATACAATGTTATATATTAGAAAAGAAAACGGTAATAGGTAATTAGTCCTCTTTGTATTTTACGAGAGAGTGAGAGGCTGAAATTTCCATCTTAACAGCGGTTAAATTTTATACGATCTCGTAATCTATTTTTACTCGAGACGGTCCTGATTATATAAAAAAAAATCAACGTTATAAAAGAAAAATGATAATTTATATTTTTTATCGTACGTAACCGCGTAACGCGTTTCTTCGGAACTTTTATGGACGTTTACGGTTAATGTACGCATACGTTATGTTATGAACGCCGTTGAACGTAAAATTATTACTCGTTTGCCATTAATTACATTATCAACAACGTTCGACAATACACCGCGCGTATATTTAATAATAATAACAATAATAATAATAATAATAATAATAGACTTTCACGTTTCCCATAACTGTATAACACAATCACTGTTGTATGCGCGGTAGAATGTAGAAATTGGCAATACTATTTATAAGGAGAATATACGCTGATAATAATAATAATAATAATATGAATTACATTTGTGTACGTTTCACATCTCTACATAAAACGGTATACATTATCATCTATCAAACGCTCGTCTGTTCAATGTGATATCGCGTGTACAAAATAATAATAATATATGGAAATGTATCCATTTCATATCGTATCCACAAATGGATGTGTTGTTATGTGGACGTTTTTCAAATTGTACCGTTACGTTTGTTAGAACTCGATACCGCGAAACGTTGCGTATTGCGTACACTATATTATTATATTATCTTTGCATATATCGTACGGATGGTATTGTGAATTCCTGAAAAAAAACGTTACTATATTACACACCGGTTTTTAAATGGTTCCGGGTTCATTATAAATGCTTCTGATTCTGGATTCTCGATTTAAGATAGATGTCATTTTAAGAGTCACAAAAAAAAAAATCTATATGTATATATTTACGTTTGAGTACGATTTTTATTTATGTAAAACGAACAACTAAAAGGGATATGCTTATTCGGATCCTGTTTATTTACAGTATCGTTGGTTTTTTCATGTACCGCCGGCAAAAATATTTCGACCGTACGGCGACGTTGTATCGAAATGATTTTTTATGGGTTCCTACATAGGGAAAAGTTTAAACATTTTTAACTCTGTAGGCGCGCGCACGCGCGATACAACTTCGGTGTTTATTTTAAATGACAACGCCTATTTTATTTTATTTTTTTTTTCTTAGCGCCATATTCCGATTAAACGATTTTTTTTTTTTTTTTTTTGAAATTTAAATTTTTTTATAAGGATCCCGAAAAAAATCGTTTCGACACATTGTCGTTCGGCCGAGACATTCGGCTACTAAAAGTACGACGTAGTGGTAAATTCGTAGTATTAAATTCTTTTTTTAATAACGCTAGGGATAAGAATTTTAGTCCGGACAATGCGCTTGCAACACACGTCGTCGTATACGTGCCTAATATAATATACGCGCGTATTTCCGTCAAATAACAGTCCCGCGGACTCGCTAGAAATATAATTCAGTCCGTGTTTGCGTACGACAAAACGTAATGGGTTTTTACAAAAGTTTTTTTTTTTTTTAGGCGACGGCTCCGGATTTTCGTAGCAACGTAAGAAATTCTTCTTATAAAGTTTTATTTAAGCGCGCGGCCGGCTGTGTAAAACGAGCAGGTTCGTCCATAAAGTTTTACGTGTACGAAAACAGTATGGAACGGGAAAAAATATGCTCGTATTGCTTCGACCGGCTCCAAACAAAATGCCGCCGATATTTGGCAAATTAATTGCAAATCATCTGTTCTTACAATTTGCTAATAAAACGTTTTTTTTTTATCGAACAATTTATTTAGCCAATAAAAAGATTTTTCGTCAGCAGTGCTCATTTTCCAAATAACTCGTTCGATCAACATTTCTCGTCGTTTATTCCAAGTAAAAATTCCAATGGTAATAAAAAAACAATTTATAATTATGTGAAATCGTAGCAACGCGCTATTGCCAATGACGTTTAAACGATTCCACACATTATTTTCATACGGGCTTTAGTTAATATATATAATATACAAATTTTAAATTAATTTTGTTTTTATACCAAATCATACGCCACTAAGATTCTGGTCGTAACGAAACACAATTTTTGTAAGTGAAGATAATGTTGACCGTACAATTCAATTCCATTCATATGAATTCGAAAAAAAAATATCAAAATCCTCAACGACAACGATTTCCCGTAGTCGAACAATTAAATGTCTAACGACGTGTTTATAACAAATCTTACGAGTAAAAAAAATAAAAAAAAAAAAAACTTCAAACAGTATAAGAATAATATTTTATAGCAGTCTACGGCTGCCAGTTAACCAAAAAAATATTATGAAAATTCGCTAAAACTAGAATTTCGATTTGCAAATGTTAAACAACCAATTTGCAAAATATTGGCTTTGGCTCGGTGGAGTCGATCGGACAAAGTGGTGAAGGGGCGCTGACTTCACGAACACGGAAAACATTTAACGTGCGAGCGATAATATTTATTTTCGCGTGCAATAAACACGCTGGAGTGGATACGGCGAAACAAAGAAAATGTAAATTTATTTCGTTTTGATTTTTAAAATTTCCGCTCAAACGTAAACGGCTTACAGTGCTTTGAACGGCACCGTATTATTCGCATGCTTTATTGGAAAATTTATAACCGATATAATATGGCGGAATGTGTGAATTATATTGTTATACGTAACGTTTAAGCAGTAGCGAATAAAAAAAAATAAAAATATGAAAATGATTGTGTGAATTATTACACTTTACAACACTGCGTAATCATCGCGGTCGTTTATTTTCAAATTATACACACGACAACGGCAATATTAAAAACACCGACCGGTGGCGGGTGGAGGTGTTGACTAAATCGTCTGTAAACGAATAATGTGTGTTCGGTGCACGCGAAAATCCGACAAATCCTAATAACTTTCGTTATATTCGGTGGCATTTTAAAGCGTTTTCTCATTTTCATTACAACTGAAAATAAGAAAAAAAATTCAATTTCACCGTGGAATTAACGGTTCAGACGAATTTCAAGATGTCCATAGGACGCACCAGTGGACGAATTTCACAAAGAAGTCTACAGAAACGAAATTCGACGATAGCCCTCCAAATACGTTAAATAACGATATATAAATAAATTACGTGTCCGTACGATTTTTTAGGACGAAAATGACAAAAAAAAAAAAAAACGGTTTCCAAATTCCTATTTAATAAAATACTTTTTTTAGAAATGTATTCATACGGGCGATTCTCCGCGAGAGAATAAAAACCGAATGGAAATTAATGCGCGGCTAATTTAATATTATCAAATTATATTGAATAAATTGCAACGGCGCGTGACACGACCGATTAAAAAAAAATTCCATTTTAAAATGAAAAATAAAAATGAGTTTTAAAAATAATTTAATTAACTATTCTATACATATTTACATTAAAAAATACTTCGTTGTACGCAAATGCCGTGTGTAATATGCATAGATATTATATTTCTAGCGTTTTTTTCCGTTTATTCGAATTCTTTGTACAACAGTTGTGTATTTATGATTATGAGTTATGAGCATTAGAGATTTTTGCGGTGACGAGACCGTCGAATTTCGCGAAACGGGAATTTTAGCGCGGCGCACGACCGCGGGCTAGTTTATACGATTTCAAATATCCACTGGTAAACACATTTTGTTTTCAAATCGTAAACGCGTGGGGAATTCGTGGAAAACGCGACACGGAATAATTGTAAAAAATCACCGTAGTACATGTTATAAGAATTAGTTGCAATAATAATTTGTTTTTTTTTTTTTTGAAAATAGCGCACACAATGTGTATTAACACGAGTGTTTTTTGCGTAGAATCGACCGTAACGCGTTCGGTATGGAAACGTGGAGAAGATCTTTAAACGATTATCCTGCTTCTGCCCGTGGCATTTAATAATATTCGAATGCCCGACGCAATTATCATAACGAGACGAATTGTATTCAATTTCTTATCGATCATTACGGAACGACGAACTAATCGAGTGAACACTCGTATCGACTGTTCACCGTCTCGGCAATATTTTACGCGTATACCGTAAATCACATTTTTAATGTGTTCGAATAAAAAGAACAAAAGCGTTTTGAAAGTTTCCAAAACAGTGAACGAAGCGCGTTTTCACTATCTATTGGCAAAAAGAAATTTTAAATATTCTTTGAACAAATTTGGGCGCAAAAAGAAATAAAAACATTTTCTCCCGGTCTTCGTTTTATTCATTAAGTCGTCATAATACATTTAACCAAAAATCAAAACGTTCCTTTCGCGTATACGTCATTATGTTTGACACCGCGTTATAACATACTTTGGTATACATTTTTTTTTTTTTTTAAAGTAATACATACATGATCTTTATTTTCCCTATTCGGATATATATATATATATATTTCGCTTTTTTTCTTAATAAAAGTGTCTATATTTGGATGTACGTGTGTGCAAATAAAAACGTCAGGGTTTAAAGTTTACGCGTATGATACATTTTAAACACCTACATGCACATTCATATAAATATTTATTGATTTACGATCGATGTAAACTAATAATTGCGAGAAAAAAAAGGAATAAGCTTTGATTTACAATATTATTGCAAAACAACGGGTATGTAATATAAAATATTTCACGTAGATTTGTTTGCGGATTAAACTGAAAAACAGTGAATTATTATTATATATATATTTTTTTTTTTATGAAAATATTGCAAGTATAATGTATTTTTTTCCTTTTACGAGACTGTTGGCGAATAATAAAATATAATAAACTTGAAAAAAAATACGTAACAAACTATAATAAATGTAATACACGTCTTTGGTAATAACATAAGTTAATTATTAATGTGAAATGAATTCTTCGGCGTTTGCTATATATTCAAAAATATATTATTGTTAAACGTATCAGTTTATATTTTATTTAAGAGGATTGGAAACGATTGTTTTCTTTGTCTTGCACATACGATTAATAGTAAAATAAATGTTTCGTACATCCAACGTACCAATCGCCGCGACCCATAGTTTTACGACAAAGATTCTGAAAACAGATTTGAATTCGTCGTGAATTTTACTACAGAATGATTTTTAAAGTATTTTGAAAGTTAAAAAGAAAAAAAAGTGCGAAATTCGTTCAATAGTAAAATGTTGTACGACGAATTCAAATTTGTTTTCGGAATCTTTATCATATCACTGGGTTGGTCGGTACGTTGGATGTATGAAACGTTTATTTTACTATGGATTCGTGTGTGCAAGACGAAGAGAGAAAATACTCGTTTCCAATCCCCTTAACGACAATGTTACAGAAATATGCGAGTTTACATAAGCCACTGGCAACGCCGGATGCTTCCTTCATGGTATGTATGGATATATAAATTTCCAGGAGAAAAGAACTGGATTGATCCATATATTTATGATTTATAACACACACATTCACGTCATTTAACGTGTGTGTTGTGTGCGCGTGTATCAGTTATAGTGTATAAAATGAATAATATCTAAGATTTTACAAAGAACTGATATTTTAATTCTTTATAAAATATAATAATATATTTCAGTGTCGTCGTCCGCAATGAAAAGACTATCTCTAATCTCTGTGCGGTATTATGATTTATCTACCGAAAGATCGGAAAGCAAAAAACGAAAAAACGTTTTACTCTTATTATTGTGAATAAGATTATGTATCGTATTATCATATTATCGTTACACTGTTATTAGTCATATAAAAATACAATATATATTTTTTTTTGGATGATTTACAACGTATAAATGAAAATTCGACTATTCGTATCGAAATGAATTCTGAAAAAAATATTTCCACACTTTTTAGGTTATTAAGGATATTGGTTTTAAATGTTTTATAATATTGACATTGTGTGTTCAACAACGACGATAATATTTACATTTGTAAGCATTTATGTCAATATACTGAAAAAACAAAAAATTTTAACAATTAAATAATAAAATCAACTGAGGTTATTGAATTTTTATTTAAATTTTTTAGCATAATAGTAACATAAACTCTTTTAAATTATCGATATGTGCGTGTGCGTAAACGTATTCGTACATTTTGAAAATCGCCTATCGCAAAAAAATTATTAGAATTTTGTAATTCAAATTCTACGTATACATAGACATATAGATTGATACGTATACTATTCTATTAAAGTATTTTCGATGTTTTTCACACTCTGATAGAAATTGTTCATTTAAAGACAATAAAACAGCACAAAAATAAAAAAATCTTATTTTGCATATGTTCAAGTTCAAGAGGTATTCCAACATATAATTCGCGATAGTCATAATCGAGTACACCCGCCTGGCTCTTTCTATTTTCATTAATATTTATCATAATTATTATTATTATTATTATTATTACCGTTAGAATGCTTTTAAATTACTATGTATTCGTTCGTTGTTCTATTATACAATAGAGATTGCTGGTATTGTATCGGTATTGAACAAATCGTCGTCGTGTTCCGCGTTCTAATACACATATTCAATTACGATTAATATTTAATATGCGATTGCATACCTACATATTTAAATATTTTTAAGCGCATAAACGTCCGAATTGTACTACAATAATACATTATATTATATAACAAAAATGATTGAAGAAATTTTCGATTATTACATAAGTACAAACGAATTCTCCGCAGTACACAACGTTGTAATCGATATAATATAATAGTTCGTCCGTCAACAGTATACGGAAAACCGTAACGATACTTAATCGTTCGTCTGTTGTAGTTGATCGCCTGCGTACAAAGTTTCATTACTAAATATTACATATTGACTTGTCGAACACCTCAAATGTATGTGTGTGTATGAGAAGAACTCGAGCTGTAACTTATACAATTGCACACATTAAATGCGTACTTCTTTACCACTGTTCTTAAACGGAATATAGCGTACACTTTCAGCTCTTAATTAATAATTATTCGCGTACATCCAAAGCCATATGAAAATATAGTTGAACTGGGCACGCGCCTAGAGTGGCACTTTCGAAAAGACTGCATTTTCCCCTCCCCCAAAAAAAATTGATCAATAAATTTATTTAATATCTCTGTAAACGCGTTAGAAGAAAAAAACAGTCATAATATATCGATAGTGCGGGTATCAAGTAAACAGTATTCGAAAGAACATATTGATATAGTCTCTGATGAAATTATTTTGACATTGAATTTCTCGATGATCCAACGTAAATGTAGCCCAATTCATTTAAAACGAACACGAATTATTATTTGTAAGTAATAACACTGAGTTCGAATTATTTTAATTCCGTATCAAAAAATTCCGTAAAAATATTTTATATAGGTAATGAAAAATTAAAATAGTGTATGGTCTAAAGTTAGACTAGGAGCGGCAAAATTTAATTTTGCTTAAAACACCTATTTTGACTTGAACAGCCGGTTCTACGTATACCTACATTGTATACACTAATTGAAAACGTTAAAATACGGCAAGAATTCACGTTATTTCTTTTGGATTTTTTCAATCCGTTTTCAAACTTATTATAATAATAAAAATAATAATAATAATACATAAAGATCCGACGTTTTCAAAACGTGCCGCACTGCCTCCGAAAACTATTTATGAGATTAAATTAAGTTTAGTCGAATGGACGAAATTAATAAGTACACGAGACGGTAAGCACGTATTACTACGGTTAAGTTAATTATTATTATTATGGGTACCTGTATATTTTAATAACGTCGTTTAGGAATAATAAAGAAGTAAAACGGTAGACATTATACACAAGAATCTAGGTCGAGTACGCGTATACGAGAACGAAACAACATTCTTTTAGTAAAAATATTAATATTTATTTATTATTATTATTTTTATTTTTATTATTATTATTATTATTTCTATCGTTTATAGACGAAAAACAATTCGACCGTCACTCCACAAAACGATGATAAAATTGTTAATTTTGAACAGTAATAAAACGCGCCTGTGGTCAATGGTCGATTATTTATTGTTTTTTTTTTTTAGAGTTGAATCAAATTTTTATTCAATGTCACCAGCTGCTGTAAACTGTGTTACTATAAATAATATATATATTTAATAGTAACTATTTAAAAATGTTAAATATATTGTGTCTTATGACACCCATATCGTGTATTCTTCGAATCATTCACATTAATCGCAATATTGTACTCTGACCGTACTGAACGGTATATACGTAATAGCAATAACAATAGGCGATATGTTCTCATAAAATGAATTATGTCAAATAATATATTTAATGAACAATTCCGCTATTTTGATTTTATACATATTACAAAAGACTGCTAACAGAGGTTGTGAAAAATATGTGTTTTTTTTTTTTATCATTATTCAAACAAAACGACAACGTATTTATTATAATTATTATTTTTTAAAAAATAATATTTTATTTATAAATACGCGTATGTCGTTGAATTTATTTACGAATAAACCACTGACTGAATATTATTTATCTAATGATATACTACTATAAAATTGCAGGCATACGCTATGCATGTGTACCGATTTTGAAGTATCAATTAATATTTCCATATAAAACCGTTTTACTTATAAAAAGTGCGTAAAAGTTATTTTATTTTACAACAGGAATTGTGTGTCAGATAATACGATAATAATAATAATAAAAAAATAAGAGACGTAAAGACTGGTCGCGTTTGACAACGATAGTATTTCGAATAAATCATAATAACTCCGTGGGTCCGCCGCACGAAGCCGAGAGAGAGAGAGAGAGAGTGAGGAGTGGTCGTATAATAACAATTATTATTATTATTACTATTATTATTGTTGTTGTTGTGCGAGATAAGACGATGACGCGTTACGTTTTGTCAGAAAAAAAATTTCGAATGGCGTTAAAAAAAAAAAAAATTCGATACCACTTCTCTCTCGGCCTTCGTCATGTGAATCACACTATAAATTATAATAAGACTAGTCGCGGACGGTATTTAAAATATCGTGTTATAAAACTTAGGGGCATTTTTTTTTTTAAAAAAATATAAAACGCTGTTTTAGCGTTTAACGAGTATTCGTAATTTCATTTTTTTTTTTATGATTTTCTCTTAAAAACGTTTTAACGTACCGTTTGACCCGTTACATATTAAACTACCAAACATCCCGGTCGTATTCTCGCGTGCACCTGACATTAAAAAAAAAAACTCTTGTTGAATGCTCTGTGTGTGTGTGTGTGTGTTACAAGAACAATGAACGAAATCCCCAAAAGACTCCTCCGTTCTGGCCTGTATCTCTCTGTCCGTGTCAAAATTACAATTACCGTTCGCGTACGTTACGTACGATAATCGCACGCGATGTGTTATTACGCACACCGCGATCACCCGTATTCGAACTCTTTGACGGCGTCAAAAAATGTAATTTCACATTTTATTTTAATATTACACTCCGTTCAAATTTCATACGTATTTTTAAAATTATTTTTTTCCCTCAAAATCGGCGCGTTTTTAACAACAACAAAAACACTGTCGAGCGTACGCGGCCGTATTATAACGATCACTTACACACGAAATCATTCCGTTCGCAGACTCCCTATCCCGCGCGGTTAATCGAATCGCGCGTCTGTCACATTTCGGTTCCGCAGCGCAGAGAGCCCGTTGAGAATCGTTATGAGAGAAACGGCCGCCGCCGCCGCCGCCGCCGACTCGGTGACGTTTTCCTACTACTACACCGCAGGTCTACTCTACCACGGTCCTTATTGAGCCGTCCGAAATTCCCGTTTCTTAATTGGAATTGCATTACACTTGCCTTAACTATAATAAATACCGTAATTTATTATTTGCGGATTTTATTATCAGAAACGTGTTCCCCGTACTAATAATAAAATTCCCATTAAACTTATTGTCGAACAATTAGTAGTGTAATTCGCTACACAGTGTATTTAGCGATTGCTCGACGCTGAGAAATGATGAATAACGCGCATTTGTTAAAACACTCGTTAGACTTGCAACACGATTCAAAAACAATTCGGCGCGGGATTTGTAATTGTTCGGAGAACGGAGCAAATATTCCAAACACGCGAAATCGTTGATTTTCCGCTTTGACAGATAATTCAGTCTTAGACAATGTCATAGACTTCGTTGTCGACTCGACGACAAATCGTCTTACCACAATTAAGAGTAATACGTTTTTTCGAATAAAAAAAAAACGTTTTTTTTTTTTTTTTTTGTTCTCTTTCCGATTTTTTCCACGTTTCCCCGTGAGTCGAAACACGTCGCAAAAAACGTTTCCGACGTCACGTACACTCGTGGAATGAAAGAAAAATCGCAAATTTTGAAGTCGTCTTGTGTAGAGGCTGAGTCGACGACGGCCGGAGTTCGGCGAGTTATGTCTGAACGATCTACCAGCGATCTACGGACACCGTCTGCCGGCACGAAAACGTAGGTGATATTATTTTCCATCGTCAAAACATACGCGTGCTGAGCCTAAACAATGTATTACATTTCAAATAGAAATTCGAGAGAGTTATTATTACGTTTTTAACCCCGGCAGCGTGTACAACGCTGCGCGTACTTAAGTTATCAATTAATTTACAACGGACAATTAATTACATCGCGTATAATTATATGTAAATTACACAATTACCTAATTCGTATGTTTATAAATATTTACCAACGATATGCCGCGTTATACTAACGAGACGGACTCGTTTTGTTCTCGTATCAACTTGGCACAATTCGGGCGGGACGCGTCCCGTTGTCGTTCGTCTTTGTGAATTATTCGCTGCTATTAAATATTTACTGTCCCTTTTTGACCTCAAAGTATGATGTAAATAATACACGCAGCGTTTAATTTTCATCTTTGAAGATTCATACAAAACGGTCAACCTACGCTTGACAGAAGCTTATTTCCGTTCACAAAGTGTAATATATTATCTTGTTTAAGTAATCTCCATTATATTTTGACTTGCGCGTAAACGAATAAAACAAAATGTTTTTCGCACATAATTCATTAAACAATTTAAATTCACTTATTCCGTATATTATACTGTAAACATTATACATAATTGTATATATATATAAGTAAAAATTCAATAAATACCGTCATAGTCAAAACGATGGTTTATCATTAGTTTTCTTTCATAGCCGCACTCGCATTTTATTTCGCCACAAGGAAAATTGACCATCCGAAAAAATTAATTAATAATAAAAATTTTTTAATTTTATATACATAAATGGATTTAATATTTTCGGGAAATTTTATTTTTAGAACCCAACAACTTCGAATAAAACTGTTTCTATCGCGCGTAAAATTCTAGCAGTAACCCAAAAATTTGTCAAATAGTTTGTATATATTGTGTACAATATTACCGTGTTTATTATTTACAGTGTGATATTTGAAATTATTCGAACACGCGTATTGTTACGAACAACATAATTGAACTATGAAAACGACTATCGATTAAAAACGTACAAAGAAACACTACGAGTGATTCTCAATGTAATACTAATCGGTATATTCAAATTCACGCATGAATATTATGCGATTAAAATATAATTTAATGTATTATTTAACATATTTTTAATTTCTAAAATAGAATAAATCATATTATAACTCGTTGTACACTTTAAATGTCTAATATTGTTAGCACGCGTTATTAATAGAGTTGTACGCTATGTAATATAAATATTTCGGTTTTAAGATGTTCATATTCGCATACCAGTGCTCAATGTAGCTCTATATAATATTATCGTTTGGTTATCAATTACAAACAAACAGGTCAATGGATCAATAATAATATAAGTAATAAACATAAAGTGTTGGAATTTGTATATCCCAATAAAAAGAAGGACGCCTTAAAAAAATGTAAAAACTACTTGAATAATTATAAACTTGCAATTAAATTTAGGTACAAAATTATTCGTTTGAATTTAAGTACATAATAATCAGTCCCGTTTCATTTTATTGAAAAAAAAAACGATAATCTTTTATTCATTTATATTGCGTTAAAACTAAATTAATATACAGATATATATATTAAAGTTATAACAAAAATATTTTATTATTATATTTATAATATTAATAATGATAAAAATCCATAATAAACTATTGTAGTTACGTTTAAACTTAAAAAAAAATTAAGTTATTTTCATAATTCGTATTTGATTAATTATAATATTTGTTACACCACAAAAGCAAACATATTGCAAAATATTGCAAGTAATATTTTTAAGTAAAACCATATTTATTTTTCGATAAAATTTAATTTCAGACATTAAAATTACATAACAAATAAAAATAACTAATATTTTGTCGACACATTTAAAAAAGTCTGCGTGAAAAACAACAAGAGATAAAAAATAAACTTTGAAAAGCGTTTGATAAAAAACTATTTAATTTCTTTATTCAAAATGAAACACTTTATTTAATAAACGCGATTTTCACCCATAACACACATAATTATTTACATTTTTTGTTTATTCACAGTGAAAACAATAACAGCTTGTACTCTCTGTATTATAGTAAAGTATAATATATGAGACCAACGAATAACGAAATAATTTCTGATTAACATCACGTTATGTTTTCTTACCATCAAACGAATAATAAAATGGGTATTTACTTCACCATAAATGATTTTTTCTTTTTTATTTTTAAAAATTTAAAAATAAAATACAAATAAAACAGTACATTAAAGTATGTAAAAAAAAATAATTTAAAATTTTGACGTGAGATGATTAATATTATTATTATTATTATTATTATTATTATTATTATTATTATTATTATTAACGAACACTAGCAGAATTTAAATAAATTACACAGAGAAGAATAAAATAAAATGTACATACGTAACTTTTTGTACTTATACCCAACCATTAAGTCATGTTCGGAAAATATTCAATTTAATTTTATAATCAAAATAATATAGGATGCCGTTTAAATATCAAAAGTCGATACACGGTTTACAACTAATAGTGGTAAAAATATTAGAAAAATTATTAAAAAAATTTAGAATAGAACGAGAGAAAAAGAACAAATGTTATATATTTATAATATATTTACCCAGATCAAGTAGGGCTTATGATAATAAAAAAAAATGTCCTGTAAGTGTGTGTGTGTGTGTATGTGAAGACATTGTTTTGATATTCAAATTTGTAAGCTCCGTTTGGGTAAATTTCAAGGTAAAGCGGATCACATCGAAAACGCAATATCGTTCATACGGAGCGTATAAATTTTATAATATTATACACGTTTGGTTTGTACACATATGTGTATATTATGTCAGGCGATTCTGCCGAATGTAATACTTGCGCGGAGAAATAAAAGTATAAATTTTATCAATTCTTTTTCTTTGTTTTTTTCTTCATCAATTCCTCGCGTATAAGAGGTACCTCTAACCAATGTATGTACATGTACTGTGATCAATCTAAAGTACATATTCGTTATTAGTTATTGCCTTGTATACATTAAAAATGAAACTCATTACATATAAGAGAAAATATTATATAATATTGAGTCCGCGGAGTACACTGTAATGTAATAGTTATATGAATAATCGAAATATCGTATAACGAGCGCGCTTCTGTGCAAATTTAACAAGGAAAACCGAAAAAAAAATTCCAATACTTGGAAACGAAAACGGTTAAATGGCAATAATTTATTTCCGTTTAAACCAAAATTTGAACGATTTAAGTTACATATCGTATAATTTTCTTACTGAAAGTGGATACTCTCATACAGCCTACAACCGTTGTGCGAGAGGAAAGAGAAATTAAACTGAAACAATGAAAATAACATAAATTTAAACTAAATCGTTCCATAACAGTGTATTATATATAACATACGTTATTGGTGTACTTTCTTATACGATGTGAAATTATTATAACTACTATTATTTAAATATAAATCGCTTATACAAAATTTTAATAAATGCATATTTTAAGCTTATTTGAACTCATTCCAAGTACTCGTTCCAATAACGTTTGAATGAATTTTTAAACGAGCATCGTGATTATGACTCAGAACGGGAATATCTTTTTTTTCGTACAATATACGTACGTACACAATAGTGCAAATATTTATTTTATACAAAAAGACTCAAAACCAATAATTTCTAACTCGTTATATAAATTCACAGTTGGACACGAAATTGGTTTGTTAGAAATGAATTTAATCAAGACCATTTAAATTTACAATGAGGTTATGATACGGTCTACCCTCCACTCCCAAAAAAAACCACTATAGGAAATAGTAGACTGAATTAACGCAACATAAGTCAATTTATTATTTTAACGTTTTAAAATATATTCAATATTAATTTTTAAATAATATTCTATTGAACTAATTCTATTTGCATAGAGTCGCATTATATCATAAGTATTTTAACATTTATAAAAATGTTAGTAATAATATTACATCGATCTAAATATGAATTATTTCTTATACCATATTTATTTCTAACTGATTATCATATATATATATATATATATATATATATATATATATATATAATTAACTTTTGCATTACAATATTTATATTATACGTATTGTTATATATATATATATAATATATGTGGGTGTGTTTCTATATAATACGGTGAAAAAATTTATTTATATTTTCATTTTTATTATGGAAAAAACTATTTTTTTCCCCCAAATTTTTATTTTGTTAATATATGTTATTCAGCCGGATTACCGAAATTCGTAGTAGTGCTCTGGTGTAGCTCGCCTTTTTCAAAACGAGCGCAATTATGGTTCACCGTCAAACAGATACTTGTTAATCCGCTAACCCACTCTCTGGAATCCATTATCGGAGACATGAAAATATCGTATTACAATAATAATCGTAACTATAATAATATAATGACGTGTGTCCGTATCATACGCGTGGGCAAAAATTCAAGTCGACAAAATTAGGTTAGAACAAGAGTCGAGATTTATTATAAATAAATGAATTTTTTCACAAACTGCAGCGTTTCGATGCTCGAAATTGTGTGCTCACATTATGAACGTGTATCGGATGTCGTCTCGTTAAAACGTATTTTTAATCATTTGAGTAAAACTTCAAACACTTTTTATAGAGTAACTTATTCGTATAATAATTAATGATAACAATATTGTAATACGTAATTCTCAAAATTTTTTTACAGTGATGTTTAACAAACTTTTTTTACAACTATAAATAAATTTAATATTAACTGTAACGCAAATTTGCAGTAATTATTTATTATTTATTACTCATATATATTGTATAATGTTTTACATTTTTCTCGATTGGCTTCGTTAAGATCTTTCATAAAAAGAAAAAAACACAAAGTATAAAATACTTTTGTGGATAGTTGGCATATAATTTTAGTGTGAGTAAAAAAAAGTAGTTTTGATATTTCCAAATTTATCGAGAGACGCATATGCGTTCACGATGTCTGAACGATCCAAACTACCGATTTCAAAGGTTTCACCTTGTAATTAATTAATTTTTGCTTTTTATCATAAAAGTGTCATTAAAAGGAAACTGTAAATAATTAAACTGGAAGTGCGACTCGTTCGATATCACAGAGATGTTTGGTATGAAGACATGTATTTTTTATTTTTTAAGTTTCAATGGTCCGGATTTCTGAAGACCTGGAAGATTCTTATTCTACACTGCTCTCTCTCTCTCTCTCAAAATCCGAAAACACTTTATCAAATTCATTTGACACAACCGAATTTCCCATTATTTCAAGTTTAAGACATTCAAAACTTCTTGTAAATGTGGAAATCACTCGCGTAACGATTTTTTTTTAATGATTTGAACCGAACCTTATAGTGGAACACGTAATGAAATTGCTTTATAGCACAATATTCTTATATAAATAAAACGAAAAATAAATAATTATTATATTTTCACTCTTTTGAAATAATAACGTGGTTGACGTACGAATTTTAAATTATAAATCGTTTACACGTAAAATTGATTTGATTTATTTTTAAAGAATATTTTTATATATTTTTTTTCACTACAATTAATTATCGTGGATAACTTAATTGAACCGTGGTCACAACATTATTATTCCTGTGTTTTACCTAACGTACGGAGAATAGTTGATAAAATGAGAACAAAATAGCTGTGAAAATTTCAAATCGAATTTTATTTCGGCTGTCTCTGAGCATTACTATTACAAAGGTCTCTCTTAATATATAATTAAATATCAAAACGACCAACTGACATCACGAGAAATTCAACAAAATATCCTGTGTAAAGTCTTGCGTATTGCATATAAGTATTAACTATATATTTATTATATAACGTAGCGTGTATAATATATATATATATATATATATATATAATATATTATATATATATATATGTATATATATGTATATTATAATATATTTTACGTTAATTATTTTATTTAAAATCGTTTTTATCGGTATGTATGCATCGAATATTTGATTTATTGTAAAATATGCGTAGGACGACGTTGCGCGGCGCACAATAAATAGTTATTAAACAAAAACAAAAAATAAATTAAAAATATAGAAATTGTTTTTAATTAAATATGAAAATATTTTATAATACGTTATATTATACCCTAGGCGATCCGTATATAATATAATATACGCGATATACGCATTAACAAAATGTTTTGTTTTTATTTTCTCGTCCCTGCTTTTCTGTACATACGTATATAGCAAATGACATTTCGAGTGTCACGCTAAATGAAATATTATTATTATATTATCTAAAATCGTGCGGAATTAAAAATCTCATTCAGATTTTCCACAATGATTAAAAAACATTAAAAAAAAATTTCAATTAAAACTACGTATATTCATTCATTAAGTAATCCAATCACAGTGGAAAATTGCTGGTGTATTGAGATGTTGAACGCGCAATTAACTCTGATCGTCTTCAAATGGTTTTTATAATAATAATTTATTATCCCAGACTGTTATACGAATGTGTGTGTGTGTAGTAAAAAATATAAAAAGTAAATTCGTAAAAATAATTAAAAGACTCGTACTTTTTTTTTCATTTATTTATCGCGAGTTTTTAATTTATTATAACGTTATTTAAATAGTATTGTTTATCGCTTGAACGTGCTCGCTACCGTTATACACTTTTGTTCATTTAAAAATCAGACTTTAAAACAACTGTAGGGGTCCATTGGGTACACTCGTGTGTATTGTATAAAATTATAGTAGAATAACATTCTGATTTTTCGTGCTATATAATTTTTTTTTTTTTATATTAGTATTATTATTCTTTTAATGTGTAGGTAATTATTTGTCACAGAACAATATTAGAATCTAATCGTGAGTAGTATAATACTGTTGAATGATTACTTTTTAAATTCGTTTGTATAAAATATATACGAGCAAGCCAAAGAGTATTATGGATAACAATATATATATATATATATATATATATATTACTAGTATGTCTTGCGATTTTAATAATATTTACATTATTATTTAAAATTTAGGGAATTTTTCTAATAATTACTATGATATAACTTTTAATGTTATATTATTTATTTATTTATTCAAGGTTTTTAAATATTTTATTTAAATAAAATACATTTTGATTGCGTTTGTATTACATTTATTTTATAAGAGTGACGTCTTGTATATAATATTATTTTCGTGGTTATAATTAAATTTTTTGAAAGAAATGCGCTAAAGTGTATAAAAAAAAGAGTTAAAATGCAATATTTTCATATAAAAGTACGATTGGTATCATAAGGAATAATGGAGTCAATTTGTACAAGTCTCCCTATTAATGAAACGATACAAATTGTCATAGATTTTAGAATACAAAGAAAAAAGAAGAAAAAATAAAATCAGAATAGAACGTCTTATTTAAATTACAATGAAATTCATTATATCTCGCGTTCGAATTAAAGAAAACTATTTTTAAAACTCAAATAAAGTCGTTCGGTTTAATTAATTAAAATTATATTGCTTAAATCGCAAAAAGCCGTTGATCTACTTAATCTCAACAACTTTACTTTCGTATAATATATTTTAAATATATATAATATAATGAATCGCGTAAATTTCGTTTAAAAACTATCAACACCATGGGCGCTAAGACGACCTTAGCACCCTCACAAAATTTTTTGTTGATTAAAATCCCAGTGTTTTCAGAATTTCAATTAAATATTTTTTTATTATATTAGAAATAATATTATTCTGCGGTTTATTTACTTTATTGAACAGTAAAGTTACTTCTGATATTAATTACAGTTCCAGTAAGTTTAGCGGTATGTTTCACGTTCGCGTCAGATTAAAAATTGTGTTAGAACAAATAGGTACTTATGCATTATTGATTGGGAAAAATTATCGATAATTGCCGATGTCCCTAAATCTTAAACTCAACAAAATTGGCCAGTCGCTTTGAATTTGATCGTTCCTAATTACAACTGCCGATCACTACGATTGAAGGCAAATAATCCTTTGTCGTGTGATTTTTTTTCGATATTTCTTTCCTTTCCAAAATCAAAATTGTTGAAATATTTACACTCGACAATTTAACAAATTAGCATAATCACAAAGCGTGTTTAAATGCAGAATACAAGATGATAAAAGTAAAAGTGGTCATGACCACTATCAACCAACATGTTCCAATAACGGAAATAGTGTTCCTATACATTCGCATAAACATGATAAATCTAGGAAACAAACATACGGTTTGTCCGAAATAATATTGTATAAAAAAAAACCCTCCTCGACCAAATTTTAGTCACAATATAGTATTTAAAAAAAGATAAACAACGTGTTATAATAATTTCCAAGTCCTTAACGTTAAAATAAAAAAAAAAACCAGTTTAAATAAATGATAAAAATATTTCGCTAAATGTACTCGGATTGTATGTGTTAAAATAATAATACTTCTATAGTGGAAAGTGATGAAGATGCAAGAGCATCGCGACCCGCTGCGAATTAGCGAGTTATCATACGCTCATGAGCACTGACAAAAATGTAGGTCAAGCAACTAGGACTATGAGTAATGCGATTTTTCCAGCGTTTAACATATTATTGTTATTATTATTATTATTATTATTATTATTATTATTATTATTATTATTATTATTATTATATCGTTTTTCTTTATAAAATAATATATAACGTTTTTCCGTAATCGAAAAAAATGTGGAATGTTCGGTATCGGAATCGTATTGAACACAATGCACCGACGGACGAGATATTTATACATATAACACGTATATTCGCGTATCAATAATAAATTTAAAACGATCATATAGAGGAAGTACACTCGAGGGGACCGTTTTAAAGTTTTTCTAGCGTAAAACATAATTGTGATTTGGTTCCGCAATCGGGCAATAAAGAACGTATAATATCGTAAAATCGATGGAAATATAAAAATATACACACATACGAGAATATATTATTATATTATATTTTTCTTAGCAAAAATAAATAAATAATGAAAAAACTTTTTGATTAAATAATAATAGCAACATAAACGATATATGTTTTCTACACGTTTACAGGTTTTTTTTCTGTGGTAAAAACGAAATGAAATAAAATAATTTTATAATGCGTGTCTCCTAATATTTATTTTAAACATAATTAGCGTATTAAATATATATATATATATATATATATATATATATATATTTCATACCAAATGTATACATGTGTGATATCACATCAAAGTTACGAATTGTTATGGTCTCGACATTCCCGTTCAGAGCCGCTTCATTTTTGACAATTAATAAAATATACGAATTATAATTTATTTATCTACCTATTAAAAAAAAAATGAACAATTGTGTAATTTATACCCACGCACTTTTTATTATTACAATTTTTGTTCTTTTTATATATAATTCAGTGAGTATTAGTAGTCACTCGCGCGTTTACCGTTATTAAATTATCATAAAAATAGCATTTTAAAATGTCAATTGTTATGTCTGTAAAATGATAATATTCAATTTGTATTGATAAAATTGATGCAATCGATACGTTTTCATCATTTTCCTTGGCGATGGAAATAGAACGGAAGAGCTTCTATTCGCTTTTCAATTTACAGATTATTATACCAATTCGATGGTTGCGTACTTTTTAGTCGAATTTCAGCTTGTGAACCAAACATCACTTCATACAATGGAGAGCATTTAATTACGTGATTCATAATCAGTGGCGCAGATACGGAGAGGATGTAAGGGGTTTCCACGCCTTTAAACCTCCTAAAAGAAAAAAAAAATTTTACTATCTATTTAAAATACGTATTTCACATTGATTTCAAGCGATGACAACTCGGGTAAACGCGCGTATCGATATGGTGAAACCGATAATTATTACAGTAATTCGCGATTAAAAAAAATGTTCTACGTCACTCCCCGTAACGATCTCGTTTGCGTTACGGAATATATATATTTTTTTAGGGGAGGGGTTATATGAACGCTCATAAAAAAAAGTATATATGTAATAGCCTTTGGCAGTTATTTCTCAAACGTATATTTCCATGTAATATTGTGAAAGTGCTCGGGAATTCAAACTCGTCCGATTCTGTGTAGGTAAATAGTGAAAATATGAAGAAGAAAAAAAACCGTGCACGTAAAACGCGTATTGTCGACGCTGCCAGAGAAAACCCTCCACGAGATCACGGGTCACATCGCGCGTTTGCTCGTTTGGTTTGTTTTTTTTCGCCCAACTTTACTTTCGCTAATAACGACAATAGTGACGACGCGGTCTAGGACCTATCGTCTTAACCTCGGCATATTTTTACTTTTCTTCTTTTTTGTTTCATTATTATCTAAACGTCCATATTATAATAACCGCTACAACACTTTACGCCATCCAGGACTGCTCTTGCGAGGCCCCGGGGCAGGATATTGTTGGCACACCCTTCTATAACATATAACACAAAGTTATAATTTACATTTGCCACGTTCAGTTCAGAAACGTTGCGCAATTCAATATTTATTAAAAACCGTAACTACATTATTGTTGAATATAATTACACAATAATTATACAGTTTAAATACGTAAAATGTTTATAATTTAAAAAAATATATATATTAAAAATTAAATACAATTTCGACGAAATTAATTTTTCTCGCCCCGAAGTCTTCTGGAAATGTTACCGTTCAAAAATTTTAATTTCGTTTTCAATACACACGTAATGGCGAGGTGAGAAATTCTCTCTTGTACCATTTTTGTAGATTTAAAAAAATTGTTTACGCAGGGTGAAATGTTTTGCGAAACAACGAATGTGTAAAAGAAAAACAGATGAAAAGCCCGAATGATATGTTGCCAAACATATAAATACGAAGTTTCGACGACCAATTGCATTCGTGTAGACTGTAGAGAGAGATTGCGTCGAAAAGTAAACTTCCCCCCCCTCCGTGTAAATATATTCGTTAACAAAGCAATTTATAGCGATTTGTCCATTTATTTATTGAACGGTCCATTGGTATTTCTTTTTTCGTAACGTTTTTAACTAGTCGCTTCAAACACCAACGCGTCGTGAAATTCGCCCGAGAAATTTAACGTTTAAATTTCGATTATGCAATCAAATTTTAGTTCGACATTCATTTCTTTCTTTTTTTCCATACGTTTTACGTGTCAATATTGCGACACGTATTTTATTATACTCGTACACCGGTAAGCTGCGTCGACAAGTCAATACCGTATAGTAACATATTATATTTCACCGCCAAAGTTAAAGAGCATTTTTTTTCGCCCCCTCATTCTATTTCTCATCGATATTCGGAATGAAACGAACCTCTTCTATTCCGAAACCTTCGGCAAAATGTTGGTGTACGCATTACAAAATTATTATTATTATTATCGTACTCGAAAGTCGTTCGCCAAGACGAGCGATATAAATACGTTGACAGTCCATATTTTGCTCCAAGCGTATATTATCGGCTATAAAATAAAACACATTAAACGCGCGTGCAAATATACGAAAACGTACATTATTATTGAATCGATTGCACACCACACGATTGCGTTCTATCGAAAGGTACCAAAGTAAAAAAAAAATTTTATTTACATTTTATCGGGTATTGCAACAGTGGACGAAATACACAATAAATATATTAAAAGTCATTTTAATAAACGTATTCAATAGTAATTCTTACATTGGCCGCGTTTGTTCGTACAAAATCGATATTGTTTTACTTATATATATATATATATATATATATATATATATATATATATATAAGTGTTTTATTAAATTTGTGCGGTTATTTGTTTGAAAAAACAAAATCGAACAACGTGAATATTATTATTATAATTTGTTCTTATACGAACGCGCGTATCGTATCGTAATTAGAATTGGAAAGTCTACCCTGAACTTTTCCGAATACTTTTTTTTCCGATTTTACACAACGATATTCATTACGTTTTCTCTTTGAAATTCTATTTATATAAAAAAAATAATAATAAACCTAGTCGGTGTGGTGTGCGAAAAAGTGACTTTAAATTATAATTCTTAATGTAAAATCGAAAATTAACTATCATCTGTAATTGCCCGACACGTATGGCTAGAATAGATGTAGGTCAACGATGTAGGCAAAATCGGTGTGTGTGTGTGCCAAAAACGATCGTCTCTTACAAAAACGTTCGGGTATTTTGCGCAATTTTCCGAGGTAAATTTCAAACGGAGACTTTCGAAATGTATCCACATTGATCGAATTATTATTTTAATTCATACGTGATGGTGTGTTGAACAATAAAACCTAGTTTTAACATTCTGTTTGCAAGCGTATAACGCGCGTGACTGTCAGTTGAAAAAATTCAATAACTTATGCGCTCGTTTCGTGAAGTCGATTTATTGGATGCATGACTTTTATATTAGAGATGTTGAAAATTTGAAACCAATTTGGACGTCTTTTTTTGTGAACAGTGACGCAACTCACTCGTACGGACAGCCAGGACAATAAAGGGCATTGGCCCTTTATAACGAAAAAGACGAATCGTTTTAAAATTTACACGTGTACCTGTTTCGATAAACCGTTTATACTGTGTATATACGAATACAAATATACATATATACAAACTTTTTTTTTTTTTGCAAGAGAAAACTTCCGATTTAAATCAAATATCATTCCCGTCCGTGAAACGTGTATGTATCTATACTGTATATATACGGTAAATTTGTTTAGTTTTATTTTAGTACTTTAAACCGATATTTCCGAGCGATAAATTCGTTGTATTTTTTCATTCTTATCCGCGAAAAACTTGTTTGTTTAAACTACTTAGACACTCGCCTGATGTGCGCGTTTAGGTCGGCTTACAACTTGTCCGATCTTACACATTGTGCGAATTACAAGAAATTTACGAGGATATTGCACATACGCACGGGGCCAGTGTTAGTCTATTGCCACTTTGGACGAAATAAATACGCAAATGTCTTAAACTCTATACACGTTTTACCTATAAAATTATCGTAATAACAAAAGAAAAAACTTGTGTATCGCAAAAAATATGAATTCCGATAATTACAATATTTTTGAACGATATAGAAAAACCGAATTCGTATAAGTGAAACATTCTGATTAATGCCGAAATAAATACAAAAATTATTTATTATAATTTAAATCTTCTTTTTCAAATTTTATTATTATATAATAATTATACGAAATAATAATATAAATGATCATCTAATATCAATGTAAGAACGGAAAAAAGTAATCCGATCACAAATGTATATAATAGACTGCATTTCATCAGAATATAAAATATCATGTAAAATGTTTCTAAATTCCGGATACTCAAAGGTTTTTGCAATGTAACACGTCGACTTTTAGACGTCGCCCAGCTCGCGCCTGATCACACTCAAACAGACACCAGATGAATTGTGTGTATGGTATGGCTGCAGCGGAACGGAATATTTTTTCAATTTTCGTGAACGAAGCGCAGCCCCGAAGGATAATGGAGAAAATTTCAAAACCGTCTGCTACCGTTTTTGTCTCGGCGACTACTACACCGAATTTCATGCGCACAATCGATTGTGGGCCCGTTGTCTTGACCAAGTGTGAAATTCGATCTATAGAATTCGGGATAGGGAAAAAAAATGATCAAATTTCGTCGCCCTGAGTTCGAACGCTATAATTGTGTGTGTGTGTTTGCCGATTATTGTGCGAGACATTATTTATGAAAAAAAATGCGCACGAACCCGATTATGTTTATCGTTAAATTTACGCGAGTAGGTTTTCATTCGTATGGCGGCTATCTATCGTAGGCCAAACACATCCATTAGATGACACGTCAAAATACATGAAAATCATTCCGTCCCTCACAGTTCAAAAAAAAAAAAAAAATTCGATTGACGACTCTGAATTAATTTACCGTTTTAAATATGTAATGGAAGCGCTCGGATTCACGCATATATCCGCGTATTTGTTTCTTTATATCGATATAGGAAAAGGAGAAAAATGCGTTGCACGTAATTTTGTTTTAATTTTTTTTAAAAAGTATTGATGTTATGTTAAAAAAAAAAAATTATAATATAAATATTTTATCCATGTGTTTTCTAATGCCTTAACCTGACCCGTAATTTCGCCTACGATTTACATGACAAAAAAAATAAAAAATATGGTGTTTAATTTTACTTGACTGCGCAGCAGTCGTGTTTTTTTTTTTGCTTTATTTTCGAAATTAAATATATTACACGAAGGGAAAAAAATGACGGAAGCATTTGAGAACACTAATTTCAACGCAGATTATTCGCTACGCTAAAATGTAAATATAATAATTGAAAACGAAGCGATTTTACAGAGAGCAATACTGACAGACGGTCGTGCAAGTATATAAACGTGTACATAAAGAAGAAAAAGAAACTCGATCCATTGTGGCGTGATACGGAAATTCGAATTCGCATCTTTTACCGGCACTCCGGTTTCCAGTACAATATATACAATATTTTTTCATATTCTATAGTCGTCCGTTACATATTATGTACGACAGTATAAGCGTGTGGTTCGATTTGAAGCGACGAAAGTCTTGCCAAAGTACAATATATTATTTTTATTCCGAAACGAAAACACCGTTGATATACTAATCGATTTTTTTAATCACAATAGCCCGTAAAGACATTTTCGCACACATACACACTGCGCGGATGGTCATAAATTGATGGATATACTGACGAATTCGACAATGTTTCTGTAGTTCATCGACTCCCGTGTACTGTTTTTGCGTCACACCGCGTGGTAATAATGTTTGAACAACTCGGTACAATTAAAAATGCCTCACGTTATAAAATGCGTATTTGAATATATATTTGCAATTGGATTGATAGTTCCGCTGATCGCATCAGGTAGTTTAGAAGTATCCGAATCAAAAAAAAAAAACGGTTTTCATTCGCTATAGCTTACAACGTACAATAACAGTGCCATCTGATTCGATATTCCACGTTCGATTCGGCGAATTTATATTTAATTCACGTTCGTTAAACCGTTCGTATATATATATATATATATATTTAGTTGTCGTCGTGATCGCGCGGTGTATAAAATAATGAATTATTTATAAATTAAATAAATACAATTCGCGTATTTGAAATAAAAAAAAAAAAAAAAAAAACACTACACTAGAGATTTTATCGATTAAAGGGAAAATCGTTTTTGTTCTTTTTTTTTTTTTTTTTTTTTACTCGATTAAAATGTAACGGCCGAAAAACGCGATTACGTTCGAACAAACCGTTTATACTAATATTTACAGTTTACGCCTAGTATCTAAAAAATTACGATAGCGCGCGTTTTACCGACATTTCATTTCAGCCGTCAATACGAATTGTTTAAGGAAGAAAAATAATTTCACCGAAAGAAAATAACACTTTGCGCAAAAAACCGACACCGTTTCTTCGTGGTGATCACCTTCGTGTAATTTTCATTTGACACGGTTTTTTTTCGCCAATATTCTCAACGTTTTCTCCGCGGGCGTGAGAAAAAAAAATAACCGCGAGAAACTGGAAAAAGTGTCGCATTCGTATTGGAGTCGAGACACCGGAAATTTTTTTATACTTAAAAGCCGAAAAATCTAATACAAACTTTAGCATATGATATTTTAAAAAGAAATCATTGGTCTCCCAAACTTTTTTTCCCAGCCGTTTGAAGTTTAAATTAGAAAAAACCGTAAAAAAAAAAAAAAAAAAAAATACACGTACTTAATTTCTCTCGAAATCGTTCTTTTTTCGAATGAATTTTTTTTTTCTTTCACGTAGGTTTGCGACGCAATCAAACACTTTCTGGAATTGCCGGGCGCACAATTCCCACGGTTTACACTCAAAAATAACTCGAACCGAAACGCCCGTCTCTAATTTAAAGGCTAACATAAATTAAGCCCGCTGATTATTATGATCGTTGCGAACAACAGCATTTCGTAAAATGATACGAGAATCGTTAACTCACGAATATTTGATTGAAAACGAATGAAATATTCGCTGTTAACGCGTTTCGACAGCAAGTGTATAGTAGTTCGAGTTTTCGAATCGATAAGACACACACACACATAATATGAGCGTATTATGAAATACGAATTAGCTCATAAAATATAATAATGATCGAAGAGTATTTTACAACAAAATAATAATATAATTACGTTAAACTTTTACAGGCGCTGCGACGACACCGGAAAAGATAATGTTAAAAATCTCATATATTTCGCTAAAAAAAAAAAAAATTTCCATATTATCGTAATTCCCAATTGAAAACATTAAGGAGTAATTTTAATAATAACTTATATTATACACGCTTACTATTACGGATGAAATATTAATTTATTTATATACATTACCTGTCGAAAACAATATTTATAACGTGTATTTTTAATTCAATGATATTAACGAGAAATTTCGTTTTTTTTTACAGCACGTTTTCAATAACAAGGTGAAATTCACGTAATTTAAACTGATCACAAACAATTTGTTTTGCTATAAACTCATATAACTCTTTATCGCCAGTACGAGTAAATTAATAATAACCGTTTATTAATATTGGTTTGGACATTTCAAAAAACGTACATTATTATGCACGAAGTTTAAAAAACAAAAAAAAAATTACGTATAATAACGGTGGCGCCGTATATTAATATTATTTATAGATATAATTATCAGTGCGAAAAAACAGAACGCGAGTACTTATTTTTAATGTAAATAAATAACTTCAATGTTCGTTTATATTAAAATAATTTTTTTATTACTAGATTTTTTTTTATGAACACAGTGTGTAAATCACTCGGTTATATTATTATTATTATTAATCTTAAATAATATTTTAATGTGTTTGCTTTAAAAAAAAGGGTTACGGCGAGTATAGAATAATCCACACAATCACCCACCTCGCTCGGAATTTTTATTATTTTTTGTTATGCCCCGCACACATTTTAAAGCTTTTTTTTTAATTACGAGAATAGAGTTAGTGTAGTTAAAAACTACTTCTTTTTTTTTTATAAATATTGGATTACGGTTATATTATGAAATATATATATATATATATGGTATTTGTACTAGTAAGTCTCCAAAATTACACACAGTTGTTTCGGTTATTTGCACGTAAATTCGGTCATTTAATTTATAACTGAAAAGTTACAATCGCGTTCAAATTAAAAAAAAAAAAAAAAAAAAACCCCCGTTGCTAAATGGTTTATAGAGAACACAAAGCGTTTTTCTCTGTACAACTCACCGCAAATAAATATCGAAACGCGTATGCACACGTTGTAAGACTGGGGATCGAGATCAATATTTTTTAAACAAGCTGAAAAACGAGAAATTACATCGCCTGACTCGGCTATGAAAATATCTTCTGTTTTCACTACGTTATTATTTCGTCGCGGAAAATGATAATACTCGCGCATACGCACGTGCGTATGGTGCCATTTTAAATAGACTCTACTTATTATATTATTATGTGATGTCATACAGGTATACCGATTTTCAATGTTATCGATCAAAAAACAAAGTAAAACTCGTTAATTTTATCGTTACGAAATCGATTATGAAAATATTATACAAATACTCTTGGAAAACATCAAAAGTAATCTAAATGCAGACGTCCGTTTCACTATAACCGTTATCGTTTCAACAATTAGATATAAAAATCAATGTTAAATATAAACATTAATATGTGGAAAATTGTGTTTTGAGTGCCGGATTTAAAAAGTTTTTTTTCGATATATCGAGTAAACTCCTCGGTCGCAACAATAAAATACTCAGAAAGAATGACACTGGTCAAAATCAAAATTCAATACGAGCTTCTTACACACATTGTGTTTCTCAATTAAATAATAATAATAAACTACGGGTGTCATTCGAAATCGATATTTTTGAAATTCAAAATAATAACGGTGTATTTTTAAAAACTGTGTCTAAAAGTAACACTCACTTTAACCGGAACCCACAGAACCCGCGGCATATGTTACGAACCCGGCTGTTATGAACCGCATTTCTTTTCCTGTTTTCGGTGTGTAATGTTCGGCCCATAATCTTTTTCCGTTTTCCACAAAAAAATAATAAAAATAAATAAACATCCATTTCCGTTTCCCTCCGAGAAAACGTTTTTTCTACGGTCATTTTCACAAAAAAAAATAAATAAATAATAATATATTTATAATAAAAAACATATTTAGGTGTACGGAATTCTAGCGTTTATGTATTTTTTCCTGAATTTCATTTGTGTGTGTATGTAGTATCACAATAGGGTTTTATAATAAAATTCGCCGAATGTACCTGGACGAAATCCAACATTTTCAACGCTTTAAATCTATATTAATGACTGATAAATAACGCAAAAGACAAATAAATAAAAAATTACGTATAGTATTTTGTTTCGTGTATATATGTCGTAGAGAATATTCAATAATTATTTTTAAACTCGAAAGAAATATTCGTATTTTCTTTTCAAAATCATTAATATTTTCCGGAAGAAACCCGTTTCACACTGCAATACGCGCGTGTACCACCAGTCGGGACATTTTCCCGTTTCGCCAATTTCGTCACAACACACACTATTACGGGCGCAGTAGTTAAATGACAAGATTTTTTTACTCGACAAATTCCTTTATTAAGAATCATTTCGAATATCTTTCTATACACTACTGGTCTTCACGACAGTCTTCGTGCATTATCCATTAAACAAAACAGCGTCGTCGTTGTATTTATGTGATTTTCGTGCGAAATGCCTATTTTTTTTTTCGACGACAATTACTTGTTTTTAAAAGGAATCCCGGCATCGAAATTCGTAGATAATAATCTGGTTGGAAGAACAAACTGATTTTACTACTAAAAGATAAATGTTTTATTATTATTATTATTATTATTATTATTATTGAAACGTTTAAAAACGTCGAGTGTTACGCCTAAAAAAAAAAAAAAAGTTTATAAAAAAAAAAAAATTATAATTACTTCGATATTACTTTACGTAAACGAACAAAAAAAGCGCGCGTACTGTATTATTATTATTATTATTACCGCGTTGATTGACAGCATTTTTATGCTAATATCAATAATAATTTCTTTTTTTATCACACACACACACACGCATGCACAAAACGTCGAAGAAATTTTAACACGCGACAATGTTCGTATATGGCGCGCTCGTTCGAAACTCTCTTTTACACGGTTTTTGGCCGTCAGTGCCTGTGTCGGTCCCGGCACAGAAAGAGAGAGAGCGAGCTATATCGATTGGTGTCGAGGCGGATTTGCCGCCGTACACGAACAGAGGTTACGTGTATACCGATTACCGTTCAAAAATCCGTTTTTTTCCCCGCGCGCGCTCTTTTCCTTTTCTTTTTCACTCGTTGCGCGCACAAACCAGCTGCTAATTTCCATCATTTGACGAACAGTCAAATTTCTGACCGTTGTACGTTATGCACATTGCGTATTACGTTACGATTTCGGTGTACGCGCGCCACGTCTGTTTTACGTTCGAAATTCCGTAAGGCATGTATCACGTGAAAGCTTCGCGTCAATTCCAGTCCTCCCTATTAAAAAACGGTTAACGAGAATATCTTCCGAACGGAATATTATATTTTAACGTCTAAAGAAAAAAAAAAACACCCGATTTTATGTTGAAAAATCAAAAATCAATTATACAATAACACTGCGTATTTCGCCGGACGTTATGTGAGACCGGTAACGCATTTTATGTACATGCGTATTATCAGTGGGGGGGGGCACTTACACTTTTCAAGAGAAACATAGTTATCTCTTTCTACAAAAATCTTTCGGAATAAACGCAGAAAATTTTATATACATAGTTACGAAATAATAATAATAATAATAATAATAAATATTTTCGTAGAATAATTTTTATTTATACAAAATTTTGCCACTACGACATTTATCAACGTCATCGGTGTTTCCATAACGACGAAAAAATGTAATATCCAACATTATCGCAATCAACGTCTTCTAGAGCATATAAAAATCTTTGGGAAAATCAATTTTAGATCTAATTCATCATTACTATTACACAATTTACTAAAACAATAAGACATTATGGGACATATTCCGAGAGACTTTTTGTTTATTTTTTTTTTTATATATATATTACACAATAATCTGTTTATGCATTGAGAAGTATGACGATTTAGATAATATTAGAAAGGTGAGCCGAACCAAGTTGGGGGGACTCATGTGTGCGTGTGTGTGTGATGAAACAAAACATTAATTTATTTCCTAACTAATTTTCAGTCTTCTTCTCATTGTTGTTTTTTCATTAGAAAATTAAGCTTTAAATTGTGTTTTACAGAAAACGAAAAATATTTATAACGTTTTATTATAATTATTGTCATTGAATTAAATATATTCACTAAAATCGTGCAAACAAAGAAAATATATATATACACAGCTTTATAGTTTCAAAAACAAATGGAATTAATTTGATCGTCGATACTTGCAGCTAACCTAACGTAAGTGTCTATTGTCGACAAAAATCCCGCCTAATGATCCCGCAAAACGATTATCGGCCAGTCCTAGTGATTTCGTCAAAATGTATAACATAAAAAAAGACTAAATAAATCGTATTATTTTAGTTTACATTTTAATTATTGTATTACTTTTTCGTTTATACACATAATATTCAAAATACCGAGTTTATTACTTATACATATACATTTTTTTTCAACATTCATTAAACATTTAATGAAAATCAATTTATTACTCGCATCTCGACGGTAAATAATTGAGCTTGTAATATTTAAAAATATATCGGAGAAAATATATTTTTTCTGGAAAATCTTAAAACCGTTTTTTTTTCAAAATTAATTTATAGGGTGGATTATTTAACATGAATTTTGACGGAAGTATCGGGATTGAATTAATATTTCAAATACGAAAGTCATAATAAATCGTGGCATTTAAAGAAATGGTACGGAGTGGAACTCATTACATTTATATGGTATTTGAATGCTTGAAGCTCTTATAAAAATGATCGGTTAGTCCGGGATTATACAATATTTTTTAAATATCGCTGTTCACATTGACCGTACGTCATAAATATTCAAATAATTTAAACAGACTTTTGTGTTCAATAAAAAGCCAGTAGAAAAAAAACTACAAGTTTTCAAATCCTGTATTGACGCCAAAAACAGTCAAACAATTTTTTTTTTTTTTTTTTGTAGAGAGTGGGTATTATATTTTTCACCAGTTAATCCACGAATTTTTTAAAACCATTTTTAAAATAAAAAAAAATATTCATAATAAATACTTTAAAACACCGTTTGCAGTGTCGACCTACAGATGAAGTCACGTAAATATTTCAAAGCATTTTATTATAAACATTCGTTCGTAAATATATATATATATATATATATATATATATATATACATTATATACTACAAAAAAAGAACGATGTATGTTTTAAAATAAAAAAAAAATATATTAATATTTGTATTATTATCAACCCCGTATACTACAAATCGCCATATATTTATTTGTATCGACAAAACGTAAATAAACATAATTACGTTAAAATTATAAAATTATACAGATTATATTTCTTAAAAAAAAAAAACAATTTTATAATAAGAAATTTAATAATTATTTCTCTATGTAAAATATCCAGAAAATGTTGTTTTCCGTTTTTTAGTCGCAAATTAAATTAAATATAGAGACCGTGATAAATTTAAAACGTTTAAATTAAAACAAATTATATGGATTCAGGCCGTCCAGATCCACCCCTTAATCTAAAACTCGAGACGACGTATTACTCCACGTGCTAAAATATATTGCGTGTCCTTTACATACGATATTGTTATTATTATAATGTTGCGTGTACACCATCAATGTATAATAACAATAATAATCTTTATTGACAAGAAAAAAAAATTCCCTATTTAGGTATATATTTACATTATCAATAACAGTAATGAATAATTTGTCAATATAATGTAAGAAATTATGCATACGATTTAAAATTTTTATTTTCTATTTAGACATGATTTGAACTTATCAATAGAACGCCGCAATTTAAAAAAAATCAATATTAACTGTGTTCTCTGTCGATAATAAAACGTTCATAGAAGACAATAACAGAATTTTTTTTAATGTTTCATGTGCATAGAACGAATGTTTAGCTCGGCTATTGATTAAAAGAACATTAAATCTTAAACGTTCGAAAATAAATCAAGTAATAATCAACGTTACCGACAATGAGTTTAAATGAAAATATGTACTACCGAATATTGAACGTTTTTTTGATATTTTAGAGTATAAACATATTAAAAACAAAAACCTGAAACCCCATTGTAACCCGAACGGAGTTTCTTTTCGGCTCGGAATCTATAAAGGATAAGTAACTTAAGAAATTATTTCGGAATGACTCTAAACCGTGAATTCGAGTAATACAGAACTGTTGTACCGAATAAATGAAGACGACACCTTACCAATGAAAAATACACTGCATTAAGGACATCAGATCAAAATAACTCGTGACAGTTTCTGTTTAAGGGACCATGGACGAAAATTAGTATATCCTACAGTATATACGAGGGCGTTCACCAAGGAAAATTCAGAATGGGGGAGCCAAATGAACGTCATAAAACTGAAACCACATATAACGGTGTTTATAAGGTGTTTGTTTTTAACAGTAAATATGAAAAATCCAGGGTAAACGTTTCCCCTCTAATGGACCTCCGTGCGCACATAAATAAATTGTGTACAATAAAAGTAACACCAAAGTACAGCCTTCTCAAGAAGACGATTATTCGACGCAGTAATCGCATAGGACGGATGGTTCGTTTAGAGCAGTGGTGGGCAAAGTACGGCCCGCGAAAGTATTTAATCCGGCCCGCCGATGGTCCATCGACATGGATAGTATATGGCCCGTCATAATTACGTTTTGACGGTCGAGAAGTATAAAGTAGATTCTACTTAGTAGAATAATAGATGCATAACCTATAGATCATCGGTTCCCAACTTCAGGTCGCAACCAAAATTACGGCCGCAGAGGTTTTCCAGCATTTCTTACAATTTATATATTTTATTTTTTTCACATTATAATTTTAATTCAGGAAAAGAATTCCCGAAATATTCTAAAAATGATCGAAGAAAATAGTTTTAAATATATAAATGGATTGGCGCGTACGTGTGGTGTATAGGTTTAACACAAAATGCATTTTTTCTATAATTCTGGCCCTCCTCTAAAATATCTTTAACTTTGTGGCCCCCCATTAAAAAAGTTTGCCCACCACCGGTTTAGAGTAAACGAAACTAGACTGGACATTATTTTATAACGTTAAATTCCATTTAATAGTCATTAGCGGCGTTCGTCACAAAAATTAATTATGAATACCAGAGGAGCAGACTACTCGTAGCGTTGGAAAAAATTGCAGCAGCACGTGTACACGCGCGTATTCCCTTTATTCGCGTAGGCGCGAATCCCGCGCGAATAAAGTGGTACAGCTGTGGATTGAAAGACGACGGAGAAAGAGGGAAAAAAGAATACGAGTGAGTGAGAGAGGGTGAAAAAACCGTTGTCGTAAATTCCCCGCGGCATTACGAGGCGCGCGGGGACAGAGCGAGCACGAAACCGTGAATATCCTCGGGACTCCAGCCAAATGTGACATCGATTTTGAACTCGCCAGGTCCAAACGCACGCCCTCCGGAAACAAGGTCTGGTTCAATTTGGCTTGTTCCCATCCCCCTACGCAACACCGCCGCCGCTGCAGCATCCGCCGTCTAGTCCGTCGGGAGAGCACGATCATATCACGCACTCGAATTTCTTATTCCGCCAACCTGCCGTAGGTATACTGTACCGTATAATATTATGACGTTCATCTCTACGTTAAATAACGTATTGACAATACACGCTGGAGTTTTCAATGGGAGAGAGAGTGAAATGTTTATGCGAACCGATAATTAAATGGATATTGTACGACAGGGCTGAGAACGTTTTATCAATTGTGTCCGTATACGACGCGCTCGTCGGAATGATTTTTTTATCGGCGTAAAGACAGTTTAGGGACGTGTCTGAGATCTAACAGCATAATACCTGGCAATACCGACGACTTGACACATAGATTTGAATCATCGACGTACAACCATTATAATAAAATAAAATTCATGAATTCGGTGAGCGAAAATCAAGGCGTAAAATACAAAAATCGTAATATTATTACGATATTACAAACGACGTCAGTCGTGTGTATTGACTTTATAACCACATACCTGTCTGAAAATTTCAGTGCAGCAAAAATAAAATAACTCGTTCGTTTCGAATATAATAGTAACGTGATTTTGGAAAGTGAAAAATTCGCGATTTTTTTTTTTTTTTTTAATTTATTTAAAATGTTCTACAGTGTATGATTTAGCCTGCAACATAAGAAAAAAAGTATATTAAATTTTGTTTTATAAACACATCTTTAGCAAGGCGAAGCAAATTCTCCAAAATCAATTTATTTTGCTTTTGACGGTTTCTCGCCGCACCATCCGCCAGGTTTCTTTGAACCCTTCATCGTAAATAATTATTCTAATTGAAGTAATTATTCGTAAAATCGGTTTAAATAAATTAGAAAATGTTTTATTCTTTTGCTTGGTCTTTTGATGGTACACGGATACAATGGAAAGGTATTGATTTTCAATCAGATCGACGATCAGAGTTCGTTTTGGCGACCACGGCTGTAGACACATATATTTGTTTAAAACCCATGATTACCACATAATATTAAATTTTCAAACGTTGTATAATTATGATTCACCAACGTCATGGGTTCATTAAGAACAATCGTTAACACGATTTGCATTCAGTTCAATCTATAACATCTATCTAATCGCTTTGAGAAACGAAATTTGCAAATGGACCAGTGAGAGGCAATCTTGTTTACAGCGCGTACGTCTACTCGATTTTATTGAAATTATTTAATTATTTTAAATAACTAACAGCGTTGTGTGACGCGCAAAATTGTGGTGAAAAAAAAATGCGAGTATTCTACGAACACGCGAAACGCTTTTTTTTAGCGGCTCTTTCACGAGAATTGTTTCGCGGCCGAAGCGAAGAGGTCATGAAAAACGCAGAAATACACCACGGAACAAGCATCGAAAAAAAAAAAATCTATAATTCGTGTAGTAGTTAAAAAATTTTTTGGGAGACGACGCGCGTTACATTGCTTCAAACAAACGTTTAGTTAAAAAACCGAATGATTACTTGGCGAACTGATTGATTGGTTGATAATTACACGAAAACCAAATCACCGCGATGTTAAACGTTAAAAAAGTATTTTCAAAGTATTCGTGAAATATTTCGGTTCGAGTTTATCATATTAAAAAGTGGTTAGGAACTGCCATAGATCGGATATCTGACACGGACGCGATTGATGACGGTTTATAAATAAAAAAAAAATGGTGGAAATTCGTCGTTTTCCCAGAAATTTGAAAATTTACCAGGGAAAAAAACTGCGAACACCGGAGGAACTCACAGTTAATTTTTACCGCGTATTCTCGTCGTTTCGTTTATGTCCGAGTGATTTGAAGTGTTCGACGAACGTTTTTTTTTTTTTAATTAAACGTCATAAACGATTTGCAAACCTTTGGTCGCAAACCGTGTTTTACGTAAACGGATTTCGATTAACACGATTATTACGATAGGGTATTTATTTTTTTTATTATTATATTTATATTGTTCGCAAATTTTTATTTTCACAATACACTGTACAAGTCGAACGCAAATGAGGAGTTCGATTGTCGTGTATTTTTCATTATAAACGTTTTCGAATAATTTTTAAAATATACGCACGTAATATTTATGGTAATTAGCGATTATTTTAACGGGTACCCGAAAACGTTTTTTAAAAAAAAATAATTAATAAACTGGGAGGAACGACGGAATCGGTTTTTCGAATGCAACCGCGTTTTAACGATAATTTTCAAACTCGAGAACAATAATTCAACGCGCCCGACGGGACTGGAAAAACGAGAAAAACGGGCTGAAATATTACAATATCGCGTAACGGTGTACTCGAATAAAACACGAAATATTTTACTTTTTCGAACTTCCGAATTTCCTGTGTGTCCCGAGCAATTTTCATATGCCGTCTGTTCCGTACGGGGGTCTAATAGTGAAACTCTCGTCGTTCCAAAGTAGTATCGATTACACACGTGACACCGAAACAGAAGAAGAAGAGAAATAATAATAATAAAAAAACACACCGCCTCAATACATCGAACAAAATGAATTTTTTGGCGTTTTCTTTTTTCTCTGTTTTTTTTATTATTATTATTATTAAAATTTACTCTACCTCTACCGGATTCCGAGAGTTAAATAATGGCTCGTGTCACAGAAACTTTTCTATAAGTCGTTTTCACCCTGTACGGTATCTGATGGAAAAAATAAGAAAACAAAACACAATAACTCGTATGGCGAGACGCGCGTGTACTCGTACAAACAAAATATTTTTATTCTTCTGTTGCTCATATTTTATGCCGTGTGTTCGTCGGTTCAGAAGACGTGATAAAAGCGTTATACACCGAATGAATTTTTAATAACAGATTTTAATATCCACTGGAGTATGGTGGTAGTGTACTCGGTCTGTTACGAGTTATTTCGTATGCCGATGCACAAAAATCCTAAAGCCTACCTTTACTTTAATTCGGATTTCATCACGAACTCTCTTCGGTAATGACAATCGAGTTACGAATCTCGGTGATTTTTACCAGATCAAACAGTCTAAAACGATTTGTGACAATACAAGTAGATAATGTTCGAATACGGGAAATTATATTCGAATTAACAATAATTGTGTGATATATATTATATCAGTGATTAAAACGATTTTTATTTTCAGATAATTCGCAATTTCGTACAACAAAAATTTGTACACAATATAATTTTAAAACATATTCTATAGTAATGTCTGTGATTACGGATTACTTGTTAAAGAAATATAAGATACATCGCGGGTCGAATAACCAGATTTTAATAATAAAATTTATTTTGTACAATGTCTGTGAATTTCACGAGCAAACAGAGTTAATCTTCGATCTGCGACGAGAAGAGGTCGCAGCCGTGCGAAGTATACTTGACTACCCGAAATTCATTCTGAAAATATATTATTCTTATTTTTTCGTAAAATATAATAACAAAAATATGTCAATTTTGCATAAAAAAAAAAACGTACGTACCTCAGCATTTGAAACACTCGATATCGATCCGTACGAAATCGTGTTGTACAATAAAATTAATTTAGAAAAGTTCCTTTTCGCGTGTACAAGAACGAAAAGATTTTTATGGTAACAACTCAGAAAATTTTTTCGCGCGAATTAAGTTACCTAAATCTGGTTAATTATACGACTTATAAAAAAAGATTTGAACACGCTGTTCAATGAAATCCTGAGAAGTCAGAGATGTTAAGCTGGACTGCAGGACACGTTTGGAGTGCGACCGAGGACCAATAAGTATGTGAATGATTACTTGAAGTGTACATCCAACGAAGCACGAACAAGAAGGTCGTCTAAGACAGTGGTTCCAAATTGGTTGTCCACGGACCCCCAGGGATCTGCGTGTTGATGTTAGTGGGTAGTGTAGTGATTGATCACTCGTATAAGACGACACACACGAGTAACAAAAGGTAGATACGTTTTAAACATAAAAACTTCTCGCGTCCTGGATAACCCGCGATAAAGCAACTCGTGTAACAGTTAAATATACTAATAGAGCATTAAATATTATTGTGTATCTTCAATTAGTTTCAACGGATTATTTTTGTTTGCGTGTTCGAGAATGTTTGAGAACACCATCACGTCTTAGGCTGGTTCTTACAATGGCCCGTAAAGTGTTTGTTAACGCTAACCGGCGGTTAGTCTAATATTTAACGAACAGTCGGTTATTACAAACTCCATTAGTCTCCATAAACTGGATAGTTAACGGTCGGATTTCAACCGGTAGAATTCTATCGGTATTCATTCCATTAAACCACAATCCTTCGGTTTATGTGCTGTGTTATCAATACAAACATTCATAATATTCAACTATAAAAATTATAATTTTCACTGTACGTCTTTTTAGTTTTGCATTTTTTACATCATTATTGCATTATTATTTACACAATGTCTCGATCTGTTTGCATAATGCCTTCTTGTTAATTGGTAAAGACAGCTAATTTCGTCGGATTTTGAAAATGATATGACGGCAGCATTTAATGTTTGCGTTCGGTAATGTAAATCATTTCAACAACCAAGCATCGGCTATTTCAACTCGTTAGACGAAGATTAATTGTTTGGTTTCCCAAACATTACGGTCCTACTTAGATTGTATTCGAGAATACCATCATGTTTTACAAATAAGGGAGTCCTCGAACCAACATAAGTTATAGCTAAGGGTCCGTGTCTTCATACTAATTGAGAACCGCTGGTCTAAGACAACGACGAGAAGAACGAATCAGTGATGAACTGAAGGCGTCAGGAATAAGAAACGAAGAAGAGACATCTATGAACAGAAATGATAAATAGTCTAAATTGCCAGGAATAAGCAAAAAAAGGGAAGAAATGTATGCTGTATTTATCATATCGTTCAGAGGTTCACAAATTTTCAATTATATTAATTACAAATTCACAGTAACATTTTTTTTCGAAATGTCTTAAATCATTGATTTCATTTAGGTTTAAATTACGTCAAAAACGAATATTTCTCTATAGTTTTCGAGAAAATCGAATTTATAATAGTGTCACGCTGCCGTCATTTATATGCCACCCGCGTATACATACAAATTGGTGGTTTCGTAGCTGTAGTAAGAGAATTTCCTACCCGCGCAGCGCTGTGTAAACACCGCAGTCGTTCGATATTCAATAAGCGAGTATAATAAAAAATACTAATCTTATACTGAAAAAAAAATGTTCTGGTTTTTTTTTTTATCGAGTACGCATCTAAAAACTATAAGAACGTTTTACCGAACCCTCAAAATCGTCTCAAACGCTTGGGTTTGTCGAAAATAAAAACGTCATTTATGCCAATCAAATTGTAACGCACAGACAATGTGTGTGTGTCATCATTTTTGTAAAACACTTCTTCGGTATTAGAAACGAAAAATTTCAATCAGTTTTATACCCATAACACAATACATGTTTGACATTTATTTAGAGTAAACCAAAGAAGTTGAAGTTTCTACTAAAATGTCGCGAAAACGTTTCCAGTACACTGCGTTCCATGTATTTATCATTATGGAATATAAAGTTTGGGAAAGAAATTTAATATTATAAAAACATATTACAGCGTTTCGGAAAATGAAAATTTATCATATTTTATACAGGCATAGTAATCTGAATAATAACGACGAATTTACAAAACCCACGCGTTTACCTTGGAAATACTTCTTTTTATACGTGTAACATATTTGAAGTTTAAAATGAATTTTATCAAACGCTTGTCGGTCGAAATTCGAAAAAGATACCTCGCGTACATATCATCATTATTTCATGCATGTTTGTAACTCGCAAAACACTGACTATTGTCGTTCTGATTTTTAAGGGAAAACCTTTGCTACGATCCTTATTGGCTTGCTCGTATCCACGTGACATAATACGAGTGCCATCATCCAGCTCTTGTGTTAAATTTTCCTGTCAACATTATTTGTTTTATTTAACGCGTACGTGTACCTATAGTTATTTACTTATTCAGTACAACTATACTTTAATATATACTATGTAAATTTTACATCAAGTATGTGTATAATATTCACCGTTCTCTTGTATTATTATATTATTGTTTATTTTATGTGTGACGACGGGAACAAAATGTTTCTTTAAGAGGCAAAAAGTGTTTGTTAGTGTTCATAATAATTATTAACGGTCAGATTGAATGTGAAACGTTTTATTATAATAACAAAAGTTACGAAAACCGGGCATTTCTCGTCTCGTGTTTTTGCACTGAATAATATGTCGAGAACAGTGTTTGTGTTGATAACATTCAATGCATCATCTGGATTAGCTAATTTTAAACGTGTTTTCGAAACAATTTCGCGCCTTGTCTATCAATATAAAATATAATATAAAAAAAAGAACACATCGCGATCAGTTGTTATTCGTACGCCGCAAATATTGTCATTATCAGTGGTTATCGTCACTCGAAATGATTACCACGAATGAACGCAAAAGAAAAACAAAAGTTCAAATCGTTTTCATTGATTTCGTATTTTTCATACTGTTCATCAGAGGTATTCTTAACCACATATTGGAAGAAGTCGTCGATCCCGGTCAAATAGAAACAATTTTCGTTTTTAATTATGAATTATTATTATTAATGAAATTATTTATTTAATTTCGTTTCGTTTTGTCTGCGAACAATTGTTTTCCTTCAAACAGAAAGACGCGTGGTGCTCTGAACTTTTCGGTAAAAATTAGCAAAATCTCTTAGAAAATTTTCATTTCGTTCGAACGTATTAATTTTATATGATAATTCCTAACGTTATCGACATGTTCCCGTAATATAAATACACGATAAACCACACGTCGTATTTCATTTGAATAAGAAGACTATTGTGCCCAGATACGTATCGATTATAAACGATGGTTCGTATCCCTTTGAAAATTCGTATAATAGAAGATCGTTAATTTTTTTTTTTAACAAAGTAATGGTGCGCTCCGTCCCTTCGCTGTCCTCTCTCCCCAATTCGAGCACTGCACAAAAGGGATACGAAACTTTCGTGGTATCCGTTCAGAAATGAGAAAAAAAAGAAAAGGATCCCAGATATCGCGGCGCATACGCAACAAAAAAAAAAAAGAAAAAAAGAAAAAAGAAGAACCAAAAGCGTTTTGCGAATTTGTATGCCTGCAAGTAAGGCGGGTTAGATTAGAGACCGGAATATTAAGTGAGTTATTATTACCAAATAAATTTAATTAACAACTATTATTTATATTAATATATATTATATATAATAATTACTAACTTAAATTAAACTGTCGGACATTGTACGACGCACGCGCGTATGAATACGAATTATTACAAATTACGCGCGCGTTATAATATGTGTTATCGTTATTTGTTCGACACAATAAATGCCCCGGAGTGTTTCTTTCATCCGACCGCGCGTACAACGTTTTCCATCGAATGGCGTAATTTAACGAATAAACGAATACGAGTAAGCAATAATACGTAAAAGTCAAATGAAATTGTAATATTATTTCAAATGTCATTATTTTTATCGTTAACTTCGTAAATTTTTATATATCTGTGCGTATTAGAAACGCGATCACGAATGTGATTTATACGCGTGTTGAATTTTGTCGGTGCTCCACTCCACCCCCACATCACTCCGACGATTACACAATTCTAAATACGCCCGTGTTTTCGATTTGCTATTTACGCGTGTAAACATCGATTTGTATTACAAAATAATAGCGTTTCGCACCGCGTCCATTGTAAATACAGTTGTTTAGAAATTAAATACGTAAATTATATACATATATATATATATATTATCAACTGAAAATACAAATAACGAGATATTTGTTTAAACTAAGCGAAGGTTGAACAAAAAAAAAAATAATAATCAAAAAATTCGCGAAATCTATTTGAATTTTCAAATAACGTTTAAATGAATTCCGTTTCGACGACGAACTGCGGCCGCCATTTTGTCACTACGTAATTTCGACACTCGTAATAATGTTTATAAATTATATTATTCGTCCGGTTTTTAAATAATTTAAAAATAGCTCTTATGTGTATTACGAACGAACGTAATGAAAGAAATATATATATATGCTAATTTCTGAACTGCTGTGAGTTTTCCATCCCCCCTCCGCACAGTTAAAATAATATATGCTTTGGTCTCCGTGAGATTCGCGTTTATATTGTCTCCTTCTACGTTCTCGGGGTACCGAACACCGAATAAATACCACCGACGACGTCTATTTTTCTTCACTATAAATAATTCTTTTCTTTTTTTCCGTTTTCACCTCGTTCCAAAATATCGTATTAAAACGCACGACGATTCGACGAACGCTTCGAATTTTAAATACGTTTTGTGCGATTTAAAAAAAAAAAAAAAAAGTCTCTCTTCACCCGATCAATCCGTTTTTCGGTATTTATCGTTAAAAACGTGTTGTATCATGTGAATAATTCGAGATCGGCGAAATGAATCATAAGTATATTAGTATTATTACTACTATCGTTGTGCGCACGCATTTGTTCGCATAACTATTTCAAAATTTCGTATAGTCAATTATACACGTACTACGTCGCGCAACACATTTTAACGTTTATTAGCAGTGGCAATCATCTGCACAGTATGGGTGGTATATTTTTGGCTCGTTGACAATATATTCAAATTTAAATAGAAAATTGTTATATTCATTTCTATGCAATTTGGTTTTTTTTTCCTTTATCGAAACGTTATTAAATAAATAATAACAGCGAGTCAACGTGACAGCTTATTCATCACGACGTTTACGACTTAATAAAATCCTTCGACGATAATTCGATCACGAAATAGATTTAAAAACGATTGTCAGTCAAAAAACGGGTGAAAATAAACAACATTAATATGTAAACAAGAAACGTCGGATGTATTTATGTTTTTTGTTTTTAATTTTATCAAATTTACCAAATTATTGTTTATTTTTAAGAAAAAAAAAACATAAAATTCAAAACGTATACGTACGCGTGGCGTGAATTAAAACTGATGAAATGATCATTGCATCAGGTATATTGTCTTCGTTTTGTATACTCGTCCGGCGGACACACGCGATCCGCGTTAAATTTTTACCATTCGTTACGTAATGTATTCGCTTACCACACGAAACCCCGGCCCGTCGTAATCCTCTTCCGTGTACTCACAATATACGTATAACTTATATATATATATATATAAATGTTTTACAATTAAAACGACGTTGAATATTATGTCAATTTCGTAGCAAATATTTGAATTTAACTTATATACGTTTGTACGTGTTTGCGTGCAAATCTCTTGTGTGCGCCGCGTTGACTCTCGTATATATATATATATAATTTATAATATAGACTTGGCGTACGGGTTTGATGGTTCGCGATGTTTCTCCGATACATATATAAATATATATATATATATATGTGATATGGAAATTTAAAATTTATCTTTCACTAACGCGCCTTTGATGTGAACAAAGTCGAGGAGAAGATTCACGAGAATACATCATATGCATGAAATATAACGTTATGCCATCCCGGCGGGGATATACACTATATACACGTTTTCGCAAAAACATTGTTCGGCCGTCACTGAAAGTTATTAAAAATGTATTTTCTGTCTTCAATTTATACGCGGCTTTTATATACGTGCCCACCACGGCACGCACACGCCGTAATAGCGCTCGTGAAGGAATGAAATATTTTCTCCTTTTTTTTTTTTTTTTTTTGTATTCAATACGAGACAGAGTTGACATTTTCCAATACCTTCAAAAGCGCCAAATTGCCAAAGTTTCTCTCGAACGCGTGTCTATAATATTACGTTTCGTTTGGCCGATATGACATTTTTTCTTTTTTTTTTCACGCTATGAAATACTAAAAAAAAAAAAAAAGTAGTTACCACGCCCTACCGATAGAATCGAATCCGAATAAGAGCATCGGCCGTATTGTTATTTTTTCTAGACCGGCTATCCTGACGTTCACCAAACGTCCAGGCCGTCGACTTCTGGAAACAACAGAAGAGAAGGTTTGTGCAACGGACAAGTCCACAGGGGCCGGGAATACGAATCTCCCGAAAGCTCCGTCGCGTCGGACAGAGAACGGCAAAGAAGTAAGCTAATGAACATTACTACGTACAACACATTATATCGACATTTAACTGCGAATGTAGTTTCTAATAAACGTATATTAATTATTATTGTGCAGTACGCGTACATACGGGCGAAATGACAAGTTCCTTGCCACTATCCGAACAAATGTATATACTATTTATAATAATAATAATATCGCGCAGAAGTTATTCTCGAGTTTTAGACTTGACGTTATGAGTGCCGCCAAAGTTTATGAGCACGAAAACCATTTACGATATGCAAATGTATATGATGCGCGTTACACGCATTAAAACGAAAAAGTTATACGCGCCGTTGTGTATATTATTATTACATTATACGCGTAGTTTGTTTAAAATATAACATAACGTGCTCTCGCGTACGTCGTTCTAGAAATCGGTATAACATCGGTCATCATCACTCTAATAATAATAACAATAATAATAATAATAATAATAATAATAATAATAAATAATAATAATAATAATAATGTGTAACACATAACACGAAATCGTATAATTCGTCTCTTCTCGGCGCGTACGATGTATAGTACAACGCGCTCAAAAAATAAAAGAAATATACCTAAGTGAAAACATTCGATATATATATATTATTTATGTAATTTTTTTCTTTTTCAACTTAAAAACAACTAAAATCATTCGTTCGATTGCCCCGATTATTGTGAATATTATCCGTATTCTACGTAAACGCGATTAATATCGTAAAAAAAAAAATAGGCTTTATGAACATCTAAATAGAATAATACCGCGTAATACCCGCAAAACCGACGAATTCGAAATCGGCAAAACGAATCCAGAAAAATGAAAATCAACGGTAATATGTAAAACGGATATATTAAAAATCGATATTTCTCTTCTCCAAAATACTATTAAACCCCCCCCCCCGAAATATTCGATAAATGAAAAGCGGAAAATTCGCTTTTCGAACACTGATTTTTACCGCGCATACATACCATATGTGTTCAGCGATCGCAGCTAACCTAATCCAAATCCGTTTTAAAACCGCTTACGCGAACTTAAGCCGACGGGATAAGTACATTTTTTAATAACAGGCTCGGTTTTTATATCATTTCGTAAACGCTGCGCCTGTACGTTCTACGTATAAGTACATACATTTTATTTTTCTTTCGCGTCAATTAATATTTTATATAATATAATAATTTAACATTTATACGCGTGTACAACCTATTGTCCTAATATTGAAAACATGTCAAAACGAATTACTACTTTATAAAATAACGGTTGGTCCGAGCGTTTAACAAAACAAATCCAGTGCTGGAAATGGAAAATTAGAACGAGTGCGATCAGAACTATGGTAATTATAAAAAAATATGAACGCTTCCTGAAATTAATGTCCAGCTGCTATTCCACACTCCTCGCCCTTTTCCTATCGTTTTATTTTTCATTCATTTGGTTTGTTTAGTTCGTTATAAAAATCGATTTTTTTTTCTTTACGGGTTTTCGACCGCGGAATTTTCGGCTTTAATTTCCGACATACGTATATATTTAAATCTTGAGTCATAACGTAATCGATTTTTTTTGCGTTTAAGAAAATATATTTATCACTGCAGCGATATTTTTTTTAAATTCTAATTTAAACGACGAAATCGTCTTTTAAAAAAAAAAAATCATTCGCTCAACGGTATATAGAATATATTTTTATCAAATATCACGAGCCGTATAACAGTTCACGCTTTAGCGGAAATTATATGACGACGAAAATTTCAAAAATATGAAGCACGACGGTGTTTTCGATTTTAACGAATTTCGAGATTTTTTTACATATATATATATATAATTCGAATTCGATTTCGTGCATTCAAAACGAATGAATAAATGCCGTGTTAATAAAATACCGTGTTATCATATAAATATTCGCAAATGCATCTTTTGACTCGCATCGTTTCACTTGAAAACGATAAAAATTTAAATAAATTCACGTTGTTGTTTGAGTCGTGCCGTTAACGGCGCGCATAATCGTTGTCGGCAAAAAATGTCTGTACCAACCACTATAATTGAATGCTAAGTAAACGTTAATATCTTTTTATTCATTATTTGGAAGCGATAATGGGAATTATGTAGAAATTAACGAATTTATTGTAAATCATAATAACACCGAACTAGATGTAGTTGCTGTAATTTCATTAAAATTGCATATTATTGAAATTTCACCACTATATATCATATATATAAAATAAATAATATGCAATAGGTTGGCTTACGAAAATTAAATAACATTTTACCTAATACTTCGAATAATTTGTTTGTAAATATATTTTCCGCGAGAATATTAGTTTGTTTTCTTTTTTTTAAAGGAGATTTTAACGCTTTTAAAACGCAGCTAGAAATCAATTATAGTATAGTTTCTTTTTTATTCTTCCGCAAAACGCTAATATATAATTTTTTTAAACATTTCAAATCGACATATTAGAAACATTATATTAACGTGTATCGGTCATTTTGGAAACGATACAAACCGGTAATTGAAGATAAAATATACGTTTAATTACTGAAGTATTACGGGTTATTATTATTATTATCATCTATGAATCATTGACGAATTTCGACACTTGAATTAAAATATAGAAACAAATAAAATAACATAATATTATATAGTTTCGACCTATTAAATTAAACTCGCTACAATAAAAGTCATGTTCAAATAAATTAATAGATTAAAACCTTGTAATTTTAAATTACATGTTGTATAAAATTAATTTTATTTATATTTTTTTTTTTTTTTTTTATTGAGAATGAGCTGAGAAAAAATGATAGATGAACAATATTGCGTTTAATATTATTCTATACCCCAACCTCCGACTGGCTTAGAAAAATTACTAGTTTTCTTTTTTATCTTTAGTTAATAGAGATTTAATTAAAGTTAAAATTTTGCCATAATTTATTCCAGTAAATCGATTTAGTTCATAATAAACGTAGTGTACGATCGCCGTTTTATATAAATATCAGATATCAGATATAAATATTTACAGTAATTTTTGTTATTTTCCAAATAATATGAGATTATTTTATTTATAAATACCAGTTTGAAAAGATGACCTTCACTTTTGTATTTTATGGAGAGAGCATAAAATATTTAAATAACTATATATAATATGTGTGTGTGTGTGTGTATTTTTCGTGAAGACTTCTAAACAAAACAACACCGTATAATTTATACGAATTATGTTTATATTTTAATATTTAAGTTGTTATTGGCTCTAACTGCCGCATGGCCGTTTTCGGTTTTAGTGGCCATCTTCCCCACCGTCCGGGTAAATCATCGAAATTGCGCCCCTCCCAAAAAAATCAATATATTTCAATTGAATATTAGCCACAGATAACTACATTTGTCTGTAATCGGTCTTTAAACGTAAATATTGATCGTTATGAAAACACAAATCAATAAAATTCACAATTTAAAAACGTACACTTTCGATAAAATATATTATTTCTCGCTTTTATAGGGAAAAGTTCGTCAACGATGTTGTCGAATGAAATTTGTTTCGCCATATCTTCTCTCTTTCAATAGACGTAACGGCCATGAGTTTCAGTTTCTGGGACGTCAGCGTTGATAAATAGTTATCTGACATAAACCCAAAGTCGGATGCAATTTGTGACATTTTTTCAAACTTCTAACGTAAAATTCAGAGTGTAGAATCGAATGCGTCGAAACGTTGAGCGCGCAAATTTATCTACTATTTATTCATTGCACTCACTCCCAGTTTCTTCTTCCATCGGTACAAAAGCTGTATGTTTTATTTTAAATGTACGCGTATATTTGTTGGCGAATTCGTATGAAACATTTGAAAAAAAACCCCGGCGAATAATATTACAAATTTTCACACACCAAACACGTTTTAAATTCGAATTATAATATGTTAGTTTTAAGACATTTTCGACGTTTCGACTAAAAAAAAAAACACCACAAAACGTAAAATATTCTAATATTATGTTTGTTATTTAAAAATGTAACGTTAGTGTTCATTTTAAAATGTGCGAAACGACGAATATTTCGATAAACCGGAAAAGTTATAAGCAATATCATTTCGGGATTTTCCTTCTCGAATGTTATATATATTTTTAAGCATTTTCAATGTGGAGAATAATATTGTATAATTATACAAGTATATAATTCTCTACTATACGCGCGTTAGATTTAAGCAAATAGATTTTTAAAAAATTACTCGTTTTAATTTTCGAATGTCGGTACGTTTCGAAATACAATTTAAGCACGATAAACCCAAAACGTTTGTTATTAATATCAGTTGATATTGTTCTAAATCATTCTGTACGCAATCCAGTAACGAGTGGTGGGGGGAAAAAAAGAGAAAGAAAGAAAATGAAAAATGATAAAATAAAAACAGAAACTAATCAACTAGATTGTAGACGAGAACGCGAAATGTTCCGTTTGTGTTCGCTGCGCATCCAAAGACACTGCGTTGTTAGAGTTTATTAATATTTTCTAACCAAAAGTCAAATACACTTCGAATGTATTATGTATATACATAATACATTTGTGTATTTATTAATCCATAGTTTAGAGTAATTAAATTAAACATGTGGTGGAATACTTTCTTTAAAATTACAATACCGACGGTAAAACGTAATTTTTAATATTTTATTAAGTCGTAAACGAAAAAAAAACCCCCCTTAATACGAGTGTTAAAATGTCACGCGAAAAACAATATGAAAAAAAAAAAAAAGGCGAACGCTTTTATTATTAATTCTCATTGACGATTATTTTAAATTATACGCGTTAATATTAGATGCACAACCTTGGTCGTGTTACGTCGAATAAACTGAACCGGTGTGTAGACTGTTGCTATACAGTCTACTACGCGACTCGACATAATAATACATTATCGTATTAATTATCTAAATACGACAGTTGTCGTTTGCGTTTCAAAAAGAGGTTCTCGTTTCGGTACTGAAATTAATATTTAAAAAAAACGCACAATAACGATAAAACGTTATAGTTTCTTTTTTTTCGTGTATACGAGTACGTACGAGTATTTCGTACGTACGAGTATAACCGCCCTCGGGTTTCATACTATTTGCTACTGACCGGAATCCGACGACATCGCTATTATATTCCGGAAAAATCGAAATGATTTCGAACCCCCACGTATTACAATATACATTATTAATTTTCACCAAACATTTCAATTTATAGCCGCCGATTTTAACGCGCGTTTTATAAATACATGAATCCGGTATATAAATCGTTTCATCGATACAAAGCGGGTATACGATTTTGTATTTCGAATATAATCAAAAACGGAGTTTCTCTATTTTTGTATTGGAAAAAAATAAAAATAAAATATAAATATTCGTGCCGTCAACACTGAACACGCGCCCATTTGTATTATGTGTTTCGCATAATATGATTGGATTGTAGGTACGGTGAAAGCGATAAACGTATGTATTATTAAAATCGCCAAGTCGTCTCACTCGTTCGTCTTCATTCGTAGCGTTTTTTTTTTTTTTTTTTTAAATTTCTCCAGAGAGAATCGATTATTTCAATATTTCACCGCGTTACCCGTATAATATTACACCGACCAGAGTTTGTCACTGTCAATTTGAACTCGGGCAACTTGTTGAATAATTGAAAACTGTGACTTTCGCATTATTTCCACGTATGCAAATTAATAATATATACGTACATATCTTTTTATACACGAAGAGAACACCATGCGAGCATTGGAACACTAAAAGTGTGATCCGTTTTCGACGTGTAGAATGTCTCTATAAATCTAGAATTACAATATTTATTAGGTACCTACAGTCGCCTATATAACTCGTCGTCGACAAATGTATTTCTCTGTATTTAAAAAAAAAAAACTACATGTCGACAATTGCAACAGCACGAAATTCTTAAAAATCACACGTATCGTTTTTCGGATTTCGATATTTCGAACTATACGATACATATTATATATTCTTCTACTCGGCGAGTTGTCAAACAAATTATTTTTATCAATCATCGTCGTAATATTTTGCGGAAAATCTATGCGATTTTTACGAATCCCACATACATTTTTCCTTCTAAAATACCAGAAAATTTTCAATTTTGATTATTTTTTTAATTTTTTCGCCATATATCAAAAAGTAATTCTTACAACAAAAAAAAAAAAAAGAACAAAAACTAGTCTTTAGAATTTCTCCGTTCGTAATAAAAAAAAAAACACTTTTTTTTTAATTTTCATAACTTCTAAAACGGAATATTAAATTGCAATCTGAGCTCGAACTAAGTCTAACCGAATTAGTGACAGTAATGTGGAATCGACAAGTTTCTCAAGCTATATTGATGTACTCGAACCGAAAAATATTGTTAAATGTTTCAAATAAATACGCGTTTAGAAATTTACCCGATTATTTTTCGGTCGTGTTTTAATATTTTATCGTTCCCGTCGGCGTTTCACATTGTCATATTCTAACTTACAGCCGTGTACGAAATACAAGTACGACCGTGCGCAGGAATCGTGTTGGTGATAATTGGCGTTGTCGTGCTGCTCATATGGATCGCTCTGCCAAGTTCATCCGAAGCGCCCGGTAATTTTTCGTCTCATCAAGAAGAAACGTTAGAAATCGTCCGGCGAATTCTCGATGAAGTGCCGTTAATCGACGGGTAAGTGTTCCATACTTATTATGTATGTATTACCATTTATTGAGTATACTCAATCGATGATATTACCATTCCGTTCATAATACTCGGTATTATAGCGATCAGTGTGCTTGGCTCTCGTAGCAATTGAGCTCTTAAATTTTTTTTCTCTAATAACCTTTAGAAAGACGTTTATAAAAGACTAGTAGAAAGTAATTTTATTTTTCTAGGAAATCAGAAACTGAAATCGTTTTCCTTTTTTCCAGCACATTTACCAATATTGTAATACTATTTTGATAATTTAGAGTTTTAAACGAAATCGGCAACACGAATTTGCATAATTCACTGGGAAATAAGCACTTACGCTTTACAAAAAGAGTATTCACAAACACCCCTCTCCCCACTCGAAAAAAACTAATTAATCTAACACGTAAATACATAGACTATGTATACGCAAAAATAAATACAATTTTATATTTTAAGTGTTAAGTGCATATGTAAAACTATTAATAAACAGATTTTTTTCCGTGATTATCTGCAGTATTCGAACTTCGATCGAAATAATATTGTTTGTCGAAAAAAAAGGTTGGTTTCTTTTTCACTATGATCAGTAGGTTATACAAATGGTCGAAAATCATATTATATTACGTGCTTACTTTTCATAAAAACCAAAACGTGTTAATTATTTGTAATTGTCCATAAATATTTAGCGTCGTACGAGTTTATTATACTCGAAAAAGTAGAAAAAAAAATTAACTGTTATTCGGTCACGAGGGAATGAAGTGGATGACTGAAGAACGTCGTTTAAACACTGCCCTCCGCATTCGAAATAAAACGGCGTCCGTACCTATATATATGAATGTATGTGGATTTGAAAATATAATATGTTTTTCTATACTTAATAGTATTATATAATTTAACGTCGTAAAAAATTGCGATGAAAACTCTATTATCTCATTTGGTCATAAAAAGAGGATGTCGTCGTAAAACAATGCCGGTGGTTAATTTTGCAGTCGGGGAAGTCAACAAATAATAGACCCGCGAAAAGTTTTGTATTGTCCGTTTCCTCCGCTCGAGTATAGTACGATATATGGACCAGTGGTTTTCAACTTTTTTGGGAGCTACCCGCCTCCATTGGTCTGAGGAACAAGAGAATTTCTCAACGCTCCTCCTAATCCCGTAATCGAGAGTAATTTCGAGGAAATAGAAGGAGAATAAAAGGCGATTAAAAACGTTTGACGACAGTCCACAATCCCGGGTAGAGGCGACTTATTGCTAACTTAAAACCAGAATTCTGTGAACCGATCATCATCCTTGAAGCTTCAAGCCTCTCAGTTAGTCTCGTTTGTTGACATTCCAATTATTTCTTCCTGAGTCTTGAACTTCTGCGATCAATGGACATAAAATTTTATTATTTATGTTTGTTTTTGGACCATTATAAAAAAAATGTAAAAACACGCTCGAAACCCCGTCTACTGCCCAAAACACGAGATAACTGCGTTGAGAAACACCGATATGGACGTTTTAAACATCACACCGCGCCGCTTTATTCCTAAAATTCCAGTTCATTTCACATAATATGACAAAATTCAATAATTATATCTTATGAACTGACGATCAAGTACAATCATACGACGCGCGCCGAGTCGTTATTAAACCGTACGTTATAAACACTACGTTATTATACAATCGCATAAATGAGAAATTCGAGAAAATAATTTATATACGTGTATATATACATTCGACTCGACGATGTGTTATTACACTTTTGTTACTTTCACCGATGTCGAAAGTTTCTCATTTTGACTTCCGCTTTTAATTAGGTAATACAACGTTTTTACGTCAAATTCTATACACGCGGAGAGGCAATGCGACGGAAGACTGACTGCATTCCGGCTAAATTTCTGTTCTTCGAAACGTTCAACGTTTTGTGCAACACTTGAATGATCTTCGCTAGGAGCGCGCATTCGCGTCAAACACATACGCGTTTATCAACACAAAATAAGCATTCTTCGGACAACGTAAAACATTCGAGAAGAAAAAAACAATAATAATAATAATAATAATTAATATTTATGTGATCGAAAAAGTCATTATTATTTATACCATTAAAGTAGAGTATTGAGTATTTTTTTATATAATCATGTATAACACAAGTCAGTAAACCACACACGCACACAAACCGCGTCCACACTAGTAAAAATTTACGTTGTACGTCATATTCAGCATAAATTTGTTTGTGCGACAGCAAATGTGTGTGTGGACGCGTTTGCCGCATAACAGCGCACACAAATATTTTCGGCGCATTCCACACGCACACACTATCCGTGGATTTTTTTGCGTTGCAACATCAGCCTAGTGATAACAAAATGTACACAATACGATGTGTTTGCCGCGATCAGAGGCGAACAAGGTTCGTTCGCGTTTGCTCGCCAAGGCTACACTGAGCGATCCGTTGGTTGCGGACCGCTATTTATACGTGTTTTTCTGCGTGGCTATCCCCTCTTTTTTATGTCGCAATGCTATCTGATGACTACTTTGGTTCCCCGTTTCATCGTGGTCGATTGACGCGCTATGTCTGTGTATACGCAGGTGTTTAATTTGACGTTGACCGAACGATGAATCGTATGCGCATATGTTATCATTATTATTAATTATTATTATTATTATTATTAATTATAATATTATTTCTCGTATTTTAACGAAATGAACGTTAAGGATTTGTCTTTCCTCGTTGTACACCCGTTGACACGTTTAATATTTATTTAACGTTTACATTTAATACGACCGACCGAGTTTGTCGTCAGCTAAACACTGGATCACGTACTGTACGCGCTGATCGTCGGTTGAGCATTAATTTCCAGCCTCATACGTGATGTTCAAAGGAGGGGTGGGCAAAATGGAGCATAACCATAACATAATTGGACCAACTTCAAATCGGTGCTCTTAAGTCGGAAATACACTAAATTGAAATATATCAAATCTCAAATGGGGGGGAGGGGGCGACGCACTTATCGTTCTCCTTTATGACTGCCACTACGAGGTGGTGTATTTTGAACGCCTATATTACATTTCGCTTTGTTAAATATATTTATTTATTTTTTTGTAGTTTTTACGAAACTTCTTTACATATTAGTCGATTGTAAAAATAATTGCCAAGACAAAATAATTAACGCGATGGGGAAAAAATAATTTTTGTCCTTATCCTTTTGTATACGATAATAATATGTATTATCGAGATCCGATTCGGTCGGTTCGAACGGAACGCCGCCGCTGGCCGTCTTTTATTCTTTCCAGTATTATTTCGTCCTAGACAAATTTATGTGCTTCGTGTGCGCTAAGACATTATGGGGCACTGTTCTCTTCGCACTCTTTCAAGATTTATTTGACATAATATATTATAGTCCGCGTATATATTTATTAAACTTTTAACCTACGTGTGCTCATTTTATACAAAACACGCGCGCTGTTCGTTTCACAATCTCATTTTAATCTCTACCGTTTTAACGCTTTAAACAATTTTTTTTTTCGGGAAATAAATTCCGGTTGTATTATTCACGTTTTCATTCCACTTATTTAAATCTTTAATTTACACTCGGAAATTCTCACAATAACGGCATCACGTATACAATGTTATAACCAGCTGGTAAATATAATAATAACGGCACACTGGGATACGATGAATACATCGTGTGGCTAATAACTGATACGTTAAATTTCGTTTGCGATCAGTGTCAGTGAAGTTTTAACGCGGAAAAATATATTTCGAAATCGTCTTTTATAAAAAATATATGTTTTTAATAATTGACTAGTCGCTTTAATAACTATTCAATTATGTAACAATATTACTTAAATATCGCATTAAACTTATAATAGTATTTTCAAATTTTTTTTTTTTTTTTTTAAAGACAAATTGTTTACAAAATTAATATTTTGTAAAAAGTTACTCGATTTCTCGTGGTCATAACAAGTAAAAAAAAACATTAATTTCCAATTGTCCCTTTAGTATAAAAAAAGATAAAAAATACTTATCGGCTAAAATTCAATACCATATAAATTCCGACTAGACTGGTTTTCTTACATAAAACAAATTTTAAATTGTAGGTAGGTGTAAAAATTATGTTTTTACTTACATTCGAGCGTGAATAAACGACTTTAAATGTATTTTTCGTCTGATAATATATCGGACAAGAGTACAGTGTTATTTCTTTATTTAGCCTGCACTTTGTAGCCTGTTATATGATATGTTTCTCGCGCGTTTAAATTCATCGCGGAGCCGAACAATGAACGCTTTACTCACCGCGGTCTTCCAATACAGGCGGCTGCTGCGTATAATAGTTTTAACGAAATTTAAAATCGTGTATTGTTGCGATTATTTTTTTTTTACGTCGAATTTCACATTGAACACATACGTGCCCGTAGTAATCTTCGATCGGCGAAATACGCGATTTTTTTTTCAACGTTAAAAAAGCAAAGGCGCGGGGGAGGTCGTGATAAATTCAACGAGTCTCGTTTAGCGAATCGCGCCGCCGGACGAAACGGCATGAATTACACGGAATTCAACGTTCAATCCGACACGCGCGTACTAGGCAACACCTATTTCGATGATATCTAAACGATGAAAATATGTTACACTGTTTACAGGAAAGAAATCCCGTAGTGAGCTCCGAGTTTTTTTTTTTTTTACGTATATAAATATTTTTTTGTAATAAATTTACGATAACAACGTAAAATCCGTCGATCGCGTAACAATATTCTCATTTTTTTTTATATATATATATATTTAATTTTAACCCTTGCCCGGAGAGAAATTTAAAGTACCGGACTCCGTATATCCGTATGTCGTCGCAGAATATTATCTAACGCGCGCGATTCGTTCCAACAATAATCCCGTCGAGATACAACGAATTGACGATCTCTCGTCCGGTCCATTTGAGTCGACAGCCATTTATGTGATCGATATAATAGGAAAAAAGGCGATTTCTGTTCGATCGTTCACTTTATTTGTGTCCGTGATGACGACGCAGTATCGTTTAATAAACGAATAATCATTTTTCGCGGTTTTTCTTTTTTTTTTTGTGCAAATTCCTTACCAGACGAGTACGGACGCGGAATTTATTAGTCTATTGGTCCGATGGACGGGCCCGGGCAAATTCAACGCATTCGCATGTAAATTAACTCGTCTCGTTCATTGCGTTTTATTTATTTATTTTGACGACCTATCGCGGTTTTCGAATTAAAAATTATGAATAATTCGACGCGGTGGCCGGCCGTTTTAATATTCGATTTTTTCGTTTTACTTTTGTTACGTCCCGCGGGCCGATTCGCGCACTGTACATCATATTGACGACGATGACAGAACGACGGTCCATCACGTCATGAACGAATCACGTAAAATTAATTTTGTTAAAAAAAAAAAAAACTTTTAGATTGGACGGTATTATGAACCACGCGGGGAATTGTATAGTAAATATCGGATAGAATAACTAAAAAAAAAAAAAAATCCTTACAAACTTTTTCCTCTCCTCCCCCAGCCCAAAATCGCAAAGTTATCCGATAATTATTATTATAATTATTAGTTTTTTTTTTTTACATTTTCCCGCGATATCGCGCTTTTGTCTCGTACATTGAATCATCACTGTTATGCGAACAAAACGATTTGCTATAAAATAAACGTCGTTCAGCTTAAATAGTGATCGGATAAACGGTAATAATTATCGTACACGCCGACCGCTGGACCGTAGGTAACATTATAATCGGATAGCGGGAAGAAAATCAAACTTATATTACAAATCTTTAAAAAATAAAACAATATTGTTTTAGAGAAACGTGAAGAAACTAACGGGATGTTTTGCTCGCAGATATTGTGGGTTTTGACATCTCGTTGCGCCAACGCGCGACGATAAAACTTCTTGAATTGTCGTTGTTGATGAAAAAACAAAAATGTACCGACTTTTTAAACGACCTTTAAAAATTAGTTACGATCGTATACGGTTTACGTTGATACCGAATCGTTTGTCAGACTTACGAACGAGAACAGAATTGAATTAAAACATTATCGTATTACCTACAAATACAAGCGTATTATATTATACTTTAAATACCCGTGTGTGTGTGGTTATTATAACGGATTTAATTTTAAAAATATGTTTACGTTCTACAATTACTTTTAAAAAATAAATCGATTTCCGATATAAAATTAATGATAATAACCAAATTATATGCGTATATAGAGGACAAAAAATGTAAAACGATTTATTTTATTCGATGATTTATTACGTATTAACTTTTACGGACCTAAAGATTTACAATAAAGTCCTAATATTCTTGAATTCGTTAAGAATATTTGGTTTCCCCCCACCTAAGATTTATGGTAGTTTTTTGATCGATTTTATAATCATTTATTATAACAGCGTGTATCACGAATCGTTATTAAATATTAAATGATCCATTTTTTTTTTTTTTTTTTTTTTTAAGAAAATTGACAAAATCGTATTTGTTTCAATGAAATATAACAAATAATTATAATTATTTTTAAAATTTGTATATATTTTGCGTTTTTTTTTTTTTTTTTTTTTTTGTTATAAATCTCTCGTATCCTTAAAAGGTGAGAAAAATACACACACACACAGATACTTCATATTATAACATCTATTTAAATAATTAAATTATCGCCGATATTATTTATTTATAATTCATAGATAAAATAATTTTTTTTTTTTGCTAATTTTTATCTGTTTTAACCGATGTTAAGACTTTTTTTTTAAAAGTTTTTTTCCGGTCTTTAACACGCGTGTTATAATACTTTTTAACGGTACAAATTTCAAGCGATTCTATAATATACATATGTATTTGTGTCCAAAACACGTCACAAATATACAATTAGTTTCACGTCACAAATGAAAGCGCGGAGGAAACACAAAGTTTTCATCGGCTATTTTTTTAACATTTTATCATTTAAAAATATAGTTTTATATAACGTAGGAGCGTTTTTAAATGTTTATTCGAATCGTATTAATAATATTACGATATCTGCAGTTAAATCCTGCAGTAAGTTTTTTCGGAGAAAAAAAAATTGTAAACGAATTATCCCTGCAGAGCCCGCTCTAATTGGATTTTATACATATATAAAATACGATTATTTATTTTGTTTAAATAAACAAATATAGATATATATATTTATTTAAAATATTTTGTATAGGAAAAAAAAAATTGAAAATTTAATGTATTTTGCTAAACGTGTTTCACCAAAATCACGAGTTTAAAAGCGTACGAAAGCGCGGCCGGTGCAATAAGGCCAGATACAACGTTACCCACCAAACACGATTAATTAAAATTTTCCAATTTATATATTCATTGATCAATTAAAATGATATCTCGAAATTTTCTTTTTCGAAATTCTTTTTTCTCTCTCTTTTTGCGTCTTCTGAAAAACGTTTGATATTGCATTGACGTCCGTTATCGCAACACGCGCGTTTATATAGATAAATGTTTTATTAAACTTCGGTCCAGATTCCGTTTTCTTCTTTATGTTACTGCCAATTTTTGTGTGATTTTGTTTTCATTATATACATATTGTGTAATGTATCGTTTTTAATTTTTTTTTTTAAATCAATCTTGTTCCGCGCGTTACAAGAATAATGGACCGTTGGCGGCGGCGACGCGACGTTCCATCCTTTTTATTACTGTATTTTTGCTAAGGGCACCGTTGACAGGGGATAGCCGGTCTTATACAATAAATCATGCGAAACTTTTCGGAATTTCGACGCGTTTTTGAGACAATAGCGGAAACCGCGGTGAGCATTAATATTTTAAACGTTCTTTCATCGGCGTTATTATTATTATTATTATTATTATTATTATTATTATTATTATTATTGTTATTATTATTATTGTTATAATTATTATTATTATTGTTATAATTATTATTATTATTGTTGTTATTATTATTATCACAGAGGTATTCCGGGGGCAACAGACTGTATACTACAACGAAATATTCTCTTCCCGCTATCCGCGAATACGATGAATTGTACTATACTGTAACCCAGACGAAGCGCCGAACACGCCTTCCACATAACGTTATATCGCTTTCGTTGGCGTGTACGTACGCGTTTTAATGTTTTACGCATCTACGCGAGTGTAAGAAGAGGTGTTTTTTCGTTAGCACTTTAGCGCAAATACGCAGCGACGTTAGGAAAAGTCACGTTATTCGATGATCGCAGTACGGGCGATGTCGTGTCGTCTCCACACTTATTATTTCAGTTAACACACACACACACACACTTCCATCCTCCGCACGCGCTAATTTTCCTTTACAAACGTCTTCTCATTTGGATTTTTTGTTTTGATTTCAATTCTTATTTTTTTACACATAATTTGTAGTATTTGCCTAATTTTTTTTTTTTTTTTTTTTACAAAAATATCTCCGAACCGATTTGTTATTAAGAACTATTTTGTTTTCTAAAATTTTAACATTATTATAGATCCGAACGTCACTTAATCACAATTATAAATAATATTTATACATATAAATGTTAATATTTTTATTTTTAAGGAAAAAAAACATTCGAATCCAAGATTCGAAAAAATGTATTTTTATACATTGTACAAGTACAAATTGTAGGCATTTCGTATTTCTATGAAAACAAATAATTATTTTACAATTAACTGGATCGCTTCCATCTAGTGGGCCCCAGAGTTGGATTTTTTTTCTCCTTATTTTTCAACAATATGGACCGTTCTCGCTTCTTTCAAAAGTTGAAACCTAACCGCACTGCTTCCATTCCTATACTTATTTTAATCCACTTCGACCATCGTTTATCTTCGATACCCAATAATAATTTTTCTTTCTCTATCATTTACTCGCGACATTTGTTCCGGTTACGCCGCACAGTTAGTGATACACGCGTAATACGCTTTTAAAGATTCTAAATGTCCAAGACAAACATCGTTTTATCAATATTATTATTATTATTATTATTATTATTATTATTATTATTATTATTATTATTATTATTATTATTATTATTATTATTATTATTATTATTATTATTATTATTATTATTATTATTATTATTATTATTATTATTATTATTTTCACTTTACGTCAGACTTTTTACCACCGCGATCGGTTAACGCAGTTATTTGCGTTGTAAAGAAAAAAATAAATAATTAAGCGCTCGGGAACGTTTCGAGCAATACGCGCTTATTATTTATTTCGATTTGAAAATTAAACACCGCAGTCGTTATTTTTTGGTATTCCTGAAACGTCTAAAACAAGCGGGGCATTTTTTTTCACTACGTTCGTATTCCTCTCGTTTATACTGGTTTTTTTTCTTTTACTCTGTAAACTTTTTTCGCGCTCAGAATCGATTTGCAAATATATACCGCGCATTTTCGAATTCAAAACAATAACTCAACTATACTTCTGATACACTCGATCCAAATCTGTTGTGTTTGGTTTCGGCCGCCTCGCGCCGTAAAATAAATCACTCTATTCTATTTCGATCCAGTCCGATTCGACGGTATAGGACCGAACCGGTCGAATGCAAAACATGAAAAACTTAGATTCAAGGCGAGATCTACCGTAGGAATTTGAATTGCACGCATTGACCGATTTTTGTACGTCGTCATCTGTATCGACGGTTAAATGTTGCGTTAGAAAAACGATTCTGCGAACAACCAATACGCTGTTTACAGGACAACACGTTTAAAACTTATATTTGAAAAATAACTTTACCGTTTGCAGCGAAACGCTGTAGCGTATGATATCGTCACACTTCGTATTTTTCGCGTCAGAACATATGAAACTGTATTCGGAATAGAAATATAATGATACAGTTTCGTTGTTGTCATTAAGTCTTCAAGATTAGGTATTTATACCTAACTTTTATGGTTGTATGAAATACAAGTTTGGGAGCGTGCAAAAAAAAAAAATCAAGCCTGTCAAAAAATAGCAAACTTTTCAATCAAAAACTCTCCGACTTATTATGCTGATGCCCCTAAACGAACCACAGTCTTCATTCCGATTCGCACACGCGTGTTGTAGGTAGAAACAGTCAGTCGCTTGTATCGTCGCTCCATTCCTCTTGTTTCAGAATCCTCTGGTCGAAAAATCGCACGCAGAAACTGTGCGTGAACACCCATACACGTTGCCAAAAAGGACGACGATGATCTTCTAAACTAACCGCAAATTAAATTTTATCCCGCGTTGAAAGTGTCGCTATAATGAGTGACTTCTTTCTCGTGTAATTCGCATTCATCAACGCTAATTTGTACATTATGTTGTATAATGAAAATAAATAGAACATTGTTATTACATCTATCGTCGTATGGATATGGTTTGAAGTAGTTCGATAATGAAATCATTGTGTCGGACGTGCCGAAATGTAGCGTTATAAGAGTGATCCAATGCTCTTTATTGACAATCAATAATTTCACATTATCCATATACGTATCGATATCATATAGCTTATACAAGGAACTATAAACGCGCGTAACTAATAAACGAAATGTACATAAAATAATAATGGTTCTATATTCGAACAAACATTATTATTATTATAGCACAGGTACATTTAATTTTAATTGCATCTTTTTTTTCTTTTTTTTTTTAATACTTTCCGAAACACAAATGTGTTTTAAGTACACTCTATTCTAATAAACTAACTTTTTTTTTTTTAAAGTATTTTTTTACATTTTGCAATGTTTTTAGTGTTTAAGGGTATTCTTTTAGAAAAAAAAATTCTAGACCATTTTTAATATACTTCCAGTGATATTACGAAATAGAAATTAAAATTCACCCAACATGGAAATAAAAACATACGATTTTGTGTTACTACAACATGTCAGATATTAACAACCCGTATTGGTCGATTTTTAAATGGAACAATTCTCTAACTCATCTTAACCTCATTACGCGTATGTTTTTGATTTTCCGATTAAGTTATTCAAAAAATATATATTTTGCAATATTTACCATAAAATATTCTTTAATGTTATTAAACGTTTTATTAGACATATTATTCACTGTTATTGTATCCAACGTTTTCCATCGTTATTTCAATAATTTTCGTCAATTGTTCATTTATACGTTATAATTCAAACATTTTAATCTCTACACGTTATACAAGTCGTTATATTATTGTATTTTAATATGCTTATACTAAATATAATCCATAAAAATAATGTTATACGTTCATTTCCTGAACTCCGCGTCCTGCCGTCCGCCCACGCGAGTTCTCTCGGTCCGGTATTCATTATGTGAAACCAAAAATCAATAGAATAGGTGCTTAAAACTTAACGCGTCCATACACCATGCAAAATATCAGTACACCAGCCATACGCATAATTTTAAACGGGGACTACGCGTTGTTGACGTATTTTAATTGAATTGACCTTTTAATGTCAATTCTAACGCGGTTAAATTTTGTGCTCGTATTCATATAAATCAATGATGAACTTGTTTGTTCGCAAAACGGTAGATGGCAAAAAAAAATGCAAAAAACATTAAACCCTTTAATAATTTGACAACAATCTTTTAATATGTAGACGCGCATGTCAAATGGCAATTTTTTTTTTTGTCGCGAGTTTTTTATTATGGAACAATTTTTTAATTGATTTTTCGGTTGACGATATTGTTCTTTTTTTTTTTTTTTTTAATGATGCTGACACACTGTTATTTTTTTTTTATTTTTGTTAAGAACCTCATCATCGATTGAAGACGGTTTTCTTTTATTGATGACAAAGACATATTCTTATCTTACAATACATTTTTTTTTTCTTAGCTTCCCGTGATTGATTATACGACGACACCGTTGTATTTCTTCTGTAATTCTTTCGTGAATATATAATGCGCGCATACACTGCAATATAATGTTAAAATCCGATAGGTAAATTCTTTTCGCGTCGTGTTTTATTCAATTTACACGTATATTTCTCGTTCTCGCGATCCATAAATATTTGTACGGTAGTTTAAATAAATCTCACGTCACCAATTTCCATAACACACATTGTAAATATATATTATAATGAATACATATTTAAAAAAAATCAATCGATAACTAAAATTTCGACACATATGTTAAATAATAATGTTTCGAAAAACACGAGTATACCGCTGTTCGTTCAACGCGCACTGCACATTTTTTTTTTTTTTTCAGTAAAACAGAAAAATAATTTTAATAAGACACTAAACTGTATATGCACACTATACAGGATTATAAACGCGCTTGCAATTCTAAACGTCGAATGACGACTTTAAAATTAATTACAATAGTGATTACAATATAATTGAAGATTTTTCTAATAACGAATCAAGGGAAAAAATCGCATTATATTGTGACAAACAACACATCTGAGATATATATATATATATATATATATATTACGTAAGTATAAGAAAATAAAATATATTCCCAAAGCTCTACGAAGGAGAAAACGACGGTGACTAGTAGTCGAAATTGTTTGACTACCGAAAATTTCACATCCAATGCATATTTATATACCGTGAATATGATTTTTAAAAAAATAAAAAAAATGTACGATTCGTCTATACAGTTAGATTTAATATACGGGATTTTTTTTCTTTACAACGCGATTCGTATAATTTTTCTTGTGTAATAATTTTAATATAAAAATTCGGGAAATCATTCGTGTTCGGTCACCTTATCAAAACGAATCGATGGCATAAATATTTATCGAATTAATGTAAATTTTTTTTTTCTATTAACATATTTATTCGAAATATAAACGTGTTAACACGTTGTATGTACTTATATATAAATATTGATATATTATTTTTTATTTCGCATTTATACGCAAAATATTATATTCGATCCGTACATTTTAAATGAACACACTGCACGTTATTAACAACAACTGTAGCGTTATTTCCGTTTTGATAAAGAGAACGCATATACTATAAAAACCATAAAATAATAATAATAATAATAATTATTCAATGAATTATTTATTTTTTATGTATATAATAAACATTATTGAAACACAAATATTTTTAGTTTATCGAATTAATTATGTATATTATCCTTTATTTATTTATTTTTTTCATACGCGCGATACGCTTTTTATCATCTCTCCTAAACGTTAAGCCCTTACGTTACGATTTCTCCGAACGATCGATTTTTTTTTCCTGAAATAAATTTTATACGCCCTGTATGAGAGCGTATTTTTTTATTTTTTTTTAAATTTAAACGTCAAAATAACTCACTTTCGTAGATCGATAAAAACGCATTAATGACGATCGCTTAATAAAAATAAAAAAAATATGCTAAAAGGATATTAATAATTTTTGTAATAATTTTTTTTTTTTACTAATATTCGTATGGTATGATGTTGTTTTTGGTCATCGGAACTTGTAGGAATATATATACATCACGATGGCATAGCGTTATTCGGGCATTACAATGCGTTTGTCAACGGTATTTTTTATGACCGTAAAATAATGTATAGAATTTCGTCGTTCCGCCAACATTTTCCACTCGCGCGTTTCAATACTATAAATAATGTGGCGTGACGCGTTGGTTTGTTATGAGTATAAGCTGTAATATATTTCATAACGAATTAACACTTAATCAATACAGAAATAAATCGTTGTCGTTTTGATATTTTTCAATAATACCTACGTTTAATATAGTTTTAATAACGATTATTACATAGTTTACAAAATTATTATAAACATGTATTACAATTTCATTTAAAGAATAAAATATTCCGTTGATTATTTGTAATAATCCTCGATTACATCGTTCATCGTTAGAAAAAAAAAAAAACAATAATAAAATCACAGTCACTACAATTCATTCGTTGGGCGACTTGCGGCGACAACAACGCATTGTGTATAAAATAATGAGAAAATATGTTCTACCGTCGTCGTCTATCAGTTTTATATAAAACGAAAACAGAAAAATGCTAGTGATCAACGGGTGCTGTGGATTATTTCAATAACTTGTTGTACGAATCGAAAGCAACGATAAATTCGAAAAACGATTTTGAACGATCCTAGTAATTATAGATATTATAACTGAAAAATATTATAGTTAAAATATTATATGACTACGCTTTTTTGTTGCATTTTACAACGTACATTTCGAGCGCATAAAAAAAAAACAAAAAAAAAAAATAATACCAAAATTGTCAGTGTCCAAAACGAATATTTCGACTAATTTACCGGAGGATAAGTTTGTTAAACTTAAAAAAACAATTGAGAAAAAAAAACATCTGTGATAATAGTGTAAAACCAATACATTCATCGCTTCGCTCACGATTTATGAACTTATAACTGGAAAAGGTAGCGAACTGCGAATGCTGTGCACATCAAATCTAGTGGGATAATTCGATGGTGATTTTATAGTTTTATTATTATTTATAGTTCGAAGCAATATTTTTTTAAAACGGCTAAAAATATAGTACACTCAAGCTTAAAAAAATATATAAAATTTTCACAATCTATGTTATTTTAATTAATTTTAAATTAACTACTCTAAAGCGTTGACTCAAAATCGTTTTTCGAATACAATTATTATTTATCGACGCTTCCAAATTCAATATAATATAAAAACATCAAGTAAAAAGTCACATGAGAATCCATAGTTCTCAGAGCTCATTACGAATTTATTTATTCTGTAAACACTCTTTGTAGAAGAAATGATCCGTTGATCCGTATTTCCAATAGAAAATTGTATTTATAGAATTAGTACCTTATTTGATGAATTGTTTCCATTTTCTCAGTATTTTTCTTAAATTTAACGAAAAATTATAATAAATTGCAAAAAAAAAACTAATAAAATTGTCAGCGTTTACGTGTTTCTTTTTTTAATTTATTTAAATTTAGATTAAGCGTATAAAAAACGTATTCTCATAAATGTTTTTTGATGCGTGTAAAGTTCGAATCTCGAAAAATTACAATGAATTTCACTCGGAATCGTTTTTCGAATGCTATGATTTATCATTGTTTAAAATAATAAAACAACACTAACAATACAAGACGTGATGCACTCGAACCGACATTCATAGCATCCACGGCTCGCTACCTTAATTAAACTTGAAAAATCTTTCAAGTGAAACTTCTATATGGACGTGATGAAGATTGCAAAACTTAACGTCAGAATGAAACGACTCATACGGATAAATGAACAGACTTTACCACACGTGTGTGTGTGTGAATAAAAGATAGAAGTTTGATTTATATTAGCAAATTAACACCTATTTAAATTCGCATTACTTACTAATAATTAAATATTTGTTATTTTTTTCTTTCTACTTTAACAACAGTATTTATTATTACCAATCGTATTATTCGGACGAACCAATTAAACATAAAAAAATATGACATATTTTGTTACATTATCGAAATTAAATGACTAATATTTTCATAAAATAATTTTATGTTCTTATATAATATTAATTAAAAAAGTTTTTCCTTTTGTATTTTAATATTCGTAAATTGAAAAATGTTTATTTCATTTCGATGTTATTCAGTCCGTATAGTATGAAAATTATCAAGTAGTTTTTTTCTTTTTTTGCACAAAACATTTATTACGCGTAAAATTACGAAGGTCTGACGACGGAATTGACAACCTGACAAGCGATGTAAATTGACACACTAATGAATAGTCCGGTGAGTTTGTAATATGGTTTTGACATTTTTTATCGATTGATTTTATTTTTTAATCCGTGTAATTATTTATATTTATGCAATTTCGACGTTGCGATGATATTTTATAAAATAATAAATACATATTTATGATGTATAAATAAAAAAAAAATCACTTTATAAGTGAACAATAAATACGCGATGGGAAAGGAGCACTACTTAATAATATATTTAATGACTAGAAATCGAACGTCAAATAAGACGTTTTTCGCAATGAAGAATTTTAAAAATATCGTGAATTTTCTAATTACGAACAAGCCTTCGTTTTTTTTTTTTTTTTTAGTTTCTTAAAGACTAAGCCTCGACCAGAATACTTTTCCAAACTCCATAAATTTTATCGAAATTTTAATCAATGAATTCTAGCTGGTATAAGAGGAAAACAAATGTCTAGTCTTTAAAGTATCCTCAGTAAAATATCCTTTTATTATACGTATATATATATATATATATATAACAATTTAAGTATTAACATTAAGTAAGATCGATAGCCAATTTTAGATTATAAATAGTTTGAGTGGTCCGAGAAGAAATCATTCATCAACAATAGATAATTCAATATATCTTAGTTACTATATATAATATATATGTAGCTATACTCTAAATTGTTCGTAAAGAGCGCGAAAAGTGACATATACCCTGTTACGAGAAACAAATGTATTATGTACTTTGAACTACGATAAACAACGAGTTGTTGAAGTTGTATGATGATTGAGTGCTTAAGGTATATAAAAATTTCAGGTCACAGAGAATAAATGTCGTTATTACATTATTATTATTATTATTATCATTATTATTTTTATTATTATAATTATTATTATTATTATTATTATTATTATTATCATTATTATTTTTATTATTATAATTATTATTATTATCTTAATTATTAAGTAACGAGTAGTGACTTAATATTGACAAATGTTTATTTTATTCATTTTATCTAATTATACCAGCTATTATATTTACATTTTCAATTTGTAATAAGAGTATTATATTGAATTAAACTGTACAATACACACATAGATAACCTAACCTGTCTGGACATAAAATTTTATACTTTTCCGGCATAAAATTTAGGTCACATTGAAATTAGCGCGAAAAAACTATATATAATATCGGTGTACATTCTCTCGTATACAATACTTGTGTATTAATTAAATTTTCGAAATGCATAGAAGTAAAATCGATTATCTGAAAATAAAAAAGTTATTAAAATTTCAATTTCTGTGTTTTACACCGTACCACATGCCAGTTGAGAATTTTTTTTTTTTTTAATTAGTAGCTATACTATCTTTTTTTTTAAGTATTTGACAATAACTTATAAAATAAATATGATTTCGTCTATGCGCAGTTAGATTTTAATCGTAAAATTTCTTATGTATTTTTAAAAGAACGAAAATTTCTGTAATAATTAAATCCATTACTACTATGTACTTAACAAAATACGCTTTTTGGCTTATAAAGTTTTAAGTGATAAAATATTTCTATAATATATAGTAAGCAATTTTGACAAATTAAATTGTGAAAACACCACATCGTCTTGGGAATGAAAATCTGGATCTAACCAAAATTTGACTTTCCTTTTATAGTTTTGGTAATTTGCCAACGCATTACACAACGAGAACTTATACGATTTAAATATATATTTAAGTTTAAAGATATATTTATTTATTTATTTAACCGAATTATTGTCCAACTATTTTTTCGACTTAATATAATTAATTTTATTTCTTTTTTTTTCGATGATTTCAAAACTTTTTTTTTTACGTTTTCGTATGAATACGTATTTACATAGTGTTTTCTTCGTGTGAATTTCACACGTTTCTATCGCGCAAATGTTGTCAATTTTAGCTCCTGTATAACGTATAACTTCAGAGAACGAATAGCGATAAATTTCATCCTAAACTTCTTCAGTTGTACATATAGTGCCCTGTGTAGTTTTAGAAACAAAATTACGATGAAATATTATATACATCACAAACCCGTTCTATCCACTTCACAGGCGACCTAAATAATTTATAATATATTATGTGCGTAATATTCAGTTCACCGTGATCCTCTTTTGCATGACCGTTTCGATTAAAATTGCAAAACCTACACTTTAATTACTATCGGTATAAACGCGAATATCGAAACATAATCCTTCGCAGAGATAGAAAATTCCCATACACCTATTGGTTTATGATTTTTATTTTTTTAATTAAAATTCGGTTCGCGTAAACGCGTTAAAACCAAAATGATTTGTTAGGTAATTCGTGAATACATTATGTACACGACAAATATATATATATATATATATATGTATGTGTGTGTATATGGATAGTGAAAAGGGAGAATAAGTCCGAGAAAAATTCAATCAATCGTCGAGTGCACGCACTCATACGACCAATATCAGAATAAGTGGCGAACTGTACAGAATTACGGTGTAAGGGAAAAAAATTTCCACGTGTGATCGATCACAAATCATTTTTGTGAAAAATAAAAACGGAAATCAAAAATACATTTTTTTTTTTTTTTACAATATTCCCGCCGTGATGGAAAATTTAACATTGTAATTATATTTGTTGCATTAAAAATTTACGAATTCATACTTGAAACCGTTTATTCCCGACATTCTAATTGTTGCATATTAATTACGACGTGAATAATTCCGACCGACTCAAGGAAATGTGAATAAAACACAATTTAGGTTTTGTTTTCAACGAAATTTGACAATACACAAAATATCTATATTATAACGCACGGAATAACAAATTTGTTTTAAATCGAGTAGAAATCGATTTAGATTTTTTTTTTTTTACATCGTATTAAGGAATATTTTAATTTAATCACCACTGTGATCACGTACATCAACTTATGTAATTGCAGCATACGTATAATATAACGAGTAAATATAGACAGAATGTAAGTTGTTTAGTCACTATGGTACGCGATCGTTACAGAAAATTACTATTATAAATGAAACATCGTTTATGAATAATTTTTAGTATTATCCACAGTGTTTAATGTATAATTGGTATTCAGATGTCAAAAAATGAAATATAATGTGGAATATGTGTCGGACATGGTTCGAGTAGCCGACTCGTGTAATATATGATAATTTCCATATACATAATTGTTGAAAATTGAATTCAACAAATTTAAATAAAATTATAAATCGCTTTCACGATATTGTTGTTATAAATTATTCTTTTAGCCGCCTGTTCGATGTTTTGATATTATATTATATTACGGCGAATATCGCGGATTAACCCGGCGGCAGTGCCGGTAGAATTGATACAAATCAGTAGAGTTCAGTATAGGTTTAACCGAATAACGCGTACAAACAAACTGTGGAGAAAAAGAAATGTTCGAACGCGTAATTGTCCAAAGATAAGAGAGATATATAAGATAAATTATGTTTATGGGCTCCGTACATTATTATAGCGTCACGTATAATGATAATGTATAGGCCGTTAGAAGTGAAGTATTGCGCCTTTGCGCGTTATCGATAATGCGCGCATATTATAATAAAAACGAGCGAATTTTTTATTTTACATTTATTTCTCAAGAAAAATGCAATCGTTTATCCGTTGTAAAGCCAAAGAGCCTGCGCATAATTAAAAACCGATTCCGCATCCCGGAATCCACGAAGTGTAACCCTAAACATTTTGCACACATACGTTTCGAATTTCAAACATATCATTACGTTTTGATCTCTCCGATAATCGTTCCGTTATTCCGAAACGATTCAAAAGTAGTGAAATTTAAAAAAAAAAAACCGACAATTTTATATACATATATATATATATATTTGTTGATCGTAGAACGACGTGCAACGCAGTATAGTCCGTTACACGAACAATTACAGTTCGATGTGATCCGTTATTTTTGTAAACGAATTATGAATTGGATTTTAAAAAAAAAAGAAATTAAACAAATTTCAATCGTCTAATAATATTATATTGTATTGCGCAATTATTTTTATTTTTATTACATATAACTCCAGTGTAATTTAGTCCAGCCGATATGACTCTAAAACGAACAATATAACGCAATAACGGACTTATCGACCAGAGCTCGTATAAGCCACACACACACATACACTCGTATTACGCGTACACATATACAAAAAAAGAAACATATTCGATACAATAAATTTCGTTTCGAATAATTTTCTATTTGAAAAAAACTTTAAAATAACTTTATGCGCGTACATTAAATGTTAATAAAAGTTTATGGAAAATCGCGTTTTACGCGTTTGCCGTCGTTCAATACGCGCGCACCCCTCATTTACACAAATTATCGAATACATAAAATGTACGTATAATATACAAACGCCCTGTGATTCAATAATAACATTGCGTTAAACAGGTTTTTCGCTTTTTATTTTTACTATTATCATCATTATTTAAATATGTATATAATATATAATATAATAATATAATATATATTATATATATTATATATATTATATATTAAAAATATATATATATATATATATATATATATATATATCGAGTCTTTGTAATCGTCAATAGTAATATTATCGACAATTCGAAATTTTCTAAATATATATATATATATTTTAATATAATATTAAAAAAAATTAATTAATTAATGATTCTCTCGCGCCGATGTGCTCTCGAGTACTTTACCGAATACCTTCAGTATTTTTACGTGTACAATTCTTTCTAAAGGGCCGTTCTTTCCAAATACTCATTAGTATTATTATTATTATTATTATTATTATTATTATTATTATTATTATTATTATTATTGATAAAACCTGGTAAATAAGTTCATCATACAATGAAATGCCATCGAAATCACACGCACTAATAATCGCGAAAATATATATTTTTGCGATTTATATACGTGTTGAAGTAAAAAATAAAAAGTTTTTTTAAGCAACAAAAACAATATTATTTACGTGGAAATGTTTAACAAACGAAACTTTAATTGCAACAAAAAAAAAAAAAAAGATTATTTCCGTTGTCGAAAACTCGCAATATAAACAACAAAACTTTGTGCGCGCGCTTAGTTCACGATATAATACGCATGTGAATGTGTAATCGAACACAATCGTAGTGTAAAGAACGTCACGATGAAGTGAAAAAAAAATTTTTAATTCAAATTCGTCGAGGGGAAATTTCGCCCTGCCAATCGCGAAGTAAAAAAAGAAAAAATTGTCTGCGATTGAGCGCAATTTATTGTATTCGTAGGCGGGCAATACACCGCCATCCCGTCAAATTCGTCGTTCGATTGCGCCGTAAACAAAGCGAAGAAATTAAAAAAAAAAAAATTTATCGTTAACTCCTCGTCGTGTGAACTCAACATCACAATTGAATCATTTAAACGGAATTTTTTTTTTTTTTTTTACTACTACTAAATGAAGTCATTGTATTGTACGAAATAATATTTACTCTTTTTGATTTATTCTGGAAAAAAAAAAAAATGTTCATACCAAATCGGTGATTAACGTTCGCGACAAGACCCGTTGCGCGGCAGTAAAAACGCTACACAGACGATGAAAATCGTTATTGCGTGCGCGCATAATTTTTTTTTCGTTTTCCTGAATGTAAATCGACAAAATGTCCATATATAACGTGTCAAATATGTTACAATAATAAATTGTCGACGACAATCACGAGTTCTGACGATCCGCTATTGCTGCCGCTGCAATCGTCTGGACGTTATTATAATATTAATACGCGTACCTATATATATATATAATACAATTTAATTGTCAATCAAATTGATAATGTCGAGTGATGTTATAGTGACGCGTTATTAGATTCATCAGTGACAATTATTATTATTATTATTATTGTGTCAGCTCCTTCAAACATATTAGCACACATGATATTTGTCTCTTTTAGCCGATCGGTGCGCAGTATTTAATGTACGCACCACGCGGCGAACTCCACCGCAACAATTTTAATTGAAACTATTAATACTACACGCGTCAATTAAATTTTAATAACTTTCGTTAAAATAATAATAATAATAATAATTTTTTTTTTTAACAATATTCATATTGTCTTACGAACGATAAATGTTTGTGTTTGACGAAAAAACATTAGAGAAAAATAAAACACCCGTCTAAACCAAGTGATATTTTTTGTTTTAAACGAGTTATATATTTAAGCGCTGTAGTCATGTGTCAATTGAAAGCTAACCATGTCGTCATACTCGCGGTTTTCGAAAAATAAAATAAAAAGATTATTATTTCATTTTTTTTTTTTTTCATTTTCATCTAAATATCACTTCTAAAAGGATTACGGCGTAGTGACGTGATTATATTGTTCACGCCGCGTATCCGCATAACTATAATATGTACTTGCGTGAAGCGTAGGTGTTGGATTCGTGTTTATTATTATTATATTTTTTATTTTTTTTTTTTGAAAAAAATAAAATCACGTTAACACGCAAAAATGAATAAATTTATTATGCACCGTGAAGTTTGCCATCGTGACACATTATTTTTCTGATAAATTCTAAAAACGTTCACATAGGCAACAAACAGGGCCGCGTAAAAAAAAAAAAAAAAAATTGATTTTCCTACGAAAACGTACATGTAAAAGTGTATAAAACAAAATCCTTTACCGCGTCTGCGCAACGCGTTTTTCTCATTGCGCATACTACATAAACCGAACGCATTTTGATTCCAGTTTTCACCGAAAACGAATAGAGTGTTTCACAAGAACGGCTTTCAGACGCATAATTTCACAAACGAAATTCGAAAACGTCAAAACAACAATCAGGCCTGCAGCGCCTTAATAGATTAACAACATTATTGTCGTGTTAGCTATACATAAATATTATTTCCAGAAATAACGCGTTATATTATATAATAATAATAATCAAAATAATAATAATAATAATAATTACACACAGGAGCTCCGCATTGCGGAAAAAAAAATATATATATATGTAGGCATTTATTGAATGCAATGATTTTATCGCGCGTTGCTTTCAAATAATATTACATGTAGGTAATAATAATAACGTAAAACTCTAAAAATCTTTATACCCAAGTTATAGTAAATGTGCGCACGACACACGCATAAACGATATCCACTGTAAAGCGCAGAGCAGCCGCTCTCTCTCTCTCTCTCCGTTTCCCTTCCTCCTTCCACCGTTATTATATGGAAATTTCCGAATAAGCGCGGACACGACGCGGGGTAGGAAAAAATAAAATCCACCCGAAGTCAAACACGAATCGATAATACGATATATATAAATATATACGGGACAGGCGACCGCGACGGACCGCTCTTTTAAACGACACGATTCGGCGGGTCGTGCGCGGTATAAAAATGTAATTTTACCGTAGTAGGGCGACCTGCACGTGCAATATTATAATTATAATAATAATAATAATAATAATTTGATATTATTAAAATTGGACAGCGCTGAGACAATGGCCGAAACATAATATTTCGTCGTTATTGCGTGCGATACGCGCCGCGCGGTGTTTAACAAGAAGAAGAACGTATTATTAAATCTCCCGTAATTTTATACAACGCCGCGTAACGTATTATTATTATTATTATTATTATTATTATTATTATTAATTATATGATTTATGAAAAAGTACGCGACGCGAGAATTTTTCCCCTCGGTTAGGTAAAGGAAAATAAAAAAAAAAAAAAAAAAATGTTTTGAAATATACGTAAATATATCAAGGAAAAAAAGGCCTTTCAATACAGACGCTCGAACTTTGTCGTTATAATATGTAAAATGTGTTGTTATTCAGTAGCGTAAGGTAGCGTTGTACGTGGAACAACGCCAATTATAAACATTTTCTATACGAGTCCCCCTATGACCGTTCGAGAAACGTGACGAGGAGACGCGTCGTTCTGTGTGTCCGTCCGGTCATCTCGAAATAAAATCAATAAAACCACGATGGATGGTCGTTTATCGAGACAATAATATTTATGCTACTTACGCACGACTTATATATATAATCATCATACGGATCCTTTCACGGAATCCGGCGTTCACGCGATGACAGTTTTTTTTCACGAAACAATAATTTCCAACCGTTCGAAATGTATTTCATGTCGCACTAATGACGTAAACGTTATGAGACGACGCGAATACAAAAACATATTTGTGTCTTAAACATAAAATATGTAATGTAAACTGTACTGACAGAAATGTCACTGGGTCAGTTGCACGAGTCATACGAGTTCGCACCGTCGAACTCGGTGCGTGGGAGTGTATCAGTTAAAACGGACGGATGGGGATGGCCGCCGTATTCGTACTTCGTATCCGCCGTATTCGCCGTATCCGTTCGCTGAGACGAACTCTTGAGAGCAGTTATGAACGACGAGAAATTTACCGCGCACGGCACCGGTTCGCAGGAAACAACCTCCGCGTCTCGGTGACGTGCGGCCGACCGATTATTTTATTCATTGAACCGGTGGACACGAATCTGGTCACCAGACGTCCGCGAATAGTCGAGATGGACTGTCACGGACGTTTACCGAACGGAGCGCTGATAGTTTCTACTACACCAATACCACTGAAACAATTCGCAACGGGTTTTTACACAAAACGCTATCGAACGGTTTTATGATTAAAACGGAAAACTTCGTTTCGGCTGTTGACGACGAGGAGAACACGAGAAGAAGAAATAGAAACACTTTGCGAACAGACGGATTTGGAATGTTTTCAACCGAGTGCTTTCGATGGCAAAACGGTCGGGAGGAAACCGGGTCACACCGTATACACACACACGCGCGCGCGCGCGCGTAAATAATAATATTTTATACACGGATTGGTGTGCGGAAGACGGCGAAAGGGCGGGGCACAACAACAACAGTAGTAGTAGTAAATAATAATAATAATAATAATCGGGTGTTGAGACACGTTTTAATTCATCCCGATGAATTATTTTTTATCTCTCATCGTCTACAGACAATAATCGTTGTACGAGTCAATGGTGGTACCGCGATCTAAGATGAATATAATGTATTATTAAGATACATTTTTTTTTCTTCGCTGAAATACGTATTCGTCATCAGGTTTTATAAAATATTCTAATTTTATTATTTACCGACCAAATGTATTTAAAAAAAAATTAAAAGAAAAGGTTTGTGTTCAATTGTGTTCACGCGGTAAATTGAATTGTTAAAAAACAACTACGGCGTGTTGTTATTAATAATATTTTTTTTTTTATAATATTATATTAAAAATATTATTACATTCATTATATTTAATTTCTTTATATATAAGAATGTGAGTGCGTTTGATTTTTCTAAGACTGAATTTACGTAAATATTATTTTGTATATTTAAAATTTTCGAGTCATAACCTATTAACAAATGTATATAATAATAACATCCTAAAATATGTTTTCCCAAAATTGAAATGCGGAGTAACAGCTTTTTATAAATTTAATTTCAGACGTGTATTCTATTCGTTTTATCGACATATAAAACTTATTGCATACGTTCAGTTTTGTAAATTCCGAAGGGAGTTTAATTTGTTAAAATAATAATTTGGAAATTGTTCTGGTTTGTTATTCATTTAATTTGTTTAATTAAAATCGTTATTAGTATCGAATTCGGCGATTTCAATATTATTCACGTCATTATTTAAATATTTTATCGTATTTTTCTCATAAAATATTTCGATAATATGTCATACTTCTATTTGTATTATTACATTATTTATTTATTTAGGTTCCTTAGTTTGCGCACATTGTATTCATTTAATATAATAGTTGTACTTCCTATAAGACGTGAACAACAAAGTAATAATAATTTTTAAAATATTCCTCAAATAACACGAACGCAGTGTGGCATATTTATATATATATATATATGTATATATAGAAAAAAATTAACTTTTTGTAATTATAAAGAAATAATTTTATAAACCAATATAAAATGTTTCAAAATAAATCTATTTTTCACTTAATAGCAATAAACGCGGTAGACGTGTTTGTATAAGTGTGTAGTATTAAAAATAATTCTCTGGAGCAGTGGTGAAAACACTACGTGAAAAATACAACTCGTATAGTTATTTTTCATATTGAAAAGAAAAAATAATTTTATTTAAGTAATGAACAAAATTACTTTATTGCTTTTATCTGTAAGTAACTGTAATAAACTAATTGTATTAGTATATGAAAAATTAATGACTTATTTTAAACACGTGTATTTTGTATTCTATCGAAAAGGAAAATTTTTATTTATATTTACTATCTAAATTATGTAAAACAAAAAAAGTACATATTATCTAACTTCGTTAGTTCGTTTGTCTGACATGATTATTTAATAATTGTTTTTTATTTTTGTTTTTTTTTTTGGAGAGCTGAAAGCATTAGTTTAAAAGAAAAAGCAGTCAAGAAACGAATTCCATTTTCTCAATACTCGTATTATTGTGGGATTGTGGCGTATTTTTTTTTTATCGATTTCGATGACATATCCGGACAAAATCGAGGAAATGTTTGGAATTTTATTTGAACTGTGTACTTATAAATTCTTACATTACTGCAAGCTATATCGAATTAAAAAAAAAAAATTCGATTTTCTTTTTTTTTCTACTAAAATGGTCGAGAGAAAAATTGATTTCATACGTACATTTTTCGAATAAAAAAAAAAATATATATATAAACCATCAAAAAAATACACCAACCGTCCAAAAATTCCTATTTGTCAAAATAAGGAAAATAAAAAAATTCTTGGCTTTAATTCGCTATATAGTATTTATAATTTATTTAATTTCATTCTAACGTCAAGTATATAAAACTGAATAAATATCACCGATAAACGCGTTTCATTTTTTTTTTTTTTTTTTTTAATAATAATAACAATTTTTGCACTAGATAATTCAATTTTCCCGAACTAAAATAACTATCGATTGCCCGTTTCGATAAATTTTTTTATGAAACATATTATATTTATTATGTCTGTCATTATGTATGAGTAATTTCATATACGCGTTTAATTTCGACATTTCGTAAGTGTTTTGAAAATTAATAAAAAACAAAATACGATACGAAAGTTACATTTTGTTGTTTTTTTCCCAATCCGCTGTGATATCTGAATTGAAATGTTAACTATTTTTCACTTTTTTTTCTTCTCTGCTTTTCTATTCCGTGTTATTTTCGGTTTTTTTTTCTTTTGATTCCTTCGAAATTAATTTTAATCCGAAAAAACCATATCACTCCAAACACTTTCGTTCCAACAATTTAATGCTCGAACGTAAGTGACGCGTAGGCTGCAGGATGTCACACTTGCCACTTCAATAATAATCATAACAAACAGGGCCGCAAAAATATATTTTTACGACCGCAGAGCATAACATTTATTTGTGTTAAACGCGGTAACGCGTTAAAAACTCAATAGATAATAATTTACTATATTATAATGAATCGAAATAGATAAAAACATCGATTGTTTTCTTTTTAATTTCTATTACCAATGAGTAGCGTTTCTATGAAAAGAAAAAAAACTTTACCCCGTACTTCGTGTGTCTAAAACGTTTCGTCAGTTTTTAACGACTGCCAGTTGTTAAATTTAATGTTTTCGTTTCGGATTATTATCACGTTTGGCGGTGATATCGTAAAAATTCTCTTATTTTTACCGTTTTAAACGACACGCGTCATACAGTAATATAATATTGTTACGCGGGAATGATAAACTACTATCGCTTATCGGTCACGGTCGTAATCGTAAAATAAATTTTCCAACTGTTTCGTACTATTATAATCGATGTCGGATAATACGTTTTCAGCCGTACGAAAAGCGCGATGATGATACGGCTCGTCGTCCGTACGTACGAAATATAATAAAAAAAAAAAAAGTGTTTACGAACAATATATTATAAAACGAATTCGAGCAGTGTTGAATTTCTTTTAACGTATAATTTCGAACCATAAACCAAACAATGATTATAGTAAAGATCACCGTTGTGAGAAAACGCTTTCGGACTTAAACTTCAAACAAAAATATTTTTTCATCGTTAAATATTTTGGTCTAAACTCCCCCGAAATAATCGCGTTCGTTTTTCATTGCGTGTGTGTGTGTGTGTGATATGACGACGTTAAATATTGAGCAAATAACGAGATTTCCATTCTTCCACGAAATGTATCGAATACCATCACCAACGGAATAACATCTATTAAACTATCGCAATAAACAAAAAAAAATGTTATTGTATATACATATTTATATATATACACGAATATTTTATATTATTTTTATGAATTACGGACGAATGATAAACGAACAAACGTCCACGCAGACTTATGTAGGTGGAACGCGATATACTTATCCCCGGATATGATGGAGAACCCCGTCGGTGACAAATGACTGTCGCGTTATTTTCCGACATGGGTGCGGCGTATTCTATACTATATAAACGATTGGCCGACGACGATATGTTTATTACAATTAATAATAATAATAATAATAATAATAACAAATATCGTATCTTAGAAATTAATGAGAAATCGCTTCCACTCGCCCCTGAATGAATGAATGAACGAATGAATGTATCGATGTGACGTTGGAAAAACATTTGTTTAGAGAAATTTGGAGACGTTTCATAGTGCGTAAGCGAAACATTTCTATAGTTGTCTGTCAACATTTTTCTTCTATTACAACTCCCAAGACATAGAGGTTTTTTTTTTTAACGCATCAAATACCATTTCATTTTTGATCTTCCCAACAGTCTTTTACCATCCGGTACCCACTCTAACGCATCATTGGCTATACTCTTCCCACACACCACCTAACTAGCTCGTCCTTCGTGTCTTTAGTGACTCGATTTTGTCACAAAATGCTTCGATCACGACAATTATCTCGATCCCTTGTCATTTCTACATCGTTATCCTGTCTCGTCCACTTCTTCTTCGTCGGCAACTACTCTATTTAGCCATCTGACCCTTGGTCGCTTTTTCAGTTGCGTTCTTAACCAGTACGTTTCGAATAAGGCTTTCGTCAGCTGGCCGCCAAATGCCACTTCGATCTATTGTACACATAGTTTCTTCTTCTACTTTCGTATAATCTCCGTTTAGATGTCATAAATATATATTCTTACGAGCCACTCACCGAACGTAATTAGTTTTTCGCCGCTTAAAAATACATTTCAACTAATTTCTGACTCTTACGACTTTTCACTCTTATAATATCTTATATATATATAAGATACGCCTATACGGTAATTGGGGAAATTCTTTTCACATTATTACGACATTTCGTGAATTTACATTAAACATATCCGAATTCCAAATAATAATTAATTAGTTAATTATGCTTAAGAAACGGCAATAAGAAGTATTTTCAGTGTACGATTATATAAATAGTAAATAATTCGAATAGTTGTTTCAATTCGTTTTTCGAAACGACGTTTTATGGAATAAATGCGTAAAATGTAAATGTTCGGACCTAACTCCTGCGTGCGGAAATAATTGTTCTACGAACATATAGTAACAAAAATGTCATTATTATAAATAATATTAAATAACGTAGTGATATTTTATTTTCGACGAAATGCGTTGATATAAAAAATAGTTTAATCGTGCTAAATGACTTTTAACACGTTCCAAAGGGTCGAATAAAAATTAACGCGAACATAAATTGCGAGAAATCACAATGAATTTATTATGCAAAATATATAAGTGTTTGTATATTATTTCGAAAATACTTTGAACGATAAAATCAAATAAATAACAGCCAACTCGAAATTACAAGAGTTTACGACTTTTGTCTCCAATTCGAAATTCAACAAAACAGCGTAAATATATAAATATGAATAATAATAATAATAATAATAATAATAATAATAATAATAATAATGTTTAACGAAGTCTGTTAATTTTGATGTCTTTCAACTTCTAAACGGTTAAATCCGTTATAAATGCGTACATTCCGGTAAATCGATAAAACTTTTTTCTTTCGTTATTTAAACTATTTCAACGGCCGTTACTATTACAATTCAATATATACTTTACCATCACCGGAACTATTATTTTCTTTTTCGAACGTAATACTAATTTTAATCGGTTTGTTTGGAATGTAAAGAACTTAAGCTAATAAAACGACTACGTAATTTTTTTTTTTACCTTCGATCAGTAATTTTCCTTTTTTTTTTTTGTCAAATACACTTTTATATTTTCTTTTACACTTATTCGTATTATTAATATCGTTTGAACACTACTATAAATCAATAATTACACTCAGGTAGGTGGTGAACACATGAATGCTTAAATAGTATACAATAAATTAAAACTCGGGTCGACGCATTACGAATCCGATATATTAAAAACAATGAAATGTCGAACAAATCGCATAATAATGTAGTATCAGTTACTCGTTGTTTGTTAACGTTATAATCAAAAAAAGAAACAGCGATCGTAATATAACGGCGACTGTTTGGATTTTCAGTAATAAATGTATTCAATGCAAAGCAATTTATATATATATATATAAATATAAAAATACCTTCAGATGTACTGAAGCCTACTGTCATGTGGGATATTATACATAATTATTTTATGCGCTTTTATATTTACGGTTTCTTAAAAATTTCATTGACTTCAAATTATTTGTTTTTTTTTTTTTTTTTGAAAAATATAAGTCATTTTGTTTGCCGCCTTCTTTTTTTTTAAAAAAAAAAGCAAAACAAAAAAAAATAATATGTTTCTACGTCTCGAAATCACGAGTATTATTATTATATTTTTTTTTTTCATTATATCTTTCTTTTTGCCAGATGTCTTTGCCCTGAAAAACATTACCCTTTTTACTTTCTACGAAACGCCGTAAATCGAGCGCATTACGTTGAACTTTCTTACTGTCTCTTTGTGCGTATATATATATATATATATACACGGATGTGAAGTTTCTCCTTATATATGTTATAAATCTTAATATTATGGGAAATAATGTGTAAAAACAAAAAATATAAATATATTTTTCTTTCTGAAAAATACAAACGATATAATATTGGTTTCGACCTTTAATTTAAATTTAATCGTAAATTATACGTGTATTATCCAACATTTTTATTTCGCGACGTGTCATTACTTGTTATTTTATTTATGATTTTCCGTTATAATCGGTTGGAGCGAAAAATTAGCACATATATTATATACGCCACTTATTCGGATTAAAATTTTAATTTCGTTGAATTTTAAACTCGGACATACTATATACTTTTCTCGGGAGTATTTAAATATTACAATTTATTTTAATTATTTGCGAAATATTGTAATAATAATAATTGTTAGGTCCGTGAAGAAGAAAATCGTGAAATAAAAACGATAAAAAGTTCTATGTGGTAGTCATTAAATCGTTCCAGAGAATATTAAGAAGATTTATAATTTTCGGTTCGATTTATAAAATTGTGACGCCGTCTGTTGCGTAACGCCCATCCGTACGGCCGTGTGAAAAAATTACTCGGCTCGTCTAAAAATTTTACAGCCCGTTTTAAAACTGAAATTGTGTCACCGAGGGGATCGGTCGGTCCATTTATAACACATATAACGTTAAAATATATGTTCGGACGAAACGAATGTATTTCTATTCGTTCGTTTCGATGCGCGTTTCAATGAGATGAGCGACACGCGTTTACACGCCGCGCGAGACGGCGGTATATGTGTGTACCCCGGCTTTTGAACCTTCTCCAATTCCATTAATATACTCGATTGTGTCTCCTAGGGATTTCGCACGGAATCGTTCGTGTAATAACGAGCATTTACTCTAAAATGTACTCGTGAGGCGAAAATGCGCCGTAAGTCGTACACACAAAAGTTGAAAAGTACAGTGAGACGCGTAAACCGCTGCCTTTGAGACATTTGGGACGATGGATTTATTGTTTAGTAATCGTATACGGACTAAATTGCAATTTTCCACGGTCGATCAACACGTCGTCGTCTCGATAAACGCGTGTGCCGCGAGACAAACGCGTTTTAACCACTAATAACGGAGTGATAAAAAAAAAAAAAAACTATTGAAATTACATTTTACGCGTTGTTGCGTTGGGACGATTATAGTTTCCTATTATATACGTAAAATAATAATAAAAAAAAAATTTTCGTATTTTTTCATTTTCAAAATTAAATTCGGTCGACTTGCAAGTATGTAGTTGAACAATTTCGTCTGAACGTTAAGTTTAAAATAATACAATAAAAAAAAAAAAAACACGCCATTCTCCAATCGAATTGTTTCGGAATAAATAATAATAATAATAATTGTAAAACGTATCGAAGGAGCTTGGGAAAGATAACAATAAATTCAACCTTTGAATTCACACGTCTTCGTCTTGAAGAATCCGCATAAAAATTACACGTGTACCTACTTGTGTAATGTTAAAAGAAATAAAAAAAAAAAACACCACAAATATTTTGTTTGTGAACGTGTGCCGGCGGCAACACGAAAGAAAAAAAAGTTTAGTCAGACTTCAAAGTTTGTATAGGGGATAAGACGATATAACGGAGGATCATCCGATGAAAATATCAAAAAGTGTTTGCATGGGTTTTTCGTTCGGTGCTACACTACACCGCGGTTCCCACTGAAGTTAAATAAAAAGGACTTTTCTCTTGACCCGGAAACCGGATAATAAAAATCCATGATGGATTATTATGTGTACGCTTGTGTACATAAAATATTGTACATGAATATTTTATCATTTTAGATAAATTATCCCGTATGTAATAAATGAACAAAAAAAAAAATAAAAATATTTTTCGCAATTTGTTCGGTTGTAGTGAATTTATATTGTATAAAAGAAAAAAAATTTTAAAAACTACTTGTCTCTAAGTGGAATTACTTAAGACGGAGGATTTTTTTAAACAATTGTTCGAGTGAAAAGAAGAGAGAAAAAAGTGAACTCACTATTTTCTCGATAATTGTAACATATTAACGATAAATTTCGATAATTGACCTCGTATTCAAATTTCGCGTCTAAACCGGCCGAAACTACAATTTTTATTAAAACAAATCGAAAAATAAAAATTATCAAACAGTTTCGAAGAATATTTAGAACTCCTTAAATAACATAGTATCATATACGTCAATGAAATATAACAACACTAGAAACGATTGCTTGAAAATTATTGATTTCTTAAATTCCTGTAACAAAACCACCGAAGTGATTATACGTGAATTTTTGTTGTTTCTTTGCGAATTGTTCGTAATACCGCGAAATAAAATGTAGTTTAAAATAAATTTCTGTTCTAAATGTATAACTAAACTGAATATTATAATAATTTTTTAAAAGAATTATGATTAATATGTACTTAAAACGCCTAGGAATAAATAATTACGAAAGACTTTAAAATAATTTGTAATTAAATTCGTCTTCGGTTTATCATTATATAAATGTACATAATACATGTAATTAATAAAATAACTATTTATTCTAGAGAGAAAAATATATATATTATCTTGATGACGCGTTTGCATATTTTTATTAATTTTATAATAATATTCAATAAGTCCTGAATATTATTTTTATTTATTTTTTTTAAATCCCTTATATAATAATAATTTATTGTTGGTTTTCTTCCAAACACACGCTTTAATATATAAGTATATTATAAAAAAAATATAATTTAAACGTATAATTTTTTTGTATAATCCGAGTCTCGTGGCGCGTATTATAATAAATACATATACTGCATGTAATATATTAGGCTCAAACACATAAACCGCTCAGTGCTCGTGAACGACAAAAAAAAAATAAATAAACGATCAGAACGCAAATATTCACATTTTTCTGTCCGCGGTCCGTCCAAAGCATCCAATAGGTACACCGCGGTTTTAGGCAAAATCTCGAATGACAAAACCAGATATACTAAATCATTTCGGTCGTTTCGAACCACCCAATACGCGTTCCGAGCAAACGTAGAATTACCAACGCTCGCACATTCGGACTTAATAGAATAATTATTTATTTAATCTAATATTATTCAGCGTTGTAATAATAATAATATTATTATTATAATTCGCCGATAACAATCTGAATATAATTGTTTATATATGCAAAACACGTTGGTACTGGATTAGAAAGTAAAATATGATGTGGACCAACCATCAATTAAATGTAATTCCAAACTTTACTGCGGCTGAGGAAGCAGCCTATATACGTATATGTAAAAATTAGAATTTATTTGCCACCTAAAACACGTAAGTCAATTTCCGTACGGCGTTGTTGGCGTACAATGCGATTGTACAAAATGACCACCAGTCATGATTAGTAGTGATTATTCACTATATAGTTTATTATATTTGATCCAATACGGGAATTCAGTCACCGTTTTACTACGGTGTTACTATTGTTTTATTAACGATAATAATAATAATAATAATAATAATAATAATAATAAAATAATAATAATAATAATAATAATAAATGTCGCATATTGTTGTATTTAGATTATTTGAAATGATTTTTATTATATCGAGTGCCCCGCAACATTTTTCGTGTCGTCATTTTATCGAAACAATCAAACACCGGAATCACATAGAGTTTTTTATTATTAAAAACTTTTAAGTAAGACGGGAATTGGAATGTGTTTGATAAACCGACCGGATAAAACGAAAGAAAAAAAATAAACCATACGGTTTGGTTATTTCTATTAATGGGGCACAACGCGTTGTTACTGTTTTCTTTATCCGAAAAATACAATAACAGCATTTTAATCCATACGGACACTTTAGAAAATTCAAAACCAAGGTTTTTAATTTTTTTAACCGACGACGATATAATTTTTTTTTGTCTACCGCTTTTTTAATAATTTTTTTTTCTTACGATTTAATAATATTATAACGAAACGACGGCGATTAAATTTGTTTAGGTAAACTACCTCATTGTATATAATAATATATAGTAATGCGTCGGGGAAAAAAATTCTAAACGGACTCGGGATAATTATTAAATTAAAAGCGACATCGTGCGCACTTAGGCGTAGAAATATATTATATTATACTCTCATATATTACGGGTTTATTATAAAAAAAAAAAAAACCTTTTAATTTAAATTTTTCTTTTTCAACTTGTACCCACCAAAATAATTTTGATTTATTACTCTTTATTTTCTTACACTTGGCGTATGTATAATTTTATGTTTTGTTTTAGTACTTAAAAATCATTCGAATGAAAATCGTCGAAAATCGCAGTAGTATACAAGAGGTTATGAAAAAAAAAAAAAAAAAACGTGTTGCACAACATAAAATATATTATTTTTGATTTTTAATTATTATTTTATTCTCGAATGAAATATTTATAAGAATATTTATATGCGCGTTCGTATCTCGTCGTTGTCGTTGGTCGCGTACATTGTACGCGAAACGTGTTTCACAGAATATAAAACATTTTCTTTTTCCGAACATCTTTCCAAAACGATAATTACTTTCTACGGCACATCTACGATTTTTCATATTTCTCTCACTCGCAAAACATACTCGGCGTTTTCAAACGATCTTTTGATCAATTCATATAATTTCACGCGAAATACTTAGGTTGCACCCGTTTTGTATAAACGTCTATTAAAATATATATATATAATATATATATATAATATATATTCATACGAAATTAATTTTACCGATTTGTTTCTTTAAACTTTTATTTCGAAATACATTTTCTTATATAGTAATCACGAATTTTCAATGAAATTACTTCAAACCCGTTATGCGTATAAATAGTAATATTATATTTTAAAGAACAAATTCCTGACTTTTTTTTCGGTCATTTTTAATCGAATATTTGAGAACATTTCTGATGTTTCAAAATGCTTCGTTTCTTGAATATTTCACGGGTACGCGTATAATACAACATTACATGTTTTTTTTCTTGTATCTTATAAAATAACTGTTATAATGAGTTTTTTTTTTATTTTAATACTCGATGTGCATAAACAACAAAAACCGTTAGGAAAAAAAAACGATTTTAGCGTTGCGGTTAAGTAAACCACTAAATAATATTGTTACTTTTATAACTGCCGTAAATTTTTTTACTTTGTACATAAATTTTAGAATTCATAATTATATGAATAATAACAATAATAATAATAATAATAATAATAATAATAATAATGAAAAAAATCCGTTTTATAATCCACAACGATTTTGAGTTTTGTCGAAGCGGAAAACGATTACATTACTTTCACAACGATATATTTTCGTCCTTTTTTGCCATAAACGTGTTTCAAAAGTTTTACACTTGTACACACGGTATATCTGACAATATTCGATCTATTGGAAATTTTATGTTAATTAAGAGATATGTTGTTCTTAACATTGCGTTTACTGTATGTAAATCGATATTACAAAACGTTTTTCGAGTTTATTATTGTTGTTGTTGTTGTTTTTTTAAAAGCTACAACTATTATAGCTATGTTTTGACGATTTATGTGCATTAATTTATGTTTCACACTGCATGTTTACATTGTACACACATATATACATCGAACCAGAATAAATTTTGACTTGGAGTAATACCCTGTACTCAAAATCCAATTTTCGCGCGAAACCCAAGTCCTATAACCGAAGAAGAAACACTTATACAATATACAAAAGGATCTCGATCCCTATTTTTTATATATATGTACATATTCTCTTCTCTTCTCTTTTTTGTTCATTTTACAATGGTTATGTTCGCGTATACTGACGTCGGACAAGTGTTCAATAAAACAATTCTTGAAATTCATTTGTTATTCAGGACGACGATGTGTTTTATGTATATTAACGTATAGCGTTATTTCAAGTGCTATCCTATTCCATTCGAATGCAGGCAACACAGAAACAATGTGTACAATGCGACATAATAATATAATAATAATAATAATAATAATAATAATAATAATAATAATAATAATAACACAGAAGTAGTGCATATATAAATTCTATGTATGCGGCACAAGCGGTATTTCTCGGATCGTACATGATATATCTATATGAGAACCTACGAGCTGATTAATTGTACATTTTAAATTGTCGTTTTCAAAGCCTGCAGGCCGATATGTTTGTTACGTTTTACATTTCGAAATCGTCTAAGTATAGTGTTGTTATTGTTACCGATATTTGTATCATGTAAATTATAAGCTGCGTTATAATATTAACGTTTGGATGTTATTCGCAATTCAAAAAAAAAAGTATTAAAATCGATAACGGTATTGCAATAAAAACTCGCAAAAATTTAATAATAATAATAATAATAATAATAAATGTTTTTCCTAATGACGGACGGGCGGTTAGGCTAATGATCGGTCATTATAATATTTTTCCTTTTTTTTTTTTTTTAATAATACAGTTTTAATTGTTAACACAACTTTAATCATTACAATTAACTTATTACGATTTATTATACGATTAGTTCGCAATATAATATCTTCCGTGTGTAATTTTTAATAGAAGGAAACGTGTAAAAAAGCATTAGCTTCTGTCGGCGGCGTTCCCGGTTTTTAAACGAACTTTATTTAACTGACTAGAAGATTTTTAAACGGTTCGTATTTCTATTATTAAATAAATTCGATTTTATTTTTAGAATGCAATTTGAACAATAATATTACTTTGCATACATTTACATGAGTTTCTCCGGTATTAAATCAATATTTATTGACGCGTAAGTTTTACCGGGGGTAAAAAAAAAGACGATACTGCGTGAAAATCGTGAAAGTATATTTTTTTCGTCACTAAATAATAACACGAGTATTCGATTAAAACGTATATTATGTTTTATATTTTTAGTTTAACCTATTTTGCTCGTAAAAGCGTATTTCATAAGAATCGTACATCACTTATATTATGTACACTACATTATTAATGTCTATATTTGTGTATTTTTGAATTTAAAATAACATCGTAGTGTTTTGAAAACCTCGTTATTTAATAAAAGAAACGCGGAATTTCGACAATTTCAACAGTAAATTATTTAGTGCGAAAAACGCGCGTATAATCGAAATGAAATTCGCGAAGGTTTTTTTTCCGCGTGAATATATATATATATGACTTTACAAATATTGTCGAGATTTGTTTTCCGCGTTACAACTCACGGAATTCTGGTAAATAATAACACTCCACAAAACGAAAGATCCCAGCAAGAAGATTATTATTATTATTAAAAAAAAAAAAGAAAAACGTTTTTGGTATATTACTTCGATGCTCTATTCAAACAATCCTTGTCTTTCATCGAATCACACGACCCTATCAGAAAAGAAAGAAGAAAAAAAACCTTTGAATTACTCGGCGCGATTCTCCGAGATATCGCGTCGCGTTATATTTTTGTATTCGATCGTCGTAATTGCGTGAAAATATCATATTACGTACAAGATTATCCCGCGTTAACGACTATAAAACACGACAATATCATATCGAATTCGAACGGACATTTTCGCTTATAAAAAGTCTGTATACTTTTTAGTAAATAACAGTAATATAAAAACAAAAAAAATTATTGTACGAAATCGTTTTTTTTTCCGCCGATATACAGAGGTGTTCCCATTAGGATTCACTTACGCCGTATGCTCTAAACATATTACTTTTTTAAAAAAAAAAATCATTGGTATAACTTTCACGTCATAATGAATTTGCGGAGAAAAGAGTTATTAATTTTTGGTAGTGGGCAATTCGTGTCGTTATTGAAAAACCCGAATAATGTAATTGTGATATGGAAATTATTTTCCTCCAGCCGTGCCTGTGCGCTACAACGACGGCGTTCATTGTTTATCATCGAACAGAATATCTCAATGTGACATAATATATAATTAATTAGAAATAATTTAAATAAAAAAATATCGTTATACTGAATACACAGGACTCATTTTTAGGTGCCAAATCATTATTATTATTATTATTATTTTATAAAAATAACGTCGTAATATATGATATATTATGACAGATATCGCCGTTGCGTTGTCGCCACGGCAGCTGTCCGTACGTAAGCCGCGAATATATCACACCGGCATTCGGTTACAGTGTTCTATACTCTAATATGGTCGTGGTCATCTTTCCGTGAAAGAAATAATATTTTGTGGCTTGTTTTGTTATCGGGGGGGGGGGGGGAGGAGGAAAACCAGGAAGGGAATTTTTTTATATATATATAAATGTAAATAATATAATACGTTTAATTTTTTAAATAAATAAAAATGTGTTTGTTATGAACACACTCCTTCGTTGCACAGAGATCATAATCTAGAATCAGCGTATAGAAAACCCCTTTTTTTTCACACTCTAAACTTATTCCATCGAAATCGTTAAAATCGCGCAACTACATATATATATATATACATACGCGCAACAAATAATTTAATGGGAACATCGCTGTGCTGATATAGTCTACAAAGCGAAAACAATTGTAATAAGATATCGTTTAAATAAATATACGTACATCGACACATTTTGTTGTGGACTGCATGAAATCACGAATTAATTTCGCGCGTAATTTTCGGTGACGACCGGAGGAGAAAACGTACGAAACGTTAAAAACTATTCTGTTTTCCCAGACACACTTGGCTCGGTTCGGTATATAATAAAAAAAATATCGAAAATTGTATTTTCACGTTTATATAATATATATATATATATATATGTGTGTGTGTATAAAGACTATACGGTGTTTATTGTCGGCGGGCCATTGGCACGCGTAGGATTTATCGTTAGAAGTCGAATATTGAATTGTTGAGGTTAGACGCGTTTCTTATTATAGTTTTTTTCATTTTAACCGAACGTTTCTGTGTGTGCAAACGATCACATAAACAAACCACGAGTTTTTTTTTTTTTTTATTCGCATTATTCTCTACTGCAATGCAGAGTTTCAAAAAAAAAAAAAAAAAAAAATGATATTAAATAGTAAACGATAATTCCCATCGAGTACACGCATGCGATATGTAAATACGTATTAATATAGACGCGGTGAGAATGGGCAAGGACTTAGGAAAGAACAATCGCAAAATAATTACCGACATATTTAATATTATTGAAAGCGTACTAGTTTGAAAATGTCCTAAAAAAAAAAAAAAATCGTTATTTTTTTTTTAAAACACTACCTTATACGAGAAAGTGCGTAAGGATAGATATAACAGACATTTTTCTTTTCTATTCCAAATCGTATTGTCATCGATCGGATAATCGATTTTTCCCCACTTTGTTTTTACAATTTATATATTTTCTATAATTTTGTTCTCTATACACGCGATTAAAGCTGTGTGAAATCCCTTTACGTGACAAGTGAGTTCGTGTAATTTGAGTTAATTTTTTTTTTTTATTCGTCAAACATTCGGTTCTATAATTACATTATCGAATCAAAAACCTTAAAAAAAAAAAAAAAAACACAACGTATGATATAAATTTATCGCGTCGTTGTATAATATTGTTTGAAATTTAATAATTTATAAGAACGGAGAGAGAGAGAGAGAGTTTATATTTGTACGATTGGTATATATCGTACGATCGAAAGAATAACGCGTATATATTATTAAATCTAGTAAAAATGGTAATTCTCGGACAATTTCCCTCCTCTCTCTCGACGTTAGCCGATTTTGTCCGGCAAAAAAGAACTACGCACATTTTATTTTATATATATATATATATACTTTATGGTAGATAATCATACAAACGTCAAATCGAATACAAAGGCTTTTCTACGAAGACCTCTCTCTGCTCGTTATCATTTTTTTTTTCTTCCGGAGTTTGATCCCAAAACGTGCGTTTATTTATGTATATAACAGAAAGTATATTCTAGGCGAATGAATATCTAACGCAGGCTCGCATAAAAAGCTTTGATTATCCCTAAAAATATAATCGTAATTCCGTGTGTGTTATTATTTTCTATTCGACACTGCGAGACCGAAAAAACGGCTTTTTGAACAATTCGTTCGTTCCTACATCATACATGATTTTGTATTACCCGGTCGAATTTTTCTCGTAAGACGTACTGACCAAGAGATAACCTCCTGAATTATTTTATATTTCTTGTCGCGCGATACCCTCACAAAAAACAATTGGTGTTTAAATTAAATCTCGCTGAAAAACATAAAAAAAACTTCGTAATTGTTTTGAAGCGAAAATAAGTTTTAAATATCGCCGTTGTTTTGTGCGCCATTATACTTCGTATTACGGACCTGGATGGATCGTTATTTTTTTTTGTTTTTTTGTTTCCTCGCTCAAAACTGTACATTCGCACCAGACTCTTTGAAAACGTCTCGGATTGATTTTCGTTTACTTTTCAGGCACAACGATCTACCGTGGAATATTCGCAAGTTCGTGCACAATCAGCTGATGTACTTCAATTTCTCCGCGGACTTGACGACCGTGGAACCGTGGTCGAAGAGCAATTGGTCGCAGACCGATTTACCACGGCTCAGAAAGGGCATGGTCGGCGCTCAAGTGAGTTTTGTTCTCAGTTTCAAAAATTGAAAACAATTATCGTCGCGTTGCCACTTACCGCCTACCCCGTCGAGTCGGATAGAGACAACGGTCGTCTCTCTAGTCCAGAGATGGCGAATAGGATTTTTTCAACGTGCCAACTTATGATACAATTCAAAAAAAAAAATTTCAGCCGTGCCACTAATTATTTTTAATCAATTTTAAATATAAATTAATAATTATCTATATGTATGTGCAATTAAATATTAATTTATTATAAGTTACTTAAAAATTTATAAATATATATTGACAGATGAAAGTTTTCGAGTGCCATCGAAAATCTCCAGCATGCCAACCTTGGCACGCGTGCCACTTATTTGTCCATCCCTGCTCTAGTCCGTTGTTCTACGCATGTGTTCGTGCGTGTTCGGAGAAGACGCGAAAAACAAAATTGCGGTGCGCGCGGTCGACCGACGACGACTGACGGACGACGGGGTTATAAAAATAATAATGTCCACAAACCACCGCGTTATTATATTATATTTATTTATTTTTTTTTTTCGGGTTGTAAAAAGTCCGTTTTTTCTCTTCTTTTTTTGCCCTCCGGTAATTTTTCCATTTCATTCCTGCCGCGTCGTAACTACATAATCGCGTAATGATCGCATCCGAAAATTCGGTCTAATGGAGTTTTTTTCATCCCGTTTTATTATTATTGTTATTTTTCGTCACGAGACTTATACCTTTTTCGAGAGCGCGCGTGTAAGTCGCGTATCTCGAGTCCGGGAAAATGGAAAAACGACCACATAGTCAAACGTCTCCTCTACTCTCCCGGCATCTGACTCGTACAAGATGCGGCCCAAAATCTCACCGCGTCGTTCGTCGAAATCTCCCGTGACTGCACGAACTTCTTCAACCTTATACGCAGCTGTTAACATCGCCGTGAATTGCCTTCGTTCGAAAATGCGTTGAATACGTTATTCCGCGAACGTATAACAATAATATGAAGAAAAAAAAAACGTTTACTGACCATTACCGCGGCGTCGCGTAACACTCGACGTCTTAAACGTGCGCGCGCGAAAGAGAGAAAGAGAGAGAGAGAGAGCATAGCGTGGAACCCTGGAGCTTCTCGTCACCTTCGTGAATATATTTAAAATACCAAGGGACGACCCCGTAAAACTCCTTTCGCTATTTTTCGATTTTTTTTTTATTTATTCTTAATATCAGCTACCCATCGTAAAGGTATAGAACTCATCGAGACCGTTTTCTCAATCGTTTTACTCGCGCGCGTTTTCATAATATTTCCATCTTTAAAGTGTATACTATGTGAAGCCCACTCTACATATTATTATATTAAAACAGTTTATACGTCGTCGACGTAGAACCATACGTACGTATAAAACGCGAGTTTATGTATTGTACTTATATATATATACGGTTAAAACTACTTTATGCGTATTTTTTTTTTCTCTACTCGTACATATATTAATCGCAAACTTTTCAAAATATTATCCCGTGCACCCGGTGTAAGACGTACTTTTGTTTTTAAATTTCACGCGGTCAACGCTGTTCTAATATCATTCGTATCACAGACCCGAGAGCTGTGTAATATTATAATCGTACGAACAGACATTGCACACAATATTCTCAAAATTAAAACACTCGGCAAACGGCCGGATGAATTGTTCGCGTCAATCGTTGCCGACAACACTTCTGGTTTACTCCGAAAAGGTAATTTTATTATTTCCCATCGGTTCACGTATACTTTGAGCATCCTGCGTATTCTATTTTCAACTTCTCTTTTTGTTCGGCATAGTTTTTACACTTTTGATGTGTTCACTTCAATGGCCTACTTTTACTTATATATTTATACACGTAACACCATTAATTTCGTTTTTCCTACGAAAGCATTAACCAGCCGCCTTCCGGATCAATAACACTTTTTCAGTATTATGAACTATAAGTCTTGTGAATTATCCGTTATATCGACACAATTTCATTAGTACCGCGCTCGAGATCGGTAATAATAAACTACCCGTGTAATTGAATTCCTTCTTCGCTTTAACGTCTGTGTGTGTGTGTATTTTTTTTTTTTTTTACTTCTACTTTTACTTTTCTTACTTGAATACAAATGTCTATTCGTGTATATATATATATATGAAAAACGATTAAAAAACCAAATCACATTCCGTTCACGAATTTTCTACCGTAATTTTGTGGTGGTCGTGCATAATTCAGTACTAAAGTGTTTCGAACAGTTTCTTTTTTTCAATTCTTCCTGCATTGTGGAACGTGATAATTTACAACATTTTTTAACTAATCATTCATTTCAGTATTTTTTAAATCAATCGTACAATATCGTATAATACGTATTTCCAAATATAAAAACTCCAAAAACAAATTACCAATCTGATTGTTTTTACCGTGTCAATCGATAGTAATATTTAAAAAACCGTAAATGTTATTAAATGTGCATAGTTATAATAAAGTAAAAATACTTTGAAACTTATTATAAAAACATTAAACGTATAAATTTAATTACTGTACCGTATTAAAATTATGTCTATTAAACGACTTGTTTACTTTAAGTTTGAGTTATAAAAAAAAACTCTCAGTATTTTGCTAATTTACGACTTGTCGTATACATTGTCCATACATATATATATATATATATATTTGATTCACATAAAAAAAGACTTAACTAAAAACCTTCGTATTATGAACAAAAATTTGTTTTTACATTTTGTCTCTCTCTCTCTATATATATATATATATATATATATATATATATATATATATATATATACACACACACAATAAATTATAATATTTGTGAAATACCTTATTTTCTAGCTTATTATTATTTTAAATTTTTTAACTTATGATTTTGTGTAAAAAATAATATTGTAAAACGCAACATTACGATGTCTAAGATTATGAAGTTGATTTCATTCGCTTTCATATTCTACCTATCCAAATTGTCGAAGAATCTGAAAATAACTTGAAAATATTAGTATATTCTAAATAAAAATGTCGTTATATACGCTTACATATTTTCTAAAATTTTATAATTTTCGAACACTTTTTCGTGTTTTATTCATATAATTTAATTAACTATTATTACGTAATTCGCAAGTGTTAATGTGACAAAAAAAAATAGCTATCTGTAACCATATCGAACGGTTCCCGAAATTACTAGAAATTTAAATTAAATTTTAATAAATTTTCGTTTTCTTTTGGAATGACAATATTTCGATTTTCTTTAGCGTCTTCGCGTTCGAAAAATAAAAACAAACGTTTTAAAAACATAACTAATACTGTGCAATAAAGTTAAATCGGTTAACTATATACGCAATATTAGAACGTGCATTTTCTTTTAGATCTTATATATTATCTATATGTACACTTCCAAAAAAAAAAAATAAATATATATATATAAGGTACAAATAACAAAATCATAGTCAATAAAATAAGAAAAAGATGTAAACATAAATTATATTTATTTTACGATACACACTATTCAATAGTTTATTTTTTTCTTAATCAATTCCTACGCATTACACTAGGAATAAATGTATTTAAAAATTTAAAGAACAATTTTTAACACGTGAAATATTTTCGACACAATTCTAAGCGTATCTCGGTAATCTTTGGAAATAATAATTTCAAAGGGAACGCATTTTTAGCGCTGTTGCAGGGAGACTAAAAAATCCTCTCGCGTCTCTCCCTCCTACCTTTAAAAACTTTTACGTATCACACAAATCGTTCCCATCATTTCGTATATAACACACGCACGCATACGTGCAACCGTGAATTTTTACATAAATTATATTTATTTTGGGCTTTAATAATTTCTGAGGGGGAATGGGATTAGTGTCGACTGAGCTTAAATTGCCTTTTTTTTGCGAGTCGACTACGCTCGGGACGTACTTATGAATATGAGCCAACTGCGACGAATGAAATTTAAAAAAATATAAAAATGAACAAAAATAATAATTATCGATATAATTAGCCAAAGAGTACGAAAACCGCGCCGTCGCTAAATTGGACAACTTTCCTCGTCCAATTACTCGATCATCCACGAAATCGTTTGCCGTCGGTTTTACACGTACCGTGATACATATTATTATTATTATTATTATTATTATTATTATTATTATTATTATTATTATTATTATTTATATCGGCTCGCCGTGCAGTGCGAAATACGATTTTACGGTATATTTTTTTGAAATAAAATAGTCGTCTGCGTGACAGACGCTTCGTAACAGAGTTACACAGAAGGAATAAAATAAAATAAAAACGATGAAAAAAAACTTTACAACGGTTTTATCAATTTGGAATTCTTTCGCAAACAAAAAGTTTTTTAAACCGCGTCCACTGTATTATATGCCGCTGTTGCAAATACTAACTGGCTAAAATATTTATCGAGAAATATTGACGATTTCGGATTTTCGTTTTAAATTCATACGTTGCACTGTGCGAAGTAAACGCGCGAAGTACCGACGAGTGGGAATTTCAACGCAAAAAATGTCTTGTGCATACTCATTACGTTAAACGAATAATTTAATAATTAATTCACAATACTATTGCATTTATATCAGTAAAAATGAAAAATAGTAATCGTTTTAATATACAAATGTGTATTGCTTTTCCGGGTGAACACAAATTTCATAAATTATTTGAATTTCTCAGTTTCAATTAATTACCTATTAAACATTTTACAGTTATAAAATAAAAAAACGGTTTGAAAACACTCGACGTCTTAATGTATTAGAATTAATTAATTTGCTTTTAAAATTTATCGTAACAATATACGTATATATGATTGCGTTTCTGTTTTTAAGTTTTTTTTTTTTTATACTCAAAATTTCATTTCCCTCAGATTGTAATACTCCTTAATTAAATAATCGCTCGTATACATAATTTCTGTTTCATTAATTTAACAACGCAACGAAAGGTACAACGCGCCGCGTAGTGATATAAATTATTTACAAAAAAAAATAAAAATACCCCTCCCATAGAAATGCTCTTTTATTTTAATTATAAAAATAATAATAATTTGTAAACGTATTAATGCTTATCGTAGTAGCTTAAGTACAATACGATATATCTATACAGTTTTTTTTTTTTAATTAATTTAAATTATAAACTTATAAAATTGTAATATAATACGTACGTTAATTTTAACAATCTTAATCTAATGTCACGCAAATCCTAATCAAAATGCAAGAAAATTTAAATAATTTTTTTTTGTCACTTCATATAATTGCCGTAAATCAAAATCAATAATCCACGATCGTGTAAAAAAAAAAAAATAAGAACAATAATTTATTGGCATCGAATAAGTATTCGAAATATAATCGCTACAGCATGTGACAGCAGTAATAAAAATCATCTTTATATAATATTTACATTATAAGGGATAGAATGGAACGGAGATTTATATAAAAAGATATTAAAGAAACCAATGTGAGGGACGTGGTGATGAAGTCACGGATGACCCCTTATTGTTGGTGAATGTATAAAAAAGGAAACCGAACCGTAGAAAATGTGCTATTATACACACCGAGTAAATATTAATACAAACATTTTTCTTTCAAATTTCTAAAGAATAAGAATAATAATAATAATAATTATTATTATTATTATTATTATAACTGCTTCGAAACACGACAAAATCTCGGGTCAACAGCTTTTCTTTCTTTTTCTTTTTTTACACTTAAAAATGCTAAGTCGATTTCTCTCCAAATGTTTTTCTTTACGGATTCGTTATCATTTTCGAGTATAAAACGACAATAGATTTAACCCGCGAGTGGTTTACACTCAACACGCTGCAGTAGCACACTTAACTTGTGAAATATGTCCGTCGAGTTATTCCATTAATTTCGATCCTCGACCTAACTTCGAAATAATAATAGCTTATATCGAGAAAAACCATAATCACACGTGAATCTTAAATAATGCGACGAAAGCCGTTAGTATTAGCAAAACTTTTAGTCGTATTTCCGAACAAAATAATTAAACATAATATTTATAATATTTAGATTAAATGTAAATATTTATTACGCGCAATTTTCCACCCAATACGGATATTATTGTGTTCTTTTTCTACAAAAAAAAAAAAAAAAATAATAACTTGACGCGTTTGCAAATACAGAAACCAATAAAGTGCAAAGCAATTAAATAATTATTTGTTTATAAACCGTTCGTTAGAGTTGTGGAAAAAAATATTTTTTGGATACCGATATCACACCCATTCAAACAATTATACATTTGCTTTCGGAATTAATAATCGTGCGAATACGTTATACCGTTATATTGTAATAATGTTCGTATGACTATAATATGTACTCGCGTTTACAAATATCCAGGGATTTTTTTATGAAACGTCGTAACTATTCAAAAAAATTTAAATACTTTCAAAATACAATCGTCCATGATCGAGTTGTAATATTTATTTTGAACACTACAATAGTTTTGCAAATATTTTAATCTAAAAAAATGTTTTGAATGTATTTTTCTAGAATCTGAATTGATTACCTGTTATACATATATATACATATATTTATTTACAACGTCATTAGCACCACTTCAACGAGATTATTAAGTTGAAGATAATTTTCTTCTTTTTTTTTTTTAACGTTCAGTTTTTCTGTGTATTTTTGACAGTTTTGGTCAGCCTACGTACCCTGCGGCAGGCAGCACCTGGACGGTGTCCAAACCACAATGGAACAAATCGACGTCATTAGGAGGTTGGCTGAAACCTATTCTAGTGATTTACAACTAGTTACATCGGTTAAAGGTAAACCGTAAAATATCAACTATTATATTTTACATATATATATATATATTTATATTACAATTTGCACTTTATTCACTGATTAATAAAAAGTACTCGTTAATTGTGTGTATAGTGTTATACGTGTGATAATGAAAGTTAACATTGTCGTTAACAAAGGAAGCGCTTCAAACCGCTTCAAATTGTTTTAACAATTAAATACTTTTTTCTTTTTTTAATTTCATTCATAAATACGTAATTTATGTATATGAATTTTTTCTTTTTTAGGAATACGAGAAGCACATAAAGCCAAGAAAATAGCCAGCCTAATTGGTGTTGAAGGTGGTCATTCATTGGGTAATTCACTAGCAGTGCTCAGGATTTTTCACAGTCTTGGCGCCCGATATTTAACACTAACGCACACTTGTGATACATTATGGTGAGTAAAAAAAAAAAGAAGCTATTTTTCTAAAATATTATTAAGACATATATAAATATAAAAATCGACAATTTATTGGAAAAAAAAACGGTGTGTATTTATGATAAAAACTGAATTCCAATCAAAACAAATTAAACGCATATTTTATTGAATATTCATAATTGAGAGATTTCCATTATCGCGATAATATGTTAAAAATAATAATTTTTTTCAAAATATTCTTTATATATTTGTTATTGTAATTATTATTTAAAAAAACAATAATAATAAATCTTCTTATTATAAAAAGCTTTTTCAAATGAAATACCGTTTCTACACGATGTTCATTTTATCTAGTAATATAAAATGCTACATATATATATATATTACTACTATAAATAGTGCGAATAAACTAAATTCGATTTATTTTAAGTAATCCGAAAAAATAATTATAAATATATATATATATAATGAAAGTGAAGTGGTGCAGTTCAATGTTAACATTTCTCGTTCTTTATCATAGAAACCGTAAAATGGTGGAAATTATGAAAATCCGTATTTGTAACAGACGGCCAATAAAAATTATACAATAATTTTAAGTACATAATAATAACATCGTGGCGGCCGAATAGTGTGAATAATGACACTTTTTTGATTGTCAAAAATCCGCATAAGACCAGTCACTGCTTATTTTTTTTTTTGTTATGTAAGCGAATTATAACCCCCCCCCCCCACTCACCGCCGGATCAATTCGCGAAATTCACGAAAAGCTGCAAAATTCAGCACATATAATTCTCGTATTATAAAGGTATAATGAATTTACTATAATGGTATCGATAACGGCGTTACACAGTGTCGTTCGAGTGCATTTCCGATATTATCATCCGACAGAAACAACTGATTATGATGATGATGATGATGATGACGATACCGCGAAATCCACTGGGATTATTATAATTAATACACCGAAACGGTCATAACAGTGTTCGTAAAAACCTATACGCGTTTCCGGCAGGCGCGGATTCAGTAGGGGGGCGGAGGGGGCGGCCGCCCCCCCCCGTAAGTTGTATTTTATTTAAGAAAAATAATTTTTATTAAATTAAAAATAACTAAAATTTAAAGTTAATTACGTTATCTATATAATATAATTGCATGCATGTCGCATGTGTGCAATTGTGTATACGCACAAGCCACAAATCAATGTAGTAGGAATATAATTCGTTCAAAACTATTCTTGGAATTGGCGATAACGATGATTGACGATGCGATAGCAATATCATGGTGCGGTGCGAGGCGATCGTAAAATGAATGAACGGCCGTCTAAATTCTAATGACAAATAAATATATTCTAATAAAAGTTTTCTATATCAGTATTCGATCTTGATGTGGTCCTACCGAATACAGTTGAGACAAATGATATTTTTGACGACAAGAATAAAATTAAAAACAAGATTTTAAACGTAATTAATCAATTTGGTGCCGTAGTATCCAATTATTTAAATGTATCTCGTGATACATATGAAAAACAAATAACTGGAGAATTAGCCCTTTGGCACGAGTATTGGCTTAACGAGAAACAACTACCAATGACGAATATTGATGCTTTGAAACGTTGTGACTACGACTGTTTTCCTGGAATAAATATTCTGTTAAATATACTTGTGACATTACCAGCTACCACTGCATCAGCAGAATGCAAATTTTCATCTCTGAGGCGGATAAAAACATGGACGAGAACAAGAATTTCGGAAGATCGATTGAATGGTCTGGCTTTATTACATGCTCTTCGTGATACAAAAATAAACTCTGAGGAAGTCATTGATGTATTTGCAAAATCTAATAGACGATTAGATTTTATTATTTAGAATTAATTTAGATTTAATGATTAAGTATGCTTTTTTTAAATATTTATAATCAGTATTAGTTTTAAGTTTACTTTTTAAAATTTTTGATTAAAAAGTTGTATTTAACATAATTGTTTCGTATAAGTTATTTTTAAACACACACACACACATATTAGAACGATATTTCATTTTCAATGTGAAATATTCGCCCTCCCCCCCCGTTATCTCGGGCTGTATCCGCCACTGGTTTCCGGAGCGTATCGACGGCCACAGAGTAGTTCTTTTCCCCAACAATATCTTCCCGACATTTTCCTATTTCGTTAAATTATTTTAATAAAACGGACATTTGGCCGATATGAGTACGACGACTGCGGTCTATTGCACGCATTAATAACGGAAAACAAACAAATCGCATTAACGTATTCTCGTATTGATATATTACGCGTAGCTTTTACTGTTTTATTTATACACACGCGGTCCTTCCCTCATCTGTGCAACCTTTATATATAGTATTTAACGGATTATTATTTTATTTATAATAATAAATATAAATATATAAATATATAATAATAAATATAATATATTTTATATATTATTATATTATTAATATTTAATGGATATTATTATTATTATTATTATTATTATTTCGCACCAAAACGTCGTCGTAACAATCTCGAGCCGTATAATTTTTCCCTCGCTGTTGTCGGATAACGCTCGAGGGCGAGAGCAAATGAAAAAAAAAAAAAATCGATCGCGATAAAATCTGTAAATCTACAAACGAAAGATAAAAACAAAATAAATCACCTAGCCGCTTGTGACGACAGTGTTTATAATACTATTTCTCTTTTTTTTTCTTCTTTTTTTTTTTTGTAATTCTAACTACCCGTTCGGTTTCTTATCAATTCGCACACACTCGTCGTGGTCCAAGAAACCCTTTCTTATGATGCTAAGAGACGGCAAGGGACCTGAAGGGATTGAATTTCGTCACACACGCGGTCGTTAAGTATTCTACAGCGAATCGCATTCGAGTGGGTTACGACGACGGTCTGACCACGAAATGCGCGCGTTGAGTCCCCTTGTCCTACATACGACATTCTAATACGTATATTGACTGGGACCGAGCGCCCACACATTACCGATAGTTTATGGTAGATAGATATTCGAATTACAGGCCGTCCGCGAGAGACAACGATTTTCTCTTCTTTTTTTTTTTTTGTCTTTTCGTGATTATACAAATAAAATTTCTTCTCCTCGCCAAAAGAAAATAACGACAATGAATAGAAGGATACGGAGTAAAGAAAAATCTTTAAATATCGTGCTGAAAAAGAAAAATGTATCTACGATTGCGATAAAGTTAACTATATTCGTTTTCGGTAGCGAGCCCGTTCGAATTAATTAATAGCGATTATACCGATTTATTTTTTTAATTTTACGCGCATAAGGGCTATTATACGTTACTCCATTCTATTAACTCATTGCGTTGCGATTACGCGATGATTTACTTTTATTTATACATTAAAATAAATAAAATATAACATTATGTCATGAGCAAAATACGTTTTTTATCAAAACGTGTGAGAAAAAAAAAATCATATAAATTCTGAATAAGAATTACATTTATTCGATGTAATAGTGAAAGAAAAAAATTGAGTGACTTTAGTGTTGTGTTGAAAAATAACTCGTCGAACTCGTGTTATACACATAAAATTGTTGTAAAAACCTAACATTTTATACGACTAATATAATATATATATATATATATATTGACATATATCTTATAGGAGCGTATAACTCGCGTCAAGTTAAATGTTATGGAAATAAATAACTTCCAACTTGAATTTAAACTATTTTAAACTGTCGTATATCGCGCAATTTGTTAACGTCAAAATAAAAGGAAAAACGGTCTCTGGGTTCTACTTATTGTATTACCGTTGATCTCTTATTTTTATATACCGTCGCCGAATAGTTTAACTCTCTACGTTTAATATTGTAAATAGAAGTAAAAAGAAAAAGAACAAATATACGTATACGTTTTTATTCTTTGTATTTTCTGAACACAATTTATTTCGATTTCAACTCAATTGTTGATTAAACAATATAAATATTTATTACGCAATTTTTTTTTTTTTTACTTATTTATTTGTTACTTTATATTTTATATTTTTAAATTTCGTTGCGACGATTTCTATAATAAGTTTTTTTTCTTTCTTTAATTTATTTATTCACGTCGGTGAACAAATTATCGGTAACATTTCATAGGTGTCTACTTAACTATTTGATTATGTTAAGAATCGGTGTCAACTCTACAGTATTATTATTATTATTATTTTTATTTTTAACAACCAATTCTAATTCAAATCTATGATTTTTATGGAATATGAACTGATACGGACTTGTAATTATTGACGAAAAACAATCGTTCGTATGAATATAGATGCTGAGAACAATATGTCGATCTTAGATTTAATTGAAAGAAAAAAAATTCACGTGCATTGCGTAATACCATTACGGCGTGTTGACATTAATGTGAATAGTAAAAGAGGTTTTTTTCTGTTTTTTTTTTTTTTTTTGAGGGAGGAAAGGGACGCATTTTTATGTTTAAAATTACTTTCTGGTTAAATAAACTCACACACATAACCGCCATTGCAGAGTTACATACGTAACCTCCCATGTTGCATTCTTCATTGTATGTTTGTACGTTTTTACTGTTTGTATACATTAATAAAATGAATGAATGGCGGTTTTGTTCAACAACAATACCAAAAAATAAATATATTATAAAAACGCGTCTTTGAGTACTAGTTTTTGTCGTCCGATTTCAAGTGGTGGGTTTTCATACTTCAGTGTACTATACAGAAAAAAAAACTATAAATCCTATTGCTTTTATACATGTTAAGTGTTAATTAATAAGAGTTATTGTATAACGTATTGTGTGGTTAACTGTATAATATAGTATCATTACAGGCTGACCACTGGTTGCACGAACAGTATATATTACAAATATTGTCCGTGAGACTACTCGTATTTCGGTATACTTTTAATCAGAAAATATAAAATATTATTTTTTTGTTTTTTGTTATATAGCAAAAAGCTTCACGGCTCTGTCTGTACATAAATTTAATACGAGTTATTCGTATAACACCTGAAATGTCAAAAGTTTTGCCTTTATCTGAAAGGATTTCAAGACTTTTTTTTCCTTATTGTTTCTGTATCTGACTCGACAGCAAATTTTAGCCCACAAAAATGTAAGAACGCAATTTATAAAAATGATTCTTTTTTTTTAATTTCTATTGAGTAAATCTTTTTTCAATTGTGAAATTCAATTATAAAATTATACACTTTTTCATCTCGTACAAAAAAAAAACTATTTTGTTTTAAAGCGTTCGCCAACAATCTCTTCTTAACACATTCCAGTTATTCGCGTTCAATTTAACACGGACCCAAATTTGATAATTCATTACACGCGGATAACGCATGTATTCGTCAACATCATAAAATATATAGTAGGTAGGTTAGATATTAATTATGATCCCTTTACATACGCCTACACTAATCTATCTAAGTATAGTGAATTCATACCACACCTGAAGTTATTTAAACCTAAGATGATTTATTGTTTCAAACTGATCCTGTTCTACTCTATACCTAACGCGCAGTAATCTCATTATTCATTCGCATACTCCGTACAAATATATAGGTGGTACAAAATATTCATCAAATCGATATAATATTCATCCTGTACATATATATATATATATATATATATATATATATAAATATATAGGTAGTTTGTATGACTTTTTTCCCAAAAAAAAAATAAACAATTTGCATAAATCTTTTATGTATAACTTTGAGTTTTAACTGCAAATTTCTAAACAGCATCATCGATTCTGGTATACAAAGAAAACGAGCATATATTTTAAAAGAAAACAATTTTTTTTTTTTTAAATAGACGGGCAAATTCCATTTATGCTGACATATTATACCTTTGGAAATAGTTTATAAAAATCAACAAGTTCGCGCTTATAGTATATATCAAATTACATATTTTTTAATAATGACCGTCATATCGATTAGCACATTACTCTCGTAGCTAACAAATATTTCATTATATAATTTTATATAATATTTTATTATCATCCGCATCATTCGTTTTCCTTTGTAACATATATTTATACAATGTATTTAAAACTGTCAAAATATAAACTAATGCTGACATTGCTTCTATTATTATTATTATTATTATTATTATTATTATTATTATTATTATTATTATTATTATTATTATTATTATTATTATTATTATTATTATTATTATTATTATTGTTACTATTGTTATTGTTATTAGAGAGCCTATAACAAATAATGCGTGTACATCGTATAATACGTATATATAGTGCATATTACCTATACGCGCACGCGGTGAAGTTTAAAAGTCAACAGGAATGAAAAACGAATGATTTATTGGGAGGCTCGTATATTATTTTGAAACGAAGATAAGGAAAGAAAACAAGTTGTTATGCTTGTCAGTTTGGATTAACTTCAATGATAATATATAGTAGTGCTGTCTATATTATATAATATGTTGTTATTATCCGATTGTTGAATAGGTTTTATATCTCTAAAAACACCTATGTACGCGAAAAACACCTAAACTGGCGCTCCGAAAACGAATGTCAGTAATATAATATTATAACTGCGCCACTGCGGCGGCGTGTTGACGTTTCAACCGCGGCGAACTCGAGTTTGACAATATCGACGGTTTATGTCACCATTTTTTACATACATTATAATATTACATTAGCCACACATTGCACGTTCTTCGTACAATGAACGAATTTTATACGTGGACAATATTAGATGACCAAGTCAAATAGTTAATATTCGGCACGTTTTTTAATGATATTTTTGCGTGTCCAATTTGACACCCAGTCAGCGTACAGATGGACATAAGTTCCTCCCATCCTATATCCGACTCACAGACGGATACAGTCCTCTTAATTTCTAAAAAAAAATATATATTTATACATAATATATAGATTGATAGGTATAGTACTGAAATATGTAAACTAATATAACAAATAATTATTAAATTATGAATTCGATTTTTGTCTTTTACGAAAACATTATCACTTTTAATATCGTTGAACATAAAAATGATAAAAATAAATTATAATTATAATTACGTGCCTACCCGGAGCAGTAACCATTTATTGTTTGCACCGTGCGGACACACCAACTGTATGCCAATGAATACGTAGATATGTAGCTTATAGACGAACTATGGAGTTTGTTTACTTACTTGACTGTACCAAGGGTAGCTGAAAAACGTTATTTGGTTTTTATCAAACCTTAATTAATCTATTGATTAAACACCATCTGATGTTTAAATCAAATGTTTATATTTTCCCTGTCGTTTTCCTGCACGCAATCATGGTATAAATCTTTTAAGGGAATTGCATCTGCTTAATTAACATTAAAATAAGAAATGTCACTATTTTTTTAAATTACCTACGTAATTTATAAATAATTTCATGAATTCTACGAGTGTGCAAATGAAAGATTCTTGCAAGCGGTAATTGTGGATCGCTGAATTTCGGTATCTCTCTCCTAGTAGTGGTTATACATGATGTTCAAGTGGGAGAGGGAGCGAAAATGGAACCAACCACCTCTGCCAACCCATAACATGATTGGACATGAGCATACATGACACAAGTCGGTGCTGTTAGGCCAGAGATATACTAAATTTAAAAATAACAAATCTCATGGGGGCGATCCTCGATCTCATCATAGCTAAAACTGAAATGATGCCTGCACGCAGTGAATATTCATTACAAAAAAAAATATATACCCTGGTTGTATACAGAGCGTAGTTTGTGTTTAGTAGCGCCGCATATTATTTCGACGACAAATATTATACTATTACAGTAAAAAATTGGTTTTTAGCGATACCATAAATCTAAATACCGTATGGAATATAATTTTAAAAAATTTTTTTTTTGTGACACGACTGAATATTGTTATAGACTAGTCGTATTATAAATGACTGATATTTATTTAAAATAATTTACACTTTTATCGTGATAAAAACTATAGCTGCCAATTCATATGGGACATTTGGAAATTTTATTTTTCAAAAGCTACGGTCAATATATTCAATTTTCAGCGTAATTTTTATTGTGCAGAATATACACAAATTTGTATAAAAACATGAAAAGCAACGAAAATATCAACGATGTTTTATTATTGTTTTTAAAAGGGCTGGTTGTTGTTCCGGTTTGGATTCGCCGGAAAATGAACACCAGGGATTATCGCCATTTGGTTTGGTAAGTCGACGTGCACAATTATAATAATAATAATAATAATAATAATAATCCTGTGTATCAGAAAAATCTAACGCGACGTGTTTTATTTCGACGTGAAATCTTCGCGTATTGCGCCTTCTACAATTCTAAAGTGACAATAAAATATTTCCAAAAATACGTTTTTAATTTTTTTTTTTTATTACGTATATCCGTATATATTCAGACTTTTTATTGACAAATTTTTATGTATAACACAACAGTATAGTGTGTTAAAAATCGCCGCAAAATAATATTGTTTAGCATAAGATTGCAAAAAATATAAAAACAAACTATTATAACGAGATTTCAATTAAATATCGAAAATACCCCACGTGTTATATTACATTGTGTGAAAGTGTAACATTATTCGAAATGTCAAGCGATTTGTTTTTCAATATAATATATAAACTATGGTGTCGATTTTAAAACTAATGATCGTAGTAAGATGTGAAATCGTACGAAAACATTATAGTGAATTCAATTCCTTTCTTCTCGCATTTCAACAACAGACGTTGTAAACTAAAATGATAAATACGTTATATATAGGTACCTTATATAGTTATATATATGATAAAAATCGATCTTTTTCTTTTTATTTTCATTTTTCTTTAGAATCATAAACTTACGTAATTCTCTTTATATTCTTCTACGGTGAAATCTATAAGCAAGAGAATATACGGCTGTTGCGCTAATATTTTTAAAGAAACGATTCTTATATTTATAAATATTAATTTCACACGTATTGGAATACTGCAATGCGCCACGTATACAGAATGTATCAATAAACACAAAACCAAACTAGATTTCGTACATATTATAATTATAAAAGATTATTATGAGAAATGAAAAATATATTTTAGATTCTGAGCGGAACGAGGAATTTATTGGTTTTACAATGATGTATTTTGTTTTTTTTTTTTTGCCTGCACCCAAAAATTCTACCAAAAGTAGTGCTCCGATCTTTACAGTCACATTTTATCTCCGTTAACAAATTTCATCTAGTTGGCATTTAAAAGAGGTCATTTTTCGATTTTCTCAAAAGTGTCTAAAATTATAACTCAAAACTTACCGAAAAATTATGTAAAATTTTTTTTTTTTTACTATCTTTACTGTTTTTTTTTTTTTTTTTTTAATGATTTCCTCTTTTTGGCGTTTAATTCTATAATATTTTTATCGATATCAATTCAAAAAAAAAAAATATTTTACACTCATTTTATTTTCTATATAATTATTATTATTATTATTTAATTTCCGTCTTTTGAAGATAGTTTACACATGCTATTCTTATATATATTTATATATTGGTACTTTATTAATAAGTTAAAAGAAACAACGTCAAAAAAAAAAACGTTTAAATCCAAAATATGTTAATAAAAGATTTGTTCGGTAAAACGCGTTCGTTTTTCAAAACTTTTCAAATTTTGGTGCAATTTTTACCGCGTTCATCGATATTTTAATAATAATAAATAATATTTTCAATTATGTCCGACGCATGTTATAAAATATTTACACTTGGGAAAACGCAATACTTAATAACGATAATAAATAAGCTCGTGTTTGAAAAAAATAAACAAATATGTCGGTGCGATCATTAGATTTTCGTTTAGAATCGGACAAACGCGCGTTTCTCACTTTCGACGCGCGACATTAACCCGGTTTTCGTTTCATTTTTACAGCTTGTTCTCAGAGAATTAAACCGACTTGGAATGATGGTCGACCTCAGCCACACGTCTGTCAAAACAATGGAAGACGCACTTAACTATACATTAGCACCGGTAATCTTCTCGCATTCGTGTGCTTATGCGTTGTGCACATCGTTGAGAAATGTTCCTGATCACGTGCTCAAACTAGTGGTAAATAAGCGCACGTTAATTACACATACTTTAACATCCAAAAACAATCGTCGAATAATATTGTTTTTTTTTTTCATCTTTTTCGTATAGGCCTTAAACGACGGTATAGTCATGGTGAGCTTTTATTCCTATTTTATAAGCTGCAATTCTACATCGACCATGGAACAAGTCGTTGGTACGTATATAATGCGAAATCGTTTACCGTGTTCTTGTAAAATAATTCCGTAGTTTTTATAATTATTTTTATCGTTTTTTTTTTTTTTTTAAAAAATATTTACTATTTCCAACATAAATTTCAGCTCATATCAACCATATTAAAAACGTGGCCGGAGAAGACCATGTCGGCCTAGGTGCCGGTTACGACGGAATCAATCAGTAAGAATAATATTATTCGATTCAATTTTGATGTTCCGACGTAATATCATCAAAAATAATTATTTTAATATTAGAAAAAAAATTACGAATCGTAATTTAACGTACCTACACAACATAAAATATACATCGTACATAATAAACTATTTTACCGGATAACGGAAATTCGTTCAAAAAAATATAGTGTACAGACACAATTTCTATAAAAAAAAAAATGTTGAACCTCGCAATAATTCCCGCAAATATCTTACAACAAGCGACATTTTCAGAAGAAACTCTTTATATCATTCGAATCGAAACTATATAATTAATCCGTGTACGATTTCATAAAATCAATAACTGCGATATCTTTATCTCGTAAACCTAAAAAAAAAAAAATATCGTTTTTAAACTGGACACTGCACTACAAGAATAGAAATAAAAATTCATCACGTTGTTACAAAGTAAGTCATCAAATTTTTTTTTTTTTAGGCAGTTCATTGTATTCATAGGTGATTTCAAATTTTTCATTTTGTCTGGATAATTTATAGTTTTAAGTCGATGTTTTTCTTGAAACAATCAAAATTATCGCAATCAATTGTGTTTACATAACACGACGAATAGATATTTATTATCATTCGTATCTAAATAAAAACTATATTAATTGTTCAACAAAAAAAAAAAAAGACACTACAATGTTTTTCGCGTTTAAACGACGGATTTAAAATAATAATAATAATAATAATAATAATAATAACAATAATAATAATAATAATAATAATAATAATAATAATAATAATAATAATAATAATAATAATAACAATAATAATAATAATAATAATAATGATAATAATTGATTATTGCAGCACTACGCGCGGACTCGAAGACGTATCGCATTATCCTCAGCTATTAATAACGCTTATGACTAACCATTCGTGGACCGAGGATCAAATAAAAAAGCTGGCGGGCAACAATTTACTACGAGTGTTCTCAAAAGTAGAAAAAGTAAAAAGAAAATAAATACACCAAATTACACGAACGCAAATAACCAAAATCCGGATTGCCTTTACGCGGACTTTTTTTTTTTTCTTTAGGTCAGAGACGAGTGGAAAGAAGACGGAATGAAACCGGTCGAAGACATTTTGGTGCCGCTGAACAGAGAACCGTTGTTACCAAACTGTACAGATGGATACAATAACGTGACTTGATGTTTCTCGTAGAAAACAATTTTTACGGCAAAGAAAAAACTGAACTTGTTCCATCAAATCGCATCGTGTCTACCGCAACGCGGAGATTTACACAATATTTTATTTTAGGTCCTCGACGACGATTTTTACCCGGGGAAATTGTCTATATAGTTTCATTCGTTTGTATTAGACATTTTATAATATATTTCAACGTTATATTATAATACATACATAACACTATACATTGGAATACTCGTGAAACATTGTACACACGCGGAGCTATAATAAACAATTGCTCCTGGACTCGGTTGTTTTTTTTTTTTTTTTGGTCAAATAAATCGAATTACGAGTTATTATCGCGTGTCGTGTACGTTCACCCCAATATTCTACTAGTGTTATATTATATCGCGAATGATGCGTAACTGAATTTAATTTTCATATTATAATAATTGTTGTCGGCGAATTCGCCGGAAAATTCATACGACATACCACCTATATATGTAAAAAAAAAATTAAATTAAATTATAATATTGCATAACTATTATACAACGTTTTCGTAAAAATCGACCATTATCTACATAATATTATAGTGTTTATTATTATTATTATTATCATCATCACGTTATAGAAATGCGCGTCAACGAGTCTGTCTCGTGTGAACTCTCTTATATAATATTATAGTTAAAGAATTTTTTTTATTATCATTATTATTTGTTTTGTTGTTTTTTTTTTTTTTAATCCTTTCAAGTAGTCATTTAGAAACATTTGATTCAGTCGTGTGTAATACGAGTTATAAGTTCGACCAACTGTTAATCATCTAAACACACGTGATATTTATGATAAACCGCTGCGTTTATGAAACTGTGATCCGAGTAGTCCCGCAACTGCGAGGACTCATTCAACTTGTATCAAATTCAATAGTTTCAACTAATATATTATAATGTTTAACAAATTCGACTTGCCGCGAAAATAATACGAAATTTCGATGTATGATCATATACAGTTACCTATCTGTACATATATATACCAATACCATTAGACTGTGTAAAACAATAGTATTATAATTATATAAATAATTTTATGGCTTCACAGATTTTTTTTTCTAACGCGTAAAAGGCTTCGCAAGCAAAAAAAAATAAAAATAAAAGGTTGATAACGGCTGCGATTTAAACAATAATTTTTTATTAAAGATTAAATATAATTAATTCATCAGCTTATTCCATTGCTCTCTACAAAACGAAATATCCTATATATATATATATATATATATATAGTTGTGGATTTATGTAAAATGTTTTATTTAGATTCAATTTAAATATGACCGTCATTGAGGCAATCATTAAAATTAGTTACTAATTCACAAGTTAAACCGTATTGTTAAATTTTCATTTTTTTTTTTTTTTTAATTTATTTATACGCGTTATATGATATATATCTATATGTTAATTATATAATATTAAGTGTTTTAAAAAGTGTTCATTAGAATTTAAAATAAGTTAAAACGAAATTATAATAATAATTTAGTTGATATTTTGAGTTTATTACTATCGAAATATAATTTATTGTAATAATTAGATGTTACATTTAAATAATAACGAATAAAATATCTCAAAAATATAATACGTCTTTGTTTATCGTTGGGCATATATTATTTGAAACTTTGTATACAGCGTGCCTTATAATTTGTTATTCTTAGCGATCGGTGTGCGTGAGTAATTTTATACTGATTATATATATGTGTGTGTGTGTACCGATGAAGGTTAATACAAAATTTGTGAGAAAAATAACGGGAATAAACTAACATTTTACTTGTATTAAAACGTTTCTGCATTTCGTGAGAACGGATATTGAAGAAAATCGATGTTCCGATACGAAAAGTATAGTTTTTTTTTTTTTTTTTTACACGTACGATTTTCAATGATGAGACATAATAATGATGATATCTTATAGATGCTCGCGGCATTCGTGATTTACGGCTCCTTACAATCGAGCACGAAAATACCGATTTCCTAAGCCTAACTCCCGAGTTAAAGAAAAAAACGGCACAATCCACGATAGAATGGTCGACAAGACTTTTGAGGAATACGTTGACCACCGGTTCAGGACCAGAAAAAGGCGGCGGTCGGCTTGAAAGCGGCCGTTTTAATGTGCCGACCGAAACAGTCGAAAAACGACAGCACTGTTATTAGAAGTCGGCATTTAATTCATATTATCCGTATTGGTGAGGTGCAGCTAGGTTGCTATCGATGACAGTCACCGCGATACATCGGTGTCCGACGATCGTCGGCACGTAACCAAAAGTGCTCGTGTCCTTAAGTCGTCAGGTTCTTTGTGATTTGTTTTGAGTCGGTGAGAGGTTGACGGTTTTAACACGCATGAGCGGACGCGGTAAAGACGACGATCACCTCAGCTGCGATAATGGTGACGATGATAATCTTCGGATTATTGTGGCAAGTGTTGAGATGAATCGAAGGTTTACGAAGGGGCTAATGGAGTAACGATTGGAGAAAAACTTACCTATATTTATTTATACGGTTCCAGTGGCGCCTTACGACTACGGTGACGTTCGAGTGAAATTGTTTTTTTTTTTTAATTTTTTTTTTTTTGTTCATTTACAACACGTGGTCTTCTTCTTCAACAAGATTTAATGTACATGAAATGTCGTATAAAATTGCCGACACTTCTAATTGTCATTGCTAACTGCTAAGTAATAATAAAAATAAAAATCTCGCAGAACATTTCACACACACACATCCATTGTGATATGGGTATATACACAAAACATTTTGTTAAGAAGGTACATATTACTTAATGTTTTCAATACGCACCAAGTTGTAAATACAAAACAGGACCGCTATTATTTTTATTTTTTCTTATGTAAGAAGTCGAACGCACATAACCTACACGATCACTTAGTGGAAAAGTTAGGACACCACGCAGTAACTAATTGGACGTTGAAGTTTTCTAAGCCGTTGCAATAGAAAAGTGTGTGTGTGTGTGTTCCCGCAGTAATTTGTTCTGTACACGGCGTAGGAATAGAAGTTTTGCTTTACTAGAAACAATTCGTTAATTGGGATTTATGGATTCGTCCACGATAAATTTCTTGTCGGTTCGATCAATTTATTTTTCATTTCACTCCCACGACATATCTAAAACGTGATACAGCGCAATTGTTGCAAGTCAACACAATAAACTTCATTGGATTGCAACACTCAAAAAAGAAAAAAACTTAATAGTTATAAGATCTAAAACCGAAATATATACGATAGATATTACTGTTTATCCGGCGACTTGGACAAAAAACAATTTGTAAATAAAACTATATGTGCTAGGGAGCTTATTGAAAAGTGCTTATAACTTTAATCAAAACGTCTTATTGCACACGGCTTCGCGCTCGGCAATTACAGAGAAAACCATTTTTTTTTTTATTTCTTCATCCGATTTTTCGTTCTTATTTTACTCGTAAAGTAGATTTTTTTTTACTAAAACGTATCTTATAAAAATACAAACTGGTATGTTCAAGTATAGACAAAAAAAAAAAAATATTGTACTTGAAAACTCTTGCGCCGTTTGCTGTTCCGACATAATTTATCGGGCCACAAGAACATCATTGACGATAAATTATATATAACTTGTTTTATATAATATTTCATAAAAATTGTACAACAGTCACTGCAGACGGCCGCGCCGGTATGAAATTGTACCTCCACATATTTTCTATGAAAATTCTCCTATTACATAGACATAAACACATTTTCTGTGTACACGCTGTTTTACAACGAACATTTCAAAATATGAACAAACAAGCGTCACTTGTGAAAATGAATAGAAATTGTTCCCATTCCCCCCCCCCCAATAAAATAAAATATCATTCGAAAAAAAAAATACAATTACTTATTTTTCTTTTCTCTCGCATCATTTTCATACAATATTGTACACATGCCGAGTTTTATTAGTGTAAAATTATTCGACCTACAGTCTTCGGAACGAAAAAGTGATTTTTTTTATTGTAATTTGACTTGCATAATCTACTTAAAAAATATACAGGTATCGCACAAAATTCCAGGTGTCTATAAGACTTCTAGAAAAAAATTTCTAGCAATTTTAAAATGCAAACGTTAACAAATGTTAATACCTATGTTAACACAACTATGCATATCGTATTACTGCGGCGTTTATATTCTATTCACTCAGATATAAAAAGCAATACAATAATATATATATATATAGAAATCCAAGGCTGGCAGAAAGTCAATAATTTTTAAAAATTTAAAGTTTAATTAAATATTCAACTATATCAATTAAATTGACAAAATACTATTCACTTTTTTTTTTCCTATAAACCATTTAATTTTTTTTTTATGAAAAAATAAACTATTCATATACATGTACATTTTTCAACAATTTATATAAAATTTAAAATTTTTTTTGTCTACTCGCCGCTGTAGTAGACATACGTCCCTCCTAGACTTTATGTTTAGACAAAATATTTCAATACACAGTCGGCAATAAGAATTCAAAAGTAAACCAATTAATCTAGAACCCAAAAATAAAATAATGTTAATGCAAGAGGAAATAATTTAATACTACACGATTAGTGTAACTCATTAACTGAAAAAGTTTATTTTAACTTTTTAATTTGTCTTTTAGTAACTCATTAATGTCCAGCCTTGTAGAAATCTTTTGTACATTTTTTATATTAAAAATATTGTTTATAATTCATTTTAATTTCAACAATAACTGAGTTGATATTGAATTTCAACTCTAATAATCGAAACAAATAACAACTAGGCAATCTATTATATTTATCCCTATAAAACAACAACTTCGTCATCTATTGTGGACTTTTAATCAATAGATTTTATTTAACACGTTCTTGTCATTTTATACATTTTCTCAACGAATAAAGACCATCCCTAAAAATAGAAACAGAGGAAGGGATTTAGAAAAATATTACACACTCTCATAATATGTAATGCTTAATAAAACATAGATAACAATATATTATTAATCTATGCGTGCAAAAATTACAAATCAAACCACCAGTAAAGATATTGCAAAAAAAAAGCAACAAAACAAATTCTAAGTAATGTTAATACATCTATAATAATCTATATCTTAATTCAAATAAAAATAAATAATAATACAGTAATATATATATATATATTACCTGAATGTTTTGAATGGTTTTACATTACACACGAGTATAAAAATAAAATAAAACAAGTAAAAACATAAAAAAAGAACAAAATATAAATTTATAAAGATTATTTACCAAGTTATGAAAATTAAATCAAAAAATAGTTGACTAGAAAATTTAGAAACCAAAACGAATTATTTTTAACACAATTAAAATAAATATTTTCAAATTGACATGTCTGATTGAAATTTATATTTAAACGTGAACTTTACATTTTCCAATTATTAAATAATAATTTAAACAATAGCTATAGTAATTTCAATCACAGAAATTGAAAAGCGATTAAACTACAAACATTTATGTTATAAAACTGACAAACACAATTATGTGAAACATGCATGTTTATCTGGAAGTAAAATAAATATTTCAGAAACATTCAAATTTAAACATACAATTAAAAGTAATCGTATAATTAGATTAATTTATAAAAATTCCCAGTAATTGTAATATTATGTATAACTATTTCTAGATTAATAGAGATTTTTTTTAACTCACATTATAAAAGCACAATTGGTAATAAATGTAGATGTAGTGCTAAATTAAGTAGCATTAAAAGTAAAAATACGTATATTAGTTACTTAAAAATAGTGCTAAAAAGAAATGAGGGAATGCTCTTTTAAATACCAGGAGTTCATATTTTTAAAATAGTAAACTAACTTAACTAGTTGTGTTTAAACACAACAAAAATTAATAGAGTACGACAATCAATTCTAATTATACCATAATATTATAAATTATTTTTTTAATTTGGAAATTTATTACATTATTATTTGATGACTATAGACAATCCTGATTATGATACAACACGATTACACAATATAATGTGATATAACTAATATAACGTTTTCATTTCAATATGTATAATTGTACAATGATATTTTAATATTATCATTCTTTAATATGAACTCCTTCTAAATATTATGACGCACCTGATCTTTATTAAATATTTACGTTGTACAATTTTGGTTTTTGGGAATATTAAATATTTACTAGATAGTAAACCAATATTACAAGTATAAAAAGCTAATCATTCTTAAACCATTATCTATGAAATAATAATTCTAGCCTATTATAATAAAATTAAAGCAAATGTAGGATATCATAATATGATTTAATTCATTCTTCTTTAAGTTCTTCAGAACTTTGGAAAGGAGGTCCAGCAGCTTCATCGACTTCAAGAGATAATTCTTCTGGATCAGGAGCACGAGGCAAAAATTCAGAATCTGGATACATTTTGGAGAAAATAGATTTTGCCTGAAAAAAAAATAAGAATAATAATATAGCTATAAACAAGAAAAACTTATCAATTTTACTTGTTTAACAGCAAATTCATAATCAACTTCTAAGTCAGGTCCTGAACATAAGTGAACATTACTCGGAACATTCTGTGATAAATCATATTCTGAAGTTTCAGGACAGTTAAAGTATAATGCATATAAAATTTGCGGTTTTAATGTATCATTTTGTCCATTAGACTCGGCATTTAAAGCAGCACAATCTCCCTAAAACGATTCGTATTAAATACTTGGCATTTCTACGGAATAAATGTATAATTTTGTACCTCTTTTGGCGGTATTTGAGTTGATTGAGTATCTGTATTAATTCTAATAGTAGTACCATCAGCATATTCAGAATGTAATAACGCCTCAACAGCTGGTTTTAAATCATTTACTGCGTTATCTATTTGTTTTGTTGTCATGTGTACTAAATCTAAAGAAATTAATGGTAAATTTATAGTAAACAATAAATTGTATCAAATACTCACATAATCCTGGTGGGCAAACATGAGTAGATGGTCCAGCTTCAATTATTGTAATGGGCTCTTTTCCTTTAATAGGGAACTGCAGTAATGTCAACGATTCCTTATCAGTGACAGATATTGATCTATCAATAATGAAAATACCCCTTGAAAGACCGGCTTTTGGTATGGAACTTAAAAATTCAGGCGGGGCATCTGCAACGCCCAGCACTAGATGATCACAATCAAGTCTTGAACCGTCTGATAAAATTGCTTTGCATTCATTGTTTTTTACAATAACACTATCAGCCGCCCGTTTAAGATGGTACACCCCTCCAAAAACAGCGCACAGCCTAATATACCCAAAAATAATAAGATATTTCAAAATACAAAAATTTGTTTAATAATCATGCTTTTTTAACATACCGGCAAAAGCATTGTGGTAGTTCTCCAGTACCATACATGGGCCACAAAAATGGTGTATTACCATAACGGCCAAGACTACTTAGGAAACGTTGTGTTCTTTCAACGCCAACCATACATGGTGTTGTATCATTTGACATTGCAATAGCATATAAAACATAGTGCATTAGATTTTCCGTTAAATTTTTACTTTCTAAATATTGTTTTAACGTTTTATCTTCAAATCCTTTAAATTCACCACTTTCCGGTTTATATTCAACACACAAAGTCAGCAGTTGCATAAGTTGTCGTTTTTCAATAAGTCCGACATTCTTAGTAGCAAACACGTCTGCTCGAGAACAAGGAACAGTTTCCAATTTATTAGATTGCCATGTAAGGATACGATTGACACACCGAAATTCTGCATAACGAGAGATATTCGATGAAATTAGAAGTTCCACTAATGTACCACGGGAGAAAAGTAACTATAAAAGATTAATTATATTAGATTATTTTATTCAAGAAATATATTTTTAAAATTTAAATTATACTAACTTTAGGAGCCAAATCCAAATTAAATTTACGTCCTAAGCTTTTAATTTTAACCTGACACCAAAGTTTATCATTTTGTTTCAATGTAGCTTCAGATTCAGTCTGCCCGTCTTTATTTTCTTTGGGACTATCTTCAGTTTGGGTATTTTTAGCACTAAGTAAATTACCAACCGAAGGGAGTTTTCTACAATTAAAATAAAAATTAATGAAAACCAACCACATTTATGAAAAAGAAAAATGGCAGTAATCATACTCTGGTATAAACCATTTTTCTTCAATATTGAATACAGTAGAAAATTGGTTGCCTATGATTACAGACTTTTCGCCGTCTTGTACTAATGGAGAAGAAGTTTTAACAGAATCGTTGGTTTTACCGTTTCTGCATTCGTCCAACCACTTTTGAAGAGCTTCAAATGTAAACGATGCCCACATACCACCATAATAATCATTTCTGTAATATACAAATTTTATTAATCAAATATTATATTTTGATGTGACATAGAGAAAAAAACCCTTACCTATCTAAATGTAAAACCCTTTTCCCAATTCTACTGGCAGCAGCGGCAACAATTGACTCAGTCATGCCTGAAATAGTTTAATTTCTATTATATCAACATTATTAACAACTAAATACACATTTATAAATTGGTAGAAAATAATAATGTTGATTACAAATACTTGAAACTCTTTTAGCAATTCATACATTGGATAGTATTACATTATTTTGAATAAGTCATGAACAGGGGTGGATACAAGGGGGGCTATGGATTCAGATCCCCTCTCTTTAGTACTTAAAATATTTTTAAAATTTACTAAATTTCCAGTTCTTAATTAAAATAAAAAAGAGCAATACAAGAATAATTTATAAATCCACTTTGTTTATAGTCTTCTTAAATCATGATAGGTACCATAGAATAAAAGAATAAAAGGTACATACCTAAATCTAACTCATGTTCGCATATAAATAAAGTACATTTTTTCGCCTAGCCTCCCTCCCCCTTTCATTTTCACGTCCGCCCTTGATCACGAAAAATACCACGTTACCATATTAAATTTGTAATATTTATTACATTTTATAAAACAATTCTAATAAGAATTTTTTTTGCAAAATTTTCAATTTTTGTTGGAAAACAATGTTGTTTTACATAATTAAAATGTATTACTTTTTGTTTACAAACTGAGTAATAAAATGATAGAAATCGATAAATTCAGATACAAATACAAATATAATAATATACACTACTTTTGAAATATATTTTTTCCAATCAAATCATCAATATAGAATAATTGACTATTGAAAATCTAAATAATAATCCAACTTTCAGAATGCTTTAAATACAACACACTTTCAAATTTTGTACTACATATCTTAATTTTTCTACTGTAAAAATTGTATCAGTCACTAAACAATTATTTTAGACCATAAACAAGTGTTCAAATTTGAAATCACCGAAGATCTATAAATACAAATTGTATTTTACAATAAGTACCTATGGGGTTAATCATGAATTCATGTAATAAACCATTACTAATTTGGATAACATAAACTGTCGAATAGCGGCACGGTTTTAGTTTTTCATTTAAACATTTTCAGATTAAAAATGAATAATCGAAAATTCCATTTTCGTTTTTATTGATCCATAAAAGAGAGAAAATGTGTCTTTTCATTTTTATAAAATATAACATAGTAATGGAAATTTACTTTCCCATTACCGTGACCAATAGACCATGAAATCTCCAATTACACAACCGTTCAATGAACTCATTACAAAAGTACCTATTATGCCTGTCTTTTGTATATCAAAGAACCAACAAAATACAATTTAATTTACCTACAGGAAAATTTGAAATAAAATTTGTATATTTTTAATTTTTACATTGTAATATAAATAATAAAAATAGTTTTTATCTAATAATAATAATACTGTATGGCCTATATCAGTCTATACATATTAAAAACCGTAACTTATGGTTAGTGACAAATAATTTACAACATATATATATATATATATATATATATATATATACATATAAAATACTATACATCTGTATGAGCATTTCCAACTATAATTAATTTCTTAGATAATCAAACCGCTTTTCAAAATGTAAATTATTCTTTGAAATAAAAAAGTATTTAATTTGATTTTTTAATTCTATATCCCAAATGATCAACACAGTCTTGTCTAAACTCATATTACAACAAAATGGGTATGGTAAATTAATAATATTAGAATCTGTGTGACTAAAATAGGTACTCACCATGACCACATCAATATCGATAAAATCAAGAATCCAAATCGGTATAACCAGCCTTTAATATATAAATATTAAGCAAAAAATACCTATCTCAATAATTTCATACGAAAATAAAATGAAATTCTCAATTACGTAATCATACTATGTGCCACATTCAACAATAATTCTAGTCGTGCAAATAAAACAAACAATAAATTAATAAATAGTAGATACTCAAAACATAAAACTGATTCGCATCATTCTATGTATTACATAAAGTTCTCAAAACTATTTTAAACCACGACAATGATAGATTATTTTGAAAACTCCATCCGGGTGAACCGCGTCTTACGCAAAACGTAAATTTACAAGTAGCATAGGTACCCGGATTCATTCCTTTACTATTACAACTCCTGCGAATGCGAATCGACACGCCTAATATGCAGATACGTGCATTCGAAACGGTTAAATTATCAATATCACTACTACAGCCGCTCACCGGTGCCGATGACGATCACTTCATATTTGGATGGCAGGTCGTCCTCCATATTCGATTGAATCGTCGCCGAGAATACTAACGAAACGATTTCCAAAATAGTGGCCCGTTTTGTGTGTCAACCGTCCACAGACAAGATCTGATGATATGACCAACAGAAGCAAATAACGCGACGAAAATGGACACGTCGATCGTCAATGGAGTCGTTCGGAAATCAAACGTGAGAGGAACTATTCCGACGAGCGATATACACGACAAGCCGCAGCAGTACTGTCCAGCTCTCGAAATTGAGTAATCAGTGACTCGGCGCGTTATCACTTTGTATTTTATAGACGTCGATGAGGGACCGCTACTTTTTGTTCCAAAAAATATTTATTTCAAAATTATCAAATGTATACTTGTTCCAATCAACCTTTATTTTAAATATTACCATTTGTTCCAAAAATATTTGTTCAAATCACATATACCTTTATTTTAAATATTACCATTTGTTCCAAAAATATTTGTTCAAATCACATATACCTAATCCTAACTATTGTTCCAATGAACTTTTGTTCCAAATGATTTATCTTCCATTGATCATTTGTTCAAATGGAATACCATAATGGTATACCAAAATATCCTATGTTTATCCGGTTTATGATAACGTTCATTATTAATGACGACGATTAATGGCCATTTATTTTTGAACAATAATATGAAGTAGAATTGTCTACGTTATTCTGTTCAATTAGTTAAACACTTGTTTATATCAGAATAATTGGTTTCCACTTTAACGCTTTAATTCAATTTAAATACATTTACGTGTAATAAACATAACGAGTTAATATAAATACGTTTAAATTATTTTTCGTGTAAAATGTCGCAAAATGAGATGACAATTGAAGAAGAGGAAAAGTAATTATCACTGTTTTTATTATTAAAGTCAATGTTGGAATTAATTGAATAACGTAAAGAACAAATTGTATTTATACAGTTTACAACAAAAAAAAAAGTTTGAAGTATTCGATATAGTAATTTACTTAGTAGTAATTAATATTGCTAAATCTATTATTACTCATTGAGGTAAATTACTATTCTTTTCTATAACTCACTTTGTTAGGTATAACAATAATGATTACCATAAAAATGTTCATGTCGTTAGCCTAAATAATTTAACACGGTTTAGCTTATTATAAAGGAAAGACCATAATTTCCCTTTCAAAAGTACAAATCTTTGAAATTATTATATTTACATTATTATAAATTACAGGTATTTCAACAATGGTTAACATAAATTGAAACTGTTCTAAATAGAATTAAATTAATTATATACATAAAATCGAATTATTTAAATTATATATTTCAAAATAAATTCTTTCAGTTTTAAATCATTAGTGTGTAGAAGACTAGTGGAATGCGGTTGGATGGACGAAGTGACCATGCTGTGTAAAGATAAGTTAAAAGACCGTTTATCCAAAGGACAAACAATAAAATCCATCACTGAAGATGATCTATTTAATGATATTGCTCCTCACGCAAGAAGTAGGTAATTTAAAATTAAATAATTTCACAATTTGAAATAAAATAACATTACTCCTCATTATTGTAACAGAAAAGTTACCAGATACAATCAAAAGAGAATTAAAAGTGAAAGTACAAAATAAATTATTACAAACGGCTGGATATTTTGATGACACTGATAGTGACTCTTAATTTTACAATCAATATATAAGATGTAATTTTATATGTAAATACTATATAATCAATGTTTAATAACTTGGATTTTTTTTTTATTTTTATTAAATGTTTATTCTGTACAGATATTACTGTACTCTGTTTACAGCCTATCATGATTCTTTTTCTTTATTTAACCTCCTAACGGTCGCGCTTTTGAGAATCTCGTTGTTGGTTGCGCCGCACTGTTAACACCTCACTGACGTCCAATAACTTGCACTAAAATTGTATGACTAATTTCTGGTGAATTCAAGTAAACTGATAAAATCGATAACAATTACAATTAGTTTAAATTTATTTATATATATATATAGAGTTTCATTAAGTTAAGTAATAATTATCAATAAATAATTCTGTAATCTATAATTATAGATTTTTTTCCAAAAAATGTGGTGTAAACACTGTGTGCGCAACCACTAGGAGGTTAAAGTTCCGATGATTATTATCAAAGTAATGTAATATTATTACAAAATTTAAAAATTATGTTATTTTCATTATACCACAAAGGCTTAGAAATACAAATCATGAAATGAAAATATCTATTGTATACACAGCGAATATATAATTATATAAAACAGTTTCAGAATACACAATGAAAATAAACATTCATACCTAAAAGTAATTTATATATTTGTATATTTTATTTTTTTAGTATATATAATTACACACAATTTTTCATTAAGTACTTTTATTTATTGCAATTAATTTTTAAAAGTATATAATAATATAAAAACTAAAATTATTGTTACAAGTAATAGTGTAAAAAGTAAGCAATCTAGAATATTCAAATAAATATTTTTTAAATAAATAAAATTGTTATAATTAAAACTAATAGAAAAGTAGGCCATATTGGCAATTAAAAAAATGTACTGTTATATAAAATATACAGCTATCACCTATATAGAATCATACTAAACATTAAAAAATATGTCCTTTTTAAAGTTACTGTGTCTATGGATTAACGGGTTTCTAAGATATTTTACTGTAGTAAAAGAATTTACCCAACAATACCAAATTATCTAACCTTAAAACAATTGTTTTTTTTTTTTTTTTAGGCGAATATAAATAAATTGTAAAAATATTTAACCATCATTAAGTAAATAGAAAACAAAATATTTGTCAATAAAATAATATTTGAACGTGAAACTATAGACATTTAGATTAAAATAGCCAATAACAATCATTGAAATAATTGATTAAGAATGAGATTAACGAGTAATTGTTTATAATTTTAATTTTTAATAAATACTTTATTAAAAAATGATTCTAAGCAATTTGTAAAAAAGTTTTGGTGAACTTTTATAAAAGTAACTTCTGTCATTCATTAAATTTTGGCTACAAAACAATATCAAATAATTAAAATAATATATTTGAATATATGTTTAATATTAAAGTTTGATGATTATCTATAATTTGACTCAATTATTATTTGGCATTTATTTTGGCCAATTAATTTACAAATAAATACACTAATGTTCTTGACTATGCTTCTATGTTTAGGAATGTCTTTACACAGTTAATGTGTTATTAAATACTTCAGCATATTTTAAACAGATTCAGTAGGACTTTGAAATTCACTCAAAGCTTTTATTGGATTTTGTACTTTCTTTTGAGAACCTTTTCGTACTTTGGCTCTAACCTCTTCTGGTTTTTCTGGCCTCACAAGAGGTTTCTTTTCAGGAGCTTTCATTTTCCAAACAACAAGCTAAAATATAAAAATAATATTTAAAATAAATTTCAATTTTTGCCAAAAATAAATAAATACTTTTTGAAGATCTGCTCCTTGTCTAGGATACTTAGTACTGGCAACGTATGAGGATTTAACAGTTAAAACAACGGCGTTCATTAAATTTTTGGCAGCTTGAATTAAAGATGTAGCACTGTCCAACTAAAAGATAATGTAATGTAAAAAGAAAAAAAATAATAATAAAGTCAATAACATTTTACCCCAGAGACAATAAGTTCGCCACTAATATTTTGCACGTCAGCTTTAACTTTAGAAGTAATGTTCAGTTGATGACAATATAATGCAATCCGTTGCAAATAAGCTAATAGATCTTTTTTGGTTGATGATTCTGGACATTGGTCTGCAATTTGTCTAGTTAATTTATCCAATTTTGTGCCAGCTTCTGAAATTTTTTTAGCTGCATTTATAACATCCATTGTTGTCTTCAATGGGCCTCGGCCACTAAAAATAATATTTAGTTAAATGTCGTATTAAAAAACGATTTTTATTGATTCATTATGATTAAAATATCTAATAAAATAAGATAATTTAACTACATAATATACCTAAAAATGAAAACATAAATAACAGCCTTTTTCTTTCAATATCAATATAAGTATAATATTTTAAATCAATATTAATTATTTATTAAGAATGTTACAAACAAACCAAGATATTAGAACTTTTAAAAATTATATATAAATTTAAAATTTTTTATTATATACCGAGTAAAATCTGTCATTTCCATCATAATCATACACATATGTTTAGCAAGAACAATAATATCATTTCCGGTATCATCCCATTTAGCTACTTCGCGATCAAATTTCAATTTTTCACTTCTAAAGAATTCAACTTGTTGAGCGATTTTTTGTTTATCTTCTTCTGTCATCTTTCTCATAGCTTCCTATAGAACAAAAATCAAAATTATTATACATTTTTATTTAATTTAACACCAAATTGAATTATTAATATTAAATACATACACGTGCTGTTGTAATTCCGCTAATATCAGGATACTCATCTAAAGGCTCTCCAGTATGAGCACTTGCTAAAAAAATATAAAATGACAAAGATCAGTTTTATTTTATTTTGTAAATTTTAGATTTTAACATTATCTTAGTGAATAGATAAAAAGTACTATTATATTTGATAATATATAATTTATCATTTTTATTTTCTGTTAGTATTTCATGAAAAGTTGGACAATATTTACAAATTGCATATATTATCAAATAATTTGTAATTTGAGGCATCACTCTTGACAAAACATTAATTTGGTCAAATCACACTAAAAAGTGCAAATACTTCTCTTACTTGGTCCAATTTCAAAATCTAAGACGTCTCAAAAACGAAATACTCATTCATAAAACTATTTTCAAACCACTATGAACAATATTTTATATGATAAAAGGCATCCAAATATGGGGTCTTGCCAAACCTGCGACCATTCATTCAATACAGACTTTTTAATCTATTGCCTTAAGGCTTATGGGTACCCCATAGACAAATACTGATGTTTGACAGCGATTTAAAATTACTAACAATTAACGAGCTTGCAAAAAACCATTATAAAATATTTCACTCAAAATTAACTGATCACTCCAATCCTCTAATAACATGTCTTTTCTCACATTATCTCAAAATGCTATTATCAAAAAGGGCCAAGATCCAAAGACTTAATTATATTACACAAGTCTACATAATTAAATTCTGAAGTTCTACTTTTGAATGGTCTCTTCTTTAGAAGTTTCATGTTATTGTTACCCATCAATGGTACTTATTATTTATGTATAACAGATTATTATTTAAAGAAAGAATACTTACATCTACTACGCGTCTCAACTGTATAGTGTTCATCAAACTCTATGTCTTCAGGGTCTAATTCTTCATCAGTCTGTAATATTTAAATTATTTGTATAAAATATTCACATAAAATTAACACATGTCATACCCTATTCATGAGAACAGCTCGACGAATCTCTCTTACACCATCATATACAAGTCTAGAAGCATCAATAAAGTCATTTTCATCTACTTCTTTAGGAGGATTTGTTGACAAGGCATCAACAGCTAACTCAACACGTTGAGCAAAGTTAGGCATAACTACAATAATATAACAATTATTTATTTATTTTTACACTGCGTTTTAATAAATTTATCTCAATTGACTTGTATTTACCTTGATCACGTAATACTTTAATAGCTTCTAATACACGTTCTGTGTATATACCAGGTTCATAATTATCCATTTCAGCAGCTACTACATTGCAAACTCTGGCTGAACGGCCTCTAATTGCCCCAGCAGTTCTATCCAATGGATCGGCAGATCCTTCTTGAAGTGCAAGAACACATTTATTCACATCTTCCAAAATATGACTTTCTAAAATTGAATAATAAAATAAAATAGATATATAATTTTATGGCCTATTATTTTGAAATAAAAATAAAAAAATACCAGAAACAGCTAAAAAGTCATCAATTGTTGTTATATCATCTACAGCTTCTGTGAGTAATCTGACTTGGGCTTGCCATGCATCTCTGAAGACATCCATATTGTCAAGTGCCAATTTAGAACGAGGTCGAACAGCTAAAACTCTAGCTGCATTTATGACTTGGGGACATAAATTTTCAATCTGTGCAGCAGCTGTACGTACCATTTTTACACCATCTTCATTATTAGACATGCTACAGGCAAGATTAGCAACCTAAAAGTAAAATCAATAAAATTAAATTACTAGTTGATTAATTTAATAATCATAATTTACTTCAACAAGTTTATTGGCATGTTCAGTAAATACAAGAGCACATTCTTCTACTTCTTTTTCATCGCCTGAATGTGCTGCTTCAATTAATACAAGTAAAGGAACACTTGTTTCTAAAAAGCTGAATTTTAATACACATTAATAAATAAAATATTGAATATTTATTTTGTTTTATTTTACCTATCAGATACATGATCTACAACTGCTTTACGCAATTGTCGTCTCAAATCTCTTGTTTTACGGCACATATGATCAATAGCTCGTTCCAATCCTTCACTTGTTTCTTTTACACTCATCTGTATGAAATTAAAATTTTTTTAATATACAAGTAATACATTTATATAAATTATAGAATTAAACTCGAGATTACACAAATAGCATGCCTTACAGGTTTTTTTTTATACATGCAAAATTGAAAAAATGAACAATTAAACATAGCTGGTAAAACTAAAAACAAAAAACAACAGCAAAACCTATTGTATTAACAAAATGTATAGTTATAACATAAAAAATAGTATAGTAACTACAGACTCATAATTAAAGTAGTTAAAGGAAATTGGATCTTGAAGATAACAGGTGTAGTAATAGTTTTTAATTTATACTATTTTATTTACGAATTAGGTAATAATTCATGAAGTATAAAAATTATTAGAGAAATAAAAAATTTAATTAATATAACAAAATAAAAATACTATATATTTTAATAAGTACATGTTTATTTTTCATGTCTTTAATAGAAAAATTATTTCTGTAATATCTTATTTTTAGAATATTATAGATCATATTAACTAATTTGTATTAATAATATATGATTGATAATAATTGAAAGATAATTATAACACAAATAGGATACTCGCATATCATATAATCTATAATACAAGCTATCCTCCCTACTTTTACCTGAAAACTAAATGAATATCTTTAACTTCCACAATTTAGTGTTTTACATTTCGAATTTATTCTTATTTGAATATTTACCATAAAATCTAAGATATCCCAAAAATAATTCTACCTCTACAAATCTCATTTAAAGCATCATAAAATTTTAGCTTTTATAATTTAAAGACTTGAAGAAAAAATTATAATTTATGAACATAATATTTCTTATTAATAAAAATAATATTTTAATATTATAAGAGCACTCAATATTAACTTAATAAATGAATAAGTACTTTACTTAAATACATTAGTTTAAAACCAAGAATAACTAATTTATAGTGTTTCGTAAAATAAATGATTATAATTTATAATATTTTTAACTATCGTTTAAATCAGAGATTTCTAACCATCGCTGTACCACATCATTTTTATCTTATTATATGTATACTTTAATAATATAATAAAGTATTTTTATAAATATAATAAAAATTTTAATTAAATAAATAGTCAATATTTTTTTATATTTGTAAAAATTTGAGCCACAAAAATATGTAAAAACGCAAAATGTGCAATCATATAAAAACGATTGAAACCTTTTCTACATCATAAAAACAAGCATTCTGATAACAATCCTCATGTTCCTTATATTTTTAATCAGTGGTGTCAAAAAAATGCTAAAATTAACCAACTCATAACTAACAGTGATGCTCAATTGTGTACCACTCTTAAGAGCCCAACTATGGCTACGACTAAAAACATGTTGTGGTGACCAGAATGTTAAATGACAGACTATGAAAAAATTTGCAAAATATTTTATCATTACCCCAATATATGTATACTTTAAATAAAAAATAATAATCTGATCTGGTAGAGTATCAATCTTTTGAATAGAAATACTTTATTTTCATAAATAAAAATTTAATTGACACTAAAAATAAAATAAATATTTTTGTGCAATTCTAACATATTTTGATATATGGCCAGTATGAATTTAAAATTATATAAGAATAAGTAGCATATTTTAAACACATTCACAAATACTACTAAAGAAAAAACCAATGATTAGTGATTCAAATTAAGGTTGTGATGATTGGATTAAAAATTAACTTATACACGACAGTGATTAAAGTGTATTGAAGTACTTGGTCTACTTCTAAAAATTTTGTGACTTAACGCAAGGATGAGCAATTTGTTTTTTTACATAATCCATACCCTTTTTCCGACCCTTTGGAGTTGCAGTTGCTGCAAACACCAACATACAAATAATAATAATCCTTATTGGAATGTAAAATTTAATATGTTTAAAAATAATGAACTTAACAATATTTACTTACATTGGACATATATTCAGAAAGCAAATCTTGCAGAGCTTGGCGTACAGCATTACATTCAGCAACAATTCTTTCTCTACGTTCATCACGTGTACAAGAAGAATCAGCCATCAATGCAGCTCCACTAATAATACTTTCAAGTCGTTCTTCTAATGAAGGACGAGTACGTACTTCATTATAAACAAGTGGATCCATAACCATTCTTTCCTAAAATATTAATTGTTATAAAAGTTAATAAAACAATTTTCAAGGTTTTATTTATATGATAAAAACTGAAGAAATTATAATATACTATTACATACTAGCTTTTAATTATAAAGATAACTAAGTATATGATGCAATTCTAAAAATATACTTTTTCTAAATCTACATAAAAGTAGATATATCTGTAATTACATCAAAATCATCGAGTGCAGCTGCTAATTCTCCAGGACCATCATAAATCTGATTACCATTATCATTCATTCCAGCAGAACGACCTTGGGCAACATCACTTATAGTGTTAACAGCTTCACATACTTGTTTTAATACAAAATCACGATTAGCTTTAGCTGCAGCAAGCTCTGGATGTCTTACATACACCTACATTATAGTATAGATAAAGTTAATTTTAACAAAACATAAATTACTTTTCAATTAAATGTTTACTTTGGAAGCAGTTAAAAGCATAGTCGAATGTTTTTTTAAAATAGCACGAGCAGCAGCAAGATCATCACGTAATTGAGGGTCTTTTAATTCTTGCTGACGTTTTGCAGCTTGACTCATAAGTTCACTAGCACTTCGACCAAAAACTTTAATATTGTCAAGAAGTTCTGCTTGACTTGAAGCATTCTTAACCTTTTCTAAGTCATCTTCAACCTGAAATTATATTTAAAAATTTAGGATGCTTCTATTAGATTTTACTACTAATAGCTGTGGTCTTTTTACCGTATGCCACCTACCCACGAGAAAAGGAACCCATATTCTGATTAAAACTAGTTTGCACATCCCTATCCCATATACCTATTACGATAATCAACACCTCGTTTACCACTGATTGACAATGGTTAGCAATGCTGAATGTGCATATATCATGGTTATAGTATATATAGTTTGTGGCAAGTATTATAATAATAATAATATAGCAATTATACATAATAGAATGCATCCCAGAATGTTAGTGCAGAGAAAAGAGCATCTTGAAATGTTTGATCAATGTCAGTGACATATGCAAAACAAGTTCCTTCTTTCATGGGCCAAAGTATATGAAAAATACAATACTTACAACTCGCAAAGATTTCAATAACAAATGCACATCAACCATATCAGCTAGTATAAGTAAACGTGTTACAGCTGACAACAGATTTCTTGCAGCTCTTACCATATTACTACGTTTAGATGAGGCACAAGGATCTTCAGCAAATTCTCTTGCAGCAATACTCATAGCATCACCTAAAAAAAGAAAAAAATTAATAATTATAATAAATGTAGGGTAGGTAACCAAGTTTCCCAACATTATTTAGTATAAATGCAATTTACCATGTATCTAATTTTTAACATTCTGATGGTTTTTTTTTTTTTTTTTTGACAATAAAACAGTATTATTAAAACAAATACAATAAAATCATACATTTCTCATTGTTAACTTTATGGTGAAACAATGAAAGACTTAACTTTATGTTTCATAACATTTTACATTGAAAAACCAGATAATTGAATAACATTTTTATCAATATTCTATATACAGTATTATCAACATTGGATTAGCAATAACAAAAATATAATCGATAATAGTGATATAGGATCAAATTTTGTTGTACAATTTTTTTATCGGCATAGAACTTTGGTTTTTATGGAGGTCCCCAACATTATGGAGCCAACTTCCTACCACGCAGTAGTTCCACTACTGTTTAACCTATTGTTTCTTATAACCATATATAGATGTGTGATAATCTACATTATTTATAGCATCAATTATTTCACCTGTTTTTCGAACTTCTTCAACAGCAGCTAACATTTCTTGTTTTATATCTGGATTTTCATAAGCAATTTGTTCACCGACCTCAATAAAATTTTCAGTTGCTTTTTCTACAGCAGCGACAAGAACATGGGCTCTTTTTGAACGTCCTTTTTTCTTACGTGATGTACCTTTTGTGTTCACCAAAGTAGTCACCTGAAATAATAATTGTTGTAATTTGTCTGTAAAAGATTGTACTTATGAGACAATACTCACTTGCAAAACTAGTGGTTCTAGAGTCTTTTCCACAGACATTGTACGTATCTCTAAATTTTTTGGATCCCATTTTAGAGTAATAGGACCAAATTGATCGGTCATTTTGTATAAATCTAGAAATCACTATATTAACGTTTTATGGTATGAAATATTGTTTGTAATTTTGAAGTAAGTATATGCTTAATTGAATCGCCAACACCCAAATAATAACGAAAATTATACTGAAATCGAGTGCTGACGCAGTGTAATCAGTAATTGTTAATGAATAGTAGGAACGTCAGAACGATGACACATTGCACATTGAATGACTCACGAGTGACAAAAAACACGGAATTCTGAACTTACAACATTTCTGTCGTTTAAGGAATAACAACACAAAGGAGAATAATGAAATGTTTACATTTTTTTTTTTTTTTAAGGTTTTTAAATTGATAAGTGGAAATATTCTTACGCTATCTTTGGACAATATAAATGTACATACTAATTGACGTCCATTTTTATTCTATATTCTCAAAGACGTTGTAAATAGGCGGGATTATTCATATTTAAATTTTAAACGTACCTACGTATTTTCATCACGACCAGTATAATTCATTTATTGGCACTATTGCAATACCTACGCTGGACGGCTGGACCCTATTTTCAATTTTAGAAATGATTTTATTGCATCAGTGTAGCATGTCGTATATAGGTGATAAAGCCATTTTTCGCATGAGCACGTTTGTAAAAAACCGAGAACTTTAATGACAAACATGTAGCCCGTGTACCAACTGTAAACCTTAATTATGTCCTATTCTTCGGATTACTAGACCAATTTTTATAGATTGTTCAAACTATCCTGGGTGATTGGTTGTCTTTGCTGGTACTTGTTGTCCTACTAAACATGTAGTAGTAAATTTATTTTACATACAAGCAGAAAAAAAAATGCCAAATAATTTTTTTTATAATACTAAGATATCCATATCTTCTTCTCCCTCGCCTCTATCTCAATTATTCGGGGTCAACCACCTTTGTCCTGAACCTCCATTTTACGCGATCTCCCATATGTTCCCCGCACACACCAGCAGTTCTCATATCACACTCAACCGCATTCAATCACTTCTTCTTTGGTATACCTCTTCGTCCTTCGACATCAGTTCTATGACCGTTCTTACCGCTTCTGAATTTTTTCTTCTCATAACATGACCAATCTACCCAAATCAATTATTACTAATCTTCTCTATGATTGACATTACTCCTATGCTTCCTCTCACATATTCATTTTTTATACCATATACCAAGATATCCAATATGTTGTAGAAAAATGATAATAATATAATAAAGAATTCAATGATTGATGCGATGAATCACATTGGTGCCAAAAACCAATCTATTTGTAGGGCATTTGTTCTATATACATATTATCGATAATTTGCACTGATCATATACATAATAAATTTTATTTTAAATGTCATTATATTCCCATGCACAATTGACTGGTGGTGGGACGTTTGATTTTTGCTATGTTCTTTTTATATATTTAGTTTTTTTACTTTAGTGCCACTGCCATGAAATGTCAAAAAAAAAAAACAAAATGGTAACAAGAATGAATTACTACTTCATAAAGTATATTAATTAGTTTAAATAACAAAGAAAAATAGGCGATTCCCCAAGATAAATTGTGTTTCCAACAATAATGGACCACAATAGAAGTCGGTAACTGCCTGTAATAAAATAATATTTATGACTTGCTGTGACTTTTATGGTCAACTTGTTTTTTACATAAATAAGAACAACAAATAGAATTTAAGTAGTTTAATCGGCCATAAATCGCAACTACAGGTATGAGAAAAATAAAAATGGACTACTTGTATTGTCAGGGTGATCAAGCTAACAGAAAATTAACTACAACAGGTTTTTATTATTTTATAAATTTTAGTTTGTTTAACATAATAGTAAACTATTTTTACGTCTAACTTAACTTTAAGTATAAAATAAAAAATAATAATATGTTATGTATTACAGGTTTAAATTAGATAATTTATAATTTATATGGACTAAAGATCTATAAGTTAAAATTAATATACTTTTATTTCATAAATAAAATAAAATTAAAAACCTTAATATAAAACACAATTTTAAGTATTTTTATTAATGTATGGCTTGTTAAATATGTACTTTTAATAATGTATAACTTGACAAAATTAAAAATAAATTATTCAATGATAGCTGAAGAAACCATTTGATTAACACCGCAGGATCCATCACCTCTGTAGAGCAAGTAATAACCCTATAATATAAATATAAAATTATTACAAATCATTATTTATAAAGTTTAAAAGATCATTCTTAAAAAAACAATTATTTTCGCACACTATTTGGACCATTTTTTTTAAAATTATTAAAATTAATATTACTTGAAATATTATACATTTTGTAAAGTAATATTATGGGCATTATATTTAATATGCCCATTACCTGCATGCCCCATTTGTCGCCCCAACTGTTTTTAATGGTCCAAAATGGTAAAGTTGCATTTAAATAAGCATATTCTGAAAAAATATCAAATATATTTATAATACATCTGTATTTAACTTACTTTTTCTCCCCATCCAGGTCCCCAGCTATTTTTTATCAACCAATATGGTAGATTTTTATGAGTATATTTTGTTCCTAAAATGAAAATAAAAAACTACAATAATTATAGTTTTTTTTATTATTATTATCATTATTATTATTATTATTATGTACACTATTCGATTTTTATACAGCACCTTTTTACCTACCTACTGCCTTCTATTTTAATCAATTTTATTATGAATGCTGTATTATACATTTAAATTTCTGTGTAATATTACAAATAAAATGATTAATTTTTTAAATTTCCTATATAAAAATTTAAATATATTTACAACATAATCCAAGTAAATTATTCATCATCATATATTATACATAAGATTTATTTTGTCTGCAATTTTTGATCATACATGTATTAAAAATTAAAAATTTCTTACTGTGAACTCCATATCCAACAATAGCTACTCCATGATCCAATGATTTAGGACTACATAATGCGTGTATTGGATGCGATACTCCTCCCATATAAAACTAAAATAAAGTAACATTTATAATAAATACATTTTTAATAAAGTAACATTGTTGTATAATGTCTATATCAGTAGATATAGTTTTAAATTAAAATATACTAACAAGAATAATAATTAAATTAATGAGCCCCATATACATTTTAAGTAACATTTAACTTTGCTTAAAGGATTGCTCTTAATACTTTTTATTAAATAACAAAAAAATATGCTACAAAGGAATAACCAAGTATGTGCTATAATATTATACACATTATATGTATATATTAAATAGGTTAATAAATAGCAATTAATTAAAAGATGGAAATTAGTATATAATATATTAGATTTGTAAGCTATAAATTGTTTAATTATTTAAAAATCTTCTATTTATAATTTTCTCCAATGTAATATATATTTATTATAGATAATAAAACAAACCTGCATAGCATTAGCATTAACCCCGACTGATAAAGGTCCATGTTTAACTAAGAATTTAGCCATATCTACTTCATCTGTTGATATATTCACAGCTTTGGATATTGATACTTTTATTTCACTTTTTTCTAACTGACAACCTTTTCGGTCAGCGTGTCCTTCATAAGGATAATCAATCTCAGTCTCTAAACCACCTAAATTTTCAACCGCTTCAAATGCTTGAGTCATCAAACCACCACCACATCCATTATCCAAATTATCACAATCAATTAATTCTATAAAAATAAAAATTTATACAAAATAAATTAAAATTTATTTAAAAATATGTAATATACCTTGTTCCGAGAGGGATAGAAGTTTTCCAGATTTCAAAGCAAATTGTCCTTCAATATTGGCAATGGCAGAAAATGCCCAACAAGATCCACAACTCCCCTAAACATATGGCATGTTACAAATATAATAAAAGCTATGTGCATAATGCTCAAAACACAGTAAATAGATTATTATACACTAATTTTAAAATTTTTTTATACATTGATGTGACTGTAATATTATTAGTAATTCAATAAAATATTCTAATTAGTAAAAGATATATAAGAACACATACATAGTCTTTAAGATGTTGGTCTTCGTTATTTAAATAAATTACATAATTTATATAATTTAAGACAATATACAAAGGAAATGGTTGGTTTTTAATATTATTAAAATATTGGAAATTGTGCCCAAAAAAAATAATTTATTAAAAACTATTATAATTTTGAATAATTAATTAACATATGTTAAATACTTGATTTTTCACTGGTGTCACTGCATTGTTGTTTCTCCAATCAAATTCATCAGGAACAAAGTCAAGATCTGGAATTTCTGCCATGGGTAATTGTTTATTGCCTGCCAATGATGGGTTCAGCCCCAAGTACTTTTTTTTAAATTCATTTTCTATCAAAATAGAACAGAAAAAGTTAAAAATATTAAAAAGAAAAACTATATAAAATCAAAATAATGACACAAATATCATTTGAACTTGTCATACTAGAATGGAAAAAAATGTAAGTATAACCGAACATGAACAAATTTAACTTTACAGATTTTCAAGTATATGATGAGTTTAGTGTCAAGCTAAAGGAACATTATAAAAAAGCTACACTATTATAGTAATCAGTCTACTAATTTAACAAAGAATACTACATGAAAAAGTATTTAATAGAGGGAAAGGAATGATCATTATGGAAATTAATTTTATCAGAATCTATTATAATAAATCAATATTTTTGTAATTAATAAAATACAATTCTACAATAAATAACTAGTACACATATCAGTTCAAAACACTTAATTTAAATATTTGATAAATTACTTGTAAGATCTGCAAATTGTGTAGCTCCATAGATAGCAGTTCCTTGTTCATTATTTTGTAATAGCTTTACTTTTTTCATATTAGCAGCAAATATATGAAATCTTTTATTCTTTTCTTCGAGACTTGAGTACATTTTATTATGCGTATTTATAAAATTATTGAAATCTTCCTTTAATAGGTATCTATCAACATTTTTCTTAGTGGTAAAATTTTCCTAATAAGTAATTAAAAATATTAAACAAATTTCGTGAAATAATATTAATTAATTATGTATTTTCTATATACTTAAATTATAAATCACAAATTTGTTAATAAACAATGTATAATGTACTAATAAATTTCTATTTATCTATTTGTTCTACTAAAATAACAATTATCTTAAAATAAAATAATTATCTTTTGTCACATGTTTTGCATCATGTTATTTAAATCTTTACTTATATAATCATTGTAAGGAAAAATATATATTGAATAATTAATATGAAAATTATAAATCAAACATAAATAGAAAAGAAGATGAAGTAACCTACATCATAGCACAATTAACATTTGGCAATTTATGAAAAAAAATATATTAAAATACCTAAATCAAATGTATTTTCTTTAGACACACATTTTAACATGTGACTACAATAGATAATAGTATTAACTAACTATTTTACTAACTAATTTGAGGGAATATTTTTAGGTATATTTAATATACATGGAGAATTATCAAAAATATTGTGATTTCGCTAAAAGAAAATACCTTTGTAAGTTTAAATTATTTAAATTTTTAAAAATAAAATATTTGATTCGGAATTTGGAACTCAGGACAACAAAATTATGAGAATTTTTTTTATATACATAATATAATATACATCAATATCGGGAAAATAAAAATTATATCGATAATTAAAAGAATATCACTGACCAACACTAATTAATAACATAAAACATCTCACGTATAAGAAAAAATCCTAATATTTATAATGTTTCTGAATTTTAATGTTAGAAATTGCTTATAAATATTTAAAAACAGAGAAATTTAATCATAAATACACAAATGAAAATAATTTATTTATAAAATTATAAATTAAATTAAATTATCCTTTAGATAATTTTAAAACTTTAGATAATAATTAATACAAAAAGTAAATTATTTTAACTTACAGCATTTGATGCATCTATTTTGATTTTATATGAATCATTACAATTCATTTTTGAAGTATTTTTATTGCTTTCCCATAGGTGTTCCCATATATTAACATTACAAATTCTACATTTCTGTAAAATAACAAACAAAATATAAATTATTATAAAAGTTTCTGGTTTAATTAATTATTAAATAACTTCAAAACACTACCAATTACATTTATTAATATTATGAATAAAATTAATATAGACTTTAAAAAGTGTATCAGTTATAAATAAGTGACAAAAAATTAATATTCTAAAAATTTCTTAAGTGTTTCATATGAGTAAATATATTGTTTTTACTAATTTAATAACATATATACTTTTTTCTATTAAGCTCAATTTTAAATACAATTTACAACTAATTTTCAATTACTAAATATTTTGTTATCTACTATGTTCATTAATTCATATTTAGATGTGCACGATGAAATAAAACCATGCATTTGTGTTTAAAATACTTTACATTATCATATTACTATTTATACAATGTTATATTATTATATTTAGTAAATTGGATTACCTTATCATCAACTGTACTTGTAAAATTTTCACATATTTCTAATTCAATATTGTACATAATGACAGGCACAATCTATATATTAAATTATACATGTAAAATTGTATAACAAATTACATAATTAAAGATGTTAATCATTTTTAACTTGCTTGTTTAGTTGCATTAATAACTTTTGATAACATATGTGGTTTTTCAAATCCTAGTTGTTGATTAACAGACAGTAAAGCGTAAGTCACTATATCTTGAACTTTTTTGTCATTAATATCCATATTTATTTTTGTATCCACACTTATTTTTTCATGTATATCCTAAAAAAAAAAAACAGTTTAATATTTAATATTCAATTTCACTTAAAACAAATATTTCAAATTAATATTACTCTTTTAGTCACAGCAACATTTGGTAATAAAGTAAGTGCAGATGTTTTAAAACAAGTCACTTTAGTAACATTTCTATTGTTCAACCATGATTGTTCCCAAATAGTGATATTGCATGAACGGCACTTCTACAAAATTAAAATTCAATAGTTAAACAAAGTTTTAAATGATTATAAAACAAACCAACTTTATAATCCAAAATAACATTGTCGTTTTTGATAGAATCTATTTCACACACTAATAGATTAATTTTATAATTTATTCCTGCCACAACCTGTAAAATTACAAAAAGTATTTAAGCATTTTTCTGTAGAAATTGTTCATTATAGTTTAATTCTATACTTGAAATTTTGCAGAGACGACTCTGTCTAATCCCAAAGACCTTTTAGACATTGTTTGTTGAGTAATAGAATCTAAGGCGAAATGAGCCAGCTTTTGAATATTTTCATTATTGACATCCACTGACTGGTAATCTCCAACAGGTGACTATAAATTATATAATAAATGAACTACTGCATAATAATCTTAAAGTTGTAAAATACCAATATTAAATATAATTTGTATTAATTTATTAACATTTTAAAATGTAGTAACAAAGGAATAGTTCTCTACCTAGAATATACAAATGTTTTAAATACCTATTAATATCATTCAGTTATGTTTTAATTGAGTTTTGTTTTGCCGATTAGCCACATGATAATTATTAGCAAAAGACTTTGATTTTAGTTCTGCTTTAAATTTTGGATTTTTCCCATCAAGAATTACGTAATATATTAATATCAACGCATACTTAGATTTTTAATTAAAATCAAAATTGAGTGATACACATAAAATAAATATTAATTTTACCTATGCAATTAATATACATAACTTAATAGTAACAGGATTAATAATTTGCATCAATGTCCATGCATAGTGGTTATCTAACATACAGTCTTTAAATGTAAATAACATATTTTGGAAAAAAAATTAAATACCATATGTTCATAAGCTAAAAATATTATATAAAATATAATTTATCTAAATACATCTTGAATAATTAAAATATAACTTATTGTATGTGTTGACGATAAAGTTGAATTCAATAAAAGGCGGTAGATAAGAGTAGGTTATGTCGCGAATGACGGCTACTCTTAAAATATAGGAGAAAATAACATGGGATGAAGATGTACCAAGTAATGTATGTATTAAGTGGAAGCATTTTTGCGAAGAATTAAAAATATTAATGAAATAAAGATTCCGCGGTGGTTAGGTAATAAATAAGGAAACGAAAATTGAAGTCCACGGATTTTCAGATGCTTCATCGTGTGCTTACGGCGCATGTACATATATATATATATACGTAATATAACAACTGATGGCGAATGTGCTGTGAGGTGATTATTAGGTGTAAAATCGAGGGTGGCACGCTATTAAAAACGACGACAATACTACGCTTAGAATTGTGTGCGGCGGTTTTATTAACGCGATTAATTAACACGAAAATATATTGGTGAACGGATTCACAAGTCGTTTTAGCGTGGATTGCCGCAGAGTCCTCGCGTTGTAAGGCATCGCAAATTATGTAAGTGAAACACAAGAAAACGCACAAGTGACGGATTGGAATTATATACCTACATATGGAAATCCTGCAGATCGAGAGGATGTACACCTGAAGAATTAATACATAATAGCTTATGGTGGAATGGTCCTCAATGGCTACACAAATTCAGTGAAAAATGGGAAAATAAATGTGACATTATTAGTAAGAATGGTTTATGTTCAGACATACGTGTGGAAGAAAATGAAATTAATTTGGTGTCAATGTCCATAACGAAAACGCATGACCTACCCATATATTTAAACGATATTCGTCGTGGATGAAATTATTACGCGTTACAGCATATATTTTACGATTTTTTTATAATACGTTATGCAGAACACGAAACAAAATAATTAAAAACGGTTTATTCCGTGTGTCTGAAATCAAATCAGCTATTGCCTTATTGATTAAAATCATTCAAAACTACACATTTATAACAGAAATACGTACACTGAACTCTAACACGGGTGAATCGATAAAAGAACCATTTATGGGATAAAAATGGAATTTTACGCGTTGGGGCGACAGATTATTATCTAATTCATCTGATATCAAACAGAAACATCCAATATTATATTTCCATACACAAAACCATTTACTTCATTATTTTTTAGTTATGAACACGAAAGATTACTACATGCTGGTCCACAAGTAATGCTGGTCCACTATTCGATTGCAGTATTGGCCGTTAAAGGGTAGATGTTCAAGTATACGGAAGGATCACTCGGTTGAAAAGAAATAATTTAATAGGCTACGTGTAGAATATTGCGCCCGAGAACGGTTGGGTAGGCTAACATATGTCCGCGCCCCTTAATAGTCGGCACGATACCACCAAACGGTCACAGTATGAATTACGCGACGGCGGTGGTCGGGGCGACATTCCAACAGACCGACGGTGCTCGCGAAATAAGTTGTGGACGACACAGTGACAACTTGATACCAAATTTTTGAAATAACGCGAACAAATATTTCACGTATAATATTGTAGTGTATTGATGATGGTTAAAATACGATATACAGAATATGGGCAAAGGGAGGAACTTAACGGCTAAAAATTTATATATTTACGCATAGAACGATTTCAGTAATGGTTTACAAACAAAAATGGGCGACCTGGAGTCTGATGGGCGGAGACCGCGGTGTCGCAAGTGGATCCGTGTTAACGACGGCGGTCGATGGTTAATGGTAATCCGAATGATTGATCGACACATTGATCTGACGATGGAAATCGGAATGCGATGATGGACTGTGCACGATGGTGACCAATAACACCAACGAAAAAAGGAAAAAAAAACACTTTCGACGTAACACGAGGACGAATGACCAGACGACGAGAGATGCAACACGCACGGTGGTCGACCGGTTTTATTTTTATTATTTAAATTTCGTGTTGGTGCGGAGGGAGACGGGCAGACAGTGATGATGAGATATATACGGGATACTGCAGGTGCTGGTGGAAGCATGCCTGAACTCGCGCCCACTTATACCTTTATCTAACGATCCTTCCGATTTATCTTCATTAACTCCTGCACATTTTCTAATAGGTTGTTGTTCACTTTTATCGTTACCTCAAGCTGACTTAACTTTGCAACCTGAAAATTGTCATACACGATGGAAAAGGGTGCAGCAGCAAAAGCTTACACAAAATATTTGGAAAAAGTGGAGTGTCGAATATTTGAATCAATTACAAGTCCGTTCTAAATGGTGTGCCAAAGGCGAGTCAAATATCAATCTAGGAACAATGGTACTGATCAGGGAAGCAAACGTGCCACCTTTACATTGACACATGGGGCGTGTAGCGTCAGTACATCCAGGGAAGGACGGTGATGTTCGAATCGTGGAGATAAATACTCCACGTAGTGGACCCAAGAAAAGAGCTGTGTGAGTGGTGTGTTCTCTTCCCGGTCTAGATAAAAACCAAAATGACGGTTGAAAAAAAAAATTGTGTCAATTATTTGAATTTTTATTATATTGGATTTATTTATTTATTCATTTATTTTTTTATTTTTCTGCTGTGTCGAGCTATAGGTTTTTTTTTGCGTATTTATAAAATATTTGTAAGTATTTATTTTAAATCAATTATTGGGCAAATAATTATAATTTAAATTGTATTGTAATATTGTTAAGGGCTATTTTTGCAATTCTGAAATTCTTTATATTGTTAGTCTGAGCGCAAGCGAACACTTATAACTCGAGAAAGAAAACGTGTGCGTTACGCGATAACTTTAGTTATCAACTAGTTGATAACTAGTTAAGATAACTTTAGTTATCAACTAGTTAGCAAGATCATTTCCAGAGATAAAGTTGGTTAGAAGTGCCTGCACTGAATTGATTCTATTGGACAGATGAAACAACTAAGGGAACGCTTGGAATTTCTTAATAATACCTGTTTTATCAAACATTTTCACAATAAATAAACTCAATTATTTGTTTTAAATGCTTTAGCCTTTTTACGATAACAAACCAACCCCACACTCAGTCTACAAACATTCCACGTTCGACTAGTATTATTATTTATATTTTTTCTAATTAATTATATTATCATTTTTATATATATTTAAAATCATGTTTCAAGGGGGGTGTATGTTGGCGATAAAGTTGAATTCAATAAAAGGATGACGACTACTCTTAGCTTAGTCCGTTAGTCCGTATCTGCCCACGCGTGATACAAGTCGCGGGATATAATGAAATAATTATAAATATGTAAAACCGACACACATATAACTATTATTAAAACGTGTATAATAAGCAATATTAAACAAATTTATGTAATCGAATAATGTCGTACATTAATAAAAAAAAACATTTATACAGTCCATTTGTTCAACAATATGCTTAAAATAAATCTTAATAAACAAAATGTAATATTATTTGAATTTGTATTTTTTTATAAAACAATAATAAATTCAAAAAAATATATAATTGTAAAATTATTTTAAATTACTAATTAAAAACATTAATATTCAAAATACAATAATTCCGTTCATTCTCTAATCTACTTCATTTACTGTAGTTATACATCGAATATTCTAATTAACTTAAATGTGTTTATTATGGTTTATTTGAAAATTTCTTATTTTGATCTTTAAGAAAATTACACTAAATAATAAGGCACTTCAAAATAATTAATTTTAAGACAAAATCTAATATAATACATAATTACACAATATATTGTGTCCGTATAATCATTATTTAGAACTTTTAAATTTTCTTTTATTTAATTTTAAATTAGGTTTAGATATTTCATACTTTTCAATTAGATGTATGATCATTGTTTTCAAGCAAACTTTCATTAGTTATCAAACTATATACATATAATTACATAAAATAAATGTATTATACAAACAAACAATATAATAATTAATAAATTTATATAGCCTCAGATGCACGATTAAAAACACGTGAATCATGCAAAACACAACTCATTCCTCTGGTATTGTATGTATTATTTTCAGATGTATTAATTGTAACATGACATACATCACAAACCTACGAGAAAAAAAATATTACATACTCAAATCTGAAGAGAAAATTAAAAATTAAGCACTCACAAAAAAATCATTCCATGTAACATTTTTCTCAGGATGATTACCTATTTCTTCTTTTTGGTTTAAATCGTTAAAACGACATGCCGATATTTTTATTTTATTTTGATCAAAAGTCTGTAAATACAAGTTTAAATTTCCTGGTTCTATCTTATATTATATTTTAACCTTACACGTGACACATTGTCGATTTTTTCAACTTCAATTAATTTATGCCCGTAATTTGATAGTCCATTTATTGCTTCCATTGCAATACTGGACAATTGTTTGATAAATTCATTATTATCTTGCTCTGTTTGTCGTTTTGTTCTTCTTTCATTAATATTATTTACAAAATTATGCTCATTGTAAGACTTAGTATTTAAAATGTATTCTTTATTTTCTATCTATAACAGAATAATTATTCTTTCCAAATACATTAAAAATAATACACATTATCTTTTTCAAACTGAACATTACTATATATATATATATTTTACAATATATTTATTTTTTTTATTTTAAGATGAAATATATAATCTATATCAGTAGACATAATAATTATGTATGATGTAAGTAAAAGATAATATGATAAATACAAATAGTGAGGAAAGAAGCCACTCAGTGATGACACTTTAATTTTGAGTTGAAAGTTTTAAAAGATAATGTGTTTTATTTTTATTTTATTTTTGTTTGGTTTTTCTTTTTTTCTATGCTTATGCTATTGTAAAAGTTCTCTGCATCATTTTCGTTTTAAATTTCTAGGGAGACTTCCTGGAATTGAGAGAGATGATAAATTTTTAATTAGAGGATTTGAATGTGAGGCGAGACGAATATGGAATCTTTTATAGAAGCATTTATCTTCTTCATGGGTTGTTTTTAATTTCAGATCTGAGTGGAGTGTGTCATTTGATATATGGGGTGGAGCATTTATTAATTTTCTTAGGGCAATGTTTTGGAATGATTGGGTTTTATTTAGAGTTTTTTACGTTTCTCCATAGCTGGAGTTCATATGTCCAGATAGGTTTGAGCAGAATTTTGTATATGAGAAGTTTGACATTAGTGAACGTATGATTGTTACAGATTAGAGGTTTAAGCATACGAAGACGATTGTTCAGAGATAGTCTTTTTTTCTCTTATGTGGTGGGCCCAAGTTAAATGTTTATCTAGCGTTAGACCAAGGTATTTTAGTGTAGGAGAGATGATAATTGGAAAACCGTTCAGGAATACGTCTGGACATGGAACAAGTCTAAGTGTAAAAGTTGTACATATACATTTGTTATGGTTAACTTTAAATCTCCATTTGGTATATCAATCTTGCATTAGGTTTTATTTTACAATATATGGATTCATAAAAGTAAATATGTAGGTATATATTTCATAGAAGATAAATCATATGATTACAAATTGTATTACAACAAAGTAAAATACAGTAGTCTCGCTAATCCGGTCATCGCTAGTCTAGACATCTGGTTAATCTGGAAGATTAATTATTTATAATGTATATATATATATATATTTATTTATAAAATATCTAGATTGTAGACATATATGTTTATAGCATACTGTACCTATACAAAATGTACCAGCACGTTACCAGTTTTTAGTCATTTTTATTACAACAAAAATGATTTAAAATACTTTAGCCACTTAAACCACATTTTACAGTTATTTTGAACATCATTCCCTTTAACCCAGATTTTCGATAATTCAGATAGTTTGGATCAATAAGATTCTACTGTATATATCTTTATTACAAAATATTAATATTAATTACCAAATAAATGTATGACAATATGGCCTCATTGCTATTATATACAATATGACCCTGTATAAAACTAATAAGGTATTCTGAAAATATAATTCTAGATTTTTTTTTATATTTTATATAATAAATGATTTAGCTTTACAATGATTGTTTTGATTAAAACTTTTTCTTATAGTAGGTAATGTATTTAATAATTATTATTTAACCAAATTAAGTGATTTGAAATAATTATAAAAAATGACTTTATTTGTATGTACACTTTTCATTCTAAAGGTAATTTAACCTTTAACTCACTCTTATCCGAATGTAAAAAATTAAAAAATAATTATTCTGTTAATAATACACCACTAAACAAGGTATGAAAACTGTATAGCAATGATTTATACACATTAATTATTGTTTACAAACTAATAATTATAATCATGAACCAACTTGTGCCAATAAATGTGAAGTAGGATAAATGTAACACCTTGAAATCACTATAATTATAAATTAAATACGAATTATACACTATGTTTATAACACACATTATTATCAAAATTTAAAATATAGAATAGATTAAATATATGAATATAATTTAGTTTATTCATCTGTAAATAATAATAATAATAATAAAATATTTTGCAATCATAATTTTATCTAGTATATAAAGCTGATTAAATTAATTGGTAATTTTTAATTAAAACAAACATTGTTATTAATACGTAAAATAATATAATATTTCTAATAAATACAAAAGTAAAAGGTCAAAATGTAAAACAATTATAATGAAATACCATATTTAAAATTTAACACTAAATAACAATTTATATGAATCAAAAAAAAGTTGTACAAAGAAAATAACCTACAACAACTGTATCTTTGTCTTTTCCACCAAAATAATAAGTACACTTTGTTACAAAATTTAAAATGTTAATAAAAAATTAATTAAAACTTATGATTTTTAAGATTTTTTTAAATAGTTTAAGTAACATAAGACCAGATAGTACATTAAGAAATAATTAATAACAAAAACTATTTAATTATAAATTTAAATTACTTTATTTATCCTGTGGATTTATAATAAACATAGGTGTATTTTTTTACATTATAAATTATCGTTTCTATTTTGTAATAAATATAATTTACTATCGAATGATTCGATAATAAATTTACTAACCTCATGTTCCTGAGCGAAAACGTTTTCTCCGAATAATGCGATGTAAAAGAACCAAAGTCCAAAAAATATTGATTTCATTTTGACTTATAAAAGTTTAGTATTTCGATATTAAAACATTGATGAGAACAAAACACTTATAACAACGACCATTCACTGCGTCTTAACACTGAAGTCTGAAATAGGAAAACTACTTTGTTCCACTTCTTTCTTTTATACGGTCAGTCTCATACACTCTTACCTCAGAGTGTGGGACACACAAAAACTATACATGAACAGACATAACGACGTCGCTCAATACAATGTGTAAACTATACTGATAAGTGATAACACGAGTAAAAACAATAACATTGGTTTTTATTGATTTTTATTTTTTAGTAAAATAATTTATTATTATCGATGCATCCCGATATATAAACATTGCTAAGTAAAATAAGAGAATAGTTGTAATATCAAAATAGGACTAAGTAATTTCATAAATTTATTGTTATAGGAGTACTTATAGTTGTTTGTATTTAATGAAATGTGTTTACACTTTATTTAATGCAAATACCTAATTTATTTTTGTTTGACGTCTAGTTCCAAGACAATAATATAAATATTTACATTCCCCATTGTGTATTTTTATTGTATCAATATATTATTTACATTTGTTATACTAGTAGTCGCCAATCTAAGACAATTATTTGTATTAATTAAACGAGTGTGAAGTTAGCAAGTGGTCCCCAGCAAGTGATATGAAATGTATATTAAATTGCCTATAAACTGCCCCTACTATTCAGGAATTTATAACAAAATATACCAATATAACTATCCCATAGATGGCACCACAAATATTTTATATACACTTTCAAATATTAAAAAAAAAAAATAATGTGATGAACGGTTCTAATTGCTGGCCAATTTCGGAACTGTACCGGAGGGTGTTACTGCAAAATTCGTATATAATATAAAAGTACATGAAATTTACCCTAATACGAAACTATAAAAAAAGGTACTCCCCAAAGAACGAATGCGTAATGTCGTACTGTTATTACGCGTTTACACTTAAACCCAAAAACATCAGTACTTGCTGGGTGAATTCGGACGTGTTCCGTGTTGTGTCACAGGGCAAACGGCACATAATATGAAAGCCCGTGAAATTTACTATAAGATGAAATGATAAAAAATATTACTCCCGTAACGTATTATGTGGGCCGCCGGTTATCACGGAAATAGCAAAAAACATCGGAACGTCGTTACTTGCTGGGTGAATTCGGACGAGTGTGAAGTTAGCAAGAGGTACCCAGCAAGTGATAAGAAACGTATATTTAATTGCCTATATATAGCGCCTACTAATAAGCACTTCCTACCATAATATACAAAAAAATTTAAAAAATAGATAGCGCCACAAATATTTTTAATAAATTTACAGTAAAAACAAACATAATTTAAAAATTAAACAAATCAGAATTTACTATTTTTTTACAAATGCTAAAATATTTAAAATTTTACAAAAATGGTGTGTTAAGTATAAGAAGAATTCTATATGATGTGTAAATATGTGATTATGTGTTGTGTTGTGTTGTGGCAAGTGAACCTACATTAACAAAATAATATCTGAATTTTAAGAAAAATAATATCGTAAGTTAGCTCGGAATATTAAAAAAATTGAACAGGGGTTCCCCGGCGCAGTACTATTCTACAAATGCTAAGATATTTAAAATTTTACAAAAATGATGTGTGTTATGTATTAAAAATTGTATATCAAATATAAGTATACATGCATCAACACAACACACACACACGCACACATATACACATACTAGCGAATAATTTCTATTGTTTACCACACAGTATTTTCGATATTTTAAAATTATTTTTAGCTTTCTAAAATAGTTCTGCCAGCGGGCGCCGGGGAACCCCAGCTCAATTTTATTTTATATTTGAACTAACTAAAGAAATTAATTTTCTAAAAATTTCCATATTATTTTTCCAATGTAAGTAAATTCGCATCAACACACCACACAAACACACACTCTTATACACATTTTAGCGCATCACTTCCACTATACAACAAACATCATTTTCTTAATTTTTTAAATTATTTTTAGCTTATGTAAAATAGTATTGCCTGCGGGCGCCGGGGAACCCCTGCCCAATTTTCTTCAATAATCTGAGCTAACTTAAGAAATTTTTCTACAAATTTCCATTTTATTTTCAAATGTAAGAAACTCGCATCGACACAACACGCATACACACATAATATAAGCGAATTACTTCCAGTTTTCAACAGTCATCGTTTTCTTAATTTTTAAAATATTTTTAGCATTTGTAAGAAAATACAGCCTGCGGGCGCCGGGGAACCCTCGCTCAATTTTTTAATTATCATAAGCTAACTTATGGAACTATTTTCCTTAGAATTCCGATATTATTTTGCAAATGTTAATATACTACCAACGATATAGTATCTACAAAAATATTAACACACTTTATCGAATAATTATTAATAAATAAAAAATATATATAAAATAAATAAATATACACATGTCTATTAAAATGTATATTTAAATATAAAAAACGAATAAAGCCAATGAGTATTAGTTAAGAATGTTGTTGTCTATATTATATATTACTACCGTTTTCGACAAAAACTCATCATCGGGTAATTTTAATTTTAATTTTACCTGATGATGACTTTTTGTCGAAACGATAGTAATATATAATATATACAACAACATTCTTCATTAATACTCATTGCCATTATTCTTTTTTTATATTTAAATATATATTTTAATATACATGTGTATATTTATTTATTTTATATATATTTTTTATTAATGATCACTAATATTAAATTATAATTTTTTTTTTCTATCTATTTGAATATTTATTTTTAAAAATCCTTTTAATTTTTATTTTTAATTTTCTAAATTCATCTTTGTTTTTGCTACATTGTTAATTTTCAATAAGTAGCACATCAATTTTGTAAAATTTTAAATATTTTAACATTTGTAAAAAAATACAGCCCGCGGGCGCCTAGGAACTCCTGGCCAATTTTTTTCAATAATCCGAGCTAACTTAAATAATTTTTCTACAAATTTCCATTTTATTTTCAAATGTCAGTAACTCGCATCAACACACACATATATAAGCGAATTACTTCCAGTTTTCAACAATCATTTTCTTAATGTTTAAATTATTTTTAGCTTATGTAAAATAGCATTGCCTGCAGGCATAGGAACCCTGCCCAATTTTTTTAATATTCAATGCAAACTAGAAATTTTTTTTCTTAACATTTCTATATTATTTTTCAAATATAAGTATACATGCATCAACACAACACACACACACGCACACATATACACATACTAGCGAATAATTTCTATTGTTTACCACACAGTATTTTCGATATTTTAAAATTATTTTTAGCTTTCTGAAATAGATCTGCCTGCGGGCGCCGGGGAACCCCTGCTCAATTTTATTTTATATTTGAACTAACTAAAGAAATTAATTTTGTAAAAATTTCCATATTATTTTTCCAATGTAAGTAAATTCGCATCAACACACCACACAAACACACACTCCTATACACATTTTAGCGCATAACTTCCACTATACAACAAACATCATTTTCTTAATTTTTTAAATTATTTTTAGCTTAGGTAAAATAGTATTGCCTGCGGGCGCCGGGGAACCCCTGCCCAATTTTCTTCAATAATCAGAGCTAACTTAAGAAATTTTTCTACAAATTTCCATTTTATTTTCAAATGTAAGAAACTCGCATCGACACAACACGCATACACACATAATATAAGCGAATTACTTCCAGTTTTAAACAGTCATCGTTTTCTTAATTTTTAAAATATTTTTAGCATTTGTAAGAAAATACAGCCTGCGGGCGCCGGGGAACCCTCGCTCAATTTTTTAATTATCATAAGCTAACTTATGGAACTATTTTTCTTGGAATTCCGATATTATTTTGCAAATGTTAATATACTACCAACGATATAATATCTACAAAAATATTAACACACTTTATCGAATAATTTTTAATAAATAAAAAATATATATAAAATAAATAAATATACACATGTCTATTAAAATGTATATTTAAATATAAAAAACGAATAAAGCCAATGAGTATTAGTTAAGAATGTTGTTGTCTATATTATATATTACTACCGTTTTCGACAAAAACTCATCATCGGGTAATTTTAATTTTAATTTTACCTGATGATGACTTTTGTCGAAACGATAGTAATATATAATATATACAACAACATTCTTCATTAATACTCATTGCCATTATTCTTTTTATATTTAAATATATATTTTAATATACATGTGTATATTTATTTATTTTATATATATTTATTAATAATTGATCAATAATATTAAATTATAATTTTTTTCTATCTATTTGAATATTTATTTTTAAAAATCCTTTTAATTTTTATTTTTAATTTTCTAAATTCATCTTTGTTTTTGCTACATTGTTAATTTTCAATAAGTAGCACATCAATTTTGTAAAATTTTAAATATTTTAACATTTGTAAAAATACAGCCCGCGGGCGCCTAGGAACTCCTGGCCAATTTTTTTCAATAATCCGAGCTAACTTAAATAATTTTTCTACAAATTTCCATTTTATTTTCAAATGTCAGTAACTCGCATCAACACACACATATATAAGCGAATTACTTCCAGTTTTCAACAATCATTTTCTTAATGTTTAAATTATTTTTAGCTTATGTAAAATAGCATTGCCTGCGGGCGCCGGGGAACCCCTGCCCAATTTTTTTTAATATTCAATGCAAACTAGAAATTTTTTTTCTTAACATTTCTATATTATTTTTCAAATATAAGTATACATGCATCAACACAACACACACACACGCACACATATACACATACTAGCGAATAATTTCTATTGTTTACCACACAGTATTTTCGATATTTTAAAATTATTTTTAGCTTTCTGAAATAGATCTGCCTGCGGGCGCCGGGGAACCCCTGCTCAATTTTATTTTATATTTGAACTAACTAAAGAAATTAATTTTGTAAAAATTTCCATATTATTTTTCCAATGTAAGTAAATTCGCATCAACACACCACACAAACACACACTCCTATACACATTTTAGCGCATAACTTCCACTATACAACAAACATCATTTTCTTAATTTTTTAAATTATTTTTAGCTTAGGTAAAATAGTATTGCCTGCGGGCGCCGGGGAACCCCTGCCCAATTTTCTTCAATAATCAGAGCTAACTTAAGAAATTTTTCTACAAATTTCCATTTTATTTTCAAATGTAAGAAACTCGCATCGACACAACACGCATACACACATAATATAAGCGAATTACTTCCAGTTTTCAACAATCATTTTCTTAATGTTTAAATTATTTTTAGCTTATGTAAAATAGTATTGCCTGCGGGCGCCGGGGAACCCTTACTCAATTTTTTAATTATCATAAGCTAACTTATGGAACTATTTTTCATACTCTTATCAATGTACATTTAAAAGTCAGGGGCTGTCGGTAGGTAACTTAATATACAAATCACTTGCTGGACCACTTGCTAACTTCACACACGTTTAATTAAACACACTATCTAGTTGCTGAACAAGTGGACAATGAATTCCACCGCAATTCAAGTGCAATACGTTATACATAGTGAACTATTGCCATTACTTATGAAAATAAAAATATTGTGTAATTCATTCGATGAACCTTTAGCTTTACAAGAATGGAAAGACGTCTACAATGCAATTCAATATTGAGCTGTCGATAAAACAAATTTATGAAAAAATATAATATACATATTCGATAATATGGAAAAGATTACACGGTTGTGTGAAGATAATACGGCACAATATTTCATTAAAGAATCCATCTTAGGTACATAATTACAAATATTGATCTTTATGTCAATGAAAACTGATATGAGTAAAATATGTCCATCAATAAATGATGTAAGTACTCATGAAGGGTCATACAGTACTGAAGATTTACGTTCAATCTCCGTGTGTTTTAATATGCATAACTATGTGTTTATAGGTTAATATTGTTAAAATGTACAAACATATCATATTCAACAATGAACATCAACTTTTACAAAGTATATTATGGAGAGAGTCACCTGCAGATTAAGAACTCAATGTGTACAAATTAACAACAGTCATATATTGGACTGTTTTTTGAATATTAATTGAAAACACAAGTTCACATTGAACAATGAATCAATAAAGTACTTTAATATATATATTATATATGGAGATTACATTCTATTATTCCAAAAATAAAAACAATCTCATCACAAAAGAAATGTCAAATATATTAGAAAAAGAGAGATTTTGATCTTTTAGTAAATTCGCATCCAATTGTCCCTTGTTATTGACGGATATACAAATGTAGAACCAAGGAAACATAACAATAATACATGTTATAAACAATGAAACTATATATATATTTTAGAACAAATGATCAATGGAAGATAAATCTTTTGGAATAAAAGTTATTTGGATTATACGTGATTTGAACATATGTTATTGGAACTAAAGGTCCACTTTATTATATTCTTTCTGTCATATGGAAGAAAAAACCAATAATAATAATAATAATAACAATAATAATACAAACAATTTGTAATGTTGTTTTAATAAATAAATATGTAGCAAATATCTTCACAAAGAAACAAGTTGTGGGGGAGTTGTCTGCCATCACCCCTTCCTCAAATATGCCACTAATATATATATATATATATAAATCAATAATACATTTTAAAAAATAAACAATATTTTAAAATTATTTTAAATTATTAAATAAAAACATGAATGTACAAAATACAGTAATTGCCATTTATTTTTCTAATATATCTACATAATTTACTATACTTATAAATCGAATACAATATCATTAATTTAAATATATGTTCCATATGAATTTTTTAAAACATTTTAATTTTGATACTTTTAAAAATTACACTTATAATAAAGGCACTATGTATCCATTACATTTTAAGATAAGTTATAATATAATACACAATATATTGTATCCATTTTATCAATTTTAGAATTTTAAAATTTTATTTTTTGTCTAATTTTAAATTAGGATTAGACAGTTTATTTGTGATAATTCAATCATTTTTTTGTATATTAGATATATGAAGGTAATTGTTTTCAAACATACCCATTAGTTATCAAACTATGGTTATATAAAATAAATGTATCTTAAAAACAAATAATATAATAAATTTATATAACCTCAGGTGCACGATTATAAACACGAGAATCGTGCAAAACACAACTCGTTTCTTTTGCATTGTATGTATTATTTTCAAATGCATTAATTGTAGCTTGACATACATCACAAACCTATGAAGAAAAAAATTACATAAATCAGAAGAGTACCTACATTAAAAATCAATGACTCACAAAAAAATCATTCAATGTAACATTTTTTTCAGGATGATTGTCTATTTCTTCCTTTTGATTTAGATCGTTAAAACGACATGCCGTTATTCTTATTTTATTTTGAACAAAAGTCTGTAAATACAAATTTTAAGTTTCTTGATTCTACCTTGTATTATATTTTAACCTTACACGTGATACATTGTCGATTTTTTCAACTTCAATTAATTTATGCCCATAATCCGATAGTCCATTTATTGCTTCCATTGCAATACTGGACAATTGTTTGATAAATTCATTATTGTCTTGTTCGGTTTGTCGTTTTGTTCTTCTTTCATAAATATTATTTACAAAATTATGCTCATTGTAAGACTTAGTATTTGAAATGTATTCTCTATTTTCTATCTATAACAGAATAATTATTCTTTTCAAATATATTTAAAACAAAAAAACATTTTATTTTTCAAATTGAATATTACTATACATATTTTACAATATATGAATTCATAAGAGTAAACATTTAGTTGAATATTTCATAGTAAATAAATTATGTAATTATAAATTTTATTACAACAAAGTAGAACCTATATTTTTATTATAAAATATTAATATTAATTACTAAAAAAATATATTACAATATGGCCTCATTGCTGTTACATATATAATATGTATGACCCTGGATAGAACTAATAAGGCGTCCTGAAAATATAATCGTAGATTTTTTTTAGATTCCACCCACTCATATACAATAAATTGTTTAACTTTACAACGATAGTTTTGATTAAAACTTTTTCTTATAGTAATGTATTTAATAATTATTATTTAGGCTATTTAGTCAAATTAAATGATTTGTAACAATTAAAAACAATGGCTTTATTTGTATGTACTCTTTTCATTCTAAAGGTAATTTAACCTTTAAATCATTTTTATACGAATTTAAAAGAATTAAAAATAATTATTCTAATAATTATATTATATATTACCACCGATAATGTATGTATATTATTAATAATTCATCCTCACTGTCAATTTCACTCATCCACTTTTCTTATTAAGTGAACTGAGTTTTGCTAAGAGTCAATTTTCAAATACATTGATTTTTAAAAATTCATCATTGCTTACAAATTAGTAATTACGATCATGGACTAACATGTGCCGATAAATGTGAAGTAGGATAAATGTCGGACATTGAAATCACAAAAATATAAATTATTAATTAAATACAAAGTGTACACTATGTTTATGAATCACACATTATTATTTATATGCCAGATATAGAATAGATTAAATATGTAAATATAATTTAATCTGTTCATCTGTTAACAAATAAAAATAAAAAATTTTGCAATCATAATTTTATCCAGTGTAAATTAATTTGACGGTGTTTAATTAAATTTAATATTTTTAATATTAATTAATAAATTATTAATTATTAATAGTAAAATAATACAATACAATACAATAATACTTAATAAGTGCAAAAGTAAATGGTCAAAATACAAAACTATCTATTGTAATGATGTACACATTTACAAAATTTGATGTTAAATAAAAATTATATTTTAATTAATAAATAAAATATTGTACACAGAAAAATAACCTACAACAGTGTGCTATCAAGTTGATCATAATTTTCCATCAAAATAATAGGTATACACTTTGTCGAAAAATTTTAATGTTAATAAAAAAGAATTGTAACTAATGATTGTCAAGACTTTTTAAATACTGTTGAAATGATGTAAGGCCTATAGGTTAGTTTATATTATATAGAAATGTTTACTGTTGAAACCAAAAATTGTTCCTTTATTTATGACTTAAATAACTCAACATTTAATGTTGGCTATAAATAACACAAAATTTGAACACAGGTTTTGAAGACTCTTGGACTATTATTTTCGATATGCTTGAGAAATACAATAATCAATTTTGACATAATCGTGGTTTTGCCGTTTTGAACAAAAATTTTTCAGTTGTTTGAGCCGCGTTTAAAAACTATTGAAGAATTCGAAAAATGACCTCTCTAAAATTACCACCCCGGGCAATATTCACTGTCAGAAAATAGGTACGAGTGTAATAATCGCAGCACTTCTACAAGTCGACAAGTTGTAGGGTTCTATGCCCGGAGAAACAGTGGGGCACTCCTCATTCATTATAAAATATCGTTTTTATTTATATTTAATAAATATAATAATAATAATAATAATTGGCTATCGTCGAATGATTCGGTAATAAATTTACTAATACCTCATGTTTTTGAGCGAAAACGTTTTCTCCGTGTAAAATGATGTAGTAGAATGAAATTCCTAAAAATATTAATTTCATTTTAACTTTTTAAAAGTTTATTACTTCGATTTTAAAATATTAATAATAATAATAAGAAGAAGAAAACATTTGTAGTAACAACAGTTCACTGCGTCTTAATACAGAAGTCTAAAATATGAAAAATTATACTTTTTTTTTTTACTATACGATTAGTATGTGACCACACTCTTACTATAGAACATGACCCTTACGGGTAGATACGTATAAAAACTAACGTTGAACACAGACGTCACGACGGTAAAAACAATAACATAATTTTTTCATGTTGGATTGCATTATGAACGATCTGTAAGCATGCGCGGAACTATTATTATGGTTTTAATGATTTTGTAAAAAAAAAAAATTGGATTGCACAATCGTTCATTATTATATTTAACAGAGTCTGTACATTTTTTATCTTTACGGGTTCATTAATGAATAATCCAATTACGGGCATGTAAATTTTAAACCCATTGCGTATATATGTTATCAATTAAGTAGGTGTGCGTTTTTGCTGAATTGCATAAAAATAATTCCGTATTTATTTAATACAAACCATTGTTCAAGGCGAATAAATATATCATATAAAAAGAAGATTGATAAAGATATAATTTTCCTTAAATTTAATTTGTTTATGTAACATTTATTTTTATATAACAAATTCAATGGAGCCGTTGCACATTCAAATTACGAGTTCAATTCGCGGGAAAAAAAATTTTTTTAAATCGATTCGTTTAACTATAATGAACCCGTTAAACTAAAATGTACGGACTCTGTAGAACACAAAGAAAAAGAAAATGCGATAAATGTTTACAAAGATCGTTTATCGTCATCAATTATGTACATGACGTACATAATTATTTTCCATGATATTTTTGTGTAATGCCATATTATAATTAATTATTATAACTTTAATTACATATATTTTAAGGGATAATTTAATTCATTTCGTAGTAGTTTTTATGAAATTTATTAAACTTTACTTAGAATCTTTATTTCTCTAACGCTATTAATTTATCATCTATATACTGTAGTGGGTGGTATACATTATTAAATAAGTAAAATCATATATATATATATAAACTACAGTGTGTAATATAATAAATATATAGAATATAAATGAAGTAAAATGCACAACACTAGTATACTTATGTAGTGGACCGTAGTAAAATAATGTAGATACATGTCGGTTTCCTTATGTATTAATTAAATTAGATATTATTGGTCATCACCTACGTAGTTATATAACACATATATAGGGAAAATGAGTTTTCCCCATTGCTTCATTTTTCATTTATGTTTTGCGTATTTAGTTTTTATCGTCATGTAAAAGTGTCAATGATGACTGTATAATGAATAATGACGTTATAAAGTATCATTGCAGTTTATTATACTATTTATAATATAGTTTCTGATTTTACTTTTCATTATATGATATAACCTAAATTGTAATTTTTGATTATAATCAACTTTCATGTAGATTAAGTAGGTATTTAAAAAGACATACAAATAGTTTTATAATTTATATTTATTATATAATTCAAAATCTTCACAAGTAATTAAGTAAATAATGATTTTTATTAGACAATACAACCATAGGTATAATATATTATTTAACCAATAGACATTAATTTATTTAAATCATTAAATTATGTTGAGTAATAGTTTAATAACTTTTTAGTTTTTATAGAGTTTAACAAAGGTGTAACTCATAAATAAATCTATGACAACTGTGGTGGGTAATTAATAGGCATTAATAATTAAACATTATTTATAGTACTATGTACATACAAATTCTACACCTTTTGAAAACCTAACCTATTTATACTGAACTTTAAATCTTTAAATTTAATATTAAGTATCATAGATTAACATTAATTTAATGTTTAACAATTAAAATTAATTAACCTAATTTATCTATGTACTTTAAACTGTTATATTCCATGATGTCACTAATTTTATTTTTTATTTGGATTTAATCAATTTTATTTATATAAATTTTGTAACTTAAATATCAATTATTTCAAATATATAATATACATATTTTCCTAAAAGTACTTTTTACAATAATTAACACCTAAGTCATTTGACTAATGAAAACAAGAAATTAAACACAAATTAATTATATATTAATATTTTGTAATATATTGATGTTGTTAAATAGGATCCCAAAAACCTGGTGGAGTTGAAGCATGATTTTGATTTTTAACTGAACGATGTCTAGAAAAATGATTCATTGCAGTTTTAGCTTCAACAGGATTATCATTATTTGCTTTATAAAACTTACAACAGTCTTCACAATCCCAACCATTTAATAATTTGCGTTCATTACGTTTTCTTACAGGATCTTCTTTAAATTTGTAATTAGGCAAATTATTTTGTATGTCATTTAAACCAGGAATAATATCAAAACTATCTAATAAATTTCTATTAGGAATTTTGTTATGGTCGTTAGATTCTATTGCATTATTTAATTCATTTACGGATATTTGTAATGGACTACAAATGGTCTCATCACATGGTTGATTATTTTCATCATTCTGATGTGATATATTGGTTTCGTTTGATTTTAGAGGAATTGTTTTTACTGTAGGTAATACCTTTTTATTAACTTTAATAATTTTGTTAAAATGACTTAAAGAAATATTATTAGGGTCATCCATTTGTGTATTATGTATTAAATTGTTTTCATTATATTTTTTAGATATATCATTTTTTTTTATACTAAATATTTCAGGATCGAAACTACTAATAGAATTTAAAACTGATATTTTGGGTGTAGAAATGTTGATAGTAGTAATATCTTTCTTGATCTTTTCTTCTTGAGGTTTTAGTTTAAGTGTCATTTGTTTAGATTTTCTTAATAAATCGGAAGGTTTTCCATCACGTTTTATTTCTAGTTTCCAAATATTTTTCAATTTGCCTTGAGAAGAGTTTTTATTTTCTTTTTCAAATGTTGCACATTTTAATTGCTTATTTTCCATACTATCATTCACTTCAATTGTATCTTTAATAGATAATTTTAGAGGTGAATATGATGAACACATTTTTCTTTTTTTCATACTTCCAGTACTTTTCTTCGAAAATGATAATATCCATCGAGTTAATATATCGATAGTAGAATCATCTTGATTGATTGTAAAATTTAACAAACTAGCTAATATCTTCACACTTTCATTTATTTGTTCTAATTGTGTTTTTAAATCAGAACACAGACATTGAAGTTCATCAATTTTTGCTTCAAAACTATTAATTTTTTCATCTTTTGATATGTTATCCACTGTTATTGTATTTATAAATGTACATACATTTTGACACGCATCAGTTAGTACTTTTATATGAGTCTTGCCATTATTCTGATTATTCTGATTATTCATTTTTTTTATTTTTTAACTTACTGGTAACTTATATTGATTAATACTTAACTCTGATTAATCAGCCATTGGATTATAAGTTTTACACGTATGAGATTTGACATAAAAAAACAAATATACAAAATTATTTTAGAATTACAAAATTGTTTAATGAAATACAACAAAATAAAATTTAATAATACACAGAATTTACATTATTATTTACTACTTATGTCATAATTAATTATTTAAAAATATTTTGGTAATTGATATCAAAGACTGTTAACAGAACAATTATTTTATCAATTTTTCAGGTTAACCAATCATAAATGGATTGGAATCCACAATGTTGTTTCTTTTAAATAGCGTTTTTAAACTTTAATCTATTTGTTGAATAGATGGTTGTTTAAAATATTGAATAATAAAATTTATTAAAATAATTATAATTAGTGTTAATTAAATCCAAATGATTTAATTTATGATATATAATCTCGTGTAATGTTGGTTAACATGAAATAGATAGAACATTGTTTGTAGTTGGTAGCGAATTTCTGTTTATTATTTTTTTGCATTGCTTTTTTAAGTTTTAGACTTTTATCGTGTTTCCTTTAAGATTAATTTGACTTTTGTATTTTAATTTTCAGTCATTTATTATAAGGTTCTTTTACATTTATTTCGTGATAGGTGTTTAATGGCTTTTGATGGAGATGGCAGACGAAATACAGGCAAGTTTTTATTGCCCTGCATGGTTATATATTTTTGTTATAACTTTTTTTTTTCATAGTTATAAACATTTTATTATATTTATTTACATAATATGATATATGCCTATCTTATAAAAATAATTGTATGGTTAACTATTAAATTAATTTAAGTTTCTTTTTACCATTGATTGGTAATTATATAGGTACAAAAAACGTATTTTAAATATTCGTTTACATTTATCTTTACGTTTACCATTTATGCGTTGCATTTTTTTTTTTTTATATAAGAACATTTAAATATAAAGTAGTTTACATATACTATTGATACATATATGACAGAAAAATGTGTATTATAGAAATAAATAATAATAATGAAACATGGTACACATTTTAATAAAAATAATAGTAATGATTAAAATATTTGATTATCATCTTATATATACATATATATGTCTATATCATATAATATATGTATAAATATTTTAAAATATATGTATTAAATGTTTTAGTATTCAATATTACATTTTTTTTAAATTTAATAATTATATGCCTACTTATTATATACATTAAGATTATAAAAGTAGTTTAAAAAGACTACTAAATAAAATTTTTTTTTATAGTTTTATAATAGTGATGTCAAAGTTCATCGGTGAAAACTTATTGCATACTATATATTAATAAGTGATGGTAAACAAAAATTGTGTATATATATAATATATATACAGGTAAATATCTTCAAGAAAAATATCCATGAAAAAAAAATATATACAATATGTTATGTATACACACACACACATATAAACTTTATGGGTATTGTAATTAAGATTAAACTACAAATACATACAGAGGCAGATTTACGCTTAGGCAACCTAGGCACCTGCCTAGGACACAACATGTTTCGAGGGCGCCGTAAATTTTTAGTATACTAAATATTTCTACTTTTATCTATATATCATATTCAGACGAATGGCGGTTTATTGTTTTTGAACGTGGTTATGTTAATGTATTCTTTTTGTGGGTTACGGGGTGCCAGTGTTAGAATCCGCTTAGAGGCGGAAAAATAGTAAGTCCGCCCTTGACTACATAGTATATATATATTTATTTATAATGTAAACTGTTGTGAAAGATTGAAATATAAATAAAATTTGAAAATGAAATTCATAAATAACTAAAATAAATATACACACATATTTCAGTTAAATTTTAGGATCAAATAATTAACATTGAAAATAGTGATTATGAATATAAAAATCTAGTATTAGTAAGTACTTGATGAATAACTGACAGGCATGTATAATGGTGCTTATATTTGTATTTTCAATGGTATTTGTAACTTTATTTTTCTAAATGTGTTCTTAAAAAAATAAAAAAAATAAATTTTTTTTCCACAGAGTATTCCACGTTTGGAAATGTTATGCAAACAAATGTACGAGTCGAGAGATGCAGCTCTTTGTGTTGAAGCCGAAAAAGCTTTGGTTTCTTTTCAAAATAGTAATACACCAGACACATTGTCTAAGTGTCAGATGTTATTGGAACGAGCTGATTCACACTATTCTCAATTATTAGCAACAACAACTATAACTAAACTTTTATCACGCACTCCATTAACACTTAATCTTGATCAAAGAATACAAATTAGTAAGTTATTAATATTTTAATTTTTTCTACTATATACTGTAATTTTTGGTATTTTTCAATTTAGGAAATTACATTTTGAATTATTTGGCAACACGTCCCAAACTGCCATCATTTGTAGTTCAAGCACTTGTATTGTTATTTGCGAAAATCACAAAACAAGGATGGTTTGATGGAGAAAAAGATTCTTATGCATTTAGAAATGTTGTGTCTGATATTTCAGTATTTTTACAAGTAAATGTTTTGAATTGTCGAATAACAACAATATTAATAATAATAATAATAATAATAATAAGCTAATTATTTTATTAATTGTATATTTAAGTCGTTCAATGTAAGTTGAATAAAATTTATTATTCAAAATAATTGAATAATATAACGTACATTTTCAGGGAATGAATGTTGAGCATTGCATGATTGGTGTACAGTTATTGTCTCAGTTAACAACTGAAATGAATACAGTGGCTGATGTAGAATCTCACCGTGCTGTATTGAAACATCGTAAAGTAGCATCATCATTTAGAGATACACAGTTGTTTGAAATTTTTCGAATGTCTTGTCAAATGCTACGTAGTGCTAATGATAATCGAAAAAATTTAAATTTCACTGATGAAAACCAAGTAATTTTGTTTTCTATAAAATTTATATTTACATGAATTTTAGTATATTTGTATTTTATTGTTTTTAGCATGGATTTATGTCACGTTGTCTACAGCTAGCTCAAAATTGTTTAACTTATGATTTCATTGGTACAACTTGTGATGAATCATCTGATGATATTTGTACTGTTCAAATACCTACTGGTTGGCGACCAGCATTCCTCGAACAATCTACTTTAACACTATTTTTCGATCTCTATCATTCCTTACCACCTAGTTTGTCAAGTCTAGTAAGAAAAAATTTTAAATATAAAATTTACAACAAAATTAATACTATTAATATTACTTTTAGGCTTTATCATGTTTGGTGCAACTAGCTTCAGTCCGACGTTCCTTATTTAGTACAACTGAAAGAGCCAAATTTTTATCACATTTAGTGAATGGTGTCAAAGATATTTTACTCAATCCTCAGGTATTGTAGTGTTATGTATTTTTTAGGAACATTAACTATATTTTAATTAGTTTTAACATTCAATTAAAATTTAATAATTTTTTTGTGTGTTAAAATTAGAATAGATATATAATTTTATTAATGTATAATCATATTTTTAGATATATTTACATGATTTCTTTATTTTGATATGACTATGTCGTTGCAGTGTGCACATTTTTAAAACTCATCAGAAAAATGTGTCATGATGGTTGTCATCATTGCACAATAATTTATTTAATACTTGTTATATAATAGTATATATGTTTTATAAATTTATCTATGTTTTGCATCAGGCGAATGTACCAATTTATGTTTGAGACTGTATCGCTACACAGTTTATAACGTGCATTGCATTATGTTATTCGATCTTGTCATACCATTAAATACATTTAAAGATATAGTCATGTCACTATGTACTTCCTTGTAAAGGTATTTTAGTAACTACTTAAGGAACATTAAAAAAAGTGTAATTTATCTTTAGGGTTTGGCTGATTCTAATAATTACCACGAGTTTTGCCGTTTATTGGCAAGGTTAAAATCAAATTATCAACTCGGTGAACTTGTAATGGTTGATAGTTATCAAGAAACTGTTGGTCTTATTGCTAAGTTCACTGTTGAAAGTTTGCAGGTAAATTCATTTTATAGTTATAATTCTTAAAAATTTAATTTTTACTGAAAATAAATAATACTATATTATTTATATTCATTAGTAAATTCTAAACTGTACTCAATAAATTAATAATAAAAGAATTAATTACTTTAATAAAAAAAATTCTAAGAAATTTGGTGTATGTATAACAATTTTATTTCCATTAATCAATGAGATATAGGTATTTTGTATACAATTTAAATAGTTATAGTTTATAATTTTTTTTTTATTCTATTGGTATTTGTGTGTTTAAAACAACAATAGTATCGGAATTTAAATTTCTAGTTATTTTTTAATTTTTATAATTATTAATATTAAATGTAATCCAGTATTGGTGTATGTTGCAGTTATATATATATTAATGTCAGTGATGTGATATGTTTTAATTTTTATGAAATTGAACTGTGAAATAACTAGACGTTTATATTAAAATGCTGATTTTGTCATTATTTTAAACATATAAATACATATTAGATAAATATTAATAATTATAGCTTAATAAAATGTGAACTAAAAAGCTACTTTTAAATGTAAAATAGGTCACAGAAAGATGTGTGCTTCTATGACATTTATCATTTATTTTTCAGTTTTTGATAAGGAGTTGAATTATAATTTTATTCACAATGTTTTTTTGCCAAAATTTTTCTATGATATTGACTAAAACAATCATTAAAATTTAAAAATTTTTATTTTATTAAAAAAATTGTTTAGTATTTTTTTTTCTTTTTTAATACAATTTATAAATTACATTGTATATTTTTTATGATGATGATAATAATAATATTCTAAAATGTTCGCTATATTATCAAATTAATCAACTAATCATTAAGAAAATCATTAATTTTTATTTTGTTAATGTATTCAGTTCATTACCTAAATTTCAATTAATTTTGTTTTTTTTTTACAGGTATATCAATGTGCTCCAAATAGTTTTCATTATTTATTAAGTTTTTGGCAACGTATGGTAGCGTCTGTACCTTATGTGAAAGCTGCAGAGCCTCATATGTTGGAAACTTATACTCCAGAAGTTACCAAGGCGTATATATCCTCTAGGATAGAAAGTGTTACACTTATTGTGAGAGATGGCCTTGATGATCCATTAGATGATTTCACTAATGTCCAGCAACAGCTTGAGCAACTATCTGTGATTGGAAGATGTCATTATCAAAAAACATGTTCATTAATTGCTCAGTTATTTGATCAATCAGCGACTACCTATCAAGAAATTATCGCTTCACCTTCTGCTTCTATTTATGATCTAAAGATTCAAGAAGGTATGAAAAATAATATGCATTTTAAAAGTATATTTAAGTAATTTGTATTTGAATTCATTTTTAATCCTATTTAATATATGCCCAAATATATCAAAGTTTATAGACTAATGTATATAACTTTTGCATGCCAAATTGTTTATATTATTTTGTAAATTATTTTTATTTAATTTTACATTATCATAATGGTCCTACTAAGAAGATTTGTATTAGGGCCCTGGAATATTGTACATGGCATAATACTTATAACTTGATTTAAATAATACATATATATATTATTTTATTACAATAAATGATGTACAGCTTATTGATTAATAATGACTAGAATGTATGTTTTAATATATTATTGAATTTTGTTATATCATGTTTTATATTCTAATTATTTGTATTTTGTATTTTAGGTCGTTTGACTTGGTTAGTGTACTTGATTGGAGCAGCAATCGGTGGTAGGGTAACATTTAATAGTAATGATGATGGTGATGCAATGGATGGAGAAATGGCTTGTAAAGTTTTACAATTAATGACTTTTAGTGATTCAAGACTCCCACAAGGAGGTTATGAAAAATTAGAACATTCATTTTTATTTTTCTTTGAACAATTTCGTAAAATCTATATTGGCGATCAAGTAAGAAAAATAATTTAAAGTTTTTCTATTTGGATTATTTAATGTTTTATAAAATATATATTTATATAGGTACCCAAGAATTCAAAAGTTTATCGACGATTACATGAAGTACTTGGCATTAGTGAAGAGCATATGGTTCTTAGCATTTTTATGAGAAAAATGTAATTTTATCTTTTTATATTTATTATTATAATATGATTATTTATTTATATTGCATATATATTAATTGAAATTTCAGAATAACGAATTTAAAATTTTGGTGCTCCAGTAATACAGTTATTCAAAAGACTTTGGCATTACTGAATGATCTTTCAGTTGGGTTTTCTAGTGTTCGAAAATTAGTAAAACTTGATGAAATTCAATTCCTTTTAAACAATCATACAGTAATATTAACATAATTTTTTTATTAAGTTTAGTATTCATTAAATTTTTGTCATTAATATATTTTTATTGTAGAGTGAACACTTTCCTTTATTGGGTAATACATTTAGTGTCAAAGACATGAGACATCGTTCATCATTTTATACCTCATTGGGTAGACTTCTTATGATTGACTTATTAGAAGATGAAGACAAATTTGATAGTTTTATGATTCCTTTGACAGGTAAATTTATTTAGTAAAAATAATATATCTCGTACAGTGTATTTTACGATTATTATTATTATTTTTAAATATAGCATCTGTTGAGTCAATAGGAGCATTATTAGCATCAGTTAATGGTGTTAATGATACATCGGTATACTCAAATATTGAGGCGAAGAAAGCTTTAATTGGTCTTATTAGAGATCTTAGAGGTCTAGCTTTTTCATTTAATACTAAAACATCATTCATGCTACTTTTTGAATGGTTGTATCCATCATATACACCAATTTTGCTACGTGCAATGGAACTATGGTATGCGGATCCTGAAATCACTACCCCATTACTAAAACTCTATGCAGAATTAGCATTGAATCGTTCACAAAGGCTTCAAGTTGACGTGTCTTCTCCAAATGGTATATTATTATTCCGTGAAGCTAGTAAAGTTGTCTGTACTTATGGTGAGTATTAATATTAATATTTATGTTGAAAAGATTATTTAATATGAACATGGTTTTTTTATAGGTAATAATATTTTAAACCTGGATGTACAACAAGACATGTTGTATAAAAAAAAGCTGAAAGGCATATCTATTTGTTTTTCAATGTTAAAAGCAGCGTTATGTGGAAATTATGTGAACTTTGGTGTTTTTAAGCTTTATGGTGATGACACTTTAGAGAATGCGCTTAATATATTTGTTAAATTGTTACTGTCCATTCCTCTTAGTGATCTCATGGTAAGCTGTGTTTAGAAACTTATGATATACAGTATTTATATATAATAAAGATTGTAATAGTAAATTAAAGATTATTTTCTATTAGTAGGTATTCTGGAAAAGCAAATTAACAATTATTGAATAATTTTTTAATTGAGATTATATAGAAAGTCAATTGTTTTTTTTTTACAATTGGTTAATGTATTATTTTAATTTAGATGAGAAAGGGTAGTGTAAATTATTAAATTTGATTTATAATTAATTATAATTTTTTCCATGTATCCATCATTATGGTGTAGTTTTTAATGTTTGTGTTGTTATGGTCAAGTATCGTTCTCCATGTGTTTGAACTACATATTTTGTACATTTTAGTAAAAACCATTCATTTATCCATTTGATCTATTATTAGATCCACTTTAAAATTACATCTTATAATATTGTAGTACAATCAACTTTTTATTTATTTATTTTTGTTCTTTGTTTTATATTTTAATATTTAAAATGTAACCTTTGTTACTATTACAATTTAATTTTCTTCTAGCATTATCCTAAATTATCACAGACATATTATGGTTTGCTTGAGTGCCTTGCTCAAGATCATATGGAATTTTTATCAACTTTAGAACCTCAAGTATTCCTATATATACTTTCATCCATATCTGAAGGACTGAATGCATTAGGTAAGTTAAATAATACAAAATGTTTATGTAAAACACCATACAATGTAATAATAACAATGTACTTAATTTTTTTTTTCAAAAGAATTTTTGTGAAGTTTGATAGTTAATTAGTTTTTTTTATTTCATTTGTTTTGTCAATAATTTCTGTTTGCTTTTATCTGCTTCTGTTTTATTCATAGTCGGACATTTATTGAAAAAACCATACTATATATTATTGATATACTCTACTGTACTATTAGTAACCTCTAGGTCTAGGACCATCCTGTCATATATCTAGCCTTCCATTCATCCTGATCAGTTGCCTTCCACCTCCTAGCTCTTTCACATCATGCTTGACAACATCTTCCTACTTCATTTTCCATCTTCCAATGGACCATATTCCCATTGAGTTCTTCTCTAGTACTGTATGAAGTAAGGGATTATGTATTGATGTATAATGATTTAATTTAATTTTAAGAAAATTTTGTTACTGTTTTAAACTTGATCGTTAATATAAATTGTATTAATGTGAATTCAATATTTTTTCCTGTTGTCTTTCATAAAAATAACACATTATTATAAATATTATGATATACATTTATTTATTTATAAACATTCTCTGTCTACTTTTTTAATGATATAAATTATTGTTTTCTAGATATGTCTATATGTACAGGATGTTGTACTACTCTTGACCACATTGTTACTTATGTATTTAAACAATTATTATTAAAAGGTAAAAAAAGAAATAATTAAAATACCTTAGTAATAAAAACAATTTTTATAATTTTATATAAGAATTCTTATATGATAATTTTGTTTAAATATTAATTAATTTAAACTCTAAATGTAAATACACTTTGTATTAATTTTTATAGGTAAAAAAGTGAGGCGTCGCATACAACAAGTAAATGAGATTTTCTTGCGCACTCTAGAAACACATTTAGGAGTATTTAGACAAATCTTACAGACTGTTCTCAACATAATCATATTTGAAGAATGTAGAAATCAATGGTCAATGTCGAGACCACTTCTGGGACTTATACTTCTAAACGAGGAGGTATATTTAATCATAATTTGTATTACTTTTCTATTATGCATATAAATGTATTCTATATTCTATTGTTTAGTATTTTAATCAGCTAAGAGATATTATCTTGCAAAGCCAACCAATCGATAAACAACCAGCAATGGCACAATGGTTTGAAATGTTAATGGAAGGAGTTGAGAGGAACTTAGCAAGCAGGAATCGAGAAAGGTATAATGAATGTTCAAAATATGAAACATATTAAATTGAAATATGTATTTGTTTTTCTAGGTTTACTCAAAACTTGTCTTCATTTAAAAAAGAACTGACTGAAAAAGGATCGACAATATCTATGAATTCTGTTAATAATGAAGTTATGATAACTACATAACCCATTTAATTGTTTAAAATGCGTAATTTAATGTCTTAATTTTATTGTCTTTAATCGCCAATATCAAAATTAAAAAAAAAAAAACAATATTGGTTATTTATTATTTTTTGAGCCATGTGTAAATAACAAAAATTAACTAATCATTGTAAACATTTTAAATTAGAAAATAGTGCCTACTACTAGTCATAGGCTATTGCTGGAAATTATTTTTTGATCCTTAAATGATTATTATTATAGGTACAATGATTATATGCAGTTATTTAAACAGTGTAAATACATTTTATTATTTTTTAATGAACAAAAGTTGTGTTATAAAGATAATTTTTTTATGATTTGTAAATGTTGATATTTTTTTAACAGTAATAACTAATTTTTTTTATAAGGTAACTAAAGTGATTGAAATTATATGAGAATCCCATTATTTACGAATGAGAATGATCCCAGTTTTATATCAATGTAAATTGGAGTGGTCTAAATACAAACATATTGGATTTTAGAAAGGTGATAAAACTTTCAATATATATTCAATAAAGTGAATATAAACTGACATTTCATATATATATATATAAATATATTGAAAAAAAAATCCAATAAATATATTTTCTGAATTCCAAACTTTGATAACCAATGATGAAATTGGATTTTAAGAATAACCTGTATGTATGCTTAGGTTTGTGGATTCATCAAAATAAAATCAGTACTCAAATATTATAATTGCTGCAATTACTTGTCATTATTATACATTTTAATCAAATATTACAGTAATATGCATGCATTTAATCACAAGAAATTAATAATATCGATTATCAGTACTGTGTTGCAATAAATAATTATTATTTTTCGAATATATCTATAATTAATTAATTTTTTTAATAACAATGACTATATATATATATATATATGGGAATTATAACTTTTAAAAAAACGTAATTAATTACATACTTAAAATTCAATTTAAATAACAATTATACTTTGGTTTCTGTGTGTTGTGAGAGTGCAACTTCTCGTAAATTGTCATTAGTTATTTCTATAATACGTGGTCCACGTCCATAATGGTTATATTCATTAGTACCAATACATTGTGATTGTCTGTGTCTTCTATCCATTTCATAAAGCAATGCAGACCTATAGACAAATAATGTATTATTTATTAATATTTTAATAATTATTCTATTTATAAATATTTTTTTTCTCAGTAAAGTTAATAAAAATAATAAAAAATAAAGATCTGTTAAGGTACGATGATAGTAACAAATCTATTAAAACTTTTGTTAATTAATTTATTACTTTAGACATTTTTGGATAATATTTATGTTTTTGTTTTTTAATCTGACGTTTTTAATACATTGTATGTCAATCTTTAGAATTTCTTTTGTTTCTTGAACTTTTTTGTCAAGCAGTCAAGTTCAACTTCCAAGTTTTACCACAAGACTGCAGTAATTTAAAGCCAATTGTTTAAGAGTTTGTTACTAGTTTACAATTGGTCATGTGGGCCATAAAATGTGTTTGGTACATCTTGTATACGTGTTTGGTTATGTTACTAAATATTATTTGTGTTCTTATAGTATTTTTTCTTTCTTTATGGAAGAAATTTATAACCAAAACATCATTTTTTCAAAAAAAAACATGAACTTTATTGAAAATTTTAATCATAAAACAGAAAGTTGAGAATTTGGTGTTGTACTGTGGATTTTCTTCATTTAAAAATTATCTATTTGATATTTTGGACAAATACCATTTAATATTATGAAATTTAAATTTAAAAAAAATAACTTTACTAACCTGTAAACTTCATAACGCATAACTATCTCTTCTAATTCTTGTTTATATAAACGAGTCAACATAGCATTGAAGCAGTCAAGTTCTGGTAAACGGAACATTTCAAATCTTAGTGTATGATCTAATGTTTGTGGTGCATGAGAATAAACACTCAACCAAACAGGAATTTCTAGAAAAAAAAATTGATTTCTCAACTTAAAATATAATAATAATAATTTTTACTAGAAGCTAATAATAATAATAATAATAAAAAAAATAATAATAATTATTGTTATTATATTTACCTTGATTTAAGTAAGGATTAGCAGGAACAAGCATATTATGTGGATGTAAATGGGTAGGTCTTGGTAGTGGCGGAAGTGGAAGTGGCAATGAAATTCTAACTTCAGGTTGATATATATAGTGTGGTGCACATGGATGTTCATATTGTGCTTGCCGAGTAATATGACTATACAAATAAAAATATTTTATATAATAATGTAAAATTATATTAATATATGTTCAATTTTAGTGTATTTAAATTAAAACTGGGTATAAAAATTTCACATGCATTTGCAAAATAAAATGGTATAATTAGTTTTAAACTAATGAAATATATTCTTAAAAAAATATCTCCAAGTATTATTGTACCAAAATATAGTATGTATTACTTAACAAAATATACTCCATAGTCATTGCTTTCAATACGTTCCCATCCAGTGGGTAGACCTTCTTTCTCAAAAGGATGTGACCAATGTGTTGTTTTTGTATTATGATCAATATAATACTTTCGACCTCTTAGCGTTAAATCTATAGACCAACCAGGTGGTAAAGGAAGTTCTTCCCCTCCCTCTAAAAATAAAAAATATATATATATTTTTAAACAGAATATTAATGATAAATTATTATATATCAAAAAATGTTTTATACATGACTTATTATAAACTATGGTGTTTATACATTTTTAAATATAACAAGTATAATAAAAAAAACAGTAGGGGAATGATGTAAAGAATATCACATTCAGTTTTTTAATGAAAATAAATATATTTTGTGTAAATAAATAATTACCTGATGATAACGGTATAGATCGTCCAATATTATGTAATGCAGGAGTGGAATGATGAGTATTCATAATTTCATTTTTGTGCTGCATTTGAAGCTAAAACAATAAAATTATGTACATCTGCTATATTAGGTTCTGAGTAGAGCAAAGAAATAAATATAATTTAAATTTTGTGTTTTATTTTTTAACATTTTTTGTGTAGATATACTTTGATGATCTTGACATATGTTGTTCTGACAGAAAATTGTTAGTATTTTATTTGACACATTTTTTTGATTTCTATACAGTGGTTTCCTTAATTATAATTAAAAAGAACACAAAAATTGCAAAAAAAAAACCAGTCAATTTGTTGGCATTTTAGTTGTGAACATAAACAATTTTTCTATTTTTCTAAGAGCTTAAAACATAATTCAAACTTAAGCACAATGCACATATACAAAAGAGAAAAAAATGTATGAACCATATATACATAAAAACCTTATTAATAATTAATTTATATTTGAATAATTGAAAAGATAGTTTATATTTTATGGTCACAGACATAAATAATAATTAAAAATTATTCAAAACATTTTATATGATAAATAATAATAATTTTAGCAAAGTGAATTGTTACTTACATTTGAAAAATATTGTGGTAAAGGTGGTGTATAAATAGTATTATTGCTAAATCTGTGCATGATGACAGATGATTCTGCTAAATCAGAATGCGAATGATAAGGCATACAACTGGCATTAGTATGTGTTCCCATCTAAATATTAATAAAAAATATAAATTTAAATTATCTTAATACACACAAAATACTAACTATAATATTATAATAAGTTGTAAAATTAAAAACTTGCTTGATGATTTATGTGACAATCATTAGAAATATATCGATTACTAAAATTTTTAACACTTATTGATTGATCAGCAACAATTCCTGGAGTACTACTCCATAAATTAGCATTAGCAAATCTTAAAAAAAAAATTAGTTATGTTGTAAATTAGTATTCAATAAATGATTTATATTTTATAATTAGTTAACAGTTACTTTTGAGCTAAATCAGGAACAGAACTACTTGGTGTATATTTCCCTTCATGACCAATTAACATTGATGGAGATGGTGTATTTTTCAAATTACCAAATTTTTGAACTGAACCACCAGGCTGGTATATATTCTGAAAATTAAATTAAATTATCTAAAATGAAATTATTTTAAAATCAAAAATAAATCTTACATTAACACTTGGCGATTCCGTAACGTTTGCTCGATTTTGATTACTTTTCCTAAAAGGTTCTGTTGTCCACACATTTATAACTAAAACACACATACATGCATTGACATATATTCATATAATATATATACATCAATAAATAATAGTTAATTGTTGTACAGGTTTATACAAGATTAAGAACAAAATTAATTTAAATCAACTTCAAATTATTTTTTCTCAGAAATCGAAATATGTTTTAAAACAATGGTTCAAAAATGTTCAATGATCAAATGTTGATCAGTTTTTAAAATATAACTGTTTAAATTTGTTAATAATAATGGTAATATGAACTTCCATGAGCTAAATTTTTATTTCCCAATATCTCCAATTGTATAATAATTATTAATTAAGTATATGTATATTATTATGTACATATAAGTGATGATTGATTTGTTTAATGAAAAAAAAATTTTAAAAAAATTAAATTTTAAATCATATTTTCATATATTTAACACTTTATTACTTCCTTTGTAGCCTACTTACTCTTTCACCAACGGGGAAAATATGCTCAATCACTCACTAGTTGAACTATTAAATATATACTCATTAAAATGAAAGAAAGACTAATGGAAAGTGCATGTTACTAATTTTATTGTTAAAAAAAAATTATTTTATTAAAAAATTTAAATGATTATCAAAATAAAAAAAAAAACCTAACAATATAAATTTAAAGGAAAGCTTAATTAGATTTAGGCACAAGATTAAAAAAGTCAACATGTAAGCATAAATTTAGTTAAAAACAAAGGTGCTAAATTGAATTATTACCTTTGTATTTAAGAGGGAGCTTAAATAAAGACAATGTAAAGCTTTCTCCTATCACCAAATTGTAACTACACCAAAGTTAAAAATCTGTTATTTATATTAAATTGTGTAACACTCACTTGGTATTTCAGGTGGCTTGTCTTTTTTAACATATTTTCCTACCACTCCTTCTTTTATAGTACTCGTATCTTTGCTCTTTCTTGATAACATATTGAATGGGAGAATAGTTTACTTATAAACGTAAATAAATGTGTTCTTTAAATTAAAAATTTAAGTAGTATCTAGTTAGTAATTAAATTAAATTAACTATATCAAGTTTTAAAAATAATTGAAAAAATTTATTTTTAATGAAATTACCGATTTTTTTAAAATTCTAATTATGTAAATATAATATTTAAAACTTATCTTTGAAATAAAAAACTACCTATAATAATTTTGGTTGAACTCTGGCTTTTGGGTCATTTCTAATAAACTGAAAAAATATACAAGTCCATATCAAAGTGTATCTCGAGGTATGGTCATAACACGCTATTAACTATCAATGTGACCAACCCATACATACATATTCATATATATCTTATTTGTAGAGTATAGCTGCATTATATCGAGATTATATATTTATTACTTTCTACTATTTTTATTATTATTATTTTTATTGTTATTATTATTATAATTGTTGTTGTTCTTATTGATGTTGTAGAAATGTAAAACAATAGTACGTTAATGTCACGGACATAATGAAAAAGTGTAATGTGTGGCACGTGAATTAGTTTAGAAATTTTAGAAAATACCAAAAACAGAAAAGGCCCATCGTCCTTACTTTTAGTTTACGACTTTAAATTTAGTCTACTCCCTTTCGGAGTAGAGGCATGTAGATTACGCAAAACTACACGGGTTGATTAATCTTCGTTTAGTTGAAAAGTGTGAAACTCGGCTTTTTCTTCTCTTAGAAAATGCACTACAGTTCTATAAGAATCTGGGTTTGAATTTTCAAGTGATCCGTGGTTGATTTACAAAAAAAATTATCGATGCCTATCAAGTCGATTAATGCTGTACATAAGTTATGAAAATCGTCGACTCCTTTAATAAATATTGGAGGTGGTAGTTTGATTGTAGGGTGAAGTACTGGGTTGTGGTTCATCAGTGATGATATTTTCATTTGGTCTAAGTACACCAAATCTGTTTGGAGAAAAGAACAGTTTTTTTTTTTTGTTTTTATTGGTGTACACTTGCGGAGATATTCGGTAAATTTGGTGATTAATTACATTTTCCATTGAATTTAACAATTCTTTTTGGTCATTGTCGGTAGCAATTTATTCTGAAGGTAGTTTATAATTCCAAACAAATCCAGTAGTCATTTCCAAATGAAAATACGGGAATTCGACTATAATATAATTTGTAGTAAAAAATAGACATTGAAAATGTAAATATAGTGAAGACATAGATAATACCATTGATAAATATATGTACATATATATTTATAATCAATGATAATACTATCTTGGTTTGTAGTAAAAACCAAAGAATTAATAAGAATCTTATCTTTTCTTGTAAAAGACATTACGATTTCAATATTATATTTGGTAATCGAAGTAAAGAAAAAATTTAATGAAATAGGAATTCGTTACAACTTTAATATGTGGGTATTTACTAAAAAAACGTTTGATAATAAACCTATGTTTTTTCAATTCCAAGTAAAAAATAATGTTTGTATTTTTAATTTTACTAACTTAAAACAAATTTTCTCCAAAGATTTACACAAATCTTCACTTGCTTCTACATATTCCGTGAGTAATACAGCAAAATAACATACAAAGATAATTTATGTTTATTATTCCTTTAAAACACACTAAAACAGTTTATGAAACGAATTGCATAGATAAAAGGCCTATACTCTATATAATGTTAAACGAATATATTTAGTGTGTACGTATATATAATATAAAGAGAATGTGATAACAATAATAATTTATGTTTTGTAAGGAGAAGAGGGTTATATATGATTGATATTATATAATTAATGTAGTATTCCAGTTAAGATTTTTTAAATTTGTATTTGATGAAAAAAGTGATTTCCAATGAAAGATCTCTTGTTTCGATCTTCATATTAGTACAGCTGTAAAATTGAACAAATCTGTTATTTTTACATGTTAATAGACATTTTCAATGGGTAGGTACTTTACAATATTATAAATATGGTTTATGGGTGTTCTAAGGGAAATAAATATGTTAACTATGCCTATTGCTTTCATCTAAATAAACTGTTTAGAATGATCTTAATCATTAAAAATAATGAGACAAAAATTCATAAAAACCATAAGTTTTATTTTCTATTTTAACAATTAATAAATGTCATATATATAAACTGAATTGAATTATAGAATATAAATAATGTTCATGTAGTATTTTAAGATATTTTTTATTTATTTTCACAATTAAAATATTTTACTATATTAAAAAAATAAAAATAAACACCTTTGCTAGTGATGTTAACAAAGTACATAACAATATTACAAAATATTTTAATTTACATAAAATTACTTTTGTTCTCAGAAAACAGATAAAAATATTGAAGTTGAAATTGAAGATGTAATAGAATTTTTAGAAAATATCGGAGACAAAAATAATATTAGTTTTAATTTTTGCCTGGACCAATTGAATTTACGGACAGACATTATAATTACTTTAAAAGAAGGGTTCCCTCTATTTATTTTAGAATTGAAATTAGAATTAAAGGATGCAAATTATGTAAGTATTGATCAAATAATATACCATATTAGATACATTATACATATTTAAAATATATTTTTAAAAATATTACGTGTACATACTAGATTTGAAAATGTAAACAAAATTGAATTTTCAACACCTATCTTGTTTTATTGATTTATAGATATAAATACTTTACTAATATTTAAGTAATGGTATATTATATTAAGCTATTTTTTTATTAAGACAGTATTTTAATGTATAATATTAAAAAAATTATAACATTCCGATTTTATATGTGTTTATAAAATTGAAATTGCAACTATTAATATTGACTGTTTGTTTCATGTATAGTTTTATTTAAATATGACAAGTTCTCTTTTAAATTTAATTCAATTACTGAAAAAAAATCAACAAGACTTATGTAATCTACTAAAAAAAAAAGATTTAGAAATTGCAGAATACAAATTAGAAGGAGGCAATATTACACATGGTATGTATACATATAATTTGATTAATATGTTATTATTTTTCATTGTTTTTATGTATGTAGAACATATGAAGACTGAGATTTTTGATGAACATAATTTTCTTACAAACATGATTTGGAAGCATGACAATGGATTAATGAATTTATGTGATGTATATTCATCATCTCTGATTGAACAGTTAGATAAAAAGTAAATTAAAATAATGTAAAGCTAGAATTTCTAAAACTAATAAAATTTGTTAATTTTAAGATGTCCTGGTGAATGTGAAGAATTGAATACTAAATCTAATATGAAAAATAAAAAATTACAAAATATTCCTTTGAAAAATAAATGTTTAGACCGTCATAATGTTCAAAGTTCAACCACGATGGACATTACACCTACAACAATTCATATTAAAAAGATGAAAACATCTTCTATACTAAAAAATCTTTAAAATTATTAATAAATATGTAATAACAAATATACTTTTATTAATATAATTTATTAGCAACAAAAAGAGTTTTCAATAATTGTTAATGTAATTAATTTATTTGACATGTACAAAACGCATACTATCTTAAATGAGAAAATATATTTCTTTTTAAGAACCAGTCTCAATGTAATAATTCTGTTGTGTCAAATGTTTAATGTAAAATAAGTTATTAATTTTAGTATACAAAATGATCCATTACTTATAAATAATATAAAATAAAAATGTTTATGTTTTTGTTAATGGATCACTTTGTTGTTAACACTCTATGTGTTACTTAATTAAAAACACCTAATGAAAATAAAATCTATAATTAGACAACAATTTAAATTAAATATATATATTTATGATTTAACATAACATAAGTAATTTAACATTTGACACCAACAGAACTAATTTTTATTTTATATAGTCTTAACCTAAATAACCCAATTTCCAAAAAAAAATTAACAATACGTTGATGAGTATGCTCAAAAAAAAAAAAAAAAAAAAAAATTATAAAAATCAAATTACATATTAAAAATTATAAAATGTTGAATTATAATATATTGTTATGATTTTAGAATTACCATAATCAAAATGGTACTTTGTACGTATCAATACATTTTAAAGTTGTATTAATAAATACATATATATATGTAATGTGTACTTGATAAATAGTTCTAGAAAAATCCATTAAATTCCAATGTGAACCAAGATGACCTAAGATATAGAATGAACATATTTAATGTAAAACATTAAAAATCGTTTTAAATACAAAATTAATCAGTGTACATTTTCTATATATAATTTATAATTCTTAAAAAAAAAATAACTAAAATTAATTTTGCAACAAACGTAAAATAAAAGCTGGATGTTTTAAAGCAACATTTTACAAAATAGTATTAAGAAATAAAATTTGAAAGTATAAGAATAATTTAACGAACATTAATAACATCCAAATTTTAAACATTTTCAATAATAGAAAAATCTTATATAAAACTTTACTTATTTAGAGATTGTAAACAATCCACATTTACTGACTGTTCCCAATAACATCAACATTATGAATCATAACACATATAACACCATTCAGTTAATACCTACTATTTATTATTTAAATCTATAAACAATTAGTTTTAATTTTACAAACGACTAGGTTTTGTTCATATGGATTGGTCATTTCACTTTTGTCATGACATGGTAAAGGTGTTTTTAAAGCACATCCAATCTTCGTTGTCATATAACCAAATAATAACATAAACTTGTGTTATTCAACTTTTAGTCTTTTACTGAATTCTTCTTGTTGTCTTTCTTTCCATTCTTTTTTTGGCTTATAACGTTTAAGTTGACCATCCCTGAAAAATTAAATGTATTTAAATTTAAATTTATACAAGTTAATATTATAAAAACATTATTTTGAAATTTTCAAATTAAACAAATACCAGGTAAAAGTCAATTATGTTTAACTAAATTCAATTTTACAAGTACTATTACTAAATATATTTAATTTTCAAAAATATATGAAACACGAATTAATAATAATCTAATTTATTATATCCCAAGTATAATTTCACTTACAAAATAATACAAATATACTTTTTATTATGCAGATAAAAAAAAAAATATATATATTCTAATCGATTTGGCAATTTAGGAAATTTTATTTATCTCAATTTAAGGTACATAATTTTCTTACCAAACTAGGTCAACAAGACCTCCTTGATCTGCAATTTCTCGTTTTACTCGATTTGCAAAATCTGCACCAGATTCATTTTCATTCTGGTACATTGGAGGTAAGTACCACACATCACAAACAATTGCCCAAGATGTCATCATCAAATACAGATGTTGAAGCATAGAATATTTACTACTGTTCCAAAATGCATCTCCAAACCTTGGGTCATACTAAACCAACATAAATATTTCAATTTGTATATTATTAAAATTATTCACATTTATAAAATAATAAATAAATTTTAAATTAACCTTAATAGCCACGGGGTAAATAACACTGCCAACTTCAAAACTTCCTTTTTTGAATTGCATTACTGATGTATTGTTAATGCATGTTCCTTCTGGAAATACTAATATTGGGGGATTTACTGGATTTGAAACATGTTCCCGAAGTCTATAAAATGTTTTTAAATATTTTATTTGGTTATAAATATATTATCTCAATTTCTTAAGTATAAATAGAAAGTATTTTAAATAGATTTCCATTTTTGCTTTCTCTCTCTGTATATTATATATATATAAATTCTTATTATTATTTTTTGTTTTTACTAAAAGTACTATTTATTTCAATACTTTTCATTTTTGTATTGACATAATATGAAATTAAGGTTCTTTTAAGGTTCTCGATATGAGAAATGTCATCAACCATTATATATATTTCAACCAATCGGGTATTTTTTTTTAAATAGTATTATGCAAAACAATGTTTACTTTTCATACTATTTATTTATTTAAATATAAATACAAAATAATGAGCATAGATAGTAGATACTTAAATGTTTTCTAAAGGGAAACTACAAGGATAATTTAAAAATTACCTCATTGCAACAATTTCTCTGTCTTTAGCTTCAGATCGTTCAAACCACAAATGAGGTGATGCTCTAGCTAATGCTCGCTGAAGAATTCCCAAAAATCCACCATGCCGTTGACCAATCTAAATGTAAATAATAAATGATGTAATTTTAAATTAATTAGTTTTTTTTTTTTTTTAGTAAAAAAACAGTAGTTTACCCAAAATATTAAATTGAAGAGTAATTAATAGAAAAATTATTAATTTCAAGTGTTAAAGAAATATTTGTGAATTTAATAAATGTTATACCTAGCGAGTGTTAAACATAGTATTTTATATTATTAAACGCGTGATATCTTTTGTAGTGCTTAATATATATATTTTTTTTTTGGATAAACTACTTTTAAATTTTTGCATTATGAATCAATAATGATAGTGCATAGTGTGACGCACCAACGCATAAGGGTTATCGCATGCCAGTACTAATACATCAATAGGAGATGTATGATTGGCAACACAAATACCCCGTTTTGGTAAGTTCTCGCGATTATGATAAGTGATGACTGAAGATAGTGAAGCAGATAAAACTTGAAAACACATAATGGATATGTTTTGGTTGAACCAACGTTTACCCAAACTACTAGGTATGAAACCAAAAATTAATGTGCACATCCACAGCCACATGACCTATTCACAAAAATATTAAATAAAAGTTTATTTAAAAATACAATAATCTTTTTTAATATTTAACATATAAGAGTAAATATTTTATAAGTTTGGTTTTGTTTTCTTGTGTATTTATTTTTAAAGATGTTACAAAGAATGCATACATTTACATTTTGATCATCACGTTTCACATTTAAACAGAAATATTTTCATCATAAATGATTTTAGTTTTTGATATTATATTTCAAAATGCATTCAATACATTTGTATGTATACACACATACACATATATATATATATATATTATAAATTATAAAGTATAATATAGACAAATGTCTCAATAAAATATAAAATAAAAATTAATCTGATAGAAAACTTAGTCTAATATATTTAATATTTCTATTATTGAAATATTTAACATTTGATATTCTATTATCTGTATCACATACCAAAATACAAGTTCGCGAATTATATACAAATTTAAAAATGTTAAAATTGGTAGAAATTAACAACTATCAATTCACTGTCATATTATATAAAATCAACATGATGTTATGAGTTTAAAACTTGCATCATTGAATATTAAACCTATTTGAATATATTTATTTATAAAAGCAGACACCACCTATTTTTATTTCTTCAAGGTTACTAAAACAAACTGTTTAATTAACAAATTAAATATTCACATTTATTTCCAATTTTCAGTTGAATAAAAATTAGTACAACAGAATTTAGCGATAATGTTCGCTTTTCTTGTCTTGGTGCATTATTTTATACACGCACACACACACACACATATATATATATATAATTTTTTAATCTAAAACATAATAAATCAATGAATTTGAAGAATTAATGAGCAAGAGAAAAAAAAGAAATGATTGTTATTAATATGTGATAAATGAAATACGTACAAATAAACGTTACTTGTCTTTTATGATTTTCTTGAAAACTACTGTATTTAGTAAGTATAACATATGAATAGTTATAATTTTATTTTATATATGCATGTGCGTAAAAATGTATGAAATAGTGATTAATTATACAGTTAATATTATACAATTTATTTAAATATTAACAATTAATAATTTTTAAATTGAGAATTAACATTTAACCAACAGTCTTCAATAACTATTATTTTTTTTATTAAAATTTAATAAATTTATTATTTAATTATTAAAAATAATCCACTATAATTTTATTATGATCTAATAATAATATAATAATCTATAATAATAAAATGTAAATTTATTTAAAAATATATATTCTATTTTTTGAACAACATATTAAACAATAAACATAAATAATCAACAACAAAATTAAAATACAACCCTTATATTATGTATTATATATCATGCATGCAAAAAATTAATATATTAATAATATAACTTGTAATTTAAATAATAGTGTATTTCAGTTGATACAGCTCATAAAGTTTTACTAGTTGAAATTATAGGAAATATGTCAAATGGGTAAAACGTATTCAAATATTTTATAAACGAAAAAATTAAATTTGTAATATTTGTTTCATTCATATTTAATTTTCAGAAATATATTTCTTAACAAAAGAATTGAAATAAATACAATTCCAAAATATAATAAATTTAAATTATGATTTTACACTAATAATTACATATTATAATGATGATTACATAATATGAAAATACGAAATTATAAATAATTCATGTTAAATACTGAATTGTAAGAATCAGAATGTAGAATAATATTATACAAGTTTAATGTGAAAACTTATTTACATATTACATACAAAAAATATATATAACTTCTTTCCTTCTTTGACATATTATAATTGATAAATAAAATTGTGCAATGTGATTATTAAGTTGAATTTCAATTTATATGAAAAGAATTTTTTTTGTCAAGTAATGCAAACATGCATCATACTCAACTAATTACCAAAATATAATAACTGTGAGCAAATAAAATAAGGATATCAATCGGCGAAGTATGATTGGCTACACAGATACCATTACGTCTTGGAATCCATTGTGGATTATGAACATTTATAACCACTGTCATAGCATATTGAAATAACACAAAAATATATTGAGAAATACTATTTATCAATGATTTCTGTATTAGTTCATCCGTTATAGTCAACCAAATAATAAATATTGTTAAACTAAACAACAAAACCTGTAGATTGAATCATACATTGATATTTATAAGAAATAAAATAATATTTAATAATCATAATGGTCATAGTGATTATAATAATATTATAATATCCAATATTACTTATTAATATTTATGGATTAATCAATTTAAACCTTATATGGATAAATAAATAATATAATAATTATAATTAAAAACATTATTGAAAAACTAAATTATTAAAATTAATTAACTTTAGAATTAAATGCTTGTGTACTTTTACAAATAAATTTTAAAAAATAAATATTTTTAGACTTATGAATAAAATATAAATGAGTAATATTGGCGTTTCTTAATAACGAAAATAAAAACTAATAAATTAACAACAAAAAACTTACTCCAAAAAAACAAATCAATACACGCAATGGTAACAAAAATGTGTATCTTACAACAAATCCAATAATCCAAATAACAGTTATTTTCCAATTAATGAACTCGTAATGTCTATTTGTTCTTGTCAACAAATTCCATGACTAAAATGAAAAATATCTGAATGAATAAACACGTATTTTTTTTTTAATACCAAAACTAAATTTAAAGCACATTAAGTATCCCATTAAAAATCTTGAATATGTGTTTTATGTTAAAAAAAACTATGTTTAAAATATATAGAAACTATATAGAATAAAATTATTTATCTTCAATAAGTATTTTTACCTTAAGTTCTTCAGCTTCAAATCTTGAAGTAACTTGATCTTCGATAATTGCTTCTACACCAGTTTTTACATAATCAAGTACATCAGCAAGTTCAAATTCTCGTTTTAATGTATTAAATGATCGTGTTCTTTGTAATAATTGTTTACCCTAAATATTAATATTGCTTTATAAAAAATCTTTAAAATTAAATCGGAATATACACATACAAATACTAGTATCCTAACCATTACAGAGATTAAGATTATAGAACATATAAAAATCACTTGTGTAATAGAAGATGTTTAACAAATAATTCATTCTTTACATTACATTTAGATATATTAAACTAATAATACTTAAACAATATAAAATGTATTATTTAAATGGTTATATAATTCTATGTTTGTACTCATAAAGTTATAATCTTCACTTTACTGGAATTAAAAAATATAATAATAATTTATATTCAATTTAACACTTTTCTATAATACAACTCAAATGATTTTTACATAAAATTGTAGTATACTATTATGCATCTGAATATTATTCATAACTGAAGTGGCCTTAATTAAATATATTATGTAAACAAACTTACACATTCAGTTTTAACATTAATATTGCCATTATAATTCTGATCAGGATCTGGAACTAATATTAAATCTTGTCTGCTTATTAAAGGCGGTGCTCCATTTTGTATTTTCTTGTCAACATTTCCATTAGATAAGCTGTGAGTTGAGTTACTCCGTAGAACAGTTCCATTTGAGTTAATATTTTGGTTTGTTAATGATGAATGTGCTAAGGGTTCATTTAATTCTTTATTAAGTTCAGTCCCTAAATCTAGTTCATCAACATCAGTTTCTTCACTATCAGTTTCTTCAATTCTTTTAGTTTTCTTTTTCGATTGTTTTTCTAGATTTTCTCTTCCATACTAAAATCATAATACAATTTAACATTTTATAAATTTTATGAAAATAAAACAAAATCATGAAGGAAATAAGTATACATTTCAAACCAACATTTATAAAAACATCATAATTTATAATTTACACTGAGTTATTAATTAATGCGAAATCACATGTATCATTTTATTTAAATTTTATTTTTGTAAAATTAGATTATTAGTCTAGTATTCTTAAATCTTTTTAATTATTAAAAAATAATTAAAATATGTTCTTACATATCTTCCCATTTATATTCCACATCTTCTTTCTTTCTCTTTATATTGCATTTAATAACATAAATATATTCATAATATTTAATATTATGTAATGTAATGTATAGTTTTTCATTTGAATTGGTATACAGTGGAACCTCGATTATCCGGGGTAATGGTGGGGAGGGGGTCATACGGATAAATGAAAATCACGGTTAATCGAGACTATTTATAATAATGAAATTTTTGATTCAATTATAATTAGAAATATACATATGTATGTAATATACAACAAGTTATCAGGGCTTAAAATATGAAGTTATCAGTCTTTGTTTTTTGTTTGAAATAATTTTCATATATACGTTATACCGCACGTTGCGTTCAGCGATAGCGAAGGACAAAAGCAAACTGAAGGTGATTCGATAAATATAATAATCGATGTACAATATTGCTTATCTTCATAATATTATCGTCAAAAATGTCATTAATACGATTGTCGATATCGTGTATTATGTAATATAAAATGTTCGATTATAACTACATATATATCTACAGTCCATACTTATTTTTAAATTTTCGGAAGAGTGAGCACGGTTAATCGCAAACACGGATAATTGAGTCACGGATAATCGAGGTTCTACTGTATTATATAAATATTTATTTATTTAACTTTAAACTTTATATGTGTCACATAAGTATATTTTATAACCATAACAGTGATTTGAAATGTTAACTAAGTTTTTCCATTGTTTTAATTATTGCATAATAAGTACTTATAACATGTTATTTTAATTATTTATGTGGAATGATTTTTTTTCATCATGGAACAGTAATTATCTAAGATTTTCACAAATTTTATTTCAATACTTTTATTTTATTTATTCATTATAAAATAATTTTTAAAATGATATCTTTATTCCTTATACCTCAAACAATTTTTTATTAATATTACATTAATGATTAAAATTAACTTATCACCTTCATAACTTCATGAAGTTAATTTTTTTGCAAAATGTAGTTTTAAATATTACAATTCTATTCCAATCAATACAAATTTCAAATATATACTTATTTACACATACACTTTATTTTTCTCATATCATTAGGTCATTTGTTATCAGGACAAAATGTCAAGGTTATTAAAAATCACATTGAAGGTAATAATAAGCTTGATTTGTTAAACACAAGAATAAAACAAAGATTGATGTAAATACACCCATTTCACAAAAACAAAAATATATGGAGTGATCCATACAATGCAAAATGTTAATTTTTTAATCAATGTTTGTGTTTATGTACTTATGTTTTAGAAATTACATAAATTACTATTTTTATCTTGGAAATTTTTTAATTCTACTTATATTTTTTATTTCATATACTGTTGCAAAATATATAATTTAGAAATTTTGATACATAACATTCAAATTATTTATTATTCAGTGGTGTTTAACATTTTAATGAAAGGATAGAAGACGAATTTTTAATTCTCAAGCACATTTTCATTCTTTTTAACTTAGTAACTTTATGTATTTAAATATTTCTTATTCAATATTTATAAATTAGGATTTTTAGAAAAACATTTTATCAAAATATAAAGTTAAAAAAAATACAATGTAATATAATTTATTCAAAATAGAATTTTGAAAAAACATTCATAATCACAAACATTGAATGAGAAAATTAATTTTATAGATAAAATAGACCCTATATGCTTATAAAAACTTTTTAGTTTGAATATTTGAGCAAAAAAATTAACTGATCAAACTTTTAACCTTGTATAGAACATTATAATTTTAAAGATATTAAATATTTTTATATCTCTAATTTAATGATAATTGAAATATATCTTAACTACCTGTATTTTTATTTTTTAACAGTAAGTTATTTTCTTTTAAAATTGTATAAAAATAATAATAAGGTAAATTAAATATTAAAATTCAAATAAATACAATATTATAGTGATAAATATAATATATTATAATTTATAATAATATAAATAATTGAAGTAATAGACAAATGTCTAATTATGATAAATTATAATCACTTTCCTTGGGTCCACATAAACAAATACAAATATTCCTAGAAATATCCTATACAATTTTATGATAAAATAATTTAGATATAATTGGCTTATATAACTAATACATCTGATTAATGTATTTTATATAATAAATAGTGTGAAATTAAGAAAACATTAAAATATGTTGGTAATCATTACAAAGTGAATTGAATGAATCTCCTTCATTTTACTCATCATATAATTGACCTTTAGAACAATAATCTACACTTCAAAGTACCTATCAATTCATTATTGGTTACAATTCTGGTAAGACAATGTAATAAAATATACAAAAAACACTTATAAAGGTAAACTTAAATAAAAAGTTTATCAGTAATATCTGGTTCATAGATATAGTTAGGTAATTTACTTAATATACCTATATTTGCAAGAATATAAAATAACATTGCTTAAGTATTTATTTTATTTACTTATATAAACTTCAAATTTAATGAAATTAACTTTGAGTTTTTATTTTTGAGAATATAAATTTTAAATTATAACAAATATGTTGAGAAAACATTTAACCATCAAACTAAATACATACCATAATCTCATTAATAATTACAGTGCATTATACTTTCAATAAACTTTAAATATATGTTAGTTAATATTAAAACCAAGTATTAATAAATGTATGATATGATGTACTTTAAACTTTTGTAATATTATTGTTATTAAAATATAATATTATTAAATTTTTTTTTAATTCATAAAAATAGTATATTAGATCAGTGGTTTCCAATTCAATTCCATAACTTGTTTTACAAAATTTTAACCACCACATACCAATATTCAATATATCCAATGCCTTATAAAGTAGTAAATAAATAACTATAGGAAATAGGTAATTAAATAAGCAATACATATAAATATGTAAATATTGAGGATAACAATTAAAACCCTACTTATTGACACTAGATTAATTTAATAAAAAATTTAAACTAATAAATACTTGACCAATGTGATTTATTAGCTAACACTTCTTTGACCATTTGTGGCATTGTCGGAATAATTCTGTTACTTAAAACATACAATATAGAATAAAATTTCACTTCTACATTTATTTGGTAGAATGCAACATTGTTTATTCTTTAACTTTTAATATCTATTTATAACTGTTAATATCTTTTTTCAAAAAAATTGATGTAAATGGAAAAAAAAAACGTTTTCGTCACACGGGCCACCTAAGATAAATACAGGGATACAGTTAGGAACCACTATTTTAGATGAAGGCATAATTAATTTTTGTAATTAAATCAATATCTGTTTGATAATATTATGATATGTATCTGGATATAAATTAGTTTTCTTGACATAGCATATTTGTTATTGATGTATCTAATTAAATTACTTTATATATATATATATACACACACGTCACTGAGATCCGGTTGTTTTTTATTCAATATTTTAAAGTTTATTTCAAATAATTATTAAGTATACTTCTGCACTTCATTAAACATATTTGTAATTTGGTTTTAAGGAGATGAAAGCAATAAATAAAAAATGTTATTCTATTTTTTTTTTTTTTTTTTTAGTAAATTAGCTATTCGGTAAATATATATAAACTGTCGTTCCCTTGAAAGTCTCATGATATAGCAAAAAATTCAATGATTTTTATCCCCTAGACATAACGAAGTTTTTTAGCCAAAACTATGGAACAAAGTTTTATAATTTTTGAGCTTAATATTACGAATTTTTGATAGGTATGTATTAATATTAGATACATGTTTGTTCAGGTGTAATAACTAAAAAAAATATAAAATAAAAATAAATAGCTTGGCAATTATTATGCGATAAGATTAAACTCATGTCGATAAATGTATAATGACTATACAACATTATTGTAACCTCTACATTTTACTGTTACAATGGAACAATGTGTATGCACAAACGATTTGCAACTGTTTTAAAACATGTGGATTGATTGAATACTATTGATAAAGAAGAAGACAAATTTCTTGCCACTTTATAAGTTGAAAGTCAATAGCATAAAATATAACGAATTTGATGTAACACACTTTCGATGTATCAAACTTTTTCCTCGGTCCTTTGAAATTCGTTACATCACGAGTTGACTATATGTATATATAATATACATAGGTATATTCAATTATATACACGCACATGAAGTTACCAGTATGCTTTAAAAATTCAACAAAGATATTCAGAATGGTTTAAACGAATTTTAGTTGGATATATTTTACAATAATTATTACAAGTATTATTATAATAAAAAAATTATTACTAATTAACGGCCTATTTAAGTTAAACCAACTATTACCATATTTTTAGATGATTCAAATTAAAATCAATTTAAAATATAAACATTTTATTTCTAAAATATAATGTTAAATATTTTTTTTCGAATTCTTTTAATTACCTACTTGAAAAAATATAGAGTTACACACATAGCTAAAGTTCTTGAAATTTAAATTAAAATAATCCGAATACCTAACAATTATTATTATAATATTTAAATTTAGTTCATAATTAAAAATGTAAATGTTTGAAAGATGTAATTTAATTTAGATCTAGTGTTATTTTAAAAATTATCCAATAACAGATATTGTTTTAATAAATAATGAAGTAATAGTATTTTATAATATGCGTTACTAGATAGGTATTCAATTTACTCTTGTAAAACTTATAAAAATATAAATACCAAAAACAACAATAATACTAATAATTGAATAAAAAATAATAATACGGGACAATTAATTGTTATATTTTATAAGTAATAGGTACTTACATCAAATACTTTAACGAGGAATTCGACGTACATTCGTTGTATGCCAAGCGTTTTACCGATGTACGCAAATAAAACAATACCAAGGAAAAATAATAAAAACGGAATGAATACCAGAGAAAGGACAATGAAGGACAGGGTGTCCACGACGGACACAGAAGACATGATGAGTAGATGCCCAAAAAAGAGTTCGTCACGTAAATGTCTCAAATGATAGCATGCCGCTGTGTTCCGAGGACGACGATTTCCGTAGTTCTGTCCTCTTCCGATAATCCGATCAACGACGACAAATAAGCACAGGGTTAACGTCGGTCACGAAAAGTTATTGAAAAATACTAATTACAAACTATACGATAGGCGTTAGCAGATAAAAGTAAATATTCATTGAATTTTTTTACTGAAAAACAAAACCGTTCCGACGACACAGGGGTTAATAAACGGCACGTCATACGATCACGCAATATCTTTTTTAAACGTAGAAATCACAACGAGAAACCGTATTCCGTCGCCTCGTCTGATTATCGTAGCCCAAGACATACAACATGCAGGTCTATAATAGCAATTCCATTTTTTTTTTTTAACACACTATTATCATTTATCACCATTGAAAAACGAAAAAAAAAACGCTTATTATAATTCGTATTTGTGATAGTAGTGCGCCCGTGGTGAACACTTCAACCGAACGCACGTTACGGCAGAAACGAAGACACTGGAACAGTGGAACGTGACCATGACTATAGTATAGTACGCAGTAGTCGTAAACACCACAAAACACACACGGTACGGTGAGTCGGATGCACAAAATTACAATCAATCCAAAAGAAAAAAAAGCGTGGTAGACAACGCGTGCGTGATGGGTTGTTGCGTCTCTGTATATTAACAATTTATATTATTGATAAACACGTTGGATATACGTCATCGGCAAGTAACGCGACTTGCTAGTAGTTCCACTACAAATCGATCTAAACGACAAAACTCTTATAAACGCTGAGAATCGTATTTATAATAACGAATTATTATAATGTGTGTTATTATTATACCGAGTGACACTTTTTTTTTTTTCAAAAAAAAAAATTTAAAGAAATAATTAGGCATAATAATATAATAACGTTGTGTTTCAAATATAATGTAGATATTTTAAGAAGTTAGCGCTCGGATAACATATGGGCAAACGTCCATATAAATAAGAAGACATGCGTTGTACGTTGACTAGAATTTGTTTTTCTAATTAACACTCTTAATATTTATAATATTAATTAATTGATGTCACCGCCTTCTCCATTTTCATTGCATAATTTTTAACCTTATACAGTAAACTTTATTACATTCCATGATTATAGCTACATTACATATATGTCACTTAGTCACACATTAACCAGTTGTTGTGAGAATAATTTTACACAGTACAAGTATTTGAAGGCTAAACGATATAGCGCACACCTTGTAGGTTGTATAAAATTTATCTATATACCCAACTAATACGATTATGCAATATCTACTACTAGGTAATATTTAAATGTTGTTTTGAAACGAAATTATATGAATAATTTATTTCAATTCTAATTTAACTAACTGTGAATTAAAGCTATCCGTAAAACAATAAAAATTTTTTGATGGCACTCCCATAGAAGACATAGGTTAAGTTAGAGCAAATACTGAATTTAATAATAAAACAGTGGAATATAACTTTGTAATAGTCAAGAGTGTAGGCAATTTGTATCATCTGCGTGGCAGAAATTTATTAAATAAGTTTGGAATCTCTTGTATACAACTTAACAATCTTGAGATGAATAAAAAAGATAAGAACTTTGTTTATTAAAAGAATATCAAGATCTTTTTAGAAATAAATTAAGTGATTATAGATACTTAAACGTACATTTTGGAGTTGAATACAGATATTCAACCAATTTTTCATAAATACATGTGAATTCTTTTGCATATAAACTCACTGTAGAAAAGGACTTAAAAGTGGTGACAAAAAAAGTAAATTTGTATCAAATCACAAATTTATTGCATATCTTTTAGTAAATATTATTATTTCAATTACTATACACTTTATAATTAATATTAGTACATAAATTATAATTTTTGTTACTTAACAAATTATTGTACAAACAAAAATATATAATATAAATAAATTTTACAATGATATAAATTATTTTTCCTTTACACTTTCAAATTTCAAAGTTGCTAAATGAAACTCGAAAGTTTTATGGAAAAAATGGAAACATCCAGAATTTAGTACAACAACAAATAAATTATAGAATGTAAATTTAAGAAGTAATAAGGCACTATTTATAACATAAAAACATATATATATATATATTTTTTTTTTTATACATTTCATAAGTAGAATTATATGTACCAAAATTTTCAAAGTTCTTCTAAAGCCATTTTGATGTTTTAAGTGTTATGTCATTATTGTTTACCATATTTTTTTTGAGCTCTATGAAATCCATCTATTATTGCAGTCCTTTAAATAAATTTGAAAAATGTTATCATTTTCACTATAAATATTAGACATCTTAATTTTATTAGATAATAGCCATAAAATAAATAGTAAATCAATAAATGTTAAATAATTGAAACTCATAAATATTTTGAATTTTTATCGTCATTATTGTAAATTCACAAATTTTTTTCTAATATTACCAAGATTAATTTATCCATATAGTCAAATTATATGGTTTCTCAATTTTGTTTATAAAAGTGTTGTCATAAGTTTAAATATAATTAATTACAGGAGACTAAATATTTTCTGGTAATTTTTTTCTTAATACCGAATTTAACATTTGTAAAAAAGATCGGATCTCATTATCCAAATACAAGCTAATTTAAAAGATGCAGTAATACAAATGGGCTCGAATGTACATCATTGAACTACTATATTTTACATATATATATACACTATGTACATATAATTTTAAATATTCTCTTACACTCAAACAGTATGATGCGAATAGTAAGTACAAATATATAATAATAACCAAAATTTTCAATAAGATATCGCACATGTATTACTGAATAATTTATTGAGTCAAATTACTGAGTATTTTAAATAATATGATATATATAATTTAATATAATACAAATAATTTGAATATTTGATGAAATTTATGTGGTACATAGATATTTAAATTAATAAAAAAAGATTTTAAGTTTGAATTGTAAAAATTTGTTTTAATAAAAAGTCAATGGTAATTCGAATGACCCTAATTCTCAATTCCATTTGGATTAACAAGACCTAACTATACTTTCAAACACATTTAATAACATATATATATATATATATAAAGAAAAATTACATAATTTATTTTCAAAAAATAAATTAAAAATTTACTTGAAAGTATTCCTATGAAGTAAAAAAGCAGCTACATGCCCTGTGTCAACATATCTGACCTCTGCGCCAGGCCAAATGTCTTCTAATTTTTCCATGCTATCTGGAGGTACATAACCATCACGTTTTGCACAAACTGCTATTACCATATCCATATCAACAGGAGATTTGAAATTTTTTAAATTAGTACATTCATCCATGATACCTCTCATGAAACTCAATGCTTCTAAATTTAAATCTAAATATATAAAACATTGAATGATTTATAAAAAAAAAATTGCAAAAACCTGCTTATTAATAAACTATAATACAACCTTGATTTTCTGATTGTTTATTGAAAAACTTCATCATGTGGTTTTTTAATTTTAAGTCTCTCTTAATTTGGAGCTCATTATTTTGTTTAACAGTAAGATCAAACATATCATTTAATGAATTGGTTAGCTTTACTTTATTTAGTTGTTGAGAATTCATATGCTCAAATATTAAATTTGAATGATTTAAATTTGAATTATTGTTCATATCTTTTATATACTGCTTTCCCGCATTAAATTCCTTCTAAAAAAAAAAAAAGTATTCATTAAATAAATAATGTAAAAAAAATAATCTAAGTATAGTATTAAAAATTAATATACTTCTGTAACACCCACACTCCGTAAGTTTTATAACAGAAAAACAAAACATATATTGTTAATAAACATGTGGTGTACAAAAGTCATCATTGTAAAATAATGTCTTAATAATAAAATTAAAAAGGTAGTAATCCACAGAAATTACCAATATTAATAGATTACTCAATTGAATATTGCTATAGATATATTAAATATTATTAATTTAAATTTTAAAGCAACAATAAATTATTGTTTTTTAAAAAATGATTTTAAGTGAAACTCGTGTTATTATTATTCTTTGTTGTTTTTCGAAATTAAAACCTAACAACTTAGTCACAACAAAATATGGTATAGATAATTTTAATATTTTAGGAGTAAATAAATATAATATTTATAGCTTTTAGTATAATTTCAATTTTAAAATATAAAAACTAAATATGTGTAAAACTGTTATGCAGGTTAGGTATGGTAAAATTGTATTTTAAAATTAATTTTTTTTTTTCTAATTATTTCTATCTTTTCATTGTGCATAAGAAAGCTATTAAAAAAAACCATGTTAAATAACAGGGGAAAAACAAAAAATACATTCAAGAGAGCATCCCTTTCTTGAAGAAAAATGTTTACAGACAAATAAAAAACAAAAACGTCTCATTGTAAAACTAATAATACATTTTTCACTTCATTTAGAATCAAAATCAACTTTTAAGAGTAAAAGAAAATATGTATAGAGATTTAATTTCTTAATTCCCACTAGATAATCAAATATATTTTAAGTGTCACTCTCTTATTTACACAATAGTATTAATTTGTAGCTCATCTAATGTATATCTATATAAAATATTAAAATATTTTACTGTTACATAGTTACATACAAATACATTATATATAATATAAACACACACATACCGCTAGTAATAGCTTACTCATCAACTTACACACATTATATGATAACACAGTGACAATTAGCAATACACCACCTTGAACTCATCACTAAGTTATATATATATATATATAAAAATTAGTTTTAAGAGAAAAATTTTTTTAAATCCATCACTCTGCACTTGACATATATATTAATTGTTAATGGGCATTGGTTTATCTAAATAAATAAATTTAAATTTATTCTCTGTTATACTTTAAAATAATTCTCAAGTTGTAATAGCTACCAGCTAATAACTATTAATAAAAAAAAAGTTTCAAGCCACACTTTTTTAGTACCTAATACGAAATAAATAATTACATTTAATTTTTTGACTTTATTATTAATATTCACAACTTGGTTTTTGTATACTGAATTTGATTTATATTGGTGTTCAAGTAAATTCCAGTCAATAGCACAACTTATAGCACCCTAAAATAATATAAAATACAATTATCAGTTTTAATGAAAGAAAATATTTAATGAGTAATAATATAACTGCTAATAATAATAATAATAATATTATTATTAATTACTTCTGTAAATACTCCAGCAGCTGACGTACCGGACAAACATGGAACAAGAACAATTGGTTTTGGCCAACTTGCAGCAGCTAATGAAGCCATCTAAATAATTATATTAAATTAAATGATAATTATTATATTAAAATAAATGATGAAAAATTAAATATTATATTAAATGAATCACATATTTGTTTTTGTTAAGAAAACAAGATATGAACAGTGTTCATTTAAAAATTGAATTCATTCACTTTTACATTCAGAGCGTAAAAAAGAAACTAGTCCAGGTTCATGTTTTTTTAAAAGAACACATTCACATTCTTTAGAAAAATGTATGCGTTTATCTTGTCCTTCATTTCATATACATATATATATATATATATATAATCAAATAAATATAATAGCAATAATTTTTGAAAATGTTAGATAATAATTAATATGTATATATTTATTATATTAAATAAGTACCTAAATAAATTTGAACAGCGTTCAAGTTCATTAAAACTATTAACGTTGTTCACATTCACGTTCTATTTGAAAAAAACAAGTGACGATCACAAAATATGAATGTGAATATATGAACGTACATTCATGAACATCGTTCTTTCCAAACACTGGATATGAACAAAACAATTTATTAATGAAATTCAAAGTTAGGAAAAAAGTCATTAATTTGTTTGTATTATCTATTACAGTAATATGATATGATATAAACACAATGGCCATAATATAATAATAAAACTGATTATGTAATTAACAATAAAATAATTGTTATCGATTATATATTTATAATACATATTATTTTATTACTAGTACTTACATGTCCACCCATAGATAATCCAGTAACTCCGAGGGGTCCGAATCCTTCACGTTCACACCAATGAAATATTACAAGTGATTCCAAAATTAAACAACCGCCCATTACAAAAATATCGGAAACATTACGTAATATACACCTACTGTAAACAAAATATTTAAAAATAATAAATACAATATAGACATGCACATATGTAAATATCATGTATATGTATGTGTGAATAATAAGAAAAAATAAATGAGCTTTTTTTTATCGAAGACAGCTTATTATATATACAGCTGAGTTTGTCTTTAGTAGGTGATCATGGTCCAAGGTGATATAAAACCCAAATAAATATATCATAATATACTATACATATCTGTTGACAAACATATATACATACACTTGGTTATTTGGTTTTCTTTTTCCATAAAATGGATTTTCTAATATTATTGATCCAATTGCTGCTTCTTTTAAAAGTGGTTTTGCTAACATAGTCCGTCTTCTCCAATAGTACTAAAAATATGTCATACACAAATATTAAATCAATGATATAAAAAGTGAAGAAAACTCAATTTTATTTATATATAATATAAAGACGCTAAATTTAACTTTTAAAATATGCAATATTATTTCTGAAAAAGAATGTTGGTTTAATGACCAATGAATATAAAATGAAAAATTAACAAGTGTTATGAAGATAATAATAATTAAGTTATAAAGACATTTGACAAACAATTCAATTTATTTTATAATATTTTTAAACAAAAGGATGAACTATAAAATTTACTTGATCTCCAGTGCCTGCCATATGAACACAAATGGGTTTGAAATTTCTGGAAGGCCATTTTTTTGGTAATAAAACTTCGAAATGAGCAAGATGACTTTCTTTTGGAACAATATTAGGTAAATAACAAGAAAAAGGCGATTGAAATACTCCTTCTAAAGTAACTGAATGAGAATCTTCATTTTTCTAAATTAAAAAGTATATAAATAATAAATATATATCACAATATTATTTATTAATTAGAATTATTAAAGCATTATGATTACAAAAATATCTAGTACATATAATAATTTTGAATTTAATTACTTTAACAACTTTTACAGGATAATCGGGTGAAACAAGTTTGAAACATGCTTCTCGATCTACAATATGATTTCGGAACTGGAATAAACTAAAATAATATTATTCAATAATATGTTTTTATAATAAGTATATTATATATATATATATATATTGCTTTATTAATATTTAAATAAACTAATGGTTATAACGTATAAATCAATTTTAAGTACCTAAGATTTCTGTAGTAAAAAACAGGTCGAGTTAATTTTCTATTTTTTTTTCTTTTAAAATTAAATACAAATAGATATTTATTTCATAAATTACATGTTCTAAAGAATTCGCTATCTCCAAGTGAAAAAATACAGGTAACACATAAAAATTCATTTATCCAAGCAATTAAAAACAATTATCTACATAATACCTAATGGCATTCAATATACTTATTTAAAAAATGTAATTATTAATTATGTATAATGATATTTTTAAATTGATATTTATTTTTTTTAACTTGAATGTACTTTTTCTACCATTTTATGTGGTTTACTTTACTTACTTAGGTAAGTCATATTTACATACATACATAGTTATAAATGGTATATATTTTAATTTAGGTATGTACAAATCGTTAGTTAGCAATTGACTACAATTAATACAAATTAGTTGTGGATTAGAATATAATTATGTTCTATGGTAATACATTGGTTGGACCTTATTTTAAAACACATGTTAAATGTATTTTTCAGTATTTGGAAGAACAAGCTATTTATATATTCTGGAAATCTATTTTCCAATGGTTGAAACTGTTTTATGACCATATTATTTAATCCTACACATAACTATACTTTTGTTGTGAACTGTTAATTTTATTACTATTTCCTAATATCTCAGTAAATATTGATATTAATCAATAATTATAATTATCTATATATATATATCTATATATATATATATATATATATATATATATATATATATATATATATATATATATATATATATATATTATTAGTTAATATTAAATATATTTTTTTATTAACTACTAATATTATTTTACACTGCTTTAAAAAGTTTTTAGAATAAACTTGGGTTTAGTCAAATATATATTTAAACAAATAATAAATTACAAACCTTTTAAGTTTTTCGGGATCACCCCAACCGTTTACAAAGTATTTAGTAAGCAATAATTTTCTGTATAAATAATCAAATTTATTAATAGTCATTTCTTTTATGAAAAATACGCAAAATTTTTGTAACAAATAGCAATAGTGAAAAACTATATTTGATAACTATTCTTCACACATATAAATAATTTATTTCAGACATTAATGTAAACAAAATGAGGTCAAATAGGTTAAACTTAGATTAGTAAACAAAAATATCATTACATTTTAAAAATGAAAACATTTCGAAAGGCACCGTAATGAGTAACTGCCCAAAAAAAAAAAAAAAGATATCTTTATACTTACGAATGTTAAATGCATCATTAAGTTTAAAAATATTTATTACAAAACAGTATTAAAGAAGATAACATTATCTTAGTTTACGTCACAAACCATTGTATATGTCTATGCCATTCTTTGTTCGGCTCGGATGAAACGAATGAGTCTAACACCGATTATTTATTCCGCTAGATCTCGCTGATAAACGAAATATATTGTTGGTCATGTTCCCTTCCCCCCTCTGATCATTTAACATTACTAACGCGTTCAGTACGCGATTTATCGTATAATATTATCTATCTCAGTGCATAAATATAATATAATATATTATGATACAATATTCTATTTCGCGTCAAATGGTCACCCTGAAAAAAGGAGTCTACTCCGGCATCGAATAATATAAAGATCGGTCGCCCCACATCTATATATTACTCTATGGGCGACCGTAACTAAGACGTACTTAGATCAATTATAATTAGCCCGCGATGTAAATGAAATGTTTATCAATATTTCAATGGACTCATGGCCATAGACTTCTATAAATTATAATGGTGTATTATGGAAATCTGTGTTAATGGTAACGACGGCTTAATTTCTTTTAGCCCGTGATTATTATAAAAAAATATCGTATAAACGTAATGTTGGCACACAGTCTGAATTGGTATCCATTAAAATTTTTTTTATCAAACCGGCAAAAAAAATTGTGTGATTTTATCAAATTTCTTTTCATCAACGTCATTACATTTATTTATTTTGTTCATTATAAATATATAGGCACTGTGTTTAAACATAATTTGAACGAATTGGTAAATTTCATATTAAGAAATATTGAATTATCCAGTTTAATATAAATATGTACGTTTTGTTGTGATACTTGTAAATTTCTGTTACTTTTTCGTAATGTATTTAAAAGCAATTATTGTGTGTGCTTTTATTATTTTTAATTCTCTGGTTAATAGTGCTAGAGATGAACGTCCCAAGGTAAAAACAAATTAATAACTGAATTTATATAAAATGTTCATATGGTAATATTACCATATTTAAATATAATTTTCTAAAATGTTATATACATATATAATATATTGAAATTATCAACATACGTTTATATTATTGTGTCTAGTTTTTAAAACATTTTCATGTTATACAGTTTGTTCTGTATATTTAATAATATATGTATGTATTTTTTCCTATTTAATCCTATATATATTATACTTACATAAATAGCTATAAAATATTTGTGTAAATGAAAAATAAAAGTTATTATACAATGAACAGGTCTTGAAGTTCAAGAGATTCATGAACCAATTGTCCACGTCATGAATTTTAATTGTTTAAATCTAATGTATTGGAAACAATCTTACTATTAAAGAGATTTTGTTTTTGGGTTGATTTAATTACGCAAACATAGAACATACATTATTATGAACTATAAAATAGTTAATATTTAAATTAAGTATGTAAAGTGTATCTTTGAATTAATAAATATTATTGGAGGACTTCCATTGAATTTATTAAAACTTTCATGAATTAAACAATTTTAATGTGTTTTTCAAAATTATCCACGTTAATTTTTTTCCCTGATGTTCCAAAACCATTGCAGGTTCTGTTTTCAAAGGCTGTATAGTTTACCTGCCATATAGTAGCAGTTACAAGGATAGTTGGACGATGAGTGGAATCCCTTTGCGATTTGATGTTTTTAAATTGTTTTACTTTGATTCCGAAATATTTAGAATTTCCTTGCACATATTTTTTGTTTTAACCATGTTTACCATAATATTATTATGTTTTTTATTTTCACCCCGCCTCGCACTTGGACGTCAAATATAACCAATGCTATCATGACTAATGACATGCTTCTAATGTTTTTAATCTGTATTGATGTTATTTATATATTATTTATCCCACAACTATAAAATATATATAAGTGTTACTGGATGATTTCAGGAATAATATATTAACCTATTCAGATATTTAAATCAGTCTTTGCTTCTATTTGTGGAAAATAGAATATTGATTTAATTAATATGTAAAATTTACAAATGTATTATATTATTCTATTTATTATAAAATATTTATGTTCTAGAGTATTGAACAAAAAGTACAGCAGCTAAATGAGTTATTCCAACAAAAATTTGTGGTTAGATTTAATGGTCCTAAATTTAAAGAATTTGTCAAATCGCCACCTAGAAATTATTCAGTTATAATGATGTTCACAGCATTAGCATCTCATAGACAATGTTCTATATGTGGGTCAGTAATAAAACTTTTAAAGGAATATATTTTTACTACTATTATGTAATGTTATTTATTGATTTAATAGGGAATTTTTTTTATTTAATGTATTTTAATATACATTAAACGTTCATGTATTAATGTTTTTTTATATGTTTCAAAATTATAATTTATTTTTAGGTATGCTAGTGATGAATTCATGATTGTAGCAAATTCGTATCGCTATTCTTATAAACTTAGTAAAAGTCCTTTATATTTTGGAATTGTTGACTTTGATGAAGGATCTGACATTTTTCAAATGGTAAGTAATATTAATTTTTTTCGTTTAATGGGTTAATTAATATTTTTATATTAATGTAGCTGAGAATTAATACTGCTCCAGTATTCATGCATTTTCCAGCAAAAGATAAGCCAAAACCTTTAGATACCATGGATATACAAAGAGTTGGTTTTGGATCAGAAATGATAGCAAAATGGATACAAGAAAGAACTGATGTGCAAGTTAGTATACTTAAATATGTTTACGTATGTTACGTTTTTTGAAATATTATAATAAAAGGAAAATTTGATTATTTAAAAACAAAATTTCATTTGTGCTTTGTTTCTATATTAATAACCATTAAATAACATTTAATAGTAAATAAAAAATATTTTTAAAATAAATAAATATACACACACATATATATATATATAAATAAAAAAAAATTAATATTTCGGTTAGGAAAACACATAATTCATATAATATACAACATAATCACACTTTTCAACCACGTATTACAAATTTAACATCAATATTTTTCAATAAACCTGAAACAAACTTATTATGTAAAGGAAATAAATATAATACATTTCAATTTATAAATTCTAATTCAATAAAACAACAATTAATACAGTGTGAATCTGTTTTAGGTTATATCCAAAACCGTAACGAGAATCATACTAGATTTAATTTAATAGAAAACTGCAATACAAATTATAATAATAATAATTGGAATAACATAATGAGGCAAAATAAATTAATTGCGAAACAAAAAAATACTAGTATTAAAATTAAACATTCAATACAAAGTAAATCTGAAATCATTCCTGTAGATAAATCAAATGCTATTGTCTTTACATATACTAATAATATTCAAAACAAAACTATAGATTTTATAAAGAAAAATAATATTGAAATTTTAACATCTGACCATACTTCAATTTATTTAAAACAAATTAATAATGCAACTAAGATTATACCTAAAAACCAGAAAAGATTTTCATTAAATAATAGAAACGTTACAGTTCCACTATTACACCCATTTATAAAATTACATAAAGATAATCATCCTATCAGACCATTAATTAATTTCAGAACTGCTCTTTCATATAATTTAGCTAAATTTTTAGATTAACATAAATATAAAACAGAAATTAAAGTTTAATAATGAGACATCTATTAAAAATTCTTATGATTTTATTGGAAAAATAAATAATATTAATATTATACCTGGTTGTAGATGTGACAGAGAAGTTTGGTGTTGAGTAACTGGTCACGTTACAATAAAAGAACTCTTGCGTGATGGTATAAAAGATTATGTTTATTTTCAATTATCGTCTGTACAATATTATAATAGGTCAGTGGGTCGGCTTCAGGTAGCGTGACTTAAGTAAGCGGCGTGCCCCGAGCCGGTGGCCCAAATTGGTCGGCGGGACCTTCCTAATACAATGATGGGTTTATATACAATTAATCTCGGCTATACATCCGTCACAAGAATAGGGTTGGCAGATTTTCCCCCGGACTGCTCTCTGGAGTCAGTAGCTGGTCTGGTGGGATCGAATCTGGGGCGGTGAGGCTTAAGTAAGCGACCGTTTGGGGGGCGTTTAGGTAGAAGTGACCCTGAAAAGGGCCGTTTTAGTCCGTGTATGCCTATGTGCGATGTTGAGTCTCAACCCGGTGGAGCGTGCTGGGTTCTGCGCGTTTCTAACAGCGGTGGTCGCCAGGAAATTCGTACAGGCACCCCGGGGATCTTCTTCGCCTATCGATACGTGGCCGTTGGTTGTGTTCGGGCGTCGTTGATCGTATCCACAACGAGATGATGAATGGATTATTCGTTGATGACTCTTCGGTGCTGAGGGGGTCGGCGATTCTTTGTATCGTATTGATCGTATCAGCGAACGATGATGGTCCGGTGCGCGGCTGTTTTACTTCCAGTTGGCAATCGATCCAAAGGTTGGTACTGGACTGCGCTCTATCTGGCAATGACGGTTTGCTTCCAGTGGGCAATCGATCCAATATGTTGATGTATTGGACGGTTGCTTGAGGTGGACTTGGCGGTTTGCTTCTAGTGGGCAATCGATCCAATATGTTGATGTATTGGACGGTTGCTTGAGGTGGACTTGGCGGTTTGCTTCTAGTGGGCAATCGATCCAATATGTTGATATACTGGACGGTTGCTTGAGATGGAATGAATGTTTTTGATTTATTGTCCCCTATATATATCGTTTTTCTCTTTGGTCGGTCTTCGGTGATTGGCTGACCAATCGCCGCACGTCGTTGAGTCCCCTGTTGCGCGTGCGCGTGTCTTCGTCATTGCTGTGTATCTCTCTATCGTACCACCTAGTAAACTGTCTATTTCTTTGTTGATGTTGCTCCGTAACATAGAATGATTTCCCTTGATGTAAAAAATTTATATACATCTATTCCTAAATTCGACGCATTAAATATTCTCAAAAATAGGCTTATTCTTAATAGTAATTTTAATACAAATGAAGTTCGTGAAATTATACAATCAATTAATGTTATTAATAAAAAAATTTTCCAATACAATAAATTATGTACACAAAAAGAAGGTCTAGTAATGGGTGGTCTTTTAAGTGCACTTTTATCAGAATTGTACTTAATTGATTATGAAACAAATAATATACTTTCCAATAAATTATATAGTCCATTTATTAAAGCTTATTTCAGATATGTAGATGATACATTTATTTTATTCAGAGGTACTAATAGACAAACAGAAAATATGGTTAATAGTTTAAATAAAATTAATATTGAACATATTCAATTTACCCTAGAAACAATTAAATAATACAATTAATTTTTTAGATCTTACAGTAAGTTTAATTAATTATAAATTTAAATTTAATATTTACAGAAATCCAATACAAACTGATTCCATTATTCCTTATGATTCCAATTATCCTTTTTCAAAAAAATTGCTTTTTTTAATTCTATTTTTTATAGACTTGAGCGTATATATTTGGAAAAAATTTAATTATAAACATGAACTTAATATTATATATGATATCGCACTTAAAAATAAATATAATTTAAACACAATCAATAGAATACTTAAAAAAATGAAAGAAAATTTAAAAAATCCTAAACAAATAAATAATGCAACTAATTATTGTAGTATGAATTATCAGAATATTATATCAGAAAAATTCGCAAAAATTTTAAATAATAATATAAATAATATAAAGGTTGCATTTAATATTAATAATAATTTAATCAAGCAAATAAATTATAAAGTAAAACAACTTCCAAATAATAATTTTAATTTTCTTAGCGTTTATATACTAAAATGTAATTATGATAAATTTTATGTTGATAAAACGAATAGAAACTTTAATACAAGATATAAAGAATACATTGCTGAAATAAGATTAAAAAAATCTAATCCAAATTCAAATTTTGCAAAACACGTTTTAGAAAATAATCATTTTGTTACTTTTAATATAGATAATGACTTAGAAATTTTAAATATACAACATATTTATATCAACTCTGTTTTGGAAGGATTATATATTTATAAAGAAATTAAACAAAATAAATTTAAAAAATATTTTAAATGTACAAACAGATTTTAAAAATAACATTTTATTTAAATATATATTAGACAATATTAATATCATGCCATATGTCTTTTCATCATATACATAATTTTTCTGCTATTTAGTATATAATATTTTATTATTATTTAATTTTTATTTTAAGCTCCTTGTCTTTTTATTGTAATATTCATTATTTTCTCTATGTATTTTTTTTCTCTCAATCAATTTCATTTATTATATTTTTCTGTTGTATTTTTTTAAATTACCTGATGACTTTTTGTCAAACCGGTAGTAATAAAATATCTTATACAACAACCTTCTTTTATTTTATTTAATACTCATTGGCTTTTTTTTTTGTATATTTAAATATACATTTTGATATATATCTATACATGTGTATATTTATTTATTTTATATATATTTTTTATTTATTATCACTAGTATTAACTTATAATTTTTTACTTCTATCTTTTTGATTATTTATTTTTACATATCCTTTTGGTTTTTATTTTTAATTTTTGTAAATTCCTCTTTGTTTTCACTACTTTGTTATTTAATAGTAATAAACTTCTTATAAATATATTTATTTTTAATATTACTTTTCAAACTACATGTTAAGCGAAATCATTTTTTCAATTGTAACGATAAGTCAATTACTTGTGTTTCATTACTTATCAATTTAGTTTATTCCTTTATATATTTTTTTAAATTTTAAGTGTTATAATATATTTACTTAATAATAAATAAGATTTTTTTTTCTCAGATACGAATATTCCGCCCCCCAAATTATTCAAGTACATTGGCCCTATTTGTTTTGTTTGCATTGTGTTCATCGTTTTTGTATGTTAGACGAAATAGTATGATAATGTTTTTCAATAGAAATTTATGGGGAATTGGCGCTGTGGTAAGTTTAAACAAATGCATAAATTTCATAAATCTTAATTATTTCATAATTACTTATTCAATTATGTTTTTTAGTTATTTTGTTTGACAATGATATCTGGACAGATGTGGAATCATATTAGATCACCTCCATTAATGCATCGTAATCAGCAAGGCATTATTACATATATTCATAATTCTTCTCAAGGACAATTTGTTGTTGAAACTTACATCATCATCTTATTAAGTATCCTTTTTTCAATAAGAAACAGAATGAAATTTCATTAACTGAATTACATTAAACATATTAAACATCTTTCAATTATGAAAAGTTTAAGAAAATTAAATAAAAATATCTTATTATATTTTATATAGGATATAAGCCTTTTGAGAATGTTATAAATTTTTCAGTTAACATAGTTGCTTAAATTTGATGTCATAAATGTCTTGAGAACAATTCTAGTTTACCTCCCAGACAAATTTATGATTTTTCTTGAATCTCATGTTATTTTTAAAGTAACAACCATTTAATGTTAGGCGTATTCCAGTATTTAATAAATAAAATTGTTTGGCGCCAGTGCGTCATAACTTAGTTTAATGGCTAGCGCTATTTTCGCTCATGATAATGTGAATTTGATACTATTAAGCTACATTGAAATTGTATACATATTTTTAGCTTGCAAAGACATTTGTTTTTACTTATTACCTACCCGAAGTGGTTTTGCACAATAAAATCGTAGTTAATTTTGAACCAATGTAACCAATGCATGGCATTTTTAAAAATTAACTTAAAAATATCTAATTATATTTAGAAAAAACTAATGTGGTATTGTTTGAAAGTTAATTTAATACAATTGTTTAATCAATTACAAATTTTTCTTAATTCTAGCTATAGATACAATATTAGTCTTTGGAGCTGTGATAATGACAGATTCTTACACAAAAAGAACGAATTCAAAAACAAGAAAACTAATTAGTTTAGGGGGTTTAGCATTGGTACTTTTCATCTTTAGTGTTATTCTGTCTATTTTCAAATCAAAAGCACACGGTTATCCTTACAGGTAATATAATTACATTTTTTTGATCTACTTAACAAATAAAAGTTAAACAATTATGTACTTTTTATTTTTCAGCTTTTTAATAAAATAATGGAGTTATTGAAGAGAACATACTTAATTATTGTTTACATTATTTCTTAGAAATTGCACAGATTTTTTAAAATGTATCTATAGTAAAAATTATGATATAAAATATCTATAAAAATTCTTATTTGGTTGAAATTACTTAAAAATAATATTTTGTAATTATTCATTCTTGAAGTATATTTTGTTTGATATTAATATTTGGCAATAAAATAATAATACATATACAATATTACAATTTAACAAGCTTATTATATCCATGTACATGTTATAAAACAATGTGTGTGTGTTAAAAGGAGGTATAATATAGTGAATTGCTTAAAGTCAATCATCATTTTTTAATGTATCTATAGACAACCATCGCGATTTCGTTCTGACTACTTCTTTTCGTACTAGTCGTTTTTTGTCATCTAAGCATTTTCCTAGTTCAAAAATAACCTAAAAAAACATTTAATTGTTGTAAAAATATTCAGAAATATTTTGTTATTTGGTTTACTAACTTGTCTTTTTAATGGTAAAATCTTGATTAAAGAAAAGTCACAACAATTACAAAGACATTGCAATGCTACTATTCTTATGTTCATATACTTGGAGTTTTGAGATATGTGTAGCAATTTTGGAATAAAGGATTGTAGATGATCTTCTAAAACTGGAGTATGTGATTTTAAAAGATTACAAAAAGTCTGCAATGATTGTAAAACATAAGGTTGTTCTGGTGATAAGAGTTGGAGTAATACTGGTAATATCTGCAATAAATAAAATATTTAATAAAAAATTATAACATTGTGTTTAAATGTACTTATACAAAAAATTACCTTAGAAAAGTATGGCGCAAGTGTCACATAGGTATTACCATCCATTTGATACAAAATACTAATGAGATAATTTTCTTTTATTGGTTCGGGCATTGTATTATATTTGAATATGAGTGGTTCAATAACATAACAAAATATCCTTTGTCTGTACAATAACCTATAAATATATAAATTGAAAAATAATAATCATATAATACAGACATTAAACAAGTACTGATAAATATGTGAACCTGACTGTACAAAAACACTCTATATTTAGATGTCTCTCATCCATCTGTGTTAACATTTTAAAACACATAGTCATCATCTTGCCCAACAAAGGATCCGCTAGTAAATCCAATGACTAGAAATAATACTTAATACAGTAATAATATCAATTTTAATAACAATTATTTAAATATTACCCAATCAATCCATTGTAGCATTTTATTATGCCCTTTTAGTGCCAATGACTTGGTGATCCATGATATCTGATTTATAATATTGTTTTTATATAAGTCGGTTAAATTTAAATTACTTTCTAAATTCAATTTCAATTTGTCCAATAGAATATTACACTCATCACCTATACATTATATTAAATTTAAAAATATATATTTTGAATATTAAATATTATTCATAAAAAAAATTATATATTGTGAATTACCATCAATATATTTATTGATTAGTGTTGCTGCCAATCGTGAAGCAGATAAACTACATATCGCAATATTCGAGTATATTGCTAATTCAACGCAATTTTCAATTAATGAGACCACATTTTGTAGTTTGACATTTTGGTATAATGAATTACAAATACTTTCTAATAAAATAACCTGTAATGACATATATCAAATAATAGTATAACTAACAATAAAAACAATATAAAATAACTTATACGCTGATTAAACAAAGATAGTCACTCAAATGTATTAGAAAAAATAGATGAATTTTTTAATAACTAATAATATTTAAAATACTTAAATAATTATAAATTATGACAATATAGTCCATGGCTTTAAAAACATTTATATTTATAAATTATACAATATAACATAATATTGTATAACAAATATAATAAACATATCATAAAATCAAACTTGATACATATGCATACAAAATGTATTAAACTAACTAGAGAATCTAAAGACAATATAATTTTTTATTTCATTATAAATTTATCTTTTGTTGAAATTTTAATTTATAGTATACAAATAAAATACAAATTTATATTTAGTGTAATGTTCTAGCTTGATGTTACTAAAGTGAATACAGATAAATGATATATAAAATAAATCATTAAAATTAAAGTAAATTCATTAATTACCATATATGAATGTATATTTTGTTCAGTATCAGGAAGTACTTTGTATTTAATTTTTGTATTTATAATTTTGCCAAAAAATTGGACGAATTGATCAAGTACTTGAAGTTGTTCACTACAAATTAATATGAATAAAAGCATCAATTATTATAATTTATTAAAATTTAAAAACTAGTACTATACTATTAAAATAATATATATATATGATTGTTATAATGGTTATTATGATACCTAGATGAAAATAAATATTAAATATGCACATGGACTTTATATTAACTATAATTTTTATACAATGCAAATGCAAATATAAAAAAAGTTAAAATGTGCAGGTACAACGAACTTAGTACTGTATATTGTATATAACAGCTATTATGCCTTGGTCTATGGGCTGTGATGCTTTTAAATGCCATGCAAAGTTTATTAATTTAGTGAATTTTAATTTATAATAAAGGGCATTAACTTATTTCTTATCATATTGGACTGAGAATATTTTAGTATATTTACACATTCCAACATAGTTATCGAATTAGATAAGAACCAATTTGAAATATGTATATGGTTTATGAAGAATTAAAATTTATGATAGATAATTAATAATAATTATGAATACAATTTTTTAAAATTCATCCTATGATATTAAAAATGTATCTGTAATTATTATGTTAAAATCTGTAAATAATAATACAATTACCTGCTATTTATACTTTTCATAATACTGTTAATAACAAATGAAACATCTTCTAAAATAATTTCATTTCGAAAAATATCATAATCTTCACAGCTCTTTATACCATTAATCCAAGTTACTATAATGAAGTTTAAGAGTTTTCCATTAAAAGCAAAGTAATGTAACAATTTAATATTTTCAATATTTCTAACAAGACCTCTAAAACAAAAATTTAATAAATATATTTAATATTATAAAAATTAAAAAGAATTAAATTATTTTTATACTATTGAAAGTACCTTAAACACATTAGTGCTATTTGAGTTTCTGATTGTTTCTTAGATATATTGGCACATAGATCATCTGTGATTAATGGAAAAAAATATTCTTCATCTCCCAAACAACATAATGCATTTAACCATTTTGATTTTAATTCAATATCATTAGTTTCTACAAAAAAAAAATATATATATATATTTTTTTAAATATTTGTAATTAATATTTCATTAATTTACTGAAAAATATACATTTGATATATTTATTAATTTTTATATTTATTAACCATTTACAACAATCTGATTCGCATGTATGATTTCATTGATAATTTCTTCTTTATAATATTTTGTTGCCTCTTTAAAACATGATAATGTCTCAGCTCTAAGAGAACCTGTTATATTAGATTTAATTAATGTATTTATAATGCAATAATAGTTTTGACGTTGAGATTTTGTTAATATTTTAGTTGATATTTTCAATGCTTTCAAAGCAGAGATTTTTACTTCAGTCGAATCATTTTGAGCATAAAGTAAAAAATAACAACATATTTCTTCCCATCTTGATTCTAGACCAGGTATACCTTACATAAAAAAAAATTATAATAATATTGCACATTTAAATAATAATAATTTAATAGCTTACTGGACAAATTAATGGACAACTGTAAGCACATGTCTGTAATTAATCCCATAGCTTCTATGATTTTAGTAATCTCTGTCTGTGCAATATCATTTTTGTTTAATAACATTAAGTACACCTATTTTAATTAAAAATAAAATTCATTTAATTGCATTATGCAGTAATTAAAATATTTAATTATTAAACACATTGTTTTATCCTATATATATATACACATAAAAATTACTTTATTTGCCACCTTAATACAAGCATAATTGGAAGTTTTACCAACACTGCAAAGAAGTCTAATTGATGGTATAAATAAAGCTGCTTGTGTATCTAATAAAAATCTATTAGAACCTATAAAAAAAAAAACATAAAAATATGATATTTATCAAAGCTACATTAATAATACAAACTTTGAAGAATGATGTCCAAGAAATTTGATAACTGTTCTTGTTCATTATCTCCTTTAACAATTGCTAAGGAATATAATAAAGCAGTCAAAACACTAATTGCGGCATCTCTTACATTGTTTGTTGAATCTTCAGAGTTTGACATTATTAACATTTTTAAAATATGCCATATGTCTTTAATATAAGATTTGATTTTTATAGGATGAAAGTTTTCACAACATAATTTCTAATACAATAGAAAAATTTTATTTTTAATGTGAAAATTAATTATACAGAGAATCTTTGAATATGATATTTCATCAAATATTTTATTTATTTAATTATTAAATTTTAAATTATGTTATTAACCTCATAAACCTTCATTTACCTTATGAAAACATTTATGAGAAAACTTATGAATTTTAATAGAGGTAGAATTAAAAAATGTCATATTCCATAATAAAATATTTATAAAAATATTGCAATTATTTACCAACAAATATAATGAATCTAATTTGGCAACTTCCAAACTCGATTCTAATTTTTGTATAGCTAAAGGAATACAAAAATCTGCAAATTCATCTACACATGTGAGACATCGAGCTAAGTTTGAAACCAATTGATCTCTAGTTACTATACTATCTTCTGTCTGTAAAATACGATATTAACTATTAATACTATATTTAACTATTGTAATATTATAATTAAATTAAAATTTTACTTCATGAAAATCTATAGGAAAATAGCACGCAATAACATCAAATAAATCTTCAATCATGTGACCCAATGGAAAATTTTTTAAAAATTGTGGGAGAATTCTAAAAAGGAGTATTAAATTATTAGGATCTCGCTCACCGTCTATTGAAGAAATTACAAAATATAAGAAGTCAGGTGCCATAAAGCGTACATCTAGAAACATATTAATGATTAACATTTTTTATTAATTAATTTCGTTTCAAGGTAGGTACAGAATATTTATTTAATTTATAACATTTTTTCCGTGTATTCTATTTATTAAAAATGTTCAAGTAAAACTTATAGTAATAAGATATTTATCTAATAATGAACTCATAAATCATGATTTGTTAATAAAAATTGGTCATTATAATACATAAACAAGTTTGTTTAATAATGTTATATTTAACATATTATATAGAAATATTTGGAAAGTTTATTATAAGATATTTTTAAAAAGAAAATGTTATTAAAATAATAAATATGACTTAGTAATATTATTAATAATATAACATTTGTTATTACCATCAAGCCGATTCAAAAAAAGTTGATGTAAAATACGATAAAACGTATTTCGATCACTTTGTAACTGTGATTGACAATGAAAATGAGGTATAAGTGTAGTAAAAATTTTTACTACCATTTCTTTGGTAAGATTTTTCATTTGTAACTGAGTATACAAATATTAAAACAATTATTCATTAAACTATGATATAAATAATACAAGTATTTATAAACTTACAATATATTCAACTCCAATAAATACAGTTGATAAAAAAGAATAATGGTCACCAATACGTTCACACAAAAACTGACATATGTAGTTCAATTCTTCAGACGTAAAAAAATCTATGGGCAAATTTTTTACAACTGTCACAAATGCTAAAATTCCATTTAAGCGAATATCTCTTTCTGTTGAAGTTAAAATTTCTTCCAAACTTTCAACAAATTGAAGGAATGTTAATCTTCTGTCAAATATTTCTAAAAGAAAAATAATTGTTTTTAAATAATTTGATCAATAGGTGTTGAATTAAAGTTTTGAAAATTTAAGTTCGATAATTACTCTAGAAAATGGAACTAAATATTATATATTTAATAACAAAAATAAAATAGTTTTCACAATATATAAATTGTAATTTTAATTATAATATAAAATACCAATTAAAATTCAACATATATAACACATACATTTAATAGAAATTTTAATATTTGAATTTCAATATTATAATACAATCTGTATTATAGGTCAGTACAGAGATTTACTGAGACAATAAAGTCAATTTAAAAATAAAAATGTCTATAATTATTTTAAAGCGCAGTCAAACCAGAATTTTGTTAGCTTAAAATTAAACAATATGATTAAAAATATATATATATAATTGTTTATTAACGCTTCGTGTTATTTCTATTACCTTTGCTTACAATTTCACAATTAAAATCAATATTATTTCCATTTTTTATAACATCGATAATTCCGTTTAATATATCCGTCATTCTGTGAGTTTATAACACGTACGTCGAAAGAAAATAATATAACATAAAAATATTTAAAGTTTTCGGAAAATGATTTAAAAAATTGTACTCGGCACAAAGCGTAAGCAAATACCTAATAAATAACGTAATACAGCACCGCTGACTCTTGTCCGGCCCGATCAAAGCAACACATACATGTGTTCCTTCAGTGTATCGTCCACAATTATAGATAAGAATATAAATTGTTTACATCACAAAATATATTGAACTCACTTGACCGGGGACTCTGATAAGATAGCCGCAATAGTTTCTTCACTAGACTCGAGAAGTACCTAGCGCTATTGCATAAAGTGACGGTCTTCGTACTAATAAAAACTTTTAATTATCATTGTAATCCCATTATTATTTATATTTTCGTGTTTAAATACAATAGTAAATGCACAGCGTTAAAAAATACAGAATCGTCTATTTATCATCAGTTATGTAAAATCAAAAACCGTCGTTTAAAGTAAAAAGGTAATCTATACTAATATAATAAAGTTGAAAAGTCTGTTTGTTTTTTTTTTTTGTTTGAACGCGCTAATCTCTCGAACTACCAGTCGGGTTCGAAAAATTCTTTCTGCGTTTTATAGCCTAATTATCAAGGTAATTTATAAAAGGAAAAGAGTTAAAAAGAACGCTAAGCGAAAACAAAGTAATTGCTGTTGGCGAGAGTTATCATTGGGTCGGGGGCCGACAATGTCTATAAAGTTAATTAATGATCAAATAGTTTTTAAAAAGTTGGCGAAGTTTTATTCATCAGTTATAGAACGACATATTACCTTAGCTGAGCTAAAAAACTTATATTGTTTTTGTTAAACATTTGTATAAAGTGAATAAAAACTTTATTGTAAGTTAAACGCGATTCGTAAGTGTGATGAAATGTACAAAATATAATTATTGTGTTGAAAATGGAATAAAAATCAGAGTTAAACTTAAATCTTTTATTTTTTTTTTTTTTTTATTTTTGAACGTCCTTACTCAAAGTATTGAATAACGAACTTAACAACATTTGAATCATATAAGAGGTGGCATTTTTTACGGGGAACGAAGTGCAAAATTTTTTAACTATCAAACGAGCCGAAAACTTACGAATAACTATAAAACCTATCATTAATTTAGTTTTAGTAGGGTACTGAATACCAATTAGTAATTGGCCGTTTGATCATTGTGGATTTGATTTTTTAATCGGGATAGAAACGCGGAACAAGTAGAAAGAAAAAATTCTTATCTTCTGTAATCGTGAATTCGTTATCAACTTATCATTTTTCATGGTGTAAACATAAAATAAAATTTCCATGATGAAAGTGTTATTTATCAGAGTTTGATAATTATTTGTTTTTCATTTTTCTGCACTTTATTGTGTTTCCTATTTTTTACATAAATACTTTATGTGTGATTTATATTTTTTAAACTTCCTACGTTTTATGATCATATCATTAGTACTAGGTACCTCCTGTTCGTTATAAGACGTCAATTAGCTCAATATAAATGTAAGGCTGCCATGAATCCAAGACTCGTTCGAACAATATGGGAGGCTGTTTAGGTTTACAAAGAAATCGCAGGGGAAGGAATGCATCCGCAGACAATGGCTCTCGTCCGAGTTCTGGTAAATTATTTGACTAAATCAATATTATCATTCTATAATATTTCACTCAACCGATTATTATTATAATTATCAGTATAATTAGTTAATATATAATTTAAATATATAACTATATAGGTATTTAATTATTTATTATGTATAGTTTTGTGTTACTATGCATACATTTTCACATTGACATTTACAATCAATTTACCGAAATTAATAAATTATACCGAGGACTGGTAAAAGTTATGATCTACTGACAAATGTGTGAATTCCTTAGAATAAGTTATTAATTTATTTGTATGATATGATTATAGGATCTCTATTAACTGTATTAGAAAATTAACAATATCGTCTTCGCACTGGTTGTATCAATGTTGGTTTGTTTCTTTCAATCTATTATCAGTATCATTTAAATTCAATACTATTTCCGAATTCTGTTTAAGCTAGATTAATATTATTTCTATTAACGTTTATATATCTAACATTTATATCATAATAAACCTCGGTCATTTTTTTTAAAGTCCCATCAATATTTCTTTTATTAATATTTCTAGTTATTTTGAATAAATGCATTCCCGCATTTAGCACAGTCATTAAATAATTTTTGAATTTATCGTAATTATGTATTTTAAATACTTAATACAAACAATTTCACCGTAAATAGTGTTTTTATTTTAATATCTCATAGAATTGAATTTTTTTTATTTTTTAATGAAATTCATAAAAAATACAAATTATAATCAATTTAATAAATTCAAGTTAATTCAATAATTGGTAATAAAATTATATTTTGAGTATACTATATATAAACATATGCAAAGAATCCGGTAGATATTATTACATGCAATAATCATAATGATGTTGTAAAAGTACAATATTAAATTTAAAAGGTCACATGATAATAATTGATCAATTTAGTTATTTTTTATCATATATTGGTAATATATCATTGTTTATCGATCAATGTCATGTTTTGTTATTTCCATTTATTGTATTGGTATAAATTGTACAAATATATTGCAGTGGATATCATTTAAAAATTTTAATAATTCAGTTTTCGTATTTCATATACGACATATTCCTGTCATTCTTGTTTTATTTACATTACAAATTCGATCACAGATTTAATATAATTTAATCAATTTTCTAATTGTATTATAGCGTGTACAATTTGTACAATATACATTTACAGTTTTTGCATAAATCATATACCAAAATATTATGCTCGCTTTTATGGAATAAAATAAGAAAATGGAATATCTAACAAATTCAATTGCACAAGTCATTATTTTTTTAATTTAAAGTTTATAGTTTATTATATAATTTACTTCATTAGATATATTAATATATCATTTTTTCAGATACTTTTTTATAAGAGAATTCTTTCTTATAAAGATAATCTAATTGTTGTTTTATTATTATTAATTTATTTGGAACAAAATGTTAATTTTACTATTATTGTTTTATTTTAAGGGTTTTTCTTAAAATATTAAATTCATCATTATAAGCCAACTGTTTTCAAGTTTCTTTATTATACATCATATCTAAAGCATTTATTGGTTTTATTTTAAGAAAGATAAATTATCTAAATAAAATGACTTATAAAAATATGCTAACTTCTTGTTCTCTCTAAATGTCATGGTCCTAATTTTGTAAATGTTATATTACTGCCAAGTATTAGTATAATCAATTTTAGATTTCTTTTATTAAACATTTTATTTTCAAATTCTTTAGCTGTAACTCTGTTCTTAGGTACCAATAGGAAAAATCATCCGTTATGTCATGAAACAATCCGATGGAAGTCTGATGTTCCCTTAACTGAAGGTCAGTTACGTAGCAAACGAGATGAGTTCTGGGATACAGCTCCAGCATTTGAAGGACGTAAAGAAATATGGGATGCATTGAGAGCAGCTACTGCAGCTGCTGAAACGACTGATTTTCAATTGGCACAAGCCATACTGGATGGCGCAAATATTTCAGTTCCTAATGGTAAATATTTTTTTTTTTCTAATTTATTATGTTCTTTTAGTTTTTGGAGAATATTAATAAATTATTTCAATTTAATTATGATCTGTCTACAATATAATTATATTATGTATATTATTTTTGTTTTGTTTTAAGGGTTTTTAACTGAGTGCTATGATGAATTGGGAACACGGTACCAAGTTCCGGTATACTGTCTTTCTTATCCTATAAATATAGTGAAAGAGGGCAGTGGCAGAGACTCTCCAATTGATCAAACAGGTTATTATATTATTAAATTATATAATAATAAAAAAATTATATTTTACTAAATAATTTTATTGTGTAGAATCCTCAGATGAAGGTTCTGAAATCATGTTAAAACTACGTCTGTCATCAAACTGTCAGGATATAAAAATGCCACTCATGACAAGAGACACAATAGCACAAGCTAAAAAGAAATTACAAGTAAGCACATTATTGTTTGAATGAATTGAATGATTTTAATAAATCAAAATTAATATTATAATTTATAAAGTTCAGTGTGTTTTGACTTATCAAAATAACTCTCAGTATTGTTTAGAATTTTTGTGACAATATCTATGGATATTACAAGGTTTTTAAATCATAGCCCTACGTTTAACCTCATACAATTTATTTAGCTACAGTTGATAATAAATATATGATATATATGTGTTCATACTATTTGTAAAGATTATATTACTAAAAGCATAATACTTAATTTTTTTTGTTTTAATAATATTAGTATGTTTTAGACATTTTATATATTTTTCAGGCTAAAGAAGGTATTGAACCACAACACCAAAGATGGTTTTTCGGTGGTAAGTTATTGGGAGACAAATTACATATAGATGAAGCTAGAATTCTTCCAAGTTATGTAATTCAAGTTATCATTAATCCCGAACCAACAAATGATAGCTGAATTTAAAGTGCTATAATTTTTTTTTAATAGTTAATCGTTTTTCAACATATGCTTATCCATATAGAAACAAAATTTTTATTATACATTTTTAACTCATATTTTATTTTTTATTAAATGCTTTAAAGAATTTTCAATGAAGTTATTATGTCTACATTTTATAGTTTTTATAATTATTTCTTTATGTGTACCTTGTAATAAACTTCAACATTTTCAATGTTAAACATTATTGTGACATTTTAAATACTTACACAAAAAATTTCTTTATTGTAGATATATTATGTAAAAAACAAAATGTTTGTTAAAATATGATATATTACATTTATAAAGATTAAAAATACATCAATATGTAAGTAAAACAAAATGTAACTAATTAAATCATTTTGGCATTTTAATTTTACTATTAAATAACTGATTTTGTCTTTTGTATTTAAATTTTAATATTATTTTCATAAGTTTTTAATTTTTTATTTACTCATGATTGTGGTATTATATTTTAATCAAAATAGACTAACATACAAATTTCCAACGATCAAATTTAATACCTGTAAGCTATTAAATACATTTTCTTGTATATTTTATATTTGAGTGTTTATGTAAAATACTTGACAAACATTTTATTCGTAACAATTTTTATCCATAATATTTTCTACACTTATTTAAACATTGTTACTTATTAATTATTATGTTTGAATTTAATGTTTTTATTTATATATTTTTGTAGTATTTAAAGATGCTATGTTAGTTTTTTTACTTTGTATTTTTTTTTTTTTTTTTTTTTTTTGTAGAAAACGGTATTTGATTTAAAGTCAATATATTTAATTGTTGCTAAATATAAAAAAAAAAATATATATATATGTATGTGCTGAAAAAAAACAAATTCAGTACTAAATAAGCTTAAGTATTATTCAAAATAAATTCTTCATTAACTTAAGTTGACTATATAAAATATTTACTATAAACGGGATTAAATATTGTAATAATAATTATATTAAATTTGAAAATATGGTAAAAATAAATAATCAATTGTGTTTTAGTTTTTTTTGTTTATGAATGATTAAGAAAGAAAACATTAAAATTATTTAATGAAATATTACATCTACTCTTAAATATTTTCTTCCTTTAAATTCCTGATTTTCTACCTATGGTTAATGGAGCTATGAATTTATTATCAGTTTGATGCCGGATTCACATTATTTATTTATGCTTTTGAATATTGAATAAGTGTGTTCTTTAATTCCTCATACTTAATATAATTAATAATTATTCGATGAAATGTTAATATAGTTAAGTCGTTAAAACTGAAGCAAACATTTAATTTGCTACAAAGTAAATTATTTTTTATCTAGCCAAATGTTTTACATTGCATGTGTATAAAATTAAAAACATTTTTATGTATAAATAAAAATAAAATGACATGAAAAACTAAATGAGTTTAGTTTTGCATTAGACCTTTTGAGTGTCGTACAAATAAGACTCTGTTCAAAATTTTAGCACCATTGTCAGTATCCTCTAATTTTGAGTTTGACTTGCTTAATTGTTACTGTAATCTACAGAAAATAAATATACCATTACCGGTGAATGGCAATGAAATAACTAATGAAAATAAAAATTGTTAACTAAAATTCAAAGATTATAGAATAGTTACTATTTGAAATTTCAGAATTTAAATATTTATGAAATAAACGTGTGATGTCTGAAACGGCTACACTGCATATTGAGATTTGTATTGGTTGTACTGCTCCTTTATCCGATTCACGATAATTCGTTTTTATATTTTAAGGTTAATTTGACCATATTACATTTTTTGTCTTTACTCTTTAATAGTGTAGTTGGTTACTTTATTATACACTCTTAAGATTCACAGTGGATTTTGGAGTATTAAGTATTGAATCGAAGGTAATAAATCTTTCAGTATCTTCGTATTTTTTTTATTATTAAAATGTTTACGTCTTTGTCACAGGAAAAAAAATGGACAAACCAGTAGTGTTGTCTAGAGTTTTGAAGGTATTGGGCAGAACTGGATCGCAAGGTCAGTGTACACAAGTTAAAGTAGAGTTTATTGGTGAACAAAACCGTCAAATTATCAGAAATGTCAAGGGACCCGTACGGGAAGGTGATATACTTACACTTCTCGAATCGGAAAGAGAAGCCAGAAGACTAAGATAGTGTAAGAATTCTTTTGTGTAGTATATTATTAAAATATGTATTATATAGGATTTAATAAGTTTATCATCAATTCAGAACACATTTATGTACACATTCTATTATTAGAACTAAAAATATAACATTTAAATTGTATTTAAGGATCCGATTTTTAGTGCCATTTTGACCGACTCAAAATATAAACTAGTTTTAAATTCTGGTTTGTGAGATAACATAAATTATAACATTGTTATCTAATCTAGGTTTGATCAGTATCACATAACATAGGATCTAAATAGCTAAACTAACTTTGCAATCATTTTAAATTCTGATATAGTTTTTAATTAGATATTTAATAAATCCTTTTGTCACCAATTTATCATCTAACAATTACTTTAGAAATTTCAGAAGAAAATTAAATCACGAAAAACACAGATGCTTAACTTTTTACATTGTACTCTGTATAGAAAAAAAAATCCATCTCAAGTCATCATATTTAATTATATGTCTTAAATTGTTATTATTATTTGATGCATTCTATAATAAATGATCTCTTGCTTATTGTACTAATAGTGTAAAATAGTCAAAATAAAAGTATAAAAAAAAAAGATTTAAAATGTGTATTTAATAAACGATATTGTATTATTTTTTGATTTCAGGATTTTTAATGGACATTATGGATACCTGAAAATATACACAATGAATACAAATGTTTTTAAATACATTTGTAAAATAAACATTTCATATTTTCATTAAAAATATTGTTTTTATTTTAAATATACCTTGAAGATACTATGCATTTGATTGAAGCATTTCAATACTGTTAAATCTACATGTTTGATTTTTAATAACAAAACTTAAAATAAGTTAATAATCAATATCATCAAACTCTGGTGGTAATTTAATTACAGTACTATAATTATATTTTTTATGATGGTATATTTGAAATTATATTGTTTGCGTTATCAAATGACCCTATTTTAAATCTTCCATCTATTTGCTATGTGACAATGCATATTCTCGGAATATAGTTTTGTGCACCTACATTTATTCGAAAACATTTTGTTAGAAACTTATTCTAATGAAAAATATATTGTTATTTGCTCGAAAATATATGTTTAAAAATTAAAATGTTAGAATATATTTTTCTGGAACCATATATGCTTAGAATAGACAATGGTTTATTTTTAAAAATACACCCAAGGAAGTCCATAGAATTTCTACTCAAATTAGTTTAGAAAAAAGATTTTCAGAAAAATTCTTTGAAAGGGATTTTTAGAGAAACGTGTTGGTGTACCTCTTAAATGACTTTAAACCAAAATATATTCTAATAATAATGTGTTTTAATCATGAATAGGGCGGAGGTTATAGCAAAGGCAAAAAGTGAAGTGGGTGGTTTTTTGTAAGTTATATATTAATGTATCTTCTTGCAACAAATACATTTCTGACAAAGTATTTTTCCGATAAAAAATATTTCTGATAAAAATACAATTTCAATATGTTTCCAACACTATATGCGTACCCATGACAACACATTGCAGTGGTGTAATTACATATTCATCACATACAGGGTATAACAATTATTACATATAATAATTTTAAAAAAATTACTTTTAGTGTTTAAATTTTAAATGTTTGAAATAGTCTAAAGGTTATTTGGTTTTACATAATACGGAGCAGGGGCGTATACAAGGGGGTGATAGGGGCGATCGCCCCCTCCCTAGATACTTGTGTATGTACTTATATCTACTGACAACTAAAATTAATCGAACTAAAACTAAAATGTAATAAAACATTTTTTTATTTAAAACTTATTATTTTCATATAATTTGTTGATAATTCTAAGTTAGCAACAGATTCAACGAACTCTATTCGCCTCCCCCTAGGGGATGAAGTAAATACGCTCCTGATACAGAGTGAATCCAATACTTTATTTTAGTGAATTTGTTCTGAATTTAAAATAACAAGCAAGATAAAAAAAATACAGGTAATTTTGTTTGTCGAGATATTTTTTTTACATACAGTTTTATCCAAATTATTTTTATTTACTAATTGGTACATTATACATAGTAAAATAAAATACTACAAAATGGTATATGTATACAGGGCATAATGCACCATTGAATAAATAAACAATATATTAATGAGCAGATAAATCGTAGTCAAGCGGATGATATATTTCTGATAACAATCTGTAGACGTAAGAAGGGGAATGGCCACCACTAAAAATGTAAGTAACATTTTAAAATTATACTTGTAATAATATGAAAATAAACTATATAATAATTTAAATTACTTGTTTGAAATGAATAGTGTAACATTTTCGGGCGGGACATAATCATATGTAGGATTGTAAACATCAACTTTTGATACTACTGAATTTGAATAATTTAAAACGCCAGCCGGTGAAACAAATTCATTGAATGCATCCTGATTATACGAACACAAGTAACGTGAACTCAATTTATACATTGGTGCTAAAACTATCACCTAAATAATCAATTATAACATTTAATATAAAACTTTAAAATTACACAGAAAATAAGTAATATTACAGGAACAGAGTAATGAGCAGCAGCTAAGGCAACAGCGTGACAACCATTGAATGTTCTAAGTCCACCATTAGCCATTACTGAATCAACACCAATAATTACTTTGTTCACTCTAGACATAATGCCAAACATTGTAGAGTCTGGAATTAGTGTCGACTGAATTTTATGTTTTGAGAGATTTAATGCCAATTGTCTACCCTAAATAAAAAATACTAGAATGAAATAAAACATTGTAACAATTTTCAAATTATAACTTACATGATTTAACGGAGAACATTCTGTAATGAATACTTCAAACGTTCGGTCTTTGGCCGCTTCTTTTAAAAACATTTCGACTTCAGATGATTTTCCAACTGTGAGAATAATTTCATTTGAATGAATATGTTCAAGGGCTTGTTTTGCAATGTCTTCATTACTGAAAAAAATTATTTAGTATCTGTCATATGAATATTAAATTAATATTTTTAAATTACCTGGATTCTATTTCTATTTGGAATTCGTCTAAATGTTCAAAAATTGTTAATTTTAGTTCTGGGACAACATTATTATAGTCGTCTACATCATCCTCTGATGAAACTATTTTGTGTAAAGAGTCTTGTATGTCTATTTCTTCTTCTGAACTCTATTTTATTAATTAAATACATTTTGTTCAGTTATAAAGCCAAATCTTAAAAAAAAATATGATATACCCGAGTCTCAACAATTCATGACAATATTTAGTATTCATAGTATTTACAATAATACTGATTTATATAATAATAATAACACAAAGATAAATTAAATTCAATAAGGTTGGAATGTTTAAAACAGTTATATTTATAATCGCATATTTTTGTTTATTATTTTAAACACATTGTATTGTATAGAATATTACTGATTATTGGAATTTTATTTTTTTAAATAAAAATTAATAAAACAATTATTTGAGTAATTTATTGATAATTTTTTTTAAATGCATGGCACACTCAAATTTATAAAAACAATAATTTATTTGTATTAATGTTGATAAAATTATTAAGACTCTAAAATATATTTTTAATTACTTTTCTAGCAGCAATGTACTCCTCTCTAACAATGTTTAATATACGTCGTACTATATTGCCAACAATAAATTGTAATGGTAATGCTGATGTGATTTTCATTCCATATTCTCTCAACTGATTTAGTAATTCCCTAATTGAAGGAAAAGAAAGTACAATGTCATTATAAAATGTGCAAATAAAATCAATTACCTATACGACTATAATTGATCTTCAATCTGTATTAAATAATATTCAGCAGATGGATGGATAATTTTAATGGAACCAGACAAAGGAGGATGAAATATTTTCTTTTATAACACACATATTTATTATATACAAATAATTAATACTAATATAATATACAAATACTACAATAGTACAACTATAATAAAATTATATATTGATTTTTACAAGCTCCATTTTTAATATATGTAAAACAATTTGTTCAATGTACATTATTTGTATTAATAAAATAATTGGAAAATGAATAACAGATACGACTTACTTAGTTGTTGACCATTGGATTGTATTAATAAAATGTCGAAAAAGGTTTATAGTTTCTTCGGCAATTTTATAGTTATTTTCCCATTTCCTAAAATATATTATATTGAATTACATAACACTAAGTTTTACATTTATGTAAATATAAACATAACAAAACATTGATAAATAAAGCTCAGAAATTCTTAATAACACTTACTTTCTTTTAACATTTGAAACATAATTGTCTAACAACATTTCATGAGTTTTATCTTCTATGTCAAACATTTTACTAAATTAATAGTGTTGGACTAAAATGATTTTAAATTAAATAGATATATAATTTTATAAATTTCTACAGTGACTTATGAATCAATGAAAAACGCTTTCACGATAACGTCACAAAAAAAAAAAATCATTATCAAAAAAGTTGATAAAAAACATCAGATGATATTTTATCAAAACAATTGATAACAGTAAACTCAGTTGTGTGTTGAAATCAAGTGTTTTATTCTCAGAATTATTATTTAAAATTTAAAAATACTTTGTGTCCTGTGGTTACTGTTATGCAACAGAATAAAAATTATTTTTATAATCCATTAGTCTTTACCATTTACTTATAAAGCACTCCATATTACTACACTTTTATTATTAATACAAACCCAATATATCTATTTTATTCCCTCTTGTTTTCAAATATTACACTTTATATATCTATAAATAATAGAGCAATAACTGCATTGTATTTAATTTCAATTTATAACTTTCATAAGTATTTATAACATATATATACAAGATATTATATAAAACAATATGGTGGTACTAATATTATTTATAAAAACAAAATATTTACATTAAATTATCTGCGACTAGTGTACAATTTTAAAGAAATTATTTGTATTTTGTATGCTCTAGTTTAAGACACAAAATATTATTAATATTCGCGGATAAAAAAAAACAATGATTTCATAACTAATCATAATTTATTATGATTTTTTTTCTTTTATACAAAATATTTTAAATACTAATTTTTTATATTTTTAACAAAGCTTACAAGTTATTATTTTTCCATTCCAGTTCTAGTTTTTCTATTTAAGAAAGTGTACAAGAATTTTATCCTCTTTTGCATTTGAGTCCATTTAGTTGGTCTAGCCAATGGATACACACCGTGCTGCAACATCTTTCTTTTTCTTAATAGTATTTGAAATTCATTTCCTTTTACTCCTCGTAGCCATGATGGTACATTATACAGTACACGCACAGGATGCACAGAATCGTCTCCTAGAATATCAATATAATCATTTTGACCGAAAAGGGCTCTACGTTCATTCCAAACATCTTTAGGTTTGTAAATTGGCATAGGTAGCCTATTTAGGTTATCAGCTGATCGTGGCAATAAACCGGACTGTAGCAATTTATCATCATTATAACCGTATCGTCTAGCTAACGGCCGAGCTCCTTGTTGATCTTTCCAATAACGATAACGAACCTGCTGGATATTGATTTTTGTATACACAAATTTAAGAGTATTTACCAGTGACTGCATTATGATTAATCTGAAAATGAAACATTAAACATAATTATATAAAGTATAACAACAATATCAATAAAATGTTAATGTTTAACGTGCGACAAATAATAATATTATGTTCGTATCTTAACAAAAACAGCAAAATGTCTTACATTACTGTTACTGTGTAAGAAGTTTAATTCCTTAATTCTTAGATATTCTACGGATTATGGAATAAGTCGTCTAAACACAGTATAAAAAAGAATTATTATATTTATACAGGGAACAAAGCGTTATACGCTTTTCAATAATAATTGTTATATTTCGTACACCGGTAAACCACAGTGCCCCTTGAGTAATAAATAATATAATCACGGATCCGGAGTCGATGATAAGGAAATGCAGTGTTGCCATAAACTTTATATCGTATGAGCACAGAATATGGTAAATGGTATTAGGCAAGCGGTTGTTCCTTTATGCTTTTGTAGTACACGGGAACCCCTGACTAACAACTTTTTCAAATCACAGACCCTTTACCAATTTTCTTCGAAATAATTTGTTTTTCTTTTACAAAATATTTTATAATTATTGTAACCAATATTATTAATTTTTTTTTTTTTTTTTTTGTAAACACACGTACATTTAATAATTATTTTTATTGTACGTACTTTCTTAAAAATTATTTTACAAATTCAATTTTAATTTTTGTCTAATGCGATATGAATGGTATCGTATTTCAGACATTAGTTTTTAAACGTCTAACTCGATACCCACTCGAAAGCTTTAATCGTAGTTCGGACTCGATGTTTTCTACGCGTGTACGAAACTCGTTTTAAATGCAAATACAATAATAATGGTTTTTCGCATAAAAATGAATTGCGGGAAATTGAATTGAAACTTTCAGACCTTCACTTGATATATCTGGATGATATTTTCGTATGTGTGATCAGCATTTTTTCAAACGAATTTTAAATTGCCACCCAGTTCGCCCCCCTATCTACTGCCAGCCCGTACGTCTATCCAATTCAATGTTCACCCGTAACTGGAACACGTGGGAGTAATCGCGGAAGCCATGTTCTAACTGACAAATATAAATACTAGCCAAGTTATAATTATAATCTGATAGCTATGTTTCGATAACTTTCGAGTATAATATACTTTCAAATTTATATCCGCAACAAGTCGAATATTGTACACGTATGTATTGTGTACCGATAGCGCAGCGGACTAAATTTTTTATGCATACAGCGTTTAGGCAGGGGCGTATACAAGGGAGGGGGGAGCGATGGGGCGATCGCCCCCCCTAGATACTTGTGTATGTACCTATATCTACTGACAACTAAAATTAATCGAACTAAAATGTCATAAAACATTTTTTTATTTAAAACTTATTATTTTTATATAATTTTTCGATAATTCTAAGTTGGCAACAGATTCGACGGGCCCTTTTTTCTATTCGCCCCCCCCCCAAAGGGATGAAGTAAATACGTCCCTGCGTTTAGGTCGGGTTCTACTGGACTGCTGAGATTTAAATTTTTTATCAGCCGACAATGAGCTAGATGTAGCAGTGCACATTTTTCTTAAATGTCACTTATATAACGCGCCACTATATTTATTACTGTAATATCTATAGGTTATAGAGCGTATACGAGCAGTAGGTATTATATAAATGTTTAAGTAATGAAAATATGATCAATAATCACTGAAACATAACGATTCACAAGATATCATCCGGCTCTTCGAGATTTCCTCGATTGCTTGACCGACTTATCCACGTTTGCGATGTATAATAATTACATGAGTGTAGTAGACTCGTGTATTCGTCATAAAATAATAATTATTATTATTATATTTCTTAATCGTGATTGTATCAAAATTTTAATATTATAATTATTGTGTCATAATTATTCTTAACATAAAAACGTAAACAGGTTATTAGTCACTATTGTTACTATGGTGATGGGTATGCACAACCAACAAACATATAATGTAATAGGGCGCACCAACCAAGTTGTTGTTGCTGTTATTTATTTTGTCAAAAAGTACGATTTATTAATTTTTTTTTATCACACACACGTTATAAAATATAAATTTAAATAAAGTGAAATTAGTTATATACATCATATTTTGCTCGATTTAAAATAAATAATGGACAAAGATTCATTAATTGAACTTGTCGAATTGAACAGTAATCTGTATAGCCCTATATCGAATTCCAAAGAAAATTTAATTGAAGTGAGTTTGAATTTATATAAGCATATGTATTCGTTTTTATATAAAACAAAAACAACGATATTATAAATTTATTAAAATAGGTACGATATTCGTGATAACGATAACACACATTTATAAATATGGTATATAATACAATTTTATAATTTATTAATTTTATTTTGTTTTAAAGCTATTTCGATTATTTTGATTTTTTAATTCTATCAATTAGAAAACCCAAGCTTTTAAAAAAAAGACTTATCTTCCCGTTACAAAATTATACGCAAACATAGCTTAGGAAATACACGCAAATCGAATTTATAACCTTCTCCTTTTTTGAAGTCGGTTTATAAGTGGAAATTAATTAAAAACATTGGGTTCCCAAAGAACTAATCTTAATGCTGCATTTATTTTTCATATTGAAACTCTACCGCAATTTAAAATACATTTTCGAAAAGATGCAAAACATTGCAATAGTCGATTATTGAAGGTATATACATAATATAACATATCTAGGAATTTAGTTATAGTCATAGATCATTTATAACAGTCGACAGATAATAGAGTAGTATAAGATTTATTTGATTATAGTTAATTAGTGGTTATTATTTTTAATTAGACGACTGCAGTCTATAAGGTAACCTATAATCTATATGCCAAAAGAACAATCCAATGCTATACATATAAATCGATAAAATTAATAAATATTTAATCAATATATATGAATTAAAAAAACTAAAACCAATTATTTTCATGTGTGAAATTAACTTTTTCAACCGTGAAAAAAAATTTTTAAAATAAGATTTAAAGTAATTTAATACAAAACGAAATACCAAATAAGAAATGTAAAAGATAATTAAAAATATACAAATTTAAGTAAAACAAAAGCGTATTTATAGTTTTTCAAATGTTAATTACATATACCTAATAAATGATGCCGTCGTAATTATATTAACTGAAATAATTTAGTTTTAAATTAAAGAAAATTAACCAATGTTTACGTTATTGACGCCGAAATCCTTCTATTTGTAGAACATTTGTCCTACACATATCATTGGTGATCCATGTATGATTTTGTTTTAAATATCACATTATCCCGCATGCATAATCGACAGATGGGTATTTGATTTTTTTAGAATGTTCGTCCTATAGTATTTGTTTTTTTACTTCGGCGCCGTTGGCCTGTGTAATGTAAATTATATTTTGGATATGACTATTTATTGATATCATTAAAATCTGGTAAAATTGATTCATAACTAACTTTTTAGAAACCACCAGAAATTAAACCAAGAAAAAAAAAATTATTTAACCTTACTACTGATATTCAATCTACAGGATCCAGTTCCAGTTGTAGTGAGAGGTATTTATTTTCAATAATCATATAATATAGTAAACATATAATTAATTTACATAGTTTATAACAAATATTACAGGTAAAACTATATATTATGTGCACGTTACAATTTGTAACGATATAATTATTAAATTATTACAATTACTTTACCAAATATACATTAAATGTACGTCCCAATTTACGTCTATACATTTCAGAATGTTTTCAGACATTTATATTAAATTATTTTTGATTATATAATATATGCATTTATACCAGAACGACGTGAAACGCATTTACAAAACAATACAAATATACAATACATTTGGCTTAAATGGAGCGTATACCATATTCATGATTTTTTTAAAATTTAAATGTATCTTTTTTTGACTCAGAAATTGTTAGTGTGATAAAAGAAATTTGCACCCGTGTACTTATTTTTGAAGTTATGTATAAAAACTTTATTATTATTTGTAAATCTTTAATCTAGAGAATTTTTTAATTTGCAATTAATTTTGATCAAAATTCATAATAGTGAATTTTTTCCGAAATCGTTGATTAATATTTTTTTAAGCATTGAAGTTTTTCGTGAAAACAGAAATTATTTAGTACTCGCACTATTTTTGGTGTTACATGTATATAATATGTAAATAAACTCACAATGTTTTAGAAAATCCATATTTTTAAAGTATTTGTTTTTATTAACTTATAATTATTTGTGTGATAAATATGTAAAATACATATCATACATATTCATCATTACTGTCATCTGAATCAAATGACCACAGCTGATAATATGCATCTTCCTGCTTTACTTTGCCAGATTTGCTGTAATTGAATTATACAGAAAATTCCAGCAGCAAGTTAAAAAAATTGTATTAAAATGTATGATATTTATATAGACAGCTGCAATAATGGTTTTAATCATTGACTTATTTTGGATACCTACAGTTTTATTGGTCTCCATAAATGATCAAGTATAATAATCAAAAATATTGAACAACTGAAATAATATTCTTCATAATTGGGCGCAGCGAAGCGTATTAGCCCTTCTATCTCCCAGTATAATTTTTATTTTACCAAATTTATAATATGAATTGGGTAATAATCTGTATATAGGGATGGTTCAGAACTGTCATCTATTAGCCATACTTCATCACCATTATCGCAAAGTTGGAGAAAATTTAAAAGTAATTTCTATAATATTATTTTTTAAATCCACGTTTAAGTGTATTAATATATCTAAATTTAATTTTTAACTAATTTTGAAATTACAGAAAATAATGATGTAACTGTTCCTGTGCCTCGTCCACGTTCAGTATCAAGTAAAAAGTCTGCAAATAGTAATGAGTCCAGTGTGAGAAGTACATCTGTAAATAGTTTAAAATCAAATCGACCAGAAACTCCAGAAAGTGTGTCCATTGAGTTAAGCGATAGTGAAATTACAGACAGCTCAAGCAAAATAGTGCCATTAAAGTACATACCATTTATTACCTACACATAAACCATATACATTCTACTGGAAGTTTTTTTAATAGTTTTTATGGACAATATAACTTCTATGTGTGAATTGCAAATTACATCGTTTTAATTAATTAATTTAGATACAACTCTCTTTAGATTCTGAATAAAACAAAGAATGTATTGGAAGGATTTTTTTTTTAAATTATTTTGTCTATGAACACTTTTTTGTGTAGAAAGAGTGCTCGGATAATCGTGACATGCGTTACATCCCGGTGTGTCTAGTAGTTAGTACTTTATTTGACACGTTTCACGTTATTCTCATCAGTTTCCATAAGCGTAATTAAAAACAACCTACACATTTTCAACAAACCAGTTAAATTATTGACGTTTTGAAGATGTTTGATTTTTGTATTTTTGTATTTTTTAGAAGCTCAAAATGGAATACAAACTCATAGACACACATACACACACATATATTAATAATTGTTATCATATTCACTAATTAAAATAAACTATTTTAGAGTTACTTAGAATCGTTTTTCGAAAAAATGATTAATTATTACTTTTAAAATCAAAATAATAATAATATAATTCTAAAATCTGTAAGTGTTCCATTTGACCCAACATCCACACCATACATTGCGACTTACTACTTTCTTTTATTATTATTATTATTATTATTATTATTATTATTATTATTATTATAATTATTATTATTATTTATTTATTTATTTATTTTTTTAAACATAATTAAAAAAAAAACTATAACTAATTGAAAAAATATTTATTATCCTACGTCATAATATTGAAGTTTAAATTCGTAATGATGTAATTTATAGTATGAAATAATTAAATAAATAATAATAATTATTAGGTATTTATTTTATTTTACATAATTCGTTAGAGTGAAAATTAATGAAAATGAAGACACAAGTGACGATAATATACGTGACATAAAAAATGTTGATTGTCCTGAGGTTTTAAATAAAGAAACAACAGGTACTATTTTTTTTTCGCTTCATTAAGTTTTACAAATTATACACATACATATATTTTTTAAATGTATAATTAGATGAAAGTGAAAATTATAAACTAGAAATTCATATCTATCAAACAGATGAATTAAAAGTAGATACAAAAATAAGACATCCAATTGTCATAATTTACATTGTTGACACATTTACATGGGAATATTTAAAAAAGAGCAGCGGAAATGTGTCTAATCAGGAAAATATTGGTATTGACCCAATTTTCACAAAGGAATTTGATTTCAAAATTCATAAGTAATGTGTTTCATATTTTTTTTTTTGTTTTTTCATTCTAATGAAACTAATTTAAAATTTATTCTTAGAACAATAATACCAAATTGGAATGAAAAAATAGTTCTAACAGAACCGTATATACATATAATAACAGAAAGTACAGTAATATTATTTGAACTCGTAGACTTTACTGGAAATTCTCGACCTTCAGTAACAACAAATGACTGGCATAGGATAGCTTGGGCATTTATTAAACCAATTGGATCAAATGGAATTGCAAATACAGGGAAAAAAATCCGACTACAATTGTATAAACCTGGAATATATAAACCAAAATATTTTCACAAAAATCAACCTTTGGTGACTAATAACTATAGCCATTATTATTAGTATGATAAGATAGGGATAATTTCAATTAGTATAAGTTAGCATTTTGTTTTTATAGGTAATGCATTGGTTTAAAAAAGAGATATTAAAAAAATATCCAAGCACTCTTTATATTAGTATAAATAAAATAAAATACTCCAAGGTAGAATCTAAACGTAACCAGCAAGAGATAATTTCAATCGATAGTTCTAATTTACAGAATGAAATCAATTCTGATTCAATTAGTTCGGGCTCAGAAACATATCAGGTATAATAATTGTGAATAATAATTATTTATTAAATAAATACAATTCTTTTTTAGGAATACAGTATTAAATGGAAACGTTTTCCTGGTCAAAAATGTAAAATACCAAACTCTGAAATTGTAAGACTTCAACCGAACTTAGAAGGATGTATGTATTTAAAATTTAGTTATGATGGATTAAAGCTAGCAGTTGCAACTGGAAAAAATATAAATATATATTCAGTGCCAGAATATAAATTACTTAGACAGTTAATTGGCCACCAAGGTGATTTTACATGTACCTATAATTCATTAAACAATGTAATTAAAAATGTATAAATATAATATAATTATTCGTCCGGAAAATGAAATATGATAATAGTTATTTGTTGTATTTTCTCAAAATTTGAATTAGCAAACGTATTTCTTTTTACCGTCCTTAGAATTATTGATTGTCAATTTATTAAAATAATGATATTAATATTAATATATCTACATTACACTTGAACAGGTTTAGTATATACGTTAAGGTGGAGTGATGACAATAATAATTTATTAACAACTTCTTCCGATTATACTGCGTGTGTGTGGACAATAAAGAACTGCAATCAAACCGACTTCCAAGTATGACTAATTAAAACAGTAATCGTGTAAAGTTAAAGTATTATGCGACGATTGTATTTATGCATAGATTCTTCCACATCCCTCATACGTATATTGCGCCGAATACAATAATGCTGTTATAATAACTGGATGTTATGATTGTATATTAAGATTATGGACTTCCACTTATAATAAATGGACATTATGCCAAGAAATGGAATTACATAAAGGGTTCATTTCTAGTATTGTACATTTAAAAGATATGGTACTTTCAGCCGATAGCCACGGATTTATTATAGAATGGACCCTTATAAATAATAGGTAGTATAATTCAAATCTAATAAGCAGATTAAAATAATTTAAAAATGATGTGCTTATATGTATCTACCGTAATTTTAGACTGGAAGTAAAAAGAATTATATCAGTACCTGAAATACGGCAAGTTATTATTAGCAATATAATTTTACACCCAGCTGGTAAACGTTTATTAATCCAGACTAGAGACAGTATTTTACGTATGATGGACTTACAAACAACGGCAATCATACAATGGTTTAGGGTTAGTATTCTATACCATAACTAGGCTAGCATTTATTTAAAAAATACAAATTTCAATTAAAACAGGGCGGTGTAAATAACAAAGTACAAACGGGATGTATTTTAAGTCCCTGCGGCAATCTTGTATTTGGTTGTGGTGAAGACGGTCTTGTTAATGTTTGGGAAGCGTATACTGCTAAACAGTTGGCTTTCTATTCGAATCGACAAAATTTATTAACAGCTACTAGTGGCGCAGTAGACTACCATCCACACGATCATATCATTGTATTTGGAGTGTATACACCGAATAAGACTTCTCCAGTATATATTGCGCAATATAAAAAGTAAGTGATTATACCCGTTTTACATGTTGACAGAAATATAAAATTTTCATTACATATTATATTGCAGGGAAAATGAAACGGACATAGGTTTGAGATTTTTAATTCCAATAGACCATAAACAAAAAGTTTTCGGAAAAATTAATTATCAAACAACTGACTACGATTATTTAAACAAATTGAAAACGAAGGAAAATGGAAATCAACGCATGATGCCATTAGTCAATATAATAAAACGAATGGATAATGTTCTAAATTCGTTTAAAACAAATGAATAACGTAGGTAAAACAAAACGAGTACCTACTTATAAATAACACCAAAATAGACTTATGTTGCCAAAACAATTTTTTTTTTTATGTGTATATATATATGAGTGTTTTTTATTTGAAATCTAAAATATTAATTAAAGAAATAATTAAAAAATTTACGGTCAATGTTTTAATATAATGTATGATAAGTATAAAGGAAATTATAAATATCAAATATATAAAGACAAGAGCATATTTGTATTACATCATTCAAATAAGACAGTATTGTATAATGTATTATATATATATGAATATAATAGATTTTAAATCAACAATAAATCATTGCGTTCGGGGAAAAAAAACGATAGGCCGAGTGCGGAGCTACATGTTTATTAAATATCATTATAGGTAATGTTTTATATAATATATAGTGCGTTCATATGACAAAATTCCTACCGAATTCCTTGGTTTTTTTTTTTTTTTACAGTTGTTTAAATAACGTGATGTACCTGTATAATTACAAATCTTTACGAAAAATAAAAAGTTAAAAATAAACAATGGAAATATATATTATTAGTTATATATAGCCTAAGGTCGTTGGACAGTAAACGTGATAAAATCAAATGAGTTCGCCTTGAGGATGAAGATAAAAAAAATAGCTCACTTCTTATAAATTTATTGTATAGTATTTACAGTGCCTATGATATAATATTTGTCAGATTCGTTTTTCTCCGAAAAAATCCATTTATTCATTATAGTTTTTAAATTAAAAATAATAATTCTAATCGAATATCAATCCTTACTCCTCTATTGCGGGCCACTGCAGTTAACGCTTTTAACAATACATTTCATTCATCGGTTGCTACATTATTATTTATTTTTTTTTTTTTTACACGTTTTTATTAAAAATATTTTTGCGAACACGTCTCTATATACCTTATGTTTTGTACGCGAGAAACAGTAAATTATATGTACGACGTACCTATGTCTTATACGTAGTTCAGTGACATTTTAATATAATTATAATTATAAATATTAATAAATTCATAATAGTGTAGAGACTTCAGCGCATGCAGTTGAATAAACAATTTTAACAATTCAAATTTAAATCGTATACATTAAAAACGAAATTATACTTATTCCAGTTTAAGTATTATATTATATACGCTATTAATTATCGATTAGTACGATTCAGAAACTGTGGTGGGAATAAATAAATAACTCAGTAAATCTTCGCGGCCGTGTGATATTATTACGTAGTCGTAATACGCACGCAGTTAATATTGCTGACGGTCTTATACATAAATAATATGTATAAATCGTGAAAAATCGTTTTGAAAATACAGCGTGAAACATGTGTATGGATTAAAACGTTTTTTGGTAAAATACAAAGTTTACAAATTTCACGCGTGTAATTAAAAAAAAAAAAAAATTCTCATATCTGTAAAATACATTTCTTTTCTGTTCCCAATAATAATAAAAGACTGTTTTAGAGACTGTATATAATCATGTTTTTCACGAAATATGTAGTGATTCGCTATTATTATTATTATTATTATTATTTAGGTAAAATTTATTTCTAAAATCCCATCCACAATCCAATAAATGCGTAATACGTATTATATGGTAATTTTGTGTTTGGTCAATTTTTTTTTTCTGGAAATACTATATACGTATACTACGAATTATGATTATTATTCAAGGTTTCAAAAAAAAATATAAATAAATAATGAGATAATTCATATCCTATATAATAGATTTCAATGCGCGCCAAGCTCGCGTATATGTGTGACTACTATTATATTTGTGGTAGGGCACAATAAAGTTTATAATTTAAAAACCTCTAGTACACACGCGTATAATAACTGTATGTATACGTAGGAGAGGGGAGAAACAAGAATGTAAAATATGTTTTCTCTATATATTTTTTTGTTTATTTATTAATCGTCAATTTACGGCGATCCAGTCGTCGTTAGTGCCCTCGTGTAATTCGCCAAGATCGTGTGTATTATTATTGTTATAGTGTTACACATATTATTATATTTAATGTAATATTACATATTGGTATACACCTATATTTATATAATATAAATAAATATATGTTTTCGTTGTCCCATTGCGTCAGTAACGGAAATAGTAATAATATGCATTGTTTACAAAGTTGGAAAAAAAGTAACGTAATCATTGCACTGATTATTGTGACGTATTGTCAGGCGCTTCAACAAGGTACGTTTGCGAAGAACATATTTCAAAATTATTGTTTTTTTAAGTTTAATCAATAACACATATTGTATTTGAACGTAGAGGTGACAACAATACCGCCATAGACAATTTTAATATTGTTTAAATCGTTATTTATATATAGCCTGGGATGAAATGTTGCAATGATTTTTAATAATATTATTATATAAAAACAAACAGTTATTATATATTCACACGAGTTATAATATTCGTGAATTACGAATGTCATTTATATATATATATATATATATATATATATATATATATATATATATATGTATAAATATTATATATATATATATATATATATATATGTGTGTGTGTGTGTGTGTGTTTTGAATTTCCTGTTATGCATAAATATAATATGTGATCTTAAATCGCAAAATCGTTAAAAAAAAACACACATACAGGAAATGATTTCATATTATAATATGTATAATTATCTGTTATTTGTCAATGAACATAATAATAATAATATATATTTACAGAATGTATAAAACAAAATTTCCTATAAAATATGTTTTAATGAAATAATAATATTATGTATATTTCAGTGATTTCGCAAATGAACGGCGCAGTTAATGATAATAAAATTATTATATACATCCCCGATTCTTTCAATACTTAAAGCAATATTTCGCCCGAGTATATATATATATATATTTATTATATACATTTATATATATATATATAAATTTTCAACATGGTCGGCTATCATAATATTCCTGAAAATAATCTATTTCTTCTCAATTTAAATAATATAAAGTAATGAAAATTAAAAAAATAATAATAAAATAAAAGTAATTTACTTATTCTTTTCCCCGCACTTTTATCCGTATAGTTTTATTCGGGTCTTAAAAAAAATCTCTCCAAAATACGGTTTACGTCTTTACCGATTTTTTATAATTAAATGTATAAAATCAATATATACACTCCTCCTTCCCTCGTCAATATAGTGATTAGATTCGAAAAATAAAACAATACTCTGCATAATTAAAACTTTTAATGTTTTATATATTACATTTAACAATATAGACAAAAATTTATTATTATTATTATTAATAGGTTAGGTTATAATAATAATAATAATAATAATGATATTATAATAACATTGCATATTCTATTACCGATTTTCAACCAAACGGTATTCTGCATATACATATATAATTGTATAAACATTTTGGATCTCGAAATCGTTTGAAATATTTATTTAAAAATATCTTTTTTTTTTTTTTGAAAATAATTTATGGTTTTTGCTGAAATAGTCTGTTTGAAGTCTAGTCGCTAAAATTCAATTTTCGGTCATGGAAACGTTATTGTACTCAGTAAAAATGTATGTTAAAAACAAATTTTTTTTTAAATTCGTAAAGTACTGAAATATATAATTATAATGTACATAATATTATTGTTTTAATATAAAGCAAAATTAGATTGGAATATTTAGTTTTATGACTACTTATTATAGTACATCTTCTTTGCACAGTTTTACAAAATTTTATTAATATTTTATTACATTATTTCGCAAAAACAACACGTTTGAAAAAAAATATTATATATTCGAGTTTGAAAAAAGAAAACATTTATATTAATTGAAGACATATTTTAATTATTGACTGTCAGTCTAACATATTTAGTCAACACACGTAATCGTTTAATGTCACAACTTAAGACTATATATTATATATATATATAATTCTAATAACGGCATTCCAGCAAATTTAATACTAGTTTATAAAATAACAAGTCCATTTATATGCTAATTATTGTGTTTATCGTAATATACGTCGTATACAATGTTCTTTTTGTATTTCCCACAAAGGATTCATGAATAATATTTTAATAGTTATTATACAGATGTATTGCATCCATTTGGATAAGAAAATAATAATAATTTGATAATTTCATGAAATATACATTTTGGTCTAATATATAATAATAATTACATACAGTTATAGTATATGTTTATAGTACTGTTATATAGTTCACGATTTATTTCTTAATTTAAATTAAGAGTTTTATTTTATATTACAATTGATTTATAATTAATTACTTTTTACAATATTATTATTTAATTAGCGTTGAGGCTATTAGCAATGAGGTAAATTCAATGAAAAAGTCTAAGAGCCAAATATTATATATATATATATATATGTATTGAAATATTCTGATAAAAATAATCGATTCCTTATACCGAACAGAGGAGATACCATTAATGAAAAAATCAACATGGCTATAAAAAGTAAAATTTGAAATTATAGTTTTGATAGAACTTCATTGTAAAATAAAAATCATAATGTACGTATGCCTATTGCGAGATTCATAATTATGTATGAAAATAAAAATGCGTAAAAACGGTGTCCTATATTATAATATTATGTAGACATAAAGTAGGTACATTATAATGGAAATCGGCGTAATTTATATACATTTTAATATTTGTAGCAAAAATATAATAAATATAATTTTCTTATGTATCTGGAAATAATTACTTTAATTTTATATTGTATAAATTCTTTTTAGTAATAATGTACTTGGTTCAATTTTTGTTTCACACAAATTAATAAAACATTTTATTATGTGGCCAAGCTCATAATATACACATTACACATGTCCATTTGCCTCCAGTTAAATCCGCCATTGATATTTAGTATCGATATTATATTTAAATATGGAATATTACGATCTATTTTTGAAACTTAAAGTACATTAATTTTAAGACTTATGAATTAAAATGAAACAGCATTTATATGTGAATAAGTTTTAAGTATAAAAATCAAGGAAAATTTCATTATATATTATGTTTTGTTAAATTTATAATATATATAATTGTTTATTTTTAGAAATTGGCGAAGAATGTACAAATGAAAATGGCATTGTTGGTGTTTGTCAGTTTTCAAATAATTGTCCCAAAGATACTAACTTGGGAGTTACATGTAATTCTGAACAAACTATTATTTGCTGTGCTGAAAATATATTAAAAGATAAACAACAATTTAATTCGAGTAATGATCAACCAATACAATCCCGATTTAGTTTTATTCCAGATTTCTTTCACGCTCCTACATCGCTCGTAAAACCAAAATCGAATATTAACTTTTTCAATCATCAAAAACAAAATATTCCAAATCTTGTAGGTAATGTTTTAAACCATAATGTAAATACTATGCAATTTGTTGAGGACAGACCTTATCAAAATTTCGAACAGGATGCTGTTACTAAGCCCAACAAACAGAAACATACTTCAACTAGACCAACAAATGAATATAAATATTACACCAACAATAATAATCAGAACTTAAATACTGGAAATGTTATTAACAGCGATCAAACGACTAGGAAATTTCAAAGTTATGAAATAAATATATCAAATCAAAATACTAATAGTTATTATTCAAATTATCAAACTTCTCAAAATAACGTTCCTTATTATCATATTACTCAGAGACCAAGTGAAAATCAAAACAATATGAATCCATCAAATCACGAAAAGTACCAATCGAATCAAAACAATAACTTTAATAGAAATCCGAATTATTATACTAGCACACAAGATAGTAACTATAATTCGAGAAATCATGAATATAATTCACAACAACGTCCATTCGCCCAAATTAGTTCTAATAATAAACGTAATCAATATAATAATTATCATTCCACTGGTACCAATATATTGTTTCCCGGTGATAAATTTAACACAAAATTTACAATGACCACAACGACATCGTATGGACCCAATGAGAATGAAAAACGAATCAGTGAAATAAGTAAAATGAAAATTAGACGCGTGTAAAAATGATCGTAAAAGTGGAATATTAATTTTATTACAGAATGTGAAGAATATTCCAAGATATTGACAACTACTGTTTCTGCATTACCTTTAGAAATTGATACAGCGCCAAGACCTGTGTCAGTGGAAGTATGCGATTCAAAAAGTGTTGGATTAATTGTTGGTGGATCCAAAGCCGAATTAGGAGAATTTCCACATATGGTATAATATAACTCTTTCTTACAATTTAACGTATAAAATAATTTACATTAATAATTTGTAGGTGGCAATAGGATTTCGTGCAAAATATGGAAACCCATGGAATTGTGGTGGGACTTTGATTAGTGAAAGATTTGTATTGACGGCTGCTCATTGTACAAATACTACACTGTCAGTTAATTTTTTTTTTAATAAGAAATTGTCTAAAAAAAAAAATTATAAAATAGGTTAAAACCAATAGAAATTATTCAACAATATTAATATATTGAAAACTTATGTACTTGTTATATAATTTTACTTTTTTTTTTAATGTTTAATAGAGGAAATCCAGTTAGAATCAGATTGGGAGAACTAAATTTACAAAAGAACAATGATAGAGCTAATCCAATAGATATTTTGGTGGATAAAATCATTGTACATCCTGATTACATTTCAACGTCAAAGTACAATGACATTGCATTAATACGTTTGAGTAGTACAGTTAAATTCAGTAATCACATTCGACCTGCTTGTCTTTACAACTTGGACAATATTTATTCTCGTAAAGTTACAGCCACTGGATGGGGTAGCATTGAATATGGTAATTTAAGGCATATTAATAACATAATATTTATACAATTTGTTTTAATAAGTAAATAAACAATAAATGTGCTTCATTTAGGTTCAGTTTCAAGTGATGATTTATTAAAAGTAAATTTAGATGTAATAGACAATCGACGATGTAATAAATTATATGAAGCTGAAAGTAAAACAAATACTCTAAATAGAGGTATTATAAATTCTATGATATGTGCTGGTGACTTGGCAGGAGGACATGACACTTGTTTGGTTAGTGAAATTATATAGTCTGTGTTGTGAAAACAATATAATGGCTGCCGTCTTTATGTTCTTCTTGAAATAACTTAACAGTGGTTGTAATGTAACAATTTACTGACCACTAGCTGATGGTGTCAATAAATATGTAATATACTTTGTTTCAATACAATTTTCTATCCCCACTAAAAAAAATATTACATTAGTGGAATGTTTTTGTGACTTGGACTATAATATTTAAATTCAGTAAATAAATATTATAAATAATTATATTATGAACATACTTTTTAGGGAGATTCTGGTGGACCACTTGTAATAAGATCAGAGAAAAATACATGTGTTTTCAATCTAGTTGGAATAACATCATTTGGAAAATTTTGTGCCGCTGAAAATTCCCCAGGTGTTTACACCAAAGTGTCAACATTTTTACCTTGGATAGAACAAATTGTTTGGCCCTAAAAATTAGATAATTTATGAATTAATATATTCATACGTTACAATAATTTATTTTCATATGTACGCCTATTTAAAAACTTTGTAAATAAATATGGATTAACTTATATTGTTCCATTTTTATAAATTTATGTTATTCATAAATTATAAATACACTAAGAGCATCATAATGCATTGATGATTATAAAATAATTACCATTGATTACATACTACTTATTAAAATATTTAAATTTTAGATTTTTTTCAAATAGCACTTAAAATTTAAAAATTGACAAACACTTAAGTAACCTTAAGTCCATTGCAATTATTTTTCAAATTTGATTCATAAATCACTATTTTGAAATTTAAGTGAAAAATTTACTATTGATGTTATGGGCACAATAAAATTAATAATACAAAACTAGTAATCTAAACATTTGTATTCCGTTTGTACCTGCTAAATAGTTTAATTAATAATTATTGACTAACAAATTTTATATTAGTATGGGATTGATATAATACTTACATTAAATTTTTAATGATTTATTATAAAACACTTCGAATATATCATTTTTAGTTGGCCATATGAATCCGTTTCCAATTGGCTTATGTGTTGAAGGAAATATTATATGTCTCCAATTTCTAAAATAATACAACAAATAAAGCTATATAAACACAGATTTTCCTAGCATTCTTACATTTACATATATGTATTTAGAAAACTTAAAATACAAACATATGATGATCAACGATAAATGTCTTTATTTTAAAAAATGTTTAATTCCATTGAAATATAGAATAGAATATGTCTTATAAAGTTATAAAAAAAAAAAAAACAATGATTATGTACTTGTATGAAACTGTCCATATACAATTAAAAACATATTCTGAACTTACCTTCCATTATGAAGGCCAAGGAATATGATCCAATTCATTTTCATACCATAATTATAAACATTAACATATTCAAAGTTTAATGCAGATAATCTTTCTGTTTCAAACTTATTTATATGTCCCTCAATACTTGTTTCGCCATTACTTATTAATAAACCATGCCATGTAGTTAAAATAGCTAATGCAATAAACACTCCTGAAATTATTTTATATATATATATATATATATATAAGATATAAAGTTATTAACAAATGATAATTTCAAATTACCAGATGTTATAAAAGTAATGACCATTAGACACCAAAATTTCCATTCTGCAACACGATCAGAATTATTGTTTTCGTATTCATCTTGAAATGTTAGAACCCAATCTGTCTGTACATTAAATAATAAAAATACATTTTATGATATCTGAAGTGTAAATATTTTTAAACTTAATTTACTTTTGATAAAGTAGTATTAATTTTAACAGGATGACCAAATGGCTCATCGTCTGAATCGAATACTTCTTCATAAACAATGTTAGCACCAAATATAATTAAAAATAATGAACCTAATGTCATATAAAACATGTAAAGAAAAAAATAACGATGATTGTAAAATCCAACACAATTGTTTAACCAAGCTTTAACAAATAATTAAGAAAAAATTAACAATCATATTTGAAACACAATAAATTAATTATTGGTATTGCATGAGATTCAATTATTGTAACATTAATAATGTAGATAATGAATAAAAGGATACGACAATGGTGATCCATTTTGAGAATACATTTATTACAAACCGAACAATGGTGAGTACGAGGTGGCTTGGGATAATCACATTTCTTACAAATGATTACATCATTGTATATAAAACTGCTCTGTAAAAATCCAAATAATAATAATTGAGTATAACTGCTTTTTATTTATATTGTAATATTAAATGTTATGAAAATTAATATATACCGAAGTAGGGAAACCAGGTGGTGTAGTAACTCCCATATAATAATGAAATATAACATTTATTAACAACCAATTTCCTAATATTAATAAGAATACAGTGAAAGGTTTATTAATATTCCACCAAAATGGTAAACCAATCCAATAAGCAATGATTACAACAAATGTTGTCAAAAAAATTACTAGAACAACCATAATCTAAAGTAAAAAAAAAAAATTAGAACATTAAATTATATTTTTTGATAAACATATGAATTTTAACTTACTTGGCCTAAAATGTTGGTATATTTGTCAACAAATTTAAATAAAGGCTCTAATAGTGTATCACATACACGTTCCAGTGTTACATTTTGAACACAAACATATTTAAAGAAAGAATTTTTGAAACAATGCCATTTTTGACAAAGCTTTGCTCTGAAATATATATATATATATATAAAATATTAAATAAATATATTTTATTAGTCTGTCTTAATAAATTTAAAAAAAAAAAATTAATTATGGTATTTGTTGTATTTTTCATAATTAAAAATTAAGTATGTATAATTTTAAAAATTAATTTTAATTAATTTTTAAAAGTAGTTAATTGTTTTGTTACTTTAACTCGTGACATTAACAAAAAACAATGAATATTATTATAATTAATATAATATTATTAGGTATTGGTTTACGAAAATGTGTTGAGATAAGAATGAGTTATCTAACATTTTCCTATGTAACTTTTATAATTAAGAAGTTCTAGTTACATATTAGTGGCTTATTATAGACAGTTTACATTTTATAAATAAAGTAATAAGAATATTTCTTAAAACCGTGTTTCATTAAAAGGTGTATTTTTATTTATTAAGGAAGATATCAAATAATAATTTTATATTAATATTAAAGTGTACAATTAGATATTTCAGTATTTGTGCACTGACTAGTTAAGTGCATTGACTAGGTGGTAATGATTTTTTGTATCAATAGGGACAATCTGAATTTGTAAAATTAGTGTTAAATTTTAAAAACACATTTTACTTACTTAATAAGCTTTAAAACGTACATATTTATTATTAATTGATCGATTATGTTTTAAGACTCTAAAATCATATTATTCCATGACAAATATGAAATTAAGAAAAATTAATAATTTTAAATTCCATCAAATATTATGAACTTCTATGACACAATCAGCTACAATTCACATCGTTTTTTCTATCTGTGAATTTGAGTGACCATATTCGATCTTATCTTTAGTCGGTGGTTTAATATCAATGACTAATGCATGTGAGAAATGCACCTAGCGCTCAAGCGATCATTAATGTAGTTAAATATTATCATTCATAGACTTATTATATTTTTATTTATATTTTATTTTAGGCACTTTTTAATTAATAATTGGAACTTAAAATGAAAAGATACCAAGAGACAGACATAAGAATCGTTTATAATAGCTATTACTATCCAATTCTTATGATTATTATATCTTAAATCTGATTATATCTGTGATTATTATTCCACTAATCTTAGAATAAAAAGATAAATCTATCTTATCAAATTTAAAAGGCGCATTTTAACTTTTAAATATTGTTATTGTAAAGCAATATTTATTATTTTCAATCTCTTTTACTTGCTTAGAAAATATTGTTAATTTAATTATTTTTCCGTTATTCATTTTTTTTTTTTTTTAGATTTTTGCCATCACTTTAGTGTTTTAAATTTTTTTTCATTAAAACACGTTTAAAAATTGATAAACAACTTTCTAGTACTACCTAATCCAATATGGTGAAAGTAGTTATTTTATTTTGTACCAATATAATTGTTAAATAATGTTTTTCCGGTGTAAAGTCTATTTTTTAACCTTTAAACATTTCTTCTGTGAACTTCGATAAAAACGAAAAGTGACGTCTGTTGCATACAATTATTTAGTACATCAATTATTAATCACCGATTGTGATTATAAATATTGCAATTTATTTTAACTTATCCATATGGCAACGAAAAGCCAACAAAATGTTACTGGATACGTGGTGTTTATTTCATTATTATTCGATTTATTGGCTTTCACCATGATATTGCCACTTTTTCCATCATTACTAGACTATTACAAACAACACGATACGGGTGGATTGTATCAGTGGTTGGAAGAACACATAGGAGATTTTCAAAAAATAATAGGTGTACCAGATAAGTTTAACGGAGTCTTATTTGGTGGTATGCAATGGCATTTAAATTAAAAACAATAATTTAAATTAATATAAAATATTATTTTCAAATAGGTATACTGGGTTCATTGTTTTCGTTTTTACAATTTGCTTCATCGCCCATTCTTGGCGGAATAAGTGATGTTTACGGACGTAAACCGGTCATGATAATGTGTTTAGTGAGTGTATAATTATAAATAATGTTTTGTGCGTATATAATTTATATAACGTTATTCATTTTAGTTAGGTATTTTGTCTTCTTACATAATTTGGTCAAAAGCGACAACATTTTCTTTATTTGTTTGGTCACGTATTATTGGTGGTCTGAGTAAAGGTAATGTTAGTTTATCAATGGCTATTGTTACAGATGTGTATGTACCAGAAAAACGTGGAAGAGGCATGGTAAATAGTAAATTTACATTTATTTTTATCTAAATCTAAATATTATTCAATATTGTATTTACATTGAGAAAAAGAGATTTATTATTGCATTTTTTTGGAAATATCCGTGTTATCCTTATTTAAAATCTTAGTCCAGTGTAGTAAAATAGGAACTTCATCATACTCTGAACAACAGTTCTCAAATGTCAGGCCACGTATTCAACAGCATGAATATTTTCGAAAAATAAAATATAATTAATATTAATACATTTGCTGTCTACAAAATATTTAATTATTTTTCATATAGGCAATGATTGGGATAGCTTTTTCAGTGGGATTTGTATTTGGTCCTATGATAGGAGCAGCTTATGCTAAATGGTCTCATAGCCAAGAAGGAGATTGGTTCGTACAACCTGCTCTACTGGCAGTTATTTTGACAATTACTAATATCATTTTTGTAACATTTGCATTCAAAGAATCACTTCCACAAGTAATATTTTGTTGTTTATATTTAATTTGTATATTCGTGTATTTCATTTATTTAATTTGCTTACAGGAAAACCGAGCTTTATCTGTTGCCGGAAAATTATCAGAAGCATTTAAATATATTAACATCATAGATTTATTCAAGTTTAAACTTTTGGATGGTGTCGTTCAATTTGATGGTAATAAGTAATGACTATTTATATTAATTCAACGCTGTAATTTATTAATTTTTATTTTCATCGACACTTATTAGGTATTAAGAAGTTACGTATTTTGGGCAGTGTTTATTTTATATACTTATTCTTATACTCTGGTTTGGAGTTCACATTAACATTTTTGACCCATAATAAATTTGGATATACCTCAATGCAGCAAGGATGGATGTTTTTTGGAATTGGTGTTATTATGGCTCTTTTACAAGGCGGATGGGTTCGAAGAATACCTCCAGCACGTACAGCTAAAACTGCAACTTTGGTAAATTTATTTGTATATAAAATGAATATAAATGTAATACTGTTAAACTAAATCTTATATTTTAGGGCCTTTTGCTTATTGTTCCATCGTTCATATGTGTTGGATTGGCTGAATCTTGGTTACTTCTCATTATTGGTTTATTTCTTTATGCTGTTTGTAAGAAATTCATAAAATGGTCTTAATATAAAATTACTGGTATTAAAACAAATTGCATTTTGTAGCCACATCTATTGTCGTTCCGTGTATGACTACATTGGCATCACATTATGGATCTGATGCTCATAAAGGCAAAGTTATGGGTACATTTCGTTCTTTAGGAGCTTTAGCTAGAGCAGTTGGACCGGTGTTTGCTTCAATATGTTAGTTTTCTTGATTTTATTATATTCTTTATTTTGCGTTATATTAATGTTTTTTTTATTTTTGTTACAGTATATTGGTCTATTGGCCCAAAAGTTACATATTGTATAGGAGGCATATCATTATTACTACCTTGGTTTTTGTTAAAGAAAACACTTAATGACACTAAAGAAAAGATATAATTTTTTTTTATATTACAGCTTATTTTTACTATAATTTAGACGATATATTTATATATATTGTCGCTGCAATATTGTGCAAATCATGGTCATGCCATCGTTACTAACTGGGTTGTTATACCAGAATCAATAATAATCAGTTAATATTTATAAAAAATTCAAACTTATTATTTACATACATATATCAATAAAAATAATTAAAAATTATAGTATTACCAACTTCTTAATAGATTGTTTGTTATTGTATCACACTAATGTGAATATACAAAAATTCAAATTGTATTAAGGAATTTGATTAACCTGCTCGGTCTATTGATATTTTTTTTAAACTGGACCAACTCTACACTAATTAACGACTAATAAAATAATAATTTTATTTACTAATTAACTGATGTCTATTTTTTTTTAATTAAGAACTTTTATATCCAAAATTTATTGATATAATTCATCAGGTTTATTAATATTAGCCTTAATTTGTATATTACTTGTGTAATATATATGTATATACAATTGTTTAAATTTTATATTGTGTAATTTGTGAAGTTTACGCCATTAAAAATATTGATATATTATTCTAATTTTATAGCAAAGTAAAAATAATATATGTAACAATTATTTTAATATATAATCAACATTTATATTATTGGCATTATTTAAATTTTGATCGCAAATGATTTGTAATGTTGAACCCTGTTCATAAATTTGATTGTTATTAAAATTATGCAAATAATAAATTCCATTATTTTCTGACCAGGATTGATTGGATGTTAAAATTTGATTAGTTTGACCAAGTCTGACATTAGAAATCATGCATGTTTCATTACACATTTAAAAATAATTTTGCTACTTAAAATTTAACATAAGATATTTATTTAATCCAGATTGACTAAGTGTAGTTTTAAAACATCAAACAGTGTATTAAAGTATTGTATTATTAACACTTATTTAGTGTCCTAATATTTAATTTAAAGTTATTTATTAGGTGTTATGAATCTTCAGTAAATTATGGATATAATTGTTCTAAATGAATAAATTATTATAACAATCGTATAAAAATTATGTAATTCAAAAACTAGTAAAATAAGTATGAATATTGTTATTAATAACTGGATAAATAAAATATTTTAAAATTAAGAATTTGAGGATTAAGGTTAATTTCTTTTTATGCTCTTAAAAAATCATAATTTTATACCAACAATATTTTAATATTTTTATAAAAATACAATGAAAATCTATTAAATCTGAGTGATTTATTCTTGAATATTAATTAAAATAATAAAACTTATATATGTTATTAAGCTTTATTTAGATTGTAAAGTGACTGTGATGTAATGTAAAAGATAATTTTAGTTTATATTATGAATAACTAATATTGTTTACTAAAATAAATACAATAAATTATCACAGTATAGAAAAAATGTATACAATAAAAATCTGTTTTTAATATAACGTATAAAATTCATAAATTGTTTTATATGTTTTTTGTCTCTATTAATTAATATGTGGATCATCAATAAGTGATGACAATGATCCAAATGTCATATTAAATCCAGGAGGTTCTTCAAATTGCAAACTAGTTGGATAGTTAGAGTTATTGCCATCATGTATGTCAAACGGTAGTATTGCATGTTGAACTTGACTATCTGGTGATACGTCTATTATTGAATAAATTTCTTTCAGAATTAATAGAATAGTGTCTTCTGATTCCCTATGAACACACGTTTATTAAAATAATTAACATATAATAACAAATAAAGTGTTTAGGATGATCAGAAGAAGACTTCAGATATTTAAAATAACCATTTAAAATATTTTAAATTATAATAGCATTAAGCACCCTATGAAATTATTTCTGTTAGTAGTACAAACTTTAAATATAAGTAATTTCTTTATTGTTCTACCTTTACTCGGTTATAAATTAGCACAATAAATTCGTATGTTACTATTTATTAGTTATTTTCTTCCTGTGAAAAAGTGAACAAAACGATAAAGTATGAAAAACTTTAGAACTTTTTTAATTTAATTTTTACTTTAATAACTGAAATAATTTTTCTCATTGAATGGCTCAATTATAACAATTCAAATCTAATTAGGATAAAAATTCAATGAAAAATATTTAAAGATAGTTGCAATATCCATTATATAAATAATGAATTCCAAATATATATTCTTATTCAAATGAGATGACTAATTATCGCGCATTGTAGGAACAAAAGTAGATTAGAGTAGAGTGTATGATTTACACTACAACTTAGTCGAGGAATTTGATCAACGGGAAGTGGTACTAATATGTTGAAATATTTGACAGCTGATGATCTATCATAAAATAATACATCAAGTGGAGCGCTAATTGAACTGAATAAAATATAGTCAATTACAATTGGCAGTTAACTCATTTCATTTGGAACAGAGTGTAGTTATATTTGAGGTTATGTTTTATGCAAATTTACATAATTTATCAAACTATTAATATTTTTGATAAATATATTATAATAATATAAGTATATTATATATACATACCAATAACATAAATGACTGCCTACAGCGAATAAGTATTCATTAAAACTTTCGATTGGAGCCTCTTGTAAAACATAATCTACTCTATTCCCTTTGTTTAGAATACCAGCTTTAATATTAAGACATTGAGAAGTCTCCGAGGGACTTGCAGAGTCTGGTTGAATTTGAGATTTTTGATCTAAATTCTAATGAAATAATTACTAAATGTTAATGTAATTAATACACAAATTAAATTTCAAACCATATATCAATATAATATTTAATGTAAATCTAACCTAAACTTTAGTAATAAAAATAAATCATTGTCTTAATATTACCAGGACCCTTATCCTTAAAAACAAACAAACAATATTCATACAATATAAATAAATACTATTTAAATGGTTTTTCAAAAACTAATTAAACATTTTTCGATTGGATTACTTTTTATAAGTGTGCAGAAGATTAAACATAAATAGAATTAACATTTTTATTTACTCTTTGGCTTATGATTTTAAATAAAAGTAGGGAAAATTTTACTCACTTATATAAGGGAATACCAACCAGTCTTATAGTGAAAATTAAAAATAACAGTAATAGTTTTCATATAGTTCTATATTAATTTAAAAATATAGTAAAGACATAAGCCAATAATTAAAATTGTATTATTATAATTATTTACTACTTGGAATTTATGAATATTTAAGTTTGTTCAGTATTTAAAGAATATTTAAATACTTGCTTGTATTTTTTACAATGTCACTGATGTTCACACAACTTTAGAATATTAAATTACACATAAAACAAAATACAATTAACATTTAAATATACATACTCTCCTAGAGTTATATTCTTTTTTATGACTTGATGTTCCTTTAGAAAACATGGCCAATTGATAAACTGTGTTCCAAGTGCTCTTTACAGATTTTACAAGGTGTGTTTTCAAAGCAGCTCCGACATGTGCCATAGTATCTTTTAGTTCTATAAGTATTTAATATTTTTAAATTTTAAATAATCATAACATTTTTAGTATTTTTATTACCTAAATGCATCCTTTTACGACCTTTGTGATGTGGCACTTGAATAGGAGGTATATTTTCAAAATCCGCATTAATTAATGGTTCAATACGGTAAGCAACTGGATCATAGGGATGAAAAATATTAAGAAATCCCGAACAAGTAGGAAATTTAAAATTTTCTCCTAAGCTTTCAATACCACGAACTGTTACAAACATACCTAAATGAAGTAAATAATAACGAATTTTTTTAGTAATTATTGGAATACTTGAACATTACAAACATTGAAATAAAATTTAATTATTATAAGAATAATTTTGATAAAACGTATGTGGTGTAGAAAGAAATGAGTATAATTGATAACACGAAAATTCTTCATATATTAATGTTTTAAAAGGAAAATAATTACCAATAGGTGAACCAAAACCAAAAAAGTAATCAAGTTGAAATTTTAGTTGAGGATATGTGATGTATGGTTGTCCAGTACCAGCTTTCCCTAATGTAAAGTATGAAGCGCCGCGATTTAATTTAGCTTTTTGTTTTTCAACATCTGGTGCTATAGACTGTTCCTATTATAATAAAATTATAGTAATATATTTTTATAATATTTTGTACAATATTATATTAGATTTTAGCAAAACATCAAAACATATTAGAAGTATTGTATAAAATTCATTCAATTATTTTGAAAATGCTAATATTTCTTTTATAAATTGATCTTTTTCATTTTGCTTCAAATACAATTTTTTTTTTTTGAGACTGTTTTATACAAATGGAAGTATTTATTTTAGATTTTATATTGGTGTTTAACATAACTCTTAAACTTATTTGAAAGTTATGTTGTAAAAAAAACTACACATTTTTCATGTTTATTCTCCATAAAATAATAAAAGAAAAAAAAATCACTTAATGTTTTTGGTATCGTTTAATTAAACCTATTCATTTACAGATGAAAACAATTGAAATTTTACTCAAATATCATAAATTGTAAAAGTTGTTCGTAATTTGACATAATCTTTAGAATAACTAGATAGGTAATTGATAAATAACTATATTAGTACTTTAATATTTTTACACAAAATGCAACATACTAAACCCAAATTAAAAATTATTCTTCTTTTTTTAAAAATAATTTTAGTTAGTTTATCTAAATTACATAACTCACAATTTGTTTTGTGGGACTTGGAGGTTGTTGGTTACATAGTAAATCAAATGAAATTAATGACCCGAGACTATGACCGCCTATTGATACATGCCCATTAAAATTAGGATTTCTTGAAACATATTGATTATACATGCGATTCATTTCATTTCCAACAGCATTTATTATAGTCTGAAATCATAAAAGAGTAAATAAATAATCAATATTTTTTTCTTAAAATAACTTACTTGACAAAATGTGGGACTAGTATAGAACAAAACATCCAATATGGTGTCATTGCTAAAATTTCTCAGCCGTGGTATTGATGGCAAAGTAATTCTTTTAAGTTTACAATCAATGTCTTCACTGTGTAGAGCTAAATGCCATGAAACGGGTAATACTTCAATTCTACCAATTTTATTTGATTGACATGCTGTTTTAAAATGTGACTGTGTTAATTGAAGGGCCAAACTTCGAAAATCATCCACTAAAAAATTAAATATGTATAACATGATTTATATTTTATTAATGTGTATATGAGAAATGTCTCATATTTAAATCTTTAATTTTCTACAGCTATTCAATTTGAGTTTATTTTTTCTTGTTCATTTAACGAATAGAATTGACATACCAACTTCATAAATTGGTCTCATTTTTAAATCACAATATGATCCAATTCCATGGACAATAAATAACAAGTGGTCCACTTTTGATGGTTCATCACTAGGTATTACAAATTCTTCAAATCCTCGTTTGACTATGCATTGTTTTAATGAAGACTGTAATTTATATATATTTATACATACACATACAAAGTAATTAAAAATTTTAATTGTTTCAAATTATATTTATAATCATACATTTGTCTGATCCATTTGTATATAAGTTTGAGTTTCTTCACTATTATTTAAAATTGTTATGGATGTTCCACTATGTATCATAGCAGTAGAACTATGCAAAACTACTTCTTCATAATTACTAACTGGAACTCTACGTCCCCATTCATTGTTTTCCCATGCTTCTTTGTATTCATTCTATATGTGAGTACTAATTTTATTAATTTCATATTAGTCATTAGTAGAAATGCATTATTACTTCTAAAAGAGTAGCTATTGTTTCTTCATAAGGAATAAAATTAGAACCACTGCGATTACGAATAAACCATGAACAACGCCGCACACTAGTTGGTTTATCAGACCAATAAACAGGTTTACGAATCCTTTGATTTAAATAAACATCAAATCGACTACCATCAGTTTGTATTATTGATTCATTATATTTATTATCTAAAAAACACATAACAAAAATAAAACTTAAAATTTCTAAATTTTTAAATATTATATTCATACTTGAAATAAATGCCTGTTCAATTGCATCAGAATCTTTCAAACTAAATGGAACCCATATATTTTTATCAGCATATTTGCAATAGAACCAATGCCATTTTATAGGTTCATATACATAAAGTAATATATCCTATAAAAATGTAATTTTTAGTATTATTAATATTATTAATTCAAACAATTTGTATATCATACTTCTGAATACGTTGTAGATGTATTTTCTGAAGTATTCAAAGTTTTCAATGATTCGTTTACAGACATATTTGGCGGTTCTATAATTATTGAATTATTTTGGATATTTAAAACATTGTTAGATGACGGCTCGATACTATCTGGAATAATTATAAAATTTAAAATTTAAAAATGGAATATTTCTTAAAAACTGAAATTTGCTGATCAATTACCTATAGGTGATATGGTCTTACATTCATTCGTTTCTAGTATTTTTCTTGGCGGTAAAATATGAGAATTATATTCATCTAAATTAGAAAATCTGTAATTACTTTTCATATGTTGTTTAAGTTGTTCACCTGCAGTCTTCAAACATTGCGAGTTAGATTCATCCAAATTTAATTTATTAATATTTCGTTGTAATAACGGTATAACTAATGATTCTTTTAATTCACTGGTAGTATTGTTATCTGAAACAAAACTTATATTTATGTAGATTCAGATATCTTTTATGTAGAAAAATATATATAGGAAACCTATCCTTCACAAATAAATATTTGAAATAGATAACAATTATAGAAATATTATATAAACACAAATTATGACAAAACATCTTTATTAGTTATTGTTCCTTCATTCTATCACTATGCCTTTCTTAAAAGTATTTTTAATATATTTTACTGTTCAAAATGTTATTACTAATGACATTACCATATTGACAGATTGGGAAAAAAACACTTTACAATGTATGAAACACTTTTTTGAAAATACAAGATATTTGAATAACTACAATTCTAATATTACTCTAAATGGACTAGATCAAAATGGAGGTATGTATATGTTTATACTACACAGAACACTAAGATTAATAAACTAAAATAGGGCAATTTTTTATCATGAGCCAGCAATTATCTACCAAGATTTAAAAAAAAATTTACCTCATTGTTTTTTTATTCATTATTAAATCATTTGAGAAATATTTATAGACTATTTTCAAAATTATATCTCCTAATACCTTAAATGTGGTAACTTATTAAATATTTATTCATTTGAATCATTTTTAGCATAATTAAGTGAAAATAGTAGGGCCAGTATTTGTAAATTTTCAATATCTACTACAATTAATTCCAATTCACTGTGTCTGAAATTTAAATGCTTATAACTTGAAAATTGTTCATCAGATTTTAAAAATAAACATGTTATATTATATAATTATACTAAGAAATATATTATTTATTAGTACAAAATTAAATGATTGTATGAATAATAGTTATAAATGTATACTTCTTTAGTTAATATTTAATTATTAAAACAATTTCAACTATAGAGTTCAAACTCGAGTTGAAATTAATTTCAAATAAAATTAATAATAGTTATTATTAATAAGGTCGAAATTGTAATTAATAGCTATTTTAATTAAAAATAGATATATATTTTGTATTCACTATTAATCATTATTTTTTAATGTAATTGGTTTTTAACTTTACAATAGTATATGTAATAAATCAAGTACAATTATTTAGGAATATTTAAATTTGGCATGTAACACAATTCCTATAAAGTATAGTTTAATATTTTGCATTAAAACACATAGAATAAGATTATTACTTCATAATTAGTCAATAGACATGTTTACTTTGTTCATATATAAATGATTTCTGAAGTTCTTACACATAATACATTATATAACACAAAATAAAATATGATAAATGTTTATATACCATTTATAATCAGAAATATACCATTTTTAATGTCAAATGATAAATTAGGGCATAGACATAAGAATAAAATATGCAACTAAATGCAAATATGAATGTCTTAATGGGATAAAATTATGTGAGACGTAAATCTCTTCTCTGAAATTATTACAAACAAGTTATATTTATGAGTATCTATGACATATAATTTTAACGTGGAATTTTATAAATCATGTTGTACCATTAATTAGTACTGATAAGATACTGAGAAGACCTTGTACAAGACGGAAAGTCACAGCAATAAAAGATTGGAAAGAATTATAGGAAGATGTGAAATTAAAGGATGAATACTGTTTGAAAGGTATAGTGATGATTGAATTACAAAGCCTTACCAAGCTGTTAAGGAAAGAAAAGTAGTAGTTAAACTCAATTACATAAAGGTTAATACAAACATCACTAAATAATTAGAATACAATTTGTATATTTATGGTATAAATGGTGTCACAAGAAATTGTATAAATACATCTTATACTACATTAATACGAGTACATTTATTTTGAAAATTAGTTCATTTATTTATCTTAGGAAAACTATAATTTTTTAAATACACAAAAGAGACTATCCTTTTTCTAATCTCTATAGTCTTTATGTAATACGTAGACTGTAGATATTGTACTTGTTTATTTATAATGACAACATTATTTCCTGTTTAGATACAGTTATTATCCAATATTTTTACTTATGAAATATCAAATAGTAGTTAATACTGTAGGTGATAAATAACTCCCTTGCCTCTGGCATGTTTCATGTAATACTTTTTACTATTAACTAAAAAAAACTATCATACAAAATGATTATATTTCCTGTTTACAGACAGTGTGGCATATAATATATTTCTAAGAAATATTACAGAATGGATATCTCAGTACCATCAAACTGATTATTTACAACAAGAACGGGGTCAAAAGTATTATTCTAAATTAATACAAACATTGATTCCTTCAAAGAATAAATTTTTATTATTTGGTGAAAACTCAACATTTAATAATTTCTATATATTTCAACAAAACAATAAAAACGTAATTTCGATATATCATTAATAATATATAAATAAATATATTATATAATTATTGTAATTTGTATATTTTCTACATCGATAAAAACTATTTTTTTTTTCCAGGTAGACATTATATGGTGTAAAAATGGTAAATGTGAAAATTGTGAAGAACAAAAATCGATTGCATTAGCGATTATAAATCAAGTCTTGGAAACTAAAAATGTTGATTCCAATGAACAAAATCAACCAGAAGGTAATTTAAATTAACATAAAACTTAATAAAAATATATTGCTTTATTAAAATAGAGAAAGTACAAAACATTTAACATCTTAAGTATTAAGAGTAAATTAGATAATACAAGAATTGATTACTCATTATTAGTCAACACTCATTAGTTAATTATTATGAATAGGTAGGTACTATTCTGAAAATACACAAATTATTGACCTTTAAAATGTGATAGCACCAAAATAAAATGTACACAATGTATAAGAATTTCTACAACGTAAATAAAATAACTGTTGTGTAAAATCGAATGTATCATAATTTTATAGTTTATTTAAATTATTAATTAAAAATTAATTATTATTAAAAACAAAGGAATATGTAAAAAAAATGTAATTTTATGTATTTATTAAATAATAAATCACATGGTTAAATATATTTTATAATATAAAAATAACATTTTATTGCAGGTATTTGTTTTATTATTCTCAATCATGTAAATTAAGTTCTATTAATTTAAGATCAATTTTATTTCAAATATTTTTTTTGTAAATTGAAAAATATAATAGTAATGCATTTAAAAAATAAAAATTAATATTATGAATTTTGGAAAGGAGAAGTATGTCCAAATTATTTAATAAATACTTACATGCCTAATCAGGAATACGAAGTGGCAAACATTAACTAATAAACTGAGACAATATATAATACAATTTATCTTAAATAACAAATACTATTTGTTTTGATTATATTTTTATCGCATACGTAATTAATTATGAAAATACAATAATTGATGATGTATGAGACAATAGCCTTGACCAACAGGTGCGTATGAAATTGCCCTAAAATGACGTTACCAATGAGCATATAATCATTGTAATATGTATAATAAATAAATAACCTCTTTCATTATTACGTTACATTTTGTGTTGACGTAATAACTCAGAAATTACATATTCAAACTATGAATTGCAAAAATTAAAAATGATTATTGTCCATTTAAATAAATATTATTACAAAAAAACAAATAACGATTAATATTAATTTTATTATTATTAAAAATACCTAAATTAAAATAAATACATATATTTTTAAATAAGATATATTTACTTTTAATTGGATAAGTAATTATTAATATAAATGAAATTTGTAAATTATAGGATATCCACTAAATAATAAAACAATTTTAGAAACATCTTTAGATATACCACTTCACCATACTCAATGTTTTGTTTAAAGTTATAAAGAAGAGAAAAAAACACATAAAAAATTTATAGTTGTGAATATATTACAATCTATGCTACTCGGCACAATAAGTTATAATTAATAGAGTATAATCATAATATGTTATATATTTTATAGACGAGGCTTCTGATAAATCATGGTCAGCGGATGGAACAATTGATAGAGTTCAAAGTTACACATTGGAACTATCACCTTATTCTGTACTAACAGGAGTTTCAGGAGAGGTAGTCAAATTATACTTCAGAGTGATAAATAAACATTGGATACCTTTAGAATATAAATTTCATTGCTATGATCAAATGGGTCTTATAAGATCAGTGTTACCCACAAGGTAGTTTCTTTTTAGAAATTGTTGAATACTATTTTATTTATAATTGGAATGCTATATTAATTAAAAACTTACATATTATTATAAAATTAAAATAAATAATTTTTCATTATTTCAATGTATTATATTTCAGTATTATATTACCTCCAAATGGTGCACCATTTGATGTAATGGTAGTTTTGGAAGCAATAGGGCCAGAAGGATCAACTGATCAGATCACATTTTCCGTTATTCAACCAGAATTTGAATCAATTAAAGTTAATTTTTACATAGGGAAACTAGTAAGAACTAGTATAGTATACACTCGTATCAATATTTAATTAATAATTATGTATATACATTTTCAGGCTGGAGATACTACGCGACCTACAATAGATTATACATTCAATGGAGATTGTCGTTTTGCAGATACTCCTCATACTTGTGCATCTGAAAAATGGAGTATTGAAGCAACTATTCAAGATGAAAATTCTGGTAATTATTTAAAAAATAATTAAGTAAACTAAATTTTGTATAGTGCTTAACAATTTAATTCCTAGTGCCTTATCATTATCATTATTATTATTATTATTATTATTATTATTATTATATCATATCCCTACCTGATTACTAGCAATATTCCTTGCCGACTAACAGGGACAAAAAAAATTTAAATAAACATTTAGAATTAAAGTATTTAATGATAATATACATTATTAGATTAATAATAAAATACACAGTACATTTTACAATATCTAATATATTATAATTACATCTTATGTATGTTTACATTACTTACCTAATTGACAAATCGATTAAGTTGTGTATATGTAAAAAATGTTTTCTAAGCAATACAAATGTTGTTCACAACAGAACTGTAATTGGCTCAAACTAAGATTAATTTGTTGCTTAACACATAATATTATTATTTGCAGGAGTATGAGATAGTTTAATTTTTTTTCATACAGATTCATGATACTTATAGGAGTTGGCATGTTTTTTTTAATAATTGTTCAAAACATAACTTAGTGATTTAGAAATTTATTTCATAGTACTAGGAATTTATAGAAAAAAGTTTTATTTGCATATTAGGCTCGTTTTCGTATGTTAGTGCATATTTTGTTTTATTTGAATTTTAAAAGCATATTTCACTCAATTAAATATTAATTTTAAAAAATTACTATTTAAATTATCTTTAAAAATTGTGAAAATAAAAATATTTAATGAAATAAGTGGGCTATATATTTTTAAAATTATGCATAATTATTAAATTAGGTATTTATAGGTAATAAAGTTTGTAAGTCCACAGTATCTTGTGCTTATGCAAAATAGAGAACGTTGAATAATAAAGATGAAAGTATTGCCATGATGTCGGTTGCTATAAATATATACTCCAATTTTTTAACTCTATCATAAGAAAAATTATATGTACATAAAAAACACAATAAATTGATATATTATAGAATAACTAAAAGTAGTGATATAAAATCCAATATTCCCTTCCATAAAATAAATTTCTGTTTACAGCACTGACACAGGTTAAAATCAATTGCAGGTCTTAGGGATATATTACCTTCTATAAATTAATTAAATTTTAAACAATATAATTTTGAGCAATTAAAATATTATAAACATAATTTATTATAATATTAGGTATTAATAAGAAATATGATGTTTATATTTTAGGATTAGCTATGATATCATCAATACCTAACAATTTGAGGTTTCGTAATGAATTCACTGTTGGAACCAGAGAACCAGTTATTGTATATTATACAGCAACGTGTTGTTTTCCTAAATTTGAAATTATTGCTACAGATCTAAGAGGAAATACGCGCAAGAAGACAATTGACGCTGAAAAACGTAAATAATATAATAAACTACTGAAACGAATCATGTAGAATATTCTTTTTATTTAGAGTGAAAATTAATTTAAAAAAATGACAATTTGTTTTTTCTAATTTTTACGTAAATCTATTAAAATAATTTAGTAAAAAACTGAGACAATTATAAAACTGAAAACATATTTTGTTTCTTTCAGAATACTTAAACACGGCAGAAATCACATTAATAGTTCTGTCGGCAATAATTTTATTACTTCTTATCTTGTTAATGATTTGGATTATTATAAGATGTCAGCGCAGAAGAAGAAGTCAAAATTTTGTATCAAATTAAAACGTGAATAATATTTAATACACAAAATATTTACCTGCAGTATTGTTTCGGGATTGTGGATTTTCATTAGTAATAATATTGCTGGGCGACGATGATGCACATTGTTTATTTACGTCAGACATTTTAAAATCTTTTGTGTTTTACATTCATATAAATAAAAATTGTATTTTCCATAAGATAATATTATGAAAATCTGAACTTTGATGCTCGCATCTCACTATAACAAATCAATTGGTTTGTTTGGATTGGCATACAACACACTAACGGATAACGGTAAACGACGTGAAAAATATTTCAATGATTTTTGAACAAATTAAATACAACAAAATTCTTGTACAATGAATAACATCCGTGATAAGAGTCCTTATCGCTTTTCCGAATAGTGCTTATCATCATATGACACAGACTAATAATATATATGATAAATGTTATAGTCCCTGATAATTATTGATGACCATTGTTCAGGGTTCATTAGATCATAAATTATGAAACAAAAAGAAAAGATGATACTCTAGAACACGGGTCACTAAATGACGGCCCGCGTGTGAATTGTATCCGGCCCGCAGACAAATAGGAAAAAAAACAATAATTGCTTATTTCTGTAAATTTTTGATTTTTATCGACGACAGTAGATTATATTGGTGGTGAAACATAATGTAATATATAAATGAGATAATTTTATTGTCCGTATTATATTTTATTATTTTATTCTTTATTACGAGTACATTTCGTAATAATCCAATCACCGGTCCTTCAGTTATCGTGACCCGCATTACCACATTTTATAAATGTCGGTTCTTTTTTGTTACGTCGATTTTTTTGGATCAAAAGTTTCATCTTATTTGTTCAATACTTACGTGTTTGTCGCTAGTGTCCATTTTCGTTATCAATACTTTATTTTTTTTATTTGAACATGAATGCTAGAAGAAGAAAAGTCAAAACTAAAAACAGTTTTTGCCTGAATGGATGGACGTATCAATCTTACCGGGCCGGCTAAGGGCATTGCCGGTTTGTTTGATTTATCACCAGATAATGGCTGTTATGAAAGTTTTTAATGTTTTTTTTACTTTGCCTAAATTGTATTTATAAATTGAATTTTAATGGCCCTCCATGAATAATAAATTGGTGACCCCTGCTCTAGAATTTTAGGCTTTCATGAGTATAAACGAAGATATTAAATAAATCAGTTATACGTTAATATTATAGCTGGGGCATGAATTATAATTACAAACAACTTTAAAACAATAATATAACAAAATTAAAAAAGGCAATAATAGTATTTGGCACTTAATTGTTATTAAAGTATTAAAAGTCAAACATGTACCTTGACCAAACTAATTTAAATTCTATTGATCTTGATTGCGTTCATTTTGCAATTTGATATGTTTTATGTTTCACACATGAGTCATACAACTATTTTTTTTTAATGTTAATCACTAATTTAAACAAGTTTTAGCATTTTGTTTTAAAGCTTGAAATATGTGTGTTCATAAATTACACATGTAAATGAGATATTAAAATTTAAAATTGTCAAAACTTAGTTGTTTTAATTTAAAAAACAATTATTAATTCAAAATTAATATTTACTTAACAAATTTAAAATTTAATTGCATAATATTTATTTACATACAATTTTTTTATTTTTAAATTAATCAGTATTATGAAAGAAAAAAAAATAGAAAACGATTGAATACATTAATGCAGAGTGTTTTCATTTATATAGTATGTACAGATATATAACATATTATTGTTTTATTATTATTATTATTGATTATGAATATAAAAATGTAATCATTAAATTCATACAATTTTAAACATTTAATCCATATTTATGGTTTATAATATAATTTGTTTATCTGAAAAACATTTAATACAAGGTGTTTAAAAATTTATTTACAGCATTTGCACCCAAACAATAATAATTTAAATATAACAAAATCACAATATAATATCTGTGTTATTTAATTTTAAGTACAATATAAAAATTATTGTATAAAATTATAATATCTATATATTTAAAAATGTACAATAATTATTTAATATTTATTTTAATTTTTCATATTTAATAAATATAATTTATTTATTTATAGCAACAAATTTCATTAGCAATTTTACATGAAATAAAGAGTATTAAAATTATTTTAATTTAATATTTATATAAATTGGTGTTTTGATAAAAAAATTTAACTAGATTTAACAACAAATTAGTTTTATAAACAAAGTAAAAATAATAATAATAATAATAATAATAATAATAATAAATAAACTGTAAACTACCAAAATTATAAATAGTTTTGCAAAAATGATAAAAATGTTGTATCATAATGTTTCGTAGCATCCAAACTCCTTAAACTGTGTCTTTCATTTGGATAGATCTGAACAAACAAAATAAATTAATACGGTAAGTAAATACAACCATAATTAATAAAAAATTAGTGCTATGAATAGTTGAAATGTTAAAGTGGGACAACAAAGATTTTGAAGTTATATTATTTTGAATTTGTAATCAATCCTAATAATATTATTATAAAATATTATATTATAAAAAAAATTTGTCAACGCTAAGAGTTTGTTACAATTATTAAATATCATTTAACATAGTAATTTAAGATAAATAGATTGTGTCGATTTTATTACATAGAATTAATGAATTTTGCATTAAATGAAATTTTTAAACATATCATTTTTCTTGATTAATCAATTTTAATTATTTTGAAATTTAAATAAGAAAATATTTATATCTTTAATCTGAATTAAATTTTCATATCTTAAATATAAAAATTTTCTCTGTTAAGAGATTTAAAAAAATTTATATTTCACAAAAATTGTCTAATTTATACAAAAATTTGAAATTTAAAACTAAAAAAAATTGCAATTAACACTTTTATATCACACTTTTAACATCTTAATAATAGTTAGAATAACACATATAAGTAAAAGGATAAATTTTTTAAAAATATATCGAATACTTAATTTAATTAAAATCATTTAGAATAACTAAAAATATCTTACTTGAAGTTGATATGGTTTTCCATACTTTACAAGTGTGTTAATGAGTAAACTGGTATGAGAGAAATGAACATTTTCATCAATTAATCCATGTATAATTAATAATCGGTTCTCCCTAAGAGTAAAAATTGAATTACAATTTTATTTATATATATTTATGCTATATAATCAATGCTCTATTGTAAGATTTCTACATTAGATCAAACAAAGTTTTATTGTTCAAATAAAAATATTTTCACTATTTAAATAAATATATTTTTTATACAATTCATTAAGAAAGATCACATTTAAAATATTGTAAAAGAAAACTTTTAATTTATATAACATGATAAAAATGATATTTCTGTTATTTACATGTAACTGGATTTTGAAAAAAATATTCGCACCTATATTTATTTTATTTTTATATTACGGAAATTTTATAAAATAATACACAAATTTATAAAAAGTAAAATTACATATAACCTCTCAAAAATTATTCATTTAATTTTTCGTTGTGTTATTCTTTAAGATTAATATGTTCGTATTTACATAGAATATGTATATCATTGTATTAAATTCATAATTTTGTGCCATCATAGTTAAACTTGCTAACTGAAATTCTATTCTCAAACCCACTATTGATGATAACAATAAGTATACAAATTTAAAATAAACACAAAAAAAACTTACTCATCTGGTAAACGACTGACATAACTTAAAACAGAACCATTCATATATCCAACAGAATTATATTGAGGCAAATCCATATACCGTTCTGTATAACCTGTATCATACATTGCCCATGATGTTACAGGTGCACCAGCAATTGCTAACTGAAATAATTAAAATTCAATTTGAATTATTTAATCGGAATTCAAGTAGTCATTATATAATTTACTTTAAAAATGTTTGAGTAAGTAGCAAGTCCCATTAGACTAAGATACCCTCCATATGACCATCCGTGAATTGCTAATCGATTCATATCTATATAACCAAGGTATTCAGCTAACCACTGAAGAACTTCTATTTGATCTGAAAGTTCTACAGTACCCTTAAATGATAAATGAAATACAATTATTTATAATTAAAAATTAAAACTTCTTAAAGTATTTACTAATCTCCCTTTCAAGTGACTTTCAAATATTAAACCTCTATGTCTTGAACCTCGAGAATCAATCGCAATGACTACATAGCCTTGAGAAGCTAACATATGCATTCTTATATGCCGAGCACCCTGAAATATCAATTTTATTAATTTAAATTAAATATTATAATTATATGAATTATTTATAAATTACCTTAAATGTATTGGTTACAAGTTGAACTTCTGGTCCACCATATACATGAAGAATAGTTGGATATTTTTGACCGGGTATAAAATTATGTGGTTTAAATACCATTGCAAACAATATATCGCCAGAACTAATTTGACGTGTAACTAATGAAGGGCTCTGAAGAACACTATTTATTTCTAAATTCAAAAATAAAATATTATTATTAAAAATAATAATAAATTAAACAGAAAAATATTTACCAGAATTTTCCACTAAGAATCCAACAGATTGTAAATATATTCCATCAACTGTCATATCAGTATGGTCTATTCGAAAAACTTGACAAGACGGAGGTTTTTTTATATTACTGTAGACAGCCACACAAATTTCACAATTCTGAATGTATAAAAATATCAACAAAAACATTTTGTTGAAGTAAAGTTGTATTATAGATTTGTATTAAACAATATTAAATTTTGAAAAAAAAAAAGATCTATTGATTTAATCATAAATTGCTAATTTAAAAATATAATTTTCAAACATTTCCAGTGCTTTGTGAAAATTACCTTATCAATATCAATTTCATAAGAATACCCTGATTTGGTAAGCATTTTAATATTTCCAGGACTCTTTAATGATACTGCATATAAATGTTTTTCAAGAGGTGATTCTCTAACACCCATAAAATACACTATTTGATACTTTAAATCAACCCATAGTCCTTTACCACACACTTCCCAGTTACCACTAGTCAATGCTAGTTTTGACATCATCATGTTATCTAATAATAAATATAAAACAATGAAAATTAATCATTTGAATAAAAAAATTATTATTATTATTATTTACTTTCGCTTGGATCTACATTTTGTATCCCATTTTCATGAGATACTTTTGTTATTACACTAGTAATTAAGTATAAATGTCGAAAACCGCTGTCTTCTGTAGCCCAAATCATAGTTATTTCACCACTAGTTGTAATTGGAAACATATATAAAAGATCATGAACCTATAATATTAAAACAAAATTAATTATCTAATATTTAAAAATTACATTTTGTACAAAATTTAAGTTAAAAAAATAAACAAAAATAAACTTAATTATAAGAAAAAATTTAATTATGTTTTAAAATAAGTTAAGTAGAAAATATAATTTATAATAAAATACATTTGAATACTATGCTATTTTTTATTATATCTTACATTGACCCAAACATTGGATGTCTGTGAATATATAACTTGAGGCGGAACAAAAGTCGAATTATGTGAAGGATTGATTATATTAGAATTATGTTCTACAAAATTATCAATGGACAGAACCACTAATTCAAGCCGTTGTTGTCTCCGGTCTAAAACTTGAAGCCATATTCTAAAACACAATAGAAATGTAAGTTTTAAATCAACAATGAAAAATTATAATTTAAAATTTAAAGCTTTATTTAAAAAGATTATAATATACTTAACAAACATTGTCCAGGACTCTGGTATATATATATATAAATTTTTTACAAAATGTTTATTTAAATCAATTTAACGGATCATCTATTTGAACTATTATAATTAATGAATAAGTACTTACAAATCATCATTAGGGGTCCATCCTACTCTTACTAAGTACTCCATCCAAGGAAACATATGAGCTAATGGATATTGAAGTTCCATATTTTTTATATTTATAATTTGACATTCTTCATCAAGTTGAAACTCTACTAGTTTTAAATTTGATTTAGAATTGGCGGTACCAGCCCGAGGAAATCTAAAAATAAAAAAAAAGGTCATTAAAATGTGATAAAAGTCTAATAGTTACATTGAAGAAGTGAATTGAATATAATATAGCACAAAGATATGCCTTAAACATAAGATAAATCTTTATATATAATGTATATTAATGGATTAAATATTTAATTGAGCTAATCATGAAGTAGAGTTTGAGGTTAGCAAGTATGTTCATAAATAAGAGTGCAGAGTTTGCAAAGGAAAATAAACTCATGGAATTGACTTATATTCCATAAAGACATTAAGAAGCAATAAAGAATTGTGAAGGACATGAGTTTGAAGTCTACAGACTTTATAAAACAAAGAACATTTAAAACTTCAGATCATGTAATTAAACAATAATTTACTTATTAATGTATTTACTTGTCATACCTATATTGTTCAATTTCACCACTACCAGCTGAATTTGAAGATGGAAAATTAAATATTTTAACTTCACTTTCATCTACTTCTTCATACAAAATCCTGTAGATATTGTCTTCTATATAAACACACACACACACATATATATATTATATACAAAAAGAAAATAATAATAACCGAATCATATAATGTTCCAATTAATCTATTACACTGATTTTATAGATTACTAAATTTATTATAATATCTATAAATATAATTATCTATGATAGTATTAAATATATATTATTGTTATAAAACTTTAAAAATGCTGACAGCAGATTGAAAATTTTAGCTTCATGAATTACACTAAATTGCGTAAGATGTAATGTTTAAAAATCATTGAATACAATCATCTATATAATCGTCAATGTTTTATTTATTGGACATTAAGTTTAACATTAATTAATAATATTCATGATATTTAAATGGTAAAATTGCATAAATTTTATTTCTATTAAAATTATAAATTTTAACTAATAAATCCTTGTGGGGATATCCTATATGACTATATTAATCTTAATTCTATATATAAATATACGGCTTATCTAGATTTATGATGTAGGTACTCAAATAAAATTTAATATTTACCTGTATGTTTTTTTGGTTGCCACCAATAACCATGATAACGATTAAATTCTTCTTGCATTACATATGAAGGTACACCTGCTGCTAAGGGATCATCTGATAAACACCGTCCACCCTTATGAGCATATGTCAATCTTTTAGTACTACCTAAAATACAAAATGTTTAAACAACTTCAAAACCTATGCATATATATGATACATTATTTATTTACCTGTAGCTATATGAGTCACCCAAATATCAAAATTACAAACATATGCAACGATATCAATATTATTTGGACAAATCTGAGGCGAAAGCTTGGCTCCTGTAGCATTGGTCCTTAACTCGGTCGGATACAATGAATTGGTCTATCAAATAAAATGTAATGTAGCAAAAACAATTTTGATAAGGTTAAATAAATATTTACCGAATATTCATTATCGTTACAATGAAATAATGTACTCGCAGCAGGGAAAACAATTCTCCCAGATTCACAATTGATCTCGTATGACGTAATTCCAAATGTTGTCAATCGTTTTCTTTCAGATAACAATTGTTCTTCTCGTGAATACCGACCACTCATTATGACACTCGGGAAGTTGGACTCAATTAACGGTTGCCATGGCAATTGGCCAACAACACCTTGATTAGGTAAATCAACATAAAGAAGTGTTTCGAATTCATTTACAGGAGCACTAAGGAAATAAACACGAGTCTTTCCATTTTGTAAACGTCTAAAGGACACGTGCGAGATAGACATAACCGATACGGTAGAAAGACGATGACGAAAATCGCACACAGTTTGCCGTATTTCAGACCATGTCTTTTTGCCTCCAAGATTAGTTACAGATTGATGGCCATTTTCTAAATCATTATTATCACCATCGGTGTCAGTAGCTTTTTCGTTAATCGCAGGACTGCAGTTCTCCTAAGAATGAAAAAAAACAAATCCAATTAAAAAGTCTAATACACAATAATAAAATTATTTCTAGTAATAAATCGTTATTAAAAATTAAACAGTATTAATGTATAATAAATTTATATAAGATATTAGGAGAAAATATTTTTCATTACCTGATCGTTAGGTAACATTTTGTTGAAAACAAATAATAAACAAACTATCTATACAGCACTATCGGTATCATTACAATAATTTGAAAAATCTATGTATATTTACATACATTACTCCATTACAAAGGAATTTAATAAAAAAATTTTATATTTTAATTCATAATTTGGCAACAAAGCTCCAATCTAAACCAGAAGCCTTTCACTATATTTAAGGTTAGACGTGGTGGGGAGGACTTGTTCGTCATCCGCCGGTCGAAATCGAACTATGCACTTCTGGGAGTGTTATCAATTGTTTTTATGTTAATCACAGTGTCGGAAGATAAGGTCCCGACGACTTGTCTTTAACGGTATTGTCTACGATTTAGTTCCGATTTCATTCGCAACACACAAAGCGCTAATGATCATATTCATTTGAGGTTATGAAATACAAACCTAATACGTGTTCAAATAATGGCGCGAAAATCGTAAAGTTGAGGTAAAACAAAAAAAAAACTTCTTTTCTATTCGTCGTACTTCAGTAGTTTATTCTTAACTTTTTTTTTTTTTTTGGTCTTTTTCTCATCATAACCAGTTAACTTTAAATAAGCGTAACTGTCAATCGTTACGCTTTGATCGTGTAAATGCGTAAGAAATTGGAACTAAATCGTAGTTAAACGTCACGTGGAAAACATTCGATTGGTGGGAGTCATTGATAAATGTGCAAAGCAATTTACATTTATCATAATTAAACGATTAATTATTTATTAAAGTATAAAATAGCCGCATTAAATATAATAGCAGCATATGTGCAATACCTAAAATAGAAATATATATGATTTTATAATCCATAATCTATAATCTATATTTTATATAAGGGCATTATACACCATTGTGATAACTTGTATCTCCGGGATCCAGAAAAAAAATACATCAAAATTTTAGTTTTAAAACGTTAAAATCTGAATAATTTATGAGATTATTATTGTGTGACAGATTAGAGAAAAATTATATGTATTCATACATTATATTGTGTAAAATAACTTTATTGGAAAATGAGTGAACCAACGATATGAAAAAAAAAAATTGATTAGGAAATTATTAAATATACGACGGAAAATTGATTTTATTTGTATTAGAAATTCGATAATACCTCAAAAGTATTAAAAATTGAGTTTTGAGTACGATAATTTTTTTTTAAATTTTCTGTTATAATTAATAGTATTTGTTAAAATTGTATATTATATATTGTTATATTGACAATATTAAAGTTATTACAGTTAATATTAATATTATATTACTATCGATAGCAATGAAAAGTATAGATTTTCCAAATTTAGTCCATAAACTCGTAACGATTGTCCTTGAGGTTTGTTAATGATCATTGGAAAGGCGAGTCGCCTATCGGAATCATTGGGATTCTTGAAAACAGACAAGTACATTAAGACAAGTATAGTAAAGTACATTTTTTCCTTAAAAATTTCCGATTAAGATTGTTGCCTCGATGATAATATTGTTCATCGTATTTTCATTATAAGACTAGTTCCATTGCAAAGTCGTGGTGGTTTGATGTTCCGGAGAATAATAATAGACACTCGAATTTTCAATGTCAAAAATGTGCTGTGGCATCCCTGGAAAACACATTCGAATTCAAGAATTTAGTTGGATAATTTGATTACTTTATCTGGATCCATTACGACGATACCGATTGACTTATATACGTTGGAGCGTCGCTTATGAATGCAGAAATTGATCACGTTTACATCGTTATTACATAACGTATTTTCATTTGGAAAAAATATGTACAACGCCACAATAATCAATAAAAAAATAATATTAAATAATAATAATAATAATAACGTATAAAATATAATCCCTTCTCAAAATCTAAAATACTCAAAATTATTTAAATATTCCAAGGAAATTTGTTAATTTAAAATACATTTTAATGTAACAAACAAAAATAACGATTAATTGATAATACCTAAAGTTTGTAAGTAAGTTTTAAATTGTACTTAAACACAGTTTAAATAGTTATAACTCATATCGAATTCTGGTATGAAAATGTGATAAAAATAAGGTAAATTGCGAGCAACTATAAATAGGTATATATAGTTGGACGTAGCTTTTACACAGTGGCCTCTCGTAAGTGAGGCAGACCCACAGTACTAAAATCCTGGGTACGCTTGCAATGTACGAGGGGCTCTATCCCTTCAACTGTCACCTTTCAGGTGCACATTGATGAGCTTAACTACTGTGAATATTTCTGTCTAGCCTTGCTGCAAGTTCAGTCGTTCTCTTGCTCGTTCATCTCCTTCCCTCGCCCTCATTATAACACGCAGTATTATTAATTTATTTACAGATGTCTTGCACAGAGAAAATAACTTTAACGTCGTCACTGCAGAGTATACAGAATACATAAATAATAACGCGTAAACATATTATAATAACATAAATATTATATAAGAAATTGAGCGTTGGTTTGTCAAGACAATTACACGGCGAACAGTTTACATAAAAAATTCGAACCGAAATAAAAATAATAATATAAATGTTATTAAATGTGTAGTTTACCAAAGTGGTTGTTAAGAGTTCACGAGAGCCACACACACACACACGTGTGTACATCTCGGTGTAACTATAGTCTCTGTGATGTTTTGCGAAATGACGGTCCAACGTGTTTGGATTAATTTTTTTTTAGAACGTAACGGCGGAAGCTGTTTAAACAGACTCGTAATCGGTGTGCGAAGCCAGCGCGCTGGTATTAATTGTATTTTATAATTTTAGTGTGTGACGTAATATAGAACGTATAAGGAGGAGATGGAAATAATACATCTACTATAATCTATAATGTATAATCTAATAGTGGCAAATCCGGTACGAATTGTTTTCTCATTAAAATCGTAGCCGGAACGCGCGACTGTATGTATAATACATTATAATAGCTCTTCCAAACATTATAATGTTACAATATAATAATTAATATAGACATTATTCATATGGGTAAGTGAAAAAAAAAAATCTATACGTATTGTATTATGAATAGAGCGGTACGTATTTTTTTTTTTAATACAACTACATTCATATAATGGGACGTAGATACATTTTTGCACGTATACATAAAAATGTTTTTCATCCGGACGACAATCCCCGAGGTCGGGTTCATTTTTTTTTTCACTATACACTCGTGTGGTAACACTGTAACGTTCGTTGGCCCTCTCCTTCTTGTTTTCCGTTCGGCTGGAGTCTGCAACGGCAGATGCCCGCCCGTGGTTCCGTTTCGTCGTGATGGTCGTTTGCCATAGGTGGCAGACGGACGCACAGCAGCGACCGCGGTTTCGTCGTTCCATTCCCCCCCGGGAGTGGTGACTTCAGTAGTTCGACGACGGTCCGTTGTCGTTGTTATTATTGCGGCGCGCATTCCGTACGACGTACGTTTCGCATGCGCCGTACGAAGAAAAAAAATTATTAACGCGGAATTTAAATGAACATTAATTAAATGTCCGTTGTTTATTAATCCCCTCGGACACTCGCGCGTTTTTTGTACGTAATAAAACGAATTCGCGCGTTCACGCGTGTGTGTGTGTGTGTGTGTTCATTTTGCAGTGCTCACCGCGACGTTCGTGATGAAAACATTCCGCTGTATCAGGTATATGATAAATTATTGTATTACGAGTATTACACGAACGGTGGCAAATTTTCAAGACTGCGAACGTTTATGTTTATTTATTTATTTTTTATTCGTAACACACGAAATCCGTACTTTTTTATTTTATAATTTAAAATTAAAAATATTTATAAACTATACTGACTGCAGCGACACGCGTATGGATAATAATTTTCATAATATAACATTATACGATTATTTACTGACATACATACCGAGTCCGGTGACTAAAATCACCTTTTATAATCGCTCTCCTATGTGTATGTGGTATATTTATTTTTATATATATATATATAAATCGAATTTGGCGCGTATATTTCGTATGTCTAACAAATTACCTATTACAATATAATTTGAATCGATTGATTGATCGGTAATAATACGAGATATACGTGTACGTCGTTTCAACACCATAACTACCTGTTAGTCCATTGTAGACGTTGGCGATGATGTAGTTCGCGCGCGCGCGCGCGCGGTTTTTTTTTTTAATACATATTTACAATTTTAAAATTTAAATCCGACGGATAAACGATGTTTTTATTGTATTTTTGGGACGTATCCCGGTGTCGTTAATTTTGTTCTCGACGTTTCGGACACACTTGGGAAACAAAAACGTCGCGCACCACGTGCGTACTGAAACGTTTTTCGAACGGGTTCAAAACGTCGAGATGAAAAAAACGAACAACATCCGATGAAATATAATAAAATCCACAAAAGTTTCAACGACTTCAAAACAATTTTTTTTTCAAATATTTTATGTGACGAAAATTTTTTAAATTACAAAAAAAAATCTCACTTATTCGAATAATATAAATGCACGATTAAAACGAAAGCTAAAAAAATTATCGGATATCCTATTTTTACTAAAACGCGTATTATTATTATTCGTTAAAAATATCTACACACGCCTGTATTTTATCCTATTTATTCTAATCGTATTAAAAATACAATAAATATGAAAAATTGTCGGCTAAAAACATTTTTTAAACCTTACAAAATATTTTATTATAAGCAATATAAAAAGTCTGTGTGTGTATATATATATATATATATTTAATATCTGATAAGTCTCGTCGGTATATTTTATTTCTTTACGTTCGCGCATATTTATTATTTATATTATTTTTCTCAAGAATGAAAGGGTTATATAATAATAATAATAATAAAAATATACACTCGAGTTGTTTGATCAGGTTTATTCTCCAAAGTGTGTTGTCCACATAAAATCCGTAGCTGTGTGGTGTATGTAGTAAACGTTATATGCGTTTGGCTCCCCGTTGGGTTATAGTCCGATAAGATTCCACTGCCACTGCCATGTGGAGAGATCCACTCGTATTGAATATACAAGGACGTCCCTCGGCTTTTTGAATAATTCGGTTTCGAATTGTAAATTAAGGTAAAGCAATGTCTAGAAAATATTAAATATTTAACATGCGTTTGTAATAAAATAAGAATTCATAAATCTAAAACAATAAAACGCAATACGTATTCCACGATTTTTGATATATGGACGTCCCGGGTAATAGGATTTTTCGTTTACATATTTAATAAAATAAAACAGTCATAAATAAAAAGTAATTTGTTTTTTCCCCCCAGATAAATAAATATTACATTTATCGTAATTATCATAAAATTATACGGTCTAAAAAAAAAAAAAAATGTGTTGGGCAATTTAAATCTACATAAAAGGTTTATATGATATCTCTGATTATTATTTATACTTGTCTTATAAAAGTATGTATATTGTGAACAATGTACGTCATTAATAATTGTTTTTGTTTATTCTACGCTGTTAATTATGAATAGTACATTTCGTGACAATATTGTTTTTCCATTATATTCAACGATAATATATTTATGTAATATATAGATGTACTAATTCATCCTCTGTTAAAAAAAATTATTTTTGAATAAAATTAATTCATAACTGTTATAAGATATTCAAAATTATAGATGAGAAAAAATATTGCTTTGAGTCAAAGTCGTTGCAGATCCGAAATTAAAATATGTTACAAATACATTAAATATTACAGTTTTCCGCGTTGTGACATATTTGCACACACATATATATGTACGTAGTATATTATAAATTGTTCGTGTTTAAATGAAATGTCAATTTCTACCTTCTTATAAAGGAGTTCTAATTTAACCACAGTATATTTTCGTCAATTTTCAATCACAATAATTAATAATTAATAATAATAATAATAATAATAATAATAGCGAAATAGGTATAGGTATGCCCAATAAACATTTTAAAACAATTACTTTTTAATTTTCATCTTCGTTAAAATTATTTCAGTATATACCTTTATAGAATACATTTACGTCCCTCCTCCCCTCTCTCGGCCTTCCACGGAATTCATTATTATTAGTAAGCACGCGTATTATAATAATTGCACCAAGAATTATTTATCGAGAACTTTGTTTACATTCGTTAAAATCTCCGTGTATTGTATAAATATGTTATAAATAATTACCATAAGCACGCGGTAATTCAAATATGATATATTGATAGCGATTTCGATTTGAGTAGTGATTTGGTTAAAATTGAGCTGTGTCCCATGAAGGTTACGCCGTTGTTAATAGCTACTTGTGAGGATGACACCTTTGACGGAAAACAGCATTCGTGGAACTTTTTTGTTTTTTTCTAAAGACTTTCAACGGAGCGATTAGTGGAGGACGTGGTTCGTCGATAATTAATTTCACTCGGCTATTAATAAAGAATCTGCAAAGACGTACGTCAAAATATTTGAATATAATATATCTAGTTGTCCGATATTGATCTAACTGCCCAATATTTTTTGCACGTAAAAAATTAAAAAAAATGATTCGATATGAACCTGTAAGGAATATTGCGATTTCTTTTATTATTATTACTACTAATAAATATAGGTGATTTCGTTTTGAAGGAAAAAATGCGATCATCGTATAAAGTCTTGATAAAAAAACACGTGACGGTAGGTTATAAAATCAATGGTGAAAAGTTAGGGGAAAAAATGCAAAAAAAAAAAAAATCCGGGTGACGGCAGCGGGAATCGCAGATACCGTCAACGACGAATCGGGAGGGGGGGAGGGAGATCGGGAATAGAACTGAAACGGGAAATGTGCGTTTTGTTTAACTCGGTTCTCCGACGAAACGGGCTGGGGGCTGCTATTTTAGAACGGGTTGTATGTTAGTCGCGAAAAACGTCCGAGCGTCGGGGAAACGGGACGTGCGAAGGACGATGAGGCGACATATTTTTTGGAGTATTTTACGTTTCCTCGTAATTTCGTCGACTGGCGGTGACGGCTGTATGGATTTTTATATAAATGTATTAAATATTGAAAAACGGACGAATATTAAACATTTATTATTGTGTACAAAACAATAATACGGATTTAATAAATAATAATACGAAGAGTTATTTCGATTGTTTGAATTTATTCTGTCACTCGATAATGTGTTCGATTACTATTCGCGTGAAATAAAGTCACTTGCCTTTTGTATGAAATACGTGTTGTAACTTTTATAGTTCGTAACATATTATATTATTTAATCGATGCCTATATACAATATATTCATTCACCTAATACTGTATAATATATTAATGCGAGTATATTTACAACCGATTGATATTCAATGATTTGAAGTTAATCGTGAATATTACAAAACTATATGGCTACATATATAATTTGATGACATCGTTCTTTTTGATATATATATATATATATTTTTTTTTTCTACTCGAATCAAAAAAAATGATCGAGTATCATAAGACAAAATTATAATAATTTATTATGCTTTCGTATTTTTAGTTTTTAATTTACACGTATTGTATATGTATTCATAAAATTAATTAATAATCATGACTAATTTGAAATTCGTTTACGTATAAGTATTTAAAATATTGGTTTTAAATTTTGAAGACAGTAAATGCGATTATATGTTATTATGCATAATACCTATTATTGGCTATTGTATATTTGAATAAAATGTAGACAAAATATTATATTATACATATGTGGTTTTTACAAATATCACACTGTTATAAGAAATTCAAAGTATAGTTTCTACTACAAAAAAAAAAAAAATTCAATAAGTCGATTATTTGTTTAAATTTTAAACGTTATATTATACATTTCTCTCAGAAACGGCGTATGTATATTATATTTTATATTCAAAATATTATAGTACAAATAACGAAAGAAATATACCTAAACTATATAGAAAAAACCGTTATATTTTAAATAGGTATTTAGCATTATTGTAAAAAATATTTTTTTAATTATAACAGTCAGGTACCTGTTAGAGTAAACACGTTACAATTAACAATTACAATTAACACGTATTTCTTCCGTGGTTTTTAAATATATGTATATAATAATAATTTTTTTTATTATACATTTTATTAATATCATATAAGTACGTGTAAGGATAAAAACGATAAACACACACACACACACACACACACACATATATATATATATGTATAAAAATAATTTTCAAAATATATTCTTAGTAAGTATATTGTTTTAGGTACTATATGTATACGTATATTCGTACGTGAAATAAAATATACGAACATGTTTTTGATTTTTTTCTGTGCACGTCCCCTAAATTTATTTGCACCGGTTTTTGTATTCGAATAAATATCCAGATGATAACCGTATTATTATTATTATTATTATTAAGTGAGAGAAGTGTATAGAAATAAAAATCAAAACCCAAGCGTGTATATTTATGTTTTGATAGCCCGAAGCTCCTAGTGTCGAGATCGGATCGCGGGAAGGCCTGCTGTTGTATGCTCGCATATGTATGTGCATACGCGCATAAAATAATCCATCATTCCAACATTCACGAGTGCACGCACGCACACACCACACATGCGCACGTTCACACGCACGCACGCACACACACGTACACCCGTGGGCAGCCCGTCAGTTTTACCTATGGAATGCCACTGCACCCAAACAACATTTTCGCCTGATCTCTATTCCCCACTCTGTCTGTCTCTCTCTCTCTCATGTATAATATATAATATTATACATGTAATATTTACTATTTCTTACACGCATCCGTTCTTCTTGATCGAAATAATTTTTGGTGTTTTTTTTTTTATATTTTTAACGAATATTTTTAATTTTTTTTTTTTTATCATACAAAATTGATTTAAAATTATAAAATACGTAATATGTTATAAATATGTAATAACACAGAGAAAGAATTTTCTATTCGTGATAGTTAAAAAACATTTTTCTTCTTGTCAACCGTCCGCGTATAGTTTGTATATAATTGAATAATGATACGCCGTGTACACGAATTATAATTATGATTTATTATACTCGTCGTGTGGATCCACTGCCAGCGGATCGGTACAAGGCGTCGTGTGTGTGTGTGTGTGAAGAAGAAGAAGAAAAAAAATGTACAGATAAATATCTCGAATCGTAAAGGTCTAATTATTAGTCAAGTGTATAGCTTGCCGCGATAAATTAATGTACGCTCTATGGATGTTGGTCCGCATATAAGATATGCAAATGTTCGGGTGCCGTCTGCTGACCGTGGTCTTATAATAAACTCGGGCGTTTCTTTTTAGCACGATGTTAATATACGTATATATATATTATATCGTCTGAGTGGCGGGTGATTATAAACTTTGAAAGTGTTCAACTATATATATATTATACACGTTATATATTTTATGTATATTCATATATATATATACATACGCGTTGAATGATAAACGGATTTAATAATTCTGTATATTCTTATAAAAGAACAAATTTTACACTTTTTTTTTTTTTTTATAAGTTTTCTCTTATAATATATCGGCCGACTATAGTTCTACGGATTTCAAAATAAAATTACGAATGAATAATAATAATAATAATAGAAAAAAAAACGTATATTAAATGAAAGATTGAAAATTAAATAATAATATGAACATTTTCGCATATATTTATGTGTATATATAGCGTAGAGGACAACCGCGGGGTAAAACGTTTTATTGATTATAATTTATGTATGCATGTATGTGTATATAGTGTCGTGGTAATGAGTACTTCGAATCCTCGATATTGTGTTAAAATCCTGTTTAGTAAATTAATTTTTTACGCGTTTTTTTTTTTTTTTTTTTTTGCTTTTCTTAGATTACAAAAAATAAGAGTAGTATTGCCACATATTACAATATGACGCAATGGACAATTGGATATATTGCGTGTGAACGTGTGATCGATCACCCAGATGTCTAGCGCCAATCAGGTAACCATTTAATATATTATAATAATAATAATAGTAAATTACAATCAATATTACGGTCACCTCTTACAATTACTTACCCGCGTGCGCGAGAAGGCATCGTATGGGCGTAAAAACCGGATGTTCGAGAATACCGCGATGACCGCGGCGAATGGTGCGGAACAGATGCCGAGAGTGGGACCCGATGAGGTAACCACGGTGAATGTCGTCGTGTAGTCTTTGGCTCGATGATCGATTTATCGCCAAACGTCACTCCATCTCGTCGCAATGTCTTTGTATATATATATACCTATATTTCTCTCTTATATTCCCATTATATCCAGGTCTGTTTCACCGTTGTTATACACGCATTCGTGGAATAACACGGTTCCTCCGTAAATGCAAACTTGTTCACGCACGTGGCATACTAAAGAAAAAAAAAAAATCTATTGCCCGCGGCACTCTCAATCCCGTAACGCAAAAGCCTCCCCGGTATCGCGGGGTATATACTGCTGTTTATTGTGTTGTACGCACGCGAATAGTGGTGTACGTGTAAAGAATAAAACTATACGAGGAACCTTTTAGAAGAAAAAAAAAGCGTATCGACTGATCCGATTTATTTTCGTATAAATATCGAACACGAGTCACGTGTGAAAAAAAAAAAAATTTTTTTTTTTTTTGTAAATATTTGTTTTTCGTATTTTGTGGCGTGTATTGTAAAATGCTATTTCGATGAGCGCGAGTCGGCACGAAATGTTTTTACAGTTAGATACACTATACGAGTATATATATATATATATATATACAAAGTAGATGGTCTCGCTTCCGACAAGTCGGGAACAAACGCATGCGCGCATTGATGAATTTCTACGATAATACCGTTGCCCCCATGATCGGGACTCGGCCGTACAGCGGCTCATCCTGTGCAATAATAATATTACCCATACGGGAGATAGCGTATGTGTGAGTGTATTACATAACGCGTATACCAATGCCTTCGAGATCTATTCCGAGTTTTTTTTTTTACGCACCGGTGCGGAGAGGATATACTACGCGTATACACGTCTAAACGACGAACGCGAACCACTCGAGGTAATCTATAAAAAAAAAAAAAAATTGTACGAGAATGGACATTTTTACAACCATAGAGTTCGACTCGCGCGCCGCACGATACCGATCGCTCCTGTAGTCCTCTGCGTAGGATGACCGCGTTCTATCTTTTGGATCTCCGCACGAGCAACACTTTAAATAATAACGACAAACGTAATAAAAATAAAAAAAAAATATATATATATATATATATAAGAAAGAACACGTATTGCCGCAGCAGCAACAGCAGCAGCTATTATTACATTGTAAACGCATACCCTTCGGGTGTTTTACATTGTGTTAATCTTATTATTATTATTTTTTTTTTTTTAAATATTTTATACGTTATTATTATTATTATTATTATATATAATGCTCTGCCGATTAATTTGGCGCACGTTTAATGTACACGCATATACGCACAGGTAGATTTCATCTGGACACATTGTAATTTGTATAGTTTGGGTGGTCTTTGGATATATATATATATATATACGTTATATATGAGTTCCAAATGAGTTAATGAGAAGAGCGCGCGAATTGCTCCGAGGAAAATGAGTTTGAGAAACGTAATAAAGATCCTTTGTCATAATTTATCTCGAGTGGTGCAGGGTGCGATAAAAATGTGTGGGCAAAAATCTATACTGAATAAATTCCAAACTGTATATTATTATATTTGTTAGCCGGATAAGTGATAATTATTCAATATAAAAATACCTTTAATATATTAGAAATAATATTTTATCGTTTTACATGGTGGATTTTGATTTTTTTTTTTTTATTGCTATCCACGACCAAACGCATGAACGTACTTTAAAAATATAAATACCTACAAAACTATATTATTTAAACGCGAAATATCTCACATTTGTTTTATATTATAATTCTTATAGTTGGTCCATAATAAATGCATTGATGATCCAAACAAATCAATTTTTATTAAAATTGAGCGGTTATTTTTTTCTTTGTCCAAACTCTAATATAAATAAATAAATGAATATATAAATAAATAAATAAATAAATAAATAAATATATAAATAAATAAATAAATAAATAAATAAATATATATATATATATATAAATCATTGTATCCTCGGCAATTAATCTATTAAACCACTCAAGTCGTTTATATTTTGTTTTCTTTTGGACGACATGGGAAATATGTAAAGTCTGTTTCAGTGACATTAAAAAAAAAAAAAACCACTGCGTACGTATAAGAATACGAACACATTCTGTTCTTGTTGTACATTGTGTGATACAACATAAAGAAACTTGTCAGCTAGAATTCATTCGATTCACCGAGAACCCCACCCAAAAGAAATGTATTATTTTGAATCTGTCAAATGTATTGTGCAAAAAAAAAAAATCGAGAAATTTTCTTTATATTCCACAACTTGTATTTCCCACGGAATTTATAGACATTGAATAAAATATTATTATACAAAACACGAATAAATCTGAATATATAATAATATGATATATTTATGTACGGACGAATGCTTTATAATGAAGAATTTTGTATTATCGAAATTGTAATTTGAAAAAAAATAAAATAAAACTCTAATAATAATAATAATAATAATAATAATAATAATAATAATAATAATAATGCTATATGGTATGATAATTGAGTATTTTTTTTTTTTTTGTAAAATTTTTAAATTGCGTATTTATTTATAGTCATATATAGTAGTATTTTTAATGTATGATAATACTACACGTATAATTTAAAATTAACTTACACACGATATTTACGTGTAGGTTATATTATGACACTATAATATGACGTATAAACATTTAAATATTATCTTTACGCGCGTTTTGTATAAAGTATCTGTTATAATAATTAGGTACATAATATTACGAATATATCCTCGTGTAAATGCAAACACTATACGTATATAAAAAAAAATAATAATAATAAAAATATTTTAGTTGTTGTGTGAACATCCGGATTTTGTTACGCATTCTATTTTTCTTGACTTCACGGTTAATTCGAATATATAGAATAAGCTTCCGGTAGAAATTCATAATTGAAGAGAACAATTGAAAATAGCGTAAAAAGTCAATTTGTATGAGACAAGTATACGTATATGTGTACGCAGCAACGCATACTTGAGAGAACAAGAGGAACGAAAAAATATTTTTAATTTTTTTTTTTCAAATAAGGGGTTCTTTCGGATTAGTCTCGCACATGTTTGCCGTATTAGTCACAAAGGTTCAGTCGACCATGCTACACTGTTACTTCGTATATAGGCAGCGAGAGAGTTATGCGACTGGAATTTCTGTTCTAATTTCAATTCTATTTCTTTCCCATCGTTTTTTTTTCTCCTTCTAGTATTCCGAATTATAACCATACATTCACGATTTAAGTTATTAATATTTTTAATTAGAAATATTTATTTCACGCGTAATGCGTATAATAACAATGATAATAATAATAATAATACACCGTATATAAACGTCATTAAAGAGCAATTGCTCGACTTGTTGAAGTCGTGACTGCAACGGCGACGACGACAACTGCCAGCTACATAATCGGGGATATTATTCTTTTAGGAATAGAAAAGTCGTCACGTTCATTCACACGTTTGTAGGTACATTATTTTCTTGGTTAACTAGTTTATTGCGATTGAGCAGTCGTAATTTCTGAATCCGTCCCGCGCCGCGCGACACACATAATAAAAATCCAATCTCCGCGCTCTGTACCCGTTGCACATTAATTACCCTACCATAATAATATATTCGACCATTAATTTGCTATCGTCGACCGGAGTATTTTCCATCGTGTGTACGCGTGTATTCACGACCATTGAACTCGAAAAATCTTGACATGTTTTAAGTAAATAACCAGTTTACACACACGGGTACGCTTGTGCATTATACACACTTATACATTCAGACAATCACACATATAATAAGTGACTTGTTACTTAACAGCGTTACGATTACTAATGTGCAACTAGTAGCCGCCACATATGGTAAATTACGTTTTCATGTATCCAAGTGGTGCCACAGCGGACCACCAAAACAGGAACGCGATGCAATTCTTTTAATGGCGCGTAAGTTTTTATTTATTTTTTATTCCATTCAATGCTAACTTATTGTTTGTGTGTCAGTGTTCTTGTTTTTATTATTATTATTATTATTTTCATTATTCTCTATTATCGGTTTTTTTTTTTTTTTTTTGTTTTGTAAAACGTCTTTGACTACTGTCTTTCCGACAAATTCTTGTGTCGACCGCGGTTTGATCATAAGGGTAAAAAAAAAATTGTCTTATTTCGAAATAATGAAAAAAATAAAATGCCACTGATAATCGTATACAAATGCGACGTTCAAGGAAACTGAATTATATATATATATATATAAGTTCAGCTGTAATATATGTACATGTAAGGAATTTTGGTCAGTATTATTATAGAATGTTGGAAAGTAGAATGCAGAAGTTTTATCAGGGCGTGTTTCGTGTTTGTGTGATTTATTAAGAAGTCGGTTCACCACCCACCACCATTATTTGTGTGTGAGAGAAAGCGAATCTCTAAGTAAGAAATACGCGCAATAAAAATAAAAATATGAAGTTAAACGTTGATTTTGTAATTTTAATTATGTTTTCGTTTCGCGGAAAATGAATTTCAAAGAAAACGTAGAAAATAATGTAAAAAATTGTGAATTTTTTTTTCACAAGTGGAATTGAAAATTGAAAATCTGGTTTGATAATTTACACGACATTTATCGTAATACGGGTTGTTTCTTTATTAGAGTATATATTTATTAAAAAAAAAAAAAAAAAAAAACGAGAATAGATAATCGCATAATTCTTTAATCTTCTGTTTCTTTTAGAAAACGATTGTTGGTATATTTTTTTTTTCGTTTGACATTTCCGTATTTTTTTAATTCTACGCCATTATAATAAAATGTTGACATTTTAGCTACTGGCTATAAATTATTATCGGGTTTTGTTTAGGCCAACTTGGAATCTAATGAATAAATACATTAATATTCTCGAATTTGTTAAATTATTTTCTGTTTGAATTTACTTTGCATGTCAAAAATTTAATCGAATTACCGATTTAATAATCCTATTACGTCGCCCGTCGTATGCATTATAATATACATAATATATACTATTTAAGTATAGTATATATTTTATTAAATCCTCGTCTTTTTTTTTTTTGAGTGTTAATTTTCTTTTTAAATCTTCAGTTACCGTCATCTCTTTTTTTTTTATTTAAAATCACCTTGGTTCAGTGTTTTTCAATACGATTTGAGTGAGGCGTGACGGAAGACGTAGCTGGATAACTGTCGGCTTACTATCAGAATAGTTTGATCTAAAAAAATCTTAACCAAATCATCGTGTCAATGTTTTATAGCTTTATAAAGTCCATTTGCATACTTAATAACACACTGCGTATTTGTGTGTTATGTATACATTTTGTTTAACATCGGTATGTGTGTGTAAGGATTGGAATAATACGTTACATTTAGAACGAAACGTATACATTCGTATAAACAGGACTACAGAAGTAAGCTGCGAGAGATTTTCGTCAATATTCTTATTAGTGTATTATAATGTATTCAACAGAATTGAAAAAGTATGTATTGAACGAATACAATTTTTCCACGTAGGTTTATTAAACGTGTCATATGACGAGTACATAAATTAAAATAAGAATTTTCCGATTCACAAGAATTTAGTCGAACCGTTTGATTTCAATATTAGCAGAGTTATTTTATTAATACAATATTATAACAAAAATAATATTTTATCAAATAATGGAATATTATTAACACTATTAATTATATAGCATATATAAAATATGTATTAATATTAATGACATAAAATATTCTTCTAACGTTTTAACGCCTTCCTTTTTATTATTTTATAGTGGAAAACACATCGAAACGAATACCTACATATTATATCGTCCGTAATTTATCTCTGACTCAAGTACTTAACTTAGCTTGAAGACACTCGCTTCGTGACCATTGTGCACACGATAGATTACTACTATTTTTGTTCCACCATAACAGTAATTAACAAAAAAACATACATAACATATATATATATAGACACATGAGCTATACCCCGCCCCCACCTTCCTCCGTTAAATTTCTATTGGAAGAGATCTTTGAACCTGGCGAAAAATCGGTTTGGCCTTTAGGCACCCACATTCTTTGGGTCTACTCCCTTGCGATTGAACTCTCTCATTAGACCACTACTATGTTGCCTCCGGTGGCACTCGTATACGAGTCGCTTTGCCACACGACCGTCGTAGTCACGACGACGACGACGACCGAGAAAGAAGAAGAAAAAAAGAAAAAAACCCGTTCGCACAATGCCCGCTGCACCTCCTCTCTTATTATTAAACAATCAATCTCAATTTTATCTACCACGTTTTCCATGTTATTTTTATTGTATACAAAATTTGTTCCACTTTCCTGTGATATCCACCCACAACTCACAAGCCAGACGATATTGCAGGCCGAAGGTGTGTGTGTGTGTGTAACAAGTTCGCGTATATACACGTTATAGCCGATCGCGCAAAATCGCATACGTAGTATATTATGTTTATAATAATAATAATAATAAAAAGAGACAATGGATACGGCAGACACTACATGGTGGTTATTAAACAGGTTCGATTTACATATATGTTGTAAATAATAATTTGAAACAATTGATAATTACTACACGGATTGGAAAATATTAAACGTTTAAATAGTTTGTAAAAAAAAAAAAAAAAAAAATTGATATAATATTATATTGTATTCAATCGCAGATTTTTACATTATAGAAATCTGTGTATTCGCACAACAATTTGCGACAAAAACAAAAATAACACCGACCGTGTATGGAAAAATTATTATTGTTGCTTATATAACGAATAACGATTGCCGAATACGATATGATATTACGAGAAATATCTCTATAATAATAAAATGTAATATTATATAATGCATTTTACGCATTTACATGTATAATAAATAATATACGATGTATATGTTATAGTCAATAAGTCATCATGACTTATTGATATGAAGGCAATGCAGATTGTTGGACGATTTGATGGAATGTAAAAGGTAATAATAATTGTGATGGCCGACTATACCAATATAGGTACATACGCGGTGAAAGGATTTCAATAGTCGATTCTCGGTAAGAGGCAATAATAGACTTGCGTAATAAAATTAATATTTATTTTGAATTTAGTACTTCCTACTATCTATCGCATTGATTTTCATAACGTATACAATATTACCAAATATAAAGTTGTAGGAATTGGTTAAGATTTTCATGAAAACGGTAATCGGGATTGTATTTTTAACTATAATTTATTATCTGGATAAAAACGTAATGTAAATATCTTTAAGTGTTTTTAAATATCATAAATTCACATATATGGACTATATGCAGACTAAAAAAAAATGTGAATATAATTACTGTCGTTTGTTTTCTACTCGTACATCTATATATTAACGAAAAAACCTACAATAATATTGTTTTAGCATTAAAACTACATTTTTCAATATGTTTTAATTGATATGCGTATCGCTATACATTTCCTATAAAATTATAATATTATTAACATTCATTCCGTATTGAATTATTCATGTATATTTAATTATATTATATTAGTGAATTCCTCTATATTGTTGTATTCCCATAATGGACTTACTAACCTATTCAGCATTCCAGCAGGGGACGATCGACCCTTTCGTATAAAAAAATAAATAAAAATATCATATATGAACAACGCGTAGGTATTATTTATTACACCGCATCGTGTGTAATTGAAAATATAAATGTTTACTGTTTGTAATTTATAATCACGTATTTCTCAGTTTCTCCCTTAATTCCATATACCCCAAATCACCCGATACGTCTGAATTTGGAATTTTATAGTAATGTGTGCATGTTAGTAATATTGAAGAATGAATTCGGATAATATACATTTATATATTTTTAATGCGTGGTTATTTTTCAAATTTTCTAAAGTCGTTTTTGAAAAGAAAAGAACAAGCATTGTTACATATTGTATTTTTCGTATTTTACAATTTTAATAAGTTTAATAGTTATTGTTTCAAATAAAAATATCGCAATGATTAATGAACTCATTAACGCGAAAATAGTAAGTTTAATGAGACCTGACCACAAAATACGTTTTGTTCGAAAGATTTTAATAAATTTAAAAATCGAATTTGTTTTATTTTTTATTTTTTTGACATACAAATAATTTTGTTTTACATGTTAATTTACGATTCACATTGAAATCATATGATTTGGCCCTTGAGAAAGATGAATGATCGACGTGATTTTATGTCCGTAGCACATCTACGATGTGTGCGAAGTGTGCATCACGTTCTTTGTACAAATTGCAATTCTATGACAGATATAATTTGTATAGTTATGTATGATAAATGTTTTAAACTATGTTATTTGTATTTTTGTGTTGAACTAAAGGAAAAATACATAATTGCCTATAATACCGTGGAGAAACCAATTTTATATCATATAATACATTAAATACAATATTTTTTAAATGATCTAGTAGAAAGATTTCTTTTTTCTTAATCCATAGCCTTGTCGGTGTCGCCATATACGTATTTGTCTGTCCATTACTGTTCATTTCAAGTCATGATAAGAAGTAAGATTCATGATTGAGTGTAAATATCTTCAAAATATGATTTTCGCGTCCTTCCTTTTTGATCTCTATCCCGGTAGTCTTCCTTCTATTATGTTGGTGACGAAATAGGTGTGTTTCAATAGGTGATCCAAAAGTTTTATTTTTTTTCTCATGATCGACTAAGTAAATCGAGGAAAACAATACTAGTATATTTATTAACTTAAATTCGTGTGGTATACGTAGGTTAATAAATATCGAAATAAAATACGTTTGTAAACCTGTAGTTGAATACATTTAAATCATTTTGAAATCTTGGTTTTATATTAATATTACGATTTGGAAAAAGTTCAACATTGACGATTTGACTTAGACGTTTTTCTCATTCGTGCAATAAATCCCTCAATTCTGTGTATTATTCAACTCACATACTCGAGAAAAAAACAAGAACAATTATTCGATACATTTATATGCATAACCGTTACAAGGTAAACGCAAAATTATGCGCCTTTTGCCGATTTCACGCTCGTACCTATATATCGTTAAAATGTTTTTTTTTTTTTTTTGCTTCACGTGCCATTCAGGCGCTTTGCAGCTTCTACCAAAGTCTTCCAACATTCTCAATCCTCCGCATCTTCAATACTCGTTTCATTACTTAAACTTTTTAAATCATCCTTTACTCGACCCATCCACCGTTGTCGTGGCCTTCCCACGGGTCGTTTCTTATTCGGCTTGTTAATGAGAGCCTGTCTAATCAAACTACCTTTTGCACGCCATGCATGGCCCGCCCACTCTAAACTTTTCGACCTTAGGAAATCCTGTATATCAGGTGCATAATATAATCTGCTTGTGTTTGCGTTTTTTCTCCGTTCGTATAAACCAGTATTGAGGTTTAACACGGATCCGTATATTTTTCTAAGTGTTTTCCTTTCGCAATAGCTTGTTCTCATCACCCTGCGTCGTGGACCATGTTTCACATCCGTACATAGCAATGGAGCCTAAGTAGGCAATGTATAATTTTTTCTTTGTTTCTCTTGAAAGGAATTTTGAAGTGAACATTGCGTGATATCCTCTGTTCGCCACACTTATTTTGAATTTAATTTCGTTATGCGTATTATTTTATGATTTATGTTAATACCTAAGTATTTAAAATTCTCAAAAGAGAACGGTTGAACGCTCAAATTTTGAAACGGTGCTGGGTGTCTACTCATTAGCATATACTTAGTCTTATTTTCATTTATTTTAAGGCCCATATGTTTACTTGTCATTATGAGCTTTTTACCGACTCTTCTACTTTTATTTTTGATTTTCCAAAAATTATAATGTCATCAGCATATGCTAAGAGCGCGCCCCAGTACTTCCATTTCTCGGACATCCTGCATATCTCATGACTTTTTCAAGAGCTAAGTTGAAGAGTGCGGGAGATAACGCGGCGTCGCCCTGTTTCAGTCCACATCTGACCTCAAATTTCTTCGATATTTCACCAAGAAAGCGTACTTTGCAAAATGTGTTTGAGTTGCAGCACCTTATTAGGCTCGCTAATTTCTCTGGTATTCCAAAATGTATAAGTGTCGGTCATAGTCGGTTTCTAATAATGCTGTCATAGGCTTGCCGGAAGTCGATGAAGATCACGTATGGGTCTTTGTCATGTTCATAGAACGTTTCCATAACTTGTCTAAGGGTGAATATATGGTCTGTAGCAGATTTTCGTTTCATGAAACCGCATTGGTATTCACCTATTATTTCCGTTAAGTATTTTTCGAGTCTGTGTAGGACGGCTATTGACAAGACCTTGTAGGCAGTGTCTAATAAGGACATGTCTCGGTAATTCGCTATACATTCTCGGGGTCTCCTTTTTTGTAAATCGGGCAAATAATAGCGTTAAAGTGCAGTTAAAAGAACCTATTAGAAATGTACGATTATATTGTAATGTCGCGTTTTTGTTGTTTGCAGACGAAAGTCGAGTGTGCAAAATGACGCACGCGGGCCGTTTGTCGCCGGTGATATGTCCGTTGGCAAAACTGGGACGGTCTTCCCCCGGTTCTCTGGAGTTTATGCCGTCGGTGCTGAACACCGCTGCGTCTTACCATCCGTACACCGTGCTAGAAGCCGAGACTAGCTTTACATACAGCCCGACGTTACGGTGCAGTTCGCCGTGCTTAGACCAAGGGTACCACACGTTAGTGACCGGCGGCGGTGGCAACGGCAACGGCAACAATCTGCCACTGCTGCACTCGACGGCCACCAAACATCGGCGGTCGCAGTCTCGGACGGTCGTCGGTTCGCATTTCGATCGGCTTCGAGATGAGCTGGTGCTCAAGGTGTTCTCGTATCTCAACAGCGCGGACCTTTGTGCGTGTGCGGCCGTGTGCCATCGGTGGGAGAACCTCGCGTGGGAGCCCGTCCTGTGGAGGACGATCGCATTGTGCGGCGAGAACACGTGCGGTGACAAGGCTGTCAGGTGCGTGTTGCGCCGGCTGTGCGGCCGCACCAGGACAGGCGCGTGTCCCCAAGTGCAAAGGCTGTTTCTCAGTGACGGCACGAAAATATCGGACAAGGGCTTGACGGCTTTGGCCCGACGGTGTCCCGAGCTCACGCACGTTCAACTATACGGTAGTCCGAACATCACCAACGCTGCCATATCGGAATTAGTCGCTCGCTGCCCAAACCTACAACATTTAGACGTGACCGGTGAGTACACGCAAAGATGTATTATTTTTATTATTGTTATTTACTTTTGTTATTACGACGACGCCCCCGCGCGCGCGTGATCGTCAAAATATATTATACTGTCCCTCCCACACGAATTGATTGATTTTTTTTCATTTTTTTTTTACAATCATCGATCAATAATATACGATAAAGATCAGTGCATTGAGATTATTATACGGGGATCATAAGATTTGTCGCTTAGTCCGTTTGAAATGTAAGAAATTATATATATATATATTTGTATAATAGTCATTTCTAGTCAGTTTTTTTTTTTTTGTGTATAGATACTGTGCGATACGAAATCGTACGTAAGTTTTAAGCCGCATGCTGATGTAGATAGGTATTTGGTAGCATATGCGTCCACGTGGTGAGGCGTGTAGGTTAGGACCTACCCATATTATTAAAATATATGTTTGTGTGTGTGTGTGTGTAATCGTATATAATACGCGTAACAGCTTTTGATCTGATACTCCGTTGAAGTATTTTGTAACAAAATAGATTTTATATTATTACGAGTAAAAACCGTTTCTGCTGAAAACGTGAAGTCTCTTATAAAAATTTATGGTCAATATATGTACAAGCAAAATAGTCGTTGTGCCTGTTTGAAATTGTTTTAAACGCATATACTCGTATTATACGTGAATATACGAATAATTTAAAAACTGTTCATTTGTAAATACAAAGGGGAGATAAAAATGTTTTTTTAAATGACCCAACCCTGCAATGACCCACCCATAAGATTATACTTGACCAGTCATCTCTTGAATCATAACGGTTTTATCGCAAACTTGATAAATAGCCATTCCACCGCGCGGCGCGAACCTCGCACGCAATATTCGTATTTTACTACAAATAATTGAAGGTAAAAAAAATAAATAATAATAAAATGAATCGTATGTTTATATTATACCGTATCGAGAATGTATATAGAACCGTTTCAGATATTTTCTAAGAGTAGAATCCGTTGGGTCAGTTAAAAAATCTACAGTTTATTTTTATTAGTTAAAAACGTATTGATGTTGAAAAAGTAGATGGCTCTCGAGTTTTGTTTATTATAGAAAATAATGTTTACACGAATTTTTGTTCGAATTAAAAACGAATGTTTTGTCATATATAAATAATAACGAGTATTCCAACTATGAGGAATGCCGTTTTATAATAATATGTTCTGTCTTCTCTATGGAATTATAGTGGGAAATTAGCAGCGTAAAAGAATTTCACGTTTGAATTCATATTTACGTAGAAAATATGAATAATTCATGATTTGACTATAGATAAGTTGAATTTTGTAGAATTAAAAAAAAAATTTAACCTATTTAAGATATGCAATTTTGTAATTATTCTCAGAGTTGTCAGACACTCGCGGGACTAACTAATCTAAAATTTTGAACACATACCGCGATTTTTATACAAAAAAAAAAAAAAATAAATAAAAAAGGTAATCGCAATGTCGGTTTTTTCGTCACTTTTTTTATACATAATAGTTTTCCGGTTTTCTGAAATTTCCTCTTAGAAATCCTCCGTGTATTCCGACAGGGTCTTTAGAAATTGAAACTTTTGAAATTCTTCGATGCGCGTGTTGTATGCCATATTACAATACTAAAATCTCTCGTTGTTTTACATTTAAAATAACCTCCTATTCGTTGCAGTTTATCTATATTTACGTTTATAAAATATAATACTTGCAAAAAAATAAATAAATAAAACGTGTAATATCACATATATAATGTGGTCCGCTTCACGCCGATGATATTTGAGACGTCGTTGCAGCCAGTTGTTTTCATCTTATTGATAGACGTTTACGGTATTATTATTATTATTATTATTATAAATTATATTACGCGTATTATATATGTAATATAGTTGAATTACTCGGCGTTGCTCGTGCACTGCAGTGTTCCGAACGGAATAGCTAAATTTTTATCAGTGTTCTGTTGTAACGGCTCTGGACCAAACGTTCTTCGGTACGATTTGCCGCCCCATCAACAATGCCTATATAAGCCGATGCCCGCGACTTCGTCATCGTAACGTCAACATTATACACATATGTATATCGCACACGATATACATAAAATCGAAAGTAAAAACAAAAAAAAAAAAAACTATTACTTTGTAAACGATATTTGTTCGTCGTTTTCCCTTCTTCGGCTAAAACACACACAATATATATATACTATAATCGTCGGGATACGTAATATTATAATAGATCGTACGGATTAATTTTTATAGATCAATAACCGGGGGAGTAGTGTATAAATACTTCTTGCGATCGTATTGTTGTCATTAAACAATGATGGTCACACCAAACCGTTTAACAAGAACGGAAGAAACAGACCAGCGCATATGGACGTTTTCAGTAGTAGTTTTTTTTTTTTTTTTATAACCCACACAGACACACCGATGAAAGAGAGTTGAAAAGGTGTTTACGTATACGCCGTGCGGGGAAATATTTTACGCGCGTGTTATATTATTGTGCAGTTAAAAAACAACGACGATATAACTTTTGACGCGGGCGACGGGGAAAAGGGTGTGTAATATGTATATTTTCCGTGAAACGTCATACCGGGGTAATTATTAAACGCGAGTGCCGCCGGCGGACGGAAAACACTATATTATTAGCATTGACAAATCATTATAATAATAATAATAAAAAAGAAGAAAATAATACGGCACTGGAGCCGCGATCGGAGGCCAAGGTCTGCAGTAGACGTGCGGACAGCTATACACACACACTCGTACAATATAATATATTTATGCGCTCGCCTGTGTGACACGTACAATATATATATATGTATTACTTACCGGGTATATACACCGCGCGCACATACCTATTATTCCTTTGCCCCGGCTATTTCGTAGAAAACCGTACGCGCACACCAGTCACAAACGTTCGTTTAAATTCTCTTTTATACCGCGCGCGCGCGCGTTCACGTCGTAACATTATATAGAGGAATATAATAATAATAATAATAATAAGATTATATGGGGAAGAAGAAAAAAAAAAGATAGTCGAATGCGGCGTTGAGGGGGGAGAGAGAGAGAGTTAAATGCTCGCCGCCGCATTAGGACACTTTTTTCTTCTTCTTCTTCTCTTTTTTTTTTTTGCTATCCTTATATTATTTCCCGTCCCGTTGTGTTTTATCCGTTACCGTACGGCAACATCATCGGCACCACTATAACGCGATATGTTCGCGCGCGGAATTCGTTATTAACCTGCAGCGGCGTATATATACGTATACATATAAACACGTATAAAGGCATATGTATATACGGACCGACGAGAACGCGCGCGGCTATATCATTTGAAGTCGTTTACGAGTTATTTATGGTGAACGAAAAGAAAAAAAAAATGTATAATGTAGTTTGAAAAAAACTAAAATAGAGACATAGAAATACTAAAAAAAAAAAAAAATCCGCGCAATTACACCGGATCGTTTTGATATTACGACCACGTACGTATATGGCGGTGGTGTTTGCGCGGGGCACGGGAGATTTATTTTTTTTAATATGAACCGGTGGCGGACGAGTATCAACGCGCGTTGATTTTTCCATTACGCCCGCACGACGACGACGACGACGACGGCCTATCGGTTATAGACGTGATGAAACGCAATCGCTCTTGAGGGGAAGAAAGGGCTGCGCAGCCTCGCGCTCCGAAAGATTTCATTTTTTCTAATATTTCTATACGTATTAAGAATCGTGCGATACCCAACGCAATGAAAACAACTGCTGCAGTTAATGCAGAAAGAGGAATACGACTTTCTTTTTTTTTTATTTCAATTATGTAATTATTTTACTTTCTCCCACTGTGCTGTCGCGACTGAACGATTGAAAAATAGTTAAATTAAAAAAAAAAAAAGTTCATTTGTCTTTGTGTATATTCATTTATAAACACGAATCGATGTATATTTTCTTAAAAATATATACAAAACGGGGTAAACACAGCGTTCGGAACGTGTGAAGATATTATAGTTGTTTAATACATTTCGAACTGCGTGACGTTTAAATGTAACGATTTGTTTGATTAAATGAATTTGTTATAAATCCGAATGAAAATGTGTTTTTAACAATGGGTTATAACCGCGGGTAGGCGCAAATGGGTGCCAAAAGGGCTTTGTAAATATTACTTTTTTTTTTTTTACTTAAATGTTTAAAAAAAATAAATAAATCTCGAGTGATAAAAAAATATTAACATTTTAAAAATATTATCATAATAAACAATAAAGTAACAGATATTCTAATAAAAATTGCCGTTTTATAATTTTTATTAATAAATTACAATTTTTAATAGTTTATGTAGTATATTATACGTTAAATAAATATATATATATATATATAATATATATATATATATATATATTATAACTTAAGTATTTAAAGGTCCTCAAATATTGTGGACCCGGAGGCCTTTACATAACTTGAGACAGAGACGACTCTGAGCATACGTGCGATAACCGCGAAAATATGCGCTTTTTTACGTCTGCAAACGTATAAATAATTATTTCGACGATAAATATTTTCGGATAATGTATTCTATTCGAACGGATATTAATTATTTTACCTGTATAGTACGGTTGTTACAGTATTATATATAATATAGTAATGTTTTAGACGAAAAATTCGCTTGTTCGTCTGTTAAACATTCATTTATTGCGTGTAACGCGTACGCTGTGTGTGTATATATGACTTGAACGAACAAAAAAAAATGAATAAAAAAAATTTTTGTTTTTTTTTTTAAATAAACCGCATATCGCGTACGTCGTGTATTTTTATACAGTAATTTGCTACGACGTTTATTCTGGAACACGAGACGTTTTTTTTTTTTTTACAAGTGTATATATACTTTCCACATTCGAGTTTCGGACCTGTGTATATTTATTTTCCAGACGGTATACATTATATATTTTATAAGCGTCTACATAATAATAATAATAATAATAATATGATATATCGCGCGCGTTTAAAAAATATTTCGAAAATCAAATTGTTTAACCAACCGTGAGCGATGCAAATCATCGTCATTCATATCGCGGCGGCGACTGTATATATACGACCATTTATAATAATAATAATAATAATAATAATATTACAGTTGTATGTATCATATATATATATGCGTGTGTGTGCTCATATAATATTATAATATATAAATGCGTAACGCGAATTAAAAGGGCGTGGTTATTAGGTTTAGCCGTCGTATTTCCAGTCGTTATTATAATTTATCCCTGCAGTGAATAATATATATTGTTTACGGAACAACAGTGTATTGTGACTATATAATATAAATTTTTTTTTTTTTTTTTTTGTGTAGACGCCCCGGATTTCTTCTATTCCGCAAATTATCATTTATTTACATTATTATTATTATTATTATTATTACGGACGGTATTTTTTCGATTCGCCTACGCGAATATTTTAGTTTGTGTGTAAAAAAAAAAAAAAAAAAGAAAGAAAGAAAAATACATAACTTTATATAATATATATACTTAAAAAATTCCGTACGATTGCGGTTTGTGTTCGCCGCGGTACAAACGAAATGTAAGAAAAAAAACACACACAGACAAAAAAAAAACGGGTTTATTCCGTATGCGTACTTTTATTATATCCTCGGTGGTACATACCACATAGTACGCGGCATAGACACGACAAATCATTTTGAATACGTCTATTTATTATATAAATACCGTTGGAGAAACAACACCCTGCGGTTTGTATAGGTTTTCTCCCCGATCTCGTCTCATATTATACTAGGTTAGTTCGTCTATATTAGGCTAATTCTTACTCGCGCATGAAATTTCGTTTATAATTATTAAATTTCCCTATTACTGACGCGTAAGTAAATAATTTTTTTTTTTTTTTATATATAATTTTTGAAAAATATACGTATTCCGGGCATAGTGGATATATATTGCGTAACATTAATAACGTAAAAATGTAATATCTTCATAAAAATCAATTTACTTTGGAGATTGTATGAGCTATTTTTGTTTTTTTTTTTTTTGTTTGCCCCACATATACTACTGTAACGCATTTATTATAACGAATACGATAATAATATTATACTGTCGCCCGTCCTATCCGTATAACTTATATGCGTGTATAAATCATAATAACACCGTAAAAGTTAGCTTTTCACGGACCGCGTTATTATCAAGTCGAATAGCATTTTTAAAGTACTTTTGTAATAAAACCGTAAAACTTTTTATACGACGCGTGTCAAAATTACACGGATCCCCTGTCGTTGGGACACAGAAGAAATAAAAACGTATCGTTGACAAACTGCGGTTATTTTATTGGATATATAGTTTTGAAATTGTGTTTGCCGTTGATGATGATTATTACACGTAGGTGTTGTAATAAAATCGACGCGTTTGATTGTCACCGCCGCAACGTCGTGGTATTTTATTCGACGGTTAAAAAAAAAAAAAAAAAACACACACACACACAGTGTTCCAACAGCGATTTATATTCTTTTTTTTTATGTTTTCGTAGCGAGTATAAGTACGATTTTATAAGCGTGTATATAAAATATTTTTATTTAACGGCGAAATTTTCATCTCGTTCGCGCATTTTCCAGGATGTGTTAAGGTGAGCACCGTCGGGGTGTACGGTCGCCCGGAGCCGTCGTTGAGACTGTGCCTACAGTATTTGGACCTGACCGACTGCCAGCTCGTCGACGACGCGAACCTATGCGTGATCGTCAGTAATTGTCCGCAATTAGCCTACTTGTACCTGCGGCGATGCACGAATGTCACAGGTAATGACTCGCCGCCGCCGCCGCCGCCGCATTTATTTACACCGCGTCTCGCTTTTTCAATTAGTCAAAATGAATTGCAATACTATAAACGCTATTTCACGTATATTATTATAATTGCGTTCGGACCATATGGTTCGCGCTGTTATGCTCGCGCGCGCGTTTGTACGGTACGCCACATAACCAATCGGATAGCATTCCGAATAATTTTTTAAAAGTATTCCAAACACGTGTGTGTTATTTTCTAAATCTCAATCGTATTTTTTAAATAGTGACTACGTAAACAACAAATAATAACAATGTGTGTGTGACTTATATATTACTTGAATGTAACAACAACAAAAAAAAAAAAAAAAAAAGGTAACGAGCGGCAGCGGGGCGGTGTTGTGAATGTCGTTTAAGTCAATTATACTCGGATACAAAGATAATATTTGATAATAATTTTAATAAAGCGGAGCTTCGGAATAATATCATTTATTAATAACATATAGCGTGTACAAGTGAAAAGAGCGTAGTAATACACGAATGTACGATTATCCTTTTTGAAAACTATTTATTTAAATTTTTTTAATATAATATAAAGTTACAAGTTTGTTGAATATTTACCGAGTTTCTCGTATATAACCACCATTAGTTTCAAAATTACGAAGAAATAAAATTTCACGATTTCCACGAAATCGTGTTTTTCGTTCTTACGTAATGATTCAGTAGTTTTTTGGCTCTTTTGAGAGAAAATCGAAAAATCACCTCTCTAAATAGTTTCAACTAGAAGCAATTTTCTACCGAAAACAAACTTACGGCTGCAATAAACATCGGAGCACTCCTTCTGGTAGAATTTTTGTATATAGTCATAAAAAAAAAAACACGTCATTGTAAAACCAGTAGATTTCTCGTTCCGCTCAGAATCTAAAAGTAATTGTTTACAGAAAAAAAAAAAATACGAGTAGCAACTAGCAGCAGTAGGTATTTAAAACGACAACAATTATTATTTTTATCAACGATATTTTGTTATATTTGATATTTGAACCCAGCCTTATAATCGAGTATATTTTATAATTAATTAGTAAATAATTTATAAGTAATTTTATAATTAAATGGTATTAATTTACTTATTAGTATTATTGCGTTAATTTATAAAGAGAGAATTTAAAAAAAAAATATATATATATATATTAAATTTTATTATATTTTATATTCATATTTTAAGGAATAGTAATAAAAAAGAAAAAAAAATGCATTCTAAAAATATTTGGAATAGTTTTTACGAAGTATACGGAATATTTTTAAAAAGTGTTTTACCCGAGTCTGATAGCAAACATTACAGTACATGAGCTTATTTATTGGGGAAACCAGAAATTTCGGTTACGTTTTTTAAAAATATCTATATTATAGGGCAAATATATACACAGTTCCTAAATCCTAAAATATCAAATGTTATGGTTTATATAAAATAAGTAATGTAACCCAACCACGATTCTTTTATTCAATGTCTCAGCAGTCCCCTCTTTTCCTCAAAAAGAAAAAGAAAAAAAACAATTTCTAAATACGGCGCTGATATAGTACCGCATAGTCGTTTTCGATTGGAAAGTAACTCGTTCATTTTAAACCAGGACACCCGCGGCGTTGTATTTTATGACGTATAATGTAGGTAAATATTTTATTCGAAAATAAACAAATTCGTAACATTCCAAACTTATATATGAACGGCATATAAAAACGTCGTCGTTAAACCGACATTAATATATATATATATGTATACATATTTTTTTTTTAGATCTCAACGTCTTATTTTCAAACGGGACTCTATTCTTTAATGTATTTCATTTAATAAACAACGCGCACGATTTTTCGGAATTTAACATTATTCAAACACATACATGTATAAATCCTATAGTGTTTCTGCATTGGCCTTATTATTAATCGTCGCGTTATTATTGTTTAATAAACGTTTTAATTACATATTTCGAAGTGGTGTGTCCCTCGACTATATTATTGCGGACATTTATTGTTCAATCATATTTGAAAATACCAGACGATTGAAACAGTATGTATATATATTTAAAATTTATATTCGGTAAATTTTAGAGATTCTGAACAAAGCGAGAAATGTATTGGTTTTTCAAATTTTTTTTATGTTTGTACGTAATCTTCACAATTGCAGTTTCTTTCCAGTAACAAATTGCGTTTAGTTGGTACTTTAAAGAGGTCATTTTTTGATTTTCTCAGAAGCGTTTGAAAATTCAGTGATGTATAAAAAACTCATTAACTAATTATGAACTCAAAAACTACGGAAAAATTACATAAAAACACGATTTATCGTCGGAATCGATTATATCGTTATATTTTTTTCGTAATTTTAAAACTAATGGGTATAGAAACTTGAAATATTCATCAATCACGTAACTTAATATTAAGGGAAAAAACTTCAAAATCTTTCTTTTTATTTTTTACTATTTATATAAGCAATTATAGGTTTTGAGGTATTTAATTAAAAAAAAAAAAAAATAATAATAATAATTAGCGTTCATCTACCGCAACGATTTATCATTGTTTTTAAAATATTTTCGTAGTGATAAAAATACACTGTAAAATCTTTATTCAAGTAATTCACTTGAGCGACACATACACTTCGTTGCCTTTTTTTTTTTTTATACTTGTTATAACTATTGATGTCGAATGCTGTGCAATACCTCGTGTATCAGCTGCTTGGTACTGTACTTATTATATTTTTTTGTTGTCGGAAAATAAAGAGAGAGGGAGAGAGAAAATATCCATTTAACGTGTCGTCCAGTGGAATGCGAATTATTCACATTGCGATCATACTCCGGTATATATATATATATATATAATATATATATAAAAAATACTCTATATATTATTTTATACAAATATATGGTATTAGAATTCTCCGCGAGTCGCGCGAATCCGGTTTCCTCCGATTCATTAAGTGACACACGTTTTATTCGTCAACAACCAACGGCGTTTTCGAATATAATAAATAATACGCGTTTATCGATTTTTTTTTTTTCTATTGCACCTGCAGTAGCAGCAACAGCTAATGTTCCTTACGCCACATCGAAATACGAATAATAAATGCGAGTGCCGCAAAGTAAAACGCGCCATCATTCCGCGTATTAAAAAAAAATATAAATATATATTACGAATATTCCAAAACACAACAGTTCGACGACGTTTCAACGTACAGCGGTGAATTTCAAAATCGCGCGCGCACGCGGAATACTTGCGGAAATTATTTATCATTAGACAATATTTCTACGGGACACGAGTCCGATACGTTTTAAAAAAAAAAAAAAAAAAAAAAAAAAATTAAACGTTAGGAAAAAAAAACTTTGCGCGAAAAGGAAAGGGATCAGTTTTGCATAATGCGCGAAAGAGAATTAGAAGAAGACTGGCAAGAAAGGAAAATCCGAGTAACGCGGTCCGTATGTTAAAAAAATGAATATATTTATTTATTTTTTGGTCGATTTAGGAGAGGGTGAATGCAGAGCGCGGTGTAAAAATGTATAGATTGAAATCGTTTCTACAATATCGCTGGAAAATTATAATAGTTATTATTGTCTCGTATTCGGATTTTGTGTCTTTTTTTTTTTTTTTTCAAATAATTTTCAAATTTTCGTTTTCGCGTAGACGCCGGAATAAAGTTCGTGCCCAGTTTCTGTTCGGCGCTAAAGGAGCTGAGCGTGTCGGACTGTCACCAGGTGACCGATTTCGGTCTGTACGAGCTGGCCAAGCTGGGTGCGTTGCTCCGGTACTTGTCGGTGGCCAAATGCGATCAGGTGAGTGACGCGGGCTTGAAGGTGATCGCCCGCCGGTGCTACAAGCTGCGGTACCTGAACGTGCGCGGCTGCGAGGCGGTCAGCGACGACGCGATCACCGTGCTGGCCCGGTCCTGTGCCCGGCTCCGGGCGCTCGACATCGGCAAGTGCGACGTGAGCGACGCGGGCTTGCGCGCGTTGGCCGAGAGCTGTCCCAACCTGAAGAAGCTGAGTATCCGGAACTGCGACCTGGTCACCGACCGGGGCGTGCAGCTGATCGCGTACTACTGCCGGGGTTTGCAGCAGCTCAACATACAAGACTGCCAGATATCCGCGGACGGGTACAAAGCCGTGAAGAAGTACTGCAAGCGGTGCATCATCGAACACACTAACCCGGGTTTCTTCTGAGAGCGGGAGATCGCCGCACGCCGCGTTGCCATAAACAGAACGGAAGATTTGTCGTCGTCGTCGTCGTTATTGTTAAAAATTCCGCGTGTAGGCGCGCGTACGACGTGCGTTCATAAAAAAAAAAAAAAATAAAAAAATACTTTTCTCGGCCATCGCCGTCGACCACAAAAAAAAAAAACACAACACTGTCATTGCATTATAATAATGTGTACGCGCACGCCGTCCGCAATGATAAACTTTCCTCAATATAAACATTAAAAAACCCACTAAAATCTTAAGGCGGTCTGCGTTTTTTTTTCTCCTCATTGAGACTGGGATTTTTTTTTCTTTTTTGTAATAACATGTTTCAAAAACATTTTCGTTCGTGGCTCGAAAAATGCCACGTTTGGACGATAACCATTTGTGGAACGTTCTAATTATGCACATAAATAGACTTATTCCAGTGGTTAAATTGGCCAAATGTTGTGGTATTCGTACAAACGACCATTTTTAATTTTGATTGTTAATTTTATCGTGTTCGAACGATAATTAATCAATACGTTGTGTCTACAAAAGGGCTATGTAGCGATACGTGCAGTGTACACGAATTACACAAAAACCAATTTTAATTTTTATATATTTTAAAAAAAAAAAAAAAAACGTATAAGATTTTAAAATTGAAAAATTATTGTTTAAATAAAAATTGGTTAGAATTTTTTTATTTTTAATTTTATTATTATTCGCGTATAATTGACGGCAGAACTAAAATTTTTAAGCGAAACTGAATCCCGGATTTATTTATTCGGTGTTGAGATTCAGTGAGCTCGTATAGTTCGTTACTTGTTCACTTTAGAGCGGGAAATTCTTTGATTTGGTTATCGCGTTGTATCTAGGAATTTTAAACGAAAATTGTATTATGTTACAATAGATTTTTCGCATGAGTTATTAAAAACAAAAAAAAAAAAATAACCAGTACCTAAACGTTATAATTTTATACTTTTCAGATACTTATTATATGTTACCAGGAAGAAAAAAAAATGTTAAATAATCGAAAATAATAAATATTATTGACCATATTTATATATTTTTTCAATTGTATAAACTGATGACCATGTTTTTGTTAAATTTAAATACGTTGTTATTTTTAAACGAAATTTATAAACATGGTCGTAACATGTAATATAATGTAATATTATATAATACCTATATAAAATTCTAAATTATTATAATTAAGGTGCCATCCGATTAGTCTAAAATCATATTTTGTCTTTCACGAAGAAAAAAAAACCTCTTTTAATTTTTAATTCAATATTATTTCTAGTAGCTACAATGTTATTTTTGAATGAGTCATTAATGCACGATATTGAATTTAAATTTTTATATGATGACTATGTTAACTTTTTTAGGTTTGATCATTAAGTTTTATTTAATTTTATATAATTGATGTACGGTACTGTGAATGATGTCATAAAATTCAATTTAATTGTAACATTATAACTTATAAATATGTGCAAAAACATTATCGATAGTGTACAAATACTGTTTATTATATATTTTAAATATCTGTAAATACTTTTTATAATAACAACGTTTCGACTGTTTTTATTTTTTGTTATAATTGGTTTATTTCTTTATAAAATCACTTCACCGAAATCGTAATGCTCACTCTCAACGTTCTCTTTTACAATCCATATTTAATGTAAATATTTATTCCTATTGATAACATGTTATCCAAGGAAATTTTAGCTTTGAAAAGTAGAATATTTTAACCACCCGGATGTAATTAGTAGTGACTACATACAAAGTAAGTGAAAGAATATCAAATGGAAAAATCAATGCTATCAATATTATCAGAAAATCTAAAATACATTATACACAAGTCATCTTTGACCTATGCATATGAAACCGAGTCCACGGCAAAAAAAGATCACAGAAAACTATAGGAAAGAAAAATCCTAAGAAACATTTGGTCCAATGTACGTAAAGAGACGTAATGAGGAACTTGTATAAAAAATATCATTCGATGGATGCATTTTGTTTTATTAATCGTGAATGTAATCTTTAATAGGAGTTTAGTTGGGGAATTAAATAAATCTGTTATAAACATAACGCCGAAATTTCTATTATAAAACTTTATTTAATAAAATGATCAGAATATTGTCAACGTTTTTTATAAATGCAAGGTTTTAATTCTAATATTGGTAATTTCTTTTTTAACGCTGTCTTGCTTATATCTTGAGTTTTCTTAAAATCCATGAAAACAAACATTTCAATTTCTTGGTCTACTTTTGTAATCTCAAATCCATATTTAGTCAGATGATCGACAAACATATTTATGTTGTCAAATCGACTTGCAACTTCTGCTATCTTCATTAAACCTCTAGAAAAATAGATGAAAATCATTTCACATTAGTTATTATATTTCAAATCAAACAAATAATGAAATTCTTAAAGTTGAAATGTAACATTATCTCTATTAAATTCATTGGAATAATAAAACGTATAACATATATATATATATATATATATTATATATAAAACATTTAATATATGAATTAAGAAAAGAGAAGATTATATTGCTGTACAATATACATTCTTACCCAGTTTTCAAAACTCTATTGGCTTCTTTGACAAATGATTGTAAATTTGTACCCATCAAAGAGAGACAAAAAATGACTATGTCAACACACCCATTGGCTAAATTAGTGTGAGCCATATCACCGACAGTAACATACTGATTGACTGCAACCAGATCAAATGAATGTATTTTAATCTTGGGGAACGCCTGAGCAAGTTTGGCATCTCCACAGCCGAAATCTGCGACAACAACAGGCGAACTGTTTTTAGACTTTTTTAATCTAAGAAAATTAAAAAAAAAACAAATTATTTAGGGTGAATGACTTTAAAAATTATAAATCTCATCATTTAATCAATAAATATAGCGTACATTGGAGTAATTTGTTTGATTATAATATCCAATGGTTTTACTGGCCATCGAATTACTTGTTGCATATAACCATTATGATAAGCTTTAAATGCATCGGGATCTTTCACAAAGAATTGCAAAGCATCTTGACTGGTAGATGAGTAGAATTGTTCGTTTAAATACCTGCATAACGGAACAATAGTTATATATAAATATATAACATTTTAAAAACTAATAGATGATCCAATTATATTTAAAAAATAAAAATAAATTGTATATTATTTCATACCTGAATCTTGCACTTTTCAGTTTGTCTTTCATCCTCTTAATAAAAGATGTTGGCGTTTTGTTTCCCTCGACCTTTTTTTGTTGCTTTTGAAAACTAGGAGTAGGGTTTTCTGATATACCTTTATAGCTAATATTTGTCAATTTTACCAAATTGTCATTAATAACAGGTTTAGTTGATCCAACATTGACGGCTTTCGGTTTCTTCATATCACTTTTTAAACCAACTTCAATTAGAGCTTTTTTCGATATCTTCTTTTTCTTTTTTCCTTTTTTCTCCGTTAACCGCTTTATTTTATTTCTTTTAATTTTGTGTGATTTGCCAATAGCGGCAATAGCATTGGTTATATTCTTTTTATTTTTAGTTTTCATTGTATTATATTTTATTTTACTAGTTTGTATGACTATCACTACTCTGTTGAATGTCTAATTGCTGTTGTGCAATATCAGAAAGAGCTGCTTGTATCTGTTCAAGAAGAAGTTCACCTTTCCGAACTACTTCTTCCAAACGTTCTGCAGCTAACTGATTTTCTTGTTCTAATCTTCTCAGACTTGCAACCTGTAAAAAAAAAAAAAAAAAAAATAATAAAAATAAAAAATTTACATATATTCATATCACAGTTCATTTTATACTACTATACCTACTAATATAGGTGAAACTTAAAATTCTTTTGAACTAAATTTTGTAAGTTTCAAATTAATGATTTATTTATCCTTAACTATAAACTTATAGTTGTATACTATACATCAAGAGCAGCTAAATGGTCGATAACGGGAGATTTCAAAGTCAATCCCTCTTTGTTGGAATTAATTATTATAAAGAGTAAGATAAGTAAAAGTAGATACATGACAACTGCCGATAATTTTTATATTAATGGACAGTCTCATTTTGTATGACAAACATTAATATATATTGAAAGTTTTTTTTATGTGAATCAATCTTCAAAAAAAAAAAAAAATGTTCTTAGAAGATTTATCAAAAAAACTATGGCCACTCCTGCTATATAAGCATCATACATTATTGTTATTAACTTTTAAAGAAGTATTTGTCAAACTAGTAAGTTTATAATTTTTATTTTATATTGAATAAAAATATTATAAAATTATAATTTTATTTGTATTTAACCTACATGAAATATAGTCTATTCAAATCATAAACCGTACTAGATTAGACAATGCCCATCCATCTCTCCCACTGAGTCAACCATCTGCCTGCTTGCTAATAATTGAATGACCATTGTCGATACGTGCATCAATGTATGGAAAATGTGACATACCCCACAGCAAATAAAAAATAAGAACAATGCATTATAAGTTATTTCTTCACATCACTAGTCGACAACAAACTGACGTAGTGCTTGTCGGTGGCAAATGTAATTCAATATGTTTAGTTGCACATAAATTTAAATCAGAAATCAACTGGTATTTTTCAATTACAATATTTTATGTATTCTATTCATATATATCACTTATCGTTATTTTTTATTTATGGATTACTTTTTTATTATTTTATTATATTCAACATAAACACGATAATAAAATAAATAATTATAATCTGTTAAAGTATAAAATAAGACAAACGGTTATTCATTGGTGTATAAAAAATATTTTTTGTATTTTAATTACAATTTGATTTTAGAAGAAAAAAAGCAAGTTTCCCAAGCTTGTTGAAATATATCATTAGTTTGGTTAATAGTAGATGGAATTCAATTTAACCCATCTCGATTATACGTACTTGTAAATCTGTAGAAGAATCGTCGTTAGGCAAAGATTCAATTAACGCATCAATATCTTTAGCGCAGCGGGTGATAAGCGAAGAAAATAAACTTGTATAATCTAAAACAATATTCTCATTTGTAACGCACAACAGATTGAACAATTTGAAAATACAAAACATACCAGCTTCTTGTTGTTGCGGAGTCTGAGATCCGTTTCGGTCAAAGTTGGAAAATTTAGACGGCAAGGCAGACTGTTGCAAAATTCCAATACTATTGCAGAAGTTATCTGCTTGCTGTAAAATTATAATAACTGTTAAAACAATAATGGTGTATGTTGAATGTGTGTATATCATATATATACATATTATTTGATGCAGTCGTTTTATATTAGAATTTCATGTGTGCCACAGACGACTGAAAAATGTAATTCCATATTACATACATACAGTGAGCGACTGAGATGCATCGAATTGATATATTCGCTACAATTTTATTTACAAAGTGTACAGCGATTAAAGATTCGATCTTTTAATCGTGTTACAAGAGTACATTTTATACACATTATATATTTTATTCTAGCCAAAAGGTACCTGATTAACGATGTCTTGGAGTTGGGTCAGACGATCGGCCATTTAAACGAATTAATTGGTTTTCTAAATCATCGAAAACGATCGGTCCACGAAATTCAACGGGACGAAAAACTAACTTTGAAGTGTTCGTCCGACAAACGTACCAAAAGTATGGAAAAGTAACGGAAAACTTAGGGAAAAGTGTGAAAAAATAACGACTACGTGTAAAACAAGCACGCGATCGCGGAACGAAAAGCGAATAACGATAACACCAAAAAGGATTGATAAGGTGTAAGCAAAACCCCCCCCCCCCGGCAAAGCTATTATAAGGTTGAAAAAATGACATCAGTTACAAATTCCACTAGGGGCGCAGATTACCCGATGAGAACCAAAAATTGAAAACCCAAAAAAGTGATTATATCAATATATCATAGAAAATAGATTGAAACGTACACCGTGTACCTATTTATATAAACGAAAAAATGTAAGAGGAATACACTCATTAAATATTATAAATTAAAACTCATTTGCCAAGATTATTATTATAAAATATGTACGTGTGTGAAGTTAGCAAGTGGTCCAGCAAGTGATTTGTATATTATGTTACCTACCGACAGCCCCTGACTTTTAAATGTACATTGATAAGAGTATTGTGTAAATTTAAATGAAAACAGTAGATAGCTCCACATATATAAAATGAAAATGAGTGCCAGAGAACACACTATACAGTGAGAAACGATTTTATTCAAATATTCACCATATTATTAATCATGTAGGAGCCCCTTCACACGATCACGAATCGGCTGTATGGCGTATCTGTTACTTTACTGCATACACCATTACACCAATGACAATATAATTTATATGAATACATTCAAACGATACGATCACAAACCCTATAGGTACGTTAAAATTATCGATTAGCAGTCTTGTAAAAAGTATACAAGACTAGTATTTTATTAATTTCTTTTAGAAATACTAATATTTAAATACTTTTAAAAAGTATCTTTTACAAGATTGCCGATTAGGTCAATTTCGTCGTTCGGTTTTGGTACTGCAAACTGTTTTTGGTTGTACGGTAGAAAAATCGAATCGGTTTATGGTGGTAAATATTATTTACCAAGTTTTTTAATTATATTAATCAATTTATTAAAATAAAAACATGAACATTTAAAAATGTAAATAATGTTTGGTATTTCTGTGATTTTTTTATTAATAGAAGATGTCCACCTTCACAACAAACATTTAATATTTTATATTACCTTAAAAATATTTGCAATTCGTATGTACTTATGTACCCCCTTTTTTAAGTGTCCCCCTTTAGGATAAAATAATTATGGTCACACTATATATATATCATGTATAATATTAAGTTCATGATTATAATTATATTTATTTAAAGGAATACGCTCAAGTCAATAAAAAATAGAATTAAAAAATGCAATATTTTGTGAGAAAGGATGTTTAGATTCCAAAAGTATAATAGAATCAGTCTGTATAGGTTTTCTGTAAATATTAAATTCAAATTTGTTATTAACTATAAGCTAACCGTGAGATCCAAGAAATTTATTTTACTGTTTAATTGTGTTTCTAAGGTAAATTGAATATGTTCATTAATTTTATTTAAACTATTAACCATAATTCCTGATTGTCTATTTGTATCTCTGAATAAAATGAATGTATTATCTACATATTTGAAATAAGCTTTAATAAATGGACTATATAAATTGTTGGAAAGTATATTATTTGTTTCATAATCTATCAAGTATAATTCAGATAAAAGTGCACTTAAAGGACCACACATTACTAGACCTTTTTGTGTGTATAATTTATTGTCGTATTGGAAATAATTTTGATTAATAATATAACGTTAATTGAATGTATAATTTCACAAATTTCATTTTGATTAAAATCACTATTAAGAATAAGCTTATTTTTGATATATATATATTTCGTATGACATTATATGGGCAACACATTTTATCTTACTAGCTAATAGATACAAATTGTTTAATAATCCTAATTAAAAAAAAAAAAACCGTTAAAAAGTTGGTAATTCTGTCAATTGTTGTTATAATGTAATGTCCAGGTTCTCCATCCACTTAATCGCTTCTTTTTTCGCTTGATGAATATCATGTATGGTACCAGAAAATGCTCGTAGTGGGCATTCGTTAATGATGTGGCTAGTCGTCTGTGATTTGTGTCCACAGTCGCATACTTCAGAATCACGCAGTCTCCATTTAAACATCATATGGCCGCTTCTACCATGACCTGTTCTAATGCGATTTATTGTAGTCCAAATTTTCCTTGTTAGCTCAAATCCTGGTTGTCTGGCAGTGGGGTGTGTTACTAGTTTATGCACATCAGGGTTTTCCGATATCCAATCTTCTTCCCATTTGTTATTTATATTAAATTTTTCTTGGATGAGCTTCCTTGCGGTTCTCCACGGTGGTTTTCGGGACTTAAGCCGTTGGATTTCTTCTGGTATAGGAAGATCTTTATGTATTGGGAGGTTTGGATTACTGGTGTATTTGTTCCACTCGCGTAAGAGATTGTTCTCTCTTCGTAATCTTGGGGGAGCAATATTACTGATAACCGGTAACCATTTTAATGGTGTTGATTTTGTCAATCCGCCTATTGTCCTCATTGTTATATTGAGTTGTTTATCTATTTTGTCTGTATGTGCGCTATTGATCCATATAGGTGAACAGTATTCTGCTGTAGAGTAGACAAGAGATAGAGCACTAATTCGCAATGTATTTGCATCTGCTCCCCATGTTGAGCCAGCCAACTTGGCTATAATGTTCTGACGTGTCTTCACTTTTGCTGATAATCTGTCCAGGTGTTCTTTATACGTAAGAGTCCTATCTAATACTACGCCTAAGTATCTAGGGTGCTGACTATTTTTTATTTTCTGTTCACCAAAATGGACATTTATTTTGTAGTTCGCCATTCTATTATTCAGATGAAACACAGTCACTTCAGTTTTTAACGGGTTTGGTTTAAGTCTCCAGCGTTTGAAATATGAGTTTAGTTGTCCAAGGTCATAAGTTAATGTATTTTCCAAATCCTCAAAAGCACTACTCTGACTGGCTAATGCAATGTCATCTGCATAGATAAATTTTCTCGAACTTGTTAAAGGAAGGTCCTTTGTATACAAATTGAATAATAATGGGGCCAAAACTGAGCCTTGTGGTAGTCCATTGTTAAGTAATCTCGACTTGCTTTTTTCTTCTCCTATGTACACTATTATTTTCTTATTACTAAGCATATTGTTAAGCAACGCATATAACGTCTTACATGGGAACACATCAAGAAATTTTGACAATAGGCCTTTCCGCCACACCGTATCATACGCGGATGATAGGTCAATGAAGGCCACGGCAGTTTTTTGTTTGTTATTGTATCCGTTTTCAATATAGGTTGTGAGTGCCATTACTTGGTCGCAGCAATTTCTATGTGGACGAAAGCCTGCCTGTTCTTGTGGAATAATCTTGTCAATTTCTTCTGAGATACGATTATAGATTATTCTCTCTAGAAGCTTAAAACATACGCTTAGGAGTGATATAGGTCTATAGCTCCTCGCATCATCATCAGGTTTTCCTGGTTTTAGGACTGCTAATACTTTGGTCTGTTTAAAAGTATTTGGTAATCGTCCTGTGTGAAGGATGTCAGTGAAAAAGTTTGAGAGCCATTTTCTTGTATTTGGACCACAGTGTTTGAGAAACTCCGGGTAAATGCCATCTAATCCTGCCGCTTTACCGAGTTTCACGCATTTTATCGCAGTTTCCACTTCCTCAATACTGAACTTCTCTGCCCACCTGGACCTTTCTTCTGCATTCGATTTCTTAATCTTTAGGTTAATAGTTACTTCTCTAGCTGATTTCTTATCTATCAGAGCTCTGCTCATTTCCACTATTCGGTTCGCAAAAGTATTGGGCTTAATTTTTGGTGTCCCTTTAGCTCTTGTTGGATTTGGTTCCAGTTTTCGAAGGAGGTTCCATGCTTCTCTGCTAGATCGTTTAAAGTCTAGCTTTTCCATAGTTTCCGCCCATCTGTCCTTGCGTGATTTAGCTAATGACAGTAAGAGTTTGTCTGCAATCTCAGTTCTGCCGTTTTTCTGATATTCGATATAAAGCCTATCACTTTCGTCGTTCCAGCAAGGTATGTATTCTCGTCTATAGCCACGGGGTATATGGCGCTTTGCAGCTCCCGTTATAACTCCGACGAAACGATCATAATTATTCGTCGTTGGTTGGATCCATCTGATATTTGAATCAAGAGATTTCTTAAAATTATTCCAATCTGCTTTTCTGAAATTCCATCTTGGTTTTTGGATGGTTTTTACAATAGGTATTTGGATTCCAACATTTATAAGTATCGGTCTATGTTGGCTCCTAGGAAACTTATTTAGAACTGTCCTATGGGCTTGTATTGCTACGTGGTTTGCATCCTTCGAAACTACACACAAGTCTGGGTTATATCCTCGATTCCATCGACCCGAGTGGAAAGTTTTTCTATCTTTAGCATTAAATACGAGTTGCATATTTTCGCTTTCTATCCAGTCATTCAAAATAGCGCCATTCTCGTCGATTGACTCATAACCCCAATTGGTATGATGACTATTGAAATCGCCGGTTAGGACTGATGGTTGAGGGGGAGTTGGTAGTGGTGGGGTAGGCCAAACAACATTTGGTGGCTTATATATATTAAGTAGGGTTACGTCCGCTATACGCATAGCAATAACAAATATAGAGTCGGCATCTGTAGAATATAGGTGGTTCCAGTTGTGTATGTCATTTCTGATGTAGGTAGCAGAACCATAGCTTCTATGATATAGAGCTGAGACTAGCGTAAAGCCAGTGATTCTCGCTCTTCGTGTCATCTGTTGTTCGTCTGGCAAATGGGTTTCCTGGAGCATGACTACATCGATTTCTCGTTCTTGTAATAATCGTTCAAGATAACTACTTTTTTCCATACTAATTCCCTCCACATTAAGTTGTAAGATTCGGAGCTGAGGGCCCAGATCTCGAGTCAAATAGCCCTTAGAAGGGCTGTTTTCAGGGTAAGACGAATCGGTGTTGCTCATGATTGCTGGGAGGTTTAAGAAAAGGAAAAACAGTTCAGCAGTCGGTGGTGGTAGATCTTTAGCCGTCAAAGACGTTGCCCAGGGTACACTACGGGGAAGCGATCTACCAATGTACCCCATTTTTGATAAAACAGTATTTGCAGCTTATGGCCAAATAATTAGTGACAGTTACAATAGTAACAAAGATCCTGAGTTTATTCACACATTAGAGGAAGAACAAGTAAACAACCATTATACCTACTGTATCTCAATAGTAACTCTCATTTACATTTTCAAATAGTTTTGCCTTACAGTTCATGTAATTTTTAGTCTACTTTGGGCCATTTGCCTCATTATAATTTTTTTTTTAATATTATTTGAATTGTACGATTAGTACAAAATGCCTGACGTTTGTCGTTCACACAAATAAAAGAGAATATCAAGTGTCATTTAGTTTTACAAAAAAAGTGGAACTGTTTATTACTAAGTATATTTGTTTTTCATTTTTAAACAGTCCGTTTCAGGACTATACAATTTTTAAATTGTCTATTGTTATAATAATAATAATACTATTTACTAAACATTATACATAACAAGTATATATTTAAGTATAATATATTAAATTAAATGATAATATACGTATAGTTTTTACAGTACATATTATACAATTACAATAATATATAGTACATTTTTTGTAATTATTATAGTATAATTAATAATATATTACATTATCTGTTCATTTGCTCTATAAAAGTGTCATATCATAATAATAATTATAACAAAATTGTAGTTGAAGAATAATACTAATAAGTCACCATTTAAAAAATGAACTTACTGGTTATTGCATGGTGCCTTCATTTACTATAATATATTATACATAACAAGTATAATATATTAAATCAAATGATAATAGGTAAGATAAGTATATAGTTTTTAGTACAGTATCTTATAATTATAATTATATATTTGTATATTAAAATAATATATTACCGTTATAATGTCGTATATAAATAATTGAATATGATCTGTTCACTTGCTCTACAATAGGATATATCGTAATAATAATTGTAACAAAATTATAATACAAATAATTAGTCACTTTGAATTATGAATAACAGTTTGAAAAATAATCTTCCATTACACAACTTTTATGGTAACAATACATTTTACTGGAGCTATTTTAATAGCCCTTCCATTTGATTTACACAACAATTATTATTTTTATTAATTTTTTAAAGAGGGACAAACAATTAGTATGGATAAGTAATAACATCAAATGTATTCATAAAATTAGTTTATTGAAAACTTTTTTTAAAATATATAACAATTTTCTATCTGTGAAATGAATACCTTATCAAAGACAGCATATTGATAGATGTATTGATACATGAATACTGGTCAGGAGTTCCAAAGAATTTGTCGGCCTATAAATATTTATGAAATAAAAATGAATACATAGGTATAATAAAAAAAGTGTATGTTCACTTATTTAGTGTGTAGAATTATCGGAATACAGTTAAAAATCCATTCGCCTAGATAATGTTCATTGTTTGTATATCATTCACATAGAATTTATAAACCTAAAATATATTTGTTTTTTAATATTTTATGCTTAATACTTACAATTTGTATTTCTAAAACAAATATAAAAAAATTAATTACAATTTGTCTTCATATAAATCATATATACAAAATACCGTCCCACTTTGAATCAACATTATTCAAGAATATTATAGGCAACATTGGATGAATCCACTATTACATGAATGTCCTTGAATGATATTGAATACTTAACAGACTTCGGACTGTCAATTACACACATCTATAAAGCTACTCTGTATATTTATGTATTATATGTAAACTTTTCAGACGTGTGCAATTGGTGTGGTTATAATTCGTACTCGGCTGTGGACATAAAATACAAAATAAGAATTAAATAAATTATAAAAATTAAACCGTAAATCTTCTTACTAAGATGTAGAATATTTATAAATAAGATTTTATATTTCTACTGACATAACAAACACAGAAAAACAACTTTCTCATAATTCTCAACTCTGTCTTCTTTAGGAATACAATTTAAAGCAACCCATCGTCCACACCGTGTACATGACACCCAATCTACATTACTTTGGTCTTTGTCACTACGGTGTGTGTTCGATAACCTATTGCAGTATAAACACACGTCAACCAAATTCTCAGACCTTTCCAACAGATAATTTTTTAAATAAAACCTGTATTCATTAGCATCGAACTCCGGATCAAAATATGATTCACTCATGATTGTGAACATGTAGTATATTATAAAAACTCCACAATTATATCCATCGTTTTGTACTGGAATACTTTGCATAGGACACGGAATAAAATTAAAAGACGGAAACTCATTCTTGTCACCATAGATACAATTTTCTTTCATTCTTGTAATTAATTCCTTAAAACGCTTTTCACACAATCTACTATATATGTCCTTTGGTCTTATAGGATCCATAATCATGCATTCTTTTTTATTAAAATCAACAAATGCAATAATCCAATGAGAACTACCTATATTCCACGGTAAGACCACTACGCTATTCTTTTTAAAGACAATCTTTTTGCGTTCAATCTCTCCAATATCTGTTTTCTCCATTAATCTCCGAACAATCTCAAGATAAAACTTTTACATTTTTCAGTCTTAATTCATACACCTTTAAGGCCAAACATGTATCTATAACAAAATTATCCAGCCAATTGTGCCCAGACAACGAGTCAAAATCTCTAAATACTAGTTCTTTGAAAATTAAATCATCACTTAAATATCCATAATACCCAACAACATAATTATCGGTCTTTGGCATCTTAACATTTCGATAGTAAGTCAAGTCTTTGGGCAATCTATTTCCGTAAAGCTCCATTTCGCAAGAAGATTCCACATTCAAATGAGACCCATGATCACCAGGAGTAGAAAAATGTGTCTTTCTCGTGTCATTGTGCTCACTCACACAGTGTTCACCTATTGTTAATACATTAGTTATCTTGTTCATAACGTTATCCGTCATTTTAACACTCTGCGATTCTCTAAAAGGACAGTAACTTTTTGGTTGCAAATGCTTGTGTTGTTTTTCTTTCTTTCCCCATTCTTCTACCGAATCTAAAAACGTTTCGTCAACAGTTCCATTTTTTTCGTCAATACCCTGCTCACAGTCCACAGCGATTGTTTTAACTGTTTTTTAACTTTTTTCTGTTGATCAAACTGAAGGATCCGTGTACACTTTCTTTTCTAATATTGAACTGTACTTGTTTGCATACATTAAGCACACGATTACGCGTCATTCTAACAAATCGTCCACATTTCAGTCTGCGATCACTTCCCAACATGTCTATCTTGACAGTTTTAAACCAAGACTCTACAATAGCGTTACTTTGTCGTAATGAAACACCATTTTTTATTTTTACATTCATTATAGGCGTCCAAAGCGGTAAAAATGGCACACACTTGAGAATAAAACTATTCAAATATTCCTCACTAAAATATTCGTTTGTTTCAGCCTCATTTATTGTCACACAAATCATCAGGTCAGATTTAATTTTATCTTTTATGTTCATAAATTTGTAATACAACAAAGATTTTCCCGTTGGTGTTTCACATAAATCTTTATCAATATCATTAAAAGTACAGTCGTCCACACTTTCACAGCTCAGTGGTCGACAATTATCTTTACACTTGTTCTTTAAATTATCAAATGCACGTCTCATCTCCTTAGTTTTGATTTTAGCCAACAATACAACCAAAACAAGTTAAACCATTGTATAATGTCTTCTATGCTCTCCATGTTGAACAATAAGCAAATCCAATCGATTATAGAGTTATTCATTATTTTCTTTTGTACATTTTTAACAGTTTCACTACAAGGCTTAAAGTACGTGTACACATGATTTACTATTATCTTAGTGTAATGATTTACAAAATCATTTATAACAGTCATATTTGATAATTCTTTATTCTCATAAAAAACATCATGACACCAATTTAGGTAATCAAAACAGATTCAAACCCGTTCCATCCTAAACTCAACGAATGCATTTGTGCATAACTAAAATCAGTCACTACATTGGTGAACAGAGGCCAATTCTGTTTGCTTTTTATAACGAATGCTTTGAATGCCATAAGCCATGTGGAAATTGCAACAATATCATGCGACGAACTGACCATTTCTAAAATTGGGCATGTAATATTAGAATTTTCAGGTAAAGGTGCTTGTACAACCATACCATAGTAAAGAACTCTCTTGCTATTATTATTCACTTTTCTAACCACCGTACCCGTAGCATCCAAATAACCAGTTATCGTTCCTCTGGAATTTAATTTCAATTTTGTCACTAGATCCAACTGTACATCACTGTAAATATGTACATACGTAGGTAAACCAACATGTCTCACATAATCAGTATTTTCAGAATACATTTTTAACAAATCTATCATATCGTCACCATCGTTATCATCTGCACTTATTCTCTCCGATCGAATTTTTCTCAGAGTATCACCAGACTTCACATTTTGATTATTCCCCCTGGCATACTTACTCGGTGAAAGAGATTTTATGGTTTCTTCTTCGTACGTAAATACTTTCATTTTCTTTAACATTTCTCCAACCATGTCCTTTCTATACCCTGACATGGTTTGTCAAAGCATAGCCAGGATCATGGTAGTAATGTAAATTGGAACTCCATACAACGACTAGAACAGTTTCATTCGTTTGCGGTTCAACCAAGAGTTTAAAACTCTTGCAACCCGGATGACTGCAATACATATAAACATAATCATTCGAATGTTTAGTATAGTTTGCCGATTTTACATTAACAACACACGTGTTGTTTACTGTTCGTATATGCTTCCTAAACAGTGTTGGGTACTTTGATGTATGAAAACGTATGTTACCTTTGTCATTTACGTACCCAATAAGCGACCATTCTTCCTTTGTAATCAAAAACTGACCTTCTCGAAACGTGCAACCACTATATGTTTTTTCGTTGTGCATCCTGTGATATGCACTATCTGGGAATCTGTTTTCTGCACCAGGTGGTAATATAATACCAGACTTAACTGGTGTTCTCTTCATCAAAGCGTTCCTCAGTGGACTTGCTACTGGTTTGTATTTTTCATTTGAACTCTTTACGGGTGTAATAATGTCTTCTTTGTTCACTATTGGAGTACTGTTAACAACAATGTCAAAATCTATAGAATCAAGCTTACTCATATCTAATTCCTCAACCCAGGACTTTCAATAGTTTGCATTGAATATTAAAAAAAATTGAGTAGGGGTTCCCCGGCGCCCGTTGGCTGTACTGCTTTACAAAACCTAAAAACAATTCAAAAATTAAGAAAATAATGTTAAAATTATGCGCTACAATGTGTATATGAGTGTGTGTTTGTGTGTTGTGTTGATGCGAATTTACTTACATTGGAAAAATAATATAGACAATTTTAAAGTACTAAATTTATTAGATAGCTCAGGGTATAAAAAAAAATTGGGCAGGGGTTCCCCGGCGCCCGCAGGCAATACTGTTTTACATAAGCTAAAAATAATTTAAACATTAAGAAAATGATGATTGTTGAAAACTGGAAGTAATTCGCTTATATATGTGTGTGTTGATGCGAGTTACTGACATTTGAAAATAAAATGGAAATTTGTAGAAAAATTATTTAAGTTAGCTCAGATTATTGAAAAAAATTGGCCAGGAGTTCCTAGGCGCCCGCGGGCTGTATTTTTTTACAAATGTTAAAATATTTAAAATTTTACAAAATTGATGTGCTACTTATTGAAAAAATTAAAAGATTTTTAAAAATAAATATTCAAATAGATAGAAAAAAATTATAATTTAATATTAGTGATCATTAATAAAAATATATAAAATAAATAAATATATACATGTATATTAAAATATATATTTAAATATAAAAAGAATAATGGCAATGAGTATTAATGAAGAATGTTGTTGTATATATTATATATTACTATCGTTTCGACAAAAAGTCATCATCAGGTAAAATTAAAATTAAAATTACCCGATGATGAGTTTTTGTCGAAAACGGTAGTAATATATAATATAGACAACAACATTCTTAACTAATACTCATTGGCTTTATTCGTTTTTTATATTTAAATATACATTTTAATAGACATGTGTATATTTATTTATTTTATATATATTTTTTATTTATTAATAATTATTCGATAAAGTGTGTTAATATTTTTGTAGATATTATATCGTTGGTAGTATATTAACATTTGCAAAATAATATCGGAATTCTAAGAAAAATAATTTCCATAGTTTGCTTATGATAATTAAAAAATTGAGCGAGGGTTCTGGCGCCCGCAGGCAATTGTATTTTACATAAGCTAAAAATATTTTAAAATTAAGAAAATGACTTGTTGAAAACTGGAAGTAATTCGCTTATATATGTGTGTATGCGTGTGTGTTGATGCGAGTTACTTACATTTGAAAATAAAATGGAAATTTGTAGAAAAATTATTTAAGTTAGCTCAGATTATTGAAGAAAATTGGGCAGGTGTTGCCCGGCGCCCGCAGGCAATACTATTTTACATAAGCTAAAAATAATTTAAAAAATTAAGAAAATGATGTTTGTTGTATAGTGGAAGTTATGCGCTAAAATGTGTATAAGAGTGTGTGTTTGTGTGGTGTGTTGATGCGAATTTACTTACATTGGAAAAATAATATGGAAATTTTTAGAAAATTAATTTTTAGTTAGTTCAAATATAAAAAAAATTGGGCAGGGGTTCCCATGCCCGCAGGCAGTACTATTTTAGAAAGCTAAAAATAATTTTAAAATTTCGAAAATACTGTATGGTAAACAATAGAAATTATTCGCTAGTATGTGTATATGTGTGTGTGTGTGTGTTGTGTTGATGCATGTTTACTTATAGTTGAAAAATAATATAGAAATGTTAAGAAAAATAATTTCTAGTTTGCATTGAATATTAAATAAAATTGGGCAGGGGTTCCCGGCGCCCGCAGGCAATACTATTTTACATATTATAAAATTAATTTAAAAATTAAGAAAATGATTGTTGAAGACTGGAAGTAATTCGCTTATATGTGTGTGTGTGTGTGTTGATGCGAGTTACTGACATTTGAAAATAAAATGGAAATTTGTAGAAAAATTATTTAAGTTAGCTCAGATTATTGAAAAAATTGGCCAGGGGTTCCTAGGCGCCTGCGGGCTGTATTCTTTAACAAATGTTAAAATATTTAAAATTTTACAAAATTGATGTGCTACTTATTGAAAATTAACAAAGTAGCAAAAACAAAGATGAATTTAGAAAATTAAAAATAAAAATTAATATTATTTTTAAAAATAGTAATTTAAAAATTAAGAAAATGATGTTGTATATTTATATAAAATGTGTATATGAGTGTGTGTTTGTTTGTGTTGAATTTACTTACATTGGAAAAATAATAATTTTTAAAATAAATTTATTAGATATGGTATTAAAAAAATTGGGCAGGGGTTCCGCAGGCAGTACTATTTTAGAAAGCTAAAAATAATTTTAAAATTAAGAAAATACTGTGTTGAAAATAGAATAATTCGCTAGTATATATGTGTGTGTGTGTTGTTTTGCAGTTTACATTTAAAATATAAAATGAGAAAATAATTTCTTAGTTTGCATTGAATATTAAAAAAATTGGGCAGGGGTTCCTGGCGCTGTATTTTTACAAATGTTAAAATATTTAAAATTTTACAAAATTGATGTGCTACTTATTGAAAATTATTATAGCAAAAACAAAGATGAATTTAGAAAATTAAAAATAAAAAATTAAAAGGATTTTTAAAAATAAATATTCAAATAGATAGAAAAAAAAATTATAATTTAATATTAGTGATCATTAAATAAAAATATATATAAAATAAATAAATATACATGATATTAAAATATATATTTAAATATAAAAAGAATAATGGCAATGAGTATTAATGAAGAATGTTGTTGTATATATTATATATTACTATCGTTTCGACAAAATCATCATCAGGTAAAATTAAAATTAAAATACCCGATGATGAGTTTTTGTCGAAAACAATAGTAATATATAATATAGACAACAACATTCTTAACTAATAATTCTCATTGGCTTTATTCGTTTTTATATTTAATATACATTTTAATAGACATGTGTATATTTATTATATATATTTTATTTATTAAAATTATTCGATAAAAGTGTTATATTTTTTGTAGATATTATATGTTGATGTATATTAACATTTGCAAAATAATATACAAATTTTAGAAAAATAATTCCATAAGTTAGCTTATGATATTAAAAAAAATTGAGCGAGGGTTCGGCGCCGCAGGCTATTTTTCTTACAAATGCTAAAAATATTTTAAAAATTAAGAAAACGATGACTGTTGAAAACTGGAAGTAATTCGCTTATATTATGTGTGTATGTGTGTTGTGTCGATGCGAGTTTCTTACATTTGAAAATAAAATGGAAATTTGTAGAAAAATTTCTTAAGTTAGCTCAGATTATTGAAAAAAATTGGGCAGGGTTCCCGGCCCTGCAGGCAATACTATTTTACATAAGTTAAAAATAATTTAAAATTAAGAAAATGATGTTTTTGTATAGTGGAAGTTATGCGCTAAAAATGTGTATATGAGTGTGTGTTGTTTGTTGTGTTGAAGCGAATTTACTTACATTGGAAAAATAATATGGAAATTTTTAGAAAATCAATTTATTAGATAGCTCAGGTATTGAAAAAATTAGCAGGTTTAGCGCCTGCAGTAACTATTTTAGAAAGCTAAAAATAATTTTAAAATTAAGAAAATGATGTATATTTAAATAAATTATTATGCTTATATGTGTGTGTGTGTGAATATTGTGTTGTTACTGAATATTTGAAAAATAATAATGGAAATTTAAGAAAAATAATTTCTTAAGTTTGCATTGAATATTAAAAATTGGGCAGGGTTCCTCGGCGCCCGCAGGCTGTATTTTACAAATGTTAAAATATTTAAAATTTTACAAAATTGATATTGAAGCTACTTATTGAAAATTATATATGTATGTAGAAAAACTGAAATTTAGAAAATTAAAAATAAAAATTAAAAGGATTATTTAAAAATAAATATTCAAATAGATAGAAAAAAATTTATAATTTAATACTATGATTGTAAATAAAAATAATATATAAAATAAATAAATATACATGTATATTAAAATATATATTTAAATATAAAAAAGAATAATGGCAATGAGTATTAATGAAGAATGTTGTTGTATATATTATATATATCGTTTCGACAAAAAGTCATCATCAGGTAAATATAAAATTAAAATTGATGATGAGTTTTGTCAAAACATAATAATATATAATATTTAACATAATATTATTAAATATACATTTAATATTTTATATATATTTTTATTTATTAAAAATTATTCGATAAAATGTGTTAATATTTTTGTGGATATTATATCGTTGGTAGTATATTAACATTTGCAAAATAATATGGATTTCTAGAAAAATAGTTTCATTAGTTAGCTGATAATTAAAAAAAATTGGGCAGAGGTTCCCCGGCGCCGCAGGCTGTATTTTACAAAGCTAAAAATATTTTAAAAATTAAGAAAACGATGACTGTTGAAAACTGGAAGTAATTCGCTTATATTATGTGTGTATGTGTTTGTGTCGATACGAGTTTACTTACATTTGAAAATAAAATGGAAATTTGTAGAAAAATTATTTAAGTTAGCTCAGATTATTGAAAAAATTGGGCAGGGGTTCCTATGCCCGCAGGCAATACTATTTTACATAAGCTAAAAATAATTTAAAAATTAAGAAAATGATGTTTTTGTATAGTGGAAGTTATGCGCTAAAATGTGTATATGAGTGTGTGTTTGTTTGTTTGTGTTGAAGCGAATTTACTTACATTGGAAAAATAATATGGAAATTTTTAGAAAATAATTTATTAGTTAGCTCAGGGGTATTGAAAAAAAATTGGGCAGGGGTTCCCCAGCGCCCGCAGTAGAACTATTTTAGAAAGCTAAAAATAATTTAAAATATCGAAAATGATGGTTGTTGAAATTACTAAGTAATGTGTGTTATATGTGTTGTGTTGATGCATGTTACTTATACATTTGAAAATAATAATGGAAATTTAGAAAAATAATTCTTAAGTTTGCTCAGATTGAATATTAAAAAAATTGGGCAGGGGTTCCTCGGCGCCGCAGGCTGTATATTTTTACAAATGTTAAAATATTTAAAATTTTACAAAATTGATGTGCTACGTATTGAAAATTAACAATGTAGCAAAAACAAAGATGAATTTAGAAAATTAAAATAAAAATTAAAGGATTATTAAAAATAAATATTCAAATAAAAAAAATTTATAATTTAATATTAGTGATTTAATAAAAATATATAAAATAAATAAATATACACATGTATATTAAAATATATATTTAAATATAAAAAGAATAATGGCAATGAGTATTATGAAGAATGTTGTTGTATATATTATATATTACTATCGTTTCGAAAAAAGTCATCATCAGGTAAAATTTAAAATTACCCGATGATGAGTTTTTGTCATGTAGTATATAATATAAAACAACATTATACTCATTGGCTTTATTCGTTTTTATATTTAATATACATTTTAATAGACATGTATATTTATTTATTTTATATATATTTTTATTTATTAAAAATTATTCGATAAATGTGTTGATATTTTGTAGATATTATATCGTTGGTAGTATATTAACATTTGCAAAATAATATCGGAATTCTAAGAAAAGTTTCTAAGTTAGCTTAGTTTAAAAAATTGAGCGAGGGTTCCCCGGCGCCCGCAGGCTGTATTTTCTTACAAATGCTAAAAATATTTTAAAAATTAAGAAAACGATGACTGTTGAAAACTGGAAGTAATTCGCTTATATTATGTGTGTATGTGTTGTGTCGATGCGAGTTTCTTACATTTGAAAATAAAATGGAAATTTGTAGAAAATTTCTTAAGTTAGCTCAGATTTTGAAAAAATTGAGCAGGGTTCCCATGCCCGCAGGCAATACTTTTACATAAGCTAAAAATAATTTAAAAATTAACGAAAATGATGTTTGTTGTATAGTGGAAGTTATTCGCTAAAATGTGTATATGTGTGTGTGTGTGTTGTGTTGTGTTGAGAATTTACTTACATTGGAAAAATAATATGTAGAAAATAATTTATTAGATAGCTAGGGGTATGAAAAAAAATTGGGCAGGGGTTCCCGGCGCCCGCAGGCAGTAATATTTTACAAAGCTAAAAATAATTTAAAAATTAAGAAAATGATGTGTTGAAAACTGGAAGTAATTCGCTGTATGTGTATATGTGTGTGTGTGTGTTGATGCGAGTTACTGACATTTGAAAATATAATATGGAAATTTGTAGAAAAATTATTTAAGTTAGCTCAGATTATAAAAAAAATTGGCCAGGGTTCCTCGGCGCTGGCTGTATTTTTTACAAATGTTAAAATATTTAAAATTTTACAAAATTGATGTGCTACTTATTGAAAATTAACAATGTAGCAAAAACAAAGATGAATTTAGAAAATTAAAAATAAAAATTAAAAGGATTTTTAAAAATAAATATTCAAATAGATAGAAAAAAAATTATAATTTAATATTAGTGATCATTAATAAAAAATATATATAAAATAAATAAATATACACATGTATATTAAAATATATATTTAAATATAAAAAAAGAATAATGGCAATGAGTATTAATGAAGAATGTTGTTGTATATATTATATATTACTATCGTTTCGACAAAAGTCATCATCAGGTAAAATTAAAATTAAAATTACCCGATGATGAGTTTTTGTCGAAAACGGTAGTAATATATAATAATATAGACAACATTCTTGACTAATACCCATTGGCTTTATTCGTTTTTTATATTTAAATATACATTTTAATAGACATGTGTATATTTATTTATTTTATATATATTTTTATTTATTAAAAATTATTCGATAAAGTGTGTTAATATTTTTGTAGATATTATATCGTTGGTAGTATATTAACATTTGCAAAATAATATCGGAATTCTAAGAAAAATAGTTTCACAAGTTAGCTTATGATAATTAAAAATTGAGCGAGGGTTCCTATGCCCGCAGGCTACTATTTTACATAAGCTAAAAATAATTTTAAAAATTAAGAAAATGATGTTGAAAACTGGAAGTAAAATGTGTATATTATGTGTGTATGTGTTGTGTCGATGCGAATTTACTTACATTTGAAAAATAATATGGAAATTTTTATAAAATTAATTTTGGTTAGTTCAAATATAAAAAAAATTGGGCAGGGGTTCCTGGCGCCTGCAGGCAATACTATTTTACATAAGCTAAAAATAATTTAAAAAATTAAGAAGATGATGTTTTTGTATAGTGGAAGTTATGCCCTAAAATGTGTATATGAGTGTGTGTTTGTGTGGTGTGTTGATGCGAATTTACTTACATTGGAAAAATAATATGGACAATTTTAGAATACTGAATTTATTAGATAGCTCGGGTATAAAAAAAAATTGGGCAGGGTTCCCATGCCCGCAGGCAATACTATTTTACATAAGCTAAAAATAATTTAAACATTAAGAAAATGATTGTTGAAAACTGGAAGTAATTCGCTTATATATGTGTGTTGATGCGAGTTACTGACGTTTGAAAATAAAATGGAAATTTGTAGAAAAATTATTTAAGTTAGCTCAGATTATTGAAAAAATTGGCCAGAGAGTTCCTAGGCGCCGCGGGCTGTATTTTTTACAAATGTTAAAATATTTAAAATTTTACAAAATTGATGTGCTACTTATTGAAAATTAACAATGTAGCAAAAACAAAGATGAATTTAGAAAATTAAAAATAAAAATTAAAAGGATTTTTAAAAATAAATATTCAAATAGATAGAAAAAATTATAATTTAATATTAGTGATCATTAATAAAATATATATAAAATAAATAATACACATGTATATTAAAATATATATTTAAATATAAAAAGAATAATGGCAATGAATGAAGAATGTTGTTGTATATATTATATATTACTACCGGTTTCGAAAAAAAGTCATCATCAGGTAAAATTAAAATTAAAATTACTTGATGATGAGTTTTTGTCGAAAACGGTAGTAATATATAATATAGACAACAACATTCTTAACTAATACTCATTGGCTTTATTCGTTTTTTATATTTAAATATACATTTTAATAGACATGTGTATATTTATTTATTTTATATATATTTTTTATTTATTAAAAATTATTCGATAAAGTGTGTTAATATTTTTGTAGATATTATATCGTTGGTAGTATATTAACATTTGCAAAATAATATCGGAATTCTAAGAAAAATAGTTTCATAGTTAGCTTATGATAATTAAAAATTGGAGGGTTCCCGGCGCCCGCAGGCTGTATTTTCTTACAAATGCTAAAAATATTTTAAAAATTAAGAAAACGATGACTGTTGAAAACTGGAAGTAATTCGCTTATATTATGTGTGTATGCGTGTTGTGTCGATGCGAGTTTCTTACATTTGAAAATAAAATGGAAATTTGTAGAAAAATTTCTTAAGTTAGCTCAGATTATTGAAAAAAATGGGCAGGGTTCCCCGGCGCCGCAGGCAATACTATTTTACATAAGCTAAAAATAATTTAAAAATTAAGAAATGATGTTTTTGTATAGTGGAAGTTATGCGCTAAAATGTGTATATGAGTGTGTGTTTGTGTTGTGTTGATGCGAATTTACTTACATTGGAAAAATAATATGGAAATTTTAGAATACTAATTTATTAGTTATAGCTCAGGATATAAAAAAATTGGGCAGGGGTTCCCCCGCGCCCGCAGGCAATACTAATATACAAAAGCTAAAAATAATTTAAACATTAAGAAAATGATAGGTGAATACTGGAAGAAATACGCTTATCTAAGTGTGTGTTGATGCTAGTTACTGACATTTGAAAATAAAATGGAAATTTGTAGAAAAATTATTTAAGTTAGCTCAGATTATTGAAAAAATTGGCCAGGAGTTCCTAGGCGCCTGCGGGCTGTATTTTTTACAAATGTTAAAATATTTAAAATTTTACAAAATTGATGTGCTACTTATTGAAAATTAACAATGTAGCGTATACAAAGATGACTTTAGAAATTTAAAAATATATATTGAAAGGCTTTTTAAAAATAAATATTCAAATAGATAGAAAAATAATTTTTTAATTTAATATTAGTGATCATTAATAAAAAATATATAAAATAAATAAATATACACATGTATATTAAAATATATATTTAAATATAAAAAGAATAATGGCAATGAGTATTAATGAAGAATGTTGTTGTATATATTATATATTACTATCGTTTCGACAAAAAGTCATCATCAGGTAAAATTAAAATTAAAATTACCCGATGATGAGTTTTGTCGAAAACGGTAGTAATATATAATATAGACAACAACATTCTTAACTAATACTCATTGGCTTTATTCGTTTTTTATATTTAAATATACATTTTAATAGACATGTGTATATTTATTTATTTTATATATTTTTATTTATTAAAAATTATTCGATAAAGTGTGTTAATATTTTTGTAGATATTATATCGTTGGTAGTATATTAACATTTGCAAAATAATATCGGAATTCTAAGAAAATAGTTTCATAGTTAGCTTATGATAATTAAAAATTGAGCGAGGGTTCCCTATGCCCGCAGGCTGTATTTTCTTACAAATGCTAAAAATATTTTAAAAATTAAGAAAACGATGACTGTTGAAAACTGGAAGTAATTCGCTATGTATATTATGTGTGTATGCGTGTTGTGTCGATGCGAGTTTCTTACATTTGAAAATAATATGGAAATTTGTAGAAAATTAATTCTTAGTTAGCTCAGATATTGAAAAAAATTGAGCAGGGTTCCCATGCCCGCAGGCAATACTATTTTACATAAGCTAAAAATAATTGAAAAAATTAAGAAAATGATGTGTGTTTTATAGGGGAAGTTATGCGCTAAAATGTGTATATGTGTGTGTTTGTGTGGTGTGTTGATGACGAATTTACTTACATTGGAAAAATAATATAGAAATTTTAGAAAATAATTTCTAGTTTATTAGATATTAAAAAAATTGGGCAGGGGTTCGGCTATGCCCGCAGGCAATACTATTTTACATAAGCTAAAAATAATTTAAAATTAAGAAAATGATGATTGTTGAAAACTGGAAGTAATTCGCTTATATATGTGTGTGTTGATGCGAGTTACTGACATTTGAAAATAAAATGGAAATTTGTAGAAAAATTATTTAAGTTAGCTCAGATTATTGAAAAATTGGGCAGGAGTTCCTAGGCGCCTGCGGGCTGTATTTTTACAAATGTTAAAATATTTAAAATTTTACAAAATTGATGTGCTACTTATTGAAAATTAACAATGTAGCAAAACAAAGATGAATTTAGAAAATTAAAAATAAAAATTAAAAGGATTTTTAAAAATAAATATTCAAATAGATAGAAAAAAAAAATTATAATTTAATATTAGTGATCATTAATAAAAAATATATATAAAATAAATAAATATACACATGTATATTAAAATATATATTTAAATATGAAAAAAGAATAATGGCAATGAGTATTAATGAAGAATGTTGTTGTATATATTATATATTACTATCGTTTCGACAAAAAGTCATCATCAGGTAAAATTAAAATTAAAATTACCTGATGATGAGTTTTTGTCGAAAACGGTAGTAACATATAATATAGACAACAACATTCTTAACTAATACTCATTGGCTTTATTCGTTTTTTATATTTAAATATACATTTTAATAGACATGTCTATATTTATTTATTTTATATATATTTTTATTTATTAAAATTATTCGATAAAATGTGTTAATATTTTTGTAGATCTTATCTCGGTGGTAGTATCTTAACATTTGCAAAATAATATCGGACTTCTAAGAAAAACTGTTTCATAAGTTAGCTGAGGAGAATTACACTATTGAGCGAGGGTGCCCCGGCGCCCGCAGGCAATATTTTACAAAAGCTAAAAATAATTTAAAAAATTATGAAAACGATGACTGTTGAAAACTGGAAGTAATTCGCTTATATTATGTGTGTATGCGTGTTGTGTCGATGCGAGTTTACTTACATTTGAAAATAATATGGAAATTTTAGAAAATTAATTTCTAGTTAGTTCAGATATAAAAAATTGAGTAGGGGTTCCCCGGCGCCCGCAGGCAATACTATTTTCCATAGGCTAAAAATAATTTAAAAAATTAAGAAAATGATGTTTTTGTATAGTGGAAGTTATGCGCTAAAATGTGTATATGAGTGTGTGTTTGTGTGTTGTGTTGAAGCGAATTTACTTACATTGGAAAAATAATATGGAGATTTATAGAATACCAAATTTATTAGTTAGCCAGGTATTGAAAAAAATTGGGCAGGGGTTCCCTATGGCGCCTGCAGGCAATACTATTTTACATAAGCTAAAAATAATTCAAACATTAAGAAAATGATGATTGTTGAAAACTGGAAGTAATTCGCTTATATATGTGTGTGTTGATGCGAGTTACTGACATTTGAAAATAAAATGGAAATTTGTAGAAAAATTATTTAAGTTAGCTCAGATTATTGAAAAATATTGGCCAGGAGTTCCTAGGCGCCCGCGGGCTGTATTTTTTTACAAATGTTAAAATATTTAAAATTTTACAATATTGATGTGCTACTTATTGAAAATTAACAATGTAGCAAAACAAAGATGAATTTAGAAAATTAAAAATAAAAATTAAAAGGATTTTTAAAAATAAATATTCAAATAGATAGAAAAAAATTATAATTTAATATTAGTGATCATTAATAAAAATATATATAAAATAAATAAATATACATGTATATTAAAATATATATTTAAATATAAAAAAAGAATAATGGCAATGAGTATTAATGAAGAATGTTGTTGTATATATTATATATTACTATCGTTTCGACAAAAAGTCATCATCAGGTAAAATTAAAATTAAAATTACCCGATGATGAGTTTTTGTCGAAAACGGTAGTAATATATAATATAGACAACAACATTCTTAACTAATACTCATTGGCTTTATTCGTTTTTTATATTTAAATATACATTTTAATAGACATGTGTATATTTATTTATTTTATATATATTTTTATTTATTAAAAATTATTCGATAAAGTGTGTTAATATTTTTGTAGATATTATATCGTTGGTAGTATATTAACATTTGCAAAATAATATCGGAATTCTAAGAAAAATAGTTCCATAAGTTAGCTTATGATAATTAAAAAATTGAGCGAGGGTTCCCCGGCGCCCGCAGGCAATACTATTTTACATAAGTTAAAAATAATTTAAATAATTAAGAAAATGATGTTTGTTGTATAGTGGAAGTTATGTGCTAAAATGTGTATATGAGTGTGTGTTTGTTTGGTGTGTTGATGCGAATTTACTTACATTTGAAAAATAATATGGAAATTTTAGAAAATTAATTTTAGTTAGTTCAAATATAAAAAAAAATTGAGCAGGGTTCCCTATGCCCGCAGGCAATACTATTTTACATAAGCTAAAAATAATTTAAAAATTAAGAAAATGATGTTTGTTGTATAGTGGAAGTTATGCGCTAAAATGTGTATATGAGTGTGTGTTTGTGTGTGTGTGTGTTGATGCGAATTTACTTACATTGGAAAAATAATATAGAAATTTTTAGAATAAATTAATATTAGATAGCTTGAATATAAAAAAATTGGGCAGGGGTTCCTATGCCCGCAGGCAATACTATTTTACATAAGCTAAAAATAATTTAAACATTAAGAAAATGAATGATTGTTGAAAACGGGAAGTAATTCGCTTATATATGTGTGAGTTGATGCGAGATACTGACAATTGAAAATAAAATGGAAATTTGTAGAAAAATTATTAAAGTTAGCTCAGATTATTGAAAAAATTGTCCAGGAGTTCCTAGGCCTGCGGCTGTATTTTTTACAAATTTTAAAATATTTAAAATTTTACAAATTTGATGTGCTTAGTATTTAAAATTAACATTGTAGCAAAAAAAATGATTGGTTTAGAAAATTAAAAACAATAATTAAAAGGATTTTTAAAAATAAATTTTCAAAAAGATAGAAAAAAATTATAATTTAATATTAGTGATCATTAATAAAAATATATATAAAATAAATAAATATACACATGTATATTAAAATATATATTTAAATATAAAAAGAATAATGGCAATGAGTATTAATGAAGAATGATATATTATATAATGACAAAATATATATAAAATATTAAATATTACTATGAGTTCGAAAAATCATCATATAATATAAAAAAATTAAAATTACCCGATGATGATTTAAAAGTCGAAAACGGTAAAAATATATAAATTAAAAATTATTCTTAACTAATATTTTTGTGCTTTATTCGTTTAGTATATATATTTAAATAATACATTTTAATAGACATGTGTATATTTATTTATTTTATATATTTTATATTTATTTATTAAAAAAATTATTCGATAAAGAAGTTAATATTTTATATATATATATGTTGGTAGTATATTAACATTTGCAAAATAATATCGGAATTCTAAGAAAAGTTTCCATAAGTTAGCTTATGATAATTAAAAATTGAGCAGAGGGTTCCCCGGCGCCGCAGGCAATACTATTTTACAAATGCTAAAAATAATTTTAAAAATTAAGAAAACGATGTTTGTTGTATAGTGGAAGTTATGCGAAAATGTGTATATTATGTGTGTTTGTGTGGTGTGTTGATGCGAATTTACTTACATTTGAAAATAATATGGAAATTTGTAGAAAATTTCTTTAGTTAGTTAAAGAAAAAAAAAATTGGGCAGGGGTTCCCATGCCTGCAGGCAATACTATTTTACATAAGCTAAAAATAATTTAAATAATTTAAGAAAAATTAAGAAGATGATGTTATGTATGTGTATATGTGTGTGTGTGTGTGTGTTGTGTTGATGCGAATTTTACTTACATTGGAAAAATAATATGGAAATTTTAGAATACTAATTTATTAGTTGAATATAAAAAAATTGGGCAGGGTTCCTCATGCCTGCAGGCAATACTATTTTACATAAGCTAAAAATAATTTAAACATTAAGAAAATGAATGATTGTTGAAAACTGGAAGTAATTCGCTTATATATGTGTGTGTTGATGCGAGTTACTGACATTTGAAAATAAATGGAAATTTGTAGAAAAATTATTTAAGTTAGCTCAGATTATTGAAAAATTGGGCAGGAGTTCCTAGGGCCCGCGGGCTGTATTTTTACAAATGTTAAAATATTTAAAATTTTACAAAATTGATGTGCTACTTATTGAAAATTAACAATGTAGCAAAAACAAAGATGAATTTAGAAAATTAAAAATAAAAATTAAAAGGATTTTTAAAAATAAATATTCAAATAGATAGAAAAAATTATAATTTAATATTAGTGATCATTAATAAAAAATATATATAAAATAAATAAATATATTATTACATGTATATTAAAATATATATTTAAATATAAAAAGAATAATGGCAATGAGTATTAATGAAGAATGTTGTTGTATATTATATATTATTATCGTTTCGATTAAAAAGTCATCATCAGGTAAAATTAAAATTAAAATTACCCGATGATGAGTTTTTGTCGAAAACGGTAGTAATATATAATATAGACAACAATATTCTTAACTAATACTCATTGGTTTTATTCGTTTTTTATATTTAAATATACATTTTAATAGACATGTGTATATTTATTTATTTTATATATATTTATTTATTAAAAATTATTCGATAAAGTGTGTTAATATTTTATAGATATTATATCGTTGGTAGTATATTAACATTTGCAAAATAATATCGGAATTCTAAGAAAATAGTTTCCATAAGTTAGCTTATGATAATTAAAAATTGAGCAGAGGGTTCCTATGGCGCCCGCAGGCTGTATTTTCTTACAAATGCTAAAAATATGTTAAAAATTAAGAAAACGATGTTTGTTGTATAGTGGAAGTTATGCGCTAAAATGTGTATATGAGTGTGTGTTTGTGTGGTGTGTTGATGCGAATTTACTTACATTTGAAAAATAATATGGAAATTTGTAGAAAATTAATTTCTAAGTTAGCTCAGATTATTGAAAAAAATTGGGCAGGGGTTCCCCGGCGCCCGCAGGCAATACTATTTTACATAAGCTAAAAATAATTTAAAAATTTAAGAAAATGATGTTTTTGTATAGTGGAAGTTATGCGCTAAATTGTGTATATGAGTGTGTGTTTGTGTGTGTGTTGACGCGAATTTACTTACATTGGAAAAATAATAGACAATTTTAGAATATTTATTTTATTAGATAGCTCATTGTATACATAAAAATTGGGCACGGGTTCCCCGGCGCCCGCAGGCAATACTATTTTACATAAGCTAAAAATAATTTAAACATTAAGAAAATGATGATTGTTGAAAACTGGAAGTAATTCGCTTATATATGTGTGTGTTGATGCGAGTTACTGACATTTGAAAATAAAATGGAAATTTGTAGAAAAATTATTTAAGTTAGCTCAGATTATTGGAAAAAATTGGCCAGGAGTTCCTCGGCGCCCGCGGGCTGTATTTATTTACAAATGTTAAAATATTTAAAATTTTACAAAATTGATGTGCTACTTATTGAAAATTAACAATGTAGCAAAACCAAAGATGAATTTAGAAAATTAAAAATAAAAATTAAAAGGATTTTTAAAAATAAATATTCAAATAGATAGAAAAAAAAATTATAATTTAATATTAGTGATCATTAATAAAAAATATATATAAAATAAATAAATATACACATGTATATTAAAATATATATTTAAATATAAAAAAAGAATAATGGCAATGAGTATTAATGAAGAATGTTGTTGTATATATTATATATTACTATCGTATCGACAAAAAGTCATCATCAGGTAAACTTAAAATTAAAATTACCCGATGATGAGTTTTTGTCGAAAACGGTAGTAATATATAATATAGACAACAACATTCTTAACTAATACTCATTGGCTTTATTCGTTTTTTATATTTAAATATACATTTTAATAGACATGTGTATATTTATTTATTTTATATATATTTTTATTTATTAAAAATTATTCGATAAAGTGTGTTAATATTTTGTAGATATTATATCGTTGGTAGTATATTAACATTTGCAAAATAATATCGGAATTCTAAGAAAAATAGTTTCCATAAGTTAGCTTATGATAATTAAAAATTGAGCGAGGGTTCCTGGCGCCCGCAGGCTGTATTTTTTTACAAATGCTAAAAATATTTTAAAAATTAAGAAAACGATGACTGTTGAAAACTGGAAGTAATTCGCTATATTATGTGTGTATGCGTGTTGTGTCGATGCGAGTTTACTTTCATTTTAAAAATAAAATGGAAATTTGTAGAAAATTTCTTAAGTTAGCTCAGAGATTATTGAAGAAAATTGGGCAGGGGTTCCCCAGTGCCCGCAGGCAATACTATTTTCCATAGGCTAAAAATAATTTAAAAAATTAAGAAAATAATGTTTGTGATATAGTGGAAGTTATGCGCTAAAATGTGTATATGAGTGTGTGTTTGTGTGTTGTGTTGATGCGAATTTACTTACAATGGAAAAATAATATGTAAATTTTAGAAAATAATTTATTAGATAGCTCAAATATAAAAAAATTGGGCAGGGTTCCCTATGCCCGCAGGCAATACTATTTTACATAAGCTAAAAATAATTTAAACATTAAGAAAATGATGATTGTTGAAAACTGGAAGTAATTCGCTTATATATGTGTGTGTTGATGCGAGTTACTGACATTTGAAAATAAAATGGAAATTTGTAGAAAAATTATTTAAGTTAGCTCAGATTATTGAAAAAAATTGGCCAGGAGTTCCTGTATGCCCGCGGGCTGTATTTTTTACAAATGTTAAAATATTTAAAATTTTAAAAATTGATGTGCTACTTATTGAAAATTAACAATGTAGCAAAAACAAAGATGAATTTAGAAAATTAAAAATAAAAATTAAAAGGATTTTTAAAAATAAATATTCAAATAGATAGAAAAAAAAATTATAATTTAATATTAGTGATCATTAATAAAAAATATATATAAAATAAATAAATATACACATGTATATTAAAATATATATTTAAATATAAAAAAAGAATAATGGCAATGAGTATTAATGAAGAATGTTGTTGTATATATTATATATTACTATCGTTTCGACAAAAAGTCATCATCAGGTAAAATTAAAATTAAAATTACCCGATGATGAGTTTTTGTCGAAAACGGTAGTAATATATAATATAGACAACAACATTCTTAACTAATACTCATTGGCTTTATTCGTTTTTTATATTTAAATATACATTTTAATAGACATGTGTATATTTATTTATTTTATATATATTTTTATTTATTAAAATTATTCGATAAAGTGTGTTAATATTTTTGTAGATATTATATCGTTGGTAGTATATTAACATTTGCAAAATAATATCGGAATTCTAAGAAAATAGTTTCCATAAGTTAGCTTATGATAATTAAAAATTGAGCGAGGGTTCCTATGCGCCGCAGGCTGTATTTTCTTACAAATGCTAAAAATATTTTAAAAATTAAGAAAAAATGTGTATAAGGAGTGTGTGTATTATGTGTGATGTGCGATGCGAATTTACTTACATTTGAAAATAATATGGAAATTTGTAGAAAATTAATTTTAGTTAGCTCAGATATAAAAAAATTGGGCAGGGGTTCCCGGCGCCTGCAGGCAATACTATTTTACATAAGCTAAAAATAATTTAAAAATTAAGAAAATGATGTTTGTGTATAGTGGAAGTTATGCGCTAAAATGTGTATATGAGTGTGTGTTTGTGTGTTGTGTTGATGCGAATTTACTTACATTGGAAAATAATATGGAAATTTTAGAAAATAATTTATTAGATAGCTCAAATATAAAAAAATTGGGCAGGGGTTCCCGGCATGCCTGCAGGCAATACTATTTTACATAAGCTAAAAATAATTTAAACATTAAGAAAATAATGATTGTTGAAAACTGGAAGTAATTCGCTTATATATGTGTGTGTGTTGTGTTGATGCGAGTTTACTGACATTTGAAAATAAAATGGAAATTTGTAGAAAAATTATTTAAGTTATCTCAGATTATTGAAAAATTGGCCAGGAGTTCCTAGGCGCCTGCGGCTGTATTTTTTACAAATGTTAAAATATTTAAAATTTTACAAAATTGATGTGCTACTTATTGAAAATTAACAATGTAGCAAAACAAAGATGAATTTAGAAAATTAAAATAAAAATTAAAAGGATTTTTAAAAATAAATATTCAAATAGATAGAAAAAAAAATTATAATTTAATATTAGTGATCATTAATAAAAAATATATATAAAATAAATAAATACACAGGTATATAATAATATATATTTAAATATAAAAAAAGAGTAATGGCAATGAGTATTAATGACGAGTGTTGTTGTATATATAATATATTACTATCGTTTCGATAAAAAAGTCATCATCAGGTAAAATTAAAATTAAAATTACCCGATGATGAGTTTTTGTCGAAAACGGTAGTAATATATAATATAGACAACAACATTCTTAACTAATACTCATTGGCTTTATTCGTTTTTTATATTTAAATATACATTTTAATAGACATGTGTATATTTATTTATTTTATATATATTTTTTATTTATTAAAAATTATTCGATAAAGTGTGTTAATATTTTTGTAGATATTATATCGTTGGTAGTATATTAACATTTGCAAAATAATATCGGAATTTCTAAGAAAAATAGTTTCTAAGTTAGCTTATGATAATTAAAAATTGAGCAGAGGGTTCCAGCGCCGCAGGCTGTATTTTCTTACATAATGCTAAAAATATTTTAAAAATTAAGAAAACGATGACTGTTGAAAACTGGAAGTAATTCGCTTATATTATGTGTGTATGTGTTGTGTTGATGCGAGTTTACTTTCATTTTAAAAATAAAATGGAAATTTGTAGAAAATTAATTCTTAAGTTAGCTCAGATATTGAAAAAAAATTGGGCAGGGGTTCCTATGCCTGCAGGCAATACTATTTTACATAAGCTAAAAATAATTTAAAAATTAAGAAAATGATGTTTGTGTATAGTGGAAGTTATGCGCTAAAATGTGCATATGAGTGTGTGTGTGTGTGTTGTGTTGAAGCGAATTTACTTACATTGGAAAAATAATATGGAGATTTTTAGAATACTAATTTATTAGATAGCTCAATAAAAAAAAATTGGGCAGGGGTTCCCCGCCTGCAGGCAATACTATTTTACATAAGCTAAAAATAATTTAAAATTAAGAAAATATGATTGTTGAAACTGGAAGTAATTCGCTTATGTATATATGTGTGTGTGTGTGTTGTGTTGATGCATGTTTACATTTGAAAATAAAATGGAAATTTGTAGAAAAATTAATTTAAGTTAGCTCAGATTATTAAAAAAATTGGGCAGGAGTTCCTAGGCGCCTGCAGGGCTGTATTTTTTACAAATGTTAAAATATTTAAAATTTTACAAAATTGATGTGCTACTTATTGAAAATTAACAATGTAGCAAAACAAAGATGAATTTAGAAAATTAAAAATAAAAATTAAAAGGATTTTTAAAAATAAATATTCAAATAGATAGAAAAAAATTATAATTTAATATTAGTGATCATTAATAAAAATATATATAAAATAAATAAATATACACATGTATATTAAAATATATATTTAATTATATGTGAAGAATGTTGTTTATATATTATATATTACTATCGTTTATTAAAAGTCATCATCGTAATTAAAATTAAAATTTGATGATATTATATCGTTGGTAGTATATTAATATATAAATAATACAACATTCTTAACTAATACTCATTGGCTTTAGTTTGCATTTTTTATATTTAAATATACATTAATAGACATGTAATATATTTATTTATTTTATATATATTTATTTATTAAAAAAGTTAATGATAAATGTGTGTTAATATTTTTGTAGATATTATATGTTGGTATATTACTGACATTTGCAAAATAATATGGAAATTTGTAGAAAAATTATTTATAAGTTAGCTCAGATTATTAAAAAATTGGGCAGGGTTCCCATGCGCAGGCTACTATTTTCTTACATAAGCTAAAAATAATTTAAAAATTAAGAAAATGATGTTTGTTGTATAGTAAGTTATCTAAAATGTGTATATGAGTGTGTGTTTGTGTTGTGTTTTGATGCGAATTTTTTTACATTTTGAAAATAATATGGAAAATTTTAGAAAATTAATTTTAGTTAGTTCAAATATAAAATAAAATTGAGCAGGGGTTCCCCGGCGCCCGCAGGCAATACTATTTTACATAAGCTAAAAATAATTTAAACATTAAGAAAATGATGTGTGTATAGTGGAAATTATTCGCTAAAATGTGTATATGTGTGTGTTGTGTGTTGTGTTGATGCGAATTTACTTACATTGAAAAATAATATGGAAATTTTTAGAAAATAATTTCTAGTTTGCATTGAATATTAAAAAAAATTGGGCAGGGGTTCCCATGCCTGCAGGCAAATACTATTTTACATAAGCTAAAAATAATTTAAACATTAAGAAAATGATTGTTGAAGACTGGAAGTAATTCGCTTATATATGTGTGTGTTGATGCGAGTTACTGACATTTGAAAATAAAATGGAAATTTGTAGAAAAATTATTTAAGTTAGCATTGAATTATTAAAAAATTGGCCAGGAGTTCCTAGGCGCCTGCAGGGCTGTATTTTTTACAAATGTTAAAATATTTAAAATTTTACAAAATTGATGTGCTACTTATTGAAAATTAACAATGTAGCAAAACAAAGATGAATTTAGAAAATTAAAAATAAAAATTAAAAGGATTTTTAAAAATAAATATTCAAATAGATAGAAAAAAATTATAATTTAATATTAGTGATCATTAATAAAAATATATATAAAATAAATAAATATACACATGTATATTAAAATATATATTTAAATATAAAAAGAATAATGGCAATGAGTATTAATGAAGAATGTTGTTGTATATATTATATATTACTATCGTTTCGACAAAAGTCATCATCAGGTAAAATTAAAATTAAAATTACCCGATGATGAGTTTTGTCGAAAACGGTAGTAATATATAATATAGACAACAACATTCTTAACTAATACTCATTGGCTTTATTCGTTTTTATATTTAAATATACATTTTAATAGACATGTATATTTATTTATTTTATATATATTTTTATTTATTAAAAATTATTCGATAAAGTGTGTTAATATTTTTGTAGATATTATATCGTTGGTAGTATATTAACATTTGCAAAATAATATCGGAATTTCTAAGAAAAATAGTTTCCATAAGTTAGCTAATGATAATTAAAAATTGAGCGAGGGTTCCCCGGCGCCCGCAGGCTGTATTTTCTTACAAATGCTAAAAATAATTTTAAAAATTAAGAAAACGATGACTGTAGAAAACTGGAAGTAATTCGCTTATATTATGTGTGTATGCGTGTTGTGTCGATGCGAGTTTCTTACATTTGAAAATAAAATGGAAATTTGTAGAAAATTAATTCTTAGTTAGCTCAGATTATTGAAAAAAATTGGGCAGGGGTTCCCCTATGCCCGCAGGCAATACTATTTCCATAGGCTAAAAATAATTTAAAAAATTAAGTAGATGATGTTTTGGATAGTGGAATGTATGCGCTAAAATGTGTATATGATTGTTTGTTTGTGTGGTGTGTTGATTCGAATTTACTTACTTTGGAAAAATAATATGGAGATTTTTAGAATACAATTTATTAGATAGCTCGAATATTGAAAAAAATTGGGCAGGGGTTCCCCATGCCCGCAGGCAATACTATTTTAGATAAGCTAAAAATAATTTAAAATTAAGAAAATGATGATTGTTGAAAACTGGAAGTAATTCGCTTATATGTGTGTGTGTTGATGCGAGTTACTGACATTTGAAAATAAAATGGAAATTTGTAGAAAAATTATTTAAGTTAGCTCAGATTATTAAAAAATTGGGCAGGAGTTCCTAGGCGCCCGCGGCTGTATTTTTACAAATGTTAAAATATTTAAAATTTTACAAAATTGATGTGCTACTTATTGAAAATTAACAATGTAGCAAAAACAAAGATGAATTTAGAAAATTAAAAATAAAAATTAAAAGGATTTTTAAAAATAAATATTCAAATAGATAGAAAAAAAAATTATAATTTAATATTAGTGATCATTAATAAAAAATATATATAAAATAAATAAATATACACATGTATATTAAAATATATATTTAAATATAAAAAAAGAATAATGGCAATGAGTATTAATGAAGAATGTTGTTGTATATATTATATATTACTATCGTTTCGACAAAAAGTCATCATCAGGTAAAATTAAAATTAAAATTACCCGATGATGAGTTTTTGTCGAAAACGGTAGTAATATATAATATAGACAACAACATTCTTAACTAATACTCATTGGCTTTATTCGTTTTTTATATTTAAATATACATTTTAATAGACATGTGTATATTTATTTATTTTATATATATTTTTTATTTATTAATAATTATTCGATAAAGTGTGTTAATATTTTTGTAGATATTATATCGTTGGTAGTATATTAACATTTGCAAAATAATATCGGAATTCTAAGGAAAATAGTTCCATAAGTTAGCTTATGATAATTAAAAATTGAGCAGGGTTCCCCGGCGCCCGCAGGCTGTACTATTTTACATAATGCTAAAAATATTTTAAAAAATTAAGAAAATGATGTTTACTGTATAGAGTTATGCGCTAAGTAATGCTTATATTATGTGTGTATGCGTGTTGTGTCGATGCGAATTTCTTACATTTGAAAAATAAAATGGAAATTTGTAGAAAATTAATTTTAGTTAGCTCAGGATATTAATAAAAATTGGGCAGGGGTTCCCCGGCGCCCGCAGGCAATACTATTTTACATAAGCTAAAAATAATTTAAAAATTAAGAAAATGATGTTTGTGTATAGTGGAAATTATTCGCTAAAATGTGTATATGTGTGTGTTTGTGTGTTGTGTTGATGCAATGAATTTACTTACATTGGAAAAATAATATGGAAATTTTTAGAAAATTAATTTCTTTAGTTAGATCAAATATAAAAAAAATTGGGCAGGGGTTCCCCGGCGCCTGCAGGCAATACTATTTTACATAAGCTAAAAATAATTTAAACATTATGAAAATGACGATTGTTGAAAACTGGAAGTAATTCGCTTATATATGTGTGTGTGTTGATGCGAGTTACTGACATTTGAAAATAAAATGGAAATTTGTAGAAAATTATTTAAGTTAGCTCAGATTATTGAAAAATTGGGCAGGAGTTCCTACGCCCGCGGGCTGTATTTTTTTACAAATGTTAAAATATTTAAAATTTTACAAAATTGATGTGCTACTTATTGAAAATTAACAATGTAGCGGAAACAAAGATGAATTTAGAAAATTAAAAATAAAAATTAAAAGGATTTTTCGAAAAACAAATTTTAAAATTGTTAGAAAAAAAAAATTATAATTTAATATTAGTGATCATTAATAAAAATATATATAAATAAATAAATATACACATGTATATTAAAATATATATTTAAATATAAAAAGAATAATGGCAATGAGTATTAATGAAGAATGTTGTTGTATATATTATATATTACTATCGTTTCGACAAAAAGTCATCATCAGGTAAAATTAAAATTAAAATTACCCGATGATGAGTTTTTGTCGAAAACGGTAGTAATATATAATATAGACAACAACATTCTTAACTAATACTCATTGGCTTTATTCGTTATTTTACATAAGCTAAAAATATTTTAAAAATTAAGAAAAATGATGTTGAAAACTGGAAGTAATTCGCTTATATTATGTGTGTTGTGTCGATGCGAGTTTTTACATTTGAAAATAAAATAAATTTGTAGAAAATTATTAAGTTAGCTCAGATTATTGAAAAAATTGGGCAGGGGTTAATGCCTGCAGGCAATACTATTTTACATAAGCTTAAAATTTTTTAAAAATTTAAGATAATGATGTTTGTTGTAGAGTGGAAGTTATGCGCTAATATGTGTTTTTGAGTGTGTGTTTGTGTGGTGTGTTGTTGCGAATTTACTTACATTGGAAAAATAATATGGAAATTTTAGAAAATTAATTTTTAGTTAGTTCAAATATAAAATAAAATTGAGCAGGTTCCCCAGCCCGCAGGCAATACTATTTTAGAAAGCTAAAAATAATTTAAAAAATTAAGAAAATGATGTGTGTATAGTGGAAATTATTCGCTAAAATGTGTATATGTGTGCGTGTGTGTGTGTTGTGTTGATGCATGTTTACTTACATTGAAAAATAATATGAAATTTAAGAAAAATAATTTCTATAGTTTGCATTGAATATTAAAAAAAATTGGGCAGGGGTTCCCCGGCGCCCGCAGGCAATACTATTTTACATAAGCTAAAAATAATTTAAACATTAAGAAAATGATTGTTGAAAACTGGAAGTAATTCGCTTATATATGTGTGTGTTGATGCGAGTTACTGACATTTGAAAATAAAATGGAAATTTGTAGAAAAATTATTTAAGTTAGCTCAGATTATTGAAAAAAATTGGCCAGGAGTTCCTAGGCGCCCGCGGGCTGTATTTTTTTACAAATGTTAAAATATTTAAAATTTTACAAAATTGATGTGCTACTTATTGAAAATTAACAATGTAGCGAAAACAAATATGAATTTATAAATTTAAAAATAAAAATTAAAAGTATTTTTAAAAATAAATATTCAAATAGATAGAAAAAAAAATTATAATTTATTATTAGTGATCATTAATAAATAATATATATAAAATAAATAAATATACACATGTATATTAAAATATATATTTAAATATAAAAAAAGAATAATGGCAATGAGTATTAATGAAGAATGTTGTTGTATATATTATATGTTACTATCGTTTCGATAAAAAGTCATCATCAGGTAAAATTAAAATTAAAATTACCCGATGATGAGTTTTTGTCGAAAACGGTAGTAATATATAATATAGACAACAACATTCTTAACTAATACTCATTGGCTTTATTCGTTTTTTATATTTAAATATACATTTTAATAGACATGTGTATATTTATTTATTTTATATATATTTTTTATTTATTAAAAATTATTCGATAAAGTGTGTTAATATTTTTGTAGATATTGTATCGTTGGTAGTATATTAACATTTGCAAAATAATATCGGAATTCTAAGAAAAATAGTTCCATAAGTTAGCTTATGATAATTAAAAAATTGAGCGAGGGTTCCCCGGCGCCCGCAGGCTGTATTTTCTTACAAATGCTAAAAATATGTTAAAAATTAAGAAAACGATGTTTGTTGTATAGTGGAAGTTATGTGCTAAAATGTGTATATGAGTGTGTGTTTGTGTGGTGTGTTGATGCGAATTTACTTACATTGGAAAAATAATATGGAAATTTTTAGAAAATTAATTTTAGTTAGTTCAAATATAAAAAAAATTGAGCAGGGTTCCCCGGCCTGCAGGCAATACTATTTTAGAAAGCTAAAATAATTTAAAAATTAAGAAAATGATGTTTGTATAAACAATGGAAATTATTCGCTAGTATGTGTATATGTGTGTGTGTGTGTGTTGTGTTGATGCATGTTTACTTATATTTGGAAAAATAATATGGAAATTTTTAGAAAAATAATTTCTATAGTTTGCATTGAATATTAAAAAAAATTGGGCAGGGGTTCCCCGGCGCCCGCAGGCAATACTATTTTACATAAGCTAAAAATAATTTAAACATTAAGAAAATGATTGTTGAAAACTGGAAGTAATTCGCGTATATATGTGTGTGTTGATGCGAGTTACTGACATTTGAAAATAAATGGAAATTTGTAGAAAAATTATTTAAGTTAGCTCAGATTATTGAAAAAATTGGGCAGGAGTTCCTAGGCGCCCGCGGCTGTATTTTTTACAAATGTTAAAATATTTAAAATTTTACAAAATTGATGTGCTACTTATTGAAAATTAACAATGTAGCAAAACAAAGATGAATTTAGAAAATTAAAATAAAAATTAAAGGATTTTTAAAAATAAATATTCAAATAGATAGAAAAAAATTATAATTTAATATTAGTGATCATTAATAAAAATATATATAAAATAAATAAATATACACATGTATATTAAAATATATATTTAAATATAAAGAAAGAATAATGGCAATGAGTATTAATGAAGAATGTTGTTGTATATATTATATATTACTATCGTTTCGACAAAAAGTCATCATGAGGTAGACTTAAAATTAAATTTACCCGAGGATGAGTTTTTGTCGAAAACGGTAGTAATATATAATGAATATTAATGCAGGCAATACTATTTTACATAAGCTAAAAATAATTTAAACATTAAGAAAATGATTGTTGAAGACTGGAAGTAATTCGCTTATATATGTGTGTGTTGGATGCGAGTATACTGACATTTGAAAATAAAATGGAAATTTGTAGAAAAATTATTTAAGTTAGCTCAGATTATTGAAGAAAAATTGGGCAGGGTTCCCCATGGCGCCGCAGGCAATACTATTTTACATAAGCTAAAAATAATTTAAAAAATTAAGAAAATGATGTTTGTTGTATAGTGGAAGTTATGCGCTAAAATGTGTATAAGAGTGTGTGTTTGTGTGGTGTGTTGATGCGAATTTACTTACATTGGAAAAATAATATGGAAATTTTTAGAAAATTAATTTTAGTTAGTTCAAATAAAAATAAAATTGAGCAAGGGTTCCCCGGCGCCCGCAGGCAGTACTATTTTAGAAAGGTAAAATAATTTTAAAATATCGAAAATGACTGTGTGTAAACAATAGAAATTATTCGCTAGTATGTGTATATGTGTGTGTGTGTGTGTTGTGTTGATGCATTATATTTGAAAAATATTATAGAAATGTTTAGAAAAATAATTTCTAGTTTGCATTGAATATTAAAAAAAATTGGGCAGGGGTTCCCCGGCGCCCGCAGGCAATACTATTTTACATAAGCTAAAAATAATTTAAACATTAAGAAAATGATTGTTGAAGACTGGAAGTAATTCGCTTATATATGTGTGTGTTGATGCGAGTTACTGACATTTGAAAATAAAATGGAAATTTGTAGAAAAATTATTTAAGTTAGCTCAGATTATTGAAAAAAATTGGCCAGGAGTTCCTAGGCGCCCGCGGGCTGTATTTTTTACAAATGTTAAAATATTAAAAATTTTACAAAATTGATGTGCTACTTATTGAAAATTAACAATGTAGGAAAAACAAAGATGAATTTAGAAAATTAAAATAAAAATTAAAGGATTTTTAAAAATAAATATTCAAATAGATAGAAAAAATTATAATTTAATATTAGTGATCATTAATAAAAATATATATAAAATAATATACATAGACATGTATATTTATTTATTTTATATATATTTTTATTTATTAAAAATTATTCGATAATGTGTGTTAATATTTTAGATATTATATCGTTGGTAGTATATTAACATTTGCAAAATAATATCGAATTCTAAGAAAAATAATTTCTAGTTAGCATTGAATATTAAAAAATTGGGCAGGGTTCCCATGCCTGCAGGCAATACTATTTTACATAAGCTAAAAATAATTTAAAATTAAGAAAAATGATTGTTGAAGACTGGAAGTAATTCGCTTATATATGTGTATATAGTTGTATGTATTATTTTTACATTTGAAAATAAAATGGAAATTTGTAGAAAAATTATTTAAGTTAGCTCAGATTATTGAAAAAAATTGGGCAGGGGTTCCCCGGCGCCCGCAGGCAATACTATTTTACATAAGCTAAAAATAATTTAAAAATTAAGAAAATGATGTTGTATAGTGGAAGTTAACTGGAAAAATGTGTATATATGTGTGTTGTGTGGTGTGTTGATGCGAATTTACTTACATTTGAAAAATAATATGGAAATTTTTAGAAAATTAATTTTAGTTAGTTCAAATATAAAAAAATTGAGCAGGGGTTCCCGGCGCCTGCAGGCAGATACTATTTTAGAAAGCTAAAAATAATTTAAAAATTAAGAAAATGATGTGTGTATAGTGGAAAATTTATGCGCTAAAATGTGTATATGTGTGTGTTTGTGTGTTGTGTTGATGCGAATTTACTTATTGGAAAAATAATATGGAAATTTTTAGAAAAATTTCTAGTTTGAGCTCATTGAATATTAAAAATTGGGCAGGGGTTCCCCATGCCCGCAGGCAATACTATTTTACATAAGCTAAAAATAATTTAAACATTAAGAAAATGATTGTTGAAGACTAAGTAATGTTATATATGTGTGTGTGTGTTGATGCAGTTACTGTATTTGAAAATAATAATGGAAATTTGTAGAAAAATTATTTAAGTTAGCATTGATTATTAAAAAAAAATTGGCCAGAGTTCCCAGGCGCCCGCAGGCTGTATTTTTTTACAAATGTTAAAATATTTAAAATTTTACAAAATTGATGTGCTACTTATTGAAAATTAACAATGTAGCAAAAACAAAGATGAATTTAGAAAATTAAAAATAAAATTAAAAGGATTTTTAAAAATAAATATTCAAATAGATAGAAAAAAATTATAAGATTTAAACCACTACAAACGGAATCGACAGCACCTAAAAATAAATAAATATACATGTATATTAAAATATATATTTAAATATAAAAAAGAATAATGGCAATGAGTATTAATGAAGAATGTTGTTGTATATATTATATATTACTATCGTTTCGACAAAAGTCATCATCAGGTAAAATTAAAATTAAAATTACCCGATGATGAGTTTTTGTCGAAAACAATAGTAATATATAATATAGACAACAACATTCTTAACTAATACTCATTGGCTTTATTCGTTATTTATAAATAAATATACATTTAAAAAGACATGGTTATATATATTTATTTTATATATATTTTTTATTTATTAAAAATTATTCGATAAAGTGTGTTAATATTTTTGTAGATATTATATCGTTGGTAGTATATTAACATTTGCAAAATAATATCGGAATTCTAAGAAAAATAGTTCCATAAGTTAGCTTATGATAATTAAAAAATTGAGCGAGGGTTCCCCGGCGCCCGCAGGCTGTATTTTCTTACAAATGCTAAAAATATTTTAAAAATTAAGAAAACGATGACTGTTGAAAACTGGAAGTAATTCGCTTATATTATGTGTGTATGCGTGTTGTGTCGATGCGAGTTTCTTACATTTGAAAATAAAATGGAAATTTGTAGAAAAATTATTTAAGTTAGCTCAGATTATTGAAGAAAATTGGGCAGGGGTTCCCCGGCGCCCGCAGGCAATACTATTTTACATAAGCTAAAAATAATTTAAAAAATTAAGAAAATGATGTTTGTCGTATAGTGGAAGTTATGCGCTAAAATGTGTATAAGAGTGTGTGTTTGTGTGGTGTGTTGATGCGAATTTACTTACATTGGAAAAATAATATGGAAATTTTTAGAAAATTAATTTCTTTAGTTAGTTCAAATATAAAATAAAATTGAGCAGGGGTTCCCCGGCGCCCGCAGGCAGAACTATTTTAGAAAGCTAAAAATAATTTTAAAATATAGAAAATACTGTGTGGTAAACAATAGAAATTATTCGCTAGTATGTGTATATGTGTGTGTGTGTGTTGTGTTGATGCATGTTTACTTATAGTTGAAAAATAATATAGAAATGTTAAGAAAAATAATTTCTAGTTTGCATTGAATATTAAATAAAATTGGGCAGGGGTTCCCCTGCAGGCAATACTATTTTACATAAGCTAAAAATAATTTAAACATTAAGAAAATGATTGTTGAAGACTGGAAGTAATTCGCTTATATATGTGTGTGTTGATGCGAGTTACTGACATTTGAAAATAAAATGGAAATTTGTAGAAAAATTATTTAAGTTAGCTCGGATTATTGAAAAAAATTGGCCAGGAGTTCCTAGGCGCCCGCGGGCTGTATTTGGTATACTTCGTTCAGTTACGTATTGCTAAGGTTAAACAGACGACTACAAACGGAATCGACAGCACCTAAAATAAAAATTATCGTGAATTACATTCTCTCGATCGAATTTTCTCTCAGAAAAATAAATATTCAAATAGATAGAAAAAAATTATAATTTAATATTAGTGATCATTAATAAAAATATATATAAAATAAATAAATATACACATGTATATTAAAATATATATTTAAATATAAAAAGAATAATGGCAATGAGTATTAATGAAGAATGTTGTATATATTATATATTACTATCGTTTCGACAAAAGTCATCATCAGGTAAAATTAAAATTAAAATTACCCGATGATGAGTTTTTGTCGAAAACAGTAATATATATATAATATAGACAACAACATTCTTAACTAATACTCATTGGCTTTATTCGTTTTTTATATTTAAATATACATTTTAATAGACATGTGTATATTTATTTATTTTATATACATTTTTTATTTATTAAAAATTATTCGATAAAGTGTGTTAATATTTTTGTAGATATTATATCGTTGGTAGTATATTAACATTTGCAAAATAATATCGGAATTCTAAGAAAAATAATTTCTAGTTTGCATTGAATATTAAAAAAATTGGGCAGGGTTCCCAGCCCGCAGGCAATACTATTTTACATAAGCTAAAAATAATTTAAAAAATTAAGAAAATGATGTTTGTTGTATAAACTGGAAGTAATTCGCTTATATTATGTGTGTATGCGTGTTGTGTTGATGCGATTTACTTACATTTGGAAAATAAAATGGAAATTTTTAGAAAATTAATCTTAAGTTAGTTCAAATTATTAAAATAAAATTGAGCAGGGGTTCCCCGGCGCCCGCAGGCATACTATTTTACATAAGCTAAAAATAATTTAAAAAATTAAGAAAATGATGTTTGTTGTATAGTGGAAATTATGCGCTAAAATGTGTATATGTGTGTGTTTGTGTGGTGTGTTGATGCGAATTTACTTACATTGGAAAAATAATATGGAAATGTTTAGAAAATAATTTTTAGTTTAGCATTGAATATTAAAAAAAAATTGGGCAGGGGTTCCGGCGCCGCAGGCAATACTATTTTACATAAGCTAAAAATAATTTAAACATTAAGAAAATGATTGTTGAAGACTGGAAGTAATTCGCTTATATATGTGTGTGTTGATGCGAGTTACTGACATTTGAAAATAAAATGGAAATTTGTAGAAAAATTATTTAAGTTAGCTCGGATTATTGAAAAAAATTGGCCAGGAGTTCCTAGGCGCCCAGGCTGTATTTTTACAAATATTAAAATATTTAAAATTTTACAAAATTGATGTGCTACGTATTGAAAATTAACAAAGTAGCAAAAACAAAGATGAATTTAGAAAATTAAAAATAAAAATTGAAAGGATTTTTAAAAATAAATATTCAAATAGATAGAAAAAAAATTATAATTTAATATTAGCGATCATTAATAAAAAATATATATAAAATAAATAAATATACACATGTATATTAAAATATATATTTAAATATAAAAAAAGAATAATGGCAATGAGTATTAATGAAGAATGTTGTTGTATATATTATATATTACTATCGTTTCGACAAAAAGTCATCATCAGGTAAAATTAAAATTAAAATTACCTGATGATGAGTTTTTGTCGAAAACTAGTAATATATAATATAGACAACATCTTAACTAATACTCATTGGCTTTATTCGTTTTTTATATTTAAATATACATTTTAATAGACATGTGTATATTTATTTATTTTATATATATTTTTATTTATTAATAATTATTCGATAAAGTGTGTTAATATTTTTGTAGATATTATATCGTTGGTAGTATATTAACATTTGCAAAATAATATCGGAATTCTAAAATAATTTCTAGTTTGCATTGAATATTAAAAAATTGGGCAGGGTTCCCCCCGCAGGCAATACTATTTTACATAAGCTAAAAATAATTTAAAAATTAAGAAAACGATGACTGTTGAAAACTGTAAGTAATTCGCGTATATTATGTGTGTATTCGTGTTGTGTCGATGCGAGTTTCTTACATTTGAAAATAAAATGGAAATTAGTAGAAAATTATCTTAAGTTTGCTCAGATTATTGAATAAAATAGAGCAGGGGTTCCCAGGCGCCCGCAGGAAATACTATTTTACATAAGCTAAAATAATTTAAAAATTAAGAAAATGATGTTTGTTGTATAGTGGAAGTTATGCGCTAAAATGTGTATATGTGTGTGTGTGTGTGTTGTGTTGATGCATTTACTTACATTGGAAAAATATTATAGAAATTTTAGAAAAATTAATTTCTAGTTAGCATTGAATATTAAAAAAATTGGGCAGGGGTTCCCGGCTGCCCGCAGGCAGAACTATTTTACAAAGCTAAAAATAATTTAAACATTAAGAAAATGATTGTTGAAGACTGGAAGTAATTCGCTTATATATGTGTGTGTTGATGCGAGTTACTGACATTTGAAAATAAAATGGAAATTTGTAGAAAAATTATTTAAGTTAGCTCGGATTATTGAAAAAAATTGGCCAGGAGTTCCTAGGCGCCCGCGGGCTGTATTTTTTTACAAATGTTAAAATATTTAAAATTTTACAAAATTGATGTGCTACTTATTGAAAATTAACAATGTAGCGAAAACAAAGATGAATTTAGAAAATTAAAAATAAAAATTGAAAGGATTTTTAAAAATAAATATTCAAATAGATAGAAAAAAAAATTATAATTTAATATTAGCGATCATTAATAAAAAATATATATAAAATAAATAAATATACACATGTATATTAAAATATATATTTAAATATAAAAAAAGAATAATGGCAATGAGTATTAATGAAGAATGTTGTTGTATATATTATATATTACTATCGTTTCGACAAAAAGTCATCATCAGGTAAAATTAAAATTAAAATTACCGATGATGAGTTTTGTCGAAAACGGTAGTAATATATAATATAGACAACAACATTCTTAACTAATACTCATTGGCTTTATTCGTTTTTTATATTTAAATATACATTTTAATAGACATGTGTATATTTATTTATTTTATATATATTTTTTATTTATTAATAATTATTCGATAAAGTGTGTTAATATTTTTGTAGATATTATATCGTTGGTAGTATATTAACATTTGCAAAATAATATCGGAATTCTAAGAAAAATAATTTCTAGTTTGCATTGAATATTAAAAAAAATTGGGCAGGAGTTCCCCGGCGCCCGCAGGCAATACTATTTTACATAAGCTAAAAATAATTTAAACATTAAGAAAATGATTGTTGAAGACTGGAAGTAATTCGCTTATATATGTGTGTGTTGATGCGAGTTACTGACATTTGAAAATAAAATGGAAATTTGTAGAAAAATTATTTAAGTTAGCTCAGATTATTGAAGAAAATTGGGCAGGGGTTCCCCGGCGCCCGCAGGCAATACTATTTTACATAAGCTAAAAATAATTTAAAAAATTAAGAAAATGATGTTTGTTGTATAGTGGAAGTTATGCGCTAAAATGTGTATAAGAGTGTGTGTTTGTGTGGTGTGTTGATGCGAATTTACTTACATTGGAAAAATAATATGGAAATTTTTAGAAAATTAATTTTAGTTAGTTCAAATATAAAATAAAATTGAGCAGGGGTTCCCCGGCGCCCGCAGGCAGAACTATTTTAGAAAGCTAAAAATAATTTTAAAATTTCGAAAATACTGTGTGATAAACAATAGAAATTATTCGCTAGTATGTGTATATGTGTGCGTGTGTGTGTGTTGTGTTGATGCATGTTTACTTATATTTCAAAAATAATATAGAAATGTTAAGAAAAATAATGTCTAGTTTGCATTGAATATTAAAAAAAATTGGGCAGGGGTTCCCCGGCGCCCGCAGGCAATACTATTTTACATAAGCTAAAAAAATATATATTTAAATATGTGAATAATGGCAATGAGTATTAATGAAGAATGTTGTTGTATATATTATATATTACTATCGTTTCGACAAAAAGTCATCATCAGGTAAAATTAAAATTAAAATTACCCGATGATGAGTTTTTGTCGTAAACGGTAGTAATATATAATATAGACAACAACATTCTTAACTAATACTCATTGGCTTTATTCGTTTTTTATATTTAAATATACATTTTAATAGACATGTGTATATTTATTTATTTTATATATATTTTTTATTTATTAATAATTATTCGATAAAGTGTGTTAATATTTTTGTAGATATTATATCGTTGGTAGTATATTAACATTTGCAAAATAATATCGGAATTCTAAGAAAAATAATTTCTAGTTTGCATTGAATATTAAAAAAAATTGGGCAGGAGTTCCCCGGCGCCCGCAGGCAATACTATTTTACATAAGCTAAAAATAATTTAAAAAATTAAGAAAATGATGTTTGTTGTATAGTGGAAGTTATGCGCTAAAATGTGTATAAGAGTGTGTGTTTGTGTGGTGTGTTGATGCGAATTTACTTACATTGGAAAAATAATATGGAAATTTTTAGAAAATTAATTTTAGTTAGTTCAAATATAAAATAAAATTGAGCAGGGGTTCCCCGGCGCCCGCAGGCAGAACTATTTTAGAAAGCTAAAAATAATTTTAAAATATCGAAAATACTGTGTGGTAAACAATAGAAATTATTCGCTAGTATGTGTATATGTGTGCGTGTGTGTGTGTTGTGTTGATGCATGTTTACTTATATTTGAAAAATAATATAGAAATGTTAAGAAAAATAATTTCTAGTTTGCATTGAATATTAAAAAAAATTGGGCAGGGGTTCCCCGGCGCCCGCAGGCAATACTATTTTACATAAGCTAAAAATAATTTAAACATTAAGAAAATGATTGTTGAAGACTGGAAGTAATTCGCTTATATATGTGTGTGTTGATGCGAGTTACTGACATTTGAAAATAAAATGGAAATTTGTAGAAAAATTATTTAAGTTAGCTCGGATTATTGAAAAAAATTGGCCAGGAGTTCCTAGGCGCTCATGGCTGTATTTTTTTACAAATGTTAAAATATTTAAAATTTTACAAAATTGATGTGCTACTTATTGAAAATTAACAATGTAGCGAAAACAAAGATGAATTTAGAAAATTAAAAATAAAAATTGAAAGGATTTTTAAAAATAAATATTCAAATAGATAGAAAAAAAAAATTATAATTTAATATTAGTGATCATTAATAAAAAATATATATAAAATAAATAAATATACACATGTATATTAAAATATATATTTAAATATAAAAAAAGAATAATGGCAATGAGTATTAATGAAGAATGTTGTTGTATATATTATATATTACTATCGTTTCGACAAAAAGTCATCATCAGGTAAAATTAAAATTAAAATTACCCGATGATGAGTTTTTGTCGAAAACGGTAGTAATATATAATATAGACAACAACATTCTTAACTAACACTCATTGGCTTTATTCGTTTTTTATATTTAAATATACATTTTAATTTTTTATTTATTTTATATATATTTTTTATTTATTAATAATTATTCGATAAAGTGTGTTAATATTTTTGTAGATATTATATCGTTGGTAGTATATTAACATTTGCAAAATAATATCGGAATTCTAAGAAAAATAATTTCTAGTTTGCATTGAATATTAAAAAAAATTGGGCAGGGGATCCCCGGCGCCCGCAGGCAATACTATTTTACATAAGCTAAAAATAATTTAAAAAATTAAGAAAATGATGTTTGTTGTATAGTGGAAGTTATGCGCTAAAATGTGTATAAGAGTGTGTGTTTGTGTGGTGTGTTGATGAGAATTTACTTACATTGTAAAAATAATATGGAAATTTTTAGAAAATTAATTTTAGTTAGTTCAAATATAAAATAAAATTGAGCAGGGTTCCCGGCGCTGCAGGCAGTACTATTTTAGAAATCTAAAAATAATTTTAAAATATCGAAAATACTGTGTGGTAAACAATAGAAATTATTCGCTAGTATGTGTATATGTGTGTGTGTGTTTGTTGATGCATGTTTACTATTTGAAAATAATATAGAAATGTTAAGAAAAATAATTTCTAGTTTGCATTGAATATTAAAAATTGGGCAGGGGTTCCCCATGCCCGCAGGCAATACTATTTTACATAAGCTAAAAATAATTTAAACATTAAGAAAATGATTGTTGAAGACTGGAAGTAATTCGCTTATATATGTGTGTGTTGATGCGAGTTACTGACATTTGAAAATAAAATGGAAATTTGTAGAAAAATTATTTAAGTTAGCTCGGATTATTGAAAAAAATTGGCCAGGAGTTCCTAGGCGCCCGCGGGCTGTATTTTTTTACAAATGTTAAAATATTTAAAATTTTACAAAATTGATGTGCTACTTATTGAAAATTAACAATGTAGCGAAAACAAAGATGAATTTAGAAAATTAAAAATAAAAATTGAAAGGATTTTTAAAAATAAATATTCAAATAGATAGAAAAAAAAAATTATAATTTAATATTAGTGATCATTAATAAAAAATATATATAAAATAAATAAATATACACATGTATATTAAAATATATATTTAAATATAAAAAAAGAATAATGGCAATGAGTATTAATGAAGAATGTTGTTGTATATATTATATATTACTATCGTTTCGACAAAAAGTCATCATCAGGTAAAATTAAAATTAAAATTACCCGATGATGAGTTTTTGTCGAAAACGGTAGTAATATATAATATAGATTAACATAACACTCATTGGCTTTATTCGTTTTATATTTAAATATACATTTTAATAGACATGTGTATATTTATTTATTTTATATATATTTTTTATTTATTAATAATTATTCGATAAAGTGTGTTAATATTTTTGTAGATATTATATCGTTGGTAGTATATTAACATTTGCAAAATAATATCGGAATTCTAAGAAAAATAATTTCTAGTTTGCATTGAATATTAAAAAAAATTGGGCAGGGGTTCCCCGGCGCCCGCAGGCAATACTATTTTACATAAGCTAAAAATAATTTAAAAAATTAAGAAAATGATGTTTGTTGTATAGTGGAAGTTATGCGCTAAAATGTGTATAAGAGTGTGTGTTTGTGTGGTGTGTTGATGCGAATTTACTTACATTGGAAAAATAATATGGAAATTTTTAGAAAATTAATTTTAGTTAGTTCAAATATAAAATAAAATTGAGCAGGGGTTCCCATGCCTGCAGGCAGAACTATTTTAGAAAGCTAAAAATAATTTTAAAATATCGAAAATACTGTGTGGTAAACAATAGAAATTATTCGCTAGTATGTGTATATGTGTGCGTGTGTGTGTGTTGTGTTGATGCATGTTTACTTATATTTGAAAAATAATATAGAAATGTTAAGAAAAATAATTTCTAGTTTGCATTGAATATTAAAAAAAATTGGGCAGGGGTTCCCCGGCGCCCGCAGGCAATACTATTTTACATAAGCTAAAAATAATTTAAACATTAAGAAAATGATTGTTGAAGACTGGAAGTAATTCGCTTATATATGTGTGTGTTGATGCGAGTTACTGACATTTGAAAATAAAATGGAAATTTGTAGAAAAATTATTTAAGTTAGCTCGGATTATTGAAAAAAATTGGCCAGGAGTTCCTAGGCGCCCGCGGGCTGTATTTTTTTACAAATGTTAAAATATTTAAAATTTTACAAAATTGATGTGCTACTTATTGAAAATTAACAATGTAGCGAAAACAAAGATGAATTTAGAAAATTAAAAATAAAAATTGAAAGGATTTTTAAAAATAAATATTCAAATAGATAGAAAAAAAAAATTATAATTTAATATTAGTGATCATTAATAAAAAATATATATAAAATAAATAAATATACACATGTATATTAAAATATATATTTAAATATAAAAAGAATAATGGCAATGAGTATTAATGAAGAATGTTTTTGTATATATTATATATTACTATCGTTTCGACAAAAAGTCATCATCAGGTAAAATTAAAATTAAAATTACCCGATGATGAGTTTTTGTCGAAAACGGTAGTAATATATAATATAGACAACAACATTCTTAACTAATACTCATTGGCTTTATTCGTTTTTTATATTTAAATATACATTTTAATAGACATGTGTATATTTATTTATTTTATATATATTTTTTATTTATTAATAATTATTCGATAAAGTGTGTTAATATTTTTGTAGATATTATATCGTTGGTAGTATATTAACATTTGCAAAATAATATCGGAATTCTAAGAAAAATAATTTCTAGTTTGCATTGAATATTAAAAAAAATTGGGCAGGAGTTCCCCGGCGCCCGCAGGCAATACTATTTTACATGAGCTAAAAATAATTTAAACATTAAGAAAATGATTGTTGAAGACTGGAAGTAATTCGCTTATATATGTGTGTGTTGATGCGAGTTACTTACATTGGAAAAATAATATGGAAATTTTTAGAAAATTAATTTCTTTAGTTAGTTCAAATATAAAATAAAATTGAGCAGGGGTTCCCCGGCGCCTGCAGGCCAAACTATTTCACAAATGCTAAAAATAAAATGAAATTTACGGTAAAATTGTGTGTGGTAAACACACTAGAAGTAGTTCGATAATATGTGTGTATGTATTAGTGTGTGTTGTATTGTTGGGAGTGTACCTACATTTTCAACATAATTTTGTTCACAGAGTGCAAACAAAGTTTAAAGCGAATTACATGTTTTTACCAGAACAACGAAAGACCTACGGACTAAAATGCTTATTCCGTAGCGCGATTATGGCTGCGACAACACCGCCGTTTGAAATTACCGACGTCCAGCAAAGCATTGCGAAGGTTTTCATCTTACTTCATCATCATCATCATCATACACGTCTTCAAACTGTACACCGCCTTAACCCAAAGATTACACCGGCGACGCAAAAATCTGCCGGACCGTCACCCGGATTCGAATCCGAGACCGGTCGCGTCGCGACGCTGTGGACCGGCGGACACACCGAACCGTACCGCGAGCACTCGGCGGCGAAAAGTAGGCATTCAGACAGTAAAACGTGTTCAAAAATAAAAATGCAAAATAGAAAAACAACGTGACGACTACGTGGTGATACGCGGTCAGTGTACACGCGCGTCGACCGCGATAAACGCGCGTATGACCGTTCAGATGGCTGCGGGTTACGCGCGTTGTACGGGAAAAAACTATTATTCTATTACGTTTACAATAATTCGCGGGAATACGCTTCTTACGTTTCGTAACAAAAAGAGTTTTCCAGTCAATGAACGATTTTTTAGATGTCGAAATAGAAAATGTTCGTTATAAACGTTTAAAGAAAGTCGAAACAACGCGAAATTCATGAAATATACGAAAAATATTATAAAAAAAAAGATTAGAAATTAAGAATATTAAAATTATTAAAAACGAGTTGAAAACAAGGAATTTAAATATAATATAAACGAAAAAATAACGTATATTATAAAATAATATAAATTAAACAAATGTCTTACCTCGGGTACCGAGTTTCATCACATATGTGGTTCCACCCACGCGACTATTTAGAAAAAAATATGCGATGTGACTATTTCTCGATACCGTTTGAAGAATGATTTTGAATTCTAATGTTGTTTGAAGAGATTCTGTCGGTGTATATCTACGCAGGCTGTAGTCGCGGTGCACAGGGCACGTATGAACGTAGACTGCGGGCGATCGCGATTGAACGCGTTTGGAACGATTGTCTGAAGAAAAAAATAAAACAAAACCATAGGAAAAATACGAAATAATGCGCTGAAAAATATTGTATTATATTCGATTGAATAGACAATAATATAATGGTATGTGCAACGAGGATGAATTACGAGTATTATAATAATATTGCGCGCGAGTTCTTTATATATTTATACTAAAATAGAAAAATTAATTCGCACAATGGAGGTATTCGCGAAAAAATAAAACACGAAAAACGAGACGACGAGGCAAGTGTAGAGAACGAACCAAACGCGCAATGACGATAGATATTTTAAAAAAACATCGAGTACGAAACAAAAATAATTTTATTCATTTAGCGTATGACTATAGAACAGTTTTAATAAAAAGGCTTTAAAGTTTTAAGAAAGCGCGTAAACTTTTCGATAATGTTACTTACTGTTGCGAAAAAAAAATGGGTTTTTTTTTTAAGCTGTAAACGGACGGGTCGAAAACGAAATGAAAACTGACACAAGCGTCTCTGGGCAAATACGTAACGATGAACGTTGCCGTTGACCGCACGCGCTCTGGTGCCAGATTTCCGTGATCAACGTATCGGACGACATCGGTGGAAAGAAAGCGCGCGCGGCATTTAAACATTTATATAATATTATATGCGTGTGTTACGACGGAAATACGTTCACGGAAAAACAACGAAATAAATAAATATACGCGCATCCCGCGATTATATATATATTTATGAACCTTATTTATAACATTAAAAAAATATCATTTACTTACCTATCAAATTATTAACAACATTTTGAAGATCAAATTTCAATAAATCTAACTGTGATTGATACTTTTGATGTTCTAGTTTTTCTATAGCTGATAACTCTTGGCGTACTCGATTTTCAAATTCTTCCTTGGTGAAGTCTATTGCTTTAGCTACAAGGTCTGCATGTGCTTGAGTATGGGACTTTAATTGTTCCTGCAAATCTTCATCGAGCTTGATATTGAAATCATTCAACTGAAAAATAAAAATGAAATCAGCTAAATTAATAACTATTAATTTCTATAATACGAATTATGAAATGTGTATAAATGCAAAAATATAATAATTTAGATACTACAAAGAGGAAATAAACGTCACAGCCTATAATATAAATAATTAATTGTTAGGTTATTCAGCATAAAATAAAATATTCATACCCGACTGCTGAATTGTTCATCTAGTTTGTGTATTTCTGAATTTAAACGGGAATTCATCTCGTTTATGGTTTCAACATTCAAAAAGTCTGCACTCATTGCATTATTTATTTTACGTTCTAAAGTTGCCTACATTAAAAAAAACATATTTTAACACACTTTAAATTATAATTTATATTTTTACTTTTTGTTTGGATAGCCTATCTTGATAATAATTTAGTTTTTTTAATGCATACAAAAGAAATATATCGAAATCATTATTGTTTATATTAATTTTGTATTGAGTAATATCTGAACCAGGAAACAAAGACTCGATTTCCTCCTGCAGAATAACAATATTATTTTAACTATTTCATACATGCATGCACATAAAACAATATTAATTTACAATCAAGCTTGATTGAGCTTCGTTAACACTGGACTTATATCTTTTTATAAGGCCTAACTTATATTCTTCATTTTCTAATATAATATTTGCATTCGTAAGTTCTTTCAATGCTTCATTTGTTTTGTGTATAGTCTTGGCTAATTTATCAGGAGTTGCCTCAAAAGTAGGGTTGTTCAAAAGCTTTTGTTTTTCGATAATTTCTTTCCTGAAATATATTTTATACATTATCCTTTTTAAATATATTATAACGTAAATTTGATATTACCTGTACTTCTTAATGTCTTCATATAGTTTAGTGTACATTTCATTTTTCTTATCTTCAAGTTGTTGAAGTTTAACATTTAAGTTTGGATCTATTTTTTCTATAGTGCCCTCAACGAGTTTATACACATTCTCAGAGTATTCTAGTTTTCACATAAAAATATTATTAACTGAACAAAATTGAATAACTATTTTATACCTTTTATTATTTCAGTAGCATTTTTCACAGCATTAATACCCATTGATGATTTTTGTAGAATCTCAGTTTCTATTTCTTCTAATGTTTATTGATGAGGTGGTAAAATAACTGGTGTTGGTGGAAGTTCTTGAGATGTTTCTAAGTAAAAGTGTAAATCATTTTTTTCTTATGGATAAAGAGTTATAAATGAAAATTATGAGAAAGTAATAAAAGTTTGAATAAAATTAAGAAAAATGTATTATTAGGTACCTTTAGGTTTCGAAAGTTCATTATTTGATGTAGAAGTGTTCTGCTGTGGTTTGATATTAACTTGTTGTGGTGGCTCTGTAGATAAATGAAAAATTATTTTTATTTCAATTTTTAACTTATTTGATGATTTTAATTTTAACCTTGTTTTTCTTTTGGATTCATCACTTCAGTATTCGAAATAAGTGGAACAGTAGTATGAAAACTTTTTGTATCCAATTTACCTGAAGAAAGTAAATTAAAAAATTTCTATACTTATTATTTAACTTTGTAATATACTAATATTATGGTTAAATTTTTAATTTATTATAATTGTTTATGATAATTATAAATATTGAATAATTATATGTATAAATATGTTATTACAAATACTTGTATTTATAATTTATCTACTAAGAATAATAATTACTTTGTTCTCCAGATTTGTCTTCAAATTTATTTAGTTGACTACCACCAATACTGTAAAAAAGTAAATATTTTCGATTAAATCAGATCATTTGGTTCAGTTTACCTTCAGAGTTTTCAATTTTTTTTTTAAATAAATAGGTACTTCAATATTTTAAAGAAAAAATTGTGATTTTTACTAACTTTTGAGTTACAGCTGTTAAAAGTTTAATATAGTAATAAATAATAATAACTATCACAATATATTACTTACTAATTTATAAAGTTTATTAAGTATAGTAATTGCAAATACTAGGCAGCATTTATGTATAAAGTTATATTTATCACACATACACTATGAAAAGTAATTGAAAATAGTAAATTAAATATTTTGCTTTTTTTGAAAAAGAACAAAAATCAAAAAATATCATGTAAACTACATTCAAAATTTGTATTATTAACATTATAGGTGATCAGGTAAGATAAGGTGAGTTTATAATCGTGCAAGTCGCACAGTTCAACAATGGACGTTATCAGCAGTAATGTTTATTAAATTTCAAACAATTATAACTCAAAAGCTAATGAAAATCACCAATTTTTAATTATATTACTAATTGAGAATTGTAATAGGGATCTAAACTGGATCTGTTCCAATATTTTTTCATGATTTTCAATAACGGCTTTAGGAATAATAACTATAAAATTATCAATATGACTTACCTTTCTTTTATTGATTTTACTTGTCGCGCAATTTTACAAACTATGCGACCTCCTAATCGTTTGCTTTGGTCGATAAATTCTTTATCTTCAAATAAACATACTTTTATGAATTTATCTAAACTTGGTATATTAGTTGTTAGAATTTCTCGAAATTTAGAATCATACTTGGCATAAACAACTATTCCTGCTGTACCAACAACACCAGTAAGAATTGAAATTTAAAAAAAAGAAAGCAATTGAATATTAAAACAAAAAATTGGAAAGACCTTTTAACAGATGAACCATTTCTGCGTAAGGATATAATTACTCTTCAAGATCCGACTAATTTGACAAAATTTAATATTGCAAAATTTCATCATGTTGTGAAGAAAATCAAAGTTATAGACCCAGGTATAATATTCAATAATAATAAACTAATTAAATTTATCAGAATTTACTCATTCTGTATATTTACATTTTTTTTTAAATTTATTTATTTATTATTTTTTTTTATAAACATTTTAATTATATATTTTTAGATGAAGAAGCACAGGCTAAAGATCCAGAAGGACGTTTAAAATCTGTGTCAAAAACAACAAGGGATATATTAGAAACGTTGGACCGAGATTATAAGGAACCAGAAAAAAAAGTCAAAGAAATAGCACAAAAGCCAGATATATTAAATGCTGTTAGTATTAAACTCTGTTGTTCCAATTTTATTTCATTCGAAACTAATAAATAATACTTGGTTCACAAGGCTCATTACTCGACTGGTTGCGTGGCTGCTAGTTTTACATCAACAGTTATGGTTCCAGTTTTAGAACACCAAGCAGCAATTTTAGAAGAAAATGAAATCCGTTATGAGCGCATAAAGAAAAAAGGTAAGAACAATATTCTTGTATTTTTTATTTGAAAAATTAATTGTTAAAATAATAACTTTTTTTAGGTTATGTTCGACTAATGACTAATTACGGACCATTAAATCTGGAGCTCTTTTGTGAACAAGTACCAAAAACATGTGAAAACTTTATGAAGCTTTGTCAAAAAGATTATTATGATGGCACAAAATTTCATCGATCCATTCGTAATTTTATGGTTCAGGGCGGTGATCCAACAGGTACTTGTAAGGGCGGGGAATCATATTGGGGCCAGCCTTTTGAAGATGAATTCAAATAAAATTTAAATCACTCCGGGCGAGGAGTATTGTCAATGGCGAATTCTGGTCCAGACACAAATAAGTCACAGTTGTAAGTATTTTATATATTGTACTTGCAATAGATTTTATGATAAATTTGTTTTATTTTTTTCTATAAATTGTTATAGTTTCATAACTTACCGTTCTTGTAAACACTTGGACAACAAACATACAGTGTTTGGACGTATAGTAGGAAGTTTTGAAACACTTAATGCAATCGAAGAAATTGAAGTAGATAATAAAGATCGGCCAATCACTGATATAAATATAATACAAACTCATGTATTTGTTGATCCGTATCAAGAAGTTGACGATAAAGTAAGATAAATTGATTATTATTAGCAACTAATAAGTATATGTATACAGCATAATCGTGTCATTAATCATTATATAATAATGTATCTTAAACAACAATATAATTATAGAATTGTATTTGTTCATTTAGATGGCAGAAGAAAGGTAAGAGAATATAATAGCTACTCAGGGAACCAGTATGGTATCTACTGCACAAAAAGAAGAAAATAATATACAAAATTATTTGTAGAAAAATGTATAAAAATATATAACAGAAAAGCGTGAGAAAATGTGGATATAAACTATTAAGAAAAAAAAATGAAAATGAAGAAAATTAATGAAAAACTTCCGATAATTAATATACAATTTATATATTTATATTATAAATTATAATAACGCGTGAATAATTTTACAGACTTTTTCTACATCCCTCGGCGTATATTTCAAATATATTATTTTGAGCCCTCCTCTCGGGTAATCAACGCTTCTGGTGGCATTCTTCTCAAGTAGTGTATACTATTCGATTGACTAACAAGCACAGTGATCATACCTTAGATAGATCCACCTTAGATAACACGATAACATTGATAATAACGGCGGCGAATTTTGCAAAGAGGTTGGAGTGCGGTACAACGATTCCTACGGCGGTGAGCTCTGACGATACTGCATCCGTCGTCTCCGCCGCTGCCGATTTTCCGAAAAATGCCGATAACGCACGAGCGGCGTTTTTTTCCTCTCCACTTCTTTTTGGTTTTTTTTATTTTTTTTTAATTTTTTTTTCGTCTATCCGCTCGAACATTTCATTTCATGCGACAATAATATCCGTTGTTGTCAAACACGTCCCGTTTTTCCCGTCCCTCGGGTTTTCTTCGCCTAACCGGTCGGCGCAGGCGATTTTTTTTTCATGTCCATCCGTTCGTCACCCGCACGCACTAACGACACCGTCTACGCGACTAGTCGAACGTTCCTAACATTCCGCGTTTGACGTTCGTCGGGTCCGAAACGCGGACGCGGTCGCCAAACAACCGCCGCACTAGCCACCGGAATCACCACAGCTGCTGCACCGCCTTCATCACCACCTCTGCGACGGCGGCAGGTAAGCGAACGCGCGCACCGAGTGGCCGTCCACTTCCACACGGCCGTGTGTATTAAAACACAACGTACGTGTTTCCACGTTATCACCGGAGACCGGGACTGGGGACACAAATTAGGCACCGTCTGCGGCTACGGGTATCATCTCGTCTCGCCGCCGACGGAGTCTGCTCCGCGATTGGTGTTGCGAACGTGGTCTGATTACAACGTTTGTCGGTTGTCCGTCACGAATTCTGTAGGTACGCGTCTCCGGTGGATCCGCCGCATCGCGTCCGGAATTAGTGCGCTCATCCCTGAAAACGTTTCCCCGGTTCTGGAATCTCGCTAAAGTGACTGGGAAACGACTTATAACTAAGTCACAACGTACGATCCGTGTGGTATTTATTATCGTCGTCGGATGTTAAGTTAATTTTTTTTTTTTTTTTTTGTTCACAGTGTTAATAATAAACCGGCTTTATAATACACGAAATCAATAAGACTAAAAATGGAGAAAGGCGACAAGAAAAACAACGACTGTTACTTTTATTACTATTCGACTTGTATGAAGGTTGGTTGACGTTTTGTATTAAACACATCTGTTCGATCGGATCTTTCTTTATTAACGTACCGTGTATTTTTTCGAATTACAAAACATTGAATTTACGTATAAACTCTATTTTGTATTCATTTCAATTGACAGTTGTTCTTTTCTAACTACATGTTATCTATACTTTATGAGAAATAACTTAAAATATGCGAATGGAAATGAATTATAATTTTTTGATAATCTAGTATAAATGTGTGCATTAGTGTTTGATGTGTAGAAAATGTGCTGAAGTATGTATCATAAATGGCCAGCATTTATAATTCATGTTGTTTTAGAAAACTAAAAAAAATTATTAATTTGCAATGAAAATTTTTGTAGGGAGATAAATGTCCGTTTCGTCATGAACCACAAGCGTTAGGATGTGAAATGGTATGTAGTTTTTGGCAAAGTGGAAAGTGTGAAAATGATCATTGTACATTACGTCATATGGAATTAAAGGTAACTGTTTACCGTTTTGGTCATTATTCATTTAATAAATTGATTTTTCTTTTTTTTTTATCTGTATGTACGTATAGAAAAATAGGAAAGCAATACCTTGTTACTGGGAAAAACAACCGACTGGATGTCGTAAGCCATATTGTGCGTTTTTACATACCAAACCACGCGATCCAACTCAAGATCCAGGTATGCCGGAGTAATCCTGAACTTTTGTAAATCATAATCTTTTTTAATCTTCTTTATATTATTTCTCCCTTCTTATTATTTTAAGAATGAAAAATATTTTAATTCATCATACAGAAAATATCAGAATAGTAGTAGTATCATATTGATCGTGTAAATAAAAACTGCTCTTATATTACTTTTTTTTTTTACAAATACACATTTTGGTCATTAAATACGTAATAATTTTTAATAAAATAACACTAATATTTACTATTAAGAAATGTTCTGTTGAAACAAATATAATATTACATGCTGTGTAAACAATTTTAAGTATTTAGCTTTTATAAATTAATAAATATATTTAGTATTATTCTAAGAAAAATATTAATTTTCTAAAAAAACTATGTAGGTTATCTTGTTAAATAAATTACTTTTATTAACTATACTTATTTATATTTTATGATATGGTACATATTCTTAAGACAATAACATTATGTAAAGTTGCTGTTTTTTTTTTCTTTTTTTTCTATTTAATTAATGTTGATTAGGAGCTATTGCGATGGCAGCTAACACCATGGCTATTGAAAATAGCTTTCGCATGAACCCAATGGCTGGCGTCGCACTTACTGCTGGTCCTGAAGCTGCATTGCGACAACGCTATGATCAGCCGTTAAGAATGAATTGACAACCAATGAACGCAAGCTCGGCATCTACTGTATATGGCAGTTCTGTTGTCACACTGCCATACGTATTCAACAATAATCAATCCACTGCTGCCATGTTTCTTGATCATTGCAACTTCAATGCGTTCATGTAAAACTCACTATTGATAATGAGAAATTCTTAAAAAAAAAAACTTTCCTAGAAATTTTCATATTGTGGTGTATTACTACAAGGCAGAACTGTTTCATTGCAATATTCAACAATTTATGGCCGAAGCTTGTTTATTATTTATCTTTCATTTCTTTTTGTTTTTTTTTTTTTATGAATATTTTATTATAATATTGTTATTATTTATTTGTTTTTAAATAATTTTAAAATTCAGGAATTTATTTAATGGACATCATATATTTTTGTCTGCACAGTAGTTCATAAAAAAAAACGTGTGTTGCATAATTCCACGTTTATTCAGCTCAATTTCTATTAATTTAATATCTATTTACATTCTAAAATGCTTTGAAAAAAGTTATATGACTTATGAACTAATGCTTTGTTTTGTTTGTTTTGTTTTATTTTGATCTTTACATACATATATATTATATATGTATATTAATAACTATTTATGAATAGAAAATTTTTAGTTTTTGTTTTGTTTGAAAAATTATTACCTAAATAGTATATTTATTAAAAAAAAGTGCGAAATAAAATTATATTATGACAAATAGATGTTTCTAAATCTATGCACATTTAATAATACAATGAAATAATTAAATGAAAAAATAAAAATACAATTACCAGTAATATAAGTTGTTATTGAATATTTTAGTTTATATTATTTATATATCTTAATTTTCATTAGATTTGTTCACTGTTCTTGGGATAATGTAGTGCATCCAGTATTTTCTGTAAAAAAAGTGTATATTTTTTTGCTCAGTTCTGGTCCAATACGACGATTGGATGCTAACGGACCGAACCCACGGCGGACCTAAAATTGTATTATTATTATTATTATTAATGGCTAATTTGAATGCAGATATATTTTGCGTTATTTTAAATTAACTCACAGGAATGTCTTGCAGTAATGTTTCTCCTTCTAATCTTGTGTTGCATTTATCATAGGCCTACATTAAAATATAGTTTGTGATTACCAAAAATTACAATCTAGTATTAAATGCATTCTAAAAAGAATCAAAAATATATATTTTGTTTGTTAAACGTAATGCAAGGACGTTACAACTTATTAATTTTCTTGCTACTTACTTCTAATAATGCAATAGGCGATTTGTACATTGATGCGATCGCCTCGCTAGTCTCAAGAGCACACAATGGGAACTGTGATAACATTTGCCGCCATAGTTGAGTTAAACCTGTACCATTTTTGTCTACAGTTACACAATTTTTCGTATAACCAGATGCGTACCAATCGCATCCTTCTTGTTCTTCTTTGTATTTATTCAATCTTTAAAAGATGTAATGAAATTCATTAAACATTTTTCGTTACTACTATTATTAAAAAAAAATAAATGTTACTTATATGGCTTCTGAGCAATGGATTTAGTTAAATAACAAATTGATAGTCCTAAGTCCTTTTTATTGTCGACAAAACGAAATGAAACATGACAGCTCAACATCATTTGTTCAAGACTGTTCAACATATTATTTGACCTGTTTTTTAACATAAGTATAATTAGTACTTTTAGTATGAGTTCTCTGAAGATTATTATTAAATGTATACTTGGAAAATTGACCATTTTTCTTAGATTTTGTTTTCCTATAAAATATATTTAATTGTTTATTAATTGAAAAACTATATATACATATATGTAATAGCATACATACTTAAGTTGGTCTGCAGTACAATAAATTATAATTGAAAGTTGTGTATTGTATGATTTTAAATGGCTAATTTTTTCTAACAATTGGTTAGAAGTTATTATAGTTTTAACATAGTCAAAGTCCCAAATTAACAGCATAAATTTTGCATCTTCACTAACAGTATCCGACTGAAAAAATATATAACGATTTCTCACTTTATATTATTTTTCAGATTGATTGTTTATAAATGATATAGTTTTATATTTCAAGCAATAAAAAGGTGCTAATGAGTTAACAGCGATTCGCATTTTTCATTTCTATTAATACATTTAAAGAATGATCCTGCAAAAAACAATCTTCTAATTCTTATAATTAGCAAACTATAAGGTGAGGAATTTTGTAAATATTTAGCTTGTAACTATAAATTTTTCGCTATCTGAGAAAATGAAATAAAAACCATTTTTTATATTCTATCAATTGCACAAATTCTATTATATTGATAATATCAATTAAAATTAGGTATTAAATATATAATTTATTATATCTATCGTGTAAAGTTTTTTCAAAATTATTCAACGCTATATAAATTTAATATTTAACCTTTAATTCCTTGTGTTAAACTCAGATTTGTTTTAAAAGATTTTTATAAATAATTATTTACTATTTGTCTTGACCATGTGATTGAATGTGATACATTTGAATTTGGTTCAATTTTATATTTTGCATCGGTATTCTGAATTTCTGACAATATTTGTTCACTATAATCTTGACTATGAAGATTTATATCAATGTGGACCGTTATATACTAAGATTTAAAAACAATTCATTATTACTAAACAAATTATAAAAATGAATTTCACAATTCTTACTTTCATACATTCTTTTGGACTTAAACGCTTTAATTCTTCAGCCAATTTTTCCTTTGCTTTTCGAACCTTTTTTTCTCTTTTTCTTTCTTCTATTTCTTCTTTGGTCGATCGTTTTTTTTGTTTTGACTCCGTCTATAACATTTTTGCACTTAAAGAAATAAAAAAAAAATTTGGGGTTTTTTTTATATATAAAGTTTTAAGAAATTTATATATACAATGTTGAACAATATTATTTTTAGAAATTATCAAACTTTCTAGCTGTTTTATATATTATATTGATTTAGATACTGTTTCATATGTTGTTCCAATATTCATAGTAGTTTGAATATTATTGGTTTTTGGCATATTACTATTATAAAGTTTAACACTTTTCTGTAAAATATAATAGTATTAAAATACGTTCAACTGCAAAAATTCTATTTCGTATTAAAATTATTGTTAATAAATTATCCGCTTACAAAAAACATAGGTATAAAAAATGTACAAAACAAAAATTAACAAGGTACATATATATATATAGATATATATATACACATTCATTTATTGTATAAAGTATTACTAATTGTTTATTTTTAAGTTATTCTTTTCAATAAACCTAGTAATGTATGAGAAAATAATATACAAACCGATTCACAAATATTTGGTATGGGATTATCAATGAGAATACAACTGTTTTGATCTTCATTGTAACGGATATTTCTGCGTACAGGGTTTTTCTCAATACGTGCTGCTATTTCTGGAGACATCGACTTTTTGCGTTTCTACAAGAAAAAAACCATAACCGATATGAAAACAGTAATAGTCAACGAACAAATAAATTTTAACATTTACAAATCTCGTACTCGTTTTTGTTGCTGTATAACTTGGCGAAAAAATTCTGGTTCTTCAGGAGACATTATAAGATCTTTGTAACGTTGAGGTCGACCATCAATTATTACTGAATCGTCCGAATCCGATATAGTATAAGTGTTATAATAAACATTTTCCATTGTCAATAAATGTAAATTCAAAATGAAAACACACACATATATATATATATATATTTTTTTTTTTAAATATGTAATAGTTTTAAATATTTAAACGAAGTGCGAAAAACAATTTAAACGCGAGCAGTAGTTTACTGATTTTCAAAAACGAAAAATTCGATCTAACGAATATTGATAAGGGCGTTATCTTTTAACGTGATAAGTTTTAAGTAAAATCATGATTTAAATTTGACTTTCCGTTTAATGTCCAAAAAAAAAAAAACATACTGAATTTTAATATAATTGTTCATTTATAAATTATAACAAAATTAACGTTGATGAAGACCGTAGTTCAATGGGCCTTGTACCTTGCACGATTTATAATATTATTTGTTGGGCGTTTGGTTTTACGCAAATCTATACATATATATATATATATAAAAAAAAGGAAACCGTGACCAACTGGTCGGTTCGGGCTGAAAGTTGGCATACAGATAGCTATTATGACGTAGGCATCCGTTAAGAATTTAATAATTCCACCCTTACAGGGGTAAAATAAGGGTTTGAAATTTGTAAGAAACATGATTTGTTTTAATATAAAAAATTATATTTGTTTGAATGGTTCCAGCTGAAGAGTTAGTACCAAGAGAATGGATACGACGACAAATGAAAGAGTAGGCCTAGCATAATCTAATAAGGAAATAGAATTAGGTACAGATAAAAAGATTAAAAAAAAAAAAAAAAACAAATCCCCAATATAAGATGATATTCTCGGAGAAATTCTGGAAAAAAATAGTTGAAGTACCAATATACGAGAATCTATTGGATAATTGAAATAATTTGGGAAAAAGAAAAACTCAAAAGACTCAAATGTCTCTTTATAATATGCCCAATACATAAAAAAAAAAAAGATCCCCAAGACTGCAGAAACTATAGTTTTCCTAATACGTGTCGCATGCGACGTCTTAGCATACTGCGTACTCGACAGAATAAAACCTATGTAGCAGCGAAAGGTACATTAGGAGAATACCGAAGAGGTTTCTAACCTAATGCATCAACAACAGATCGGATTTTTCTGTATCCGTCGACCAGATATGACAACAGAAATCGTGAAGAGAAGACTACAATGTCTATGGCTTAAGACTTAAAGGCCGAAATCCATAAGAAGAAATTTCTATATTTTTTTTGTTTTTTTTTTAGCGTTTCGCGTTTTCTTTCGCGCATGGCTCCAGCCTATTCGATGTGAAATGAATCCCCCTACACACTTCAAAGTTCCGTGTAATTGTACACACGGCAAAAAAAAAAATATCAGCGAAACGGCTTTTGGCTCGTTGCGGTAAGTGCACCGTCGGACCGTCAGAGGACTGCGTAGCAGAAGACAGAACGAATAAACCTAACCCCGCTATCAAAATCAATTCGCGTAATATGTGCATTTATGTTAAAAATAATTATTTTTTTATTTATTTATTAGTAACGATTTATCATTTTCCTTACAAAAAACACTTGACTGTTGTTATTGTGCACAATATTGTTCCCTATACCGTGCTCTTATAATAACTGGTATTATGCAAGCGTCAAAAATAACGTAATAATCTAGCGGTCGTTCGACGGACTTGGGTGTTTTTTTTTTTTTAATTTTTGTTTTCTCGAAATAAGCCGCGGCCAATTTAACGTGTTGCGCGTATAAAACGCGCGCAATAGCCGACTCGAAATTGTACGACGAAAATTATCTCTAAAAGTACGAGTTATCTACATTGAAGAACGTGCTGCTACACGTAACTAAATAAACATTGGCCTATTTAGAGATCACACACAGTGCGTTCGGTACGGATTGCAGAGTGAATTGTATTTAAAAGAAAAAGTATAAAATATTACGGTTATTCGTACATAATATATTTATATAAATCGCGGAATGTTTTATTCGCGCGTCAGTGCAAAATTCTTATCAATTATTTCACTACACTCGGATGTGGTGAAGAGGTAGGGGGGGAAGATAAGACGAGTGATAAGACGTGCGGCTCGTCGGACGCCGTCGCCGTTTTTTTTTTTTTTTTTCAACTATAAATATAAAACGATTCGCCGCCACCGGATTCTTCGGCCGGTATTTTTCTTGACGGACGAAACGGTCACGCGCCGTGTGTAGGTAGTGAGATTGCGAACGACGCCGCCGCCGGTCGTTGTCGTACTGTCGGGTTTATGGGCCGATTGCGTTGTACGTACGAGATATTAAAATTTTCTCTATACTTTCGATTGTTGCTGAACACGACGTTATGGTAGCCCAGCTTTAAAAGGGTAATTTTTCTCATGTTTTATATATCCGATCGACGAATCGTACAAAACTGTAACGTTCGTATTTAAAAAGACACTTACTTTTTTCACGTTTCCGTAAAGTGTATCGTCATTTTTGCGTAGGTAACGTTGAAAACGCGCACGGTGAAATCCATTTGGAATTTTTCCTGACATATTCCGTCGAATTCGTTAAATTTCAATTGCGATACAACAGGTGGATTAATATTATTAAACCATTGGCGGTTACTTATCGCGTGAATAATATTACTATTATATTACGATCGTTTAAAATCGCGATTGTACCTACATGTCTGGTCTCGGCTATGTGATGAATCATAATTTGTGATTTGAATATATTATTATATCAATAATGTGGTTGCACGCGGAAATGTTTTAATGTGGTCGTTTATTTATTAATTTTTTTGTTTTTTTTTGATACACAATACCTATTTTCTTCTTTCGTGATTAAATTCACTTTGTATTCGTTTATCAAAGCTGTTTTGCATATTATATGACCTGTAAACGATAAATACCTTACATACTGTTTATAATGTATAATCGTTTTCAAGGCAATAGTCAATATACTTTAATACATCTTTAAATTACGAATAATCATTTTATAATTATCTATTTTAATCATACACACATACACACGGATTAAATATATTATTAATTTATATTCTATAGTACATGTTATCAGGTTTTGTACCTAATTATTTTAATTTTAATAATTATATGATATATATAATTATTAAAATATATATATATATATATATATATATATATATATATATAAAATTCTCTAAGAATAATAAATAATATTATATGTAGGTTTATTATAATGTTGTAAGTATATTTTGAATATAAACTTTTATTATTAATTTTAATATTGTTATTATTATTACATATTTTTTTTTTTATTGAAGTACCATGAAAAAAAATAAAATTTGATGAAAAATTCAATAATTTATATTTTTCATTGTATAAAATTCTGTGAGTCTAGAAAGAATGTATACGACTTGCATCTGGGGCTTCTCATACTAGCTCTCTGAGCGAAATCACCATTACGCACCTTTCTGAAAAATTTTTTTTTTTTGAACATAGATATTTATGAAGCAATGTTGTACACTCTATCCTAATTTATTAGATAAATTTTTTAATTAGGTACCACATATGTTATTATTATAAATATTATAGAAATACAATTTATCTAAAAATTTAAAACCATTGCAGTGAATAAGTAATCAAAATCATATCTCTGGCCGATCGTCCATATCTTTTGCTGTTGTGTTCTGCAAACCTATACGATTTTTTTTTTTTAATCCACATATTTTAAGCGCATAATTTTAGATTTTTAGTGCATATAAATTCATATTTTTGAACTTTTAATAGTTTATTCTATGCATATTTTGCCATTTTTTAGCGTGTAAGTGCATGCGTATTTATGAATTTTTTAGGGCACGAACTTATGAACTCTAGTTATTATTACAATTAAATTTTAATCTGTTTTTTTGATTTAATAATGTACAATCAAGTGGCTTATATTTAATTACAAACAATCATAAATAGGTTACAGTACCATATTGGAATGTACTTGAACACTTGCCATTGTTATACTAGAAAACAAACCGAGTCACAAAATAGTGTACTGAAGATAACAGCGTAATTGTTATAGTATATGCGTGCTAAAGTGTTATTTTTGTGATTTGGGTTTATAATAATCTCTTGTCCTATAAAATAATTTCTGTAATATTTATAAGTTTTTTAGTTATAATGATTTTAAATTCAATTTTACAATTAGGTATAATAAGTTAAACATTTTAATTTATTCGCAAATAAAATAAATTAATTTTGTAAAAAAAGCATATTACATACTTTGTTTAAAAATGATCTTTATTATTCTGTATCATGTGGTAAAAAGATTCATGAACTGATAAAAATCATTTGTTTTATGCATCTTGTGTTGTAACACCTCTACTTTTATCGTTTCTCATCACAATCATTTTCTGACCTCCGTGTATTGTTAGAAATGCGTTTGATTTTCGTCAGTTATGTTAAACTATGTAAAGGAGAAAAATAACAGTTTACCAGATATTCAAAACAAAATCTCTTTATTATTATGGTTTTTAATAAACACACAGTGTATACTGTATATAAAATAAATAAATGTTAAGTCCATAATTTAATATATCCATTTCATTGCATATTTTTGAACAATAATAAATAGTTTATATATATATATATATATATATATTTTTTTTTTTTTTTAACTGTGTTAATTAGAATTACCTGTACAAATATTTGGAATATTAAAAAAGTTATATGTACGTGTGTATGTGTATTTATAGTTGGAAATTAATTATATATAATTAATTAATTTTAATTTCAGAATATTGCTCTAGAACGTTTGTTGTTAACTTGTGTAAATTATACCATTCAATGAGTTTGTCTTTATCAGAATAGCTCGAGTTCTATCATATTGTTTCTAGAAGTATATAAATATTAATAAAATGGAAGGAGAAAAGTAATAATATAAATAATAATAATAATAATAATAATATATATTTTGATTAAATTATATTAATTATATTACATTTATTTTGTAAACAGTATAGTATTGCAAGAAAAACCAATTTCCAATGAATTTGAAACAAAAAATATTAAAGATGAATCTAAGAAAACCTTTAACTGGACTGAGGTATATTTTATTACAATGCTATTTTCTAATGTCTTATTTGATTTTATGTATAAATAATCATATATTTAGTTTTTAGCTTGTGTGTCCGTTTCTACAACTAACTTACACACAGGATTTGCTTTGGCATTTTCTGCTATAGCTTTACCACAATTTGAAGAATATGATAATGGGATTGGTGAAATAAGCAAATCTCAACAATCATGGATTGGTAAGTATTTTATATAAATATATGTTTATATTTTATATAAATTTAATATTATAAAATAGAATAAATTAGAATTATTTTATTTTTATTATTAATTAAAAAACTGAAGAATATAATAAATATATATTTGCCTTATAATACATATTAAAGACCAGTATTGTATAGCAGGTCATTAAAGCTAATACTGTATGTCATGTTATGACACACATGATGTTATGTACACTAACAAATGTTAGTGTAATCCATTGCATGAGAGATTATGTCGTGAACTAAACCTAAACCAGTCAGTTTGTAGGGAAATCTCGTCCAGTAACCCAAAGGCAGCAACTGTAGAGAAGGATACAATGACTTGATTAATATGCAAAATCGGCATAATTTCTCGTAGAATGGAATATAGTTTTTGGATAGTCTTATTTCTTGTAGTTTAAGATGTTAGCTTGTTTTTTTTCTAACATGGGTTACTTTAATGAAGGCAGGTTAGGTTAAGTAGAAAAGAAAAACTATGATTATTATTAAAGGCAATGTCTTATTAAAATTTAAAATGTATTTTAAAACTAATTTATAGATTATTTTTATGCAATTTGCATTAATATTTGTTTTATATTTCTGATCAAGGTTGAAGTGCAATGTTCCTGCTAAATTGTTATGATTATTACTTATTAAGGCGAAGAAATATTAATCTGTAATATTAATATAAACTTTATTAATATTTAATGTGTTAACATAAATTGTATATTTTATTTTGTTTTATTGAATAATAAATTTTACTTCATAAATTCCTGTTTTAATTTATATGTACATTTTTTGCATACCAAAAGTGTATAATAGATAATAATCACCTGTGAGCTATCGGTAGCCAAATTTTTGTTTTCTTATCCATAAAAAGAAAAAAAATTGTAATAATATACAGAAATAAATAAATGTATATAAATATCAGTAATATATCATATTTTATTGTTTATTTAATCCAGTAGGATGATTTTGATTGTAGTGATAAATGTTCTGTATAGAAACATATGTATCGGAATTAATTAAAAATAATTTTTGTATACAAATTTATAACTTATATTCACTTTACAAAATAAATTTGGTAATTATACGAAATTATAAACTACGACCTATTTTAGTAAAGCAATAATTAAATTTATAGACTTTTCTATATACACCTTTTCAGATATTCTTATGTTTACATGTAGCCAGCAGTGTTTCAATTGCTGCTCCATTTGGATGCCTGTTTATAGCTTTTTCATTGGACAAAATTGGACGTATATCCACATTTAAAATCTCATTGTGGCCATGTTTTATTGGATGGATGTTGATCGCCTTTGCCTATAACCCAAATTTTATTATCGTTGGACGATTATTAACCGGATTTGCTATGTGTAATGATTATTATTAAATATATGTATAAATGAAATTTAATTAAATAAAATAAATTATCATATAAATGTATGTTTAGCTGTTGGAACAAATTCAGCAAACGTTTATATAGCAGAAATTTCCAGTCCAAAACTTCGAGGTTCTATGATGTCAATAGGTTCTGTGATGTTATCATTTGGTAAGTTACATAATTGTTATTTTTAATAAATGTAAAATATAGGTAAATATTTAAAGATATATCCAATTGAACTAATTTTGCATTTTATTATACTAAGGCCCATGAGGACATAGGAACCTATATCTCGACGAAAACGTGTCGAGTTCGTGCAGCCCACTAAAAATATAATACACTAGTACCACCTCTCTGGTCATTATCAGCAACGGTATGCTGTATAACTAATCCAATTGTGTGCTCGTTTATTAATATTTAAGTAGGGGAAATAGGGCCTCAGTGTGTTAAATGCTATCAGTCATATGCGCGAAACGAGTTTATTCTCTCATGGGCTAAAAGTAATACTGTACTAAGTATAGTATTACGTTTTAAATTTGTTGGAGCTGAATTGGTTAATTTTAGTACAATACCTTGTCTCACAAGAAAACACTTCATTGAATTTTCAAATTTCAATATTTTTTTTTTTCTTTTTCATTTTTAAGAAGGAACTTTTTTTATAGGTTGCATTATATTTTTATTTTCAAAATCCAAATTATAAAAGTTGCAACTCTGAGTAATTCAAAATTTTTGTATTTTTTTGAATGTATCTTTCTGGCATTATTTTAAAGATTGATCGAAAATCAGAGTTTGTTATTACTTGTAAAATGAAAACAAAGAATTGATTAGTGTCTGATTATTGCATGAGGCAAGAGAGTTTTTCTTCTATTGAAATAGTTTATATTTTACTCATTATTTAATGGGTAGCTCTAACACAAAATCGTTAAATAATTATTTATAATTTATAAGAAATTCATTTATTTGTTATAATATTTAAAAGAACATTTTTTTTTAATTGTTCAATTTTCTTATTAGAAAAATATTTTTCAAAAAATTTAAATTATGCTAATCATAATATATAATTCTGTGTTTTATAATTCATTTAAAAAAATTATGTATGTATTTAAATGTTTAATTGATTCATATCTTTTAAAGCTTGAAATATGTTAATACTACATTTTTTATTTTTAGGAATATTATTAATATATTCCACTGGTTTATACCTACATTGGCGCATTGTTGCATGGATAGCGTTTATTGGAGCAATTTTACCAGTTTTTATGACTGCGTTTTGGACACCTGAAAGTCCTCTTTGGCTTATATATAAAGGACAAGATAATAAAGCTTTGAAGTCTTTAAAATATTTGAAAAGCTCTAATGATGTAAGTTCTTAGTAATTCAATGTAAATGTTTTTGTTATCATTGAATATTGTTATGCATATATTTATGTGCAGGCTTGACTTTTAAGTTCTAAAAAGTTTTAATTTTATGATCGCTTGAAATAAATGATTTACATGATCGTAAATTAATTCATCAAACGAAAAATGGCTTCTAACATTAACATGGAATTGTAGGTTGTAGTACATATTTGACATGTAAGTGACATCTTACTATCAATACTAAAACGAAAAATCTTTAAAAACCAAATGGACCAAATACAAATATAATTAATAAATACCAATAAACTCTATTTTACATATCCCCTCCTCCAAGAACTCAAATGCTCTGGATAGCTGCTGAAAAAGTATAGAAGGAAAATAAAACGTTTATAGATAAATAACACTCTTCTTGGGAAAATTATACTGGGATTGTTGAATTTAATATATGTGTCAGGAACTTTAGATATCTAAATTCTAGTTATTCCGCAAAGAATGGGCAATATTAAACAGATTCCACAAAGACTAATGCAGATATGCCGTAATATTAAAAAAAAATAGAACATGAAATATTTGAAGTATCAGCCAAACAAATGAAGATGCACATAATGAATAAATGCAACTTATACATTAGTAATACACATTTATTGACACAAATATTGAATTACACAATTCCATCAATGATACAGATAAATGGCTCAATGAACTCTTGTTTCAGTTTAACAATCAACCAATAAATTTACCTACTAGGACTTAATTATATTGTTAATTTTATCAACTTTGTATTGTTAAATGTGGTGAAACTATATGAATATAATATATATATATATTTAACATGCTTTTAATAATCAGCAAGCAATGCATACTATGTTGTCATATTGTATAAAGTGTCAATACATATTCAATTTTTTTAATATTTAAAAAACAAAATATTACTATTTCAGATTTCGAGTAGAATGAGTTCTTAATCTGAGTATGGTACTAGTATGTTATATGAGACTTGAATTTGGATTTATACATAATACCGATATGTTTTTTTGTATAATATGTATTACATGAACACAATATTATCATTAAATTGATGTAATAAATTATGATTTGTTTTTTTTTTAGGATTTAAATGTACAAGATAGTTTCAGTGAGATGAAAAAAATTAAAGCAAATAAGGATTTATTACTTAATAAAACTATTGAAAATAGTAATGTATTTAGGCGTATTGTGTGGCATTTATCCAAGCCTACTGTTTTTAAACCTACTCTTTTTATGATTATATTTTTTGTTTTACAACAGTTTACTGGAATTTATACATTTCAATTTCATGCTGTTAAAATGTTACAGGTATTATATTATTTTAGTATTTCCTATATGGCATATTGATATGTTATTTATATTTAGTTTTATTTAAAACTGTTAAATGTTTAAAGGAAGTTTCCAAAGGAGTTAATTACAAAGTTGCCACTATACTATTTGGTTTTATAAGGTTCGCTTTGAGTTTTGTTGCAACAGGAATGTTACATAATTATGGTAGACGTCCATTATGCATCGTTAGTGGTATTGTTATGGCAATTACATTATTTATTTCTGGATTATGTTTTTTTTTTAGATCTATAGGTAAATACTGTTTGATCTATAAGTAATTTTTCTAATTAAATTATTAATTTAATTGTTATAATATATTATAGTCCGCAACATAGAAATGGCTCTTAATTGTCAATGACTATCATGACCGTTTTGTGCCATTTGGTTTCATATTTTGAAATAGTTTTGAGTGCATCTCTTAAACCTTTTATTATAAAGTTTCATCTGACAAAAAAGTTGCAGCCATTTTAAAACAATCAAAATCTTAAAACTTTGCCAAATTTCTTTGTCAGATGATATTTAAAAAAAAAAAGATATATTGTGTCATCACAAATATTCTTTTCTTTAAAATTTGATGATTAGTATTAAACTCTAAATTCAACCCAAACGCCACAATTTATGTTTTACGTAATAGTGTCTGATAGAGAAAACAAATGCGCGTGTAACATTTTTTTTGATTGTTATAATTGTTAATACTTAATATTAATAAAATGTATTTTTATATACAGGTCATGAAAACGCTGTATTATCTTGGATGTCATTGTTGTGTATGTTAATATACATTTCAGCTGGTTCTGTTGGTATAATGGTGATTCCATGGATAATGCCCAGCGAAATGTTTCCGACTGAAGTCAAAGGATTGTTTATCGGACCTATAATGGGTTGGTGTAATGCTGTCATGTTTGTTGCAGTACATTTTTATGAGGACCTTAAAGGAATATTGGGCGGTATGTTAGGCATTTTGTGGTTCTACAGTTTCATATCAATATTGACAGTATTTTTTGTGTGGTTGTTTATCCCCGAGACTCACATTATGAAATTATCTGAAATCGAAGATTATTTTAAAGACAATACTATATATTTATTACGGAAAAAAAAGACACCTGTAAAAGATCAACAGTTGATTGTATGATGTTATTTTTGTTGTATGTTTAATTTATATTATAAAACACATGTAACTGAGTATAGATTCTAAGTTATTTCCCGGATATTTCAATATTTGAATTTAATATATGTATATATTTATACAAATATATATTTTTAAAATATTTTTATATACGTACAATTTGCTGTATTAGACTGTATTGTTGACTTGTATGAATATACTCTTAAAATTTGGAAAAATTTCCATATGAATCAAATACTATAGTGAACAATTAGTCGTTAATTGACTACTGCTCAAAATTATTTTCCAAATACCATTATTTATTTTGTCATTGTCTACTGATAAATCAATTTAAAATTAAACTAATTAAATTAATCAAATTAAAATTAATTATATATAACTTTTTTTCATTAATTAATAATTTAATTATTACCTTACTTTATTTCTATTATACCAACTTTATGGAGTCAAGAATCATAAAAAACGACACAAACTAAAAATAGACGTATGTTTTACCTTTAGTTGTTTTCTTCAGAGAATGAGGGAAAAAAATGAAATAAAAATAAATTGTTGATATTGTATAAATTTCAAATGTTGAGAAATTGTATTTTAGTCCTAATATTCTAGTTTTGAGCTGACATACGATTGGGATTTTTGTATGAATAAACAAGTATTTATTATATGGATGAAGAAATCGGTTGACATATCGTGGACTGAAACGCTAAATGTCTTTGAGACGCTTATTACCTACGTATATAATATAAGCAATTTGCTATTATAATAACAATGAGAGCTCGGCTCATTATTCTTCAATATTAATATTTATAATTCAGTCACTTTTTAAATTTATATTTGTTTCTTATACATTTTTGTAGTTGTGTGAAAATACTCAAAACACTAAACGCAAATATTTCCCATGACATTTAACAATGGTTTTAAAATCCCAATAATTTTTTTTATTATTATTATTATTATTATTATATGATTTTCATTTTAAATATTAAAACGAGTACAATACATATATATATATATATATATTTTATAATATAATACCGTCTTATGTGTACGAATATTATTAATATACTGATTTGAGATTTACAGTTATATCATTTTTGTACGTTATTATAACAATTTTTTTCAAAAAATAATTCCGCACAATGGCTGATATATTATAATTAATCGTATTGCGCAGTATGTAGTCTAGTTTGAATTGTTTCATATATTATTATTGAAAAATCAAAAAAAAAACTATAATAATGTGCACTTATATTGTAAAAATAATGTGTTATACCCAGTAGTGGAGCTAAGGAAATGTTTTTCTGTAGACAATTTTTTTGGATAGAAATAGTGCTCTGATTTTTATAAGTATACCCATTTTCCAGTAGCAAATGTTCCACAGATACTATTACTTTGAGGACACCAAAACAACAAATTTGTCAAATTTTCAGGTCACAAGTTCCAGGACTTATACCCGACTGAAATCCAGAATCAACTGTTTCTTAAAAACATGACTCGTTACACCAATGCCTTTAGATCCGCCGTTGCAGATTGTAGTTGCCAGGGACGTAGCCACGATTTTATTTCGGGGGAGGTCAAGTTAAAAAAATAATAATAAATATTTGAGTATATATAATCAATTGGTCGCGTTTTTTTTTTTTACCGTGACATTGATTGTTGTGTTACTGGCGGATGTAGGTCGATATATTTTTTTTGTGGTTGGACGGTAAGAAATAATTTTATTAGAATCGCATAAACGCTATATTATATAAACGAAATGTGTGAACGTTTGATTTTTATCAAGAGAAGACGCGTGGTGTGGTACACGCGCGTACACAAAACTGTTGTTTTTCAATATTCTCGAACGAAAATCGAATACTATGGACAACGACGATTATTTGTATTAATTTTTCTACAGAGGAGTAGTAGTAATATGTCATTATTATTATTATTATTATTATTATTATTATTATGTGTATACGTGTACGAATTTCAAGGTTTAATAATAATAATAATAATATATCAATTCGGTATATTTTATAAAACAATTAACGATATATACCTGTAAATACATTGACATCTGCGTGCGATTTGTCTAATAAAACAACAATCTTCTACACTCGTTGCCCATAGTATATAGTAGATGAAATAGTGTACTTAACTTGTATTTTTTGTTGTTCGTTTTGTTTTTTTTTTCGGTTGTTATTATTTTTAAATTAAATTTGTCACATTTTTAAACATTTTATTAATACGCGCAATTAAATGGTACACGCCTGGATATACTACTTGCAATTGAGAGAGAGAGAGAGAGAGACTTCGATTTCTCGAAGGAAATTGTGTATATCGAACATTTATTGTTTGAAAATTTTTTGATTTGAGCTATATTTAAAAAAAAAATATTGACAAAAAAATCACATTTTATGAACTTTGAGAAGCTTCAGTCCACGAGGACTTTTAGTACGTTGAGGTACATGTACTTAGATAACATAACATAACTTAGATTTAAAAAACAAAAAACAAAATATTGGTTAGGATTTTTTTCTCTATTTCCATATTTATTAACTGGCCTAAGATTTTGGTTTTAAGTCTTTTTAATCGTGGTAGTCATCTAGGTGTATAAGATTCCTCCTCGAGTCACGATTCGCTCGGTCCTCTGAATTATGTGCAGTCTACTACCTTAAGTCAGTCGCTTCAAGTGTAAATCCTATAGGCGTGCAGTACCCTATTAAAAGTCGTTCACTTTAAGTCTGCAATGGCCAATGTGAGTCATCCATATGTGTAGTCAACGCCTCCTAAAATGAGTTGGTCGTTTTAAATGTGCAGTCTCCAGTCTGAATACCATCTATAGGTGTGTAGTAGTGTCTCCTCAAGTGTATGCACTGCCGCCATCCCACAACTTACGGTGTTCGCTTAAGACAGCGGTTCCCGACCACGGGTCGCGTGGAAACATGTTTCACATATTAGATATACTTTTATATTTAAAATTTAGTTAAAAAAAAAAAAAAAAATACCGAGGAAGGAAATATTATAAATAATTGGTATATATTATGTAATTATTTTATTTTTCCCGGAACGTTACGATATTCGACGACCTGTTCTTATTGTTGTTGATATAAAATAAACGATTAATTAAATACTCAACGCGTATTATTAACGTATTTCAGTAGGTACGTTGTTCGTGTGGAAAGTTCCATTAAAAATCTTGTAAAAAGTGTTCGGTGTCAGGGAAGTCATTAAGTATATATTATTTATTTATTAAATTTCAGTAGAATATTAGTTTTTACAATATTGTAACAAGCAAGTTAATAAATAAATAAATGATTTCAATTACTATGACAATTATTATTATTATTATTATTTTGTTTTTAGAGTCGCGAAGAGTTTAATTTAAAATATTAGAGTGACGCTTATAAAAAGTTGGGAACCGCTGGTTTCGGGTGTGTAGTCTCCTTTATTTCTTCGTCGCACCACTAGCTCTTGTGGCAGACCAAACAACATACGATTCGTCACTAAATCAAGTAGTGTACACTGTACACGTGTAATGTATTTTATTATTATATATTTATATATTCATATGATAATGAAAACAAAACCGTTTGTCTGTTATCATGTTTAAATATTATGAACTTTCTCGATTAAAATTAAAAATATTTATTCCGTACAAAAAAAAAAAAATATATAATATATATTATATATGTATAAAATATATAATCTATAAACGAGTTATAAAATAATATAAAGTGCCACAAACGAATCGTCGGCAAAACAAAATAAAAAAAAAAATTCGAAAATTAAAAAGTAAAATTCCGCGAATTACGATTTAATAATAATAGATATTTATTAATATTATATATATATATATATATATATATATATATATATATATATATACGAGTATATAAATATATAAATAGGTCGATCCTACGACAACGGGGTAATGCGTGCCGTATAATATTTATATTACAATTTATAAGTTATAAATTTTATACTATAATTTATAACATATATTATATTTAAAATAATATGCACGTTAAAAATTAATAAGATTTTTCAAACGAATTGGTTTTGAATATTATTATTGTCCTTCTCCTTGCAGTGTTCTACGTTTTCAGACACCAGTGTCATTTCGCCATCGTTATTGAACACGAACAGCGACGAATATCTCGGGGCGCTTTCTACCACGTCTTCGTATTTCGGCGGCGATTCCAATTCCTGCGAACAAAACAACACGTCGTTGTCGTTATAACAAAATTATAACATATACGTTTAATAATCTGCGAAAATATTAAACAAAACGAACAAAATTAATTCACACCGGCGCGCTTTGTATAATATAATATTAAAAAAAAAAACATTTTTTTTTTTTTTTATTTATACTAGCCGTTTAGATTCTTAACTACTAAAACAACAGCTTCCTCCTTTCATCGATCCCTATAGGCTAACAATTCCTTCTAGTAGATCCCTTTTCACCTTTTTCATGGTCTTCCTTTTCATCACTTCTGTGGGGCGTCTTCAAATCAGTTATATAGAGGAAAGAAGGCGTGATTTTCCTTAAGTTTTTAAGGCGATTTCCTGAAGTTAATATGTCAGAATTTGAGACTTGTCACAATTTTGATAATACTGCTTATTTATGGCATTACATGTATATTGGATACAATAGTAATTTAAAATGATTCTTTCTTTGGTGTAACAAAAAAAAAAAAAAGTATAATTATTATTAAAAAACCAAGAAAGATATGCCTAGAGCATTTAAAAAAAATTTCCCTACTGAATTCTAAATTAAACATTTATGATAAGATTATTACGTTAAAATTTTGTTGTGGATCATAATATGTCGTTTTGATATTAGGAGTGTTAAAACAAAATGTATGTATAATATTTTAATATTATTTTTTTGTTCATAGTAATTGGAGAGCTCAAAGGCGATCGCTCCCCCCCCACACAAGGATGCGTCTGATCAATGCTCTTTTCATCATCTATTTTCATAGGGTCGACCACCGCACTTGGCCAACCCCATTATATATCATATACTCGTCCCTTTGACATATGACGATTGCGGTTAACATGTGTTCTGGATTCGCAAATAATAATAATAATAATAATAATAATAATAATAATAATAATAATAATAAATATTAATTGTAATAGTAATAATATAACAAATAATAAGCATTCGACTGCATAACGTCTTATTGTTTTATTGTCTGTATATACATAGACATCCGTCTATTGTCTGCGTATTGATTATATAAATGTTTTGTGCAACTCTCGCAACCGACCGAATATTCCATATGCGCGTACATACACAGGCACGTGCGTCTTATTCGTTATATTATAATATAGTCAGAGTGAAATATTTTTTTTTTATATTATATAAAAACAAATGCGCGCGCACACATCAAAAATATTAGCAATTCGCGAAATTTGTCGATACGTAATTTTTTTTTTTTTTAATCTGTTCATAAACCTATTTTTCAAACATTATAAAATTGCTAAAAATGTATTTTATTTCGTTCGAAATATTTGAGATATCCTGCAGAGACGATCGGCTTGCATTGAGAGAATGTTATCGGTACGAAATACCGTCCATTGCTTATGGTAAAAGAAAAAACGTTATTATTTTAAACGCGTAAATGATTTACTTTGAAGTTCAAAATTCGAACGCTCGACAAATTCTTATATACTTGTTGTAAAGCATTCAAATATATATTTTATAATATTCATGAAATTCGTGTGTTGTGCAACATTTAATTACATAATACTCGTATAGTCATTGTATATAAATATTAAAAAAAGTACGAATTTATTTTTTAAAAGGTTAAATTTCCAATATAAAATAAATAACTAATTAATAATTATCGTATATTAGGAAATAATATGTAAAAAAAAAAAACCACACGAATGCTGATGAAAAAACATTTCGAACAATATAACAAGTAATTGTGCGCTTATTCGATTCAACGGATAGTAGACACTCTGAGATCTCAAGGGTATAATCATTACACCTATAGGACGACGGCTATTATGATTCGAGAAAAATCTGAAGAATTTTTTAGTGACGACATAAGAAAACTCGGGAAATGCGTGATACAGACATAACCGTAGTAACTATGTTGAAAAATAATATATGATTTTGAAGCTAAAGAATTTTGCATTTTTATTCACTTAATAAACGAACGTATATAGGATCCGGAGCAGGAGTCAGGTAATGACAGAGAATCCAAAAGGGAAAAGACTTCTTAGATGCCGGCCGTTTGAGGTGGGAAAACGTGCGATAAACAAAGATGTAGATGCTCTAGATCAGTGGTTCCCAACCTTTCTGACACTATGGACCACTCAGAGAACTTTCAATACGTCACGGACCACCATAATTTTTAGATCTTATTTTTTCTCATAAACAAGAATCATATTTTTCTCACATATTAGAATTTAGAATATTTAGATTATAAATAAATAAAATACTATGCAATTCCTTACAGTTAACTTATAATATAATAATGTTTAAAATTGTTCAAGTTTGGGTAAACATTTTATACAATATATCAATGATATATATTATTTGTATCACGCCCCAAAGGAAAAATGAAATATTTTTAAATTTTGCAGGTATAGTTCGTGGACCACCACACGATGTCTCGCGGACCACCGGTGGTCCGCGGACCATAGGTTGGGAACCTCTGCTCTAGATGGAGGACCGGACTGAAGAACAAGAGTAATTGACGAGAAGGATCGGTTGTGTGACGTGGGATGGTCTTTGTGTCCGATAACACTCAAGAAGAAGAAGAAGAAGAAGATATTTTTCGCGCTTACCGCGTCCATGATTCTCCTCTTTCGTTTCTCGATTATTTTCATCAGCATGATCGTGGGGCTGATGATCAACATGATCACCGCTATCGTGATCATTACAACGCCGGCCACCACGGCGGGCGTGCCGGTTTCGTCCAACGACTTTGCCGCTTCGTGATGGTGGCTACCGGCGGCCACTATGCTGGTCGCGGTCTCGCTGTCGTCCACAGTTCCGTTAGCCTTGTCGTACAATGCCGGTTGCTGCGCGTGCACCTGGTGCAAACCTCGCCGCAACAGCATTACACTGACCGTACACCAAGCGATCACTTGCGACATCATGATCAAGTACTTGGCCAACGTGTTACCGCTGATCGACATATCACTGCACTTTATCGCAGCCGGATTTCACACTGCACTGTACCGCGTCCATCGTTCCTGAAAAATCGCAAAAATATCGTATATATAGGTACTGTTACGATGAAATGGGCGAATCGCGCGCGTATAGTTCCATGTGTGCTTATACAGTTTGAATGTCTATCCATCACTCCCTCCTCCTAACAACCTTAGGCCCTTCTTCACATTCATTTCTATAAGTCGCTTCGAGTCCGCAGTCTTTTCGCCTTTCTATTTGCCCAATTATTTCCTCCTCATACACGTGTCCGGTTCAGCTTGCTCTGCAGTATATACTGCAGCGGGTGTTTACGACTCCCACTACGCTGTGGATTTCTCGTCGTCTAATCCTTCAACGGTGTTTCTCTCAAATTCTCTTGCATCTTCAGTCCGTATAACTTTCTAGAAAATCTCTCTCAAATACTTTTACATTTTTTTCATCCGACTTTGTGGTGACTGATCTGCTTGCACGATCCACGTGCACTGGACGATACGCCATTGCAGGTATAACTATAGAACTTTGTAAATTATTATCTTCGTTCTTCTTGACAATATGTTACAGAACAGTGGCGTCAGTCCATATAGCATTATACAATGACAATATATATATATATATATACTTATTATAAAGAGCTATTATAAAAATACTCAATCCCCACAGGAATTCATTATTATATACATATATAGGGATTTTCTTAATGTGTACGCGTGTAATGAAAGGTCGTGATACTCCAAATAAAAAATTTACTGAACAAAAATAATAAATTAAAAAAAAAACTAATACATTGTTTTTACATTAATAACAATTTATTACAACGAGTTTATATATTTTAACGGAGATTGAATCGTGTGGCGTAAAATGTATAAAATATGTAATACACAGTATGTAGTATATAGAGATTTCTTATATATATACATACGATATAACAATAATTTAATTGGAATATATTAATATTATAATAACTATTTAGTTATTAGTTAATATAGTTTACGTATGTATATATTATATATTTGTAGTGCATACGTAATTCACGTTCTTGTGTCCTTAAATAAAAACATTGTCCTCAGGTAAGGCTGACGTGAAGAAGGGTTTTGACGACCCTTCACCCTTCGGAACACATTTTTTGGCATTCGGCACAATTACATTATTACAATAACAATTTATTAAAAAAATAATTCAGATATAAAAGTGAAATCTGAAAAAAAAAAAAAAAATAATAATAATAATAATACGTTTAGTAGTGGGTTGTGGAAAATGTTATTTTGAGTTTTTTTTATTTTAGTACAAGTGTGTAGATAGGTATAATAACGTAATTATTTATTTTTTTTTGTAAATCGACATTATTGAATACAAATCTTCGATTCCATTAACCACGCGCAATCCCTAATAACAAATATTACTTAGCGCCGGCTTTGTATAAACGCGTATACGTATTTATATATATATATAATATAGCGTAGCGTTACAAATATCCGAACAATTTAAATTATGCGTACAGTAATATTTTTATATGGTCTCTGTAATGGTTAATCTCTGTATGATTATTCGCGTACATATATATTAACGCTCTTTTATACGCGACATCGAAAAGTGATTGTAGAATTTATATTATTTTTAATAATTTTAATGGTTCTGATTGTATTTATTATTTTATAAAAGAGTTAAATTTAAACCTATTCGTCTCGTTAAATCCAACGACGACGACGACGACGACGACGAGTTTCAATAAATATTCCGAAGGACTAATCCGGTAATATTTATAGACGCTCTTGGCCCATGCATAGTGTTCTTTTAAAACTTAAAGCGTATATATGTAATTAGAATACACAAATGTCAAGTGTAACTCGTGCCTGTAGTATATATATATATAATATTATGTACGTTATTAAAATAACGTATAATATTTCCGAGTTGACATATTTTGAGACGCGAGAGAAAAAGAAACAAAGCTTACGTATTTGTGTTTAATGTACAGATAGAAATTTGCCACTAAATTATTATAAATATGATACTTGACACTGTATCATAATTTGTATATTATTTCTATATTATAGAAGAAAGTCCATTATTTTTGTGTGTTTTATAAAAATCAGTAAGTTTAATTTCCGTCGGGGAAAAAACCGTGATTTTTCTCCTTGAACTCGCTGTATCTCCTGAAATACGAGTATTGACCCTACAGCAAATTTAAAAACCTCATTAAATCCCCTGTAGAAAACGTACCAAGCAAGGTTTCAATAATATTCTCACAAGCGTATTGGCGTAATCCGAAAAATTTGAAAAATCGGAAATTTCTTCTTTATAACTTTTGCTGTAAATTTCTCAAAAACTTTCTTTTTTTTTTTAATAAGCTTCCCAACGGTAAAGTTATTTTTACGCGAAAATTCCGTTCCGGGGAGAAGAAATCGCATTTTAAATGTGAAAAAAAAGGGCGGATATAAAGATAAGAGGGGAAAAGAGAACGACGGCGAAAGGAGAACAAAATAATTTTTCAACAATTTGAGTTATTTTTTTTTTTACCATTTAGTTAGGAGGACGGGGGCAACAATCGTGCATGGCTCAAATATTGAGAAACCATTTCGTCTCCGCCGGTTTTTGAAAATTCCTAAACACTATACATACGGCTCTGCCGAGGAACGCGTCTCCTCGTCCCTTTAAATCCGTCACCGCTCCCAAGGACGGCCGCCACGCATAGAATATCGTATGGTATACCGTAACGCGATAATGACAATGACGCGCGCGGTTTCCTGGTTTACCGTGGTGTTCTTCTTAATATCGTCGGCGGTATCACATAACAGTTGGTAATAAACTTAGGTTATAAAATCGAGCGTGCGGAGAATATTCGTGTCGCGAACGTACAACGGCCGTGAAATTCGTATCGCGATTGACACAATACGACGAGAAATGATATTTTCGATTAGAATCGCCGCGTAGGAGGCGGCCGCGGTGGTAACGACGAGGACGGCGGACCGCGGGAGAAGAACGGTTTTGAATACGCCGCGAGAATTGGGCGAGCGCGCGTGTTCGTTACAAAACGTGCGCGGCACTGTACGTACACGCGGTGCGATGGCCGTGTCCTTGAGACGACGCTCTGTGTGTGTGTGTGTGTGCGAATCGTGAATGCGCGCCTATCTCGTTTACCACGGCCGGTCGTCACGACGGACGAAGACCGCGAAAAACAGCGGCGGCGGCGGCGACGACGACAACAACGTAAAAACGTGTGAGAAGCGTAAACCGGCGGTCCGTGCGGAATAATGGAAACAAAAAAACGTTCGAAAACCGCAGACAAACCGCGCTTTTGACGACGATGATATGACCTCCGCGAGACTTTTCCTCTCTCTCTCAACACAAGAATACAATAATAATAATAATAATAATAATAATAACAATAATAACAGTAATCAGTGGTCGAAGCGTATGTGGGGGGGGGGAGGATATGCTATTTTATTTCGTTTAAAATTGTAATAGATACCCCCTAAAGTCGAGAGAAATTTTTTGAAAATTTTCGTTTTATCTAATGTATCGGTAAATATTTCCATAAAAAAAAACCATTAGTTTCGAAATTACGAAGAAGAAATAACGATAAACTCGTTATTATATGCAATTTTTCAGTAGTTTTCGAGTTTATAGACCCTTTTGAAAAAAATCGAAAAATAATTTCTCTAAAGTGTATAGATTCGTTTTGTTACCGCGCGGAAAACAAGGAACAACGGGACTGCGTGAAGATCGGCGGAACCACTCATTCTCTAATACTCTTTTTTTTCGGTATAAATTGGACATAAAACAAAAACCGTCGTTGTAAAACCGCGATACATTTCTCGAAATTTTTTTTCATTTTAAAATCTATGACAATAATACGAATAATAATAATAATATATTCTTTTCGTCGTATACATTATTGATTATTATTATAAATAACAAAACGCGACAACGTGACGACGAGCGAACGGAACAGATTCGATCAGAGACAATATTATTGTTATTATTATTACAACGTACTGTCAATCGCCGCGTATACTATACACTGAATTATTATCGGTTATTAATTATTTATTTATAATAATTATATTATTATACACTTGCCACCTCCGTTTGACCGCCGATACGTCGTCGAGTAACAACACATTGCTGTAAGTGAAAAACGTTGGCCGTTGAAAATTTAACACACACATATATATATATTTTTTAATTAGAAAATATTTCGACGACATTCGACAGCGGACTTTAATATTGTTTTCGACCGATGTTCTCGCGAGCGCGCGTTATCGCTTCGTTACAACGACGACGACGATTCTCCTCCGCCTCGTACTTAATTATTACTATTATTCTGTTTTTTTAACGGGCGATTCGTTTTTTGATATATTTTTTTTCCCGGTTGTCTGTTACGATCCGGTTAAATCCACGTATTTATTATAGTAATTATTAAATATATTTTGTTTTAATTCCGAATAATTTGTGTAAATAAATAAAAACAAAAAAAAAAAAAAAAATAGAAAAAACATCCTGTATATAAAATATATACTATGTATATATATATATATATACACGCGATGTAGTGCGCGACACGTTTTTCTTTTTGTTTATCTTGACGTCGTCGTTGCTCGGTGTTTAATAATGTGTACGCGCTATAATTACGGAATTCAATGTTAATTGTGTGAAATCGCAGTATCGTATTAATTAATTTTTATTGTTTAATAAGAACGGCCGGGGGTTTTTTTTTATTATGCGCGAGCCGCGCGTCGCAATACAATTTATATTTTATACCAACGCCGAACGCGACGAATACGGTTTTTTTTATACACGCGTGTCATATAGTATTGTAATAATAAATCTCGGCGTCGTATTACGCGTTTTATATTAAATTTAGCGTGTTGGTACAATGTACGACGGTATTAACAAAGGGATTAAAACGCGGAAAATTACAATATCTCAATATATTAATTATACACAATATAATAAATGATATGTAATCGTGTACAATATACGGACGTTTTCCACTGTTATAGCGACGTCTGCTCGAAGAAAATACGAATGAAACCGGCGCCCCGGTGCGGTCGATTAACTGTATTATTATTATTATTATATTAATAACATCGTAAACGCATTTTATTTGTTTCGTTATCACGAAGAATTTTTAACGTTTAAATTTGTAAAAAAAAAAAAAAACCCCATAAATTAAGATTTTTTTTTTCTTTTCTAACGACTTACCGGGGGTTTTTTTTTTGTGGAATGTCCTAGTGCACCACGACTACGACTACGACGACGACAACGCGTGTAAACACCGCCGGTTCCGCACGCTATTAAGATAATATATCATTTCGCCGCGATTAAACGACACTGACGGTATTACGTGTACGTAGAAAGAAATACGGTAAACGTACGGTTTTTTTTTGTTATACGCGGCGAAACGGAGAAAATTAATTATTTTCAAACGAACGTTTCGCCGAGACCAGCCGCGCGTCAAAGACACCGTGGTGTGCGGCGGCGGCTGTGGCTGCGGCTGGGGATGTGACTCGGAGGAATAAGCCGAATTGCGACGCTGGCTGGACAAATTGTTTTTTCGCACTGTTATTTTACATTTTATATAAATACGCGTATTATTTAAAATAATATCGCGCGATTTATTATTATAAAGAAGAAGAAGAAGAAAAAAAACAGAAAAACGCGCTTCGCGCACCACACACACACACACACACGAATAACCCGCGATTGTACGCCGGAGCTGATGGAACTCTTCTTGTTTGGGTGCCGCGGCGAAACAACGCGATTTACGAGACGACCGGTGCGGCGATTCGATCGCCGCGTCGCGTTACAACGGAACAGTACCGCGCGCGTAACAGAAATGCGCGTGTAGGTACTACCGGCGGCGTGTGTAAATATTATATTAATTATTATTTAACCGCACTACGGACGAGGACGACGACGGACCGACCGGCCGCGCCACGTTCGCGCAGTGTGACTCACACGCACACACTGCCAATATTTCTATTTTTTTCATTTCGTTATATGAATTGTAATAGGCTATTATTAACAATTATTGTACATTATGTCCCTTAAACGTTCTCATATTTTGTATCGGATGTTTTTTTTTTTTTTTTAATATTTCGTGACGAATGACAATTTTTTTTTTCTTTCCTCACAACGCGCTGACGGTGCTCACTCCGTTATTGCGACAGTACGCGGCGCGCGCGGGCTCGCACCGTTTTCCCTCCATCATCGACACGGTCGAACGATTGGCAGAAAAATAAAAATAAAATCATTCGCCGAGTCGATTATTTTTTCTTTTCTTTGGCCGGGGGGGAGCGGGGGATCGGAGAGATTGTTGGCGGGAGAAATTCGTGTAAAAAAAAAAATTCTATCGATTTTCTTTTTTTAAAAACACGTCGTGACGGGGACTCGTCCGCGGGTTTTCTCGCTCGTGCACAAGTCGTGCAAAGTTTTCTCGAAAGCATTTGAGTGTTGTGAACTTAGCAGTGCAACACTAGCAGTCACCAATCTAACGTGTCCAACAAATTTGTTGGTCAATTTTCAAAATTCGTCCGACTCTATTTTCGCCGGTATGCCGAATGTAACTTTTGCACTGCTAAGTTCACACCGGCAGCGCACAAGTTTGTTGGAGCTTTTTTTATGGGCTCAAACGATAGAGCTCCTCCTCCATTCGTTGGACGTTATTGGATAACTTATTTCAGAATTCGTCGGACTTTATTTTCGCCGGTATACAAATCTGAGATTATGTTAGACGCGTAAACAGTAACGGCGCGTATTCTCTCTAATTCGGTTTGAAAAATAAAATAAAAACGATAGAAACGATATTGACATACGTACATTATTCAAAACTCACGTTGAACGGGATAACCTATTATACGTCTCTGTTGTTCGCCGCTACAAAAACCGGACCCGTGTTATATAATCTCGCTCGTAAAATTCATTTAACACGCAAAAGACGTGGCTCCGCGTTGATTCCACGTGATTTTTATGCGTAAAAAATAAATAAAAATCCGTCTCGGTGTATATATAAATAAACGAAAAAAAAATCTGTCACGAAAAAGTGATAATAACAATATTCGCTTCCATTATCGCGTTTTAAGTTTTTTTTTTTTTTTTTTTTTTCGGTAATACGAAATGCGCGTATAACGTGTAGTGATAAAAAAAAAACACATAATCGAAGACAATTTTTTTTTCTATAAAAACCGCTATAATATTATATAATAAAATATGGAAACGTATATATATTATAATACATACGAGTCGTTTTTTTTTTTTTCTGTTTTATAACACACGAATATTGCGCAGTACAATTAGCCAATCTCACAGTTTATTCTCTTCTTTTTGTTGATAATTCAAAATATATTTGACGTCGATTTTATCAATTTCGATACGTCAATTGTTGTCATATTTCTGTTTCAAAAGCATACACGAATTGTGTTTTAATTTTAATGTACACCTACGCGAAAATAAATAAATTACGAAAAGTATTATAAAAAAAAAATGAAAACAAAACGGTTTTCTTAGCGACGTGTTCCTAGAGGTTTTTTTTCTTTTTATAAACTCTATCTATTCTTTATCGTTTTTAAATTATTTTTTAAACGATTCCATAGGGTTTCGCACTCTAATATCGTAATAATGTCCTATTTAATTATTGTAAACCAATCTTATATATATATATATATGTATAGTTGAACGTATAACAGTCATTGTCTTATTGTGGAAAAAGATATAATTTTGCTGGTCGCACTATATAAAATAATAACCGTAACAGTGAAAGAATATACTGTTTACGATGTATATAAACAGTATTGAAGGACCAGCTGTCATTAGCACAGTGAAAAACGTTAGGTTAGGTCGTAATAGGTACTCAAAAACTTGTTAGATACAGACATATCGGAAAAACAAAAACACGACAGATCAGAAAACACCGTAGAACCGATCACTCTGAGAGTCTGCGCAAAACAACGCGTCAACAGCAACAACTAACTAACACTTGCCTATCATTACTGTTACTAGACCATTGTTATCACCTATATCGGTCCGAACGTGGAAATGTATAATTTTGATGAGAAACGTATTATTGGTATACGTATATACATTTATTATTGCGTATGGATCAGATGAACAGGGTTGATTCGTAAATTATCGAATATATGCAAAATAGACGAAATTATTTCGAAGTTTCAAAGTTTCGAAGTTTATACATAAAAAGAACATCTGATTTTAATAACAAACCTGTAATATATTATATTTATTTTTTATACGATACCGCAGACATCTTTTTTTTTTTTTTAACCAACTTTTCTTGACAATAACAGTAACCGCAATTGGTTTTTATGTAGACTTTAAAATCGAGAAAATTTAAATGTTCGAAGGGGGAAAGAGGAGAAGGTAAATCGTAATTCGGCAAGCACCATTATATCGTTGTAAACCATATGCGATTGACAAAAGCGTCTGGGACTCGTTTGAATCCATTAAATAAGTGGTTAAATCGCGAAGGTAAAGAACGTTTTTGAGCGGATCATCGTGCACTTATACAGCCTATTGCAGCGATGTGAATATTGAACGATTTAGTCATTTACACAATAATTGCTATATAATATACTCGTATGTAAACAATTTATTTCGTCGTTATCGCGCGGTATTTATTCCAATAACACGCGGTAAATAAACCGGTAAAGTATATTTGAAAATCGATTTCGTTTCCAATCATAAAAGCATTTTATTCAAAACGTTTAGAATGATACGCGATATTTGCGATACGGATTTTTGTTGAGCACAATATTGCGTTGTACAGCTCTGTCTATAATATCGGAGGAATCGATTTCCAGAAAACTATATATATTTATTCTCGTTGAGTCCAGTCCGTTCACATCGATACGCTGTGATAGTTATCATAGTACATATGGTTGAGCGAGAGTGATTTGATTCGATTATATCGATTGATATTTCATAAACGATTATTGGCGCACTATCGCGATTAATCTAACGTATATTTCAGATGAATTATAATAATTAAGAATAATACGTATAGAAACCGGGAAATACTCGCCGAGCTGGCATTTCCTATGGCTTGTCATGATTTGTTGAACGTCATGTAACTACGATATAGATAAACGAAAAATTCGAATAATTTCTGTACGGCATTTAAACAATTTTTTTGTAACGTTACACATACAATCTGCGCAGTCGGATCGGGGAATGTTGTTGTTGTGTCGCACCGAGGGCATTGAAACTCCTAGTTAACAAGATCATTGAAATATTAGGTATATAATGTTGAAGTACAGTTGCCTGCAAGCTGTAGTTACATGTTATTATGTACGTGTCGTATTCGTACAAAGTTATCATTTTTATTATAATTTCCAACGTATACAGCTGGTGAACATTCCTTGTGGCATTTATCAAAACTAAAGATTGTGTGACATAATATATATATATATATATATAGGTAAATTTTTAATAGTATAATACTTTCCAAGTTTTTGTCTTTTTTTTTTGTTACATTTGATATATACAATTCCATTTTCGTATTATATCTCTTATTTTTCGTTTAAAATTTAAATTACGTATTATTTGATCTCTATAGCTATTTAACGTTAATATATATATATATATTTATGTAATATTCGTTATCGTTAAACGTTTTTTCTTACAGGATATAACTCAAATGTGAGATTCGAAAAGAATGATTCCCGCTGTCTTCTGAAATTTGAAACTACGGAATACGGATATTATAATATAATAAAGTGTACGCGCATATTACCGGCTGAATTAAATTGTTAGAGACTTTAATATACTCGTATGCAGATCACTGGCGTGTAGCTTCGCTCGTGAACAGTTAAAATTGTATTGTTTCGCTTTCGACAAAAATCGAATATCAAGAGAATTCATTATAGTAATATTTAATAAACTTCCGACTAATTTTTTTGTCTTTTATTAATATCGAAAACATTCTGTCAGTCTGTATCCATAAATTCTATCAGAAGGCGCACTCCGATCTTTACAGATTCTTTTTATTTTTAAACTCAATAACAATTAAATGGACACCATGGTAACTTCTTAACGTCTAGAATCACAAAATTTCCCGTATTAGCTACCGTCATCGTTGATCGTATTTCCAATTTTATATTACAGAAACCATCGCAACAACTCACCAGAGGTTTCACTGAAATTGGATCGACAGTTTAGGAACGCATGCGGGACATACAGACAGACATTTGTTTATATATATATATTATATATTTTTTTATATTACGTATAAAATAATCATTTTTCGAATATAATAATATATATATTATACGATGACATACGATTTCATTATTATTTCATCGGTTTTGCGTTGTGAATTTAAAATAAATTATAAATCCGGCGGAACGTCCTTGAAGATATTTAAGAAGTCTCAACCTTCGAATAATAAAATGGTATTAATATATTTTTTTTGTGAAAATATATCACTATTATTGTTTATAATAATTATTTCTGAAAAAAAACAATTGGGATTTTTAAATAGAAGACGTGTACCGCGACGTGATTGATATGTACGATGCATTACTGTGCAGATGGACGCTGGAAATTATATTTATTTTCAGATAAAAATTTAAAAATTAAATTTGACTATATAAAAATGTTACGATATATATGGTACATTTATTTCTCGACATTCGATTACAATATAATAAATAATAATTTTTCGCTATATTTTTGAACTATTTTTGAACAATTGATTAGAGTAGAGATAATGATTTATGCGCAATAATTACAATGGACAACGTTTAACAAAATTAAGATAAAAAAAAAAAATAATTTATAAATAAAAAATAATATTAATAATAACACCATGCAGATAAACACTATTTTAATATATACAAAAAATAAGAATAAATATAATATATATGCATGCGCATATATACATACTCGTACCTACACACATACATATTATAATTTTTGTAATATAAAAATTACTTTCATAAAGAAATGTTAAGAAAAAACACGATTATAAACGGAAACCAAATTTAGAAAAATATTGCGAGACGACAAGAATTACATTGGGAGAAGCGGACCTTAGAATCTTTTTCGGGTTCCGAAAAACTCTCATCCCTCTGAGGGCCAAAAATAAACAATTCAACGTCAAGGTCGGACGTTTGAATAATACGCGTTGAACATCACACTATTCTTATAAAACTAATGAGATTATAATATTATTTAATATTGAATTTTGTATAATTATATTCAGTTTTTAAATCGTCACGATTAATATTTTATTATCTGTTCGCGCATTGTGTTCACGATACATCATAATGTGTAGTATTGTTATTTTAACAGTGATTTGACAAACTATAATAATTATAATATTTCCACGTATATATGAATAATATTTTTGATTTTAAATAATATTCGTATATCATTTCACGATATTGTGTAATATATATATTTTTTACGGTTTCTCTACACACGTGCGTATAATATGCACTCTTAATAGTAATGTGTCAATAAACTCAATTCAGTCGATGATATACGCATCTCAAACGGGAGTCGGTATACAGTAATAATTACTGATTGGATTTCTTAAGAGAACGTTATAAATACGTATATATGTGGCACTCGTATGATTTTCATCAAAATAATTGCTTCACTATCGGGGAAACAATTCCGCTGAAGGATATAGTCGCATATTATTATACTTAGTACATATCGAATTTTCACATCACAAAATATATTACAATATTATACCTATGCAATAACACAGACGTTCATTTTAAATATATTTAATTCGTAGAACGTTACGAGCATTTTATTAATATAATTTTCACCGTTTTTTTTTTTTAAAAAAATCATAATTTTAAACAATTAATTTTATTTGAAATATTCTGGAATTTACTTTCGTAAAAAAAAAATCAAAAAATCGTAGACTGTTTCTAGAACGCAAGTCTTCCATGAGAGGCGCCCGGGACGTCGTTTACAGTGCAATATTTCTCATCGTCTATAATAATTATTATTAATGTAAATGTTTTTCTGACAACATTCAATCATTAAACAACGCGAAATCAAGAGTGGTACGTATAATAACGTTGAAATGTTATAAAACGCTATGTAATTTAGTAATAAAATTCTAACAAAATAAGTTTACGTGATGTTACGTTTATTTAAATATTGATTTGTTTAAATTAAATGATTAAATATTAGAATATTTTCGTACAACGAACGACGATGCGGAAACAGAGATACGAATTAAAGAGTAAAAAAAGTAACTCATTACAAATCACGATGTATTTTATTATCTACAAGGTCATATAATATTACAATTATTTTTTAGTTTGGTATAATACGTTTTAATAGGATTTTTTGATTTTCATGGTAAAACTTCACGCGCGGTTAGGTGCAAACGTTTTTAAAAAATTGAAAGTGGTTAAAAATGGCAAATGCTCACGAACAAACAAAAAAATTTTATTTACATAGTTAACACGTTAGTTCTTAAACTGCATATGTTAAGAATTCGTTATTCGAGATAAATAAATACACTAAATAACACTTTGTACATTTTTCCAAATCCGAACACGTGTTTTAAAATCGAAATACTATATAAGTATACGATATTTTATATACTTTAATTCTTAAAACTTTATGAGCATTTAAAAAAAATATAATTTTCACAATGTTTTTTTTAAAATGAATCTTGTAACTTCTTTAGAATTAAATATAATTAAACAACAGCTTATTATATATGGATAATAATGTATTTATTGTTCTGCGTAAAAATTTGGTGTCTTAAGTATGTATTGCGGATTCTTTCCCCCGCTATGCAGAAACGGTTTTATACGATAAACATTTCAATTTTTGAACATTTTCTATATTTTCGCAGTTCTCTCCGACGTTGAGCGGTTTCGTTTATATAATTAAGAGTCCTCTAAAGATTAAATTAAATGATTTACTTCGTATATCGCGTGTTATTTGTGTAAAATATGTTTAATTCACATATACTTACGAACATCATACTATATACAACTTCATTAATTTATTTTAGAAAAAGTATATATATTATTATACATTTTTTTTTTTTTACATTTGTTTACCAAATAAATCAAATTTTATACATAATTATTTTAATATATATATATATATATATATATAGGGCCGAACTTAAGAATCTCAGAGCCCTTTTACAGATATATTAATAAAAACCGTCTATAATTTTTATATAATATTCAACATACGTGAGTGAAAAAAATATCACACATATATTATCATTATCATAATTATAACATAGACATATGTTTTAAATATAAAAGATCAGATTTATGAAAACAAAAAATTAACAAATTTAAGTAAAATATGTTTTTGAAAACGCGAAAAAAATCTAATCACAATCATTTATAATTAAAAAACAATAAATGCTTAGATGAAACGGATATGTTTGACTAACACGCGGATTGTAAAATATATCGTGTAATTTTTAAAGCTGAAATATTTTGTAGGCATATAAGGTACGAAAATCAATTATTACTGATTTGTAATATATGAGCCATTATAAAATTATACTCGCGTAATTTGTCAGATGACGCCAACACGACCGGGGAGTGAAAATTAAATCTTGAGCCCGGCTTTCAATATGGATAATTTATCTAAATCTTTATATTTATAATAAAAACCTACAAAATATCCTATCAATACACTATCGACTTTTGCTTTCGATGTAAAGAAAATGTTATTAGTGTTATGGGTATTTACGGCTATAAATATAATCGAAGAGGGGAAAAAAAAACAATCACTGATAAACACCACGAAATGTATATATATATATTGATATACGTTCCAACACACATCACTGAATATATCCGTAACAATTTATTTATTTATTCGTATAACGTATTATTATTAATTTCCAAGTTACTACCTCATAAGTCATAATAATATACAACAGGACCGGATTAAGGTTTTTGCCACCCATAGGCTGAAATAAATTTTATATTTAAAAATAATATCTCAACGTAGTTTTTGTGTTTCATAGCCAAAAAAAAATTTGCCACCCTTTAAAATTTGCCGCTCTAGGCTTTAGCCTACACAGCCTAAGCGGTAATACGGCCCTGATATACAATACACGAAATGTTTCTTCGTGTTTATCCATTTTGTGTGATACCTTGTTTTTTATTTTTTTTTTTTTTTTGGTGTTTAGCTGGGGCCCCCTAGGCAGCTGCCCAGTTTGCTTAGGCGGAAGTTCGACCCTGTACACACATATTATTTTTATTAAAATAAATTCTAATTATTCATATTGCACACACACACACACAAATTGATTTGAGTGGGTCACCTAGATTTGAAATTTATCAGAAAGGGGTCGGACCCTATAAAAAGTTTGGGGACCCCTGTTCTAGAAGAATGTTCCGTGTTGGTTTCATACATTTTCGCTTTTGAATTTAAACTGCCATTTTAATATTCTTTTATTTTGTTAAAATTTCAAAAGTCATCAATACATGTATTCTTGTTTAAAACTATATTATAGTATTCGAGGCTTTATTTTCTTCACATAAAAAGAACAAAAAATATCACTTATTTAGTTTATTATCTGACACCAATAACAAGTATTCCCTTTACAAATAAATTCTAGATTAATTGATATATCGTATAATCGCATCATCAATTTTTAATTGAACATAAAATTTTTTCTCGACGGCTGAGCGCGCGTTCACGTAAGATTTTCGGGTTTAAAGACGTAAAATTACAAAAAAAAAAAAAAATCACATCCTTGTAAAACGGCACAATACATCCCTCGTGCCGTTCTGCACAATGTAAAAGGCTATTCGCCCGTGCGGGATTTAAAGGAGTCTCCGCGAATAATACACTACTAGCAGAAAAAAAAAATTAATAATAATAAAAGAACCGTTAATGGGCCACGAATGGCGAGCAGAACGGTAGCGGGGTGCGACACCCGGCGGAATCGACCGCGAGCGCATGCGCGCGCGTTGTGCAGTGTCGCTTACGAATTAACGGCGGCGATTGTTATAACACACACCGGCGCCGCGACGGTAAATTCCGTGCGCGCGCGCACGCACCGTAGACCGCGCGGCGACGGTACGAAAAAATAAAATATTTATATACGTATTATTACGACGGTGTAAGAGAGAACAGAATTTCGTCAGCCCCTCGTCTGAAAACCGACGACGACGACGACGACGAAACTATCCCCTCCGAAATAGTCGTCGTCACACACACACACACACACATTATAATACGTATGGGGGATTGTTCGTAGGACGACAGGCCGTCGTCAAACGACGCGACGCGCGCGTGTATCGGGTACAAATCGGCGTCCGAACGCGCGTAGAGGAGAGACGGGAGACGGTCGTTCTCTCTCACCGCGGACGCCGGCACCTACTAGTTGGCCGACGGAGCGGGTAAAAAAACGTCCCGGGAAAATTCCGTTCCCGAATTGCGGCGGGTGTGTGTTAGTGTGTCGGTCGGTCGGTGCGACGAAATGTGGGTGGGGAGGGGGTAGTATACACGAGCGCGCGCACAACAATCGGACGCGGCGCACGAGGACGGCGTACAACAGCGCCGCCGGCCGACACACCGCGTGTTGTGAACACACACGGAACAACGGCCACCCGGCCGTCTCGTGCATACCATCTAGCCGACCCGAAACCGTCGGCAGGGTAGGAGGCGCGCCTTACACTTATAATAACTTCACGGGCTGCCCCCGTCGTCGTTTAACGTCGCTCCGACGGCACCGGTGGTGTGCGTGTGTAAACTGCAACGCGTTGCGACCCGCACGCGTACACGCGACGGCGCGCACACACACACTTGTGCGCGCGCGCGCGCGCTCATACCCACTGCACACAACTCGCGCGTCGCACACGTTCACAATACGCGCGATGTACGTCCAGTAGTGCGTTCCTCGGTATCGCGGATACGCGGTAGACAATATTTAACATAAAAAAAAAAATAACAAAATAAACCGTAAACGGGCGCGCGTTGTTTTCGTTATTAAAAAAAAAAAAAAAAAAACATTTTATTTCTCTTTATAAACTCGCGTTATAATAACGCTTTGTTTTTTTTTTCCTACGTGTTATTCTTCCCCCTTAAATCGTTCGTTTATATATGTATATGTATGTATATATTTATAAGGTACGTATATATATATATATTTTTTTTTTTATTATTATTATTGAGAAAATATTTTTCGAAACGTTTAATATTGTTTTACTATCGCGCGGCGTCGTTTATTGTATCGATCGATCGCGTTTTTTGAGACGTTCGAATTTCGCGTTCTCAATGTTAAAGAAAAATAAAATACGATTTATCGTACCGAAATACGACGGTGTGCGGTACGCGAAGAGCGCTTTTACTATAGCACACTCCCTATTCGACGGTGGCGACATTTATTCATCCGGCCGTCGTTTATTCGTTATATACCGTCAGTGAAACTCCGTCGGTCGGAAATTTAAGTTCTATTCGCGTGCCTGTCCCCGTTGTCAATCCGTCAACAACGTTAACGAATATTATTCGATTTTTTAATGTTTCGTTTACATTTCGTATGCGTATATTATAGTGTACCGCCTATTGCCGTAATAACACTGTGGCGTTAAAAAAAATTCAACATTTTCCCCGTGTATTTGACGATTGTATTTTCAAGGGTTTCTTCGAGGGGCCCCGTTACGGTTACTGTTCCGTATATAATTACCGCATCTGCCTACACGTTTTTTTTTTCATAATATATTTGTATAATATATAGTCGAAATATCGCGTGTAACGGTTATATTATGTGAACGTTTGGCGCGTGTTCGTTTTTGTTTTTTTTTTTTTTTACCGCCAAACGAAGAATTTCGTCGTTCGGATTGCGTTGTTACCGCCCGTCCGGCGAGAGATCACTCCGCCGCACTATAATACTTAGTATAATATATATATTCCGGTTTATTTAATTTTTAACAATAAAACGTTTTTCTCGTTTTCCGCCGCCGTATGTATTTGATACGGAAACGGCGCGCATCAGGCGTTTTATATTTTCCGCGCGTTTTCCTTTCTTTTTTTTTTATTCTCCGGTCGAACGCGCCGACGCCGAGACCGAGACCCCCGCACCACCCCCAATTGTCGCGGCGCCTCATCGCACAGAAATTATTTTTCGCCTACCACAACGCGTTAGGTTAGACGATTTGCATTGATTTCCTTTTTTAAAAATCTCGAAAAAACTGTCGTATTTTTGTACTCGTTTTTTTTTTTGTCGACGTACTCGTGCGCGCGCGTTTATTACAGAAAACACCGTTTTTCCGATTCGTAGTGGAGAGAGGTATGCGAGATTGGACTCACCGCACCTCGCGGTGTCGATGGATTTCTATGACCCGCGCGCGTATTGTCAAATATTATTTCCTCGGAAAATTCTTCTCGTTTCTCCCCCCCCCCCCGTCCCATTTAGATATTCGTGAAATTTGATTTGTGAAAATGTTTACAATATCGCGATACATCATCGTTCAAAAAAAATATATATACCACTCGGTTAATAACCACCGGTTATATCTTATCTATTATTGTTCTGTTGCGTCTAGTGTACGATATACGGATATAGCGGCGTAGGAAAGTGTAAAAATCGTTTTGTAATATGTTTTTTTCAGTGACAGTTATCGTCGTAATTGATAATGTTAAAAATGTTTCGTTATGATATTATAGGGCCCGGATGTTGATGTCCGTAAAAAAAAAACATAAAACTTATAAAAAATGGCCTAAAAAATATACGCATTTATGATTTAAAAAACACTCGACAAACTCTGTTTCACACGTTTCATTTACAATCTGTAAATGCATTTAAAATTGTTTAAATTACCTAAATTATTATTTTATTAATTACGATTAATATATCTACTATACGTATTGGACAACCATAAAAATTTTATTAGGCATATTATATGTGTGCGTGTGCGTTTTATATTTGCTGTTTTTTGTTCACGGCCTTTTACGGGGGTTTTTTTAAATTAAAATTTATGCACACAGTTTTTAAATTGTAAGCGAAAAATAAAAAGGTTACGTAAAATAATAATAATAATAATAAAAACAAATAATATAGTAAACTCGTGATTTACTATTATTCAATAATCCTGTCGATTTATTTATTGAAAAATAATTTAAAAGTACAAAAGCCGACCTGAAAATTAAAAAAAAAAATTTCCTATCAAATAAAAAAAAAAAACCAAATTGTGAAAAAATGCAAAATAGAAATTTGCTATTTGGATTCGTATGATATATTGGATGACATTTTTAGCTTGGAAAGGCATCACCCCCCAAGACTTCTAAAAAAAAAAAAAAAAAAATACAAAACTCATCATCCGGGCTCTTAATTATAATATACGCGCGTTTATTATATTTTTAATTTAACTCGTGAAAATCGTCATATATAAATATAGGATATGTGACGTTTATTAACACATATTGTTTGAGTACCTATATTTACAACATTTACATATTGAACATTTGTGTATTGAGTATTATATATAGAGTGTTTTATTAATTTTTTATATCTAATACAATTAATTATCGAATATTTATTTGTTTTTTCGAGTTCTTTTTTTTTTAAATATATGTACACAATTTGAATAATATATATAAACGAATGTCGACTTATGTTCGCCCGTTATCGCGTTTGGCTTAAATACTTGTAGAATATACTAAATACGAATACTAGCTCGCATTTTCTTTTCTCCATATTTGTAGTAGATACGCGCACGAATATATATTATGTAATTATTGTATAATTCCACTGTTTAAAATATTATTAATATTATTATTACGACGACGATTTTTTATTTTATTTTCGTAATAAATATTACAAATTTAATTTTATTATGTATCTGAATATATAAGTATTCCAGTATAGAATTTTAAATATTGTTCTGAAAGGGATTTTTTTTATACAAAATAATATATATTTTGACGTGTATGAACAGAAAAACGCACAGGATCAACCGATGATCAATCGCTATTATATTTTGTCAAAAATGAAAAATGATTTTGTTTGAAAAATGTAATCACGCGTGTTTCGTATACGGACAAACGAATTACATATGCGTCGTGTACTTTTACAGTTGAGTAAAATTCGCGTTTAAATACAAAATTGAAAAATGTTTATATATAATAGTTCTGTACAAATGGAAAACCGTCGTTTTCTTTTTCTTTTTTTTTTGTCATAATTTGAGCCTGGATTGTGAAAAATATGTGATTATCACACATTTATTCGTCAAAATATTGTCCATAATTAGTCAAGACTTTAAACCTAACTTAACCCTTATTAATATCACGATAATTATATAACTACGAGTATTTTAATATTGTTATATATTTTTGCAATGATCGATTTTCATAAAATTCGTTTTTCCATTTTCGACTTTGTTCGGTAATATTTTTGCTTTGCGTTCATATATCGTTGTATATAGTTCAACAGCGTATAGAAAAATTAAAGGGAACTGCATTCTTATTTTTGATTATGTTTCAGTTTTACGCGCTATGCGCGACTTCTTTATAACGCAAAAGTAAAATAAATAAATAAAATTCGTTTTCTCCACAATTTTTATAATAATTTTAAGTGTAGGAGGCGCATTCGATATTTATGTCTTATAGTTATTATACACCGATCGTAGAGATGTCTTTAACAATACATTTTCAAATATATGTATACAAATTTACGTACATATATACCGCCGTATGTAAAATGTTCTATGTAGTGTGATAAAAAAAAAATCTTAACTTTTCCCACAAAACCTTTACGCAGATTATTTTACACATTACAACCGTCATAATATATATATTTTAATAAATAATAATACACGTGTCACGATACATATTGTATTAAGTTATACGTATTATATATAAAATAATCGGAGGGTGTTTTATTTATATATATATATATTTTTTTTTTCCAAATATTTTTTCTTCGTCTTAGTGTATTATTACAAACTTATTCGGTGTGATATAAGAAATAAGGAGCTCCGATAAAATATAACTCGAGTTATTTTTGTCATACACTGTAATTTGAATAATTCGTTTCGCGATTATCGAATTTAAAAAAAAAAATTTCTCGGCTTAGGTTGAAATAATGATCACTCGTATATTCTACGCGTGCGCGCGGTAATTTAATACGATGTGAAATACAATATAATATAAATAAATACAATAAAATATTTTAATTATAATAAATACATTTTTAACGAAGGTGATAGTGAAGGCGCCATCATTATATCATTATAAAATGATAAAATCATATTGGAAACGAATCTGCAGACAATAATAATAACACTTATAGCTGCTGCTGATATATGGTTCTGCAGTTTTTTTTTTAATATATATATATATATAACACGGTAATAAAAATTGCAAATCGGACGTGTGTGTCGTACCGAGTACAACGGAATATAATTTACATAATTCAATCGTTTTATGGACATTTTATGCGTATATTATACGCGATTTATATATGTTTTTAACCCGAGACGTTAATCGCATCGTCGATTGTCTGCGACAGTCTTATTTTATCATTTATATATATATATATTATACAGGAATGTCGACAAGTATTTTTATAATAAATTTTAATCGTCAATTATTGACGACTTAAAAGGAAACGTACAATATAATATAGTAAATCACGTGTGTCTATAATTTTTTTTTCCTATTTCGACTTTCGCAATGATATTTATTTAATTAATGTTTTGTATTATGTAAGTCGGTCTAAAAAAAGAATTCAACGAAAATACGCGGATATAATTACGAGAGAAAAAAAAATTATTATAATTTTTACTTCGGGATAATTTTATATATCCTGATCTGTAGATATGTATTTATAATATAGCGATCGAGGAAATAATTCAAACGGCTTTTTTAATAACACGGCATAGCTGGTAAGAGAGAACTGTATAAATATTATTAGAAATTAATATTATGTAGAGATGAGGAATGCGAAACGAGGCGATTTGCCTCTGGCACAGTACACGGTATTAAAAAAAAAAAGGTGGATATTTTGTAAAGAAAAACAAAATGACAATTTAAACTTTAAATTTGTTTTCATACATATTTTTTTTTCTTTAGCTTCAGGGCGCGTTACGCAGAAAAAAAAGTATATATTACGCGCGTAATTATGTTAATTTCGGATTTCATCGTACAAATAAATATTTATGTTTTCTATAATATGTTGTATACGCTACGCCTGTATATAAAAATGTACGTATATAATTCTTTTTATTTATAGTTATTATTACAAAATATTCGAGAGAGGGGGGAGGTTTTTTTACACTTCTGCGATTATAATATTTCATATTATAATATATATATATATCCATTACGGTCGTATGGCGTATGTAATAAAATAATAATAAATAGTTGGCCAGTAAATTATATTCGGAATACGCGTGCGACAGATAATAATAATAATAATAATAATAATCTCATAATATGACACGCTAATTTATTATTACTTAATTATCGTGTAAAATCGTGTTTTTCTCGCTTTGATTATTATTATTATTAAAAATAATACGCGATTTGTTGTTTATTCGCGTTGGTCTTTGATCGTTTTTTTTTATTTTTAATATTACTAATCACACCGCGACCACCGGTATCATCCACCACCGCGGTATAATTGATTATAATAATAATAATAATAATAATGTAAGGATATCCTATCTGTTTATAAATATTAATAATGCACTTTACTGCTATTAATGGATATTGTTTACCGCGTGTGTGTGTGTGTATTTTTTTTATAAAATAACCGTATCGATATAGATTACCGATTTAAATAAGTATATTATATAAAATATAATATTTTATTATTATTTTTTTTTGCGTTACTCGTCAATTGTCCATTTCGTATTGCGTGTATGGTATACTATATACTGCTGCTATAGAAAATATACCAATTGGCACTATTATTCTATAATAGTTTTCTAAATTAGGTAATTTGAAAATAGTATTTATATATATATTTTTACAATATTAGAAAAAAAAACGATTTGTCCAAAAACGGAACGATGGAGATTATAATATTATATTAAATCAAATTATTTCAATATTCATTTCGCGACACTATTGAAATTCAAAAGTTTTCAATTATTTTACCGTATGAATTTCCTTTCAAGAGCGGTGATTTTTTAAAGGCCATTGGAATTTAGAATATAATATGTATATATATATATTTTTTTTTAAATAATGTATTATGTTTGATATTTTATTGAAAACGATATAACAACAAGTTACGTTCTTCTCTTAAGTATTCGGTCCAATATATCCGGGCTACTATACAATAAAATAGTAAAAACAACTTATCAGTGATATCGGATACAATTATATCCGATTTCACAGCGGAAGTATATGTATACTCACTGTTAATAAACAAGGGATTATATTAACTGTGTGTGTGTATATATATATATATGGATAATATAATATACTTTGATGCAGCGTAAAGTATATAATAACTCGATTTTTAAAATATTTGTCGAGTAATATAATATATTACATTGCGTATAACACCTATTGCTAACGTCGTGAAGTAATTTTTGTCTTATATAATAATAATAATAATGATGAGCTTTAATCGTGAAACGAAAACGTTATTAACGTTATTGTTATTAAAATTATGTTACGTAACCGATGTGTATTAAAATAAGTCTTGGTTTTTTCGCATGTATCCGGCCCGCGTCTGCCGTTGTGGCAATACATATTAATAATAACTGTCTACGTATATACTCTTATGTTTTAAAACTAAATTTGAATTATTATATAAAGTCATTGTGACATTTCGTTATAAAAAATAAAATAACCGTCGTTCGTTCGTGCACGTTATTATTATTATACCGCCGCGTCGTATTGTGTCGCGTAATTTTTCGTACAAATAATCGTTAAATTTGTTAAATCTCGTATTAAATCGTTTAGTGTTTACCGTCGTAAATCGCGGAATATTATGTCATTTGCATTTGTAACTCGCAAAAGGAATATCGTCTATTCGTTAATGTTTTGTATTTGTAGAAATCGAAAAATTTGTGCGTTTCTCTTAGCTATAGATTGTCGGCTTATACATTATTACCTATCTTAAAGGTTTTCAGATTGTAAATGTTTAAATTTAAATTAAATGTCTAATTTGCATTTTTATAGGTTTTTCGGGCATTTTTTGTTTTTTCGTTTTTTTAGGTCATAAACGCAATTTTTATAGGTTTTTTTTTTAGGACATTAACATCCGGGCCACAAGAAGGTCCATTTGTATAGTATTTTGATAGAACCGGATGAATATAGTTTTTTTTTTTGCGATTTAAAACTTGAGACATTTTTTTTCTTCTTCTTCAATGCGATGCGCTCGTTTACTATGTACTATAATTACTAGCTCGTATTCAGTCAGACATAAAAAAAAAAACAAAAATTAAAAATTACGCTGACAAACGTTCGTAACGTGTATACGGTATAACACCGCGTGTATAATGTAAATAATATTTAGACACGAATTTCAATAATACACGCCGCGTATATTAACTGCGATGTGTATGTGTGTGAATATATAAACGATGTTTAAGTATATATATATAATTCATGTTTTATTGTTTGATAAAAGTTTGTCATGACACATTTTCATTTCGTTATCTTATTATTATTATTGCGCGTGTATGTACATATATTTAAAACGACATTTATTAAGAAAAAAAAATGAAATGCATATAAATCGTTAAAATATAATTTTAATATAATTTCTCTACAATAAACCAGTTAGGGTACATACCGAGCTAAAAATGTTTAAAAATCGTTTTCGTTATAATACAGGTATATAGGCAGTACATATATTTTATTTGGTAACAGTTTCAAGACTCTGTAGGAACGTTTAGTTATTTGAACAAACGCGATTTTCCACTGCAAACGGGAGAAAAAAATAATAAAATATACACTTTGTCGAAAAATTCGAAATCGTGTGTCGAACGATTTTCAAGATTTTTTTTTCAATATAGTTGAATCTTACGTCCGATATCATCGCGTTACGTATTTAAACATCAAAACCAAAAATTATGTTTTTTTTTTTATTGAGAAAATCGAAATACGTCTTCTCTCTAAAGTCTATACCAATTATGGATACGGGGATGCGTTTTGTTACCGCGAAAACAAACTCTATATAATATAATATGACACGCCGCGCGTAAAGCCCACCCTATTTCGGTTAGAACGTTTGCGTATACAGACACAAAAATAAATCACACGTTATTGCAGTAAAACGGCGAAATACATTCCTCGCGTTCCGTTCACAACATAAAATACGCCGATTATTTCTGTATATTATTATTATTATGTATATTATATATTATAATTACGCGCCGGTATAATTCGTTCGACTCGAGTCTTAGGAATTTCGGACGTCCTCGAACTCCCAGAATCTTGTAATAATAATATTTTTTATAATAATATTATTATTATTATCATTATAATTATGTTAGTCGATTTATCATCTCGTCTCGTATACGATTACGCTTTGTGTATAGTCGATTATATTTCAAGATCGGTTTTCGTTGCCGCAGCGATAATATTGTGTACATACACACGCACTGGCTGCAGGCAACGGATTGCCGCGCGGTATCCGTGAAATTCAAAGAATTCCACGACCGACGAACGCACGGGCGGGAGGGCGCACTGTGCTATTCAATCGTCTGCGTGTGCGCGCGTGTACCGCGTGCCAGCACAGGCGGCCGCGTACTATTTGAAGAAAATCCGGAATAAAACGACACACCGATAAACGTGCGAAAATCGCGTTGAAAGAAACGGGGGAAATAAATCAATTCGGATCGATTCGCGATGAGTCGGCCGGTACACTCGTAAACGAATTTATATACTAAAAACAAAAAAATACTTTATAACATTATGCAGAGGCGTGTTCAGAACGAAGAGGGGAGCGGGGTTGAAATGATGTATTATTATTATTATTATTAAGTCAAGTGCCATCTTCCAGAAGCCAGGTGACAAAAGAATCTATAAAACCTCATATCATCTCGTAATGCGTAATATTAAGAACGCGACCACCACGTGACCTCCTAAACAACAAGGTTAATATCAATAATCGATAATTATATATATATATATAGTTAAATACTAATTTCAATAGGAATCCGATGTGAATGCGATGTTTATATTAAACATTTGCACGCGGTGTGTTATAATATTTGTGACATAATGAATTTTGATTATTTTCGCTCGTAAAACGACGTCAGGTTATTTACACTTTTTATTTCACAGTTGTTCAAACCCTAACCCCTCCATCTTGAGCGTGGCCCCCATGATTATACGCGTTTGTCGACCGCGGTGTGTACGCGAGACAGATATTATAAATACATTTTTTGCGTACTTATCGCGAAATATTAAATTGTTTGTACACATGAGACGCATTTCGTAATTCCGATGTTGCAGGTAATCGTTTTTCGATATTGCGCAGACGTTTTCGCAAACGCCGCCAACTGTATAAGCGATTACGACGGGAGCCGGTGTGCAAGTTTTGTTTCGGGGTTGCAAAACTCTGTTGTAAATAATAATAGATTATTATTGACGGCGGGCAACGGTTGGCATCCCTTCTCCTTACCCCGCTGGACCGTTAAGTTTATTTTTAAATCGTTGAAACTCTTTCTCTTGGGATACGGTTTTGCGTTTGAATATTTCGTTTTGAAATTATTAAATCTATTATTTACGTACTGAATTTTACGCTATTAAAGATTTGTACGAAGTTTGGACACCACGCGCGGTTACGCACTTGCCACGCGCACTGGTCATTTGTTATAATATTAAATTTCACGATAAACCCGACAAATCTCGAACGACGTACGTAAACGTATATTTTGTAGATATTTATTATTATTGAATTGTATAAATACGTTGAATTATGAAATATGCACAAATTTTAACATTTTCACAATGAAATCAAATACCTATCGTATATTAAAACATTGTGGGGGAAGGGTCAATTCGGAGGGGCCTAGATTAATTTTGAAACGTCGCGGATTGCGGCATCTAACTCGGTAGCAGTGTGGCAACTGCGTTTTCGTTATAAACGAGGAGGACGACGACGGTACACTATATTATGATTTTCATTAAATCAATGAAAGTAATTTACATTAAAGGCTATGCTTCCACGGCCATTTGAAAATATCATTTTTATTACAATTTTTTTTTACCACGTCCACTAGGGCGTCACGCAGTTTGTCACGTTCGCCCGTCGCGTCTTCTTGAGAAATTCAATTCCGTATTTCTTTGTGTCTTGTTATTATTATAGGTCTGTCGATCGGAAATCTCGGCGAATGTATTGAAATTGAAAATTATGGAAAGCGTACTTGGATAAATAAACATAGAAATTAAAAGTCAAAACAGAAAGTCCTGTACTCGTAAAAAATATGCGTTTCAAAAATGTACGCCTAATGATAATATAATAATAATTGTACACGAAGTGACACGCGATACGTACTTGCACTAGATGTAAACCGTATGGGAACAAAATTTGTAACGGTTTAAAATTTATATTTTTTTTAAAGGTACTTACTAATTTTTTTTATATATATATATATATTCCGTATAATAGTTAAAATTATATCGAATTTGACTCTCGTTTATATATCAGCGGTGTGTTATAATACATATACAAGTATGTATAAATGGACACTGCTATAGTATATAATATATTTGTTATTGTATTTTTAAAAATATTTCGAGAATACAAATAATAATTTAATCGAATAAAAAAAAAAAAAATAATAATAATTCGCGCATTTGTATTTACATTATTCGTCTCGATTTCATTTTGTACCAACACGTGTAAATGATTATTATTATTATTATTCGTCGATTGAAAAGAGTTTCGGTTTTCTTCTGTTTTTTTTTTTTATTTAATAATTCACAAGATTTGTGTACGTCAATCAACGTATTTTATTCAAACATAAAAAGTACTCGAACAAAATTTATGAAAGTACTTACTAGAGTTATATAATCACAAATCGATAACAATATTTTTGTGTAGGTACGCGTATTAATAATAATATTTTTATAACTCTAACTTTTATTTTTTCTTCGAGTTTTCTACGAAAGAAAAAAAATCAATTATTTATCCGTATATTTATAAGAAGAAAAAATGTATTTGATGCTGTCTACGATGTGTACGTAAAGTACGATTATTATTCGGTTTTCATGAAATTAGTTTGATAATTGGTCTGCGAGTTTAGGAACGTGTTTATATAATTAATATTATGTAACATTGAAAAAGTTAAAAGTTTTATCTACTCGTACGTTTTATCTGAATTTAATATATATATATATATATTAGATATAATGTTGAGCATGCGTATCTCTACACACGAGAAGGTCATTAAAATTAAATAAAAGCTGTGTCAAATCGTATACTACTATGCATAAACATGAATTGTGTTCGTTGTATTTTAGTGTGTTTGATAGACGTCGGAACATATTTTATTTGCGCAATAAACAATTTTTTTTTTAGCTAACACAAAATTTAATTTGAATGAAAAAGTAATTGTTTTGTGATATTTTAGAAATGAGAAAACGAATTGTGGTGATGGTCAGACACGGCGAAAGTGAGTGGTCCAAAAACAATATCTTCTGCGGCTGGTACAATTCATATTTATCCGCTGAAGGTAAAAAAAATATAATGTGACGAATTAAATGATTTAAATTATAGCGATCTAAGAATGCTTAATCGTAAATGATAATTTAATGTGTATGCGACACGTGACACGATTAAATAAGTAATAAACGGATTAATTAAAATCGATTAAATAAATAAAAAAAAAAATTATATTAATTTTATTTCGATAGCGAAAATTATTTATAATACATGTAATTAGTACACTATTTCTTTTGCATTTAAAAAATGAATTATTTTTATTACGCTTCTTTCTGGAGGAAATAGTATAATAATTTAAGAATATTATGTACTATATTATCGCACACACATTCTTCTTTCTGCGATTTTATTTCCAATCGTGCGCACTATAAGTTTTGGTTGAAAATAATATAGTAAATCGTTCTTCACCAGGCATCGAAGAAGCTAAGGAATGTGCTAAATTATTGGAAAATTACGAATTCGATAGAGCTTACACATCTCAGTTGGCCAGAGCTCACCAGACTCTAGAAATAATCATTCAACGTCTGGGTCAGTCGAATTTGTCCACGACCAAGTCGTGGAAGCTGAACGAACGACATTACGGAGCATTAACGGGAAACAAGAAATCTGCAATGGTTGAAGAACACGGAAAAAATCAGGTGTTTATTTGAATTAGACATTTTATAATATTATTGTATAATATATTGTACAATAATATTATTAATTATTAATTTATAATGGGCCGCGGTTTGTGTTTGCAATATAATTGTATTTTTCTTCGGTTTATCTTAAAATTATGTGTTTGAAAAATCGAACTTTAAACAACCGATGTTCACTCATTCGCGTTTCCGTAATTTTCATATAGTAATAACTAATATGTACGTATATGTATACGAATTTTTCTGTGTGGAAACTCCTAAATGATTCTTTCCGATATCGATACTTGCGTTTAGTTATGATATGGTCATATATCCAATTTTTCGTTCAATCATATGTTTTCCTCATAAGTAAGAATTCGGCATCTTTAATTCTACCATTTATTTCTTCATCTGCATATTATATTATTTATACATTTCTAATGCATCCAAAATATTGTTTAAAATTATTAACAATTGTTTAATGAGCTTCGGCACGGCAAGATCATCCGTAAGTGTAATCTAATGATTTAATGTTTGTAGTTTAAAAAAAAAAAATGTATAAGGTTTTATAATTTTCGAGTACAATTTGGACAGTTTCTTTACTACTGTCTAGGTATTCGGTACTAGATTTGGAGAATGAGCGTGTGCATATCGTAAACACCGGCCAATTTAATTTTTGACATGAACATTCAGACCTGCAGTCATTTGAATTGAGGCCATTCATATTTGTCGCGTTATCGTACATAAGACTGGCATCTACAATCGACAATATCCAATTCGGATTTTTCAAAAAATTCTATCCAATATCTTATAAATTATAGATTTACTGTGTTGGTTTTCGCCGAATATAACCTTAAGTATTTTCCATAATTCACGATCGTTCACTGGTGCGCAATAGTAGCGCACGACAATAGTCATATTAATAAGTATATATATATATATTTTTTTTTTTTTGGAATTGAATTCCATTATTATCGGAAAGTTAATTACGAAACTTTATAAATTAAATTGTATGGAATTGTAAACAATATTATGATGGACTCGCAAGTGTGCCCGTTAATTTGGCTCGGGTTATATAGTATTATTACAATAATTTTGTACATAACATACATTCGAATGTATACGTTTACACGTGTGAAATGTGTGAGTTAGAACGCCACGTATGTATTGAATATTATGTGATTGTCATATTAGGTTTATGCTTGGAGACGAAGTTATGACATCGTTCCACCGCCAATGACAGAGGAGCACACATATTATCAGGACATCTTAAGCAATTCGGACTTGCGGAAAGAATTGGAAAATTCAAACGCGAAATTCCCAAAGGCAGAATCGTTTAAAGATACCATGGAGAGGGTTATACCGTATTGGAAAGAGTTTATTGTGCCAAGTATTGAACGAGGAGAGAGGATTCTGATTGTTGCGCACGGTACTGTTTTGAGAAGTCTTATTAAGTATTTAGAAGGTAAATATTTTATTTCTGCGATATTTATAAAAATAAACATATATGTATTTTTAAATTTATTATTATTATTTTATTTTTTTGTTTAACAGATATATCAGATAACGATATTCGCTCAGTTAACGTTCCATCGGGTATTCCATTTGTTTATGAATTTGATGACAACATGCGTGTCGTGTCTCAGAAAAGATTTTTGGGCGATCAAAAACGATTAGAAGAAGGAATAGCTAGAGCTGCGTCCATCGGTTCTCATTGAACGGCCAATTATGAAATTGACTTCAGCAAATGACCTTTTTTATTATTATTTTTTTTTTTTTTGTCTGGGTTTTCAGATGTTTGCTTATTACGTTTTATTTAATTTTATAAGTTAATTTTTAAATGTGTGTATTTATATATATATATATATATTATATATATTATATATATATATATATATATATATATATATATATATATATATATATATATATATATATAATTCACTGATGTAATACTTCAAGTTACAAACCATTTTTTTTATGATTAATATATTATTAATAATTCGATGATAATATGGGAAAAAAATTGTTCATTCGTTTTTACATTTTTTGTTTTTTTATTAATTTTCCATCATCAATATGGATTTTGGTGAAAATACTGCAGAGCAGATTAAAGTTCATTGAGTAAGAAAAACATTTTTTTTTTTATAATAATTATAAGTGTTGCGCATCAATACACTTGAAAAGTAATTATTTAAACTAAAAATATATTATATATCAAAATACTTTACAAGACTGAAAATGACGTAAATGCTAATTATATTAACATTAAAAATCGCGTTAAAATAATGTGTACATACTATATATTTGAAAACTCTCAAATAAAATTAACAATGTGTTGGAATTAGAAAATATATTGGTGGCCTTGCTGCTGTATACATAGGCACAACATGTTGCAGACAAAATTCAACACGCAGTGATAATATAATAAATTTGATGTATTTTATGATTTTGTAATTTATACGATAGAAATTTAAAATAAAATAAATAAATAGGCATACAAGTGTACATATATCTTTATCTTTTATATTGTAATGGGGTAAAGTTTGTGAGTTTGTTTGTAGGAAATAATCTCTGGAACTACTGGACCGATTTTGAAAATTCTTTCACCAGTAAAATACTCTACATTATTCCTGAGTGACATTAGCTATATTTGATTGTGATTAATAATATATGTATTTTAAATGTGAAATAACAATATTTGTCAACGAATTCCGAGAAATTTCTCCAATTCCAATGCATCGGATGTTGTGATTCTGACACGTTTCGTTCGTACCGCAATAACGAGTTGTCAGTGAAAATTCACTGAAATCAGTCGCGGATCAATGGCAAGCTTATGATGCAACTATTGACAGTGTGGCGAATGACGGGAGTAAAATATTTTTTCTGGACGCCCCAGGAGGCGGCAGTGGGGAAAAAAACGTTTCCCGCAAATCCCGCGGTACTGGCAAAAGAGTATGAAAGACGGTCCGGGAAAAATGCGCTAGCCGTTGGTTCCTTCAGGAATCGCCGCAATTCTATTAAACGACGGGAAAACAGCGCACTCCGTCTTCAAGTTATTACTGTGGTACGCCAGTGTCTTTTGGAACAACGGTCAGTCAGTACTGTTCCATGCGTAATAATGGACAAGTCAAACCCGTGACAAGTTTAAATTACTACGCGGCGGTATTTATATAAATTGATATTCGAAACGGTACGTTTTCGTTTGGTTAATGATATTTTTGTTGTTCAAATTTATATAATGTTATATACTTATTTGGAGGAGGGGGTCGCGTGACACTAAAAAAGTTTGATGCACGAACGCCAGATGGTGTGTTATATGGTAAGAAAAAAAAGTGTTTTCGTTAAATTACGAGGGAGAAAAGCGACTCCCACAATCCCCGCGGTAACCGTAAATCCGAATTGTACGCGTTTCGAAAGAATATTCCCCTCAAGCGGAAAAAAATACGCGAGACTTTGTGGACCGGTGAACGGCACAACAACACCACACGCGTACTATAACATAGGCAACACAACGAACGTTCCGCCGTCGTACTGCTGACCACAGTCGTCGTACGGTAGATGGCGTTGTACGTTACGGCACATCGGCACGTCCCGTCTCGGTTATCGGGGCGGGGAACGGGAGAAAAAAAATGTAATAAAAAATTTAAAAAAAAAATAAATCGAATAGTATAATAATATCAATAATAAAAAGTATAAAATCCAACGGAGGACCGGGCGCGCGCGCGTGCGCTTATCAGTAACGCGATAACCGGCCGTGCGGCTCTAAGCGCGTCCGCCGTTGAAAATTAATTAATTCGAGCGTCCCGTGTGTCGTTTTCGTGCGTTAGTTTCGTTCGTCGTACGCCGTCTCGACCGCCGGGAATTTTATTTGTCGTAAAATAAACATCCCCGCCCTCGGTTTTTCTCGTTTCCCGTGTCGCATAAATGTGCGTTGGGTTAATCGCCGCAGCACCGTCATGGGACAAACGGAAAGTCACGGCAAATCAGGTGAGTGCGAGAACGACGTAACAATACACGATTCGTGTGTACAATAATTCGACAAAAAAAATCTTCTAATAACGTTCTCGTCGTTGTTTCGGACGATCGAAAAAAAAATCTTATTTTTTTATCCCGTCCAATCCCTCGGGTCGGGTCGGGTTCGGCGGATTTCCATCGATTTCGCTGTGTCGTTTTTGTTTTTTTTGTTTTTTTACACACCGACCGGTTTTTATTGAACGCGTGCCGACCGACGGACACCGGCGTCCGTCGACGAGTGGACGCGGCGGCGGTCAACCCACGACACTGTCCGCGGGGCCTCACGCACTGTTACCAGGTCTAAAGTTCTTGTTAACCGCGCGCGAGAGATAACAAAATAAAAAATAAATCATTTTTTTCTCTGTACTCTCACCGCGCGTGGGTGTTATAATAATAATATTAATAAAATATTTTATAATTTGCTCCGTCGTATTGACTCCGTTACGTATAAATTATCAACAAAAAAAAAATCGATATTATCAAAACTCGGGACTCTCGCCTGTCCGGGACGACGACTTCCTGAAACCGACCGGATTAAAACACGTGTTCCGCCGCCGAATTATCGATTTACCACCTATTTTTCCCCTATTATTGTAATACGATTCGTTTCCGTATTAATATCAATACGAATTTCTTTGCCGTGGTAAAAGTCCGGTCTCTTTCTATAGAATGAACTCGGTCGGTCAGCAGAGTTAGCACTCGGCCGCGTTAAAACCGTTATACACTCGTATACATGTGGTTTTTTTTTTTTTTTTTTTACAACCGGCTCGGCCGAATATATATTTTTGTCATCAGTCTTCTCGATCGATGGTGTTTTTTTTTCTGTTCAAAATTAAACGGGACCATATTTACGAGTTTCGAAACAAATACCTCGTTTCGGCTAAACGAACTGGTAAACAAAAAGGATTTTCAACGGAGACGACGTTATTATGAATTTCGTAGCGTTTTTGTTGATTATTCTAAAACGTGATCTCACACGGACATACTGGACACGTCGTCCGTGTACGCGTAACACACTACTCGATGAACGCGCACGCAATATTATAAAATATCAAAATTATTTATAACTCGTTATCCGGCGTTCGTCGTTTTCCCGAAAAGATAACGCGTTTAATGTATAAATCGAAAATCATCGTGCGATGATTTTACGGAAATTTTCCACGACCGTTTAAGCGTAGTAGAGGGGAAGAAAAAAAAAAGAGCAACGAATATGACGTGATCATATGGTCCGATGGTGGCACGGGTGTTTCATGATTTTATTTTATTTAAAAAAAAAATTGATGTTTTTATTTTTCTTTGTAATGTACACGAAGAGAGAACTCTTTCAAAACCCCGGAACGGTTTTCTTCTTTTCTTTTTTTTTTACCAAATATATCATATTTATAACAATAATTTTTTTTAATATTTTAAATCACACGAGTAGAGAACGTACACATTTAATAATATTATTTTTATCGTATTTAAAATAATTTATTTTACAAATTCAATTTTCGTTTAATGCGACAAAGAACACGATGTAAATACGAGAGAGAGAGAGAGCGATGAATATAGTTTTTTTCTCGCTTTTTGAAACGAATTGTCGTGTCCCCGCAGTTAAAACTTTCAATGGCTTCATTCGATATTTCTGGATTATCTTTTCGTACGCGCGACTAGAAATTTTCTAAAAAATTCCGATTATAAAAATCGTATTTTCAGACTACCGCAGGTGGTGGACATTTCTGTGTAAGACGATGTCTTCAGCGCGTTCGTTCGACGCCAATATCAAAATAGTGTGTGCAATTCAGTTTTTACTCGTGTCTGGGAAGAGTATTAGTAATTTACGTATTATTATTATCATCATCAATATTTATCGCGGTTATTATATATTATATCGTGTCTGTCGACGGTTTTGTGGGCTTTTGTCGAAAATACGTTTTTATCATCGTTCTGTTCCGTATTCCGTTGTATATTTTAATGTCCACTTTGGATTTTCGCGAAAACGTTCCAAATCGTACGGTCAAATGAACCGGCGCGATGATTGTCACGGGTAACATTTTGTTTCGAGTATCAGATATTATAGTACATCATATTATTATTATTATATGGACCAAATGTTCCTTTATACCGATACGTATTGACCAGTATAGATCCAGTAGTGGTCCATTGTGTCCAGAGCAAGGTGCGTTATCCCACGGTTTAGTGGGAAAGACGGCGGTGTATCTCGATGAGATTCATTGTCCGTAGCCAATTAAAAAACAGGCCCTACCGCAATGAATTACTTGGACATCGGTCGCCCGGTGGTCAGTTTTGTGTACTCGTGTGTGTGGGTGTACATCTGTTCTACCAGAATATTTTTAAGTGGTCGTTTGTAATTCGTACCGCGTGCCCCCCCCTCCCACGGTCAATGGTCACACAATAATTTCGTACATACGCGTGGACAAAATACGCGCGAATTCAATATGTCGCCAATAGTGCCAATGTAATTTCTCCGTTCTAGATGGTCGACGAAATGTTTTATTTATTGTTTATAACGCGGAATGAGCGCACCGAAAAAAAAAAAAAAAAAAACCAGTAGAATTACACCGTATATTATTGGGTAGAATTACTCTGCAGCACAGTAACCGGCTGGGGTAAACGTAATATTGAGGAGTGTTCAACGGCAAACCGCTCATTGGACACGAATCGTATGTATTCCGAGTGATAATTAGAAGGAACGAAAAACGATCGAGAAGGACGAGTATGAAGAGAAAGTATGCGTTGGTGTGCAGTAGGAGTTAATCTAGAAGAGAAGAGCACCAATCGATTTTTAGATAAGTGATGATGAGAAGGTTTCGAATAAGAAATTAGCAATGTGCTACGGGTCGGTGAGCGCGTCAACGGCGAGAGCGCGAGACGAACAGTGATGTGTATGAGGAGGACAGGAGGGGATGTAAACGCAACAGACCGAAGGGATTTTCTTTGTACAGGCGCCTCAATAATCATATTAGCAGCGCTTGAAGGATCCCAAAGAATCGTTCCGTACTTCGGTACGTCACAGGACGGACAATGGCGCACAAAACGGGACCGAGACTCTCGCGAAATATACGCCGAACGAATCCAAGCACTTTTAAGGACGTACACAGAATACCCGAAAGATGTGCTCGTTAGTGTACGCGTACAGAGTAGTACACGCGGATTATTGATATCGGACAGTGGACGATTAGGTTAGGTTAGGATCGACTATAAATTATTATCACTGTTTAAAAAAAAAAATTTGCGAAAGAATGGTGTTTTCGGGATAAACTGGAAATGTACAAAAATTATTGTTTTAAGTGTAATGTATTAAAATGTATTAAACTTTTCCTCTCGTCCAAACTCGTGTAAAACGAATATTATCCGTTCGCGGACCGTTTTTAGTCAAAATAAAAATATGTTATTGTTTCAAAAACCCCGAATTTCAAATATAGAACTATTTTATTTTGTTTTATAATGACAGTTTTTTTTTTTTTTTGTATTTGTGAACACTTTCGTATACAGAAAGGAATGCTCTGCGATGGTCTTTGTACGCGCGCGATTACTTTCCGGTAGTGAATCGTGCAAATAGATGGTACTTCATTTGACTCGATTTCTTTTTTATTTTCTCAGTGGGGGTTTTTTAAGCGTGAGAAAAAACAACGGACAAGACAAGAAAAAAAACTGTTAGACTTATCCGTTTTGAATATATGAACAAATTTTGTATATAAGAGCTGAAAATTACCAATACAAGTTTAGACATATTTTATTAAAAAAAATAAATATATATATATATGTCTCAAAAATCGTTGTTATGATTTCTTTCTTTTTTTTTGAGGGATTGAAATTTGAATAACCATAGCAAAGACATTACAAAGTTTTGCTCAGAATCTTATTAGTGTATAATCACCAGTTGAGATTTACGAATAATATTATACAATTATACAAAGTTATAAAAACTGGATTAGAAATCAACACGCGTCTGTTACGTTTTTTTTTTTTTTAATTTAAAATATTTCGATTTGTGTATGTATTTGAAAATGTGCGAGTGGTGGTGATTCGCAAGAGAGTCGTTTAAAAATATTTATTTCACCTAATACTTACGATCGTTTAATAAAAAATTTATGATTTTATAAACAGTTAATTTGTATTATAATACGACGTAGGAGTAATAAACAATTATATATATGTTTATATTGCAGTGGACGACGATGACGACGTATTATTATTAATGTATAAAAACTGAACGATTTGTGAAGATTTTTTTTATGTCTTAAATGTAAAACACTCGTAAACATCTACTTAATTTCCATTAAAATTTTTGATTAATTTTTGTTTGCATATAGAAAATTTTTCAATTACAACAATAAACGTTTGTGATATGAACTCGACGTGGTACGTATTGTTATTTTAATGTCATTGCCATTATAATAGGTACTTATAATGTACACACAATAATCCGAGGTGGAATTGGAAATTTTGACGCCCCGGGGAAAATAATAAAATTACGCTTTTATAATCATATTCACACAATGATTAAAAAAAAAAAAAAAAAACGTTATATTGAGTTTTGTACGCAAATGAGATAACTTCAACGAATGACAGTTAACTTTTACACAAACTATTCGTTGTTAAATTATTTATTTATTGTTACATGTTTTTCTTACCTCCATAAATTAGTTGCTTATGTTTTTTTAATAAATTTAGACTGATTTTTTTTATTATTATGATATTACATTTGTAAACGGATTGAAAATCATTTTTGTTCGATGTATAAAGAACAGTTTTTTTCACGATTTAATAAAAATATGAAATGTCCATTTTAAAAACGACGTATAAGTAGTAAGGAAAATGAATTATACTATTAATAAAATCGTACTACTTTTCTGATTTATTTCGTTTGTGTGTACAATACAGTATCAACATTTTTCTTTTTCGATTGTTAATAATAATAATAATAATATATTGATAAAATACATCATCGATGCATTTCGTTCGACCGTGGAGCGCAATTAGGTTTTTATAAAAATTATTTCAATTGGCTGAAACGATGTACGTGTATTATACGTTCGCGTGTACATAAAGCAATGCGTGAAAATAGCTCTTGGCGTATGTTCCGAAAAATATATCAGCTGTCGAATTCTATTGAGAAATTCTAACAGTTTCGTTTTTTTTATTTGAAAATATGAAATATTAACGATACGATCGTACGTTTAAAACGTGTTATATAATTTCTCTTCGACTAATTCCGAATGGCGTTTGGAGTCATTATTATATATATATATATATATTAGTTTTTTTCTTTCTTTTAATATTTAAAAACGAAATAGAAATATTATTAATAATAATAAAATATATATATATAATTGTGTCCTCTCAGTGCTTTTAAAATTACGCTTCGGGAATTTTTGTACGCCCGGTGAACAGATTCTCCCCGTATGCCCCTCATCCCTTTTCCTAGATCCGCCTCCGATAATATTACAAGACCGCGCGTTTGCAGCAGGCTCACCACCACGTTTTGCTTTCGTCTCTAACGTGCGTAGACTGTGAATGGGGGAGGGGAAACTAATCCAGTTTATGTGAGCAGTACAGCGGAGAGCAATAAAAACCCGATGGGAAGGGCCGGTGTGGTGGTGCACTGCTGCAGCTGTCGCTGTTTATCTTAATGCGCCCGAAGCCCGTGGTAAGGGACCCCGTCAACCGGAACAGGATTTCGGAACAGAAAAAAAAACCATATCTCCCTCCCTCCCTCCCCCGCCGCATATCGTTTTTTTTTTTTTTGGGGCGGGAGAAGCCGTGAATGCCGCCGCAGTGCTATTATTCGACAGGTAAGTTCCGGTGTTCGCTCACCGACTTCCCCTCCCATTAAATAGCAGAACAATATAATATTCGTTCTTTCATGATTATACAGAGTGTACAAATTCCGGTGAAATAGTTCTTCTTCTTCGACCACAGTCCCCGGTTATCGAGTGTACTTGGGCTTTTTTTTTTTTTGTCGAAAAAACTGACCGCATCTCTCGAACCGTATTGGTCCACGCCCCGTCGAAAATCTCATTAAACGTTTCTTGAACGAAACGTACCGACCTCGTATCGTCGTCGTATTCCCGGCACAATTCTAAAATTCCAAAAAAAAAAAAAAAAAATCTAGAAAATTCAACGAGCTTTTCGAATTCGGCGTCGGACCAACAGTAATAATAGTCCGGGAGATTTCAGACCGGGTTTCAAGAGAGAGAAAAATTCCCGTCTATTTCCGTTAAAGAGCTGAAATTTCCATCGTATGTACTCGAGAATCGGACCGTGTGGTCAGAAGGAACTTTTTTTTTGTTTTTATTACATTTAACGCGTACAATAATCCACTGGTGTTTGTTGTATAATCAACATGCAGTTGTACAGACGTCGGCGTATTCTCGATATAATAATAATAATTTATTATTTATTATTATAATTATTATTATTATTATTATTATTATTATTATTATTATTATTATTATTATTATTATTATTATTATTATTATTATTATTATTATTATTATATCTTATGAAATTGCTTTTAATTGTAATATACCGTTGTCGTTGTTACACCCAACAAGTGTATTCCGTCACGGTACCACAGCCGCCGCCGTTCAGATATAATATGATTAGAATTATTATTATTATTATTATTATTATTATTATTATTATTATTATTATTATTATTATTATTATTATTATTATTATTATTATTATTATTAATAATATAGGAATAAATTCCGGTTTTCGGCGGTCGGTCGGTCACGCTTTCGCCGACCAGCTCGTGTGTGATGCGGACTTGCAGGTGTGCGCACGAATATCGTTGCGCGGACGGCGTTGCGAGTTTCGGTCTTTATACGCTACGGATTATTTAAGACAATCGACTCGGAACGACGAGCAGAACGCGTAATAAAATATTAATATTTTTATGTGAGATGAATAATGTGTATTTTAATGCGTTGTTATTTGGACGAGAGTCGTGTTATGAGATTCTGTATGAATTGTGTGTGTGTGTGTGCCGGTAATTTTTTCTTCGATATATTATTATAGATTTTCGTAAATATTAAACGCAAATTTATAATTTATTGTACTGAGATATAATAATATACCAGAGTAGGTGGCGGCCAATATTTTTTTATGTCGTGGCAAATAACAAAAAAAAAATAAATAAAATTGAGACGTGTTATAAACAACAATTAACACTTACGTATCATTTATTTTGCAGTAATATAATATGTTTATTTCTTAACGTAAATTTTATATTTTTTTTTATTATTTTCTATAACATTTTAATCGCCGTGTTTTTTTTTTTTTTGATAACAATGTGTTGAATTTGTTTGGCGAATATTATCTCTTCGTTGTTTGGTGGAAGTTTAGCTGAAGATATAAGCGTTTAATTTTTTAAACGAAAATTTCTAACTGTGGTTCGGTACATATATTTTTGATAAAACTCATCCGAGAGAAACTTTTTACACATATTATATATGTGAAGCCAAATCTACAAACCAGTTTCGACGCCTGCAGAGTATGTAGTTCTGAAAAATCTTCCTTGGCAACGAGCATTTCCAAAATTCTATAATTTCTATAAAACAGACAACTGTTTTATTTACATTTTAAACATACTTTTTTTCAAGTTAAAAAATTTCAAAAAAAAAAAAAATTGTTAAATAATGAAATAATAATATTTAAGAACATAATTTAAGAAATTATACGTTATTTTATCTGACGCTCGTGTGCTTTTTAATAATATCAAATGTGCCGCTGGTTGACACCACACCTGTAATATTATATACTGATTTTATACTCGAGTATCTAATATATCATTCATTTAAAAGACATATATTAATTATTTAACGTATCGCCTTAGTTCGGTTTAATATTATGCTAAAATTAAACGAATAATTTTATATTATTTTCTCGATATTTGTGAAAGATTCGGGTAATCAATCTTTTTTACATAAATATATTATATTCACGTAAAAAAAAAAAAAAAAGAAAGAAATTCGTAAATAATTTTAATTAACCGTTATATAAACTGTGTGCTGCTGCGGTATCCGCGTTATATTTATTTTAGTTTATTATAACGGATTCATTACAAACGTATTTATTATTTTTTTCTAACTCGTAAGCGCGACGATATAATTATCATAAATTACGTAACGTTGATTATTGGAACGAGTTAAAAAAAAATACTTGTATGTAACCCTTTTTTATGTTTTGACGATATTATAATCGTGTAAAGAGCGAAATACACAGAAACTGGTACGTTATTTTTATCGTTCGTTCATCAGATCATTGATAAATATTAATATAATAATAATAATAATTGTTTAATTTGTTCATTAGAAGGCGCGAAACGTATTGCTATTTCCATTTTGATTCCATTCGATTGAAATAACGACAATAAACGCGCATTAAATTGCCTGTTCCGTGGAGATCTCACTCTTACGGGTTCCGTGAAACTTTATAGTGCTTATATTGTTTCAAATCGTACAATACGATTAAATAATAATCGTTAATCGATAATATTCGATCGGGATGTGTAGTGTAATTTGCTTTTAAATGAGCTCTCTAGCGGGGATAAAGTTTGTGATCTAGTATCGCGTAGTCTCGGATATCGAAAAACAAGTGTAAGAGGTGCCTTGCTAAATCGTGTGTGTGTGTGTGTTTTATATAGTTGTGAATTACGCGTAAATTCTAAACTTTATTGGTGTTTAATCGTTGATGAAATAAAGAACACTTAAAAAATAAAAATTTATAAAATTCCCGTTTGTTTTGTAATTTTATGTTTTTATTTCGAGAAATTTTCGTAAAATATTTTTAATATAATAGAAAGTATTTGTTGAATCAAATATTATTTATTATCGAAACGATTGTCATTTCTGTTGCGAATAATTCTCGTGTGATGTGGAATGTCGCGTTTACGATAATGTTATAATGTTTAGGACATAAAAAAAAAGTTTCGCTGGTCTAGTGTGTATATATTTCACGTCACGTATAGTAGAATATATAAACGTTTTTGTCGTATAACACTCGGAACTTGACAAACTCGCGTGTTATACAGTAGCAGTGCCCCGTAGTTTTATATTTAGGAGGCTATAGTTTGTTGTCCATAGAAATGCAGTCTATCGTTATAGCCAGCAGCTGTGCCAGCGAATACGTCGCGGAACGTGTGCGCGTTCGGGTATACAGACGAATGTAAAAAAGAAAAAATGAAAAGAAACCGACGCCCTTCTGCGCATTTAATATCGACATTTGGTTCACATGTATCCGAATTCTGCCAATCTATTGATTATTATTATTATTATTATTATTATTATATTTTTCACCACCGGTCGTGTGTATACTTGTGTATCACACCACTGCAGCAGCAGTAGCGACCGTGTCGGAACGACCTGAAATATTTATTTTTATCGTTCCGTTTACGTTTGACATTTTAACTGTTTGCACTACTGCGTGGAAGAAATTTAAATACGTTTATATTATTTATAAACAAAAAAAATACGAGAAATCGGAAACGTCGAGTTTCAAAAAAAAAAATTTTTTTTTTTTAGACTACCTAACGCCATCGTTGTCGTTGTTTATGCGAGACAAAAACGTGTCTCAAACATACGCAGTAAAATATAATGTGACATTATAGTATAATAACCCGGGGCTCGGATTTTATAACTTTATAAAAGAGTACAGTTGAAATATAAATAATACGATTGAAAAAAATCGTTTTATTTATGAATTATACGTAATGCGTCGGCTGCCACGGTATCGCGATAATTTCATATATCCAAAACAATTTCTATTTTTTATTTTATTAGAAAAACAACAATTTGTATACAAACTGCAGTAATTACGCGCGGATTTTTTAAAAAGTTTTTATAAACATTCGGCTATTGAAAAGAAGCCGTTCGTCGTCGGCGATGACATACTTAAAAATAGATTATATTAAGAAATAGCAATGTGGAAGTATTTTTAATTTTTTTTTTTTTTTACATCTTTTTTCTAGGTTATATACGAGATTTGTAGAAAAACGCGAAATAAATATACGTAATTTAATAATATATTATTGACAAAAAAAAAAAAAAAAAAATCGCACAAAAACTGTAAAAATAGCGCTAAAAATATAAAACGTTTATAAAATATGCAAAATGTTGTAGAATTTTATACTTGGTCAATCCTATATTGATGCGTATAACAAATTTATAACTATATATTATTCCGGTTTTTTTTTTCTTTTATTCGTAATCGAGTGTAGTAATATGTAATTTTAGCAAATGCTGTATAGGAATCAGAATCTGCGCGCAACAATAGCAGATCTCTTTGTTTTCTCGAAATTCCACTATTGAAATCGTATTATCATACCCCCATTATGAAATAATACGTAAAATAGCGGAATATTAAAATTGTAAAAAAAAAAAAAACGTATAAAAAAGAAAAAAACTGTTGTCGAGAAGTGCAAAAATATATATATAAAAAAAAAACAACTCGCGGAATACATTATTATAATGTATCGATCAGGAAAAAAAAAACACAAATCCGAGTCATAAACGTGTAAAATCGGGTTAACAGTGTTTATATATAAACGGTTCGTATATGTGTATTGTCAAATCTTCACGATCCTTTTTTCTCCCGCTTGCCTGCAACAATCCGTCTTGTTGTATACAGATATATCATGGATTATTGTCGTCCCGATAAAAACACCATCTTTTCACCGGCAAATATCAACATTGGCTCCAAATATCCGTTGTGGCAGCATCTCCCGCCACATAAAATCTCTCGGAAAATCATCTTTTATCATATATATATGTATGTAACACCCGTTCGGGGCTGTTAACCCTATATGTTATATTGTATTTCTTGTGGCCCTCAGACGAAGACGCCGCTGCAGGTTATTCATTGTAATCCTTTATACGGGACATCATCAGGAGAGATCCCTTTTCCTCGCGTACCGTCTCATACCGTATAATAGTAGTGCACTCACTGTAAGGCGCGCGTGCGTGTAAAATTCTTACCGTATCCCAAAACGACGAATCGATTTTTTCGTTCCCGTTATCCTTTATCACATTGCTATATATAATATATAATATTATAACGAAACGGGTAAAACGCATTTTTTTTTTTTTTTTTATATATATAAAATTTCCTCCGCACGTATTCGAATCGGGTTTGTACGATTTACCGACAGGGACATGGCATTTCAAAAACACCAGATATTTAGTAAATAAATAATAATAATAATAAAAAAAAAAACAAATAATTTTTCGAAATTTCGATTGTACAGACAAAGAGAAAAAGGACTTTTCAGTTGAATATTTTTCAAAAAAAAAAAAAATTATCTATATTCCTAATTGTTGATAAAATTTTAGAAAAATCCGTTTGGCATATCGTACGTACAATAACTCTTTGGATATATATATATATATATATATTAAATATATTAATTTCATTCGACATTTTTTTTTCGCCCAATTCTTCATTCGCCGCTAAATACAATTTTTTTTTTTTTTTTACTTACCCAGCCTATTACTATTATAATATAACATTGAAAATCCTCCTCCATCCCGCTCTAATAAATCGCCTTTGTCTATACCGATATTCACTGTTTACGATAACAGCAGGGACGGCGCCTCTGCAGCGCAGTTTCTCGCGCGCATTACGATTTCATATATTCTTCGGAAACGTGCATCGATCCGAGCGTCTCGTTGTCCCACCACGAAAGCCGCGGGACGAAATACGGGGATTTATCGCGGCGCGGGAGTGGAAGAGCGCGCGTTTATTGTACACACAGACGATTTTATTATGTTTTTTTTTTTTTTGGTTCCTTATACCAGAGGTTCTCAAAAGTCAAATGAATCACGGACCCCTATACCTAAAGACCTACAGTTTTAAATTTTTTTTTTTTTTGCTCATCATTATTTTATTTTTCGGAAAACAAGCAAAAAAAAAAAAAATAATGGTCTTCAAAAAAATTTGCGCATGGAACTCAACCCAAGGCATTATGCTAATTATTTTTAGTTTTGCCCATATATCGTTATGTGTAAATATATAATTTTCTGTTTTTTTATTTTTAATTTCATTTTGAATTTGATGAAACACCAGGGATAAAAAATATTTGTTTTGATTTGTTTTTGTATCAGGACTTGAAATTAAAAAAATCGTTAATGTACTCAAATATTTTTATTAACATAAAACATCTTGATAAACATATAAACACTATCAATGGGAAGAATGCATTTGTTTCTTAAACTTTATAATGTCCGACGGTTTGGGAACAATTGTTGAAATTTTCAACCTCAATGCTCTGGTTCAACGTCTGTCTTTATGTTTGTTAGTTAATCAGTTTTCACCGAGTATCGATAATAATACTGGTAAATACAAAATTATAAAACTATTAATAGATTTATCGTGGCACACCGGTTTGAAAACCACCGGTATAGATTACAGAAAGTGCTTTCAAACACAAAATAACGTTTATTAACAGCAGCCTATATTTGGATTGGGTTGGGTTTGGGTTAGCTCCACGGACCCCCTGGTATGGGTCCGTCGTGGACCACACTTTGAGAAACTCTGCCTTATACCCTCTAACTCGGTGCGCGGCGCGTTCGGTCGATCACCAGTTTTGTTGCGCGAAACGTCGTTTAATGCGCGTTTTAGTGTTTCGACGACGTCTTGTGCCGGAGTAGACCGACGATAACGACGGTGCCGGCGCGTCCGCCGCGGCCATTGTAGTACGTGTTGTGCAATCGTGAGAATCCGCAGAGGACCGGCGGAATCTCCGTCGGTAAAATAATAATCGCCGCGTACAAAGCAGAGGAGGTACAGCAGCAGCAGCAGCAGCAGCAGCAGCTGACTGCGTTCGTTTTCTCTGCCCGCGATGGGAGTGTGTGTATAATGTTCATAATAATAATAATAATAATAATAATAGTAATAATATAATGTATTATTTTGTATGTGTGAGCCAGGTGACACCGCCCGGCGGTGTTTATAGTAGTGGTGTAGTGTTGGCGCGCGGTGAGCAGATGCGACAGAACACCGGGCACGCGACCGGCTCCGATACGCGTGCCCATACCTCCCCCCCCACACCCCGCCCGCTCGCCCGTCAGTCAGTCGGAAGAGACCAGCCGCGGCGATACGCTACGGCACAGTGTATAGCAGCAGCTGTCGCGCGGCCCCGAGGCCTCTCCCCGCCGCACCACCACCGCCGCGTGTCTTCGGCAGGCGGCTGTTTTTATTTCTACTCGTGTGTTTTAGGTACCACCCCGCGCGCGCGCGCGCGCGTATGTCCGTATTATAATTATTAATACCGGTTGTTTTTCTTATAAGCGTGCGCGCGCGATTTTCGCGAATCGCTCGTGCCGCGGCCCATCTGCCCCACCCGCTTCGCTTTACATTATTTACCTTTCGAATCGCCGGCGATCCGTTATTCGCCACATAATATGATAACCCTTTTGGCGCGAAACACGGCACGGACGCGTGCCGTCGTATACAGCGTGTGTACAAAAAAGTACGCTCTGCACATTCGTAGTTTACACGACGCTTATATTATGTGATCAGGGGCGGACTGGCCAGGGAGGCGAGGGGGCGATCGCCCCCCGGGCCCTCGGCCGTGTGATATCCTCAATTTTTCCTTAAACTACTAAAATATACAAAACGTAATACGTACAATCAAAATAATATTCAAGAGAATCTATATCTACCCAGTGGCGGATTTAGCAGTGGTTTAGTGGGCGATACCCAACACAAATTAGATTTAGTGGAACCTCGGGCCTCCATATAATGGGATTTATTAATTTCTTCCGTATAAATCAGTAAATTAAGTAGATAATAATACATTTTGGGCTCCTCAAATTTTAAAAACATCCTATTATTAGTACAAAGTTTTTTAATTAAGTAGTATTCCTTATTTTAGCTGTATACTTCAACGACTTTATTATTTCGTGGATGACTTTTTTTTTTTTTCGCTCAAATAAAAATACGGGCCCCTATATAGGTTTGTGTCCCCCCGGGCCCTCCGACACCCAGGCCGCCCCTGTATGTGATAATCGGTTTGTTTCATCGGTACTTGCACTCTTGCAACGCGTCAAAAACTCAAAGAACCGTCAGACGGGGTTGTTCCAACGCGTGTCGTTATTACACTGGTTCCTTCGTCGCTATTGGTCTCCTCCGACAGTGAAAACGATCCAACGCGGATTCAATCGTCGACTGGTAGAGTAGTCAGTGACTGTAATTTATTTATCGTTCACGTTATTAATAATAATCGAGTGATTAATTTCTTATTAATTATTATTATTATTGTTGTTCGAGTATATTGTACGATCACGGGGACAGTCCCGAAACGCGCGTTCCAACACAGCTCTTCCGGAATCCTCGTGATCGATGTACGTCAGCGCGTGCGCAGCAAATCAATCCGTAACCATATCCCGTGTTGTTGGTACAGACCTCATCCATACAAGTCGGAGACGTGTCATTTTAACGTTTTTTTTTTTTTCCGCAGTATATAGTGACAGTTTGCGCGCACGCTCGAATCGTTTTTTTTTTTTTTTCATTTCACTTCGGAACGCGCGCGGTAAAAATTAGAATATAATATTATCGTTTTGATCGAGTCCCTCATCGTGTGCGATTAAATCCACTGCCGCGACGAGACTATTTCTTCTATAGGACTGCCGCCAGTCGACGGACGATGTCAGCGCGTTCGTTATGACATTCGACGAAACATCAATTGCGAAATGGCGTGTAATTCAGTTTTTTACACTCGTCGTCTATAGAACAGCAGGAGAGCAAGCGCACAAAGTGATTTTCGATAACTCGAGTATAATTTATATTCGAATTCATGTACCGAACGATTTGATTATCGCACTGTCGCACGCACGTCGTGAGCACACTGACGACGTCGCGGACAAACCCCGGCACACGAACGCAAAGTACCCCCAAAGAGACCGATAGTTTATGAACCGCTGGTCTAGTCGGTTACGACGTTTTCCAAACATTTTATTATTATTATTTTTTTTAATACTTTTGCGAGGTGAACAATATTATTATTATTATTATTATTATTATTATTATCGTTTCTGAATTATGTCGACCTGCGTTGCGCGTGTGCACACGCGTGTCGAAACGAGAGGAACGCGTGTCGCGCGCGTGCTCCGTCCCAACGGCAACGGTTCGTCGATATTTCTTTTTTTTTTTCGATAGATTTTTCATTCGACGACGAGTGACGACGACGATACGAGTTTCCGAATAAGAGGTTTTTCGTTTTTCGTTATTATTAACTCGTTAATTTTTTTCGCGAATATTTTCTCGTTGCCGTCGTCGTATTCATATTCGATTCGATCGCGTTTTATTTATTTTTACTTCGCTTAAAATCCGTGCTCATCCGAAATCGCGAATGACGTTTCGTGGTTTCTATTTGTTTTTCCTGGAAAATATGTCGTGTATTTAAATTATTCGTTTGATTCAAAGACTATCCATACGTTCCTGTATACAATTTATGTATAAAATAATACATACATATATATATATATATATCTAGAATTATTACTTTCTTCGTTTTCTGAGCGCTGGCATTAGTTTTAATTTATCGAATTTATTATACATATATATCGGTGCATTTAAGAAATAATCATTTTGTCGTGTAATCATTATTGTGATTCGTATTTATACGCCCGGGGAAATCGATAATTTTTAATAACAATCTGTTTTAATGAGACATTAATTATTATTCGTTGTAATAAACAATTCGGTGTACGCAGTCGTTAAATTCGTCTGGTTACTATGCGATGTATCGATTTCGTACGTTATTACTATACACTTATTTTTTGGAGAATCCCCCGGGCTCTTTTAAAACTTCAAAACGATCGGTTTCGTTAGGGAATGACGCGGAATTCTCGTGTCACGCACTCTTTCATTTTTAATATAATTATATTATCGGAAATCAATTTGTATTTCATAATTAATCAACACAGTGATCGTACTCGTTTTTTTTTTATTACCGATAAATATTTATTATTATATAGCAAAAATACGGTGTAGTTTAAAACGAAACGTTTTTGGACTTTCGGTTTAATAATAATATTATATTATTTTTTTTTTAACGTTAATACTAGATAAAACGCGTTGTACTTAAAAAATAATAACGATGTAAATTATAATATACCACCTTTGAATTCAGATGATAAATCAATATTGAAATATTTGTATTTTGTTTCGCGATTGTACTACTACCTTACTACCTGCTAACTCTATCATATAGTACGCTCTAGTTCTTATTTTGTAACATTATTATTATTATTATTATTATTATTATTATTATTATTATAATACTATATCACATATTGTTTATACGCGTTTAGACTGAAAACGTTAGTCGATTAACAAGTAATTTTTGTTTTCTTCATTGTATATTATTTTATACGTATATTATCAATTGTATGTATGTAATTTCACAATATATTATGATTGAACGTAAAACGTTCTGTTATATAGAAATTAATTTAATCCGTCATCGCGATGTATATACATAAAAAAAATATGTGCATTGTTATATTGCATTTTATATTATATACGCATTGTGCGATCGATTAATTGATCATTTACTTCAAGATCGATTTAAAAAAAAAATTTTTTTTTTACAATATTATTACTATTATTGAAAATGTATTTATAATATTATCTTGATTTCGTACGGACGAGTTTTGGTTTTTAAATTGCGCCTGCACGACGAGATGATTATCATACGTTGTAATAAAAACTTTGTGTGTTACGCTCATTTATATATATAAGTTTTCATAATTATTATTATTGTAATTAGGATTTGAAAACACGTCGTTGTGTAACTGATGTCGAATATAGATTATAATAATTAGTTATTCGAAATAATTTAATTAAACGTAATTAGAAAGAAAAAAAATTAATAAGACCGATTACACGAAATATATCGCGTATGTAAATATATGTACGAATCGATGCCCGGTTGTATTATAGGGCCCCGCCGAATGTAGTTCAACTGGTTTTATCGTCTGTTCGCAGGTGTATATGAGACGCCCGTCTCTCGAAAACGCAATACAATAATTTGTATAAATTACGCGTTTAAAGAAAAAATATATATATATTTTAAATATTAATCCATTTTTATGTATATTTTTATGCAAATACAGCGAAATAAATTAAAAACCAAAACTATTATGCTCGTATGTAATATGTATTTTATTATTATTTATTAATAATAACTACAGATTTTCGAGGTCGAGTTGAAATTTGAAGAAAAAAAAAAGGATTTAACTTTTAAAATATTTCGACACACGCCTGATAGATTTAAAAGTAAATCGAATTAGTGTTAATAAGTAATTCGTAAAATAAATAACTGTATCTTACATTATTATGTATACGACAGAATATTATCTCATACCTTATTGATTTTCGTACTGTACGTTACGATTTTATAAAGTTTGCAACTAATTTATCATTGAAAATTGAAAAATTATAACAAATAGAAAAAAACAATCTATTTTCTGATCCTAATATTACGACGAGTATATATATATATTGATATACGAATAATGTATATTTTGAATTTTCCACTTTTAGCCCATTTTCGACACTGAAAAAAGTCCGGTTAATCGATAACGTAATCTTTGTGAACTCGTTTTATTACGGATTGGGGGCAGGAGGGAGAAATTCCTTTTTTAAAAAGAAATAATAAAAATAGAACAAACTCTGTTTTTTCTTTTATTTTCTTCTAGACAATTATTAATTTGAATTTCGTTTTCCTAGGCTCGATATTCGAACCGAACTATTTCGTGTTTAGTTCGGTTAGGATATTTTCAATCATACGATTTTCGAATTTCTAAAGTCGAACATTTCGTCGTAACACATCACTGATATTTACTTAAATAGGTGCGCGCGGGAGTAGGAAGTATATACTCGATATATTATGATGATCGTCATCTTTCTCCGAAGTTTCGTTATACTATAATAAGTATACACGTATATATATATACGTACAGGTATATAGTTTAGTTATACTCGAGATGAAATAGGTAGTAAAATAATATCGATTTTATAATAATAATCGAATGTCTCGAATATTTTAATTATTTGTAGTATATATATATATATAATTTCGTATATACAGAATATCTCTAATATTATACGCTCCCCCCCCCTCCTCATATAAAGTCTGAGCGAGAATGACGACAGTTTCACTTTTAGAAGTCGTGTTTGTCTTTAACGCGTACTACTACTACTACTGTAGGGGCAACAAGTTTATTTTGATACTGCTCTCCCGGCGCGAGTTATATAATATGTGTGTGTGTAACCGAATTCATTGTTTATTACCCCCCCAACATGTGCAAGCAACAGTTGCTTGGTAGGGGTACTTTTTTTTTCTTCTCGTGTGCGCGTAATTATTTCAGTCGTCGTACGAACGAACGTTCGTTTCATATTTTTAGAGGCTTTTCATCTGATCTCCCCTGTGAGAAGCGATGCAGGCCGTATGACGCCAGATGTTGTCCTTCTCACATGCTGTACGCAGAACGGGATCCCTCGTACACTCGGCGCTTCCAGTTGGCCGCAAAAAGTAAAAAAAAAAAGAAAAAAAAAAAGAATTAGTGTAGTCATATTTTTAGTATATTCCTTTACTCCACTACACTGTACGAACGGATACACTATAATATAATACGATCGAAACGCATATAAAACGGTAGTACGCGGGCATTTTTAAACGATCGCGTAGTGTGGGTCTCCGAGCGTATTATTATTATTAGTTTAAAACAATAATTATTTGCACGTTGTGTTAAATTCATTCGAAATCGATTTCGTATATAAAAAAAAATAAAAATGATAAAATGTTTATATACGTTTTACCATAGTTGTGCGTAAAACGCGTAGTCGGATGTTTGAGATGAGTATTTTTTTTTTTTCTACGACGATATTATAATAAACAGAGGCGCAGTAACCTATTATTTATATTATACCTTGTAACTGCGCAACGAGTCAATCGGCCGTGCAGGCAGGCAGGTTGCGTACCAGCCGTCGCTGAATGTTGTGTCCGCGTATAAAACGCTCCCACGCTACTGTCCCACAAGCAATCTCGTGCTTCTTTCACGTCGTTGGAAAATATTTAAACAAAATGATATATACGTATAATTCGATACGGTTATTAGACTGAGACGAAGGGACGTTTCAATCGAGTCCATCTCGTATTCACATTTGCAGATATCGTACGAAAAGTCGACGTTTTCTAAATTTTATTTTTCGTATATTTTCCCATTTGATATAACGTCGTTTGGCTATAATAATATAATGTAATCGACTAATATACCTATAGAATGTGTAACGCGCCTTGAGAAATAAAAAAAAATAAATAAAAAAAATACGCCGCCGATATTGAATAACACGCGCGTAACCAAGTCGTATTTTAATTATATTCGTTTTTTTTTTCTATGAACTTTTTTTTTATTTTTGTAGTAGAAAATAAAATCTACTCAGTTACGTTTATGTACACGACTTTATAATGCGCGTGTGTACGGATATTGTTATATCGATAAAATGACTTTTGGTTTCGGGCTTATTTTATTATTACACTAGGCTAAAGAATCGCATCGTTTAGTATTTCTAATATATAATAAAACTTGAAAAACGAAATCGCATTTAACGTCACCAAAAGTTCTGTTATGAACTCGTATATTTCACGATATACATCATATTCTGTACATTATACACCGCGAAATGTTAACATTTAACAGGCCTTAAACACGCATCACCGTTTGCGGATAATTGTTATTTGAAACGGGTTTAATTATATATATATATAATAATTTTTCGAAACGTTAATTAGTTGTACGTATTATATTTGAGAATCGGACATTCGCAATATATATATATATACATACGTTGTAATTTTATAATAATATAATCGTCACGTTTCGAAATGTGAAGAGTGAGACTCGATAGTTTATATATATATATATATTATTTTGAGTCTATTACATTACACATTTTATCCGGTTTATGCGTTCATTAAATCGATTTTCAATATAATCGATATTGAACGAATCGTTTTAACCGCGTCCATCGAAATAACCGTTTCGTATTGTGAAAACACGTTGGCCGATTACTCCGGCTTTTTTTTTTATTATTATTATTATTTCTCGCTACTTCATCAGTATATGTAGAATCCGTGGAATACGTACGTATTTAAATAGAACGCAGATGTTTGTTTATTGTGTTTATTCACAAGTCACATGCGTTGCAGTGAATGTCGTTTAAAGGTCTATCTCGTCTAGACATTTAAAACCATCATACCGAATCTGCCGAGCGGTTTTTGAAATTTCTTCGACGATATCGTCGTAGGCGTTTACCACTTTTCGAAAAAAAAAAAGTTGCCGGCGTTCGGCTACGGTTTTCGTGAAAATAATAAATAAAAATCCATGACATGTATAATACCGTCCTGTAGAATGACTGTACGTACAGTAACATAATTGTACGTATATAGTACAATTTATTTACTTGTGTTGAAATTTATTTTAATAAACGCTTATTATTTTTTTTACCGTTTGTATGACGAATCATTTTTTTTCCCCCCGGTGATTATTTCGACGGTTTGCCGAAAAATAAATATTGTTTTTTTTTTTTTAATTCGATCGAGTTTCAGTTGTACGCGAAAATTTTAGCACGGCGTACGCAATAATGATTTCATATTATGTTTGCCAAAACACAGTTCTGGCAACATCGAGTTAAGAGACATTAAAAAAAAAAAAAACATGACAAATAACGAGTTATTATAATTCAAGTAGGACAGAATGAATACTGCAATAAATAGATCTCAAATACTCGCATCTTATACCAATTCATGCTTGATCGTAGTAAGGATTTCGTATAATGCGTGCGAAATTCCATATTAAAAATAATATATAATTATATACAAATAGTGTGTTCGTAGCCCGTAATACTTTGATTATTATAATGTTTCAGTATACAGTTTCGAAAGGATTTTTTTTAAATAAATAAAAAAAAAAAGAAGCAATAATACCTAATCATAAAATATCGATGTTTTCCGTATAATTTTTAATAGACGCATTCATTACGTTTATGTCTTCTGGTTTGTTCACATTGTCTCAAAGGATTTTTACTGTACACCGATATTAGAAATCTTTAACAATATTCTAGAAGGTTGGATGCAAATTACCTACAATAATAATAAAAAAATTCTTTTACAACGAATTATAAAACCTTCACTTAAAACGAATATAAAAATAATGTATTTTTTTTTAGTGCGGAGTTTTTTCCCCCGTCAAATAATTTTTTTTTCATATTAGTATATATTATTATTATTATTGTTATTATTATTATTACATTACAAACGTACACTTTTGGTGTATTAAGAAATGTCTCGAAATATAGCTGAAAAGCCCTTTTCCCCTGCGCGTTGTCCTGGCTGCCCAAGTGTAGTGTACTGCCCGAATATATTATTGATAATCATTTACACGCGAAAGTGTAATTTTATATAACATGTGCGTTATCGATTGGCGTGTGATAAATGTGTGGCGATGTGTATTATAAGTATTCCGTCGCGGTATTATTCTTTTATATATATATATATATTCGTAATAATAATAATAATATATAAATAGTATAACCCCCCCGTTATATAAATTCGCACGATCGCCGATTCACACGATCGATTTGCAGCTCGAACCGTCGTCCTCTCTTTTTCTCCTCAACACACACACGCGCCGACGGCACGAAGACCTGTCGCGAGCGCGCGCGCGTCCGCGGTCAACGTCGTGAGAATCCGCTCGCCAAACGCGAGTGCGCGGGGCAACCGTCGTCGTCGTCGTCGTCGTCGTCGTACACAAACGTCTACTAAATACCGTCGTCGACGGGAGATTTTTTTTTTTTTACCGTTTCCCACGATCCGTGTCTCTGCGGTATAATAATAATAATAATAATATTTATAATACGCTCGCTGACTGTCTTTCGCCGACTCGAATATACCGCGGTATGCGTGCGCGCGCGGCCCGTCGTTCACCGTTCACCGACGATTATAATATTATAACATAAAATAAATAAGCTTGGTGAAACTGCTCGTGCGCGGGGGGGAATTGTGCGAAACATATTCCGCGTGTACCGCGCCTATCCACTACTTACTACAGCTGCGGTTTATTTTTTCTCCTCTTCTTCCGCTTCCCTATACTATGTCTTCTTATATAATATATCGATAAGAGCGAAGCGCCGTTGTTCGCTCATTGACTAAAAAAACGCGAAATCTCGAACATTGTTGCGAAACTGAAATTTGCCGCCAACCGGCGGGTGGTTAATATACGAGTAGATAGAATACGTTAGTGAAGAGCAACGAATCTGAGATTTTACGACAGGGACGAATTATGAGCGTCTATTATACCTGCTAATATATACATATCAGGATTATCGTGGGCTTTGCTCACGGACGTGGACTGTTCCGGAGCGAGTTAATTAAAAATGAAGAACATCAATACGAGAATAATTTACAAATCCGTCGTGTATATACTTAAATCGTGCCGCACGGAATAAAAGAATAAAATGTGCGCGTACTTTAAACCTAACTCGTGTTCACCATACGTGTAAATAAAGTATATTTTCTCGTCTAGCCCCTTCTTTTTCCATTTCTAGATCCGCTCTTGGTGGTGTTGACGTACCGTCCGACGGTTCTCTCGTGTCGTTCGAAAATCGCGGCGACGCGAATCCCCCCCCCCCCATTATCACATAAATAACGGGGAGATCGCCTTCGCCGCGTTGTCTTTCTTACCGAGCTCTCTCTCTCTCTCTCTTTCTCACACACACACACACACACATTGCAGTCTAACTCGCGAGGAGCGCATCGCACCGTGACCGTTTCCGGCGGACGTGATTTATCGGCCCGTAAAGAATTTCACAGTCTTTTGCGCTCGTCGTCGTGCACGGTCGGCCGGCATTGGGTGGGGGGGGGCCCGTAGGCGAAGAGGACGAGGTCGGTGCCGTCACCGAGTTCGTTACTCGTGTTACCCGCACGGGTCGTTTTCCTCCAGCGTTACGTTACGCACCGTTACAACAAGTCGCGGTGGTTTTCGGTTACTCGCGTATCCGTATCCCGGCGGACGGACACCATTACCCATCGCTGGCATGTCTATCACATACACGATATGCTTTTGTACGAGTTTAAACGTTTTAAATTCTTCCCGTCCCTTCGTGTACATTATATTGAACAAAAGTTTTTACATCGTGTGTGTGTCGTAGTGTGAGGGAGAGAGAGAGAGAGAAAATGCCATTTTTTTTTTTTTTTTATTAAAATTAAAAAAATACAAATCTTATTTATTGTCCGGGTACACGCGAGTTCTACCAGCGCGATGAATAGTTGAATTTTTGTCGAGTCTGTAAAAAAACCGTGTAAAATCGATGATTTTTGTACAACAGGAAAAATGGGATTTCGACAAGAGCAATAAAATAATAGTTCGTTGAAAAATTCGAAATGGAAAATTGCTATTGTCGTGAGTGGACCCGTTAGTGTGCAGGCCCGTTTTAAACGTCATATCAATAAAAAAAAAAAAAAAAGAAAAAACGTATAAATGTTATAACTTTGTTATTCGAAAACGAACGTTATACAGTTTACATATATATATATATAATATTTAAATATGTTTTATATTTTTCGCGAGTATTTTGTCTATGTAATAAGAGGCGAACACAAAATAGTTCGAATATTAATTTAACGCGTACGAGATACCTGTCCTCTTGTGTAATATATAGAAGGTACTAATTGTCTATTATAATTAAATACCTTTATTAATATTATTATTTATTTATTTTACGAATTAATAATTTACTTTTAAATCTATATCGAGGAGTGGTTTTTAATTTTTTTTAAATTAATTTAAAATTTAAAAGTTCGGATTCCATAACTAAATCGAATAGTTCGGTTGGACTTAAAAAAAATCCGAGTTCGTAACTATATCACTAGATTTTTTTTTTTTGTAAACGTTTATATCAGTTTATATTCGTTTGTAATTTATATTATCATGTATATATATAAATATTTTTTTTTTTTTGATCACATTCCTTACAACTGCGTACATTATTTTTATATTGTACTATCGAATTGTTTGGCACGCCGCGTTTTTCGATTTCTTCTTACACAGTGTTGCACTACTCGAGTTACGCGACTCGGTAGTTCCCCCTAAATAATACGCGCGTTTACATATATATATATATAATAGTTTTAAAAAAATCGAGTGAAAGGTGTGGGGGGAAAATAATCGTTATAGTCCACGACACGTACAAGTAGCTTCGACGACCTATTTTAACAGTACGCCGTAATATACGCGTCGGAATGACAAAACGGTTTGTACATTTTGCTCTCCTCGCCTTTTATACGTAATTATATTATTATTATTATTATTGTTATTATTATTATTATTATTATTATTATTATTATTATTATTATTATTATTATTATTGTTATTATTATTATTATTATTATTATTATTATTGTAGCGCGGGAGCAAAAAACAATGTGCGCGTATAATTATTGTTATTAGGTCCAGGAATTCGTTTTTTCCTTCTCTTTTTAATCCGTCCGAATCGGTCGTTTTGTTGCGTTCACGAAATCTCTCCCATGAAATACAAATAAAAAAACATTTTTTTTTTTTTTTTACAAAACAGAAAAATACGACTTATTTTTTTATATTAAATAACTGTTGTTATTATTATATTACGCACCGGAGTTCCGAAACTAAACGTCCGTCTAATCGATCGCGCGCAATATATGATTTACAAACTGCTTTAAAAATACGAGCAATTACAAAACTCAAAGACTTCAAGTGATTCGCACTTGAACGACATCCGCGCGCAACACTCCGGAAATATTATATGTGACGCGTGCAGGCCCCGTTTTCGTCGTTTTGTTGGAAAACAGTTAATTCTTCGAAAAAGTAAAACGAATAGATTATTTAAAAACAAAAAAAGGTGCTTAAATGTCTGAAATCGTCGTGTTCTTCTGCGTTGTTTTTGTGTGTGATACCTGCGAGAAGACATCACGCGCGCAGACGACCGTGGGATACAGGAAAACGTACGCACATACACACTGGCGCACAGTTGCCGTCGAATTAGTTTTTTTTTTTGCTCCTACGCTTATAATTTCTCTCTAAGAAAAAAAAAAAGAAATATCAACAGGTGTAACGCGTGTATATTTTAAAAGCACTTATAATAATAACTTATATTTTTTTATTTATTTCCCGCAGTTGGTCTTCGAAACCACATGCGTAAATAGCTCTTATAAACGTTTTTATGATTTCTTCTTTTTTTTTCTCGTACTTTGAAATAAATTTACATCGTGTATATATATATATTCGTATACTTTAACGTATTACGTTACAATTAAAAAATATTATTATTCGTAGCGAAAGAATTAATAACCTCGAGATAACTTCTTAAGGGGATCGGAAGCGATTATTCTCTCTCTATTCGTCTTGCACACGCACGCGACGTTTAAAATAAACTTCCAACGTACCGATCGACCTGCAGTATGCGCGATGCGATAAAGATTCTAAAAACAAATTCGAATTCCTCGTGAATTGTATTATAGAACGACTTTTCCTTTTTACTTTTTTTCATCCCAAGATCTTTGAAAATTGATTATTAGAGATTTTTTTCGTAAGCTTCTTCGAGTAATTTTTTAAGGATTAAAAAGGAGGGAAAAAATTAGAAACGTGGGAAAGTCGTTCTATAGTAAAATCCACACGACGAATTCAAATCTGTTTTCGGAATCTATCGCACATCACTAGGTCGATCGGTATACGTTGATTCGTCGTGTGCGCAAGACAAAGAGAGAAAAATACTCGTTTCCGATCGCGCAATAAACGACGATAGCAAAATAGCAGTAAAACACGTGACTATTTATAATCGCGGTTTAATATTTAAAATTCCGAACGAATAACGTTATTATTTTATATCCGGATAATAATATTCCATAGGACTTTTATATAATATGGAAAATATTATTTTGTTTTTCCCCGGTTTTTTTCTTTTTTAAAGTTCTTTATCGACGATGATTACGAGATCAACGTTAAATTTTAAATTTTTTAATCCGACATTGTAAATATCGCATATATATATATATATTGCGGGTATTTTGGAAGAATTACGTGTCCAAAGAGGACGACGACGTTTCTATATGATTTTCATTAAAAATAATTGTGTTTTCCCGAGCGCGAAAAAATTGTATACCAAAGGGAAAACACAGTAATGTTTTTACACAAAACAAATAACGTGGCTATTTAACAAGAAAAAAAAATGTCTTCAATCCATGTATTTGTTTAGAAATCTCGTATAATAATATCTTAAGAGAGTGGTTGTTAATGGCATTGGAAAAACAGCTCTGCGTTATTGTAACACGCGTTTGATTGATATAGACGTTATATACCCGTAGTTTTATCTCGTCAAACGTTTCAATTTTCTTCGAACATTTTGTACGTGTTCGTACGCGTGTCCGCAACAGCTAACGGCGTCGCTCGGCCGTTTCGCACATTAACGCCGTCCTCCATGCGAAACCAATCGAACTCTGGAGAGAAATAGAAATGAGATTTTCATCAACGAGTGCGCGTAAAAAAAACCGTATACGACGGCAGACTGTTTTTTGTACATACAAATCGGATAGGACCACCACCGGTGGTCTTTACGGCCGTTAGGTTTTTTAAAGTCATCCCGCGGCGTCTCGTCACTGCGCTATTATTATTATTATTATTATTATTATACGAGTATATTATCGTTTATTGTTCGCGTCTCGACGATATATTAATTATTATTATTATTATTATTACTACGCTACGCACGATGTGCGTAACACACAACACCGTCTCGTTCTTTTGCTCCGTAATTGTCTGTCCGATATTGTGAAACTCCACTAATATAAATTGTGTCGTTAACGGACATATTAATAAACGATAATAATTACACTTTGCGGACTGATGAAATCACGAGAACGGATTGTCGTCGGAAACGATATACCGTGTCGTGAAAGAAGTCATTGGCATAATTAGGGGAGGATTAGATGGGGTTTAGCCCCATTCTCCAACACGAATTTCAGCTCCCTTTCCATCGCAAAAAGCCACTGTAGCACGTGCGTTATTATTTTTTTTTTTATTGGGCTATTCGGCCGCTAGGACCATCCCTTCTCACAACCAATTCTCCATCCGTCTCTATCCCTCGCCAAATCCTTCCCAGTTTGTTCCGCCTCCTAACTCTTCTATATCCCTCTTAACTATATCTTCCCACCTTAATTTTGGTCTTCCCAAGGGTTTTTTTCCACGTGCACGTGCGTTATGTATTATTATAACTAAAATGTAAATCTTGAAATATAATCAAATTTATTTTTAAACGTGGGTATTTCAATAGTGTATATTAGGACAAAACCATTAAAAAGTCGACAATATTTTTGTCAATTGCAATAAAATTACCTGTCTGATATGCTAGGCCGATTCCATGCATCGACCGTGTACGAATTCGTATTAACGTGTCCGTAATAGTATGTTATTTATTATTTAATAATATTAAATTTATTTCTGAAATGGTATTCTTATGGAATACACAATTTTACTTGGTTACAAACATCAATGGCACATGATCGATTTAGTAATTTATCGTTATCGTATATTGAAAGAGAATCAACCGATATTCTTCTTACGGCTTTTACGCTGTAAAGATAGAAAAATTGAGTTACATTTTATAATATACAAGTTCAAAAGTATAAAATATTATATAATGTATTGAGAATATTAAAAAAAAAAAAGATAGTTTTATAGTCTAATTAGTGTTCTCAATTTCTTAAACATATATATTTACAGTAGAGGGGGGGGGTCGTGTGATCCACGGGTCACTTTAAAATAATATTAGGAAGGGACTAGAGCTTTAACTTAAGAATTTAAGCAGTGCGAGTTAACGCGCAGAACGGGGATTTATGTTCATTTCAATAAGAATTTATTAGATTACAATTTATTCGATTCACGATTATTACGCTCGTTTTAATCTGACACCGCGAAAGTGGTATTTGATAATAATATCTTGTAACACGACCATATACCGTCGGATCAGAAATCGCGGAAATATTTCTATAATTATGCGCTTGCGCGCGCGTACGATAATGATTTGATAAGGAACGGAGAAATCTCGTTGGATCCGCGCGGTTTTTTTCCTCCCCCTCCACTCGTTTTGTACAGATCTAGTCGGAACACGAGATTAGTAAATAAAATATTTTTTTTTCCGGTATATAATATCTATCGCGACGATATTGTTCGATATTTATTATTAATCGTCGTGTCCGCGTCTAGAGAAATATTTTTACCAAAAACGTTTAAAACATAATACCGCGACGTGTTATTATTATTATTATTATTATTATTATTATTATTATTATTATTATAAATATTTGGTTTTTTTCCCTGCCGGCGGTGTCCGTTGATTTTGCTTTATCGTCCGGCGGAATTCAGAAACTTCAAATAAAATTTCACTTGCTCACACTCGTTTCGTGTTCACACCGATTAGATACGGGAGACACGACCGAGATACGGCCCCGGGATACAATTAATTTCTGGACAATCGCGTGTTTTATTTCTCGCAATATCAATTTACCATAAAAAAAAAAAAAAAAAATACATAAAATAACTCTGGAAAGCGAAAATAGAAATGTTTTTCTCAATCGCCGCGGCGATACGCGAAGGAATTCGCTTGAAACACTTCCGACGACGATTATGTCGAATTAAATATTAAAATTTAGCAAAAATAACAAATTGTTCGTAAAACGAAATCGGCGTTTTACTAAATTACTACTACTACTACTACTCAGTGGCGTATTTAGGATTTTGTCAAGGGGGGGGGATATATATTGGAAAATATTTTATTGACTTGATAAGGGCTTCGCTCGTTCTTCCCCTCTCATCACATTTCTTAAAAATGTGACGGTTAATATTATTATTATTACTTACACAAATTGATTTTACCCAAGTAAAATAACTGTTGGCTATTGTAAATAAGAAAAATATCAAAAACGAAAAAAAAGAGAGCTCAAGGGGGGATCTATCCCCCATATCCCCCCCCCCGTAAATACGCCACTGCTACTACTAGTAACTAATAATAATAATAATAATAATAATAATAATAATAATAATAATAATAATAGTATAGTGTTTCGTGTTGTCCTTTTGTGGTCAGAGTTAACCACGTTGAAAAAAACGTGCGCGTTTATTCTCTGATTGTGTTTTGACAACATTTCCGAATGTGATCCGGCGGAACAGAAGGCGTTCCGGTCTTAAAGGAGAAGGCATGGGATCGTCGTCCGTCGTTGGTTGTGACTTTTTTTCTTTCTGATCAATAGACGTGCGCGCGCGCGTGCAAGTGTTGTTCTTCTTCGGTGCTCCTCTTTCCCGTCGCGTTATTATATTATGCATACAATATTCCTTTCTTTCCCCCCCCCTGCCCCTCCCCTTATTTCATTACTCGTTATCGTTTATCTCGCGGCGCCAGGTGAAAATCCTCGTGAGGAGGACACCGTCGTGCGTTTCCTTCTGGTCCTTCTCATAATGAGTACGGAGCACACACCGCGTTTTATTCGCCCGTGGACTGGAAGTTATACACCACCACACGGAGGTGGACGCCGTTTACGTATGTAAAACGGTACCTACGCCGCCATCACCACCACCACCACCACCACCACCTGCGCGAGTGTTTCTCGATTCGCGCGTTCCCCGTCCACCACCCAACCGCGCTGTGCCGTCACGCGAACGTCGCCGCCGGGCGCGCAGATGTCGCGCGGGAGACGCGTGCCCTCGCCGGGCGGTCGACAACACCGGCGGCGGCGGCGGCAGCGGCAACAACACCGTTCGGCAGTTCCGTTCCGGAGCCCATCACGTTCGCTCGTCGTTGTTCGTTGTATTTGTTTGCTCGTCGTCACCGAACTCGTCGCGCGCACGTTTCCCCCGAGTTTTTCTTCCCCCCTCCCGTTACCGTTCTGTAAAACAAAAATAAAACGCCCGCGCCCCGTCCGTTTGCAGCGCGTTTCCGCCGCACTTTGAGTGATCATCGCGCCGCGCACGAAATCCCGTTAAATGGGTGTACTCGGTGCGAGCACGGCGAACGTCAACAACAACAACAGCAACTTTGCCACCAGCAACGTCGTCGCGAACAGATCTGTCGCCGCGGCACCCGAACCGCCGTGTCAGTGTACCGTCGACCACTTTTTGGCGCCGCTCAAGTTCAAAATGAAAGGGCTCAAGAAAATCCGAAAGAAAATCGGTCTGGGTACGTGTGTGTCTGTCCGTATATTATAATAATTTTTTTTTATAATATATTGCGAGCGTTGTTGATGAAGAGAGAGAGAGAAAAAAACGAATTCGATAATAATAATAATAATACTAAGCCGTGCAATCTCGCGTTAATATCCCAGCGGATAAATGAATTTTTTTTTTTTAACCGATCGATTTTCTTTCCACACACAACACGCGTTAAACCGAACGCAATTAATCAAACGTGCGCATATAATTTACGGACGTGTCCCCGGAGAGGGTGTGATTTATGCGTACCTACAAACTGTTGCAGTCGTTGTCCCCGCGAGATCGTCGGGAAAAGAGGGCTGTGCGCCGCGCTCCGGTTTTCACGCCCCCGCGAATTTTTCCGCGACTTTTCGCCCTTGTCCGCGGGGGCGGCGATACACATACGCGCGGCCCCGCGGGACGAACGCTTCAACACAGTGCGCGTCCCGTGTACGTGAATTAACGGCCTTGTCGCCGCGTACGCGCAAAGTGCTCCGCCGCCGCGGCGAATAACTGCAGATGGCCCGGCGTTCCCACGAGGGAGGGTCGCTCTCTCTCTCTTGCCGCCGACAATAATAATACACGCGTTATTATATCCTGCGGATGATGAAACGCGTCCCGTCCCCCTTCCCGTTATTACACGCTGTCGTCGTAGACGAAAAACCGTTATTTCTTATTTTTTTTCCATTATAATATCCGCAATAACGACGTGCCCCCCTTGTATTTTCTTCCATGACGGGAATCGTGTGTTATTATTGTCATTAATCGCGTCGTGAAAGAATTCGTTCTGCCGCGAACGACGTATTCTTTATTTTTTCTTCTTCTTCTTCTTCTGTTTTCGCTCTTTACCACCGGCACAGAGCGTGCAAGTTAGTCGTCTTACACACACACACACAAAACTGCACTCGGACCGCGGACGCGCTTTGTCGACGTGTCTGCTGTGAGGAGCCGGCGGGAGTTACGATCATGCGAAACGACGACGACGACGATCGAGGTGGTTCAGTTTTTCGCGAACTCAAAACTCTTTCTTTTACTACAACTTTATTTTTTCTTTCTCGTCACTCTTTTCCCATCCGCCCGCGTGTAAAAACGAGTGTCACGAATGGATTAGTAGTAGTGTGTTGTTGTACAGCGTCGTTTTACGGTTTGAATTTTAACCGAACCGCCGCGATGTTATTATCGAATCGCACACCGCGCGGTGTACGAACGGTTATTTATTTTTATTTTTTTTGGTCGTTCTCTGTATAGTGTACGTACGACACCAATGACATCATTCCCGTTCTCACGGTTTATTATCTGTTTATTTTTATTGTCGTAACCGCCCGTGCCTGATACGCATACACAAAAAGCGCCGCCGCCGTCGACGTCGCCCGTTGCTATTATCCGTGTACACTGTTCTGCTGCACGTGTCGACGGCCGCCACGTCGTCGATCCATTTAAAATTGCTCCGCCGTCTCGCCGCGGGTTTCCCGATCGAATGTAATTTTATTAAGCACAGTTCTATTATGCGTCGTCGTCGTCGTAGGAGGATATGCGCGTTCCGTCTATTACGCGGGTTTTACATTTCGGTTTCGACTGTGTTTTACTACCGTCAGTTTTTGTTTTCTTTCGTTTTTGACGACGATGTGATAGAAGAACCGCCGTTGCCGTGGTTTTTCACCGTAATTTCCCCCCCGTTAAGGGCGCGCATCAGATTACGGGAGGCGAAGCTAATCGGACGAAAGTGGTCGAGGAAATTGTTGTAAAGTATTTTTTACTTGCCATAGACAAGGGAAACTCTTGTACTACAGTTCAATGAACTCCTGGAGAAATACACACGCACATGAACATTTCCGTAGATCGCAGACGTGTGTCCGCAAAAACCAAAATTAAGAAAATACCAAATTATATATATATATAACACTAATAATGTGTATTTAGGAGAGAACTAAACGGACGAAAAGATGTACAATGCGTCGAATAAATGTAACGAGATTTTTGTCGTTCGGTCTTTTTCGGTCCGCAATCTTCGATTTCATTCCGATTCGTTACGACGTGCGATTTAGGCAATTGTCTATACACGAATAAAGTTACCGAACGCGCGGAGCTTTGCGGCGTTAACGTTGCAGTTTATTGAATGAACAAACGCCGCAACGAGGAAAGTAAAAAAATACAGATTTTTTTTTGTCGCGAAAAACATCGAATTTCTTTCGAAATAGAAAAACGCGTGTTCGCGCGTCAGACTACACCACATTGTATTGCATTTGTAAAAACCTTAAAATCCGCCCGCATTTGTCTGCGAATCAAGAATCTACAAATCGCTCTATAATTAATAAATAGCCGAAAATCGAAAATAATTTTTTGAATAAAAAAAAAAAAAATCGTGTTCCCCTAAAGTCACGCGGTATTTCGAGTTTCCGTGAACGTGCCATTAGTTTGAAAATTACGAAGCAATCGCGTTTTTATTTCGGTAGTTTTTTTTTTTTTTTTTGTTTCCTCTGACGTTCGCAAAGAAGAAAACTTTTCCGTTTTTGGGTACCACGCGCGAAACACTCCTGCTGCGGTAGGATTTTCTCGGGCGCATAGATCATTTTAAAACGCGCTCTTGCTTGAATCAATCATCCGCTCGTTATATGAACAATAACACCGTGTTTTGTTGTTTTTTGCGGTCGTCGGATTCTTCGAGCGGGGTTTTTGTTGTTGTGGTGTATAAACCGCGTCGCGCGTGCCGACGATGTGATGATAATCGTGTGACGTGTGCGGTGTGCTTCGTAAATCGTCTTCGGCGTGTCGTCTCTTCAAATACGAATTCGGACTTCCGGCGGACGTGCAGTGTGCGCAACGCGAGAAGAACCGAACGGCGGCGGCGGCGGTGGCTGGCGGGCGGGTTACGCGTACTACACCGGAAACAGCGCGCGCGCGCGTACAAAGACACTGGGGCGATGGGAGGGGAGGAGTTCGTCGAGGCTCTCTTTCAAGTCGCGCCCGGCCGTCGTGTCGTGTTATAAACGTACGAAATTTTCTAGTGCACAAGACCGGATCGCCGCTTGAGGCGGGCCCCCCTCGAGAGACGGTTTATTTTTTTTTTTTTCCGTGTCATAAACAACAATGACGACGAGATATCGCGCGTAACGACCGCCACGTAGTCGTTGTGAAGCAGTCCTAACAATAATGGCCGCCGCCACTACTGCCGCCGCCTCCGTCGAAAGTTTTAACTGAAAACAATATTGTTCCTCTCGCGACCAGTGATGGGCAAAGTACGGCCCGCGGGCCAACTCCGGCCCGCGAAAGTATTTAATCCGGCCCGCCGAGGGTCCATCGACATGGATAGTGTATGGCCGTTTTTCATGCATTTTTTCTATAATTCTGGCCCTCCTCTAAAATTTCTTAAACTTTGTGGCCCCCCATTAAAAAAGTTTGCCCACCACTGCTCTCGACGAACGACGACAAACTATTAAAAAAAAAAAAAAAAAAAAAGGCTTAAAAGGGACGGCGAAAGTGTTTGTAAAACGTGTGCGTCCCTGAAAATTGATTTTTTTAATGTATTGAAAATCCGTGGTGCCTTCCTCCTCAGCTATATTCCGTAATCGAATAAAATCTACCGAGTTTTCAATATCAAGTCTTATTTATTGTGTTTAGGCGTCGATAACGACATTTAATGACGTTTACTCATTCGAGCAAATTGTAAAATGCATTCCGCCGTTCTCATCGGCGGCGTCTCGTTATTGAAAAATTACTAGAGGGAAAAAAAATTTTTTTTTAAAAGAAAAATACGTACTCCGTCCCCTTGCCCAAATCCGAGCACTGCTCGTTTCGATATGAGCGATTTGAAAACCGTGCCCCGCATTGTATAAGATCACTTCTCCCCTTTTTTTTTATATATATATATTTGTTTTTTACGGTCCCGCATGAACCGGATACACGCGGCGTTCCACCACCTGGCGACGACCTGCGCGCCTGTACGCGTCATGCGAAACGCAAAATAATAAAAATTTTATTTATTTTAATTTTTATATCGCTCGAATTACTCAGTCTCCCCGGGGCTTCTTTAAAAAAATAATATTTCGAGTCGTACACATTTTTTTTTTTCTGTACGCGCTGTTATCCGAAACGCGATAACTATACTATAATATCGATTCGTTCTTATAATTGAAACGTCAATTATTATTATTATTATTATTATGTTTGCCAACTGACCATTTATGGGCATATTTAAAATACAATTATTTATTATTCGAAGCCAACGAGAAGACACTTCACCCCTCCCCTCCCCCCCGGGCGCGTTTCGACGCTCGATGAATTTTCGCTCTTCGAGCGAATAGTACTCCGGAAAATCGAATATTTGAAACGAGTTGTTGTAGCAGCTTATCTGTGCCGTCGTTGCCGGAGTACAGAAAAGAAATTAAAAAAGTGTCGTGTGTGCAGCGTGAATCGGAAAACGATTTTTTTTATTTTATATACGAGTATAGTGGCGATCGTTCCGCGGGCTTTACGATCTTATAAAACATTGTTTTTTTTATTACGACGTGTGTGTGTGTGACGCTGCTTTTCGGGTCCTTCTTCCTACGAGTCCTCCATTGTGCTGTGCTGCGTTTTTGACGTGTCACATTCGACCAACACCCCCGCGGCTATCGGCGGCCGCTTTTCATATAATATGTGCGTCCGTCTGTCTTTCTCCTGCCCTTGCCGCTGCTCCAACAGCGTATTAATAATAATAATAATAATAATAATAATAATAATATAAAAAATATATATATATATTATAGAGAACCGCGCGGTGGCGGCGCAACAGCATTGTCCGCCAATGCAGGTTATGTGTTACTTACTACTACTACTACTATTAACTCGTACGTATTTCATGTGTGTATGAAACGTATATATATTTTTTTTTCTTCCCATTAAAACAACGTCGTCGTCGTCGTGGGAAACTCGACCGTGACAATCGTCTTGAATTGAAAAGAAACTTCATGATTTCGTCATTTCAAACGTCGCCGTTGTCGTTTCTCGTACCCACACACGGAACCGTCGCCGTATCGCCATGTATATATATATTAAAAAAATATATTCGTCTCAATTTGTCATACCCCGGCGGCGGCACACACACACAATAATAATAATAATTTCCATATCTCATAATATAACATCGGTACTGTCTGGTTTTTTTTTTTTAACGGTTGTTTTTCCATCGCTCGTTTGCAGCACCGAAATCGGGCGCCGGCGCAGTCAACCTTAATTTGCCGCCCCTGAGGTTCCACAGCGTGCACGGCGAAAACGTGCGGCTGTACAAGAACGGGTTCGTCGCCAGACGGGTGGACAGTTTCTGCAAAGGCGTGGCGTTCAGCAGTCGCCCGGTGGCCGTCAACGAAAAGGTGTTCGTCAAGTTCCTCGAGATATCCGACAACTGGAGCGGCGTGCTGCGGTTCGGGTTCACCAGCGAAGACCCGGCCAACGTGAAGAAAGTGCCGAAATACGCTTGTCCCGGTGAGTAGTAGTAATTCGTGTTCGTAGACCACTGCAGTATAGTACTGGATTCGATCGCGCGCGCTGTTAGTACGTAGTAGTAGTCTTCACAGTACACACTAATCGTTTCCCCGTGTATTTTTCCCACTAGATTTGACCAGCAAGTCGGGATTTTGGGCGAAAGCGCTTAGCGAACGACACGCCGTTCTCGACAGCGTGCTGTTCTTCTACGTGGACGCGGGCGGCGATCTGCACTACGGTTTGAACGGCGAGTCCAAAGGCGTGTTCATGCAGGGCATCGACACCAGATCGCCCCTCTGGGTGCTGTTGGACATCTACGGCAATTCGACTATCGTCGAGTTCTTGGACTGCCGTCCGCATTTGAACAACAACTGCAACAGACCGTCCAGGTATTATGATAATAGTTGTGCATAATATATTATGTAATAGACCGCCGGAGGGCGCGGGACACTGTTCTTTGATCGCGGTATAATATTATGTTTCTCTTTCTTTGGGACAGCGACGAGTCGGCGCTTGAAATCGTCTCTCAACTGTCAAACATCACCACCAACGGAGGAGGAGGAGGAGAAGGAAACTGCACCACGGTCGCCGTGCAGTCTTCGCCGCCGCCGCCGCCGCCGTCGTTGGCGTTGACCGCCGCCCGAAACGTGTATAATCCCGACGGAGTCGAACCCTTGGGTTTGGTGCGCAAGGGCCGGCACGTGATGATCAGCATGAAGGACGGCGTGCCGTGCGTGGCCACCAGGCTGTCTACGGCCTTTTTCCAGGGTTACACGTTCACGAAACGGCCGTTGCAGATCGGCGAACAGTACCTGGTACGAATCACCAAGACCAGTCAGCTGTACGTGGGCAGCCTGTCGTTCGGCGTCACGTGCTGCGACCCGAACAGCATCGGTATCGGAGAACTGCCAGACGACCCAAACCAGTTGGTGGACAGACGCGAGTACTGGGTGATGAGTCGGAACGTGGCCGAAGACACCAAACCCGGTGACGTACTCGTATTCTGCGTCAACAATATCGGTAATTCTATAATTATTCGATAGTGTAGAAATCTTTGTCTCTCGAGCGCAGAGCGTGGGAAGAGTCGCACATTGGGAATCGAAAAAATATCGGGCTGTGAAAAGATTGTCTCGTCATTTTTTTTTTGCTTCTAATGTGTTTATTTTTGCAACGAACACTTGATAAACTTTAAGACAATACAAAAAAAAAAAAAAAAACGATCGATTGTTTGACTTTCTGAGAGAAGTTTTTGATGAACAACTCGTTCAGAAATCAGGGAAAAGAGCCAAACGTAATAACGAGTTATCAGCAATATATATATATATTTCAGTTAAAAATTAATTTACCTCCAAAGAAGGGCTCTGCAATCACTGTTGGCCACGCGTAATATTTATACGGTTGTAGCGGAATATTATTTCACGTCAGACCCTCGAGCATTCTGTTAAACGTCGGCTAAGAATGATTCATTCCAAGAGAGAGAGAGAGAGAGTGGTTCGAAACGCTATTTCTCATCAAGGCGCCTTAGAGTTTGACAAGCGACTCTGTTAACGGCGGTGTGTTCTCTTCTTTTTCCAGGCGAAGTGTTGTGTAGCAAAAACGGAAACCCGGACCTCGTGTTGATGTGCGTGGACCATTCGCAAACGTTATGGGGCGTGTTCGACATATACGGAACGACGATGCAGATCGTGGTGTCGAGAATAGTGACTATGCCTTCAGCGGGCGTCTGTTCGCCGAACGCAATCGTCCAATCGTCGTCTGGCGGCCAGCCATCGACTTCGTACGAAACCGTGTTGCCGACGTCGCAGACCGTGTGCTACGCGCCGCAGCCGTCTGTGGTCCGGTCAAATATACTCGAAGTGAACACGGACGCCAATGGCGGCACTGTGCTCATCGTCAATCTACCCGCGGCCCAGTCCAATCAGATGTGTCATCCGTCACCGGCCCTGTCCCACGGGTCCGGTGGTATCCAGCAACAGATGTCGGCCAGGCCGCCGTCCGTCACCATCCAACAGATACAGCCCAGAGTCGCCGCTGTTCAACAATCGCATCTTCCTGAGGTAGTAACCGAGATGGATACAATAATAATATTATCACACCCGTGTTTGTCGTAACAACGTCGAGTACGGTGTTGTGTTTAGTAGTCGAACATAGTTATTAATCATTTTTTTTTTTCTAATTCTCTTCCTCAATAGCAACAGCAAACACCTTCCGGCGAAGGAGAGTGTTCAATTTGTTTCGAGCGAGCCGTCGATTGCGCCTTATATACTTGCGGACATCTGTGCATGTGTTACGAGTGCGCGAAAAAGCAGTGGGTGCGTTTGGGCCGTTGTCCTATTTGTCGTGCTATAATTAAGGACGTTATTAAGATATACAAATAATAAATAATAATATATTGTGTCTTCTCTGATTTTCTGTTGAATTTCTATTTGATTATTTTTGTTAATTTTTTTTTTTTTCCTTAAATTTATTACTACACTGTATATAAAACGTATCGTCAAACGCTAAAATTAAAATATTTATTTATTTTTTCCATCAGTCATTTCTAATATAACGTTATTAATTGTCGTTTTAATTGGTTTATCGAATAAATTTATTACCTTTGTACTTTTTTTTTCTTTTTATAAACTACATAATATTCTCTTATCTTAATAATTAGTTTTTTTTTTAAAAATATTTTATATATACAATTATATTAACATCTTCCACAATTTAACGAATATTGAGAATAATAAAAAAATAATGACTGATTTTATTCAAATTTATTGTAAGTTTATATAAGCACCGGACGTGCACAATGGTAAGCCGGGGGAAGACTGGCGTTTTTGTAAAATTAAGTTTTATTATTGTTGTTATTGTTATAATGTAGACATAATTATTATTGTACGATAAATGTATTGAATTAGTTGTCGCGTAAGGGATATAGGAAGGAATGGAATTTCTCAGTAAAATTATTTCGGTACTATACTATATCGAATTATACAGGCCATTCTAGTCAATAGTCAGTTAGGGCTGATTTCATTATCAAACTGTTACTTTTAATAATTTATTAATAGTCTGAGCCGTAAATGGTGTTGTAGTATTACATTGGCCAAGGTAAACATTATATATATTTTTTTTTCTTCTAAGTCATATTTTAATTTGTAATATTATAGAATCGTTATAGTTTACCGGACACTATGTACGTGATTAGACAGTAATGTCATGATGATGATAACAATGGATAATTAATGTATCACAAATTCATGCGGTTGCAATGAATAAAAATGTCACACTTAGTTAACCTTAAATATATTATATTATATTAAATTAAAAAAAAAAACAATGTACTTTTCTTCTTTTTTTTTTATTTCTACACTTTTCATTAACAAGTGAAAATTGAACAATATAAATATGTTTGAAGTTAAATCATGTTGTTGTTTTTGTATATTTATTTAAGTCTAAAATTACATTTCGTAGGTGCTCAAAATGACTCGCGTTATGTAATGTGACATACATACTTATAATAATATAATAATGTTGTATATATATAAATTATAATCTGTATTTTACAGAAGTATATATTTGAGTAAATGATCTGCACGTTTTATGTTGAATAATATAATGTGAAATTTGAAATGTCTTCATTGTCGTGGGTTATTTATTATGCTTACGTTTGACTTTTATTATAATATCGACCTTGTTTATTTTAATTTAAATAATACAAACAGCTAGTAGTAAACTGCCAAGGGAAAATATTTTGTTACTTATTACATTACAAAAAAAAAAAAAAAAAAATTATAAATAATATAAAAAATTAATAACAATTGGGTAGTGAATGATGGATAAATAATGTATATGTATTGTCATATTATCGATATTAAAAAGACGCGTTTTTCATTGTACGATATGATATGACTGTATCTTATACGGTTTAGGAAATATTTCCCTTCGCAATATTCGTTTGTTTGGAAAAAATAGAATTTAAAAAATTTATCGCATTGAATTAATGTTCTGTGTTTTCAAATGTGTATAAAATTGTGCGTGCGAAAACAGTAATATCAAAATTACCTATAGATGCGCGGCGTTTCGAAAAAACTGGCGGCAAAAAGGACGTTTTTGGAGGGATGCGAGCAGGTGAAATGGCTGGCTCTGTGAATCTAATGAACGCAAATGGTCGCTGCTGCTGCGAGGTGTGTGTGTCGTCCCGGTTCCGTCTTCGGTTCGGCCGGCTCGATTTTTTCGTTACGTTACACTGCGAAAATGCTCGGTTTGGCTAATTATTTGTGAATAACAGCGCGCGTATCTCACTATGTGTCGTACAACAACACCTGTACCAGTTACAACGAGTGTTTGTAAGGTCACAAGAATTGCGGAGCGTAACGACATGCAATGAAAATTCGTTTTTATACGTTTTACGCCGATTATTATTATTTGTATTATAATATGTCGAGAAGAGTTGAGTGAATGAAACACGTGTGCCTACTGCAAAAAACCTGCGTTTTCGGGACGGGTCAGAGATATCTTGTGCGCTGACAATAGAAGAAATTCGCGGTCCGATTCTTCTTCTTTTATAATATTTTGTACATATTACGGACATGTGCGCGCGATTTCGTTTGGTCTATAGTCGCGGCAACGTGTTCATCTTATTTATTATAATTTTCAATCCGTTCGTGTCTTCGAGTAAATGTTTGTCCCACCAAAATCATTGACACTTATTTTTTTTTTTTTTTTTTTGTGATAAATCGAAATACCGCAACACCGACGTGACGTGCGTTGAAGTCATTTTGTTCTGTAGTGGTTTCCAATTCAACTCAATTGGTCCCCTGTCTCTTAATACGTCGAATAAATAAGCAATACAATAGTAGTAAGTGTCGAGGAGAAATATTGAAAAAGTGTATTCATTAAAACCAGACTAAATGTGTAAAAAAAAAAAAAAATAATAATAATTAATAGCCAATGTGATTCGCGTTTATTTGACCAGTTGTAACATCCTCGGAATGATGATTCTGTTGCTTAAAAAGCAAATCGCATATGATATGGAAAAATATTTCGCTACTTTTTTACTTCTTTACTATTTGTTAGGTACAGCATATTCATATAAATGTTGAGTTCAAATCTATTTTAAATTAAAAAAAAATATATTGATGTGAATGAATATAGAAATTATTTGACACCGCGCGGACCACCGCCAGTTGCGAATCATTGTGTACTGTAAGATTTGGACCGCATCCACCCGACTCCACTCGTACATACATTTATCCATCAAATTTCTTCTAGTTGGGAAAATTTTTAATCGTGATTTTAGTTTCGACAGTAGTCTTATTTTCGCTTGACACCGGCAGACATCGCACACATACACAACAACGCTCTATATAAAAGCGATATTTACATTTGAAAATGCGGAGACAATTCGTACTGGATATATAAACATTTTTTTTTTTGATCAGAAGTGATATTGCTTGACGGTAGATCAGTTTCATATGTACGTACATCTCTCCGGCCCCAACTGGATTTTGTAAATTTTTTCCCCCCAAATTTTTTCGTACGTAATTTGTAAAAATTTGTTGGTATGACCGTTGCCGGAATTTTCACGACACCGAAACCACGAGAAGAGTTGATTTTTGTGTAGGAGAAGCTGGAGAAACCTTTCTCCAGCCCTCCACTCCCCTATTGTAAAAAACAACGAATTTTGAATTGTTGTTGTTTTTTTTTTATGCAAATATTTATTACGGAATTATTGAATTGAAATAGAAAGGGGACCAACGTAGTCGACAGGAAAGCATGGCGGTATATTAGGTGGCCTGCCTTGTACGTTAGAAGGCGATGCGGCTAAAACTTGCTGTGCAATTGAATGTCCATTGTGGTGTCGACTGATTGACAGAAGGGGTTAATCGTTCAATTTGAACTTCTTTGGAGCCGATTTATCAATCCGGAATAAAGCGTTGAATTTTTAATGTGTTAACGTTCTCATTAGAACAGTCATCGATTTAGTTTTTTTTTTTTTTTTTAAACGAAAGATCATGTTGGCACGTTGCTTTTAATGTATAATAATATAGATCTGGTCCGATACAAACCAACGAGAAAAAAAGGGAATAATCGGGTGTTTTTTTTTGTTTTTCAGATACGTTTTTCGTAATTTCGAATTCTAAATGAAGTCGAATTTCTTTTTGAAATAAGTAAGCTGTAATGATAGCCACTCTTTATTAAATTCCGTTGTATTATTTACAAAATTGTAAATAATCGAGTGTCTATCATTACGTTCTTGTTGACATTTTGATAAAAAATAATTAATATAATATCGACGACGGACATTATTCTCGATCCGTCGCGCCAGTCTCGAGCCACTCCTTTTTTTGACTCTCGTGAATTCACTTGTTTAAAATGTTTGTAAAATAAAATATTATTGAATAAAAATATATATATATATAATAAATAAACTTAATCAATTGAAATATAAAAATAAAATGAAAATCGTACGTTTTCTTTTTAATTTGCGGTCTGATTTCACTGTGAATTCGTTTTAAGTACCGTTAGTGTTTGAAGGAAAAAAAAAAACCATCCGAAAACCGGAGAGTTCATTCCGCCGTTATAGATATTCTCATTCGGGTAACATAACATTGGCTGACCATCATCGGTTAGACGAGTCGCCGTGCGTTCAAGTCCATGTCACCGCCGCGTACAGTGATGCAGTGATCAATGACTTCGGCATTTGTATGCAATACTCGATCGTTCCTCGGAAGTCGGTTATAATAATGTGTAACGGCGACTGGTTTCTTTTTTCTTTCCCTCCTCTCAATTCGAGTTCGGCCGGTTGCTATTTCCCTTTTGATCAACAAGACGAGTCTGCCGCAATACGCTATATAGCGTACGCGTTATACTCGCTGTAAGTATGTTGTGCGTGCGTGTAGCTCATCTTTTAGACGGAATTCTCGGGAATATAACTGCAAGGTACGGTTTGATGCGAAATACGTCTAATACGCAATATTATTGTCGACGCATGCGAACGTTATAAATATTAAAAATTTTTCAATTATAAATAGTAATAGAATATTGTTACTAATACTTATATTTAATTTTATATAACGTTAATACTATAAAATGGTGGTTCCCAAATGGTGACCCGTGGACTTATCTCGAACGGCCCGTAGTGTCAAAGTGATTTTTTTTTTTAATTTACATTAATTTTTTTATTTGAAAAAAATTCTAAATTAAAGAATAAACGATTATTTCACGTTGTACTTTACAAATGTATGGAGTGAAGTTGTATTCCATGTCGTACACGCTTGGTTTGCTTTAAGCAACAGCATCGTACAACTCACCAAAGAAGTGCGAGGAATCGTATTGATTAAGTACGTATTAATATACATTTTTTTACTAAATTAGTCGGCAAATGTCAACGAACGTATAGTTTTTTTTTAAATATTTTTCACCTATTTACTGCGGTACCGCTGCCTATATTTATTTACCTATTCCCTACATTTATTATTCGATATATACATATTAGGAGACAAGTATAATATTGAGTTTGAAACGACTGTTGTAAAATATAAAATGTATAATAATTATATTAATGTTGTTTGAATAAAGGCACGAGGAAATATGTATTATAACAAACACTATTCGCATTTTATAAATTTAATCTGAAAACCGGTAAACCGGAAAATACAATTTTATTACTTTAGAGTCTACTACGGAATCAAAGTGAAATTTCAAATCGAGTTATTTTTTTATACACACATATGCATACGTGCATTGCGTATGGCCTTTCCTTTTTTATTTTTTATTGATATTTTGTTTATTTTTTTCCTACAAGAAATGTTTTCGGGACGAGAGAATTTCAAAACGAATATATATTTTTTTTTTACGAAAAAACAAATCACGTTAATCGTTTGAGCGAAAAGAGACGGACCGGAATTCGCGCGCGCAATTATTTTTGTAATTGAAACACAAATTGCACGTCGTGCAATTGTCGTTTAATTGGCGGTATTTCAAGAGCTTGTTGTCGGCCACCGTGAAAGAATCCGTTAAGCGTCTCGTTGACAACGTGTCCTTAAAACGGTCGTCACGTTAGTCTGTAATATTAAAATCGCCTCTCGTTATCGTCCGATCCTTTTTTTCAGCCTCTAAAGTTTTGCACTCCGAACACTGCGGTGCGTGCGAACAACCGGCACGCGCGCGCCGTGACGATCCGTTCTCCTTATTTAGCGACGACACTTTCAAAAATCGACGTTGCCCGTCAACGCGGCTTCGTCAACAGCCTATTACCACGCGTTGCAATCATTTTCATACACGAGAAATGTCTAATAAACGGTGTTTCGATGTATGGGATTTCGAATGGACTCGCTTTCATATTACATAAAAGCAATCAGTGACGTAGCCACTAGGAACTCTAACCAATACTATTTTTATCAGAATTTAAAATATACGCGCGTATGACATTGTTTTTTTTTTTTTTTTTTTGTTTTTAATGAAAACACTTTCTACGGAATCGTAAATAAAAATAATAAACGGATAATTAATAAAATACACGAAGTGAGAAGTTATAACGTTAAAACGGTTATGACAACGAGACTTATCCAGTGATTGAATTCGAAAAAAATTAGAAGAAGGACGCAAAAGTGTGAAAAAGAAAAAAATGTGCGTCCCTGAAAATTTTAATGTCTTGAAAATTCGTAGGGCTTCGATCCCCCCCCCCACCCTCTTAACTTTCACTATATTTTTAATTAATTAAATCTATTGAATTTGTTACATAAACATTAAATCTTTATTATTTCGGCGTTGATAACAACATTTAAAGACAAAATTATTATTTTCATTAATTCAATAAAACCTTTGTTAACGTTTTAATAATAATTTTCAATTTGCCGTAAAATCTTTTAGCTAATGCAAAAGTTACAAGAACGTATTAACAAGAAAATATTATCATGTTGCCGTGTATAACAACGACGGCTAACACACGACCACGACACTTGTAAAACCAGCGCGATAATGGAAATAGACAGAAGGCCGAGTGACAGTCTAATTTATAATAAATGGAGAGTATACAACGTTCAAGGAGGGTATCATGACAAATAAAATTTGTACACAATAGTTTGATTAAAAATTACTTACGAAATTAAAAAGAAAAAAAATGCGTTACATCAGAATTATTCAATTAATTTCAGAAATGGGATTTCAATATGCCCTAAGATAGCTACGTCACTGCAAGTAAGTACAATAATATCAATATTTAATAATGATATACAATATAAACACTAGAATAAAAACATTTCTATAGGAAATTATTTGACATTCGTGTGATACAGAAAATATGAACTTATACACGCGGTCAAAGTCATCTTATCATCTACAGTTCAATAAACTATTGAAAAACAGTCTACTAAATGACGTATACATAAAAAAAAAAAGCTATTGTATATCAGAGAAATGTTCACTGAGCAACTGTGTAGGTAATATTAATTAGGTTTATTATATGTCCGTCAAACGTATAAACGTATATTACAAATTACAATATCCGAACAATTGTCGTATTTAACGTTTATATTTATTATCATTTTCTGATACGCGAAAATTGTTTTGCTCATTTTTACGAATGGGTTTTCTAAGTTCATTATTCGAATATGTTCACGACTGTTCTATGCGTTATTATGAGCATCATACGTAAAACATTCATACATTTTATGGAATACTAAGAGAAAAATATGTGGATTTTTCGAACATAAAATAATTTATTATATTATATGTCTACAAAAATGACAAGTGGTTACAATGTTCGCGTGTGATGTTTTATGTTTTATTAACTATACAGCTATAAACCTTATATAATTTAATTAGTTACGTTTTGTGATATAATACAGAATAAAAAAAATATGTGTTAGCGATTATTATAATATGGTCGGTTAATTTTTTTAATGTTTATAGATATACATACAGATTCGAATGACTAACAATTATAAAAAAAAAAAATCAATAAAATTATATCATATAGTTCCGCACATTACAATGTGGTTGATCCTATAAAGATATATGTATATTTACGACTGCGATTGGAAAACGCATTAAAATTAATCAATACAACTGTATAGGCGTATAGTATACGCTATAAATTAAAATCCAATAGCTTAAATACAATTTACTTTCGAATGAAAATTAATAATTAAAAGTTTTAAATGTCCTATACGGTATCCTAATGAAGTAATAATTATTATATATATATACGCATAATATAATAAATCCCAACTTTCCATCTTGAAAATAGTTCCAATCAATTTTGACGAATAACATTGTATTTTCTTACTTTCGCAAATGAGAAAGGGATTTGGATATTGCAGAATAATAACTGTATCAAAATTAAGAAAAATCATTTAAGGGACTCTTTAAATGATAAAAATATTCTATTAATATTAATAATTGAAAAATTACGAAAATGACGTGTGCTAAACAATAATTTAATATTATGTATATATGTGTATGCGTGTGTGCATATGTGACTGTGGTTTCTTAGTGTGGCGCAGAGAAAAAAGTAAAATAATATCGGAATCATAAGACAAATAATTTCTTTAGCCAGCTCAGAATATTATAAAAAATTTGGCAGGGGTTCCCCGGCGCCCGCGGGCAAACCTATTTTACAAGAGCTAAAAATAATTGAAAAATTACAAAAATGACGTGTGTTGAACAGTAGAAGTGATTCGATATTATGTTTTTATGTGTTTGTGTGTTGTTGCTAGTGAATCTACATTTGCAAAATAATTAGCTATTTTTGAAGAATGGTATAAAAGAGCTTTGTGGAGAAATATCTAATGTTTACATAAACTAATTATTATGTATTTGTCTGTAAATTCGAGCGTCTCTTACAATTTACCGTGCACAAATATGTTTTTGCATTAAAATTGCAAAAAAAAAAAATTAATACAAAGAAAATTAACTGTTGCGTGTAAACAAACATAATAATAAACGATTTACAAAGAATAGTAGAGAATCGTTACCATAACAATCTCGTGTATTCACGGATGATTGGCAATTATGATTCACGTTTCGTTTAATAATATTCCAAAGTTTCATTGAATAATCCATAAAAGACATATATGTATATTTATACGCGCGTTATGTATTTGCCTATTATTGTTACATACGCGTGTATAGGTATTATTCCCAACTTATCTCGTGACACGACGCCTGCACACGTGTAACGCTATCACTGACTATTTTGAACGGTAAACCGATGTAGTAACTGTAACGTGCCTATTATAATAATTGACAAACTCATTGTCCCGTTTAACATACCATCAATGAGACCCTCAAGTATTTATAACCACGTTTGCGTGACACTATTGCACTACTATCATAATCGTTTCTTCGGATAATAATTCGAATCCGTATCGTTGGGGGGCAACTGTCACATCCCTGGATGACATAATGTACAACACTAGAATTATTATTGTTATTTCCCGGAGGCGAAGTGCGTTTGTGTACACCACCGATTGTGTGACGATCAATACGCCTCGGGCAGTGTTCTAGATTTGTCCATGTTTTGACAATCGTCGTTGAAAACGAATTTATATGAACAATGCTACGTGCACGTAATTCTACGTTACGACAACGCGTGCAGGTCCGACTTGTTCAGTTCGGAAAGCGAGTACTAACCGCGGCACTCGTTGTGAAATCAGATGGTCGAACTAATCGATTACTAGTTATATATACACTATAATATATGAAAGATGATATATGAGACAGTGTGATGTTGCACGGCAACTAAACCTGAGCCGTTTTGCCGTTCAATGAGTTTTCCAACGGTTTCAAGATACTGATGGCTTCACCCGAAGGTGTGGATCAGGCCGACCACGCTCCACAACAGAAAGAGACGATCGCTTTATTGTCTCGACGTCTTTACGCAATCGATTTTTGAATGCTGTAGAACTTCAACAGCAACTCCATGCAGCTCGCAGAACTACAATAAGCATCTTTATGGTTAGGAGAAGGATACGAGAACAGAAAATTGTGCTTCGTAAACCTGCTACCAGTCTAAAACTCACTGCACAGCACCGCAAGGAACGATTACGGTTCGCACTAATCATCTTTCATATATTATAGCATAACAAAACCTTAACATTTGATTAAGTGTAGTTAAAATTATTTTGAAAACAAATTTGCAAAAGGTGCGATTTTTTTGATGCCGAGTGTATATTGATAATTCGAGTGTTTTTCGTCCGATAATAATATCTTTATAACACAAGTTTTTCTTACGACACGCGCACGCTTTAAATAAGTTGACGGATGTATCTCAATCATGTCGTACGGATAATAAATCGTCGTATTGTGGGATGTTCTTTTTAATTCGCGTTTTGTTTACCCCCCCCCTCCCCAAGTTATTTCCACGGAAATAAACCCGACTTTGTAAATAAATTCGTTTTGTGCGTTGACTGCAGTGCGTTGTGAATGCGTAATACCAGTTTATTTTCCCCGCTACCACATACTTATAACGCGTTAAATATTTATTAGTTTTTCTGGTCATTTTGTTTTGTTTGTTTCCCCCCCCCCATAAAATACGTATTTCATGAAATAATTCGAGAACTCAGAACTCGGCCGGAGCCGGGGCGAAACAATTATTTCATATGCGTAAATTGGTCAGCATATAAATCCAAGGGTTTTACACCACGATATTACGTATTCTCACGTTGTCTACTATTCGTGATTTTTTTTGATTTTTTTTTTTTTTTTTTTGAACAGTAGTCGATCGATACGCGATAATACGCACGACGATATAATAATATATAATTTACGTTTGCGTCACATATACATATCGTGATTTAACGAGGTGTTTTATATTTATACTCAGTGTGTAATGTGTGTGTGTGTGTGTGAGTTATTGCAGTATATATATTCGGTAGAGTAAAGCGATATTGTGGCACATGTGGCCGTGCACGAGGTGTGTCGTCGTCAGGTATGCTGGCGGTTGCTGACGAGCGTTTTGTAGCCTATTATACAATATTGTATTGTATATACATATATAAAGTTTTGTATATAAAATTGTGCGTGTGTGTGTGTGTCGCACAATACCTAATGCGTAGGTACCTCTGTAATCGGACGGAAAAAAAAAATTGCCTCGCTCGGAATTTCTATTGACCGACCGAGTCGAGGAATAATAGAATTGCGTTTTTTTTTACAATCGAATTAATTTTCTCGAATATTCAACCGAGAATTCGTTAGGCAATTAATCCATAAACGGCTGATAATGACCCGTTTATAATAATATTCGAGAGGGGGGCATTTTTTTTTTTTTTTTTTACATCGTTTTCAAAATCTAATCAGACCGTTTAAAATCCATTCCCACTAGGACGTCCCCGCGCCAGATCCGAGTCGAAAAACTCTCGGTAGAGACGATTCTCTTTCCGCGGGTTATCGGACGTGTTCAGCCCTGAACGGACATGTCCGGGGACGAGTGTGCGAACGATTGGAGGAGGAGACGTGTGGTGACCAGGTCTCCTCCGGTTATTCGTCTTTCGCCACTGTTTAAAAACGACATCGGTATCGTCGACGATACTATTTATTTATTTTTTTTTTTTTTTTTTTGTACAACATGTGTTCTGGAAAAGTTGATAGAATTAGATTGACTTCACTCGACAATACGTATAAGCAACTAGCACGTGGACGCTTGATTTCGATGTCCGACATCAGCTGATGACAACATATTTTATTTACACCGGGCAGTATGAACACCTGGACGTGCGTCAAAAGACTGACGCGGTTCCGGGGTTAGACGTTAAAACGAAAAAAAAAATGTTTTTTTTTTTTTCTTTTCAATTATCGCGCGGGGCCGTGTGCAAAGTTCTAAACCGATTCTACGCGATTCCAACGTGTCGCAACGGTCGTTCATTGTATTATATCGATTCGATAAAAAAACCGTTTGTAACGTTTGAAATATACGTTTGCTATATGTGGTGTGTCCCGCTGCTGACTGTAATAAATTTCGTTGTATAGCTGTTATGATGAACACACGGACAATAATTTTGTCGTATCTAACGTCTACACGCAATGTGTTTCAAGTATTTGTTTACCGTAACGATTAATAATAATTTCGTATTAACTCGGACGGTTTTTGCGAGTCATACGATACACATAATATTGTCGTCGTATGCCCGCGTAAAACATATCGTCGATTCTATTTTATAGAAATGTAAAACTATTAATTAACTATTCTAAACGAGTGACGAAAGTGGTTCCGCGTTTATTTCCTACCAGATCTAACGTGTTTTTTTCGTTGCGGGATGTTGTTACTCAAATGAATTTAGTCCAAAACGTGTCAACCTCCGAATCGTTGCAAATACATACGTTGTACGTTTTCTTTTTACGGAAATTAGAACGTTATACACGTTACGATTAAAAAAAAAAAAAAAAAACAACACTTATATAGTTTATTTACGCGGTTAAATATCAAAATAATTCAGTATTAATCAGATAATATATATATATATATATTTATATGTATATATTACCTATAATTTACATCGACCAATCACAACTGTTTTGCCTGAGATATCGTACATTTTGACATAAGTAACAGGGGGGAGGATTAGTATTATTTAAAAAAAAAAAACCTAACGACTTTTGTGCTATTGATTTCAATCCGATTATATTATTCTATAGACACATAAATGTACGTTTTCGTAAAAAAAAAAAAAAAAATTCCACTCTATAAATATAAATATCTGTTGTAGTTTAAACACTGCGAGTATTATAAATGAACGTTAATATTATAATAGGATTGACTTGTAAATTAATGATTATTATCTAGGTATATAACTGCAGCGATTCGAAAAATATGTGTTAACCGGTTACATAATTTGTTCTTGTCATACATTTCTCTTGAGTCCATTTCGTCGCAGGCGTGAAAACAATACGTTAAAATAGATAATCGCTTTGTAAATATAATTTTACGTATCGTCCGTCGGTGTATATTCATTTTTCCGCGCACTGCGGAAGTGTTAGCATTTCGATATTTTCCCTTTAACACATAGTCTATTATAAAATCGGTGCCGTAAATACAGAGAGGTTGCTTTTAATTGATTGTAGATGATGATTCGAAATTCTGTGCGAGAAAATCGGATAGTTTTTCTTGAACGCAGTCAGGTCAATTATATCTCATGAAAAAATTGCTCTTCATAAAAACCGTAGACGCGACAACGACGATTAATGTGAAATAAGTGTTTGATATAAATACTATCGGAGTGTCGAGTGATTTTGTTTTGTAATTATTAGGTGATTCTTTCATTGAAAATTACTTAATAAATTAATATATAAAATATTTTTTTAGTATTTTTAGAAAGTTCCTTTGAAATCCCTTCCTCTCGCTGAAAAGAATCGTATCTACGCCACTGTGTAAAATAGATATTAAAAAATAAATAAATTAAACTGAGCGCTCGGATACATTTCAAATATTCGTTATATTTGCAGTGTACGATTGTTACATACGCGTTACGTGTATGTTTGCGATTTTTTTTTTTTTTTTACTGTAACGGTAAGTACTGATACGTAATAATTAGGTAGATGTACAATTATTATAAAACACATAGTACAAATAATATATATATTTTTAATATTAAATCGCTCTTTTTTAAAAAAAATTAATTTTCAATCTAATTCAATCTCGTATAATATATATATGGGTCTTTTTAAACTCGTATTTTACATATATACTCGTATATATATATATATATATCAGTTTTAATGTCATATTTGTTACTGAGCGGTCTAAATCTTTTGTAACACATTTAACTCCTGCGAACGATTCGGTCATAATCATACAAAGGACAACATATCACTACAGCGTGTCTGTAAACGTAAAGTTGTGTTTCTCTTTTATGGCCTTGTATACGTTTTGTCGTAAACCTTTTCGTCGTTCCTCCAGAACATTCGCCCGAATTTCATTGTTTATATTGTGTCAACTCCTTTCGAAACTACATACACACGACACTGTTTGTAATGACGTTTAAGGGACCGGTAAAATTAGGTCACAACAGCCGATAATATCGTTATAAACAAATCGTTCAAAAATATTATCGTATAAATTTTTGTATAGTCAAAAATTCAAATGTACATATCAGTGAAAAATAATAATGATAAACAGAAAATTAATGTAAAAAAAAAAAAAAATACATCCGTATAGCATATTACTTTTATTTAAAACAATCGATAATAATTTTAGATCCCTTACTGGCATTTACTTTTATAGCAACTATTACATACGTCCAATATTTATAGTTTTTTAATTCAGGAAACATATATTGGCATCCCTTATCTTTTTTCTTCGTCTTCAATTTCAATCTCTTGAGCAAACATAACGCAATATTTCCCACTGAGCTCGAATTTTATAACTGTCAATAAAATTATTTTACTAAAACGCGAAAACTGTATAACGCGGACACATTTTCTTAGCACGGTCGTAATGGTTTTTAAGTGAGGTGGAAGGAGGACTGTGCAAAGAAATTGTCGCGGTATAAACACTGCTGCGTGCACGTTTAATTATATAATCAAGAATGCGTTAAACGATAAGTTTTTTTTTATCGTTAGCGAATCCCAGGCCAAATCTATCCGTTCATCTGGATGGCTCAATCCCCGTTCTGCTCTGGCTATTTACACTACAGCAGGGGTCTCGAACGACATTTTATACATTTTTGTTTTAAACATTCCTTAATTTCGTGGTCTTTTCATTTTTTTCTACCCTTGGACGCAGTGTATTAGATCAAAGGTGAACAACGCTTTATCGTCGTGTGATGGGACGTGATCGATTGTATTTCATAATATGGTAACGGACGAAAACACGCGTGTTTATTACGATGTTTATATATTGTAATAAAACAATTGTTCTTTTTCAAATCGAATATTTCTTAAAATGTTTCGTAGAATAATTTAAAAAAAAATTATTATTGAGTTGTGAATAATAATAATAATGAAACATAAATAATATTCTTATATTATACTACATAGGACGATATCGACATTATTTTTTGTTTTTTTTTTTTTTTTGTAATACATATATTATACGTATTCGGTTTGTACCGAAAAATGACAAAATACGGTTAATACGTTCGCGATTTAAATCGTTTTATTTTCAAAGTAAACGGTTTTACTTTCCGTATAATATACGAGTACATCACGTCTGAAATGCTTGATAACAATTTTATACCTACGTTAATAGCACGACGTGTTGTTGTATTTTAGATGAATAATAGGATCAATAGGTCGATAGTTTTTTCATCATTCGGTTCGATTACATCATAAATTATTATTATCGTTAAATGCCGTACGGTTGTGTGGAATTGCGTATCTCTTGATTAATACATAATGTAAATAATTCGAATAAGTAATAGCTAAATAATAGCTTGTTGTAGTCAAGTATATTGATAAAATGTAATAATTTATTTATTTATTTTTTTATGGTTATTAATCAATCTAATTTTATTGTCAACGTTCACTACGGACGACATTCTACATTATGATATTACAATAGTACTTTATTCATATATTATATATCATAATATTATTTAAAAATCAGTTGTTTTTTTTTTTTTATTGATTTCTCATAATTATTATAGCTACTGATTTTTGTTTAACGTCGAACATTACATTAAACACGATGAAAGGAGCCGCTGACCGAACACTAACACATAAATATCATAAACGAGTGTATATAAATATATATATAAATGTAAAAAGTTAATTACGCGATAAATACGATAATAAAGTAATGTTCCGTGTTCGCTTTCGACTACAATATTATAAATTATAATAAGATATAAATTCTAATAAAATTTGTGTGTTATATTATAAAATGTATTACAGTTATGATTCAAGTTTAAATTGCTATTAAAATTATATTTTTTTCTTCTATTCCGAAATTATTTTGTTTTTTTTTTTAATAAATTATATAACGACATTTTATTTTTTACAAAAAATATTATTGAAAAAAATAAATAGATTAGTTTTAACATTTTACTGAATCTAAAAGCGTTTACATTCTTTTAACCTTTGTAAATGCCTATAAATTATAATTACAGAGATAACGTTAATTTTCAAAATTATCAAATACGTCTATCATGCGCATTAAATATCATTAAACCAATAATTTTTCTAAATTTTCGAAATATATTCCAGAAAATTCGAATAAACGTGGCTATTTCTGTGAATCAAATATAATAATGACGTAATTTCAAATATTTTTAAGTGCTTAACACTTGTACTCTAGTTTAATATTATTATTATTGTTGTGTTTGTAATAAAATTGTTGATACACATATCTACGAAAAATTAAAAATTCAATTATCTATATTTTATGCGGTAGGAGTAAAAAAGATACACTTATATTACGATGTGATAATATATACTTTTGTGAAAATAATTTTCATACATTTTTTTTAAAATGTTTTATTGTATTAAGCTGATAGTTTTATAAAACTCTTCGATGGCATTTCAGCGTTAAATTTCATAATTTTTTTATGTTAAGTTTTATAATTTTTTAACATGCCATCGCATACATAATATATGATATATAATTTACGTAATCCTATACCGATGACGATTGTGTCAAGATTTTCTGTTTTTATGGCGAATAACGACGAATACGGATTACGATTACACTGGATAGCCGTTATATATGTTGATCGACGTTATTAGATAAAATTTCAAATATCTTTAATTTCTTATGCGTTTTATAAAATTGTGTATTACTAAAAAAAAAAAAATAATAAAAAACAAGCCGTTCGTCGCACAAACGTGTAATGTGATAGAAAAAAAAATAAATATATAACATTGTAATATACATATATAAAACTATAATGTATCGGTTTATTTTTTTCAATTACAATAATATAAGAGTTATTGCCGTTGAAACCGAATAGAAAATTCCTAATTGAAATATGCGATTTTCGTTTTCGTCGAACAGCGAAAATAAAAATAATTATTACCGATCGCCGCGTGTTTCCATCGTCGCCGTTTGGACGAGGGACGGGAATGAAGGAAATATACGCGCGCGCGTCGCATTCACCGCTGCAAACGTTTGCGTTGGACGTAACTGCTGCAGGGGATAAAACGTCGGCGGCGGCGGCGACGGCACTCAGATAGAAATCTCCCAGGGCGTTTCGATTTCGCAGTGGTCGCCAATACGCTCGTTTTGTGTATACACAACAGCTACGGACGTAAAACGTTTAAAGAATTATTATTGACTCGCGAATACCGGCCGCGTCATTAAACGAGGAGACACCGCGAAATACAGCTCATATTTTATATAAATCAACTCACGCAAGCGCGTATCATGCGCTGCTGTTGCTGCTGCTGACCATATGGTGTGTCGTGTGTTGTGATGTCTCTCGGTCTATCGGTCTCGGCGAATACACGTCCGCGCCGCGGCTACGGATTTTCATAAATGCGTTTGTCCCGTTTACTAATGCGCGCGGAATATAAATAATAATAATAATAATTATCGACTCGCGCGATTGCCGGCAGAAGTCCGACACTTGAAAGCAGTAATCCGTCGATGTCAATTGCGCGCATGTACTTTTAACGGTCGATACAAAGTAAAACTGCAGTGTGTTGTCCAACGGGGTTTGAAAACGTCGAGCGAAATACGTAGACATCAGAGTAGTGTGCATAATGGACTCGGAGACAAAAAAAAAAAAGAAGAAATTACCATCTGGAATAATAACCGATCGTTTTCGTTCGGCGAATTCGATTTTTCTTCTCGTACCGCGCGCGCGTAAACGTGTTTATGATATCACGTAAAGAGTTTACACGGGTCCGCCGGATATTTTTTTTTGTAAAATAAATAACGACGGACGACGGCAGAGAAAACGAGAATGCTCAAAGAACACATTATACGGTATTACGACGAGTCTATATGGTCAAGAACGACGATCAATTATTGTTTTTAAGTACACACGAATTAATGTAACAGCGGGTCACCGGTTTTAGTTTTTATCGCCGTCGATGTTTGTTTTTTTTGTTGATTAAAGTAAAAAAAATAAAAATAAAAATAGCGTGCACCTATTATACGTCATATAAGAATATATTTATATAATATATACATATTTTTTAGACGTATAACCGGTTCAAATATCATATTTTTAAGTGCTGGGGTGAAAAAAAGTTAAGTAACGAAATTATAATACACACATATATGTGTATATTATTAACGTTTTTTTAAAAGAGAAAACTGGAAAAAAATCGATTTTAAACTATTCGTCCGGGGGAGGAAAAAAAAAGGATGATAAAATATGTGTATTTCACGCAGGAATATCTGACATATTTTATCGGTGTAAATATCAAATCTTCTTGATACGTCCACACGCCGGAGGGATACCATTGCGTGTATATATATATATATATACGTGCATTTTTTTTTTTTTTTTTTAACGCACATTCAAATACGTTATTACTTAGAAAAGTAATTTTATAAATTTCTATTTAACAATTAAGGCGCAAAATAATGTTTTTTTAACGAAATAAACTTAGTGAAATATTTAAATCGATTTTTGTATGTAAAAATAACTAGAACAGTGTATACACACCCGATAGAAGTAATTGTTCGCGTTACAAAAAACAACGCGGTATTAGTGAATAAGACACAATAATCACTTATAAATATTGCGTTATTCTTACACGGAATTTAAATTTAGTTTTTATTCGGTCATTTATCGATTTGTCAATAAGTTTATGTCCGAGTATTACAATGCGTGTTGTCTACACAAGATTCTGACGGACCGTTATATTATAATAATAGTGAGCTGGCGGCCGATATTATTGTATAACGGCTATAAAAATATTATAAAACGTTTTTACTGTAAAATTGCATAAATCGACAACAACGAACGAAGATAAATTCTAATTTAAAATGGGTCCAGTAATCGCGAGAAAACACGAGTCAATTGACCTATAAAAAAAATATGCGAATCATCGTGAGTTTTCATAATGTTTAAGTGAACATTGTATAATTATGATTACAAGCGAATACGATTAATTATACGGAAACGTTTTCTTTTCATTTCTTCATATATAACGATTAATGAATTCTTGTGGGAACAGAATAATGATAATAAATATACACGCGCTGCAGCACTCGCGACAACCGTTTTGTACTTACGCGTGTTTAATATTTCGCAAAACTAGTTTTAATACCTGTCTAAAACGACGTAAGAAGAAAAAAAGAACAATCAGCGTTTCGTTATTTCCAGTATTTGCGAGTTACGATTTAATTAACTATACGCGTTAATCAATAAATGCAATTTTGTCCCCTATTTTTGTTTAATATAGAAGAAACTGTAAAAGATGAAACACGAATAGGAGTCGGGGTAAGTGGGAAAAATGTAATTTGCATTGTAGACGACATAGCGTTTTGCATTGTAAAAGAAGAAGACTTGTAAATCTCACTCGATAAAACGGAAGACATTTTAGGAAATTAAACGATAATACGTCTAAAAAAAAAACAAAAAAAAAAATTTGTGTCGTGTAAACGAATCAGATAAAAAGCGGCTAAACAGAAATATTTAAAATTGAGCCTATATTGAACGAGTGCAAAGTTACGTGGTGTCGTGGCAGTGAAATAACCGAGGACGGTAAAAGCAAGTTAGATAGTTATAATAATAATAATAATAAATAAGATATTGCACGAGGGGGTGGGGGAAGAGCATTTCAAAACGAAAACCACTTATTGTGACTACGAACAGTCAAGGGGGGCTAGACACGAGGAAAAACTTTCGGAAAATATACGTATACGGATGCGAGACCTGAACAGTGAGCACAGCCGAGAAGAGATGGCCGGAAGCTTTTGGAATGCGGACGTGTTATCGAAAGTCGTCTGAGGGGGAACAAATGAAGAAGTCTTGTCAAAAGAACGTTAAAGGCAACGGACAAAAATTGGAAAACTATAATGAATAAAACGATATGATACGGTGTATCAACGACGTAGTTGACGCTGAAGTTGATTAAGACTATTGAAAGATACGTGGACGCGAAAGAGCAAGGCGTGCAAGAACGGAATACGTAACACAAATTACGAGGGAAATTGAAATGAATAGATAAGTAAGAAATTTGAACAGAACCGAGTTTTGACAGAGAAGCTCGGAGAGCCGTGGCCGATTGAAAAAAATGTTTCTCTTGGCGCAGGGACCGTAGCAACTGAATATTAGGCAAAACTTAAAACTGCGCGCGCCGTTTTGGTTTCAACACGGAACCAATAAAGTATTAATTTCATAAATAATTTTTTTTTTTTTTTATATATATATATATTTGAATTAATTATCGTTGAAAATAATCAAAAACAATATTAATATATTATTGTAATATTGTATTAATTGTACGATTTCTTAAATTTCACGCCCTTTAAAATGTCGCGCCCGGCGTGCAGCCGCGCCTTTTATCGCCTCGGTTTTCCACGGTTCTTGTCGGCGCGTTCTCTCCGTCCGTCTCGTCGATAATGCGATTTTAATCACGCGAGGACCTGTACACACACACACACACACACACACATACACTGTCGAGCGGTCCTGCGGCGGCGCATGCCCTAGACCGGTTCTGGAGATTTCGACGGCTAAAAATATATTATACACGGCGGCGGCGGCGGCGGCGTAGTAGTAACCCGCCGCCTGTCTGTCGGTCGCAGGGGAGTGGTCGCGCAGGTGTTTACAACACACACGGGCCCGTGCAGGACGTAGTGCGTGCGTGCGCGCGGCGTGTAGTACTAAAGTAGTACTATAGTAGTAGTAGTAGTAGTGCCTGCCCGCGCGTTTTTACTGCACACACACACGATACAGTCGGCGGTACACGCGCGGCCGACAACGCAGTCTCGTCCCGACGCCCGTTGTGTTCGTACGCGCCCGTTTTGCCCGTTTACTGACGTAAAATCGACGCCGCCGGTGTGTCGCGACGAGCTGGTGCGCGGGCGGGCGCGCGTTTTTGTTGTTTTCGAATTTTCCCCGTCAAATCGCCACTCGAAACGGTCCGGACCAACGGCAGTTAACGCGAGCGTGAGGTTAACAGTTTGCTAACGGTCCGCCGCGTTGGATAACATGCCTGCGCGTCGGTAAACGCGCACTGATTTGCAGTCGGAGGTGAGTTTCCGCGATTTCCAATCGTTTTTTTTTTTTCTCATGCTTTGTCTTTCATCGTCAACGAATACTCGGCAAGTCTTGACTCGCGTTGCTCGGATTAGAGAACTGTTCGTCCAATCGGCGAGATGTCTCAATTATTCGAAGCGTTTTCTTTGAGCTCAATTCATAAACAAAAAAAAAAACCAAACCGCTAAAAATCCGCCTTTGCACTCCGACCGATAAAATCCCGTTTTTGGACTTGGACACTTCCGGTGCGACAGACGCGCAGGATTTTCCCTCGTCTCCTCTGATTTTCGCGCTTTTACCGTCCTCGTACAATATCTCATAGCGCATACATTTTTTTTTTTTTTTTTATTCGGCTCCATCCAGTTCTCCAATCGTCTCCGTATCCAACGTCAAAACCTTCCAATTTTCTTAACTCTGCGTAAACTGTTTTTCGTCCCGCACAGGTGTTTTCCCTATACCGGTTTCCGACCGCTCTCGGTAACGAGTTTCTTCACATCGTCATTTTTTTTCCGATAGTTTATACAGAGATCCTTTTCTGACAATTTTCAAATTTAAGTCACCCCCCCCCCCCATCCGAATCGATTTTTTTTTTTTTTTGTTATGAAATATATAGACAATTAAGATGCTAACGATATCATTTTAATAAAATTAATATAGTAATAACGTTGTGTATAAATATGTGCGATTTATTTGCGGTAAACAAATATGTAAAAAAAAAAAGTGACCGAAAATCCGACTTCACAAGAACGAATACGAAGAATCGGATGCGGAAAGCAGCGTTCTCAGCAGAGGTTAAGCGTTAGGTTATGTTTTGAAAAGAAAAAACAGCAAAAGTCCGTTAAATATTATATTTATTGTCGTCGAAACTCGTTTTTATTTATCTGACGTCGTCTTGAGAGTTTCGAAATTCTTTTTCAGTTCACTTTTTTCCGCGTGAAAATTGTTCGCGACAAATCGTGACGCCCACAATTCGGGAACGTCCGCAGTCCTAAACGCACTCGTCTCGTCTCACGCGCATTCAATCGTTTCGTTGTTCCTCTTCTCTATCGTCCCTTTGGGCACCTTATCTTTTAACGCCTTCCGCAATATATTATTTCCATGGCGAATATCGAGTAGAATTCACATTATTCACTTAATATCGCACTTTTTAACGCAATCAATCCGTTGCGTCGTGTCGTCCCCGCGCGTCCTCCTGCCGCACCGGTGCACGACGCGGTGGCGAGTGTGGGCACCACCGGGTGTGCAGAGCGCACACCCGTCCACGGGGTTTCCGGTGTACGCGTATACATTACTGCAACGGTGCAGGGCGGACTGTTCTATATTCTATTATTATTCGGCGTCCCGCGTTTTACAATAAAAATGGCCACTGTCGACGACACGACGCGTACACTCGGCGAATAATAACAACCGGGGGGGGAGAAAAAAAAAAATAATCGTCTCGACAGTTGTTCACGTCTCGCCGACATTTCGTAGTATATAATAATACGCGTGCGGTGTCCGTCGCCGCCGTCGTTAATGGTGGCGCGGCGTCGGTGTGGCACCTCGAGACCGATACACAACCGGTCGTCGTGGCCGAGACGCGGCGCCGAGACGTCACGTAGGCGCGACGGTGAGTCCCCGTTTTACCTGGTCCTCGCAGGCGCCACCACACCCCGCGGTCGTCGACGAACCTGCAACCACGGGGTTCGGACGGACGCGGTTGCGGCGCAGCTTTACACCGCCGGTGTGCAGTTAGGTCGCGTGTATGACACGCCGCAGTGTGACACGGGTTGTTCGCGTGTCGGACGGACGCGCCGCAGTGTGACACGCGCGCACAATTCCGGAGTATTGAAAATCACGATTTGTACCGGTCGCCGCGGAGTATTGAAACGGCGTCCGTCGCAATACGTCCGCGCGCGCAAGAGGCGGCGTTTTTTTGTTTTTCCTGTGCATTACAATACGCTCGGGCATAGGTCGCGCGAGCGCACTGCCAGAGCAATGCGCATCGTCCTAAATAAACCGGTTGCACCCTGTAACATCCAGAAAACGAAGACAATAACCGCACGCGCGTACCGCGTATACCGAACGCGTATTGTTCTAATGACCTTGGTTGACCTTATAGAACCGGTGTGCGCGCGCTAGCGAGCGTTCGTTGTTTTCTCGGGAGAAAACTGTTTGACAGCGCCCACACACACACGCGCACACAATAAACTACTATTACGTCGTGTCTTTTCTCCCCCGGTTTTTTTACGGGGTGCGGTAAAAAACCGGTGCTGTGGTGGTGTTCTTTTCTTTTTTTTCGCGCGCGCGTGTGTATTTGTAAAATATTATTTATTATAATACACGCTTTGTGTCGTACGTATCGCTTTGTGATGGACGGTCGACGACGACGACGTGCGGACGAACAGATGTCAAAAACCCTCTTCGCACGCACGCGCGCGCTCGCGCAGTATACGATTCGGTGGCGCGAACCGTGTTTGTACGGAGCGGTTGATTTAGTCGGATTTCGGTGGTTCGTAATTTCGTGTAGTATTGTATTATACAGAGAATACACGTGTCTACGAAACTTGCGATGTGCTCGAAGTGTATTCGAAAATATTTCATTAATATAACGAGTAAAAACAATAATAATAATAATAAAGTCAGATTTTTCAGAAAGTTCGTCCGTACGATTATTATCATAGAGAAGAATAATTCTGGGGGAATACAATCGTCAAATATTTCGCAATTTGTTGTTATTAACAATATCCGGTGGTTCGTCTTTTCGCGTTCCTCTTCTGCGTCTGAAAACGATTCCAACAACACTGTTACCGTTGTTTATCCTTGTGAAACGTATTTTAATAATTTCAATTCGCTATTCCGCGACGGGGGAAATAATTACGATTTATATAACTGTTATGAAATAGTTCGAAATCGAAAATAATTTTTTGAATAACATTTCGTCGCTAATATAATTATTATTAATAATTGAACAGAATCACCGTATTTGGCGAATATTATTCACTGTGTGGCAGTCGGTTTCGAAATCACGACGGGACAACGATAATTTCGACGAAATCGCGTTTTCGTGTAATTTTTCGATAGTTTTTGTTCCGACGCTTGAAACAAGTATTGAAAAAATCGAAAAATTACCACTCCAACTACGTGCAATCAGTCGTTGGAAACAATAACGTGTGACTGTAGAGTTCGGATAACACTCTTTCTGGTCGAATTTTCGGGATCGGAAATTATAAAAGAGAAACACGTATATTGTCCTGACCGCAACGCATTCCTCCCTCGCACCGCTTAGAATATAAAAAAATAAAAAAAAATACGCGATTTTGTCGCCTACCGTAAACGGTTTAATACGGCTCCGAACGTTACAATTAGAGTTAGAAGGTTTATTGTTTTACATGTTTTTTTCTCTGCGTTAACCCCCTCCTATAGCTTTTATTCTCATTTAGAGAAAAATGTTTCCACGACTTCACTATATGTTGAAAATACGGAAAATTTATTTTACATATATTTGCGTAATAGTTTACAATTCGTATTTAATATAAAAGCATATTTTCTGTTTTTTAAACGCATATTTCACGATTTTCCATACGAAATGCGTAAAATATTTAAATATTATACTACTATAATTATTATTATTATAATTAAATTTACGTCGTTTTATCAATTGAATCTAATCCGAGTTTGAGATTATGTTTAAGCTTTAGCTGTTCTTCAGTGCATACGTATGTCTTATACATTTTCCAGAGCATAAACATCCTAACCGTAGTCATAATATTCATTCAAACGGTGAGTCCGGGGAATTTTCGGGAGAAAAAAAAAGTACCTAACGCGTGGACCGGTGTAAATGTTTTTTTTTTCTCTCGCTTTTTTCTTATAGAAAAAAAAAAAAAAACGTTAAATCTTAAAGTCCGCCGCAATACACGAGCATAATTATATTCGAAAATCAGAAACGTTTACTGTTTAACACGATTCACGCGTGCGGTATATTATATCGTCTCGTTAACGTTTCACAAAACGGTCTCGTCGCGTCGGCCGTCTTTTCGATTCACCGAAGTTCTCGGTTTGTACACGCGTCATCGTGAATAACAACGCGTTTACGGCGATGGTGATTCTCGGTATTATCGCGGTCGAATGCCCGTCGTTTTGTCTCGCGCAGTCTTTTATTTTCTCATTTTAGAAATAGAATACAATATTTACGTTGATCGTTTTAGCCGACGGTACGCAACGCGTCTCAAGAGCAAAGCGACGCTACCGACAATTCGGCGGCGCGTTCAACAACGGAAATCATTTCTGTTTCGCCGTTGCGCGCTGTGCTGTAGAGCACCGTAACGCTCCGCATTTTCTGAACGACGCTTTACACGAGACGACAATGAGACGACAGGCGAGCGACGCACTGCGTTTCAGGAGAAGTGGATGGAAAAAAAACGAAACAAAATTTAGAACCGTCGTCGGTTGAAAAAAATCAGAAAAAAATAAATAAATAATACAAACCGGTATCGTGTGCGACGGGCGGGCGGGCGACACGCCACTACTGTTGTGCGTTGTCGAGCGGCGGCGGCTGTGCCCGTTGCCGACGAGTCTGTGTGGTGCGCACACAATGGATTACATTACATCCGTAAAACGCGCGCGCTCTTTAGAACTCCTTCTACGGTCAATTTTAATTACGAAAACTTCTTCTCATCTCTCTCCTTTTTTTTTTTTTTTTTTCAACGCGATCTATTATGTAATATACGTTTAATATTTAAATGCATCCGAGCCGTATTATGCTGTGTGTCAACATTTTCAGGGCACATTATTATTATTCGTCCGGCCTCCGCGGTTTTTCTCAGAAGATTTTATATATATATATATATTTTTTTAATATTTATTTATATAAATTTTATTTTTTAGTAACGTTATTATGGTAATCCGCTGCCGGGCGTATTATTATTATTATTATTATTATTAGACGCGCCGCCGAACTCGCATCCTCGTTTTTCTGGTACTATATTCCGCGGCCGGTGTGCTATCAGAATATATAATAATATACACGCACGGATCGTTATTTATTATAAAACGTTTTCACCGCCGTTCCGATGTCCATTACATGGTACGCCAGGAGGTTTATATACGCATTTACCGTCGTAAAGGTGAACGATTTCCTGTAGGACGTCAAAGTTGTCCGCGATTATCATCGAATATTATTGTTATAATTATTCGCGTATTAAATCGACGGTTATAGTGTTTAAAGTTATTATGCCGAATCAGAAAGAAATTCAATAGCGTCCATTAATCGTTTTTATTTTCCCGTTGTAAACTCTGGCGACCGCGTTCGTTAGACATGTCTGAATTCTCGATTTGCAAGCACGCCGGTTTGTCTCGCATACTTATTTTCACAAATGAATACAATTTATTAAATTAAAAATTCTAAATACCCGTTGCGCCCCTAAATAAATTATATATATATATATTATGTCGAATATTCGTAACGGTTAATGGCAGCGTTTAGTTATTAAAAGTACTGAAAAAAATGTGAAAAACGTTTCAAATAAGGTACCGGGGGAAGGAGAGAATAAGTATAGTTTTCAACCGGAACGCATGACGAGATCATCCGAACATTCTTTTTAGACGAAAATTTGTACAAAAATAATAATAATAATAATAAAACATCATTGTTAAACCAATAGCTTCTTCGTTTTTCTCTCAGTATTCAAAACGCAACGCGTTTATAACCGTATTTAACAATATATTATTATGTCTGTGTGTTAATTTTTTTTTTCATCGAAAAACAAACTATTAGACGTTTGAGTAATTATTATTGAATTTAGATAAATAAAAAAAGAATTTCTTTACATAAATAATAATAGCTATTATAACTACATACAGGTATAATATGTGTATATAAATCGTGTTTTTTTTTTTTAATGATTTCGTCGATTGATTTTTTTTATCATATATTGTACAAAACCAGTTTCGCGTATTTAAAAAAATTCCCGCGTCTTTTACACGAAAAGTTCATCTCGGTTGCTCGTAGATGAAATCTAAACTCTAAAAAGATAAAGCCGGGAGGCGAATCGAAACAGGTAATTGCTGTAAACGAATTCAACATAATTCCGTTCAGATGATATTATCTTTGGGAACCACGAGGTGAGATCCCCATTATATTAACTAATTAAATAAAATAATTATCGTTATTTATTGATAACGTCCGTGTAATTGGAATACACAAAACACAATATTTTACTACTATTTTTTAAATATTATTTTGTCTCGTGTTAAAATCTGTGACGGTTGTTCTTTTCTCTCTCAAAGCCAAACAAAGCTATTTTTTAATATTATATCGTTTACTTACATAAAACGAATTCGTTCGTTTATCTCGGTTAATGAAACGAAGGAAATCTTATACGACGACAAAAACAACAACTGGTCTCTGTTTCACTTTTCCAACGCTGACTAACCATTTTTTTTTTAGTCGGATCAGCAATAATAGACTACCAGAATACATAAATGTTTATTGTACATTTATACTCGTTTTAGAATGATTTTTCACGTGAATTACAGGAGATGTATTCTATTCGACACGGCACGATGGTGATATTGAAAACAAGAATACATTAATTAACGTGTTTTATCGTCTAACCAAATTAATGGCCCGTGTCAATGGACACCGCCCGTCGTTGTCGAAAGCCACATTAAAATCCGTTCTGATTTTCGACGGCACTACAATATATTATTATTATTATTACTACGTGTGTACATCGAATAGCAGTTTTGATTCAATCAAAGTTTAATTAATTAAGTTTTGAAATTAAAAATAGTTTTGTAATCAAAAAAAAAAAATAAAAAACTGTAAAATTCTCTCGTGTGTACATATTAATACGATTATTCGAAATAGGATAAATATTTTTCTTTCGCTAAACGAATCTCTGTATTTTATCAATAACAACAAACTATAGAAAACGTTTTAAATATTTAAATACCTATAGTTAATAAGTTATAGGGGGGAACTATTACGATGGTTATTACAAAATAATAAATGAATTACGTAGTATTTATTAATTTTATAATTTTTCTCGACGGTAGTATTGAATATCCACGATTCGTTCTTTGATCTTTTTGTCAATTGTATTACATAGAGTATTGTGGCGAGTCAGTAAAAAAATAAAAAATAAATATTCTCTCGTCTTTTTATTACTATTACTACTACTACGATTATTTATAGTATACAATTTATTTTACTATATATTATAAGAGACGCAATAGTATCACGCAGCTGTACTACACATAGTTCGAATTCTTTATGTTATTATTTTTTCGCTTATCCGACGAAATCGTTTGTACCGAACGTTTGACTTGGATATTGTTATTATAATACTAGTCAAGATGTTGGAAAAATTAACGCGTCGCTAAATAAATTCGTTTATTAAAAAGAAAATATATAAATTTTTTTTTCTACATATCGACATTTTTGAAAACTGTATTATAATATAACTGTGTGTCGTCTTCAAGGACTGTCGTAGAATATTGTCCAGTGTCCACTGACCGTTTATTATATTTGTATTCATTGTGGAGTTGTTTGTACGAGGATTTTATTTATTTATTTTTTTTTTATTAAAAATAAAACGGTAGCGTCACAAGGAGGTATTGTACACCAACCGGATGCTCGGCGCGCGTACGTGCCCGCTCGATACTCGGCTGGTTTAAAAATATAAAAACGAGTGTCGGAATCACTTTTTTCTTTCCCTTCTTTTTCATTCGTCTATTCTCTAACGTATCGAGAAACCGTCTTCGGATTCGAAATTATATTATTGTCGGATAATTCGCCCCGTTAGGAAAAACGTCTGTGGTCGACGAAGAAACAAAAAAAAAAAAATATAAATAAATAAATAAATATCCGCCGTCAAACAACTCGCTAAATTATGTAATATTCGAGTACAGTTATTTATTATAACCCACTGTAAAGTGTATGTACGAGGAAAGGAAGTTTGGAAACCAATTCAGTTAACCTAATAAACGTTAGTGACCAGATAAATTCTATAATTCCATCTGATCGAATAGACGAGCGTATTTAACATTATAATCTCGATTTATTCGCTCAATAAACTGATATAACGAGATCGATAGTACAATTCGTTTTGTCTGACCGCGTATTTCAGTATTTTGTTGTTGTTATATCACGCTCTGATAATGGTTATTAGGCAATAATTAATAATAACTAAAGTTCAGGATGTCTGGTATTATAAAACGCAGTCGGAATAATCTATTTGATTTGGACAGAAAACACCGAGTGATTTTCAATTGATTAACTAGTTTGATATTTTGTGGAAATTTTCATCGTAAAGAAATTCATACGCAAAATACGTAGTCATTTATTGTTAGATAGTTTACAATATATTGCACTGAAAATTCAATTTTTTTTTTTATTATCTAATATTAATATTTCGTGCGTAAAATATAAATTAAATCTTTAATCTATGTATAATAGATAGTAGAAATTTCATCCGGTTTGCAATATTCGCATTCACAAAAATATCCACGTGTTACTTACAAGTAATAATAATAATAATAAAAAACCATTTATCGTAATTAAAGTCTGAAGGACACTCGTTAAATAAATATAAATTTATGAAAGCCAATATTCAAAAGGTTTCCGTTTATAAATGCATTTATATATACATAACGATTTAAATTGGATTAGTTGGCACAAAGTTATTATTCTTTAATACTATTACGACGTTATAATAATATAAATACCGGACACCTTTTTTATTTAGAAATTCAATTTCATTGAAAGGAGAAAAACTACAAACTTTATTCGTAACGTAATTTCACCACACGTGACGTAGAAAAAAAAAAAACAAGAAAAAATTGATTTCATTATTTTTCATTCTTTTGTTATAGATATAATATCACATTTTTATTCATTTTTTTCCCCCGACAAGCGCAAGTGGAAATATTTATGAATAATTGTCTAATAATTTAACCGAAAATCGTGTCACAGACAATATATTATATAGTGTATAATAACGAGAAAACATTTCGTCGAAAAATTAAAAAAAAAAAAAAAAAAAAATGGTATTTGATATAATACTATTGACTGTAATCGAGTTTATTATGAAACTACTAGGTGGTCTGATTGTAGAATTATTATCGAATCGTTTTATTTATTAATTATTATTATTGCGATTTGTTAAAAAAAAAAAAACGCATATTATTATACTGTTCGGATAACACGTGTTTACCAGCAGCAGAAGATATTCCATAATATTATCTATTATACCTCTAACGATGTTATTTATTATATTCAATAATACTAGTAAAAATCTCACATCCATCCTAGTTGTTTTTTTTTTTCCACGGCGGCAAAAAGCTATTTGAAATTATTGCTTTCATTTTTCATAATACAAACATTGGTCTCTCCCCTATAGTATTCGATAAATGACCCCGTGGTTCCAACAAACGACAGTTGTTTGTGCACAGCGGGTAATCTATCACGCCGAACGAGTACATGTATAAATATAGACGATCTCGTACAGGGTACACACACACACACATTTCATTCCTTCGTCCCCGTCCCCATTATAATAGGGTTAAAAATACGCGTAGTACAATAAATGAGATTGATTTGCGCGAGGTTAGGTCGACGCGTTAGACGCACGGGACCGCGTTTCAGACGGATTTCCAACGACACTTGAAATATCGTTCGCAGTCAAAAACGTCAAAAACGTGATTGTTAATGACGATTTCGAGACATTTTAAACAGCACGTAACAACGGTGTGATATATATTATTTCGGACTGTTCATTTCGTTTGATTGTCGTATTTTTGGTTTTCAGGATTTACAAAAAAAAAAGGAAAAAAGGAAAAGAAACCACGATGATTTTTCTAGCGTTGTTGATGGCGGCGTCGTGTTTCACCGTAAACGCTCACCAAACAGAACCGGAACACCATGTCATACCGTATAAAGGTAAATATCGCGTTGCAAATAGTCGTCGCGCTAGTATTATCGTAATGTTAGGAATAAGAATATAGTAATTTTTTTTTGTTAAAAATTCCTAAACAAATGGATAACGAAGCTGGAAAATTTTCCAGAGATCACGAAATCGCCTTGAACCGTCGCGGAGTTTTTAAAATTAATACTTGTAGAAAGTACTGTATGCGTTGCGTTAGGTACTATAAATCATGTAATGTGATACACGACAAGTGTCCTAACGAGACGCGACTTATCTTAGATGGTTAGATTTTCAGCGAAGGGAAAATTATTGTCATTTAGAGAATTGCACGGCTGAGTTTAATGTCAAAAGTGTGCGTCGCGCGTTGTTGTTAATCGGATAACGAGCAAACACGTGCAACAGATTTTTATATTTTACATCGCGTAAAAGTCAAATATTGTACAAACGATTATTATTACTGTGTCGAGTGCGAAAATCGCAATAGCATTACAATATGAAATATTTATTGCCGAAACGAACGACAAAAATAGAACTTTGCTCAGCAGTGGTGAGACTTATGGCTGTGAAATATGGCAATTTACGAAGAAAACGGAACAGAGATTAATTACGTCCGAGAACAAGTTATCGAGGGAATTTTTCGTAGACCCATCTCCGATACGGAAAGAGAAAATTGGAGAATAAAGCGTATAACAAATATTTGATAGAGGAAACAGGGGGTTGCCGCGGTGGATTACTAATTATGTATTAAATCGAAGAATTAAATGGTATATGGACGTGTAACGCCGTGGAAAAATACGGAAAAAATAAAAGCAAAACAAAATGGTAAGAGACCAATAGGCAAGAGGTGAGAAACGTTAGAAGGACAAAATAAAATATGACACGGAGCAATTAGGTATAGAAAAAAAAAATGGATTAAATCGCGGAGGGATTTTGTATCAGTCTAAAAGTTGTAAAGCGGTGGAAGAGAAAGAAGATGAAAATAATAATAATATTACAAAAATACATAATATATAAGACTCCGGTCCGAAATGAAAGTACACTCTTGCGGTGATTTCCATCAAAATAATTGACGCGGGGAAAAGCGCTGTGCCGATGTTATGCTATACAGTTATGCACTTTGGACACCAAATATAAATTACAATAACGTAGACTGTATTGTTTGTTGTTTTTAGACGATTTTAATTGTTTAAAAGCATACGATTTGCCGATTTTTTTCGCAATTCTCTATAAATGTAACGATTGATTTCAAAACAACAGCTCTGCTACCGCAATACAGCCGATATAATATTCGTTTCGCGTAAAAATCTGGTGTGTCTAAAAAAAATTAAAAAAAATACCATTGTCAGCCATCGGAGCAGTCGTTTACCTCGCGAAACAGTTTTTCGTATTTTCGCGGTGAGTAAACACCGGCTAAAAAAAGTCCCCGCGTCCTCTGTGGCGTTCCCCGCGGTTTCGTTTGTGTACCCGTTCCTCTCGAGTTCACGTACGATCAATGAAAATCAATAGAATTCGTAGAAACACGCGTATTCACACACACACACACGCGCGTATATTATTACGTTTTTTGTTCCGAGCACATTGTTTTGTGGATCACGACCTATACCCAAATGCACTGCGCCATATTATAATACGCTACAGAGTTTGTTCGACTCGGACTTTAAATAATAATAACAACAACAACAACGAGCTACGGTCGTGTGTCTGCTGCTGCGCGGTTTCTACAGAGAAATACTGTTAGCCGAACTATATATAAAAAAAAAAAAAATTTTTTTTTTTCCTTCTTCCGCACTCGCGCAGGACGTGTGTTGTTTGTTGTATTACACACAGGTCCTCCGCGAGCTGTCCGGCGGTGGTTTTTTTCTCCTTTATTATTTAGCGCTCGTCCGCGACCTTCGCGGCATGCCGTTGTCGCCCGGCGGTTATTTCACGTATATCGTGGCGAAACGCGCGCTCGGTGGCCGGCAGCGGAACGAAGACGACGGCGCGCAACGGGGGGACGTTTTCTCGTTAATGAAGACGTGCCCCGTTTTAGGCTTATACGCGGAATAATCGTCCGTTATGGACCAGAAGCAGAGCCCGGTCGTGTGGACGAGAAGAGAGAATGCCGTATTGTCCTTATATATCGCAGTGGTGGCCGAGCGAAACGTTTCTCTCTCTCTTAGCAGCCGTACGTCTGTCCGCCCGGCGGAGATTTCACGCGCGCGGCCTAAATTCGTTTTTTTTTCTAATTGGCCGCCGTGATTGCGCACTACCCGCGCGGGCACAAGGGCGCGCTATTGCGACGAATGCGACAAATGCCGAAGTTTGCGTAACGTTATAACAACGGCAGCGTGACAAACGACGCGTGTTCCCACGCCCGTTGTTCGCGTATGTTTTTCCTTTGACATTTCGCTTTCTACGTCGCGCGCGATATCGTAATAATTTTTATTATTATTTCTACGCTTTTTATTTTACGTGTTATATAACGTTTAACAGTTTGCGATTCCCCCCCCCCCCCGCGGCGGCGGCGTGTTCAAATAGATAAAAGATCTTGGTCGGCGAAAACTCGTCGATCGACGTACGCGACACAACAACAGATTCCGGTCCGTTGGTGGCGAGGGACGACGTTTCGGGCTTATGTTTTACACCGTCTTGTGGGTAGTGGTGGGCCATTTGGAAAATCTGTCCGGCACCGAGAAAATTTGCTGCGATGGCGTCGTGAACGAAGATTCGTTCGGTAAAAATTTCGGTAGCCACAAGACGTGTATCCATCCGTGTGCCGATATGTATCTGCACGTGGTGTACACTAGTGCGAAGAAAAAAAAGAAAGGACAAATATATATAAAAAAAAATACATATATATATATATAAATAAAAAATTATTTTCGCGTCGAAAATCGAAACGCGCGTGTTATTATAACACTCGTATGCTCCTCTTACGTTTATTAAAACGTGCGTCGTTAGACGAGCACCATAAACGTAAAGCGTGTTTTATAATTTTTGTCAAAAGTAAACGTTTTTTGTTTTTCGCTTTTTTACTACCATTGTGGACGCTGTTGTTGTTTGCGTACGAAAATATTGTTTATGGTTTTAATAATAAAAATCCTTAAGATATAGTGAAAAATACTATAAATATTGAACGCGCCTATTTAAAACGATAAAAATCGCGTTAATTATTATTATTTTTTTGTTTTTACTCTCGTGTTATACAAATAAATCGCTCGTATAGAAATACGATCGAAGATCCTATGCCTACACTTTTTCCTTTTAAAAAAAAAAAAAAACTTTGCGTCATTTATACTTCTGTCTAATAACGCGTAGCGAATTGCACGCGATCACAACGGTTCGCATAGATTTTGTAACTTATTTCCTCCGATCGTCGTCGACCGCGTGTTCTTTTCGACGAACACGCGTCGGAGAGTTGTTTTTTACTTTTTTTTTTCTCCATAATATAATTACGTGCGCGCGTGTGCGTCCGTCTAATAATAATATTCGTATTCGATAAATTATGAATTATGTCGAAAGAACGTAAAACATCAGAATAAATAACGAATATTTAAATAAAATTAATCTTTTCGGTACCGCGTGCAATCGTCTCGATGAATAATAATAATAATAATATTATTATTATTATTCAATCTCTCCTAAACGGCCGGGTTTTTTAAACATCTTTTTTTTTCCATACGTTTATATCGTTCTTCGGAAAACTCGGTAACAACGCGCGTGTTCGATACTTTCTCTTTATCGTATTCAACGGCGAATTTTCGTTTCGCCAATTGTTATTGTTTCGTACGCGTGTTTATTTATCGATTTCCGATCAGATCGCGAAGCAACTCCGAGATATTTTCGAATACAATAATAATAATAATAATAATAATAATAATAATAATAATAATAAAAACGTATAGGTAATATTATAATCGTCGGTAAATCTTAAATCGCAGACGGACATGAACGTTTTCATAATTTTTACTCGAGTAAATTTTTAAAATCATTATTATTACTTCGTCGAACATGTATTATTAATCTTTGTCGAATCGTCGGTATCGTTCTAGGTGTTGCCATAAACTCATTATAATACATACATATATATATATATATGTTCCTACTGCTACGCGTACTGGTTCTTTTGATACGCCTCGAAAACAACAACTAATTTCGAAGAAAAAAAAATTATAAAACCAACCTGCGGGGAAAAAATAATCAAAAAACAAAAAAAAAACCTCCGAGGAAGTGTATACCTAGTAATTTGTTCCGAGTTTAGAGGAATGGGTCGTTATTATATTCTGTTTTACATGACGTCGCCGTCGCAGCAATAGATTTTTTTTTCGAGTAATCTCGTTTTATAAATAATAATAATAATAAAAAGAAGAATCCGTCTATGATCAACGGAATTTTCCGTAATATATACAATATTATTTTACGAAAATACCGAGTCTCTTTTAATGTCTAGTGCGCGTGCGCATGTTCAAGTTACGCTTAGATGAAGAAATTTTTTTTTTTGAAAAATTTGTTTTCATAAAATTCAACAATAATTTAACATATTTTCTTAAAACAAGTCCCTGCATACATAAATAAAATGATAATTTATCGGCACATTATCTATTTTTTTTTTTTGTTTTTTTTTTTGAGAACTATTTTAAAGAAAACGTTACGTTGTATCAAATCATTTGGATTTCCTTAAAGTTCCGAAAAAAAACAAAATTCGGCAAAACGAATGTTGTTCGCGTTAGTTAATGATTTCGCTTGCTGGTTTAAAAAAGGCGTCGCCGGCAGTTCCGTCTCGTCCCTGGTTTCGTAATCTGCCTCTCTCTCACTCTCTCTCTCTCTTTCCTGTAGGGCTCAAATTTAACGGTTTTCGAGTCTTAGATCCGGACGCGATTTGCTCCCGTCTCTCCCTAAATAGTTCTCATATTTTCGTACACGTCTTAACGAGGACGAAGTCACGTGTGCGACTCTTCACTCATCACGTTATTTTGAACACTGTCCTTCTCACGCTGTCGATTTTTTCTTCTTCTTATTTTCCCCGTAACAACAACTTTTCTATAAAATAAATCCTTTTAATTAGTCTCTTCTTATTCTCATAATTCATATCACAGCGGTATTCTGTTTATTAGTGCTGATGACTTTTTATTATTAGTTTCGATAATCGTCGGAGTTGCTGTGATTTAAATATTGGAAAGAAAAAAAAATCTGTTAAAACGTCGAGAAGATCGTTTCCAGAGAGAACTCGGATTAACAATACCGGGGTGGGGGGAGAGGGGAGAGTAAAAGAATCCGAAGAGTTTCGCGCGAGCGCATCGAATTATGTCTCTAATTATCGAATCTAATGTCATCTAATTGTCGAATACGAAAGTGTCGTCGTTTATCGAGTTTTGAAAGGCGAAGCCAAGTTGTGAACACAGTTGAAAAATAGGCAAAAAAAAAAAAAATAAAAAAAAACAAGGAGTCTTTTTTAACAAATGGCTCTAACCGATTTTGGTTTTTTGTTTCTATAGAAATACGAAACGTATGCTGTTTTTTATTTGGACAAAATATATTTTTTACAGTTCGGATTCAAATGTATGATTCTTTGCCCAAAACTAAAATGACATTTATACGTGTTTTGTAATTACGATTAAGTGGCGTGGCGTGCTGAATGTTAAAATTTTAGAAAACAAAATGGGGTTATTGTAAAGGAAAAAAGAAAACGATTCAAAGGTATTTTCTTAAAAAAAATAGGAAATTAGGGGGTAACATAAAACAATAATTACAAAGCGCGGAAAAACAAAATAGATTTTTCGCGAAAATCCGAGAGGGACGGCGAATAATTTTAAACGAAATATGCGGAGGCGGAATGTGTTAATTAGATAAAGTTGGGCCGACGACATATGCGTAGATCATATGCGATGGACTAGCTGATGGACGGGAGGAGGACGTACTTAAACGAACGTCGGGCGAACGCACCGGTTTTAAGAAGAGAAGAAAATTTTTAATTGTGCGAAGTGGCGTATTTAGGATTTCTCGGTGCCCGTTTTTCTCCTTCAAATAACATTGGCGCAATTGCGAGGGCGACTCGTTCCCCCGTACCGTACTTAACTCCAAAAATTTGTCAAACATCGAAAACAAATCGTTTTTCGTAAAACCGTTTCTATTACACCCCTCTCCCATCTGCAATTAGTACGCTTATAAGAATTTTCGCCTATTCTATCTTTTGTAAATCTTCGCCGTGGCTATTGTACAATTCCAATCCCCACGAACATTTCCAACAGTGTATATTCCACCTATATTAAAGAATAAATATAATGATTGACCATATTGTCGCCGTATGCACGCGCGATTAATAATATATAATAGACACTACGTAAATCGTCGGTATTACAAAAAATAATAATATAATTTATACAGACAAACGACGAACGGATGATGATGACCAGGGCTCGTATATTCATGCAGTTGCATGTTTTTTTTGCTACATAGGAAAACATGCTAAGTAAAGTACAAATGCGTTTCATAACAATAGTAATAGAGGTATAAATTTTAATAGTGCATATTTTTGCATATTTTGGGTGTATGGGCATATTTGGCATATAGTCGATTTTTTGGAGTTATTAGTGCATATTATTTTCCATAAATTTTGAAAATCGTTTTTCAGTGTAGATAAAAAAAATTAGACAAATAAATTCTTTCGTATTTACTTTGCCGAACACGTTTACAAAATCGTAATTTTTCGGGTTTATTTTTATTCATGTGACACTACGGGTTTCCCGCATTATCATGGATCTAATAATACAGTGTAATCTTTAAGGTAAAAATAAGTTTTATAAATACTATATACTCAAATATTTCAAAATTAAATAATTTATTTAAAAAATTTTTTTTCATTCTAGGTACAAAAATCAGACAAAATCATATTTATAAAGATTGATAAAAATTACAAAGTTTTGAACTATAAAATGTTTTAATTTTTACTTGAAATGTTATAAAATGAATAAAATTGAAAAAATAAAGTATAACTTTTATAAATATTGAATGGATATTTCTCGTTAAAAATTTTTTTATTTGTTTTTTATCTACTGTACATGTTTTAAGTGTATAGTTTTAGATTTTTATTGCATATAAATGCATATTTCTGAAATGTAAGCGCATATTTTAATGCATATTTTGCCAGATTTTAGTGCATTATTGTATGCTTATTTTTGCCTTTTTTAGTGCATGAACTTACGAGCCCTGATGATGACATATTGTATTGTGCGGTTTCATGTGATGATGCTCTTGACTTTCGATACGTTAATTCAAACAAATACACGCGACACGCGCAAAATAATTTCCCTCAATTCTCCCCTATCGTATTCATAAATATAACTGTCGTTTTGAAATGCCGTTTACATTTCGGTGCCCCTTATAACGCGACCGAAAAATTGGCGCCCTCATAATTATAATCCAAAACACGCCGCCGCGCTCGTGTTATCGTTTAGCAACCGTTCTCTCGGCGGCCCGCTCGACGTGGGTGTCGTCTCTCTCTCTCTCGGAAATATTTTCATGCGTCGTAACAGCCGTACACCCCCGTCCGGCGTACAAACTAAAAACGCGTATAATATATGTATATATAAAATGTAAAACGTACGCCTTATAAACCGAGGTCTCTCTGCACATGGCCTCCCAACGTTTATTTATTTTTTTCTCGTCCGCCGTTACTGTGTATATCTTTAAAAACATATGGTCGCGCGTATCGAGAACGTAGGCGACGACGACGACGGAGACTCACTTGTTCTTCGTCACCACACCTCCTCCTCTCGCTTCGTCCTCCGTACCGGCCGGCGGCTACTTATTATATATGTGCGCGTCCCGCGCCCGCGCGCACATCTGGTCGGTCGCCCAGAAACGAAAACACCGGTCGGAAAAAAAGAAAAAAATTGTACCGTACGCGCGGCGTTCTCATATTCGTACCCGGGCGAAAACGGCGAAATCGCTTCGAATACGGTTTTTTTTCCGTTTTCCATCGATTCCACCACACATACCTCCACCCCGATTTTCACGACGTCTCACGGACGGAAGAGTAGTGTGTGTGGGGGGGGGGGAGAGGGAGAACGGTCAAAACCGTTCCATTTCGAATTTAGTTCGGTGTATTAACAGGATTCGCGGGATTTTAAATGTTTTCAAAAGAAATTTCATTTTTAAAAAGCGCAGCGATCACGGTATGCGTGTGTGCGTTTCTCTTATTAAACGTTTATAAAAAAAAAACGTAATTTTGATGATTTTATTATTTTGTACTCGTGTGTAGTACTGCTCGGTACAGGACATAACCCTGTGAGCACGAGCAGGAAGAGGATTCCAATCCGAATGTCAAGCGCGAGGAAGAACAAATGTTTTTACCGAACGTAGTTTGAGGTTCCAGAACAATCGTAGAACACAGGCACCCCGCTGCATCGTTTGGCGAATCGAAGACAGAGAGAGAGAGAGAAGACCGTTTATACCGAGCCAAGCTCGAATAACGTAAATGTAATAAAACGGGACTCTGAATTGAGCGGGACGATGAAAAGACGCAGAAGAGTTTGCTAATGTGTCCGAATACGTTCGTTGCCCGGAAATATCAACGTGTCCAGTTGTGTGAGACCGTTAAGTGAATTTGAACAGATTAAACGACATTCGCGATTATTACGAATTGTTAAGTACACGGTAGTTAGTGACATTACGCGAATGGATTCTTAAAACGTTCAGGAAATGTTTACATACGTTACACGAACGATTGCACACGCGCGTTTATCGGTTTAATGGAAAATATTGTGTTTTTACTAAACTTTTTTTTTTTTATATAGATTATTATAACAAAAAAAAGAAGTTCACGATAAAGCGTGTTTTCGGTACGACGAACTGCCGGCCGGTACGACGGTTAAGGAATAAATAAACTAAAACGATTGTATATTGTACAGGAAGAGCTTTTCGATAAAATTAATGAGCCAAAAGTGATACTGTCAGTTCTGACAATCATCGGGCAAAAATGTATAATTTTGTTTTGATAATTCAATATTATATTAATGTAACGCGTATATTATAAATCAGCGTGATTAGATTTGTTCGGTCCCGAAAACGTCAACACCGCTTAAATTCATTAGTGGGTTAGGTAATCTTCAACGGCATTAAACCTAAATTCGTTTATATAGTTTTAATAACGGTTTTCTAATGAATTTCAATAATTATTATCAGGCAAGTGTGTACTCGTATATATTTAGCTATGAGTAAAAAAAAAAAAAAACTCATTTTTAACATTGTTTTCGAGACAAAATATGAGTTGAAAGTTATATATATATATTTTATATTGTTATTATGAATTATAAACCGTAACGCGTAACACGTATATATTATAATATTGAAAAAAAATCGATAATTGTTTTCAAATGGTAATAGAATTTGAAAAACAAAATTACCAAATGATTAATTAAAGAATTTAATATTCCTTGTAAATTAATTTGATTTCGTACGAGACATTTACGGAGAAAAAACTTATTTTTATAAGGTTTTAATGGTTAAAACACGACGTTAAATATTAATTCAATTATCGTTTCTTAGAGTAAATAACAAAAAAAAAAAAAATTTATTACGTTTATTGATGTGAAATTAAAAAAAAAGAAAGTATTAAATGTATATAATGTAAAGTATTTAATGTATATTATCAATATACTTTTTTTTTTTAAACGAGTCTATATATAGGTAAGTAATATTATATTATACGCAGTAACAATTGCCGTAGTTAACAATAGAAGAAACGAAAGCCAAAGTATTAATAAGAATTATATTGTACCGAAAAAAAAATATAGTACGGGATAGTCTGGGTGGTATTTGTGGGTGGAATAGCTGATAAATATAATTTTTAACAATAATAATAATAATAATAATAACCGAGTATATTTAAATTTTATTTATGAGTATAATCCATTGACCTTAACCGCATCAGTCTTCACAACGCTCGAGCGTTTTAATTTAAAACTAATATTCATAACACAATTCGTTCCTACGTAAAAAAAAAAGCCGATTATGTTTACCAGTTAATTATTTTATTAATAAATATTAAAAAAAAAAAATGAGAAATAAAATAAAATATAAAAGGACGCGCGAAAGATATAAAAAAACTATAAATTCAATCAACTCGTTAATAATAAATTCTGTATACGCATCGGGGCAAAAAGTGTATTTCACTTTAAATCGCGAAGTATAATCAGAGAAGACGACGGTGTGTGTTTATATTTTCTATCGGTTTCGACAAAAAGTCGTCATTAAGCGAATTGTACAACAACGACGACTTTTTTTTTTGTATAAACAAATTTATTACATATTTAAATGTAATATCTATATTAATTTATACACTATTGTGTGTGTGTTTGGATTGAAAATCGTGATTTTCTATATGCGATGATTCTTAACGAGCCGTTCGACACAGTACATAAATAACGATTTCGTGACAAACGACATGAGATTGACACTTGACCGCAATATGGACTCCTGCACGGATTCCGAAGTGCAAAAGCGCGTAATAATCGTTAAAAAAAAAATCGTTTTCCAGTTTAAAAGTTAAAAAAAAAAATCGTTTATGTATAATTAATTACCGCGTCGGTTACCCTTTTTTTTCGCATTCGTTTCTTTTCCTTTTTATCTTTCTTTACACCGTCGACGACGATTACTCGCGAGTGTCCTGTGCGCTCGCGTTTAGGACCGGTTGGATGCTGTGTGTAGGTACGCGCTCGTGCGCGTCTCGATAAATTAAATCGCCTTCCCCCCACCACTCCCAATCGTCGTTTCGAACATATGGTCGTTCGCCGACAACGTATAGAAGATGAAGGGAAAAAAATTAAAATAACCGAATAACAACAACAATAATAATAATAATAATAATACGAGTTGGGAACAACGCGCTCTCGTATAAAACGTGGACAAAGATGCCTGGAGGCCGCAGCATAACGCGTCGTTCTGTTGCGAGTATATTATATAGACAAATAAAAGAAGAAGAAGAAAAAAGAGTACAGGTTAATATACAATATAGAATAAAAACATAAACGAAATCGGTATGGAGAAAGCGTATACGTATATTTTTTTTTGTTTTCAATACACACCGATGTTGTCGAAGCCCGCGTTTTCACGTCGTCCGGAGAAAAATTTCGATTGAAAATATTTTTATTTTTTTTTGTTTGCTTTTTTCGCAGATGTGATGTCGACGGCCGACACGTTTTTGGACGACGGTGTGACGTCGTATTCGCAGTTGTTGTTCGACATAGCCAGGAAGCAAATGGTGGTCGGCGCGAGGTACGTGTACAGAGTTCGATTATATACGTATTATTATTATTTTTATTTTTTTTTTTCCCCCGATATATTTCTTCGGAGTCGAATGAAACGCGCGACGACGATATGTGAAATGTTATAATAATACAATGTTCTTACAATACGGTAACGTGTGAATTTGACAGTGTAATAACGTAACGAGACGAGATGTTCGTTATCGAATATCACGCGCGACCCGGTGTCGTATAACGCGCACATTATAATAATATGTGTAATATTTTTTCGAAATTCCCTCGCATAGTGTCATAATAATAATAATAATAATAATAATAATAATAATAATGTATACTGTGCTTATTGTGTAACATCGTGTCGTTATGTTGTAGCAGGAAACGTTGTAATTTTTTTTGTTTTTTCACTTTAAAATTATTACCGTTTGAGTTTATTCGCCCCGCGGCTCGATATCGAGAACTACTCTATAAAAATGTTTTAACGCTCTCTTTTAAAATCGCGTTATTTGTTCGTACAAACGTTTAGAGGTTAGGTGTTTAATACGAACATTATCGTTAAAAAAAAAAAAAACCGCTCTTAAAACCTACACCGCGGGTGTAAATAAATTCAAATTATACGTATTTGCGTTATACATTTGTTTGTTTCTTTTTTTTATTTTTTTAATCCATAATTTATTTCGAATTCAAACACGGTTTTTTTTATCGTTTTTTTTTTTTCATTATCTGTTAAACATCGCCTGTTTCAGCTGCATTATTATACGGACGAATCGAATTTTATTAAAATTATCGCTTTAAAACATATATTTATATTCTAAAACACCTTAATCACAATATTTTTTCGAAATATTTTATCAACGTTTGTTAGACTACAGTATTTATATACACATACGCTCAGATAGATTATATTTCTATAGACTCTGCTGATGATTCGGAATAATATCGGAGACGCGCGCGTGTAGTGCTCGAAACGCTGTTGAATATTTTATTATTTTCTATTTAAAACATCGAGTCCTTAATAGAAAACCGAAAACGCATTGTCTAAAATAAATAAAAAATCTATTCAAAACGATATTATTGAATTGGTCTTTACCAAAACGTCTTCCTACTATTTTCGTCGAAATAATTGTAAAATTGCACGCGGAAAAGAATTCTGTTTAAGACCTACAATCGTATAATAAAATATACTTTCGACACCGAATTCACACACGAAATATAATACCTATGTAATGTCGTAGTCATTTTTGATATGCCGTTAATTCTTAAAAAGTTATAGACATTAACAAAAAAAAAAAATATACAATTTTTACCGTTTCTTTCTTAAATCTCGTAATTAATTATAAGAATTCAAGATATTTCAAAAACCAAATGTTATTATAGTCTGTTATATAATAACAGTGTTCTTTCTCCCGTGAAACGGTATCATATGATTTTTGAACATTTCGATGTGGACGGTGTTGTTGGTATTTTCATAAGAATCGTATTTTATGTACATCCACCGACCGTTTTGAAGGAGCAATGATGACGATTCAATTCTGAACAATCTGTTGACCTACACGGTTAGGATTTTATTTTGATAATATTATCGACAGAGTTACGTACTTATCTCGATAAACTCGTACACACGGGATCGGTATTTCGTAATTCTATACTCCTTTTAATATTGAAATAAACGCGCGCGCCGCAATGACAGATAGTTCAGTATGTTGTTAAATCGGCCGATAACCGGTCCCTTAACGTCGGACGCAAGAGCGACCATTGGTTTGGAACAAAAATGTATTTTTTTTTAAAGTAATATACTACTAATTTTTATGCTCTTTGAAACCGTGGAAATTTCACGACGATATTATTATTATTATTTCGTGTCGTCTGTTATGTGTAAATAATGTAATCAAAGAAACCGAATTATACAATTATTATTATTATTATTATTTATAATCGAATCGATATCGTGCGCTCGTTTTTTGATTAAAAGAACATTTCGTACGTTGTTGTACGTATTTTTTTTCATAAAATATATATATATATATAACTCTTTATAATTTACAACGTTATATATATATATTATATATTAATTTTCAAATGTATTATTTCGACAACGTTAAACGAAATAAAAATATCTTAATAATATGAAAATAATATAAATTAAACATTGAACATTGTATGATAAAAATGTATGTATATTAATATATATATATTTTTTTGGAGACTCACATTTTCTCAGTGCTAACATAACATAGAGCTAATAATAATAATAATAATAATAATAATAGAATAAATATATTTTTCGTAGTACGAACGTATAAATATCACTTTCATTTTGATTTAGTCGGTTTGTTGCACGTATATAAGTTATGTTCATAATCGAAATGGTCTATTCAATATAATGTAGTTGAAATCCGGACGGGTATAACAATTATATTAGTAACAATTGGATACGATATAGTTGGAGACTTTAACATACGTTTGTATTTACGTTAAAACAATAAATGTCACAAATGAAAATTCATTTAAAATTTTACAGTAAAAAAATAAAATAAATGCATTTATAACGTATAAAATCGTAATAAATATTTAATGAATTAGCGTAAAAAAAAATACGATACATTTTTTTTATTATTAAATTTCTTTTTTTTTTATAACAGTGGTTAAAATATTCGGTAAGTTTGTATTGTTACCGCTATAAATATATTTAACAAATGACTTCAAAAATCCGAGTTACCGATTTTTTTTTAATTCTCGTACGATTTCGATAGTTTTACTTTTTATGCTCGTTTTTTTTTATAGGCAACTTTTTTAGACGTTTAAAATTTAATGGTTCATAGTTCGTATTCACACGCGCAACATTTATTTATTTTTTGTTTTTTTACGGTTTTATTAATAATATATATATTTTGTCATACGGTAATTGTTGGTTTGTTACAAATAAAAAAAATAAAAGCTGTATTTAAAATTAAAAATATATATTGCTCCTATAAATACGTTACAAATGTTGTTAACAGAAAATATAAAAACGGATAATTACGCAGTTGAATTTGTGTTGTTTCTTTTATCAATGTGTAGGTCTAATACATAAATGATGTTCGCATTTCGATAATTATTAAGTTTATTAATTATCCTTTAAAAACAGTGCAAACACTATGGACAAACAAACCTAAATGATTTTCAATTATTTACATAATTATTTCTTTGTACTTCCTCTACGTATTATTTGTTATTCGTAATACGCACTTATATATTCGGAAATCAATTGATTTGATCGCACAAAATATTATACCTTGCTCCGGTGTACGTGTTTCATACGCATAAATACATTAAATTTTTAATATGTTTTGCTAGTAAATAATAATAATAATAATTAAATAAATTATAAAATAGTCGTTTGGAACAATTCAATGATTTCTCGTAGACTTTGATAGACCTACGGTGATAACCTTTTACGTATAAGTAATATTAGTGTTACAACGAATAAATGACGCGTATATTTATATTCGATAACCGAGTATAGCAGACCTCACATTATTATATATATACATTTCCTTTTTAAATGTTCGTTAAATATATATAACAGCATTCGTGCTATAGAAATATTACGTTATATATTTTTATTTATTATTTAAAAAAAAATATATTTTGATTATGACAACTAATAAATAAACAATCGTTACGATTAACCTTCGACGTTTTAGACGTTAGTAATATAGGTGCCCAACGTGTATGGAACCATAATTTTGCCGTCTATGACATAAACGCGCTATATTGACATCATTTTTTTTTTTTTAAATTTAGTTACTTATTATTATTTTTTTATACAATATGAAATTATTGTATTGCACGTGTGTTTCGAAAAATACTTATATTTAATAGGTATATAAAAAATTAATCGATAAAATTCATTACGCGCTATCGAATAAATACAAAACCACTGTAGGAATAGATTTTTAAAACAATATGGCCAGGATGAGATAAGACTAGCCGATTTCTTATCAATAATAGTATTTCAGGTGATAACAAATTTTAATCGGACACTCTATATCTGTATATTGATATTAAAATATACGAGTATTATATTACGCGTGTATGGTGTATATAAAAAAAAGTGTTTAACATTTTTATTTTTGATATACAATATATGTATATAATTAATTGTTTTATAATATTAAATTCCATAACACTTTTTAAAATATAGTATTTTTTATGACGTAAGTGTTTTAAAAATGGTTTGAAGGATTAGTAGTTTTTTTAAAAAAAAAAAAAAGTGATTATGTTGATTTATATATTTCGTGAACCCATTTAAAATATGAATATAAAATATGATTTGTTTGAAGTTTATTTTCTCCGTAGCTTTACGGACACAATAATTTACGTTTTATGTGCACCTATACATATTAAACATATTTAAACATAATTGAACATATTTGAAAATACTGTTTGTAAAATAATTTTATCCACGAATTAATTGAAACCGTTTTTTTCTCTTTCCGTTTCATCTCGAATAATTATTGTAATGTACCATGTGGTAACATTTTTTTTTCAAACACGCTTTACACAATCATTCTGTTTTTATTTTTTTTAAAAAAAAAAAAGTAATAAAAATATTATTTAAATGTCGGTGAATTCGATTTTATAAATAATATTATAATATTTAAAACTTTACATTTCAAATGTTCGAAAACAGCGTTTTTCGTGTGATCACGTTACTCTATTAAATATTCCGAAAGTGTCGTTTCGACGATAATTCTATGATATAATAATATACGATAATTGTACGTATAATCAATTGAAACGATTATTATTATTATTTTTTTTTAAATTTCATTGCCATAAATCATAATAATTATATCTGGCTAGAGTTTAAATATTATTCATATATTATTATTATTATTGTTATTCAACTATAAAAACCGATTAACTGTTTGATTGTTAGCACACAATAAGTGAGTACTCGTTATAAATAACAATACCACTGACATATTTAATGAACTCACTTTGTGTCTACATGACTACATAATATTATATAATACGCGTATTTTTATTTTCTATATAAACATAAAACATCCCGTATAGCGATTTCGTACCATAATAATTATTTCACTACCTATTTTATTATATTTTTTTTCTTTTATGGTTACACATTATTTATTCGTCAGTGCTCTTCTTCGCACTAATCGTGTTCGTATTCTGTTTAATATTCAATAACAGTTTCGGAAAAAATAAAATGTCTTTATTATAATAACATATTTTTATAAATAGAGTTACTCAATTACTATATTATTATGCTCTGCTCGAAACACTACACACATTTGAAGACCACTTGTTGTTTCTGGTTTCCGGTTCTTCAGATTAGTAGTGTAGAGACCTCTGAGACGTTTGGGCTTTCGTAAACGCGTTTAATGTGGCCACGTCCTGTTGAGACAATGTCGGTTTTACACGTTACACTTACGAACGCGTTTGGATATTTTCGGATCATCTTTTGAATTAATAATAATAATAATAATAATAATTATAATAATAATAACAATAATAATAATAATATTGTCGACACCGCAGTGTTCCTTGTAACGTCGACGATTTTAATTAACTCGCCGTGTAGCACAAGCGACATTACACGCGTATCGTCGGCACGGCTTTACAGTGATTATTATTTTTCAAATGTGTCTCCCGAAATAATCGTCAGTGATATTTTTATGCCTAACACCGTAGTCGTACGAGCATCGTCGGTCTTTGGAATGTTACATTTGAATATTGTCTAAAAATAATCGTTAACGCGGTGTAATTTACTATAAAAAAAATAGTTATTTATCGATCCATTTTCGTTTACCATAATATTCTGAGCATATAGTTTAACGTTCTAAGCGAAACGCGCGTATTGGTTTTACAACGATATGTTTCCTTCGAGGAACTTTGCCGAAAACTATTGTTACACGGACTATTACATGATTTTCAGTTTAAAAGTCTAAAACAATAATAATCCAACACAGAATATGTACGCAACGCAGCGCGCGTGTGTCCGATACCGAAATTCGTTGTACACACATCACACACAGCTGGTTCTAAAACTTATTTCGCCCGTCGTTCGCTTTGAGGGAAAACGAAAGTTTTCTTCCCCGTAAAAAACGTTTAAACTTAATCGTCTGTTGCGCATTTTAAAAGCAATCATTATTTTTAAACGCGCCACATCCTATTTCTGAGTTAGAACGAGAGCGATTAAAACGCGTATTTAATCGCGTTTAGAAATATTTTTTTATTAAAATTAAAACGAAGCTTTAAATTTTAATATTTGTTTGATGCGAAGAGAACGAATTTAATGCATTTAAAACATTTTCGTTAACACGCAGCCGATTTTCTCGTTTTTTTTTTTTTTTTGTTAGCACCGGTGCTACAGTATTCGGGTCAGACAAATACGACGATGGGAATGCTATCGAAAATCGTTGAACACATCGATCTAATCGACCATAAATCAAGGGTACTGTCGCGGCGGAATTGGCTTTTGCGACCAAAATTCTTTGCAGCCGTTCTCGAATTTCATTTTTATCTTCTCGTTTGTTGTCATCAGTTGTAGAAGAGTCGTGATTTTAACCGGGACAATCGTGCTGTATTGACGTTTGAAAAAGTATCCCCAACAGCCAGAAGAATGGAATTAACGACGTAGTAGGTATTCGATTTTGGTTTGAAGTGTCAGGAGAACATAATTTTTCTCCTTTTTTTTTTTTCTAATTAGACACCGTTCCCAAATTTTTCCCCGGGCTTTCTACCGCCACCGCCTCTGCAGGCTTCCATCGCTCATTTCGAGAAAGACTGGTGCATACTTTTTTTAAAAATAATTTCCTCGTCGTTCAAGTCTGGTGTCCAGTCTATATTGCGATCGACGTTTACCAGTCTCATATACTTTTATCCAATCACGTCAAGTTCAATTATAACAGTTATCGTTTCACCGGGGGGGTTTTTTTTTCTTAGACGTTTCTACAGAAAAACATTTTATAAAACATTTTTAAAAACGTTTTATCGTTCAAATATTTAAAATCGAATCTTTTTTTTTTTTTTTTTTGAAAAACAGTACACAGACATTTCACGTTGTTTCCGATATATCTTTAATATAGCGGTTAAAAAGCGTAAAAGTGTGATGTTTTCATTGAATACGTTTTAAAAATACGATTCCAACACATAATAATTATCACGGACACGCGCGACGACGGACCTGACGATTAGATGCACGCGCGCGCGGTCTCATCGGTCAACACGTACCGGAAAGATAATCATCGCGTTGTATGCGTGTGTGTGTATGTGTCTATAACGGTGGTGGTGATGATGATACACCAGTGTCGTCTTGTGTCCCGAGGCTAATTAAAAGGAAATAGTTTACTGTTCGCGTACACTTCGAATCGGCGTGTGCCATATTATCACTCGGAGTTATGGATCAGCTGTAAAATTAGCGAAAAAAATTAGGAAAAAAAAATAGCGAAAATATTAACGAACCGTAACTGGGCTAGATTAGATTGGGTTAGGGTTGTATTGTATAAGTATTCTGACATGGTCAAAAAAAAAAAAAAAAAAAACGATTTTTTTTTCTCGAAAATTAGAAGAAAAAATAAACAATTAGTCAGCGCGAACGTATTATTATGGAAATAAAATGTCGGAGAAAACGTATTACGTCCGAATGAATTTTTCGCTTATGTGTGCGTCGGTTCGTAATTGCGCAATGTTCATTCGGCGATTACGTCTTGGGCTTTTGACCGCCCTTGAATTTTTGCGATTTCGATTATTGAACTTTCGCCGCGTAATCGAATAATAATAGCCGTTAAACGTATAAAAAAAAAAAAAAGAAATTACTTTTTACCGTATAATTACGACGTTTTCCTCCGTCGTTAATTTCGTCATTAAACATGTTGTCGAACGCTATAAAAACGCGTATTGAAATACATAATGTATTACAAAAACTGTGCGATGTCGATCATTCATTCATGTGTCCATAGACGCCGTGTGATTTTTTTCTCTTATAACACTAGTACACTAAGTCACGAGTTTATCTCAAAAAGAAAAATGACGAAACGTGTTTGAACTTAAAGAAGAAATTCGACGTGTCCTCGCTGAACTTGATGGGGCAATGTGCGATTTCATTGGACCGAATGAAACGCCTGTAGAGCTAATAGAGCTCTATTAGTCGTATGCCCGATATTATATCCCGACATTCAATCCTAAATTTATTCCGAAAAGAATGATACGTGTTTTTTTTTTTTTTATAGAAATAAATTTGATTTATAACGTTTTAATTGCGCGTAAATATAATATACACTGACGCGTAGAGCAGAGTCTATGGGGGGGGGGGGGAGGGGAAATATATATATATATAAATAATATACACTGGTTTGTACTAAAAAAAAAAAAAGAAGAAAAAATAATCATAAAAACGTCTCTGCTCACCGGAATTCGTTTCGTATATATTACACGCGTATGTGTGTAACCCACTGTATAGAAGTAATTTCCAAATCCAGTTCACGCAGTCCACCTCGGTGCGTCTGGTGTACACAGGTACGCATAACACGTGTAACGTCTAGTAGTAGTCCCGTTGGTTTTTTTTTCTTTCTTTACACACACACACACACACACGAGCTCTGATTTTCTTTTCAAAAAGTTCATATACATACAACAGACACGGGCACATCCGAATGCTTTTTATATTTTTTTTCATTTCCCGCTTTTAAAAAAATATATATACGTTTCATTCGTCATTATAATATTCGTTCGTATACGTGTTATAATAATAATGTAGTAAAAAGGGAGTACACATAATAATCGAGCGATATCGTGTGTGTGTGTGTATGATGGAATTGTCCGTCGCGGTTGTTATAAAACGGTGGAGATGGTCGTTCTGCGCATGACAGCGTGATGGCTGTAACAATAACGATATGAGATGTGTGTACACGACAGGCGAATGTCGAGCTCGAAGGGATCTGAGAGTCACGAAAATTCGTCGTCGTCGTTTCTTTTTCCTTTCGTTGTAAAATTCTACGCTCGGTGTATTTCGTGACGGATATATTGTCGTCGAGGGGCGAGGAGGAGGCGAATAAACGCATAATTAAGAGGCTCCGGATTTCGACGCGTTTTTACGGAAACGCTTTTGACACGCGCTACTTTCCCAAGGCACAAACAACGCGTGTTTTAAACGCGCACCGTAACAATTTATCGCGTAATTCTTTACTAATAAAACATCAGTAGTAATACCCGGTATTTATTTAAAAGACGTTTTAACCATTCTCTCAAAGTCACGCATCCGCAGATTATTATTATTATTATTATTAACATGGGCAATTCGTCGATTCGTTTTCTCAATTGTACACATTATGTTTCCGGTGTTGGTGCTCGTGCAGTGTATTATTGAAAATTAAAAACCAAAAGTGAGACGAGCCGCGGGAGTGTTGGTGTGTGTCGTTCCAGTGAATTCACTTGCGGGGATTTTAGAGTTTTCCTATTACCATACATTACAATACATCTCTGTAAACCGTTATAGTCGACGAAATGACGAGGAAACAACGATGATAATAATAATAATAATCGACGAAATCGCTTTTTGTATAGTGTGTAATTTTTCGGTAGTTTTTTGTTGTTGTTAGGAGTGCTTTTGAGAAAATCGAAAAATAATCCTATTTATAACGAGTATATACCGACCAGACGCGGTGTATTCGTTATCGCGGAAACACATTATAACTACTTCAGTGCAGTAAAGCACTACTTCAGGTAACGTTTTCTCCGGGCACACACACACACACACACACACACATATTTTAAAACCTGAATACGTTCCTCGCTCCGTTCGGAATCTAAAATAATTCAAAAACGAATTTTAAGAACGTAATTTTTTCTTTCTTTCAATGGCCGTCGAAATCTACAATGTAGAAATAATGAATATGAGACATCCGTCGTCGTGTATTTTTTTATGTGCGCGATCGGATCGGATCGGGGCCGTGCTGCGAGCACGGAGAAGACTCTGATAATGCGGTTCAGCCGCCTCGACGACAGACGGTCAAGGAGAACGAAGTGGGAGAAACAGCCCTCCGCGAGAAACAACGGACGAGCGAAATATAAGAAAATATTATATACACGTCGTAATAACCACCGCCGTTTCGATAGTTTTCGCATTATGAACGTACCGGTTTCGCATGTGTGCTCGCGCGCGCGAGTTGCCCTGCACATATACGGCCAATTCCTTTTACGGGGGTCGTCGCCGCCGCCGCCGCCGCGAGCCGGTCGCCGCCGCCGTCGTCGAGTCGCGCGAACAGAAAAACGGTCGTCGTACCCTGACGACCTCCTTTACGGTCCTCCGCCGTCAATCCCGCACGTACCGATCCGGCAGCAGCTACACACGTATAAATCCATTGCAGTAGCGCGTTTATAGACGCATGCGTTTTTCGAATCGTCTGATTTATTATAGATATATCCGTATAAAATTGTGTGTACGTATAGAGAGAGAGAGAGAGAGTTATGCGCGGAATACGAGAGAAAAAGCTGAGAAAGAAATAAAACACGTACGGGGTGGAGAATAGATCCGACGTATCCGGTGGTGGTGGTGGTGTTTAATTCCGTTTGACGAGATTCTACGAGTTCGTCGTATTGTGTTGCTTCGGCTAATAACGCGGATATTATCCGGATATCGTTGTACAGAGATAGAGTGAAATTTATTTATTTATTTTTTTTTTTTGAGGGGGAAAAATGCGATATTAAGTTACTTTCGAGGGAACAAATTATTATTATTATTATTTTTTTTTTGATATTTCCATTACCAGCGCGCGTCTGGTAAATTAAAAAAGTCAAATCGAATACGGTCCGACTGTGCAGCGGTTCTCGGTTTGTGTTCAAACCCACGGAGAAAAACGTTCTTTACTTATTTGCCACTTTTCAAACGCAACGTCTGTTTCTTCTTCTTCTTCTTCTTCTTCTTCCTGTGGGTTTCGGCTTTTAAGTCCCCAGCCCTCCGAGTAAAAGCCGATTCCTCGTTGCTTTTACAACTGTCTCCAGCGTGGTTTACCGAACGGTCTTCTTCCCGCCGATTCTCTTCTTTAAAGGACCATTCATTTTTTTTCTTTTTTTTTAATTATATACGAATTCTCTTTTCTTCGACCGTGTCCAGCCCACATCGACATTCTGTGCAACGATTTTTTTTTTTATCATAACTGAGTCCACGCGCGATCCACATATATAGAAAAAACGGTCGTATCAATGTCATATATATATAATATATATATATATATATAAAACATTTAGTCTTTTGGATGATTTTACGGAGCTAGACGTGTACTCCGTAGACCGTCGCACCAAAACCCGTGTATCGAATTGAAAAAAAATATGTATATATAAATAAACGTGAAAGAAAAAAAAATTCGACGACGCGACGGCCGGAAGAATAATAAAAGCATTTTTTGCCCTCTCTTTTATTCACACACGTTGTGTCTATTATTATTATTATTATTATTTATGAAACGAAAACGGCAAATAACTTCTACGAGAAAACAGGAAAATATTGTTGTATGCCTAATAAACGCGTATATATCACAAACGAGAAAATATTGTTGTCCGATGCGCGTTTTCTAAGGACGTCGATCGCGCGAAGCTGTCACGATTCGTCTTGGTCACGTTCGTGTATATTAGCGCGCGTCCCGGGCTATTATTTTTCTTTTAACAGAGCGTATTTTAAGTGTTTATTTGAACAAGACTTTTAAACGAAAATGCGATTGGTTTTTTTTTTTATTCCTCCGTCCGTTTGAAATGGGTAACGTTATAAATACACAAAAAGAAAAAACACAGCGACACAAAACGGATTTTTACGATTTTCAAAAAAAAAAATAATAACATTAATACCGATCGGTGGTAGATATTGGATTTCAGTATAGTCGTTATAATACATTGTATTATAGCGTACTTGTGTACCGCGCGATATTATGAACAATCCGATTCGTTTTGAGAAGACACGGACATTTTCTTTTTTTTTATTCGTTAAAACTGCCACGCAAATAAATATATACACGTGCGCGAGTATTATGTTTATATTCGCGTATATATATATATATATTTTTTTACTTGACCAGCGCGGGTTTTAACGACATATAATAATAATATTTCAACAGAGAACATAAAATAATAGCATATGGTGTGCGCTACTTGTTTTCCAACGTTTTCTATTTTTTTTTTCGCTTAAAAATAAATAATATACGCGCGTACCACGCACAATATCCACAACGGAACGGAATGATATATTCTATTCGGTAAATATTCAATTTTCCTCTCCCCCCATCACCATTATTATTACCTATTAATTTAGTTACGGTTTTGCCGTTTGAAACGACTCCGAGTTCAGAATCGTCCGAAGGCTCTCTCGACTTTGTCTAGTAATAATAATAATAATAATAATAATAATAGCATATTCGATTTCCCGACGCGTATATAACAATATTTACGATGCGCGTTCCGCAAAAATAAAATTATTATAATAATTTATAAACATTGATATTGATATTATATCAACGCGATTGTGGGGGATAAAAACGTTATAAATCTTTTTTTAATCCGCCGTCGTGGTCTCAGCGTCAAAATAACGCAATCCACCGCGCACACAGTTGACATTATGTAATAATAAAATAATATTACTTATTTAAATATATTTTATAATCCTGTTTAGGCGTAGCAGACGCGTGATTTAATCGTTTAGGAGCCAGCAACGTTGCGGACGATGATAATGTTATTAAAACGTAAAACGGCCATCGGATTCGTATTTACCAGGTTTTTTCTTTTAAATCACGTGACTTCTTAAGATATATTTAAAAGAACAGCAGCTCTATTGTATTATATATATATATATAATATTGTAATTTAGAAGATATTATAAAATATTTAAAAGAATTCGTTTTCCGTTATCATTTTCACACGGTTCGTATTCTCTCCGGTGCAATGTGTCCAGCTGTAGGTTTCGGAAATGTGGGTTCCCCAAGTCGAAGTCGTCGTCGTTATATATCGTCTACCGTTTTATATCCTTTGTGCGGTTCATCTTTAATCTAATCATACACGATAGTTATCGCGCGGTTTTCGTGCGGTAAGTGTTTTTTTCTTCGTTCGTTTTGGAAATGTATGTATGCTACAAATGAAAATCCATTATTTGGAACGATTAAATATTTTCTCGTACGCGTTTTCGAAACCGAACACAAATGTAGTAGAGACCGCGGCGGTTCTATTCGACGACGTCTGATCATCACGACGGGCACAGCGTGTGTGGAATCTCCATCGAAGAAGGTGTTAATAATAATAATAAAAATAATAATAATAATAATAATAGATAACCGCCGTGTGTGCACGTTATGGAAAGAGACGTCTAATGGAATTTCAATGTTTCTTGTTTTTTTTCCTCTCTCCCTCTCACCTCGATCGTCTTCGGTTATCTGATGCGTATTCGATGCCTATTGTTGTACGTGAGTGCGAGCAGTGCTGCTCGGCAAACGGGTGGGCGAATATCCCCGGTCATAGTATACACATATTGGGATTGAAGAAGACTCCCACTCGGCATATAATAATGTAAGTACTATATGATTATTTTCATTTTGGTCTTGTCCCCAGCATCGATCGGCCTCCGCCGTTCAATACTGAGATACGACACGACGAAGATGATGGTACTCACCGCGATTTATCATTGTGTCGATCTCTCGCGCGAATGAAATTATTATTATTATTTTTTTTTTTTCACTCGTGTGGCGAAATCGCCATTCGATTGAACATTACTAGCTGTATCTCGTCTGGATATCGTGTGGTCTCTGGGGGTCATTTTAAGAAATGTGTGATCGTGTGTGCGTGTGTGTGGAGGGGGGAGGCATCAACAAAATTTGAAATGTGTATGAATTTAGTTTCGTATTCATTATTATTATTATTACTTTTCAACGCGTTAAACCAATGGAAAAAAACAAAAATACAATAATATTGGAAATTGTTTGACATTTTCTTATAGTAATATAAGAACTATACAGGTACGTCCGTGTTCGACAATAATAATATAGATCACAAAACACCTGCACGCATAAACATGAAATATGAGTGGTTTTTGATGATTACAATTCGTGATCCGCGGTATTCGGATTAATAAACATTGATTTTGCATTCATAAAATATATTAAAATGTAATACTTATTACGAAAATATAGTAATTGGGGCACCGTTTTTTTTTTTTTTTTGTTTAATACAAAATCATTACTTTAGACTCGGATGTTTAAATTACATATCGCTACAGAGTGAATTTACATTTATACGCTCGTGCAGTAAATATAGTTATAGTCATTAACAACGGCGGCGTACTTTGTAACATATTTTGTTCGACGGCGACTTTACGGAAAATATTATCGAATAATAATAATAATAATAATAATAATAATAATAGTTATAACATTGTGTATATGTGTAATATGCGCGCACGTGAATGAGAAAATTAACGTTATATACATGTATTTAATGACGTGAAAGCTAAATTATTATAATTATAAAGTACCCGAAGACAAAAAACTGGAAATCGTATTATATGCGCGAGATGAATCCGTCTATTGTTTCATATGGAACGCGTCGTACATACCTAATAATAATAATAATAATAATAATAATAATAATAATAATAATAATTAATATTATTATTATTTCGCGTGTGGGCAATATTATTAAACGACGAAGCGATATTGTCATTTTATACACAACTATACGAGTTGGCACGTACCAATTACTTCCAGATGTTTACATTTTCCGATAGAGTATACTACGCCGCGCGCGTACGGAGAGGTTATTGGCGTCCAAGCCGACGGGTTCCAGACTTTTTTTTTTTTATGATCTCGGACTGGATGCAGTTACCGGACCAGATTTATTTATTACGTTTTTTTTTTTTTACATATGATTGAGTTCAACGTTTTTTTTCTCTCTCTGTGATGTAGTCGCGTGAAGAATGAGGACAATATAGTCTCACACGTTATTTGTATCGTTTACAGCGGGTTATTGTTATTATTACTCTTCTCCTGCCCCTCCCCCCCACACCACGGGCCAAAAAGAAAGTTCGTTTTTCTTCGAATATTATTCGGTTTAATATTGTAAATTCAGTGCGGTATTGTACGCACGATTGTTGCGTTTGAAAAAATACCGGCGAAAAAAATGGTAAAAATAAAAACCCGTAGTTTTTCGTACTGGCCAGCTATTATTGAGTGCTGCGTCTATTCGGCACGATTGCCGTCCAGTCCGATACATATTATAATATGTGTTTGATACAAATAATTTCATCCGTTTAATAAATTCCGTAAAAATCGTTTATGCCGTTATTATTGTAAACGGAGCCATGTGTGTTTATTTTTGTTGCTTATCCGTAACACTTTTTAAGACATAAAGTCGTGCACGTAAAGCATTATTTTTTACGCGACGTAATTTCTTCAGTGACGTCTTCGAAAAAAATGTTTTTATGATTTTCGGCTGTTTTCGTTTTTAGAATACGTCGAGGAGGAAATGCCCATCGGACAAAGGGTTCACTTTTATTTTTATTTTTTTCGTTTTTCACGTCCTATCTCTCGGGTCGTCGCGAAGCTCTTTTCTCGAATTTCCAACTTGACGTAGAAAACTCAAAAAAATGGGGAAATCAATGCGAGGTGAGTCCTACAAGACTAAATTTCCCCTCCGAATACAACGGCAACGTTATATTACGCGATCAAATAACGTGTGAAACTAAAAAGAAAGATGAATTGAAAAGTGTGAAAATTTAACATAACCGTATGGGAAGACTGTCTACTTTGTCCAGAAATACAGTGTTTAGACGGCGTAGAGTGTTCAAAGAACCTAACCTAACCCAAGTCCATAGAAGGTACGCGTGAGCGAATCGAAGATTACAGAATGATGATCATTTTGTATTTCGACCGCCATGATATTGTGCGAAAAGAATATTTACTTCCTCCAGGACGGACGGTCAATCAGGTTTCCTACAAAGATGTCTTGGAATGACATCGAAAACGTCTTCAGCCAGTTCGAATAGAGTAAAATTGCGTCTGCTCGCTCATACGACACTCTCGATTCGTGAATTTTTGACAAACCCGTTCCTATAGCTCCTCGTGATTTTCTTAGTTAAAAATCCAAAACGGGGCGACATTGTGTTACGGGTATGTCGAAAATATTATAAGTAGCTTTATCGACGGACTGTTTAAACTTTACGGAAAATGATTTTCAATACTGTCGACGGGAAGAAAAAATACGCTGAAGCCATTACATAATAATTTCCCACGGATCGGAATGAGACGATTTGCGATTTTTTTTTTGTAACTTTAATATTTTGATGTAAATAATTAGTACGCACACACTTCGTATATCAGCTATTTACCGTATTATACGAGCAGTTTTATTCGTTTTCTTATACATTATTAATAAACCGTCGTGTCGTGTGACCAACGAGAATATTATCTCCACGCGAGACAAGAGAGAAAACCAACACGCTTTTCAAACGTCGTAAAATAAAATTGTAAAAAAAAAAAAAGTAATTGAAAAATAATAATAATAAAAAAATAACGTCGCGCATAAACGCAATCATACGCATTCGTGTAGGTATATATATACACGTATATATTTGTTTATAATATACTGACTGTATAGGAAACAATGGCCGGTGATACAAACGTAAAATCAAGATGGCACGTGTACTTTTTTTTTCTTTTTCTTACCGAGCTCGGTTAACACAACTGTGATGATATATGGTCTCGGACGTCGTAAACGTCAATATTGTTGCTCAGTGTAGCGGTTTATCGAGGGCTGAAAAAGAAGAAAAATCGAATAATATAATAACGTCGCGTGTAGATAGTGTAGATTATACGCAGATATAATACCAGCCTACAGATCGAAATCTTCTGAATAATTACCGTTTTCCCGACACCATTTGGTCGTCCGAATTTTTGCGACGACCGGTTTCACACGAGAAAAATAAAAGTCCACCACGTCCAAAAGTGTTATTTATGTATCGATTTATGTGTTCAATATATTTGACTTATATGTGTATTTTCGAAAACCGGTTCTTTCGTAATTATTGTCCAGCTGTCGAATTTATCGTATCGTTAAATTCGTTATAAATTTTTTTTATTATTTTTTTTTTTTTGTACATGTAAATTCGAAGGAAAGAAATGTTTTATTACATTTTCACCAGTTATAAATACCGTTTGTATTATATCGAATATCAGTCGGACGTTACTGGAATACAAAAAAAAAAACAAAAATGAAACCATTAATTTTATATTTTTTTTATACTTCCTTTAATACACTTCCTTGTCACACATACACCACAAAGGTCGTGTTACGAAATGTTTAAATAATCGCGCGGATGGCACATCTGTTTGATTCGTTTAAAACATTACGTGCTGTACAAATAATATAATGTTCGGAATCGGGAAACTGACAGATGACCGTTCTGCAAATGGAATTTGGATTCGTCGTAACGTGGCAATGGGAGTTTATTTCGAGTGTATTAAAAATAATATTCCCGTTGCACATATACATAAATTACTGCAAATTTATCGAAACGTTTGAAACGGTAATAATAATAATAATAATGATAATTGGTAGGTACCAGCCACAAGTCAGCCCACTTTTACAGATAAAATAAAAATTATTAGTCTAAAGACAAATTTTCTGACACACGCAGAGCCATATTTATTATAACGATTCCGTTAGGATTGTCCGTTCGTTTTGAGATCTTTTAATCGTTTTGATCTAAAAAGAGAAGGAAAAGTGTGTGGGTTATAGAAACCCACATACATTTGTTTTCTGCTCGGTTTCGACCTTGTAAGAATTCTATTCTCCTCCTAGTCGTTATAGAAAATATGCACAGTATACATTTATTCGTTGTGTGAAATTATACTGTACCACAGATTAGGTTATTATCTGAACATAAACAACGAATTATATTATAATAGTAGACACATATACGCGTACAATACGAATATTATAACCTAGTAAAATCGCGATTATTATTTAAATGCATATTACTGCGTGATAATATATATTAAAATGAAAAAACCTTAAAATAATATTAATATTTTTCACGTAAAATTAAGTGGACACTCCTATGGTTTTCATCAAAATAATATTGCTCTTATGCGGTAGAGAAATCCGCTAAAGTAATAATTTATATACACCAAATATTTACATAAAATAAATAGATATATATATATTTGTTTTTATATCTTAAATTCTTAAAAAGTCATAAGCATTTTTTGTTTTTAAATACAATTTGAACAATTTTTCTTCTTCTCGAATCTCACGAATTCTTAAGAATCAAAAATACAAAGAAGAAAAACCAGCTCTGCGTTATTTCGTATAAACATATTTGTATATAAATTTTATTTATTTTGCGTGAAAATTTGGTGTCTATATAATGCGCACGACTGTCACGGACAGTGGTCCTTCGGCAGAGTTATTTCCCGAGTGAAACAACATTTGTTTTCCGATGAAAATCCAATACAAGTTATTATAAATAAAATTATTATTTAAATGTATTACCGCCGCGCGTGAGTATCGTATACTAGCAAATGTAAACGCACTATTATTATTCATTATAAAAGAGCGTAAAGCGATATTTAAAAAAAATACGGGCGACGCAGTGTTTAGGTTAGGTCCTTCCACCGCATAATTTTTTATTTTTCCTACGTCGTGATCGTAATATTTTTCACGATCTAGGCAGGCCGTCGAGGTTTGCAGATGCCCACGCTAATATAGCAATGAGGTCTGATTTCGAATTCATTAATAAACGACGACGACGACGACGACGACGATGATGAAACAATAAAAGAAAAGAATTTTCGACCTACGTGGCGGCAAATAATAATTCTCATCGTCGTCCATACACACCTGCGGTCATACGGACAGCAGCATTTAGATCATACAACGACGACGGAGAGGAGAATTATATAATGATAATACCGGGGCGGAATAGTTTGGGTTTTTCGCGTGTGAAACAGACGAGGGGAGGTGAAATAAATTTCAATGAAGAAACGCGTCGCGTCTGGAGCGTTTTTTTTCCCCCCTACGAGATAAATAAAATTGTTTGTTCGATATTACAAACCAGTTTTTATTCGCAATATATATTTTTTTATTATTTATTTTATTGCGCGCCCACATTGGCGCCGTTGGCGCGGCGTTCGCGATTTGCATAGGCGCGCCGCGTGAGGAATTTTTCGAATTTCTCGCAGTACGCGCACGCGCGCCTTTCGTTTCGGGATTTAGATTTTCATAACGACGGCAAATCGATTTCCGAGCGAATCGGAGAAATTCTGAAATCGACGTCTCGCCAACGTTTAGCGAACATGTGTTGCGCAGACGTCGTCGTCGTCGTCGTCGTCCTTGTGGCGGTGCCCGTCTAGTCGCGACCGTACCCGTCGTATATTTGTTGTTTACGTTGCGTTAAACTCGTGAAAAAAAAATAAAAAAAAAATACAAAGAGGTCACGACGACTACGACGATTATTTTAATTGTCCGCAGAGACAACATATACCGTCTGGACTTGGACGATTTGAAAAGGATCGAAGCAGCCCGATGGCCGGCCACCGAGGAAAAGGTGCAGCTGTGCCTGATGAAGGGCCAAAGCGTGGACGATTGTCACAACTACGTCAAAGTGCTGTTGTCCACGGGAAAACGGTTGTTCGCTTGCGGTACCGGAGCGTTTTCGCCGCAGTGCACGTGGAGAGAGGTTAGTGATTGCACGATAATATATTACGAAAATTATGATTTCCTATTCGAATCAGAATACTTTCTTTTTTTTTTTTACTGGTGTAAATTTGCAGTATTCGTTATACTCGTATGCGCTTCGAAATGAACAATACGCGCGAAATTCGGATAGACGGTGTTTGAGAAATTGTACAGTGCGTATGACTCTGGCAATAAACTGAAAATCGCTGGAATTACTTTTAAGAACATTCCAATAATAGCTGTTTCGAATATTTATTTTTATTTTTTTTTTTTTTGCCCATTTATTAGAATAATCGTTTTTTTTGGAATACACAATAAACGTGTTCTTTACAAATGCGCGGGAGTATTGTGTAAGCACTGTGCAGTACTCGTTAACGTCGACTGGACGTTACAGTGTCTCACTGGAAAATACTCGTTTTAAACATTTACGGTCACTGTGATGGGTTCGAAGAGATATATTATGCCGAATTGTACAGACAGATCGATCACATTTTATACTTGCCATTACGACACAGGCACAGGAACATATCAATTATAATAAAATCCGTAAACGAATGTGTTGTATCAACGCTTTTCTAATTCTTTCTTTCCTTGTAGTTTCGATATATATATATATATTTATGATTTTTTATGTTTATACACACACGCTCTCGTACCGCTCTTTTTTCTAGTCGTTTTGCACAACGGGCGAACGCGTAAATGTTATAATTTTAAACGCGAGAAGATATAAAAATGTAAACGATTTTCGCTGTTTTTATAACGATCGTTATTGGTCTAGAGTTTTAAGGACTTTATGCCATAAAAAAAAAAAACTGTACAATCACTAAAATATGCATTATAAAAATCATTTAAATGACGGTATTTATTATATATATATATATATATATATTTACCAATTTTATAGATCGAATAAATAATAATTATTAAAATTAATGTATGAATCAGCGAAATACGTTTTTAATATTGGAATATAACAGAATAAGCACTAACGCGAGAAAAAGAGCTATATATGGAACAAAAAAATATTCTATAATATCCTAATGGTATTACGAAACGAATTGTTTTTACATCACTAAGTTATGGTTTGAACGATTATTACAAAAAAAAAAAAAAACACGCGAACTCTTATAAGTCTCTATCTTTTAAACACGGACTTCTTCGTCGTCCGAGAGCTCCGCGGGTTTAGCCAATTACAACAAATACTGCGCCGATGGGAATTGCAGGATCGGAGATAAAGTGCGTTTTAATTGGAAGGAGTGCGGTTTCTGCGTCAACTGGTGAGACTCGATTTCGGATCGCGATTTAAGAAGTACAATTACGTTCTTTATAATAATAATAATAAAACAATATGTATTACGTTAAGTCGATATATTTTCTCTCTCTCTCTTTCACAGACTCTCGGCCACATTCTGACGAGAAAACGAGCGGCGCGGTAGTTGGTTAGGGGGGAAAGAACAACGCGAAAATAATAAAAGTTATAATACGTAGATCCGTATGTCGTGGAATAATTTTGTCGCGACTATTTGGCCGCGATTAACGGTGATAAATGTAGGATTAACGCGCGTCGCGTGCGTGTATTGCAGATGGAAAACGCCAACAGCATAACGGACACGGTGCGCGGCGTGGGCAAGTGTCCGTACAGTCCGCTGTCCAACATCACGGCGATGATCACTCTGAACGGCCAATACTTTGCCGGTAGCCCCATGGACTTTTCCGGCGTGGACTCGGCCATCGTCCGCGACCTGGGAGCCTCGTATTTGCGCACGAAAAACTACGACGCCAAATGGCTGAACGAACCGCAGTTCGTCGGCTCGTTCGAGACGGACGCGTACGTGTATTTTCTGTTCAGAGAGAGCGCGGTGGAGTACATAAACTGCGGCAAGGTATGTAGAAACAATTGTTAAAACGATATCTCATTATCCAATGTTTTCGGCGCGAGAAAATTTTATTATTATCGTTATTATTATTTTAAACTTTATGAATTTTTATTCGACAAAAATGAGCGAATCGTTTCGCGGCGGACGATAGAGAATTTTCATTAAACACACGTAATTATATACGTATGACGTATTATTTGTATTTCAAACTCGTTTATACGCGCGTTAATCTCAGCGATACGCACGCGCGCGATAACTGCTGAAGAAATCGTTTTGTGCATGTGCAGCGTGTGCCGTTTACACTATTATTTCGGTTGAGTATTATTATTATTATTTTTTTTCTTCAAAGCCGATTCATTTACATAAATGTTGCACGTTTTATTTTTACGACTCCGTTATTGACGTTTGCTTTGTGTCTCGCGTGTAAGGGGAAACAATGTTTTTTTTTTTTATTATTATTGAAAATAATAATTTACGTCGAAATATAATTGTGTTAAATATATATATATATAAAAAAAAAAAAATTACAATTTTAAACGAAAACGTCGTATATTGTGTGCCGTTTAATAAGCGAGAATTTTTATTGTTAATATTTTTATACGACCGTTGCGCAGAGGGTATACTCGAGAATCGCGAGGGTATGTAAAAACGACGTTGGCGGACAAACGATGCTGCGAGACAATTGGACCACGTTCATTAAGGCCCGTTTAAACTGTTCTCTGCCCGGCGACTATCCGTTTTATTTCGATGAAATTCAGAGTATGACTTATCTGCCGGACGACGGATTAGTGTACGCAACGTTCACTACGCCCAGGTATAAAATATTTTCGCCAACAGTCGGTAATCGCTATTGAACTTAATATTTCCTATTCGATGATTGATATTATTATTATTATTTATTTGATTCGCGTGCGTTTAACAGTAACGGCATAGCCGGTTCGGCGGTGTGCAGTTTCAATCTGACCGCCATAAACGCGGCGTTTAATGGACCGTTCAAACACCAAGCCAGCGTCGGTTCGGAATGGGTACGATTCAATCCGCCGCATCAGCAGCTCAACCACGGACACTGTCAAAGACAAGATCCGAATCAGATACTCGACTCGTCTAGGTATTTCGTTTGTACATTATCGTTCGTATTGTTAAATTATACGAAAGAATACCCGCAGCTGCTAAAGTGTAATAGACATTTCGAGTTTATATTATTATTATTTATAACCTGAGTCATTTCTGCGTTCATTTTTTTTTTCAAGTAAATCGAATTATTTTCATTAAATTATTCTCCTTTTCTTTTAATCCGTTATTCGATTATTATTCGTATGCATTTCGAATTGATTTCGGAATAATAACGCGATGCTTTCGACAACAATTAAAAACGAAAAAAAAAAACTACAATTCAAACAGCGTATTATGTGAATTATTTATGATCGAGTTGAGAGAGTCGCACGGGTGTTCTATAATTGCAATTTAAATCACCCGAACGACGAGGTTTTTTTTTTTACGATTTTTCGTGTTTATACGTACGATTAACATTATTTTTTCCCGCGTATATATGTATACGTATGACCGCCGACACACCTAAGAAATGAAAGTGGTTCCGAGACGTGTTAATAACATAATCCTCGTTTACAGTATACACGCATTAATTTTTGATTTACGTTTTTATAATTTTCTACTATATTATCATTCTTACAATACACGCGTCGTCATTTATTCGGCGGTGTAATAATACATTACGTAATGTTATTTTCAAGTAAATTATATGGTGGTTTTTAGTAAAAAAAAAAAAAAAAATGTTTGTATACATATTGTCCGGTGCGTTTATAGATACCAACTGATGGACAACGCGGTACAACCCACTACTATAGATCCGTTATACTATAAGCCGTTGGAGATTTTAACGCATATCGCTGTCGACGTGGTGCCGACCAAGCCGCACGGTTCTTTGAAAGTGTTATACGTTGCCACGGCCCAAGGGACCGTGAAAAAGATCACCATTTTACCGAAGTCTTCGGTCACGTGCACACTGGAAGAATGGAACATATTCCCCGAGAGTGCTGGTTCACAAATCATGGCGTTGCATTATCTGAAAGTCACGGTAAACGTCGTTTTCGTCGCATATCGATACATTATGTATAATATAAATCTTTTGAATTCCAAATGATCGCGTTCTTTCCCCCCCCCCCTCCCCTATAGGACTCGATATACTTAGGCACCCGAGATCGAGTGTTGAAAATCCCGGCACAACACTGCAGCAGACACAGGAGCAAAGAAGCGTGCATGAACGCGATGGACCCGTACTGCGGATGGAACGAACACGTTGACAAATGTCAACCGCCGACAAACGGCAACATCCTGGAACACAATTGGAGACAAGACGTCACCAAGTGTCCGGACCGATCGCGGCCGGTGGACGGAGGATGGTCCAGTTGGTCGACCTGGGCCGCGTGCACGCAAAACGTTAACGGCAAAGAGTCCGCGGACCAGTGTTTGTGCTCGAGCAGAACGTGCACGAACCCTCAGCCCAAGTACGGCGGGACGGACTGCCAAGGACCCGCCATACAGGTACGACAACGCGCGTGACCACAGCAGTGACGTGCGTAACGTGCAATATCATCTCACTGGAGTTTTTTAATTTCAACAAATCGCGATATATCAATACGCTTATGATTTCTTTTTTCTTTTTTTATTACCGCTGTTATTTATCGGTTCGACTGTTCAGATTCGCGCGCGAAAAATCGTTTTTCGTTATTTTCTTTTTTTTATAATTATTAAAAATTCGATTTTATATATGGACATTTTTTTTTTTTTCGAAAAATATATTACGTTTGTATTGAATAATTGCATTTATTCGAGTAGAAACACAACATAATATTTGAGATAAAATCAGTGTATTACTTCGTTGTGCAACAGTAGCGGCAGAGAGATTATGCTCCCCTATACGCATAACGTATATGTATATAAAACAAACGAGAGAGATTACACGTAAACCGACGCGCCCATATCATTATATACTATAACTTTCGTTTGTTTTTTCGCTCGTTAGGTGACTAATTGCACGGTGCACGGACAGTGGTCCAGTTGGTCCGACTGGTCGGCATGTACGCAAAGCTGTGGTTCCGCTGTGAAAGTCAGGAAGAGGACATGTGGAAATCCGGCGCCGGCGTTCGGCGGCCGCGTGTGTGTGGGACGAGACACGGACGAAATGTTTTGCCATTCGAATCCACCTTGTCCCGGTACGGAGCAGCGGAATAAATATCGCTTTCTCCTCCTCCTCCTCATCCTCCCCATCCCCCCGGACGCTATAAAAAAAAATATTATTATTATTATTATTGTCTTACAGTGTCGCCGCCTGTCGTGAAAGAGCCCGGATGGAGCGTTTGGGGCCCGTGGGGAAAATGTTCGGCCAAGTGTGGTGGAGGTATTCGACAGAGATCGCGGTACTGTAACAATCCACCGCCACAGGAAGGGCAGGATTGCAACGGATGCTCGGAAGAGTACGAGTTGTGCAATCAGAAACCGTGTATGGACACCGGTAGAAAGGTATCGTCGTGGACGCCGTGGGTACCGGCTGGAAACGGTACGCATAAGAGGTTCAGGTTCTCGTGCAGAACGCAGTCGGACCAATCGGCGATAAATATTATGCAAGACAAAGAAGAAAATAGATTGTGTCAAGACGGATCGTGTCATAGACTCGGTTAGTACATGATTAATTCTAAAACGGACGGTTTTTCAAATAGGACGTTTAGAGTAACATCTATCGACGTTATAAAACCTTGTAATATATCGCGTTCAACGATAATTCTTATTTTTACGTTAGACCAACCTTCGGATTCGGAAGATTCGTGGTCGGAATGGACGTCGTGGAGCGCGTGCTCTGCCGATTGTGGCGGCGGAGTCCAAACAAAAACTCGGACTTGCGACGGGCCCAGTGAGAATTGCGACGGACCGTCAAAATTAACCAGATCCTGTAATACGCATAAATGCAAAGGTATTTTATATCGACGATAAACTTAATATTGTTATTATTAGTTAAGTGTTATTTAATAGTAAAAACTTTTAAACAAATGAACGAATTGTTTTTCGAAACTGACGTTTCGCTTACGTTTAAATACGCGTATTGCGGCGATTGTGTGTACACGCAAATTATGTTATCGTTTTTACAAAAATATCTTATTCGGAATTTTCGTTTGTCAGGAGAATGGAGTTGTTGGACAGACTTCGGCGAATGTTCTGTGACGTGCGGCGAAGGCGTGAGGAAACGGACTCGCAATTGCATGCTAAAGGGTGTACTGGCCGAAGGGTGCGAAGGCCCGTCGGAAAGTTTAGAGCCCTGTTACGTTCCTTGTCAAAACACGGACATTGGTTGGGAAGCCTGGTCGGATTGGTCGGTTTGCGACAAAGACAACCGGCAACAACGCACGCGAAGGTGTAGTAGTTTGGAACAACGTTGCCTGGGACCCGAAATCGAATCCGTCCCGTGCTTCGAGACAAACAGGATCGGTAAGCGTCCGAGTGTAAACGCTGCGCAATGTCCAAACGACGATCTCCGAAGTGGTCTGCGCGTTTTTATTTTTATTTTAACCTCGAGCATTCGGATAGAATAATAATAATAATAATAATAATTCGTAGGAATGAATTACTCGTGCAAAACTATTACAAATGATTATAATACGTACTTTTTTTTTTTTTTTAAATACCTTTTTGCAGAGAGTTCGAGCAGTTCGTCGTTCTTGATTTGTTTACTGTCGTTCGTCACGGGCGCCTCTTTGGCGTGCGTCGCGTTCTACGTGTGGCAGAAACGGCAAAAGCCAAAGTTGCCGAGCAGTCCTCACTACATCACCACCAAACAGAATCCGTACGTGACTGTACCGATGAAAGATTATCGCGTGATGCCGGCAAAACGGACGCCGTCGTTCACTAAATCGTCGACGGTGGCCGCGCAACACAACAACGGCACGCTGCCGAAGCTGTTCAACAAGACGTCGGATTATGAGACGGCCACTATCAAACGGAACAGTCACAGTCTGGTCAACGGGCACATAATGAGGAGCAATCGTCAAGACTTGGAACAAGAGAAGTTTTTCTGAACGATTACGAAAAATCGGTCCTCGACTCGGTATACTGCTGAAGATTAGACACATATGTTAAAAATTATACACGTTTACGGCCCATCAATCGTCTCGTCTAGCAACTAGTCATTACTTTTTTTACGATTGAAATCATCGTCATAATCATCATCGGTACTCTTAACTTTTCTCTCGGCTTTTATCGTGCTCTTCGGACGCTCTTCGTCATTGCGAACGAATCGTCTTAACGTTCAAAGACATTTGAATAGCCAAAACAATAAAATAACAAGCGGCGCTTAATATGCGTCTTATTTATATTGTTTTACGCGTCGATCAAATCACGCATTGCGTTTTCAAAATTACGGTACGACGTGACGACAATATATTATGTCATTCGGAGAAATTGTATTTGAGTAAATTCGAATGTGTCATCATTATTTTTAGCAGTGAGGAGTCGGATTGGTTTTTTTTTTATATAACTATATGTTTATACGCGATGTATAAAATAAAGTCATTTATATCAATTAATTGTTTTACTTACTCGCGAATAGGTCGTGTATATAAATAAATATTTTTTTTTTTACAAAAATACCTAATTTTGATTTCGAAAATATCCCGGAATGTTTTATTCGCCCATAACAAAACTATTATCTATTTAAATAATGTTTAAATATTAATACGCTGTATAAAGTAATAAATTCATTATTATTTTAAAATAATAATAATAAAAAAAAATAATCGCTATTTCTATTACATTGTTATAATAATATCAGGTAAGGTTATTATTTTATACTTTTATTGAATAAGAGTACGCGTGTATTGTGCCAATTTTATATACATATTCATGAATAATCTGTTATTTGATTAACCATGGAATATTAATGACTGAATAATGTGTTATTTTTTTTTACTTAATATGAAAAAATATTAAGTACGAAAATCGTGTGAACAAAGTGTGAAGAACACGTATTGTTTACCTATAATAACTCACATTGAGTACATTTTATAATATTGTAAATAATTTACATTTTTTTTTTTAAGTTGTCCAAATTTTATTGATATATAAATTATAATTATATACTATTTTAATCTGTTAAAAATTTATTTGTTGTAAATATATATTTTTCGTATACACGTGATTATTTATAAGTAAAAAAAATAAAATAACAATTATTATTTTTATACTAAATTTTATTGTTTTTATTTACTAATAAATCAAACAAGAACTGCAAATAATTAAAGTGACTTTTACAAAAAAGTGTCAAACATATAATAATGTATTATTATTAACAACATCATGTAAATTGTAAATTCTATAAAACGATGACAATGAAAAAATGTATATATTAAGATTCGACTATTTGAGGTAAGTACCTGAAAAAAAAAACATTTTTTTGAAATATGTACTCGTAAACATACGAGTATTAAGACTGGGCGAGTTAACTATTTTTTCTTTTTTTTTGGAATTGTTAAGCTATAATAAAAAAATATACGTTTAGTTAATAATAACTTATATTTTTCTCTTCTAATTACACAAGTTAAGTTTTTAAAAAATTGATTTATTTTAATTAAAATTTTCTATTAACTAATACGCATTCATTGTTTAAAGATTATGTTAAATGAGAATATTTGAAAACAACTCAGATTTACATTTTAAAAATGACGGAGCTTACAGGCTTTGTTTTCTATTTACTTATAAGTACTTTTTATCTTTTATATCATTACATAAAACTTTCTCTAAAAAAAAAAGTTATTTTACTTATAAATGAACGAATTTAATTGTTATCAAAGAGTGTTTGGAATATTTAAAATCAAGTCATATTGTTTAGTTTTGTATTAAAAAAAAAGTTTTTTTTTATTAAATTTTAGCTATTATAGAAACATTTTGGGACGTTATTAAAACATTATAACGAATCAGTGGTTGTCACTCGAAAAGAGTGCAGTGGCGCAATCAGAATTTTTTTTTAAAGAGAGTGGACCACACTTGTTTAAACATAGACATCAAAACTAAAAAAAAAAATAAAATAAAATATATATAAACTATAAATTTAATAGATTTTTCACGAAGATATGAATAAATCTTATCTCATTCTTTGTCTTTTTTTTCTCGTCCGTACGCCATAAATCTTTTATTGCTTTCTAGTTGTTTTTCAAACGGTGTAAATTTATAAATTTCTTCTCGCTCGCGGTCTACGGCCGGCAAATCGTGTATGATCGCCGGAATTATGTAGTGTTCAACGTGATAACTCGGGTGAGAAATTATCTGTTTATTATTCACGTCCTTGGTCGATTACACGAAATCTTCAAATCCCTGCGGTATATTATGAATTTGCGCTGTTTGACACAATTGACCGGTAAATTTTCTTTTTTCTTAATATTTTTATTTTATTCGCTTTTTTTTTTTTACACTTCTGTTTACTCTTTCTATTAAGTAAATTTTTATACGTCCGCGAGCTTTATTCACGCTCAATTCAATAAAAATCAAACGTTATGTTTTTTTTTTTCAACAAACCATGTGTTCCTTTCATTATATGTTTGTGAAATTATAAACTGGTAAACGTAGATAAAACGACGACGTAAAACGAAATCTTTGAGTCCACTGTTTCCACCAATTGCATACGTTTCGGCTGGCCGCCTACTGTTGCAAAAACCGGAGACCGATCAAAACGTACTCTAGGGTAACGGAGAATCGAAACGTTACAACGTCGAGAAATGGATCGAGTGTGTTGGAAGATGCAGAAGGGGCTTAAAAAGGACTTTGTGGTAGGAGCTGCAAAAACGCGTAGAGCAAAAAGAATAATAACAATAATAATATTTGAAAATCCCTCGGAAAAAAGCGTGTCAAAAAAGCAGTGATCACCACCACCGGGCCGTAATCTATTGTACAGTACAATGTTGGCTACGTTAGTTCGAAAACGATGACACTGAATATAATATTGTACACGCGTATCGTACGCGGCCGGTTATCAATGGCGTAAACGTTTTCGTTGTTTATTGTCACACAGTTGGCACGTTTTGAAACGATAAACGCACGTTTCGGCCGTCTCTCTCGTCTCCCTCGTTTGTCACGATATTTTTCCGTCGGTGTTTTCGCGTAAAAATGACACCGGTACGATGCGTACTTTTCGTAGCCCTGTCGTTGTGCGCGACCGTCTGGTCCGCCGCGGCCGCCAATTGCAAGTACGACGTGGAGTCGTACACCACCACCGACGCGATGATCGTGACCGAAGCCGTGTTTATCGCACAAGTGAGTACCGCCGATTGCGAAGACTCGCCGTCCAGCCTGTACGCCGAAGTGGACGGCAAACTGGTGGCCGCGGCCAACGCGGGCCCTAACAAATACCAAGTACGTACAGGACCGGCCTGGGTCGTTTTGTGTTTTCGGTTGATGATACGTTACGTTTTGTCGTCCGTAGGTCAGTTGGTTGGAAGACTTCATCAAGGCCCGTCGCGGAGATTATCTCGTGAACTTGTACGACGAAGCCGGTTACGGACAGTTGAGAAAACTGTTGCGCGACGGTGAATCCATCAGCGGCGTGACCCCAGTGCACTCGGCGTATGTACGCTATCCAGGAGCTTATAAAGGCGTTTGGGTGAATTCCGCATTCTTGGCCGCTATTATTAGCTTTGTGGTCTTGTATTTTGCGTATACGTTCAAGTCGAAAATCGTCTCCTAATCGTTTATTTAAATAATTTACGTATTTCGTTACTGTAAATCTACCCGGTTATATTTTCTACGACTGTTGTATTATATTATTTTTTTTTTATATATATATATACATATTTATATGTATTATTCGATGTCTTGAATTCATTTGAATTGGCACGGTAAAATACGTGAATTGATTTAGTGTTTTAATCTGACGTTCAAACGCAATAACTTCTGTAACGGTCGTACGTTTTTAATTTGTACGATTGTAATCCGTATTTTGTTGTTCGTCGATTAGCAATCTACTTTTGGAATTTAAAACAAAGTTTTTTTTTCTCCAATGCGGTTGTGTGCTTTATTAATTTCTTTAAATACAATTCAATATTATAATACTATTTGATTATTTTATAAACATGTTTGATCAAAAAGTTAAATTTAAAATTGTATAAATTATTTGGGAAATTGCAATTCAGTCCAAACACGTGTAAATCAATATATCAATATATGTAAATCGATCACTACCAATATCTTTTAATACTTGTTTTCTTATTATTACAATATAGTTCAAGCTGCTTATTTTTATAATTAAAAATGAAAAGAAATAAAAATGTAAAATGTGTCTGATGAGAGCGTTTAAAGACATTTATTCTTAGGAATTGTCAGTATTCAACTCGTCTGTTAAAATGTATTAACAAAATAAAATAGTTATATTGAAAATATAAATCTTTTTAATTTCAATTATATCACAAACATCCACTCATACCAGAGATTATTCGTACATGTTTTTATATTATGTGTAGGATTAATCGAAATATTAATGTCTGTTGAACGTTGTAATATAATGAATATTAAGTTAAGTAAAATACTATAAATATTACGCTACATTTTATTATAGTCACAAAGACAGATATTGACAATTATGAATATATATGTATATTTTTTTTTTGTTGTGTTTATCTATTAAAGTTTTAAATGCAATATTCTGTGTTCATTATAACTTATACTCAAAAGAATGTTATATCAGTTCAGAAAACATTTTTTTTATTTTGGCCTTTTTTTTGTTAGATGGATATTGTAGTCAAAAGTCAAATGTGCGCAATGTCTTTATATAATATTATCGATATTTATTTATATGTGTGTGTATGTATTAAAATTTTAAAAGTTTTATAGAAATGTTTTACGACGCACTTAAAATGTATCTAATATACGATATTAAATTTTTGTCAAATTAAAAGTAATCCGGAAAGATTATTTTAATGAAGCGATAATTATTATTTTCTGTAAAAATATAACTTAATTAAATTATTTTATTTGTGATTTTAGATTAAATTCAACGTGTGTTTCATCTTTACCGATTTGTAAAAGTCAGATAGGTATATGATATCTTATTATGTTTCTAATGTCCTTTGCACTATTAATAATATATTATACAAAGACCAGGATAAAATTTACTTTAGGAGGATGTTACTTACCCATAAACTAAATTGGAAAACGTATTTTGTGCGAATGAGTATTGTTATAGTATTGAGGTCTGTGGTGACAATATTGTTAAATTTTTACAATAAATAGAAAAGAATGTAATCTTCGCTTAAGTGTTTTGTAATATCATAAACACTTTTATTGCTATAAGCTAAAGTAGTACAAATTTTTTAGTTTGGTATATTAATATAAAATAAAATAATTATTAATGCTTTTCAAGCCTAGTTACAATTTTATTTCAAAACGAGTTGAATACGGAAATGTTGATTTATTATAAAGTGCGTTAATGAACATTATATTTTTTTTTTAGTTTATTTTTTCGGAAAATTATATATAATTTATGCGGTCAAGTGCAGCAATACTACATTAAAAGTATTATTTCGAATTAATTTTAAAATCGGATAATATATTATTTTTTAAATAACGATTCACGTTGTGAGATCTTTTTTTAGTGAAAAAAAAATTATTTTGTATGGAAATTGTTGAATCACGAGTTAGGTTAGCAAAATAATTATGAGAAATAAAAAGAAGAAAGAATTTGTTTTTTAAGGATTTTTACATACAGAAAAGATTTAATTAAATTTTTATAAACGAAAATAATATGTGTTTATAACATTATAGTATATATTTTGATATAATTTTAACGAAGTATAGCCGAATATGTGAAATTTTATTTATGTTTATCAAATTCGTGAGATACTTTACGAATTGTGGGTTTTAAACAAAATATTATTTTATATTTTATCCGTAATGTTGAATTAAGAAAAATTTAATTGAGAGTTGTGAAATTGTAACTATTGTCTTATAAGTTATAAACTCCGTGAAAGACTTGGCCAATAATTTTTGTAAATCGTATTTCATAAAAACCTAACCATAATTAATCGTTTTTTATTTTATTTTTTTTTCGATAATAATTATTATAATATATTTAAATATGGAAATTGTTTATTTATATACGAGTGATTGTATTCTTTCCAATCTTGCGTTTTAGACAGAGTTTACTTATCCATCACCATTACCTTTATCGATTTCTATTCGAGTAGCTAACTGTAAATTATGTATCGGTCTAAATAATTCAATAAAATAATAATAATATACAAATGTCTAGTGAATAGTAATACAAACAAAATAGATAATTTGACACAAGTCGTTTAGGCTCAACGCACTACTATGTGCTTAGAAATTAAAACGTTCAAAGTTTAGACACGATTTCATTTGTTTGTATATGATAAAATTATATAATATAAAATGACAAATTGATATAATTTTCTTCTTGGTAACAACAAGCAAAACAATTTTAATATAATTAATTATATTGAATACAGTTAATAATAACTAATTGCCGAGTAATTCGTGTTATTAAATTAAATCTAACGTTATACCACCGTCAGATTTCCATTTAGGAAAATTAAAGTGTCTGCTCTGCTTTGAACAAACTTAGGCACCCCCCTCCCCCTCGCTCTCATTGCTTTTGTGTTTACTTTTTCACGGGGTACCTTTGACAACTGTACATATTCTCCGCGTGTAATATTTTTAATCGTTCGGCTAACACGAACAGCCCAGGTTTTCTAGTTTGATACACATTTTACGTTTCACCTATTATAAAGTCTTTTTTTCCCCATTTTGAAGCGGTTTTCTTTTTCAAAATGAAAAACGACGTCTGAACGAAGTCGTAACACACACACACACATATGTATATATATATGCGTACCTAAAACGCGTTTTAACGCAACTATATAGAGTTAATACCGGTAGTATAGTGTATAGCATGGATGGCAAATAAGTGGCACGCGTGCCAAGGTTGGCATGCAGGAGATTTTCGATGGCACTCGAAAACTTTCATCTGTCAATATATATTTATAAATTTTTAAGTAACTTATAATAAATTAATATTTCATTGCACATACATATAGATAATTATTAATTTATATTTAAAATTGATTAAAAATAATTAGTGGCACGGCTGAAATTTTTTTTTTTTGATTGTGTCATAAGTTGGCACGTTGAAAAAATCCTATTCGCCATCACTGGTGTATAGGTAACAACTCGTCACTTTTTCGCTAACATTGTGGTGCAATATTCACAGCGTGTAATAATAGTGGAAAAATGTTGATCGAGTTGGATTTCGTCAAATATAAGTAAAAACTATTTTCTAACGGTGTCGTGGCGTTATAAAAGCGTTGGGAAAGTGTCGACGAGAGACGATTTTCGCGTTTGTCCCGCACGCGCATCGGCGGAACGTTTAATATTTGTTCGTGAATTCTCTAAGGTTTCGAATTTCCCCCCCCCCCGTTTTTTTTTCAATCGATGAAAAAAATTCGACGATGTAAGTATACAGCTGCAGATGTTCGTCTACGTTATTATTATTATTATTCCGAGCACTCGTGCGTTGACGTGACATTATATAGGTATAAACACGCAATACTCACTCACCAGTCCGAGTTGGTCGGTGAGAGGTTATCCGGTATAGGACGCCTCGCGGGCACGAGTTATGCGGTCGGTCGTAGCGTTGCGCATATAAATTTCGCAGAAATAATAATAATATCGGCGCGTCCCGTAACCGTAACCGCGTCCCAACCCCTCGAGAGTATTCGATCGGACGGCCCCCGCCGTAACCGTGGCCGTACGGCAACGCGTTCCGGACGAACTCGTGTCGGACATGCGGTGTCGTCCTGCAGTCGTTAGGTAACGTGTAAGCCCCGGAAATTTCGATACCCTATAGGGACCGTATAGGTATAAACGTTCTAATAAAACCGCATTTGCCATTAAATGAATATAACAAAAAAAAAAAAAAAAAATCCCTTTAAAAACCTACAAAAGTCTCCTTCAAAATCGTTTAAATTATTTATTTTTTTTTTTTATTATTATTAATTAAAATTAATACGCACGCGTATGATTTGTGTTGTTTTGAAGGGCAGCAATCGAATTAAATGTGATAATTGTCGTATCGTATTAGTCGGGCACACGCGAATTTTACACATTTCTTATTTCCGAGTTTTTCTCGACGCGTACTCAATATGTGCGTTTTTAATACTAAAATGTGCGCATAAACGTTAAACCATAAGTGACAAAAAAAAAAAAAAAAATTACGTAAACTAATAATTTTAATTACTAATAAACTCGCGATTTTTCTGTCGATTATTAAGAAATAGTTTTAAAAGATCGTCCTTAAAACGTCAAGAAATGTTCCAAAAAAAAAAAAATGCGACGTATCCATTAGTGATTTAGATTCGTGTCTTGTTGAATCACTGCTGGAATAGCAGCATCGTTTTAGATGTTAACGACACAACAGCTAAAATCATCAACATTCGGGTCCTGTTTATATGTGTGTGTACGCTTAGGACGTGGCCGTGCAATCGATAGCGAAAACGGAGGGAAAACGTGCACCGCGGCGAGTGGACGACGACGATTCGTCTCTCAGTCAGAGACTGCAGCGGTGTGTGTTTAGCGTTAGAATTTGTAATTAAGGGAAGGACCTCGTGCGGTATGTGCGGAACTTTAAAAAAAAAAAAAAAAAAAGTAAAAGAGATTAAAGGATTTAAATTAAATTTTACATTGATTTTTAAAATATTCAAAACAACCGAGAACTCAATGTGATTTAATCGTATTAGCATTGATTAAGCTTATACTTAATCCAATCGTATTATATTAGTCGATACAATTAATGATTGTTTTATGAAATAAAATTTACCTATACAATATTATAGGTAAATTACTATAATGTTTATTACATTACACATCAGAACGTTATCTCAAACACCTCATATTGATTTACTGTATTACTTTACGATTTTACAAATTTCCTAACTAATTTACCACTGGGTATTAGGAGAAAAGAAAACCGTTTTATTTTTGAATCGTAACGCTACGCGACGAACATCTGGTGTAATACGAATAATGTATGTTTCGAATTTTCCGCGAGTAGCCTCCTGCACTTCTGAAACAGTTGTCCGGCTAATCGATATGATGTATTAAATTTTTCTAAACTCGTTTTACAACGGATCGGAGGAAAAATTATTTTTTATCCAAAAAAAAAAAAAAAAGTATGTTTTTTTTTTTTTAAATCCAAGAGGGACGAATAATTTTAAACAGAATAAGCAGGAGGATGTAATATCCGCTAATTAAACAAATTGGAACTCCCCCCCTCACTCACACTCTGACATCGCTTGTAACATCGCATAATAAGAACAAACAAGGAATAGTGTATATAATATATATAATATATATATATATATATATATATATATATATATATATATATATATAATATATAGAAAAGCTCAATACCGCATATGCATTACGCGTATAAAAAGCAAGAAACGAGGGGCTATAATGAGATCTGGACTGCGAGAGCAGCAAAGACCGCACTCCGAATCGAACGTGTTGTAAAAAGTTAAAAAAAAAAAAATAAAAAATACCTCTTCCCTCTCGGTTCAAAGGGCTTTGAGAATTCGCTTAATGATTTACGCGTTTTTATAAAATATTATAATATACGCGTCTCAGCATTCCGCAAATGATTACAACCGAGTCGGCGAAAAAATACAATTCTTACACCGCTCCGACGTAATTATTATTATTATTATTTTATACAAATGTCGCGCAGTAGCCATACGCGTTATAATTTATTTTTCACGCGTTTATAGAAAAAAAAAGAAAAAAATGAATCCGAATAAGACATTTTGTATTGCACGGGATTTTTTTTTTTTTTTATACACACGTACGATATGTATACGAGTGTGTCACGCTGCAGCGCTCACGAAAATGAGGGCTGAGCGGATAAGCCGTCATAACATCCGTATGCGGATTTCACACCGGCCGTTTCACCGACGACGGATGGCCGGGAGGAACGCGTCGTCGTGAACTTCGTTATTTCTCTTCGCGCTCTCTCGTCTTCTCAACACCGTCGTCGCCTCTAAGAGCGTTTCAGAAAACAGACAACAACAAAAAAAAATATAGTAGGAAAACGTATTCGCCAAAGGTGGTGTCTATTATGACGGAGAGGATAAACGCAGCAGCGCGTTCTCCTCCATCGCGCGCGGTGTGGACACGGTGTCGTCGGTTTTTTTTACGACCGCATTACCATCACAACTCCGCCCGGCGTTTTCTTATATTTTCGTTCGTTATAAAAACAATTCAAAGTAGACCTTTTTTTCTTTTCGTTTCATCCTTCCGAATCAAACAGTTTTTACGCGTTTTGTCGTAATAATCGTAAAATTCAACTACCCATATACGTATAGGTAGGTGGCTGGTGTACGCGGGTTTTTCGTCGGTTTGCTGCCCGCAGTTTTTTATTACGATTATTACTATTTTTTTTTTTTTTGATTTCTTTCCGCACGCCCGTTTTCGTTTTTTCTCTTTTTTTTTTTTTTGAAACGAAATTTTTGTATACTATTAATACCCGCGCGGATTATATTAGTAATATAGAGAGTGTTTTTTTTTTTTTTTTTTCTTAAGTAACCGATTACATATAAAGGCAAAACGATTACAAAACCGTTCCGGGGATACGAGGTTAGACCTACGGAGAAGTGCGGAGGAAAAGGCCGAGAAGATGTAGACCAGCGAAGCGATTGTTCGACGTGGTAAGCCAAGACTTAAGGACTACGCTGGACGTAGACGATTGGAGTGAAATTATTCAGGATAAAGAGCTGGGAAAAACGGAAGGGTGTAACGGTGCGGAGGCAGAGACCAGGAGACGGTGGCGGAATGGACGGTCTGGAAAATGAGAGTATTCCCAGACGACCTGGATTACATTACGACCGGGTGTTAAACGTTTTGTTTTTATTTCTCAAACCGATTCGTTTTTCTTTTTCTTTTTTTTTGTAATTTATATAGTTTAATACCGATTGAGGTGTGGTCTAATAGGAATTTAACAATTATTTCGTTTAAAAACACTAATGCGAGGAAAAAAACTATGTGGTGGGATTGCTATCGAAGAAGAAAAAAAATAGGAACGTTCTTCTTTTTTCTTTGGTAAGTGTGTGGTGGATGGTCTGGATTTGGTTCCCACTATCCGCCCTTGGCGAAGACTCTTGGAAAATTATAAAGTTATAAAGAAGAAGAAGAAATATTTTTTATTTTTTTATAAAATCCTTGTTATCGGACTTTATGTTGTAGACGAACTGGAAAGAAACACCTATCTCCCTCTCCCAAAAAAAAAAAACTCGCTTTTAATAAACGTGTATTTAGTGTTTTTCACTATTTTCCTGTATAGTTTGATGTGAAATGTTAACGAAAAAAACCAACAAAAGGTACGCGTATTGAGATTTACTCGAATAAAACAATTTTCTCCGCACGCGCGCGGCGGAATGTTTGCTTAACGATTTCATTCGCTTAAGCGTTATCGCAAAGGTTTCTAAACTGTATGGGTGTCGCAATAGAATGTTTGATGAGTCGCGAAAAATGTTCAGACATTTTAAGAACATGGGCTGAAAAATAATTAATTTATTTGAAACTTATTATGAGGACAATATTCAATAGAAATACGTTTCGACCGTAAATGTATATTAAATGGCGTTCTGGTTTTCTCTTTTCAACCCAACACCTAACGGTTTTCGTCAGACTCCTTTCCGCGTCCAATTTTTCGTATTATAATCACGTGAAATTGGATTTTCGATCATTTTTTCCTACATTTAATAATCGGTATTAAACCATAAGTAATATACACGATATTATCAATCGTACGTAAATTATTTTTATTAAAATATGTACGTACTAATTATTTATATTTCATATCGATAAGTAGAAAGAAAATGATTTGGATGGGTCAACTAAATTCGAAAGCTGTCAGAAGTGGGTCGCCGCACGTATAAAAAGTTTGGGAACCTCTGGTATATCGTGTTACTGTTGGGGGCTTACGTACTCGCCGATTATACCCGGAATATATTAATGAAACGCAACGTCCGCGGGGCAGGTTTCTTAAAATAATCAAATCGTTTAGATTCAGATTATATAGGTAGACAGAGCTGGTATATACGCGCGTTTAAAAACGCTGGAAAAATACATTTTAAACGATATAATGATACGTATACGCGCGAGATGGTTAGCTGATACGTTGCAATGTCACATGTATACTATATTATGTTTCTATTAATTTTTCTGGGGTGCTTTTTTTTTTCTTTATTATTTTTTTTGCTTTATTGAGGCCGCGTGCGCGATAAAATTTACATTTTAAATCGTTCGCTATAAAACATGTAATGTGCCTGCGTTTATCATACGCGCGATTAAGTACGGAGATTATTTATTATTACACACGCATCCCTCCCCCCCAAGCAACTCCAGCTTATAGTTTATAGGTATTAAATGATATTAATTCCGTAATTCAAATAGTGAGTGTTGAATATTACAGGCTATCCAATTTAAACTTGTCGTCTGCTGTGTAACGACGCTGTCTAAGCGTTAAAATAAATCATAAGAAACAATGAAGACCAATATAAATTCCGGGCTGTAAAGTTCTTGATGTATACGCGATACGTTACACACAGAAATAACATCGTGGACGAGTACCACCTTATCTAATAAAAAAAACTATAAAGGCCATACGCAGCATTTTAGTTTAAATGAAAATAGTGAAACGAAAACTTTTGTTGTATTAGATGATCCATTCAATACCATATGCATATGTGAAGCAGCATAAAGTTCAGACGCTGATATTTTGACCAAAGAAATCGATTTACATTAAGATGGATTTGAAGGTGAACATACACTGATTTCAGATTTTGAAGAAGGAATTCCGAATAATGTACAGTACGTCGACGGCTGGAGAAATGATCAGCTCTTGGGAATTTTATAAAAGTCCACAAAACGTTAAAAATATTCACAACAAATCCCGTTATAACACGCTCAAGCGAGAGAGCTTTTTCAGAACTTGCCGTACGTAGTAAAAACCAAATTAAGGAATACATTTGTATAATATTAATGCGCTAATGATATTAAAATATAAACGAAAAATTAACTTCGAAAAAAAAATATATTATTATTGGTTTTATTAGTATTGCCACGACTCGTTACGTGACTATATGTAACATATGATATACTTAATCTGCTTTTAAGATTGTGCGCTCTTAGCAAAAACGCCAATTATTATTATTATTATTATTATTATTATTATTATTATTATTATTATTATTACATATATATGGAATAGATTAAACCGTTCATCATTCTCTGTCATTCTTCATCAAGCATTCACTTCGAGAGTTGGTTGCCATATTACTAATCAATATAAAAGAGGGGGATCTACGTATATTAATTCCACTCTTTAATACATATATAGTCAAAGATCGATTTAATATATTTCTGCGGATTTTAATCCGAATACACGTCAGAAATATACATTAGATTGTTGTCTTGCGACGAATTTACATGTATATAATAAAATGTACATTCGTTGATGGAAATTTGGCACGAATCATTGTAGTACGCGCAATAAAAACATTTTCACGCTTGGCTAAAGAAAAAAGAAAAAAAAAGGAAATATAAAAGACTACCGAGGGTGAAGACGCGATTAGAGACGCGTTGGTTTTCGAGACTTTGCACTGCACGGATGTACGCTCTATTTTCCACGCGTGGATTACAGAGAAAATGACAAATCAGTTGTGTTAGATCCTACTGTTTTCTCGTTCTTTTTACTATTTTTTTTTTTTTTTTTTGCAGTCAACACTCAAAGCATTTATCGCTAACGTGTACGATATTTTATTATTTTCCACGCAGTTTACAATAATGTACACGTCATATTATTGTGTGGCATTTCGTGTAAACTCGTAACACTTCGGTGTATAATACATTAGAACACCGTATTATTATCAGTTTATAATACACACTCGCGAGGAATTTAAAAAAAAAAAAGAAAAGAAACCGCTTTCGTTACATCGATCGATGTAATATAATATTATATTAACCGACTGCTGATAATAATCGATCGCGTAAATATATATTAAAATCGAACGACGACGGAGTAATTGTATTTAATTATACAGCTGTAGTCCGTCACGTCTTAGTTTCAAATAATGTTATGTTTTTCTAAAAAAACTACTAAAAAGTAGAAGAACGAAATTCGTAGGACGCACGTATTGCGTCACGACGGCTGATTCCTATGGCAAGAGTAATTGAAGGAACCCTATAAATGGAGAAAAATACGCTATATAGGAATAGACACTTTTCACTAATAGATATATACAATAAATAATGAAAGACGTCAATGTTACGCATCTTACGTGTAGTATTGAAGGGGAAAGTAGAAAATAAAGATAAATGGCGAGTTGCTGCAAACCAGCCTTGTGGCTGTTAATAAAATAAAAAAAAGAGAGTTATCGTTTATATACATGTAGCGGTAGGTCACAAGTTTTAAATAGACGATAGATGTAGCATTAACGGTCATGATGACAAATTTATATAAAAATCATTTTCAGTACAAATCCCTATAAAGATCTCTCGACTAAGGATATTATATTTGTTAATTTTCTTTTTCACTTATAGGTACTCTAATACGTTTTATTACACTACAGAGTATTACAATATATTATTATGTCGGATCATGTTCTATATCCACGGTTTTATAAAAGTCCACGCTGCTACACTCGTATGACCAGTGCTCGAATTGCAGGAGTGCTACAATTTTTTTTTTTAATCGGCGTACTCAACTAATTCTGTTTGTTTACTGGAACAATGACTTAAAATAAGGGACTTTTACTGTGCGAAAGCGATGATTGAGAGTTATATTATATCAAAGTTAATTCCTTTGTAGAACGCTCATTTTTTTTTCATTAGCAGAGCTCTTATTTTTTAAATTGTATTCCCGATTCGAGAATTGCGTAACTAATTATGTAATTTATGATTTAATACGAATGATAACGCAAATAAAATTTATTTTCCGCATTAATTACATTACGTAAAAATAGATGAGTTAATATAAAATTGTATTTATAATATAGACGAAATTGTTAGCGTTGTAGATTATTACGGAAAACAATATTCATCTCTATAGATTATCTACATTATCTATATTAGAATATACATTATAATCTATATAATAATAATAATAATATACGCTAATTTTTTTATAGTAAAATAGTGGATTTGTGCGTACCAATTAAATTCACTGTATAACCGGATATATGACTACTAAATGTAGTCAAATCGTGGATAAATGTTGACTAAATTGATTACTTCACTCGTAAATAGTATATAAAAGATTTTACGTCTCGATATTTTCATAGAGTTTTTGCATAAATAATTATTAGACAGATATACCGTTATATTTCCGCGTAGAAATAAATCTTAAATAAGTTTACAACTAATAAAATGTATGAATTTCTTTAAATTTATTCTTTTGTTACTCGCGCCCATTGCGTATACGAGTACAAAACTAGTAGTAGTACTCGAGTGTCCCGTACGTTATTGTAATAACAGTCATTTTTTTATAATTTCTTTTTTTTCTTGTCGTTTTGGTTTTATACGCACGCGTTCATCTTTGTGTGAAACGAAAAAAAATTAAAGTACTTATGACGATAAGAAAAAAAAAATATATATAATCTTATATTTCGCGGTAAATTTTTTTTTTTTAGTAATATTGATTACGAATTTAGCTTCTACCACAGTATATTTTTTTACATTTTATTATATACATATATAATATTGTGTTATTACACGTGATCGATTCAAACATTTTATATATTAATATTAATTAATATATATATATTTTTTTTTTTGTATATTTGTTCTAAACGTGACATTTTTGGTTTCTCAGGAATAAATGACACAAAATGAGTTATATATCGATCAAAGTAATATAAAGGTGTAATTATTTCAGAGTTGAATTAAAGTGTGCAGTGTAAAATTTCAAATAGACTAATTAATTTTTTTCGTGCGGATTACTAGAATCTTTTTTTTTACGTCATTTCTACAAAACTAATTAAATTTTTTTTAAAAATATTTTAATATTAATTCCTCCATTATTTTATCGTCGTTAGGTATTTATATAACGTATTATAATAATAGTTACAAGCGAAAAGTGAAATATTTTCACACACTTGTAAATAGAAATGTATTTCGAACGGAGTAAACGTTATTAACAATTTAACATAATATCGCAGTAGAGAAATCTACGGAAACTTTTTGTAGTTTTTCGATCGATTATATTTATATTGAACGCGAAATTGTGTCGAAATTTCGTTCAATAATATTTAAAAAGAAAACTCGAAAAATAATTGCCGTTGAAAATAATAAACGAAATAATTATATTTATATTTTTTTCTTCCTCGGCATAATAAACGCGAGCTTTTTAAACTAAAAAAAAACTAATTTTCTTCGGGTTGATTTTCAACTTGCAACGCGTTGTATACACCAAGCTTTCTGTGCGTAGAAAAATTGAATTTTTTCACAAACCTCACGAACGTACTCGATCATTTATCACACCACTCGCGCGTAATTGTGCGCACCGGTCCACCGGTATATATTTGTTTCAATAAAACCGGTATATCAACACGAAAATGATCATCGAATTGTGTACGAAAATCGTAATTGGGTCGCGAGGAATGACATAAATTATATAAACGAGTCGGGGAAATTTAGAGCAAAAAAAAAAAAACGCGATTGTGTTTTATACTGGGCTGTTTCGGGGGAAAAAAACGTTGAATATTATTTCATTGTATTGATTGTCGAGTGTTCAAATAAAACTCGTCGCGGTGTACGCACGGAGAAGTGTAGTTAATGTAATAAGTGTATTGAGAAATCACTGCATGACAATGAATAAAACACGATTTGTACGTAAAATAACGCACAACATCTCTATATTGTCCTAACGAAACAAGACTGTTTATATTATCTGGTAAACATTTCGTGGCTCTAGGACCATTGGTTTTTCGGACAAACGTATAATTTTTCATAAAAAGTAAAATACACTTTGTTGAAAACATTTTGAAATTGTGCGACAAACTATTTTCAAGATTTTTTTTTTTAATACAATCGACGCGTATGCGTTGTCTGATATCGTATTAAATTTTTAAATCTTAAAATCAAAAATTTCCCTTCTTTTACGAATTAAATACTTGAAAATATATAATTACTATAAACAGCTCGAAATTGAAAGTAATTTTTTGAACATTTTTCCCCCCTCAATATAAAGTATTAAATATTTGGTGAGTGATTCAAGTTTCTATGTGACCGTTAGTTTCATAATTACGAAGAATTAACGATAATAATCGATTTCGACGAAATATCGTTTTTATGTAATTTTTCCGTAGTTTTTTCTTTTTAAGCGCTTTTAAAAAAAATGACCCTATCTAAAGTATACCACTAGATGCGATTTGCAAACAAATTGTAGAGATCGGTACAGCACTCGTTTGGTAGAATTTTTCTGTATACAATCATGGATAAAAGAATACATTATTGTAAAACCGCAATACATTCCGCTCAGAATCTAAAAGAAAACGTTTAAATTGAATTGAAACGATAAAAAAAAAATTGAAATATTTTAAAACTAAAAGACAATTTGTACGTGTATTTATATGTATTCAAAAAAATATAATGTATTTGACACATTTCGATTTCCTTATTGTGTCAGCTATATACATATATATAGAGTAAGAGAGAGAGAGTAGTTTCACTCGCTGTGCATTCAATTTTCACGGTAATAAGATAAAATAATCGTATCATGTGTTGTTATATAACACTAAAAACTTCTCGTTTTAATCGAAAAACAATTAATTATTGTAATGTCGTCGTTACTATATATATATAATGGAAATCTTTTTTGTCACGTGTAAATGCTGAAAATATGACTCGTTGCGATTTATAATGATTGTTTGTAGCCGCGTCTGCCAAAAATGGACCACCACGACCTTGTTACTATATTATAATCAGTGCTCGAATTGGAAAAAATAGAATCAATTTGAAATTAAAAAAATAGCGTTCCAAAATAAATATTCTTTATCGCATAACGACGGTTAGGTTACGTAATACACCCTCTACATAATATTTGTAATACAATACAAGTATTGTACAACATTTCATATGTAAAAAATAACTAATAATTGCCCATTTTAATTCAAGTAATGAATAATTGTAATAAAGTAAAAATCCATTATATGATAATATTGCGTAATCGAAATTTATAGAAAAAATTATAATGCATTCACGGTATACAGAGATACAGCGGTACATGACGTCTTACACGCTACACAATAACGAGTAAAATGAACAATTTCCTTGACAATTGACCGTCCAACGTAACGCGCGAGTCCAGCGTGACGTTTCGGACACATTTTCAGGATGACCCCTAGCGATAGGACATAATGTCCATGTTAAAATATTATATTTGGCACATTGCTGCTAATTAATGATTTTAAACCAAAAAATGAGGTGGGTGGCTAAACTACAAAACGCATGTGCCTTACGTACATTAATGTTATAATATCTAATGTCGGCTGATGCCGAAATCCCATAGTCAATAGAGCACAATTACAATAAGGGTGTCACTAATGAATTAAAATTTTCAAAACGTTGCGTCAATAATTCTGTTATTATTAACGACGTTGTTTTCCGACAAATTGTGCTGCCATAGATTATACAGTTTTATAGCATATCTGTGAGTAAATTAAAAGAAATTGCCAAATAATATACCGTGATAAGTGATATGCAAGATATAAATTGCCATTATAAAAGTAGGTACTTGATAGTAATAAGCAATAAAGTTCATTCTCGTTCATAATAAATATATTAAAATATAAATAATAATATCGAATATACAATTTTTGTCTTACCCTCATCCTCCCCCCCCCATGTGTATACCGGTTAAAAGCGCTCTTCCGCGATCCTTTGAAAATCCTAGTAAAGGGACGATAATTTTTTTTCTTTTTTAATGTAGTAGAGGAGCTCCGTCCCTTTGCGTACCCCTTTGAGTACTGTACGCTTCGCATTATTTTATCCGACAATATTTTATACGCGCATATATTTTTTAATAAACGAAATTTGTTTTTGGAATTCTCGTGATGTATTTTCTTACGCTCGATATACCGTTATATATCGCCTTTTACAGTTGAACGTTTCAAAAAGTTTATCACACGAAACGGTTTTCAATCGGTTCAAAGTCGTAGTGCAGTCAGTCACCAGTGAATTTCGTGATTCTCCGCGGCACTGTTGCGATTGCAGACGATGACGGTCCACTAAACCCTTTTATATATTACGACGACAAGTAGGAAAATAAAAAAATCCGCGTATTAAACGCGTCTGCGGGGTGTTATTAAAAAAATTTAGTGTGCATAAAAAACGTGTATATTATAGCACGCGCGAGCGTGCACGTGGTGGTTTCGTTTTTTTTCTCGAATTTTTTACCCTTTTATTAAAATGTAATTTTATGTCGAGTAATCTTTTTTTTTTTTCATTCAACCGCTTTTATTTTTTTTTTTTTGCATTGTAGAAAATTCTAAAATTTCCTCGGCTTTTGTCATTAAAAAATTCCGAGTCGGCACGCAGGTCTCTTTAAAAAATTCAAAAATAAAAGACACTGAACTTTTAAAATTATATTGGAAAAAACGCATTTAATATACGCAAGTATTTTAATAATTCTAAAAAAAAAAAAAAAAAAAAATAATAATCCCGAAGAAATATTATTTATATCAAAATATACGGTACGCATTTTGTATACGAAATATAAACTCGACAATTTATCGTAATGTTTATTAAACGCTATTTATTATTTGTATGTGTAATATAAATATGATTTTATTTTTGTTATATTATACGTTTGTTATTTGTGAATATTGATGGTACCTACCCGTTTTACGCTCACGTTAAATAATATATAATTTATATAAATAAATCTCTGGAAATAGTTGATATTTGCTCACGTCCTTTGACCGGAAACAGATTTTGTAGTATACTCGTATAGAGCGGACTTGTCGAATTTATTTATATAGAGTCAATATAAACGAAAAGTTAATATTTACAATACTCAACGTGCACACTCTGCTCCCCCAATTGACGCCCCTGAGGGTAAAGCTAAAAATTTGTTTTAAAAAATACTTAAGAATTGACCAATCTAATAATAAGAGACGTCGGCGAGATTTCGGAGTAAAAAAAAAATTCGAATAACTTCTTATTCAGTGATTTTTCCAAACACGTTATCTTTGTCATAGCTAATCCATTAAGCCCTTCTACTCATTCATAAGTCGATGGCAAATAATTTTAGGCGGAAAACGTGCGTTCTGCTGGTAAAATCGGTAAAGTCACAAATAATCGGATAAACTATTTCACATTAGTTAATAGAAAATCCGTACAATAACATTATGCAATATTCTATCGCCGACTCAAGTTTTTCTGATGTACTGTCTTTCCAATGGTTTCGTCGTCACACGGTCAAATCAGTCAATTGAGATTTATTAAAGCATTGTCAAGAAGATCGTTTTCATACATTTTTGCAGCACTCAATACGGAGTCGTTGTATGCATGTAAATCAATGGCAGGAATTGATCCTTCAAGTGCTGTGACTTCTTTTAACATTGTTGATAAAATCTAGTTTGTATATTATTGTAGTATAACTACGCACAATCAAGGAAAGAAATAGAAATTGATGTTTGGTTTAGGACTCAATTGTCTGTTTACTCGATTTTGTAGATCTTTCACATATGCGGGGTAGTATTATTTCAATATTTACTTTTGAAGCGAGCGAAGTAACTTTATTAAAAATTAATGAATTGACCAATAGGATTAAGAGCACTAATCCGTAGCAAATTTTTCAAACGTATAAAATAAACTATATATAAATACGTAAATACGTCGATACGGCCAAATGAGGGGCATGATCCACTGTCCCCCTTTATGACTACTATTTATTAAAATTCATTTAATCACATCTAAGTACACTTTTTTTATGGTAATGTTTGTCTACGAAACGCGGAATCCGTAGGCAGCGGTGGAACGAAAATTAAGTCATTCCTTTTTTGTTGGTATACCGCGCATTACCTATATAATATTGACCTATTCGATTATTTACCGGATTCCTTTTCGAAAAGTCAATCAGATTTCGTTGATTTTATTATTTCGAAAAATAATCAATTATTTGCTTTGTTTCTGTAACGTATGGCGTACGCAGACTTATTTGATTTGTCTCGTTTTTCAACTGTTCATTTTAAATATAAACGGACAGTTTCAAATGAGATCTATAAAAATTATATCGCGCTGAACATTTTTAGGTTTACCCAGGCCTGGATTGACGTATATGCAAGGTAGGCACGTGGGCTAGACAATTGGCGGGCTATTAATTTTTTTCAAAAATTGTTAGAACACACAAAGTTGTTAATGTAGATTTTTTTGTTTTTTTAAAATTTATATGTGGTTTATTCTTAATGAAACATATAAACTAATAAAATACTTAAAATTGTTTACACTTAATCATAAAAGAAGTGTATTATTTTATTTGTTGACACAGAGACTTTATTAAATGTAATCCGAATTTTTTTCTCGAGATGTCATTATTATAATACAATGGGTTACTTAAAAAATATGTGCCTAGGCCCTATGGTCACCTCTAAGTTCTAATACGGCACCCAGTTGAATTCGAAGTCCGAGCCTTTTCCGCGCATGTGTTTACGTATGCGAGCGAGAACGGAAATAAATTTGCTCTGTATACCAACACTTGTATATAATTTATAACCATTTGTTACTGCAAATTGACCATGTAGCTCTACGTATATTATATTATCGGTGTTGAAAGCTGTCATGATATTTGATATTTATATTCGTAGATATAAATTGTACCGGGTTTATACGCGTAGAATTATAATAAACGAATAACCACGTAACGGTTGATTGAATAATCAACCGATGTAGAAAAAATATATATTATGTGCCCGATGGAGCGAAATGAATGTATTATATTTCATATTCTCGGGAAAATAGAAATTTTCGCGCTTTCCGTTTACTCGCGGTACGTCAAACATTACCTATAGATTATTATTGTGTCGCGAAGAACTCGTGTCGGAGTCTTAACGTCAAAAAAAAAAAAAGAAAAGAAAAAAAGAAAACGTAAATGTTGTTTTTTCCTCTAGCCTTCTTTTTACAGTCTACTCGTATTGGCATAAATACTCGTACTTTGTATTGGCATAAATAATTTTGTGTTGTCGATTCGATTCCGGGGGAATGAACGGCTGTTCTTTGAGTTTTCTCGTGTAACAATTTTTATTTTCCCGTGTATACGCATATATTTTGACGTTTCCTTATAAATCGAATGTACTTATTTCAATAATAATAATAATAATAATAATAATAATAATAATAATAATAATAATAATAATAATAATAATAATAATAATAATAATAAAAAAAAGAAACTGTTTTTCTTCCGTGTAAGTTTTATATAGACGGTATACGGTCTAATATCTCCCTCTCTAATATAATATTATTAAAAGGCATTTATGGATGCAGAACGTTCAGGATTCTCTTTTTAAACGATGCGTATATTGTAATACGGCCATCGGTATTAGCGTCCATTGGAACTTTTTCAACTATCCTTTTCTTTAAGACCAACTCAAATATATTGCAAAAAATTTGTATATATATATATATAATAAATTATATTACTCCTTTAATACGCACTCGATATTGCTGCCAACCACATTCGTATCGGATTCGTATTTATTGGTATACCTACGGAGCAGCTCTATATATAATATCGCAAAGTTCGTTGTGCAATCAATTTTCAAAAACCGTTGTATCGTGAATGAGCTGTTGTTTCCCGAAATAATATTCTCTTAGCGTAGTATTATAATAAATATTATTCGTATTATTATTATTATTATTATTATTATTATTATTATTATTATTATTATTATTATTATTATTATTATTATTATTATTATTATCGGATTGTATTTCAGATCGCACGAAAATCGAATAATTTATTATTTGCCTGGGAATATTAAGCTTGTCGTTCATTAATCACGGAATTGTAAATATTAAATTGAACAGTAATATGGAAACAAAAATAAATTCGTCTTCTTTTTTCAATTTCAAAATTATTACGCGGTATATAGTACGAACAACATTGAAAACTTTCTGAAAAACCATTTGGTTTTTAAATTTTAATTTAATCACATCTTAAATTTAGTTTATATATTCAAAACATTTTTTTTTCATCGTTTCATACTATTACGTAAACATTTACACTAAAAACTAACATACTTACTACAGTAAACAATACGGTTTAAAATGCGAGAATAACATCGAGTACACAGCATTTTCTATTCAATACATAAGTACTTGTTCTTATCCTTCTTCTTATGCGTTAAAAACATCAAAGGCCACCGATAGAATGGTTCTTGTTAAGATAACGTAATCAGAAATGCATTTAAATTTGAAATTTAACACATTTTCACGAGTTCACTATAACTCGAGAACATTATTAAATAAACACTTATAAGATAATCGTCGCATTTATGATACATTTATATATATATATATATATATATATATATATATATATATATATATATGTTAGAATGCGCATTTACATTTATACCTGAATATATACAGTTAATAAATGTCTAAAATTATATTAAGACTTATTATTTACACGTTTTTATTTTTTGAAACGTGGCTTATTGTATTCGTCGACACTTGTAAAGCCATAGTAGAATATAAATTAATTAATTCTAAATAAATTGAGGAACAGTATATTAAATATATTGAAAAGTCATCGTAATTAATATAATTTTCATCGTTATTCATAATTTTGATTGTTATTAAATTATTCTTTTTTAATAGCGATCTCTGCAGTTGGCAGAATGTAATTATTATATATATATTTATGTATAATATAAATTTGATTACTTATACAGTTTTTAATTATTAGTTACATTGTGTTTCTATAATAGTATAGTATTATGATGGTAGTAACTATATGGGGTACCTAATTAGAAAATGTACGAGTATATAATAAAATGTAGAATGTGTTGTTGTTATTTATGTTAAAAAAAAAATACTATCATTTTTTTCTGAAAGGCGCTTAAATAGATATCTCGCCCACGGCGCTAGTATAAGAAGCCCCAAACTCTGAGTATAATTATTTTAGATAAATGTCCGCTGTGTTTCAAAAAACTATTCTTTATTACTGTACTTATACATTATGTAATATTATTATAATTAATTTTAAAAAAATTATCGAAATTTAAGTGATCTTACAATTTCACATAGAACAGTTGCATTTTTAATCAAAAATCAATCTGAATTATGCTCGTTTATAATGTCTGATTATGGTCATGACATTTTAAAAAAAGTAGGTCATATAATTTTTGTATATTATGTAATTTAGCCAATGAATATACATACATCCTCAGAAATCAAAGCACATTAGATTCTTACGTATTACGATGAATCGTATGGGTGTATTAATATTTATATTTTTTTTTTCGTACTCGTTGTAGTTATTCGTTACCGCGAAAGATATATGAAGAAAAGAATTTTTCTTTCTTTTCGAGCACGCGTTTTAATGTCGTTTCCAAATCTACAGCTAATACAAACATCGTTTACTTTTATTTACATTTTTATAGAGTTAAAAACATCGTTTCTTTTGATCGACGATAAGTGCAAACGAGGAAATATAATAAAATATCGTGTTATGCGTGTGCGTGCATTATTGTACAATATTGTGATAATGTTATTCAATTAATAATGCGTACTATTTTATCTTAAAAAAAACCTTCGTTTCTATAATAAAACGTTTATCGGCACGTTAAGTGTTCGTCTAGGAAAATAATTTGTATAATAATAATAATAATAATAATAATATACTGATTGAAATCGCGTCTTATAATCTCTTATTGCCGTCATTTTTAAAAAGAGAGAGAAAGAGAGGAAAAAATGATTAAAACAACGGCTAAGTCCTGGTAATTAAAATGTCATGCCAGTACACTCAATTTTGTGAATAATAAATTAAAACATCTTAAACTCTGCCAAGAGACTATAAACGCGTGGTGGAAAGAGAGGTAGTAGTATTTGTAGGATATATATATATAATGTACGTACCTTATAATTATTATGTTTTAAAATGGAAATTTTTAATGGATATCTCTTTAATTTGAATAAATTTTTGACAAAATATTAAAAAAACAACTATTGACAGTAAATTTATTTTTGACAATTTAATATATTTTCAATGGTAAATTAAAAAAATACGTTTTTGTTTCTCCGGTATAAATTGTCGTCGTAACTGTATGTACTCACAAACTTTGTCGTTTATTGTATATGCTTCTACAACCATGGTTTCCAAACATGTATTTCAAAATTAATTTCCCATTGGAAAGTTCAATGAAAGATTCTTCTTCAGCGATATACTGTTATGATAATACCTTTTACAGTGTTAATATTATGGTCGACTTTTGAAATACCTTTTACAGAAATGGACCGTGTTGTTATGATGTGTTCAGCAATTGTCTAATCCGGGAATAAACTACTATCGAATATATTATAATATCATTAATCTTAGAAACGATAATTAAAAACTCTTAATAAATTTTCGATTTTATTATACTCGTACCGTTGATGGAAACGATTATTGAGAGCAGTCGGTAAGTTTTTCCATTCCAAATTCAAATACTACACACATGAAAATATATTTTATTCAATTTATCCGGACGTTTGTTGATTCAAAAACATTTTATTATACACGCGATGTGAAACATTAGATGTGTGCATCACATATCAATAATGAAAGAAATGCTATTATAACGGCAAAAAAAAAACAAAGTCAAAGAAAAGATGGATATGTTACAAAGAAACCTAACCTATATAGAGATCTGAATACGTGAAAATAGTTTATCCGCGCTATTACAAGTTATTAAATTTATTTATTACATTTACGACAATTGACATTTTACACTTACATTGAAAATTCGTCTGCATAATTTTTACATAATTTATCAAATATTTTCGAATGAACAATGTCGAAATAAAAACATTAAGGAAAAGAAAACATTTTTTTTTTCTAAAAATATCTGTACATTTGTTTCTGTTACAGATAGTCTTACGTCCGTAAAAAATGGCAAGAAAAATGATTTTTTTTTTAGAGGGAATCAGTTATAAAAACAGTACTCAATTATTAGTATTGCAATTTAAGTCTTATTGGACTCTATACTGGTGGGTATCTCAATTATCCCGGACTCAATTCGGGTTTTTAGGTTTTCGTAGGATTCGGTTCGTATACGCATCCGGAATACCATTACTCGATTTAATCGAAATATTCCCGGTTAACGTCGACCGATGACCGGCTATAGGTGTTATCATCACGTGACTCGTTAGATTTCAAAATATTACGTTTTAAAAACAAATTTCTTCCAACCGTTCGTCTTCAGTTGACATTTGACAGTACACCCCTCAGATACACACACACTCATTTAATAATAATAATAATAATAATAATAATAATAATCGCGTCGTTAATAATAAAAGCGATTGCGAGTCGTATAAATCGTCGTACGAGTTTAATGCGCTCGCGTGTATCATCATCAGTGTTTGCGAATATTATACCGGGCGCGCCTAATGGCGTCTGAAATATTCCATCGAGCTGTATTAACATTCCAAACTGTTATACGTGTGTTATTAAATGGTCGCATAAAAAATAAAATAATAATAATAAATGTTCACCTGTTATTATTTGCACGTGCGTGTGCGTATACGCGTTTATTTGAACGTTTTCGGCGGACAAGTCTTGAAGCAATTACAACGGGCACATTTTTATAATAGCTGCAGTGTAGCAGCGGTAATAATTATATATATATATATATATATAAATAATAATAAAAACAATAATACTTGTACAGTCGTACGTACTGTTGTAAACATCGTTACGGGTTATTGTGCTATGTGTATAAGTATATTTTAAAGATTTAACAAAAAAAAAAAAAAAAAAAAAAGAATAAATAAATAAAAATACAAATTTAGATATATTATATCGTAATTTATATATAAATAATTTATAGAACGTAAAAAAAAATAGCGTGTATTTTTGTAACAAAGTGTATGTATACATGTGAATTTGTGTGTGTGTGTATGTGTGAGTCGCGATGGGTGTAGAAAAAAAAAAACAGATAATAAATAAATAAATATTCATTTTTCGAACGGCGTAGTATATTGTGTGTCATAATTGTGTTGTCTGTATACTATTTGTCGTGTTGATTGAGACGCATTAAGCTAGACGGATACCTTTGCTGTTGGGGCACTCGGCTTCTGATTTCACCGTAAGTTCTGCAACATAAACGTACGTACGCAATCAATGTCTACACGTCACTTGTATACATTCATACGTGTACCGATGTGATATTTCACACGTAATAAAACGATGTAAAAAACGGGAAAAAAATCGAATTAAATAAAAGAACAAAAAGGGTATTACGCGCGAAAGGAAATATATCGTACAACTATAAATTAATTTTTTTTTTATAATATTCTCTGGTCCGATTGTATATAAACATCATCATCACGCATTTCTAAATCTATTAGGCTGTTTGCCGCAATCCCTTCATTTCTCCCGGCGCTGAACAATTTACACTCCCAGAATTTTAAGTCCATCTTCTATTACATCTGGGCCACCTCTTCCTCGGTCTACCTGTAACTGTTTTCCCTTTGGTTTCCATTTCACAACTATTTTTGTAGTTTCTTCCTTATACGCATAGTCACATATTTTGTAATATTTTGTATTATTCGTGACACGGATGTTGTTTTAGAGTACGTTGCACACCGGGACGACGATAGGTATACCTAATAGTAACGACTAATTCGACATAATTGACGGTGTTTAAACCACTGTTGCCATGAGTTCGTTGGTTTCCGTGATTCTTGTATAATACGACGCAGCTATAATAGTTGTCTATAACTTCATCCTGTTGATTGTACATGCGTATTAAGAACGCATGATTATCATTTTACAATACTATTAGTGTTCGACCGTCAAGACGATAAATATAATGTTATTATTGTCGTATTCTTGACTAGAAGTAAATCGTGTAAATTAAACGACGTTTCTAATAACATCTCGTGGGTTTCGTATCCGTGTTGGAAGAAAAAATAATAGCCCGTCTTTATATGACTATGCCGATTCTCGTCTAGGTTTACAGAGAAATAATTTACTATCGGCAGTCTCGGCACAGTACTTGTCCCTCGGATAGAAATGATTTATTGTAAAAAAGACAAATTAAACGCGATGCGATATAGGGACGTCGATGCGTTCAGTAAGACTATGTTGTTGTCGATATTAAATCATCAACACTGAGAAATATTTCAAATGATTCGCGTATAACACATGAGACGGAAAATTAATATCGAGAGAGAGAAAAAGTGGTTGGCACGTATTTTTAATTATTAAAATATTCAATACTAGTGGATATGCCAGGAAAAATTATGGTATTATAATACGGCCATGTGTTTGTCCAGCAACAAGTTTTTGGTTACACGCCGCCGTGTATTCTAAAAGTTTTGTATACGCACATTGATCAAAATTTGACACGGTTGGTACTTTTAAAATCATTTCCGAAATTCCTCAATAGTTTCTCCTGAAAATTTCTAATATAAAACAGTTTTGAACAAAAAAAAGAAAAAGAAATATATATATATATATATGAGTTAGTTCGTTGTATTTTAAACGAATGCTCGTATAACGCCCACTTTCTACTTTAAACATATAATACGAGTTTTATATCGAAGAAATAAAGATTTTAAAATATCGACACTAATATTAGAGAGATAAAAATTCGTTTTTATATTGTATCTCTGGGATTACCGGACTGATTCCAAAAATTCATTCACTAATAAACCGAAAGCTACACTATTCCTGAAAATAACATAGGCTATATAAATAAGTTTTTATTTCGAATTTGTTTTTTTTTTCTCGTACCTGTTTACCTATCTAACATACAGTCGTTCAAAAGAGCTACTATTATGTTTTGATAACCTTCTTGCTACTATAATGAAGTAATGATAATTAATATTATCATTTGTCACAGAAATATATAAAAAAAAATAAATAAAATAAAGCGTCTAAAACTGGATTGTGTATTCGAATTTTAGCTCACGGTAATAAATTGGCTTTCATTTATGTATAAACATTGATTCAGCTTAGCTGGGACATGTTCTAAATGCTCTGCGGAAAAAATGGTGCGATGAAGCGAAAAATATGTACGCTATGCTGTTGGAAAAGTAATACTTTTTAATATTCAGCATCCAGATAATAGGTATAAGTTTGGACTTCTCTTGGAGATAGAAGAGTCAAAACCAATTCTGTGTTTTTGCAAAAGTTTATTGATAGATGCGAGGCCACGCGTTCGATTTTATTTATCTTCTTAATAATACTGTAAATTTAAAAAATATTTTTACTTTTTTTTTTAATTTATCGATTTGATTAATATTGCATAAACTAATATTATTTAAGCGGGTACAGTCCAAATGTTAATTACGAGGAAAGGTTTAGCAATATCTTCTTCTAAATATATTCAACAAAAAATAAAAAAATGATAACAATAATTTAATGAATTATGCAGGTTAAGTAGCTATTAAATTCTTTTAGGTTCCTGATAATTATTTCAGTTCTATTCATCATTACAGTTTATGTGGATATAGATTAAAAAAGAAGAAGAAATTAATACTTTATTAACGTTTAAACGTTTCCTTCAGTTTCGTATATGAATATGACGATTTACTTAATTTGTTTTTGTAAATATTACGTTCTTAAAATGATATAATACATAACTTTCGGATAGAAGTGATGAATTTAACTTTTTTACTCTACTACCTAACGTCACTTGTCGTTTAAGTTTCATTTCCAATAAATAATAAATGATTGTTTTTTTTATATATATATATAAAGGGTATATTTTACTGTTTACCGTTTACGCGCAGCTGATATTATACGAGGTAACAGTTCTATTATATTAATATACACAATATTCTTTTGCATTTCTTATGGAAAAACGCTTTATTTGAAACCATTAACAATACGAGAAAAAAACCGTTGCACAATGATTAATATTTTAACTATACATAAAAGATCAACTTGGTTATTGAACATAATAAACTCAGTAAAACTCGCGTGTGACGTAACTCTGAACCGTTGAAATACCGTATTTTATGTGGATTCGCGTGTTAGAATAAAATAATTTTATACTTAAATTTAACCAGAAACCCGTTTACAGACCTGTGCATGTTTTATTATAGCTCCGGTATTGCGAAGAAATATTAAAGACGTTTAATTTCAATTTGACTCTCATTCATTATCGAACATTATTATTTATCCCTTTTAATAATAATTTTTCTTTAATATATAAATAATTTATAGATTTTCAATGAAATTGTATTTTTATTTTTTTTTTTTTGTGCAAAATATGCGAGTTCTAAACTCTCCAATCATTTTGACAATGAACACATTAAATATACGAGGTTAGGTTAGGTTAGGTATTATCTTGCGTTATTTATTATAAAAATAATTTAAAAAAATAAATATCACGAATAGGTTCTAACGAAACACGAGAAGTTTAATCATTAAAGTTTTTTTCCCGTACACTGAATTTGTATACACCACATCATTATAATATTGGATCTCTGCTTTGTTGTGGGTCGAAAGTTTAAACAAACTTTATCATCGTTATGAATATTTTTGGCCGAGTTATAAAAAAAATCGAAGGTGTTTTAAATATTTTATCCGATAAGCATTTTTTTTTTTTTTTCAAAACACTGAAATACTACACACATACGTATCGAAACAAACGAATGACATTAGAAATATTATTTCCGTGTGAAAACGCCAACCGGAACAGTGTGACATCTAAGTCCGAATAGCGTCGGTCAATCCGTTCGACTGGTTAACCAACCATATGAATTTTCTAAAAGCTCGTTAAATCAAAAAAAAAAAAAAAATAACACAAATAACTTTTGGATTGCGTTCCATATACCCTTCCGGAAAACAGTCTCTCGTACCTTATATTATTTTAACGATAATTTTTTCAAAAAGTGTTTCATAAGCGTCCATATTAGAAATTGGGTATATTAAATTCCTATTTTTTTGGAATATGTCTATGTATATTTTATAAGTAACATTTTCCTCAATATCCGTCGTTCAATAAAAAAATAATATTAAAACAGATTAGAAAAAAAAAAACAATGTCATATTATATAAATTATACGTTCTTAATTTTATATAATTAATTGAACAGTTAAAAAAAAAAAAAAAAAAAAATCACTAACAATCGTACGAAATAATAACCTGGTGTAATATCCACAGACAGATTCGTTTCGTCGTTATGTGTCATCATCAAAAATACGTGATGGGGATATATTATTGTTCGTTATAGTTTTCATTAATGCGTGTGCCGCCCGAAGCGGACGTGTCTAGAGACGACTAACCGAGCACTTGACTCGGAATAATATGACACCACGGAGTATCCGGCGGATTCGCGGATGTATTGCGCACACGTATATTTTTATAACTACAATTCGCTTGTATAGCGCGCGCACACACGGTATATATTTAATATTTATGTAACGGAATAATAAGTTAAAAAAGCGAACGCGCATGTAGCAGCAGACGTTGGTGGGCATAAAACCTCTCGACCATTGTATAGTGCACGGCGAGATGATATATTGCAGAAGGTGCGCGTTTTGTTCGTTTTCGTGTGCGCAGGAAAACATAAAAACGCGTGCGTATAGTTTTCGTCAAGGATTTATTGAGCGGAATCAAAACAACGATCCAGTTTCGGATTAATCTCTCCGGGATTTCGTTTAAATCAGTTCAGCTATTAATATTAAACGATATATGGTTAACTATAATATAATAATAATAATGGTTTTGTAATCACGATAATTAAATCGTTACTATGCGTAATGGTCGAGTTACACCTAGAAATCCCCGCACGCCTATGATGTCCTATTAACGCACTGTGATCTCAACGATCGTTTAACACACGACGGACGTTCAACGCGCGTGGTGAATAAAATATATCGAACAAGCGCCGATGTCCGACGTGATAATATTTCGCGTCATATCGTGTTTTATAAATGTTATCCAATTTCAGACGTAGCCGTTTTTATCTATTGCGTTTTATGGCGTGCGAACCGATTGCATAAATTCGTAACGAAAATTGTAATTCGTTTTCTATTCAATTTGCGTGATGTGCGCGTTAAACTCAACCTGAAAATATATTTACACAAATGACACGGTGTAATTAGTTTATGTAAAAACGGTTATAAATTCTAGAGTGTTTTATTTATGCGAGCGATTGTGAAGAAGAAAAAAAAAACGAGAATAAATTGAATAAACGACCGCTAGTGAATGTATAGCAGTAAAAAAAAAAAAAATAAATAAATAATAATAATAATAATAATTATAAGAACGGAAAGTTGAATAAATTTCCTTCGAGGGCGAAGAACCGCGTCGTCGTGCCGCCTAGTGATACGACGTGATGGGAATATTATTTACGCATTTTTTTTTTTTTTTGTGCACTGTGGTTAGGCGTTTTATGGAAAATAATAAATTATTATTTTTTATATATATATATATGAACAATTATCGACTCACTCGTGTTGTGTTCGCAATTGTATTTTTCCATCACGCACTTGTTGCCAAAGCTCAAGTTCACTTTGGCTCCGTCGGATCCGCAAATCGGGTTGTAATCGTTCGGACATTCGGACTTGCATCTGCGGGTCGGCGACATCGTTGTCGTCGTGCTGGTCGTCTTCAGTTTGTGACTGGTGCCGACCTTCTTGTCATTAGCCGGAGCACCGTTGACAGAGACCAGTATGACGGTCAAACCTACGTATGAATACGATGAGCAATATGAACATAATATATACATTATATTTGAAAGCTAATTTTTGTTAGGTATCTTTGAAAAAAAAAAAAAAACTAGAAAATTGCGGGATTCGTTAATACCGTAAAAATTCAGTCATCGTTCAACTTCAACTGTACACACGCAGGACGAGGCAAAAATAAACTCCCTGGTACGATAGTTTGGAATGGAAGTGGGTTATAGTAGTATTGACATCGACAGAGTGCTTATTTATCGATGCGAATCGTTAGTATTTTTTATCGCGGCTATGTAGGGACGATCCCGTTCCCGTCATAGCGAAACCATTGTGCAGGGTATCGAATTTTAGATGAAAACAAGTTCTGAAAAGCAAAATCGCTGTGGGGAACGCAAATGTACGGGGAAACGTAGCTGCTGCGGAAAGCTTCAGTCGATTAAATTCCGCAGCGTTCAGCATGGAGAACTGTCGAAATGCACTCTTATAAAAATTGTGATCATTCGACAACTAAGCGAAAGGCGTCGTCCCCGAACTTTGAAAGGAGGGTATAATCCAGGAAGTCGCTGATGTAATCATTCTGACCGATGACGGCTACGACGGAGAAAAGCTTGGAATAATATAATTTTTTAACAATTGCTACGAAACGGCATTTAATGTACGGTTTATAAATAAAATGTAATATTTTTTGACTCGGTTTGGTTTTCATTAGTTGCACAAATCAACGAGTTTTTTTCTTTTTCTTGCCGCACTCCGTCATAAGTAACGAACAGTATTTATGTTATTATTTCCGTATCGTTTCGATTTCATTTCTCTGGTCGTTGCTTTTTCGTATCTAAATGGATTTAGAGTAGACCGTGCAGACCGAGACAATTGCAGAATTAGTTTGTGCGGTGTAATGATAAATAATAAGAAAATAAACGATTTATAGGCTGCAGACATAAAATCAACGTTATTGTTTTCGATCCGCACGTAAACGGCAATTGTTATTAAACTTACTTCGCGGCGCGCGACTATACGGGAGGAATAGAAATAAAACGAAAACAAGAAAAACGATGTATACATTTATGAAAGAGACGGCGGGTATATTGGTTTAATGGAACAATAAATAGAAGTCGAGAAATTCATTTGAAATAAAACCTATGGGAAATTTCGAGGAGAAAAAAAATCAAACATTTTACGTAACACGTCACGGTAGATATCATATTACATAAATGACATTTTCGATTTTTTTCGACAGATATTACAAAGTAATAATAATAATAATAATAATAATAATAATAATAAAAGCCATTGGGAGACCCGTTGAACCGGAGTTGTGAAACGTATAAAATAACTATTGTATTTAATTAATTTTTATCGTATTTGTGTACTTCAGCGGTCGGCCGAAAATGCCGATTACCGTTATTGCACTCTCCGCACACTGTTTAAAATTTATTTTAAGTTTATCTTAAAAATATTTTACGTTTCAAATCGTATATTGTGTACTTGGACGAATCTACGCGTACCTACGGGGGTAAATAATAATTTTTGAAAATTATTTATTATGTAAAAATATTGTGATGTGAATATTATAAAACACAATTGCATTTTTTTATGAAGGAGACAACGAATTGAACGATGACGTCTATAATTCGAATAAATAGACGGCTGATGATTTTGGTTTTTTTGTCATTAAAAAAATATTTACATATGCGTAAGAACATAATGCAGACCCCGAATGTCTTTTATTCCGTTATTCAGCCGATAACCACGGAGTTTAATATTTGATGTATGCGCTCCACTAACTCGATCAATAAAATCACATTTTTATTTATTTTATTAAAAACGGTGTGGAGTACAATAATAACGGAATCAGTATTTCCGCGAGAAAAATTCTAAAAAAATACTCATTTTTCTTAACTCGTATAATATTTATAAGATAATTAATGGAAATCTCTGGTTTAAATAAATAACGCCTATGCGAATTAATTATTTTTATACACAGTTACAAAAAAAAAAAAAAAAAAAATAAACATAATAGTATACAGAGAGTTTCGTGGAGAATCTGACAAATGCTAAATCTTATCTACTAAAACTGTTATATTCGGTATTTTAATGATTTCAATTTTTATTTTTTAAATGCTGCTGCGTTATAATAAACATATTCTTTATTTAATTTTAAAGGAATTGAAATTAAAAAAAAAATTAATAATTTTATCCTATTTTATTTTAATAGTCAAGATAGCTAATTGCAAAAAATGCATTTTAGAAAATTTTTGGTGTTTAAAAGTTTTAATTATATGTTACGTTGTTAATTTTTAAACAATTCTTAATGATTATTAAAATTGAAATGTTTTTCTTGTTAATCAATGTTACAATTATATAACAAATATAACGAATAGATTTTTTCAAGACATAACTCGTTATAATTATGCAATAATAATTGACAAATACGGTGTCATAATATATGTAATATGCATTGTCCACATAGACATCTTAATAGGTCTATTGATTTTGTTAATATGACAATTTATCAGTTATGTAGCCATTCTATTATCCATAGAAAAATATTTGGATTTTAATTAACTTTAAAAATCAATTGTGTAATGTAAAAAGTTTAAATAGTAAATTTTTTCTAACATCTCTGTATCTTTAACTAGCTTTTTCGATCGTTATTTAAAAAAAATAGAATAAAATTTAAATTTCTTAATTTTAAGTCTTTTAAAATTGAAAGAATATGTAACTTAAGGGGTATTATAATTATTTGATAAAAAAAAAAGTTTCAAATAGAAGAAAAGTTAGGTTTCATCTATTCAAAATTATTAATTAAAAAATTTCATCACAAAATTGGTCATAAAAAATCAACGCAATTTTTATGTCTTTATTAATTAAATAATTTCGTATATATTAAACACACTATAGCACGATTAAATTTATTTAAACGGAGTTTCGCAAAGTCAATGTCTTCGCCGCGGACAAATCACACATACAAATGTCTACAATATGCGTTTATTAAAAATTATTCGAGTAAAACAACGAATTCTTCACATTATAGTTCTTTGGTGAGTCAATTTAATATTTTTTTTTTTTTTACGATTCCCTGCTGTTTTATCAGTTTTATCCCATCGGAGAAATATTAGGTTATATATTAAATAATACAGCAAGATGGGTTCTTGATGATGTCGTTGTAAACTTTTAATAACACCCTACACACGTTTTACATTGAATAAAAGTGCAGAACAATGTAACTCGCGAGGGCGTGTATGTTTGTTCATAATAATTTATTATGTAGAAAAAGAAGAAAAAAAAAGTTAAATAGATTCGATACGAATACCGTTAAAGTATGCGCGTACCTACTGTAGTATAACAAACGGTGAATTCGTGGAAACGGCGACTTTTGGTTTTAGAAAAAAGCTATACCACTTTCAGTTGTCGTTATGGCGAATCGCTTGGTCGAAAGGAGACTCGAACACTTTACAAGACGGGAAGCGTAGAAAGGTAGAAAAAAAAGATGTCGGTAATAGTCCGTTATGATATTTATACTTATTTCTGAGTAGACAATTATATTATTCTTTGAGACGCGGCGCAATGATCGAAACCGTTTTGATAATATATAAATTCTTATTTAAATAAAAATGTTTTAAATAAAATCGATCGACTTACTTGCTACTAACAGGACCAGCGTTAACGATTTCATTGTGTATTGAGGATGTCTGCAGAGCACTATTATAAATGCGCAACGATAGTTTTGTTCGCCGAACGACCGGGAGCAGCTCTTATATATGTTATAGAGACGGTTCTCCTACCAATATTTTATTTATTTCATATCGTCAACTGACTAATGTGAGAAAGGTCATACAGTATTTAATGCTATAAATTGGTCTATTTCCCCTACGTGCAAGCGGCAGCGTAATTTATCAATTATTATTATTATTATTATTATTATTATTATTATTATTATTATTATTATTGTTATACAACAATACTGTTATGTACGCATTGTGTTTTGTGTTCAAAGGATGTGTGTGTGTGTTTTTTTTTTAATCTCGACGTGTCTATCCATATAATTGTGTAGGTAAACGTGTTTCGGAAATGATTTGTGTTCGCAATTGATGCTGCGCTTCGTTGAAAATCCGATGACCCCGTTGGCAAGGTCATGATGCCGATATGTTTATCGTATTCGAGACGAAGTCTATTTTCGCATGTCGTTTTTATCAATATTTTTGTTCCCTGACCGTTTTCCGAAATCAATACGCATTTGCAGTGTATTACTATCGATTACAGCTTCGAAAAAAGCGGGAAAGAATAGTTTCAAGTAGTATATATATTTTGCATACAGTGTGTGTGTCATTTGAGCAGTGGTTGAAGTGGATCAAAATAAGTGAAGGGGGTGAAAGCAGTATCGTAATTTATCAAGTTTTGCAATGATGGGGGAGGGGTAATATTGTAAACGGTCCATATTGTTGAAAAATAAGGAAAAAAATGTAATTTTTTTTTCTGAAACAGAGGGATCTAACACCGGCCCACTGTCAACAAGGGGAAAGGGACATATATCCACCCTGTCATCCTACATAATAACGTCATTAGATAGAAGTAATCCAGTTAATTCCTAAAAAAATTTTGTTTTCGTAGAAATATGAAAAGTACACCTTTTTACTTGTACAATATGTATAAAATATAAAAATATATTTTTCACAATTCGGATTCAAATGTTATTATATAGTTTTTTGTGATAGTGATTATAAACGACTTTCAGATCTGCTGAATGTTAAAGAAGTTTTAGAAAAGAAAATAGTTCTTATAAATGAAAAAAAAAGATATTTTTTCTAAGCAAAAATTAATGACAACGTAACAACTAAAAATCGTAAAAAAAATAATTAGTTTTTTTATTTTAAATCCAAGAGGTATGCGAATAATTTGTTAAACAAAATCAATTTTCGGAGGGGGGAGGGATGGAATATGTTAAGAAACGAAAAATGAGGCGATAGAATCTTCTCACCACTACTCGGAGTATGTGGTGTACCATTGGACAGCGGTGGTGGAATTTTGTAACTTAAGAGAGACCTTGAAAATCTGAAGTTCAAAGATTGCAACGACGCAATATTGGACGGCAGAGGAAATCGAGTTAAACGAATTATATTGGTGTTATTGCCACTGCCGTTGTCGGGGCCGACCCTATTTTATACATTTGAAAATACAATTTAACTTATTACACGACCATTGTTGTCGAATTTACTCGTACGCCGCACTTCAAACCGTCTCCATACGAATAATTCGCTTCTCACGTCTCGCAATATCATTCTTAACGTTTTAATAAAACTATTTACATTTTCTTTTTTTTTATAAGCGCAAACGCTTTTAAATATGCATATATAATGGTTTAATAAAAACGTCTACAGTAGAAAACAGAATTGAATTAACACATATATATTTATATATATATATTATTTTTGTATATTATTATTATAATGCGAATGAAAAAAAAATACTGTAACGCGATGATCTGATGTTTCCAGTAATAATTACTTTCGGACACTGCCTTCGGTTGTCGGCACGCAAGTACCGATGTAGCTGAATTCAGTTGCTGTAACAGAAGAAAAACATACGCGTATTTTTATGTAATTTTTCATATTGATATTGTAATAACAGAATTATCGACAAGCCGGTGTATTAATTGATAAATGTAAGAAACATTTTAATTAATAAATAATTTAAATTTTCTTTCGTATGATTAATATTATTATATATGTATTTTCAAAGGCGGAAAATTACGGTGTTTTATATAATACGCATAATATTTGGATAATTTTATATTAGCCAAATGTTAATATTAGTCGCTATGAATATTTTCAAAATCTTAGATAATGTTAACATTATGGCCAAGGACGTTTGGATAATGTATACAACGATGTTGCAGTCGTGAGGTAAAACGATTCGAATCTATTGACAAATATTAAATATATTTAATAACTAATTAGTAATTTTATTTTAATAAAAACACCGGACCCATATATTTCTCACTTTATCATCGAGATAAGTTACAAGTTAAGATAAAACTATGAGTTCTCTGGCATTTGGGCGTTTTATTTTTGCGATACTATGAAGTGTATAATATACGGAGTGCTAACAAAATTTTTTTTATATCACTTAACATTATCCGTTATTGACTGTTTAATGTTAACATTATCCGGATAGTGTTGGTTTATTTCATAAACGAGGAATTACAACTCGTTAGCTAAAGCGCGCGGCTATGATTTCCATTCCGGGCAAGTCGTTGTCATTAAGCGAAATATATTAGGTTTCTAAAATTATAAAAATCAATATCGAATGAAAAGTGCTTACGTATGCCGCAGTTTGCAACACAATTCAAGAATCGCCTGTTTTGATACGTCAGAGAATCGCTTCCGCAGACGGGATTGTATTCGTTTGTATTCCTTTCTCTACATTGCGTATTGCACCTGTTCCGTTGTTCCTCGCTTACTTCGCCGCTCGACGATTGTTGTTGGTTTTGATTTTGGTTCGCTGGTCTGTTGTTACCTTGACCCTGATTATTAGGCCGTTGGCTTTGACCCTGTGTAGGCCAACCGCCAAAGTTCTGGCTATTGGGACTCTGATTACCGTTGTTGTTATTGGGCAATTGCGCCTGGTTGTTAGGCCGTTGATTTTGATTTTGCGGCCTGTTGGTTTGTTGTTGGTTAGGTCTTTGGCCGTTACCGTTGTTTGACCATTGAAATTGGTTCCCGCCAAACGGTCGGTTACTGTTAGACGGCACACCTTGATTTATCGGCGTTTCGAATCCGTCAAACGGATCTTCCTCTTCGTTGGTCGGGAACGTTTGTGGTCCTGCATTTAACGGACGACGGTTGTTGGTCTGTCTCGTGGTTCTTTCCGATGATACATCGCCGTTGCCATTTCTGTTGGACGGTGCCACTTGTTGATCGGGAAAGTTAGGATATAACACATTTTTCGATCTTCCACTGACGTATAAAGCCGAAAGGCTGCAACACACTTAAAAAAAAAAAAAGATTTATCATTAAAACAAACGAAATGTATAAAATATGTGAAAAAAAATATATATATAGAATTTAGTTAGACTAAACTTGTCATTGAAAATTTATAAAATTATATATAATTTTATACGTACACATTTGATTTTTCATTAAAAATAAGTGTCAACGCGTCTTAATAATAATTAGGGACCGGATGATGATGACATTTGCATTTTTTTTTTTTTTAGAAAGTCATACGACGCTTTTCTAACTAAACAAGTGAATTTCTATCACACGAATCTAAATAACTAATTTTTATTTTACATTTTTTTGGCTTTATTTTTATTTTTTTAAGGCATTTTTGAGATCATTTTTAAACTATTTTTCAATAATTGAATAGCAAATGTAAGAGTTTTCTATGTTTCTATTATTATAAATAATTAATTTTTTTTCGTATAATAATATTTGTAATTAATAAAATAATAAAAATTAAAACAAAAAATGAGAATAATTTAAACAATTAAGATATATTTTTAAATGTTTTAAGATTATAAATTAACATTTTTATGGGTTTTAGGGCATACATATCCGGGCCTTAATAATAAGAATAATTAATAATACATTCGACTTTAACAGTAAGTATATTGTAATAGCAGATTTGTTAATATTATATTTATTATGCGTAATATCGATATGAATAATTAAAAAAAAAATTCATTAGGCTTAAAAACACGGACTAAGTAATCGAATTAAATTATATAATTGTAAGAAATATTATTATTATTATGATAAATTATTATATTTATGTGTAAACTTATAAATGAGCATGATACATTGTACGGTAGCTATGGATTATATCGCGAGATCAACAATATTACAACAAATTTTGTTGTTTATTTTTACTCAATAATAACATTTAGGAAATGTATATATATATATATAATGATAATACGTTTTAAAATGTAATATGATTTTAATTGTTTATCTTCTCAAGAGAACATCAACAGCATCAGTTGTTGACCTTAAATGGAGGCGTATGCCAGGCGTTTATAACAGAATGATACGCACACTAGTTTGAGTAAAAAACGTAAAAATAGAAATTTTTTAGAAAGGATTGAGTTTATATGAGTAAATTAATTTATTTCTTTAAAACTCGTAGAGTTGTATAATAAATGTTGGGTAATGTTTGTAAAAAAATTCCTATTATAAAATTAGATTGTACTGAGAATTTAAGTGTTCGTTTTTTATTAATGCAGGTGTTTCGAAACGTGTTTATTCGTATAATAAAATAGAAAATATATTTGTACGACGTTGTTTTTAAAAATAATATTACGAAATAAAAAATAAGTAGAAATAATGACTTTAATTATCAATTAATATATAAACGAATTATCGTAATAATTTCAATGACGGTAATTGTAGTAAGGGTTTTTTTTTCATTACGATTTCTACTAATATTAATATCAAATGTGAAATCCCTATTTCATATCAGTGATCTTGGAGCGCGTTTAATTAATTTCGATTGCGTTTGTTCTCAAAGACGGTTGAAAATGGTAAAGTCCTAGTTACTCACGTGAATTCAAAGAGTTTGTTCACAGAAATTCGTTTTTCATTCCGATGACTACGAATTGCTTTGTAAATTCAAATTATGTATGTTGTTATAGCGATTTATTTTTTGGAGTAGGTACTCTTGGAAAAGAGAAAAAACACATTTTACTTTGAATTATTATATAGACATTAGGTCTAATATATAATATATAATAAATAAAATTACGGTAATTATATTTTACAACCCAACTTAAATGTTATGCGTATAAAAATATTATGTGATCGCTTATATTATTTATACTGTTACAAAACAGAGTAACACCGAGAACTTTTAAAGCGATGGAATGAAATCTATTTAAAATTCATTTATAATATTCGGATTTATGTATATTCATTTTATAAAAAAAAACACACACACATGCCATAATGTTTATTATGACACGCACAATATGTTGTAGTTACTTATATTATACAGAAATGGGTAGGCAATAAAATACGATTTAATCATTAAATATGTAAAGTTAATTTCCTGAAAAATAACAAAATATTACGTATACGAATAAATTCATGTTTTTTTTTTAACATTATTGTTGTCGTTTTTATTTTTACTCAATTCTGATTATTTTGTAAGTACACTATTTTTCATATTAAAAGAAAAAAAAATCGTTTGTACATGGAAATATCGACGCGATACAAGTTAAATAATCTCAAAACACGCACAAATGCAATGTGTATATATATATAATATATAGTGACTATAATGACCTGTCGCGTATAAACGCCATAAAAACTATTAACATTTAATCATACGTTATATGTCTCAAAACATGAAATAAATACCTAACATTTAATTTGGTACTGAGAAGGAATAAGAATTTAAGCATTACGATTTCCTTCCTTCCCTCCTGTTTGTAGGTATACAAAAGATAAGAATTTTGTGCATAATTCCAGTGCGTTTTACATAGAAATAAACCATTAGAGGAATCACTCGATGGTTAAGTGCAGGAACTTGTTTAATATTCACGAGTGATTGACGAATTTTTCGGTGTGAGTTTTCACAAACGGAACGATATTAATATTGTTAAAATGATATTGGGAACACAAATTTCACGGTATTCGTGTGATTTGTAAACGGAATCTTTTTTACTTATTTTTATTGACCACATAATATTTACGAAATTTTAAGAGGTTTTTCAAAAAAAAAAAAAAAAAAAAAAAATTAACAGATAGCGAATTGATTTAAATCAATTATTTACTATTGACCTTCAGCATTATTCTCGGAAACTAGTTTTCTACATCAAGAAATATATTTTACATATAATTATTGAAAATAAATAACCTTGGTGTACATCTGTTTAGACATTTATCAGCGTTTAAAATAATTATATAGTCATTGAATTCATTATTGGTATTCACTAAATAACATAAACGTTATAATTATGTATATAATAATATTGTTGACTGTTGTTATTGTATTTTTTTTATTTATATTAACTCGCATTTATCTCCAAAGAATATTTAGTATTTACGCGTGTACCTAGGTTTTCTTTCATCTATTTTTTTTTTACGCACTAATAATATTTACGTATACAGAAATATTTATCAAGTATTATTTAATAATTGTTTATTGCTATTTAATAGTTAGGTAAACATATATTAGTTTTAAAATTATAAAGAATTCCTATAGCCAATATAATGTTATTATATAAGTTAATAATAAAATATGTCTTGTTTTTCGTTGCAAAGAAGCGTCGGTTAAGTTATTTCGAAAGTTTGGAAACGTTTAATATAACTTATGCAATATAATAAGAAGAATGTGGGTGTATACCTAGAACGTTTTTAATCTTTCTAGATACCTGATAATATAATATGTCAAATATTATTTATCATATAAAACCAAACCGATTTAAAGACCATAATTTTTTTTTTAAACTATTATTATTTACGCTTTCTTTGTTTTCAACTGAAATATGCATAAATCTATGTAAAAGACATTTGTATTTTGATCGAGTTTTTTTTTGAAAATTCATTGAAAAATTTTTTTTATATTATTATTATTAAAATATTATAAAACACGCGGTAGAAATACAATCATTTCTTGCGAAATATTTCATTTATTAAATTGTCTTCTCCATCTAACCGAACCCACACAAAACTGTAATAAAATGTTTTATGTTTATAGCCGTATATGAATATATATTGTTTTAATAATTTTTTCGTTTAAAATAAGATCGGTCCATTTAATATTGAAATATATATAGTGTTGACGATATAATTTTTGATTTGCCAAAAGCTCGTAATTTTTTTTTTTTTTTTTTTGTTAACACGAAGTTAAAATTGAAGTGAATAGAAAAAAAATGTTAAAACGTCGAATAACGATTTGACGTCAAATATAGGGTTCATCGAATATACGAATATGTACATACGAACATAACATATATCTACTGACAATATCAAGTACGGCGATGGTGTTTTAGCACTTTAGCATTTGAAATTACGAAAAGAATATTACATTAAATGGTGTTTTTTATATTAATATTATTATTAAATATTTTACATGAAAATTGTACGTTTCGCTTACGGATTACAGATGATACATTATAATAGGCGCCTAACGTTTATTATTCCAATGATAACATTTCGATAGTCGAACGATTATAATGTAGGAACGCGAAATTGAAATATTTGATCGATTTGCGTGATGATAATAATCGTATAAATTACGTTATGGACAATATCCGTCGTTGTTTATACGTCGGATAAATATTATAGTGTGTCCGGAAATAAGTATGAATGGGAAAACAAGCGGTTTGTGTTAATTGAAAAGTTCCGATTAAAAAAAAAAATGTTTATATGTATAATATATTGCATTACTTACCGAATAATGTAATCAACAACCGAAACATTGTTACAACGTGTACGGACGATTTTGCACTGAACGCCGGCAGACAGGATAATCTTGTAGGTATTATTATTATTATTGTGACGTATTGAATTGTTAATATACACGACTGGTATAAAAAAAAAACCGGTTTTACATCGAAATAACCATTTATTATTCGTATGAATTGTGCAATATCTCTGGGATTATTGTGAGAGAACGAAATATATTGAAAAAAAAAATTCCTCCTAACGCGTAATAATATCACGTTAATTGCGGTAACTATACAAACCCCCGGTTTGGGCCTGTAGTGTTGTTTAAAATTCCGATACACACATAGGGACGTCGATTTTAGTAATATTCTTTATTTTTTATATTATACGCTTTATAGCTCAATATATAAATATATATAAAACGGAATTCAATTGACGAAATATACGAAATTACGCGGTATTGATGGAACGCAATTCTGGCATTACCGTTCGAAATGAATATTGCACAATTCTTAAATATATCTGTATACATTTTTTTTTTTTAAAATAAGGGCCATTTATTATGAACACGAAAAATCCAAATAAAACGCACGCGAACTATAAATTATTTCAAAGAAGAAAGAGCAAAAAAAAAAAAAAACGTATGTCTTCGCGAATAAATTATATTCTAAGTTTTTAACCAATACGGGAAAAAAATATATTTTAAAATTTTATTCCTTTTTTTTTTTCGTTTCGCGGCAAAGTTTATACAAAAATGCGTTACACACTCTTAACAAAGTGCTAAATGAATACTATTTATGAATATTGTACTTATAAAACATACACAGTTTTCATTTATTTGTTACCGGTAAACGCACACACACCAAGTAAATATGTCTTAACTTTCCTTCGGGTTTGAGTAATAAAAATCATAGGAATTTGAAGGGGATTAGTACAAATCGTCTTTTTTTTTTTTAAGTAATATTCAAATATTATTGAAACTATACAGTTTAATAGCAATCGTATAATTTATATAGATATGATTTTATTCCGGTGATATGTGCGAATATAACGGTATTAACAATGTTGGAATATAGGAATTATACAGAATATCCTTAAAAAACGTGTTCTATAAGTTCAAGGTTTATGTATGTTAAATAACTCGTTACGTATTGGAAAAAAAAGACTCCTGCAAAATACGTAACGACATACGGGTGATTTTTTTTCCCAATAAATATATGTACAAGGAATAATATTAAACGCCAAACGTGTATTAATTTCCTTGAAGGTTTAACTCGCCCGTACGACAGCTGCTAAAATACATTATGATTATAAATAATGTAAGAATCCCACCGGGGAAGAAAATTGTTTTGTGCGCGCATTCCTGTACAACTATACCGATGACGAATATCTCTATATTGAAATATATATTATACCGTACATTCGGAATGGTCTGATGAATTCCACCGCAACTATACCTACTATATAGGTATTATTATACTTATATTAATAATAATAATAATAATAATAATAATAATAATAATAATAATAATGTGTGAAACGGATGCATAGCAACAAACTCGGAGGTAATACATCGTGAACGGGTGGAGAAATAATATATTATTATATTTTTACATCACGGGCGTTCTGAACACGAGGAGAGATTCACGAAGTTTAAACCTTCCCTCCCCCCTTCTAATAGTCTATGAAAAATCATGATATACGTATATGGTTTTCATTTGTAGGAGAGTAGTTTCTTCAACAAAATAATGATGAAAAATAAACTTTTCCTTTTCATATTTTATACGAAATAAAGTAAAAATATTATTCTATTTTACAAATTGCTATTATTATTATTATTGTTAGTGTCCAGTAATAGTCACTGTTTATCATAAACCTTAGAACGACTCTTTCTCTCTCGTTTTAAGCGTGTCAAGTCGATGTTCTTTCAGTTAACAAGTTACTTCGATACGGTAGGAAAATTACTGTATAATATCATGATCAGGAGCGAATACAATGGAGGCTATGGGGACTGCATTTTTTTTGAACAGAAATATCTGTAATTACAATACAACTGAATGATTATTCGCCAATATATGCGAGTAATTAATAATTATAATTGTACGATTTACAAAGACGAATAAACTATGAATATTACGGGATTTCATAAAAAAAAAAAAAAAAAAAATGATAAATGCGCAATTTTCGAACAATATACTGAAAACAATATTACACGGTTCAATAAAGCGAGTGCGTCATTCGTGTTCGTCGATATTTTTTCTTCTTATGACATTTTGCGTGCATGATATTATAAATTATTCTAGGCGTTAGCAAATTCGTGGTCACATTTACATCCATTGCTAAAGCGAATTGCCAATATCGAAACATAAAATTTCAACGTATTAATAGATAAAGAGAAAAATATAATTTGGTTAAGTTGTTCTGAATAACTGAAAGGTGGTACTTTTTGAGAGTATTGCGTATGTAACTGGTTGGTGTTCGATCTCAGAATTTAGTTGACCTTGTTATTTAATTGCTCGTTAAAAAAGGGACGACGATCGCTTTAGAAATGTAATAAAAAATCTACAGGTTAAAAATATTATTATGTTTCTAAAAATTAAAACTAATTTTTTTTATTTGAAAATTTTTTAGTTTTTAATAATTATAAATTATTTTTTTTGTACATTTTAGACCATAGTTTATGAAATAAATAATAAATTCAATATTGAAAATTGATTATTTTTAATTTTTTAAGGTACCTAATTGTTTTAATTTTTTTTTAGCATTTTAAGTAATTCCAAGAGTATTCCTGCAAGTTTTTTTGGTATATAACATTAATTTATGTAAATATATTTTTCAAAATTTTTTTTATGAAATCTCGAGTTGTTTATTAGTTACCAATTATATAGTTGTTAAGCACTTTTTACTATAACGTTTGTCTCGACATATTTTTATATTTAAGTTAAAATTTATTTATAAAATATAAAATTTTACCAGTGAACATTCAAAATTAAATTAATTGGTCGTAAAAAAAAACTACGTTGATGTTAATGTGAGCGAAAATAAGTTTAGTTCAAATTAAACGAATATTAAATCTTGATTAAGTAATCTGTTAAGTTAATTGTACCTTTTTAATTTAACTTTTATCTCATTAATGTCTAAGCATGGCTACAATATGTCCCTTGATAATATTTATTATCATTATTATTGGACCGAACACCAGCACTCCAGATAGACGTTTGACACTTGCCGATGAATAAACCTAACCGCCATTTATTATATGTCAAAAATTCATTAGACCAACCGGCGGTGTCACTCAATATTATAATAATAATTATATTTTTGGTAGGTGTATTCGTCTTCAATATTTATAATATTGTCTATTGTACATTTTATCGTTTACTGTAAGAATATATATATGACAGAGATTGGCCAAGATGAAAAAAACAACCATGGCAACGGAAAATGTTTACACGAGCGAAGGTTTAATTATTAAGTTATTAATAAAATTCGGGACAAATGAGCATTCGGGTAAATGACCATTCAGGCAAATGACCATTCGGGCAAGTAGATTCGGGCAGGTGGAATCGGGTAAAGCCGTTCGGGCAAGTAGATTCGGGCAATTGTCAATTCGGGCAATTGTCCATTCGGGCATGCTGATTCGGGCGCGTATTTTCGGGCGATTGGGCGGATACCAATCGCTTTGCTTTTATACGATTGCATTGCTTTAAACAAACCATTGACAACGACGATGGCGATGACAACGACGACGATGACGATAAGAACGTCTACAAAGAAAATGAATCCGTCTCGGAGCTGCGAAAATAAGATTTAAATAATCAATCTATGTGTAACGTTTAATACTCGTTAAATAAAAAGACGAATAGAAAAAATTAAAAAAAAATGAACGCGAATTGGTATCATAAATTTACAAAACCTGTAGGTATTTTTTGGAACACAAATGAAGGAACCGATTTGATCTCTGCCATAATAGATTGGCCGTTGTTTTGGTCATTCGAAGATTCGTTGTCCATATCAAAACATACGTTTTCTAATTCTGGTCGACAGTCTGTCAATGCATCATCAATGCCGCTCTGACGACAGTTTTCCATAATCCATTTAGCACTGTCTGCTGTGGGCACTCTGAAACAACACGAGTCACGAGTACAAGAGTCACGAATACATCGATAATATTACGCATTACATTATTGTATGTCGAGGATTAATGTGTATGTATTGATAGAAAAAAAACGAATATAATATATCATATTCGTGTCACTTTACAAAAATCTAAAGAGTTTTTAATATAAATAATTGTATTCGAATTGAATTAAAATATGTAAACTATTCTTTTGATTCTTGCAAAACATTCAAAACTCTTATATTGTTTACTTAAGCAACGCTTTAGTCCAATAATCGTGCACAGTGTTTGTGAATGGTTGGTAAAATCCTTCGCCCGTGTCGTATGTTCCATGTGGAATTTTGATCAAAGGACCATTGGAAATACGATTCGTAGGGGCTGGTTCTAAACCGTTGATGTGTTCCACAATGAATCTTAGATTATCCGAAAAATTATAATACTTATTTTAAATTATTAATTCAAAATACAATATTAATAATTTATAATACATATGTTGAAATATATATATATATATATACGTATATATTGTTATATGAAAGAAATAAAAAAAATATATATACGTGAGATTGTTTTTGATTATTCAAATTAACGTTTTTTTAAGTTTTGATTTTAATTGTATTTATCTGTTAATTAGTTTCACTTAAAACTAAAAAATATTCTAGTAACAAAACAAAAATGATTTTTTTTTTTTACGCACATAACGGTATAATTAGTTTTTAATTTTTAAATTTCTTTATTTAATTCTTTTTTTTATTACGTGGTATTATATTCTTTAAAATATTTGCGCGCAGGTTTTAATTTAATACCTCGGTGATTTACTCTTTTACAATTAGTAAAGTTTAAATAATTTTCGCATTTGTTTATATAAGCGTTTCACTTAAATGACATATAATAAATAATTCTTAACATTGTATTTTTATATTTCTCTGGAAAACGTTCGTAAACGCAGCTGCAGAATTTACATTTTTAGGTATTAATTACGATTCATTATAAGTATTATTTTGATTAAATGGTATTGATATAAATTTTATATTTTTTTTTCTTATAGTATATTACCTATGACATTTTCTACTATTTACATTATATACGATATTACGAATATTGTGATGTTACAGTTTATACATAGAAGTTCAAAGAAAAAAAAATTATAAGTTTACATTACGATACGTAATGAAAAAAAAATTATTGTGATGACCATTAAAACATTAAAATGATACAAGTCAATGTTTATTGTAAATATATATATTTTTATAGGAATTATTAAAAATTATAAAGCTCATTTAATATACATATATTTAAGTTATTTATTTACTTCGATTCATCAAATGAATGCAAATATATTAAAATATAAAACATTTAGAAATACCATTGAGACACATAAAAAGAAAAACATAAAATCTACAGATATAACACAAAAACTCGATGTGACATTACTAATTAAAATTGTTGAGCAAAAATAAGTAAATGTCATAATTCAAAAACAAATTTTATTACAATTTTGTAAAAACGGCCGTGTTGTGAATTATAGGTCCGTTTTTCGAATATATATATATTTTTTCCCTACAAAGAAAACTCACCATAAATCACAAGTATCTAAAACGTATTCGGTGTTAAATTTTCGGTTTATATAGATACGGGAAATCATGACGATAATATATAAAACCGAATTTATAGAAATCACGTACACAACAGTTTTAAAATGTTTTTTACTTTACCAAAAAATTTTTTTCAAAGGAGAAAAAAAAACATAATTCGAAAACTGACGATTTCCTTGTTTAATAGTTCAGAACTAAAATTTAATGCGCATCCTTTTAAAACCGATTAAATTCAATTCTGGAATAAAAACGATAATAATATAAACATTTTTATTTCATTTCATTTTCAAATATCAAACCGACGTGTTATTAAAAAAAAAAAAAAAAATCCAAAACATTTTAACATTAAATCAATAACGTAAATATATTATGACTTGTATTTTATTATACAAGATATATTAGCTTACCTAACCTGAAAAGGTTACGATATAAAGTAACATATTATTAATATTTAATTTTAAAATATTCAATCGATTGAAAATATTTTTTCCGATTTTGTATACAAATGTCGAGTATGTTTTTTTAAATTATTATTATTATTATTGGCTCTACGTCGTATACGTATTATTTCCTAAGGATAAGACATTTCCCACGTTGGAATCGTCGGCTCATCGGGAAATTTCTCGATCTCCCGGTTTACCGGTAATCATCTGACGCGAGTTCTCCTACGCTACGATTTACCGTAAAACGTGAAACGCGCGGTTATTGGCGAAAATTTGTCGTACCTTCTGTCTTGCGAAGTGCAGTACTGCCAGTCGTTCGGCTGAAATCTTAGGCCATCTTTGGACACGTAATTTCGTTCTACGCATTTGCCGTTTTTCCACACTCCTTCGATCCGACACCCAGACGGAAAATACATTGTGCCAGCCCCGTGGTACAACCCGTCGTCGAAATCGCCTTTGTAAACGGTCCCTGAAATTGCCGATCGGACAAATACACTGCAGTGGCCGTTGTGCAGAGAAATACATTTCACCGTAATCGATTCGAACGCGTTTATTAAACTCCAGTGTGAAATTAAACGTTTTAAACACACGTTGTTATAGTTTTCAATCGCCGTGGATGTGGTTCAAGAGGACGACGATGTGCGTTAAGACGTGTGCGGAGAATCATAATGAATTATCGCGATTGTGTGCGTTGTACGATTTGAATTAAACGTGAAATTTCGTAAAACACCGCGCGACCGGTGCAGTCCGAACCAGAAAAATCTCTCACTCACTTTTCTTTCCGATAAACACGCAAATTTATATCATTTAAACGCGTTAATGGTTAATACATAAATTAGATTAGTCGAAACATGTTTTTTTAATAAAACATACGGGTTTTTTAAAATTATTTTACGTATTTTAATTAAAACGAATTATTATTATAATACATTTTTTTCCATCTGTTGTTACACGACTGCATTAAAGTGAGTGTTTAAAAATTATTTTTTAATGCCCGGAGATTTTCTATTATAATGATCAGAGATCTTTAAAAATATCATATTATTTCACTCTGCCATATAATTTTAATTGTACATAAAAAATTAGTGTAATTTGTACACCAACCAATGTGAGCTGTAGATAATGAAATTGAAAACAAACTCGATTAAAAATTGTTATTATCACAACTTTTTAAAATTTCAACTATAAAATTTTGAATATTTATTGATTAATGACGCGTTGGAAAAAAAAATCACCCGTATACAATTGGATAATCTTTGTCATAGGAAATAAATTTACAAAACGTATATACTTAAACGTGTTATCATAATACATGAAAAATTAAATCTACATAAACATATGTACCTACTTGTTAAAAATAATGATAATAATAATAATATTGGTATATTTTCGCGGACTGTTTTAGAAATTACCATCAGACATAATGTAAACTCCATTTCCAGAGAGTGTTCTGTGATTCCAGTTTCCTTTATATTTTCCGGTGCCAATTGAAATCCATTGACCGCTCGAGTGTAACGGAGATGATATAATATTTCTTATCATTTTTATCGATTTTTCCTCCTTAGTAGCTTATGGTAATTCGAATAGAATATTTGAATATGGAATAATATTCGTAATAATTACATCAATTGTTTATCGTGTTCTTCAAAACCATAGTAACAATTTAAATTCTAAATTGTATGACTCAAAAAGTTAACCAAAAGAAAATAATGTTTAAAATATATTCAGCGTTATAAATAATTTACTTGATAGTTACATTTTTCAGAAAATTTCAATACCTGATTAAAAATAATTGAAATTTAGACATTTTAAATCTATTAAGACGATGGTAAGATTTTAATATTGTTACTTTAATTTTAATTGTTATTTTAATTCATTATTTTCAAATGATCAAGATCGTGAGAATTAAAAATATATAGTTTATACATGTTATATTACAATTCTAATATTTGTAAGAAGAATAGAAAATATTAGGAAAATTACGAATGTATATATATATACATAATATATATGTCAGTCACGTATTTACGGGGGAAGAGGGTGGATATAAAGGATAGATTCTCCCTTGGACTTTTTTTTATAATATTTTATAAACTCATTTAATTGAATTCAATATTTTAAGTATGTCTGTTTTCTAAATTTTCTAATCGTATAGCCGTGGTAATTGTACAACGCTCTGATATTGGCGATTTTCCACTAATCCTTGAGGATATACGCGACTATCGAGCAAAAACAACATATACCTAAAATGCGTATAATATATTTTTTGTAATTTTCTGCAAATTATTTTCTAGGCATGAATGTTAATAATAAACCCGATAAGCAGACGGTAAATTAAAAAAAAAAAAATGAACATGAAGACAGATTTACCATAGGACGTAGGTAGGTTTATTTCTTAAAAATGTATTAGTGGTAGAGGTATAGTACTAATGTGTATAGCTTTACACATTATAGCGTATGATATCGTGTATAGTAAATAATTGAATTCAGTTGGTAATCGATAATATTTACAATCAATGCCATTACTATAAAAATTGTGTTAATTCATATTTCGGTTTGATCCACACTAACCTCAATAGGTAATAATTCAGGGAATTTTAGCAATTTATATTCTGTACATATTTATATATTTGTCGTTATGTTGGTGAATCGTTTGGAGTCCACTATTTGAGGGGTGTGGAGAACGAAGTCCTCCACGGGTTTGTGTATCATTATATATTTCATTCCCCTTCTCTAGCAAAATTTTTATAGAATGTTATGTTATAAAAAAAAACGTTCCATTACCCACCTTATTAATATATTTAACTAATAAAATGGACACGTTAAAAGTAAATTAACAATATCAATAGGTGAAATTTATCGGCTTTTTGTAATATTTTGATATTTAGAAGACGGATTGTGTTTGTATACACTCAAAATTAAATGAAAAAAAAGAAGAAAAAAACGGTCGTTTATTTATTAATTCATAATTCTTGATGTAAAATACTAATACGTAATAACATGGATGTGAAAACCTTTATCTACTAGCTTATTTCGAATATTTGGAAATATACAAAGACACTTCCAATAGAAGGATTTTATTATAATTTATATTGTTAATAAATTTGCCCTTTTTAAATCCTATATCGTATAAGAATCAAAAAATAATAAAAATACAAATTATGCTTAATAAAAATATTGATTGATGACTGTGTATGTAATAATTTATATATTTAATAACATTATTTATTTACATAAACGTTGAAAATGTAATATTTTTTAACATTTTTATTATTACAGGATAATTTATTAATATTATAAACTGAAATAAAATCAATCGTAATCGTAATAGAATTCGATAGTATTTTTAATGAAAACTTTATACAATATGTTATTGGGATTTGTCATTCGATATTTGAATTCCGACGTTTTATTTAAGGCGGCGTCTTACTATTAAATCACGCTACGTGTTTTGAATATAAGATTAAATGATATCAATCGGTATTATTGCAAGGAACATTACAATATAATATATATATGTATATAGTTGATGCCGGAAAGTATCTCGTTTTATATTATATTGTTTAAAACATGTTCAAGCTTTTAATTGAATCGTTTTAATCCACGTGTGAATTTTCAATCAACTGAAGTTAAATATTTTAATAAATGTAAAATCAATTATTGAATTTTATTTTATTAAGTCTTAATATCATAATAATATTTCGAGTCACTAAGACACTACGTACTATCTATTACTATACTAGTGAATTTTTTCATTTCAATTATATTACCGTTATCCGTGTGGTTAACATCTCCATAATTATGTTAATAAATATAGTCTAGAAAATTATAACCGACGTTTTAATTACTGTAAATCTTAAATGTTTTGTCCAATTATATATTTAAATTAACGTGTAACCTAACCACGAATTCAACATTACATTAAATAATAATTTAAAGAATAAATACGTTGAGCATTCAAAATTATTTTGATTTAGTAATCAACGAGTATATATGTATAGGTATTAAATTATACGGATATTTTTTATTATTATTATTATTATTTTTATTATTATTATTATTATTATTATTATTATTATTATTATTATTATTATTATTATTATTATTATTATTATTATTATTATTATTATTATTATTGAAAACTGGATTATAAAACTGGATTAGTATTCAAGTTATTACTATCGAAGAAAATAATTAATTTTATAGCAGATGCAAACATTTCTGCCTTACGATTTACTAAATCCCGGGATTTTTTTATGTCGTGCGTTTGTCATTTATTTTATGTTAAGTCTATTACGAATTATGTAAATCAATGAAAAAAATGTCTTGCATTTAAAGCGAATAAACGACTTAAAAGACCGATGTAAATATTCGATAATTACGTTATTACCTACTGGAATATAAATTGAACGTACAATAATTATTCGAATATTTCATTTAAAAATTATTTAAAAAAAAATCACGAACGCTGAATGACAATTGGAATTATAATAGAAAAGATAAATAAGACAGTAACTGAACGTAGCTGAACTGATGTTTTTGTTTTGTTGTCGTAATCTCGACGTTAATTGATATATCTGTATGGAGATTAAGAGTTAAAATTGTTATTATTATTATTATTATTATAATTATTATTATTATTATTATTATTATTATTATTATTATTATTATGGCAAGGGATCGATAAAAACTTCAATAAGCCGCCGGGTATAAATAATTTTGACAAGTAGTTTATAAAGTTAAACCATACCCATACGGGTGTTATTTATATACCTATGCGTATTCGTGTATTGTGTATATTTACGTTTGTTGAAAATAACGAAAAATAAAAAGCGGAAAAGCGTTTGAAAAATACAGGCGCTGCTGGTTGCCATAATGAATTATCGGTATATAGAGTAAGAGTCGTGATTATAAGTTTGAAAGTTTGGAATGAACTTAATAAACACTCGAAAATTATACGCACGAGAAATTGAGAGAATGGGATTTTATCAAAGTTTCGTGAATTGCGACGTAATCAAAGGTTCGCAGTAGGCATTTGATATAAAGTGTCTTATGAAAAAGTATCACGCGATGTATCCAGAAGCGTATCTAATGAAACAAACGCAACCACTTCTTTTCAGGCGATCCGTGAATACGGATACGCCATAATTTATTTTTATTTTTTAAAACAAAATATTTTATTATTATTATTATTATTGTATGAATATTGGCGCGCCAATTTATACTGTCGTTTAATGGTATATATTTTTTCAATTGTGTTTGATTTATGGAATTCGATTAATTTTAATTTTCATAAAACCTTGTGTGTTTAGATATGATGTGTGTGTGTGTCCGCACCAGCCTATTTTTGACACGATTACAACACGTTTTGAGGTCTCTTTCATTTTCGTTAATTTGTGTTTATTAATATTTCAACGAAACGTATGATTTATAAAATAAATTTTGAAAAAAAAAATAAGTAAACACGAACTTAAGTAAACGGACATTTTTTTTTACAGCTCAAGTGATTATATTCATACGGAAATATTTTTTATTATATATTATACACTGTAACAGAATGCTATTTGTAAGCGTATAAGGATGTACTTTGTTTAGATTGTTTGAATAATTATACAAACATAATACGCATATTTTGCATGTATAAGTTTATTACGGATATATGCAAGATATTACGTAATGTGTAATCAATTTAGGTATTCGCGGGTAATCCGAACTTCTCATAATTATTATCTCGCTATTGTTTTCAATGTGTTTTATTTCATAAAATAATAAATAATATCGTTGTATTAATATAAGTACAGCAATTGACATTAATTTTTCAATTTCGGTTGTTTTGTTATTCGCATATACGTTTTTATTTAACCTATGTGCTTGAAACTCGTTATATGCGTGATTTTGACATAATGACTGGTTTAAAGTGCGATTGAGATGACCAGAGTCGACGTATACCATTAATGAGGTTACGATTTATTTTGATATCACGTAAAATTAAGTAAATTGTACAAAATATATAATAATAGCGTTGAAAATGAAAATAAAGTATTGTTTGAATTGTGAGCAAAACGATCGATTAGAATTTTTTTCAATAATTTAGTGCGAAAGTGCTATGTAAATACGTATAACGCTGCGATAATTTCGGCATATAAATTTATAATGCGTAGTACTTGTGTAAACTATGCGAATGCAAAGAAAACACTGATAAACAAATATCATTTAATACACGTATCTACTAATATGTTTGTATTTCATTTTTATTTTTATTTTCTTTACAGTGGCTCTTAAACACGTAAAATATAATACGCGTTACTTTATTGAGGAAAAAAAATTTTTTTTTTTTTTATTAAAAACGCCTATTTACTTTAAAGTAATCCAAAAGGTATTTTAAACTCTATACTCTACGCCGTAATCCTATCGATTGTATTCGGGAAAACTGTGACATAACCAACAAAAAAACGAAAAAAGAATCGTATTGGTAAATCCTTAAGTAAAAAACCAATTTATCAAAATAAACTTAAATATTTCCCATGTACGTTAAGGATATTGATGTTTTTTTTCTTAGCCTCGTCTAAGTTATCAATTATATAAACATTTACCTCACACAATCAATCATTTTGGATGTCTAGAAATAAGAAACAATTTATCAATTTTTTTTATTTTCTTTTTAAATGTTTATTAAGAAATATTATACATACTACACCGCGTTTTTTTTAATAAATTCACATCCATTCGATACTAAATCACGGGATCATATGTTTTATAATGTGTATTTATGTGTGTTAAAGTGTCGTCAAGGGACACAATTATATGCGAATAGTTCACTTTGAACTCATATTTATTCTGTGCACACGAATATTTGGTTTTTATTAAAAAAAAATATTTATTATTATCATTCCCTTTTCGCGCATACTATACTTCTATCAATACTTCACTTGTGTAATATGAACTACTGTTCATTCGACAATAGTTTTACGAAAGAATAGAACGTGTCTATATGTTACTTTGCAGGGAGCGGATTGTTATTAACGATAATGTTTTTTCATTTTAATTTATATTTAAAGATGTTTTGTCAATAGTCTTATATAATAAATAGATATATTTCACTTTAAGTAAAACGATCCGAAAACTACATAAATAAATTTTAACGAACGGGTTTCCATTAAATTGCAAATTTAATGATATCGAATAGAATCTGAAACATAAATATTTCATCCGTTCAAAAACTATTGGCACCAAACTTCGCGTTATACATCCGTTTAAATAAATGCACGCTGTAAATTATCGTTTATCATTCAAATACGTGATCTAATCCAGAATTCATTTGGTCTATTCGGACAAGCTGCATTATAATAATAATAATAATAATAATAATAATAATAATGTGGACAAACTTTCTTTCTCTTTACCTGAGTAATTGAAATTTTATTTTTATCCTTATATTAATTACGGGAAAATGGAGTAACCGACAAATGTAGAACGGGTCTAAATGGGCAATCGATTAGTACGTAGTACTTGCGTGCACTCGGAGAGAAAAAATGTTATAGAAAAAATAAAACGCGAAAAAAACGAATGGCAAAGAGAAAAATGTATAGAACGTGTAAACATAATAAATTATATAGTCGTTATTTCATCGTGTCTGCCTGCGATATTATTTTTTGTCGAAGAAAATTTGTGTTCCTCGTGTTACTTTGCCGTGTAGGAAGGTGAGCCGTGGTCGTATCAGCAAAATATTCCTGTCAGTAAGTATTCAAATTAAAACACAGTAAAGAAAAATCGTGTTGTATCGCACTGGTAACTAACAAAACGTGAGCTCTACCGTTATTATTTTTTTTTTAAACGTCACGGTCGGATTCGTATATTTTATAGTATTCGTATTCATTATAATATTATTATGTATGCATTGCAGATATCTGCTCACATTAGCTTTGTCAGAGAATTAAAGAAGGTTTTCTTTTTTCATTTTTATATAATATTTAATATTTTTTTTATCTTATGTAAACAGGTCATCTGTAGAATGGTAATTTTCCAGGGAAAGCCTCCCGAAAAACGTACTGTTTTAACCAGTAGCGGAAGACCTATTCGGGGATGAAAACTTTTCGAAATATTTTATAACTTTTTTATAATCTTATGGTACACGCAGTCTCTGTTTTTTACATTTATTTCAGTAATTTATAACGTTTTACAGTTTATAAAATACGTTGTAAATTTTTTTTGAGCAAAGGATATATTAAATTTTAAAAGTATTATTTTGTTTCCATAAAATTTCGAAACATAATTTTAAAAATAATAAATAAATTAAAAATAGCAAAAAGTCGGAAATGTTTTAATCATTTTCATACTCAATATGTGTTATTAAAACATTGTATTGATATCGTTTAATGTTGGATGCAGTGGTGGGGCAAGGGATTGGCAATTTTCTTCCCCCCCCCCGTTTCAAAAATATAAAAATGTACTTTTCAAAATAAGGAATTCTGCTAGGCTATTGTTGCGATGATTCAATTTTTAAATTTTTTTTTATTATTATTATTTTATACTATATTTAGGGTATAAGTTTTTTTAACAAATTGAATAAATTATTATTTAACGAAATTATTTTAGTCATGTTTTTTATTCAATTTATTTTTATAAAATCAACCAAACCAGTAAAAATATTATAATATTAAAAATTTGGTCAATTAATTAATATTTATCAAAAAAATTATATATTCATTTTTTTTATTAGGTATAAGCGACACGTAAATATTCTATAAAGTGGTGTAATGGTAGTTAAGATTGAAGAATGTAAAACGATTATATTGAAATTGCACTGAATAGTTTAATGAATTTATTAATTTTGTATTAATCGATATTTTATTCGGTTTATGGATTTGGATATTACGTCAATTAGAACTATTTGGTCAAGTGCAATGATCTGGTTTGTATATGTATACATTAATTTTGGATCTATCCCGGTTTCGGAATTTTTCCATTTTATCGATATAATTTGATTTTTTTTTTATAAATAAACAAAGCCAATAATTATTATAAAATTAAAACATATATATTTATATATGGTTGGTGAATAAAATGTATTTGTTTACTACCGATTTCGAATAAAAGTAATTGAAAAGTGAAAATAAAATATAACAACAAAAGTAAACGAATAAAAACAAACAAGAATACATAGAGAAAATTCAAACTAAAAATTATAAAATTATTATTAAATGCGATTTGAATTATCATAAGGTAGGTATCACATAAAACAGTGTAATTTTTCATTATACATATATAGTTATAAAACCTGAAATATTTATTGATCCTATTTGATATATAAATATATCAAATTTATATTTTTATTATTTTTTTTTTTTTTTTTTTTTAAGGCCTTTAAGACCATCTTGCCATAGAACAAATCCTTTCCCATTCTTCTCTATTCTCCGCTACTTCCTTCCAGTCCATGTGCTCATATTCCGCTCCACCAGCACCTAGAAAATCTTTTTTAACTCCATCTTCCCAGCGTAGCCTTGGTCTACCCAGTGGTCTTTTGCACTTTGGATTTTCTTGGAGTACCCTTTGAACCATTGAATCTTGCTTCCTAACTGCGTGTCCTGCCCATTCCAACTTACCCCGTTTGACCTCGTTTATAATATTTGGTCTATTGAAAAGCTCCGTCAGTTCCTGATTATGTCTTTTTCTCCATCCTTGAAGCTCTTGATCATATATAGGTCCATATATTTTACGAAGTACCTTCCTCTCAAAAACTGCTAATCTTTCCTCCTCCGTCTTTCGTAACGTCCAACATTGTGAACCATACATGACTATTGGTCGTATGATTGTCAAATACAGCTGATTTTTAACCTCTTTTGACAGTACTTTCGAGCCTAGTAGTTTGCCTAGTGCATAGAAGCATTTATTTCCCAATTTTATTCTTTGTTGAATTTCAATTTGGCATTCATTCTTCTGCGTTACAATCGTGCCCAGGTATCTGAAATCTTCTACTCTTTTGAACTCGTACTGGCCAACTGTTATAGTTTCGGTTCCCTGCAGGTTATCCAGTTCCCTACTAACTTTCATGTACTGCGTTTTCTCTATGTTGAGATGTAGCCCTACCTTCTTTGCCGATTCTATCAACCTGCCGCATAAACCTACCACTTTTTGTTTATCTTCTCCTAGTAAGACTATATCGTCTGCATAAGCGAGCAGACTAAAACAAGTTCTATCCATTCTTACTCCTTCATCTCTTCCAATATTTATTTCTCGGATCACCTTCTCTAATACCAAATTAAAGAGTACTGGCGACAAGGCATCCCCCTGTCTAAGTCCGGTTCTTACCTCCACCATCCTCGATGTCGCGTTTCCTACTTTGACTTTGACTTTAGCTAAACAATACCAAGAAAAGTAATTAAGATTTGTCGTAATAAATTTATTTATTTATTAAGCAAATTTATTTATTATGTACAATTCTCGACTAAAATTCATCATCTAGTATGAAGCGAGAAAGGCAAATATATTTAAAATGTATAGGTGCATTATATATTATTAATTTTCTATAATTAAAACGTTTTTTGTTTTGAGAATATTGTAAAAATGTCCAATGCGATCAAAGCATACGCCAGACATACGTTGTGTATTCATAATGATATGTTTTAAGCATGTCCATTTTAAAAATATGACGTTTTAAAACTTTATAAAAAGAAAATCTATATTCAATATGATCAATAATATTAATACGATTAGTATTTACATTAATTATATATTATTATTTTTTTAATTATAATACCGCGTAAGACTAAATATGATTCTACTAAAATCCCCATATACGAGTATATACGAGTATATATATACATAATTTATCTGTAAAAATAATGTATCATTTTTACATTTTTTATTTCAAGAGTCAAGCTCTTGTAAAATTCTTTTTCAATATATATATATATATATATTTATTATGTTTTCGTACGAATATTATGCGTTCGCGCAATAATATATTATGAGTATATTAGTTATTTTAAACTTCTGATGGGTATTTGAAGTGTTCGGGCCTCTCGGTGGATTTTCAAAGCTTTGATCGGTGTCTATAGGTATAATATTGCGTTTATAATTGTATGTATATGTTTGCATTACGTTTGACAGTGGTATTAATAATTTGTTTACGGTTACGGATTGAACTATCAACGGGAGTATATTTTACATATCACGAATGGGTTTGGTTCTTGCTGAACGTTTCGAATTCGTACACGTATTCCGACAGTGTAGTCGATATATATTTCATATTTGTATTATTAAACTCTATAATAATAATAATAATAATAATAATATCACGCGTTATGTATTTACTAAAGTGAAACAGAAACATATCGAAAATGCAACGGCGTATTTGCGAGCCTGACACAATAATCGTTCGATTTATGCTTTATTATCAACGCAATGCTATTATGTCCATTATTTTTCAAAGAGACTCCTTTTCCCCAAGGGACGATTGAAAAACGCCGTGTTTACAATTTTAAATGCAAAATAATCGTAGACAGTAAAAGGTAACACTATTGCATACAATAGTCAACGTTGGAGATTTATCTGGACGCACAGATTCTCACTCGCATTGTCTTGTAATGTCGACAAATGCTAAATATTCTATCTCAATAGCATTTGTCGTCAGCAAGTCACGTACACAATTTATCGGTCGTGGAGTCGACGAAATCGTCGTGGTGAACACTGCAGGATTTAACAACTGTAGATCGTGTACGCGGGAATTCGCTTAACATTTTAAAATATTTCATTCGTTTGTCTATGGACGGTAGCTGAGGCAAGTACTCCGTACGTGTTCGTCGTTGTCCGCTTGTATAACGTAAGATATTGTACGCAACGATACGCGCGTTAAATTTAATGAGCCGTGCTCGTTTCCTCTACGAAAATATCGCGTTTTGTTGTCCGAAGGTACAACGTACGTATATTATCATATAACAACGCCATCGTTATGGGATTGTAATTTTTTTTTCAAGCACACACACACACACGGTTTTTTTCACTATTTTATTATTATTATTATTATTATTATTTTTTTTTTTACCTCTAGTTATTGTACTGTTTTGCGTAGAAACGCTTCTATTGTCGGTGAGTGAGTGTTGTAAAGCAGAAAAATCAATATAAGTATACGGAAATTTTCAATCCATTAATGTACGTATTATATATATATTTGATAAACTTTTAGTGTGTATGGGAATCGGAATTGTGTAGTGAAAATAGGCGGATGTAATATTAGTTCTGTAATAAAAAAAAAATAATAATAATAATAATAATAATTGTAAAATGTATTTACATGGGTGTACGACGACGTAATAATACGATGTACGCGGTGCGTTGTATGGAAAAATATACACAGTAAATATACTCGTTTATACAGTGTATACATGTTATATTTTTCAAGTAAAAGCTCTCGGATATTTACAAATTACGTTCGCTGCACCATTTCTCAATATTATATTTAATACAATATCTAGTGACATTTTCCGCATTACAAGACGTCTCATTTATGAACTCGAAGGCTCAGCCGCCATTGTGATATTAAATATATTAAAACGTAGTAAATCGTTTAAAAACCACCACCGCCGATTCGTATGAAATTCATAAATCAATTCATTAAACAAACCGAGTCAGTCGATTGTTTGAATACAATGAGTTTCTATTCGTATACAGAAAAATAGGAATATCAGACGTTACGTCGCACGCGGTTTTCGCGTATATCCAACAGGTCTACATATTATTTTCATAATTATTAAAAACGTACTTGTTGCAACCTTCACGTCCATCGATCTGATATAAACGCTACACGCGCGAATATTATTATTTTCTGTACTGCTTTTGGTCAATAGTCTATAATATTGTATTAATTATTTGTTTTTTTTTTTTGAATAAATGTTTTGTGAAAAAATTCTTTTTATCGATAGAATTTCATTCGTTTTTAACAAAACGGTTGTAAAAGTGAAAAATTTACGATGTCAATGAGCGATAAAAGAATATTATTCGGTAAAAGGCTGGTTTTTTTTAATTACTGTAGTTTAATAGAACGAAATATTACGCGTTAAATAAAAAAATTGTATTGGCGCGATCATAACTGCACATTTCCGATTGTCGTTACATAGTTAAAAATTTGCAATTTGAATTTCTGTTATTGTATAAAAAACCAATACTGGATATGGAACTTTTGAACACTTTATAAAGAAGAGAAATTACAAATTACACGCATATTTATACATAAATGTTAGTAATATTAATTAGAATGATTCGGTGTTTTTAATAATTTGGTTATTAGATATTTTGTGAATTATTTTCTGCATAAAGTAATAATAAACGCGTGCATATTTATTTTAAGACATTTTAGTCATCGGAGTTATAGAGAAAATCGAATACGATGTTGTCGCTATATATATCTGTTCATACCCTCGTTATTGCTGACAGTGTTCACAGTGGACCCGTAACGCATCTACGAAAGAATTGTTGCCTATTCGGAGTGCCGTGTGATCGTCGACGTGTCACAGACAATAATATTTTCAATATTTACGTTATCAAATACAAAAACGTCGGACGTAATATTTATTATGAAGGTTTTGGAATAATAATAATAATAATATATTTTGCTTATATTGTCTATTTAAAAGAAAAACGGAATTGGGAGGTTTACCTTGTGGTGTGGTAAATATGTTCGTCGTTCTCGTGGACTAAAACGTTTTTTTTTTCAAAAATTTACGGAGATAAACAACGGATTGGACGTATTTTACGCGCGCGACGACGGTCGGGTAAAAAATGTGTATATGATTATTAGAATATATCTACCAGAAATATAATTCACGTATAATGAACGCCGTACGTTTTCGATGGGCGTTGGTACGAACGTTTGCTTTCCACCGATTTAGTTGTTTCCGATAACTTTTTCGACGCGCCAAGAGCAAATGAATATATTAATATTTTTGGACACGATCCAACCTACAAATCTTCGGCGCAGTATTATTTTCTGTTTTATGTTATGGTTTTTTTCCTTATTTTTTCTTTTTTTTTTTCTCACGGAAAGTGTTTCGTACGCGTGCACGTTACACGCGGTTACTGCTGGTGACGTATAATGATCGTCGTGTAAAACAAAGGTCTAGTGATTTTCGTCGAGTGCTCCAGCGAGGTTTCGATTATATTCATAAAGAAATATAAAAAAAAACTGAATAAAAATGAAAACCATTAAGAATAAATAAAAAAATATGCGATGTCCTATCTCTCGCGGCGTGTGTACCCCACGTGTGTAAACGTAATAATAATTAGGGTTAGGATGTTTATGACTTTTTCATATTATTTTTCTTTTAGTCGTTCACGTTGTAGCAGACCAAGTTACATAAATTCATTTCGCATGACATAGAATCGGTTACACTGATTTCATTTCGCATGTTTTCGCACAATCGAGGACTTTTATGAATAAATGCATATTTCGATAAAAAAATAATTAATACGTTTTCAACAAAACTAAAAAAAAAAATCAATAAATATTTTGCAAATAATAATAAAAAAATTACGCTTATTCATTTTTAGTATATTTTTAATGATTCAATAAAATTTTAAAGTACCATATTTGATATTCTTTTAAAGTACATATTTTGATATTTATTGGCGGTATATTTGCATGAATTTTTTTTTGGTGTTTTTAAAGTCATAAACATCCTAACCCTAATAATAATATTAATATTCATAATGCGAGTAATAATAACTTAATAATAATAAAGTTTTAGTTTTATTCACCTGTTTACGAGCATCTGTACGATATTCAAGTTTTATACCGCGAACAAATCTCGTGTGTACGCAGTTAAGTTGTTTCGAGTGAGTTATTTCGGTCACGCGAGAATTGAGAATTTCGCGGTGTTGTTGCGGTTCTATTCAACATACAGCAGCTTTGTACATGCGTGTATATATATATATATATATATATATATATATATATATATATATGTATATTGTAGTTTTGTCGGATTCTACGTTAAAATATTGTACGCAGTTTCATCCTAAATGTCGGAAAATAAAAGTCCAGTCCATCTGGTTGAATCTAAAGTGCCAGCAATTATAATTAAAACGTCCAGCCATATATGATATGTATAGGCGGTACCGGTAGCGGTACATGACTTGTTGTGTGGCGTCTGGAAATAATAAAACTGTTACTCTCCCCTTAAACCACTCCCCTATGAATAGTATTGTTGTAACGTTGTGATAGAAGTAAACGTTTAGTAAAAAAAATACCTCAATAAAGAAGAGAAAAAAAATGCAGACTCTCAATTTATAATATGACAATAAATCCTGACCATTCCTTTTAAGAGTTCGAAATGTTAAATATATCAAAACATGAAAGTATCTAAACGATAAAATAACTCTAGTTTTACGCGTTTAAGCTATCATTTGGTGGTATCACAAGTAAAGAGCTTTGGCTTTTCTTATATTTGTTTACTATTTAATATTCCTTTACACGATTTAAAGGATCTTTCTCTCTCTCTTTTTCTTGACATTTAATTCGTTTATTTCGTTTTAAGTAAAAAAAAAAAAAAATATACAAACAATAAAGTATATAAAAAATAATTGAAAATACATACTGAAATTTAATAAGCTGTCTTTTTTTTCTATATTGACTGACAAACAATATAAACGTCTTTAAACCGTATATAATACAATTTTGATAATTTTTTTTTTGTTTTTTTTTTATAACTATGTTGCAAAAAAAAAAAAAAATAAATAAAAAATATTTAGATATAAATTATAATGTTTTAAACAATAATGTTTAATACTTAACATCCGACGTGTATCAATTTTTCTAAAACTTTTTCATTTTTACTTTGAAAATTAATGACCCATACAAGAAAACAAATGTTTTTATAATATAAATTTATATTGTTTTAATAATAATTTTAAATATAAAAATATGGACCGAGATGAAACAAAGACGAAAATATACTTTTAAAATTTCTTTGTCTCCACTGTATCGTGCCACTTAGCTACAGACATTTTTAAGTCTGCTTCTGACGTCATAATTTTGTCGTTACAATGGCTCAGATATAAAGTTATGGCTTGTGTATAGAATTTACGTATATGCGTGTGCATATAAACGGTTAAAAAAACTATTTATTTAAATATTACCAAAACGCCTGCTTATGTACGTGTTAATATATGAGGAATAAAAAGTCATTTTTTTTTACATAAGTTTGTGTATAAATAATAAGGATAATAATTAACTGTTTTAAGGGCCTACTGCTGTAAGTTAATATATTGCGGAAAAAATGAAACATATTTATATATATATACTCGTATATACACGAGTAATTTTATGGCGAGTAAAAAAATTCTATACAAATACAATTCTATTTAAATACAAAATGTCCTCTGTTTTTTTCCAGTAGTAATTCCACTTTAAAAAAAAATTCATTAGTTTTTAAAACAAAATAATTGTTAAATTCTTTAAGTATAAATATTTTGGTATAAATTATTAAAAAAAAAAACAAAACTAGCTGATTTGAAAAAAAAAACTTAAGACCATCAAGCCACCAATACGATCGTTTTTCCAGACCATTCACTCCTGCCCTTGCATATGTCAATATCATGATAAAACGTATTAATAATTTGTAAAACTGCAGTGTTATAGGTCACGCACTCGTGATTTACACTTTGAACATTATGAATTACACTAATAATAATAATAATAATAATAATAATAATAATAATAATAATAATAATAATAATAATAATAATAATAAAAATAATAATAATAATAATAATAATCATAACGCGTCTTACGATCGGTGTTGCGCAATTAATTATACGTTATTAATGTTATTATACCCGAATTTGTCTAGATAAACGAAGATACACATAGAATATATAATTATTTTCCAAGGTAAAAGATATACATGTGTGACACATGATGTGTCTAGATGATATCGAACATTTGTAATTCTCAAATACGTACTTATATAATATATATATATATATATATATATATATATATATATGTATTTAAGAACGCATTTATGTTCTTATAATTCAATAACAATACGACGTCTGGTCACGGTAATATGTTGTAAAAAAAAAAATTAATAATAATAATAATAAACATTTACGCTTTTATATTTATATTTAACGATCGAATATAATAGTATATTAAATCGTATTTTAAGATTGATAAATAGAAATACAACGTTTTTGTTGTATGGTTAGTCAAACGCAATAGTACACGTCCGTCGACCGGTAATTTTTGAGAAAACGATAACTGAAGAACCTTTAAGAATTTGAAAATATTGAATTTTTAATGCGGGGCAAAAAAAAAGAATACTCGAAGGTTTAATTTATTCCGTCGTGTTTTCCGAATTTAAAACAACAATTTATTATTAAACATTGTTTTTGGTATGAGTTAAAAATAAAAAAAATTCGTTCCTATATCCGATCAGTATATTGTATATACGTAAAAGAACAAATATAATGTGATTTTAAGCAACCCGCCTCCTCAACAAGCCTTATGGAATTCGCGAGAAAATAATATCAAAAATTATTACATTTTAAACACGACGCCCAAGGTAAATGACGTGCTGTCAAAACACTGCAAAGTTATGAAATATATTTGTAGTTTATATACGCAACAATCGTATTAATAGATTTATTATTATAAATATATATATATATATATATATATATATATATTTATTTATTCGACGTGAAATCGCGTATAATCCTATGAAATAATAATAATAATAATAGAGTTACGACGTCTTCGGTTTTCACCGCGCGTTATCTCGCGGTATATTCGTTAAACGTGTATGAAGACCGTATGACGTGCGAGATCAGTCGTGATGGTAGCGAAATCGAAATTGACTGAAAATCATAAATATTCCGCGTTATAAAAAGCACGCGTTATGTCCAATGATTTATTAGAGTTAAAAAATACGAAATATTTAATATCGTCATAGTAAATAATAATTAGTAAACAAATTTTCGATATTATATTCGAATGTCAAACTATATGACTATATGACGTGCCGCGTCACATATAACGTGTGCAAAAATCGTCGACTCGCCCTGCAGCCGATTCGTCGCGTATTAATTGCATTTAAATGTTAAACGTTCGCTTCGTGCATTCGTTTAGTTCCTAATTTAATTAAGTGACGAGTGATTTTTTTTTCAAATGAATTATATAGATAGTATTATTCGTGGAATATGTGGGAAAACTTTCGAACGTTTCGAATAGATTTTTTTTCTTTTATATCGGGCACACTGATTAGAAAAAAAACCATAAACTCTAAAACAACGATTAATCCTCATTTTCAATTCATTGTGAGAACTCCAAACTAACCTTATGGATAGTTTTATAAAGACTTATCGAATCGTCGATAGTTTTGATGGGTCGACAATACCTATCGATTCATTGGATTACGCTTTTTCAGATATAAAACTTGTTCTTAATAACTGTCGGATAAATAAATATATCAACGCTATCGAGTTATTCGGTAGTTTTCATTATTCCCCGTTCAGGAGGAATATTTGGGGTTGTGGTAAAAAAAAAAAAAGAACAAAATCCCGTCAAACAATATTCATCGATCGCTGCCGGTGGTGTCTCTCTAACTTCAACACTGCACACACCCGGTGAGGTGTGAGGGAGGTCGCCGTCGTCACTCGTTCGCACATACACTTCAATTCAATTTATCCGTTTTCGAATAGGTTTTCCAGAGTTTACAATCCGACAGCTAGTGCGTAATAATAATAATAATAAAAATAAAAATAATAATAATAATAATAATAATAATAATAATAATAATAATAATAATAATAATAATAATAATAATAATAAAAATAAAAATAATAATTCACGTTAAAATTTATGCGCGGCGAATTTCGCCGCGTGTACGCGAAATTGCAAAAACCAGTAAATGTGCTGAACTAATATAATATTTACTACACTATATCGTTTTCTAGCATCGTCGTGTCACTCATCGAGTTGCGTAATCGCGCGTTATATTAAAAAAAAAAAAAAAAATGGTTTTTCTGTTTTCGGCGCTTCGCCGTCGCACACGTCACACGATTACGTACAACACATCATCACACGCGAGACGTAATAATATTGTGGTGTATCCAATAATGTTCCTATTATTGTACTATTGTACGCCTTTTTTTCCTTTATAATACAATATTATATATTTATTATAAATGATTTCAATTTAAATTATTTATTATAGGTGACATACGTGTCAAATTGTACATTCGTTTACACACTTAATCGTTTATATTACACTTTTTACTATTTTATTAACTTTTACCGGTTTACTCATATTATTCACACGTTTCCTCGTCCGACCGATTTAGACCGTTAAGCTAAACTAACACTAACGCTCGATCACGATCGATGATCAGCGCATACCATACGCATTGATCGTTGGTCGAGCACTTATCGTCCAGCCTTTTACATGATGTTCAAAGGGATAGGGTGCTGTGAAAACGGAACATAATTGGACAAACATACAAGTCGATATTTATACTGGTAATTGTACTGTAAACACACACTGATTCGCGTGCCTGTTTTGAACAGTACTACGGTGTTTGAATCGAGATTAACATTTTCATAACACGGTAAAACGCATGTAACATTTCGGTAGTGATTTTTATCAAAAACGCGATGCTATGAACCAGATTTGCACAGTACCTCGGAACCATCATTGATGATTTAAAACGGCGTCTGTACCTAAAACGCTACTCCGGGTAGCCTTAATATTATTATGTAGTAACGCGAAAACCTAAAAATAATTCCGTTTGAACAAAAAAACAAAATCAATTTTCAGCTTATTCGTATCGAATATAGTAGAAACGAGTTGGCCGTTATTTATACGGACACGGGATTCTCGGTTCAGCGATCATTGTATTGTACCCAGTACACAATTATCCGATTTTTTCCTCGGCGTATATTTTTACCTTTACACCGAATAATATACTCTGTCAATTCGAATACGTTTGATAAATAGAATACACACACACATATAAGCAATACACACACACACACACGTAGCTCTCATACTTTAACTCGTTCAACGAAATTTGGTGTTTGGCTAAAATGCGTTTAATTTGAAAGCGCGCATATCCCAGAAATACTCACTGAAATGTAAATCATTTTTCTCACAAATTGGATTTAACCGGGGGTATAATGTATATATACACACACACACACACGGATTTCGTGTAACTTTATTAAAACGCAGCAATTTAAATTTACAATTGATGAACTGAATAATCACAAATTGAAATCGCGTGATTTGTCGTCACGTTGTGTTCAATGGAAACTATTTATTTTGAAAATTCCTAATTAATTAGACTGCAGCGTTTCTAAATATTATTATCGAAATGATTTTGATTTTATAAATTTAAATTCATTCGTCGACGTTTTGCTTTAGAAGACATAATATTATTACGTATACTATATTATAATTAACCTATCGATTGTACTAAAAATATCGGTAAAATTTCATTATTATAATTATTATCATTATCTAATAAAAGTGTATTCAATATTATTTTAGTGTCAATTTTTAACAAAATTAGTCTAAAATCCTTAAGAAACAATTAATATATTTCGTATTCGTTTTTATTGATCAATATACATTTGAACGTATAATTAATATTGAGAATAATTAAACGTAAAACATAAAAGTAATTACAATTGAGACAACGATTACACTAGTTTTGTTACTGCAATTCAGTTGAAATCCGAATAATAACTTACTGATTTGACTGCATTTTCCGAGTAAACAATAAAACAACGCGTTAATTATTTAATTTTGTCGAATAGGGTAAAATTAATCATCTTGTTTTCACGTATTATAATATAATTCGTTTCGGTAGGTTGCAATATGTCAATTATAATTGAGATCAATTGGTTACGATGATGTGAACATTACTCACAAATGTTATGAAAGTGTTGATCGACGTTTATTTTGTCTTACGTATTATATTTTCATAAGTGTTTACCACAGATTAATTAGAGCCAATTGGTATCAACGAATCGTAATGAAAGTAATGAATTTAATGAAAAAAAAATCTATATATTACTGTTTAACATTTTCTGATATTTGTGGTTTATCTGTGAATTCATTTCGCGAATTGTAAAAACAAAAAACTTGTATAATTATAAAATTTGGATAAAAATCCAATTTATTTATCGAATTAAAAATATTATTTGCCACTGTAGTAATCAAATTGCAAAAACTAATCATCAGGTGGACATTATGATTTTATACATTTAACATATTTATTACTAGGTCACTCTCGTTCGGTATTACCGTTAAAATGTAATGTAAAAACGGAAAATATATTAATTCTTCGAAATTGATTTTTCAACGATTAATATCAGTTTGTTTTATTGTTCGTCATATCGACATAATCGATATTGCATCTAATTGAATTTGTTCGTTTAAGATGAGACCTTCAAATAATTTTTTTAAAATGTAGATAAATTATTTTATCCCCCACAGAACTTTTTCATTTTATCCATGCCATCTAAATCCTTAGAACCATTTTCATCAAAGGACACATACGGCGTTTTAATAATATAATTTTAAAAACAGAATAGATAATGTACTAATGGTTTTATTCCTAGGCCTAGGAGTAAATAAATTTAGGCAATAAAATAATGGATACAAGCGATGATAATTTGTGAAATTACTACCCTTGTATATTATTGTACGAAACTGAGTACTCCGTGTTCGTGTGACAAATAACCTGCTCAAGTAGTGCGTGGAACATACGTACGAGTAGCTAATTAGTTAATAGTGAGCCAAAACTGTCGTGTGAAGCCTTAAAAGTATTCATATTCTTAACAAACGTTTTTCATTAAATGTTATACTTGTTAGTAATATTTTATACTAATAAAACGCGCATATTATTTTTATTTGAGCCATTCCAATCGCTCATTAATTGTATATTATTTCCCGCCGTGATTTAATACAAAAATATAATATGCACCTGATATATATATATATATAATTGATTGGTGTATATTAACATATTTATACGTCGTTATCAGTATTATTTAATAATTTATTCAATTACTGATATAAATTACGATAAAATCATGTGTGAAAAACAATAAAAGATTTTCATTGATATATTTTTTTCATAAAACTTCAATAGATGTACAAAATACAAATGAGTGATGACTCGTCCCAAAACTGTTTATCACTTTGTTTTTGTAAACCACTATATAAATCAACGGGAAAATGTACATAATCCATTGGTTTCTGATGCTGGAGACGCGTTTAACAATTTATATATGTATATATATATTTTATATATATATATATATATATATATATATATAAAATTCCAATGCGTTTAACTTTTTATTTATCATATTACACTTGATGAACATTTTAAAAACCTTTTTCTGATAAAGTCGTGCTTCAGAACAAACGAAAAATTTTAACTATTGCCTGATTATTAAAACTAACGTAAACGGTTTTACTTTATGGTGTTGTATAATAGGGATTTTTTTTTTTAAATGCGGATAAACGTGATATAATAATTATTTTTGTCATCTTAAATATATGGAATGGGATAAATAGAGATTACGTTTTAGGATTTTTCTTTTTTCTTTTAAACAGTTATAGAAATTAAGATAAGACTGAAATCGTATATTTGAACTTATGCCGACTGTATTCTAGACACTTTATTTAAAAAGTTTCGAATTAATTAGATTGCGTTACGCCTTATACGAAAAATAATAATAATTATTTTCAATTAATGTCAATATTATATTTTATCCTCAATTTATAAACCATATGTTCGCTTACACATTTTCGTATATATAATATTATCGTCTTTTTTTTTCACGCGCTCTCTAATTTTATCGGACCTTTCTCTATTCCGTGAATTCTTCTACACGTTGTCTAAATAGTATGTTTACTTTTATTTCTCTGTTTATGACGTGCACGTTTTTTTTTTTTGTTTTCCTTATATTTTCAAATATTATATAACAGATTTCAATTAAACCTTTTCATATAAATAACATAACCTAACGTAAAGACATTTTCCTCTTAATTAATTCGTCCTCAATAATATCGTTTAATTGTCACATCACATCGTTTCATTTTGAATATAAGTAACTAAAATATTATTATATGTATAATTTGATCCTCGCAATATTTTATTAAGTTTTCTTGGAATATACAACTACAGCGAATATATTGAATTTAGATATTTTCAAATGATATGATGCAATTTATACGTTTTAATATTAAATATCCATTTTTCTTATTACAAAAATTCAAAATGGCTGAAAAAAAATGCTAAAAATTATTATTTTCACGTGTATAATGCAGACAAAGTAATTTTGGAAATGTCATTGTTATTATAATATATTGTATAAATATATGATATTTTAAATAAATAAATAACATAATAATAATAGACATTACAAATGAACTTTTTGTTTAATATGTCGTCTGATTCACTAATTAATAATACGAATAAAAGACTATATTATAGTTACCAGTTACGCATTATATTTAATTAATAAGACCAATCTTTAATCAAAATATTTTTGCCTTTTGGTGCATACAAAACATATTCTATTTTGAAATTATATTTTTTTCAATTATATACATATATATATATATATGTACTATACTATACTTATTATTACAGTCACTACATAATATATAAAATATTTAGGAATACAATTATTTTCTTCTAATATACGTTATAATTTTTAATTTTATTATTGATTAGGTATTCGTTTTCAGGTACATTAAAATTTTTGGAATTCATATACGCAATTCTTCCATCAGTGTGCGTTTCTTCGGAAAATCTAGTATTAGAAATATCTCGTCCATTTCGGTATAGGATTAAAGGGTGAAATTAAATTCTTTGTAATATCGTAGACGGTATGAAAGATTGTACCCTTAGTAGATATGAAAATATCTTCACCCCTGTACTAATATATGGGTCAATGCACTATTCAATAGCTTTATTGAATGTATGCGAAGTGAAAATTTTTAAATAACCCAACGACGTCTAGCACAAGATCTCCAGAAAAACGCAATGACAATAATAATATATTGAGTCTTCTATTTGGTTTGGCATTTTTTATATTATGTTTCAATATTTTTACATTTAGGAATATGTCAATACGTGTTTTCAAATTGAATAAAATGAAACGTATTTTGTTACTTGGGTCGGAAACCTATTTGATTTTTATACACATACGTATACCTTCTGTACATAATATATTATATACATATAATACAATATTATATTATTTTAGTATTTGTTTCAATTGGAGCTACGATTCAATAGTATTTAACACGGTATAAATAATAAATTTGGTTATTATGTAAATATATAGGGTTATTGTTTGTAATTCGATAAAAAGACTTTTAATTATTTGGCCCTTTTCCGTTCAATAGTGTAATAGTAGAGGCGAGTTATTTATTTTCTTTTTTTTTTTAACGTCGATTTAATTTAATATGCAAAAATAGAAAAATCGCATTTTCAAATAGTCTTAATAATATACAGTGCGCAATATTAAGCGATTATTCGTTAATGTGTATTTTTTTCTAACGGTCCAATAAATTATTTTAATCGTCACTAAGATTTATAATGTCAAATGGATTAAGACGCACCATTCTTTTCACGTCATTTTTGTTTTTTTGTCTGCTTTCGATTTTAAATCAATGAAAGACTATAATGTAATGTAATACAATAAGATATATATATATATATATATATATATATATATATATATATATATGTATAAGGTGTCTCACGGATATCTGACAAACATAATAACTTTTAGATTCTGAACGAAGCAAGGAAGCAATTGGTTTTACAATGATGTTTATTTTTATTTTTTTCTGCGTACAATTCAACTGATAAAAGTATTCCGGATCAATACATTCGTACCCGTTTGGTGGCATCACATTTTGCTGCGGTAGTATTTAAGGTGGTCGTCTTAATGATTTTCTCAATAGTTTTTAAACGCAGCCGAAAAAACTTCCTGAAAATTTTTATTAAAGACGACAAAAATACGATTTCGTAAAAATTATTATTATTATTATTTTGTTTTCGTTGTTTCGTCAAAATAATGGCGCTGTTAGAACGTGGAAATATCAGACCTACACTTATAGTCCTTTCTTATATATTTTATTCGTGAGTAAAATAACGATTCGGCGAATAAATATTATAACGTTTGTTATACGTATTAAACATATAAATAATGTTCAGTGAGAAAAAAAGTGTTATTAATCGACGTGTAATGTAGGGGAGGAGAAAAAAAAATGTACTGTGATCTACATTCAATCGTTTAAATATAATATTACTAATGTTCTTATAATATATGCATATAGCATTTAAAATATATGTACGAAGTGAACTATTTTTCTAGTGTGTAGGAAGAGGAGAAATATTCTTTTTAAAATTATTTTTTAGATACATGTTATGCGTCTATTTGCTACTGGCATATGAAATAATAACTTTATTGTAAGAATTGCAAATTATAACCAATCCATTGTTATTTTTGACGTAAACGACATTTTCACGATTTTTCTGACAAATTCATCAAAAATTATGTCGCCTTGACAACTTACGTAATATAAAAAAAAGTGGTAATTTAATTTGACACGATTTTCTTATAAACACGAAATAAAATAGCAAATTATTTTTTGTCGGCTACAAATTGTGTTCTATAATTGCTTACTATATTAATTTGTCTTCGTTTTAAATTTATATATTATGTAATCATTTATTATTAATCGGTATCATTCAGTAAACCAGTATCTGATGTTTCGGTAATACATAACAATAACATTATTATTTATAATAAATAAATGTGACCATTTTGTCCGTAAACAAATGCGTAATGCGTATGTCTGCATATATATATTTTATTGCCGATATCAGTGTTAAATCGCGAGTGTAGATTTTTCTCTCTGAATGATTTATCAAATTCGAATATATTTTACTTGGAATTGAAATTGTCGTGACAGGAATTATCCATTTAAACTGACCCGAAATATTATATGTCAATCCATATTAATATCGTATTATTATTGATAATAGTTTTGTTTTTGTATATGAAACGTTAAATTATTATTTTTAAAATATCACCGTGTGTAAACGTTTATTATGTTTTTCATTATTAAATGAGGAAAAAATTATACTATTATTAATTAGATAATCAAAGCTTTTATACGGGATAAAATGGGATAAACGAAAAATATAATATTAAACTATTCACACGTTCACGTGGCAATTCGAATTTAGCCACCGAGACGTACGTTACGGGAACATAAATTACCGTTGTAACTATTCCGAACCGATCAATATTTACGTGTATAGTTTTTACGGTTTGTCGAAAAAATAATGAAACGTTTGCAGTTACGACGTATACGCAATATTTACTATGTGTTCACCGAAACGATATTCAGAATGCTGCATAGGCACGTAAAATTTTTGAAGCACTTTTCTAACCTCAGAAAACATTTCTATATAGTCACGGAAATAACGATGCGTCAGGATTGTTTATATATATATATATATATATATAAAGTTCTCAGGTTTTATAGTTTTTTTTTTTTTTTGGCACGACCGAACGAAATGTTTACGCGTTGAATGCGTATAAAATGTAAACTGTATACTTAAAGTTTTTATGAAAAACAAACATTGGGTTGAAGTTTCTCCGCTTGATTATATTTAAAAATGTTAACACTCTAATAACTAATCCGGCGTATCTCTGTAAATGTTAATGCGATGGCTAAATATATAATAATTTGGACGAACTTAAAGAATAAATTAAGCGGTCGAGTTAAAAACATGTTCAAAAGCGAAAAATAATGTAACGTAAGTTCATAGGACGTGTTTCCAGTGCTTATCTGTATTTGATTGATATAAATAAGGTAAATTACGACGGTGGGGGTGGAGTAGTTAACCACTTTATGATTTCACAAGGACTGAAATACAGATGTTTACCGCGGTGTTGATATTTATGATACGGAACACTTTTTTGTTGTTGATAATTTGGAACAAATTTTTCGTTTTTTAATGAAAACTAAGCTAAACCGAGTGAAAGAAATTATCAGTTTCTAAATTCATTATTACTCCATATCAATGATATTTGTCAACAGAATTCTCGGAGGAATATTCCAACCCAATTTTGAACTAAATATACTTACTCTTTCAAAATTTTTCGATAAGTTATAATCCAATTATTGTACTAGTTGATGAAAAGAATCGTAATAAAAAAGAGAGTGTACACCGTGCAGCGCGAAAGCCACAAATTGTAAAAACGTTCGACAAATATTAGTATATGATAATAAATAAAAGTTGACTTATAAAAAACAAAATAATATAAACGAAGAAAGAATATGAAATTCGATGAACGTTTTGTTTTCCTATTTTTTTTTTCATAAACCATTTTACACGTACATTTTTAATAAGCGCCCTAACCATATTTGGTTTTGTCTTACTTTCTCTCGTCCTGCTGTTTAAGACTAAATGAAAATTTAAATTTTAAGTATTTATTTATTTAATTATTTATTTGTTTAATTTATTTTTATGCGCATTCGTTTAGATAATAAATACATTACAAAATACATCGTATTCTGAGTAGAATTTTTGGTAAAAATTCACGATGGCATTTATAAATACAAATTTTTTTTTTTACAGACCAATAATGACATTATTAAACGATGCCTACACGTTCGTTACATTAATTGTACATAAATATGAATATTCCATATTTATAATTTGTTTTTAAATGTTTGTTTTAAAGGTACAATTATTTGAAAATTTTTTAAGTACAAAACATCACATACAAGTGTATCACTTCAGGCATTTTGCCTCATAGCATAGAAAAAAAAGTCAAAATTTGCTAAAATTATTTATATATTAAATGCTAAATTTTCTATAGTGTCTTGTGCGAACAAAAAAGATTTAAATTCAATTTTTAAATTATTAATAATCAAAAGCATATTAATAATAACAATAATAAATTACGCGATACTAATTTATTATAAAATTAAAAAAAAAACTTATGCATATGATTTTCAATAATATAATTAAAATTATTTCATAATAGTCTATTACATCATGTGTTGAAATTGTATTATTATTTATAACTTCCATTTTTATTTATATATTTGTTTACCTACATATCGAATCTATATGGTTTAACTATGAATGCTTTCAGCAGATATATATACATATATATATATACACCAAAATATCAACCTCAATAGTATTACGGTGAAAAACCGAAATAAAGAAGCAATAATATAGGCATATATAATATTTGTCCAATTGAAAAGAAAAGATTTACCATCATCCTGCGCTTTAAGAAAAAAAACTTTTGGTGCCGCTCCTGCGCATTATAATATACATTTTTACGTTCAATTCACCTAAAAAATACTTTATTGGCTCTCTAATCCGTTCCGACACAGAATACTGTCATTTAATGTGGTTAAATAATAATACGCTAAAATGAAATAGTATAATAGAATCAATTCAAAATAAATGTTTACAATTTTGTTCATTCAGATGTAATATCCATAGATCCCCCCCCCCCGTCCACTCATCAATTCATACGGTAACGTTATAAATTTTCTTTAATCTTACTCCACTGCTATTAATGAACGTCGCTTAATTCGGCTTTCAAGACTTTGCACAAATTGCTATCTGGTAAGTAACGGACTGTCCAGAAATGTCTTCAATACGTTTTACAATAAATAACCGTAATACTAGACAACCTCTTTTGCCATTTTGCCCAATTTCTTCTAAGAAAAATTATATTATAAATTCCCTTAATCGACCTTTTAATGAACGCGGGTAATAATCACATTTTTTGATTATATTTTTATATAATTATTTACGTCTATATTATAGTTAATGTATAATTTTTTTCGTATTATTTTAAACTCAACGTTTATATTAGAATATCATTTCATGTAATTATAAAATATTAGCTACGTATGTACATATTGCGATAGTGTACGCAGTTTACAATTTAGAACAATTGTGAAGACGTTAAACACATGATCATGTCCAACGATTGAAGATAAAAAAACAGATGTTTCGCATTTTATTATACTTACGTGCGTGCCACGCATGCACGAATTGCTATGTATACCGAACATTTGTTTACTGTGCAGTCCGTACAAATAATCGAATATTATATATATATATATATATATATATATATATATATAGCAGGAGTGGCTAAATTTCGGTTCGTATCTTATCGTAAGATACAAAACAGTTTCGCAAAAAAATTTTTTCATAATATGAATTAAAAAAATAGCTAACTGTGGGTTACCCTGAATGTCAGTAGATCCATCTAACGCTAAGCTCAATGCAGAACAATTAGTAATTTCATTTTGTAAATTAGAGAAAATATCTGAATATATAATAATATATATAAATATATAACCCCTGATATATAATGTAGTCGAACTCGAATTTTCACTCGATTCTCGTACATAAGATTTCGATAATCGTACACGATTTCGTTACAACAATTCCTGTTACTGTTTCGTTATCATCAGACACTTTTTTTCTTTTTTTTTTTTTTTTTAATACAACAGAGTAATATACACTTCACGCGCGTCAATTAAGAAGTAGACGTTGTTTCGTATATATATTTATATATTTTTTAAAGGGTTCTCCTCCGGTCTGGGCCGGGGTGTGCACGCAAAAGTGCGGAAATTCTAATCGCTTAAAAGCGTTCGACTACTATTATCTATCGTTGCAGGTGTGTTAAACGATTCACGACGAACGGTATGAGTTTATACTCGCGTGAAATATAAACATGTGAATGTTTTAAACTCCTTCAGTATCAATGCATTCCGATTTTCAATTGTGTTTGGCTTAAGTCGGACACGTCTTGGGCCATCAATCGCAGTGATTAGTAATGTTACGAACCTTTCGATTTTCAAACCGAACATAAAATAATTCGGTTTGAATGACGCACCTCGGAAAACGAAATGCAAACTGAAATAAAAAGAAATACAGGTAAAAGTTCTAAAATAAATAAAACAATGTTTGTTAGGAAGGAAAGTAATTTTTTCATCCTTAATTTTAGTAATTATTCCGCAAAGATACGAGTTTACAATAAGATTTATGTATTATCGTTTGTAACCCGATTGTTTTTGAAGTCGGAAGTATGGAATGCTCGTGGTTTGATTAGTTGCGCGCAAAATCAGTGAAATTGTAACGTATGTAAATCAATATGATACGAGATGAAATATTATTCTGTCATATATGAATATAATTAATAAAGCTATTCATCTCGTGGATTAATAATAATCAATTATAAACTAATTCGATACGCTTTTTAATCTATCGATCAATTCAATCGTCTTAAATATTTAAAAAATGAAGTTAAATCCTTAATTAAAAATTTTTTTTTAATTTCGTGTTCGTGTTCGTTATAATTTTAATAAGTTCGGCTCAGTCTTATAAATTTGGGTTCGATATTTTATCACTAGTAATTGATATAGTATAATGAAATATCGCAGTATGTCGTGAGTAAAAATTATCGCACGTTTCTCTCTACACACGTCGTTGCACAATATTAGAGTCCAAAATATGTTATGTGCAATTTGTAACCGCGATCGGAAAACACGAAATGTTTTATATTTTACTATTTTCGAAACGCTTGTAAATCGAACAACAACAACAATAATAGTAATAATAATAATAATACGCGTTTTGTCAAATTGAAATAACTTTATTAAAAAAAAAAATATATATATATAGTAAATATTATATATGTATATACATAACATAAAATATGACTAAATTTGCGTACAATTTTTTTTTTAAATTCCTTTAAGGTTGAGCTAGAAATATAAATTTGTTGACAAAATCGTTCTATATTATTAGATAACTATAAATACGTATATATATATAAGCTAAAAGCAAATTTAGCCTTATTTATGTTCACAACAACGGTTTTATTATATTACGTTTAATATATGTATATAATATATTTCGGTATTAGATGCGATAAAAAAAAAAAATTTAATTCAAACGTATGTTTTATACATTTATCGAATAAATATTTTTCAAACGCGCAACTTCCTATTTTTTATATCAATATCAACAAAAATATCGTTTTGTATTACACGCACACAAATGTATAATTTTTTTTTTTAATGTACGAAAATTATAAATTTATTTCACATATATATTAGTTTGAATATAATGTAGGTTATATCCGAGAATATCGATTGTAATAATATGTACGTCAAAGGAAAAATCCGTTTTTTTTTCACTATTTATAATTAACATTATTGATAATATTAACTATTTTCAGTATACGCAGGGCGTTTTTATACGAACTATTTTATTAAAATTCCACGTATAAAAATCGTATAATTTTATTATTAGCAAAATGTATTATAATTGTTAGAAATCCTGTGACCGCTGTTACGTTTTATTGTTTTATCGCGCCAATTTACATAATATTGGTTTTCGTGTTTTGTATGACCCGTGATGTATATTTTAATTATTTGGTATTTTTTTTTTTTTTAATACTATCACAAATATATTGAAAAAAAATCTTTTAAATTTAACATTGTATAATTTAATAATAATTTAGATACTTGCATAAATATATTTTGTATAAACCGATACGTATGAACCGTTTTAAACTCTCTGATTGTTGCTATAAATTATACTTTTTTTTTTATAATATTTTATTAGTTCGTAAAACGGTTACTGTTAGTTGAAATAATCGCGCGTGTTTCGTAATACGATTTATTTTTCGTTGTTTAACGTCTGTCTGATATGTTTCTCTATATATTGGTTTCAAAACCAGGGTGTCTGTTTAATAGAAAAAAAATTTAATAAAATTTATCCCGACGAAATTATTGGTAGGTACGCACGAAACGCTTTTATAGTAATAAGTTTTCGCCTCCGGTCACGCCTTCGGTGTAATAACGTTCGTTTTAAATATTATTATTATGATTTTCTTACTTAAAAAAAAAAAAACGAATAAAAACCGGAATATTTAAACGCTTTTTTAAATTTTGTTTTTTTTTTAAATACGTATTGTACTCAAAGGAATTGTATCGTAGTTCGCTTTCGGTGTTTATGTTATAAATATATGCATTGGTATATTATGACACAGACATATAGATATTAAAATGAATGCGCTCGTGACAAATATTTGTATATAACGACACAACTGGAACAATAATAATAATAATAATAATAATAATAATAATAATAATAATAATAATAATAATAATAATAATAATAATAATAATAATAATAATAATAATAATAATAATAATAATAATAATAATAACAATAATAGTAATAATAATATTAATAAAAACTGCATGATTTTATACACCGCAACTGATATATATTATACAGATTTTCAAGCTACGCGTGTACAAAATTATAAAGTGAAAAATTAACTTAACGGATTTTCTCTCGCAATAACGTCGATTTCATATGTTTTTTTTTTGGACTGATTACTTAATTTTTTTTTAAATTTTCTTTGCCGTAGATTTTTATTTCAACATATATTATTTATCAGAAAAAGAAACTTGTAACTGAATTTTTAATGAATTCAGTTGGAAAAAAAACTCAATTTTAGCGAGTTAAAAAAAAAAATCATTAATTCCCGCCCAGACTTGCATACGTCCAGTGGTCGAAGTGGTGGGGAGGATGCCATTCCCCAAACTTCTTGTAGTTAGCGAATTCCATTCAACCATTTATTTTGTTTAAAATTATTCATTCCTCTTGGATTTATAAAAATCTGTTTTCTTTTATTTTTAATAATAATAATTATTTGTAGTTGTTATGTTGTCTAATTTTTTTTTTTTTTTAAATATCTTTGAATAAAAATTTAGAAATTAATTGGATTACTTCCATTACTAGTGACGTTATTCGAGGGGGAACAAGAATTCCCTCACCCTCATGTTCGGGCTTGTAAAAAGGCTTTTTTTTCTACTTATTTTTCAACAAGACGGACAGTTCACAATTTTGTCTTCTCCTCTCTCATTTGAAAACTTGAAATTACCGTTTCATTTTTTTTTTGAAACTCCCCGCCGTCACTTATTCTGATCCACTTCGACTGCCATCGAGCACTATCGACTCGCGCGGTTAAACAATACAAACAAATTGCGGTAAATAATAAAACATAAATCGAGTACGTACAGAGAGAAGTGATTGTGTGCGTGTAAATACAATAATATTATTATAAACGCAGTTTATACCGCGACGGAATCGGTGGCACAACCGGAGCCGACCACCGGTTTCGGACATCAGCGTTTCTGGTTGTCCATGTGCAAGATTTTCTTGAACGACCGCCGGAAATCCATGTTGCACCGGGTGTATATGATGGGGTTCACGGTGGAGTTGAGGTAGCCGAGCCACGTGACCACGTTGACGAGCACCTTGGACGGCGGGCAACACGACTTGCAGAACGGGAAGAACAAGTAGATGACGAAGAACGGTAACCAGCTGACGACGAACACGCCCATGATGACGCCCAACGTCTTGGCCGCTTTCCGTTCTTTGGACAACGATATGCGCTGCTTGTGCTCCAGCAGCTGATTCACGTGTTTGCCCGGCTGTTGCCGCTGCTGCGGCTCGGTGTTTGCGCCCGCGGAATGCCGGCCGTCTCCTGTACCGACCGCGTCCGTACACGTGGCCGCGTCTTGCACTTCTTCGCTACTGCTGGCAGAGTCGCCGGTCGGTTCGGCCGCCGCTGCCGCCGCCGACTTCTTCTTACTGCCGTTCCTCTTGGACGAACCCGGTTGTTGCTGCTGTTGCTGTTGCTGCTGCTGATGCTGCTGCTGCTGCTGTCCGTAACTCTCGTGCGACATGGCCACCTGTTTGGCCCGGCGCCGGAGTCGTCTTCTGGTGGCCACGTAAATCCTCAGGTAAGTGATGCTCATGACCACCAGCGGTATATAAAACGATCCCATGGACGAGTACACAACGTAACCGGGATGAGTGGTGAGCGCGCACGGCGTGCGCTCGTCGAACGCGTCCGGCCAGTCGTTCCAGCCGATCAGCGGCGGCGAGCTGATCACCGCGCTAGCGATCCACACCAACGCCACCGTCCACATGACCCGCGAAACGGTGCGTTTCTGCGCGTACGCGATGGGCTGCGTGATGGCCCGGTACCGGTCCAGCGCGATCGCGCACAGGTTCAGTATGGACGCGGTGCAGCACAGCACGTCGCACGTCAGCCACAGTTTGCACACAACGCCGCCGAACAGCCACACGCCAGTCACGTTGTACACGACGTTCAGCGGCAACACGCCGATGGCGACCATCAGGTCGGCCACGGCCAGCGACACGATGAATATGTTGGGCACGGACCGCAGCGGCGGGTACTGCACCACGCTCATGATCACCAGTATGTTGCCGAACACGGTGACGACGATCAGAGTCGTGGCCACCGCGATCACCGTCACCAGAGCGGCCGGTCCCGTAGCCGTCCCGTTTACCGGCTCTCTGCAACCGTTCATCACCACATCCACTTCGGTTCCCGTGTCGTTCATCGTTTTCTTTTTCTTTTCGCGTTCACCGTCCCCTCTGGAGGAACGCCCGTCGACGCGCTGTCAGTTATGTCCTGCAACACACACACACACACACACACCAGTTATGAATACCATTGAATTTCATAACTAAAATATATTAACCACAGATCAAAATTAATAACGCGCGATTAGTAATTACATTAGAAAAGTGTAATGTTTATTCCTTGTTATTTATACAACAAGAGTGTTAAAAAAAAAAAAACAAAAACTCTTGCGTAAAATAAATATTCGGAACAGTTGAAAACGGTAATGAAAGCTGAAATTGTTATGAATAAAATATTGTTCGTTACGAGATTACATATTATCTCATTCGCCATTAAATATTAAATTGCACGCGCCTATGGGATTCCAAACAGAATACTTTAATGATATCCTCTATTACGTATTATACTGAAATACATCAATAATTATGATTGTACTGAAAATTAATTTGACATTTAAAAAGAATTATATCACCAATTTAAAGAAATATCAAATAAAATATCGAGAGAGGGCATATAATCCTTCTCTCTTTACAGGCGGTCTCGTATTAAAATATCGCGTGGCCAAATCCCGTTTTAACCGAGCAAACACGTTTTTAACAACAGATCGAAATCGCGTACAAATGCAAATGAAAAAAAAAAAAATTAAAATATTACTGCTCGTGATTACATTGGAATATCACAAATGTACAAAACGTATTGAATATTGTATCGAGAAACATTTTTAATTATTAAAATTTGTCAACAAATTATTTTATACACTAAAGTGCGCAACACGTCATACGCGCATATCTACTACGAATTATAATATATGTAGAAATAACTATTATTGTTATTATTATTATTATTAATAGTCGTCTCAAATGAATTTTATTGTGTTTAACTGAGTTTGAAAAGTTTAAATTTATTACACATAAACTCTGCCGTACTTAAATGTACCTCTGATAACTAGTTCAAATTACACGATATTCCTGTAATTTAAATAGTAGTTATATTAATTTCTTTTAAAGTTATATAAAATTAAATTTTTTTTCATAAATTTCAATAACAGAGGAATGTTTAAATGGTTACGCATGGACGCATCGTGTAGTACAAGGATATCAAAAATCATTAATTCTCGTTGAGTAACTTCTATCATTATGAATCGTGCGGTCGGGATGAGTGAATTGTGCGTATACCGGCCACGCCCGCGATTGGTGACACTGTCACTATTGACAAATTTTATCAGTATTTTTACGTCGTTTATTTTTACGAATGAACGTAAAAGAGAGTTTATTATTTGGTTTTTTTTTTTTTTTTTGCTGCATTCTTATATTATATTTTTGAAAAATACAATGTAGGTATTTAACGTGTACGTTCTTCTTGCACGTATAACACGGCGTAGAAGAATTTTTCTGAATTCTACTTTCCGGGATAATGTAATAAAAACGTAAAAATAAAATTATCGAATTGTGTAAGAACATTGTTAGGCGAATTGTTGAGGATTTTTTGAAATACTAAAATGGGTTACGTATAACCCGTGTGCCGGCGTTCGTTGCGCACATTCCCGTAATCGAATAACGAATTAAATTCAATGAAAACCGTTTTTAAAACAAACAATACGATGAGTACATTATTATGTTGTGCGGATAACAGTGTTTAAACATGTTCAGAAATAATGCATTAACTTGCGTTCTACTTGCGAGCGCAGGCGGATATATATAATAAATTATATTTACACGTTTACCGATAAATGTCCGTGCGTTTAACAATTTCAAATACATTCTATCAATGGGTATATAACATGTATTTGTAACACGATACGCGTGTGTATCTCATTCGAAATGATCTTGCTTTTATTTTTCAAAATGAATATATTATAGTGCATTAGATAATTGATAGAATAATTATAATAATAATAATTCTAATTACAGGTGAACGAGAAAAATTAAATTAGTGTTTCGCACGATATAAACTACTCGTAGTGGTCTTCTAGCGTATTTGTGAAAAAATAATGCACACGTGTACAAATTGAATGATCGTTATAATAATTTCTTCCGGCACAATAATAGTAATGGATGCATTGTGTCTTCATACAAATAAAATCCATCTGTACCGAGAGTAGTTCGTAAAACGTTTGTTAAACGAGGTTTCGCCAAAAAAAAAAAAAAATCAATAAGTATGCAACGGAATTTCGAACCTAACCGATGGTCTTATATACTCTAGTAAAAACGATAGTTAATTTTTTGTTATTTATCTGTATACATACCCATAGGAGAATAATGTCCTAACAAAGTGGATTAAAATGAAAATTGTAGCAGATATATCGAGTAAAGGATAACATTTGTTACATTCATTACAGGTACATTATTTATACGAGACATTAGATATTTGTCTATTAGAATTTATATCATATCCTATATAATAAATAAAATGTGCAGTACACACAGACGTATTATTACGGTTAATATTAATGTCCATAAGGTCGATTGTATATTTGTGCAGTTCGAATCCTAAAAAAAATTAGTTTTGGCCGTAGAAACCGTCAGAAAACTAATTCTTTTTTTAATTTAAGTATACCTATTCGTGTATTACTCTTCTGGATGTTAAAAAAAAATTTTAGAAAATAAATTAAACGTTTTGTCGAATAAGACGAAATTGTTTAGGATTTGTCGAGTATTTGCAAAAAAAGAAAAAAGAAGAGTTATAATAAATTGACGTTATAATATTATAAATCTGGTCGTTGTTTGAGAAAAAATCACGAAGAAAGAAAACAAAAAAATACATTCAATTGGACTCGTTAGAATTTTATTAACATACTAAACTTGTTGTAAGTCAATAATTCGTGCATGTTAGCGTTAAAATATAGGTATAAGAAATTACTTTATCGAATGAAAATACGTTAAAAAAATAATCGGACGTAATAAATTAAACGCCTGTAATGTTTAATTAGTTAAAAATGTATCTAAGTACGGTAAAAGAGAAAAGAGAACGATTTTATTCATCCGATCAACCTTTATCTGGGCTGAGTGAAAATGCCTGTATTTGAATTTATCTATATGGACACGCAAAGTTTAATCTGGTGATTTGAATAATTGATGCGATAAAAATTACTGGTCTGTGAGTTTTAGACGATCGATTTGCATATTGGGATAATATATAGTTTATCGTTTTTCCGTTAGTTATTAATAAAATATATTAATAATTTTGTGGACTTTTAACGATCAGTCGTTTAAACAAACGAATAAAAATATCAAATAAACCATATATAATTAGTAAATGGAATAAAATACAATATCACGTTACATATTTTTTTATATTATAATTGATGCAATTCAATTGATTTTAAATGAATGTGTATACTGAACTAAACATAAAATATATCCATAAAATACATTATATATTATATCACTTTCTATACAGTATACGAATTTTAAATACAATTTTTTTATGCGCATCAGAAACTTTTGATGTTAAATATTTTTCATAAACGTTTTAAATGTATTGATACTTGATTATTTTTCACGAGTGTCTAATAAAATAAATTATATGAAAAACGAAATGTATAGTATAATTGAGTTTATTTTTATTGCATTATAATAATAATAATAATAAATATATAACGTTTATATATACGTAAATAAAACACAAATGGTGCCATTTCTAAAATATTTACGTATTGAATATTGAAATAAATCGATGAAAAGTTGAATTGTGTTATTAAAATTATTCACAAATGCAACAGTTTTTCTTTAAAATTCGTGTATGAAAATGACATTCCCAGTAATAAATTCAAAACTTTCAATTAATTTTTCATTTTAATATAAACTGATTTTTATATCAGAACTGCGGAATGTATTTGTGTGGATGCGATTGATTTTTTTAAAACGTACACATATTACATATTATTTTATTCCTTTATTACAAATTCAGCGAAGTATAAAGAAATTTAATTAAAATTATATGTTTGTGGAATTTTCATTTATTTCTTTTTTAACCAAACATTTTTACTACTTTAATTGTTATTTTGTTGAATTTTACAGTTAATGAAAACTGAAAATTTCTATTGAAATTTCTATTTATAAAAACTTATGATTTCATAATGATTATGAAAATTATTAACTTTACATATTGCACCAGATATTTAAGTAATATTTTGTTTTCATTTATTAAATCGATTTATTAATTTCATCGAAGTGTAAAAACTCATTAAACACGGTATATTATGTAATATGTAATTTAATATCGGGTTCTGCGATAAAACACATTATTTGGCAATAATAATAATAGATCGTTATCTATGTGTACTCGTTTGAAACTATGTTTTATTTAATAACAAACGATTTAGCTGAATACATCAAACAATAATTTACGGTCGGAATTTAGGGTCAGCACGTTAAAATGTCGTGTTATGTTTTAAACCGAAATTAAATATCTAACATTAATCGATAGCACTATTCAAATGTACGCAGGAATATTTGGTAATAATGTGTTCAGCAGCGATTTGAAATACTTAATTTCAATCTAGTGTTGTTTCACATGACGGATATCCGACTGTATAAATTGGACCAAAGCATACAATAGTTATATTGGTAAATCATACAATTACGCAGTCACAATGAAACAATGCATTCGGATTAAACACATCCGTCTTATATGCTTACATTTTTTAAATCGATTTCTGTTTTTTTTTGCGTTTTAAGGAGGTTCACATTGACAGAATGATTTCGGTTATTGATCTTACAAGCTACTAGAGATACAAATTGTATGAGTTGCCATTTTTTATATAACAAATCTCACACAATTGTCTAACAAATGAAGTCAATAACTATGTAATATTAGGTAAAAACCCTATAGGTTAGTTACTACATTAAATATAATGTTATAAAAGAGACAATTATTCATCAAATCAGAATATTAAATTCAAATTCAATAAAACAAAATTGACTTTTGGTAATTCAGATCGCTATAAATTAATAACCACAAATTTACCGGGAATATGACCAAATATCGAATTCTAGATGAAAATTCAATTTTCGATTTTGTAACACGCATTTATTCACGCGTGATGTACGATACATAAAAATTACTATTTAATGCATTTATACACTATTCAATTAATTTGATCTATGTATTAAATATTTGCCAATAAGTATATTATTCAAAATAACGATATTATTCCATATTCTTGACAATAAACGGGATTATATAATGTGCAATTCGAAGTAAGAGATGTTTTTTTTTTTATTATTATTAACAAAATTATTACAAAAATATGGTAAGAAGCTTCCAGAACAAACGAGGAGCAACAATTGCTCAGGTCCCGATTACTGTTGCCATATTTTTATTCTTACTTTTTTTGTTGTAATTAATATAACATTGTAGTTTTAATAATATTCCGTGATAAGAAGTACTTGAAAATAGGGATTTAGCGGTTGTGGCACTACTATGAGATTTTTCATTTTATGAATTTATAAACCACGATCAAACGAAAAGTATACTTTTGTGTTTATAAAAAGGATTCGCTGGAAATATCTTTGCGTAATATTATTACACTGCACTCGGTGGTTTTATAGACATCTATTATTCACAATACATATCAATGTGTATTTTAGGGTTTTAATTAAATCGACTGTTTTTGATAGTACGTTCAGATATTATATGGTCCGTAGAAGCACTGCGGATTATCTGATGATATTTTCTTGTTATTATTTGCCCAAAGAATAATATCGATTTTCTTATTTTAAATAAACCAATAAATAAACAACTTTAAAAATAATAATAATAATTATATGGAATTGTGTATAATATGAATTGTTTTAAACAAAAAACAAATCGTTTCTTCCCAATATACCTCTGGATTTTTTCTAAGTCCTAGCATAAAACCAATTGTGAATATTACATATTTTATGTTTACTATATTGCTTTACCGTGATACACGAATATTAATATTACGAGTATTTTTGTTTTAAAATAGTTTCCTTTTTATAATTTATATTTTCTCGAACGAATAGAAAAATAAAATATTACCGTAATTTATTAAAATATTCTAAATTTTATTCATATTGATCTTATAAAAATACGTTAAATTGTTTTTTTTTTTTTTTTTTAAGGAATTTTTATAAAATAAAATTTATTGTTATGTTTCGGTAGGGAAAAAAAGGTGTTAAACGTAATTTATTATAGTTCACAATGTAATGTATTTCCATCTGTAAAAAAAAGTTTGGCCAAAAATGTCTTCTGTTACTTTTACCAAAAATGAAAAAAAAAGTATACGATTTAAAAACGGGCATATTATTACATAGTTTAAGTAGAAATAATATATGCGCAAACGTTTCGTTTTACTGTAAATTTCGATTCGTTTCCACGTATAAGCGCACTGTAATAATAATAAATGTTTTGAAAATGGTACCAGCGTAATTAATTATTATTTTAATCGATATATTCTTATCGTGAACGTACGAACTAACGTATAATCCACCGATTATTTAATTGGAGTTTTACGAAACGTAATGCATATGAATCTCCCGTGATTAAAATCTCGTCTACAATTCTAGTTAATACGCTTTAACGAATTTCCAGAAATATCCTATAATCTTTGGGAAGTTTTAAAATTTAATTATCAAAGTAATTTCGAATACTAGGAAATTATCACTCCCGTGGAATCCTTTAAAACAATTTTGAATTTTAATCAAAGTAACGTTCATTCAACTTTTCGATATTATTGGCTTATGAAAAATTCAACTGTTGTATAATGACAACAAAGCGTTGTTTTTAATTCACTTATACATTTGGCATATTTTAAAACATTTAATTGTTTCGTTCGTTTTTTTTTTTAATATTAAAATAATAAAATTATCAACGATACATTTTTCTTTTTATATATATATATATATATATATATAAATTCTTTTTGATATATCGTAATTATTTATTAATGTGATTTTATTCGGAGGGGGGGGGAAATTAGAACTGTGATGTACGAAACTTACAGTAGATTTGAAATAGTTTGAATTTATTCGATGACAGTTAATAATTATATATTTAAATTCCGATTTCTACAGCCGCAATCGATTAATTTTTACATAATCTTATCGGCGAACACGTGAATTCGTGTGTTTTAATATTTATTAAAAGAAAAATACGAAGTGTATACGAGAACGAACGTACAATGCTTCACGAAGGAGGAAGAAAAACAATTCCGATCAAATATTTTGTCATTAGTATAGAGCTAATGATTTATCGTTGTTGTAACTGCGTTGTACAAAATTTAGTGTGCGTCAAATATTATTTCATGTCAATTATATATATATATACTAGCTGTCCTGCCCGGCGTTGCCCGTGCCAAAGATTTGTATTTTTTATTACAGCTGAATTACCCGGCTTCGCCCGTGTACAGTTTTGAACGAACTTGCATCATTTATTAAACTTTAAAATTTTAATTCAATACACATGCTCTTCTTCTCCCTCGCCTCTAACCCAGCCAGTAGCGTATTTTCAAATTTTTTCTCGGGGGTCTAGTAATTTACATTACCTATAACTATTATATAAAAAATATATATTTTTAATTCCGCCTAAAATAGCTGACCCGACAGACTTCGTCCTGTCAAAAAGATTTGTAATGTGGCAGTTTTTGTGCCTACGTATTTTAAAAATATTCTCCTGAACAGAACCGTCAACCTGGTGATAGGGCGTTGTGAATAAAAAACATATATAATGATTTAAAAGTAAGTAATCGTTTTATTGTTAATCATGTGAATCATAATTATTATTATTATCATTGTAGTGCTTTGTTTTTTGTTTTTTGTTTGATTACGGCTTTTGCCCGCGACTTCGTCTGCGTGTAATTCGAATAAAAGCAAGGTCTTTATGTATCAATAACTGGTGCCCGCGACTTCGTGTGCGCAGTATTAGTATTTCGAGTAGCTTATATTAGCGTGAAAAGAACTAACATTATGACATTAAAATTATAACATACATAATTTTTGGGTCGTATTTGAAAAATATAACAGTCTGACAATATTGAGATGTTACATTCGCACTGTAATAACGTAACAATATTGTCAACATAAGAAATACAGTAATTAAGCACTGCAAACCCTAATCATAGGCCTATAGGTAGCTACTGCAGTATGCTTCTATAAACTATATTTAGCGATTTTTTTCCTTCAGCATAAACATGCAGATTTTTCGCTTTGGAAACACGTGAGCAAGCCACATAGAGCTGACCGTGAGAAAAACATGGCGTGCCCAAATGTATGCCTGCTACCTTTAAGGTTTGACCCTGCGATTTGTTGATCGTCATTGAAAATGCGACTTTCAATGGGAACTGCAGGCGTTTAAAATTGAATGGCAAGTTGTTGGGTATGATTGGGATGCGCGGTATGAGAACATTGTCTCCCTTGGCTTCTCCAGTTAAAATTGTGGCCTTCACAATGTGCCTCCCTAGTTCGTTAACTTGCAACCGAGTGCCGTTGCATAATCTTGGCGCGTCCAGGTTACGCATTAACAAAACAGGTACACCTACCTTTAATTCCAACTTGTGTGATGGCACCCCGGACAACTCTAAAGAGTTTAGGAACTCTACGGGATAACTTGTAGTGTCATCGGATGACATAACTGTGTCGATGGAGTTATACACGAATATTTCGCTAGTTATTTTGTCCAAGATTTTTTTATTTACTTTCGAAACAGTCTCATTTTTTGGAGCCAGTATGGTTCTTTCACACAACGGACAAAATCCTGGCATAGAAACAATATTATCCGCCCCAAAAGATGTCATGTGGAAGCACGTGTTGTATTTTCTTATGTTTTTTAGGAAACGGCGAGACTCATCTGTTTCATGAGAGAAAAGTTCTTTAAGCGGCTCAACTGGCTCATCTATTGAAGCAAGAGCTACTTTTCCTCCTGAACAACACATGCCCGCAGCTTCTTCTTTCCACTTAAGAGCACCGCAAAATCTACATTCTTTGTTCATAGGTTCTATTTTTATAAGATTGTGGCTTCCGTAATCAAGTGTCTCGTCGTACTCAAATGCAGCTTTGTCGAATACCCCCCACGTGTTTCTTCTGAATATTAGACGTCGCTGTTGTGCCCTTTCAGCAACAGCGCGTCTGCGAGATTCAGCTTCTTCAACGGTTTCTGTAGCTCTTTGTGACGCTATGTAAGTTGCCTGCTGAAGAAGCCGAGCGTGGGACTGTTTAGGTGTCTCAGCAGCCCGTTGAGATGCCAGATATTCAGCGTGGTGTTGACGTCGAGCTTGGGACTGTTCAGGTGTCTCAGCAGCCCGTTGAGATGCTAGATACTCAGCATGCTGTCGAAGGCGGTTTTGAGACTGTTCTGGTGTCTCATCAGCTCGTTGAGATGCCAGATATTCAGCGTTCTGTTGACGTCGAGCTTGGGACTGTTCTGGTGTCTCGGCAGCCCGTCGAGATGCTAGATACTCAGCGTGCTGTCGACGCCGATCCTGGGACTGCTCTGGTGTCTGAGCAGCTCTGTGAGCTACCTCACGCTCCGCCTGTTCAAGCCTTCGCAGTTCGGCTTGTGGAAACGTCTCGTTAAGTCTAGCTACTTTCATAGATCGAGCTTTATTAGAGCTTTGGGAAAGATTAGACTTACGCTTTCGCGGCATAATTATTTCTTAGGAGGTACTTTTTCTACGATATTTTTATAAAAAATAATTGTAATTTGCTGATTGAAAAACAAAATCAAGCTTTCGTTGTATTATTATTACCATAGATACCATAGTATCGCGCGTTCGGTTTGTCATCGTCGTAACTATTAAAATATTTGTCCAAATGATGTATTGTGAAGGACAAAATTTATCTCCTTTAAATACCAAAAGCGATAAAAGTATTCATTTTGATAAGGATCCATTTATTACTACCAAATGTGCATTAGAAATAAATTATCAATTTTTATTGTATTTATGGTTCACTATTTTGACAATAATGGCTTACTCATAAAAGATAGATATATATGGTGTCGCAGAATTTTTTGTATGACTATTTAAGATAAATATTTTCACCATACATTATATACATGTAGCACTAACTGTTTTTGCAGCACACGCCTGAATAGCTCGCAGATTGCAGAATTTTTTCAGACTTAAATGACATTTATCGTTATATTTTGGACAATTCACACAATATCTTTATAAATTATAGCCTATGTGTTATTCTGATCTATAAGCTACATTACTGTAAAGTTTCATTAAAATCCGTTTAGTAGTTTTTGCGTGAAAGAGGAACAAACATCCATACATCCATCCGTTTCATCCATTCATCGTTATATTTTGGACAATTCACACAATATCTTTATAAATTATAGCCTATGTGTTATTCTGATCTATAAGCTACATTACTGTAAAGTTTTATTAAAATCCGTTTAGTAGTTTTTGCGTGAAAGAGGAACAAACATCCATACATCCATCCAAACAAACTTTCGCCTTTATAATATTAGTAAGGATTATATATATTTATAAAATATATATAAATAAATTGATCGGGAACGAATGAATAAAAATTTGACAATATAATTTACGAATAAATAATTATTTTGTTGAAGTCTTGATGGCAACAATTAAAAAAAAAAAAATTAAAAAAAAAATTTTTTTGTTTTGCATATTATTGATTAATAAACTTTATGTGCACTATGATTTGGATTTATTGAATGAACTTTTGGATTATTTAAAGATTGACTTCGTTTGAAAACCTTCAACAAAACCAATAAAACATAGTTATGATAGTTTTTAGTACAAACTAATATTTAATCTCGTCTCTCGTAAAAAAGAAAAAACAATAATATCACGTGATACACAATAGAAAATTTTTTTTAAATACTTTTGATTTCATCCATGCAAGGACTTTGTGGAATACAATTCTACAATCGTATGAAAAAGATTCATATATAACATTGTTCTGACTGAAGAGCGATGAAGTTTTATTGGTTTTAAAATGTTATGTCATTTTGCAATTATATAGTAATATCTTTTCTTCGAGCACATCTGTAATTGTTTCAGTATTTTAATTCACTCTCGTTATATATATTTAAAACAATATAATTTATAAAACATTTTAAACGTTATTGCAATATCATTATGTAAATAAGTGATAAGATAAAACAACAAATATTAACAATGAATATTTGCGATAAATTTAATTGATCAGTACGTGAAATTATATAATAATCCGAATAGTAATACATTTCATCGCAACATTTAATTTTCCATTGCTGATATTCCTATCCCTTCATCTCAATCGGTAAAGTACCTAGGGTTAACCATTGATCGACGCCTCACTTGGGCGCTACACGTATGGGGAAAAAATCTCGCCCTAAACGCCCGTTTTAGGCTACTGAAAACATTATTAACTAATAAACATACTAAACTAAATATCAAATTGCTTATTTACAAGTCTTTAATGAAGCCGATGTGGGCATATGGTCTCCAACTGTCGGGCAATGCCAAGACGTCGAATTTCAACAAAATACAAACCACACGAAACAAAATCCTTCGCTCCATCACCAATGCCCCCTATTATGTTTCAAATTTTTCTCTCCACTCCGACTTAAAAAATTAAAACTATACACGAAGAAGCTAAAACTTTCTATAAACGTTTCTTCCATAAACTGCCACCCTGTTATATCCGGATTAGCCACTCACGCGATTCCTGGAAACCCACCACGACGTCTAAAAAGAAACTGGTGCAGAGACCTTCTTAATGATTAACACAAAAAAAAATTATATATATATAAGATCTATATATAAATAAGGAAAAGGAAGTACGATCGACTGGATAGTTTCTTCCCTCACTCTATACATGTGAAATTGCTTGTAGCACATATTCTTAATATGCCTAGGCGTAGTTGTATATTTCGAATAAAAATGAAAAAAAAAAAAATAAAACATTTTATTTGAAATAATATTTTTATGCTACTATACTCTCATTGACGTTGCTATGTAATAATAATAATAATAATAATAATAATAATAATAATAATAATAATAATAATAATAATAATAATAATAATAATAATAATAATAATAATAAAAGTCAATGACGTAAAACGTTTTTATTAATTTTTTTTTTTTTTATAGAAAACGGGTGTCAGACGCCGTCAGATATAAGTCCGCGTGACTGCGTGCGCGTCCTACGGCTATCCGTAAATATCGTTAAAAGAATAATAATAAAAGAGTGAAAATATTAATTATTCGTGTTCATCGTCGTGATATTTTGGAGACCGATTAATATGGCCGATGGGTAACATTACGTTGTCGTCGATGTACACACATATATTTATAGGTTCATCAATTACACGAGGAATTTTAAATGACACTTTTGTACACGATCACCGCGCACCGCACATGAATTACTCGTAAATTGACGATTATTATCGATTATTTATTTCGTTACTCAATAAATTTCGACGCGACCGTGTGGCGTTTAATATAAATACGAATAACGTATTTATAGAACACCGAGGTGCTTTATATATATATATATATATATATATATATATCATTGTGTTTACGATTTTAATTTCGAAAAAATATATAATTTTCAATGGAGAAAAATAACGAAAATCTGATAAATTAGATGATTTATTAATATAAACACTATTTTAGTTTTATACAAAAAAAAAATTATTATTATTTTTTTGATTAATAAGAAATCGTGTTTATTTTATGACATGTAAATTGTTTTCGTATTTGCGAAAAACCTAATAAACAACAATATTTACATGTTCAATTTTGTAAAGATTCCGTGATCGAGTCACAATAGTGTATTGCCACCGCAACGAACAAGAAACATTGAAAATGTTTTATTAAATTATCACGTTTTCATGGTTATTGTAGTAACTTTAAATTTTTCTTACAGAATATTTCTTAAATAATAATAATAATAATACGTTTTGAATTTATTGATATTATGCTTATTATATATATATATATATATATATATATATCTTGTTTTTACTCACGACGTAAGGAAATGAATATTTATATTTTTCATTTTGAAATATTATATAGTAATAAGTTTAAATTATTTGTTAATTATTATTTTTTCTTTATAAATATAAATTTATATAATATAACATTACATGTGTGTTAAAAACATATATTGAAAAAATATTGGATCAAAAGTAATTTTCGTGTAGGCAAAGAAGGGAAAATTGTTAATTAAAAAAAAGAAAACTGTCACTATAGCAAGTAAATTAACATCCGACACATTAAATTTTATTTTATTTTGTATAGGACCTTGGACATAAAATATTTTCAATGATAAAGTGTATAATTCAATTAAAGTACACGTACACGATATACATATTTTAAATTTAAAAATGCAAAATTTATATTCGGAATTTCTCTCGTGTAAGGTTAAAAAAATAATAATAAAAACCTACAACTTTATAATTGTATTTAACGTTAACTTATACGTTAATATATTATATACAAGGTATACGTTGTTACTTACTTTTCTGATTAGAATATCATAATTTATCGTACATAGTGTTATATTCAAAATTTCTATTTATTATATTTCAATTATATCGTAATATCGTTATATAATTAATTTATTTTTAATATGAAAATTATCCGAGATCTATAATATACATTTATCGTACCCCCGTCTTAATAATATGTATATGCGTATATTATATATATATATATATATATATATATATATATATATATATACACGTATGCGGTAAAAATGTTAATCAAATTAACATATTTCAGTTGTTGAGCTCCTTTATTTTCTTAAGATAATTAATGACATTTAATTATTACGGTGTAAATATACGTATTGAGGTTGAGTATGTTTAATATTTATTATTTTACGGAATAACGATTTTCTTAAAATGTGTAAATCAACATGAATATTTGGAAAATTTGCAATGTTTTTTTTCTTATCCCTAGAAAAATTTCTATAATTTATAATGTACAATATGTCAGATTTGTAACACGTAAAGTATGTTTGCGGATTTTTACACCTCTGGGAATCGCTTTCAAAATATTACATTTGTCATTTAGTAATGAAATTGCTGATACTTATTCAAAGAGTTTTTAATCAAAGTAACGTTCATTATTTGGAATACAAGAAAGTTTTATGCAAAATACAATTTTATATTATAATCTAATGAAAGCGATATTAAAGTATTAATTTTCTCATTTGGAAACGACGAAATATACGAACATTTTTTTTCTAATGAGAACGGTCTCAGCTTACGCATAAATATAATGACTGGTCATAAAATTAAAAAGTGGAAATTTTCTACATTTTTATAAATATTTGGCTAAGTAATGATGTTATACAATTTTTTTTCATTCGAGTTAAACATAAAGAGGCAGCGATGGATTGAAAAAAATTTATTTTAATCAAAGCGAAGCCTAAAATAAAATGTTTGGCGAATATATATATATATTTGGCAAATATTGTCTTAATAGTGAAATACGACCACAGCTATATTGTGCTAGTTTTCACGCAAAATTAAGTTTAATTTTAAAAGATACACTGACCAAAAGGAGCATTTTACGTTTATGCTTTTCAACCTGCCACAATTGCATTTACAACACACTCGACTAATGTTTCCCATTTATATTATTATCACCAAGACCAAGTTACTTATGAAATTATCGAGATTTTACGCTCTATCACGTGTATTAGAATAACACGTTTTACGAAATGATATTTATATGTTTACCAAGTAATGTAATAAATAAAATTGAAAAAAAAACCTATCATATACATAATGATTTATCTCGATTTATATATAATATATAGTATACACAAATGGATACATTTCTTTTTTAATCGATAATATACTGAGCTATTTATGAAATTATTATTTTTATGAAACCCCTATTTAAATGTGTACATGTAATTTATAACTTATGAATGTTACCTGATAACCGAATAGTAATTTTGTCCGTAGGTTTTTTGGTATTTTCAAAAGTTCAAACGTTACTACACTATTAAAAAATGCAGAAGAAATTGATAATATTACGATGAAAATAAACATTATCATGGCTAATGATCAAAGAACTCAAAATTTACATAACACGTTTATAATATTAAATTTTAAAATGTTAAATTTTTTTCGACTAAGAAAATCACATACATTCATACCGTATATACAGACCACAGCGTATATTCATTTAAGAAGGGGTTGTGTTTACGTTTAAGTGGAAACACACTATTTTATAATAAAAATAATAATAATAACAATAAATAATAATAAAACAGAACCAGAGTATATTATTATAAAATGATGACTTAGAATTGAATGATTTGCACAAAAAATACAACCGCAACGAATTGGTAAGAATTATACAATAAAATACGTATAAAATATTCTACGAATGAGTTTAGTTTCTCAAGAGAGACATTGAATGCATAGTGCGTTAATACTATTATGACAGATTCTATTCTAGACTTGTCTGTTACGGTAACAAATTCAATTACCGTATTCGTATTCAAAAATAAACTAAGATGATTATACAAGTAAGCGATTAAAGTCACAACAGGAAACAGGTCAAACATATAAAGGATATAATTATTGGATTTGTGCTATTACTGGTATTTAACTTTAATCCGAAAACGTGACATGCTTTTATATAATATACCTCATATCGTGTCATGTGAATTCGTTTTGTTTTTGTAATTTCAAATGTTACCAGCCAATGACAGTATGCGGTCGGATTACTAATTAATGATTAGCCGAAAGAGATATGTTTGTACAACAGCTAATATTTGTAGATTTATTACTTGGATATTTTCTTTGCGAACCAACTTCATTTTACATCGTGTTCTCTTAATTGTAAGGGAATATTTTTTCACAATCAACTTTTAATTTTTCCTTTTTTTTTTTGAATAATATATAGTTAGTGTTTCGAAGGTATAACGATCAAGATATAACTAAAAAATAAAATAACTTAAATTCAGTATTTAATGAGTTTAGAAACATTTCATGACGAAGAACTATAAATAAATAAATATATTTATATATAAGTATATATTAATTCACAGTAGCAATATTTGTTATGATATACAATATACATAGCACACAGTTTTTTTTTTTACTCATACCACGACCTTGTTATATCAATTTTATAAGTAATTTAAAAAAAAATTATATTTGATATTTATACTTGACAATAATTACGATTACAAAATATGATCATTAGCTCTTTTTATTTATTGCGAGAAAAATACTTGTAATGCAAATAATATAAATAAACTCGATTCAAAACTGAATTATATAAGTCATTTTTTTTTCAGAATGTCTATAATTTCGGGTAAAAAATGATTATACACTGGTGTAAAATATACCATTTTTTTTTTTTACAAAAAATTTTGTACTTATTACATTGTTCAACCCACGCAATTAGTATGAATGAACGTAGTATTCATAATTAGAATTTTTTTTTGTCCATAATTACAACGTCCGAAATTTAAATTTCATTTACTCGAAAAGTTAAAAAATATTTACTCAATTTTGCCCTGATATAACTAGAAATTATATCATTATTATGTAAAAATAAAAGTGTTATAAAAGACACGCCACTATTATAATTATTATCAATTATCACTAACGATAATAATAAAATCAAACAATCTGTAGTGTGTATATTTTTGTTTATTGATTTCATTAGCAAATGCGACGATAATTATCGAAATGAATTACGAAAATTATATATTATTTATTTTATAAGGCTTTCTATCACGTTTAAGACAACTCCATAAATAATATATTATAACGTATTTATATTTTTTCAATTCATATACTTTAATGTCATGTATAATATTCAAGGAGTTTGGCAATTCAAATAATCACTATAAGTCATATTAATTTTTAAGACAATTCTATTTCGAACGTAAATTTAAATATTGTTACAAATAATGATGTTATAAAATTAACATTAAATTCGCCTAACTTTGATTAGGATCATAAAATTACGTCGTTTTGACTTTTTATTATACGAAAAAAAAATCAATTGAAAATAATATTTATTTAATACCAATTTTTATCTATAGGACGCTAATAAGATAAAAAGGAAACAAAAAATCCTAACATAAATTATAATAACCTATAAATAAGTATTAAAAATCGACATTGTTTAAAAAAAAAATAAAACGATGTAACATAAAGATTAACAATGGACGGACTAACTTAATTTAAGATCCTTGATAGACAGACTATGTGATGATCGCTTTTTACGATATACATCAGCTGCACTTCATATTGACGTGTCTGGTACTTCAATTAGTCCTATAAAAAAAACAAAATCAAATATAAAAAGAAATTGAATTATGTAATTATTAAATGTTTTTCGCATTAAATCTTGAAAACGGCTCCCATATAAATAATGGTAATAATAAAAAAAAAAAACTACATTACATAATTTTAACACTTTATTTAATAGCAAAAAAAAAAAAACACGTTATAATATTAGCGTTAGGTTTTATTTTAACATAATAAAATAATTAATATGGCGCAACAGCCGGTTTTTGTTGCAGAAGGTGATCACAAATCGTGGCATAAACTTTGAAATCGCAATTCTCATTTCTTTTTCGACGTTCAGTTTTGATCTATATATGGTTTTAAATAAATTATTACTGGAATTAAAAAACTTATCCAATTTTTTTTTTTTTTTTTAACTAATAATATACAGAAAAAAATTACGAGAAATAACACAGAACAAAATAGTGTCGTAATAAACACCAATCGAGTCGATATGTGCGTAACGCATTTAACATTGGCGACGACGAAGTGTGTGTGTTGTAGTACTTATCGATTACGTGCTGTCCTTTATCGTGCATAGATACTATTTCAAAGAAAACAAAAATCCTTAACACATCGATAAAAATCAACTGTGGAATCGGTTTATCTTTATCGAATAAACTTTATTTATAAAAATAATTACAGCAATGGCGAACCATTTGATAACGTGTCAAATCAAAAACTTTGCAGGCCTTTTTTTTTGCTTAAAAAATAATTAATTAAACATATAAACATGATTTTATTTGTTGTTAGGTATATAAAATATTTAAACTTTACAGCATTTTCTATTTAGGTACTATTGCATATTAATATGACTTTACAGCATTCACTATTTACTATTACATATTAATATAAACACATTTTTTAATTACAAAATAAGTTTTGATAATAGAGTTGCTGCGCATTGAAAATCAATCCTGGAATATATACAGTATAGACTTTAGGGAATACATGAACCTTGATAACTGTGTGTCAAATCAAAATGTTTGGTTTGATTTTATTTCATGGAGAAAATAGCTGCTCACATGCAGGCCTTTTTTTCAAATAATTAATTAAACATATAAACCTATAAATTTATAATATAAAATATTTAAACTTTACAGCATTTTCTATTTATATACTATTGCATATTACTATTATGATTTATTAATACATTAATATTACATATTAATATAAACGACATAATTTTTAATTACAAAAGTTAAATAAGTTATTTATACAAATTTGTATATATATTTTTTGATAATAGAATCAATCCATAATTATAATTTGTATTTAATTGAATACATGCTGCACTGATATCTTTCAAGACGATTTCTCAATGTGGATTTGATAAAATTCATGGAGAAAAACTGCTCACATGCAGTGGCGTATTTTCAAATTTTTTCATGGACGTCTAAATGAATTTGGTAGTACTTAAATTTATAATATAAAAAAACACATTAGAGTTTTGATGTAATAATTGCTATATTATGTATATTTCACTACTATTATGATTTATTAATACAAATTAATAGTTTTTTATAATAAAAAAGGTAAACGACAAATTCTATTAATTCCATTAAACCCAAGTTATTTCAAAAAAGATATTGTTCATCATATGTAATTTTTGATTATTAAAACATTGAAAGGTTGGTCATAACATAAAATTAAAATTCTCTTTTAGAAAATAATTTATGACTTTTCTAATATATTTTTTATTTTTAGTTATACATTTGATGTCAGTCTGACTATCTTTAAAGTGTAATGAATTGTTCAGATGATTTTTCAAATGTGGAAAATATTTAACCCGAAACAATATTGAATAGGTTGGTTAAAATAGTCGCCGTGTAAGGCATTCGAAACTATCTGTTGACGACTGTCGACTGTTCTGTTGTACCTACCTACGTTTGTACGTAAACGCGATAAACGAATTTATTGATAATCTAATCGTTTCGTTTACGAGCTTAGGAAATGGAAAGTACAGATTACAATATCTTACGATATATTCCAAATAATAAGTTAAAAATAGTTTCAAATTATCAATAATTTTTTTGAAAAGTGAAGTAAAAATTATGAATTATATTTTAATAAATTGGCGTGTCACTGAAATAATGCGCGCGTGTCACTCCATGACACGCGGTGACATAGGTTCGCCATCCCTGGTATATATTATGTAAACGGTGTTTCGATAGAAAATGATACAGGGAGAGGAATCTCTTGCACGCTGTAAAAATATCGAAACGGTTTAAACGATCTGTGTGGCCGTATCGGCACAAGCACCTGCAGGTTGTCATGGATACGTTTTTCGATGCTGCTGTCGTCCGGATGAGCGAACTCGTTGGAACGCATTCGGTATTTTACATCGCCCGTGCACCACCTGATAATCGCGCAAAATAAAACGATATGATCAGATGATAATGGCCGTTATCGTTTTAATCCGTTTTTTTAATTAATTCATTAGTATAGGCGTTACGAATCTCTCCGGCAGGTAATTCGCGTGCCAATCGTTTGCGCCACACGTTTTCCAGTGATTTCAGACCAGACGGACATTGGTAGTTATTTTTACGCCGACGTTGAAAACGGCATTTTCAGAGCCGAGGAATTCGTTTATAAATGACGGCGCGTAATTTTCTTTTATCACAGGAGTTTATCATCGCAACAATATGAATTTAATAAGTTATGACATGTATTTGATAAAAAAAAAAAAAGACCTGCGTTATTTTCATTCCGTTTATTTTACGCTCCAGTTTTGAATTATGCAAACAACTATTTTTTTTAATTTGATATTTTACGTAAACGTTGTTTACATTGTGCAAATAATTTTTGAAACATTTAAAGCGTTTATTTAATTAATGTTTTCATTGTAATTCAAACTTTTCTCACGTAATGTTTGTATTCAAACAACGTTTATGTATAAAAATATTAAAATTCATTGAATAATATATAAAAACTTACGTTAAATAAAATATATTTATAATAACAGAAAACATTCCATTTATTAATTTTGGGGTTTTTCAATGCAATTAGCAACCGATCATATAATAACAATAATAAGAAATGTGTTTTGAAAATATTTCAATTTTTTTTGTTTTTTTTACTCCATATATTATTTTAATATATAACCCACCATAACAATTAGTTAAATATTTGAATAAGAAATACAAATATTGTCATTTTTTTTTTTTTTAATATAGATAAATATGACGTAAGAAATTCTTCGGGGTGTGCTAACGCAATTTTTGGTTTCCAGTTGATAAAAATTCGCATCCCAATTTATCAACAGGAATGACGTTTTTACTTTTCTATAAAATTAATATTTTTCTTATTATTCGTTTTCAAAGTAAATTAATACTAAATTCTTATTAACAGCTATAGTACATTGATGAATTCATAGGGAAAAAGTATAATAATAATATCTTTATGTGTAACATCATGATTAGAAATATCATATTCAAATCAAAAAATGTTAAAAACACGAAATGTTATTTATATAACATGCATTATGGAAAAAAAAGGTAATAAAATAAAAAAAACGAAATCGTATATTTCAATGTATTCTTTATTGCGAAGATATATCTATATTTCTATACTATTATATATAAAGAAAGAAAAAAAAATATTTATATATGTAAGTGGTAAACTCGAAAATTACTGGACCTTTTGCGAAAATTCTTTTACTGTTGAATAACTACATTATTCCATATAAACATGGGCTATATATTTCTACAATTTATTCAAAAAGAAAAAACTAAAAATTCTCGATACAAATCGTGTGCAACACGTGTCGTCATACATACTTGTTGATATATAGGTCACCTGTGTTAATATAGATGTTTTATTTTTAAAATATATCTTTATATAATTTGTTTAACATTTGATTTCAAAAACACATTCAAATATATTATAAATTGTTTGAGAAAAAAAACATATATACTCGTGTATATATATATAGTAATATAATATATTTTCTAAAATCAAGAATAATACATTTTTATATAAATAATTGAAGTCTTAATTTTCATAACCCGAACGAAGCCAAGGGGGAAGGATAGACTGTTATTTAATATATTTATTGCTCCTGGTAACCGATGGAAGAATCTTAAACGACTGCAAAGTCTTGATCGATGTCTTTTGGGAAATCTTTATAATTTACTTTAGAAACAAAATTAGACAGGTCTTCCATTCGGGTCAACCGCCAGAAAATTGACCATTGCCGCCCAGTGACAGCGCAATTTTCTTCTCGTAACTGCATCTATTTAATTATCTTGAGATACATTTGTTTTTATTTAATAAAATTTTGACTATTTTGTGTATATATTAAAATGTATATTATTAACATTAAAAAACAATTAAAATTGTTTAATATTTCAAATCCGTGTAACAAGGAAACATCAATAACAGATATTTCAATCATCATAACATCAATGACTATACATGATATCATTTTAACTGTTTATTTGAATCGTAATGAATTAAATTATTTCATGTGTTGTTATTATTAAAACCAAAAGAAGTTTTAAAAGAATTTTAAGTTCTTAAATTATGGTATATCTATGTATCATAAAAAACTATGTGTCTATTTATTGTATGCATGCTAATTTATCTAAAATAATCGTTTCAAAATAAGATTTTATACGCGTTGATAAAATTTATTTAAAATAATATTAAAATACCGAGTGTCGTTATATTAAATAGTTGGTATAGAACGCAATATGACGTTGTTACGAATAAATTATTTCGTCCTACCGCACCACCAATAACAATCAAATGCTAAAACATAAAAGTTTAAGTAACGTAGATAAAACCATAAAACTATAATTGAAGGTTTAAGGATTTTAAATGTCATGAGGGTTCGTATTATAAACGGATGTTAGATTTTCGGAAAACTAATCGGAATTATTTCAAACTTACTTGAACTCAATATACCTAGTGTTGTATATGAGCTTGACTAATATTTAGTTGTAATAACTACCAAATTACCGAACATTAATTAATGTATAATTTACATATTATATTTACAAATATAATAATAATTGTTCTTATATATATATAATCATATAAGTTATAATATAAAAACAACTTAATAATTAAATACTAGTATATACATATTTTATAATTAATAAAAATCATTTAAATACGTATAAATAATATTAAACTTTTTTTTTTTACAATTATTTGTGTTTTTAAAGAAAATATTTCGTAATTAATGGTTTTGATTTTAATTGTATTATCACGAATTGAACCTATTTTTAACGAAATATAAATAATTTAGTTTAAAATCATTCAAATGTACTAAAAAATTATTTAGGTACATTATTTAATTTAAATATTATTTTTGGTGTTGTTTAAAGCATTCCCGAAATCGAGGATAATATCATATATTAATAAACAGTAAAACCATTGTTTGACAATATTAAACACAATGGTGTTAGATCAAAATAACAATAATAATAATATTGTATCATGAAAATATAATGTAGAATTGTATAATATCGCAAGTGTGTGACTGAGAAGTATTTAAATTTTCAACACCGTTGATGGCCTTACCGGAAAACGTTTGCAACTGACATTTTGTAATCCGTACAGAGACGGTATTAGATTATATCAAACGGGATTATTCCCAGTAAGCAGTCTATTGTAATCCCCCAATTGAAATAACGTATTTCGTATTGCCTGAAGGTGTACTTTGAGATGATGACCAGATGGAATATTCGGAAATTGCAAAATTATTCAAATAATTAACATAAATAATCACAGACAATAATTAATGTTCAGTATACGTCAGAAGAAAGCAATTATTACAATTTTAATGTTAAAATAACTCCGGATAAACAACTACTTTACGTGGTTACCATTTATACTAATTGGACGATTCAAATATCTAATTAAAATTATTAATGTCACAGTCATGTATTATTGCTTATGATCAAATATCTGTTTTCCCATAAGCGTTAAATAAATAAAACGTAAAATGAATAGTAGACAAACAAATTTTTAAGATCGGATATCAGAAATGATATATTACTCGTAAATGATTCGTAACGTTTTTCGCATTACAGTAATAAATTTCGAATATCACATTATGAAATTGTGTAATTGTTAACAGTAAACAATACAAATTTCAAAGATCAATAATTTGTAAAGTTTTATTGAATTATTTTAATTGTCTATTTTTATAAAATATCTATTTTCATTTTCGACGAGTAAACGTATACTTTATAATATAAAATATTATACTTGGTAATCTTTGGTGAATTTTAGTTTGACTAATAATAATTTACAATAGACATTATACTGATACAAGCCTTTTTTTTGTCACCGAATCAATTCAAAAATGTGTGACACATCGTAAACATTTCGAATTATAGAAAATGTTTATAATTTTTATAGAAAATTGGAAAAATAACAATTTATAATATGTGATATACGAATTAAATGATAATATTTAAAAAGCGGAAATAGTTAAAATTATGTAAAAAAAAAAAAAAAAATCAAATTTTCTATATATTTGTAGTGGACGAACAATATCCATATAGTATTCTTATTATTACGCACGCATTGATTGAAAAAAAAATAGCAATGATATGTTTTGGGTGCTCCTTTCCCCATGAACGGATCATAACATTCCGATTGCGCGAAACATAATATTTCGTGCAGTACACGCCGTCACCAGTATTAGTTTCGTTTTAATTTTAATAAAAATACGCTTCGTTGAATTTTCATTTAAGTCGAGTTTGTAATAGTTAAATTAATATATCGTTTTACACATTTCAATATTATATTTTTCGTATGGTCAAATGAACAACGTTAGTTATTAAATTGGGTTCTTTGAATTGGTAAGAATTTACAAGCCAGCTAAAGTCGTATTTTCAAATTACAAACGCATATATCTATTTCTACAAAGGGCTTTCTATTTAATACGAACAAATTATTATATTTTATAGCATAACAACGAGAGAGTTATGTACGATACGGAGGAATTGTTATTGTTGTTTTAATGTTATGAACACGCGTGTGTGCTGATTACAATTTTAATATAATACATAGTACAAAGTAAAGATAATTAAAACGAAATATTATGTTGAAATTAAACTTTAAAGAGATACGGTACAATGACGATGGTATAATGTTATATTAGTTGTACACAAGGATACAGTGAAGATGGTGAAAATCTCGTTCAGTAAATGCACAACTGAACGAAAATATTGTTTTTTTCCCTAATAATATGTGTCGTTAAGAATTATTTATTCGTCAGTATGAAATATGCATTAACGGCGAATATTTGGAGAAATATTGTGAAAACACAGTTATTACTATTCTTATGATAATTATTGTACTTTTCTATTCTTTCAAATTAAACGTTATACGCGTTATTTACAAATTAATATTTAAATTACGATTCTATATTACTTTTATTTGATATGAGCATACTTTCTATGAGCTTTTAGTTTTTTTTTTTTAAATTAAAATCAATCCGTGAGTTGAAGTTTAAACGTTTTATCAATGTTCAGCTGTGTGTTTCAACATTTACTTTATTCACATATAGGCATTTGTACATCATGCGTTACATTTCCTATTCAGAATACGTTTGTGTTTCTTTCCGTTTTGTTTGTGCATTCAATACAGTAAGCCATTTTTTCGGTATCCATTCAGCGTTTTACGCGTTGCCCGTTTGTCGGTATGTAGTAAAAAAAAAAAAAAATCCCGCACTCAACTCTTAGACGGTTACAGTTAAATTTCCAGGTAGAAGCTGATGTATAATTTCTATTACCATCAAGAGTATAAAAGAACTTTAAGTTTACATTTTACCTTACAAAAGAAACAGAGAGAAAGAGAGAGAGAGAGAGAAAGAGAGTGAGGCATATTCAGGTGATATATATATATATAAAGAAATATATTAAGATAATTCAGGTAGCGGTTTTGTAGTAAATAGAATAGTTAAATATGTTGAAAGTAAATGTTATATTTTATTCAAAATATAACGTTTACTTTTCAATTATAAACGCATGTTCCTCAATAATGTCATATCTGTTACACGACTGTTTAAACTATATATATATATAATAATACAAGTTTCAGTAAGCTAATTTAATTAAAAGTGTAATGTAAATGTATTGTAAAAAAGACATTTATTTAAAGGAAATTTGATACTTGTCGAATTCGTATCTTATTCTCTCTCACTTTCACTCTCACTCTCTCTCTCTCTCTCTCGTAATGCACGATTTTTTAAGGAAAAAGAAAATTGATGTTTTTTTTTCGCTATTAGTGAATAACGGTCAGAAGAGCAAAACGGATTCGTCCGAAAATAGATTTAATATTAAATATATTTAAAGTAATATCTAATACACCAAATATCATTCCTTATAGATTAATGATAAAGATCGGTAAGATATAAGTATACGATAAAACATGCCACTGAAAGTATGCGAACGGTAAAGTGTTCTATTATAATAATTCATTTTATTATTTAAGAAAGTAAAAAATAATAATAATATGTGTTACACAAATATATTTTGAAAATGTGGAGTGTTCGAAATAAATATAATTTTGATTCATGATTCTTAATTTCCGCTGGTATGAAAATCCAACACAATTTCTATTCTACCACCAAACAGTTTTTACAACAAAAAAAACTCGTTGTTAAATATTTATCTTTACATTTTTTTCTCTTTATGATAAAGTCTTTGTGAATATAGATATATATATTATATAAATCAATTTTAAATAAATAAAAGAAAAATGAGTATACATTTCGTCTTTTTTAAAAAAAAAAAAAAGTAAATAAATAATAAGAATAAAAAAGGTTTTCGTTAATTCAACTGAAATTCTAGTAACGTAAATATTATGAACTCTTCGATTCTCATGATATAATATTGGTCAATTATTACGTTAAATACGAAAATAGTTCCGAGTAACTTCATTTTTCGTAAACGAATTAAAATCCCTTCCTTATGTAATTAATAATCTCGTACGTTCCGTTTCTACAGAGATTATTTTTATGCACATCCGTGACGCGCTTCGTTAGATCCGGTAAAGGACGCGTTTAATATAACTCGACACAAACGTTTTTATGACTTTTGCACACACGCACACACACGTAACTGTTTAATCTGCGCAACCGTTGTAATTCAAATAGTTTACGGCCATTCGTCGGAGTTTATATATATATATATATATATATAACTACTATTGAGTGCCATACACTAAAAGTTCTAATTACAACTTGTGTTAAACCATTAGTTTCTGTACGAAACGTTTTGAGCAAGCAATACGAGTAACACAATAATATTATATATTATGTAGTGAGAATTGTGCCGATAGTTCGAACGTTTTTCATTTTATATTTAGTTCAAACGTCCGTGTTGATTAAACAACATGCGTGGATCGGAGTGCAACTTAATAAATTGTGAAAGACATTTTTTTTGAGATCGTTATATGTATTCTCCGTATTATAATTAATTAATAATTGTTATAACAGTATATTTTATACGGTTATATTCGTATATTTACATACATTTCATTATCAATTATTGTTTATATATAAAGAATTGTTACTAGAAGAAAAACTATCGTATTTAATAAAAATATTATTATCTGCACAATATGCGCCTACTATTAAAGTTTACATTTAAGACCCCAAACGTATTTCCGCAATATCACATTTTACTCGTTTATTTTTATCGTTTTCTTTTTAGTGATTTTCTACAGAAACTTATATATATATATATATATATATATATTGAACGTATTGTTTTATTAACGTGTTTACTTTAATAAGAAAAGAAATTTGTGAAAATATTAAAACAAATATTTTCAAAACAATACATCCGTACACGCAAATGGATATATCATCAAAAAAACTAAAATACTTTTGAACACGAAATGTTTCTTTTGAGAGAAATGAAAACTTTTATAATGTATTATTATTTATTTATTATTACTCTACGCCGCGAAATGTCCACTTCCGTCATTTAACGTGAAAGATTTTTCAAAAGCTGATTTTCTCAAAAAATGTAATCTCAGTGTTTGTGCTAAATTCATAGCAGTATGTACAACAACGTTTGCAATTATTTACTTAAACAGTTTGCGCTCCAAAACAATCCGCACACGTAACGCCTATACGTATGCGATTCTAACGACAATCAGCAAATATTTTCTTATGATATTTTTTGATTTGTCAAATATTTCTCCCGGATTAGCCTCTACGGCGGTGTACTCTCGACATGGTGTACAATAATATTATAATACCATGTATATTATGTGTGGTCGTGTGGACAATAAAATGCGGTACATATAGAAATAGATTACTGTCGGTATGTTGAAATTGTGGGATTACTAGATATAACGAAAAATTCAATAAAAAAAAAAAATTGTACAGTCGTCACTACTTAAATTGCAATTAGGTACTGAAAACAAAAATGGGACTGGATCGATTCATGGACGATACTATGCGGCGACTGGTTAAAACGAAAATCCAATGTAATAATATTATATAATCAATACTCAATGTTTGGATGTCGAAATAATAAAAAATTTTGCAGTTAAATACGGACTCGGCTGATTCGCAATACTCGTATGTAATATAATATAATGCATGTCTTGTTATAATGGTCAAAATGTTGAGATTACGAAATCGCGTCTAAAAACCATGAAGTATAACATAGTTGATGTAATTAGGCGAATCGGCTAAAAATAGTCTTATGTTTGACAAACTGTCTGTGGTTAATGGCCGAGGACGACAGCGTACCAGTGAATTTCGCTCTGGCTATTGGTATCGAAATTCGTGTCAACGAAGATTTATTTGTTTAATTCACTCGTCCGTCTCTTTTTTATAATTTCTATAATCGAAATGTTGTGTTAATCACGTAAATATAAAGAAGTTTATTTAACGCTAAAATATAAAATACCGTAATTACCGATTACGTATACGAAAAAGTTATTACATATTTTTGACAGTTAAATTTTAATTATGAAACAATCTCATGACGTAATTACTACATAGTTAATTATTGCGTTAAAATATTAAATCAATTTTATTTATTAAATAATTAATAATTAATATATAAATAAATAATATAAAAATTATATAATTTTATTTATTTGTGAATACACAGTAGTTTTACAACTTTACAACTTAAATTGTACTTCATTAGAATAATCATAGAATCTTAGTAATACCATTATAGGTTATACGGTTCGCTATGTTCGTTTTGTTTTTCGTCTTAATATACAATTAATGTTTTTTAAAAGTTCAAAACGTATTCATATAAATTACATATTCAAGTGATTTATTTAAAGTATTGCAGTTTAAAAATTAAAAAAACACACACACATATAGTATATTTACCGTCGAGTAATTTTAGTTTCCTCATTCTTTTTTCACTTCGTCGATTACCTCAGTATATACGTTTTATTTTCATATTAACTTATTTATAAATCATAGAAATAAACTTTCAGGTTGCACTTACAGAAGTTTATGGTTTATAACTTTTTAATGTCGAGTACACGACATTTTGACAAATGAAGTTTTCATTAGTTTCTATTTTACAGCCATGTCTTCATTTTATCGAGTGTTGCCATGCTCGTTTTCCGTTACCAATATTATTGTAAAACGCAATTTTTTTTTAAATTATTATTTTGCAGTAAACTTTCATCGCGTTACAACAAAACTTATCATAATATATGTCAGCAGGAAAATTAGACTGGATTCACACTACATATTTCATACAATTATGAATAAAATATTTCGGTCCATTCGCGACGGCCCAGTCGCGGTTAAGCGAGTTATGTGTACATACAAACGTTATTGTTACCATTCATATTAACAAAATGTATCCAATTAGTCATGATAGCCATTTGTTTAGATGGTGGGAAAAATTGAAGCAAAAGGAAAAGAGGAATTAAAGAGAGAAGCAGAAAAATTTGGATTCACTCGATTTTAAAATAATATTTAAAAACTGCAACGTCTTAGAATTCTTATTTTCGTTTTCTTCTTTTTGCCGCATTTATTCTTCATTATTTTAAAACATTTGAGATATGGTAACCACAATAATTTAAAGGGTAAATGAAGAAAAAAAATACGCGTTAGACATTTATACATTTATAGAGTGATTGACATTATTCGTTAGTTTACATACGTATTCATTTTGCTCTGTTTACACCCGTTTATTATGCCCTTTTGATAATATTATTAACGTTAATAATTATTTGTAATTATCTCCGTCCCGAAGTTTATATTGCTGTTATAATAGTATAACATATGGCGGTATATATTGTCACTATTATTTTCACCGCCAAAGGTGAGTATAAACTAGTTAAAATGTTAAAGCTATATTAAAAAAAAAAAATTATTTTTAACTTTTTAACATAAATGGTTAATTTATTTTAATATTAATGTAATTACTTTAAATTTGTACAGACTTTTCACATTTTACAATTAATTAATATAATTATTCAGTTTAGTTTGGAGGTTAATATTTTTTCAATGAATTTCGAAATGCATTGTGTGAAGTATTATAAATTATTCAATAACTGGTAAAAACTAAAAAAATTATCTACTAATAAAATGTTAATTATTTATAACAGGGACGACATTACATACATTCTATTAAACAAAACAAAAAAACAATCATCAATTGATATTTGTAATATAATCTTACATAATAAATTTCCAATATTTTCTTTTATTAAAAGTAAATTTAAAATTTTTTGAACGGAGTAAAGTTAATGTTTTTTGTTCCATTTCAATATTAAACGTAATTAATTGAAATATCTTTTGTTAATTATTATTTGTAAGTCATATTATTTAACATTAAACTAATAAATAATTTGAGTTCATTTTTTTCGACAACTTACCCATCTTCGATCATTACAATTAACAATCGTAGCAGTGCTCGTTTAGCCGTTCTAGAACGTCGACCATCCACACTCCACTTGTATCGAGGTTTTTTAATATGGCCAAAAAAAGACTCATCGAGTCGGTACGAAGAAGTACAACATTTCAAAACTAATACCTCTAAATAGTCAACACGACTATTATAATCTAACAGTTTTTCTAATCAACAAGTCTTTGTGAACCTTCGTATTTAAAGTCGAAATACGCTACTAAATGTGTTATTGGATTCACGTCTCGAAGACCATATTGAGAGTAATCTGGTTTTACTAAAATCGTAAAAAAATACGTGATCCCGACATTAAACATTATACGCTACAACGCATGATTCATAATAATCGGATATTTTTATTACGTTAGCCGGTGGTATTCTGGTTTATTTATAACCGTCAAAGGGCTTGTTTTTTTGAAAATTGTCCGACAACGTCCATGAACGTCCGTGTAGGCCCCTCATGGGGGTTTTAATATTATAGACATATATGTTTATCATAACAAATTTTTCGTCCGCGTTGTCTTTGTGTTTTTTAATTATCTCGTTTTTTTTTCTGTTGGACTTCACGAATAATAATTTTATAAACGTAATATTTAAAAAAAAACACGATGTTGATTATTTAAAAAAATCCTAGATCCCCTTCACTAGTTCGGTGTTATGCGGATCTAAGTTAGCAACCTGGCTCAAGCAAGGCCTCAATGCAATGTAAATGTTACAACGTTAAAAAAAATAATTACCCCTTCCCCGATATGATGAATAAATTTAAATGTATAATATTTTTTAGAATATAGTTTCAATTACCGTATAATAATTATATAGTATCGAGTGATTGGTGGTAAATATTTGACGGTAGTAAAAAAATTAATGAGATATTAATTACAATACTTAAGCTACGGTTCATGAGGCCTTGCTTGATCGGTCGAATATAATTATGTTATCTTTATTAACATTTTACTCTAGGCATATATATATATATATATATAAATCTTGTATTATATAAATTCAGTGGTGTTCCCATAAGGTATACTCCATATACGCCGTATACTCTCATGATTTTTTTGAAAAATCATGGGTATACTGCGTATACTCTCATGATTTTTTGAAAATCATGGGTATACTGCGTATATTTTCAAATCTCAAGTTATATGCAACGGAAAAAGAAACATAATTACTGAAGAAAGGCTTCAACAATTTTAGTTTATTTTTTATGATTAATTTTATTATTGGAATTTATATTTATTAATTTTCCCACTGTAGACATCTATACTGCCGGCACACACATCACAACTTATTACGCCTTAAGTCCACGATATTATGTTAAAATTTGGCTGCAAGACCATCGATCGGCAATCTCAGTTCCACGTGGCAAAAAACAAAACGAAACAAACGAAGAAAATAATTTCCAGACAATTTTTTTCACTAATTTATTTAACTAATTTTTTTGATAATTGTATTTAAGAAGAAATATAATTACTTTTTATTATTTTATTATTTTTCATACTATCGAAATCACCTCTATCCTTGTATCAACTCCTGTGAATCGTAAGAAAAATATATGTATAATATTGAATGTTCATGTTTTGGATTTGGGTACTTAAGGCAGGGACGAGATTAGGAGGGTTGGGGTGTAACCCCCCCCTACACCCAACACTCAGGTCATTCGGCAAAAATAGAAAGTTGATGTATTTTTTTGGTGGGGGGGGGTTAATCCTCCTGGATGCAGAGTATACCCTCAACAAATTTTATGGGAACATCACTGTATATAATATCTAACATTGTACCTATATACTTTTTGACACTCTTGAGATAATTTTAATCCACTCGTATGTAAGTAATATTTGATCTTATCTTAATCTTTTCCATACGAAATTCCCGACAACGTCATTGCGTATCATCATACAATATACAGTATATATATATATATAGGCGTGTAAACACGTGTTTCGTTAGTGAAAAATTAAAAAAATGTCGTGAAAACGGTTTTCAATAAGAAAAATTGGCATATTACAATACAACGTACACGCACATACACAGCTCGACGTATATATTACGGGATGAGCGAAGAGAGTAGCATTGAAAGGCTTTCTTTGAATGACTGTTTGGGTGTAAAATTAATTTATTGATAAACAGAATACACGAAATGCCGTACACCTTTAACCTACGTCAAATACACGTGTCAAAAACATGTTTTCGCTTCCATTATTTCTGATGCGTTAGTAGATCAAAAACTATTATTTTAAATTTTATAATTTTTTTTACCGATATAATAAAAAAAATTATTATTACCTACCAAACGTAATTATATAAATTTGGTTTTACGTCATAATTTTTACACTAATATAATACGATTTAAATGACGTAACTATATTCTAACTTTAGAATCATTCATCCAATCGTCATATGGTATGATTTTGATTTGCAGAATAATATACGCTCGGAAGGTTTTAGGCATTATTCGAGAAAATACTGTATTGATTTTGTATGGTTATCGGATAATATATTTTCTACATTTTATCGATTTTCCGGTTACCATTGTTACAAACGAGGCCGAAAATTGTTTAACTATTATTTCTAAATGTCAACAATTTTAACATGTACACGAAATATGTCAAGGAAATTAAGTGGATAAAATTACAAGGGGAAAATTACGCTGTCAGTTGACAACGGAAAATTTCCTGCAGTTGACCCGACTACACGTCTAATTTTATTTCTAGAATAGGCTTTAACGATTTTTCCTAAGACGTCTATTAAATAAAGACGCAAAAACGAACTTTTAAAATTCTTTCGTTGGTTACCACAAGTAATATATATATATATATTTATAAATCTCCATGGTTACTAATCATGATTGTAAGAATTGCTCTAATATTTCTCCAAAGTACTTTTATTTGGTCACGTAAAATGTTGAAAGGATGCCATAAATGCATATAGCCGTATAGGGATACTCAGGCATTACCTGTACACAGTTTTGAATGGAACAGCTCAATTTTTTAATTATTCTCAGTTTATTTCAGAAATTTATTGAACCGCTCTAGACTTAATATAATCTCCTGAGTAGAGTTTATCTACATCATAATGTCAAAAATAAACTTTAATTACAGTTAACAAAGGTTAAAAGTAAAAAAGTAATTGCTGCAAAATTTCTTTGTAAATAATGTTCGTTGTTTTTCCTTTTGTAGCTAAAATATATAGACTAACAGGGTTGGTGACGTAAAACAAGTGATGTATAGTTGACCGTGTCAGAAACAGTTTTTCTTAGATCAATATTAGGTTGTAGGGTTTGTCCTTGCGATTTGTTAATTTTCACAACAAAAAGAAAAATTCACAGAAAATTTTATTTGCTTAAATTGAAACAGAAAATTATTGCGAACAAGTGATATACGTGTTAAAAATACGCAGTTTATTCTACAATACATCCCGTGAAAAATTCTGCCTCAACTTCATTTATTTGGAATTCGTTACTTTTATTCTCGTCTTGTTACTTAACAATAGAAAAGTCAAGTTTCGAAGAAACATTATTGGAACACTGACTATAAGTGTGAAGGACGATCGTTGGCGATGAGAAAATTCCGAAATTCCACTCTGTTCTCTGTTGCATCATCTTGGTCAGTGGCGTAAATTTGTTTTGGGGGGGGGGAGGTAGATATGAGAATAAATTCTCCTTAGAGCATGAATTTTTCTAAAGCAAATAACTATTACTCTAATTTACAACAGGGTGTGTGTCAGTTCTCCCTATTTTTAATAAGAAACATAACCGAAAATTTTTAGGAAATTAAAATGTATTAGCTAATCCAAATGAAATCGATGAAATGGTTTCGAAGAATAAATAAATGTAATACTGTTCCAAAATCAGGCCTCGAATCATTTGCTGTGTGTGATGAAAATATACATCTAAATACATTTTTACTTTTAAAAATGTTGTATACTTTACCAGTCTCAACCACCACAGCCGAGCGTATGTTCATAAAAGTTAATAGAATAAAAACATATCTCAGAAACACTATGGGAGAGTTAATAAAAAATGAACACTTGACTGTTGTTATTTTTGTAGTTTGCATAATAATTAGTTCTTATATGCTAACTTAATAGAAATGGTTGAATGGGTTAGCAATGATAACAGTATATCGCAATATCGAATTAAATCCCGATGAAATTATTGATATTTTAGGACAGAAACCAAGAAAATGAAATTTATATTATAAATTTTAAAAATATATATTAAATATTAAAAATAATTATTGTTGTTGAATTATTAGTTATTAATAAAAAGGAGGGTGTGAGGGATAGAGTATCCCATGGTAACATTATTATAAAAAATTATATCCCCCCCCTCCAGAATAAATTCCTTATTACGCCACTGATCTTGGTGGTCAACGACGGTGTTAATTGTAATGTAAATTAATTTATTTTCTATAATTGTGGAAAAAATATTATTGTTAATTGCAGCTATTGTTTATTTTTAGGCGTTAAAATGGATGAGTTTAATCGCCCTCGGTCAGTAGCAATAGGTAAATCGCGGGTTTCAACTGTTACAGAAGACTGAGCTTTTCTCTTAATTTTAACAGATTTTGAGGAATAAGGGAGGTTACCTTTTTTTTTTTTTACAAAGCATTATTTATTAAGAAAATTAAAGAAAAAATACTACTACTGTTAATTATAATAATAATAATAATAATAATAATAATAATAATAATATAAAGAAAGGAATCAAGAAAGTTTAATAATTTATAAAATGAGCTAATAGTATTTTTCAAAAATTTTCAGATTCAATACCTCGCAATAAAAACTTTTAAATCTTAGTTTAATTTTCATTTTAGTTAATACCTATTAAATAATAATAGTCAAATAAATTCGATAATATTGAAATATTTATAATATAAATAAATTAAATTTTGAATAGTCTTGTTTAATATCCCAACCACGTTTCTCCAAAATTATTTTACTATACGGATTTAAAACGATATAATTAAATCCACAGGTTTGATATTAATTTTCCATTATAATTTACTTTAATGTATATTTGTTAGCTTCAAAATTTATATTAGTGTGTAAAGATGGTAGAATATACCAAGCGGTGTGTGTCATATGTTTTCAAAAGTCTGACTGCAATAAATAATTATTAATCGTTATTTCCCAGATGAAAACGTCTTTAAATGAAAATTTCCAGTATTTATTTAAGGAAAGAAAATTAATATTGCATAATTCATATACACGGCTGTCATATTAAAATATTCCCTCGTATATACACTTCCTACCCTGGTGCGTACTCACCATTTCTCAATTACGATTTTTTTTCCTCATTAGTTTCGTATAAAATTACCGTAATGAATATTGTCAGAGATAATATTATAATAATAATATTATATTATTTATAATAAAATTCAGGTGCTTTTCAATAATACAATATCGCAACAACAAAGATCGTTATAGACTAAATATGAATAAAAGTATAACCGCCTACACCGTAGAGGCTGTGAGTAATTAGAAAAAAAATCATTTTACACGCAACACAATATTTTCTTTTGTACGTATTTCCTTTAATAATAATAAGTAACGTCTAATAATTTTTAACGCCGACACGGTGTGGTAAATCATATGAGTAAAGTAATGTTATTTCTGTCGAAAAGATTTACCGTCACGCCAAAAGTTTCTAGTTTGCGGATGAGCAACTATTTGGTAGGTATTTATGGTAAAGTGTCTCGTTTTCTCGTTGACGCGAGTTTAACATATTTTCGGTGCGGACATAAAGGTAAAAGGTATAATGAGTGTAGTAACTTTTTGTTTAAGTTTCGATGTCCTCACTTATTAGTTATTACCATTTGTTTTATTTAATTATAATAATTAACATTTTGATTAATTGTTTAATGTAGACGCGTTTACTCAAAATGTTTCGATGTCGTAATAATAAACGAAAAATAAGAAAACATATTATGCACCTACACACTTATGGCACGACGTGATCAATTTCCCTCTCCCCCCTATAAACATACAATGGACTTAAACATATCGTTCTATAAATTAATTTGTTTTAAACTTAAGAATTAACTCTCAGGAGCACCGGAAAACAAATATTTTTATGACGACGACGAGTTTTAACAATAACGGTGCAATTTGTTTCTGTGGAATTTGTTACCATTTCGTGTAAAGAACACGAGCGAAAATCAAATTACTGTAGGAACTGAACAAAATAGATTAAAAACATTCGAATAAAATAATATTTTAAATGTCGTATACAATGGAAAAATTTTATATACTGTAGCGTGAATGTTTCAAAACATAAAAAACTAACAGTTAAAATTATTATCCGTGGTAAAATTTAATATTTTGTATACTTTATTGTAGTAATTAATCATTTTTCTTTTTGTTTCTTAGTTTAGATTTTACGCCCCCTTGAGAAAAGATCAGATATTACATTTACTGCATGCAAGAGAGTTACAAAATTCTTAAAATCTATGTTAGCTAAATCATTGAGAAAACCATTAACAAATAACATATACTACCGGTAGGTATTTAATATGGCTTTTAATTCGGATTCATATTAATATAAAACTTACTGTTAATTTTTTTTAATTTACTGTCATATTAGGTACGCGGTAACAAATTGAAATGCAATACTTTATTTGAAAAAATTAAAAATAAATTTTACCGTAACTGAATTATTCAATAAAAATAATTTTGTTTTTTGCATTAAAGCAAATCTATCATTTTGTAATCATTCATAAGTACAAACAAAAACAAAATCCAAGTTTTATTTAATTCAATGATGTATTAAAATTATTTTCTATTCAACGTACTTGACTATTAATATTTTACACGAATAATTTCCGTATTATAATATTTAAAAGATTGTCCGAAAAAATCGAAAGAATTTATGCTTTTTGAAGGCTATTTTCGAATTTTGAATACCACGAAAATTAATGTTCTATTACGTGCAACGTGAAAACCCAATAATATTTTTTAGTAAAATTATGTTCTCATTAATATTTGATAAAAAAAAATACTTTCATATTCATAAATGTGATTTAAACAAAATAATAATAATATAATATTTTGCTTGTTTTTTATAACGTTAAACCGTAAAACTCGGAAATATTTTCGAGGTTTCGTATTGTTTTGTTTTGAGCCACGTACAAACGAAATTACAGTTTAGTTGACTTAGTAATAAAATATTGTATTATGTTTTTTATTTATTTTAAAAACCAAAGGTAACATACATCATGAATAATGTTATTACAACATCTAAATTCATTATTATAATATTTGTTTTAAGACAGAATGAAAAATATTTACCAGGTTTGTTTAAATTTAGAAAAAAAATCAGAGACAAGAAAAGTTATGAAGAATGGTGCAAGCGAATATGATTACAGTAAAAGTTGAAATATTTTTTTTTTTTGTAACGATTCTCAGTTATAAATCAAAAAAGTTTCTTTGATGAGATAGAAGCGGAGAGTTTTTAATAAGTTAAAAGTATTTAAAAACAAACGTTGAAGTAAAAAGTTTTACTGTGAAAAAGTGTAATCGCCCAGCAGATCACGTGAAACACCCAAAAGCGTATCCTTATCTAACGAACGTAAGTGATAATATAATTATTGTTTCAAATAATTTACATTAACTGTTGCGCCTAAAATAACTGACCTAACATATTCTAACTTTAGTCATTCATTCCACGGAGTAAACTTTAATCGTATGTTAATATTGCCGGTTGTTAATAACTACCGTCGACAAATTTTGTCGGGATTAGATTTCATTAGTTGTTTTGTGTATTGGTTACGTACAGCACAAGGTGCTACTCGACTATATTATCCGTCTGTCGTTCAACGTGTTGAGTGATACGACCTGTGTTGGTTTCTTAATGTAATTAAATATAGGATTTTTGGCCAATGTTTTTCATAGACATAATGAAAATCTTTAAGCTAACTATACATTACACAAATCACATGACCGCGTTTCAAAACCATAGTGGATACTGAACAAACAAGTCATCAATATCGATAACATTAACATACGTCCGTTTCAAACCGTGTAATTAATTATAGATCAGTGAATAAGATAGTTGGTAACATGTCAATTTCTTATGAGCAAAATGTTTATTTTGATGCAGTGGCTTTTCTCTACTTACCACGCTCATAAAATAAATAGGTTATTCACATAATAGTTTAAAGAAAAATAAACAAAACTTTAATTACAAACAAAAAATGTGATTCCGAAGCCTATAGAAAAATAATCAATTTATTATGTTTCAAATAACACAGTTTTATAATATCTCTACAAAAGTTAATACTCTATGTTAATATTCTTTTCACGTTAAATACTTTTCCGAAATTCAAAGTTCTAATTTTTATTCTCGCAGGGTACGAGCATGTCGGAAATAAAAAAGTTGGTCCTATCCTTACCGAATATAACCATTTAAATTTACCACTATGAATAACTACCGGATAGTTATGTACGTTGCAGTTCGCAAATAAAACAAACTATCATTTGTCGTAATCTGAATAAGAAGAAAAATCTAATTTCCTGATCTAGCATTAAATCACTGGTGACATGTATTCCATAAAACGTGTACGATTACTTACTATAATATGTTAGCCAAACTGTCATGACAAATCCCGTGGAATGTAATAAGATATATATATATATATAATACACCCATGACTCACACACAAAACTAACTAAAGTTATATAATTTGTTTTATTAGATTGATGTTGGTATTTTGTTATGCTGAAATTTCATTGAATTTTCAACAGAATTTCGTGTTTATTGATACTTTAGTTTGAAATGACAGAACTCATATGATATTGAAAAATCTGTATAAATTACTTTAATATACCATTAAAGTAAAATAAAATGTAATAGAGGTAAAATCAGACAATATATCATATATTCAAACGTCACGGTAAACGCAAAGTCATATTTTTTTATTCTATAGTTATTTATTTCAATATCTCTGTCACGTGAAATTTCCTTCGACTTAGTGGTAAACGTTATAATTTTAATTCAAAACTGTCATGAAAAATAATGTAAATCATTATATATAATCATTATACGCAGCACGCGTGATAGACGGATAACATTAATGACGTTAACATCAAATTCCATTCTAAAACGTTCACAATTCTTATATATTATCAATAAAATTATTTCGTGAACACCTTCCTAATTACTCTAAAATAATTTAAAAAAAAAATAATAATAAATAACTGTACATATCAATTTACTTTGAAATCAAAAATAATGTATCTATATCATATATTTTTGTAACATAAACAATATTTGAAACGATTATTGAGCTACATGACATAATGTACAATACTACTAGTATGATCAAAATACTATCACGCACTAATATATTTTGCATGTGTCTAATCGTCTATAGTAGTGATAATACGATCACATCATTCCCGGTAGTAACTTAACTGTGAATCTTTTACGTTCGCAGATAATCAAATAAATTATTAAGTCCAAATGTATAGTGAATGTTGATTAAACCTATAAGGTGCATTTTCTTTAATATTGTACGAAAAAAATGGAAGAGAAATGACAAAATTATTAATATAAATATTATTCCATAAAACGTGAAAATATAAATGTATAAAAAAATGTAGCCGAAAACCTCGACCATTAAGTATATTGACACTATCTTGGTACTTAAAATAAATTATTTATTTTCTGAAGAAAATTTACCATAATAAACATCGAGGGAATAAATATGCACAGACATTACATTTTGCACAATTTTCCCACTTCATAAACCCCAGTAGGACGCTGTTATATTATTGATTCTCGGGCAATGGAAAAAAAGATCAATTATAATTTGAATATTTTCAAAATTGTACGTTAAAGAAATAAAATTAATAACCTATACAGACTAAAGTGTATAGTACAACTTATATAATAAGTGTTATGCTTTAGATGACAAATAATTCATCAAATTAAGCTTATTATCTAAACCTAGGGAGGAGCCTCCTAGAAAAAAAAATCAGCGCACGAAGCCCTGAAGGGACCATGCAAATATTTCATACGCCTCTTACGTACCTATAAAAAGTGCGTACAAATGAACAATTTACGAAAAAAAAACCCCCCCCAAACAAAATATAAACTTGTATAGAGGAATTAACGTTATAAATATAAATTTTAGGAAATTCAGGGAAAAAAGTGAGTACGACATAGTTGCGTGCACAGCACGCGGTATATATAAATAAAAAAAAAATCGGCTCGGATTTACTACTACTGTTTGTAGCGAAAGAACGGTAAAACTCCGTCCGCCTTTCTGTTGTATACATTTTGTCACCATGGTCGTATAATAATTATTGTTCAGCGGACGTGCGTGTGTATTTAGAATTCGGTGAAAGTAAACGAAAACAAATAAAACGAAAAACTTTTTTCTTTTTTTTTTCTCATATACATGTAGATATTATATATAAATATATTTGTAATATAATATACGGACACAATAATTGTATCGTGTTTGTGAATACGTTATATTTATTGCGTATCTTAACGCGGAGAAAGATTAAGCGACTGATTGCACACGCAAGCACACAAAAAAAATACAAAATCATAAAAAAATGATCCGTCCGACACAAAAAAAACGGGGTGAGGTGGTTTATATTTATTTATTTTCAATTTACGCGGATTGAAATTTTTTGAAAAAAAAATTTGATTTGTTAAAACGACGACGACAAAAATAAAAAATTAATCGTGTAATACAAAAATATATAACCGCAATAACCGTTAAAACAAACACGGAAATATATATTTATAGAACGAAAAAAAAACGACCGTTTGTATTTATAAACGTAACAGCGTTAACAGCCGAAATTTTTAAACACCGACTTCACAATAACTTCCCGTAATATTTGTCGCCATAATAATTACCACGTGCTAGTGAAATACGTATTAAAATTCTCTGCAAAAGTTTTTTTTCGTTTTTTTTTTACACGACGCGCACACAATGAAAAACACATAGTAAAGAATTATAAATTTGCAAATTGTTTATAATTGTTTTAAACGTATTTTTAAATTTTCAAAGTAAAATTGAAACATTTTTATTTTTTTTTTTACACTAAATATTTAACGCTTATTTCTGCATTGACTTATAAAGTCATTTCTTTACTTGTTTACTAATTTGAAATGTCTGATGTTAAAAATAAAAAATAAATGTAAGCGATTATAATGCATTTAGTGAACAATAAAAATTCTTAGTACGATCCCGTACCACCACTAAAATATTATTAATTATGAATTATATATATATATGATATAAATATTAATATTTTTATTTATTATCTTTCTGTTAATGATTAAATTAAACACTGTGTGTTGAGAAGTACGATTTATATATATATATATAATTTACTAATTAAATTTTTTATTATTATTATTATTTAAATTTTTAAAAACTATTTATGAAATAAACAGTTTTATATTTTTTTGTTTATCAATGGCTTATCGTAAATTATTTTTAAATATTTAAAACAACAAGACGTCTTGAACAATACGTTTTAAATATTACAATCATTATTGTATTCAAATCCTTCAACATTATATTAAATGGTTTTTACTAATTACAAACATCAACGCAAACGAAAATAGTCTAGTCGACTGATATAAACACGGAGCTCCGGAGAGGCAATTTTAGTACATCCACGCACTGCGAGTTTACTGTAAGTTTGTAAATATAATGTGCGTGTGTCGTAATGGTACAGGTAGCGAAGAAAAGTTTTTATAAAGAATTTTAATTATTACATTAATTAAATTCGGCCGCAACGTTCACCACAGGGCAATCTTCCTTTATATTTAGACGTTTGTGATAAAAAAAAAAAAAAAACGTAATATTGAAAGATACAACATATTATAAAAATGTACAACGTTTAAATAAAACAATCCAAAATAAATAAATAGTTTAACGTCTTCAATAAAAAAAATAGGCATTAAGGACGATTCAATGCATAAATATTTAGTATATATACGTCATTTATTTCGGTGAATCGTTGTAGAAATTATGTTAGTTTAATTTTAATATTCGTCTCGTCTGATAATTTGATATTTCTTGTTTTTTTTTTTAATTTCCAAAAGTTTTGTTATTTAAAAAAGTAAAACAATCACCTCGCAATTCATCAACCAAATTTTTTTTTTTTTAAATTCACTCAAAACAGCGGTCCATTATTATTCGTTATAAATGAAATGTCACCATTGAACGAAATAAAACTTATTCGACTGTATTCAAAAGAGGAGAATGCAAAAGAGCAAATCACTTATATCGTGTTGGCTGGCCTTACGGTAGAATTTGTTTGCAAAATACTGCTCATACGAGGAGATTAATAGAACAAGGGTACACGATACAATATCTTCAGTAAAATAAATGTACGAGTATAGCAAATGGTATTGTTATGATTTTATCGTCGAAAATTGTACTCTTTCTTTTCAGTCCTCAATAGACTTCTATCAATTTCAATTGTTATACTGTTTCTAGCACTCGTAGTAAAACTAGTAGAAATAGAAATACCATACGATATTTGTTGTAAGTACTTTTATTATCAATTTTCGTATTGATATTTTCAAGTACGTATTATATATTTTTTATAATTTTTAATGTCACACATTTTTTGAGTATATAAATTCCGATGATGTATACTTTTCCTCGTACAAACTACGACATGAATGCGTTAATGATAAATGATATTTCGCGATTTGCGTGAAAAATAAATCAAAAACTAATTTATTTATTTTAATAATTACTAAGTAATAATAAATACTTAGTATTTTAAACAACATTCATTCCAGTGTACAGTATTACTATTTGTAGTTACAAAAAATTTTCAAATTATATTTTTATTTATTGCGTTTGTCTGTAATATACTATTTGGCCTTAAGAATAACTTTTCTAAAAAATCATTTTCAGAAACTACAGTAAACTTTTCTTTTTTAATATTCAAATAATATTTTGTATGAATATGTCATATTGAATCACATAAAATTTGAATATGTCATACTAAACAAACACATAATGCGTAAAATAGAAATATTTATGTGCAAATAAAATATAATTATAATGGTGTAAACGGTAAATGTAAATAATTATTTTCTAATGCTTATCCATGGTTTTCCTCAATACACATCAAATATAAGTAAAATGTTTTAAATGAAAAAAGGCCTTCTATATATATCCATAATATTTTTCATACCCGAAACGAATGGAAAATATTCGGTACGAGGTATTTTTATGATATGCTAAAATATTTTTAATTATTAATACATTAATTTTCGTAATTAAAAATAATACACGTTTTATGCATGTATTTAAAATATTTCTATGCCTCTTCTGTATATTCGTTATTATTTTGATTACACATCAAAGGATAAAATAATATTTTAGACGTTTTCATATATTATTATTATTATTATTATTATTATTTATTCCAAATCTTAATTTGAAAATTTTTTTAAATATTGAGTTAAACGGAGTTTAAAATATATTTTGTATTTTGTTTTAAAACTTTGAAAATATTTTAAATACATCAAACAATAATTTTCAAATAAAACGATAATTTTTATATTCTGTATATTTGTACCACTTTCATTTCAGTATTTCTATTATTATTATTATTATTATTTTTATTATTACTAAACAAATAACATTTTTTTGAATTGTAAAAACATTGAAATAAACATATAATAATCAATAAACAGTATATGAATTTTTAATCTATAATTATGATTTTCGATATTATAATATATAATATTTATTTGCTAATATATTAAAATAGATTACTTTGTACTCAATACACGCTAATGATTTTACTTATCACTCATACTTAAATAATTTATTTCATATTAATTTCAAAAAATAAAAATATTTTTAAATAATAAATAAAAAAATGTACGTATATTGAATTTATTACGTTATGTGGTGAACAGCTTAACTTAGTAGTGATAAAATAAATTTTCATTTAAAAAATATATTTTATCAATGCAACAATTTATTTATGATCCACTTATTAATATGCTGATTTAATATATATAAATGCATTACATAAATACTATATCATATAAGACAATCAATAAAATGTATTGGGATCGCACATAATTTTACTTATATCTTATAAAAAATGCATATACATATATATATATATATATATATAAGCATGATATTACTAAAGAAAAGAATAAGTTTTTAGTACAAAATCTACTAAAACTTTATATCCAACTCTTAAAAACTTATAATATAATGTAACATTCTTTACAATATTTGATACACAACCTGTGAATTCTTTTAAGTTAAATATCTAACGATTTTTACAATAATATGTTTTAGTTCTCGCCTTTGTCAGTCTGTGATTGCAATAAGATTCATGAATATAATAATGAGATGAAATTCGAATATTAAAAAAGAAAATTGATAAACTAAAACCTATAAATTAACTATAAATTTAAAGTTAAAATTTGCGTACCGGAAAATAAAAATGTACGTTATGTTCTTATACGTTTAGATTATATTTATAATTTTTATGAAAAATTAGAAGCGAATACTTATTCTTAAAAACTTGCAAGAACAGTTTATATATAATACGACATTAATATGTATTACACTTTATATTATATAAATATAAAATTGTAATATTTCAAATTTTATATGATATAATAATAAGTCTATAATTAATATGATTGCCGTCGGTATAGGCCATATCAATATATACGTTTGTAACCGCCACCGCTTAACTCCATTGATTATTAAATCGTGTGAATGTTAAGAAATAAATGAAATTCGGTTAACTTCTCAATTACATACGGTAAGCGCGTAAATTGTTAGAGGATTCACGTTTTTAAGACGCGTTTTTCGTTGATTCTCAATAGATATAAGCTATCCTTTGAAGTCGGCCCTTAATCATTAACGTGCAGCAGATAAATTTACAGTTCAAATGTTTTGTACGAAATTCAATTTACTCAAAGTAAACTGGTTAATCTTCGGACATAACACACAAGTAATGTTTAAATGATTAAAGCGTGCAAATGAACAAAATGGTTAGAAAATACCGTAACATCTGAAACTGAATACGAAATGCTTTTGCACGTCTCTACGGTTCTTAATATTATATTTTCATTTCTTTTTTTCTTTTTCTTCTTTTTTGTGTACATAATACTGTACATTTATAACATAGTTATAAAAGGACTATTGAAAAATTATGTTTTCTTTCAAATATCTTTATTTAAAAAAATTAATTTATTACCTTTTGGATTGATTTAAGATTTCATAATATGTTGTATATTTTTAGAATGATAAATATTCAAGTTTAAAAAATGATGACGTGGATAGTTATAGTTAGTGAAAATTGACTATATTTTATACAATTTATTTGCATTTTTAAAAGCCTAATTCAATCGAGGTGATTGTAATCACTGAATATAATATCTGTTCAAAGTATAAATTCATTATAAAAAAAAAGTAATAATAATTAATAATCTGAAAATAAGTATATTTTAAAAATTTTAAGTGATAACTTTCATAAATAATATATTAAATAAACATTTTCGTTAAATTATTTATTTTAGTTGTATAAAATATGATTCTCCAGCACTATAAGGAAGTGTGGGAAATAAAACGATTATCATTTAGAAATCAAAGGTTTACATTACTTTAAAGTATGATAGGAGGAGGAATGTAATTTTGAAAATTCTCTCTCTCCTTCTCCCTTTTGCTATATTCTTTAAACGATATATAATAATAAATAAAAAATAACAAAATAAAAGTTTCTCAAAAACTCCATAATCCTTGTATTATAATGTAATTATTCTGTATGTATATATATATATATATGAGTATATATATATATATATATATATAAATTATATTATATTGTTTTTAATTAATCGAATATAATAAAGATGAATCATCATAATGGATAAATTGTGTAAAGAAAAGCTTATTTAAAAAAAAAACGTGTCGAATTAGATTTTTTTTTTTAATTTTGTAATAACTTTTAATAGGCACCTAAAACAAAAACAACATTTGTATTTATTTATTTTTTAAAGGTTATACTCGTATGTATAATGCGTCGTTCGTAAAAATAGTTTATTGAAAAATCAACAATACAACATTTTAGAATAATATGTATATCAATATATATATTTATACAGATAAGATTAAATTATTATAATTATCGCAATAATTGAGTTATAATGACAGAATGAATTTCTGTGCAATTACATTGTAATCGACAAAAAATAACTGGAATTAATTTCGTGATATTGAACTAAATAGATAATATTTTATTGTACAAACGCATTTTATTACAAAACGTGACTGGCAATATTCTAATTAATAACAATATTACTATTTATAATTTATTACTATATTTTCATTGAATTTGTGCTTCATATTTCTATAATCATAACTTTTTGTTATGCTAATAAAAAAATCACGAAAATTATATGTTCCGTTAAAAATTCATCCGTTATATTTAAATATTTTTTTTAGAAATATACAACTATCCTATTCATTAAATATTTGAATAATAAATTATCACATACTTGGCATAATAAGCTCGTTTCTTTTGAACGTATTTCGCAGTGTTATTGTTCACTGGCGTGTCAATTTAGTGACAAATAATTTACTGTTTAAAACCTGTATAAACCGATACATTATATTTATATATATATATATATCGGTTTATAATAATATAATATATATATATATATATATATATATATATTTATTTATTTATTTATTATATGCCATAATATTTTTATTTCGTAAACCCTAATAACGTATAATTTTACAACCGAACTTTTCGATATAATTTATTTATTTAACGTAAGTACAAGGCCTATGAGTACAATAATAATACTGTAAAGAATTTAAAAAAGAAATACAAACATAAAAATAATATTTTTAAAATTAAATTCGTGACTTACAAACGAAAAAAAAACTAACGAAACTGCCAATACTTATATACGAAAATTCTATTGGGAATTCTAATGGAATTGTATCAACAAATTATTTTGTAATGAAATTAAATTCAACTCTATAACAAAAGTATAATATCCATATGTGACTTGTACGATAAACGATATGGATACGGGTGTAATAGATATGCTCTTATATTTTTATATAAGTTCATACTAGAGCGCAAATAAACTATATATATATATGTGTATAGAAATACAAATGTATCATATTATATTACGACGTAACTAATATCTGTATCGTTGGATACACATAGATGTTTATAATTATTTATAGAAAAGTACACATATATCTAATCTCGGAATTTAGGTTATTTTGAGACATGCTAAACTGTTAAAACATATTTACATGCAATAGAAATATTTTTTTAATATAAATTGCGTATGGAATCCATAATATCGTTTGATTAAGGAATAGGGGAAAAAATTACCATTGAGTCGAAGACGAATTTAAATTCAATTCTGAATGAGACACACTTGGACAGACATTTCAGAGTTTTATTATATTCGATTAACGATAAATCATTGTATTCGTCAAAATATCCTGAGCGTTTTGAGTACTTTATTGTAATTAATGAATTTACGATAAATTTAACGAAAGAGAGACTCCCGGACAAATCATCTGTTTGACAATATAAAATTTGTAATGAATAATAATTGAGAAATTATGGAAAAACCATTATGTATACAGTTATATATAAATAAATAGTATTCTCACGAAGAAAAATCCTCGTGGAGCTCGTAAGAATTTATATTTCAATGACAAGGTCGTGGGATTTCATAGTGTATTGATTATTGTACATGCATTACATGTAGAATCGTGATAATCATTTCTAAATGTAATCAGTACCCATGACACGTAATTAATAAGTTGCGTTTAAACGTCGCAGACTTCGCGTGCAAATGAATAATTATTATAGTATTTTGGGTTCAAAGACATTCTTTTCTAAAAGCAGTTCAATGTAAAAACGATCTCGGGACGGTTTTTCAACACCACAAAATAACGTTATTTTGTGTGCGGCTGGTATGTAATAAATGTCGAGTTTTATACTCGTATAATAGACCCATGTTGATTTCGTGTAAAAGCTCCGGGCGAAAAAAAGCGTTTCAATAGAATTACGATTAGATGAATGCACGACAACAAATAAAACTTCGGCATGACTATATTTTATTACTATGACTGATTTTCACGCGTGGAAAAATCAGAAATTATCGTGCCTCTAGATGCTATTTGCACGACGGTTATTATGTATAATTCAAAATGACTATTGCCCCCTCGGGAAATAATAAAATGTGAATTATTTAAATTTTACGACATTTTTTTTTTTTTTTTTTAATTTGTCAAATCGTTAAATTTATATGTACGAAGTTCTTTAGGCGAATTCGCACGTTTTCAAAAGCAAATTTAACGCATATTCTAATCTTGGAGCTCTTATCCCTCGTGTTGTGTTATAGCCGCGCGCACGAATCACTTTTCCTAATAACGAGTCGATAAATATAAAAACTATTTTTGATGCCCCGAGAATTCATAAAAGGATAATGGTGGTTAATAAATGGCGAACGGTTCACGAAAAAAAGATGATGATAATGATGATGATGATTTATCGACCGTGGCTTAATGTTATAGTTCGACCGGAATAATTTCGTTCCAACGAGTCTATTTATCCACACGTTAAAATAATAATAATAATAATAATAATTTGTTACGGAAACATTAATTCTACCAAATTAGTCTTTCCTACAATTGTTACGTAAAATATATTCTATACGTATACTAACACATATATATATATCAGATGATAATATTATTAATGGTGTAATATTGTATCATGCACTACGTCCTATTATTATTATTATTATTATTTTTATTCTGTCGCTGAAATTGATCCGGGAGTCATTTGCAGTTGCGACATATTTTTCATAAACCACATCGTTCGATATATCAAATACGTTTTTACACGTGTACGTGCATTTTACTGAAAAATATTCATTATTATAATACTTACATGCAGTAAAATATTTTGTTTTGGTTTCGGCGTATAATACTTTTTATATTACATTATGTATGAGACGTTGACAAATCACGCGTCTAGGTACGAAATTTAATACAATCTCGGATAACTTGTGAAATAATCAAATTCACTATAATATATATAGATCTGTTTTGATTGCTGTCTCGTATTTTTTATTTTTTTTTTTTAAGTTTAAAATATTTATATTCTATTAAATAAGCGGTTTGAAAAATATCTATCCGGACCGATATAACATAAATGACCAATGAACAGATTAGTTTATCAATCTGAACGCGTTTATTATTGTTTTTTTTTTTTTTTTTTTACAATAATATAAAAAACAAAAATAGTAGTATTTATACGTAAAAATTATTGCGCAACAAAAATACAATTAAATTTACAACAACATATTTTATTAATATTATTATTATTATATATATATATTTATTTATTTATTATTTTCACAATAATTAATTAAAGTTTGAAAATCACGTTAATTGAAAATCCTGTGTATAACACAAATACTCGACTTTTCAACATAATGAAGTATTTATACTTCTGATCAAGACAGTAATTAATTGTTTTAAACGGAATTAATTGTTTTTTTTTTTTTATATATTTAAACAATTATAACATTATGACTAATACAATTTGGAAGTTTCGACTATTGTTTACACGCGTGATCAATTAATGGATCCCGAAACGATGTGAGCACTTAAATCCTTAATTTCAACGTTATATTTCAATCTAACTCCATATACATACAGATGTTTACTGACAACAATTTTTAAATCCGACAAAACCTTACATGTTTTACACGGATCAACGACACACTTAGGATAACGAGAGCGCAATATCTTCGGATATTATTTCGTAAGCTGAATTGATAAATTTCGGTATAAGGTTCCTGCACTATCTGTAACGCCGTTTAACTCGGTTTTATTTACATTTTTGAACAACTACAAAGGCGATGCTTAGGAATATTGCATTTCAAAGAAATTTCTTAGAATGATTATCCTTTTTGTGTCCGATGACTACATTGTACAAATGACTACATTTCGTGTACCAACCTCATTTTCTCGAATATAAGTACCATTAAATGTCTCTTTTGAAAAACATTCAGAATTATTTGAATGACTAATTTTTGACATATTTATCGAAAATATTTTATTCTCGTCATTATTCATATTATACATTTCACATATCATTTTTTTTTTTTTTTTACATAATTATATTTTTCATATAACGTAAAATTTGTTTTTATTTCCTTTTATTTATTTAATGGTAAAATGTAAAAATATTTTATTTTGCCCATTCGGAGTTAACATAAGGACGAATAAACGAACGTAATTATAATAAATGCCTTTTATATATACAAATATAAAAACAAAACATTTTGCTACACATTTCTATATTAAAATTTAAAATAAACCGTAAAATCGCAATGATTATTTACATATTGATGTTTTTTTTTTTAAATATTCACAACTTCTGAACATATTATATTATATGACTCTTCTCTGGTTTTCACTTGGATCAAATATGAATTATTATTGTTAAACAGTCACAATATATCACACACAGAGAACAAAGCTAACAAATTTTGATCAAAAAACGTTATAATTTTTTTTAAAAGCTTTCGTGGATTAAAATATTATTATTGTTTTTTTCGGGAATATTCGAATTTTTAGTTGTGTGCTGCTGACATTTCGAATCCGTTGCAATAGACAAAAGGACAATATAAACGTTATTATTATTATTTTTTTTTTTTTGGTAGTATTCATAACATAAAATAAAACTATTTAATATATTTATATATATATATATATATATATATCATATATATACAGATACATATATATATACAGATCATTGTTCATAAATATATTATACTTAGATCAGCTCATTAAAAATGTTTTATGTCAAAACACTTAAAAACTCCACATAAGATTATTTACGAATATTACATAATAAAAATCGAAATACGAGTTTTGATTAAATCGTAACATTTATATAATGAATATCAAAAATTACTATGCTCCCACCTATAGGTTGTTAATAGACTACAAATTGAATCTTCTTTTTTTTTATACGTTTATTACAATACGGTATTTACACTTACACATTATTACTTGTACAGTCTATCACTTACAAAACGTGAAGATTTGTACGAGAATTCTTAAATTATGTTTTTTCCATAAATACAAACAATTTTTAATAATGTATCTGAATCCTTATATATATCATATAACATATATATATATATATATATATATATATATATAGTATATACAGTAATTATATTATTTCTCATCAAATAATAATAGAAGTTTTCGTTTTGAAAGAGTTATTAATTTTAATGGACGTAGATTTATTAAAAGTATTATTCAACTTTGTCACATTTATCATTGTCTGCAAATATATCAATTTCATAGTTTAAATATATTATTTATATTATTACGTAATATAAATAACATATTTTATATATTTACGATATAATATATCCGTATACAATAAATTTAAATATTTTAAAAAACGCTTTATATAATAAATAATTTTAACTCACTCGAGATATTATCGCGATTTTATGTCAAAATACGAATATAATTGAAACTCATATATTACATATTTTTTTTTTATAAAATAAACTACTAAATCGATTTTTATGTGTTTTCACTTTTCACCGTTATTTTAAAGGATCTCAAGGAAATGTTTATAGGCTATATTTATTGCGTTTTATAAATCTAATTTATGTACTGCATTTATAACGTAGTAATGAGTTACTCGCATTAAACTTCTCAAACTTTTATTGTTGTGGCATTGAATAAAATGTGGTGGATCTGTCTGTATTGATGACAATATAAAATCATAAAACATAAATCCCTTTGAAAACTTCAATCACGCAATTTTAATGCATGTAGCCTATCGTAAGTTTTGTTAAACAGTTATATCATTCCATTACTCTTCGTATTGTTATTTGGAAACACAGAACTCATGGTAAAAATCATTTAATAAATAGTTTTTTCTTGAGCAAAACAATGCAAAATCAAATATAAATTGAAAGACTGTATGTATGTTACGAGTCAGCAAGTTCGCATTTCAAAAGTAGGTACATATAAGTAGTGATAAGATTGCTCAATCCACAATTAAATTACCATTGAATGTGTCGCTCTAACAAGATGTACACGTTCTATTCGTACAAATAACAGGTAATTTTGGCAAAATAAAACAAGAGACACGAGTATTATTATCTGGCATTAATAAAACTATTAGTCATCGAACTAACATAAAAGCTATTAATCAGACATTGAATGATCTTCGATCTTGCAATAAATTAATCGCGTAAATAATAAATTATTTATTTTACAATGAATTAATTACCTTTCACTTTTTAACGCTTGTAATTCCCATTGAAAATTTCCTTCATTATTTGTACAATTAATAATTATATTAAATTACCAAATATATTAGTTTATTAAATCTTATCATGAAAATATACACACTGTTGTACGTAGGCTGTCCGATAAAGAAGGCGCAATAATATACCGAATAATGAAAAATTAATTTATTACTTTAAAACGTTTACACCGTGAATTTGACATATTTTTCTCTTTTTCCACATAGTCACCATTCAAACTGATGCATTTTCCCAACGGTGGAGTGACGTTTAAATGCCATCTCGGAAACACGCAGCACATTTTCCATCGAAGTATTCCGTAACTGCGTCCATGACCTCCTTCTTATTTTGAAAATTTCATGCACAGTGGTCTTTGGGAGATCTAATTGTGTGGCCATTTACTGTATTTTGAGTAATCTATCCGCCGATTGTAGCAGTTTTTCGACCATCTCAATAGTCTCGGTGGTAGACGTGCTTATTGGTCGATAGCCTCATCTTCAACACTCTCTCGACCGGAATTACATTTTGTACACCGAACTAAAAATGAATTTTAGAGATAAAATCTACGAAATCATTACGATTTTACCGTAACATCGTAATGATCTGTCGTTAAGAGTGCTACTCCGTTTAGATAGCCCTACTCCCAGAAGAGTATATCTACACGCGCACTGTGTCATATTTAACGATATCGAGTTATTAAAATTTAATTTAATGCCACCACTTATAAAAACCGCAGTGTTTTGTATTTTTATCAAAAAGATATAATAAAAAGCTTGGCATTAATAGTATTATATTGCTTAAATATTTTATAATCAAAATAAAGGACAACGTATTTTTTTTTTTACGGTGTTTAACAAATAATATATTATTTAACTTATTACGTTTTAAATGTAAAATAATTTTCAATAAAATATATAAGCGTGAATAGATCGATTTTTTTAAGTTTGCCTATTTTATGTTTTATCACGTTCCTGGTAATGTATATCAGTAGAATACGATTCGGTGTTGTCAGTTTACTCGAATTAATAAACACGAATTATAGTAAACACGTGAATTGAATATATATTATTTTTTAGATTAAATAAATTAAATCGAATCTGACCATTGTACGTAACGCATGCCAAAGGTAAATGAACGGTATATAATATTAAAATTGAATGTTTCAATGTTTGTACGTGTTATTATAGAAAATTTAATTTTGTAAATATTATGTTATAGAATTTGAAAAAAAAAAAACCAAATTATTTCACAACTCCCGTGTATTTCAGTAAAATCTATGAATTATTATTATTACATTATCAATATACTCGGTCAAAAATAAAAATATATAATATGGAAATTTAAAAAAATATATATCATAAAATACATATATTTGACGCAAATATCCTTTTATTATACGAATTTTACAAAATAGCAGTTTATTAAATCATGTTTTCTCTCGTTTTATATTTTATGGGTAAAAATCGTATGGGTTATAAAAATTCATATAATATATATACTTTATAATAAAGTTTTACATTACGAATTAAATGATATAGGTGTCTAAATTCATTTTACAAAACAAATTTATTTTTATCCACCCAAACTATAAAATCAATCGTTTTTCGAGCTTTGTCGCCAAACCTATTGACCTACTTTTCAATAATCTACTCAATATTCAACATTTCAATAACTTTAGAAATAAAAAGATTCTATGACTGTTACATGGTATTATAGTTTTTATTTTATACAACACTTATTTAAAAAATGTTTACTTGTGATCTCTAACACCCCATGTGAAATATTATGGTATAGTGTTGTCATCACGAACAATTATTATACAAGTACATCAACATAAAAGAAGCCCGTGGAAATTATTGAATACACTGGAATAATAAAATATTAGTGCATAAAGTGTTGTAAAACATAAATGATAAATGTGTTTTTGTGACAATTTATAAAACGGACAAAAAAAAAAACAATCAAATTCTAAAATAGGTGCTTTAGATAAAAAAAAATACGTTCTATAAAAAAGAAGATTACTTACATTTAAATAAAAAGTGTTATTCGCTTCGCAATAATAGGACAAACACGACTGAGTATTTATTATATACGGAACTATATAATATAACGACGTGTTATGGAACACAATATTATAAATTATGAAACGTATTATTCTTATTAGCAATGTATATATAAACACTATAAAAGGCAGTTTAATTGAATTTAAATTTACATTGATGAATGAAATATTCGCGTTCTATTGGAAATCGTTTTATAAAAATAATTAAGGTTTATTTATGACAAATCCTGGAGAAAGAACACGAATTCGAATTATCGTTTTATTTATAAGAAAACTGATTTTAAGTGAATTATTTTTAGGTTAAGACGTATTTAAACGTACAAATAAAATTTTTTTTTTTTTAAAACGAAAATGTTATTAAAATATGATATAGAATTGTGCGCATGTACGTTCATATCAATACACTTATTATGAATTTGATATTTAAACAACTATAATATATATATATCATTAATATAGAAATGTATTAATTATGTGTAGGATTGTGTTATCCCTACACACTGTCTTTTGTTGTAAACAAATTTGTTATAAATACCCTACAGCATTTGTTGACTTGATATTATATGGATACATTATTACATTTGTAATTTGAAGATTTACAAAATTAATAAGGCATAAACAGATTATAATAAAGCGTTGCACGTTATCTAAAATATTAAAATTATAATATAGTAAATATCATGTTAGTGCTCGCTGTATCTATATTGCGTTATTACAGTACATTATAAATAATATAAAAAATTATACTCTAAGAGATATCATTATTATTTTCGAAATTAAAAAAATATATCATTTAACATCAAAATTATTATAACATATAAAATTATCATCAAATTAAATTACTTTTTTAATTACGGAGCAAATCAAAAGGTTTTTTATAAAAACAATTGGCAAGTACTCATTGACAGAATTAATATGCACTTGACGAATTTTATCCCACTGTTATATTCAATAGGTTTTGCCGAAAGTTGTGAACATGTATTATTATTATTATTATTATTATTATTATTATTATTATTATTATTATTATTACTATACACGTATATTTTTCAACATATTATATTTGATATAGCGTAAAAAAATCGTCCAATATTCTTGGTGCTTCATCATATTTTTAAAACGTAGACCTTTTTTTTTTCGAGTATTTTTTTTTATCTAAAACAACAAACCAAAAATTGGAAATGAATAAATAATATTTTGACTATGATTTTTTTTTGTCAACAGGAAGTAATAATTTTTTTCCAATCCGTAAGCAAACAAACAAGATAGATAATTCAATTATTTTACAATGTAAATTAATGCGTACAACGTGGTCCAATCAAGTGGAATTTTATCGGCATTTCCACATATCGAATGATATTCCGTATAAAACACTATATTTTTCAATCAATCATATCATTAACAATGACATCCGACGAATTTATTACTACGTCAACTTTTATTAAAAATATATATATAGCTATATAATACGATCGATATGAGAATAATGAAGTTAAAGAAAAAAAAATTTTAAACCAACACAAATTAAACATTTTGTTCCATGCTTATCTGTCTAAAAGTATATGTATGTACATTTTAATAACATTGTTAAAAGCGTCAAGGCGTTTTAAAAGAATTTCAGAAAACGGTTGAACGATTTTATAATTGAAGACGAGTGGAATGACGCAAGCGACTCGAATAAAACTATCCTCGTCATTGAAACGCATTTAAATATTTTGATTTTTATGATTTCCTTGTAATAAATGCGTGTATGTACACTTTCTTCGTTTAACGTGTCGCGAGTGCCTACTGCTCTTTATATTTTAACACTGTGAATTATCCTCATTCATAACATTGGACGTTTTATTTATGATATAACGAAAGTCACGGGTGTGCAAATATGATACGAGATGTTTATCATTACACGTTTGCAGTTCTAAAATACAAGACGTATACGTCGCGTTCGTATTTAGACGAGTATATATATATAGGTACTTTGATCATGACCTAAATATATTTATGTATGTATTACTTGGTATTTATTTACTAGAAATCCTTTTAAGCATCGAGTGAATGATATTTAGATGGTAAAATTTGTATTCCCTTGAATAAATATCGTTCCGATAAATCACAACGAATTTGTTTACGAAATGCAAACGTGTCCCACGGATGATGTTATCGATGAACGCAATGAAGATTTTAAAATATTACCGAGCGTTCGTTGCACGGATATTTCATCACTTGTGTTGTAGTAAGTAACACGTATTTATTTTAGATTATTTGGAATATTGTACTTTTATTGATCCGACGTTTTGTGAAACACTCACGTTGAAAATCTGGTAACCGGTAAATATTACAGAAAATTTAGTCGACAAAAATATCTATTTTTACGAAATGTAAACCCATTTTTAACGTTGCACAGAAATCCTAAACAAATACGTCCGTAAAAGTGCTCAATGCTGTGTTTATATAATTAGAATAACTACTTGAGGTCGGGGATTTTTTTTTTCAAAGTACCTAAGCAAGCTCACTATATAATATTATACTGAGCATATTATTATTATTATTATTATTATGGAAACGAAATCCGCTTGACAAAAAATTTAAAAAATATTAATAAAACATATACGCGCAGCTTTCAAGGAAAGAATATTTACACACACACACGAACACAATAATAATATATATACATTGGAAAAAGCCGGCTTTAGAAAAATTTAAGAATTTTCAATAACGGTATATTAATAAATTAGCGCGTTTCAGTGATACCACATATTTGTAAGAAACTATACATCGAAGATCGTAAGAAGACAAAAGAAAAAAGTTCAACAAATCAGTTTTTTTTTTAATCGTTAATTACATATTTTAATTATAATAATTACATACCTGTATATATTTAATCATTTATCATAATATAAATCGTTCCCATTACTCATTGAATATGCCGCGACATGTTATGTCAGTGGTATATATGTTGCGTGTCACCGCAGAGAAAATGTGTTTTAACGATAAATAATTAGTGATAACTGGAGCGTATATTTCAATAAATATTAAAGCTGTAAATATGACAATTAATTGTTCGCAATATCAATCTTACTAAAAGTTTTAAAACGAATCATACTAAAAAGGAATATTTTATAATCCCGTACGCGATATTATTATCCAGCGAAAATAAAATATTTATAATTTAGTATGTATAACGTATAGGTATAATATATACGTATATATTAAAATAATTCTGTTCTGTTGAAACTTCTGTGTTCACTCGTAACGAGACGTTTATTGCAAAAAAAAAAAATTAAACAACGTCGGGGTTTTATTGACAACTACTATGGGAAAAACTCGATGAAAATATATGTATTATTATTATTAATATTATTATTATTTATTAAATAATAAAATTAGAACAAATTATCTTTATTTGAAAAAAAATGTAATTAAAACCTTATACGTAAATAATTCTTTTTTTTTTTAATGATTAAAGATTCGAATTCATGTTAATTTTTTAAATCAAAATATCTCTGCCGGGGAAAGTGTAAAATTCGCACACGGCATAAATACGAAATTAATAAATAACACACCGCTCAAACATAAGAAATAAAACGCGTTAGTTCCATTCGTTTACGTAGGCCGAAATTTATGAATTTACTTGAATTTAAATTGATTTAACATGAACATCATTTAAGTCTCCCGCAGGTTCTATGACATAACTTAGACGTTTAAATATCAGATCGGTAAAATAACAAAAACAATAACAAATAAATATTATCCTGAAGTAGAAATATACGTTGTGTTATAGCGGAACATAAATCTTTTACGAGCGGCTCTTTATCAATAACTTTTTTACCTTAGAAAAAAACAAATAATTTTAACATTGTAAAGTATGTGCCTTTGGTGAAATAGAAGAGAGAGAGACCAATAAAAATATCACCCGGATTGAAAATACGTTATCTTTTTGGAGTAATTCGTTATTTCCTTTTATACGGAACCGGGCCGCCGCCCGAATAACGTAATTTAAAACATTATTGATCATTCGCTGTTTATAAATATGTGAAATTTAATTATAAAAATGTCAATTTATAATCAGATTAATAGCAGTAAGACGGATTCTTCGATTATCAATTAATTACCACTACTACTACTACTACTACTACTACTACTACGAGATACAATTTATTATCCCGTGAATAATTTCAATAAAACAAAAAAAAAAAAAATACACTATGTTTCACGCGCATAATACACTACAATTTTTCAGGAGACTTTATCATAATTGGTTTTTGACTTTTCAGCAAGGATGTATTCCATACTTGGCGCTTATACGTAAGCGTAATTATTAATCAGGAATAAAATAATAACATATACGTACGTACACATAAAATAATAATGTACTTTTGTGAAATAATTTTATTTTATTTTTTTTAAATTGAGAGATTTTCGGTTTTTAATGGCGGACGGAAGAAATGTGTCGTATTTTGTAACGTTCTGATCTATAACTCGAAACGCTAAAATGAAAGTGCATTCGAATAATCGGATTTATTATTTGTACTGCGTGGTAAACAGAAATCCACAGATGAGAGATTATAAATCGTACGTTCACATTTCAACGGATTGGTTAAATAAATACACGATTAAATTTTACACGAATGTACGCAGAGTGTGCGTAAATTAAACGGTAAAACGATACTAATAAATTCTAAACACAATAACCTCCTGGGCAATGTTCAAGAACTCTTGCGGAACCAATTTGTGACGTCTTGATGGGATCTCCGTGAACACGGGACAAATTAAATTAACTCGCAATTTTCTTTTCCTCGTCACGAGAAATAATACGTATTTAAACACGTACTACTGCACAAATCGCCGTTACGACAATATTGTCCGATTCTGTATTCGGAGTCAGTTTAAAAACACAGATTCGTCTATAAATAATTAACATCCGGATATTCTAATATGGGTCCGGCGAGAGGAATTAAATTTAATTGTAATAACTGTGTAACGATCAAAATCCTTCGTCGCATACTCAACACACTGGATACGAATGCTTGCACAATGATAATAATTGTTATAGATTGGAGAATCACGAGAATATTGTAAGTAGTGCCGTAGTGTTCCACGGACTGTGGAGGAAAAAAACGCTGTGGCGGCGACAGAAAACGATTAACGATAAACAAAAAATGAACACCGTTTTTTTTTTGAACGGATTTTCTCCGGTGCGGGTGTTTTATTCGCGTTTTTTTTTTTATATACATATAGTAAAAACCATCTCCGAAGCATTGCGAAATAAAAATATGGTCTCGGATAATTTACGGAAGTTGGTAATGATCAAATCGTTTCTCCGTTTGTGTACGCGTAAAGAAAAATGAGTTTATATTGTATTAGAAAAATCGCGTGGATTAAAATTTTATTATATCGCCCCGCAACCCCCTATCGATCGCGCGTTTTCAATTTCGGTTGATTGTTCGCGGCAATTAAGAATCACGTCCCCGCGCGTGATTCCGTGAACAATCGCCGCTCTGTACACATATTTTCAGTCAATGTCTCGGCGAATTCTTATTTCGTCTACACATGATAATGTTTTGTTCGTAAATACCACAAAAAATCAGCAGTCCACCACCACCGTTGCATGCTGTAAAAAGGCGATAAGAGTACCAGAAAATTTTTTATGCCGCTATCGTGCAAATCGATTATTATTCGTGTATGTATTTGTCGTTTTCCTCGAAAATGGTCTGTAATTTGTTTCGGCAGTCCGCGGCACATTTTGCACATAAATCTGTATTATATAACTTTATACCAATACACTTTTCGACGCGTTTAGAATGATATATATTTTTTTTTTATTGTCTACCACATCCCCTTGTACGAAATTCCTGGCTACGCCCAGTGCCCACATCGGTTTATGCCCACGAAAACTCATCAAATCATTTTACAACAAATCGTATTTACGAAGGTCTCCTCAGACACCATCCAAGTCCAAGGCCCCGGGGCACTGCTCCACCTTGCCACCCCATAATTATTACGCTGCTGCCTCTCGTGCTTTACTCACGAATATCGCTACTACAGACCTATTCAGTTTCTATAAACAAAACGAAATATTTCAATATATTAAACCGGTTGGAAATGTGTTGAAATTATTATTGCTGGTTGCTAACTATAAGAGATTTTTTCTGATACATACTGCAAATATGATATACGTATATCGTATATACTACTAAAAAAAAATATTTTTAAATGTTCGCCTAGGATATAAATATCCATATATATATACACCGACAAACCAGCTCGTGAACCAGAATTGATTGACAAATATTGTTATTTCATATTAAGAAATATTATTAATAACAATCGAATACAGCCTATGTCTTTAAGGAACAATGTAACTTTCTACTTGTGAAAGAATTTTCAAAATCGGTTCAGTAGTCCGGAGATTATTTCCTACAAACAAACTCACAAACTTTATTTCTTTATAATATTAGTATAGATAAGTGATAATACGCTATTTGTGGTTGGGAGAAGGATCCAAAAAAGATCGAAAAACATCTGGTGGTTGATCGGGCGTTGATCCGCGTTTTCAAACGGTTGTCGAGAAGTCATAGTAGGTAATATTACATATAGTGCGACTCTAAACTGAAATAAAAATAAGTGTACAAGATGTGATATGAGAATTTATTAACGGTTTCGACAAAAAACAGAAGAATTTTAACAACATTTTCATTGTATAATTTTATTTTTCGCTTAATACGTATTCATATATACTAATATATAATGATGACTTTTAATCGAAAACGATTGTAAATAAACACAGATTTATTTTTCATTCTCGTAACTTAATTAGATAATCACATTTATATGTATATTATACAAAATGTATTTATTTATGAGTGGTAATTTGTAGTTTTTACTTTCTATTTCTTTCGCATATCCTTTTTACTCATTTATTTTTTAGATTCTAAGTGGAGCGAGGAATGTATTAGTTTAAAAATGATGTATTTTTTTATATGTCTGTAGCTAAAAATTCCACTATAATGAATGCTCCTATCTTTACAGTCATAGTTTGTTTCCGACAGCAATTTGCATCTAACTGGTACTTTAAACGGGCCTTTTTTCGATTTTCTCAATAGCGTCTGGAAAAAATAAATTCAAAAACTACATGGAAACGTGATTTCGTCAAAATCGATTCTTCGTACTTTTGAAACTAAGAGTTATAGAAACTTAAAAATTATTCGTCAAATATATAACATTATAGTATATAACAGAAAACACAATTTCTTTCAATTTGGACTATTTATACCAATTATAGATTTTGAGTTGTTTAATTTATAAAAGAAGTAATTTTCGATTCATTTTTCGAAAAATTTAATGTAACGTAAGACGTACTTCGTTAACTTCGATTATATTGAAAAAATCTTGAAAATTTTCACAATTTCAAATTTTTCAACAAAGCGTCTTTTTTTCTTTTTTTTTTTTTGTGGAAAATTACGTTTGATCAAAACTGAGTCTTGCAACTTTCACACCAAATATGTAATTTTGTATTAAATTAACAAAAACAATTTTTTACAATTTATAGTTACCTCGGTTTATATTGAAATTTTGTACTGTATGCATAATCGTAAATTATGTATTTTATACAGACTATATTATTATATGTAGGTATAAATATATATATTATTAAAAATAATAAATAATATTACACGGAGGCTACACTCAGAATCGTTTACAATCGAATGGTTTACAATTGCTTTCAATTTATAATGTAAATACAAAACTCTTTATCCAAATAATTCACTTGAGCAACATCCACAATACTCCGCGGTTCGTTACCTTTTAAATTTTTTTATTATTTCATTATTAATTATTACGTATTACAGGATATTCTAATATATAGTGCGACGAATTATTACGTAAAAACTAAATGCATACTTGTTATATTAAGTCATTATTGTCAGTTATTATATTTATTCGTACACATTTTTATTATTATAAATTAGGTGTTTTTTAATAAACATCGAAAAACAAAATTTAATTTACGTCGCGCGCAATTTAAAGCGTAATTCCATCGTTATATATTCTATAAAAATAAAACGTATATCACGTTTTATGTACAGTAAACGATTTTATTAATAACGCGTTTATTTTTTTATTTTTTTTTTTTTTATCACCGGCCACTTTCACAATAATTGTCCACGAATTTTTATTTATATTCTCGCGATATTGATCTACGAACAAATAGACTTGCGTGAAATCCATTCATTTTATTCGCTAAATATTTTCATTTTTGCCTACGTTATTTCTACACACTTTCGTACACTTAACCGGTATTCTTTCCAGTCGAAATGTAATTATTTAACACTCGCAGTGTTATTTCATTTTCGCGACTTTGCTCGTACACCGGGAACGTTAACCGGAATAAATCCCGTATTTAGTCCTTATCCCGTAAAATAATCCATCTATTACACGAATATCCTTGTATTTCCATCGATTTTATGTAATGCAAACGAGTAACGGGGTTTTTCTCCAGGAAGATATTTTACATTATTTTACAGCAGCTTAAGCTTAAGCGTTCTTTCGTTATTCGATAACATTTATTACAAGTATTCAGTATTTAAAACGTAACAATTCCGTTATATACACTATATCGGCGGGTTCTTACACTGTGTGGTCCGCGACGCTGTCGATACACGACATATATACAGTAAAATAATCAAATTGTTCGGCATATATTATAAATGTATATTATACCCGAGATGTATCGAAACTTATTATGTATACTCGTCTGTTCTGGATACGAGTAAAAACTGAATTAGACACCCAGCTGTTGCAATTGGTATTCATCGACTACATGAGCTCTGTGACATCATCGCCGGAAGAAGATACTGTCTTATAGAACTTTCTGCCATCAGTAGTTTAAAAAATACAATTTAATCGGAATTCGTTAGTGACATTTTGGTCGCACGCACGAATAGACCATCCAGAAACATCGAGTGAATCTCTGAAAGTTTTCAATTCAACAGCCCATTATTAACTCATTTCAATGTGAAAAATCATATTCACCGATCTTTTTTTACATTAAAAGAAATTTCGAAACCGCGTGAAAAACTCGCATTGAATGCGAACAACGATTAATGCTTCGGTGTATTGAGCCCGATGTTCAAAAACGGATGTCCAGACGTTCGACACCATTCTACTCATTAAATAAATAGAAGTTATATATTTGTAAAATACATAAAAAATAATTATTATTAAACGTGTAGGTTTTTGTGTGTTTACTCATGTGATTTACAATATTGAATAGCGAGCCGCGGGATGTTGTGGATGTCACTTACGCGAATTTCTTGGATAAAGATTTTAGAGAGTTTTATTATAAAGTACTATAAATTTGAGAACATTGGTAATTCGGTGTACATTGCATTCGATAAAAACCATTCTGAGCGGAGCTTCGGCGTAATATTATTAATAAATGAAATTTTCGACAAAAAAAAAAAAAAATAATATACACTTTATCGAAAAACTTGAAATGTTTATAAAAAAAAAAAATTGTGACTTACGGTTTTCAAGATGTTTTTTTAATATAGTTATTGTAACGTACGTTTGATATCGCATTACATTGTAAAACTATAAAACCAAAAATTACTCCTCTTCTATGAACTAAATACTTCAAAATCTATAATTCCTAAATATACGAGTATTGTACAAACTCGAAAGAAATGTTTGAGCAATTTTTCCCTCTCGACGTTATACTATAAAGTTACATATTTGGTGAATAGCTCGAGTTTCCATTGGTTTCGAAATTACGAAGAAATGAAAATTTTACGGATTTGGACGAAATCTCGATTTCGCCGAGTTCTTCGATAGTTATTGAACTTTTTCTTTAAGCGATTTTTATATTGAGAAACGCCAAAAGATAACCTCTCTAAACTGCCAACGAAATGCGATTTGCTGCCGGAAACGAACTATGACTGCGTAATTAGCACCACTCGTTGTGGTAAAATTTTTGCGTAAACGCAAAAACGAAAAAGAACAGTGTTCGAAATAAAATTGGCGAGGTTTATAAAAGATTCTTCATCAACGCTCCGCGTAGTAGTATTACTGAAGAATAAAAGACCGCCGCATTGTAGTCTAAGAATTTAGCGCGCGTTTAAACGGTACGAGATGAATTTGTTCACGTTATAAATATTTGAAATCTTTTCGCATACCGCGGGTAAACGCCTAAAGAATTAAACCGTCACCAGGCGCAATTCCGTCGGACTCGTAAACGCAGCAGTGTGGTCAAAACGAAACCACGTGATTGAACGTTTCAAGACGGTTTTTTCGTTCGAATCGTCCCGAAGTCACCGGCGCTCATCGTTGCGACCGTGTTTGTTATCACGCGGCCTGACAGAGCACTCACCTCCTAACAAGAACACGAGCGGCGACGGCGACGTCGTCGTCCGACCGTTGCCGAGTCGGAGAACCGCTCGTTCCTTTCGTGCCGGTCCGACGATCGCATCACGAGAACCGCGGCATTATACGAATAAAAATAATAATAATAATAACAAATATTATTGTGTAACGATAGTTTTTTTTTTTGTTTTAAAATTTTTCTGTTTGAAAAACGAACGGACGGACGACGAAATTTATATATATATATATATGTAATATAGCGCGCACTCGATCGCGTTTCGCGCCGCAGACTTCCGGGAGACTCGGCCGTGACGGGGACGACACTTTCGGCGCGCCAACTTCTCACACGCGCGCGCGCTCGCGAACGGGAAAACTGATCGTGCGGCGGCGGCGCGGCGTCGACTGGCCCCGCGGTGGCGTAACGCCGGCGCGCGCGTGTCGAATCGTTTCGGCCACCGCGAGCGTTAAATCTCTCGCCGCCGGTTGGAGTCGCGAATTCCCGTCAATTACACTATTTTTTTTTTCCGTTGCACGCGTACTACAGTGTTCGCAAAAATTACAAACGCCTTATTGAAACAATTAACACGATCGACGGACGGCAATTCACATCGCCGAAACGGGCGAGAATCGAAAATACGCCGGAGCTTATATAAGACTGAACTCGCGGCGTCATTTCATCCATCCCTGCTGAACGTCAGAGGCGCATTATCTTCGGAACAAAAACGGCAGCGAAAAAAAATTCACCCGGATTCGCCGGCCCGGTTGGTTATAACGATTTCCTTCGTCCGCCGCCGAACGGATAAAATCACGACCAATAATAATGAGAAGAAAAAAGGAATACACCGGAGATGCTGGTCGTTGAAAAAAGTACAAAGTCAAATGGAAACCGTTGAACATTGTCCGCGCGCGAGAGACGCTGCACCGGCGGAATCACGAGACTCCGCTGATTTCTCCAATTATTATTATTATTATTGTCGTCAACGCCATTTTCACGTGTCGCCTGCCGGACTCGTTTGACGATTTCTGTCCGATCGAATTGAACGACCCTTAATCGTGCGAAATTTATACCCCGCGACAGGAGCATTTCACAAGGGTCCCAGAACTTAGCTCGCGTTCGTTTTAAGAGGACGTAGTGTGCGGCCACACTTTCTCCGCGGACACACAACTAATCAGGTGCACGCGAGCACTCCACTTGTCCGCTATCAAATTTCTGTGTTCGAGTCTTTTACGCACCTTTCACAATAATCGTCGACTTCGTCCCAAACTTTTTACTTTTTCTTCCTCTGCTTTCGACATTTCTTTGGGTTCCAATTTATTTTTGACTTCAACACCTAACCATATTGTCGCATCCACACGGAAATTAGTGTGATTCAGTGACACGGCACGCAATGGTAAGTATTTCGTATGAAATTATTTCACTTACTTTTTGGCTACTTTCTGTTCTTTAAATTAGGCTTTCGACAGTTTTCGCTCTCACGAACCCGGAACACTGATAAAAGAGCACGTTAACAATCTGGGACTTGAATTCATTTACAATCACTATTAAGTATTAACTTAATTTCATTTAATATTTTTCTTCATTTTTTTTTTTCGTTATTGCACGAGGGTTGTATAATAAGTAAATAGGTACAATTAGCTGTATGGGGTGGAGGGGAAAAAAGATGAAAACAAACGCCTAAATGTCACGTGTTTTATTAGTAAATGTGTCCACTACGCACTGTGAATGTCAGTGTCATGGTCATGAATGTGTCATGGTTTATTCGCCAGGGATGCTCAAAGTGGTCTCGAAGAAAACACACACATTAAACAGCGCTCTGTCGTTGGTCTTTTTAATGGTTCAACAAAAAATGGTTACGTATTGTGAAATTTGTCGCATAATCGTCGCACAGTATGGTGGTAGTTCGTGTAAAATCCACGCAAGTTTTTATTCATGGGCCGAGAATTTCACAAATGGTTAAAAATGTGTTACACGTCCAGACAAATCGCCATCCGCTGAAATATTCAAATCGTATCCGTCTACAAACAAATTGTTATTTACAATATATTCTGGGAACTGAAAAGTGCAATTCTCTGATATTATCCGGAAGGTAGACGTGCTGTGAACTCAAAATCGTACTCGTATACGTTTTGAAGGATCAATTGCGGCTGGCAATTTGACAGAAACGACGTGGATACCCTGACGAATGGAATAGTTCTTCAGCAAGACAATGCCATCCTAACCTACCTAACAGCGCTATGAAGACGCATGATTTAAAATAAGGAATGGTTTCTCACCACGCCACAACTCTCCTACCGTACAAAACTTAACAGCACCTTCTGATTTCCATTTGGTATTTTGGCCATTCAAAAATTGTTTACGCAAAATAATAAAGGAAGTCATTAAACAGGTGCAAATGTGGTTCGAAGACCAACCCAAATAAATTTTTGCCAAAGGAATACAAAGCCTCGTCGTCGACCGGTGAAATAAATGTTTTCACGCGGAGGGCGATTACGACGAAAAGTAAAACAAAAAAAAAAAAAAAAAAACATGTAAATACGAGTATGTTCGTTATAAAAAAATTTTATGGCGATCTGTCTGATTATTTATCGAACGAGCCTCGTGCATAAAAACGCGCATATGTTCCGTAAAAATAAATAAAATTACTATAACGAGTATATATTTCTACTTTTTTGAAATTATCGTAAAATTTCTTTTTTAATTTTTCCGCTTCGATATTTTATTTATTCCATTTCCATTTTAGAGAATTGTTTTTATCAATACACTCATTAATTCGTTAACGATTTTTAAAAAAAATTTCGTTTAATGCAAACTAGGTTATTTTATGAGGATATCGGCGGTTTACCTCTGAAAAAGTTTTCCGAATTTATTATAAAACGATTACCTAGGTATTTTTTTTTCTTTTATTGGTAAATAAATCATTTCGTTTTCTCGACACGTTAAGAATACATTTGAACAATTACGAACTATAACTGCAAAAACTTCACGAAACGACGTGACGCACAATGGTGCACTGATGAATGCGAAATGAAAATCATAAACCGACACATCACATATAGTTGGAAACATTATTTTTAATTAACTCGAAAAAAACATAATATCGATTGATTTATTGATTTTCGGTACACAGTTATTCTAATAAAATATCAGTTTAACATCAGAAACACAAAATACGATGTGTGTGTATGTACTCGTATGTGTACAAGGTACCTTCTGCAAAAATCTGACAAATGTAATAACTTTTACGCTATTTAATATATTAGATTCCGAGTGAAATTAAAAATGTATTGATTTTACAATGATGAGTTTTTTTCATTTTTTTTTTTTTTATTAATAATCTTTTTCGCATAGAAATACTCGTATGATTTCGACTTCCGTTACGTTTTGGAATCAAATTGTATCTATAAATAATATTATATAATACACGTTTTTCGTTATTTCCACAGTACGTTTTCTTAAGCGTAAATAAAAACAACCAGAATAGTGCAGAAAAAAACGTTATAATATTCAACACATTCGTTTTTAACATGATCGATTTTCGTAATTTTTAAAATCTCAAAGTATAATATCAGCTTAAAGAGAAATTTTTATCATATTCATTAATTATAATAACAAACAATTAGGTAGCGTCGTTCAAAATCGCTTTTCAACTACAATAATTTTTTCTCGTTTCTCTCGTATTCGATATAAAAAGAGAAACTCTAAAATCTCTGCTTAAAATAATGCACTTTAACCAATATCCGTAGTAAGCATAGCGGCTCGCTGCTTTCTTTTTTTTATCTCGCTTTTTCCAATTGAAACAGTGTTCGAATAATCGATATATGCGTTACGTTTCGGAAACAAATTGTATCTATATTATTGGTACTTTATTTAAAAGATGTTCTTTTATGTTTTTCCTAAAAATTGAAAGTACGTCTTATGGCGGAGATAAAATTTTAAGAAAATTGTCACGCGCGCATACCCTGACAGAAAATAAACAGTTGTTACGTGTATTAGCTACAGAAAATATTTGTTTTATAATTATTGTTGTACACAAATTAATAATGCCATATGCCTGTAAAAGAAAAAAAACATCTAATCTTATTAATGTTTCAATTACCATAATTTATTAAATTTATACGATATTTAATCATAATGTATATTTATTTAATGTTTAGTAAAATTTAAAGCATAAAACTCGTGTTCTATACAAACTTTTTAGTTTTCATAAACTGTAATAATTATTGTTTAAAATTTGATTATTTTAAAAAATTGAAGTCAAAAATATATTCAAAGAGACAAATATTACATTTGTCAGAACTCTTCCGTGACACCGGGTACATTTGTTGCACGTATAATATTACAATTTGTAATGGTCCGATTCGGTCCGTAATTTTGCTGAACAGTCCGAAATAGTGGAATACTCGTGCATAGCAGCTGTCAAAATTAAAGCCCAACTAGACTGGACTACGGTAATGTTCAATAAATCGTATGACGATGATAATGAACCGAACCGAACCAAGTAAATGCTATCTATGCAGTTTCGTGATCAAATCGCATCGAATAATTATTATTAGTACTTTTTTTAAACTAAAATTTTTCCGAAGTGAAACTTTTTACATTATGATGATATAATGGTTGAAATGTGCGGTAGGATATTCTACGGGCACGAGTTTTACAAATACTTAACTGAATTGGACTGACATTATTACAAGCAAACACTATGTAATCGAACCAGACAATCAGTTGGTGAACAAACGCATGTCATACGTAAAATTTGCAGTCTAGAACTTGTGGCACATCAATACATTAGTGAATGTTATATTTTAAAGTTATTCACAAATATTATTGTTTTCAGATTTGAAATAATAAATTCATCCGAGATTATGTTATCCATGGTGCAGTGCTGATATAGTGACCAAAGTGTATTTATTATTACATATTAGTTTCGAAAGTATTAGAAAACATTTAATAGACAATATAAATGTATATGTATATAAAATATAAATAAAATATTAAAAATGAAATCTTTTTCGTGTATAAGAAATTCATTTCAAACTTTATCGAAAATCAAAAATAATATGATAAAATAAAATATGTCTAAAAAATTACTGTACAATTTTGAGCTAACTATATTTTAATAAAAATTATATAATATGTGTATTGCGACACAAGTTCCAGACAGGTATTTTATTTATATGTATAATTGAATAGATTAACCAGAAAAACTTTGGTAATCGTTTTTAATGTAAAAAAATTCGCTAGAAAATCCTACGTCAGGTACGAACTGCAATACATTTGTTATTAATTCCGATATTGGAATTCGATGAAATTCAAAAGTCGTTGCACGTAATTCTCTTTTTTTAGAAATAATAAAAATATGAAACGTATAAAAATATAGAAATCATCGCTTTTTCAAAATTATTTTGAAATGTTTATGATTTATTGTTTCCAAATATCCAACATACTCTGTATCCTGGTCAACGCTTTTAATTTTAAAAATCATATTACAATAATTTTTGTGTAAACGATACTTTTTAACAAGTGTCACTATATAATACGAGGAGTATTAATTATGTTTTAAGCAACATAATATTATGATGTACCATAAATAAAAATGGAATAAAAGTAACCATTCATTACTCCTACCACATTTATATAAAATAATCGTTGAATAAATGTATATTTCAACTATCACGAAATACGTAGTCGTGTACGATACGTATATAAGTATTGTATTTATGTATATTCGTATACATACATCGATCAGAGACTAATAAAATAGTTTCTTCCGAAATCTGACATCCAACCACCCCAATGATGCACTTAAACGTTTAACTTTTTATACAAATGGTATATTTCATCGCGTCAGTTGTGACAGTAAATATAAATAAGTCTTATACTACCAACATTAATATTTCATTATCTTTGGCAGTTCATAAATTAATTAAAACCCACGTAAATGGTTAAATATTACATAAAACTCTTTTTTTTTATTCATTAAAATGTTAAACGATTTTAAGTATAACGTTTTCGTTTCAAACAGACATACAAGGAATATTAAGCAGGCATAGGTAATTCAATAAATTACTTTTCGTTGCATTTTTATTTTCATTAATTCCAATTAATTCAATGTATCACACGTAATAGCATTACCATAATATACAAAGATTATTGCGTACCTTACGCGATTGTAATAAACATATTTTTCTTCTTTTTCCTCTTTTTTTTTGTAATAGTTTCTTTTTCTTTTAGCTAATAATAATTTTTCAAAATGAAATATAAATAATTGTTTAAACGATCGAATTATTAAACAAACTTGTATTGTCTCATTATTTTATAATATCCGGTAATAATTATTTATATCATAGTTAACACAAAACAAAAATCTAAAGCTTAATCTCAAAATAATTAAGTAATTTACACGAGTAGAGTCTTAGGTACAACTTATATATATATATATATATATATATATTATTAAATCATATATTATGAACTTAATAAGTAAATTTATGTATTCTGATACTCATTCAAAAAAAAAACATTGTAAATCATAAAACTATGTTCAATACTAATACTTCATCCCTGTGGTGTACTGAAACTACAAGATCCCATTGTACATAGTCAAAGAAAACCTTGTGTTTAAAATGTCACAATCAGGTTATGTCTATAACCTGACTTATCCTAAAGTCGTTGGAAAGTTGTAACTTTTAATTTCAACGTAGGTGGAAAACGATTGCCTGATATTTTTTTCAGACATTGATAAATGCAATTGAGTTTTTACTAAAACAATTGTTGAAATGTTGAAACACGAATAATTAAAAAAATATAAACAATATTTTAAATACGTTAATTTTATATTATGACAAAAATAAATAATTAAACACTAAAAGAAAAAATATTTAAAAAATATATACATATATGTTTCATTTAAATAATTTTTATGTTCCGATATACATAAATTTTAATATTGTTTTTTAACTTATTTCTCTCAGTTTATTGAAAAAATTTTCTTTTAGTATGTTCTGCAATGGATTTCGATTTATATTTCAATGTTTTTAAACGAATTTCTAATTTAAACTTTTGTTTTCGGTATCGAAAAACAAACAAATATTGCAAAACAAAAAAAATATTCCATACTAATATCAAACACAATTGGTAAATAAAATATCGTAGTTTGGACAAATTGAAAATATGGCATGTTTGTTTCGCAGCGGCTAAAACCAAATTTCTTATTACAGAATTGATTAGTAAACTTGTAATACAGAACGTGTAGTTCAACAAATTATTTTATAAATTTAAATTAATTTCTATTTAATATATATATTTAAGATTTTCAATTATACCATATTGAAATCGTTTGATTTGTATGAGATAAAACGTGTATATATATATTATTTTGAAATTTTAATTGAAAACGCGAACTTACGGTGAAATTTGCTTACGCTTGACTTGCCCAACCTTTTGGACAAAGTTTGCGTGTCACATACTTATTATGTTATTCTGTAAAATGAAACTATCTGATGAATATTTTAACGTTGTTTTAAGAAGAACAGAGTCTCGCCAATTAATAAAATAAAATTTCAATATTGAAACAAATATTTTTATTATACACGCTTTTCGTTTAAGTGTGGTTACGTTTTTATGTAGTATTATTGTAAAAAAAAAAAAAAAAATTACAAAATGTAACGCTATAACAATTTTTTTTTTATATATATATATTAATTTCGATTGTAGTGTAAACTCTATTGATTTATTTCATATCTGCCACTGAATATTAAAGCGCGAAATAACGTTTTTTTTTTTTGTCTGATATACTCGCTGTACGCAAGTTATATACTTGTACGCATTCTTCCTCTTTCCGCTAGTTCGTTAATATTTTCCTTAAAATAATAATATTTGTATTATCCTACCGATCGTTATACTGTCATTTAAATGCACGCGAGTGGGTACACTGGAATGCTTTAAGCCCTTATTTCGTACGTGTTTTTTTTTTTTTGGACGAGTACAATGTGCCTACGTGTTAAACATTTTATTTTTTTCTATAATCGGTGGGCGTCTAAATTGTTTGTGACACGGGTAAACTCCTAACGAGGTTAATCTACATAATATGGGTACGTAAAATACTGTGAAAAAAAATCGTCGTGTTATAGTTCGAGCATAATATACGGTCGAGGAACGTTCGTTTTAACCCATCGGCGTGCTCTCTTATTCATTAATTTCTGTCCCTAGTTTTACGGCGGTGCAGAAAATTTTCGCTCAACTCAATTCCTAAATGTTCGTCGCTAATAAAATTCACTTTCTTTTTCTAACGCGAAATTTCAAAAAAGTCTTTACTTGACCGATGTCTTTCGGAAAATCGTTGTCGGCCTATTTCAGGAACATAATCGGACGAGTGGGTCGTCGTTGGTCAACTGCAGAGTATTGTCGAGAATCGCCGAATAACAGCAATTTTCGCCTCTTAAATCGTATACGCTTAGTTTCCGCGAAACACGTTTCGTGCGCATGTTAAAATTGACGTCTGAAAATAGTTTAAACAATTCGGACCGCATTGTAACCACGGTAAGCGAGAGTGTATTTTCTCAAACTATGTCCACTATAACATTTTCCGTAGATTACTCTACATGTTATGAAAACGCATGTCGATTTGACGAGTGGTTTCAAAGTCAACCCGTGATGAAGATTATCTTTTCACCAAACATACCGCATCGACACTGATTGGCGACGTCTTACCACAGCAGAAACCAATCGGACCACCAACCGAAACCATGGCTTCCATAGCTTTTGCGGTTTCAGTGGTTACTGAATATTTATTTTATTCGTATGGCGTAAACAAGTTTCGCAAAGCTTTAAACGTGTAACATAAAATATATAAGATATCATTAAACATTTTAAATAACGTAATACAAAAGTATTAAAATACAATAGTAAATGAGATGGGGCACGAAGTTTGGTCGACGTCCAAGATGGTGCACCCTGGGCAACGGAAACGTAAAACTTTCCGGCAAAAAGACTACACAAATGGCGGCCAAACCAGATCCTTAATCTCCCGTGGTCGAGAAAACTCGCGAGCTATTGAATATGAACACAAACGCGCGCTCATTTATAAGTATATACTCGTATATATGCATACAGTGGCGTAGCCAGAATTTAGTCAAGGGGGTGCTATTAAATAAATGTGATATAATTTACAAGTTTATATTAAATTCAACTTTACGAGCCTTACCAAGTACACTATTGCCTCTAAAAAAAAAAATCATGATTGTATACATGGTTGAAGAACCTACATTGGTGTGTGATTGTTATTTTTAAACATTTAAACAATTTTTTTTTATAATTTCAAGTCTCAATAACTGTTAGCATTAAAAACCGAATAATTGTTTATTAAATATAATTATGTGTAATTAAATTTTTTTTCGTGGTAATTATACATTAAAATACAAGGTGATGAAATATATAAACGCTAGGGGTTATATTGCATACCTAAAATGCAACGAAAAAAGTTCCTTTTGACTATGATCGGCCACAAGCATAGAGTAAAAATTCTAGTTTTTGTGTTATTTTTTTTTTTTTTTAAAATGTGAATATTATTATTGTTATATAAAAAAAACAAAGGGGGGGGGGGCGTTATGAACCCATAAAACCCCCTTGTTGGTTACGCCAATGTATACATACGAGTGTAATTTATATACATATTTTTTTAACACTTTTGTTAAATTTAAGTTTAATTAAATCCTGCAATACCTACGAATCTATTCGGTCTATATACACAAATATCGCGGCGTTCGTCGATTATTCAGTCATTTTCCAAAAAAAAAAATTATATTTATATATAGGTCTCGAATTTTATCAAAAAGTTTTTAAATGATTTATTATTAATCAATAAAACTTGTTCAAATTAGATAAAAACAAATAACGAGACAATATCCGCTATGAAATACCCAATTATAAAAAATAATATTTACATTTAATGTTAAAATATTGATTTTTATTTAAAAAAAAAACATGGCTTCTTAGTAGTGATTAATTAAAACTTTTATGAATATACTTTTTCATATATAAATCGTTAAAAATTTTCATAAATAACAATATTTCAACTTATTTTTTTTTTTTATTCACTTCTTCTCTTATACAAATTATTAAATTTAATTGAAAAAGTAATAAATTGTGGATTTATAGTTTGAAAAAAGTTTTATATATATATATATAAAATTCAATTATAATTTTCTAAAGGCATTAACTGAAATTGCTAGAATATTAAACTACAAATTATATAGTATTTATACTATACTGTAGTGTATTATATTCATTGTACCTTTTAATGTCTAATGAAAATTATATCAGTGAATAGTAGACTTTCGATTAAAAATACTTGAATACTTTTAATGTAAGTGCTAAATAAATACTTTATCTATAATTCGTATAATTAATATTATTATTTAATCATATTAAAGTCAATAACCTATTATATCTATTACACGCATATCGTTGTATAAAAATTAAAGAAGATAAAATTAAAAATAAACTCATTTAATACTTATTATATTATACATTTTACATATGAAGTTTTCATTTTTATAATAATTGCCTTTATTTTTTTTTTTTTTAGTCAAATCATATTTTAATAATATTTAACTATTTTTTCAATATATATTCAAGTGTTATAAAAATTTAAATGTTTTTTTTATTTCTTTAGTACCGCAAAACATAATTTTCATAAGTTATATAACACTTCATGGTATGACGAGTACGTAAGGATGTAATTTTTTTGTTGAAAGCATAACATTTATAATACATATTATAAACAGAAAAATGGAAATTATTATTATTATTACATCGCATTTTCCATTGTTTTAACTATAGTAGACTATAGTGAATGGTTAAAACATTTGTCACAAAATAATTCATTAATGTATTTACATATTGTGTGACTTGTTTTTAATCACTTTGCCTGCATTCTACACATATTACCGAACTTCAATTAGAGTTGAGCCATAAAACAACAGGAGACAATGAAAAATAAAAGTACCTAAAACTCTAAACAATTCCAATTTTGAAAACTCAAAGTTTTCACTTACTTAAAGTCATGAGCCTGTTACTTAATATCGTACGTTTGACATATTTAATTTTTATTTATTTTGAATTGGACTTTAAAAATAAGTTTTTCTTAACTCAACAGTCCGTTTTTGACATTATATTCAGTTTGTGACAAATATTAAAAAATTAATTTGATCTATATAGATTATAGAACTTCAAAATAAATTCAATTTTTTAGTCATCGATCAGTAATGTGTCAGTGATTTTTTTAAAAAAACCCACACTTTATTTTATTGCCGTATGTACCTATATTGTATAAGTGGATAAATTAATAACATTACATTGTGAAATATTTAAGTATTGTACTATGCAACAAAAATAAACAATCATATAAATAATATTATAAACAAAATATACGCATTTGACCCAGCATTTCAACGCTATTTTATCCTTAATATTACATAGCGTTTGAGATTTATATATATTTCGCAACAAAACGAATAAATCAATTTTAATTGAGACAACAATTTATCTTATTCTTTTAACGAAAAATAGATATGTTATCGCATAATCACGTGCTCTCTCTCACTATATTAAAGTGTCGCTCCCGTTCATTAAACTTATACAATAATAATTATCTCAGTATATTTGAATATTTCATAAACAAATGATATATGTATTATAATATATATTTATTATTATATTACAAGTTACAATGAGTAATTTTAAGTTACCTGTCTAATTTTTTACAAGAATGCCTCAAGGATATTTCAGTTAGTTCTATATTGCTAAACGATTTAAAATTATTTATCACAAAGTTTTCGTCCAAGTCTCCATCAGTAACAGTTCGCGTTGGGCCTAAAGTTATTGCTCACTGGTAATGAGTCTAACCATATGAAAGTTTTAATTTCCTTTACTTTTAAATCGAGTTATAAAATTCTGTTTTGTAGGTCAACTTGAGCATATGATTCAACTACGATTCTGTCAATAGTCTTATTATTTAGGATTGTACGAAAGTGATTTATCGGACGTCAAAGTTCGACAAAACGAAAAAAAGAAGGTGAAAATTATTAAAAAAAAAAAATCAAATAGGTCCGATTAATTTCGATTTAATGTACTTTCTAAACGAATCTTTGATAATAGTAAACACTAAAATAAATTGGATAAGAAAAATATTGATTATTTCAAAAAAATTGATATTTCCATATAGATATAATAAGATATTATTATGGTGGAAATTTATGTATAAAAATCAAAAGACACGGGAAAACAACAGTTTTTAAATCGCGATATCATCTTGTACGTATAAATAATATTGAGTAATATAAAAGCCATGTAAATAAATAAATAATTGTAGATAAATAAATATGATCATATGCGTAATAACTAATAACGAATTCTGTCGAAACCCATTAAAATTTATATTAAACCAACTTCAGAGTTGACTTTAAAATTTTTATACCAGATATGTACCTCGGTACCGTAGAATCTACATATATGCACCATAAGTAGTAACTTGAGTGATTATTTAATTATAATCAAACAAGCACATCACTATAGTTTCATAACATTTTTGGCATTGTATATGGATAGCATATAGTGTGCTAGCAAAGTGTAATGCAGCCCTTATTATTTTGACCGTGTACAGTATTTTTATAGCATTTTAACCAAATACTTAATTTAAAGTCTTACCTACCTGATCTCTAATTGCCACTAATAAACCGTAGAGCCGAGAAGTTTACAACTACTTACTTAAATTTGTATACGTTAAAAGTTTTAGGTCAACGCCGAATTAATTTACTTTTATACTTTTATCACACCGTTACAAAGTTTTCCTGTTAATACATATTGATATATTATGTATACAAGTACGTGTATGTAGTACAAAAATTATTATAAAATTGAGTATATGTTTTATTAGTAATTTATTACTTTTTACTAAAATAGAACGTAAATACGACAAGATTAAAAAATATTTCACCCGAAGGGTAAAAAACAAGCGCTTACGTTTGTAAACAAAACTTAACATTTTACTATAGACAATTTATTTCGACCATATAATATGTATTCGTGACTATCTGTAAAAAGAAAATTGCAATATCTCGGCGAAACTTGTGTATTTTGTGTTTAGGTGTGAGACTAGTGTAATTCCTATTATAATAAACATTTTTACGCATTTATAAAATTGTTTTAAATCCACTTATTGATAACTCATCACACCGGAATGTATACTGTATTTCATTCAATATCACGCGTACTGTTACGCATTCTATCTATTTCGTGCGTAAAACGTACCGAAAACACTTACATTTTAAACGTGTGTCAATCGTAAACTGTGAGTGTGGATTATTTTAAACTCGATAAATATTATTTTATATAATATAGAAACGATTTTATGTAAAAAAAAAAAAATATATATATATATATACAAATACATATATTATCATATATGATTTAAATACAGATACATATAATATGAAATATGGTAAAAATATAATAATTACTTTATATGCATTTTTTTTAAATATATATTACGACTCCGTGTTTAATACATACGACGTGGGTGCGTAAAAAATATATTTTTTCTACGTTCGTTTAATGTCCTATCTGGCAAAAGTATAAAACAACAACAACAACAACTACGTTGAGATATAAGTCACGAGTATGTCAATTCACTTATCTTGATTAAACGATTATTTTTTCATTCTATTGTGGACAGAGACGAAACAGAGAAAAATATTATCCCGGGCAACTATCAAAAATTAAGTCCGTGTTCTTTACCAACAAATATTAATAGAAAATCCTATAGGTATGAACAATAATATGTTAGTAAGCCTGGTGCGAAATTATTATTATTTCGTGGTATATAAATTGTTTACAATATTATTATTAAAAGTATTATAATCTACGTCAAAATCTCAATGAATCCATGAACTCGGTGAGTGAATGTTTAAAATTTAATCAAAAAAAAAAAAATCATATAAATAAATTATTAAATAAAATCTAAAGTTAATTTACCTACTTAAATATTTATATTTTTACTACGTATCTGATATTGTTGGTTTTCGGTGTGAAATTCTAAGAATCGGACCTCTAAGATTTTTAATAAGAAATGAATAACAGCGAACATGAAAATTCAAATGTTGCGCAATATTTTTTGAAACTTCAATTCAAACGGTGATTGGATAATATTATATTATTATTACGAAAACGCGATTTAACAAAATCGATTGAAATATAAATTCCTTCGTAAATCGTGTATCCATACACTTCAAGTAAACTAATTTTGAACTACAGTAACATAATGTTATTAAAAACCCTATGCTTTACGAGTTAAAATGACAAATAAAATTGATTCAATTTTGTATCAAAGCCACGTCGTAATATGGTTATATAATAGCTACTACAATGAATTAGCACTACTATTGTTAATGACTTCATTATGAAATATCATATTCTGGCATCTGGTTGGTAAGATGCAATCGCTAAATCATTCCTCTGACAACAATATTCTATTAATTTAAGTTACAGTTAATTATAGATATTACATGAATATATTTATAATTTTATCAACTAGAAAACATGTAAATTAATTTAAATAATTTATTAACCAATTTAAATACAACGATTTTTATTATAAGTTAATTAATTATTATTATATATATATTCACTTTTATTAATTATACTTGCGTAACACGAGTTTTGTTATTGAAAATTAATGTTTCAAAAATTTAAGCAAGTTATATCATCTGTAATATCTAATATATTTAATTCGTATATTTTACCATGAATCAAGTAATGATTTTTTCACTATAAAATTTAGAATTTTATATTTATTATTACCACATATATGTCTTTCGTTTTTTTTCTTTTATATATTAATTATGTTTTAATAAATTTATATACATGAACATAATAATTGTAAGGTTAGCACTGTGGTTTTTTAAATAATAACAAAAATTCACATGGAAATTTGTCGTTCTTTATATGATAGAAAGTGCTATGACTCGGAAGTCCGATCGCTTTATTATTATTTTAATTTTTATGATATATATATATATATTTATTTATTTATTTATTTATACTGCAACAATAACCTAAGAACGATAATTTTTTTGGTTTTTAATGAAATCATATTTTTAACATTTTGATGCGTGTACAATTTTGAGAGTAATAAAATATTGTTTCAACGAATAAATGTATAAAAGTTTCTTTTCTTTTTTTTTAACAAATAAATCAATAGTGCATACATTTTTATTTATTACAACGGAAAAAATATAATCTTTATTTATTTATAAATATTTACAAGTATTAAGAAAATATTTGATGGTAAGTAATTTCATTCCAAAAGTAATAGAAACACAACAAAAAATTCAACACATTTAATATAAACCTAATATTACATTTATGTACATACACAGTATTACAATTTGAAACAGTAGTAGACGTTTCTTAAAGTGTAAATAATTTTTTTTTTATTTCTGTTTAGTACTGGCATATAAGCAATTGATATTCTAATGTGCAAATTCGACATGTTCATATCAATTAATAATAATTAATGGTTTTGATGGAATTACGTGATTAAAAATTCAAAATCAATAAGAACAAACGCCGTCCGATTAAATAAACGTATATCTCGTAGACTCATATTCTCACGTTTGAAAATCAATTCTTCGTGCGAGCTCCATATACGTTTTATATAAAGTCAATAAAACTGAAATAACACGTATATATATATATATATATACTTTTAATTAAATTTATTGTTCGGGGAAGAGCAAATACTCGATTTGAATACACATTACAACGTAAAGATACTGAGTTGGTTGTTATCGTACAAGATTGTATAAATTAAGTTAAATAACAATCCACATATTTTATCGAATGTAAAACATGTAAATAATTATAACCAATTATAATAATTAATATACAGGATATACACAGTTTTATCAGAAATGAATTAATGTTTCTTAAAAATAAAAATAATTTAAAATTTCTTAATATTATAAGTGATTTAAAATTGATTTGAATAAGCGATGTAACGAATGGCATCTGTAACTGTAAAAATTGTTTTCTAAAAGCGATTTCTCCTTGATTTGCTTGTTTGTTTTTTTACCGTAATATTATTATTATTTTTTTTTTTTTTTTTTGCATAAACCATTTGAATCAATGTTTGTATATTTATTGAATAAACAGCCAATATAGAGGAAAAACATAGTATATTAATTCAAAAATGTTTTATGTACTTTTTTTATGTATGTATGTATGTATATATATATATATATATAACATTAATACCCCGAGTCGTGTTTTGCAAAGTTACACCACAAATCAATACAAATCTAAAACATATTGTAAAATGAGTACAGACCAAATAAGGTACTCTTATTCCGAATTATTATACATTATTAAATTACAGAGAACGATGGTAAAAAAAAGGAGAATCTTATAACTGAATAATGTTTACATTATACTGGGATAGAGATATGGTAATTATTTATTTATGTGTAAAAATATTATTTTTTTACACGTCGGGGATTACAATGAATTCGCAACTACCAACTTATTTGTGGGAAATTGTTCACAACGCCATCTTATTATTTGAAGATTATCCTTTGATAAACTCTTTAATCTTTTGTTTTTTTGTTTTATATTTTTTGTTTATTCCGATTTGTGCGAAGACGTATTCACGTTTTAAGTCGAAAAAAAAAAAATTACAAGTCAATAATTTTACATATCACTCGTAACATGAATAAATGAATAGTTTTATTATGTTTATATAGAGGTTATATATTTGGTCTGTACAAGTATATTGTAAATATTGTGTTATTTTTAACAACATTTCGAGATTCTCAATACATTTTATTAGTATCGTGTAGTCAGTAATCACTGTATATTGTTCAATATAATCAACAAGAAGTTATTAAAAATTATTTTTCAATTATTCATACTTTATATATGAGTATTTACATCAACTACTGTAATATTTAGGATACGCAATGTTCCGAGTTTATAATATGCGGAAGAAATCATTCTTGAATTTCACCTTTCGTCATTTCGTCGTGATTCTTGAGTTATCTCACCTACTTACATGACATTTTTCGTATAAAACAAAACCGTAGTTTTTTAAAAATGGTACTTTAACATGGTTGTGAATTTGTTCGTTATACATCAATTTTAAACAGAATATACTATTTGGGATGTAGTAAATTTTAAATCTGGATAGAAAAGAAAATAACTTCTTTAAGCAACAATTTTATTTTCCTCTTGTCTGAAGTTTAAACGTTTGATTAATACTGAAAACAGTGTATACTTTAAGTTTTTCGCAATAAATATTTTTGTTATAAAATACGAGCTTAAAGAAAAATTAATTTTATTTGATTATAAAGTTATATGTAAAAATATTTTTATAATCACCAAGTGGAGAAAAATGTTTAACATAAAAAAAAAACAAGATATCTTATTTTTAATTTTTAAAAAATACTTAAATATTCTTATATATATATATATATATATATATATATATATATATATATATATATATATATATATATATATTGACACGCTGTTATTCAAATAATTTTAATGAATAGAAAAGAATAAAAATTTAATAAAAAAAATTTTTTTTTCTAGAAAAATCAAAGTAAAATTTGTTTGGAATTAACTTTTAATTTTATATGTATTAAAAAATGTAAATTTGGTTTTGCAGAAATTATGATCCTAAAATTGTGCACAGTACAAAAAGCTAAATGTGCATTATACAATCAATACACAATTTATGATGTATTATGTATATTTATACACCGCTCTTAAATTGAATTAATCAAATTTCCTTTTTTTTTTCGAAATCAAAACGATATGTTAATCAGTTGTATATATATTTCCTTTTTTTGTACTCTAAACTCCAGTAAACTTAATTTTTATATAATCGTTGATTTCTATGATTTTACTAATGCTCATTAAAATTTTTTTTTTGAACGAATTCTATCTCAAAACGTATATATATATATTCAAACTTGAAGTTTGTCTTGCATATAGTATTAAAAGAAACAACTTTACATTTTGAATTATGCCTATAACTATATAAAACTACCGCGTACGTTAATTACAAGGTGTTCGACAATGTTTGGTTTTGTTAAAAGTCTCCATCACGACAGTAGCTATGGCGTTAATAACCCGTGTGAATGAAAAGTTTATTCGCCCACACGCAAAAATCCCGATATAAGTTTTATCGTTCAAACACAACACTTTGTTCACATTTCGTGTAAAACTCTTTTATAAAGTATATATTACAATTTAAAAAATGGTGTTTTTAAAATTTTGAGCCGGAAAATATATCGTGAAAATTCTGAAAGTAACAAAATAAAATAATAAACAAAAATAAAATAAAGACTACAACTCCTAAATAAAAAATACAATTAATTTCTTAGACCTAACAGTTACTTTGATTCATAATAAATTTTAAATTACAGGAAATTAGATCGTGTTATGTCTATTGGTGATATTTTTCCAATACATGTAGCAACCATTGAATCTTAAAACGTTTTGCTAAACGTTTTTTTAATAATAATAAATAATTAAAAATCGTTGACAAATAATTATATGATTAATAAAAAAATTCTCTATCCGAATAATATAAAACATATAAAGCAATGTACCGCAATAATGTAATATATTTTATTGGATAAGCTAACCTAAACTAATAAATCTCTATATCTGTTCCGCTTATGGTCAATTTACAGCATACGGTTATCACTTTATTTTTTTTTTAACTTTTGGAATAAGCAAATTTATAATATCGTGTCGTACAATACTTTACACTTACGTTCAATATCGAAACGTATCACTGAAATAATCAAATTTTTCTACGTAGGGCGCATATAGTGTAATCGTAATTTTGCCGAATATGTTATGACGTGATATGATAGTCTAAATTGATTGGATTATTTGTAAACAAAGTTTTTTGTTACAACAAACACTTTATGGTATTTAAAATGATACGAATTTAAAAACCTAACCAAACGTATTTTAAGAACAAAATATTTTTTTTTTATATGCATTTATTTTTGGATTAAAATGAATATTTTATTCGGTTTAATTAGAACTTATTTGATTATTTTGTTGCCCATAATATGGAGGAAAAACAATTAAGTCTAAAAAGTGTCAATTACAACATTTCAAGTTAAACGAATTTTTCCGTAATAAATATTCGAAATTAAAATCACGTGTTTGTAACATATTATATGTCACTCGTATATAGTATATAAAAATATCCTAAGAGAAATCCCGACGATCGATTTAAAATGTTTATATTACATACAAATTACGATCATAGAAATATATTTAAATTAATTCCAATTCAAATATAACATTAAGACTGAATACACTGTAATTTAATCCGTGAATTGATATTCAGTTATTTGACGGTAATTAATCTCTAAGAATTTGCGAACATATTAATAAAAGGTACAAATAAATCTTCTTGTGAAAAGTGAGTACAGCGTAAATAGAGTATTTATGTTAAAATGTCATTTTCATTCGCTTTTCACAACAAGTACAAATAAAATTAAAGTTACGAATCCATGTAACAAAACACCTCAAACAGCGTTATGTAAAAATAGTTACCTTTAATTAAATGTTTAACTGATTTCATTATAGTAACCTAAATCTATTAACACGTTTACACGTATATTAATATAAAAAAATGAAAAATGAATAAGTGAAAATAGGTATAAAAATGTTTAAAACACACATAATACAATTAAATTAAACAGCTTTTTTTCTCTAAAAAAAAAAATGTGCTCTTTTAATAAAAATCTATTAAATTGATTAATTTCCAGCTTTTAATCGTTATAGTAAATGTTCTTTACTTATTTTTATACCGTCATGCGTGCAATTAACTAATTAAAGATCAACAAAGTTAGAAACATAAATTATTAGACAGATGTTATATTCATTTAATAATTACCTGCCATTTTGTTCTTATGAAATTTAATTCGATGCAATTCAATTACAGAACAGTAAAACTTACATTAAATTTACTAAATCGCATATAAATAACTATTTCTTTTAACATCAAAAAAGAAAAATTCGTATAATTGAATGAAAAAAAAATGTTTGAGATGAAATTATATAGTGACTAATTGTGATCTGTTATATAAAAATAGACAATTAATTTTTTTTCTTTGGTACATTTATCCACATAAATTGAAAATTATGACAAGAAACTTCTTTAGCTTATTATAATTATTTCCAATTGTAATAATAATAAATCAATCAAAAACATACTTATATAATATAAAAAGTTAAACACAAGAGGAAAAAACAATATGCCTAAATAATTATATTATTATTATTATTATTAATTTTTTAGTTTATTATTTGCCAAAAGATATTTGGTTAATTTATTTTATTGATAAAAATAACTAATTTTAATTATTAATACAACCTTTTACTTAAATATATGCATAAATTATATTACGTCTATAGAAACTACTACCCTTGCTTAATTTACCAAACAGACTACAGACATAAATCATAATATAATATATTGTACACGTCATACTATATTAATTATATGGTATTATATGCTTCGTATAATATTTATGTTATGTGAAACGTATTACATTAAATTCCCAATAAATTCGCTTATAATTATTATTATGAAAAAAAAATGTTTATACTATTATTGTTTTACTTTATTTTTGAAACATAAAAAAACATCTATAAAATAATGACAAAATGTCTATTTTTATTGCAATTCTACTAAACTATATTTGATCAATACATACGACACACTAATATGTATTTAATGTTAGTGACATAGTAAATATATAATAATGTAAATATATGACAACCATTTATACAATATCAAATAAATTCTTTACCAAATATTACAAATGTCAATTGAATTATTTATACGTTTATACGAACTATTAAGGCACTAATTATTGTCACTTAGGTCAATAAACGGTCTTAATAAACATAAAATTTCGTGTATTTCAAATAGCGAATTATAAATATTGTAATATATCAACTGATGTGCGTGACTGATTGGCTTATGGTTATTAACTACGAGAACATCCATTGTACGTTTATATTTATATTGTATTTTACAAAAAGCATTATACAATCCAAAGTTTATAATGGTATTTTAATCGCAGTAAAATCCTAAACGCGTATGAATTATCAATTAGAATAATTTAGTTCAATTCTATAAAATCTTTGTATATTTTGAAAATTTATAAATATAATACGATTTATTAACAAAACATAAATCTTAATAGTAAATGAATGAGTTATATGTCTTTTAAACTTTCGACATATCTGATAATATTGAAATTATTAATAAATAAATATATTATTTGACTGTTAATAACTTTACATGACTTTTTTTTGTATATTTGTGAATTAAATGTTTTAAATTATCGCGTAGTGCGCTTACCACGGTTTAAGTGTTTCGTAATTCAATAAAAAATTATTTAACCAATTTACTCTGTATAAATAAAATTGAACGTATCTATCAAATATAGCTAATACATATAAATATATACTAATGTTTACCTCCCAAAAAAAAAAACTGCAATTCTAAAGGTTTCCTATTATTAGGTTTACTATTAATCTAGTTTATCGAATGTGTACCTCTTTATATATTATTCCATAAACAATGATTCAATTTAATTTTAAATTTACTCGATTTCCTTAGTCCAAAGTTCAATAATTGAATAGTTTTTCCTATATTTAAACTTGTTTCGAGCAAATTCCATAAACTTATATGCAAATTCAAAGAAAATGGTATAACGATTTTCTAGAGAAAATCAACATTACATTATATTATATCTCTGCTTTTTCGTGAGATTTTTAACCGTTTGAAAATCTCGACATTTAATTTTGAACAAATAATAATAACACTATATATATTTGTATACATTTTATGCAAAAAAAAATATGATCCGATTATTGAATTTATATTTTAATTATGAATCAATTAATGTAATCTGCTTTAATCTTTTTGCATTGTTTCAAAGATAAATTATTTCCAATTTTGTATCGTGGTAAATTGAAGCTTTATTTCAAATATTAATTGTACGGAAAGAGTTGTGTATACGAGTATTATATGTTCGGAAATTTATTTTTATGACAATAATATGTTTATGAAAATAAATATTCTTATTTTTTTCTTAATGTGTATAATACCATTGCAAATTTAGAGAAAAAAAATATCATAATGAATATTTCATAATTATTTTCGTTTGGCAATCATTTCAAGTAGTGTATCTATTTTCCTAGTTTTTATAAAGTATTGTTTATTCGAGTATTGTAGTACTCGAAAATACAAAAATACATTGGTTGAATATCAATGTATATATATAATACTGTATGAAATAACGTGTTTGATATTCAAACGCATATTGCACAGCGCTGTAAAAACACGCCTATTGATCAGCCTTTTTAAATGTGAAAATGATGAACAATAAAATGGTGTTTTCTGCTTTTGACGTGTTTAATGCTAATATTTTAAATATTAATTTAAACATTCAATAAAAGGCATTTCAAACATAAATCAAATTGAATTATTTATAATTAAATATATATATATATATGTGTAGTGTGTGTACTTTCATAGAAAACTCGTAGAAGATTTACTACTTACAATTTGAATTTCAAATAAACATTTTCCAAATAACAAGAATTTCTAACATCATTCAACAACTACCCAAGTAAATATTCATTATAGAATATCAAATTATTACGATTGTCGTCATTATTGACTATTACATCGGAAAATATAAAAAACGAATTTAAACTAAAATACTTTTTTACGATAAATTTATTACTTTTTTACTCGTATATGTAAATTTATACAAATATTACTCTTTTCCTTTTAAAAATAATCTTAATAGTTATTTACTTTAAACAGTAAAAAAAAATATATATATATATACTATATTATAAATATATATATATATATATAATATATTACAACATTTTGTACTTTTTCTTCTTAAAAATATATATATATATTAATTTTCAATATGGATAGTAAATAAATCGAGTTTATTCGAGATAAAAGTATATCTGTTTGTCCTGTTGGTGTTGACTGTACACGGGGCCGAAATTTAAAACTTTCAAGTAGTCATTGAAGTTATATTCCCGCTGCGGCGTTCGTCGTCGACGGGTTGTGTCGTCTTTATTTTTTAATATTTGTTATCTATTATTATATATATATATAATATTTGTATATATTCGTTTTAAAAAATCCGGATGCGAGCAAATGTGTCTTGATGGTGTTATAATATGAATCTTTACATTGAAATTATCAGTCGGATCGAATCCGATAAACAAAAACGTACGCCCAGCAAAGTCAATGGCGAATGTTGTAGTATCGATTAGACGAGATAGCGGCGAAGGTCGAACGTATTTGTATGCTTTCTTCCCGTCGATCACCGAGTTTGCCTCGACTAAACCGGCCATTTTAACACTTTGAAAAAATGTAAAACTACAAAAAAAAGATATAGAAATACTTAAAATCAACCGTGTGTGAAATTCAATGTATACACTATGACTGCTGAGCAGATGCTGATTTTAGTTTGGTTTTAAACATACGGCTTATACGAAATATTTAATCGTCGACTATTGTTCGCTGCTTAACGGTGAAAATCACGCGGGTCTTTGCGGGTCTCTATAGGAGTTCTTATTTATTATACACGTGTGTGTGCGTGTGTGCGTATCTCTATTGTTAGGTCTTTTATGAGGCGGCGGGGTTGGTAGATGAGAGGACTGGTAGTGGACTACGGGATGGGTTAGGTTAAGAGTGAAATATTTGATGGCCTGCCGTGGCCGGTCGACATCGGAAGTGGTGTAGTCGGAGTAGAGGGATGAGATTCTCCATTGCAAAATAACACGCACAATACATAATAATAATAATAATAATAATAATAATAATAATAATACTTATTATTTTCATATTATAAATACATAATTACTTAGAATGTATACAACTTTATATATATATATAACTTTTATATAAGAGTATATTAAATAAGGTATAAAATAGCCGTTTTTTTTTTTTGTTTCGTTAGAAGGCTAGAATACGGACGAATATACAGACCATTGGTCTGTAGCGCGATCGCGCCCGCGGTCTAGTTACACGCAGAAACGGCTTTCAGCCGTCACGCCGGTTCAACGATCGCCGCGACAGCATTTAAAGCATCATCGACACGTTCCACGCCGACAGGTTGTGTCGTTCGTCGTCGTTTTTCAATGCTTGTTATCTGGCTTCACCACTCCGTATATTCGTAAAAGGGCGTCGCGTACACAAGTTTTCTGTGCGCGCCGCACACGTTCTGCAGAAGCGACAAGATCGGTCTAGCGCGCAGATGGCAAAGTTCCAGTGACTCTCACTGTGTGACTTACTGAACAATTAATTTATGAATTCTATGATGTAACCACAGAATTGATCTCCGTAGAGGTCGACTCAGTTTGGCCCGATACTTCACATGAACCGGGTTGGACTAAGTATAGTACTTAGTGTTTTTGACAGGTAAGTATTATTCCGTATTAGAATGAATGGATAGTGGCAGGGTAGAGAGAATACTATTAAAAATTTCGGGCCGTGCCGCACTGGTCATTCTGAAGCCTATGTTGTTTACATAACAATAATATTTTTTTTCATTTCATCACGTGAACACGGTTTAATTTACATTGTTCTACTCGGTAAAATGTACCGAGCTAAGCTGAAAATCTAAGTTAAATGGGCCGGGTTGAGCTGAAAATTTAATTTAAATCAGTATAAACAGTAGCCAGTATAACAGATTTTTTTTTACAACTTTATATAACACAGAGAAGTTATAAAAATAAAAAAAGATAAATAATTAATTATCAGTGTTTTACCAATATACGAGCAACTGTACAGTTACTATTGAAAATAACACTGTATAATTATTGATATTTTTAATGCATCATTTCTCTTTTTTTTAATAATAATATTACATGCGTTTGTACACTTTTTATAAACGATCTCAAAATGAACTCATCCTGTAGTAAATCACGCGTAAATTATATTACTATTAAAAATATATATATATATATAATTATAAAAAAAATGAAGACTGTCAAAATATTGTTGAAACTAATGCAAGTTCGTTCAACAATTAAAATCTTAATTACAAAAGTAATTAAAATAAAAATATTTACTGTATGAACAAAAATTAATATACAACATTTTGAACTCTCATTATTATTAGTTAGAGTAAGTATACTATTATTTTTTTAAATAATTTGTGTAAAAAAAACCGAATAAAACATTATTACGAGTTTAAAAAAAAAAAATATATATATATAAAATGATTTTAAAATATTTACTATCGACTATGAAATATGTGTCTCAACATCAAATAAAGACGCCATATCGTCGTAAAGCCAAACAGGTTTCTTACTTTGAATTCAAAATATGCGAATAAATAATAATACTATACCGTTTTACTTTTGAGAAAATCAAGTTGGTGCGGCCCGTGGCCAGCACGTTCGGCACGCGCACGGCTTGAACAGACGATCATATATATTTGAACAATTAATATTATGAATGTGTTAAAGCTATCGTGGATTGTTGATTTATTCAGAATATTTTCAAATTTATCCATGTCTCTTAGTTTTTGGCTGACGTTTCGACTCATTGCACAGTCCACCTTCAGAACAATAGTTACTGGTCCGAACTCGAATAGTTACAATAAGTTTCACAATATCCGAAATGATAAAATTATTATTATTATTTTCAGTTAAAATATTAAATTATATACAATAATAATTTTTGTATTTTTCCAATCCATGAGGTCCATTTGATAATTAATGATATTCACATGGTTTGGTGACGTATACGATTGAACGCCAAAACCATTATTCAATTTATTATACCATAGTATTATTATTATAATCGACCGCTTAAGCTATATATTATTTTATTTGTATCACTAACTCACCCTTTTACATATTAAAATCAATAGTCCTACTCGTATATACAAGTATGTATAATGTATATACATATATACAATTTTGACATTATACTTTTGGAAACAATCATGAATAATATAGTAATAATAATTTAACGAAACGTACCTATATAATATTAAATATATTATTATATACTTTGTATAATGCACAAAAAGCTTCTTACTTATTTATCCTGCGAAACTTCCGGGTATATTAATACTATTAATATGCGTAAACCGATTTATTAGCATACCTAATGGTTATGGTTATTCTTACTGAATTAATAAAACCGTTCGTAAAATCTCTAAACGTTCAACACGTTCGCGTTGACAATACAAACAATGAATTATCAAGCAGATTTCAAAAAGGAACAATCGGGGAATCGTTAAAAGCATCCAACATCAATACTTTTATATAACTTCTATAAAATTATCTGCGCACAGTGTCTTAAAAGTGAAACCATAAATGCTATATCGATTTGAATAAAACATATTAAAATATATATTCAATGGGTATTGAGAATAATTGATTTCTCGCACGTAATGAGAAAAATGTACTTTTTATGGAAAATAAAAAACAACAAACGAATATAGAAAGAAAAAATCTGTGTGACTATTCGAATGACAATTCTTGAAATTTAATTACACAATATTTTTTTTTACGATAGTTTTCAACGACGGAATAAAGAAAATCCCGTGAGCCATACTTTTCTTATTGTTCCATTACTCGGAAACCATTCGATTTCCTTCAATCGACTTCAGAATAATAGAGATTTTTCACTGTGAAATAAACGGTCCGCACAAGACGAGAAAGATTATGAAAAATAAAATAAAAAAATCCGTTGTAAATTTACAACGAATTACACGTCAATATAACTGAGAAACGTCAATACTATAGAGAAAAAATTTAGTCGAATATAAAATTTGCTTGTAACAAAAATATAAAAATAAATTTATATATCTAGGTAAAAAGAAAAGGAATTAAATTTATTAATTGATTATTTTTACTATTACATGAATATGTATACCTTTTTCCTTACTCAGTTTTTAAAATTTTTATTTATATTGGTAATTATTAAATAATTGTTAAACTCTACTTATACACGATGTACAATGTAACATTATATATATAACAGATTTTTCATTAGCTTTTTATTTTAGATTTATCACAAGATTAGTCAGTTACGTATATTGTTTTAATGAACTAAAAATGTATTATTTATAAATGCTTTTATGACTATGGAAATGCGTTTAGTTTACTAAAATAAATTTTAAAATCAGTTTTAACTATCCACCCGGAAATGCAAATATTTAATATAATTAAACTTTTAAACATCAAATAAATAGTGTAATAAATATATATTTTTTTTTTAATTTATTACAAACATAAACTTTATAATACAAGTGAAAATACATTAATACTTTAAAACAATACAGAAAATTATACGATTTACGATCAGTATTATTTATTATTTTTAAATTAAATGAATTTTCAAAAATTACAGGTATATTTTATTGTAATAAACCGGAATTCGTAAATAATTTTAATAAAATATATTGCACTATCAGTCATATCCGACTCGTTATTGACGTACACTAATAAAATATATTGTAACAAAACATAAACGTAAAAATATTTTGTATAAATCCAACGAAAACCAACAGCGATAAAAGTCTGAAACAGCCGTGCATTTTATTTATAGATACAAACGTATAATTCTAAATCGTCTCCGAATAGCTTTATATATTTTATGTTATTGTACTAATGCGACGATGACATGATATTATAGCGTACGTGTATTAGCGCAGATAATACTTTTATCTGTAATCCATGATTTGGATGAACAGTGCAAGTCATCAGTTACCATCGACTGCCCGTCCATAAGTGACTATATAGAAGTTCACGCCGATTCCAAGAATACAAAATAAATAATAAATTTTTTTTTTAACATTTCAGTCCAATCGTATTTTACACAGTTCGTTTGGTATTTATTATTTATCTTGTGTAAAAAGTAATTGTAATAAATAATAATAATAAACCAGGAATACGATAAATTATTACCGTGACATACTTGCAGCTACACACGAAATCTTCCTAGTTCAGTGTTTTGTTCTTATAACATATATAATGTATTGTACTGAACTATAAATTTATTATTTGAAATGTTTAACCGAACTAAGTTAGATGGCAAATGGTGAGAAAACTAACACCGATTTGTACACACTGTTTGCGAATACCGATGTGCGGTATCGTAAATAATTAAAAACCGTTAATTGCAAATAATTATAATATATATTGCTTTTATATCGCATTTCCACTGTTTGAAATAAATAATAAACAATTTTAAATGTTAATACTGAAATTTCGGTATAAATTGAAACTTGATATGAATTCGTTAAATGTGTTTTTCGTTAAAAAAAAAACCAAAAAAATGAACAGGATAAAAACAACTAATTACCTAATGTTTCTGAGACAGAATATAAAAATTATTCACTAAAAAAAATCTCAATACTAAATATTCATAAAATAATATTTAAATATCGAGTCTAAAATATATGTCATTATTCAATAGAAACATCATTTAATATATTATAATTATACATTTTATGTTTGTATTATAATTTTTAATCGCAAATAATTCAAATTGCGTGGAATCGATTCTAAATCTATAAATATTTTTTTCCAGTTTAACGAAAATAAATTTGCGTGAAAAAAATTATAATCTTATGTACCTTATACATTTAGCGCTATTTAACATTATTATTATTATTATTATTATTATTATTATTATTATTATTATTATCATTATTATCATTATTATTATTATTATTATTATTATTATTATTATTATTATTATTATTATTATTATTATTATTATTATTATTATTATTATTATTATTATTATTATTATTATCATTATTATTATTATCATTAAAATCAGCGAAAACTTACACGCATTGAAATACTAAATCTCATTATTATTCATAAAAACAATATCGATCGAGTAAAAATGAATAATTAAATAAAGTACTCGTATCTGTGGAATATTGTTGAATAACTTATAATATTCGAACATTATGAAGACTTATAAAATAAAACGTCAATGTATAATATACGTATATTTCCATATAATGAATTTCTTTTTTCTTCTTCTTTTTGAACTGTGCACATTAACACTATGACGTATAGTATTGGATTCATTAGTATATTATATCGAAATATTTTATAAAACGTATGAAAATTGTTCATCTTATTAAAAACGTATCAAAACTTTTTTTTAAAACAAATTTCAATTTTCTACTGATTTATATCTACTATTTAATAATTATATATTCATACACCCCGACCCTTATTTATTTTAAATTCATTTATCAAATTCGTGTTGATTTTAAACATATCATTTTTTATACTCTGTTGAATATTTTGACACTTTAATTGTATAATTTTCCCCCGTACTCTCTTTCTCTCTCTCTCTCTCTCTACAGGTATTATTATTATTATTATAGTATTCTATTCTGTATTACGAATGATACCGTTAAAATTTACATTTAAATCTAAACAATCGTATTATCAATACATAATGTATTCGAACAATATCGTACACATCGCACGCGAATATTTTTTATTTATTAATATAAATTATGTACGCGAACAATCTATTACAACGGTGTTCATTGATCATTTTCACGCGATGAAAGTAATAATAATTCATCGGTGAAATAAATAATTTTTTCTTCTTCTACACACGTTGGTCGTGTGATTCACATTAAGATTTTAGATATTTAAATCCGATGGACGCCCCTCGACCGAACTCGTTTAATCAAGTCCGATTATGTCTCGTTGATGAAATAAATCACGTGCAACATAATTTTGTTTTGCTGTGTTTACGTGGATAAACGCACACGTGTGTACGAAAATTAAAATACGGAACAACCAGCGAACACCAGATGAATAATTGTTTACGGTTTAAGCGTACGAATGGGTGCGCGATTGGCAAACCCAATTGAAATCAGTTGATCCGAATAAACAACAAACACAGTGATATTAAAAAACGGCGCGCGCGTTTCGTACGTACGAAAAAATAAAGACGCGAATAAATCCGGCGGCGTACCACCAGCTACTCACACGTCGTATCGCTTGACCCTTTTTTCGGAATATTATTTTCAAAAGAGTGAGAGAGTGAGAATATTTTTCACTCTGATTTACATAATATGGAAATAAAAAAGAACACAACACCGCGCGATCTATTATATCGTACCACAAAGATTTAGAGCGGTTTTTTTCCTCATTTTTTTTTTTTTTCAAATCTAACGTTATCGTATCCCGGACGGCTCACCGTTGTCGCACAACGAGGTCGACGGTGAAAAACTCCATGTGTGTGTGTGTATATATAAACGAATAAATAAATATACGCCGCATCGACAACCCGATCTGATCTACTGCGTAAATTGTAATTTTTTTTTCTTTTACCTCGTGACTTGTATACGCCCGTTTCCCTAAAAAACACACACACACACACCGAGAATAAAGTATTTATTTATTTTTATTTTTTCGATTTGCCATTTTCTGTATAACGTAACGATAGACTCGCGTCGCCGACGTCAAGTAGAGGAAAACGAGTGACAGACAGAACATCGCGCCGCCGCGTGACCTACCGCCGGATTCGTATAAATCACTCTACGTCTGGTGTGTCTGTGTTATAGTACTCAAACAACTACCGAATCTTACGTATCGAATCGAGTTTTGTTTATTTTTTATATGTCTGTATTTATCCCGATAATAATAAAGTAGAAAAACTCGCTGGGCGCGTATATAGTTCCAAACGTTTTCAGACAATGTCTGTTTTGTTATATTTATATTTTAATTTATGTTATAAATCATCGCGGCGGTTCGCCTTTAAACGTACTCGTATTTTCGTATACGCGTGTGTAGAGAGTATTGATAAACCGAGTACGTTCCATTTACGCATACAGCTCAAAGGGTTTCACGGATGTGATGAATATACTGAATTGAACGCGGAAAAATATTCGGATTTCGATTCGGAGAAAATTCATTTAGGGATGACATAAACAGGCGAGAAAATTTTCCATGCAAATACCAGCAGTTGAGATACTGTGCAGTGCTGCGGGCTCAACGCAAATGTAGCGTGCGTTATTCGAATAATTTAATAACAAGGGTATAGGCATGACGTGTCGATGTAACTTAATCAAATGACTTAGGCAAATGGACAAAATGTGCGTTGATTATACGCCCACGGCGTTGTACAATCAAAAGTAGGTACATTGAATTTTACCAGTTTTTTTCAAACAATTTTTTTCTTTAAAAATGTACTCGATTTTCTTTAATATACAAATCAATGTCTCTCTATATTTTTTCTTTCTAGATTTCGTAATTTTTCTTAGACTTTTTCACCCACTATACGAAAATTATCTTTTAATTATAAAACGTCCCTGTAATTTCTAAAAAGTAAACAAACACTATCTTGTAAACTCAAATTTATCATTCGTATATTAGAAAAAATATCACATTTTCAACACTTCGCTTTTAGACACAAGTTTATCAAGTACTGAACATATGTGATCTTTCCTAATGGTAACTAAAGCGATTTTTTTCTACGATACATTTTTCTCACCGATCATTAAAATAAACTTTTTGCATTTAAATAAATTATAATGAACTTTTTTGATTATAACGCGGCATACATATAACGAAATATTGTGTTGATATCAATATAAACTTTTCGAAGTTTTTACTACTTTAATTACAAATTTACGAACCTTCAAAGGCGTAATATTTTATTTTATAAACGCTTTTAATATACAGTTTTATAGAATAACAGACAACCGTTAGTACAGTGTGAAAATTGAAAATAAAAAAATGTATTCAATTTTCAATTATCCTTCGACATTGTCTGTTAATTTTAGTAGAGACTTAAAGTGTTGGTTCATTTATATTTTTCTTTTTTTATATGTATTTAAAATAATAAAAAACTAATAATCCATTATTAAAATATGAGCCGTTCTAATTTATATATTTACATATAACATAAACGTAAATATATATAAACATTAGGATGATTATATTCAAGGGTCAAATCATAATATTTTTTTCTCCATTTTTCTTTTTTTTTCTTTTTTGAAATGTTTCTCACTTAATATTCGCAAAGCCATATATTATAAAAATATTATAAAAGGATGATAAAATTAAGTCGTTTAAAAAAATCAACCTAATTATAATAACGCAATAAAAAGTACAAACACAAATAGTCATTTATTTAACGAGGTTAATGTAAATTATCGATATTCATAAAACATTACACGTATTCTATAATATTCCAAATGATGTCACATTAGAAACTTTACGTATTTAGAAAATCACCATGTAAAAATAAAAATGTATTGTTCATTTTTTCATTGTCAAAGTATTCTCTTTATTGTTTAATAATAAGAAACTCGTATTTCAGAATGCTAATTAGTTGTTCTAAAGACGTTGAAATATTTTCAAGAACGAAACAAAAATAATAATAATAATAATACTCACAGCAAATAAATAGATAATTACATTTTTAAATTGTAATATATAATAATATTCAGTAAATATCAAAGATTAATAACCTAAATGAAGTAACGGTATAATAAAAGAGAAAAAAAGTAATATATGAGAAGAAGCTAGAAAATACAAATAGGAGTGAGACAAGGGTGTAACATATCACCGGCTTTATATATATATATAAAGGGATCTTAGAGAACGTAAGGGAAGATTATACGAGGGGGAATCAAAATTAATGGCGCGTCATGGCGTGCTTGTGCAAATGTTGCGTTTTGCAGATGACAGTGGTTATAGGAAATAGCGACTGAGAAGAATTAAACGACATGTTAAAAAAAAAAAAAAAATTGATAATACTTTCGAAGGATATAATATTAATGAGAAATAACCGAAAAACATTAATAGCTTGTTAAGCTAGGACGTGGTAATCGAAAATGAGAATTTAGAAACAATTCAAATTCCTAATGGAAAAAGTGAAACGGTCATGAAAGTGTAGAATAGCGCAAGCGAAACAAGTGCTTCTATACTTATAATACCTATTGATGTTGCAATCATTTTATCGTATTCAATACAATCTAAATATCTTGGTCCCAAATAGCGTTTCAACAGATCCGTGGTCGAATATTCGAAGGCAATGTAAAAACGTTTTTAAAAATAAAATTATTAAATCGAATCAAATGGGTTCGGTTGTTATGCCTGCGCATCGAATTACGTATTATTTTCGAATTCGTGTGTGTAAGACGTATTTTAAACGTTGGTTACTTTAGTCACTTTAGTGAAATGACCGATGAAATTCGATCGTCTATTTATATAAATTTGTTTTATTCGATTTAATTTCTGAACCGTCGACTGCCGCCATCGCCGTCATCGTTCTCAATTAGACTTCATTAAACTCGGACACAACGAATGAATGAGTTTTTGGGCGCGATAACGTCGGCGTGTCTTTCGACCGCTCATCATCCATCGGCCTCTCCGGTACGGTGTTTGAGATGCCGGTGAACTGCAAAAACCGATATCGGCCTACCAAAAATGTTATCCCCGTGCGACGGATACAATTTCATCTACGGACGCTTTTGAAACTCGCGCCGGTGATTTATTTTTAACGTCGATGCAATCACACTGTATACTAAACATAATACCATATGCTGATAATACACGGTCCGCGTGTGTAGAGGAACCATGTCCCCCTGTGCTGGATGGATGATACGTTTCTCGAAAATATAAAATCGTAATGTCTGAATTATAAATGGTAAAACGCCAAGGGCGTAGCGTGCACGTAACCACAGTAAACATTCGAAATCAGAGGAAAAAAAGAAAATTAATTTTCATATACAACACGGTTAATTCATTTCAAAAAAAGAAAAAAAAAATTATCTTTTCGATCACTTTTGCACTTTTGCTCACACGACTGCATTATTCCTTACTGCAGCGACGCGTAACGGACCGTCCGTCATTCGCCATTCGCCTAACGATGAGGGGTATAATGTTTGATGACCGCGATTTTATTGTTTTATAACGATGACGATGATTTAGGACGAAAATTATTATTATTAAAAAGAAAAAATCGACAAAAATTTGCGTCTTAAAGGACATTGTATAATTTGTAAAAATTTACAGTGATTTTGTACAATATCGCATTAAGTATAGAATTGTTATTTTAAAAATAGATATTATTGAAAATATTGAAAGGAGAAAATTCGTTTTCTTTTTTTTGTTTTTACTTAATTAATAATTAATATTACGATATTTAGTGTTAATTTCTCTAGAAATATTACCACCACTTTCAAAACTCACGCCACCCAACCGCTGCTATATAATACGCTACAACACAATATCGTTAACCGCTACTCAAGTCCATATCATTAAATGCGCTCAAGATACCATCGACAATAATTATTATTATTATTATTATTATGTATTACTAACTCGATTATAACAATACTGTATCGTGTACGCCACGCGTAATTCGACATGACGACTAATGGCGTGTCGTTTCAATACAAAAATGTGCTTTTTTTACTAATACGAGGGGAGGAGGGAAAAAAAGTGTACGATAACGAACACGTGCTCCACGCGTACGGGGTAAAAATTCAAATGACGCGTGCTTAAAGAAAATTTCACAATTCGGTCATTATTTATGCCGCCGGAAAAATAAAAATGCGAAATAACTTTTGCCATATCATACACGTACTCGTGTCACACAACCGTTACGGTAACAACTCCAAAACATTTAATTATAAACTGCACGATTGGCCAACACTGTCGGTTCTCCGTAACTCCATAAAATATTCATATCTCGTTGTGCTGCCGCAAATATTACCGCGTAGATTTGTCGACGACACCGGTGCGCGATATCGATAACTACTGCGAATTTTCCGGTATTTTATAATTAAAATCAATAATAATAATATATTAATAATTATTGTTCCGTTCGGCGGAGCAAACACCCCGGCGTGACGCGTTAAAATAAAATAATTCTTCTGAGGTCGTTAGGTTAGGTGTTAAAAACTCCAGTGAACGAACAGTTAAGGACTCTTTATTACAATTTTTTTAAAGACATATTTTAGCATTTCGATCTAATTTTTTATTCTTGGTCGTTCATTATTACTATATCGTACATATTAACTGGATTTAACATTCATTTTATTTATGTATATTTCAACTTAAATATCATGTGTCGATTACCCAGTGAACAAACATTTAAAATCCAATTATGTACTCCTTAGATGCACGATTTATACACAAATAACAAACTTTCAATAATTTGACATAGAAGTAATAAACAAGCATAAAAATCAATATTTATTTAATCACGGTTTACATCGACAAAATAAAATAAATAAGAACCATCTGGTAAATATATTATGTAAAAAGTATAAGCAAAAAAGTAATAAAATGTGTTTAAATGCGCTGCATTCAATTAACACTGTGTTAATTTAATATATTATCATTAATTTCACATTCTAGTATACGAACATTAAAAAAAAACCAATAAAATATTTGTTTTAATGAAATTTAAATCATAAATTCGCTTTTATTGAAATATTTAGAGTAAAACTCATAATAGTTACACTTAATATAAATAGGTAATTTCTAAAACATTAATTACCTAAATTGTTTTCCAAATAAGAAAATTTTTGTGATTTTATCGGTCATTGGTTTCAACCATACCGTGTTTATCAATACATTGACATCAATATGAAATGTATATCCATATTTGGGATATAACAATAGCTATTAGAGATAACAGAAAATTGGTAGTTCATAAATGGTCTTGTGTTACAAAACACAAAAATACAATTTTACAAAACTTAAACAACTATAAAAATGTTGACTAAAACAAAAAAAAAACCACATTATCTTTGAGATTCCCGGTTTGACTTTCATGTAATTTATCACATTTCCTATATGAATAACCAAACACTATAACCATTACACTCAATCGGTTATAAAATATTAGTAACCTAAAACCATAATTTATTACAAAAGTTTTAACGCAAAAACCGCGGAAACGATTCGTCTATGAAATACGGAGTGACCTGGGTAACAATGAATAAGTTAAGACAGTTGACAGAAAATCTAAATCGAATATCTAATCAAATATTGTATTATACCTAACCGCACCAGATCTTTGATAATCATAATTTTCTAGTTAAAATAGCAAAAATTCGAAAAATGTTTTCGTGAAAATCGAGTGGAAGAAAAAAAAAGTAATTAATTAAAACGAACACCTGGAAACCAATAATTCAATCAAGCGTGTTTAAAACGCGCAGTCATTTATTAGAATATTTTATAGCGATATATATATATATATAGTCCTTATTTTATTCATGCTTACCCACGTACTTGAGGCCGTTACTTGAGAGCGTGCGGTGATTTATTACACCGGTAATTCGTCTTTTTTCTATCCTGGCCAACATATCTGTGCGTGAAAAGTAAATTAATGTCATTGTGTGTGTGTGTGTATGTGTGTTATACTCGTTACTCCGGTACCCATATATTATTATAACAAGCCGGAAAATCTTCGTGCACGCATCCACACGTCAATGATGCTGCACCAGTACCGACGGAAAAGTTTGACCAATACACGCGAGCCTATTGAAAACACCTCGGGTTCTCGAGTGTTGAGAAATTAATACTCCTCTTCGACCTATGATCAAGAGCGTTCCAAAGCTCCTCCATTTAGGAGGGGGGGAGGTAACAGTTTGAAAAATTACCGACTACATGAAAAAAAAAGAAAAAATTGTAGTAACAAGTGTCTATGTTTTTGTGTACGAGTAAAATACTACCACAAAACAAATTATCCCATACAATTCCTAATACCTAATACATATGGGGTGGCCCATATGTATATACACACACATATATATAGGCATAAGCGAATATTTGATCACGTCCGTGGGGGGCTTATCATTTTTGTTTTATGCATTAACGTAAACAGACATTTTCAGACGCTTCAACCTACTAACTAGTGGTTACTCCTACACTACCCACACACACCGCGCGTTTCATGGCGTGTAGCCATGGCAAGCAAAAGCGAACAACGTTGTTAGCTTATGACCGCAACAAAAACACCGTGTGTATATGTGTGATGTACGCACACGGTGCTCTTACTGCGATCAGAGGCGAACAACGTTGTTCGCATTTGCCTGCCGCAGCTAGACTGAGCAATCCGCCGGTTTCGGACCGCTATTTATACGTGTATTTTTATGTGTCTACCCCCTCTTTGTTGTATCGTATCGCTATCTGTTGACTACTTTTTTCCCGGTTTTATTGCGTTCGACGGACGCGCTCTGTCGGTATACGCGGGTGTTTAGTTTGACGCTGACCGAGCGATCAATCGCATGCACTTATTCCAAATTCATTTTTATAATTACTATTATTATTTTTTCGCGTGTTTCAATTAAATAAACTTAAGGATTCATTTTTCTCTGTTCTACACTCGTTTACACGCTTACTCATCAATTTTACATAGATATGATTGCAATATATATAATATATTACATTATATATATATATATAATTTAAGTATAACATAATGAATTAAACTCTGTTTACCTACATGTGTAATTACTCTTAAAATTAGTCACAAAGGGCTTGTTATTAAAATTCCTGAGTTAGAAATGACATTTTTTTCATCTACAGTTTTGTCAATACTTTTTTGTGCAATTATATCGATTACTATAACAGTATTTAATTGTACATTTTCAGATTCTAGTGTTCAGGAGCATGCTCAAAAGGGAAATGAGGGTGTTATTTTTAGATACCCCCATTGACTTCTTTTTGTTGTTCTATTAATTTTTCATTAATATAGGAAAAACTGTATAATTTATTGTTAACGTAAATAAAAGTTTATATTTTCAATCATTTTACCCGATGGAATTTTAAAATTTCAAAAAAAATATATAGGTATATGTAAAACGTAATTTATTAATCGAAATTGCAATAAAAATATTATTGTTCATACAAAATTTAAATTATGCAGGTTTTGAGTCCATTTTTTCAAAAAGTCCACTGCAAGATAAAAGTGAAATTGAATCCTTTCAAAATCTAGTAGAACTTTATTCACCTTTTATAAATAAGGATTATTATGTTCTCCTACCCACGAAGATCCACTACGATCAGTCAAAAATTCATATCCCCCCTTTCTTTCAAAAACGCTGAGCACGCCACTGCTAGTGTTTTTTGTTGATGAGGAATCAGTAACAACTAATTTTTGTTTTTTAATATTAAAGATAGCAAACACTCTTTGAGCTATTATTGAATTAATTATAATTAAAAATTAATCGATTAATTCACACAATACGCATAAATAATATTGTTTAGCACTTACGGTACGCCCCCGCCTATAATACAGTTTAATTCGCATCGATCAAATAATAACGCCAAACAATATTTATTATAAAAACCCTGTAATAACAACTAAATCCATGACTATCGAATTATTGTTATCCCTCGTTGTTTTCGCATTTAAAAAAAATTGCTCGAATGAAACTTACTACATATTGTACAAAACGTTTGTGTTTCTCGACGTTATTCGATTGAAGGAAGCTCGTACAACAGATATTCCGATTTTCATACGTTCTTATGACAAGTTAAAACGATAATATACCACGAAAATAACAAAAAACAACGTGGTAAATATTTATTTAGCTTATTGCAAATGTTTAAAATAACGTCGAAAAATATGAGGAGAGATAAAATTATTTTTTTATTTCGTAAAAACATGTAAAACGATACTATTTTCGAAGTCGTTGTATTGTATATTTCTCATAATATTATTTGTCTATATTAAATAATTTATATACATATTCATATTCCTTATCACAGACGAGATTATAATTCAAAAATACTACACAATAATAGATATAAACGCATTTCTCGTTATGAATTATACGATAACACATTAAATCTATGAATTTGTCAAAGCTTTCGTGGGATTAAAATATTATAATTGTCTTTTTCGAATATATATATATATCCTTGTTTTCGTGGATTAAATCATCGAAAACGTTGATATTTCCAAAAAAAAAGACAATAATAATATTCAAAATCAATTGTATAATTTCACCGTAAAATAAATGCAAACGTTTATGTATAATCTCATTCACACTCTTCTATTCATATCGAGTGTTGTCAATCTAAAAAATTGTATACCAACGTCAGATAATACCTCGTTTCCATTAACTACTTAAAGTAATATTACTGATATCCAAAAACAAAATTACGAATATAATAAATATTGTCATTTCCATAGCTTTACACTCAATACGTTTTGCTCTAAACGACTAGCGTGTTATCGGAATCGAACCTTATTAATATTTAAAAACTTTATCGTATCGGTAATATTCCCAAAAAGAATACATTCAATCAATTTATAAGAATATCTAAATCCATTATGGATACAATAAAGTCGTCGTTTTTACAAAATTATATTCTTAAGCAAAACGTCGATAATTATAGTCGATTTTAATTTAATTAGTCCTCATTGATGTGATCATAATATAATATTTATGCGTATCATATCGACTGCTGAAACACGATGATTCGCTTGAGAATTATATTATTTAAATATCGCATTCGACTTCGTCGAAACGCACACACATGCCTAGTATAAAATGTATTCTCTCTGCGACATATCGAATCAACATGGTCATAAATATATTCTGGGTGTTAACGACACTATATCGACCAAATATTAGTGTACGTACTGACATGTAAACGATGGAACACTGTCGAAAAATAAAACGAAAGTGTTCAGACAAAGGGAACGGAACCAATATAGGACTTTTCAACTTTTGAGAATAAAACCATTATTTCATCAACTCTTTGTAAAAGTTTTTATTTCTTCGGGTACTTTTATCGTACAAAAAGAACAAAACTATTTCCCTATTCCCAGTGGTAACCGTATTCTTAAAACAAAATAATATTTATAAAAATAACGTTCACGTTTCAACGGAGCGTCGACGAAGAGTTCGAATATAATTCATTAATTTGCAAAATACAAATATTGAAATGTGTAAATATAGCCAGTGGCGTATTTTCGGAGGGGGGGCCGGGTCTCGATCACTCCCCCAAAAGAAGAAAAAAGGTTTAAAAGTCATAAATGACTTGCTATATATTGGTACAGAGAAAGAGAACATTAATTTATATTATGTGTTTTTAATGTTTGTATAAATAAATTTGATTAAATTTTTAGTTATTTTTGGTCGCGTCGTTGCCGTCCGACGACGACGATAAAACGACGATAACGATGTTAGTTAAATATTACGAAAATAGTTATTGATGAACTGTCAAAAAAAAAGAAAAGACGTTTACCTTTTATATTATAAAAAAAAAAATCTTAATTTGTATTTATAATAATATAATTACATATTAATTCATCTCATATGTATCTTTTATAATATTATAAACTTACCTAATTTTTAGACCATCCCCACACAAAAAAAAATTGAAAATATCCCACTGAATACAGTTTATATGATCCGTAAAATACAATAATGAACATTCCGTCGAAATTCACTAATCGTTTATTCGTGTGAGACCCGGAATCACTGGAAAAAAAAATATGGAAAAATCATCGTCAGAACTCAGTGTGATTAAATACATCGAACTAAAATGATTAATATTCGTCTCATTATCGTCACAATAATATTATTAACATAATATTCCGCCATGCAATTATTTTATCTAAATATTCTTACATAATATATTATACGTTATATATTATAGCACGGGTCCGACTCGGTACGGCATCCCCACAATTCATCCCATAGCTCTTTCAAACGCATCATATAAAATTGTCTTTGAATTACTCAAGTGTGATTACTAGGTTAATATTTATTTTTTTTTCATTTTATCGAAAACATTCCGTTCAAGTATTTCAGTACAAAAAAAAAAAAAACAATATTCATTATGACTGTTTACAATGATCTGACTCCTGTTGTTATGATGAGTAGTTTCCGGAACCAAAAATTTCACCGTATTTCTGCAAAGGAAGGGAAAATTGATCGAAAAAAAGACATTCGGATAAATAATTCATTTATATTTACACTTACCATTATTGTCAAGTCCACCGTTCAAAGTGTTTCTATGTTATTGCTTTCAAACGAGTGAAAAATTGTTCCATGTGTTATTTGTCACAATCCAAAATTGACTATTTTTTTTTTGTGCACTAATGAAAATAACAATTTATGACCAAGTTCATTTCCGTATTGTTTTTTTAATTGTTTATATACAATATATTACTGTATAACCAATGCTAACACAACGAAATACATAACAGTTTAACTAGAACACTGTTCACATACTTGTAACAATTCGAACTAGAATGTTTTCAAGAAAATCATTTTTTTTTTTTTTTTTTTGAAAAAACGTTGAGGTTATTTTTAATATGAGTGCACTAAGACAAACATTTAGTTTTAAATTACATTTCGTTTTTCATTTGCAAAAAAATAATTAAATACAACCGACTTAAATTAAATAACAACGTCAGGAAACTATAATAATTTTTTATTTTCCATACATTTAAAAAAGTTTCAAACTTTTTTCATCATTAAGTGTAAATCAAATAAACGTTTAAGTTATCAAATATAAATTTAATATAGGACTAATCTAATTATTTATTCTGATAACGACAAAATTATTCTAAAATTATCATAATATTTTCTATGTGAAGAAAGCTAATTACTTTTAGGAATGTTTCGAAATTGTTATTTTCCAAAGAATATGAAATAAAACTATATAAAAAATATATATGAACCGTGCATTCCATGGCTTCAGCAGCAATATGGTATCACAAATTGGAAAGTATTTGGACTTTGGTTTGGAGCTCGAGGTACAGCCTCAGGATTCTTAAAATCATTCTTCCGATCATATAACTTCGCTACTGATAATCTTGTCAAAATATGCCTATCTATTTTAAAAGGCTCAATATACATTATAAATTACCACTTGTACTCATAGTAATAAGTTTTAATAATAATGTTTTCTCTGTTTTTCTACTACTAATAGCGTTTATCCACTTATATTGTAAATTTTATATATTTATACTGTAACTCATTTTGTATACTTATATTATACTTATATTTTGTAATTTGTATTGTAAACTTAAAATTTTCTTATGTATTTTAATATTGATTAGTATACTGTGTCTTTTGGCAACCTGATTGGTGGGCAGCTCACTTTAAATAAAAGTTGTTTCTCTCAAATTAAAAATTCCATATCTATTATTCAATTTTAGACATATATAAAAAAATATATATATATGTGTACGTGAATATACAATTAAACCAAAGATTATTACGTAAAATATAAAAGTATTTAAGAGTTTTTGTATTAAATTTATTCATCAGCGGTATTGACAAAAAGTCATCATCGGATATATTAGGTGAAAAATGAAAAAAAATAAATCGAATTCGTAAAAAAAAGTCACGTTTTGGTAATTATTAACACCCACGCCTATAACAACTTCAAAAATATATAGAAAATATCACCTCGGTTCTTAAAAAAAAAAAATAACAAAACGTTTAATTTTATATAAGTAAACCGATGCTTGAAATATATATTCATTGTCAAAAGTTTAAAAAATCAGTTCTACAAAAATGCCTAAAATAAAATGAAATTATTATGTAATAAATACAAAAAAAAATTTTTAAATCAATTATACAAATGAAAATTTAATCCGCAATATATTATACTACAGTTAATTTACGAGCACCCTACACCCTACAGCTTTACTGCATATATGCGCACTTCATAATAATTTACTGTCCCAAATATAATTCATGTATAATCCTATGTAATTCATTGTTTTTTATAATATATAAATTTATTGATATTAAATTTTAAGCAAATTAATGAAAACATTAGATTCATGGCGGTCCTACGATTTTTTTTTTATGAATTATGACAATTTTTTTGAACTAAAATTATTCCAAAATTTAATTTATCGAAATATTAAATTGAAAATTCAACAATAGATGTAATCATTCGATACTACATTAGGTTTTAGAAAATGGTTTTCGTTTTTCTCTTGTATTTTAAGATAAATTGTATTAATAACACAACAGTAATTAAACAAAATTAATTGACGATACCGATATCACACACCATTTATTAATAAGTCATTGTGAAAATATTGTTATTTGAATTCTTCTTTAATATTCAATGTCTATTGAAATTTACGAAGAAATAAAAAATTACTTTTGAACAATGTGATATTAACTTTTATGTAATTTCCAAATACTACAACTACATTAATAAATGAATATTGTCTTGAATCGTCTTTATTAAAATGTATTAAAATTATAAAAAAGAGAGAGAGAGGGAGAATTAAGTATAATAATTATAATGCATAATATACATAAATATTTGATTTATATTTAAATATTATTTATGGCTCTAGTTATAACAGATTTGTCGTAAGAAAATTATTTGCATATACGTAATATTATAAATATGTATATTCATAAAGTTAAATATTATACTATATAAGTGTGTAGTGTACTTTCTCAATTAAAAAATCTTATGAAAAATTATTTTTTTTAAAATCAATATGAAAACGTGACGAATTGAAAATAATAAAAAATTAAACAACCATACTACTAATTTTTATTTACCAACAATACAATATTATTATTTCCATCTAATTATAAGTACTTAAAATTCGTCCTAACGATATTCATAAATGTATATTACGAGCTGAATTAAGTGCTCAAAAGCTTAGGAATTATACGTTCCATAAGTGTCAAACGCATGAATTAACATTCCTCTCAAATGCATTTACATAATAGTATTTCTATATTAGTTTCAAGGTCCGATTTTGTAGTCATATTATGTAAATTAAATTTTAACGCCAACAGTGTTTCTGTACGGCAAATTGTAATTGTCATTGATGAACAGTCATGTTAAACATAACGTTAACCAAATTCGAGAAAACATACCCGTATATTATAACGATCGGTGCGTATATTAACTCTTAAAGACGAATTTTTACAACGTTAATCAGCATACGTTGATCTTGAGAAATATAATAAGTAGACAAATGAACACTACGATGTATTCGCGATTTTTTCGCAAAATTTTAATTGCAGTAGTAATAGTATCCGATTTTCTCAAGGATTATTGGATATATCCGTTTTTAAAACTGAATCTATTTTTTTAAACTCAATTGCATATTGAATCATTTTTATTTCTGAAATTATTATAATATATGTTGAGAAAAAACAAACAAATATTCCACACAACAAAATCATCAATAAATCATGGTTCAAGGTACGATGCAAATTTGGTTCATAGCACTGTGTTTTTGACAAAAACGAATACCGAATTCTTACATGGGTTTAACCGTGCCATGAAAATATTATTTTCGATTCAATCACCGTAGTACTGTTCAAAATAGGCATACGAATCAGTGTGTGTTTACAGTACAATTTCTGGTTAAATATCGACATGTAAGTTGATCCAATTATGTTATGGTTATGCTCAGTTTTCACAGCACCCCACTACTTTGAACATCATGTATCAGGCTGGAATAAGTGCTTGACCGACGATCAACGCATATGGTATGCGCTGATCATCGGTCGTGATCAAGCGTTAAGTGTTTAGTTGATAATTAACACGGTCGGTCGAGGAGATCGTATAAAAATACCATAGTCTTGCAAACGATAATTTCCTATAGTGGCGTAGACATAGTTTATGAAAGGAGGGATCATAAATAGAGTTGCTCTCATTCGCTACAAATCGCATGACCGATGGGGGGGATCTGATCCAGACGTCCCCCCTTTGTATACGCCCCTGACGTACATCAGAATATAGAATTAATAAAGAATTAAATTAAAATTTACCAATCAAATACCTTCACTTTATTAATGAAATAGTGGCGTGAATGACATTTTTTAATCTGTTTTACACGTATTACACGTATATTAATATTATATAGTAATATATAACAACATGCGCGTATACCCTTGTTCGGGTTAATATATTATGTAGATTAATATGTACACCAGTATATGTATAAATGTGTGTGTATGTAAATTTATGTGAGATATTTCATTTATAAACGATTAAATATTATGCGAGATACAAGTGAATAAGTTAAATTTAGACGTTTAAATCACTTAATATAATTTATTTTAGCTAATGTAAAATTTTGTTCATCTTAATATAATATAAAAAATACTACATTAATAATAATTTAATAAATACTACAATTAAAAACTTTGTTAACAGTAGTTAAAATTTTTCTTCCTAGTCGAAAACTTGTAACGTCTTATTGATGATCACGAGATGTTACAGTAAGTTTCAATTACTAAAGGAAAAAATTAAATAACTATAAATTCCAACTAAATTCGTGAATAAACGATAATATTTCAAATACATAATAATATAAAATCACTAATCCATATATAATTACCTACATAAATAATGAAGCAAAAATAATATCTAAACAGAACTATGTTATTAACTTTATATATACACACATAAGTAGGTTTATGGATTGTTCATATAGTTAATAATTGGTATATAGAAAGTAAACATTATTCTAAAAATAAATTTAATATTTTTATTTTACTGGATACCATTGCTTGATATCAATTCAAACCTGTCCAGTGAATAAACCTAGTTTTTATTTTCGCATGATGTTCTAATATATTTTTTAACTTACTGATATTGAAATTATTGATATATATATATTTTTTATTTTGCATGTAAAATTAAAAAAGGTATAAATTAGTATTTTTAAAAATACATAATTATATATATAAAAAAAAAAAATTCCGGTAATAATCGAACACGTGCAGGGAATTTTAACTAATAGGTATATCAGTTCCTAGAATATATGTAAACGGTTAGGTACAATTTTTCACCAAGCGAAACATAATTACAACATTCAATACGATATAAATTTAATTTATTTTATGAATTATTATAATATATTTCATAATAAACATCACCTAAATAAATATAAGAATAGAACGGAAATGAATAATATTAAGTCTAAAAATATGTCCATCGTAAACGATAAATTATAAAAAATTTAACAAGTCAGCGTGAGAGCGAATTTTGAAATTTAAATTTGTTTAATTTGCATAGTATTTGTATTTGTAGATTACCGTCAACATTTCTCGAGTATCTAAAATGTATAAAACAATGGGAAATTACAAATATTACAGAAATTAAATAAACCGACATCTCAAATCAATCTTAAAATACGAGTGAACATATTTTTAATTATATTAAAAAAGAATGTGTAAAAACAGCCGACCACTTAGTTACATATTAATATATAACCGTATCAAACAAAATATTTCATAATCAGTGTAATGGATAAATAATAAAAATAAAACTTTTTTTTAACTTTTATACAGTTCAAATATATGATCTACGTTTGTATAAATATAATTCACATTACATAATGAAATGTGAGTTTACTATTTCCGATTTGATCTTATTTAAAAATAAAAAACGAATAATGGTATCGACGTAAAACCCATAGTATAAATAAATAACATTTTAAGCATAGTGATTGGAAATCCTCGATAGCTGATATAAATTAGTCATTAAATAATTGATTTATTTACACAAAATTATTTTTTACTGTAGGCTTATAAATAAAATATATATTAAAATCAGCATTACATAAAATGTATATTTACTGCCGCACATCCTTAATAAGCAGAACTCTTTTCTACACGGATACAAGCCTTCATAATAGAAGATTTTTGACTAATGAATTTTAAGTCGAGCCACTTTTATTACAAAAACGTTTTTATAATAATTAATATTTCATTATAGCGCGTTATAACTTATATTATATAATATGTATATAGTGAATGAAACGAGTATTTTTTTTTCATATTTTGCACCTGTTCACAACTTTAATATGGAGAAATAATGAATTAGCCAAAGGTTACACGTATAATCGCTTAACATAAATTCTAATAATATTGCAATCCGTGACCGAGTTTATATTTTAATAACGATGAATCATTTTAAATCGTGATTTCACGTACTTAAACATTTTCAATAAATAGATATCGCATCTACAATATCCGTATTAGTATTATTATTATTATTATTATTTTATAAAAAAAAAAGTTAATTAAATTAATTTCAGTTTAGTACTACAATCTTATAAATATATAATGTTATAACTAGAGCTGAATTGATAAAAAAAAAAACATTGTTTGTATTTTACTAGTAATCAATGATGAAACTAATGTTAAGTATTGAAAGTATCGTTCATACTAATTTTTATTTAAATTTTTTTCTTTTCAGAAACAAATTAATATTATTAATAATAATAATTGACACTGAAATCGTTATCCAATCGGAAACATTTTTTATAACCGAAGTTGTTTATAAATGTAGCGAGTTTCAATGAAACACATTTTTCTTTTATTTTCAATATCACTAAAAATCAAACTAAAAAAATGTACGATTTACTATAACAATCTGTTATTGATGACGTGAGGTAATCGATAATGGCTTTTTAATCTGATGTCTCGACTTAATGATCAAGAGTTCAATAGCCTCATTCTGTCGACGTTTCGTTCGAGAGAAGAGAGCTGGAACTCTTCCAGTGATTCGATCCGCGGGTCTCGTTCCAATATACGTATACATTGTATACATTATATATGTATACATTGGCGTTATTTCAATTTTGTGATCAGCCAAAATAGGTATTTCAGAGTAAACCGATTTTTCCACATGGTATGTCATATTCGCCACAATGATTACGTTCGTTATAACCATCACTATTTTTTTCTTTCACAACTTCCTACCTGGATCATATTTGTTACATTTGGTAGAACAAATTGCCTAACACATGAGTACGCAAATTTCGTTTATACTTATATATATGCTCATAAATAGAGACCGAATTTTTATCTTTTTACATAAATTTACTGATGGTATGCAGCTCCAATAGGAAATGAGCTCTCTCGACGTTTTTGCATTTTCCTATGAACTAATATACAAACATTTTTAATGCATAAAAAATTGTATTTCAAAGTTAGAGAATGTATTATGCAAAACGATACGTTTTAGGAATATATGAATATTAATATAAGAATATTTGAACAATTCACAACAAAAAAAATGTAATAGTTTATGAAAATAAATGCAAAAAAAATTGTGACGATTTAGGTAATTTTTTAAAGATTAGACAAAAAAATTACTAAATCTGCAGCTCATAACCGGTGAAAAGTTAAATAATAATAATTAGTCGTATCAGATATAAACTGTATCATGGTTTTAGATTTAAAAAATAAAATATTCAAATATTAATAAATAATATAAAACTCGAAGGAACAAATTTCATTTCATTATAGTTTAATGAAAGTATTTAATATATTTCAAAAATATAATTCAATACATTTCCATTGGCATCAAAATCGATGTATACCTATTTGTAATAAGAAATATTCGAATAAAAAGTAAATTCGATATCACATTTAAAACTAAATTATTTAGACTTTCTACACTTTCACTATTCGAATTTAATACCGTTTTACTATTACACTATGTCTTTGATCTATAAAACAATTATCGTTGATTTTAAGTTATAATTTATTACTACGCATCTAATATTATGGGGCAATTCATTTTTAGACAATAGCTATTTTAGACGACATTTTGAACTCGCATGGTCGATGGATGACTTTTTCCTAGAGAAAAAATAAACGCTAATGGATATATTATATTATATAAATATGAGAATTGACGAGAAAAAGTGCCATCATTAAAATTCAATAAAGTTAATGAAGCGTCAAAATGTATTAGAAAGACAGGTCCCAAGAAAAATGGTGACATATATTTCACCAGCAAATAACGAAGCTTTAAAAATGACGCACATCTACAAATTATTATTTAAAAGAATATTAAACGCTGTCATAATGTATAATTTATTACGAGTTACTAATAAAATAATAAACGAAATAAACTGAAATAAAAATGTCTATACATATGTATATATATATATATATAAATTTTAATAAAAACGTTCAACCATCTTCCCCGTTAGAGATATAAGTGGTATTTATAAAGTAATTTCGTGATATTAAAATGAAACATCTGTTACTATATACGAGTATTTACTTATCCGTGTTCAAAATATGTTACTATGATGGAAAAACCTGTCGATATAAAAGATTTGAAAAACAACGTTTTACAATTTATCAACAAATTGGTGTTCAAACTTCTGCTGCCTATAACACACGCAGAACAACAAATGATCTGCAACCGTTATAAGAAATATAATTTTGAGAAAAGCGTTTTAGAAAATAATCGCGCCAATTACAGATAATGACTTAGTAATGTTAAATACACAAAATAATATATTTTTTTCAGCTTTTGAAAAATTACCTATACGAGTATATAAAGAGATTGAACATAATAAATTAGAAAATTCTTAAAATATAAACGCAGAGTTCAAAAACAACATTTTATATCCGTACATAATAATACTATAACATGGCATAGTTGTATTATTTTCAACAATTTAATTCGCAATGTACACAATTCCTTTGGTATTTATTTTTATTTTTTTTTAACTCAATACCGTTTTATTATAATATTCAAAATTTCCTGTACGTCAATTTGTTCAATTTGTTTTTAGTCTGTTGTTATATTTTTTCTTTTCCGCATAAAACCTGATGATGAATTCTTTTTAGTTTTTTGTCAAAAACCGATGGCAAATAAAGAAATTTAATTTACAATAACTCCTATATTGTTTTTTTCTTTATTTTTCATAATACTCTTCGGTTTCGTTGTATATGCAATGGTATTTATACATTTTGATTTTACACGGACGTTTATTTTTATTTATTTCTGTGTAACAAATTTTCGACTGAAAAGAATTCTCGAATGGTCTCGTCATGCGTTACGCTTCAGTAACGAATTGTGTCTAGTCGATACTTTATTTGAAGCGTTTTTCGATTTACTCAGTAGTTTCCTTACAAGTAATTCAGAACAACACAGAAACTGATAGAAAACCATTTCATCAATAGTTTTATTAACGTGGCACAAAAGTCTACCAAACTGATTTTCCTGGAATGTTGAAATTTATACCGAACGTGTCAATTTGCACTATATATATATACCAGCAAAAACATTTTTTCCGATTTTCGACGATTTATATATAATTATTAAATGTCCAACAATTTAAGTCATAAAAGGTGTAATTTTTAATTTTAAGGGCCGAAAATTCTATGCGAAATAGATCCTACGTTACTTCGATTACATTCGAAAAATTCTTGACAATCCTCTGAGTCACAATTTTTTTTTTTTTTACACTACCACTTTAAATTCACCTACAGAGTGCGCATTACAACACCGAAACTCCGCTCGAAATCGTTTCGTTGAACGCAGTATATGATTTCAAATTGCTGTTGTAATAAAAAAACTCTGGAACTTTTTCTGAGTGATTCGCTTGGACGACATTCACAACGCCCGCGGCTCGCATAAATATATACATCGATGTTTTACGTGTGAATAACGGAAGGTTAATTAGGTAAAATCGTACGACGTAATATTATATAAATATAAATTACGATATAATAAACACTTATGGGAAAGAAAATTTTATCAGAAAGCAAATTAATAATATTATAATTAACGCGATTATCAGCCACCCGAGAACTGCAAATATGGGACCGGGAGAGGGGATTGAAACATACAGTGGCGTGCACAGGAATTGTGTACGAGAGGGGCGGAAGGATTTCATAAGCCGGAACAACGAAAATGTATTATAATTTAATGTTTGTTATAATAACGAAAGAAAAAAACAATCATCCGTTGTTATTACTTTTTGTCGTTCGACTGATAACACTGAATAATTAGGCGTAATTTAACAAAATTATTAAACACGTATTTGTATTTGAAAAAAAAAAAAATGATAAAATGTCGAGCCGCTACGTTTAACCGTTATGAATGATAAGAATTTGCTAACTCGTTATTTAAAAGTTAACACATCGTACTAGAAATTTCACTAATAGTTATTGAAGATCGATAATATTTATTATTTATCGTTATAACGGAACACGGGGAAAAAAAAGAAAAGAAAAACCTACAACAATTTTATGATTAAATCAACGGACGATTACGGTTAGAACGTAATTGCGTGGTTATTTTGTTTTTGGCACCATCACAGCACATATTATTTCATGTTTATACAACGGGAAAATGAAGAACAACATAATAATGTTGATGATGATGAAGTGGAGACCAAAGTCGTGTTTAAATTAGAAAAAAAAAGCGCGGTGGAGGCACGCATCATCTGACCTCTGCGCACGCCAATGCAATCACAATAAGTATAAACACGCGCACTCGCATGATTATAAAACTAAAGACTTCGCTTGATCTATTTGAGGAGCAGAATGAAAATAATAGAATATCTGTTTCATCTAAACCGCACGGGAGCGGGGGGAATAACATAAAGGGAATATAATCGATTCGTATAATATGTAATAAAATTTGCGACTGAAAATGGTACCGACATTTTAACACACAATAATTTGTACGCGAAGGCCGACGTAAGTGAAATCCAATAAAATAAGGTCGAGATGATTATTATTATTATTATTATTATTATTATTATTATTATTATTATTATTAATTATTATTACGCGCGTGGATATACGTGTAAAACGTTTCTCCGTCGCGTCTCCGATACGGTTTCAGTGACGTTGACTGAATAAAAAACGCTTTTTTTTTCCCCGAATTTTACGCCGCGCAGTTGTTTCTTGGATTTATTATCGAAATTCACAGTATTATTATTATACCACCTATATACACGTCATGGCCACCGCAGTATATTAGCGCAATAAAAAATTATTTATTATTTTCGTTTTAAATATTGTGCGGCGGCAATAAGGCGCGTACGGATATAATATCACGTGCAGTGTAAAAACACGTTTCGTGTGTTTTATTAAACAAAACCCGCGCGATTCGAATTAAAATAGACATCTCGTACTTATTATACATAATATTTTGAGAAAAATATGAAATATTTATTGGACCGATTCAATGAAGTGCAATAACGGATTTACGGGGTGGAGGAGATTGTTATAGCAACCCTTTGCGCCGTGTTCACTTTTTTTTTTTGTTTGTTTATCTTCTATTGGTATATTTACTCGTGAGTACGATTTTTTTTTTATACATATATAGCAATATAATAAATTTTGCGTGGGTTAAGTCATTATTACGGGGCTAAAATTTGGCTGAACAATACAAGCTGCCAAAAGTTTCTTTATATATATAATATATATATATTTGTTTATTACGTAAAAAACACACGAGCATTACATAAATTTATTCGTTAAATCGAATATGAGATTATGGTAATGATGTCTATAAGGAGATGCCAAAAAAATATTACATTGATTTCAGTCACCGCTATTTTTTTTCTTTTTACACGCACTCCGAATATTTTGGGTAAAATACAACACACACATATATATAATGAAAATTATAGAAAAAATTATGAAATATAATAATACGGCTTTTAAATATCCGATACGCAATATAATAACAGAAATCTAAGACACGTTGACATTTACAAAAAGGCCATTCATTTACACACATCGATACTCAAAGCCTACGACCCCGAGATTAAGTCTTGAAAAACGTTTTTATTATTATTATAATTATAAATTTTTCAAAACTAAATCCAATGTCAAACACGTACGTTTAACGTTTTAATTAATACGTATTATATAAAACATTTTATTAAGTCGTCTAGTCGATTAATTAAAATTCTCGAACTCGTCGTACATCCTACAGCGAAATAACTGAAACAGTACCGCTGGTTATGCGATAGAGTTTCGAAATGTTTGATAATACCGACCCGACGGCTATCCACTCAATTAGACGAAATTCAAAATTAAAAATTTCCATCTATTATCATGCACTTTTATATCTTACATCACATATTGGTGAGTCAATACATTTTAAAATATATATATAGAAAAAAAATGTCGTTTATATTTAAAATAATCATAATTCAGCCGAAAAATTAAATAGATTTATTATCAATTAATTATTCTTTGATTTATTGAATTAATTATAAATATTACATGTATGATTTTTAATTGTTTACATTTACACAAACATATTGCCGTTTGATTAGGTATGTTTATAGAGGCGTATTTACACTGCACGCGTATTATAATATTATATTGTATAAACATAAAATTCATTAACGATTATAATCTAATGATTTTTATTAAATTAATATAATTTACGGTTTGATTATTGAATGAATGTCGTTGTTATTTATCGGGGTATAGGTTAACGTTATACACGTTTTTTAATCTGTCTTACGGTGTTATACGTGCGTGTATTACACGCGTATTTTTATTTTTAAATTAAGCCCTTGCCCCTTGCCTTATCGACTTACTCTTATCAACATCACTGAGTATTTAAAAGTATACTTGTACCCTACTTGTTTGACGACTAGACATAATATTATATAAAATAATCAATAATATTATCTACCGTTTGAAATGTTTGTTTTCGTAGAATTCACTCGTTCCCATAGTCCATACCTATATATATATATAATGCAATATTTATTATCGAAATGAATAAATGAAACAGATAAATATCAGATATTATTAACTGTCTAACTAAAACTATTCTATTTGAATAAAACTAAAAACAATTCGTGTATTATTCGTTGAAATAACAATGGCCGTCCGATTGCTAGAATTCAATATTTTAACAATTACCATTATAAAAAAAAAAGTAACAAAAAAAAAACAGATAATGGACTGCATACTAAAAGAGAAACACACAATTGTTGTTAAACGAATTGGTCTAATTTAAATCATAAAAAAAGGCGATTTTTTTTTTAAACTTCTTTTAAGCGTATAATAAAAATTAAACGTATAATACGAATTAGATTTAAATATGCCTTCCGTCGTTAAATTCGTTAAACAACGTTCGAATTCAATATTTCCCAATGCTCGCCAATGATAGTCCTACATTTGCGAAAACTGAATATTTATTACCTACCGAATTCCATAACAAATCATCAAATCGATATTGAACGTCAGAGGACAAAAAAATGGCTTGTTACTGTATTGAAATTTTTTTTTATTCGTGTATCACGAACATATTGCGACTCCCAGTCGCCCCATAAATTCTTTTTTCCTTCATTTCAAAAAAAAAAAAAATGCACACTCGTAAATAAACGTATAGATTTTTATTCGTTTTTTTTTTTCAACGTTCGCTAAAAGTTACAATGATTTAATAATTCCGTAACATAAAAAAAAAAAAAAAATTATATACGCCCAGTCATTAAGTTTCATTTACAAAGTGGTCAATGAACTATCACTCACATATACTTATTTACAGTGCGGCGTTCTAAATAAACGATCGTACATAAAAAAATATCTGTACGTTAATATGATTAAGATAATTTTATAGATAATTTATCAATAATAACCGTGTGCGATCTATACCGCGGACTTGTCCACGTCGTAAATCCAACGGCAACAATAATTATCGTTATTCGTTCCGGTACCAAGTGAAAAACGTTTTAACCAGCTTTCTCGTTGTAGCGCCAAATAAATAGTCGGCGGTGCCACCGTCTCGGCGATCCGCGCGTAATGGCTACTGATCCACGGGCAAGTGTTCGTGCACGTACGTCCTGCCGCCGCCCTCGGCGAACTGTGACGCTGCGTGACCGTCACCGTTCAATATCCACTTAGTGGTCAGTAGTCCTTCGACGCCGACGGGACCGCGAGCGTGTATTCTTGCGGTGCTGATTCCCACCTCGGCGCCTAAAAAAAAAAAGAGAAAAACGAAATATGTACAATCGAAAAAAATAATAAAAAGCAATCCTATATCGAAACGATATTAATTACGGCCAATGTATGACGTATTGAAATTGTGACGTGATATACAAATCGCGTGGAAGTTTTATTATTCTACCGCGGGGTACGACGGATTTTGAGAAACAACGAAGAATACGGACAAAACAAAAAAAAAAAATTCAAAAAGCTTAATTATTTCGAGAAATAAAAAAAAATACGCAAAATGTTTTCCAAAGAACGAATGGCGCTCGCTTTTAAATATATTATCAGTTCCAGAACAAATTTATTCTCACGATGTATCTCAAAATCGTACGATCTTTTCCAAGAGACACGAACATTTTCATTTAAATGTATTTCGTATAATTCGGTTGTAAAATTAATTTTTTTCTCTCTATATATATATATATATACGCGTTTTGGTTTTTATTAAATTCCCAAAAATTTCATGAATAAATTGCTGTAGAACGTAAAACCCGGTATTTCGTAAAACGAATCACTAAAATAGAAATACAACGCGGTTTACAACAGCAAACATTGACCAAAATAATATCTATCACATTCGATAAATGTTATTTCATGAATATAAAAAAAAAAAAAAAATAAAGTACTGCGTATAAAATGAAAAACACAATTTAATAATCGTTCGAGATAAAATAATTATTATACATATGTCACAAATGTGACAAATACGAGTAGATTTCAACGTGAACATAATAATGATTTCTTATAAAACAGTTTTATTTACAATGACGAATAATTAATAAAATTTTTGACATTTATATAATATGTAATTCGACTATACTCGTTATGTAATATTATCTTATAAACAATGTCCACGTGAATTATTTTCCTAAAGACATTGGCAATTGGAAATATAATATTTGTCTGAATATTTTGTCCTTATTAAATTGATTACTATACAAGGTGTCTTACGGAGATCTGAAAAGTGTGTTATAACATATTTTATTCTACTCGACATTTTAAAGTTTCCTTTTCCTTAATAATTTCAATATATCTGTCCCATAATAAACATGTTTTTAATTTTAATTATTTTAATTTAAGGAAAACTAAATTTAAAAAATTGTAATTGTTTCCTATTTTTTTTTTTTTTTTTTTTTTTGATAATAATCAAGACAACCAATGACGAAATATACATTTCATAAACATCTTGGTGTTTAAACGTTCTGGTTATATTATGTCCTCGATTTTTAAACAATTTTCAAAGTTTGTCAAAATTTAAATAATTTTCTTGCTAATCACTTGTATAGATGTAAATGATAGATTGAACCAATTTTTCAAGAAATAACTTTTTATTATCAAGCGGTAATTTGTAGGGTAGAGTTCTAGTAATAAAAAAATAAGTAAAGTAAAATTAATAAAATAAATTAAAAAGGACATAAATCATTGCAATTGTCAGTATGAGCGTGACACATTTTTTATACAGAATATTTTCTAAATTCAAAGATAAATCGAATTTTACTTTTATATCAAATTCATTAAATATATAGATGATAATATTTATGTTACTATACGATCAGCGCATAAAATATATAAATTTGAAAAGTTTATCATACTATACGTTGAACATAAAATAATATATAAATCTTTTAAATGTTAAAGATAATACTTTGAATCATATGGAAAATTTTTTATGTATGTATAAAACTGAACAAGAGCTGAAAAAAAGCCGAATATTTAAGGCGGGTTTACAACGATAAAAATAAAAATACTCATTATGACCTTAAAAAAGAATTATTGTTCCACATTTTTCTATTTGTCTTACATTTTTCATCCCAACGTATTTCTCAAGGGCTTTAAAATACTCTTCGGCGTCAGTCAGATTAAAATTACAACACCTTTAGGGACTCTGCAGAGTTGTCACCAGTTTTGCACGTATTTACAGACAAGACGTTTTATTAGATCCGTTGTGTTATGGTTTTTAAATTTAGACATACGTATATAGTTACGATATTTTTAAAATGAGCGATTAATAATACTACGAAATACTTGAAGTTTAATAAATAAATTAAGAAATTTCATTGAAACTTCTGAAGTCATAAATGCATGTACGTAAAATAATTATTTATAAATAACAATCCAAATCAATACTATAATGTTGGAATAAAAAAATAAAAATATCTCAAAATAAACATTAAAAATAATACCAATTAGAAAATAGGTAAATATTAATAACAATAATAATAATTTAAGAAGATTATACTGTACAAAAAAAAATATATATTTTATTCGTGATTATTATTAAATTAATTTTTAGCCATTTAGATAGAAACGAAATAAAATCGTAAAAATGACGGAAATTATAAATAACTTTTCTACGCAATAAAATATAATATTAACTCAATAATACGTTTCTTTTGAATTCTAAACACTATAATATACGCCGTATATAAACCGTTCGATTAATTCATTTATTTCATTACATCGGTGGTGATTGAATTTCATGAAAACGAAATACATATAATTAAATCGACGTTTTAAAAGAAAACTATGAAATTTTTCCATCGGCTATTCGGAACGGCGTACATAATATTTATAATGGATGTTATGTAAATAAGCACGTGTCAAAATATAATATCGAATTGAAATTATTAATAATATGTTGTTGTTATATTCATAATAACCTGCTAAATATATATTTTATAAATAAAAAAAAAATATTCCAGTGATTTATTATTTATTATTACTGAAAGTATACTACCACCTTATACAATTGAATACAATACATTATTCGTTTTATAACATTTTATTATACCTCGTGCGCGTAACATTTTTATTATAAAACAAAAATAAAACACACACACACTATTACTACCGTTCGGTATTTATATATTTTATTCCATTGAGCGACATTAGTGATCTTTCGAAATAGTTTTAACGTAGATTACTTGTGAGAGTCTCGGCGTGGGTTAAATACGTACTAGAAATAGTTTATTATCGATTTCAAAACTTACACGCAGTACTCGTAAATTGTAGTCTAACGACGATATCAATTAAACCCGCTGCGACCGATCGGTCCAACATTGTGGAAACGTGTTTTTTTGCACGTTATTTAAATGGAGTTCGACGACGATGAGCGGTTTAGCCAAAGCCGTTTAGGAATTGTTTTTCGCGCGACAAAAGCAATGCGTAATACGATCGAATGAAGATGTCATTATTGGAATGGAATCGAAAACGATACATTCAGTTGTGACACTACGAAAGTGAAATTATGAGTGTACGAACAAATCACCCCCCCGCCGAAATAGTTTTAGACACAAATTACAAAAACCTGCGTAGGCCGTCGCGTAGTTCGTATCGTAAAAGCGAAACGATTTCATTTTTATTCAGAAACCATTTTCAACTCCGTAATCGTGTGTATTGATATTTTAAAAATAATAAATACGAACGTATTTGTTTCAGAGATTTCTCATCCATTTTTGCGTACTGATAATATTTCAAAAAATTATAAAATAAAAATACAAATGACTTACCCAAACCAAATCTAAATCCGTCGGCGAATCTTGAACTAGCATTGTGAAATACGCAGGCGCTATCAACATCTCGTTGGAACTTTGAAGCTGTTTTACCTAATTTAAAAAAAAAAAAAAAAAAAAAAACATTATTTCGGCTTAAATCATACCGTCTTCTCGATAGAAACTTACCGTTTTCAGTGATAATGACTTCTGTATGTCCACTACCGTACGTATGTATGTGGTTAATAGCAGATTCCACATCGGAGACAAGCTCAATGGTACATGCTAATTCTCCGTATTCGTATTTCATTGACTTGGCCCTAGGAGGTCCAAAAGTTAAACGCGACGACAATTTCGGACCAGAAAACAGTTCCACCTGTTTTGTATAAAAAAACAAAAAAAAAATACAAACCGTGAATACAGATTATTCAATAAACTAAACACTAACATAGTGAGAATAAAAGAAAACAATCATAATATTTAACTCCACGGGTATTTCAAATGTATTTCATTAATATTTATATATACGTTTATAATTCTGAATTCGAAATAATATCCACGAAAATAAATCAGAGCGTAAATTATTAATTATAATGGGTTAAAAGAACACGTAAAAGGAGAATAACGAATACGCACGAAATCGACGAATATAATTAAATGTTTACACGAGTTTCCTGTTGTTAATTATTTATCAAATATTGCTGAAGGACTTTTAATAAAAGAGTAACCTGTGTTCGTGTACAAGCAACTTAAAGAAAATAATAACACACTGTACATGTTAAAGAGTAATTTCAAATAAACTACCGAGAATTATGGCTATTTAAAGTTTGCGTAACGAATATAAATAAGTTCAAAACTATAGTTATGTGTCTCTCACACACCACGTTGCGAAAACATGTTACGCAACGCTCTGTGGTTCAAATATGCATTATCGATCTCGGCAAGAAAAAAAAAAAAAAGTTTTCCAAACACTTTATAAAAGTCATAAAGAATGAAACATTAAACCGAGTACTCGTTAATGTAAAATACAGAGGTACCTACCTATACGAGTATACTAAACGATTTCTGTTTAATTTTCCCAGATATAATCCAAAACGATTGTAACGCAATACACTAACCGCCCTAGTTTTTGAATTCACTTACTCATTACACAAAACACCCTCTAAAATATAAAATATAAACCGTCGACGATGCACGACAATTATTATTAAATAATTACATTTTCTTTCTTTAACATATCACAGACATCGTTGAAGAAAGGTCCGCCAAACAAATCTTCATGTATCAAGAGAGTTTCCATAGCATTACATGCGGCTGGATAATCGCACTTGGAATCACGAACTTAAATGTACGAAAAAAAAATTAAAATAGAACGTTAATACTTACTGCCAATAATAATAATAATAATAATCAAATCATATTCTCGTCTATTATGTTTCACTTACTTATAGTCAGAGCTTTATCTAGATTGGCGTCCTTGTCTACGAATACATGGCAAATACCTTCTGCGTGCCCTAATACCGGTATATGCGCACTCTGATCTTGAATACTACGTACCAAGTCACTAGATCCACGAGGGATAATAAGATCAATGTGCTTTTCCATAGCCAATAAATCACTGATCTCTTCTCTGGTCGATACCTAAATATTGTCAATATTATAGAATATAAATTTAATTGTTAAAACATTCGACATTTATCTGCGATTGGTATACGACAATCTACAGTATTCCGTATTAACGCGATAAATTAATTAAAACTAGCAAATTAATATTATTTTTACAAACGTCCTATTTGAACTATTAAAATATGCCAATTCAATATTCGACTTAATAATAACACGTTATGCTTTCACCGATCCGCTAAACATTTTTATCCGTACTATAAACTTCGGTGAACAAAAAAGTCATATGTCGTGTGACGTGCAGTCTCGTGCAACGCACTCATAAAAAAACGGTAAATATTTTTAATAAATATTATAATAATAAATGATGAAAAAATCAACAAAAAAAATGAAAATTACGCGGCTGAAATACTGAAAAATACGAACGTTGTTGTGTAAATTTCTAAATCGCTACTCGAGTATGAACATTAACAAAAAATATATATATCGAAACAATAAGTTTTAAATTAATTCGTTTTATTTGTTAAAAACGTATAGTGACTTTTAACGAATAAACTGCGCGTTGAAAATCAAGTAGTTACAACAAAAAAAAAAAAAAACCGATGACTATATTGCTGAGTAGTTTTACGCCGATGAATAATTCGCACAAACGTCCATTTCGGAACACAATCAGTCATACTCGTATTTTCTTCTGTAGTGAGTGACACGTCGTGAAACGCGATTATGAATAATAATAATAATAATAATAATAATTTACCAATGATATCGCGTCCTGTGCGCCAACCGTGGCCAACGCCTCTTTGACTACATCCATGAGTGCTTTGTTACTGTGCGATGCTTCTTTGCCTCCTTTCAATAAAAGTCCATTTGCCGAGCTCAACGCCAAAGCAGCTACCTGTGGATATCCACGAGTCATTCATAATAATATTTTACATTATAATATTTGTGTGCATTAAACGTGGCGGCGAGAAATAAACCGGCGACAGCAGACATAATAAATTATTATTATTATTATTATTCGAAGGCGGTGGCAGCGCACGAAAATTTATACGCCGATACACGCTTTAAGAAAAAAAAAATCGAACAGTCCTCCTCTCAGCTCCATCGTTATTCTATAACGTATAATATTATAGAAAAGAAAAGAACACTGTTTGTGCGTGTTTTCTTTTTAAATAATAAAATGTGTTTACTATCGCGCGCACGACTTTTATAATAATTTCTTATGTATAACATCGTATTTCTATAAATGTAAATTTCGTTTTTTCGTTTTACTTAATTCAATACAAAAAAAAAACGATACCGAATCGCGAGATGACTTGCGGATAAACAATTTTTTTTTTTTTATTGCTGTGTAAATTCGAAAACAATTATCATTGTATTCGATTGTAAACCATCGTGAGCGGTGGTTGGTTCGTGTTATATTATTATTACGATCAAACATTTTTAAAAATAATTGTTTATTCGTTATTATAGTACAAAATTGCATATTTGGTCAAAAAAACACTAGGGCCATTAGTTTTGAACAAGCGTGGTTTTCCGTAAAATATAATAATAATAATACGCTTTGTCGAAAAATTTGAAATCGTCACAAACGAATCGCAAGAATTTTTTTGAGTACAGTCAAAGTAACGCACGCGTGTGACGTGGTATTAAATATTTAAGCCTTAAAACTAAAAATTGTTTCCTTCTTTTTACGAATTAAACACTTCAAAATCTTTAATTGCTATAAACAGCACAAAATTAAAATAAATGTTTTTTTCCTTTCTCTAATACAAAGTTACACGTTGCGTGTTGAATGTTTCAAGTTTTTATAACCAAAATCACGAAGAAATAACGATAATCGATTTCGCCGAAACCAGCGTTTTTATACAATTCTTTTAGTTCGTTTTCTATACGCTTTTAAGAAAATCAAAAACCGACCTCTATAAAGTATCAATTAGATTTAGAAACTAACAATGATTGCGTAAAGATCGGGGCGTTCGTTTTTTATAAAATGTTTGAATACAGACGTAAAACGCAAACACATCAATGTAAAACCAATATATTCCTCGTTTCGCTTTGAATCTAATGTACTTATGTGAGTTTAAGAATAGCTATTGGTCAGGAACAAAACAAAACGTGTCAATGTTTTCAATATCTTTTCGAAAACAAAATAATAACTCTATGGCGTTTACGTTATGAATAAATCCATACGATATAATATCAATTTCGGAATTACATCGGAAACGTTTAATTGAAAATACCAACTGGTTATTGTGTATATAGTTTTTTTTTTTTTTTAAAAAAAAAAAATAAACGAGAATTGTTGTTTTTATTTAATTAATCTTCCTCACTCGCTCACTCACGCGCGCGGGTCTGACATTTATTTCATAAAAAGGACACAGTTTTAAAAATTCGGATAATTTCCTACGTGCTGTCACTCGTTTTATTTTTAAATTGAATACGTACAATTTCGACAATAATCCGAAACAACTATAAAACCGCACATAATATCTCTTCGAATAAAAATTAATTAAACTGATCGTGCGCTTTAACGTTTAAATCATACATTATGTTTTGTGAAATAAAACCGTAGAAAATCTAATATTTTTATACGATATTATGTAAAGCTCGGGAATTGTCGAAAATTTCAAGTCAAATAATTTATTACATTTTTAAATCACAGCAACTTTTTAAACAATGGTCTACCTAAATTTTCAGTGACATCATTTTCTTATATATCCTTCAAATTTAATCTTAAAACAAATAACATTTGTATTTAATCTCTGGCCTATAAATACGATTACATAAATCTGAACAATTTTTTTTTTTTTTTTTTTTTTTACAACGTTGTAAAACAAATACGTTTCTCACTTCGCTCGTAATCATAACACAAGTCTTTACCAAAAGCGTTTTTGATAAGTCGCCTATTTGAAAATTTGTTTAAAAAATATTGTTTTTTAAAAAAAAAATGTTACTTAATATGTTTTCTTTATTACCTACTTCTATGTGCTAAATAATTATTCTTATACGTTTGAAAACGTTCAAGTACGTTAATTATAATTTATAGGGATAACTAAAATTTTGTAAAAATACATTAAAAATAACCGCTAATTTGTGTAAACTTAATTCCGTCCGATTATTTGTACGTATCTATATTATAATTTTATGCAAGTTTGTATTTATTAAATACGGTATTATAAACACTGAACGACAGCTAGTGATATTTCACACGGAGAATTCGTTGTCTCGCGAAATTGCGCAACCGAAAGGTCCATAGAATTATGGATAATTGTCCTTTAATTGTATTAGATTTTATTGTAGAACGGATGATCAAAATCAAAATAATTTATATATATATATATATATATATATAAAGTAAACAAAAACTCGTTGATTTACCTGTGGTAAGCAATCCGGTCGAGATTCGAAAATGACAAGAAGAACACCAATGGGTACTGTGACTTGAGTTAGGTCTAAACCCTCGGCGACTCTAGTCCTTTTTAATACTTTGCCAACGTTTGTGTGACTAGTCTCGGCAATTTGTTGAAGACCTGCAACAAAATCGATTTCGATTATTGCGTTTAAAAATTGTATAAACATATTTTTGTACATTTGATTATTATCGTCTTTCTTACCCGTGGCTAAACTCTTAAGTTTGGCCGGAGTCAATGACAATCGGCTGATCAATGGGGCAGCTGTACCTTCCTTAGTGGCTTTTATTATGTCTTTTTCGTTGGCATCCAAAATAGCCGCTTGTTTGCTGATCAACAATTCGGCTAACGCGTTTATCGCACTCGCTCTGTCTTGGGCCGGTAACTTCTGTAAGATACGACTTCCGTGACGTGCTGTGAATACGAATACTTTTAGAACGCATGTCGAGAGTAAAAGAAACTGATCGTAAATATTATAAACCACACCATGTAAAGCCAATTTCAGTTTGATTCTAAAACGTATAATATTTATATGGAATAATAATAATAAATATACGTATTATATCTCGAAATTTCGTATTTATATTTAAATATTGTGCGTGGCAAATAGTCGCACGTTTTTGAATAATTTATACATATATAAATATGATTATTAATTATAAGATTTCTTGTAATCACTATAATGGCGAAAAAATGTTAATTTGGTATATAATAAATAATACGCAATGAGAAAACAATAATAATTGTTTTTAAAACAAACAAAAAAACACAAATATATAATGTATTAAACGTGCGTAATTTTTTTTTTATGCATTGAACTATGTTCAAAACAGATAAGTGATATTGCATACATTGATAATGCCTATTTGTATAGTACGCAATATTATTATAAATATTAGCTATTGGTTTTTAAAATAAAAAGCGCTTATAATAATTCCCTACATAATTCGTAAACTATTATTATAGACACAATACACATATTAGATAATTTTATCAGCGTCGTTAATTCGACTGCTCTTGTATTTATGTTCTTGCTCATTCACTCGTCCTTTGAAATATTTGTGTATAAAACGTAATATTTTATTTTATTATCATGTACAATACCTCCGACAAAATAATATCGGTCGAATGTTGTTATCTTTACTCCTCTAAAAATTTCAAACATAAAAACATTACACGGCCACATGTCTCCGCGGTATAAAACAATTACACATAGTTTATATATATATATATATTCTTTTTCTTTTTAGCTCTAATATTTTAAGCGCCTACTACAAGCGTGTCGTTTTATTACAGAACGATAGTTTTATTATTTTAGTTATCTTCGTACTCGATATTTTATCGGTAAAGTGCGTATTGTAAACGAACAATTTTCTATGTCTATTATAATATACCAATATATAGATAACGCATTTTTTTATATATATACAGACTGTTTTATAACGCGAATATTAATTTTCGCACTCGTCAACAATAAACAATCGAAACGGGTTTAAGTGCTCAAATGTAAAAAAAAAAAAAACAAAATCGATTACGTATAACTATCATAACTCGTATTGTCATCAATTACAGTTACCACAATCACTTGTTGACGATTTGTTGTTCGTGAAAAGACAACAGTACCTGTATTTATTATAAATACGCACCATTTTCAGCTAACGTCTCCACTGTAGCGGCACTAGTTGACGGGGCGTTTGTAAAGAAAGTACCAATTTTTCTGCCCGCTACGATGGACTTGATAGCTTTCTCTTGCATACCATTACAGATAACTACAGACACTCCTCTGTTTAACGCCCACGTAGCTGCTTGTACCTAAAACAATGATTTTTATATGACTCATTATTATTATTATTATTATTATTATTATTATTATTATTATTATTATTATTATTATTATTATTGTTTACAAACTAACTAACGTAGTAAACAGACCAAAGTTTCCTTCTCGAAACGATATCCATATAATATTACGTATTATAATAGTTTAACTTTCGATTATACATACACGTGTTGACCGACAATATATATATATATATATACATATAAACCGTACATAATAATAATAATAATTATTATTTTTAACCCATATTATGAATACGTTGTTTACGTGATTTTAATGAACTAACCTTGGAGTCCATGCCTCCTGTACCAACAGTTGACTTTTTACCGAACTGTATTATATCGGCCATATCACTGTTGTATGTCCATATCATTTTAGCTCCTTCTTGTTTCGGTGGCAACGTATAAATACCGTCCACGTCAGACATTAACACGAGTAAGTCTGCTCTGACCTCAGCAGCTAACATAGCAGCCAAACTGTCATTGTCTTTAATACTGATCACCTACGTATCAATAAAATAATTTTAAAAAAAACATACGCACATTTCTTTTTTATTTATTAACAAAATATAAATCATACACTGTTTTTACAATGTATTTTTACGCACCAACCATTTTTCATTCGATGTATACTAGCTTTGATATTATCTCGGCGCTACCCCGGTTTAAAAGAAGTTATTTTGATAATGTAATTAAATGTAATGGAATATGACGGACTGAAGGCATAGCTTCTTTCGTGTCGATCGACAAACACTGACTTTCCTCTTACGCGCAATTTAATGAATAACGAACTAAAATTTATAATATTTATCGTTACGAAAATAAACGGTATTCGAAATGAATTTATTCGAAAACTGTTACGAAATATTTACAATGAATAAAAACTTAAAAACATTTTTTTTTTCAAAAATTCTTGTAATATTTAGAAAATGTTTGAAATGCATATAAAACTAAAATACTGTGAGACCGTTTGAAAACTCAGCTCATAATTCTCCTCCTCCCTTTCACACAGCAAAGATTTCTCAAAAATTCTTTTAAAAGCGCTCCAGAAACAAACCATGGAAAGTCGCCAAAACGATCATCCAAACATTTCTAAACTCAAAACTAATATCTGTGCCGAATTTTATGTCGATCGGATGAGGTGTTTAAAAATTATGAAATCTTCATGCCTCAATGAAAACGCACATTATATAACTATATTATATAGATTAGAACGTGTTACTAAAATTTTAACTAAAACGTAACAAAATGTCTAATTTCTTTAGTCCTCTAATATACAAGTATTAATATGTTGTCCACGTTAAAAATATATATATATCAATATATTTGACGAACCGATTATGTCATTAATAAAATCATGCAAGAAAGAATAACTTTGAACGTGCTAGGTTTCCGCGATTTCTACACATTTACATTCGTTCTACGTAAAAATCGTATTAAATGCACGTTAAAATCCATTACACGAATGATGCCCATAAAATGTTCAAGAATTATTTTAAACGAACTAAAAAACAAAAATGTTAAATAATGTGTTATATGTATGCGTGTAAGAAAGTGTAAAAATTTAGTTTGCAACATACTTAATAGTTAAAATGTACAAAATCAATTATGATTATTTGTTTGCCATATTATTATTATCAGCCTTTTAGAAGTTATACTGACAGACGGAAAGAAATACATGTAAAAAGATGAAATACTAAACTATACTATATTTAACAATTAATCTCACTTTAGTGTTATTTGAATCCTTCTGATTTTGTGTATCCTTCAATTATAATACAAAATTGACAAGTTTTATTATAATACAAGTAGGTTTTAATAATAACTGTATATATTGTACACCTTTTCGTCAAAACGTGCTACGTTTGTATCAACCTATGATTTAAACAAGGGCGTCATGTACAAGGGACTCTGGGGCTGCAACTCCCATGAAATTTATAAGACAGGGCTCAGCCCCCGATGTTTCTCATATAAAATAAAATAAAAATACATTTTCTATGCAAAATATAAAATTTTCGAAAATAATTGGCATTTTTTTTGTCTTGTGATTTTTCATGATACTAATTTTATTAAAATGTTAATAAATACAATACAACAATAATAACTATATTTTAATAATAGCTTAACGAACAATTTAAGGAAAATAAAAATAGGAAATATATGCAAGTATAGGAGTAAGCTAATACTGTACATGAATTTATAAAATATTGAACCCCCCCCCCCCCAATGGCATTTTCAAAACCTGGCGCCTATGGATTTAAAATCATTTGATTACTCCACTGACCTTTTTCCCTTTGGATTTTATGAGCTCGTCGTCTTGTGGCGGAGGTGTCACTGCATCATTTGTGTTGATGATCGGCACAATATTCATGCTAATCAATTCGGACAACGTGCTAAACAAATTTTTGCGCGTCTCGTCGTTAACAAAATCAGGTTTAGTGACTAAAACCTGTGCAATCTTAACGCCATATTGCGAGAACATGGCATCGTATAGAGACATGAGGCCGGATTGGCCAACAGCAGCCGCTGCCCTTGGTTCCAACAACGTTCTCACATCTTTTCTGGCTGCATCATTCGATGACAGTGTCTCTCGCATACTCAATGACATCAGTAACTCCTGAGTTAATTTTTGTTTTCCAAACGCCACTGCTCCACTTGTGACCATTATACATTCGCGGCCCTCCAGGTGACACTCGGCTACCTATACGTATCAATTAATAATAATAAATTATATTATTATAATGTAGGAAAAATATTTTTTCTTTTTGATACATCTCTTATACATAAGAGCTATAATAAAATTTGTATTTCTTTTGTTTAATACTAAAAAAGAAATCGGCGGAGAAAAGACCAAGAAGATTTGGAAATCAAAAAAAAAAAAATTGTGAAACAACTACAATGAGGAAGATCATATTGGAAAGCACGAGCATGAAATAGAAATAAATGGAGATCTGAAGGGACAGTCCTAGAGGCCGCTGTGTATCCCGGAAAAGAAGAAGAAGAAATTTCTAAACGGAAATCAATAAAGTAAAACCTTTTTGTAACGGACCATACGTAAGACGGAATTTACCTCTTATAATGGAAAATGTCTACAGCTTCGTTCCAAATATATATATTAAATATATAAATATATATAGTAAAATGACCTCCCTAAAACGGAATCTCCAGTAACCAAAAATTGAAAAATTATCATGCGTTATCAAAAGTAAAAACTCTCTATTTTCTTTCTATACGCCGGAGAATGTATGATATTTAACCATAGATAAAACATTGGTGACAAACTACTGAATCATATAACAAATAATATCGTTTATATTATATCAATAATCGTTTATATATAAAATCAAATTGTATACAATCTCGTGTTTGGAAAAAACTACAAGAGTTTACAGCTGCAATTTTATACGCTGATGAGTTATTTATGAAGTTAATAAAAAAAAAATTTCGACAATGTGAACTGCTCTTTATCGTCGAAAACAAACAAATATATTACAAATTAAAATTGTAAATCATAAAAATGTAATAAAATATAAACTATCAATTTACATTGCACGATGTATGTATCTAAATGATTTTTTTCTTTTTTTTAACGATACACACGCTTATATAGGTACTTAAAATTTTGAATTTCTTTTCATAAAAATTTTATAGTCTCCCTATAACAAAAACCCTTTTAAAATGGAAAATATCAGATGGTCCCCAGCGATTTTGTTATAAGACAGTTTTATTACGTATAATTTTATACATTAAATTACATAATATTACGACGTGTCTTTTCCAAAAACATTTTAAGAGACGTTTGTAAAAACAAAAATATACGTAACACAAATAATTTTTACAACTGAAAATTCGCAACACATACATTTTGAAAAATGTTTTAAAAACAGAGTCTTTTATTCTGATAGTCTGAGAAAATTTTAAATTATTTTTAATTAATATCGTGGTGCCATATACAAATTTAGTACCACAAAACATTAACGTTGAATTGAATTTTCAATTCACCCACTAACTTCGAATAAAACATATCAGATGCATAGTTGTTGTAGAATTTATTTTTATTGATACTAATCATAACAAAATCGAATATGTTAAAATAAAAATACAGTGTACGAATATGTATACTGTAAATAGAGCCGGTAATTTTAATTTTCAACAATAGAAACGAATTAATTTTACCGAATTATATTAAATAACGTATATTTTGGATGTACTACCGATTTGTAAAATCCGTTACGTTCGATAAATAGTAAATTTATATTATTTCCGTGCTCGTTTTACTGGAAAATTCTGTACAGTTTTCTTTTACGTAAAAAAAATCGATATTAACAACGTACTTGTTCAACAATCGAGGCCAATCGTCCGAGAGCGATTCCGTGTTCATCTTCTCTTGTGATTACGGCGCTACCCAATTTGATTACCAAACGTCGAGCGTATTTCAATTGAGATCTGTCCGCAAATGAGGTTCCATTCACTACACGTGAATCGGTAGACTGCAATGCACGTTTCAAGTCCAATTGCATAGACTAAAATGAAAAGGTAAGTAATAACAATTATATAAAACAAAAATATAATATATCATTTGTTGTTCACGCGATAAAAGGGGATATTTACAGATATTTGGCTATATGACCTCCTGGCACCACCCTGACGAATAATGGAAAAGTTTGTTCTCAAACATCCACAAATCCTAATACTATTAGACATGATTGCCAGTTTACAATGTTGACGAGCCAAAATCATGATGTCCTACAAAAAAAAAAAATATATATATATATATTAACTCAACAAGTACAGGCGGCTTACAATCTCTAATTTTTTTAAAAAAAAGTCCAAAAATATATGTTAATTTCTTATCGTACACACGATTTTTTCCAAAGATATTCGAATAGAATAATTGAATAACGCTTACAATATCAACCACCACATTAATTCAAATAGACTATATAAAAAAAAAAAAATAGAAATTCTCACTCGTAATATAATAATAAAATATGTACACAATAAGGCTTAAATGTGTTTTAGTATTTGTAAAAATCGTAATTAATTTATTATCGCGTGAAATATTTCTAAAATAGTCATAATTAATGTTTGCTTTTATTTAAATTAATAATATGTTTTATTTCTTTCAACAACACAACTCTCTTTCTTTTTATAAATAAATACAACTTGAAAATAATTTTTATTTTATAAAAACTAATAAATAATGATGAAATATTGAACGAAATTATAATTTTATTTTTCAGATTCATAAATTATCTGGCACGCTTATAGAGTACTGTGTGCACATACACATATATATATATATATATATATATATATATATATAAGGTTTTCATAGATTACATTGCATAGGTAAAGCAAATCATTTTAAATCGATGTTATCAATTAACAACATATTATCTAATAAAACATTTTGTCGCAGAGATTATCCAATTTCTTTTGCTGTTTTTATTTTTACATTTTAAACTGAAAAATTATTTAAGCCCATTTAAATGCAAACGGATAAACTAGTGTATTCATCAGTTTTCACATCTTTTCCTCACAAAAATTATACCTACGTGCGCATCCAAAATATCTATATTCAACTGTATAACAAATTGTTCATTTTGTCATATGATTATTTAAATAATTTAAATAATCATATTAATATGATAAAATAATGAGTCATTCGTTAAATTATCACGTGACATTAAACCTTTTAATTTTCAAGGTAAAATGAAATTTATAAAACATAAAACTATAGACAGTCAAACGTGTATGACTTTGAAAATTGTAATAATACGTAATAAGTTTTAATATCGTACAATACAACTTTTAACCTAATATCATACCCACTCAACACGTTCGATTAGTGAAATTTAAACTTTGGTACTTATGTTAATATGGGTACATTGTACATAAACGCATTAGGTACCGATCTAATCATTTTTTATGTTAAAAGTTATTTTTAAATTCATTATAATTTTATATTAAAATAATGCGTAACTCAAAAAATTTTCGAAATTATAAAATAACAAACGGTAGCGGCTGGGAATAAAATTCACAAAATTAATAAAATAAGACAATAAACAATAATATGTGAATTATACTATTTACTTGTAAAACAAATTTGTAATTTATTAAAACAAAATATATTAGAAATCGAGAATAAACATTTTAAAAGTGTTTCAACATAATGTTAATCACATCAATCCACTTATATACATCTGTTTTACCTTATCCTATCACACGTAAACGTAGGAATTATATACATAACGCGTATTATTCGTTCTAATAATCGCATCGATTATTCTACGCTATTTATAATTAATTACGTATCGTAATTAATTATAAAATATTAATAATGAGATAAATCAGCGGTCACGAAACTACAAAAAATGGTTCGCCAAAGTATATTAAATAATTGAAACAAATTGTGAATAAAAAAAATTAGCGTGGTTATACATATTACTTATTCTACGTACGTATATTTTGATTTGAAAAAACTCTCATTCGACAATTATTATTACTAACTGTATAAAGTTGTGAACAAATGAACAGAGATAAATAAACACAAATTATTCTATTTTTCAATCAATTACAATACTATAATAGACGGCCAATTGTGTGAGAATCGTAAATATTATTATGAAACTCAAGAAGGATATTAAATTTAACAATACGAAATCATTAGAAATGTTCAAACTACGTATTTTACTTCGACAACGTCGGAAGTACCGAATGATTTCCTTTTTTTTTTTTTTCAGTACTCAACGAATTCCGTCCGATGCGTTTATAAAATATACATAAAACAGTGTAAGAAATATATTTTAAAAATATGTATCGTATAACTTTTTGGACTTACATGTAAAAAAAAAAAAAAACAGAAAATTGTCTTATAATATTTATTATGAAAAAAAAATTATGTAAATGTATTATGTACAAACCCGAGTGCGATGATGTTAAGTAGCCTGGATGGAGGTCTGATGCGTTACTACTGATTTGCTTATATACACTTACATCGGCTAACTAACTAATTGTGTGTAATTGAACCCTGGACACTTTATTATCGGAATCGCAGAGATAATAACGTAACAGTTCCTCCTCACCTTTGCCGTAATTGTCTGTTTCTTATCGTTTCCCTCTCGTGTCGGTGTCGGCCTTTATGTTTTCTTATTTGAACGAATTCGGTAAGAAATCGATACAATACAAGTATCCGTCTAATATTGTCGATTAACGAAAATCAGATAGACATATTTTTCTTTTTATTTTATTACGGAATCCATTGCGTCCACAGTGCAAGGTTGGAAATCCAATGTCGCAAATTTGTATTACAGTAACAACTCGTTTACTGGATTACTCAATACACACAAATACGGTTTAGGCTCAACATTTCGTTTCCTTTAAAGATAAAAAAACGTCTTATCGAACACCGTGTTGTTGTTGTTGTTGTTATTATTATTATTATTGTGTATTTGGGCGTATTTCATGTTACGTCAAAATTTAACGATGTAGTTAATAGAGATTATCCAAACGGAAAAAAAATCCAATGTTTGCGTATGGAAATAAAAGGATCCATTTACGTATTATTTAAATAATATTTTAGCGGTTTTCTTGTTAATTTTAAAACTTTAATTTCTCCCCCCCCCTCCCCTTCTCCTCCCAAAGAATTGCTTTAATTTGTATTATTATCAATATTGTGTGGAAAAAACGTTCTAACGGCCATAATTTGTATAAATGTATAGAGATAATACAAATTAAATTAAGTATAAGTACCTGAATTAATCATAAGTACTTATAAACAAAAAAAAAAAAAAACCACTATTTTAACAATATTTTTATTGGCTATATACGTCAGTTAACTTGAATGATCGATTATTATGTGGCGCGACTAATAGAGTAATTAAATGTATTTCTATTTAGAAGTAAACACACGACTATATAATTTGTTTTTATTTTTTTTCGTCCAACACCGTACCTACTACGTGTTATTCAGATCAAAACAAAACATTTTCGTAATACTCCAAAGAAAAAAAAATGTTTTAATTTAGAATTCTATCCATAATATGTAAAACCATTAAATTATATAGTTTATTAAATTAATAGACTGAAAACAACATAATAATAGTACACGCAAACGCACATAAATCGATTTATATAAATGTAAAATGTTTTCACGAGAACTCATAACATTTATATAATTATAAATACGAAAATATATTACCAAACTTTAACTAAACTGATCTTTTAATCAATCGATTTTTCATCCTAACAACCGAATGAAATCCATAGTTGTAGTCAAGGAAATATCCTAATGAGATTAATGTACAACTAGTGTTACTAAACAATATCAACAGATAAGTACGTGTATTCAAAAAAAAATAAATAAATAAATAAAAATTGTTGTAGTATTATTAAAGGTTTCTATAATATATCTTTTAGTTTCATCAATTAATTGTAATTGTAATTATATGTATTCGCTTTTGTCTAAATTTATGATAAATTGATTTAGTCGTTGTTTAATCGCCGGAGACGGAAACATTGTTTCAGAAATACACGTGTTTATTTAATAAAAAGGAATTTTTGTTTCTATAGAATTTGAGTGTTAATATTTTTTTATGGAATCTACAAATGACTCATTTCCGCTACGTTTAATTTGATTTATGAACGGTCACTATCTAGATCATCGCATTATATTTAAAACTTCAGTGAATTTTTCAAATTTGTTTTCAAGTTATTACCGCTGGTGCAGTAAATGAGTAACATTTTATAAATAATAAATAACATTTTAGAGTTTTATTTTGTATATGATAGAAGTGATAAACAGTTGTATTCGAAAAGCGATTCTAAGCGAAGCTATAGTTTATTATAATTATAAGCATTATGATAAATATTGTTAAGCTATAAATTATATATTTCAACGTTTTAATTTTGAGATCCCTTTAGAAATACACCATTTTATCCGTGTCAAAAATGAACATATTAACGGTTTTGCCACGGGAATTTTTGCAATTTTCAGGTTTTTTCGTAATTACGCTCAAGAAACCCACTAACTCACAAAATCGAATAACTAACGACTATGTACGATTCCAGAAATTTACACGTATCGAAATCGTCCGAGCACGCATTTTGCAAGAAAAACTATACAGAAATTATAAAAAAAAAAAAAAACACCGTTTCTGTTTATAATTATAAAACATAATATATCGAATAATATATCGTTTGATGTACATTCATATCTCTTAAATGAATTACAAAATATAAGTAAAGAAGAAAATCACAAGCGCGCTTGATTTATATGAATTAGCGTGTAAAAAAATTGTTTGAGATTAAAATGCAATCTAGTACAGTATATTTCTGATATTCGATATTTTTAATTATAGGCCTGCAATATGTCGTGCGATTAGTCGAGGAAATTCATAATTATTAGGTAGTTATGTGTACACTCATATTGTTATATTGCTACAACACACGTCGAGAATATATATATTAACATCATATTATTGATCGACCATTACTTCGACATAATGCGTCACGTAGCTTATAATTGGATTTTGAGTAAATTTGATAAAATCAACAATTTCAATATCAATATTATATCCGAATGAACTAAACTACGAAAAAAATAGTTTAATTAAATCGACAACGGCGTTGGTAACCATGGCAACGATAGACAAGGCCGACATAAAAATAATGTATTTTATACCAAATATAAAACAGAAAATAGATTTAAATATCACCATACGTAATATCTCCATTTTCCATTTAGAATAACTCGACAAAACAAAAAACAACAGGTTAGATTGAACTTCTTATTACGTTATACGTGTAAGGACAGGTAAAATCCTCGATATTTATTATCACTGCTACTAGTATTATAATACACTTTTCTTTTTTTTTTTTTTTTTTGACTGGTTTCAAAAATATTTCAAAGCCTACTACAAAAATCCTTACTCATCAAAATATTAAAATTAATTACATAAACATAATATATTTATATATTATAATAATGCTATAATGTCGTCAATGATTTTAAATAACAAAACGAACCAATAAAAGCGGTATTTGTTAGTCATGCGTTCTTTTCTTAGAAGATTTTGCGTGTCCCGTTTAACTGTAACATTTCGATCCGCTTTAGAATCGTCAATCTTATTTTTTTAATTCTTATCGTTATTATTATTATTATTATTATTTAATTCCATTATTACTTCAGAACTTACAAAATTTTCTTTATACACCTTTAACGTATTTCATTAGGCTGTCGATTAACCCTTGAATACTATATATGGTTCTTTTACGAAACCACTAAATCCATGCTCTTTACAATATTTAAATACAACTAATATAATCCCAATATCTTCCTGAACACGTAAAAAGAAAACAGAATAAATCACATAGTAGCTTAGGTATATACCAAAATATGAAAATTAATTAATTTAATAATCAAAATAAAATCTATCAATTTAAAAGTGTGAAATATAATTAATATAAATCGATCGAATTATAATATATAAATACGGTAAAATATCCTATTCACTAAGACGTTTGGAATGATCAATGAGAGAAATTTGCAATGATCATTTATCATTTGATATTCCTGGTTATACGCCTTTCCCCTATAATGTCATCTAGAGATAAGATTTTCCTATTTAACTGGGTCGAGTTAGTTGTAATATTATGAAGGTCGTTAGTTCATGGTAAATATAAAAACGTCCGGCGGATTCGACACTATTTTTGAGCCGGGGTAGCAACTCAACCAATTTGAAGTCAATATTTCAATCTTATCGTAATAGCTAAAAAGTAATGCGAAAATTAATAATTATTATGCTAAAACTGGGAGAACTACATTTTTTTTTTAATTAAAAAATTAAAAATTTTTTTTTTCAAAAACGAAAAAGAACTATTATATTAACAGTATGACGTAATAAAACGTTGTACAGTCTACAGTTAATGTGTGTTTATTATCTATTATGTCAGTATTTTGTGACATAATCGCATAAATAAATGAATATATTAGTTGGATGAGATGCGTTTAATTCATAAAATATATGTTTTCTTTATCTTATACATTAGTAACAATTAATATAATAACATTGTTTCTAATGTATTTATTTTATAATATCCTTAATGATAATTTAATTTAATTTTACATTCGAATGTACAACATGAATACTATCTGTTTAATGTCATTTTAAATGCTATTATTTATTAATCTAATTTTTATCTCTCGACTTTCTTACATGATATGTTATAATAAACTAGGTACTTTGTAGAAAAAAGAACAGTCACATCTTAATATTATAGTTCAGTATTAAAATGATTTCTTATACGAAAACATTTCATTATTACTTTATTTAAAATGAGTGAAAGTTCACTAAAAAATTAATTATCCATTAATACAGAAACACTTTTAAAAAGTAATTATCTATGTAAATAGCCTATTATTTATGTAAAATAAAAACGTTTTTAATATAAAAAAATAAAATTACATAGAATTTAAAATTAGTACTTTTTTTATTAGAATTTCCATGGGAAAATTTTATATTAATTCTCAATAGTATGTAACAAAAAAAAAATTACTTTTCTACCCATTATGAATTATAGTAGTGAGATGAAACTACTATCACCATTAATTATTGTATATTTAAAAATGCACACCACTATATGTATATATATATATATATATATATATATATAATATAAATTACGACAAACAACATACTTATATAATACTGTTATTTGTCAATACTGTCATATCAGATTAAAAATATTATAATAGTAAAAATATAATAGAAATAAAATAGTACACTGAAATTATTACAATTAACAAGAATAACGTAGTAGCATATAAAAATAATTTTACTATACTTACTAAGGAAAATTTGCTTATAAAATTGAAATATATTAATAATACATGGTTATATAGGTATTAAAATATTTCGCGATTATTAATTTTTCAGTTTGAAATTTTAACTTGATAATTGTTTACTTGTCGCTAAAGAGAATTTAAAAATTCGTTAAAACTATTTCAAAATTTATAATACACATTTTGAATTTCTATATGAAAATGGAACATACTATGAATTTCTTGCACTCCCCGGAATTAATACTTCAAATACAAGAAAATGTTTTCAATTCTTTTGTAGTAATTTAAATTAAATATTAATAATAAAGTTTGACTCGGAATTCATTTTTAATAATAGGCATCACCACAATTCGCCAAATCCTCAATCGTTTTGGTCTTTCAAGTTCCAATACAGCACACGATATAAAATTATATATTTTCTATTCTAATATTATATTTCACTCTTAACGACGGTACTGTTTTAAAACATAAAACAATTATTTTAAATTTGCACATGTAAAATAATTATTCATAAGAAATTCAACATTACGTATTACGCACGTATCTGTTTACAATAATTATATTATTTATATTACATTAATTATATTGTTTGAATCAGTCGTTCAAATTGAAACTAACGCAGTTAAATATTATTTTTAACTCGAATAATGTTGATTTAAAATGCTTTTATTATTTTATTTCGATAACCTGTATATAGTCCTAGAAATTAAGACATTGCGTAGAATGTATTTTTAGTTTAAAAAATGTATTTCTATTCGATTTCAATTGAAAATGGACTTTAAAAATGCGTATCAGTACACCACACTCGAATATACGTATGCAATTCATAATTTCGGACTAACATGCGTTTAAAACCAAATCATTAATGACTATCAGTAAACATTAATGTGATTAATTAAATGATCCAGTTAAGCGAGAGGCGAATAACGTTACGTTATGGTACGCGTCATTATTAAAGTGTAAGATAAGTATCTCCTAATGGTCAAATCATTATGTGTGTATTTTGAGCAAGTGACACGAAAGAATGAAAGAAAAAAAAGTCTAAGAATACCGTAAATCAGTTTAAACCATTTAAATATTATAATTACAAATATTCATTATTCACTATACAGTGTTAAAATTTATTTTATTAAATGTTCTAATGTGTTTTACTAATTGCATAACATGATATCAATATTTAGCCAATATTATTTTATTTAAATTGTTAACATTCCGGAAATTTATCTCCATTGTGAATTAATTCATTAATAGTCATAAATTATCATTCGTAAAAATGGTTTTCTGCATGATTTAAAAAAATAATAAAAATATTCACAAAATTGCTTGTTAGTTAAATATTTATATCATTGAAATTAAAATTAGACATTTTATTTATAAAAATATTTGATTTCTTCTTTTTTTTTTAATATAATCGTACATAAACAAACTACTTACCTCTCAACAATATAATTTTAAATACCTAACGCAATAACTTTTTATCCATCACTAGTCGAGAATCATATATGGATTTTATACGTGTTATTGTAAGAAACATTTTTATACAGATTTTTGTGTTGAAGACTGGGAGTCACCAAAAATTATCTCATAAAATATCACGCGTCATTCGTCTGCTAAATTGTAAACTTTTAGTCGGTTTATTATAAGACGAAACTATTTTGGATCACATTTGTTAACCTAAAAACGGAAAATTGTTTTTTTTTTTTTTTGTAAGAAAAAAATCAAATAATAAAATCAATTGTTTTAAGATAAAAGACAACACACATATTTCATTATTATGCATAATCATATACTAATATTAGTTTAAACGAATAATTTATACGCATAAGTTGCTCAGAACATTAAGAGAGATTTAATATAATAAATAATTTTTAATGGCTAACTCAGAATAACAAGAATATTAATATGAAGAAAAACAATATATGTATTTTTTATTACGTTTTAACTCGCTGATTGTATGTTTTCCGCTACGCATGCTTATTAAATTGCTAAAATCCTTATATTGCGTTTTTATTATTATTATTATTATTATTATTATTATTATTATTATTATTATTATTATTATTATTATTATTATTATTATTATTATTATTATTATTATTTATAATAGTTTTAACAAAGAATTCCGTCATTTTGCTTTTTTCTTCGACAAGTTGCATTCGTTTTCGGATAGTAAACAACGCAACTACCAGCCATTTATACATTGCATAGTATACAAGACAAAATAATGAACTATATTATATATATATATATATATATATATATATATATTAATGTTTAAATATTAAAATTTGATCCCCTGGCAAATACATAATCATACACGTTGATGTGTTCTCGTAATCGCTTCTTTTTTTTTTGCGTTTGTAGAAATAATGATCTGAAATTTTTAATTAACTCTATATGATTAAAAATAACACAGGTGGTATTTTCCAAATGTTGCACGTTCTCTCGATAAGAATTTTGATTTTAAATTCGATAATGGTTTTCGAGAAAACAACACGAAAATAATGAAAATAATTAAAGTAACTTCTTGAAAATTAACTAATTGATTATAATAGTAAAACACTGCAATAGTAATACGACGAGACACGCACACTCGTAGTTATATAACAAAAATATCATTCCATCATTACTTTGAAAAGAAAACCTCTTCGAAATATATAATAATAGCAAATATTTTATATATAAAAGCACTTAAAAAAATAGTAAAACAAAAAAAATTGAGAACCTAATAACAGTTATGCTTTCAAATGGTAACACACAGCCGTCCAAAATATTAACCTATCAAAAAAAAAAAAAAAAATTTTTTTTAACCAACAATAACTTACAATGAGATAAAGCGATTTAAGAAATGAACATCGGTTCTAACTTTATAATATATGCGATTGTTAGGACTACAGTTGTTCAGTTGTAGTAAGAACAACATAGTTGTAAATTGCAATATAACTTAGAGAAACCGTAACACAAACTATATAATATATTTCCAATGACTTAAATTTTACAATTTATACTACGTCGAAACAAAAAAAAAAAAAAAAAGTAACAACGCTCACATCGCTATCGTGTAATAAAGTATACTCGGGGGTATACCCACTATACATACAAGATTAAAATAGTATGGTCGAGTAATCACAGAGATTGGATGTGAAATAAAAATTCGTCTCATTTCGTTCATCTCGGCCGCAATTAAATCTGTCATTAAATCATAAAATTATTTTAAAAATCTCAAGTAATATACAGCAACATAATAAATCGTCGCATTTCATAAACCATTAATGGGCAAAACTCAGTTTCCTGTCGATTACACACATTTTAAACTTTAAGTTATTACAAATTTGAAATAACGTAAATATATTCGTCAGTGTTTACCCGCTATATTGTCAGCGAACACGTATTACCTATATTAAAATTTGAACACTTATACACAAAACTACGGGGAAAAAGAGTGTTATTAAAATAAATCTTTCGTTAAATAAATTTACAAAATCATCACAGAATTAATAATAACGGGTTAATTAAATTTGCATTAAAATACTAAAGCCCAATACTTAGAACGAAAAATTGTATTGAAAAAAATTTGTTTCATATCCAATAACATCCACACAAAAATGTTGACGTATCAAGAGAAATATAAAATAATGTAATAATAAATTCCTAATTTTCATAAAGATTATCAATACGTTTTATACATTTGATTTATTTTCAAAATTATTTTTTTTCTACAATATTTCAGACATTATTATTATAGTCTGTATAAGTAATGGGAACATATTATGATTGATATATATTTCGTTAATTTTAAAATTTTTGAAAACCTGAAAATAATAACAAATTTATAAATTTTAAAGTGATCAGCACATTAGATCTATAATGTTAAAATAAGTAATAGTTTTCTGTCCCTGCATATATAATTTTCTGAATTACACTGTAATATTAAATAACCAAAATCGATTTTGTTACAATGTACAGACGTTTTCGCTAGTTTTTCGCACTTTTCTAAATAGTTTTTTCAACTATGTATCTAAAACTACTTGTAAATTCCAAAAACAAACTCTTAAAAGTTTAATACTATTCGTGCTCTACTTCCAATTTATGTAGACAAGAAACTACGTGGAACTTTGAGAACATCATTTCTTCTCGCACAGAACTAATCAAAATCAAAATAAGAAAATTCGTATTTTTTTTTTTTTTTTTCGTAAATTTCATCAACTATTATCATATCCTTGCAAAGATGTTATAAGTTTAAAATATTAAAAATAATAATATAAATGATAAAATTATATTACGAAGACGAAAAGATTTATATACGGAATTTCGATGAGAGATATAATAATAATTTTAGAGTAGTTTCACTACTCTGGTCTGCCTGAGTTTACCAATAAAATATTACTTCCATTTTAATTAAATATCGTTATTAGATGAAATTGAATAATTAATTCACAATATAAATATATAGTATACTCATGTAATACTATTTTTTTTTTTTTAATCTTCCCCCGCTTTCATAAACTACGTCTGTGCCACTGTTTAACACATTATTATGTAAAACGCAAAGATCTACTTGTATTTCTTTTTTTTTTAATCACAATATAATATACTACTTTGATTTACAAACCGTTCGAACGTAGCCTATAGTAAAATATTATTTTCTACTATAAAATAAAATTTATTTCATACTGTTAAATTTTATACTTTTATGTAGGTATATAAAAATATATACGCATTTCTCGTTGTGATTTTTAATACGCGAATATAAATTGTATTAATATAAATTATATATAATATTATAAAATATTCCCTTAGCCACCTCGATCATCAAACTTATAAAGTTTTGAAATGGATTAGATCAGTTTGCCAGGGAATTTTTTTTTACGAACCGATACAATGCTCCTCGTCTCACGTTCAATCTGTCACTTGATTATTACGTAGGCATATCTGTGTATTTATTTGCAGTTTATCGTTTGTTTTTTCTTTTGTTTTAATCGATTCACAGATCCGAGAAAATGGAACGAATGACGATTTTGCTTAAAAACTGTATTGTACTTGCATTTTTTCAAGCGTCAAATCGTCGCGATATTATATTATTACGCGGTAGGCTATATTAATTAATGTAATATTTGCACGTGCAAATGAACCGAATTTTTTTTCTAATATGCCTCTATCCGGCGGCGACATGATTTAAATCCGTACATTTCTATGTTATTTTTTTGTTTGAATTCGAATAACTATGCAAAACCACGTGTTTACGTTTTACGTTGACACAATAAATAATTTATGTTTGCACAACGGACGGCTATTGTCTTGGCCAATTACCGTTTCAAGTATTCCGAGTTGTCAGCTGGTGAAGCATAGAAGAAACCGTAGCCGCAGCAGGTGCGTTATACATTTTTAAAAATATTTCGGTAACCTACTCGTAATTGGAAATTGTCAGACTTTGGAAAACAAAAATTTCTAAAACGATTAAAATTAATAACCGGCGCATGCGGTGTAAATAAAGTTAATATTGTCGTTGAAATACACCGCAGACCAGTGATTAAATTTAAAATAATTATCGTAAGGCGCGCGTTCAGTTCGTTTGAAACGGCAAATATAATATATTCTTTTATATAGAGACAGTCTCGCTGTATCCGTTAATGGCGCACCAATCAATAGTAAGGACACGGATTTGAAAAATTACAGTCAGAAGTCGGTTACACGTTCAAGTTTTACACACGTTTAAACAGTTGCGTGGTAAATTTTTTGAATTTTTTTTTTTTTTTGTTAAGGACCTAAACTAACCCAACCAATTACAATAATTATTATAGGAGGTGAGTAGTCAGTAAAAATCAGATTATTATCTCTTTATGATTTTGAGTTCAACGCGCTGTTAAAACAGTAGAAAAGATCGTCGCAACTGGTATTTTCTATAATTCAATCCTTTAATACCTACTAAAGCATATTGCGTTTGAACTTCGTATTTAATAGAGAAATTGAGAATATTCGTCATAAGTATTAGAGATTATTTTTTAATAATTAGTATAATAAAAAAAAAACGATTTAATCACTTTAACATCCTTGTAATGTATTGAAACCGGCCCCGATAACAGTAGTCTGTTTATTCATTAATCCCAAAAAAATAGTCGAGTGTCTTTTGTATACATATACATTATATATATTTTTTAGTGCCAAAAATGACAGCTTATTTAAAATACGTTTAAACTTTTAACGAAACCGAACACATACATATATTTTTTACTGTCGAAAGAATTACAATCATTTATTTGTCAAATGCGTGACAAGCAAATTCGTTGCGTCAAAAAAAATCTCAGCATGTGACACATGTATATAATAGGCACGTCGTATAAATCTACATATGTATATAAGATAATTTTAAGTATTCCGGTTAAATCGAATACAGAAAAAGAAAACAATTATTTTTAACACAAACTCAAAACTAGGCGTCTAAAAATAAAAATGTATAAAATGAAGATTTTTTTATAATAGATTAAACTTATTAACAATATTATTCCGTGGTAAAAAATATAATATATTAGAAAATATTAATATTTAATTATAACAATATTAAAATTTAAAATATGCAAATATTGTATTCATTCGGAGAATATTTTTTGACACTTTCATTAACAAGTTATAAAGTCATATTACATATATCACGTAACATTAAATACCAATTATTTAAAGATAATTTAAATAAATCAGACTTTAAAACTAATTGGATATATGTACCTATACCTACGCTATATTTGTTATTTATTTACTGAAAAAATATAAAAATATACACAGGACCGTCTTAGGCCATGCAGAGGCCCTTGGACACATTGTAGAGTTTGAGGGTACTTTTAGAAAGCCAAAAGAGATATGAACGGAAACATCGAAATGTAGGTATTTAGGTTAAATGATTAAAATAAAGACGCGTCTTTCAAATAAATGTTCGTGCGGTTTTTTTATAGTTTTTAAATAAAACGACAAAGCTTTGAGTGAAATAAACAAAATATTAAACGTATTTTGTTATTGTAGCAAGATTAGTTTATTACTTGTGTTTTATGTGAGAAAAACAAAATTTTAAATATAATTTTTGTTTGTAATACTAAATAATAAAATTAACGAACAGAGTGAACATACAACAAGCTATACGCATTATTAATTGTAATGAATAAATATTTTCAACGTAAATGTTATAATTTAAGTGTAAAGACTGTAAATACAAACAAATTAATATATTTAACCGGTGAAATCGAGACATTATGGATAGTGCATATGAACTCATTATGTATATCTCTGACCCATACCAAAGTTTACATTTTTCGATTTGATAGTAAAATAATAAAACGAAAGTAGAATAGTGTGATCGATCATTAAACTCATTATCTACTCGTACTACGTTTTAGTTAATTTGATGTTTTAATCTAAAAACATATTCGTTTAAATAATCACATATTACAATACATAGGTACCTACTTGGCTGTTGGTTATATTCTTTAAAATTCACTTGGGTTAAATCTATCTACTACACATATAAATTAGGTGTACTTATTCACTTCATTTTTTAAGATTTTTTTTTGAAAAAATTATGAATAAGGCTCAAATGATACCAGTTTACAAAAAGATCATACCCTGAGAATTTATTATTTCATAACTTATGTTTAGAATATTCTAAAAGGCAATTTGGTAAACACGCTATATACCTACAGTTAGCTAAAATTGTAGTGTATGCGTTGAATTTAAATTTTAAACACTTATAACCAAATTTAATGACAAGAACATTTATTTATATCTTTCTTCTACCGCTCATTTTTTTTTCTTAATATTACAATATTGTAAAACAAATATAATATACCTTGCTTGACGATTGAAATTAATTAGGAAATAAATTGTTTTAACAAATTTAAATTTTAAACTCATACAACAGTATTTATTTTTAAAAATTCTCGAAAAAAAAAGAATACTTCAGTCTACCACCGTATATTAAAAGAAATAAACAGGTTTATCCGTATTATTTACTTTAATTATTCGTTTATTATTACCTACTTGACATTGGATGCATTTCTAATAATATCAATTGTATTTGTATACTGAATTTTAATCGGTATTAAGTTTGAAAACAGTAAATTTAAATTTTTTTTATTTATTTATTTAACACTTGTTATCAATATCGGAATATCTGTTCATTGATCCAGTGCATTTATCATGGTTGTGTACATGATTATAAATAAATATAAAACAAAGCAATTCATTGGTAAAATGTAATTAAATGATTTTATCTTAGTGCAAATGCATTTTAATTTTATGTATATTTTTATCTGTATATCAATATTACATACAATTTAACTGTGTGTACTATAAATAAAATAATTCAATGAACTCATAATCAAATTATGTTAAATATTTTCTTTATATATTTGAATTGAAAACTTATTTTGATTATCAGTCGTTGAAGAAGTATTGTTTTATGAAAAATGTAGGCAATTTCACTTGTTTTTATAGATTACAACAATTACAAATATTTTATGCATCAATACGACTATACTATACTAAATTACTACTACGCATGTGTGTTTGTATTGTACAAATCCTTATGTGCGTATACAAGATATTGAACACCAACTTTTAGAGTAAATACTGAAATTAATAATCGTTTTGCTGATGTACATATTTACAATAGTTTCAATAATTTTTGAACCAATTTCACATCCAGTACTACCACCATCACCTAATCGATTGTAACAAAGCAATTCCTTATAAATTGTAACAAATTACAATCCACTGCTAAATGAACCAGTTGACTCCATAACTCCCAGTAATAGTTTCTTGCTGACTCTGTAAAATACTATACTCGCATAGTGACTCCTTATACTATATATACTATTTAATATTTATTACATACTAAATGAAAATTAAATAGTGTAAAAGAAAAATAGTAATTACTTTACTATGTGTATTAATTGTTAAAAGATTAACTTAACATTTTTTATTATTAAAAATCACATTTATCTAAAACAAAAAAAAAATATATACATATATATTTGAACATTGACAATAATCTATTGGTAATATATTATCAATACTTGTTTTTAAAGGTTTAGAATTAAAGTTATCATTTATTACAATAATCATTCAGTATTTTTCTATTATACTTTATACATCACAGGATAATCAATCGGCAAAAGTAATAGACTATAATAATTTTTTTTATTATTACTTATTTCTGTTAAATTACATAAAAACTATCATATTTTAGGTAATGATTTGAGTTCATGTACAAGCCATAATGCGAGTGAAAGTAAAGTAAGTGAACCCGACTGATGTGCAGCAGCCAACGAGACAGGAACATAAGTTAGCAGTGTGGAAATTCCTAATCCCATCTACAACAACATTTTTTTTTCAATTTATACATTTTTTTACTATTATTATATTGTATTAACACTAACTTGACACCACGAAAATACAGCTAAAGCAGTGGCTGCCGCCTTAGCTCTTGGAGGTAATTTACTTTTACGAGACATAATGTATAGAGCTGATAAAATCGATACAGTACTAATACCCTGAAAAAATAATAAAAATAATATTAAATTAAAAAAACATGACTATATTTCAACTCACAAGGAAAGGTACCTATATTGTGCATATTAAAAGATTATTGTAATAGTTAGACGAGATATGCACAAGCGATGAACAATAGTCTGATTACATTTCGATCGATACGACGAGTACCTTCCCTTTTAAGCCAAAGATGTAATAAAATATATAATTGTATATAGTACCAAAGTAGAAATTTTGTTTTACTAATCTCCTAATGCAGGAAAAAATGTGCATGATCACGACAAGAGATTCACAAAACAAACTGATTCTCATTGGCTTATCAATCTCTCTACAATGGTTCCATGTACAGTTTCGCATATAATTACCAATATTCTGTGATTAAACTGCACAGTTGTCGGATTTTCGGTAATATTGTTGAGTACAGGTTCTATTTGCAATATATCATCTGGTATCCATTTGTCACCCATTTTTGGAAAGGAATTATAAACCAATCCAGCATCTAATCCGGCAACAAACGCACCTAAGTCGTATGATTACAAGAATTAATTGTCTATTAAAAGTGTTATTTTACAAAATGAATAAAATTTTTAGTAAACTTTTTCAGTTAATGAAATTATTGGTACAAACTGCGTATAAATGAATACTAATTATTTGTTAATAAATTATACGTACCAGACATGGCCGTCAGAAAGACTAATCCTTTAGCTGCCATTGCCAAGCCTACAAATTTTTTAGTAGCGACACCAGTTACTTTGACGGGTAAAAGTAGGCGCAATGAATTTGTTAAAAGAAACGAATACAACACAAACGCTAAACCTAGATGGGAAGCCAATCTATATTGCGATACTCTTGGAATGTCTGTGGGTTTATTGAATCTATCTTCTAGACCAGATTTCACCATATACCATCCCATCAAACCCTAAAATGCCAATTACAAATATTTAGCATACACTATAATGTTTAAATCAAAAATATTTGTTAAATATATATATATAGAACATTAACATACTTGTCCTGCTAACAATACGGAACAGATCATAGAATGTATTTTAGTAGTACGACTGAATTTACCAGTCAACCAGAAGCCGGCCATAGGAATAAAAAACGCAGCACCAATACAACGTCCCCAGGTCCTATGCGCATACTCCATCCACCATATCCATTTGAATTCTTCTATAGTCATAGTGGAATTTTTCCTAAAATATATTTTTATAATAATTAGACCGTGTTAAACAATAAAGGGAAAGTTGTATTTACATTTTAAATTCGGGAAACTGTTGGTATTTATGAAATTCTTCTTGCCACTGTGCAGTAGAGGTAGGCAATTTTTCGCCCAAGAGTTTCCAGTTAACCATAGACAATCCAGACTCTGTGAGTCTTGTGATACCACCCAAAGCCACAGCTATGAAAACCATTCCGCTGCAACCAAGAAACCAATAACCAACATATTTCGGATCGACTTCTGTTTGTTTAATATTACTAAAACATTTTTTCCACACATTCGACTGCAATACAATAAAATATTGCATTCACACGTCGATTAGGCTCATGTTTATATATATATATATATATATATATAATAAATCAACAGACTATGACTAAACAAAATATTTACATTTAAATTTGAAGATATCGATGTTTTATGAACATATGATTGACGAAAAACTACTCGTAGATTGGTTTTCAATAGCAATCGCTAAAACACAATATATAATATATAAATTATCGTTTATATTTGAAAAAACTGTTCAAATCACTAATATTATTACTTTGCCAATTGGAAAATTAGAATTCATCTTTGTGCTTATACCGCATAAACATTTACTTAGACTTAACATATTTTATAATAAACGTTTTTATTTTTACCAATAAACAAATAATACTCGACAAAAATTAAATTAAAATTCGAATTTCGAACTCTAAACGAATTCAAAATCCAACAGACAATGTGAAAGTATAAGTTTAAAAAAATTAAATAACCAAAAGATTTATCGGATATCTTCCGTGTGATGTAAAGTTGATAAAGACATAAACGTATACCAGTTGTATCGTATAAACCATAGATAAGTGGTATCACACGATATGGTATTTGTATAGTATACCGTGATATAAAATGGCACGTTATGGCAGTGATAACAATAGAAAAATGAATAAATATTGTATTAATTTTAAGAAAGTTGTATGCGTTTTAAATTTTTCACAAATATTATTCTGTTAATACAAACGTATTAATAATATAAATAAATAGTAATCACTTAAGATTTTATTTCAGACGATTATTCTTGGTCATATCGAAATAAATACGATAGTACGCTATGATTGAAGTGTCAGCTAAACTTATTGGTGGACCAGTATTTATGCCAGGCAGTAAAATTGGTTGCTGTATAACATTTACTCATCCACCGTTACCATCGGATTCTCGAAGTCAAAGTAATAGGTAAATTTTAAATATAATGTTTTCATTATGCAGTCGTACTACAAAAAAGATTGGATAAATTTTAATTAACCTGTTAACCTAAATTAACCTACTAATACTGTTCTCTTTTAAAACGTTTAATACTTTAAATTTATAAAATATGTATGTGAATGCGTAATGTGTTACTTTAACGTTAGGTAATTTTTAAACTAATTATAATGTGTTTATAGTGACGTTTTGGAAAATTTAGCTTGGGCCAGTGTCCAGATCAACTGCTTATGTTTGACCAATGACAATATTAATTTTCCATCATACATGTGCGTCACCAAAGATGAAAAATTTTTAGGCAATTCTAAAACTTCATTTGTGCCGTGCTTAACAGATAATGGTCATGTTGTTGTATCGACAAAACCTAAGATTTTATTTTGTGATGTTGGATTGTCTCCAGGTGAAAATAAATCGTGTAAGTATTATGCGTGACTATATTGTATTGTAACACATAGTGATTACATAAGAAATACATTTTTTTTTTACTTTTAATTTAAGTACATGTTGAAAAATTGTACTCAAGAGTTCTAAGGTCTCAAAAACTAAATAAATACTTGTCTATTTTCCATATAAAAATACATCATATTATATTAATATAAATAGTCGTTGCTTCATAAATTCACTTTCCATTATTTTATCAAAGACCATTACTGAAGTTCAGTATAATATATATTTATATTTTTTTTAGATTTATATAGTGAAACATTGCCAAACGATGCACCACCGTCATATAAAGGTCACTTAGTAAAGTATGCTTATAAAATCACAGTCGGTATGCAACGTTTAAATAGTCCAATTAAATTATTAAGAATACCTATACGCGTTGTAGTTATTCATGGTAATTTATAAACAATTTTTTTTTTTTTATCATAAATTATGACTTGTAAAATAATTTGTTCATGTTTTAGGACTTACTGAAGGAGTTACTTGTGAGAATAGCATTGATCTATCTCCAAGTAATCCATTTTTAGAATCTCAATATAAACATGAAGAATCTGACATAGCTCTTCAAATACTTCAAGTGTGTATTTTATAACTAAAAATGAATAAAGCAAAAAAATAAAAAAATAATCGGCATCATTTTGAAAACTAACATAAGTGTGTATATGTGTATAGAATAATTTGAATTTTTTTTTTTTTATTGTATTTCAGAATATAACTGCAAAACGAAGTCCAAATTTTTACAATATAACAAATTCTCATGGAAAAGTAGCACGATTTTGTTTATTCAAACAAGCATATAGATTAGGTGAAGATATAATTGGTACTTTTGATTTTGAGCAAACCGATGTATCATGTATTGAGGTACCTATTGTTAATATTATTATTTAGTTAAAAAATATTTTTTATTTTGTTTTATTTTTAATTTAAATGATTATAATTAACTATCCACAATAATTAAGTTAGTAATGAAGTTAAATTAAAATTTATTTTTAAAAAGTTTTTCTTTAAGTTTATAGTTAATTTGATACATAAATCATAATTTTTTTTTTTGAAACAAAATAAATAATTAATGAATAAAAAAAAAATATTTGTTAAACGACAATACGTACAAATTGTATGCACTCATTCCAAACATTGTTTAAAATTAAAAAAGAATGGGAGAGTAGTTTCAAAAGTTTATTGTAGATTAAATGTAAAATATTCCACCTTCCGTCACTAATAGAAACAAATGAATTACAATTGTGTTTTGGTTATACACTAAAGTTAAAGTTTTTAATATTAGTTAAATTTATCTGAATTTGTTTTTAAAATTCCGCGAGTTTAGATCAGTTTAAAGTTTTGTAATTTTATTTTAAGCAACATTGAAAAAAAAGATATACATATATATCAAATGATATCAAACTACTATAAAATATTTAACCAGAACTACTATTGTACTTAAGACTTTAAAAAATTTAAAATTTGCTACTGGATTGCTTTGTGATGTGAAATATAGCAAAATTCCTGGCAAGATAATATTATTTGTACACATTAAAATGAATTTATAGGTACATTGTTATTTTTATTACTACAGTTTGTCAAATGTATATAGATATGTATAGTGATGTAAATTAAGCCGATTACAAAACTGTCGAGTATCAAATAAAATATATTACAATTTTAATGAATTTATGAAAGTTTGTTGTGTAAAATTGAAAATCAATTATGTAGATAATTGTTACCCAAAATTGTAAGGCGACGCAATGTACCCAAATATCAAAATTAATGGCTATTATTAAACTAGTATAATAGTCGTATTACATTATTATAGATATTTAATCACAAACCATAATATTTGTGTAATTATTATGGAGAGACAAAATTTCAGTGAATCCTATTGTAAGCCCTAGTAAGTCTAATACTGTTTACATCATTAATTCAGATAGTTTATTTTATCAAATATAACTTTTTAATTTATAAAAACTACGAAACAAAAAAGTATATCCTTTTTTTAATTATTTATAACCCCCGTATGTTTTTTTTTAAATTAACGAACGTATGCTTATTAAATCAATGTACATTTAATGCTAAATGTATTATGTATTATTTTTATTATTATTATTTACTTTAAAAAACAAAAACACAAAATAACAATGAAATTGATTTATATTTTATTAATGAAATATAGTAAAAAATGTGGGTTTGTATATTTTTCATCAAAATTATGATGATGTAATTATCAGAACACTAAAGAGTAATTAAGAGTCATTTTGAATAGAGCCAAAAAAAAAACTAATCATAATTACATAATTATATATTTGGATGCCTGTTGAAATTCAATAAATAAGTTATTATGTAAAATAGACCTTTTTCATTTAATATTTGTATGCGTATATTTTGATTGAAAAATTACTCTAAACATGTATAATATATATATATATATATATTTGACAAAAAAAAAAATGTATGTATAACATTTTGATACGTATCCCCGGCAGTGGTATCCAAGATTAATGATGCAACAAATGTGTTTATATTCGTTTACGTGTTGATCATCGGTTATATCAATCATAATTATAGTCATTATTTTAGCGAGTTTTTAATTTTAAGATTAGTTACAATAACATAATTACACGCGTATATTATACTCCGAAATAAATCTATGTCAAACTATTTCACTTATTTTCCCAATCATTAGTTGACATTAACAATTTCTGAAATATGAGAGTTCTAAAATATTGTTTACGAATAACTCGATCGTTGTCTGTACGCGCATCAGAGATGTGATTTGTCTTTTATTTGTAGAATAATTTACGCAAATCGTTTTATGCGTAGTTTAAAAAATATCCATGTAATATGGTGACAAATTCTTAAAAATATTTCACACGAGAAAATATGTTATTGATTTTCCCATTACCCTGCAGGTAACAACGCGGCCAAAAGACTTTAACAATTTTAACGCGCACACAAAATGTATCACAAGAAAATCAAGTGGGTGCAATTCACTAGTAGAAAATTACGCTGTCACTTGGTAACGGACAATTTCCTACTGTTCATCCGACTATTTGTCTAATCTTGTTTCTGAAATAGAGTCTATAACGATTTTCTGAAAGACATCGACCGAGTAAAGGCTTTTAAGATTCTTCCATCGGTTACCCGGGGCAATACATTATTATGAGTATAATTCATTACCCATAATTAGGATTATTTGTATCGTAAGGACAATGCTGACTACCCTCTCCCTCCCGAACAACTGTTATTAATAAGTACAAATTATACCCATAATAATGTAAATAGTAATAGACACAGATTCGTCAAGCGGGTAATTCAACCAGTTATATATGATATATATTTTATACGTTCTTGCCTAGTTAGAGAATTTACGAGATGACCTGTATAGTAACGATTCTGTTCGGACACATACTTCGTACTACTTGTAGACCATCAATTTAATTTATCGGTTCTGCGAATTGCTCGCGCTCCTTAACGAGTAGACTTTTAATATTGAAATTGTACGCGTATATTCATTGTTTTTTTTTTTCTTTCTGTTCGTAGTTCACTGTCAGTTTGCAGTGCGAAGAAGCCGTCAATAAAGACTTCTTAGCGACCAGCCCGAGGCCCAGAAAAGACAACGTGTCAATTGTTTCGTATAACACTCAACATCAATTCTGCGCCAACACGCTAAAATCGTTTTTGCAACTGGCCATACCGTTAAACGTCACTCCCGCATTTAGCACGCTATTAGGTAGGTTTACCTATATTAACCACTATATTACCGTTATACGTGTAAAAAGAAAAATGAAAGATCGCACGAGTGTGGAAAACAATTTTTTTTTTTTCTTTTTTAAATATATCCATATTCATGAAATCGTTGTTTTCGTGGACCGCGTGCGTGTTCCAACAGTGTGCGTAAAATGGAGGCTTCATTTCGAATTCGTTACCAGCACGAAAATGTCCGGCGAACGGTTGGACGTGACCAAAGAAGGCACTTGCTGGACGGGTCCGGAACACGTAGACATCGAGACAATGGTGTGGGATCTGCCCATACAAATATACCCGTCGGTACCGTCCATAGCCAATGACCCGCACGCCCAAACCAGGATGACAATCGTGATATGATGTATTTAATATATATATTTTTTTTTTATATATACGTATTATTATTTTTTACGAATTATCAATCAAAAAAAAAAAAAAATTTTTTTTTTTTTACACCTTATTTTTTTTTATTTTGTATTATATTATTACTATTATCGTATCTTGATAAATCACTTTTATTCTGTTATTAAATGTTCAAAAAAAAAAAAAAAAAAGGGGACCTTTCCTAGTGTTTTTTTCCCCCTCTCCGTCTATACGTGTATTATAGCGCGTTGCTTCCGACCTGCTGAATACCACCGGGCCTTTTACAAATGTCCGACTTACGCGAATACAATAATGTGTTGTATGTGTGTGTGTGTGTCCTTTGCGGTGACGTGTTATATTAAAAGGACGTCGAAAAACGCATTAATCACACGTCGTCGTCGTCTCGTCTGATGACCGCGCGCGCGCACGTTTGCCGATTGTATACGGTCCACTGCGATTGTGTGTGCGCGTACATAAATAGCCCACAAACTTTCGACGAGCCTTCGGACTCTGCAGGGAAAATTCATATTGTAACGCAGTAATACAAACAACAATAATACGGCCCCCGGCCGTTGTGTTATGATACGATTTGACAATAACAAGGAACCGAAACGCGTATTACATATATATATATATAATTTCGAGAACGCACAAAGGCATTCCAGAACGATACTGAATATTAAAATAACTTCCGGTCGGTCAAACATCATAAATGGTAAAGGCTCACAGATATGTGTGTGTGTGTGAATATTATATGCTGCACATATACATAGACATACGTAAAATAATAATAATATTACGAATCGGTTGTACGTGTACGCGGGACGAATTTCGAATTCCTTTGCCGAAGAAAACGCTTTATAGTTTTTTTTATGTATATACGCGTATATAACCGTTATTCTATTTATCTCCACGTTATTGTATTGTATACCGAGATGACTCGATGACTACGATTCTCACGTTGCAGCTGGGAAAAGGGATATGAAAATATGTGCGGTATATACACATTACGTTTAATGTCGATGAAAATCGTTGATAAAAAAAAAAAAAAAATTAAATTTTCTTGAAAACCCGTGCTATTTTATAGGTATATACATCGATTAACGGTCGGTCGCGAGAACACGGGCCTGGTACGGACGAATATAATCGAAAAGACGAGTGTTAAGTGAGACGGATTTCAAACATACACGTATTTTTAAATACGACATGTTTATATGATTACTATTACTTGTTTTCTTTTTATTTACTATATACATTCGTGTATATTTATTTTTATATTCGCGTTTTTTTTTTTTTTTTTTTTTTGCTGATTTATCCCTTTAAATCTTCGAAACGGTAATCGCTGTGTTGCGTCGGCTTCGGCGTGCCATTTTAACCACTAGAGGAACACGAGAAACGTGGATTCTGCTTTAGCGTGGATGATGGTTATTGTACGTTCTTCGACTTCTTGTTCGCTCTCATCGTTTTCTTCGGGACCACATTCGTCTAACACTTGTTGAATTCGTAACCCGCGTCGCGTCAATGCGCAAGTGTTGCCACTGACGGTTTACCAAAGAAAATGACTAATTAATCGATGTTTTACTGTATTTCGTACTGTAGGTGTTGTTCGATGAACATCGCATGGTTTTATAAAATAATATATATATATAAGCGCATCGATAGTAGATATTTGCTAGTTGTCGGGAATTGAATTAAACATTTTTCACAACTTTAATTCTGCTGTAGCTGTTGCAATATTATACACTAAAAGCGTATAAAATTGTAATAAATTCTTAAAAGTCTCTCACTCGTTCTTCAGATAAAATACGGGAATTCGCAGTGTAAATAAACACTGAAAACCTATAAAATTTAATATTTATTACTACGTAATAAAGGTACAGTATTTATCTCTTTAATCTTCGAAGCAGTAATAGCTGTGTTGCATCGGCTTCAGTGTACCATTTTAACCACTCGAGCAACACGAAAAACGCGGATTCTGCTTTAATAAAGGTACGTAATAAAAAAAAAGGCAGCGAACTACGGATGTCTTTTAAGTGAATTTATTTGAATAAAAATTTTAGAGTTTTGTTATTACGATAAATTTTTGGAAGCAATTTATAAATCGACTCTTTGGTAATTTATGATTAACTTTACAGTACATAATTTTAATATAATTTCTTACAATAAACACAGGCATAGGTAAACAATTTTAGATTTTCGTTAAAATAGTACAAAGTTATAATAGTAAAAATTTCAAGACTCTAGGACCATTAGTTTTGAACAAACGTAATTTTCTACAAAAATTAAATATACACCTTATCGGCAAATTTGATATGTTTATTAAGAAAAATTGTGATAAACGATTTTCAAGACTTTTTGGAGTACAGTTGGAGTAACGAATACGTCTGATATTGTATTAAATTTTTAAGATAAGGCTTCAAGGATTTATGGTTGAAAATTACGTATTTTATGAATCGAATACCTCAAGACTTACAATTGCCATAAATAGCTCGAAATCGAGAAAATCTAGTTGCAAATTTTTTCCCCTATTATTATAATATAAAGTTTCATATTTGGCGAATAATTCAAGTTTCGATAACCGTTATTTTCGAAATTACGAAGAAATAAAAATGATCGACTTTGACGAAGTCGCGTTTTTGTGTAATTTTCTGTTAGTCTTTTAGTTTGTTTTTAAGGCACTATTGAGACAATGACCCGAGAAAATCGAAAAATGATTTCTCTAAAGTACTAATTGGATTCAATTTGCTACCGGAAACAATAATTCATGAATGCGTAAAGATCAGTGCACTCTTTCTGGTAAAATTTTTGGATACACACATACCTAACAGAAAAAGCAAACATTATCGTAAAACCAATACATCCCCTCGCTTTATTCAGAATTTAAAAATTGTTAATTTGCCTTCTAGAAATTATTGTTTACGAAATTGTGAGAAAATCGAATTGAATAAAATAAAATACAACAATGTATAATGGGCACGAACGCTGAAATTCAATCATTCAGTCTTCGGTTTCAAACGTTGAGATTGTAATTTGCCCGGCGTTTGCGCTTACTAATAGTAATTCGTTTACTTTTGTTTTCGATATCGATTTTTTTTTTAGTCCACCGGGGGGGGGGGGAGGATTTCAGCATCCGTAGATCCGTCACTGTACCGGAGGAGTACTATTAATCCGGCGCACGTTCTGAAATCGGTAGACTCTTTCGACAGACGCGGACGGTTTTTTTCTTCTTTTATATCGAGGCAAGACGAGCGTTGTAAACGATAAATTAACGCGGGTTAATAGCGTATTACATATATTTGTGGGTAACTGTACGGGATTTTCTTTTTTCGCTTCCACTATCTTCTCCCAGTGATTTATGTACATTAACTTTTAATTTTCCAGATACGAATCGACGGCTGCGGCGAGGGTGGAGTTGATGTATCGTTCCAATATCTTTCGAGATAGACCATATATATATATATGTACCGAAGAAGCGTTTTCAATGCAATGTATAGGTTATTTGTGTATATATACACATCGGAGAAAACTTCATATAATACAAAACGTAGATGCTCTCTTTGCGGAGAGAGATTCGGCAGTTTCCGAGTACGTTGGAATGTTCATACGTGTTCTTCACCATTCGGTGATGAAACAACGTTTAAACAATAACGGCGATACGAATTCTAATAATGAGTTTAATGAAGTTTACGTTTCTTCCGACGGATTTCGTTAAAAACTCGAACGATACCGTTCCCTCCTCCCTCCTCCCCTCTCGAGAAACATTTGTCGTTATTGCACTACGCAATGTCACTGCAGTAGAATAGGATTTCGGCATGCCCGCGGAAAAAACGCTACGACGGATTAACGTTACGATTTCTCCTTTTCATAACGCTACGAACGCTTGTTTATTGCTGTTTAAATTTACTGAAGGACCATTGCTGACCAGCTATGAATGAACACTTAATCATATAGAACGGTGAATCTCTCCGAAGTATAATTATAATGATCGAGGCGTGTTGTCTGTTGGGAATTTATGCCAAAAAAGTTTATGACGATCGACTCGGCTGCGTACCGTTGAAACCCTCGGAAAACAATCGAGAAAAGCGCGATTTAAGATCGGTAACACCGAAGAAACGAATCGTGCTCCTCTCATGACGATACAACTCACGAAAGATCTTCTTCACACACACACAAAAAAAAATAAATAACAATTCAATCGGAAACTATGGGAACGTCCTCCATCCCGCGACAATGCTCACGCTTTGTCGCCTATTGTGATTTTCATGTATTCTGGACCATAAAACACGAATTGACGAAGATCCGTTACCGTTCGGACAACGCGAATAAGTAAAATAAATGCCAATATATACGTATATTCAGACGGGAGTTTTTCTCAACAATGAATTTCTAAATTCGTATAAAGATATGAAAAGTGTATATGAACTTGTTTGTCGATTTCGTAGAAAAATAATTTATTACAGACGTGTTTTTAATAATAATAATAATAATAATAATAATAATAATAATAATAATAATAATAAAGAAATTATAATTTGTTTACTTTTTATACTTTTTGTACTTTTGACCCGATGCGAATTACTTGATCGATCCTCGTATACATTTAATAACGCTCTCAGATCGGCGCCCGATCAAAAGTCAAACGAAATTTGCGTATTATATTATTTTTAATAAAAATAACGTTCGTGTCACCGCGCCGGTTCTATATATATATTCAATATTTATATATTCCAATATAGCGTGTTCATTTTTTTTTCTCCTCTCGTTGTCGCATTATTACGAATATTTTTTTAATGACGACCCTTTTTTCCACCGTGCACGCGCGTATTTAATATTATTACGTTAAACGAGCGGCGGCGGGGGGAGGAGAGGAAGAGACGAATAAGGGACGACGACGACGACGACGATTAGATTCGCGTGTTCAACAGATTAAACAGACTTTGGAGAGAGCAGCAGCAGCAGCATCACACACGCCCTCTCGACGGGGATACACGCGCGTATATTATATGACGTGTGCGTATATATGTACACGGATATTGCGCGCGTAACGAGCCGTAGGAATTTTTATGCGCGCCGCCGCCGCCGACCCGTAATATAATATAATGTCATCGTCCCCGCTAACACGCGTATTACAAAAAGAGAAGAGAGAAAAAAAAACCGGCGATTCCCCCGCGCGATCGTCGCCCATAAGTCCCCTGCTGCTGGTTTCGCGCTTATTCGTCGTCGTTGTTATTTAATATATAATAATAATAATGATTTATTTTTATTATTATTTTTTTTTTATTATTATTATTATTCGCCTGCGTAAACAATATAAAAAAAAATACTCCGGCGGAAATCGTTCGTGCGGAGAACGCGATGCAAAGCGATCGGACGGGTGGTGGTGGTGGTGGTTGTTTGTATGTACTGCTGCAGCGGTACGGACGGCGCTGGCGTCCGTGAAGTGGCTACTCATCGAGCGATTATAGGACGACGGCGGCGGCGGCGGCGGCGGTGGTGGTGGTTTTTGACGTACGCGGTACACAACAACAAACCCCGGCCTGCTGCAGCCGAGAGGAAACGGGGCCGGCCGAGATCGTTATATTAAATGTCACAAATTACCCCCCCCCCCCGACGAACGATAGTTAGGTATATAAAATGACGTTTTTTTTCCCTCTCTCTCTCTCTTCCCCTCCGCGCCCGCCCTCTTTTGAACTCGTGCGGTGGCGGCGGCGGGACGCTGTGGCAGCGTATCGTCGAATATAATAAATTCCGATCCGGCCCTGATAGACCTCGCGCCGCCCCGACATGCGCGTTTCACCGACCGAATTATTATTATTATTATTATTATTATAGACGCGCGTTTAGGATTTTAAAATGACTTTAAAACGCGCGAGTTCAAAGGAACACAACAACTACTAATATATACGCGTATTATTATTATTATTATTAATATTCGATCGCTGCAGATATTATAATATGATGAATGAGAGGAGTTCGTATTTGTTCTACTTCTATTTGTTAACTATAAATTAAATGGAGTTTATAGATTTTCGTACAACTCCGGCGTGGCGTGTGTACTCCATTTCTGCACACTCGAACGTTTTTAAATAACAATATATTATAACAAAATTTGAAACCGTAATAAAATAAAATGAAAATCGATGATAATCAATATTAATTCCCGGACACCGGCGGCATTTAAAATCGTTAAAATTCAAAAAAGTCGAAATCGTACCTTTAAAATGAGTTTTTTTCTAGTTCGAATTAAACCAATAGTTGAAATCGAAATGTTTTAATTCAAACCGTGCTATACGTATTAGTATATAATATACGCGTATATTTGGCGTGACGCGTCGTTTTACATACTCGGTACCGTATCTGTCCCTCGTAAAAACCGAATGCGAAAAATTCAATTTTAACGCTATATAAAATGACATGTATCTACTAAATTTCATCAACCGGTGTTCATTGGTGTAAGAATTGTTTTTTTGAAATGTTTCGCGTTAAATACATCTCATGACTATTGGCGTGTGAAAAGACTAGATTTATTGAACAAGCTTTTAAGAGTTAAAATAAGAGTAAGAGGACAAATGCGCCTCTCCCTATGTCTTTTTTATCGTTCACAGCAGTGCTAAATAGAATTCGTAAAGTACGTGTATTCGCGACGCGTTATACGTAAAATAACAATTAATGAAATTTTCTTAAGATCATCGAATCGATAATGCCGTAGTATATGAAAATTAATATAAGTGTATAATATAAAAATAACATATATATATATATTGTTTATAATAATATATTATTATTGATGAAACTACAATCATTTATATTTAAATATATTATTACAAACTTATGCAAAACATATTATTAAATTTTCTTATATATGGAATGGAAAAACTGATATAATGTAGCATTTTATATGAATGAATAATTTTATTATAATATGCATTAAAAATTATTATTGTATATTAAGCATATTATACATATAAACTAAAATATATTCAAATGCAAAAAACGCAAAAGTAGAATTTACGAGATGTGTTATACAGCTACTATACGATATCGTCTCTCGGACTTGCAGTATGGATTTAATAATTAACTATAGTTGAGAGCATTTCGCCTTATCCGTATAATTTAAATGTATTACAAACTTAAATAATAATATTAACCACGTATTTCCCAGAAGTTTGAACATAATTGAGAAGTAATATTATAACGCTGTGTTGATTATATTTCGGAATGTATGAAATTAGTATGCGTAATAGAGATTGTTATATAGTATAAGCTATGTAGGGTATAATATTTTCCACATGGTATATATATATCAGTCATAATACGTTGTTCAATTTTGAAAATTATTTTATTTATTTATTTTTATACGCTGTATATAATATATCATTCGCGAACGGTAAATGTGTATATATATATATATATACACACAGAGAATAAAATCGTATACAAACGAGTGAATATGAAATACAATTCAATTTTGTGTTCTATACATTAATTTCACTCAAATAAATTCAGTATATATATAGTAACTATTTATAAATAATTCAAATGTCAGAAAAAAAATATATGTAAAATGTGTTCACATTGTTTAACACGCTATTATAAAACTTCTATTGCTATACACAACTGTAAATTTAATTAATGTCATGTTAGATAAACTTATAATTAAATACGCATATGTTTCAAACAAATTTCACATCACAAATGACGCTCAAACTTTATATAATATATAAATTCGTAATAACATAACGTTAAACAAAAGTAATTTTGTTGAAAAAGATAAAACACAATTTTTTTTTCGTCATATTTTTAATTATAAATAATTTAAATTTCTTCTCAATAAGTATTGTTAGTAACGAACTATTTTTTTTACGCTTTCCACTAATTCTGTACGTATTATTATCGTTTTTAATTCAATATAAAAATTAATAATAAATATTAATAATAATAATACATATATGCCGTACATATCTTTTTACTTTTCTCCGTAGGTAAAATGTGATTACGTACATATATATATATATAATTTAATATATGAAATATATTCAATTATAAGAATGTTGAAGTTGAAATGACCATTGAAAAATTTAAAAAATTAATACGAATTATTGTTTGTTTAAATAAACAATATAGATTTTGTGTCGTTTGATAGAATTTCACAGAATATTTATTATATATAAATATACATATATTTCGCGTGATTTATGAACATCAGGAAAATATTAATCGTTACGGAAAAGCGTTCTTTTTTTTCTTTTTTTTTTATTACCATTTCCGGGTTATACGGAACGTGTTAAACGTTAATAAATAAATGAAAACATCGGATCGCGGAACGTTTGGCTATTTTCCAAGCTCGTGGCGAGGCAAACGAGATTAATAAAATAAAAATAACCGAAAAGCGCGCAGCCCATGTCCATGTTTACCCCATTCGTGTGCAGGAAACCGGAGCGCGCATATTATTGTCATCCGCCCGAACGTATTCGGGTTATTTTATTTTTTAATCGATTCGCTCGTGAATAGAGGTCTCGGCAAATATCGTCGGCGGGACATTTAAACGAGGTTTTCGCGTGGATCGGAACGAGTGGTGACAGGGTTGCACGGGCGGGAATGGGCCGGGGGAGAGGAGAGAAAGAAGCCAGAGGACGCGCGCGATATTATTAGCTACAATAATACACATCCGCGGGGATCGGGATAACGGCCGGCCGGCCGGAGAAGGAGGAAGAGGAGGAGGAGAAAACGGGTAAGAAGCAGGAAATCCAATAAACCCCCTCTGCAGTCGTCCGTGCCGTCGCGTTACCAGTGATCTTCATGGATGATGTAATAAAAACCAGGAATGCCTTTTAAAACGGGCCTTTGGCAAAAAAGGGATGACGATTTTGGTTTGCCCGACTATACTGCAGGAATCCCGGCGCGCGCGCACCGTTAGCCGTTCCTCGCGCGTCCCTTGTACACAATGGTGAACCCTGTACGCCGCCTCTCGCCGCCCTCCAGCCCTGTATTTGTTAACTTGACAAATTTAATTAGCCCGCCGTCCTCGGGCACGCCGAAGCTCGTTTATAGTCGTTTTTGCGCGCGCGATAAAATCTCTCCTCTCCCCCCCCCGCCCCCTTTCCCCGTGTAATTAAAACACTTAACCCGTTCTCGACGGTGCAGATTTTTCGGAATCCAACATAAAAGCCGTATATAAATACACACACATAAACAATACTTTCAACTTTGTTTTACCGTTACCGAAACATTTTAGTCGTTGACACTTTTATAATAATATATATATATATATCGATTGTACGCGGATTCTGCTCGTTTGTTGGTCGTGGTGAATTCAATTGGTCGAGAAGTTTTCACAGAAGATATTCGTTTACGTGCGGTACATAACGCGTAATATAAATGGAATAACTACCCTATCAGTATTAAATACCATCAAAGTTTTTATACGGCACCGGTGAGTTCCGCTTAACGTGGCGATCACATTGGTTCAGGTCATTTTGATTCTATTAACCGGTTGATTCCATAAAACATTTTTTTTTTAATGATTCTATATTTATTTAAAATGAAATTAAAATAATGTAAAGAAACTATCCATTTTCGATGGTACTTGCAGACAATCTACTAATTTCGTTTTCATATTAGCCTGAAAATAAATACCGTATTCAGTTAATATGCGTATAACTTTTAATTAATTAAAATTAAAATACACAATAATGCGTGTACATTGTTACCCGTAACTTTTGTAACAACTGAAAAGTATCGTTATCGCCGTATTTGTGATACGTTACATTGTCAACGCATTGATAAGTTCGAAAATGAAATTGGTCTTAATAAATTAATCAGTTTGAAATACAATTAATAACGATAAAAATGTTCATAAAAGTGATCCGATTATCCGTTACTTGGTGATTCCAATAAAAGATTCTATTAGACATTAGTAACGCAAGATTTGGTTTGAAATTTTCATTTTTTTTTTTTTGATTCCAATAAACGATCGATTCTGTAAACCAGTGATCACATCAAGTGGGACTCACTGTATTATCATATATTATTTTGAAAAAAATCGTTTCGTAAAAATAATGAGAATAACGATTAAAAAGTAATACTGTTTTTTCAAACGTTATTGCATTGTATCGTCGATTATTTTGTGAAACATAAAAAAAAGGTAAAAAAATATAGATGATATAGTCGAGGAACATTTTTAATTAAAAAATATTATTATGAATATATATATTTTTTTTTAGAACTCTACAATTCATTCGCTTGATATAAATGAATATTTACTAAACAAACAAAATTAATGATATAAAAACATATACGGCTGTACAATCTTTTTTTTCTGAACATATATCACATTAATATAATAAATAAAAATTGATCCTCGTACGACTGATACAATTAAAAGATTATTGATGATGATAATAATAATAATAATAATTTTTTTAACATATATTCAATACGAAATATCAGTAAGATACTATAAAAAATAAAATGTAACGTGTAATGAATTATAAATTAATTAATTTACACTATAATCGTAAAAAATCTAAAAGCAAATTTAACATTAAGTATTAAAAAAATAAATATTATTATTATTAATATTATCATTGTTATGATCAGAGCAAAATTCTTCATTGTACGATTATTTTACTGCAAGCACATTACGAATTCCATATGGTTTGGTAGAAAACTATGAACATTCCGAAACATATTAAATTATCAGAAAAATGTTATAGTTTGACCAATAATCTGAACAAATTAATAATAAAAGTTAATTAATAATTATTAATAGTTTGGTATTTATGTAGCGAATAACTGTAACGCGCCTATATTGAAACGGCTTAACTATTTTCAAACAGACATCGGTTCGAAAATATTTGTATCGCCGATATTCTAATAAGTCAGTGAAATCTGTATTATAATTTACCGTTCACGGTTTTTTTTTGTTATAGTTATAATAAATACTAAAAATAAAATGTTGTACAACTGTCTCTATTATCTAATGAACTCTTCGTGAGTTATTTTCTAATGTTTTGGTTTTACAATTATTTTTCAAAATTATTCACAGACTAAAAACAGCAATTCAATTGAAAATATATACCTATGCACAAAATTGATTAATTTCAGCGAATTTCATTTTAAATCTTTAACATTTATTATTTCTTTAGACCTTATGTTGTACTGTAGGTACAATGTGTATATTCCACGAACGAATAAAATCATGAAACATGCGTTTCAAGTACAATAGTCAATTATATAATTTGTAAATAGTTTATATAGGTGAGCTGATGTTATTGGAGTTAACAAATTTTAAATTTTAAAAATTGGAAAAAGTGAATATTTCTCAATGGTTTTCGAGAAAATCTTAATAATATTATAGTGTTTATACGTTATTGTTATATTATTATTGTACTGTCTCCCTCCCGCCTACGCCACTGGACAAAGTTGCTCCTGCCAATGCGAATAACTATAACTACAATGTAGTTACTACATAATATATGCGTTTAGTGCGCAGCTCGTATATATGGCGGAATCGCCTGTGCAAAGCGCCGTGTTAGTATCGCCGCCGGTCGAGTCGCAGACAAATTTCCAATAACTCGCTCTCGATTTTCACGTTATCAGAAGGAAAAACAAAAAGCACCGAAAAACTTTACTGTTAAATGCGAATGAAATGTGCTATGTATTATCAGTATACCGTTATCTATAGATTGTCTATAAATCAGAAACAAATTTGGTGTGGAAAACCGACTATACGTAGTTTTGAAAACTGTTGTTGACCATTGAGCAACAAACACGCACATACAATAAAAACACGTTCATATAGTATAATTGAGATTCTTTTTTCTGTGTATATTTATAACCTGACCAAAACTCTTCTATACATTTCAATTAAAATTAAAATTTTTGCATGTTCATGCTTTTTAAAGAGGAGCTATGAAACAAAAAAATCAGAAAAGTAATACAGGAGAATGACAAAAACAGGATCCAATAGATATATAGGAAAATAATGATATGGGACATAAATACCAGGAGAGTATATTTAAGAAGAATAATATGTAGAAATTGAAGAAAAAATATTTAATTAGAATTTAAAATTCAGGAAAACGTAACGCGGAAATATGAAACGAAACAAAATATTGTACGTATTACACCGAAAAAAGCAGAAAATATAACACAGGAATGCCGTACAAATGTGCAAAAAAATATTGTTCAGGAATAGAATAAGTGTAGGAATAAAATCGTATAATCCGCACAGATAATAATATAAATATGAGAATACCTATATGTATATATAATCTCAAATAATAATTTTTGCGTTTTATTTCCCCGAATTTTAAATTCCTATACGAAAATAATTTCCACGATTTTCGATTCCCATCACATATCGTTTTCTTTTATACATTACTTTCTTTATAAAACACATTTTTCCTGTTTTTATTTTCTCGTAAATTTCATTCAGCGTTATTATTATTATTATTTCCTGCGATAAATTATACCTAACAAAAATGTTTGCGGTCATTGCACGTGCTCTTTTTAACGGAACACCTTGAGAATAGTTAAAATCGATTCGAACTATTGTTTGCGATTTGAAATTAATACTTCTGACGTTGAAAATAAATTTGAAAAAAAAATCGCGAAAATTGTTTACGTATTTATTTATAAATGACTAATAGTCTAGACAAATATAATTAGGTACAAAAAAAAAAATCGGCAAAGTTTGAAACTAATTCCTTGATAGATGAATTTCGGTTCACAATTAGTACATGCACACATGAAATGTATTAAAAGTACTCATTATTGTGCATAGCCATCCATCGCAAGGGGTATTTTTGATCGTCTCGTTGTTTTTGTACTCATAATTCGTTAACTGTTAGTCCTACGGCTAAAACGTAAAGAATTTAAATGTCGTAAAATTTACTACGGGAAACGGTGCGTTTTGCTCATAAATCATTGCCACATAACGGTAAATACGATTTTGTTTTTAATTTAAAAAAAAATTCTTTTTAACTCTTGGTCAAACGTGAAAATTAATTATTGTAAAAATTCAAATATCAGTACGGGACTAATTGTAAAGCGAAATTCATCTTTCATGTCTTGTTCGACGACGAATATTGCTATTGAATTTTCGCGCGCGCCTATTACGAATGACTAGAAATAATATTATGTGGCGGCCGACGGAGCGTTTTGTTGCCGGCGTTTCGGACGGTAAAAAAATAATAATTGACGGCGATGGTAAATCGTGCGGGAGAGAAAAAAAACAATAGTGTACATAGACGTTAACGCCGTTATAAAAACAAAACGGAATCGGTTTTGGAACATTGAAAATTTCATCGAATTTTTCGGACCAAAAACGGCGGCCGGGTATATTATGTATTATATAAGACGAGTTTTTCAACAGTTTTCGAAATACAGTGCGCGTGTTGATTTTTTTTTTTTTTTTTTTTTTATACTCCGCGTAATAATACGTAGTAGTATTAAAACGATGCGCGACGGCACGTCGTCGTACGTAAACGAAGAGGAGAATAAACACTGTCGCAGACTATACGAGAGTATAAAATACTTTTACAATTCGGTTTTATGATAATATCCGTACACACGTATATATATAATAATAATATTATTATTTTGTATATTAATAATATTATATAATATACGAATATGTATGCGGGATAAAACAGCGCGTTTTTCCTTTTGTATTTCCTCCTCGCTCGACAACGGCGTTCCTTCCACCCTTTCGGCGGCCGTCGTCGTCTGTACGCTCTCTCTCTCGCGCGCGCGCGCACCGCCGTCCGAAACGTTTTCGATACACGCGCGCGCGGAACTGCGACCGGGAGCAACGGCGGCTGCGGCGGCGGCGGCGGTGGCGGCAGTCGCTGTGAAATATGGCGGCTAAAAGCTGCGGTTGGGTGTTCAGCGGCGGCGGCGGCGGCGGCGGCAGTGATTTAATAATATAAACGATATAATAATGGCGGCTGTATAACGGTCGGGGATAGAGGTTTTTAGGGGTAGTTTTCCACCACCACTACTGCCGCCGGTACCGCTACCGACGTCGTCGTCGTCGTCGTCGTATACCGCCTTTTTTGCTGTTTATTCGCACGCGTGTGTGAGGTATTTTTTTTATTTTTTTTTTACGAGAGAGAAAAGTTTGTTCGCGCCGGCGGAGAGGAGACGGTAATAATAGGATGCAGCGTGCACGCATACAATCTGTGGGCTTGCCGCTATATAAATATACACAGGGTGTGGCACCCCATCAGAAGAATAACCTCGATTCGTCGTCAAACCATATAATATCAAACCGAGTCGAAAATATTATTTGTCCTTCGTATTATGCAACGCAATTTCACCGTTAACGTATTATTTTGCCGTAGATCATTTGAGTGGCCGGCCCTCGTTTTCGGTATTGCGCTGATGATCGAACGGTTATTCCGGACAGTTGTTTATTATCATAATCATCATCATCATCATTATTATTATTGTTATTATCATTATATAACCCGAGATAGCTGTGACTTCGCCGGGTTATCGTCTCCTTTCGGAAGCCGTTCCAAAGTTTCACTTAGCTCTCGAGTGATTTACTCAATTTACGGGATGCTACGGGCTGTGTAATGCCCCGATGCCCTGGACTTGAAGGGCGTTTCTTAATAATACAATATTATGTATAGACGAAAATTTTGTTTTGAAATTCTCACGTCATAGAGACTAAAGAATATATACAAAAAAAAAAAAAAATAATAATAATAATACTCATTGATCAATGTGAATATAATAGTACTCAAATTTCGTAAAATGAATCGAAGGTAGCATATAAATTGCGACGAGCTTGACACCGTCACAACATTTTTTTTAGTTTTTTTCTGGTGGATTCTCTGAGTACTTAGTGCAGAATCGTTGCAACGCCGCGAACCGGATAAGTGTAGGACAGCCGCACGTTTTCGCGATACAGAATAGTGATTGCTGGACTGAAACGTTCACGGCGGCAGCCACACTTTCCGGTCGGTACAGGCTTTTTTTTTTATATGCAAAGAACGGTTTTTGCTATCGCGGGAACGGGATCGCGTCGACCGAGCACACGAGTGCTGTCTCGACCAAGCCGTGACGAATATTTATGGCATCGATAAAGCTTTGCGTCGACGTAAATACTCATCACGACACGTCCACCCGAATCCAAACTTTTGCTTGTCGTACCCTGTACTCGTGTATTGTGTATGAGCGTGACGCATAATGTGTGTAGTACGACGAGCTCGTTGAATTTTTAATATCGGAGGAGAGAGAGAGAAAGAAATATAAAACGCGGAGGCGCGGGAGAAAAAAGAAAAAAAAAAGTCTTTCCCCTGCCCCCCCCCCTCGCCGTCTGTAGAGAGTAACGATAAAAAAACGAATGAAAAAAAAAAAACACTCTCCGAAGTCTTTTCCCCGCAGACGACCACTTAAAGACGGGCAAAACGTCTTCTTTACGCGCGGCGACGTTCCGGAGAAAATTGCCTCGTCTCGTCGCGACGCGCGCGTACTCTCAGCCGTCTACCGCCGCCACCCGACGAGAGCATCGCTCGCGAAACGTATTGTTTGGTACTTGTAGTACGCCCACTCGTTCGCACGAGTCGCGACGATAATGAAACGCGACTTATACACGCAATGAAAAAACAAAAAATAAAAATGGAAATTGTCTTTTATTGCGAGATTCAACCGCTGCGGGTTTTTGCGATTTCGACGACTGCAGACGACGCGAAATTCGTTTCGTTTCATTTTTTTTTTTTTTTTTTTAATGCGGTTCTCTTTGATCCGCCACCGGTTAGACAACGTGAATTATTATAAATTCTCCGAGAAAGGGAGGAGGGTTTTCATTTTTATGTTTGCGTTATGCTTTACGTATTACGCAAAGTTCAATCTCTGTCTACAAATAAATTTTAAAACGTTATTTTTTGTAAGTCGCGTTTTTCTTTTCTCTCTTTTTTTTTAACGAATAATGAATACATTATTACTGTCACTCCCCGTTCTCTAATAAAATCGTATTATAACGATTTTTCTATAAAGACAACACGCACTGTCCGTATATCGTAATGAAATATATTATATTTAAATGCTAAATCGATTTGTTACCCGTCGATTTCGATAATATCCGGAACAATTGGATACAAATAGGTATTGATTTCGAACTATATTATACATTTATATAACTCTTGTCTTCTAGTATGTATTTATACCATGTCCGTAGAATGTTCTACAATAAATCGTTCGGTCTCGTGGTAATAATATAACGATAACTGATAACTGTGTATTTATTTTTTAACGAAACGATTTTATATTATGTTCTTTAAATATGTTAGAATTATTATAAATACCGAGTGAATATTTTCGGGATAACATATTAGACTAAATGCCATTATAAATTATACGCAGTATAATATGATGTAAACGATAACGGCTAATATTTTAGAAAAAAAAAAAAAACTCTAGTCCAGACCCGATGTAGAGACGACGGTTTATTCAAATCCCAAATGTATATCGTGTGCGGCGGAATGTACGCTCGCACACGGAATATAATATTGTCTTGTACGATTTATTTGAAAAAATAAAAAATAAACAAATACCGAATTATTCGTTGAAAATAAATTGCATTATAAGTTTGTTGAAAACTCAATTTTTTTCCTCGGTCCTTTTAAAAGTATCACTTTAAAGTTTAAATGTAATTTACGTCTACGTATAATGTGCAAAATTAATATACGTATTATTTAAATCGTTCGGCAAAAATCAATAATATAACTAACTAAAATAACTGTATTTGTACAATACCCACTATAGTATTTACTTTTTTCTTAATATTCTTTGAGATTTTTTTAAGCTAAGCATTTTGGTTTTCATCTTTTTTTTTTTACACTTTGGTAGTTCGCGCAATATTCAATAAGTATTTGTATCTATTATTAAATGACTTTACCAGTCAAATAAACAAAAATATTCGAGAATCTAAATGTATGATCCTCGTTTAATTGTGTATTCAATTTGACTGAAGTTTTGGATTTTCTAATTTCTTACAGTTCTTAAAAAAATATAATAATGGGAAATCCTCAAATTACGAGTAGATATTACGTATACGTATTTATTTAACCAAAACTTCTTTAAAAATTATTTTAACGACGAGTACGGGCGTATAACACCAATAATTGAAATTTGTGCACTTCTTTTATTATTATTCTTTTTTTTTAAATCAAACACGTTTTATTTTATTTACAACATATATATATATAATTTATATAGGTAATAATATAATTTAATGTATTTTTACAATTTATCAACATCGGTAATATTATTTTATTTAATAAATTAATAATTAATAGAATATATTAACTACAGCCTAAACATTCTAATATACTATTCATCGATCTCGTGTATAATACGTGTCATTTTACTTGTACAATTAACTTTCGAAAAATTGTAAAGGTAATTTATATTACGCCGTCTAAATGAAAAAAAAACCGTTTCTGTCATTCATTCGGTAGTATCGGTTTAAAGCGATTTTAACAATAATTATTCCTCTTAACAATAATAATTGGCATTAAACAACGTAGAGTATATAATAATATATGGGCCGTGTGGAAAAACGTCCGAAAATCATTGAAAACAATATTATTGTTTTTCTTTCGTGCGATTTCGCCGAATTACAATATAAAATAAGTAACGCTACGTTATATAATAATCGTATAGTTCAGATCACCAACGGATTGCCGAATTTCAATATACTTAATTAATATCGTAAAACTATGTTTTTCGTATATTGTATTTTTTTTTTTCGTAATACCTATGAGTAATATGAACAATTATTTGTTTCCGTTTCCGAATCATCGTCTTCTTCGCACTCTTGAATCATCCCCTGCGTGTTCCTCTGGTGTATATTAGCCAACCTCTGTTGCTGGATTTCCAGATGCTGCTTTCGCCATTTTATTCTACGGTTTTGAAACCAAACTTTAACCTAAATCGAACGGAATAAAATTCAATTGATTATTATTTATACGCGACGGTTTTTTTTTTTTACATTTACAAAAACTAATAAAAACATTACATACTGCACGAGACGAAACCCGTTTTCGTATGATTCATTCGTAATAAAATGAGCAATTGGAGAATTATGAAATTCATATTATCGTATCGACGTAGTTACTATATGTGATCCGTTACACTCACTTGTGCTTCAGTTAGCTGTAACGTGTGAGCCAAATACAGTCTTTCCGGACCCACCATGTACTGTTGACGTTCGAATTCCATCTCTAGCCTCTCCAACTGTTCCGGAGTGAATATCGTTCGTACTCTTTTAGATTTGCCGGGACAACCGTGCTTTTTACCGGACCCTTCAATTTTCTCTGCAAATCATTTACAATAAATATCGTTTAATCCGAGTACCGTGCGTCAAACGTTTAATCGAATAATTTTTCCGAACAAATAGTGTACGGGGAAAAAAAAATAATGAATACGTATGTTGTGAGAAAGAAAAAGAAAATGCAACGCGTACGCCTCTTAAAAATTCAAATAATTTCTATAAATTGCACGTTGAAATCAAATTATTATTGTTACTGTGACACATAAATTATTATATTATTACACATTGGTTCAACTTCGGCATTATATAATATCAGCGTATTATTTCATCGCGGATCGTGCGCGGCTGCTATTATCAAGTACGCAATTCAAAGGCACACACTACGGTTTTTTTTTTTTTTTACATCGCGCCGCGCGAACATTATTTTGATATTTGACGGATGAGAGCAATAACAATTATTATTACAAGTCGTCGCGACAACGGGATTGCCACCCTCTCGGTGTAATAATGATACAACTATTATTGTAATCAAACAATCGAATTAGCATGACGGGGACATCACCCGCGGACACCACTCGTAACAATCAATAAATTCTCTCTTCAACTGATCGAACCACCGGAGCATTAATAATACACGCACACGTAATAATTAGAACAATAATTTGTTCTGCCAAAACCACTGGACCCGGCCACAAATGAATAAATTCACACTTGCTGTGCTGAATGTATGTGTAAAAAAAAAAAAAAAAAAAAAAACCGCAACGATCCTCGTGCGTGTAATAATAATAATATAACTGGTCCACGCTCCCCACCCCCAGTGATTTATGGCAACGGAGAATGTATTGAAAATAATAAAATGTAAAAAAGTTGCAAAGGGCGCTGAGTCGACCCTTTGGCAAAAGGGGTGAACAAGCTGTATCCAGGGAATTATTATTGTCGTTAAACCGGGAGTGGCGGGACACGGGTTACACTTTTGTTCGAATAATAAACGCGCCCTACGAGAAACCAATAGCAAAACTAATCGCAATTAATACACGAGCATACGCGTAAGTTTTACGGATCGTTTTTGGCGCGCGAACACAGGAAAGGTACACTCGTCCGTCGGCCCGGGGAAACATACTACAGGCCCCGGTGGTGCATTTCAAGTCGTTGCGCAAAAGTTATGAAACCTCTTTTTTTTTCTATCTCGGAGCCCCGTAATTTTTTTAAAAAAAAAAAAAGAGAAAGAGAGAGAGAGAGAGATCGCTAGCCGCGAAACGCTGTGATTAATCAAGTGATTTACTCGGACAGGAAATTCGAAAAACGTTTTTGAATAATAGTTTATTAGAATCGATAAGAACCGATTGCGTTTCCAGAACGCAGCGTGTATCGGGATCAGCAGACGAAATGTAAAAACGAAAATGAAACGCGTCGAAACCAATACGTTTTATTCGTCTAAAGTCTTATGAAGAACCTTCTGTTTTTTTTTTTGAAAGAAAAAAAACATTTCAAATCCAACGTGCTAAATTGCAAATAATTATTCGTGTGTATAAAAAGAAAAAAACGTTATGTCCTCGGTGAAATCGACACGTTAGACTAGGCGTTTACACGCCAAAGTAAAAATAAAAGTCCTTTCGTAAATCGCTGCTACACCTTTAGAGTCTGTTTGTGTGCGTATGGAGTCGAAACCGGGTCGGTTTCTTAGCACCGGGTCCACCTCGTCTGTTGTTGGCGAGTCACAAAAGGCCAACGACTTTCTAGTGACGCAGTGTTGAGTTTATACGAACTCAGTGCACACGTCGTTCTTGCGCTTGCCACTCACACCAATAATTACCGTAATATGTTATCGGTGATTATTAAAAATACGTATAAAAAAAAATAAATAAATAATGTTCATGGCGATGAACGCGCGATCGCGCATTATTTATCTGCCGACCGGGAAGTTTCGAAAAGAGCGAGTTTATTTTATTTATTTTTTTTTTTTGCTAAAATATCCGCTCGCCGTACCGGCCGGATTGATTTCGCGAGTTCGGCCGCCTCCCCCCCCCCCGTCATCTCAACAACCGCTGCACGGCCGGGACCGGGAAAACACGCGCTCGGTCGAAAATTGATGACGAGCCGTTTTGTTCAACGAGCGGAACACACTATTAAAACGCTACGCGTACCTACTACACCCGGTCCGCGGGCCGAACACGCTATAACAGTGCGAGAGAGAGAGAAACACTCGACGGACGGGGGTGAATTTAAAATATGAAATTATTATGACATCATTACCCCGTCGTCACCCCCTGTACACGCGTCTGCGGGTGCGCCAGGGACGCCGGGGACGCGGTCGAGGCGGCTCCATTATTATTATATTATTGTCGTTTACGCGCGTACGTATTTATACTTTGTGTGTGTGTGTGTGTGTATACGCACGACGCGTCAAGAGTAATTAACAACTTTGCGCGCCGAACGCCGCCGACCCTGCACCATGGTCCCTGCGCGTAACTTTGTCCTTTAAGTTTACGACCGCGTTTATTCTCGTATACTCGCGCCCGGAGATCACAATGGACCGCGGTAACGGCAGCAGCCCTCCCCCCCACGCCGTCAACGACGGCGAAAAAGCCTGGGACGCGCCGGAGATCACGAGGGGAGGCGGCGTTCTTTACACTCGACACGTCCAAAAGCCGTGTTTCACCGCGATACGGGAAATACGCAATAGACTCCGTTAGTAAAAAAATTAAAATAAACTAAACTCTAAATTATAAAGAAAAGGAAACATATGCGCGCGTAATGTTAATGGGGAAAAAAAACATGTATTATGAGATTTATCGAAAATCTCAGGGGAATACTTCACAGATAAACCTATTATTCGTGAGGAAAAATAACGTTAACACCTTATAGACTGTGGATCCGCGACGCTATCGGTACACGGCATACCACGTGCACTGTAATAATCCGCGAATTGTTCAGTATACATTCGTAGGTATTTACGTGTGTGTATTATACTCGAGATAATACTCTGTCTTAAAACTTACTCTCCCGTTTTAGATACGTTTTAATGAAGACGGAATTAGTTTTGATATTTCAATAGAATTTGAATTGATACATTCGTGTCGGATAAACGAGCCGACATCGTCACCGGAAAAAGACTACAACATTGTTATAGAAATTTCTTCTGCCACCAGTAGTTTAAAAAAATATTCAATTCAATCGGAATTCTTTAGAAACATATCAGGCTCTCGCGCGTATACGAAAAAATCGTATCCAGAAATATCGACTGAAACTATGAAAGTTTTAATTCAACTGCAAAACGGTTATAAAAACGGAACGCTCGTTTATACGATAAAGTATTATTCGCCACTCCTGTTTACGTAAAGAAAAACGAGTTTCGAAACCGCTAAAATCGAGTTGAGCTCGATTTTCAAAAAAAAAAAACAAAAAAACAAAACCGAATGTCCAAAAATTCTTCGCATTAAATAAAAATTAAATTTATAAAATAAATTTCAAGTATAATATTAGAGTTTCTGCGCAAAATCAAGTGTAATAAAAATAAACATTGTTAAACGCGTACGTTTTTATGTACATACTTTTGCGATTATTAGCGTTAAAACAAATTTTAATTATTGGTTATAATAACGTGAGATATTTTGCAAAGAAAAGAAAAAAAGGTATTCGAAAGAAAATTGATGAATGGTCTGTGGTTTAAAAAAGTTCTTCATCACGTACTACAAAATTATAAGAACCTCTGTTTTATACGATCCATAAAATTATTTTCGTATCGTGTCTATGTGTGATTTCTTTCTAATATTTCGGTGCAAACGGCGCCATTAACTTTCGTTAATAAATTTGCCTTGTTTAAAATTTAGCCTCAACCGGATCCTTCCATCGAACAATTTAATCGGTTAAGTCGTCATCGTCTTCTACCTTCTTAAATTTACATAATAAATCCCAGTGATTTTTTTTAACCTTTTTATATGGATAAAAGTGTGTGTGTTTGACTCATCTCATATTCTCTTTCGTCGTTCCTCTTATACGTATTATCTGTCTCTCTCAGTTGTTTAAACATATTCTTTTTAATCTCTTCGCTATTCTGAATTCTAATTCCGTGCCCCCGTTATAATTTTTATCGTTTCCTTCATTCGAATAAAACATTTTTTTTAAATTTTGCTCGTGAAAAAATGGAACCGCGTGCACACAAATACGATTTGTCTCCCCCCCCCCAGTTATAATACGACTTCAAATAAATGTCGAAATCTTTTCCTCGTATAAACGGTCACAATATCGTGATTGAAAAACACAATAAATCTATTTTACGCGTACGTCAAACTCGTTCGTTTACCGAAAACTTTCGAACACTGCCTTATTGGGTCGATTCAGGGACAAACCACCCTCCGACGTTTGACGAACAGGTGCTTTTGTCAACCAACAAGCATAGTTTTTCGTCGTATATACACAAAGGCGTATCATCCACCCTACACTCCTCGATTCGTTGTGCTCGTCATCTGCCTTTTGTTGTTCCCCGACTCTATCAACTATATGTGTGTAATTGATTACGATTAATCGAATAATTCTAATAAAAAAAAAAAAAACCACAAAAATAAATCGTTTACTATACAAAAAGAACGCGCGATTATTTACACTAATTCGCTAAAATTTTAATATTATTTATTCACGTTTGGGATTAAATTTTTATATAAAAACATCGTAGAAAAACACTGAAAATTTGTCTTGTTATTTATTTCATTCAATTCGATTCGTTTTAAGTAGATTTTTAGTTTCTCCGATTCCAGCAGTGTATAAACGCCGTATTTGTCGATGTTATCAGATACGATTAAACCCGGTCGAGTCGCACACAACTATTTATTTCTATTTTTTTTTTTATTTATTTTTTTTTTTTTGGTGCTCCGTCAACACCAATATTGCACTACAGACTTTGTTTAATTCACTTCTCTGCGCATGGTTGTGTGTTCGAAATCAAATATAAATACATAGTGTATTGTACGTTTAATGCTAATAACATTATAGCGTGTATAATAATGTACCATCGAATTAAGACGGTTGTGGGTAGGTTGTCATTGTGTAAACCGCGCTGTTGTTAATGCGGTATTCGGTCGAGAGGAATTCGTAAACATTTTGTGGTGTCCTTTGGAATGGAGACGCGGTATTTCAAATCATCATTCCAGATTTACCCGTTCGAGGAGTTTAACACCGTTATCGCCGTATTAAAATTATGGCATCGTCGAGTTTTGACGGAATGTATAAACGGTTTGGCTTCAAACATCGAAGATTTATACGAGAACGCATAGATGATAAATTATTATTATTATTACCAATATCGCGTACACAAAGACGTTTTAATAAACAGAGATTGATAACGAGTAATTAACCTGCGACCTGCCTAATGACAGCTTAAGAACACACACTGCAGTGTACGCACTATGTCGCAATAGAATAACGTATTGTAATTATTTATTGATTGTTTCGATAATAATCGACAAAAACTCGTTTGAAATGAAATTTATTCCGTTCAAAACGAGCGAAGTTCACAAAAATCGAAAACACGAGAGAACGCTATATCGGTTTTAGACGAGATTCTAATTGAATGAGCGCGCGTACAAGTACACATCTTTGAAACGCAGTAAATACCCGTTTTCAACAAAGAAGTGTCACATATTACATTATGTGAAACTGTTTAAAGCGTTCCTCGAATTGAGCGTTATGTGTCCACGGATTGTACCTACAGCTAAACACGGTCTGTGCGAAAAACTTTTGTTTTATTGATAGAAAATATACTTGTATGTTTGTATGTATAGAGATCAGCAAAAGAAAAAAAAACGATCATTTTAAAATAATATAAATGATATATTACGTTAAATTATTATTTTCAACCGTTTATTTTTTACTATTATTTCTATGCTCGCGTGAATGTATTTATATTTAAATATTAAGTTAATGTTATGACAAAGAATACAATTTTATCGTATAAACTTCCCCCGAAAATATTAACAGTATATATATTATATATTTAATATATATACTATATTATATATTATATATTTATAACAGTAGAATAAATTTACAATGACGACAGAAAAGGTCAAAATAAATATTTAGTATAGTATAGATTATATTATTAATAAACTATTTGCTTAATAAACTTAGATAACATAAAAAAATACGACGATTCTAACAGATCATACAAGAATGGACATATAGAGATTATGAAAAAGGAAAACCAATAAACTTTATACGAGTGCCAGCTAGCCGTATAGGCATAAGAGGGAATGAAAAAGGGGATCAATAAACACAAAAGACTACCACTTCAACTGAAACACCCCTATTAGACAACCACATGCACGGATTTAAAGTAACATAATATCATAACACACTAATGGCACAGACACTAGTAACAGCTAAACGCCAAGCTCAATAAAACAAAAACAAAAAAAAAATATCCAATTATAGATAAACTTCCAGGATTAAGTGTAAGAGGAAAAAAGTCTTAATTAATCGCTTATGTATAAGGCACACACACATCAACTAACGCACAGCTTTTTTCAATGGCCAAACAAGAACCATCATTATGCGACACTTGTGGAGTCAAACTTACGGTTAAACACGTATAATAATCGGAGTGTCGCAAATACGAAGACAGCAACAGAAAATGCCACACTCCCGAACAGATCGAACCCGACCACAAAACCAATATCAATCTAAAATCATTTCTGAAGGACGTGCAACCTATTTTATAATATAATGTAATATTTATTATGTAAACTTCTATTTTTATTTTTCACTGCCTGTAATGTAATATATATATATATATAATATTGTATATACCAATAACTGTTGATTATGAATTATATACAATAAAAAAAAATATTTATACATAAATCAATAATGTAAAATCGTGTTATGTATTTTTCAGTATAGTGAACCTGAAAGATAATTTCTCGATCTGCAATACTTGACTTTAGAAAATAATAATTTTTAAGAAGACGCTCTTTATAGGCAAATAAAACCGTGAAACGCCCAAGAAAACGCGCCGTCCCGTGAAATTACAGAAAGAGAAAATGTTCAAAAATCGAAATGTTTACGAAAAACGGGGGAAAGAACCCTGGAAACTACAGTTTTATTAAAGACACAAATTAAATTACAATATTATCTATACAATAATGCAAAGCTGTATTTACTTTTTATTTTTTAATATTTATAATTCTTAAAAAGTTATAAGATTTAAAAAAAATGTATTTTAAAAAAGATTATAACTTTTTAAGAATTAAAGATATTTAAAAAATGGCTTTGTTATTGTATAAGTAATATTGTGTAAAAATTTGATGTCTAAAGTATGACTGTAGTTTTCAAAGTTATTTGCCGCGTGAAGAAATTATTTTTATGATAAAAATTATAGTAGCTTCCTCTTGACTCGTGATACATGCGAATAGAGATCATTTTGTATACACACATACAAATATTGCATTGTTTTGTGTTTATACAGAATCTACATTGGTACTACTCATCTTGATTCCCCCTTTTTATTATTGCAGTATGACGTTTGAAGGGGTAAATAACAAAAAGAAGGGACTGAACACTAGACGGGTGCGTTTTAAGTATAAGTGCAGACGTGATGCGATAAAAATACAATATACATATATTCCAAAACATATACCATCCTGTTTACTAACGACGAGTATAGTTAACATGAAACGGTATAAACGAAATCAATTTACATTTGTTTCAAAATACGAGTATAAACAACAATGCTGTTTGGTACAAGAATATTATTATTCGGCAAATTTTTGAAATATATAATAGTTAAATACTAATTGGTTTACTCGTAATCTTCATATTTTATTAATTTTTTTTTTATAAAGTCCATGTTGTATAGACACGAGAATAGGCACAGTTTGAGGTGCTTGGGGTGCTTAGCACCCCCCAATTTCATATTAGCACCCTCAACATTTTTAATTGCATCTTCTAATTTTTACTTGTTGTAACTTATGATATATTGATAATATGTCATAGGCATTAGCTTCTAGCACCCCCATAAATTGAATCCAAATTGCATCTATGGACAAGAGTATACTCTATCATGATCCATATCGATTATTATTAAAATATAGCGTAAAGTCTATTTGTACAATAAGTATTTATTACGTTATACGATTTTGTAACATCCGTTAAATAACTAATAAGTAATAATACAGCTAAATAATATAGAAGAGAGTTATATATATATATATATATATATATATATATCCCCCCATTTATCATATATTAGTAGATTATTCTATACACTACACAAAATTACATAATTATATGAAATATAACGAGCGATATATTAAAAATATTTTTTTTTATAAATCTCAAAAAAAAAAACCAATATCATAAGTAAATCCACATATTTTTGTTAACTATAAACTGAATATATATACACAAAGAAAGTAATTAATATAGTACTAATAATTATTATTGATACTAGTCTAAAATTCGTAATAATTATAATTATTACTCGTATGACGTACTTCAAAGGAAAAAAATTACCGATATTATTTATAATATATTATATCAAATCATAGACGATTATTTATCGGTGGTACTTATTTTAAAAAATATAATTGCAAATTAACTGGAAAAATATAGTGGTTAATATTATTAAACGGTATTGCACGGACAATGATTCGATTGTGAATCATTACAATATGAAATATATAAATATATATATATGAAAATTTTTCAACTCATTCTTGTGAAAAACTTGAAATAATTAATCAATTATGCTATTCATGCGTTCATATACACAATTAAAGGAAAAAAAATACGCATATTCTCATAACTGACAACCGATACTGTTGTAAATACAACAATACATATATATATATATATTCGAATAAAATATTATTATTAAATTCCAGTGTATATCCGGTGATGTGTACAGCAATAATTTCATATAAGAGTTATTTTATAATAGCTTTGTTTGCATGTTACATTACGACCGTTTTATTCGACGACATACATAATACGCGCATCGCGTTCACGGATTTAGTGTATACAAACACCTTTAAAATGTGCCTAATAATACAGTGCACTCACCTATTATATAAGTGGACAGTAAAAAATAATGTGAAGAAGATATCCTCTAGTTATTTCATATCACAAAACTAGTTTTGTTGTTATGCTTTTGACATGTTTTATAAATATTATGTTGGATATTATTCAATTAATAGAATTTACACGTACGCTATTATGTTATATACACTCAGTAGTGCTGTAGATATTATTTTAATAGCTCTCGTTTAAAACCGTCTTATTGAATCGATTTGATATCATTGGGACATTCATAAAACTATTTTCTACTATAAATTTATGGAAAAGAATTATCGAAACCGTACATGCGCTTACATGAGTTTGAACCGAAGCCCTAAGATTTTAATTGTCTATTGAGAACGACAATATAATCGAACAAATTAATATTTAATTTTTTTCTCCCCCCTCGCCACCGGAAAAGCTTAGTATTTTTTTAAAAAAAAAAAAAAGAAAAGAAAAAGAGCAATCGCTATTCCATTAACATAACATAGTTGCTCATTCCTCTGGAGAACGAACATTTCCTACATGGACACATAATAAAAATAGACATACACGATAAAACGGGCTAAACCAAAGAATTTTGAAACTCTCAACACGTTTCTATAATAATGTTGCAGTATATTAAAACGTTATAGTCAAACGTTTGAAAATAATGTTTAACAGACTATACGAACTACATACAACAATATATTTTTCAACGACAAACTTTTAAGTGATGGGTGAACGTATATGTACTTATTTTTTTCGCGTTGAAACGCTTAAAGTTTTAATTATATACATTATATTATTATGTTGAAATTCGGTAATAACAGTAAACATGAACTGCTGTGAAATTAATCCCAACGTAATTCTGAAAAGCAATTGGAAAACTCGTTAATCATAATTTATACTATTTAACCGATGAGTGCGTAGCGTTTTCACTATTCGATGAAACGATTAACACGAACACAAAACTTAAAATAGCACAAAAAATATTGTCATCAACTAAAACAAACGACAAAAATTATGATAACATATATACAAAAAAATTCCATTAAAAATAGGCGAAGTTTTCAATTTTTAATAAATTCTGTCAAAGAAATATAATTTATCGTTACTAGACCTCAAATCACAAAATATATTTAAACGATTTAAAACATCTTAATGGTTAAATTCCAATGAATATCAACGAATAAAGCTATTGTCATTGAACAGTTGAAAGTTGTAAACGATTCGGCCGAGCGAGGCGAACAACTAATTCAAGAGTATACCTACTAATAAAGTTACAATAGATGTCGGAAACATTTTTTATTACAAGTGAGCCGTTTTTTTTAATTTATCACTTATCAATAATCGTACTTCAATTTATTAATTTTATTATTTATATTTTTTCAGAATCCGGGCTGGAAACCTAACCGAGCCAAAGATTACAAATATAAATATCCTATAGCGACAAGAGTAGTGTTAAAAAATAAATTCAAAATTTAGTTTAAAAATGTTTATATCTATAACGTTATTATTTAATTAAAATTCATTTATATAGAATAGAAAAATAGCATGCTATTATAAACGTAATACTATTAGAAAGTGTCAATATTTTTATAGTTTCTATTGAATTTACAAGTAAAGGTTAATTTGACGAAAAATTAAAACATTTTAGTTGAAAATATAGAGTACAACAATAATAATTTTACACGATTATTCCGTATCTATAAAATTTAATCGTAAAAAAAAAATCAAAAAACTGAAAATTCTCATAAAATATACGCAATGATATATTTTTCTTGAATTCACAAGAAAGGGTTAAGTTAACGAAAAAAGAATGCATACATATTTCTTAGAAAATGATTAGCACTGCAATAATGATTCTTTATAATATTTTCGTAATTTTTAAAATTAACGGGAGTACACGCCAAAAGAACAAATTTTAGACTATTTCATAAAACGTTAAGCCCTAATTAATCGTATCTGATCGGCTTCAAATTTTACTAGCCTTATTTTTAAATATAACGCAATATATTTATGGCCGACACTCGCCAAAATTTTAACAAAAAAAAACATTTTCCTTATATAAACAACGGGCACCCTAGAGGACATACATACGTATATTAATTCGTATGTTTTAACGGGTTTTAATTTTGAGAGTAAACTTTTACAAGACACTCGAATAGTACACATCCTAATATATATGCATGAGTAAAAACGCCCAGAGTGTCGAGACGGAAGAACAACGAGTGACAACAGTATGCAACCACGTTCTACCGTCGTCCAAAGGACTCACACATTACTCGAGGCCGAGGTCCCGCGAGTGCCGGATGAAAAATAATCGTATTTACCGTTTGCGAATTAAAAACGCTGAGTCCGCGGGAACTGTAGTTTCCCTGCGTCTAATCCGCGACAGCATCCGAGTGACACGCGTATAATATCGTACGATCATCGTCGCGTGATGCATTTGATACGAGACGTGATTTGATATTATATAATCATATAATTAACGAATAAAAAATGCGATCGGTGAGTTTTTTACCTTCTCGGTGTTTTTTGCCGTGTACCGAAGCCGAACCGGTGGAAAAGTCGAGCGCGGTGGCCGAGACGATCGAAGGGTCCATCGGTACCGCGGTGGCGGCAGACTGGCCGACGCCGTTCGCGTGCAATCCGAGTATCGCGTCTATGGTAAACGGCTTCGAAGGCTTGGGCGACGAAGAGCTCAGCCCTTCGGACTCGGCGCTGTCCCTGCTGGTCGTCCTGACGCCACCGGAGTACGTTTTAAAAGCTCCTGCAGCTGCGGCTGCAGCGGCGGCGGCGGCCGCCGCAGCGGCCACTACTGCTGCACCGCCGCCTCCCCGGTGCGGGTGTCTGGAGTGATGGTGATGATGGTTGTGGTGTTGATGTTGCTGCTGCTGATGTTGTTGTTGTTGTTGTTGTTGTTGTTGTTGTTGTTGTTGCTGATGCTGCTGTTGTTGCAGGTTATGATGATGGTGATGATAACGGTTTTGCTGTTGGTGCAATTCGAGCAATTGTGACAAAGCCGTGTTGTACTCTTGAAACAGCGGGTTCTGCAACATCATCATCGCTTATGCAAAACACCGATTCGCGCGGTGTGTACAAAAATTGTCCGCGTGTCCAATCGTATTATTGGTTATCAATTGTTATTATCGTTTTAATTCAATAAACTGCGACTGTAGCGAAAAACGATACCGTTAACTGTCTCGCAAGCGATACGCTCGCGTCGTGTACAACTACGCTTGGACAACGTGCGCACGCGCGTGTGTATTTGTGTGTGTGTGTGTTACGGACGTAAATTACGGACGCGTCAACCGGACATGTTGCGCGCGCGATCAACTGGCCAAAACGATAACTGTGCCGCGTCCCGGAGTAGACTACGGCGCCGACCGCGGGTTCCGCAGAACGGGCGTGTACGCAGACTGCCCGCGGGCCACGCCTTCTACCCGCCGTCCGGACCCGCGCCATTGGGTACGACGCAGTCCCTCCCGCACCGCCGCCGCGACGGTCGTGGCACTCCGGTGGCCGTTCCCCGCGACACACATGCGCGCCCCCGACCGGTCGCCGCGCCGTCACCCCGCCACCCCCCACGCGACCGATCCGACGTAGTCGTCCCTTGACGCGCGCCTGCCCGTACCTCAAGTCCCTGCTGCGGTGTACCGTGTGTTTATTAACTGCACTTTTAATGACGCGCCGAGCGCTCGTCTCCGGGCCCCGCGACGTTACAACGCGAGCGTATACCTAACCGCCCGTTCGTCTTGCTGTCGTCACGCGCGCGCGGTTCAGCTTCATTTCTTTTCTTTTCGTTCCCGTTATTCTTTTATTATAATTATTACACATATGCGTAAAAATAGTTTTTTTTTTCGTAGAATATTATTGGTAAACTTTATGTTTCCTAGGATGTTCTAATAATGACCGCCATTTCCCGCCGATCTCACGTACAGGTTTTTTGAACACAATGTACTGTCAAATTTAAGAAGCTGTAATGCGTTTGGTGATCATTTGTTTTTATTCGATTTTAACCATTAAGATTTTCCAAAGCAAAAACTCTTCTTTTAATGCACCGCTATAGGGTAAATCATAAAATTGTAAACATCCTTCAAACGGTCCTTTACAAGAATTCTCAGTAAGAATTGAAATCAAGACTCTCCTAATGAACTCATTACTTCCTCTGTGATTTACGAAACGTTCAATATATGATCGAAAAATCGTATAATATTTTGTAACATTTGAAATGGGAATACATTTGACGGAACGTTATTCCGATTGTTTTGATTAGTATCGCGATTTGCACGTATATTAACGTCGCATTCTAACTATAGTTAAATATTTTATGACTCTTTTAAAAATGTTTGGTAAATTTATCGTTTGAATTTCCGTGTAATTTTATTTAATTAACACATATAATACTTTCAATTGCCGCTGACAAATCGAAATTTATTCTCCGTAATTGATTACATAGAGGATGAAAATTTTTTTTCTAATACGAGTTTTAAGATATTTTTTTACGTTTTTATTTTTTAAATAGTATTAAAGTGAGGAAAAAAAGCCATTTCATTTGCGGGTGGTTTGAACCACAAAGACCACCCATTTGGCACGCCTCGGGCTCCTCACGCCGCTAAACCTACACTACCAACCCTTTCCATTATTTAGATTAACTTTTAAACTCAAATTAAACTATACAAATATGAGTTATGCGAAAAAAAATTGGACGCGATAGAATATTTTTTCTATTTTTTCCAGTTTTAGTGAGTGAAAATCTATTTTCAACAGTAAAAATGACGTATTCGTCATAACTCAGATTTTTTTTAAGCATCTTAATTTGGACAACGGCGGGTACCCCGAACAGCAGCTATTGATAAATAGAGATTATATCCATAATAATGCGAATGTAAGTTAAACAGTCAAACGGGGTTCTATTCAGTTGCACGAGTGTATGCGCAATTGAATTCAATGTGACGCGGGTGGTATGTGGAATTGAAAAAAATCAATTGTCACCACCAGATTTGTCTGTAAACACGAGAATAATTTAATAATAATAATAATAAACAACTTGAATGTAGTATAGAAAATATATTTAAATACACTAGACATTTATAACGTACTTTTTTTTTTTTTTTGCGAGTCGTTTAATCTCTGACGGAACCTAATCCTAATGGAAAACGAAAATGACGCTGCGTGAGGCTCGCTTACACTACAGTCGTATACACTATTGTTGTATTACGAACAGATATAAATCATCTTTTTTTTTTTTTTTAAAAAAAATAATAATAATAATTCCGACGGGTGCGAAGGGAATTTCGAAAATTTTTTTTTTTTTTTTTCGTTCGTACAAAAATAATACAACACCGCGGTGTCGACGGAGCGTTATAATAATATATGACGTGCGTGCATATACATATAGAGAAGTGCGCGTGTTGACGGATCTCATCATTGACGATGCGCTTTCACCGGAAAATTGTCATTTAAATTCCACGCCGTACAATAATAAAACGTCGTTTTTTTTTTTTTTTCTATTCGCGTCTCTCGTCCCGCCGCCGTGCACCCGATTTTCTCTCGTTTAAAAATCACACACACAGATGTGTCTCGGGTAGCGTGTGACGATGAGTCCCGTGGGAGGCTTATCCCTCACGGTCGGCCGGCTTTAAATTAAAAGTCAATTTCGATGGCCAAAGTGGCACCCCCCAAACACGCCGCCACACGTTCGGTTCATACATTGGAAACCACCATATCGGCCCTCCGTGTGCGGTACACCCGTACCTATATAATATTTATTATGTTTTATGTATTGTGTACACACGCGCGCTCACTGTAATCCTCGCCATTGTCGGAACGGACACCGCCGTCGCCGCCGCAACACGCGTATAAAATAATTTTATACGGTGTGCGATCCACCGGGATGGAAGAGCCCGCCGGGTTCAGGGATAAATGACATTCTAGTCCAATAACGTGTGTTAGTTGATTATCGAAATCGAACGGTGGGTTATACACACGCATATTGTACGTTCGTGAGCGTTTATTCGATTGCGGGCCAACCGGTTTTTCGATTAATTCCAGCGCGTGGATGCCGGGGGGGCCGGGGGCCGGTGGCCGGCCGACGACGTCGTCTCTACGCGCACCGTTCCTGAAAATTAATTATTATTTCGTATAAATATTCTGGATACGAGGGCGCGGCGGAGTAATATTATTTTTTCGTTCGCGATCCGAACCCGAGGGGGACCATTTGGATTTCCATTCGTAATACACGTATATATATATATATATACATACGTCGTTTTTTTTATATATATATATTATATAATATTGTTACGCGTTTGTATGACACATTATAAAGTCACCGAAACGTATTGTTCGGTTTTTATTATTAATATTACGGTAATTGCGTGAAACGATACGATTAATACCGTTCGTTAAATTTTTTATTATTATTATTTACCTACTCGACGTTTATTATACATGTACAATTGTCGTCACTACAGTGCCGCTCGTTCTGTTTCTGTATTCGTTTCGCGAAAATATCCCCGGTCTTTTTGCGAATTAATTCTTTTAATCCACTAAAATCGTTCTCGATGTACACACAATTGCAGCGTTTCCTTTTTTGTTTGTCGTATAAAAACAAACAAACCGGTTTATTTATCGTGAAACGCGTATTTCGTCGCAGGCGTTTTTTTTTTCTCCAATAATTCAAAGTGAAAACTCGTAATATTTTTAACACTCCTCGTATTAGATTTCAATACGTCGATCTTATTTTATAATACGCGCGGTCCACTAATCATCACTACTACATCGACTTCTAAAATTTTGTTTATTATTCGCGTCCCACTGTCTTCTTGCATTTCGTTACCTCGTTTTTTTTTTTTTGATCTTTGTCGCCAAGAAAATTATTATTATATTACCGCATTAATATATATTATATTCTCATAAACGACGGCAAATAAAAATAAATAAAAAATAAAAGCACAAATATCACGTCGCGAAACGATGTCACGAAATGGGTAATATAGTTCGGAAATGTACACCTGTTATAATATGAAAAATAAAAGTAATAATATCATACGCGTACGACGTGGTGTCATTCGAAACAGCGTAACGCGTATATAGCAGCGTAACAGTTTCCAGTTCGTGTACAAGTCGTGTATCGCTCGTCAAAATGATATTAATTTCAATTCTCCCCACACACACAAAACACGTATAATAACCCCGAATAAGAAGAGCCCATTGTTCTTACAACATATCATTTGTAACACAATCGCATTTGTTATTGCGCGTATTATTATTATTATTATTATTATTTTGTATTAATCGCGCGCGTAAGCCGTTTTGGAGAGTAAAATGTATCGGATATATGCACGTACGCGAGAATATATCCTTCTACTGCAGGAGGATGTGGTCGAGATACGAAATCCGTCGACCGAGACCGCGTGTCCCGCGATCTCACTGTATGTGCAGTGTTTCCGAGTCGCACGGAACTCGTGTGTCCGTCCCGCCGGAACTCTGCATACGGTTTTCGATTATTTTCAATACGAATGTATACAATTATACATGCAATAGATATAACCAGATATTCCAATGATATCCGGAAAATACGAGTCACTTACAGACGTCCTGATTTTGGTCAGGACAATCCTTATTTTTATATCTTCGAAATTAGTCCGAGTTACGATTGATTATTCGCGTTTCCGGTAGACAGCTGGTTTCTACGTTACTTGATCATCATAATAAGGTATCATCATATAATTTATCACCGATTGACACAACGACTGATTTGAGACGTAATGTCGTTAAATACGTAATATTCATTCGTTTAATTTTCTAAAGTGCGATATGTGTTTTGGATTTGGCTCTGCGATGAGTTATATAATATTACGCGTATTGCGTATACCGAATAGATAAACAAAGAAAATTACACGAATCTTTTAATTAGACAAAAAAAAAACGCATTCCATTTCGTGAGATGATTGTCCATTAACAAACAAACTGCACGTCGTTGAAAAAACGCATGAAATATACGAACAAGCCCGCAATAGGATTTCCCGTATCAGTCAATCGACTATTGACGAACAATACCATTCAGAACGAACGTTTTCGTACACCACACTTTATTATCATACACCTACTATAAATCCTATATTTATGAATATCAATTCGGGCTGATAACTTTATTGTTTTTAATAAAAAAAAATTCCGAGCACACTTGCTGTAGACAACAAGCTCCTTTGTGAGCGCATGGGACCTGGAGCGGGAACACCACTTTTCGCCCTTCCCCGCGCCGGCCCTGTGAATAAGTAAGTATACCTATATCTATGCGCAAGTAAGTGTACACGGCGTACAGCGTATTTTCGTACTAATTATTATTATTATAATTACGTAGCCGGACAGAATCGTAATCGGATTTATTGAAGATGACAGATCGCAGCCAAAACTCGACCGGATGATATCTACACGCGTACGTACACTATAATAATACGTAATAATATATCGCTGCGAGGGGACGCGCGGCGGATACCGTTTTGTCGTTCGTGTGTAATATCGTCGAAGAAGAGTGAGAGGGCCCGAGGGTGTACAGGCACCCGTTCATCATTAATACTCGTATTACCTATAGCAGCTATTACCCCTTTTGTTCATTACGCGCACTGTTACACTGCTGCTACTACTACTATTCTCTCGGCTGCAGGAGTTATTGTCGCCGACCCGCCGCGATTATCATGTATATACAGGACCCATTATTATTAAACGCGTATACAATATTTAGTATATATATATATATTATAAGTAGATAAGATAATGTAAAGTAAAGGTAAGGTAATGTATTCACACAACAAACGATGTGGACCAGGAGGCAGTAATGCGCAAGCAATCCCATATCTGGTTTCAAGGTTCATAAAAAAAAAAAGGTAAGATAAGATATCCATCATCTATTCACATACGTATAAATATAATTTGCGTTTTATTATTGTTGACTTATTGCATGTCCATCACCTCTGCACGTCCCACTGTCCTTAGCCAGTTGTTCTTCGTCTGCTATTTTCAGAAGTTTGAGTTCTTGCTTGATTCGATCAATCCACCGATGTGTCTTGATCGTCCTCTCGGTCCTTGTTTTTTTTTTTTGCCTGATTTCCACATTGTACTCTCAAGTAATTTTTGGCCTTCCGCTCTCCAAACATGTCCCGTTGCTCAGATTTTCCTTTTGCTTTTCTACTATTCGTATCTGCAGGCTCATTGAGCTCTGCATTTGTTCTTCGTTCATATGCGTTCTCTTCCGCATTACTTTTGGGACTATAAATTTCACGTAAAATTTTTCCTCTTTCGAATAAACATTGTAATCTTATTTCGTCCGACACCCACGCTCTACGCACATACAGAATTATAGGTCCAACAAGCACTTTACATACAGTCTTAATTTCGTTTTTTTTTTCATTTTTTTTTTTTTTTTTTTTTTTACTGAAGTATTTATTGATTCTTTGGTTGTCTGCGCAGTCTTACACTTTCTTCGGTTTCTCCTGTAATTATTACGTTGTTGTCTGCATACGTGTTGCTAATGTTATCTGATACACGATTATGTATTATTATTAGTAACGCGCGAAAGTATCAAAGCGCGACATGGTGCAAAACCAAACGTCGTCTATAATACTCGGTGCCTATAAGTGAATAATATTTTTCTCATCCTTTAGATTATAAACGGTGTCGCGTTACCTGGCTACGCACGCCTATGAAACGTATTAGATATAACGCGACGAGCTCCTCTCCAATAACTCTACGCTGCCGCCACTCTTCACTCCTTCGCTATCGCCCCCGTACACGGTATATCGCGAACGTTAAACCTCGACCGACTGTATCGTCGTCCTTAACCGCGCGTGTTTCCTGCCGACCGTCCGTATGTACGTCAATGTCCGAGGCTTATTTCCCGTGTAATTTTACGACATATTCAATACGCCGTGTATACCGTTTAGAGAGTGATAACAGAACGTCGTCTTTTTCAGCCCAGAAAAAGTGCATTTTTTTTTTCTTAATTGAATCTATCGCTTGTTTTGAGGAAAAGATGGTCTATAGAAATTGAGAAAGTTAATTCGAGTGCGATTTCTAATCTAAACGTAGCGCGTTTACGTTTAATATTCGTTGTTTTTACAGCTTTTTAGCAAATTTATGTTTGCCGAAATTTCACACTTTTACATATGCCCACAATAATATCGTGGTAAAAACTATATATATACTGTTATTACATTAATACTAACAAGGTAACCGAATACGCATACATTCATATACTCCATATCATCATAGACGTAATGTCTATACGCCTCGCGTTTTCATAACAAAAAATTTCTCGTAAACTATTTCAAAATCATAGTATACAAACCGCTATAATGGTAAAATATATACATATATATATATAAAGTTTAGTTCCGACTCGATAGATATCACAATAAGCTCGTCGCTGAAGGATAGATTAAATTAAATGTATATTGACCGACCCAGTAAACATGTTTTTTTTTTTTTAAATTTAATAGCAAAATAGTTCCACTGCGTCTTATTACATTTCCAAGGTTAATAAAGAATCAAGTAAACCTAACCATTCTTTGATGAAAGGATACGAAAATAATGCTCATGGACTTTAAATAATTCTATCCGTTATACCGAATATCATTATACACCAAAAGAATAATTAAAATAAATTAAACATAATAAATTTTAGATACACCACGGGTATAATATAAATTATTTTATTATATTTTAAATACGTAAAAAAATAGATTCCCTTGTTATTAATTGTTGTATGTTAAAATAAACAAATTATAAATTAAATGGGGGATTTTGTTTTTCAATTTTTTCCTATACGTTATATTGAAAATAATTGAGTCGACTTTACCTTCACTGGCCATTATAGTTTAATCACTATAATCGGGTATCGAAACTGGAAAACATTATAGTAAAAGTTAAAACGAAAATAATATTGAAATTGTATGCATTAAAATATTATAGCTATGTATTTATAATTATTATTAATATTATATTGACAAAAGAAAAGCCAGTCACACTTTATTCGTGACAGGTGCAAATTTAATAAATATAATTAAATACGTTTCTATACTGTCCGCGTATTACGACTACTAATTACCACGCTGGAAGTCGAACAAATTAGTATTTTCATAATTTTACACGTAAGTTTTAACGTAATCAGAAAATGATAATAATTTGCAACTTGAATTTACAATTCTTATATTTTAAACCCACCGAGAAAACTACAAGTATGTTGGTTTTACAATCGAGTTCCTTCTACGTATAACACTTTTTGAACAACGAAAATGTTCAAAATGTTTAAACACAACCCTATCTATCTCGCATAATATTTATTTATGGAATATTAAATAATATAGTTTTCGATAAAATTACGAAGCCGACCACTACTTTTGGATTAACCGAACTTTATTCAACGTCGTCATTTTAAATGAAACTATTTATTATATTGCTTTATGAATTTAATTTTTTTTTTTTATAAATAATGCAATGACAGAACATTTTCTATTCTAAAAACACATAAAAAAATGTTCTAAATTATCGTTAATAATCTTAACACATTTACGGTAATTTTATGTATTTTTCGTAATTGATAAAATGATAAAAATATTCTTAATAGTATTGTTTTCCGCAGTTTTTGTGATAAACTATGCTTACCATTTTACGTTTATACGTTTTTTAATGTAGAAAAAAATATATATTGGTGATACAAATTAAAATTTAATAGCATGTTTTGATCAAACATAACGTGCTTAAATATAATGTGCGTGTTGTTATGAAATATGTACTTAAAATTTATGGTTACGAAAACAACGTACAGATGCTCTAGATCAATAATAAAAAATATTTTGTTCAAACCAGTTTTAGGATACTTATTAGCAGTGTTTAATTCGTACGATAATTTTCGGGCGTTTAATAATATTATAAACCACGGGTACGTAAAACAGGCCCTGAATTCTCCGCCCTCGGGCGTTATAAGACCGGTGCCTCTTTTCACAATGGGGATTTAACATCAAATGAAAAAAGGAAATCTCCTGAGCGCGTACAGCTTTAAACATTCTATTTCACCCGAAATTCTTATCTGAAACTAATATTTATTGCAGTATTGTCCCAAATCCAACTCTTCCCTAAAATTACAAATGCCTCCATGTGATTTTTCTATTCATACGATATACACAAAAGAAAAAAAAAATGTTTAAACAAGATGTACGTTGAATTTTACTTTTAAATCAAAAACTAATAACGTTTAAATTATCAGTATTTTTATCGCGCTATATTGTAATATAGCATTTATTGAATTAAAAAAAAAAAAAAAATTCATCGGTGGAAAGTCGAACGCCGCAGAAGAAACCATCCTGAAATGACTATTCAACACCTTCAATACGTACATAAAACGTGTTTCGTGAAATACCGAAAACATCTAAAGTTAAATCCGGCGTATATCACAGCGTAAATATGTCGCCTACTACGGTTTTAGAGTTGTCCATGAGATATGTCATAATATGTACATAATACAATGTATAAATGCTAAAATTATCCGAAAAAAAAACATTCCGTTATAAGTATATCATATATATTCGACGTAATCCGTATTTGATGTTATTTTATTATTGAATTTTATCGATATAATTTAAAAAAAAAATACAAAACAACGTATAAAACGCTTAATGACACGGACGTTCATTGTGCTAACGCGTTAATCAATTGCATGTTATATTATAATTTTGTACCGCATTTAATATCGTGTGTACACTACTAGATCCAGTATTAATTAATTAATAATAATAATTAAACGATTAACGGATATTATTCGTGTTATATACGAAAAAAAAATATATAATAGAACGAATATCGTCGCGCGTCTAATACGCATTTTCCAATTTACCGTTAAGTGTACGGTTGTTTAATACATTTTTTTTTTTTAATTGTTTCGACCAGAAAACGAATTAGAAAATAAACGGTCAATATATTATATTCTATGTAAAGAGTCGATCGATTAAATATAAAAATACCAATTGTTATTATAAAATGTGGCGTATACTGAAATTTTTATTGCACTTAAACACAGTCGGTTATATAAAGATTGTCATTTTACGCATAGTGCATAAACACCTGCGTTCTAGTTTTAAAATACAGCACGGAAAGGATGTATTTAACTTTCCTATAACGAAACCTTTTATATTAACGATTTTTTTTTTTTTTTTTAATGTAAACGTTTGTGTACTCAAAACGCGTTTTTTTTTTATTATTAAAACGAATTCTTTTCGAGACATATTGTAACAAAACCATTCCAACACGATTTCGTCGATTCAAATACACATATATTATATTATATAAATATATATATATATATATATATATATATATATATAGGGCGTACGGTCGTGCGGTCGCCTAATTAAACTTTATTACACCATTTCCAGTGGTCATTATCATCGATTGATTGAAGTGCATTAACGTTTATATGGAAAAACGAGCCGAAATTATCGTTACAGTTCTTTCGATTAAAAAAGTATTGATTTAAACGAATAAAAGTTAATATTTATATATATATTACTTATATTTGTATTTTAAATTTTACATATTTTATTTAAACACATACACACATTCATTACACTGTATGTAATAAATACGTGATTTCAAGTGTTGAGGGGAAGGGGAAATATTTATTTATTTACAACGATTTCCCCCGAAACAATATCCGTTAAATTGGACGTCCGCCACTGTGTACTCGCACAAAAACAATAAATAAAAATATTTTCAAAAGTCGCAATGAAGAAATATCTCACCAGACGCCGAACATTTTCAATACGATAAATTATTCGTTTTTTTTTTTTATGTACGCGACGACCAGGACAAATAATGGCATTTAATGACACAAACGTAATACGATATCGCACTCGCCCTATTCAGTACAAACGCACATTATAATAATATAATAACATACAAAATATACGTGTGTACGTATTATTATTATTATTATTATTATTATTATTATTATTATTATTATTATTATTATTATTATTATTATTATTATTATTATTATTACTATTGAATAGTTTGTAACGAGAGATATTTTGTAGGAGGAGGTGTTCGCGAGATTACACGATATTATATTATTATCATGTACCACCGCGCGTTCTTATAATAAATAATAATGTGTTGTTTAACTGCAATAAATAATAATAATAATATTATTATTATTACTCGTGCAGGTTTTCGAACTAATAACGGTATTGTCGTGTGTGTATGTGCGCGCGCGTTTAATTATGATATTATTTATCGTCTTTATTTCGGCGAGCTAATATCGAAAAGTTTTAACCATTGTAATAGGTGCGACACACAAAATAATAGTATTGTGTGTAGGAAAACTTGTAACCACCTATATTAATACTCGTACTGTTACTAAGCAGTGAGTCGTAATAGCGTCCTGATCGAAACCACGCGCTCTTCTGGAAAAAATGATTGTATTTTTTTTTTAACATAAATATTTATGAAACGATACGTTTTAGTAATTTCGTTATATACATTTTAGGTATATCCTCTCATATCGTATTGTATCAAAACTACTAGAAACTTGCAATGTAAATAATTATCAAAAAACTGTCGCAGCGGATAAGTAATCGAAATATTGTATTATTTCATTACAAAATCGATTTATTAACGTATTCAAATAATATTTATCAATTAATTTTTTTAATCTACTGTTTTAAGAAAAAAAATATTATATACACACAAACGTTACGCCACGGTAAAATGAAAAAAAAAAAAAACCACTCATTTTTTATCGTCTTTAGGAAAGTATCAAATCGCCATCGCGCGACTGCACTTGCGGCAATATTCTACGACTCTATACGGTATAATCCAGTTATATTCTACGAAATGACAAAACTATTTTAATATTATATATTTTTTATGTATTTTAAAATATAAGATGGCGACACGAGTAAAGTTAAAATTTTTGTTTTTAAAATCAAAAACAATTTTAAAATACCTATATTAGAGTCTTATTTTTGTTAGGCTAGCGCTCATTTGTGATCAGCGACGTGGTCGGTCATCTCATAACATTCTCCGGCCACGCAACATACATACTACATTATTATTATTATTATTATTACTATTTATTTATTTATTATTTTATACGAATATAGTAAAAGTATAGAACGATACACACAAACGTGAAATAGTATTGCAATAGGTTACCTATTTGACTATCGCGTTTAAATCATAAATCGTCCTGCAGCTCTCTGTATACGCGTGTAATATATATAATATAATACACATCCCTGTAAACCGTATCGTCCACCATCCTGCCACCGAATTCGGTACCACCGTTATGATAAATATAATAATATGATCGAACCCACCCCAACACACACGGCGTTCGGATGATAATAATAATAATAATATTGGCATATCGAAACTAATTTAATACAGTGGACAAGTGGTGTGCGCTCGCTTGTATGTGTGTGTGTGTGTGTGTGTGTTCCAACAAAACACCTCTTGTTCGTCCAAATATGCGGAAAATCTGTCGTACTGTATACGGTCGAAATATTGGGATACGCCGTCGGCCCTTATTGTTATTATAATAACACAACGCCACACACACACACACACATATTGTCACCCCACGTGACGACTATCATATTTGATACACACTTTTATATACATACACATATAATTTTCGCACGTGTATTATATTATTTATATTCTGTGCACACACACACACACACATGTGGCTTTATTATTATTATTATTATTATTATTATTCCGAATGTTTTCGATTTCCCTGTATATACGGTGCAGGACAACACACACTCGGGGGACGAGGAGACTTTTATTATGCGTTAACACCGCATTGATACGCGTGATTTTCGATATAATATATATAAACTACTATCCGCGTGTCGCGTCAATGTTTTTTCTTCCATATTATTGCAACATATTGTATACGCGCGCGTGTATATAATAATAATCTATTATGTTCTGTACATCGATACGGCGAACGGGCATTTATTGTGTACGAGCGTGTATACAATACAATAGATCAGTGACGCAAATCCCCCGTTGGGGCAAAAGGGGGACAAGGATGACAATTGTCTCCACTTTAAATTTAGACGGATAATAGATCAGTCTAATGCCTAGAGGGAATTTTCAATTACTGCGATTTCGTTTAAATTCTTGGTACTGCAAATAACTTTTACAAATTATTCCCACCTTTTATTAAATAGAGGTAATATTATTGTTTAACAATAATTGTTATTATATCACTTATCGGGTTATCCTCGATCTCGTTGCCTTACTTTATTGTTTTACTCTTTTGCGCGATGATATTGTGTTATAACTTAATAATTATTTTGTTTTCAATTTCCGTTTTTAGCGTTTTTATTCAAAACATTTCCGACATATTTGCGTCAAGAGAAAATAATTACAATCGGTCTTACCACGTATAGAGTCTTATATGAATTAACAAAGTGAAAAAGTGAAAATAAAAATGACAAACATCTTATTATTGTACGAGTACAAGCAATCCGCATTGAGTTTTGATCCGAGTATGGACACAAAAAATTTAAAGGTCTACGATAGTTTTTAAAATGGACAATCCGTAAGTCAAAATTTCGACTATACGATTGATCAATAAAATATATAACATAATAACAATATAGCGGTCGGGTGGGGAGTAAATGTGAGAAATTATTTTTGTTCAAAATGACTTGCGCCACAGCAATAGATACGATACAACTAAGTTTAGGGTACGTCATATCGTAGGTTTTCGCGGTTTTTGAAAAAAATTATTGTTTTTTTTTTTAGTCTTTCTAAGATAATATACGCGGTGTACCGAATTATAAGGGATGGGAGTCATTGCAGACCACCGTCAAGACATTTCACCTGACGTATAATAATATTATTATTATTATTCGTTGGGAATTTTATATATAATAATCATTCGTCCCTAAAATATTAAAATACTCGGTTTATGTTTGTTTTCGAAATCTCAAACGCTCGACAGAACTGTTTGATAGGTTTCGATATATAATTTTTTTTTTTATATCTGACAAAAACGCGTATATATTAATAGGGATTAACACTATTGACATATTTTAACTAAAAAATATATATAAAATATACAAATATACACATGTATATCAAAATGTATATTTAAATATAAAAAAAGAAAAAGGCCAATGAGTATTAAATTAAATAAAAGAAGAATGTTGTTGTATAAGATATTTATAAAATTTTACCTGATGATGACTTTTTGTCGAAACCGGTAGTAATAAATATCTTATACAACAACATTCTTCTTTTATTTTATTTAATACTCATTGGCTTTTTTTATATTTAAATATACATTTTGATAAGCATGTGTACATTTGTATATTTTATATATTTTTTTTATTTATTATCACGAGTATTAACTTATAATTTTTTTTTTTGTTTCTATCTTTTTGATTATTTATTTTTACAAATCCTTTTGATTCTTATTTTTAATTTTGTAAATTCCTCTTTGTTTTTACTAATTTGTTATATATTTTAACTAATGTCACGCCGTATATGAACTCGCGAGAATAATACGGAGTTTCGTGATCCGCAAAATATTTAAATTCCATCGACTCCGGGTGACAGTTATTAAAATAATATACTTTTACGCCGAAATGTGTACAATGGTCTTGTATAGGAAATTGTAGGTAGTTATATAAGATTCTATTATCACAATAATTTAACCAATTATTTGAAAATGAAATTATAATTTTCCTTAATAATATTACGAGATTAATTTTAATATTTATTAAAACTGCTTTTACATTATGTGAATTTACAAATCGTATTAGTGTTTAAAGTATAAAAAAAATATGCGCACAATATTCATTTTCTCTTAGAAATTTTTATTTTGTATGATTTTGGTGATAAAAATATGCCACAATTTATGCCATCGGGTAACTCATCGACTTCGATTGCGAAATCGTGTAGTAAATTTACAAATACTAAAGCTGTGAACCGCTGTGCTAATGCTTCTCCGGGGCATCGTCTTTTTCCTAAAAAAAAATTAAATTATAAGTAGTACGTCGTCTTTCGCTATACACGCCGTATGACAAGGCGATAAAATTTAAACCACTTACCAAATCCATAGAAATACATTTGTTCGATCGAGTTGAGTTTTCCATCTTTGTCTAGGAATCTCTCGGGACGAAACGTTTCGGGATCGTCCCATTTCGATTGGTCATGGTGTATTGAATATGTGCTCATCAAAAGCGTCGTATTCTATCCATAATAAATGTTACGGTTATAGAAAATTTGAAAAACAACAATTATTTCATATTTTTTTTTTTTTAGTATAAGATTCTTTTCGGCAAAAATAATATACCTTTGGTATACTGTATCCGTTAAGACTCGTCTTCTGTAAAACGCGTCTAGGACCAACAATCGGTGCAATGTGATTAAGCCTCATGGACTCTAATAACACGGCATTCACGTATTGATTTCTAGAAAACATGTTAATTAATATTATGAAAACAACAGAACACAATGGTTTTCATTAATTGTCGATTCGATTTCAATTTACTTAAAGACTGTTGTAGCATCGATTAACGTGCCTGGAGGTTGGATTTCGTCCAAAATAGATTGAACTTTCGTCTGAACGTCTGGCCATCGTACCATAGCTAGTATTGCGAAATCCAACGTACTGCTAATTGTGTGCGCCCCGGCAATAAATAAGTCTAAACACACGGCTACCAACTGTTCTTCTGAAATAGATTCGTCGTGAGACACTTATTGCGTTATAAAATATACCACGAGATACGAGGATCCTACAACACACAACTAAACTCTGTTCATTATCCAACACGAATATCTATAAACAATATTCTCTAAAAAAAAAAAATTACATAATTTTAACCTACGAAAACGTATGTATGTATTTTATTTTAAGGAATTTTAAACCACTCGTGACATAAACAGCAAATAAATACATTTTAAGTAACAAATTATCATTCGAGTTCAATTGTGAACTTACAACCAATTTAAGCATAATAGTAAGTTAAAGTTTTAAATTTGAATAAAAATCGATTTTAAATTATTCGGGTTAAATCAATACGTTTATAACGCGTTTCGAAAATAAAACGTACATTATAACACAATAATATTACACTGACCTGTAAACAATGTATTGCACTCGTCTTCTTTTTTCATTTGATGTAAATATGCATCAATAAAATCTCTTGTAGTGTCGGTTAAAGTTTTCTTGTGCTCTTCTATATTATTCTATATACGAACAATACAAATAACCGTTTGTACATAATAAAACACATATCAGATTAAGATAGTTTGGACTTGTTAAGAGATAGAAGGAAAATAAAATTATTTAAGAGGGTAATAAGCGAATTCGTTAAAGAATAAAGTCGAAACAAATGTAGACCAAATAAAAAGTAATTACTGACCATTAATATGAGGATATAGAGGTTTGTAGAGTATATAAAGACATAGTTGCGGATAGGAAGATGTGGAAGGCAAAAAAATAAGATTGAATACATAATATCGACGGAAAATGACATTATAATAAACTTGTCCGAAACGCGAAGAATAAGAATAAAAACTTTTTAAATTTAGGGTATTGAAACTACGCGTTCATGAACAGGGTACTATTCAAATATACTACACAACTTGTGCATTAATATCTTACAGTTATTAACGAGTAAATTTGTTGGTTGATATTTGATATAAGTGAGTAACCCGTTTTAACCGGAGCCAAATATCGTAACCACGGTATCTGTTCGAGGAGTCCACCGACCATATTAAATGCTGCACTTCGTTTAGACATCAACATCAACAATTTGGAATTATCAAATTTAGAACTGGTAATTAATTCCCACAAAACATTCATTGCGGCTTCTTGCAAATACGGAGCTAATGTCACGACGTCTGTCGCCGAATCGAATAGACGTTGCGCCATACATTGATATTCTTTATAAATCAATTCGTCCGTCCTTTTCTGGCCTAGGCCGAGTAACTTCATATGTCTAAGCACAAACGCCTTATGCACTTTCCAAATGTCTCCGTCGGTCATTGTAATACCTATTTTTAATACGTATAAAATTATAACACACAAAGAAATAAAACCGATTATCGACACACATACGTCATTATATAACAAAATTAAAAAATATATTATATTACCGAATCTCATTTTAAAAATAATTTTAATAAAATCGATAACTTATACAAAATTTTCTTAACGGTTTTTTACAAAAAAAAAAAAAAAAAATGATTATTATTTTCTTAAATGTTTAATTTAAATTTAACGCGTCTGACTAAATATTTTTTTTTTTTTTTTGTGCACCGTTATTAGTTATATTTATAACTAATATAAAGTAAACAAATAACATTTTGCAGAGTCGTAGCTAAGGGAGGATGAAAAGTGCCTGCGCTCCGGGTGCAAAATTGAAGAAATTAAAAAATTAATATATTAACAATGTAAAAATATAATAATATTATTTCTGAATATTATTTTCGACGATAATCTATTCGAATTAGAAAAAAATCTTTATAAAATTAATACCCTATTAGTTTTGTGTTGAAACCAAAAGGGCGCGATATTCAAGGGCTACGGCCCTGACAATTTGTAACGAGGGGCAGTATGACCGATAATCATAACTGATAAGAGCTGCAAATGAATTATAATTACCTAAACGTTTGCCCAATGTTCGGAGTTTAAGGAAAAAAGTATCTGGTCGACCTTGAAATTCTTCTCTGTGAAATGTATCCTTTAACAATACGTCTCCAAACGCAACGACGACATAACCGCTTCCTAATTTCAACCCGATCACGTTGGACTTATATCTATTCCGGAGATCCTCTAGCGCCAAGTATTGACCGTTTTTAGCAGACGCCAGCTTAGCAAATTGATACGTGTTACCCACAAACGGCAACCACATTGGTCCTACACGCACAAAATAAAATATCGGAAAAATAAAACACGATGGACATTAACACGCGTGGAAACTAATAATAATTATTATAATTTACGATTACTTAAACGTAAATTCGTGTTTTCGTGTAATTACACATTTTGATATCCAAATAACTTTATCGGTTAATAGTATCGATGGTATGCTGCCGAATATACACTTGCGAGTATGAACGTGATACGATAAAAGTACAACAGCCATAACTCATTTTGAATGTTTCTCTAACCAATACGATATACACAGTGGCGTAGCCAGGATTTGAGTAAGGTGGGGCCAGCAAATACCATAATTAAAGCAACATTTTTGTTCTTCAATAGATTTAAAAAAAAAAAGTACTATTAGCATTAATAAAATATTTACTAATTACTAGAAGACTTCATAAATATAATATTAATATATAAAAAACTGGAAAAAAAACTTATTGACTTGAAAAAATATTTTTTGTTTATTGTGTCCAATCTAATATTTTTATCCTTCTGGAAGACCTTTATCGCACTGTACGCACGTTTCCCCCATTCGCTACACGTTACGCGACAAATTTTTGTACACGCTCTCTCCACCGCCGACAGATCGTTGCTCGGTACTGTTCGATTTCGTACTCTTGTGCGGCAAATCATACTGTTCGTTTCACGTATATTGTACATCTCATGTCTCTGTTTTATTCCGACCTGTGTATATTTTCTCTAATTGTAATAATAAATGAAATAAAATGTCTATATTTTGTATTACGTCTTATAATTCGCTTTATTGCGTTATATCAATACACCCCAAATGGTTATTATGTTTGGTTATTGATTAGATAAAAAAAAAAAAAACATAATCCGGTTTATGGTGAATACGTGCGTCAAACGTGTTAATAATTTATACGTCATAAACATAAAGTATAACGTTGCGCTATTGTTAAAATTAGATCATTACTAGAAGAAAAAAATACGGTTCGTATGGTCCCTCTGCCTCTCCCTCCTGGTTACGCCATGGGGTATACAAACACATATTCAATATCGTACTCAACGTTATCGAAAAATGGCATTTTGTAATTTACACTGATAATTTTAAAACTATAAAAATAAACGTTTCTTACATGTTGAATTTTGAGTTGTGGAGCACTTAGTTTTTTAAACTATAGTCTCTCGACTAAAGTAGTTATTATAAAGTAGTTCAATACAACACAACTAAATGCATTGTATAAAATAATAATACGAAATAACGCGCACTTCTTGATATACAATTAAATCAAATATTACACGAGTATTTTCAATTTAAAAATAGACGAGAATGAACAAATATACTTCATTTTTTCTCGTCGTCGTTCCACTAGCTAACGATTATGTATAGTCACGACCTTCATTTATATTAAAACGTCATATGAGCCGCAAGACTGTACGAGGTCAATACATGTAAGCATTCAAAATTAAATATATTTCGAATTGACTGCTTTTTAAATTGATTGTACCGTGTAATATACAATGAATTTGTTACCATATGAAATATGATGAATCATGTATACTACTATGTTGGACAAAAAATATGAGTTATTTTATTTTTGTTGTATTGAAAATTTCAAACAAGGATCTAACACGCATAAAAATATGCGTATTAAAAAAAAATTTTAATGACGTCAATGATTTGTACAATGATACATTTATAAGTGTATTTAAATGGATTGTCTCTTTACCAATACACTTCCGGGAATTCGCGTGTTCAATCTAAACTGTATTTAAGAAATACAGCGTTTTTACGTTTAAATTAAAAATGAATTTAATACTATTTTTAAGGCAACTCCAATTCGCATAACAATGTAATCGACGATAGAAATTGGAGGCATATTGGAGATTTTTTTTTTTTTATCATGTTTCATGTGTGTTTGAACGAATATTTATTGCGTTAACAGTAAACCAATTGATTTACCGACAAAGGACCGACGCAAATTGAACCCAGCCCGTGCACAGCACACGCGCAGCACACGCGTGGACTATTTTGTAGAACGTGGTTTGGAACGGAGTGGCGCATATTAAACCTATCCCACAATCAACCTGTATATCGAGTTGTGCTTGCAACACAGTTTCGTGGATACCTACATCGTGGGCGGCAAATTATCTTATCACATTATTATCACCGTGACTCTACGTCGATATTCTCGTGGATCGTAACTACTTTTTTCCTGCCATAACGCAAGAATTTCCTAAATTCTCCTCTCCTTCGAATTCAACATCGATGGGCTCAGTAGACACAAATGAAAGAAGCTGCTCAAGACACGAAGACGTTTCTTCAAAATCGTGTCTTGATATTGTTATAATGTGTTAAAAAATGTACTGAATGAATAGTTTTCAAATTAGAAAAACCATTTTCTATCTATATTTAATTTTTTAAACATATACCTCAGACATACTGCTAGTTTTTCTTCACACTTCCAATATAGGCTTTTCTGCATTACAATCTTGATCAGTGATATAAATTCATGAACCTTACTAAACTGTCTTCTGTTTAACCGAAACGACTCTTTAAACACACTATTTGGAATTTCACGGGATAACTTGAACTCTCCATGACCGTCTCTTTTTCGTAAATACTCATTCGTTTTACTTCTTTTTTTTTTTTTTTTTGCTGAGTAGGAGCAACATGATAAATCTTTCTTCATCCTCAGATTCGGATTCTAAATTGAGAAGAAGTTGCTGTATTGCTGTCATTTTGAAGTGATGGGTATGGGCTGTGCTCAATATGCGTTATCTACTATTGATAACGCACTAGTATGAATAGTACTTGTACACTAGTACAACGTCACACATAGGCTACGCATGGGATGTGTATGGGCTGAGTTCAATTAGGTCGGTGCCACCCAAGTGTTGTTTTATTGATGGACGCCGTGACGCGTTCGTTGTTGAATTATTTTATTATATATTTTTATAATTATTTTATTATTATAAAATAATAATAAAATACTAAACAAATTTTAAAAAAAATATGTTTAAAAAAATTGGCGATGACTAATAATTTCCTATGCAAAGAAAATTGTTATTTTTTTTTAACAATTAAAAAAGTTAATAAATATCTCTAATTCGACAACGGACGCCATGACATTAACGTACATCAACAAAACGCTCGTATAACCGATATTGTCATAAAATTAAAAAACTAACATAACTAAAAGGTATCGATCCGCGGGGTGTTGTTCACTTAAGTGAATTACTTGAACAAAGATTTCAGAGTTTATTGTTAACATTATAAATTTAAAAGCCATGCAATAAATCATTTCATTCGATAAAACGATTCTGAGAGGAGTTTCGGTGTAATATTTGTTGGTATATTACAAAAAATAACACTTGTTACGAAATAAACAGTTTTCAAGCCCTATAATTGCTATAAATAGTTAAAAATTAAAGGAAAATTTTTAAATAACATAAAATTACATATCTGATGAATATTTCAAGTATCTATAACCGTTATTTTAGAAATTACGGAAAAATAACGATAATCGATGTCAACGAAATCATGTTTTAACGTTTTTTTTCGATTTTTTTTTTTATACGTTTGTAAAAATTATTGAGAAATTGAAAAATGACCTCTCTAAAGTATCAACTAGATACAATTTGCTACCGAAAACAAATTGTGACTGTAAAAATCGGAGCACTCTTTCTGTTAGAATTTTTGCGTACAAACAAAAAAAACACATCATTATACATAAATAAATTAATTAGTTTTTTTTTGAAACCTGTTTTTATACGTAAAAATTGCCTACAACTTTACAACGTCTCGTAATCGCGAAGTAAAAAAATTTATAATTTACGAGCGTTATGTGACGATCACAATATCGGGTCGCCAACCACGAGCCGAGACCTTGGGGCCGGAGCGTCGTGGATTTATTAATAATTCAAATAAAATAACGAAAAAAAAAATAAGTACAAATATACAGGCCCAATCCATTATATCATATTTTGTACAACACTTGTCGAAAACACAGAAACGTGATTTCGACTCGTTCCCATTTTTCGGTCGCCCAGCGACTTCGCAGCGTGGGATGGAGATTATTGTTTATTCCATTATAATGTTCATTGAATTGCAAACATGCAAAACAATAATTTACAATAAAATGTTAATTACATTCATATAAAACACGAAACAAAATAGTTAATTTACGGACGGTCGGCCGAAGACTGAAAAGAGAATCAGACCGCACACTATTATCGACACAAGTAATTAAAACAATTAACAGCAATGACACGCGTGTGTTGGGGTCACGGAAAACCAAATTCCCTCTTATGGTTTCGTATGTTACAACTTTTATAGACAAACCGTCTTCGAATTTAAAACGCACTCTAATTTGTGATAATACACAATTCGTTCTAAATTATATCGTTTTAGATCGATTATAACTGAATAAGTAAAAAGTAAAAATGTGTTTTTAATACTTTCAAAATATAACTACATTTAAATACGTAGATAAAAAAAAATCGATTATAATACAATAAAACCACTACCAAAATAACTATTTGTTAAGTAACTAAACACTTTTAGGTATTAAAAAATAAACAAATATTGATATTAATATTATCATTGTTTTAACTATTAAGATTAATTAAGTTAATTAGAATGTATAATTCATGCAAATTATGAACCCTACACATATAAGTTATAAATATTATAGGTAAGCATATATATTATATATACAAAAATCAACTAGCCGCAGGCTTACTAAAAATAAATGTATCATTATAATTATAATATTTTAAAATTATGTTATTTTCAACACAATTGACGAAAATACGAACAAATAAAATTATTACACCAATAATAAATCTAACGAATTGTATTAAATAAATGTTTTTTTTATTTTCACTTTTAATTCCTTAGTTTTACAATAATGAGTTGTTTTTTTTCTCAAAATGCACTTTTTGAAACCCAAAAACACAATTATTATATTTTTTTTTTTTATTATTATTACATAAACAAAGGAATATATTGAATATTGCCAATATCGTCCAATAAGTATATTATTAATTCGAGTATTTTCGTGATTCAAAATGTCACTCAATCTATAATAATTAATGTTCAGCTATATTATGATGATGATCATCATCATAATAATAATAATAATAATAGCAAAAACTGTACCTGGTGGATAGTTTATTGGTTTTATACACGTGTACAGAGCGATCAGTAGCAGGATGATTGTAGCGAAACATATAAAATACCAAAACATTAACAATGGAGTCATTGTAATTATGTGATAAGTTACAAAGTAAACTATTGATTTAATAATAAAATATAAATATATAATAAAATCGACGATAAGACGGAAACAAACGTATAATGGTGATTATCGACGTACAACTGACGGTTTTTTTCCAATTCACTCGCGATTAATCGAATCGAATATTTTATATTTGTGTAATGAGTTCCCAAGCACAATTTTCAAGGTTAACAACGAATAATAGTAACAATTATCATTGTTACTATAAATTGTTTCTGGTCACATATAAAAAAAAAAAAAACGAAAGAGTCAATCAACTGAGACAGAGTGAGAGTAAAAAAGACACACGTATGTATGAAACGATTTCTGTTAAAGTTGGTGGGGATTTGTAATTGCCTAATATATTCTTATGTGTATCTATCTATAAACTATTGTATAAATAAATACCTAATTATAAATTTACATTCTGCTTTGGCCGATTGCCCATACATGTATTTAATTATTGTGTGTTCTTTCCCCCCCCTCCCTCCCCCACCAACATCGATTTCAAAAATTACATTTCATTACTTATATACCATAATCTTTTTGATCATTTAAAAACTTTTCTTCCAGTCTCGACAAAACCCACATTATATTACATATATATATATGCAGTGGCAGTTTTGAGGGGGGGGGTGATAGGGACGATCGCCCTCCTCCTCCCCCCTTGGGCTGTATTTAATACATTTTTTTTAATATATAAATGTATATAAACGAATTCTCAGGTAAAAGAAAAACTATTTTTTGTGTCTGTCCTGCTAATAATAATAAAATCGCCCCGCCCTCCCCTCGAAGTTTTGTCAAAACTGCTACTGGGCTGGTGAGTGTTATGAGTGATGAGGTTACAAACATTTAATATGTGTTATGAAGATGAAACAAATTTCGTCATAGCGTCGGATAAATAACTATAAAGCGACTATAGCCTAATAACAATATTAATGTGTATAATTTACAAAAAATAAAAACAATATTTATTATACATTAGTTTATAATTTTAATATAATATATATATTTAAGAAAACGCATTACACTAATGTCGATAAGGGTTAAATAATAATATTTTATATTATTAACAAATCATGAAAAATGTGAAAAGTAAGGACGGGTAAAACACGATCGCGTATGTTTGCCGACAGACTAAAGGTAGAGAGAAGTACCTTTGCACGATTGCGTATGCAATTGTATGCAACGATGTCAAATTCGTTAAATAAACAAAAAAAAAAAACGGAATAAATATCACATACAATAATTATGTCGAAAATAAATAAATAAAAAAAAATGAATAGGAATGACTTAATAATAATGATAAAATAATTTGTAAATAAATAATACATATATCTCCCTATGGGTAAATGCATACTAAATTTTAGTTCCCTGACATACTGTTGAATATTCAATTAAATTATTGATTTTACACTCATTATAAGCCTTTATAATATTATATCATATTCCAGTAGTCCTTTTTTATTTTATTTAAGAACTTCCCGTGTTGAACTTAACTAAAAAAAAATTTACTAAACTAGTCAATATTAACCGCACGTTTGACGATCAACGACTAACTAAATTTAGTCAAGATACGCATACGCATTGATATTGCATTGTCATTTTCGTCTTTTTCTTAATAAATGACGTAACGAAAGTCCAACCTGACCACTGCGATATGTTGGTATGAAAAGAGAACAACGCAAACAAATTTCGTACGCGATCGTGTAGTTAAAAAATCGGTATCGCAAACCTGTTTTACCCGTAACAATGACAAGTGGCATAATAAGAATAACAATATTAATATAACACACGAAACAACTTTTATTTTATTAAAGTTTAAAACTTGAAGAAAGAAAAAAAGAATTCTATATTAATTAATTTGTTTCTTTCTTTTTTAAAAGATTGTATTGTGATGTTTTGTCGTTTGGTATAAGAAATTATGTGAAACGAAACGGTGTGTACCTATGAAGGAATTTCTTATCTGCCTCAGTCTACCGAATAAAATTTCGATCTGCCCACCACTTGATATTATTAATATTACTATAGAGCAACTGAACTTTAAAATTTTTTTCCTCTTACGCTGTTTGCCGAGCATTCTCGGCGGGCTCCTTCGCTGTTGCCATAACAATATTCGTTTTCATACCCGTGGTTAACCACCTCATCACTAGCCGTTGCTCATGTTATTATTTGTTATACATTTATACTGAATACTTTTTACGTCTTACGCTTTCTTTGATTACCGGCCCAACGGTCGGCAATCGATTAGATGCTGCCGCGCGACAAGATGAACTCGTGCCTATTCCGTCCTCGTAATCAGTGTTATCAATAAAAACTTAATAATTTTTTGTTTTTCAAATTGTTTAATTTTCAAATATGATTAAATTTTTATAATAGGTTCTATTTATTTATTGTACTAGGTGAGGCTGAGCCACTGGAAAGCCACCCCACTGTATATATACAAGTACATGTGTTTAAAAAGCTTATTCGAAATAATGTCTTTGAGAATATATAGATTTTACATCAATTAGATAATCAAACATTTTGATTGGTGTAGATTAGGTACAAGTTATTATATTAATACTCAATAATAAATATACAAAATATAAGTTAAGTTTATTATAATGTTACGAATCTGCATATTGTGAATTGTAATAAACGTACATTATACGTTAAATTATACATTATGTAATAAACGTAATAGTTTTAAAAATATATTATCATAACGAGTACATTGTTAAAATCACTTAAGGCGATAATTATAAGTAATTATCTAAATTAGATTAATTGTCATAATTTATAATACATTACATAATATAATGAATCAAATGATTTTACAGAGTTGTCTGTATATTATTACGTACACGCGTATATAATCAATTTATGTTTTTCAACTGTTATTCATTGTTTCTGCAATCCATTCGACGAAACTTGTCACTCTAGTATATACGCCTGGATAACCTGGTTCGGCGCATTTGTATCCGAAAGAAACTATGCCCACCAAATAAAACTGCTGATTTCCACCCGGCCACATTAAAGGACCTCCGGAATCGCCCTGAAACAAACCGAAAACGAGTATATTATAAAAAAAAATTAATAATTCGCAATATCAAATATATTAGTATACTTTTTTCATTTAATATACCTGACAAGCATCTTTTCCGCCCGTTAATACCCCGGCACAAATCACTCTATCGTCGACAGTGACTTTTTTGTTGACAAATGCTCGTTTACAATCAGCGTTGTCCATCACCGGTATTTGAATTTCCATTAACTTAGTAGTGGCTGGTCCGCCTGAATATTTATTTTTAATAATTATCGTTTGTGGTTATTAATTAATCGTGAACGCTATAAAAAGTTTATACACGCGCAATAGCGTTTAAGGAACATTCACGAACACTTTTAATAATATTAACTTTCTTTTTTAAAACGTGTGCGAACGTTACAGATAATATTATAAATCTATGTACGTATGAGTTATATACTTACGGAATGACGTGGAACCCCAACCAGTAACGAACGGTGTCAGATTTACAAACTTTTTAGATCTATGTTCAGTTGAGATTGGCAAACAAATGGGTTGAATAAGTTCTATAAAAAATAAATTATAAAAATGCACAGAATGTATCGTCAGTATTTGTTTTAATTGCAATAATGCTCAACTAAAGAAATTATTAGGTCGAATTATTATCGTTATACAGTTTTTAACTGTTTTACTTGGCAAATTGTATTTACAAACATAACATAATATATCAAAACTTCATATGAAAATCCAAATAAATATTATAAATGTTATTCTCTAAAACGTTTTAGTATTCAAACATATTATAATAAATATGTCTACATTAAATACTCGCGTAATTAATAATTTTAACAATTTAATTTCTAATTGCCAAAATAATTCTTTATTGTTACTTTGCAAACAAATATTACATTTGTACGGTATCGAGTTTATATAATTATTATAAATTACCTACATAGGTATTTAATCTAAAAGTTTATTATACCATATGAATTTACTAAATATACAAATCTATAAATCCATAATAATTTGGCTTTAATTTGATGTTATAACTTATAAAACTTGAAGTTATAACTTATAATACACACCTATAAATAGAATATTAACGAAATAAAAATCTCGACAACTGTATGTATTGTCAATCAAGCCAAAAACTATGATAATCGAAATACTTAACACAAATAACAGGTTTAAAACATTATTTCTGTTTGAATACAACGTTATATTGTACTGTATTATATGATGTGATCATATCAATTAAAACAAAACTTACTATTGAAAGTAACACTATTTTCTAATTTTAATAGCGCAATGTCATTAGTGTATTCTTGTGCGTTATACCGTTCATGTGCCATAACACGAGCAATTGGAACATCAATTGGTGAAGCTCCATCTTTTATGTTATTATCCAAATTTAAATCACCTAAATGCGCAACAGCCCTGAAAAACTAAATAATTTAAAGCAATACTATTTTATGAAACACGTCAAACAATTATTTAACGTGTGAAAGTCACAAAAAAAGTGTTTTAATATAGTTATATTATATAATATATATTCATAGATAAGTCTGTTTTTCTTATTTTACATATCTATCGAATTTCACCATAGCCCGAAATTTTTATCAGGTAAAGAAGAGTACATAAAATCAACTAAGAAAATAAAAAATAAAAAAAATAGCGTTTATATCCATTTCGGGTCCTCTTTGTATAATTTTAAAACTGTGTATTCACAACGATTTTTTAGGGTCTATGAAGCGTCTCATGTGAACTAGCTCCTCTAAGTTTAATAAAAGAACGCCACTCTTAATATCTATCACTATAATAAACAACCTACAATCTAAATGATTCAATTCCAAATCGTTTTTAAATCAAATATAAAATAATTATTCAATATCCATTGAAGTTTAGTTGTTATGAAGGTTTTATCAGAAGAAAATTTTGAAAATTATACAAATGTACATATATTATAATTTTTTATACGTATATGTATACTGGAAGTCGGTCACGATGGTATCCGCCCAAAATAAAGGATCAAAGATCACGAAAATAAAAATAACTAATTTACAAAAAAAAAATTTGAAATACATTAATTTATTAATCGGAATATGTTTATATATAAATGCGTATTAAAAAAAATTGTTAATTAAAAACCCTAAGCTCGCCCAATTACGAATAAAAAAAATCAATTATTTAATAATAGTAGTTATAATTAGCTTTTCTTTTAACAGATTAACATCGTCATTTGAATTATAACTGTTAAGTATTGAAAACAATTATTTTAGCACAATCCCTATAATATATATTTATCGCAACATTTCGTTATTTTCATTTTTCGTTTTTATTAAACCTTGATGCCGAAGAAAAATTCACAATATTATATATGGTATAATACAGCAATAATTTCGTCAAAGTATTGTAAGTGTTCTTTGATTAAAAAATTTAATTTATATTAAATATATATATTATTCGGTAGTATGTGAAAATTATTATATAGGTGCGCTTACAATTTCCGTTTACCAATACCGACTGTACAATGGGCAGCTGTTATGACGTATCTATCTGATATCAAAGTACCACCACATAGCCATTGATAAGCACGATTATTACTATTACTGAGATCTTGATACCCAAGTGCTGTCATCCAGGGCCATGCGCCTACACATATTAAACATCCAGTTTTAGTAATTATTCTTATTTATTTTTTTAAAAACTATGAAGCATACGTAAATGTCAACTTGTAACGATCTTTGAATACTCACCTAAATCAGCCGGATGTCCTCCGACAATTCGATTTTGGCTAGTATTCGTTTTTCCGCATGTGTTTTGAGACGGTAATTTAGACGAAAGAACGATTTGCTGACCTCCGGCCGTCGTTGGTTCTGTCCGTTTTTTTGTTGTCGACGAATATTCCGTGGTAGTAAAAACTTCATCGTCCAACGGGCAGCACACTTTTATTTCTTTACCCTCATACCCACAAAAGGAATTTCTGAGTAAACTCACAACAGTAGCATTTTTTCTCTCGTTTTCCAATAGGAAACGAAGCCGTGGACAACTCCTTAAGTTAATACAGATGCCACTTTGATCAGATGGCGTAAAACATTCTATCGAAAATAAAAAAATAACACTAATAATATTAATTATACTAACAAATAACTGTATGTCTGTAAACAAAGAACAACAGTTGACAATTCTACAACACACGCCATATTTGTGATTCCTGTTTGATAACTAATTTACATAAAACATGCATTTATGATTACATTGACCTACCTTTTCGAAAAGAATATATTATCGATTCTTTTGCCTGAATTTCATTTAAACGAGCTTTTAATGAATACTAAACGATATTGATAGCGTTACAAAAAAAACTATTTATTTATTTTTTATTATCATTATTATAACATATTAATTATATATTCTTTTTAATATAGTTATTGATCTTTTTCATATTTGAAATATTCATAAAAAAAAAAAATGCTGACAAATTTTATGATTTTTAATTATTATTAAAATAAATGTATTTGTCGACCTGATCATTTAAAATTTTAACTTTTTAAAATTTAATTTTATAAATTCTTAAACATAAGATTATAAACAATTATTATATTCCCGTTGTGTCCGTCCGTCCTATCTCTACGTTGTCATAATATATAGTTACGAAGGAGAATATTGATGTTACAATTGACCAATACCCTCATAATCGATTATTCTCACTATATCTTATTTTAGACGAATTATAAGTAAAAACAATATTTTTAATATTATTACAGTGAATTAATGTTGCTAAATCTTTTTATTCGAACTTTCCGATATAAAAAAAAATGTGTTTATAAAAAAAAAAAAAATCAAAAGTTATAATTTAAGTAAAAAAGAATATTGCGTGAAAATAAAATAAAGTGAGTTAATGATTGAAACGTTTTACGGAGTCGACTAATTTTCTAAAAACATTCATAAGCAAATGACAAAACAGTGAAGATATATTTTGTACAAAATGCACACGATATTTCGGTTATTTTATTTTATTAAAAAAAAATAATCGTAAATACGCGTATTTCAAATTGTACGAAATAATCTATAACCGTATTATTTTTAACTGATTTTTTTTTTTTGTTTTTAATTTTAAATCATTCGCACGTTTATGTAGATAAGTACAACGAGTAAAAAAATACTTACCATTATTCGATTGACAAAATACAGTCTGGAGTGCGAATATCAGACAAATAGTATATTTAATTTTATCCATGATGATAAAAAAAAATCGATATTTCTAGGAAGATACCTATATGTATATACATAAATAGCATTAAATACAATTGAATTGTGTAAAACGTAATAATCTACACTCTAAATTCAATAATCCAAAATTCGTTTTACCTTCGATAATGTTTTATTTCCCGATTATATTGCAAATCTATACGGCTAATGGCGTAATGAATGTATTCATGAGAATTGGAATATCGTATGATAATCGTCTTATGATCGTAGGAAGTCGTATGTTGTTCGTACACTGCACAGTAAAAAAAACACGTAGCCTCCGATTTATCGTCATTCGAGTGTAATCCCTATACATATAACGATGTAATATTGTTAAAAAATTATTGTAAAAATACCGTAACATAAATGATATTATACTTTATGAAAAATATATATATAATGTTTTAAAATCATAGGTCAACAAGATTATACCTACATCTCGTACATCACAGATTTCCATGGTCAATAAAAGAATTATACAATATTTAATGTATTGATATCCAATGGTTAATATGTCTAATTCTACGTAAATGTTATTATTTTTTTTTTTTATACTCGTGGTTGTGTATTTACAAACATAATTTATATGATCTATAAATATAGCGTGTACCTAACAACTAATAGTAAATTGTCAAATAGTACCTATCACAAACGTATATAACCTTGTTTATGGAAACAAAATATTTGAACATTTACCTATACAAGTGAAACACAATAAGTAATATATATATATATATATATATATATATATATATATATATATATTATACATTATAATAAAATATTACATCGACATCGTGATTATTCTACGATTGATTACTGTTAGCACTTACCCAGTAGGTATACACAAGTTGGTTTTTAACTCTTTTAAGGTTACGACCTCTTTTGAGGTATAAAGGCCACATTCCATCTATGGTATAGTAGATAATAATTATTAGTAAAATCTCGAAACCGTATACAACATTAAAGTTCTAGTTTTTGACCACAAAATAAACAAAAAATAAAAAATTCGATAAACTAATAGAGAAATTTAAATTACATCAATTTGTTTTCACTGTTAAGCCATAATTTTCGGTTTATTAATATTCCGATAATATTATTACCTGTACCTAACATTATATATATTATGTTGTTTAACCTAGAAAACACGAATGGGAGCTACTATTTCCGTAGAAGGTATATATTTATATATATTATAGGCACGCCTGCCTAATTTTTTTATTAAAATTATACTATAAATTGAATAATATAATTGAAACGGCGTGTCGATGAATACGAAACACTATTTAAATAAATTATCGAAGTAATGGCATAGCGCGACCGATTGAATTAATTCGTGCGCATGTATAATTTTAATAATAAATGGTTAATAAATACCTGCGTTAATATCTTGTTGACGACTTCTGTTGTGACGATTATAATATGTATATTATATTTAATCTAAAACTGTATTGTTCACCGCGCAGTGGACGAACAGTGTAGTTTTTCATAGAACAAAAAAAGAAAAATTCTAAAACCAGCCGTACGTTGAAAATGAGTGAAAAATCACTCGCGGATACGCGATACAATAGACATATTAGGTAGGTACTACCAATAAAATAAGGAAATTTATTAAATTGTTGATTTCGTCATCAGCTCATCCACGGGTTCCACCACCATTGCAGCGTGCTACGACTAAGAACCGGTCAACAAAATATAATTATATAATTACGATGGTAGCTGCGCTGTATACTATATGTATGTGTCTGATTACGACGTCTGATATAGGTTGAAAACAGGTTCGTCGTGATTTTTGTATGCAGAAAATAAACGTTGAAAAACACATATAGGTGGTAATAACAAAAAAAAAAACTATGAAATATAATTAAAACTGTACGCGAAATATAATTAATAAACGGATAAAAAAATATCTACCATTGAATGTGTGGAAATAATATAATTTGCGTCACGGTTATTCGTTTAGGATTTTTACGTCAGATAAAACGTTTAATGCGTAAATAGGCGTTATTGTTATTATTATTATTATTATTATTATTATTATTATTATTATTATTATTATTATTATTATTATTGTTATTATTATTATATATACACATATACACTGCAACTTGAGGCTTGTGTAAGGAATAAAATTGAAGAATACTATTACGTCTTGTATTATACGCATTTTCCAAATGTTAACAAATTTAATTATAACCTGGAATTTACGAACTTAATATACGTAATTGTAATACGTTTTTTTTCATCGATAAAACGGACAGAAATCTTTAAACAACATTTTAGAAAGTTAATCCGAATTCAAAATTTTGTCAAAACGTGTTTTATTAGAAAAGAATCATTTTACTATATTTTTAATATAAACGATGATTTAAAATTTTTACGTATACAACATAATACTGATATAAATTCGGTTTTGGAAAAATTACATACGTATAAAAATAGGTGCATAATAAGTTTAAAAATATTTTTTTAAATAAAGAGAGATTTTTAAATCAATATTTAATACCAATATGTGTATTAAATAATATAATATTAACAACACACCATAGTATTGTACTATTAACAATTTAATTCACTATGTACATTCTATTTCTTCACTGTTTTTTATTTATTCGTTTTTTTTTTTTTACTCTGTGTATTTTATTGTGACATTCTTAATATTCTTTTGTATTTTTCTTTATCGCTAAATACCTGATGACGACTTCTTATGGAAACCGGTAGTAATTGATCATGGCCCAATAGCACGCAATGGTTCCAAATAGATAGTCCGCAGATCCCCACGAGATCCACCAGTCGATGATTACTGGGTTCGCGGATTTCGTGACGGCGACGACAATATAATATATGATGACAATCAGTAAACCAAAAATCCCCAGAGTCAAAAAAAAAAAAAGAATGATTTTATACACCTATAATATATTTTGAAGTGAGAAAAGTATTCGAAATAAAGTAAGTACTATTATTTTTTATAAATAATATAAAAATCGCCTATATGTATATGTTTCTTAATTCTTAGTCTAAAAAGTAATAATAATGAAAAAAAATTCATATTGGTTGGTGTGTAAAATCTGATGGGTTGGCGGATCTTAGTGAATGCGCTGTTGTAAAATCTCTGTGCGTTTAGGTATAAGTAATTTAAACCACTGAACGTCCTCCCCTCCAGAAAAAAGTATGAAAATACGCCACTGACAACAATAATAAGAGATTACACAAACGATATTATACAATAATAACTACATCTAATACGCGTACATTCGTGATATGAATATTATTATCAGTCGCGTTACAAGTCACAATTATACGCGTCAGAAGTGTCGTAGATACGGGGATGGTGTACGTCCCCCGAAACCTCAAAAAAATTGTTCATGCTATTTAAAATGTTGAAATTGTACCTCGTTGATTGTGAAAATAATAGCGAATTTCAGTGCGTATTATCACAATATTACTGTAAGTATGTATGAAGTTCAGAATCTTGAGCATTACACAATGCTATACCACGTATTTTGAATAGGCATATACAATAATTACAAAAGGCATAAGAATAATTTATAAGGAACATTGATTTTCGTTTTTACTCGGTTGTAGATAACAATTCAAATTCTGCGAGAGAAAATTCAAAAATGTCTTAAACCGAATCAAGTATTATATCTCTTGAAAAATCTATACTCTTCACAAATGCCGTATACAACACGATTAATGCGGAAAATGTTTTTATAGATGTATAAATATGTATGCTATACGAAAATCGGAGAGTTGACTTTGGTTTGTAATTATGAGATTCTTTCATTAAAAATTACTTAATAAATAATGTACTAAATATTTATGATATTTTAAAATGTTCCTTTGAACCACTCCTCCCCCGGAAAAAAATGGTATCTACGCCAGTGCGCATTAACATTTAAAAACACGGTTTATTCAGGGATTAAATTGAGGGGACAATAGCAAAGAGGACTCAGTCCCCTTACCTCAGACGGTGATTAAAAATTGCTCTGTAAGGTACGCTTAAATATTGTAACCCCAAATATAGTAATCAATATAATTCAGAATTACGTTGAAAATAAATCATAATATATAGTTTTCACTTTTTGTTTTAGTAATTAACTGCTACACTGTGATTAATAGATATTAGGTATAGCCGATAACATCATACATCATAGCGATACCACTAATGTTGGAGTAGCTGCTTTTGGCAGATAGTAGTGTAGTTCGTTTTCTGAAAAGTTTTTGTCCTGCGCCACAAAAAAAAAATAAAAAAAAATTCACGCCACTTACGACGAATTAATGAATATTCATTTTTTTGTTTTTATTTCCATATAACAAAAATTCAAAAAACGATTATTACCTTCATACACATCCTGCAAAGTTACCAATACAATTCGTTCAAATATTGACTTACCAACACCATCTGCAATTATTCCTGTCACTAAATCTACCGATTTTTATAAAAAAAATTATTTATTTCATAAAACGTTGTTGGCCTTTTAAATTTTACGCGAAATATATTTCAAATGTCTTCATAATTTTTCACGGCTAATACTAGTATAGGTACGCTTAAAAAAATCACTCAGTATACACATTTTACATTAATACATTGATACGTGGAACGCTTTAAACTATATGGAGACATTAGACACCCCGGAAATTTCTATAAACTACTTTGAACCCAGGATTTATTTGAATTCAGTTTTGTATTGTTGTCTCACTCGTAAGGCGAATTGTATTATTTATTATATTAATTCGTAATTATCGATTTTTATTATTATTATTATTATTATTATTATTATTATTATTATTATTATTATTATTATTATTATTATTATTATAAATGTTATAATATAAGTTTTGTAACGTCGGAGTACAATCCGTGGGTGATATGTTAGTGTTGGTGATTAAGCGCATATGATTGAGCAGCTGCTACGTGAACGGAGTTACGACAAACCCATAATAGATCATTTCTCAATATTATAACACGCAAACGTAGAAGGCTACGGCGACGCGACGACGGCCGCCCGTGACTCCCGTCGGAGGCGTTACAGTGTGGCGGAGTGGTGATCAGAGCTCTGTACGAGTTTGACCGGTTATCGTCCGCCGCCCGGGGCGCTCTTATTCGAAAAACACAGCGATGATGACATCATCACGAATGTCAGAGTTAAACTATAAAAGGTATAGCAAAGTATGTATCTTTGAATATATAGTCTTCTTTTTCTCTCTCGCCTCCGTAGGCGCAATTTGGATTAAATTTATGACGGTGCTAATGCCTATGGCATAATATCAATATATCGTGAGTTACAACAAGTAAAAATTCGATGAGGCGATTAAAAATTTGGGATCGGCCACCTTTGTCCTAAATCTCCATTTGACGCGGCGATCTTCTACATTTTCTACACACACACTCCCTATGTTCCTGTACACTGAAAATGGGGGGGAGCATTGACGGTTGAAAAAAACAGCTTTTGATATATTTTGATAACAGAACGATAGTCCGATTGCGTATTACCAAATCGGCTAGAGCCCCAGCGCCGTACAAAAATACGATGTTGTCATTGGTCTATTTGAAAACCGCCGAAAATATATAACCACAGTTAATTCCCATTTGTCTGTTATTTCTATCAGTACTGATCATTTAGAATGATTTTCTCTGTGTTATAGATTTGTTTACGATGATGATTGGAAAAAAATACGGAAAATCAGTTTCAACAGCAGATAAGAATTTTTATTTATGGACACACTGATGCTCCCAACATTTTTCGTCGATTTTCGAGTTCTCGATGAGTGTCTCTTCTGGTTGTTCTGTGGTAATAACCACGGTTTAAGATAGTATCTAGTGATAAGAACTAAATAATAACACAGCTGTATGAAAATAGTCTATGATAATGATAAGATTCAATCAATGTTAATTAGTAAGTACTAATTATATATTGAAATATTAAATTAACTCTAACATATGTATTGCTTATCGAATAATATTTCTGTATTTGATAAAGCAGCATGTGAAATATGACTGTAGATAAAAATAATTAGTCGTTTTCCTGTATTTTTCAAGTAGGTACCTTTTTATTTAAAAAAATTTCATGAACATGATATAAATACATACTGTGGTTATTACCGCGGTTAACTGTGGTTATATATTTTCGCGCGGTTTTCAAATAGACCAATGACAACATCGTATTTTTGTACGGCGCTGGGGCTCTAGCCGATTTGGTAATACGCAGTCCGGATTGGCAATATGTGATTTTGCACCTTGATTATGGAAAAGCTACAGTTCGTCACCCATAAATTAACAAAGCCACGTATATCCAATAGAAATAGGTGAGATTTTCGAAAAAATGTCCCTTTTCTCGGAGACGGGCTACAATTTTCATTTTTATAATTTTAATTTATATGGTATTTAATTTAAATTTTATGTGTTTACCTATATTTTCAATATTTTTTTTTGCGCATCCCATCTTCTTCAAACAAACTCATTTATAGCCTATGTCCGTCAGGAGCGTATTTACTTCATCCCTTAGGGGGGGGGCGAATAGAAAAAAGGGTCCGTCGAATCTGTTGCCAACTTAGAATTATCGAAAAATTATATAAAAATAATAAGTTTTAAATAAAAAAATGTTTTATGACATTTTAGTTTTAGTTCGATTAATTTTAGTTGTCAGTAGATATAGGTACATACACAAGTATCTAGGGGGAGGGCGATCGCCCCATCGCCCCCCCCCTTGTATACGCCCCTGATGTCCGTCCAAAACAGATTGATCTTTTTTTTATATGCGTGTTGTGCCCACGAACACATTTTTTTTGTTTCGGTAAAACACCAGTGTCTCGCAAAACAAAAAAAAATCAATCCTAAACCATCATTGTAAGGTTGAAAATTCTTTTAAATCAAATAAATTGACTGGTTTATTCGACATCGTAATTATATTTAGTAAATAATATAAAAGTTGCGATGCCGTGTACATCAATCAATAGAAATACTGTGATGTGTTGTAATTCATTTTCGTAATTTTTGTAATCTCATCTCGTAGTTACCTTATCTAATTTTTACCTATAATAAATTACGATCATTGAATTTGCTACATGCCAATATTATGGTGTATATTGTATTATAATTATATCATAATACAACTACTATATTATATCGAAAATGTCATTTATTCACAATTAATAGAAGTTATTGAATTATAAAATATATAAAAAAAAAAAAAAAAAAAAAAATGGTGCAAAAATTAATTTAAGAACGAGCGAGGAGGTTTGGGGAACCGAGAACCATGAGTGTCGTACTTATCCATTAGACAGTAGTACAATTGAGAAATTTGGAGAAAATAAATAATTCAAAGAAACACGGTAAAATTATCAGATTTCAAATTGCTGTAACTTGAAAACTAAATTCCACCGCCAAATTCTGACTTCCCTATAGGTTTTTTCATCGAAAACATATTTTCCAAAAACAAAGTTGAAAAAATCGAATTCTCCGGTAAAGTAGAAAAGTTCCGTGTCGTTCTATGATAATACCACAGAATAGATAAATCTATTTATTTTTTTATCATCCACTTTCATCTATTATATGATAATACTACTGATTAGACGACGGTATGTCGCGTGAACTCGTGTATGCCTTTCATTAGCGTACGAAATATTTTGTTTAAAAAAAAAAAAATTCTTATCACTGTGTGTGTGTGTGTGTGTGACGGCGTTTGTTTGCACGCAATAAATAATAACAGCAATGTGTTGTATTACGCGTGTACACCGTTTTCAATATCTAAAGGTCTCTCGGAATGTTCGAAAATTCGAAAAGCTTTGTGTGCAAAGAACACGATTCGTCTATTAAGTCTTTTGCGTCATTAACAGTTTGTGACTATAGTCAATGAAAATGATTCGTGTCCGTAAAATGGTTTTGATTATAAATGTCGTTGTGTTGTGTTTTTTAACAGTTATTAATATTTATTGTAAGTATAGCCGCGTGTACTATGTGTTCGAAAAAAAATTTTTAATTTTTTTGTGTTTTTTTTTCAGTCGTGACCGGACATATGAGTATTGCCGACATCAAAGACTATGAATACGGAGGTGACATTTTCTTTGAAATCACATATCCGCCAGAACTACAATACACGTATCGTATTCGGCCGGCTAAAAGCTTTGGCATTCCTTTTGTAAGTAATTTTGCCTTTTAATTACATACATACGCGTATTTAGGCTTTATTACTGTACACCGTACGTTATGTTATATTTGTTTGTTGGCTGTAAAGAACAAAGCGGAGTTTCCGACTAGAAACACAAAATTAGTACTCGTCGATCCCGAACACGGTTGCGAGTTTCCCAAGAATGCGCATCAAATTAAAGGAAACGTTGCATTTGTGAAAAGAGGGTAATTCATAATTATTATACTGGTGATGTATTATTAATGTTTGATTTACAAACTTGAAAATATATTCGATGGTTAGTAAATGCAGCTTCTTGAAAAAAACCGTCATATCGGAATCGTCTGGGGCAAAATCTGTTATCATAACAGACAACAACATTTACGATGATACAATGTACATACAAATGATCGATGACGAGAGTGAAATGTTCACTAATATCCCAGCTGGTTTCCTAGTCGGTAAATCCGGGTAAGTATTTTGCATACAGTATGCGGTAAAACCTATGTAGTACCGTACAAACATTCTATATGATATCGATTAAAATATCCGATAATAATAATTTGACTATGAAATATTATTTATGTGTTTCAGACATTTAATATACTCGAAAATGTCTGAAATGATGACAACAGAACTACCCATTGTGTTTCCATTGAACATGACCTACGTACCAATACATGAAATCAAGCAACCACCGTGGATAACAATTTGAATGTCATATTAAATTCTAGACTGAGAAATCCATCCACATATATTTATGTTGAAATATACATATATTTTGTTTAAGTTTTATTTTATTTATAATATGTATTAACTAATATAATTTGTGAACTGAAATCTTATTTGTTGAATATGTAAAACACATAATAATATACTAAAATGTATTTGGAAAAACTAAAAATCTAATTAAATTATATTCTGATGGTAATTTTATTACAGGGTTTTATTAAACAGGGATTTATATTTTTCTTACAAATGTAAGCATTAACATAATATAATAATTATATCTTCGATAATATCGTCAATATATAATGCCTTTGAAATAATAAAACGTATTCTAAAATTCTTCATGTTTTCAAGTGATAACGCTCCAAAATTCAACGCATTGAATACGAAATATTAATTTTGAATACAATAAATGTTGTTATTGCATAAAGCAAGAAATAATAAGTAAGAAATGAGTAAAAGCGTTCTTCCATTGGAAATTACAGCATTGTATTATTGAAAGCCAAGTTTTAATCATTTGTTTTTCTTATTATTATTATTGTAAAATACAATTTTAAACTATTAATATTTTATTATGTATCAAAAATAAATATGATGTTTTAGTGTTCAAAGAAATTTGATGCAATAACAATTATTATTTAGTAATATTTTATCGCACGATTAATAATTGAATATAAATACATAGATTTGTTTAAATATTAAAATACGTATTTTGTCTCGATAAATATTGTACATTAAATAGAGTTGCATTTATTAGTTCAATACTAATAGACATTTTCATTTATTTACTTCCCCGTATTCTACTGGAAACAAATAAAATGAAGTAATATAGTATTAAATATCTTGAAATTTAATTAATCGTATGTTTTTATGTTCATTCAAATGATAATATAACACATTTACATATGTATGTAAAAATGAAAATCATTGATGAAATAGACATTTAAAAAAGATATATTTCAAAAATACTAAAGTGAATTATTATGTTCATACTGAAGTGTACCCATGTTGGGGGTATAACCTAGTAACTTATAATTTTTTTTTTTTGATTTCGTGTAAATGTTATGAATTTTAATCATTTTCGTAAGAACATATTATATAAATAAAAGTATACACATATAAGTACAAGTACTTATGTAAGGCAGTTAAAATTATAATTTTACCGTTAAAAGTTAAAACACATGTGTAGGGTGTATCAGTGACAAATTTCTAGATGCACCATATGACTGAGTTACTGCTAATGTTGAACGTGACGTGATTCCATCATAGATTTCTTGAGCAACAGACCATTTTTGCAACAAGGCCGATCCAAATATTATATAAAACAATGCCGAAAATGCAAATATTACTAAGACTATAGATAAAACCGTGTTCCATTCTTCCTTAGTGTTCTATAAAATACAAAATTATATTTTACACATTTCTCAATAACAAACGTACTTATAACTTGTATTTAAATGTCTTATTAATTTTTAACAATTTATTATTTCTGTGACAATCATTAATATCGAAAATATATAATATGATGGGTTCTTAGAGTTTATGTATTACAGTAGTTCAAATCAAGGAAAATGTTAATTTTTAAAAACCAATACAATAGATACATTGTAAATAGAGTAAAAATAATAATATATATTTGATTGTATCAAACTCTTAATTAAGTCATATATATTTATAATAATAATGAATACCTTAAATCGAGTGATAAGGGAGGATAGAGTTAAAACACATTGTATATAATTAACCAAACGTTAAAAACCACACAGATAATTTAAAATAATTTAAACGCATAACATAATTATTCTAACTTGTTTAAGAATGATGCTGTTAACTACAGTCGACGGACACGCAACCAAGAATGAAATGAATGTAGAAACACCAGACAATAAACCGGCGTAATTTGGAGCTAGATTGAGTAGTGTTGGATAGAAGCCACCGCTATAAGCGAGATCGCCAAGAGTTATGTTGACCGTTATAGCTAAGATGGCGTGCCATTTAGTGATAGTAGGCACGAGAATCATTGTTAAAAGCGATATAATAACCATCAAGCTCCCTGCGTATAAAACGAATGAAACACAATTATATGTACCTATTATTAATTTTGAAAATAGATTATATTTTACAAAGTTCATCCAATGTATAATATAAAATATATAATTCATTACATTACATTAATAGTACCTAAAAGTAGTTCAATAATAAAAATAATTAACGATTGCTTTACATTCGTTACCAAATGTATAATATAATTTTCTGCACGTAGTGTCCGACAGTCCTGAATGCTTTTTGAATAAAGGATACATTTTACCATTAACAATTCTTAAGATAAACGTTAAAATCAACGGTATGCAATACAAATATCCGTTCTGAAAACAAAGAAAATTATTGTAACACGCATATAGGAGGTACGAGTAGTATATCATATTATACAAAGAAACGATAAATATTAATATTGATCAACGTCCGGACATAACCTGCAGCTCCTCACCTCTTTCGATGAAATGCCCAACATGGTTTGCATGAACATTGGGATGTGATTCATAAAGGTGAATATATTCCATAAAAAAGACGAGTAACACACAATGTAGGCGATGAACGGCAACGACGTAAATATGGACTTCCACGGTACCATTGCAGGCTAAAGAACCCCTCCACACGTTGAACGTTTAACACGGTTTGGTAAAAATAGTTGAGAAAAAAAATGTATATATATATATATATATATACTATACTTCAAAGGATACATCGACATTTTCATCCAAGTAAATGCGTTCATCGCGAGATATGTTCGGATGAAGAGTGGGTTGGTCGTAAAGATATCGACACCAAAACACGATGAAAAAAATGGACACGATTGCTAAAATTATTCGTAAGTTAACGTTTTTAATAGAATTTTCCTTGGGTTTATAGTCCCACGAAATCGTAGGTTTTACAAATTCAAAAGTTTGCTCGATTTTACTGACAAATATGCTTTAAAATCTATATATATATATACACGTTTTAATATTTCTGAATATGATATCCACCTCAATAGGTATGGGCCATAAATCTAAAATGGAAAAGATTCGGCAAAAATGTTTGAGTTTCCTTTCAATTAAATACTCTGTACCGGCTCGCTCTTCGTAAGTGTTCCTTGCACTATTGCCCATTCTCAACCTTGAACGACACTGAAACAACGTCGTGTAACAACACTTTTATTTCCTGTTTATAAACTCTTCAACACGGACTGTCCTGATTCCTCAAGTCGTTTATCCTTTTTCTTCACAACTATTCTCGTAGCACAAGGACTAAAAACTCCCTCTTAGTACTTTAATAGGTAACACAAGGTAAAGTGTGTAAAAACGACCGAAATTGTAATAACGATCTAAGAAATCAATAATTATCGAATTTATTGTGCGCGTTATTTATTGATCGTCGCCCGTTTAAAACTTAAACGACGTTTATATATAACGATTAGGAAAAGAACTGCGAACAATTTGCTCGATCGTATGAATTATAACGTTTATATAAGCGATGGAAACGAGAGAAATATTAATTTATTTCATTTTTACCCGGCACGTAAAATATCAGAGGCCATCCACCGAACCCGTTGAAGTCGGCAGTGCACAAATAACCGCTTAACGGATAAATGACGATACTACCGAACGAGAAACCGCTACAACCGAAACTCAGCAGAGTCGACATCTCTTCGTTAGGCGTCCACGCGCCGAACAGCTGGAAAAACGGACTTACCATCGTTCCCTGTAAAATTAACGGTACAGCCGCAGCGAAACAGTATACCGTCCCGCCTCTGATTATGTTATGCACGTTTTAATAATGCGTTCAACTTTTATTAGTAAAAATATAACACAAAATAAGCGTTTTCTATTTTTTTACCGCGAACATCCCTTGGAGAAAACGACATGCGAAAAACAATTCCGTGTGCACCAGAACCGCTGTAGGACATAGTAAATGAAAGACCGCGTTACCGATTCCAGCGCAAATAAACGGTATTCTGACGCCGTAATTCTGCGCAATGAAACCACCAATCGCCGACGTCAATATGTAACCGTACAGAAAAGAACCCAAAATACGTCCACGGGTCGGCGAGTCCCAATAGAATTCGCAATTCTACATAAATTTTATGTATACGTTTAATTGTAGAACATTTGAAATTAAATGAAACAACAAAAAACGAAGAAATAAATCGATTCTAAATATTATCGTAATTATAAACTCTTTCTGTTATGAATATTACGGATGGGCGATTATAATTTTAAAAACGTTGTTCTCGTATTTTTAAACACATTTATTAAACGGATTTAAATTACATGAATAAATTTACAAAAGATTGTTTACGATTTGTTTATTTATTTTCATAATAAGAACGTATCCTAAACCGCATCCGTACAATGTTGAATTTAATTGCAATTACTAATACGTATTTATACCTAATGACGGTTATTCTATAACTCCTGTGAAAGTACAGGAAAGGAAAAAAGTTATTATACTTTTTTGTTGGCCAACCAAGGAAATGTCGGCACAACAGCATCACTCGTGTCACACGATAAATTCCCAGTTGGCTTTGACATGCATACTAATGCTAATCCAAGATTATCTCTCAGCATAGCCATTTGAACGGAAGCTAAAAAAATACAAAACGCTATGGAGATACGACAAGATCTCCATAACTTTGGTCTAGGCGCATCAAATTCTATAAACAAACATGAATTACAATATGATGAATGATTATTATTATACTGCGCATATTTAATGTACTTACGGTTGGTTAGGTTAGTTAAACGGTTATTGTTATTTACCTTTGTGGACATTTTACAATAAAATTTGTGGTAAAAACATTCCTTAAACTCAAAAATGTTTACTTAGTAACCACAGCAATACAACACATTTTTTTATACAACAGACTAACTAATAATAAACTAAATTATATGCGTATATAAATAAAACGGACATTAGGTCATTACACTACTCCATGGTTTTTTCTGGATAGAACCAAAATAATATATACTTTTTCAATGTTTCAAGTGTTCTATAAATTTAAAAACAATGATTAAGGCATTGCATTTGAAAAACGAATTTGAACTCCAGGTTATAGAGGTACCTTTATATATGTCTCCAACATAATATTTAGTTGTTTAAAATAGTTTAATGAAATCGATTGAAATATTTCCAAAAATAGTTTAAACAAGTAATCATTTTGGTGTTCTCAATAGAGAGAAAAAAAAAAGAATACTTTGTCTTATCACAAAATTTATTACATTCACAAACGTGTACACTACATAAAACTTATCTAAAAATTGATTAACAAATAACTTAAATCAACTAAAAAAAAAAATTTAATGTTTTATATAACATTTAAAAGTTTACATATACTTTAGAATGTCTAATACATCAGAATTTATATTGTAATTAGACAAGTTCTAACTTCAACCACAAAATACATATACAAATTTGCTTACCTAAAGCTAGACTGGGATATTATATTTAGTTTAAATGAATTTATAGTATATGAAATAAACTATTTAAATTTAAGGTAACAATAATGAATAATAATAATTTGTCAACTTAGCATCAACACACACATTTTTTTTTTTAATATTTTAATTATAAATAACACACAATCATTTAATGTTTGCCTTGGATATAATTCTCGTTAGCTATGAATGTCAATATCTTATTAAAGAACAGTAAACTTTAACACATTTAGAATGAATTACTGATCGGATTTAGTAACTACACCAAATGTGAAAAAAAAATATATATTATTTTGTAAAAATAACTCTAATATCAAGAAGACATCATATATGATTAAAATATTAAAGTGTTGAATTGAAGTTTATCAATGAAATTTAGTAAGCAAAATAGTTAATTTATACAAATTTTATGCAATAAAACCAATCTGAAGAGAAATTATCCAAGATAAACTAATTTTATTATTCCCAAAACCAATATGTTAATACGTTAAATAAACATAAAAAAATTAACTAACACGATTTATGAAATAAAATAAAAATAATTAGTGAACATTATACGAACATTACTCTCGACATTTATATTTCATTTAATTTGGCCATAAAACAACACACCCATTTTTTAAAATAAAACGACTACAAAGAGTTAAAACGTACAAAAATATTACTTATCAAATGAATAATACATAATGAAAATATTATATAAAATAATATTAAGTAAATAAGATATTTGTACTTGGAAATATGATTTATTATTTATGAGGCCAACTAAAAAATAAAAAAACAAACACAATATAATTGGAAATATAAGTAATTAATAATTTGCCATAATTTACTTTCGTTTACATAATTTTATCAAAGTAAGAAATTTGAAGTGATTTTCTGAATAAAAATGTTAAAAACGGATAGACTCCCCGATATTATATAAATATATTTATGTTAAAGAAATTATCCATTTAACCACTTGAGGTTCTGAAATTTAAACAGATTTCAAGGAAATCTGACAAAGAAAAAATATTGATTCAGATAAAAAAAAAAAAAATTAATGATAACCACTGGTTATTCATAATTTTGAAAAATAATTAACATATTGTTAGTTTAATAGTCTAGCTAAAAATTAATTACACAAATCTAATGCAGAATTTAAGTAATATTATAAATATACATAGTTTTCCAATTAACACGAACCATTATTCATATAATGTTAAGAATTAAAAAGTATAATTATAATAAACAAACAAATTACAATATTATACATTAAATTAGTAATTAATATAAAATAGCAAGTTAAAACAGATAGAAAATGATGAAAAGTTGACAAGTGACAAATATAATACACCTAAACATAAAATGTGTCGGTTATTTCTTGTTTACATCATTTATTATAAATATTTTAGATAGGTACTACGTATAATTTTCATTATTAACAGCGTAAAAATTAATGTTAAAATCTAATCAACAAATAATGAAATTTGTGATAAAAAAAAAAAATCAATTGTATTTGTGCATCCAGTAACTTTTAAATGATTTGTAGTAACATAACTATGAGTATAATGAAGATTTGTAAAAAATCTCACCACAGCCATTTTTTGAATAATTAAATTTCCCTTTAATATGAAAATATATTATACTTCACGATGATAAGATTTAATATTTACTTTATTTTATATATTATATATATATATGTATATATATTAAAAATTGAATATTCAATTATGAAGTACTTGCTACCACTACAGATGCATTATTCAAAGATCTGGTTGCTAATGGCACAAATTCAGCTGCATCTGGATTTAATGTACTCTGAAATAGAAATATATAAAATTTATTTTACTTTAACATTAACTTTTTGTTTACTTCATAGTCAACCAATAAAGAAAACTTAGAAATCAATACTCAGACCACATATTTATGAAAATAGTACAGCTCATAAGCAATTATTAAATTTATATTTTTCACGAGAATCACATTATGTGATAAACAAATTTATTTAAAAAAAACTTACTGTAGATTGCCTCGGTTGGTCACCATTATTGCAAGATGTATTTAAGCTCATACGATCAAGTCTATGGGTCATCATTGAGGTAGAACTACTCGATCCATTCCTATAGATAATAATTCAATTAAAAAAAAAGGAAAGACTACTAACATTTCGAACTTACATTTGAGCATCTCCATTTGCTGTACCATTCGATTTGTTACTATGTTCTTCGTCTAACATAGCTTCAAGACATTCTTTCATCAATTCTTTTTCTTCTAATTCTTTCATAACCTATAATATAAATATATATAAAATCTATTCTTATAAAAAAAAATAATAACAACACTGTATACAAATAAAGTAAGTTATTGGGATATAAGCATTTTAAATTTAATTTGAAAATAAATATTGTGACCATATTTTAAAGACACTCAATGAAGACTTAAGTTTTAAATCTCTATCATATTATATATGTCTATTTGAATTTTTGTTACAGAAAAATATTGTAAATTTTAGATAGAACTGCGCAATTTAAAATTAAAATTTTTACCATCACAACTGTGAATTTATTAAGCAAAATAATATTAAATGTATATTTTAGTATGTTATATAATACATTTAAAATGACTTCATACGTTTATATAATTTAAATTTAATTTTTGATTAAAAGCATTTCTTTGTGATTTATATGAAATTTTCACAATAAAACACACACACACACACATATATATATATAGTTTAAATGATAAACGTAACATTTTAATTTGTACAATTTAAGAGAAAAATCAATACCTGTAGATCAAATTCTTCCTGATTTTCCATCCACATGTATTCAGAGAAGTCGCCGTCTCTTGTTGGCGGATCAATTGAATCTGAATTTGATTCTGAATCATACGGATTACTTAAATTGTCATCATCATTTAGTGTATTATCATTATTTTGTTCTTTAGAATCTTCCTTGGGCACCTTCATTATTGTACGAGTGTCTATCTAGGTATTTCGATTTTTAAATATTTCCTAAAACAACAAATCAACGAAAACATTACACAATAAAATTCGCACTTATGTTTTTAAATGCAATTATATAATTCGATGAAATCAATTAATGTACGTATCCGATAACATTCAAATCGTTAAATAACTTATAGATATTTGATTAATAGGCAAATCACATGTTTATTTGTTGTTTACTCATCGAAAACAATTCAAAAATATTTTAATTTACATTTAAAGTGGACAAAAGTACACAATACACTGTAGTTCACAGTGAAGTACATTCCAATACCTCCTAACCTAATTAATCGATAGGAGTTCTCGTGGCAAAAGGTAAAATAAAAAAAAAATCATATATTATACGATGTTGTGCGCGACAAACAAACAAACAAATCACAGTGTACACAAACAGGAAACCTGATATGAATTATCCATATTTTTTAAAATACACGTCGTCATAATACAAAAAACATAATCGAACGGCGGGCAATACAATAATATAGAATGAAATATATACATATATACATGTTTGTGGAACTTTCCAATTTCTTCACCAAGTGATTGTACGAACAAAAACAAAAACCAGTTTTTTTTTTTTTTTATAATCCCGAACGCGTTTCGCTTGTAATAAATTTACAAAGAGTTGCGACATTTGGCGGCGAAGTGACGTCGAACAAAAACGTAATATTTCTAAGACGTATCGATTGATTTTTCTCGTTTGTCAAAGAGACAAAGAGCAGAAGCAAAAAAAAAAAAAAATTAAATACACGGTGGCGATGACGGCGGGTTCAAAATTCGATTGAAAAGTTCCGACGAATCGCGTTGGTGACCTAATCATCGAAATAAAAAATAAAATCACTTCCCTACGAGCTCGTCGGTTTTTTTTTTTTTTTTTTTTACTACGAAGAGTCGTGGTCAAAAAATCGAATAGTAATTAAACGATTGACGTCGAAGGGAAAAAAACATAAATATATTTATTTTTTTTGTGTAATAATATACGACGGGCTTTCACAATGCCGACCTAGTTTTAGACGGCAACGTGAACGACACACACACACGCGTACACCGAGCCCACGACGATAGACGCGCGTGTCGACGCGAAGAATAAATACCGAAGAAAAAATAGAAAACGCGATGGAAATATTACTTACGGTGACGTTCGAGTTCGGCGTTGGCCGGGGAAAATAATTTAAATGGACGACAGCGAGCGCTTGGAAAAAAACAAAAAAAAACCGTAGCGACGGATAACGAGAGGTTCGGCGGCGGCGGCGGATTAAACGACAGCAAGCAAGTAAGCGCAGACAAAAAAAAAAAAACACGAGGACGTTCACAAAATGGAAGGTGAACGGGAAATGGGGCACAAATGAACGACGAGGACGGTGGCCGCGCAGCGGTCCCGCGGACGGCGCATGTACCGACGATTCCGCGTGCGCGCGTGTAGATGGCGCTGTGCGTCGTAGGGCCGACGGGGACGCGGATTCCGCATTGTGACGGTAATTTTTTCCGTGTGTTTTTGTGGTGGGGATGACGCCGCGGCGGTCGTCCCGCCGTTTTGTTGGTATCACCATTCTACGACGACGACGACGGATCTCCTGCATTACGACGGGGTCGCCGCGATCGTAACCGTATTTGGAAGTCTCCGCCCAACCCCCCCCCGTCCGCGCGGGAAATTTTTTCAAATCGTAATTCCGTGGTGAATTTCCTCGGCGCCGCGCGACCCGTGGACAATTTAAACGCGGTTTCCGTGTGGTTTATATAATTTGTATATAAAACGGCGGTAAATCCGAAATGTTCGAACGCGCGTGCTCGCAGCGATCGGAAGAAGAGTGTCGGCCTCTTCGGGGATACGATCAAAATACGCGTCGTTCGTTTTCGTTTTACTCGGCGTCCTCTAAAAATACAGAGAGCTATTTGCCGGTCTTTATCGGACCGAACTATATGAAAATTTCGACATAATATAATCGACTGTTATAATTTTTCTTTTCTTTTTGTATTCGAACGACAATTACATTTTCACGTGCGTTTTAATATTTATCCATTTTATTGTTATTATATATATTTTTTTTTACGTATTAAAAATACGTGTTTTTGAAAACACGGCGGGGGGTGGGGGGGGGAAATCAAATAATATGTTATCGTCTCGCTGACTGATTGCGTCGTAACGATTATACAAACGTATAATAATAAAAATTCGAAATATATAAAATTGTATTTTATCCGTTCGAATACGTTGCTGATCCTGCGACTTGGTATTATTATGATTATTGAAAAAAAAACTAAGCTGTGATTCGACAATTCCCCAGATTATTCTCATCGTTTTCAGTTGTACTCTGAAAATACGGCCGAAGACACGCTCCTCGTGTACAGTGGCGTTAGGAAACTATGTTTTCCAGAAGCGGTCGTTTCTGGATTTTAGTTAGGTGGATCCTCGGTTGTGTGTAAAAAAAAAAAAAAATCAAGTCTCCAGTATTCACGAGAAAAATACTGCAAACGAACGAATTTCTCGATTTCGCTTTTTTCCCCGACTACTTTCCAGTAATCTTGAGCGTGAAGTTTTGACAAAATTGTTGTTTCGGTCCCTTCAGAGCACTGTGAAACATTTGCTACCGGGATACGTACGGCATACTTGTGTAAAAATTGAAGTACTTTTTCTACACGAAAAAACGTATACAACTAAAATCGTTGGGGTGGCTCATGATTGGTACATCGAAGAAAACGACGCCTCCAAACGGTCACTGAAATATGTAATCACGACATTTTGAAGACGTTATTCATATTGTCATGTTAATAGTTGTTAAATCAGTCAATCACGAGAGTCCACGATTTGTTTATAGGTCTCTAGTAGTGTGTGGGACTTGTAAAGTATTCGGAAATATTTTAACCGACAGCAGTTGTGTTGTATGAACCGTACTTAAAACGAAAAAAAAGTAAATAAACATTTTATCCGAACAACATTCAAGTGGAAAAACGTACATAAACACACCGAAAATAAACGAAAAACTGTAGAAAATATGATTTTCTGAAAAACGTATTATCAGGAAATACGCGATTGTTATACGAAGAATATTTTATCCGACACACTCAAATACCACAAAAATAACTCAAAGTGTGTGTGCGTAGTTTTTACGAATTAAAAACGCTTTTCGCGCGATTTGTTTTTTTAACAGAAATGTTTTCCGACGGAAAATGCGGTTCGGATCATACCTATTATAGCTTTATTACTCGATAGGGCTATGGGTCAGACAATCGTACTACATGGGCCAATAAATATATTGTACATCTAAGTTGGTAACCATGTTTGTAACCGCACTTCATGCTGTAATAAATGGTTGAGACACACGATTAAAGAGAACGCGGAAAGTGATGGCAATATTCTTTCGGTGATAACCACCTTTCCGTGTAATTCTCAATAAACGGCGTCTTTGTCACATGCAACGAAAATAGCAAAAAAAAAAAAAAAAAAAAAATTTAATAATATTAATTTTAATTATTTTCAGTAATCCAAACGATTCTTTACGGAAAGCTTACGAATCGATTGGATATATTTATATATATATATATATATATATATGTGTATATTTTTGCCCCTCATGATTTATGTCTATTGAATTTTACTCACACACATACAAAGGTTACGGTTATAACGAATTGTGGTAAGTTCCTTTTTATTATTATTATTATTATTTCGAACAATAATGTTTCTTTTTTATTCGCTTTTAACGATATCCCGTGCATTATTGGCGACGTTAACGTATATTTTATTCGTGCCAGTTTAATTAAAATCAATTTTTGAATTTTACCGAAATTGGCGCTTGGTATGTGGTTTGTCCGTTGACCTGGTATGGTCGAAAAATGGATGATCTTTGGTTCTGTTCACTATAGTGAGGTAGAAATTATATTGTAACCACTCGGCGCAACTGCGGTTATTATTTGTAGTCCGTTGCAGCTTTGTGGACATTATAGATATCAGTGTTCGTTTTTTGAACGAAAATGTCGAAATATTTCATTTTGAAAAATAAATATTCTCGTGCGTTGTTGTCCAACGTGCGCGCAGTTATTTCGACAACGGAGTGGTTTTCATTCCGAAATATTTTCACGCGTTAATCACTCGATTATTTATTTTTAAATTTATTTCACACGGGTTTAATCGACAATACGAATTATAATTAAAATTATTTCGAAATTTATTACATTACTGTGATAATATTTTTTTATTTTTTTTTTTGTACGCGATTAAACAAAACAAAATTCGGTCGTATCGTTGCTTTTGATGTTAACAAAATAAAATAAATTTTAATAACTGGGAAAAGTGGAAAATCCGATTTTCAATTATTTTACATTTCACACATCATATATTTGTGTTTAACGTTTGGTGTGTTATCAATGCTTACACGTTTTGTCAACACATGTTTTATTTCATGATATTGTTTGAGAGAATTAATAAAAATATAACTATTTGCCGTAATATAATGTTTACACGTAACTAATATAAGTACTTTATAATAATAATATTGCACCAATTTTTTTTTTCAATTTGTAATATTGTTTTTTTTTTTTTAGTCTTTCAAGAGTACTTATATTCTTTTTTTTTTTAATGGGTTTGCTGAGTACATTTTTATTACACCAATTAATGAAATAATAACGAAATATTTTGTAACATCAACATAATTAAAGATTATACAAAATATAATTTTTATGCTTCACTTGAAATAATACATTTTTTTATTTTGAACGTAACAATTGAATTACTTTTATTAAAATTTATAATTTCTTTATTAAAAGAAATGTGTAATGTAAACTATTTATTTTATCTAAATAATCAAAAAGCAATTCATTTTGATTTTTAAAAGTAACCTACCCAACTGGATATTATTGACATGCGTAACCTATGTTATGGTTAAATCGAATTAAAATCATATTATTGTAATTAATCAAAAAAAAAAATGTTTATTGTGTAGTTTTGTACATATATATTGAGAGATTATAAAAATTTTACATTTTAACAATGGTTATTATTATTTTGAATTTTGACTTTCAAACTTACTCTGATTTTCTATGTTTGTGTTTATTCGTTTTCATAAAGCTTGACATATTATTTATAGTGTCATAGTATATTATATAATGTGTAGAAATTGTTAGCATTATGCTTTTAAATTAAAAAAAAAAAATTCTTTGTAAATTTTGAATTGCTTTCTGTTGAACTCAATTGATAAATTTACTTTTACTATATTGCAAAAAAAAAAAAAAATATACTAACGCATTACTTATAAAAACTCATTTTTTACAATTAATATGTTATGTTTTTCATGTCTATTATCTTCATACAATGGGTAATTTTACTATATTTTTCATAAAATTTGGTTCTGCAAATATTTGACAAACATAATTCGATATAATAATATCAATATTTATTCTATGTCCATAATTTAATATAAACATAGACAGAATATACCAATATCCCTAATCTCTATTTCTGAATAAAGCATAATGTAATGATGGTTTTTTTTTTTTTTGTTCCTGAGTTATACCGAAATGGTACAAAAATAATTGTACGGTATTGCAAACGTTTTTAATAATTTTAAAATAGATTTGTTCATTATTAATGTTTAAACATATATGCAATATTGCACATTTCACCTTCCAAATTGTATTGTAGTGACGCCGAACTTATGAGCAAACTGAATTGTGTTAATATAAGGATCACAGCGTAATAGGCATATATTGTCTATTATAACAGTATATCTATGAATATTAACTGTATATATATATATATATATGTGTGTGTGTAAAAAAAATTAATTTTCATCTCATACGTGTACGATAAGAAAGTCGTATAAGGTTTTATTGTTTCTTTCGGTATTAGAGTTAAAAATATTTTTAAGCAAACAAGTAAAAATATATATTTGAATTGAATCGTATAATATACGACATAAAGAGTTGTCTACATATCATAGATCATATATGAATCTCAGTCCGTTTGTGTATATATTTTGTTTTTATAATAATTTCCTTGGAGGCGTATTTATTTATTTTTTTTACATATATTCAGTTCGTTATTTGTTAATAATAATGTTATGGAGAGATGTTAAAGTGATTACGGATAATGAAAACGATTACCTACAGTGAAAAATTGAAATTGTGAGTTGTTCATATTATTATTTAATTAAACGTTCAGTGAAAATTACTGTTTACCATAAACCAAATGAATCGACGCTGTGCTGTTCACTAGTCACTCAATACACGATTTATTATATAATATTGTGCTTATAAGTTGAGCAATAGTGTACGGATGTGTTACATTTTTTTTTTTTTTTCTATTCCGATCAACGTTTTATAATATTATTTTTAAAAATAAATTATGAAATAAGTGTGCGCGCGTATTATATTGAGAAATAATAATCGAACGAACGTGTGTGTTTTAGTAGACCGAACCGAGGAGCCAAGAAGAATCTGGGAGAGAAAAAAAAAGATAATAGTAATATTATAGTAACGTGATACGGTGGCACACGATATTTTCTTGTTCATTATCGCGTTGAGTGTCCACGTCAACCGCGACTGTAGAAGTGTCGCGTAGATGGCAGCACCTAATACGCGTGCGTGTGATATATCCGTGTCGAGAAAACTTTTGACCGTGAGTTAACAATGATTTTTATTATTACAATATTCTATTAAATACATAATAAATATTAATACTTGTTCCGCGCGATTGAAAACGGCACAACACTTACAGTTTAAAACCATTACACCTCTCCCGCGCGTTGTTTCGGGTTGGTCGAATTCCAATAGCGTTTTTTTTTTCTTTTCCAATCGTAAACATTTGTTTAATGTATCACAACGAATAACTACTGCGCGCTCGCTAATGGGAATTTGCCGTGAATGCGCTTAAGACGGCGTAACCCCCCGACCGAAATGGTTTTTCGTACTAAAAAACAAAAAAAACAAAAAATAATATTTTTAATTCAAGTTCCCCGACACTTTTGTCCATATAAGCTAGACGATATAAATAAAATAATAATAATTCCTCGGTAATAAGAAGAGAGAGCGCGCGCGCGCTTTTTTTTAAATTCGGGGCCAATCACGGGGAGAGCAGTTAGAGAGCCCGGTCGTGATAATTTTAGTGACCCGACCGTGTCTCGTGGTTCTATTTACGTAACGTCGTACGTTCCCCCTTCCCCCCGTCACCGTCACCTCAGCGATAATACCGCGCGAGTGTTTCCAATAACGGCGGCGGTTTAGTACTTTGTGCCGCCGGGTGCGTCATGTGACTTGCCCGTGCGCGTTTCGTTATTGCCGCGCGCGCGGGGGGGAGATTCGCGCGGCCGCGTTATTCTTACAATATTATTATTATTTTTTCCCCCGTGTAATTTAAAAGTCCCCCCGGCCCCGAGCGCACAACGCCGATCGCGTTGCGAAAGGTCGTGGTAAACGGGCCGCGTCAACGGGGGCTCTCTCGGGACGTTTCTCCTCCTCGTCTCTGCGCCAACATATACGCGTTACCGCGCCGTGGTCTTTTTCCCAGTGTACCCTTACACTGACTGGCGGCGGTCTTCTCTTTTCCGTCCGTTCCACGATCCCTTCCTCTCATCGCCGTTTCCCAGGGAGTGGCGATGGTGGTGGTGGTGGGGAAACGCGCCGTTTAGTTGCGCCGCTACCATTGTGTTGTTGCGCCACGCACACCCCTCGCGTATTGCCTTTTTTTTTTTTTTTCTTGTCGCACGTATGTGGCACAATAATCGCGGGATGTCACCGTTGGCCATTGTTTTCTTCGTGCGCGCACCACCGCCGCCCGTCCGCGTACGCGGCGCGGTTGTGTGTAACGGTTCCGAAAGCACCGGCGGAATTGTCCGCGGCAACGAAAACGGCCACGCCGCCGTCGCCCCGTCGCACCACCTCGCGCCGAAAAAAAAATACCCGTTTCCACGAGCGTATATTTATTGTGTTCGAGAACGCGCATACATATTTAACGGCGTGTGGAGATAAATTTGTTATTTATTATTGTTCGCCCAGTATTAATGAGATCATTATTATTATTATTATTCCTCGTGTAATCAGTTCTTCTAAGATACGCGGTGGTTTGCAGCAGCAATCCGTGCAACTTCCCCGTCGTTACTCGCCTTCGATCTTAATTTCCGTTCGTACGAGAATTACACGCGCGTCCTTGCAGGAGCGTATACAAGGGGGGAGGGCGGGCCGATGGGGCGATCGCTCCCTCCTAGATACTTGTGTATGTACCTATATCTACTGACGACTAAAATTAATCGAACTAAAACTAAAATGTCATAAAACATTTTTTTATTTAAAACTTATTATTTTTATATAATTTTTCGATAATTCAAAGTTGGCAACAGATTCGACGGGCCGTTTTTCTATTCGCCCCCACCCCCCTAAGGGATGAAGTAAATACGCCCCTGCGTCCTTGTCGTTGTTCCATCACTATATTCGTCTCATATTCCCAATCGTCGTAGTCCGTATAGTTTGTTGTACACACCGTTCTGTAATTGACCTACCGCGCGCACACGTCCAATCCCCATATTCGTTTCTCTTTTATATTTTTCCGTAGAGTCTAGTCGAACTCGAGCGTTGCGTACTGTAGTCGTAACACGAGTACAAAGCTTTCGATTTTATCCTTTTTAGCGATCCGTCCACGTTTCACTGTCATTAAGCATTTTTTTTTTTTTTTTTATATATATATATATATACTTCATACGCGTGTTTTTAGAAAATATTTTTCTTCTTTTTTATGTGATGTGTAAGACCGATATTTCTCGAAATAAAAAAGAGTCTCCCTTTATGATTTGTTATTATTAAACTGAAAATATTATAAGGGTCCGTTTTATTATTTTCCTCGGGTACTCGGCTCATGGAATTCGATTAAAATTCGTCACAACCCACTGCCGCCGCGTCCTGTGTAGTATTTAATATTACTTTCTCGATTATTAATACACCGATATTACGGCGTAATACGAAATTCTATAATAATAATAATAATCCGATAAAATCGTTTATCGTTTATTCGGTTTTTTTTTATATATATATATAAAAAAAAAAAATAAATATTTTAATCTGCTTTTTCATTTTATTTCTATTAGTGTGTTTGAAAGCGTCTAACCCTCTCCTCCTACGGACAGGGTTAAACGCTTCTCGTTTAAGTATATACGCTTAAGCGCCGCGTATATTGTGACGTCATGAACGATTTCGGGCGAACAAACGTTTGTATATTATATATACAACGGCGGGGCAAAACGGATGCTGCGCGCGCGTTTGAGACAGCGATTTGATTTCGTAATTTGCAATGCCCGCCGTCACGTCGTTGTATACGGGTTTATTGTACAGCATGTGGGATGACCTTGAAAGTTTTTTTTTTTTTTTTTTTTGCGTTGCATTTCTTCGTGCGCGGCAGTGACAAAACGCGCGCCCACCCGTTTATTTTCAGAGCAGATTTCGTGAAATCATGACGTCTACACCGACCAATAAATATAAAATACATTTTATAATAATGTATTACGTTAAATAATAATAATAATAATACGGCGAAGACAATATGTACATTTAACGATTATTCTCACGAAAACGATTGCACGGCACGTATTAACCGTTTTCCATGCGGTCGTACACCGTGTATGCAATTTTGAATTGGACTTAAAAAAAAATCAGAAATAATTATATTATATTATTATATCAGAAATATTAATTCACTCCGTCGAGTAGTGTTTGTTGTATATTTACTTATTATCGATTGGTTACGTTACGTATTCTTTTATAACATTTACGAATTTAACCCGAGAACACTCATCATCGTATTATGTCCTTACAAGTGCCGATTAATCATTTATGTAATATTTAATAATTATCGTCGTAGATATGAATGATATCGTTCGACAGTCGGTTTAAACTGTTAATTATTATAACGCTTCGTCGTGAATAACAGTGCACGCGAATAGAGAAGTAAGGCGTGGGTGAATGTATTTGGAAAAACGGAACGTTTCGGCGTTTCGTAAAGAATTGGCTGCCGCGGCGGGTATGGGGAGGAGAGCTGTTAGTTTTTGAAAAAAGACATAATTATTACCGAGAGTAATGGCGGCAATCCGGTGTTATTTATTTATTTTTGTTGAAGTGATCGACATGTTATAAAGTAATGAAAACGATATTTTAAACCGATGATCGTGTACGATTTTTCGCATTTCGCATCGTGCGCGCATTTATTATGAAATTTTTTTCGTGCACGTAGACTGCGTATGCAGTGACTACGCGAGTCTGAAAAATCAATGGTATCGGTTTCTTTAAACACGAGTTAATATATATGTGTGCGTGTGTGTGTGTGCGCGCGTATACAGAGGAATGTCAAGGATATTCGTGCCATCTTTGTCTGTGGCGTTTCTATCTCGCCCCGTAGGCTATACCAAGTTCTGCGTGTTTGCCAATAATATTATACGGTTTCGACCTTGTGGCACAGTCAACTCTTCAGAGTTGGCAAAATAACACGATTGAATTTTGTAGTTATACATTTTGTAGCTGATATATACATATATATATATATGTATTATTGTACATACGATTATTAGTCATTAAATAACATATGTATATTATGATAATAGTATTATTTATTTCACTCGGTTAGTTATTTATAAAACACCTATTACACCGCGGTATAAAAATGTCCCCCAAAAACTAATTACTGTATATAAATAAATATATATATATATATATATACATATAAATAAATAAATATATATATATAAGACCGCGTTCAGTATTATATTCATCTTCATTCAAAAACTTTAAAATACACGGGGAATTCATATTGTGTTATACATGGGTATACAAAAACATTTTAATTACGAATATTTATATTTTCACGAAGCATAAATAATTATATTTTTTACCGTAATATTAAAAATTGTTTTATGATATATTTTTTTATAAATTTAATTTTACGGTATTTAAAAAAAAAAAAAGTAAAATAAACATTTGTTTAAGAAAATACGTATTATTTAATTTACGCCAAACGGTATTTTAAAATATAACTCATAAATTATTTAATATGAAATGATAATATAACAACAAGAAACTATACACACACACACAATTTATTATTACTAATTCTAAATAAAATAACTAATGGAATAAATAATTTGTAGTTTGAAGTATTCGTAGAAAACAATTATCAAACGGATCAAAGTTTGAGATCTTTATGCCTCTTTAATTAATTAAACGCTCCTCGTACACATAATTGGCTCGGAATGTTGGAATGAAAAAGGTTTCTAGAGATATGATATTTAAATATTTGCAACTCTAAAAATTAATTTATTCAAGAAAACACTAGTTGTAATTTTAATTTATAAACTAGATGAGAAATTAACATTTGGTCATTTGGATATTTTCATACAGAATTAACATTGCGATGTTTATTATATTTTAGATTCTAAGCGAAGTGAAGAATGTATTGGTTTTATAGTGATATTTTTTTTATCTATACAGATTTTTTCGCATAGAAGAAAGTTCAGAAATATTGATACGGTTCACTGTTTTGTAGCAATAATTGTTTATCTAGTCGCGATAGTCTATACTTTCTGACTATTTGACACATTTTTTCGATTTACCCGGTAGTTCCCTTAGGCGTGAGGAAAAAATTACGACAAAATCGAACTTCATAAATCAGTAAAAAATTGTCGGCATTTTTATTTCGGACATGAGAAATGCTCGTATTTCAGAAGGTCAAAATGTAACACAAGACAAATAATATTTGATTGTTGTTCATTAAATAGAATAAAATATTAACGTCACTTAGTAGATCGTTTTTCAAATTCAAAATAACATTGTAAATGCAAAAATTTTTCTTTCTAAGCAATTCACTTGAACCAAATTAATCTTTAAATATTATTATTTGTCGGTTTACACGGTTGTTACTTATTACGAGTACATAAGTGAATTCGTATTAAGAAAAAAAAGCAGGATTTTGAAATCAAATTATACACATTTAATGAAGTTATACAACAAAAATACATTACGTTGTTTAATGGAATATATATTACACTATATAGGTGTAATTAATTTTATTTTATTGTTGTTGTTAGTAATTAATATTTTGAACTTGTTATAAGTGTTATTGACTTTTATTTAAATTTTTTTTTTTGTACATTTTATTGTCGCGGGCAATTTTATTATTATATTTTATTGAATATAACTCTGCAAGTGTAAGTGGTAAACAATGTGGTCTAGCCTATAAATATTTGAATAATTTCAATAACAGGTTTTTGGTCTTTATGCAATTTTTATTTTTATTTCAAAGAAAGTGTACCTGTGTGCATTGTTTTCTATATGTCTGACATTGAAAAAAAAAAAAATTCTTAAAATACGTAATGTAATATGACAATTAAATTAAAACTATCATAATAGATGTGGTTGAATACGTTTATAAAAAAAAGTACAATATTATTTGTATAATATATATAAATAATGAATACGTGTATCATCTCTGTATAGGCGTTTATGGTCATTAAAAAAAAACTTTGTTATAATTTATTTATATTAATTAGGAATATATAATACTTAATACTCGTTTACAATACTTGATTTTATGTATTTACTAGTATATTTAGTTACACATTTTAATTAATAAAAATCACATTAAAATTTAAACTGTAAATTTTATTATAATTTGTCTTATAAAAATATTTTGTCATCGCCAAATTTTTCATATGAAGAATTTCTTACGGAATAAAATTCCTTACGAGTTACAATGGGGGATCCTAAGAACCATGTCCGTTTTGAAATTTATACAACTTTTAATATGACTTATTTACGTACTTAATTTGGATTGGTTATTTCGCTGAAAATGTGTTTCTAATAATTCAAAGTCTTAAACAGATGTGTATAAATTTTACGAAGTTAACATTTTGAAAATTCAATAACCGCATTTTTTTTTTTTTATTAACGCGTTACGTGATGTCTAAGTACTTATTAGGTATCGAATAATTAATATTCTTTTGGATTTTCTAGTAGAAGTATATTTTTTGTTTCGTCTTAAAAATAAATTTCAATTATGTTATTTGGATTTTTGATTACGTTTCGAATTTTTATAATTCAATATTGAAGTGCGAGTTATGATACCTTTACTAATATATTAAATACAATATTTTTCCTTTATTATTTATACATTCATTTTTTTTTTGGGAGGGAGGAGGAAGTAAACACAATATTGTTGTATTTACTACATAATATTCATGAGCATATTTGTTCTGATATGAATATGTTAACCCAAATGTCTATGTGGCTCTGTACGTAATAATTGAATACGTGTTTTAAAAAGTTGATAGTATAATCGAAATATTTTGTTTTGTATGTTGGCAAAATATATTTTATAAAAAGTCTCGCTCATTCGTTCGTATAAATTTATATTCAATTCGATGAATGTATACATCATCATTCAATGAGGTACCTGAGATAAAATACATTATTCCAGGTCTGCTTTATTGGGTTTATAACAAACGATACGATTGTAATAATCGATTTCGAACTCGGATCGGTATTGTTAATAGAGGTCACAACTGTATTAGTAATTGTCACAGGATAATATCTGTCCAATATATTTGAATAATGTCTTATAACGGACTATACAGTTTCCATTGGTTTAAAAATACTGAATGATGTACGTGTTGCAATATTGAATAAACTTAAATGTAAAATTCGTTCTATTTGACATTATAATTTATCATAATATTTTACATAATACAATAATGATACAAAAACAATATTTTAGTTCCATACTATTTTTCATTTTTACAATACTTTATATCACTATTATTATTATTTTTTTGATATTTCATATTATTATTAAGGCATAATTTTATAAAACGCTTTTTTGTTTACATTTTTCGAGATAAAAAATACGTACTTGCAAAATAAGTCGATAAATAATATATATTTATATATAGTGTTCGTTGTTATATTAGAATTAATATATATATATATATATATATAATGTAATAATTCATATTAAATACGGTTATAGTGTATTGAAATTCCTAATTAAACATTTATAAAATTATCAGTAATAAATATTATTGATAATTTATATTTTTTTCGCACAAATTATTGTTATGTTTATGAATATTATTCTTTAAAATTTGTTCGATATAATTTAATCTGAAAAAATACGTTTTAATTAAGTCAACTTGATTTTTACAATGAATAATAATTATTTTAATATGATATATATATATATATATATATATATATATATAACATTTTAAGTATAGTTATTTTACGCGTCAATTAGTTTTTATGTATTTAAATGTATACCGGTTTTAATAAGTTTAAACAGTTATTTTATTATTATAATTACTATTATTCCCTACCCATTTAATAACAATACGAATCGTGATACATATTTACGTATCGTATAATATGTATTTTAATTATAAAACATTAACATTACTATGTTTTAAATATATGTGCAAATATTATAAGGCTTTCTAAATATAATTAATTTTTTTCCTGTTAATTATTTTAAAAGTACATAATCATATTTGTTCTACTTAACAGTACTGGAATCGGGAACAAACTTTTGTTTCACTATTTATGTGTTACATTCTTTTTTTTTTACATCGCATCTATTGTGAGTGTTAAGCGAATTACTTAGATTTAAGTTTTAAACTTTTGTTATCACTATAAATTTGAATCAACGATAAAAATCATTGTATTCATTAAAATGATTCTAAACCGAGCGTCGATGTAATATTATTCATTATTTTATTATAATACCATAACGAATTTTGACAAAATCACGTTTTTTTAAAAAAAAAAAAAAAAAAAATGTTTAATACTTTTTTGGCGGGCAGCGTTTAAAGACTGTCGGGAAATTCGAAAAATGCGTACGATTGTAATGATCCGGAATGACATTTATATTAGTCGAAAAGTTGTACACGGAATAGAAAAAACATTATTGTAAAACAAATAGTTTCCCAGTTTCGCTCAAATTCTAAAACAGTTCAGTTACTATACTAATCAAAATATTTACGTTAAAATATTATTTAAAAAAAAAAAATTTAATATGCGCGTATTTAAATGTGTTCCTTGCGCTATATTATTATACACAGTGCATACAAGTATATATCCCCTCCCCCTCCGAAAATATTTAAGCATACATTATACGTTATGTACACTTTTATAATGACTTCCAAGAAGTTGTAACGGTTTCGTATTCGTTTTTGTCCGTATCGGATTACTCGAAAGGACTTGTAGGTCGCTAAAAGAAATTTGTAGAAAATGCATTAAAAAAAAAAAAAAAAAAAATGCTTAATATAGTTAGTTATGGGTTGTTGTTTTTTTTTTTTTAATTTACACAGGACGTTGAAATTATATATAAATTCACATATATAAAAATATTCTTTGTTCGTTATTCGCTTTTAATACTTGGTTAGGTCGAAAATAATGTTTGATATATTTCAGTACGATACGGATAAAAGTATCTCGGCAGTGCCGAGAGATCCATTCAGTATTATACAAAAGTCCCGAAATTCCACAATAGTCATATATTATTATATGAGGCTGTTTTTTTTCTTTTATTCTCCGTCTTTTCTTCTCACACACACACACGCACTATGGATATTAAACAAAAGATGCATTTCTTTAGAGCTATGTGAAGAAGTCGCATGACAGTGGACGACGACGATGATGATGATGATGATGATGAGAGTGGTGAACGAGTTGGTAGGGAATGAGTGTGTGTGAGAGAGAGAGAGAGAAGGGTGGAGCGAGTGAGTGAGAGGATAGAAACGTGCAAGTCAATTAGTTCTACTGCGGTGTTGCCACGTAGTACCAGTTATATAGTGCGTGTGGTGCATTCGATGCGCGGCAACACTGCGCGGGGAAAAAACCTCAGACCTCACGGACGGTGCCTGTGCGTGTGTGCGCTCACGAGGGAGAAGTCGGCCTCGTCCACAGTCGCGAGTTGTTACTTCGCAGTATTTGTCGGGTGTCCTGGTGTTTACTATATGCGTTCATTCACATTTTCCACTCTCACTCCTTTCTCTCTCTCTGTCTATCTATCTATCTATTTATTTGTCGCTCTCTTTTTCTCTTATTTATTAATATTTAAAAAAATAATATAAATATATATATTTAATAAAGACAAAAAAAAAATTAGTACATGACCATGTTTTACGTACGTACTATTGTTAAATAGATTACATACGGTACACTGACAATTTTTTTTTTTTTTTTTTTTTGTTTCTATACGTATTTCGTGTTCGTCGCGATAATCGGTTTTTTTAAATAATTGATACGAAAATTCGATACGGTGTAAACTCGCGAACACGTACGGCCGGCCGCCAGTCTAATTTCTTAATCGAATTTGTAATTTTTTAAAAGTGATATTATTCTTCTTTTCCGGTTTTCGACGCGTGTACGTGTGGAATTTTCGGTATACTACAGCGTCAAATACGAACTCCCAATATTTCCGGTGAGTGACACGCCAACATAATTTCTTTTTAATAAGTAGAGAATAGTTTGTATCCCACATATACCATATATTTTGCCAAAGAAATCCATCGTTATTCGGTCTGTAATTGTGGAAAAGCTGCTTTTACTTCTTTATTTCCTTGTTCGGGGTTTATGTACAATTAATATTATAACGTGTATAAACAAATTCAAATTCCCCCGGGCTAATATATGCGAATATAATCAATAACGTGGCCTACATTTGATCATGTTTTTATATCGTATAATATGACAATAGATTATAATCCGTTTTTTTTTTTTTTTGCGCGGCGTTTATATTTGAAATTGTACATTTTATTCACGTGACCGTATCTACATATCTACAAAATTACTATAGTACTCTATACATGTAGGTAAGTAGTCAAGGCAACACCCACCCACATTAATGCGCGCTTTCAGCTCGTCGCTCCCTCCTGCTCTTGTGGCTGCGGTGTAATGCTGCTGCAACCCCTCGTGTAGTTCAACTTGAAAGAAAAAAAGAATGTTTTGAACGTTCTCGTCTTTTTTTTTTTCTAAGAATAATTTTGCGTTATATTTAACGGTGTTTTTCGTTTCGCTGTGCCTTTATTATATAATAAATATATTATTTGATTTTTAATGTATTACACTATAGAATTTGGCGGTTAATTGTTACCGTGTAGGTTTTTAAAATAATTATGAAAAACAAAAAAAAAAAAAAAAAAAGTGTATTTATCTGTAATCGTCGTAATATTTACTTAGAAGTTAATACTCGTTATATGTATTTTCTGCTAGTGTTAACCGTCTATTACCATATCGACAAACACATATTTACATTTTATATTTATTTATTTATTTGATATATTATTATTTAAAAAAATCTTCAAAATATTTTCTATAAACAAATTTTCAACGTTTTATTTACAAGTTTTGAAAATTTTTCACCAATCACATGAGCAACTGTTATAACCTTTTTACCATCTTGTAGTATTGTTGTAAATTTGTCGTACACGCGCTATAACAATAGTTTTTCAATTAAGTTCTATTTTGTATTCAGAATTCGACTTTAACGGAAAAAACAGATCGTGGCATGTATAAGAATCGATTTGAATTTTCTTCTCTTTTTTTTTTTTGAACTCAAGGAAACATACTATAACTACAGGTCGCATTTGACTTGGCTTTATAAAATATGTTGTATATCCGTTTGTAATTATTGTTTTAAAACAATTTCCACGCGCCAGGCTTATGAAGTAAAACGAAAAAAATTAAAAGCAAAAACGTGACTTTAGTTGAACCGTTTCGTAGTATCTTAAAATTATTTTATTCGTTTAAAAAATACATGTATTTTATTTCATTGTCTCGTTTATATCACTGGAAATATTGTTTTATACGTTATACGATATTAATTTTGATTTATTATTATTATAAAATAATGGTTTTCTATAATAATTATTTGTGGTGAGTTTTCCCTCGGGCATCAATGCGAGACCACAGATATTATTATTATTATTATTATTATTATTATTATTATTATTATTATTATTATTATTATTATTATTATTATTATTATTGGAATCAAAATATGGCTGGCGGCAAGTTTTTAGCCGTCGTTTGATTACGCTGTTGCCCGTTACTAACGAAATCCTATGTACGCGCGTTGTTATAACCGCATCACTAACCGACGAACTGAGAAAGGAAACGGTTGAGTAATGAACGGGGGAGAAATGTCTAGAGTTTGTTTCTTGACAATATTGTATTTAGAAAAAAGATAATTAATATTAATGACAAATATTAAAAAAAAAAAAAATTAATTTCATTGATTTATATATGCGTGTATAAAAACCCACAACTCGACAAATAATGGCGTAAAAACATTCTTGGTGATACTACTGTGTGTGTCAGTCGTATTTATAGAAAATGTTTAATAACTATTGGGTTCACTGCACAGTATTCCATTTATTCGTCCGTATATTGTTATTTTTTCTTATTCAGACTTGTTTTTTTTTTGAACGGAATAAAATTAATCGTTGTAATACATGTAATTTGCTTTAATTACGTATTGCGTTAATTAACGGAGGAACTGTGATTTAAAGTTAACGTGGACAATCGTAATTTTTCCAACCTTGACATCAAAAGCTAATGTAATAATTAATAATAAAGATGATAATAATAATAATAATCAAAGGACCGTTTAAATCAATAAATTCGTTTCGAAAGAATTTAAAAATATTTATTATTACTATTAAGATAATACATTTCAATTTCTATCGTATTTTTAACACCTATAAATTAATGTTATTCCCTATATTATCTTGCAATGGAGTTAATTGATCGTATATCAATAATCTAAAAGTTTGGTCTTCCATATAAGAATGCTCTGTTGCTTTACACACACGTAGATTCGCACATAAAATAAAAATGTTGTTATTTCGTTTTTATCAAGGTGAGATTATTTTATTATAGCGAATTACACGTTATATTTATCAAACGTTTTCCAATGAATTCATGTTAAAAACTATTATACTGTCGTTTTCGTTATTGACATTTTATTGCAACCGTTCATATTGTTACGATTACGTATATTATTCTATATATATATATAATTAAATAATAAAAAATCGTAAAATTTGGAGCAAAAAAAAAAAAAAAATTGCTTTTCTTAGTGTGCTGTCACTATTCATTTTCTACACGTGTGAGTACGTAACATATATGATATTGTATAAATAATGAAAAATCGTAAAAAAAAAAAAAAAAAAAAGTGTTAAAGAATTGTTTTTTTTCCCCGTCGCCCGCCATGTACTTCATTCTAAATTGTAACAATAATCACAATTAGTAAACACAATAAAATAACTTTCCAGTATAGGTATACTACTGTGTGTGTGTGTGTGTGTATATATAATTACGGTAACCTTTTGTTCCTACCTCTCTCTCCTCTTCTTCACGTGAATAATGTATACACGTGTGTTGCGGCCGGTGTCTGTGCCTTGACACCGATTCGGTGGTATATGTTCGTGAATAGGTTGACAACCGTAACCGCTGCAGTATAGTAGTTGTTGGTCCTTGTAAAACGAAATGAATTACTATTTTAAAACCGAAATAGTTTAGTTCGAAATTCTTTTTAAAATTTATTTCGTGTAAAAACCGTAATCTCGGGCGGCTAATACGTAGAGAAGAAATACGATTTTATTAAAACGTAGAATTTACGTGAACAAAAAAAAAAAAAAAAAAGGTCAATGTAATTGTTATTTAGTAGTAGGTATTGATTTGAGGTCGTTAACTGTTGTTGTGCGACAGCCAAAGTTCTTAAGATCTGGTTTTATTATTTACGTTTTAAAGTACACACACTTGTATAATACGGCGAATTTTTTTTCTTTTTTTTGTCGTAGTACAAATTAATCAACATATACCGACATTTATATAATTTTATACGTTACAAAAAGGACGTTGGATGTTTTGCTCACTTCGTTTATATATATATATTTTTTTTTTAATGTCTCCCGTATTATATCTACGAAACGTAATAGAATTTTCCAATTTATTCAAAAAAATAAATAAATAAAATTTTACCATACGTTGTCTTTTAATAATGTATGTAGGTCAAAGATAACTTCCGTAAAAAAAATTATCGATAATAATAATGATAATAATTTTTTTTTTTTTACTATACGTATATTTATTACCATTACTCTTATAAAAATTGCGCTATCGTATATATTACACATTCATTGTTACTCATATTAGATTATGCAATGCTAAATTGTGACGTTGTCGATTGCAAATAGTCAAAACGTAAACAATTACAATAATATATGTATATCGTCCGATATTTGATTGTATACGTGAGAACAAATTTGAAAAGTATGCGCTATAAGTGTTCTTAAATATATGGTTTATTTCGTTGAAAGTTAAATGTATTTTTATTTTTTTTTGGACACACGCCGTTTTAGAAACTGTATAACAGACGTTTTTTTTCTTCTTTTTTTTTTTTTTTTTTTAGTAAATATTTTGGCGGAAGAATGCATCACACCGCCGTCACATTACAGGAAAAATCCTTCGCGCGCGCGTGTGTATATATATATATACGCGCGTTTAAAGTTAAATTAAATCCAGAAATCTTTAGAGGTTCCCCGCGCATGTAGTGTTTATACGACGTGAAAAATCTTTACTGCAATCCCTCGTGATATTTCATATAATAATATACGTATCTGTCTGTGTATATTCGTTTCTTGTCCAGAAAATTGGCAATATTCCGTGTGAAATAGAATTATATAAATATAAATTCATTGCGGCAATATTGCGGCCGTCGTAATTTACTATTATTATAAATTACACCTGTCCGATGTATTTGTTTTTTTTTTTTTTTTTTTTCAATTACTTATAAGTCCTTTTTCCGTGTTATTATTATTATTATTATTATTATTAAAAGGGAAAAAAAGAGAAAATAATCCATTATTAAATGTATATAATATTTTGGTGTTATAAAAACCTAGGGACTAACTTGGAGGGAGTGCGTTTGATACGTGACGTCAAAGACCGACGCCGTCCGTCCCGATTCTTCCACCCTACAAGGTGTGTGTGTGTGTGTATATATAGCGACGAACCCCTTGTTTTTACGTGCCATCTGGCCGCGCGTTCGTTTGCGCGTCTATGAATAAACAGGACGCGTTTTTGAGACACGTGTTGGTGTGAAGGATGTATTTCGTTTTAATGCATTCCGCGTTTGAACGAAAGTTGAAATAATATTTTATAACAGATTCGAATATTCGATCGCAACAACGAAGACGAATTATTTTATATAATATGTAATTGTTACTTATCTACGTGATGTGTTTATTTTTTCGTGCGATAAATCTTTATCAATATTATAAATGAATCGTGTATAATTTGTTGCGAGAATTACGATTGAAAAGAAAAAAACAAAATATATACGAGTATATACGTGTTGTGTATAGTATAGTAATTCGCGACCGGCGATAATAATTTCTATTGCCGTCTGGGGCGTAGTCGTACTCCTCTCTCCTTTTGGCTCCCGGGGAACACAGGGTCTGCAGCAGTAGTGTGCTACGATGAAAAGTAGGTCAACGCTGCTGCCGCTACCGCTGTTGTCACCGTTTAAACTTATATATCGAATTGCCCTTCGCGCTCAATTCCGTCGGTCGTTTCCGTTGCGTGTGTATCGATTAAAACGCGTGTTGTTACTTAATATACATATTATACGTGTATTATCGAAAAAAAAAAAATTGAGGTCATTGACTACGTGTAGAAAAAAAAAAAAAAAACGATTTTTTTGCCGTAAAGCAAAACGATAGGTGTGCTCGCGCCGTTGCGTAAAACGTAAACAATAATAGCCGTTATTGCCATTGGGAAATATCAAAGTTCAAACGGGGTTATTTTTTTTACTGATGAGAAAAAAAAAAGTGGCATTAATTAATTATTACAATATTTCGATTATAGACCGATACGGTTTTCGAACGCGTTGTATTCTTCTTCCGTTCGTTTACACTGTCAGTAGTAGTAATCTGTTTACAGCGTAGGTATATTCTGTCGTCGAGTAACGTATTGCACAATCTCGCCGTTGTTATCGTCGTCGTCGTCGTCGTCGTCGTTGTGAAATTGATTGACGAACCAACTCTCAACCGTTTTCGCTTTCACGGGGACGTTTCTTTCGCTTTCGGCGGCGGCGGTTTTTTTTTTACGTCGCTCTTCTAATTCGGTATATATTATTATCAGAGGTAGTACCATTTTGTTTCGCGCCGTCACCAAACGCGCATCGTCCTCGGCGAAGGACGGTGCCGTGGCACCGTAACCGAACCATTGGCTGAGCGCAATTTTTTTTTTTTTTATAGCCTTCTAAATTTATCGTTTGAAATATATTTTTATTACGCGTTATAAAGTATGTTGTATTGGTTAAAAACAATATTGTATACAAATAAACGTTTCGCATTATATAATATTCTTCGGGGGAGAGTTTTGTATTACCCGCCTGTTGTTGTCGCAGAGGTTTTCACCACCAAAACCACTGGTGATAGATAAATCGTCAATATAAAATTAGAGGAAAAACAAAGAAATGAAAGAATGTATACTTTTTGTTTATGCGTATATTGCGCATACGCGTATACCATTGGGCGTATTGGTGTTGATGATATTTCCAATAGAATGTTGTTTCGTTAAATATTGATCACCGTTTAAACGAAACGATGATACGCCGACGATTGGAATCGTAACGGTAGTATTATTTCATATTTAAATGGATAATAATAATTATTATTATTTGTTTAATGTTTGTTAATCGTATAAACACACACGAACGAATGTACTGAAATATTCTATCTGCGTCGTATCTTTTTTTTTTTTTAAAGTATTCGACGAGTACACACAAATGGATGAATTCCCCACGTGTGTGTTTTGTTACCGTGGGGTGCGTAACGGTACGCAGGAGGGTAGATAAACCCGGGAACACAGTTTGTGTGTGTGTGTGTACGAGCCTTCCCTACCCGCGGAAACAGCTGATGAAAATTATTCTGCAGATGCCTTTATTTAAGGTGGGAACGAACGAACGAACGAACGGACTGTCGTTTGCTGCTGGGGGGGAACCGTTTCATCGGATACCGCGTGCGGCGTGCGTTTCAAAAAAAAAAAAACACTACTGCGCGTAATGTTTGTTACGCGTTCTAAATCGTAATGTTATTTTATTAAACGCAATTTTTGTTAAAAATTACCGTTAATACGGATATTTTTAAAGTACTTATAATAATATTATTATTACACCTTGTTTGTATTATCTCTAAAAAGTGTAAAATTTTCATTAATACGTGTATTATATTATATATTTGTGTGTGTGTATGTGTAATGTCAAACCGATTACGATAATTTAATAACAGCCGACAGATATATTTAATTATCTACAAAAATATAATTATTTGTTTTTCTATAATTCCTATACAATAAACAATTAGTTTTGTTTTTTTTTTTTTTTAATATATAAATCGCGATCACATTATAATTCAAATACTTCGACCGAGTATTTAGAGTTATCTTTAATGCGTGCATTAATACATCGTGTTTTATATTATAACAAGAAATTTACGAAAATGTCAATAATCTGCAACAGTATACTAAACTATTAGTCGTAGATTTATATGGTATTAAAATATGTTTTAAAAGTATTTCGTCGTACGTATATAACATTTCACTTTTATTTTAAACCATGTTGGTAATACTGTTTAACGCCTAAGTATATATGTATATAATACGACCCTGTAGTATCGTAGTGGTACTCAACGTGTACTGTTATATAAAAATCTAAAAAAAAAAATGAGAATATATTCTGCCATATTTCATTTATTTCGAGTTACAAATATTTTTCAATTTCATTTGTGTATTCGTGTAATTAATTAGAAAAACGTTTTTTATGTATAAAAAAAAACTATTTTTTCTCGATTTATTTTTTTTTTTTCAACGAAAAATACTTTTTTTTCTCCCGACCAACTATTTTGGATATTTAGACTGTACTCGTGTCACTTGTACTAAGTATAAAGGATACAATAGAATTATATATATATACTGTGTGTGTGTATTATATGTGTAGTCAACACAAGAGGCCAATAATGAAATGGCTGTGTAATATCTAATCGAGTTGTAGTTCCGGTCATTGTCCCGGAAATCGGAACTGGGCTTTTCGATCAAACACACACACACACGCGCATATAGTCGAACGAATTGGCTTTTATCAAAAATATTATAATAAAAGTATATTATATAATAATAATAATAATAATAATAATAACGTGTCGATTCGGGAATTCTTTGAATCACATGGTGAAAATTATTTAACTGTATTTCTACTGTGAAGCACTACTATACTAATGTATGTGTAAGTACATACTTATATATTGTTATAAGCGTATCGCAAAGCAATACAAATTCGAGCGCAATTGGTTTTTTTAACGTCACGACACTGTATTTAATTATTTTTAATAAATTAATACAAAACGGTATTTGTAATGCGCGTAGGACAGTAGATTATTATTATTATTATATATTTATACGTACATTACGAGATTAGTACAATCTATTTTACACAAGTGTATTCCGTGAGTATATTTGTCGGGGGGTTTTTTTTTTGGTCTAAAAACAATTTTTTTCTTTCGTCTACAATTTGCGTATAAGTTATATACATATATATATATTAATCTATATAGAGATCCAATTGTGTCCACGACGAACCAACAGATGGGCGAAATTCATGGCAGTATTATTGATAGTTGATTATTTATTTTATAAAACGCATTATTTAAAATTCATTATATTTTCTTGATATCGGGATACATATATTATATAGATAGTCGAAACTCTTATCCTCGTGCGATTTCTATAAGTTTGGTTTTGTTAATTTTTTTATTTCAACGACTGAAGTCAATTGTGTAATGCGTTCTCGTAATTTTTCATAGGCTTTTTTTTTTTTTTTGTAACAATTTTCTATGTTTAAATCGAAGAAATTACAAGCGTACCTGCAGCCTATTGGCGGTTTTATGCGCGTATTATTAAAATTATATATTGAATATATTAATAAATAAACGTCAATATAATTTTTTTTTTTTTTTTAATTCGCATTTTATATACTTTTTTTTTTTTTCAATAAACTATAACTGAATTGTGTCGTCGAAATCGTTTGTGTGTGTGTGTGAATCATACGCGAAAATAGACGATGTTCAGCAGAGAAAAAAAAACGTATTTGATTGGATGGGAGGGGTCCCCCCCCCCTTCCCATCTCGTAAAATATTTTATATATTCCGTTGTAACGCAGTTGAGAGTAATATATATTGACCTAATGGAAAATAGGTGCGTTTGAGACGCGCTCTTATAAGCGTCGTAGTAGTGTGTAAAACGCGGCGTTACCGTCGATGAACAATATTATATTATTGCGGTGCGCGGTAGGCGTACACGCGCGCGCACCGTACGAGTTCCGGGCGATTGGTGCGGGCAAAGAAGTATCCCCGCGGTGAATCACGACCGCGGTCGGCGCTGTGGTGGTGGCGGCGGTGTACACGGGGCGGCATATCGGAAGAAGTATGTAAATTAATTTCACAATTATTGCCGCTAGTGTAGTGTTAATAGGGATTAGAGGAAAAAGGCGGGGACGGAGACCGTCGAAGGACAGAGTGTTGTGAAAAAAAAAAAAAGTAATAATAATACTAATAAAAACAACAACTGGCCAAGGCCGATGGCTGTAGTGTGTGTGTGTGTGTGTGTATAGCGGCGATACGTGTACGCGCACCGTATCGTCGTCGTCGTTATTGCCGCACAGCAATCGTTTGAAGGTTATATTATTGTGTGTGAGAGGATCACAGAGAACTGCTACGATTGGCAAGTGTGCTCTGCAGTGGTGGAGAGAGAGAGAGAGAGTATAATGGATCGTATATAGTTAAAAAAAAAAGGGGGGAGGAGGTGTATCGTGTGCGTTACTACAATACGCGTGGTTGTCGTGTACTCCTCTCTATCCGTGAGAAGCAACTAAATATAGTCATTTCTCGTTATGGAATAATAATGATGATGAAAAAAAAAAAACATAAAAAGAAAGTAAATTAGATTTCTCGAAGAAAAGAGCGGAGACGACGCGGAACAGACGAATATAATAATATATTATATAGATGAGATAATGCCATCATCACACTGTTATTACTATTATTATATACTTATCATTTTATATATATATATGTGTGTATAAATCGCATGCCTCCGAGTAATATAGTGTAATATTGTTCGGTGCAATAAAATGTATAAATAGATTTTATCCAGTTTGAATATTATATATATATATATATATAGCCTTGAGTATTTCTATAAGAGAGCAATCGAGACGCGTACGTACAGAGTGGTGTGGTGTGTGACTTGTATTATTGCGTGAAGGATTCGCAATGTCGTCTGCTGTGTCTCTTCATTATTATACAACGTGAACAAAATTCTCAAATATTCTATATAAGTTGTATATACATTCCGTAGCTCAAAACCATAATATATAATAATACGATGATGGTATTTTCAGTCTTTTCGTTATGTATTCTATTCGTGTTTAGCGTTTTTTTTTTTCTGTTCTGTTCTCTATTATATGCATCTTTCTGCACCTCTATGATAACAACGATATGTTTTTTTTTTTTTAGTTCTCTCATAGGCTTTTTTTTTTAATTTCTCAGTTTATTAATTAGGTTAATACGTTAACTTTCGTCTACTAAATTTACATAGTCTATCATAGCGTCAACCGTTTTATGTATACGAAAAAAAAAGTATTTACGATAATTATAGAATTATTTACAAAAAAGAAAAAAATTATTCGCGAATTAACTTTTACCCGATTTTTTCTTCATCTGGTATCGGAGTAATTTTGTTCGAAGAAAAATACATTTATAGAAATCGCATAGATTACACTATAAACGTTTCAAATAATGTTCAAATAAAATATGACGATTTCAAAGTGAGAACCGCCGCTCATATTTTTCGCGTTGTTTTTCCTCAAGAGTTTTCTCGATTTTCTAACGAAATACCGAGCGATTCGCAATATTTTAGCACGCGTATTTTTTTTTTTTTTTTTTTGAAACTATCATCTGCACTTATGTTTTTTAATAAACGATTTGTATGATGTATGTAACCTTGTATGACGACAACTATTGCACGTCACCACGACAGAGACAATTCATTAAACGTTTAAATAATAGAAAATTATTATATGTGTACAGTCAAGCTTACACAAGATAATTTACAATTCTACACCAATATAACAATAATATAAACACTATAATTGCCAGTTAATAATAATGAATATTGTGTGATAAAACCACGGACAACAGGCAACTCTATGCGCATAATATTATATAAAATCAAACGTATTCCTATGTATATATTATTATATATTTCATCCGCGTAATTAGTATAATTGGATATAATAACGATGTTCAATTATGGAGTTTTATTTTATTTTTAATATAATTTGTGAAATCTTGGCGTGCGAGTAATAAATAATTTATAGTGTATGTGTGTATAAATGAAAATATAAAGAAAGAGAGGAGGGAACGTATAGCCGGTTAGGTTATATTTTAATTAATAAGTGTGTATGCGATTACAAATTAAAAAAAAAAAAAAAAAATTATTCGGATTAAATATTCCGACGACATAATATAATAATTATTCCTACATATGTTAATATTGAAAAGAATCTTTTAATAGGCATTTTATTATACACCGCGCGTGTTTTCCCCTGCAGATGTCACGAATATATTTACATTTTTTAATATTTAAATGTAAAAATAATATGAAAACGTACAGTTATGTAGACGCGTACGTAAAACGAATTACATTAAGATATTCTCCAACGCGGTGTTTGAATCTTAGTGAAAAAAAAAAAAAAGTAGTTAGAAATAAAATATATTCTCGGGTAATAAAAAAAAAAATATATTGTCTAATAATTAATATTCGTTTAGTATATTAAATTAATTGTCGGCGACGATGAAAACGCGTAGAATTGTTTTTGATAACTTCAGCGGCGCAATGTGATAAACGGCCAAAGTTGTTTATATATACGACATTGGGTACCTTTTTTTTTTATGATGCGGTTAATCCGCTGTGTTATGTTTACATAGATTTTTTCATGGTTACATTTCGTTATTATTCGGATAATACGTTTTTTTCGGCGTTATACGCGGAGAATAATATTCCTAATAGAACATTCTGCAGAACGGAGTGTATTGGCTTTACAAAGATGTGTTTTTTTGTTGTTGTCTGTATCCCAACAAAAGGAGTGTGGTGATGCTCCGAATATTTACAGTCATACGTTGTTTTCGCAATAGTAAATTACATTTAGTCGGTACTTTAGAGAAGTCATTTTTGGATTATTTCAAAAGCGTTAAAAAAAAAAAAATTCAAAAAGTACCGACAAATTATGTAAAACTTTATACTCGTATTACATTGGGGGAAAAAATTCTCTCGATTTTCGGCTATTTATAGCAATTATAGATTTTTGTGCTATTTTTAATTCATAAAAGAGCCATGTAGCTTTTGCTTTTAAGGCTTGAAAATTTAATACGATGTCAAAAACCACGTACTCGTTACTTAAAAAACGCTAAACATTTTGAAAATCGTTTATCACCTGTTTTTCGTTAATAAACATCACGAACTTTTCGATAAAGTGTATTTAATATTTATGCGGAAAATTACGTTCGTTCAAAACTAATAATCGTATTGGAATTTTTACCAACTACATATTATTACATGTAATTATTTTTGTACTATGTATTAACGAAAATAATTCGTGAACGTTTTTAGCTACGTAGGTTTGAAGTAAGAAATTCTATTAATCGTAAATAATCATGTATTTCATTTATACACACTATATTATTATTTATTTATCTATATTGATATAATTGAGCCGAAGAGTTTTTGTATTTGAACGCGCTAATCTCTGGAACTACCAGTCAGATTTGAAAATTTCCTTTTGCATATTTGATAGGCCAATTTTCGAGAAAGGACATAGGCTATTTAACATCACTCTACGGACCTTTAGGAGTCGAGCAAAAAAAAAAAAACCAAAGTCAGAAATAACGCGAAAACGAAGTAATGGACCCGCGCGGACGGGCGATGCGACGCCACAGTGGTTCACAGTGTCGGGGTTAATGATCAAATGAGTTTTAAAAAGTCGGTTAAGTTTTGTTCGTCAGTTATTTATTATAGATCAACTTTAGCTGAACGAAAAAGATTATATTATTTTTTCGTAGGCATTTTACGAAATAAGTGAATGTAAATGTAAGTTTAACGCCGCGATAAGACGTGTGATGAAACGCGCAAAATATATTGATTATTATTGTGTTGAAAATCAAAAATTAAGTTTTTTCTTTTGAGTTTTGAACATCCTTACACGGGTACACCACCGAGTATTGAATAAAACGAATTGAACAAAATTCAAATCATACGAGATGTGATCACGAAGTGTACGCGGGGAGGCGGCACACTGCTATAGTAATAATATTACACCGAAGCTCAGAATCGTATTAACGAATTTATTTTTACCGCATTGCTTTCAAATTTATAAATGTTGTGACATCCATAATACCCCACAGCTCATCGTTACATACTATTATATATATATATATAATAATATAAAAAAAGGTCTTGAGCGTCGTGTAATTGAAATAAAAAAATGTACGTAAATAATTGTGTAAAAACAACAAAATCGTTTTTTCAGAATTCGTCGTCGTCGTCTGATATAATTATTATAGTAAATAATAATCAAGCGCGCGTGTGACCTTGCCAAAAAAAAAATAAAAAGCGACCACGGACGACGACGGTGTGTGTGCAGCTATGAGCCGTCTCCATAATATTATTATGTGTCCCTCCTCTGTAGAACAACTGATGATGACGTATACTACTCGTGTTGTTATATAATAATATTATATTGTGTTCCGGCACACACACACACACATTCCTCGTCGAATATTATTATTATTATTATTATTATTATTATTATTATTATTAATGATTATTATTGATTATAATACCGCGTGTGTGCGCCGTCGCGTACCGTTTATCCACATCAATGGCTTAATGTCACGCGATTTAAAAATAAATTTCATCAAAATGCGCGTCGCGTTAGCGTATACACGTTGTGCTGCATCAACCGCGTACTGCACTTGTATTTTCCGGTGCACTGCACTGTACCGCGTACGTCGAACACCACACCGTATATATAAAACACACAACGACCTGCGGCGGCGGCGGCGGCGGGATCGGCTGGCGGTTTTTTTTTTTTTTTTTCGCCATTCGTTCTCGGACGACAATAAAACGCAACGAGCCGCCGCCGCCGCCGACGACCATAACCTTGGACAATGACAGTAATAGATACACGACGGTAGAGACGGATCACTTGGCCGGTGCAGGGTGGGCGGCGGCGTCGTCGTCGTCGATTATATACACACAATTCTCTACATAGCGACGACGGGCGAATTTATCGCGTGCGCTCGGAGAACCGCTGCTGCTTCTGCTACTTGCCTGCGGTTCGTCACACTCGCTCGCTATATAATAACGATCGTCGCGTCTCGGAATCGCCCTTCCGAAGCGGCCGGGAACTCGGCCAATCGCCGTCGTCCGTGCCCGCGTGTTGTGTTGTTATTATTAATAGCGTTTCCTTATTTATTTCCTCCGCCTCGAGAGACAGAGAGAGAGAGAGAGAGAAAACCCGTCTATTAAAAACTCCGACGGAGCGTTTATTTTTCTTTTTTTTTTCTTTTACCGCGCGTCTTCGTCATCGTTGCAACGCCGACGTCGATGACGACGAATGCGTTGTACACCACCACACACTTTTGTTGTTTTCCAGTCGACCGAAACGCGCGCCGCATTATTTATTATTATTATTATTATTCGCTTCCGCCCTGTGGACCATCTCCGCCGAAATAATAAGTCTCTCGGTCAGAAAATAAAAAAGGTTTCTTCCGTCTTCCCTCCCTCTCCGTTGCGTTTCTCTCCTCCCGCGATGTGATCGACTCGCTCGTTCCGTACGAGTCGTCGTCAGCGCGGGATCTATGATGATCTCGTCTTTATATTATATTACACGTTTATTATGTCGTTTTTATAGTCATCTCGTGTTTTTATCATCGCGCGTAAACAAAAAAAATAAATAAAATACGTTTCAGAATATTATAGAAACCTCCCTTTTGGTTATTACGCCTTTCGTTTGTGCGCGGCGCAGTGGGGGGAGGGGGGCGGTTTACTGAAAATACCGTTTACGCCGTATGAAAACTACGTACACACACTACGACCGCTTTTTATTGTAGTCCGTTACAGTACTCTCCTGATTCTCATATTATTGTACACATATGTGTAAATATTCTGGTATCTGGTGTTACGGTATAGGTTGTTTTGGGGGTTATACAAATGGAATAATATTCTGAAACGTGTGTCGTCCGTGTTGTAATTAACAATCTATTTGCACGCAACAAATCTATTTGATCTATTTTCACAAACGCGTGTGTATTTTACGATCGTCGCGACAAAACAATAGAAATACGTCGGTTTCCGTTTTATAGAAATAAAATATACGTATTTTAATCATAAATAATATTGTCACAATTGTTCGATATTCATACGCGTGAACTAACGATAGAATTATATATTAATTTTTTAACGAGCATCCTACTCGCGATCCCTCCCCCTCCCCCCTTAGCTGCTGCAGCTATAATAATAAATTATAAATTTTCCAAATTTTGTTTTTTCCAAAATAATGTGCGTATACACTATTCATTTTTTACGTGATTTTTTTTTTTTTTCTATTTGCAAATAATACGTAATTTTATTATTTGCTCGTAATACACACACACACACAAGTGCGCGCGACGCTGTCGTTTTAATGTTATATAAAAAAAAAAACGTAACTATTTATAAAGTTGTAAATACAAAAAAAAAAAAAAAAACGCTACGGTAGGATAAAAAATAAATAAATAATAATTTCTAATAAATATTCCTCCTGTTAACTGTGGTGGCATCCGGTCGACGGTTATAGAGGCGGGTTACTCGTTTCGTGGTATGTTAAAAACAAAAACAAAAAAAAAACTCGGGAAAACAACAACAATAACTTATTACGCGTACGTACGGAATACAATTAAAAAAACACACACACACACACGCGCGCGCGGACAAAAACGTCAAAAGACGCGTGTGCGTGTGTCAATCAGAAGAATAACGTCGAATACGCGCGCGGTTTGTGTGTTGTGTGTGATGGTGTAGAAGTGCTGCAGCAGGAAACGGCGCGAGATTTGTGTGAAACAGATTCTTTCTTTTTTTTTTTTTTTTTATGTATTTATTTATTTTATTTATTATTGAAGAGAGCGGCGCACAGGAGAAAACCGCCACGAGAGAAATAACGAAACAATTATTATTTCCGTGTCCCCCGCCCCCCTTGTGTCGGTGGAAGACACAAAACTGAACAGTTGCACCGCGACGGCGGCGGCGTCGTCCTACATTGCGATGTGGTGTAGTACGACGACGCCATCGATCGGCGGGGCAGGGCATTTGCGTGCGACGATGTGACGGCGACGTAGTAGTCAATTCTGCAGGTCGCGGCGATTGCTTTTATATATTTTCTTCTGGGACGCCGGGCAGCAGTTAGTGGGCCTTGGTGCGCGGCAACCGACAACACGGGGGGTTTTTGAATTAATGTGATATTTTTAGTACGGGTAAGAGGAAAACATTCCGCGTTCCCGTGTTGTTGCAGCTATAATAAAAGGGACGCGATAATATGACCAGCGCGGTGAACTAATAATAATAATAAATAAATAGGGAAGGGAGCGACGAACGGAAAGAAAAGAGGAAGAAATCGATGGCTATATATATATATTGCGGTGGTTTTAGTAGACGGGCGAAGAGGAGAAAAGGGTGTTTTCGGCTGTGTAACGGTAACGGGGATGATATGGAGGGGAAAGGAACGAAATTATATCGCGGAATACGGGGCGGGGAGGGAAGTGGTGGTGTATTGCTCGTCGCGTTGTATGCGCGTCACGATTTTAGTTCGCGGCGGCGGCGGCGGCGGCGGTGGACGGATGCGCGATGTTTTTAGCGCGCGACTGGAAAATTTATAGCGCAAGCGCGCCATTGTGTGTGTGTGCCCCGCCGCCTGGTGTCGATAAACGTCGCCCGTGTGTGCGTGTGCGCGGCGAGCGCTTGTGTAAGACACGACGTCGGTGCAAGGCACATACACACACACACACAGCAACAGGAACAAAATTGCAATGTGGTTAACCCAGGTCAGTGATGACACACTGAATTTTTATTTTAACACATTTGGCCGTTGTCGCCGCCGCCGCCGTCTCGTCCGTCACAATACGGCCGCGCAATACGTTTCGCGTGCACGCCGCCAATAAATACCGCGTACATTTACGTATATAATATTATTGTTTTCACACACTGTGTCCCCGCCGCACATTGAACGATTTCTCGGTTTAATACGATAATATTTGTATTTTTGTTTTGTTTTTTGTTATCGAATGCGTGTTCGAAAAACAACGGCTTCGTCGTTTTTGTTCCGAGAAATGTGTCTTCCGCGCGTTTGCCAATAAATAACAATAATAATAATAATAAAAGAATCTCGCGCACTAATAATATAGTGCAGTATATGGGATATTTCGAAACAAACTTTTTTTTTATTTTTTTTTTCACCGTAAACTTCGAGTCAACTGATTCCTGTTGTTCGCTCATAGAGTACAGAATTGATTATAAATTACAAAAAAAAAAAAATAATAATAATAATCCACGAGACGACGGGGAGGTCATCGAGTTTTGTGTGAGATAGACCGACGATGAAATTCACGTCGCGGTGAAAGCACAGGAATATATTTTTTTTTATTCCGTGGTGAAATCACGACGGTCGGTGTGGGGGAATAAAAAAGTGTACGCCGCCGATACGTAATTATATAAAAAAAAATTTTTTCTAAATAACGTGTGTATACGTGACTATACGGTGTTTTCGAAATGACGTTTCGCGTTATTTGAAATATTTACTATCGATTATGACGCGTGTGAAACGTGTATTATTGTGTAGTGTTGTATTCCACAACTTTTAAATAAATAAATCTATTTTGTACGTTTTTTTTTTTCTTTTTTTTTTTTGAAATTGTTCGCCGCGCGCGCTCGTTCATAATCGACGCACATTGACCTTCGGCGCTTGCGCTCGTTTCACTTTAATTATATTACGTGGTGTTATATCACGCCTGTACGCGCATAACGTAGTAGTTTTATTATTATTATTATTCCCAAAAAAATATTTATTATAATTCCCGAAAAATGTAAGTATTGCAATGTACCCACCCTACAAATTTTAACGTTTTAACGTAAAACGTTTTTGTTTTTCTTGTAGACAATTTTTTGTAAGGGGTAGAAATTTTTTACAAGTATACACTCGTTTTCCCGCGGTAGAAAAAAAATTGACATTATTACTTGAAGATGAGACCAAACACACGATTCTGTCAGAAAACTTCATGCAGCACAAAATTGAGAATTTAACTAGAAACAGACGTAATGATTTATGCAACGTTTTGTTTCTTAATCAAAATTCAATAATTTATAATACGAAAATTGTAAAAACAAAAATTAATTAATTAATATATTTTAAACGGATTTTCCTTTAAAATCCGAATCTTAATTTTATACAATCAATCAGTTATACGCTATAATTATTAAAAAAAAATTTGTTGAATGCAAATGAAATTAAATACCCCCTACTATAATGTATTTCGTCAGTCATGATAATATTGTATTATATTAGGCTTTGTAGTTGATTTTGAAAACAAAAATGTCTCGACGAATTGAAACGAATAAAACGTCTGCTTAATATATACTTATTTCTGCGGTCCGAGTGATCTTTTCAAATCGGAACAGATAATATACAATTGTATTTATTTGTTATCGTAATAAGTAACAATTACAACAATATTCGGTGTAAAAATATTTGTAAATATTACAAGCATCGCAATAGCCCTATATTTATTATTTCTTTTTCTAAATATCATATTAACCTACCCCATATTGTCTGTTGTATATTAATTTATATTTTGTTTTCATTTTCTGTACTTAACTAATGGAATATGATTTTTTTTTTTTTGTTACAGGTATGTTTCGCATATTATTCGTAGATTTACATTGACATAATATATAAATATATATCATAAACTGACAAAAAATCTATATATATATATTTGGTAAGTAAAAATTAATTATAAATATTATTGAAATATTTATTTCCCATTGAAAATTCTTAATCGTTACTACTCACTTTACTTTAAAAAAAATGTAACGATAATTATAAGATATTTGTCGCTATTATTATTATTATTATTATTATTATTATTATTATTATTATTGTTCTTGTGAATAATCGACTTTCTTGTTGTATAATTCCGCATCTATTATTTTTCTTATTTTTAAAACTCGGTGAACAAAAATATCAAAAACGAGTTAATAGCCGCTTATACTCGTTCAGCAGCGTAATTGTATTGCCATTGTTCTTACGTGAACAAAAATTATATAATAATTGTGATGTTTCTTTTTTTTTTTTTTTTCAAGACCAAATAAGAAAGAATATTCGTGTGAATTAACCGTGACAAATCTGTACCTATCCGTATAGGCACGTGATGTTTTTTTTTCCTCGAAATTAACTCGGTCGGCATTTGGTTGGAAAGAAAAAAACTTCATTTGTTGAAAATGCAGTCACAGGTTTTACTTGAGAAATCTTACACTGCTATTATTATTTATTATAGTTCATTGCCTTTCGTAATTTCCAAAACGATTCGATTTTTTCTCTTTTTTGTCTCTATCTTCTGTTGCCGCGCCTCTCTTATAAAAGTCGATAACTCCGTAACCAAAGTAGTCGTACATTTCCAATTTTTATGAAATTTAATCGATTTTATTGATATTTTTTTCTCCCCCTTCATAATCGATCCGCTCAAAATAATTTCGTTCCGACAATTAATACGCGCGAGTCGACAACATTTCCACCGTGTTATTAACGCATTTCTTTCTCCCTTCTCTCCGCGTCAGTTTTCGTGCGTATCGGTGTGGTTGGTGGTATAAACCTCAACCGAAGGACTCGGCAAATAATTAACTTTCCGTCCGACGAAAGAGTTTTAAAATATTTATAGAAAAAACAAATAAATAAATAAATAAGCAATTACGATTTACATCGTACACTGTTGCACACGCGTTTAAAAATGTGTTACGACATCTCGGTTTTCATATGTATTTGGCGATCTGTAATTATAATTTTGTTCAGCTACGAGCGAAAGTAATGGATATATAAGACAGCCTGTCTTGGTTTCTATAAGTATTGCTATCAGTATATACGCTCAATGTTTTTTCTGTGTAATAGTAATATCGTGTGTATAGTATTTCACGCGATATTTTCATTATACGTGTATCGATTCGAAGAAGAATCGCTTTTTATTTGTATTTTTTTTTTTTCAAAACAAAATATTATTAAGGCGAACCGTTGCTCGATGTTGTCGTGGATATTATTATAGGCAATAATTTATATTATAATAAACGGGTGTGTATTTTTTTTTCCCCCTTTCTGCGGTTCTCTCGTTTGCGCTGCAGCCAGTAATTTTTGTAATACGATAATGATCAAGGCCCGGACGTTATTTATTATTATAGCATTTTTTTAAAATTATCATTAAATACAGATATGAAACTAGGATATTAAACTCTAAATTCGTTTTGCGCGTTAAGTATAGATTTTTACATCGCGTTATGTTTCTGTTACACTCCCGGTTTTGATTTTTTCTCCACGCGCATACACGCATTCGATATAAATTATTCTGCGTTTTTCGTAAATCTAAATATTGAAATAAACATCTGAATGAAATACCTAAGATAATAATAATAATAATAATAATAATAATTATTTTTATTAAGATATTTCGTATAATATTATGTTTTAGATATTATAATAATAATCAATTAATATTGGCGGTGTGCTCGACGCGCATTTTATTCGTTAATAAAATACATTTTTTTTTTTTTATTGCTACATTTACTATTTTTAAGATTTCTTTTTCCGGCGGTCATATCGTAGCGAGTATTTCAGTATTTTTTTATTAATTAAAAAATCCGTGCCCCTCGATAATAGTAGCGCCGCCGTCGCTTGTTGTTCGCGCGCGCGCGCGCGCGTGTTGTGTAAATGCGTTTTCCACGACCGTGTCGATATTTTCCCGATCGAACTTGTGACTGACGTTGTTGTTGTGTGACGTTCATGACGTGAACTCGTGCTGCTGCGGTGCAACGGCAACGATGTCATGCAACCCGCACCCCCTTCCCACCCGCAATTAATCTTCCTCGTCGGTTTCGTCCTTGAGTCCCCGGTTAAACGTAAATATCGCTTTATGCAATAAATACGCGTGCTGCTGCTGCTGCGTGTGCAACAACGTCGGGAGGTCAAAGCGGTGCAACGCGCGCGCGACTTTAAAAAAAAACTGTTTGCGTGTGTGTGTGTGGGTATATGCACGCTAGTCGTATGCACTGTGCCATTTCGGTTGTGCAATGGACCGCAAAGACGTTATTGTATAGTGAGGGTCTAGACCAAGGTCGTCGTTATCGTCGCGCCACTGTCGTTTCTCTATCTCTCTCTCTCTCTCTCTTTTTATAATAATATATTATATATATAGAGTGAACGTAGGCGATATCACAGCCGTGCAACCGCGAGTCCATCGTACCGTTAAATGACCACACACCGATACAGGCATGTATCCGATTTCTATTCAAATAATATATTATATTCGTTACTCGTTTTTCTCACCGGGATTTATAATAATATCACTCGTATTATTATTATTAATAATAATATTATTATTATTATAAAAGGGCCTATTTTCGTGCGTTGTAATAAATATACGGAATTATAAAATGTATAATATAATCTCAGTTTTATTTAAATGTGTGATTGTTTTAACCCAAACGAACGTTGTTTAAACAAATTCGTTGAACGTATAAATACGAGTATAATAGACAAACTAGTTGATGGTAGTAATATGTGAATATTTTAAGTTTACCTCTTACCTTTACCCATAGATATTTCTCCTCGATAAAGTTTAAACCTGATGATGTTAATTGTTTAAAAGAAAAGAAGGAAAATTATCATCCGCAATTATATGGTAGAAAAGAAAAAAAAAACAGTGTAAAATAACTGTGTGTTTAAGGGTGGGCGTATGTAGGCGAATTTTATTTGGCGACCACGGACCCAAATTAAAAAGTGTATAATATACGGAATATTACAAAAAAAAAAAAAAAAAAAATTCAATACGACGCTGCACTGTTATATAATATATATATATTGTATAAAATATATAAAATTGTAAAAAATACGCGTCGATTATTTATAATGAAATAATGTAAAACAACCAGAAACGAAGAACAAAAAACAAAAAAAAAAACTCGACGAGTATTTATGACTACGGGATGAATACACAATATAAATAGTTAATGATCTTAATATTTATATATATATATATATTGTTCACGTTTCCTGTACGAAACAGCGGTGATATTACTTTGTGTGTGTGTGTATACATATAATGTGGAACTACGTGTTTTTTTTTTTTTTATTATCGCGTTGAATATTATTGTTTTACTCCAATGAAATACTTTAATTACGTTTTTTAAAATCGTATGTGTACCACCTATATATATATAATATTATCAACGTTTATAATTTGACAGGTAAAAAAAAAAACATTGCGTATACGTTAAGTTACATATATATATATAAAAAAAAGTACATATAAATATAACACAGAAGTCGTCGGCACATAAATCTTGATACATGAATATTAAAATGGAAAAATATCAGTGGATTAATCCCGATAATCATAGTATCGCTGTTGACGATCATAAACAACCGGTTATAAATGAAAACGGTGATCTCATCGTATTGGACAACGAAAGTGAGTACACGTGTTGTTTAATCTAACATGCTTTCACACACCCCCCCCTCCCCTCTTCCAACTTCATCAGAATGCGTTGCGCGCACATTCGCAATAACGCGCATTTCGATATATTGCTCAATCAAAATTGTGTACCACCTCCCCGCCCCCCCCCCCCACTACTAGAGTGTTTAAAAAGTTTTTCTACGCGGAATTCGCGCCCTACTACGGGCTGTGTGTGTGTGTGTGTTTAGGTGGAAAGTGTATAGCCGTTCCTAATTCGGACGAAGTATTGGAAATTTTCGGTTTCGGTTACTCTACGAATTATGGATCACCGTCGGAGTCGCAAAAAGATTCGCCGGAACGCGAATTGAAACCGATCGTGCAAGTCGTTTCAGGTAAAATATCGTAAACGAATGATAAAACAATCGCAAGTCCGTTATTGTCGACTGCGAAGGTCTTTGTCATTGTAATACGTGTAATAATTATTATTATTATTATTATTATTATTATTGACGTTCGTCGACGACAATATTTTTAATCGTTACGTGTAAATAATATCTACTTCGCGTCCTTAAAATGATATATTTTCTTTTGCGCGAAATATTGCGTCCGTAATTGTTCAATAATGTTTATAAGAATAATTGGCACATCGATTTGTAAAGAAAAAAAAAACACTCGACCGTTGAAATGACGGGGAAAAAAACTGTGCGCTAAAAGTAAAAAAAGAAAAACGTTAAAAATCGCGTTAAAAAAATAAAAAAAAATAAAAATAATCGCCAATATTCATTACCGTTATCGGTTATTGATATTAATAAATAATATACGTTGCAGCAGACACGGACCAATTATTGTGGAGTATGAGGACGCCGTGTCAGAAAGACATTGAAGCCACGAGAGAAATGTTATCGTTAGTAGCGTCGAAAAAATACCAGGACATGTTCAACGATCAGTGCACGGTAAAGATCCGCGTGTGGAAACGGATATGCGAAGAGCTGATGGCCAAAGGATTTCGTATTTCGGATTCGGTGAACGAGGGTGGCATCAAGTGTCACCAGAAATGGCGGAATTTGGAGAAATCGTACCGGAACTTCCTGATCAGTTCGACGGATCCGAATAGTACGGTGCCGAAGAAACCGCCGCCGTACTTCGAAGCGCTGCACGAGATATTGAAAAAGAAGAAGAAATACGCGAACGCGGCCACGTATACGACGCAAACGGTGGTCGTCAGCGACGACATGATCGACCCGGGAAGTGCCGGCAGCGGCGGCGGCGGCGGTGGCGACGGTCTCCAAAACCATCATCATCATCATCATCACCACGTACACAACGAATCGGACGGGATGGATGACATGGACGACATGGAAGGCACGAACGACGACCATTGTTACGTGGTCAACAGTGCGGGCCACGTGTCTAAACGGCGCAAAGTCGATCCGTTGACCGTGTGCTCGACCGCTGGCGGCGATAACGGCGGCGTCGTCTTGGCGGGTTCGCCGCGGTCCAGCCGCAAACTGTTCCAGCAACCCGACGTGCTCGAACAGATCCTGGAACAGATGGTCCGGGTGCACAGGGACACGTTGGCCATGCACGAACATCACTACAACAGGATGGAGAAATTGATCAAAGACCAAACGGCGCAGACCAGACGGTTGGCCGACGTAATGTGTCTGTTGCACAACGGTAGAACGACGGAAGACGGCGGCAAGAGCAGCGACAAGCCGATCGGTACCGCGAACTCTTCGGACGCCGAATGAGTCTTGTTGCCATACGCGAGTCTTGTTGTCCGCGTGACGGGTAAGGGGACACAGTCCTTCCCGTGTACCCTCCCACCCCCGTCGTTGTGGATTATATTTCTCCTCCCGGCATTTTGGTGTTCATTTAAAATATTATTATATACAATTAATTAGATTTAGATATATATATATATATATGTGTAGATTTTAAAGATTTTTTTCTTCATCTCTCCTACCACAATAATTTATTTTATCAATTTAACCCAATACTTACGATCACCACGAGGTCTATTAACGTATATTATATACGCGTATAATAAAAATACGAATACCATTAGTAGAGTTTCTCGAGTAATTTTATCATTTAATTTTTTTTTTTTTACCTTTTTAAGACAAACGGATTGTGTAGTTTAGCAGTAATTACATTTATATATTATATAAAATTCTATATTATACTACACCGCCATGTGGTTATTATTGTAGTCTATTCCTTTTTTTTTTCATTATTTTCTTTTCTTCCTCCCCCTCATCCCTCGATAGAACGTTACGAGCATACCACGAATCAATTTGATTAAAAATTTGATTTGAAAAAAAAATTGCCGAGGCAATCGCGGATCTGAAGACCGTATAGTGGCGGGGGGGGGGAGGGGGCGAATTTTTATTTAGCATTTTACAAAATATTCATTTTCACTTATATTCATTTTCATTTATCAAGACTGTTATGCATATACTTATGGCTATCGTTTGAATCGTAACATACACCTTTACATGCGTGGCGGCTGTTTGGTGAGTTTTTTCATCCGTTGGAATCCGGGCGAACGGGATGTGAAAAAACGGTCGTTGAATGAACGGACTTGCGGTCCAAGGAAGAAAAACATTCTTAAACGGTCCATTAATATTAATATTACCGTTTTTATCTAAAAAAAAAAAAAAAAAAAATGTGTTATTTGTATGTTTTTCCAAATGTTTGTCGAAATCTCGTAAACGCGGAGATACGAGAAAAGCACAACCCAAGTGGGTGGGGGATTTATCGTCCCACCCCCTCAGATTGGTTGTTACACAGCGTTTTACGACACTTTTGCCCGGTTTTTAAATACGCTAAAAGCGCCGTTGCAAAAGCCCGTTTTTCTTCTGTCGCGCTACGCTACACTTGACATTATTAGCGTGTTTTGAGCACCACAGAAAAAAGAACACGTTTTAAACGACGGGGGTCGATTTGTATTGTGCACGGGCGAATGGCGAATAACGTGGACGACTGGTTTTTTGTTTGTTTGTTTTTTTTTTTTTTTTTAACGTGCGATATCATTGTTTCGTATTGTGCGGATACGCGGTCAGGTCACTTTATACGCAGCGATCGTTCAAAGGGGAACGTCGTGTCGGAACACACGAGAAGATACGTCCATAACCTGGGACAAGGTTTACTACCTTGGCCCTGTGTGTGTGTGTGTGTCATGGTGTGCGTATATGATCTTTTTTTTTTTTTGAGGTCCATGACCCGATCCCGCCGTCGACGCGTATATAGAAACCATTCACAGAGTGAATACGCACCACGCGCACCGGCACTTATATATGCTACAATATGTGACGTTTTTTTTTTTTTATTATTTAAGTATTATCGCGCGCAATTGTGTGTACGGTTGACCATCGTCGTGTGTCATCGTTCATTTCGCATACACAGCGTGTAGAATCGCGCACGTACCCATTGCTGTTTGTGTTGTCCCGGTGTATTTTATGCGGATTTTTTTTTTCTTTTCTTCGGATCGGCACGCGTTTCACAATTCTCAGAGTCTTCGATTTTTTTTTTTTTTTTTTTTTTGTTATTACGTCGTCCGAGGAGAACAATCGTAAAAACCGTAGTGGTTTTTTTTTTTTTTTTTTTTTTAGTGAGGAAGAGGAAGAGAGAAAACGATTGAAAAAAAAAACAAATTTTTTTTTCTTCTTTTCACTCGAAATACATAAGTATATACTATCGATTTTCAATAACTACATAATAATATATATATATATATCTGTTTGTAAAACATTAATTTTTTCATACATTTATACAATAAATTTATTAAAACAGAACAAACCCCCTATAGGTTTTTTTTTTTTTTTTTTTGACGATTTTCTCGGGTTGTATGTTATTGAATACGAAAAAAACGTTTCAAAATACTTAAAATAGAGATACGTATCTTCTTATAGAGTTTCTTAAATATTTATTTTTTTTTTTTTTTTTTTAATATCTTTTTATGCGTGAAAATGTGCGCGCTGTTCAGGAGTTGAAAATTACTACAAACGTCCTAACAACGAATATTTTCGAAATAAATTATTGTTGCTTTTATTATCTCCTATAAAGTGATAAAAGGAGAACACGATATACAGAGTGTTTCAAAATGATTCAACCGATTTCAAAAAAAAAAAATCATGTTTATTGTAAAATTTGATTAATCGGGTTAGGATAAGTTTTACAATTTAGCAGATTGCGTTAAGTTTTAGTTACAACGTTTACAAATGTTCAATGGGACCCATGAATCATTTTGGAACACCCTGTATATATATAATACGTTATACGTATATAACCATATATACACATACGTTTAAAAAAAATCCCAAAGGGCGGGGGGAGATATGTTTCCCTAATCTCCCCGTAACTGGTACAAACAGTGGTATAGTAACAAATCTTCTCAACGGGAATTTCGTACGACGCCAGAGATTTTTTTTTATATTCGCGGTGAGACGATAATTGTCGAGTAAATAATTTTCTATTCGTAGCAAAGTTTACGTACTCGTTTCGTAACGAGACGGCCGGCGGGTATTAAAATGGTTGAAAAAGAAATTAAGCCGAGAAAAACGTTTCGCGACGAAGTAAACTTGTTTTTCGTGTCGAATATTATGTCAGTTTCATTCGGTTTAGTATAATAAACACGCACACACTGCAGCAGTTTAAGTTTTGAAGATTCTGCGTTTGACAATACCCGCTGGGATAAATATATTTGCGTAATACGTTGCGGTTTTTCGATCGATACTTTGCACCGCAGCGATCTAGTTAAAACGCGCGTTATTACAACTTTTTTTATAAAAATGTTTTTTTTCTTTTTTTTTAGTTTTTTACGTTATCGCGTGTAACGGTTTTCAAATTTATAGGAAAACTAATATCGCGTTATATACTTTAATTAAATTTCGTTATATATTTTTTTTTTTTGTTCGTAAATTTAACAAATTTCGATATAAACGCGATATATCTATGCATATATATATTTGTACAGTGAACGCGCGTGACTTTAATGGCTTTTCGCCGTGACGGTACACGGCGCCCGTTATTACAAAAAAAAAAAATATATACATATATATATATATATATATATAAGGAAATAATCGATAAAACGCGCGAAACACACTTCGTACTGCAAAAATGTGTAAAACTTTATCGAGGCGAAAAAAAAAAGAAAAAAGTACATCACATTTTATAATGTTTTTTCAAATGCCATATTGGCGCAAAGACATTTAAACGCCCCCGCCCTCAATTTATACCTCTTCGCAAAGTCATATTTCACGTTTACTCTGTACCATAATTTTATACGAGTATATATATATATATATGTACTCGTATAATAGAGTTCGTTTTGTCTCGTCTTGTGACGTTCAATTAAATCCGTTGTGTGACCGTTTAAAAATAAGACGGAGAAAAAAATCGGATAATATATATATATATTTACACACGTGTAGGAACAAGAAAAAAAAGATTAACGTATTTCAGTATAACGGTATAAATGTTCGGAATTTTTTTTCCTTCAGTCATTCGAGTTTATTAGTAATATATTCAATAATCCGGCGATACGCGAACGGGCGCGTTATAATAGTGCCGGTATACGTACTTGCCTAACGCGTTTTACCTTATTATAATTATAGTGTGTATTCGCATATTATATTACCTCGCGCGGGAGGATGAGGAGTCTATAACCGATCAAAATTCGGTTATAAGAACAGAAAAAAAACCGGTTTTTATATTCGTATATATATATATAAAATTATTAAATTGTCATACACGAATCCTATCCGAGGTAACTGTAATAACCGCGCAATAAAATTGTCACACTCCACTACGCGTCATCACTCCATCGAGCGGTTTAGATTCGACCGTATTACGGCGAACACCGAGAACGATTTATTTGAAAATATCAAAAAGTAAAATATAACGTAATTTCGAATTCGAATGCGAGCAGTGGCGTGTAGATACGGTCACGACGCAAAGGGGTTTCTAACCTTCCCCTCCCCCCCCCCAAAAAAAAAAAAGGAAAGAAAATGCTTATTCTTATCATTTAAAATTTTGTGATTTAATTTCGTTGGCGGCGTGCACGCGTTCAGCTCGAATTTAATATTAACGCATTAATTGTGTTCTAAAAAAAAACAAAAAACAAAACGACGAAACATTACAGTAGAACAAAAATATTATTATTTTTATCAACCCCGCAGAGAAAAAAATCGTATTTACGTGCCACTGAATGCAAATACACGTATAAATTATAACGTTAAGATAAATAAGCTGATATTTATAATGCCTATAAATCGCGAGTGTTCTTGTATACGGATTTCTAAATCTTTGATACGTACTCGCGAACGCATTATCTCCGATTCGTGCAAGTACTGTATAAAAAGATTTTTTTTTTTTTTTTTTTTGCAAACAACGCGTAAATAAAATCGTTTAAATTCATTTTATCGATAACAGTAATAATACGAATAGATATAAAAATGAATAAAAAACCGATAATTCGAGAGTGTAAGTATACGAGGAATTTTTAAAAAAAAAAAAATTTCTCTCGAATGTGTAAAAGTTTATGTTTTACTATATTTAATGCGCTATTGACGAACACGTACGATCGAATATAATTGAACCGGTTATTTCAGAAACGACACATGTAACATTTTCACCGGTTTTGAGGTTATAGTGGATTCTTGTATAATATTCCTAGATGCATATTTTTTGCGAAGAAACAGCACATGTACAATTGAAATATATGAAAAAAAAGAAATCGACAATTTATATATATTTTTTTTATAGATTTTTACAAACAAAATTGTTTGAATTAAACAGTTTTTTGCGTGTTTTTCTTAAAATCGTAAAAATGTAACACGCGTCGTTTCTGAAATAAACGATTCAATTGCGATATGTGTGTATACGGTAATAATAAAATCGTCGTCGAACACGCATTCGTCCGTATTTGTCTGACACAATCAGTCGTCGAGTTTGCGGGCTTCAAAAAGGGGAGGGGGGATAAAAGAGCACCAGTTATGACGGCGGGAGGTGTGATATATCGAATTCCCCCCCGGACTTTTTATTTTTAATTTAGTGACACGGAATTTTGAAACGAAATATTAGAGCGATCAAAAATTTGTTGTTCTGTCAAAAATCATTTCCGAGTTAAAATACGAGCCGCGTAAAGGACGACGCGCGGTTGTATAACCGCGACAGATACGCCGACGCGATTCATTAACCAAATAAATGTGTTGTTCATTTGGCATCGATTAAACGCGGTTCGTCCGTGTTTGTTGGCAGTTCATGAAAATACGATGCCGACGATGCGTACTCGATGAGAAATGGTTCTGAAGCCGAGAATAACGGATTTTAAATATAATTTCGTCGTTGTTAAAAAAAAAATTATTTTTTTTTTTTTTTATTATTATTATTATTAAATTCTATATATTCGTCCTTATGACAAAATATCGATCCCCCTTCCCCAATGATTTAGACCATCGGTTCCCCCCGCACTTTTTCTCTACTCCTGGCGCCCTCACGGACGACCGTTTTATTCTCTTACGCGAAAATAAAACCTAAAACCAGACAAAATCGTAATGAACAATATGGAAATATTAATTTTATTATTATTATTATTATTTATATTTTATAAATCGTTAAGATTTATTCGTTCGTTTGCCGAAAATATTAATGGGACGGATGAACAAATCATTGCACATTTTTTCAAATCTTTGAACGAAATTAAACACGGCCGCTCTCGTTGTTTCCTTGTTCCCCCCACACGGGTCCGGTTGAGTTTAATCGTTGTATAGATCGATAATTTTTGTTTTTTTGTTTTTTTTTCCTAATGACTCCGAGTCGTTCCCCTCATTTCTTTTATTTATCCGATTCGAGCACTGGGTTGAACACATTATATTATGTTCTCGGCATATGCGAACCGCCGTCGCATTATAGAGAAGCGTTCGTATTCGTCAATACACAGTCTGTACGCACGTAGTTCGGCGCGCGTTCGGAGGAGTAATAAGGGGCTTTACGGTAAAAAAAAAAAATATATATACATATTATGTGTCGTACAATAATATTATGGTCGGAGGAGAGGGAACACTGGGAGAGAATTATTTCTACGCGTTTTCTAACCGGACTGTGTAAACAATACGAAGACGCGTCACGATGTCATTTAAACGTTTTCGCCGGATTTTCGTAAAATCGCCCTCTCCGTCCCACATCGACTCAAGTAATACAACACGACTCTTGTACGTGTACGCGGCAATAATACTTACTCGGCGGCGGCAGTGTCTGAGAATGCGAAATCGTTTTGCGGGGCCGGTACGAGTGGTTAGGTTTTAGAGAGAAATAAATAAAAACAAACGTTTTACACGATTACACCACCGCGGTTGTTGTGTCGTTCATGTATCTGATCGGGATGAAACCAGTTCCCCCGCCGCCACGAGTGAACCGATAATCGTGCAACGCCGAGAACTGTGTGTGTTAGGAGAAGAAATCTCTGCCATTCTTTTTCCCTCCCCGTGTACGCGCACGATCGTATACGCGATTTGTTTTCTCGTTTTTATTTACGTCGTAAATCCGGTAACACTGTCTCGTCGTCGTCGTTGTTGTTTTTTTTTATGTAAACTATATTAATACGCCGGAATGACGGTGGTCGGCGGAGGTAGAGGAGGAAAGAAGAAAAAAAAAGCGCTTCTTATCTCTCGTATGTATTGTAATGTGCAGTCGTTGTTGCTGGTTATACGTATAAGATATAATAATATACGCCGTATACGTTTGCAATAAGAATAAAATAGGTTTTTTTTTTGTTTTATATATATACCGACGCCGCCGCCGCCGCCGCAGTTGTGTGTATATATAAAATAAAAATCTCGTCTCGTAATCATATATGGCGTACGTAGTAAATAATATTATACGAAACTATATAATATATTATTACACGCAGCCGACGTTGCAATAATAATAATAGTAATAGTAGTAATAGTAGTAGTAGTAGTAGTAGTAGTAGTACTAGTAGTAGTAGTAATAGTAGTAAAAAAAAACCCCTCGTTGATTGTTATATTATTCAGAACGTCCGTGTCTGAACGCCGCGAGCGTATCGCGTCGTGTTATTTTATATACGCATTGTATTATATATAAATGTCGCAACTGCTTCGGGGGTACATCGCAGAAATGTTTAAGAACAATTTTGTCTTGTGTGGCGTATACACGATGATATAGCACTCCGAGGCTTTCCTGAAAATAAATAAATAAATACGTCTTTACGCGTTTAAAACGCTCACCGTAGTTCATCGAAAGTGGTTTCCCCTTTGGGCCCCCTCTCCCGGAAAATTCTCTCCGTTCCGCGGTCTTATTTTAATATTTTTTTTACAACATACCGTAAAATGTTTCGTTATACCGAAAATAACGTTTTTACTCGTAGTAGAATGTTTGCAAAACGAATGAAATCCAATAGAAAAAACCGCGCGGTCATTACGGATTTATCGAAAGTTTTAAAACGAATTTTCTCGCGTGACTAGTTATCTAAGGATTTATTCGTGTTACACAAAAAGTTCAATAAATTTTGTTGAGATGTATCCCTCTATCGTAAAAAAAAAAAAAAAAAAAAATGTCGTATAGAAACCGCGTATTTTTTTTTCTTTTTAACATTATTCCTCTTAGTCTGTTCACTCTATTAACGATTTTCAAAACCCATTGCGTACGATTACGGGCTTTTTTTTTTTTTTGTTCAATAATAATCGAAATAAAAATGAAAATTGTATTTTCAATATTTTTATTAAATATATTTAAAAGAATATTACCATAATACTAAATGTCATGCGTCTAATTTTCAATTTTTAAACACATCACGCGCGTGTATTACTGTTGTAGGACGCTAAAATCGCAAGGAGCCAACTGCTCATTTTTTGACATTTCCCCATTATCCAATTTAAAAGGTCCTACTGCGCCCGTTACAAATAGAGCCTGGAGACCGCGACGTTTTAAAAAATAAATGTTCTTTTTTTATTTTTGTGTCGATATCCTCGTTTCATTATGATTTATTTTAAAACTGTATAGTTAAGTTTTTTTTTTTATTTTATTTGAATTATTTGTCCGTATTTCTATGGAAAGCGGTACGCATTTATGCGCTGTGATTACGGTCTTATTACGGATATTTATCGTCTACACTACACAGTCATTATCACTGCGCCGCGCACTTGCAATAGGTAATTCGATTTTTTTTTTTTTTTTTTTTTTTAAACTCGCTTTAACATATTTTAACTATTTTACGCGCGACCTTCGTATTAGTGTAAAAAAGAAAAAAAATTTCCTCCTGGACGGTCAACAAAACCGCTGTTTTATTATTATTATTATTATTAATATTACTACTATAAAACGTGTATTATTACATAGTATGTAGAGAAAAAAAAAGTACAATATAATCGCGTGTCCCTTGGCCTCGATCGCGAGGCTAACGAGACTATGATGATGTACACGTCGTTTATTCGGAAATTAAAAAAAAAAAAAAAAACATTCAAAGTCAACGCGAGTCCGTACTTAATTCAGTATGTGTGTACACCTCACTACTGTCAAAACAGTAGAGTACGCGTTACATTTTCCCCGTTTCGTTTTTTTAATCGCGCTGTATAGTTATTTTTAATTGACATTATTGAGGAGCAACAAAAACCGATGGCGTGTACCACACGCTGCGCAACGGTGCAAAAAATAGGTTTTTACTAGGCATGCTCTTAATATTCAGTGTTGTCCACCCCACGACACGAACTCGTATCCCGACGGGTGTCGTCAAACGACAACGGTTCTCTCATATCGCAACAGCGCCATATAACTGCAGATATAATCGTTTTAGTTGGCGTATTTAGAAAATAAAAATAAAAAAAATCGGTGTGTATCGCGCCGGCATATGATGATGCTGCGCACACGTAAAACAAAGACCGTAACTGGAATTTCTTCCGAGTTCTTTAGTTATTTATTCGAAACACTATAATATTATTACAAAAATGCGAGAACGTCGTGAAATCATTTTTCACAACCGAGTTTATATTAGTATATTGACTAATGTACAATAATACGCGTGCAGATAAGAACAATAGGTATGTCGTTGGCATTTTTTTTATTTATTTTTTTTTTTTTATAGCTGATATTAATAATTTTAACGCGAAACAGTAACAGCGCATAAAAAAATAAATCATAAATCGTCATAAATGTGTAGGGGAAAAAAACGTGTTATGGGATTGATAAATGTGATATAAAAAAAAAAAAATACGCGCTTTATATAGAGAATAAACTGTTCCGTACAGGAAAGTAAACTCTATCCTCGACGGCCAATATGTTTTTAAACGTTTCGTAATAATTATTTTTTCCGCCTATATGGACGAGAAAAGCAATGAGCGAGTGTACGAGAGAAGTACGAGAAAAAAAAGACAACCGATGAAGGTGATTGAATCAAGAAAAAAATTAAATTAGTTGGATGCGTCGTCCGACACGACGATTTTATAATCAACATTTTTGAAGGAAAAGTATAATTGGAAAGAAATCGAGTGAACGCCCGAGGAAACAATATTTTGAACGCGTCCAAGAGAGCTCATTAAGTGTCTTTTGTTTCACCGAATAGTATGGCGTTCTAAAAGAGTGAGGAGAGTGGTTTCGATCCCAAAGCCATTGCCTTCAATATAATTGATGATGAATTGCATTTGCGTGTGTTTTAATAGCCGTTAAATATGTTCTGTTTGTAATAATGCTAAAATCCATATATAATAATGATGGATCTGATGCTCGTTCGACGAGAGCAATTGAGACAATATTATGGAATTCACGTTTAAATCGTTTGTCACTGACACATGTACATGACGTGTGCGTAATGTATATATTTGAAATATATAGTTATATAGTATATAGTTTATAACCATTGTAAAAACAACGTATGACGAATCTTTACCAATATTGTTTTTTTTTTTTTAAAAAAAAAAAGACCGCCGATGGTGAAAATCTTAAAACTCTGTGATACCTTCCGTATCCGATGCCGGGTGTACAGATATAATAATAATAATAATAATAATAATAATAAAAACAGCGCGTTTGTTACCGCGGTCGTAGTCTACAAGAGAATACGCGACTTTGGCATTTCCGAACGGAAATGAACTGCGCGGAGTCTTTGAATAATTCGCGTGTACGCAGAAGACGTCCAACGTCTATTGTCGGCGCGCCCGGTTAAAAATATTTATTATATTTATACGTTTTACAATAACACAATCTGTGTACAATGCGCGCGTTAAATCTCTTATATTCGTATAATGTATTCCTACCGATTGTGTGTGTGTGTGTGCGTGCAGACGTACTTATACGTTATGCACCCGCGTGGGGTGGTGCGGGTTGGTGTGCAGTCATCGTGGGGAGGGGGGGAAGAGTGCGCGCGCGATGTCGACTGGGATTGATCGATTCTCCGATGACGACGAGAAACTCCCAATTATACAATATATATATACACCATACACCGATATCTTTAAAAACAAGTGGCGCGGTGGTGCAATGAATAATATACGTTGAAAATCGATTTTTCGTCCCGGGAAGGTAGAGAGACACGGGGTAGGTGGCCTAAATCTTTGACGCATTTACATTGTTTCTCTTCCCGGCCGCACAGTGTCTAACGTCCTCCGCGTGTGTGTGCGCGCGCGCGTTTTTAGCGTGTACCGTCGTCAAACAACGTGGCGTACACTACGAACGGGTATGATGAACCGTCGTCGCGTGTGACGCGCGGACACACACGCGTTTTCTCCGCGCGTACACAACGAATTCGTAATCGAATAGCTACAAGTCGTGGCTACGAACGAAGAATACATTAACGCGTTTCCACATCGAAATCGATTTAAATAAATTATTATTACGGATTATACGAACACGAGTTACGTGTACGCGCACTGTGCTGGAACGCGACAAAAAAAAAAAAAAAAAAATAATAATAATAATAATAATAATAGATATTAATCGATGATTTTTTTTTTATCGAAAAAAAAAATATATTATATATATATATATAAATCCGAGCAATAATCAAACGTTTATTATATTGGCGCGCAGCAGTCTCTTCTTCAAATCCATCACGACGGTGAGACGTGTGCACACTTTTTCCCACGTGGAAGTTGCAAACGTGATTTAAAAAAAAAAAAAATGACAAATTTTTTAATTTAATATTATAACGTCTCATAAATGTACGTTCTGTTGCATAGTTACGTAAGTAAATAAATCGAACATTTACAACAAAAATAAAAAATTATTATTATTTAATCTTTAATCACAGCAACGTTATTTCTCGTTAAATACAAATATTGTAATCTTTACCACACGTATGTGTGTACTGATGAGAGAGTTTTTTTACCTCACCAAAAATGTGTGCATTTTATTGTACAAAAACAAAGAGCGTGGGTAATAAAATAAAAAAAAACATCTAATCGCAATACGTAAAAAATATAACCAGACTACTACTACGTCAATACATTTGTTTTTCTGCGCGTGGTTTGAGTATTATTATTATTATTATTATTATTATTTTGATCGTTTTTATTGTCGTCGATTTTTATTGTTATAAGTTTAGATCAACTATACACCGCTGTCTAATAATATATCATCTAATCACGCGGTCGGACTAATAATAATTCGGCTAATAAAAATGGTTTTACTAAATGAACGGACTAATAATAATTCGGCTAATAAAAATGGTTTTACTAAATGAACGGCGACTAAATATTTGTTCGAATATCGCATGTCAACCTATACGCGATGTAATAAGCTTGTGTATGTGCGTGCAGTGGAGTATTTACGAGGGAGATTAGGAGGGAAATATATATGTCCCCCCCCCTTTTTTTTTAAACTCATACGGTCACGATAGTGTTTTCTTTTTAACCGCAGTAGGTTGTATGTACACAATGATATGTTTCTATTGGAAAACGCATTAAATATTACGGCTAAGACGTTTTGTGTTGTGTGTTCGATTCTCCTGAACGCGCGCACATTTGCACGTATACCAAAAACGATTAAAAACGTATTCAAGAAACTCTACGAAGGAAGATGTGTAAACATATTTTATTCATTACGTACAATCGTAACGAAATATTATTATTATTTATTTAATAATTGATTAGAATTGTTAAGTAGGCCGAATGAGCTCACAAATTCTATTCGCATCCATAAATATATAACGTTAAAGTATATGTCGATGATGAAATAATCGTCAAACCCCCCACCCCCCAATAGTAGACTTATAATGTACGAGTATAGAGACTGTTTTGTAAACGATATAAATATTTATCTCGAAAATTAAATGTCCCGCGTACACTGTACGGATATGTGTGTGTAGCTGTTCGATAGCGCCTATTACCCGTGTATTTCGAGTTGGACGGAGCACATTTTTCAGCGCCCTCTCCCTCACCCATCGAAAAAATCCTAAATACGCCGTTGCAGTGTGTATGACAATCTTTTTTTTTTTTTGTTTTCTAAACTACAAATAAAACGTGGTGACGATCGCTCCTTCTCGCTGCTCTCTCCCTCTCGAAACGCCCGACGAAATCTACAAAAATAATTTGAAATCCTAGTGGATTCACCGTTGAGAAAACACCGCGCGCGACTTTCGAGTAACGTTTTTTTTTATAATATGGGGCCGTACACGCGCGAGTGCTAAAAGTGCATGTGTCACGATGCAGACGACCAAAGCAAATATTTTCAAGGATTACCTTTTTTTTATATACATACGTATATACGAATTCAAAAATGTTCAATTTCGTTATTTCGGTTATCGTCTTATCGTTACACTTATTTTTGCAGAAAAAAAAAACACTTTAATTACCACTACAGCTGAATTGTATATTATTAACTGTAAACTAATCGTCAGACGATAACGACGCGTACTGTCAAAAATTCAAAATGTAAAATGTCTAAGGTAGAGGAGGGCATGGCTCTAAACGGTGCCCCTGACGTCGTTCGTTTAAATTTTAAAACACTCGCGTTTCAGTTACACTTTACAGTGCGCGTATACTGTGCAATAACAATATGTATATATAGTGATCCGTCGATATACAGGAGGTACGCGCTCGTCGTCACAGTATATATAATAATATATACGACGATGGAGAAAAAAGATTAGAATAAATTATAATATACTCGATTTAAAAATAAATAAATATATATATATATATATATATATAAAACTCAGGAGTCTGACCTTAGAATAACAATTACGTTACAAAAAAAACCTACAAAATGTTTTTTTTTTTTTTTGCAGGTTAATCTTCGCTTTACTCCTCGTATATTATAATAATATTCTATATACAGCTATATTATTCGTAGAAGAAAAAAGAAAAAAATCAAACTTTTTTCCTCTCGAATCGAATCGAATCGATATTACATATACGACGTAATATAATAATAATAATAATAATTTTCCCGCGTAAATGTATACGCAGAATTTTTTTACCGATTACAAATTATTCGTTTTGACCGAGTTTCGCGTTCGCGAAAGCGGATCAGTTTTCACCGATATTCTTGGCAATGTGTTGTTAAAATAATGTTTTCTCTCTCTCTTTTTCTTTTTACGTACCAATGTGGAAAATAGACGAGGAATTCGTTGACGTTAAGCCAACACGGAGATATAATAGACGGACTTTTCTTTTTTTTTTACACAATTCATCCGTGCAAATATACGTCATTATTACATAACGATAATATATTATTCGCGATTATTTCAAAAACGCATATAGTTTTAGGAATTTTTTTTTGTAACCGCCGTTTTAAATTTGTGTATAATAATATATAAGAGAAATCCGATAACGAACACTCGGTGTTATTAAAAACAATGAGGTCAATTGCGTACAATATATACATAGGTGATCCTCTTATGTTATATCAGCTGCAACCGATATAATACGGTATATATGTCGTTCCCATCCCTCCTCGTCCGTTTCATCGCGTATAATTCAGTCAGCGCGTCATTTCGATACCATTTATGTACCTATAAATATGCTAACACGGTAAATTTCGCAATTATTAAATAATTCAAATATTTTTCTCGGTTATACAAAAAACGTTTATTTTCTCAACCGTCCCCGTGTATACGGATATGAGCTGCGTAGTGTGTGTGTGTGTGTGAAAACTTAAAGTGAACACAAAAAAAAAAAAAAAAAACAGCCGCGGAAATCGAATATTATCGATTAAAAATAATAGCGTGTACCAAAATATTCCTCTTCCGCGTGTGTCGAGGAAAACTGTGCGGCGCGTGCGATTGAGAGCGGAGACGGAGAAAGTACAAAAAAAAAACTCCTCGCGGTCGACGGGTGGTGGTGCGCTCGCGAATCGGCCAAGGCTCCTGCAGCAACAGCAGCAGCAGCCCGGGCCGTGGGATTGCAGCTCTTGGGCGAGGGGGCTAGGGGGCGGTATTGATTCGGTGGCGGCGGCCGTGGCCCGCGAGGGATAAACAGGACACGAGGATTCGGCGACAGACACTGGGGTAAACGCTGACGTGGTGTGTACATACGCGCGCGGTGGCGGATTTTAAACACTTTTCTGAGAACGGTTCCTGGAATATAATATCTATTTCAAACGTATTATTTTTATTATAAAATTATTTAATTCGTTATGGCGACATATTCGATTACACCGGGGGGGGGGGGGATACTACCGTTATTGCATCGACGATTTTATCATATTATAAAAAAATGAAAAATAAATACTTTTTAACATTATTATTTCGGTATATAAATATTATACATATATATACAGCGTGTGCTTCTATATATTTATTAATTTATTATAGACTATGTATCTGGGGGGGGGGGATTCAACCCCCTCGGTAAATCCGCCACTGTGCACGCGTAGTGTAACTGCGTGGCTGCACGAAAACGATGAGCGGCAGAAGAATAGAAAAGATAAAAAAAAAACAACGCGTCGACGACGGATGAGAATGTGTATACACACAATAAACACAACAATAACTGCGTTATTGTCTTTTATCGTGTAAATAAATACAAATGTGTGTTTATTTTATTTTCCTATGCGTATGTACGCGATGCGAATTGTCGTGTGTGTTTGTATAGGACGGAGTGGGGCGCGCTCCCGCGTCCGATGCGTTTTCCAGGACAAGGTCCGTCGTTTTATTCAGTACGTTTCCGTCGTCATCGCGATTTATTGATTTATACGGACGAAAGCGCTGTGAGAAAAGGGGGCAGACGGCGGCACTGATACAACTTCGCACGAAAGGCCGACCTTTATAGTATAAGAAAATATATATATCCTCCTCTGGCCCCTCCCCCTTGCAAATAGTTTATTCGTAGTATACCCTTTTGAAAACACTCTCCCTCCCTCACTCCCTTCCTGTCACTCAGACGCGTGTATACTGCAACCGTGTAATACTCACCGACTATTCAGTCAATGTATATATGTATATAACTTCACTTTACTGCACTGCACGCTTTTGTTGTTGTGTATATATATATATAATGTACTTTATACTTCCTCGCGCCTGTACCGCCGACGATGGGTTCTCGGGGCTCGGTCCTGTTCGTGACCTTCGGCTATAGTGTCCCTTTTGATGACATTTCTCACGCTGTGATGTTCTTCGTCCGAAATGTTATCCGCTTTCGCCCTCGCCCGCCACAACTGATTTATCCTGTTTTTTTTTTTTTTTTTGTCCATCATTTTCATATTATATTCCTTTCCATTTGGCCCGTATAAGGAGGGAATTGTTTATTTTTTTTTATTTTTCGTCTAAAATGCATCACTTTTGATAAATTTACTATAACATATCATATGATTCAGTAGCTTATTTACGAGAGAGAGAGAGAGAGTGAGTGGGAGTGAGGATATATATTTCCCCACTTGGTTTTTTTTTTACATATATGGTAACGATTATGTTTTTTCCTATATATATGAGTAATACAACAACAATATTTTCATATGCAAAACATTAATTGCTAGGACAACAACAATATTGTTGTAGTAATCTATCGACTCGCGAAAACACATTTTTGCATAATATGTTCAAGAAGATTTAAAACACGCGCATTTAAGAAACTCGGGGGTTTATTTAATCACTATAATATTTACTTTTTCGAAATGTTTATATATATATTTAATAATTTTTAATTTCAAAAAGAAAAAAATTAGGTTACGGTCAATATTATTTATATAATTTATTTGTTTTTTTTTTTTATATATATACAAAAGCAATTAAATAAATAATAAAAATTATTTTAATTCTATTATAAACTTTATGTGTTAAGGAAATGATTAACGAATTCGCCTATATATATATAGTCAGTATTGTAAATTCAATGTAAACGTGTGAGTATTAAAAGTTTATACATTATACAAACACGTATTTGTTAAAAATTCGAAATACATTTTTCGAGTGAAAGGAGAACATGTTTTCCCCCCTTTAAAGGAATCCTAAATTCGCCATCGAATTACAATATAATAAATTCAGTCGCGTTTATCATTGCTGGTCTCCTACATGGCTGCTTATAAATCGATTTCCCGTCCAATTGAATTACCGCATAATAATATGTATAATATGATATCAGCTGTATAAAGACAAAGTCAACCAGGTTTCTATATTCTCTCGACTAATACACACGTTGCGTGTATACATATATATATAATACATAATTTACTAAAAAATATAACGATTGAAAATATAAAAAAAATTAAAAATTAACGTTTTCTCGTCGTATTTCATTTTTTTCCCCCTACCGTAAACACATGCGCGTTTCGTGTTTACAATGATCGCCTGTGCACGTATTATTAAAATCCATTATGCGTTTGGTACACACGTTTAATTTAATAAAAAATAAATAATTTTTTTTCTAGTACCTGGCAATCGCGTCAATATCGGAATATTGCGTTAGCATTCCGAAAACTCTCGTCTAAAATTTCCGTGTAAATATTTCTTCTCTTCTTCTTCTTCTTCTTCTCTTATTTATTTAAAACTTATAATACGAACGTGTTCTTTTGTTTGCTGGCAAATAAAACCGCATCGGCCTCAGGCCACGGAGGACAACACGTCGTCGGCAACATAATATAATACTCTAATAAAAATAATTTTTTTCTTTTTCTATATATTCTCGTACGCGCGGCCGACTGACAACAATAGAAAAACGAATTATTATTTTAGGTGACGTGTCGAACTCAGCGCTCGCCGTTGTTCATCGCGCAGCATTCGTCGTCGTCGTCGTCGTCCCCCTACAGTGGCAGTTGTGTTTCCAAACTTTTTCCGTCGTATATAATCCGGTATAGAGTTATTTTTTTATTCATAAGCGATAGAATATAGTGGATTTATTTTCTTTCTTTTTTTTCGCCGTGTAAAACTACGTTTTCAGGAGGATTTCTCGTATTTAGCGTCACGTACGTAATACCAATACGTGTAATCAAATAATAAAATTCCTACATAGAAAATATGTTTTTATTTAGGAGTATTTTCTTTTGAACGACAACCGCGCTTGCGGTTTCATCGTGTTAAAAAATTAGTCAAACTATAATGATGTTTTCAAACGTCCGGTAACGTTCTAGAAAACGTTTATCGAAATGTATAGCGGATACGGAATATTTATAAGAATTTACGTAACGCCTTGTACGTTTGCCCGGAGAAACTCGGACGTGCTGTAAAGAGTAATATTATAATACATATCTTATTATTTTTTTTTTTTTTTTTTTTTTTAGTATTTCAACTCGTCCGTACAGAAATACAACGGATGTAGACATTTTTTCCGGTATGATAATTATTATAATATAGCAGCGAGTGCGCGCGCGCGCGCTTTATGGAACAATGACGCGGGTTTTTTTTTTTTTTTATTTCTTATATTGTCTTCACTCCAAATATACGTACAAGAAATCAAAATATTTGTATAAAACTGGTGTATGCGTTAAATTATATACAGTTTCGTGCGTACGCTATTAAAGTATATATGCTGCGGTTTATAGTAATCTGTTTATTGACTGTACGTATGTGTCCAAACGCGTTAGAAAAGAACGATATTACACGTGGATTTAGAACAACTATAAAGATTTTCCGCGTTTAAATTCGCGTACCCGGTTTTTCAACGGTGAAAACAACACGATCATTATTTTAAATGCACAAGCAATTTATAAGTGTGCTGCAGCACACCGCGTGGTCGACATTCGTGCAATGAATATTAGTATAAAATATTATTATTATTATTATTAGTAAAATATCATGTTCGCCGGGCAACTGTGCGGATAACAACGTTATCATCGGCTCATATCGATAATAATAATAATTTATTGTACAATATCTGCTAATATCGCGTGATTCGTGCGGACGGCGACGTCCGAGGGGACGAATTTCTTCTTTCCCCCCCCCCACTCAGATTTGTATATATATATAAAAAAAAAAAACAATTATGTTTAAAAAATTTCAATCGCTGCCGCGCGATTATGCATACGCACACGTATCGTGCGAGATAGTTAGTCGTATTCCTTTGTTTGCGCCTGCAGATTGTCTCTGTGTAAGTGTATTTTTGGATCTCATTATTATGATTATTATTACAGGTTGCTGTTTAATTTTCAATTGAGGAATAGGTTTTTGTTTTTTTTTTTGCCCCGCCGCCGCTGGTCAAGTGTGGTTCACGGTCGCGAATAAATCGAAGCGATGTCGGCGGCGGTGGTAATTTTGAATTTACGGCGTTCGCGTGTCTTAAATATAAAATAATTGTGTTACGTTTTCCGCAACGCGTACGGCATAATAAATAATCACGTGATATTTTCGGTTCTCGTGTTGTCGGTTAAAAAGAAAAACTGTATAAAATACGCTTCCGAATTTCATGCGTATTTGTTGTATCAATTGCAAGTCCGGAGAACCGTTGGGGTGATAAGAAAGAACAAAAAAAAAAAAAAAAAAATACAAAAATTGTCTAACGAAATTTTTATGTAAAACGTAATATTTAGTGAGAATTGTATACCATATCATATCGCATAATATATACAGTGTGTAAACGCTAATTGAAAACACTCAATATTTTTGCGTAGAGCAATGCATTTTGAATTCTGTTTTTTTAGATGGAAGTTGTACTTAATAATACACATTTTTATGGTCTCTGAACTTAAATCTGTTTATTATATTCGCGCATGCGCAATGCAACTTTTTTTTCTTAAATGGCAACCTCCACTTTTGAGCACAAATTATTTTTTTTCATATTTTTTTATGAATTTTAGTGGTTCAACCAACTTTATATGTCCAAAATTGATTGAATTACAGCAATCTAACGAAAAATATCGAAAATTTCGCGATTTTCATTTTTGTCCCCTATTACTCTGAAAAAAAACCGTCCTAGATACTTGAAAACTACCCCATCTAATTTATTAAAGTTTTATTTCATTTCGAACTACCCATTGTTAGGTCCATAATTAGCTGAGTTACGGATATTTCAATTTATTTGAAATTTTCCGCAAGAATTTGTAATAATTTTGCCGTTACATGGACATTTTTTAATTACAGAGGTTGATTCTGTCACTTTACCATTTATTTTATGTTCTACAATTGTTTTTTAACTTGTGAATGAATAGTGCGACACTGAAATGTCTATTCAATATTACTTTTCACAATTATACTATTGAAAATTGCAACAGAAACTTAAATAATTTGTTTCATTATTATCTTTAACATTGATCATTAAATTTTATCGGGCCTTCTACAGTATCTTTTGGATAAACTTTATCTTAATGGCCTCATATCAAAAATGTATTTGCTTTGACACTAATTTAAAGAAAATAAATGAAATAAGCAAATAGTTCAATATTTCTCACTGTTCATTTATATTGTACAACATTTTGTAAAATTTGACTAAAAAGCAATATTAAATATGAATCATTCGGAGAAAGTTGATATGCTATTTACTTATTGGGAGTGCCGTAAAAATTCACGTCTTACAGCACAAACTTATGCTCAACGTTACCCAGGTATGCTTAGTTAAATTTATTATTTTTATTTAGAGAATTTTCTAAATTAATTTTTTTTTATAAATTACTCCAGATAGAGAACACCCTTCTTGCAGTTTTTTTTTCAACTTAGAAAAAAATCTTAGAATTTGGGGATCATTTTCAAAAAGAAGTAACAATCCACAACAAAGACGAAGTGATTCATTAGGTGAAGAGGTCGAGAACCAAGTATTAGCGTGCGTCAGATTAAATCCTCGAGTATCTACACGTCACGTTGGTAAAGAAATTGGAATATCTCATACTATGGTTCATAAGGTTTTAAAAAAGTATAAAATGCATCCGTATCGACCTGATATAGTTCAACATTTGCGCGAGGGTGATGCAGTTCGTAGAATTACATTCGTTGCTTGGTTGGTGGACAGATTAGACGAAAATCCATTTATTTTAAATTCGATATTATGGACAGATGAATCTAAGTTCACCAATAATGGTGTTATTAATAAACAAAATAACCGTTATTGGGACGATCAAAATCCACATTGCACATTTGAAACTAACAACCAAACCGTGTGGGGAACAAATGTCTGGTGTGGTTTAATTGGTGGTAAACTGTTGGGACCATATTTTTATGATGGAACACTTAATGGTAGAAAATATTATAATTTTCTAATAAATGATTTACAAATGATGTTTGAAGATATTCCGTTAGCTATTAGACAAAATCTAATTTTTCAACAAGATGGCGCTCCAGCTCACAATGCAATTATTGTTCGAAATTATTTAAACGAAACATTTGTAAATCGATGGCTAGGAACGCACGGACCCATTGAGTGGCCACCAAGATCACCTGATCTTACTCCATTAGATTTCTTTTTATGGGGTCACTTAAAAACTATTGTGTATGCCGATCCTCCTATAAATCTTCAACATTTAAAAGATAGAATAAAAGAAGCATGTAACGAACTGACCGAAGCACAAATTACAGCTGCAACTAATAAAGAACTTATACGGCGTGCTGAAGCATGTATTGAGCACAACGGACAACGATTTGAGCAGTTTTTAAAATAAAGTTATTATAATTAAATAAAATTGTTACTAGAGTTAAGTTTATTATCAATTAAACTGTTAATTACCTGTTAAAAGTAAAGTAAAATACATAAATTACATACCTACATTTTTTTCTTTCCTAATCCTATTTATTCAAGTAAAATTATGACAAATCGACATTTCAGTGTCGCACTATTCATTCACAAGTTAAAAAACAATTGTAGAACATAAAATAAATGGTAAAGTGACAGAATCAACCTCTGTAATTAAAAAATGTCCATGTAACGGCAAAATTATTACAAATTCTTGCGGAAAATTTCAAATAAATTGAAATATCCGTAACTCAGCTAATTATGGACCTAACAATGGGTAGTTTGAAATGAAATAAAACTTTAATAAATTAGATGGGGTAGTTTTCAAGTATCTAGGACGGTTTTTTTTCAGAGTAATAGGGGACAAAAATGAAAATCGCGAAATTTTCGATATTTTTCGTTAGATTGCTGTAATTCAATCAATTTTGGACATATAAAGTTGGTTGAACCACTAAAATTCATAAAAAAATATGAAAAAAAATAATTTGTGCTCAAAAGTGGGGGTTGCCATTTAAGAAAAAAAAGTTGCATTGCGTATGCGCGAATATAATAAACAGATTTAAGTTCAGAGACCATACAAATGTGTATTATTAAGTACAACTTCCATCTAAAAAAACAGAATTCAAAATGCATTGCTCTACGCAAAAATATTGAGTGTTTTCAATTAGCGTTTACACACTGTATATATGCGTATGTTGACGGACAGCACCGCGTACGTCGTGTAAGAAGAGTAAATATCAACAATTGATATCGCTTTACAAAACCAATTTTAACAATATCACATTACACATTCGTATATTACAATAATATGTGTGCACGTGTTTTCACACACACACGCGCGCGCGCGCATTTGTGTATTTTCACGTTCCCGAAAGTGGAAATTATTCAGCAAAATCAACGACTAATAATAATACACGTCTGCACGTTTATCTTTAATATTAAAAACTGTTTTTATAATAATCGATTTTTATAACGATATACGTTATGTAATTATTACACAAACTCGTGTGTATAAAACGAAAACATGCGCCGTCGTGAGTACTTTAAAATTTTTTAAATACGTAACTAATAGTTTTGACAATATAAGTAACATAATATATATATACTATAGGTATCGTAATTAATAGGCTATAACCTGTGACGATGACTTCGATCCATCGAAACTATATTATAGTAATCGCGTAATGAGCATTTTAAAACACGGCACGTTGTTTTCGATTTATACGTTATTTTTATTTTATAATAAAATATAAAACGATTTTATTTCAATAATTATGTAAATAACAAAATAACGTATTCTGTTTTTTATTCTTTGGAAAAAAAAAAGAACATTTGTATACATTATTGCTCGAATACCGCCTATATATTATTATTATTATTATTATTGTTATTGTTATTATTATTAGGCGCAGTATTAACAACAATAGACATTTGAAAATCAAAATAAAGGGCGTTTAATATTACTACCGCGGTTATTGAAAATATATTACTTATTGCAGGTAACAGTTTCTCTTTGAAATCGATCTTCAAAACGAGTAAATGATTTTATCGATTTGAATTGATGGCTAAAACGTTGCTTGAAAATTTGAAAATTCTCGTGTTTGAAATGGTTTTTAAAAATTCGTAAAACTCACGTATAACATCGAATATTATTTTATTCTAAACGATTGAATACGTTATAATGTCGAACGTGATATACTAATTTGATCATCGAAATTTACTCGTCGGTCGGTCGACGGAGGAGAAATATCATAATTTACGGTTTTTTTTTTTTATGATTATTCATCATATTTTTATTATTTTAACATTTACATAATAATATTGTATGTACAACAGTCACGTAAGCATGGTTCGTAAGTTCATGCATTTGCACGTTTTTTTTTCTACATAGAGTATAAAACATGTTAAGTGAGATACAAATCCGTTTTACAACAATAGCGATAAAAATATAAATTTTAATAATGCATATTTTTGCCATGTAGTTGAATTTTTTTTTTTTTTACTCATTATCGCATATTATTTCATATGAATATAGAAAAATCGTTAGGATGGGTACAGAATAAAATGTTTAAATAAAAAAGTACTTTTTTCTTACCGAACGTTTTTTACGAGAACTTAGTTTATTTTTATTCTTCTGCTGTGACTGTATGGAATTTATGAGTTTTACCGCAGTAAATTTATTTTTGTCGAAAACCGTGCAAACTCGTGCAATGCTTCTCAGAGTTTCTTTACGATTTTCCTATTGCAAATATTTCAAGTTAAAATTTTTAGTACACGTCAAATGCTTATTTACGCGTCTTTTTTTTTAATGCACGATAAATATTAAAAAATAAGTTTAGTTCATTGTGGGTCGCGGTAAAAAAAAAAGAAATTTCGATGGGCCTCACAAATAACGAAATATTATAAATTGCCGTTATTATTATTATTATTATTATTATTATTATTATTATTATTATTATTATTATTATTATTATTATTATTATTATTATTATTATTATTATTATTTGATCACTTTGCAATAGACTTTGATTGAACGTATTCGGTAAAAAAAAAAAGAAAAACAACAACGACAACAACTAAAAACGATTTGATAATATTATTATTTACGCGTATACAATAAATTCATTTTAATTCTATCGTGAGTTTTTCAACCTTTACATACAACACGGATTACCATAACGATAATAATAATTAGCGTAACAATAATTTAACGAAGTTTTTATTCGTTAATTTTATACGCAAAACGCGAGTACACGAATGTTTGTTATTATGAAATTTTAATTACGTGTAATTATTTACGGAATTAAATAGCGTAAGAACATAATAGATAATTTCGTTAACGTTATAATAATAATAACAATAATAATAATAATTATAATGACTGATATTTAAATTATGGTAATTTTATTTTCTATATAAAAAAAAAAAAAAACTTCCGGGTGGTTTTGTGTGCGGACGTTCGAAGAAAAGAAAAGAAATAAATAAAATTGAACGTAATTTTCACGGCGAATTCGTACGAGTTCGTTGGGGGAAAAAAAATAATAATTATTAATTGAAATGAGTCGTGTGAAAAGAACCTCCCGCGCGTATTGTTTCTGACAAATTTCAATACAACGCCGCGACAACGACAGAAAATAAAAAAAAAAACCACAAACGTTAACGTTTCGGAATAATATTCGGTTTTAAACGTGTGTGTATGCGCGTAATATATAAAGTGTATAAATCGTTTTTTTTTTTCTGTAAACCGTATTATTCGTGTATATATATATATTTATATTCGCCGATTGTTATATTATTATATATATAACAAAAAAAAAAAAACGCGCGCGCGCGTTATAACAATATCGAACGCGTATTATTATTGCGTGTCGCGAGCAAACGATATTTTATGTAAATCACTTTCGAATAACGCGGAGATGAGGACCAACCTTGATCCCCGTGTTACAATGGTGTAGAGGGTAGAGAGGAGCCGTCGTTTTCTTTTTCGTTTCTCACTGCGTTGCACACCCGTTTAAAAAATATAATAATTAATTTTTTTCTCTCATAACGTATATTTAATATATTATATACGAGATCTGATGCAAATGACAACACGTTTTCGTATATAAAAAAAACACACACACACCCGTGACACTCGTATATAATAATAATAATAATAATAATATGATACGAACGCGCCTTGTATTTGTCCTATCCGCGCGTGCGCTTAGAGTCATCGAACTTGTACGGTATACTTACGTAACGCACGCGCACTCGGAACGAACGAATGTTATTTTTATTTATTTTTTTTTATTTCTCCCTCTCCCCCCCCCCCCACTCAATCATCACTAGTTGTTGTGCGCTATATTATATAGCAGCAATAGGTCGTACGTTTGACCTTGACCGTTCAATTAAATATTGTATTTTATATGTCGTCCAACACGAAATATTTTTTTTATTATTTACGATGAAACGTCGTCGCGTATGTGTACTGTGCAGTAACGGCGACGACGACGACGACGACGGCGGCGACGGCGGTTCTACACCAACGGACAACGCGTAAACCGCGACGGGTCGCGCGCTCAAAAAAATCCGGAGGTCGGAAACAAAAATTGTGAAAAACATATCGTGTAAACGACTACAGTGTGGAATAGACGACGATGACGAGGAGAGGCGAAATAATTCGATCGTTTTCTTTTTCCACGTTTATACGTCGATGATAAAAATACAACGCCGCGATAATCTCGTGTTTTATTATTATTATTATTATTACTTTCCCGAGATTTGTTTTCGATTATTAAAAAAAATATATGTAATAACAATTAGAATTGGGCTTATCGTTTAAACGAGTAATAAAATTTATATATATATAAAAAAAAAAACGATTAAAACGTGCGAGCGTGTAAAAAAAAAAAAAAACTAACTCAGAACAAAGATTCGCCGCCGTCCGGTGGTGGGTTTTTTTTTTATGAAGTTTCGTTCTACAATCCGTTATATATGTAGGTATATTTTATTTTTCGCATACCGCGCGCGGTGGTTTTTTTTTTTTTTTTATCGAAATCGAGAAAAAACAATTTTTATTAATTTTTTTTCCCAAACGCTTGGTTAACAGCAGAAAAAAATTTTCAATTTGTAAAACAAATTTGTACAATAAACGAATTCTTGTCGTTCGCGCGCATATTTAAAAATCTTGTACGGTTTTCTTATATTTTCCTATTTAAAATATAACGGCACCGTCGTCATGATTTATCGCAGCGTTACGCCGATAATAATTGCCGCACATATTTACCAACGCCGCGTTTTTTTTATATATATATATATATATAAAAACACGTAATACATATATATTATTTTAGTTTTCAATTTTATTCGTCGTAACGTACTAAAAATGTTACGAAATATTTTTGAATTCGAATTGTCGTAATTGAAAATTAAAAAAGAAACTAAATAAATATATATTTATATTTTTTTTTAATAATTTGTCGATCATTTAGATGTCAATAAAATACGTAGAGTTCTGATATTTATACATTGTTTGCCAATTTCATTTTTAATTCGTTATGTATTTCGTTATTCGTTTTTTTTTCTTTTTCAGTATACGTCGTGTAAAAATTTAATTAAACGCTCGGGCCGGTCTGTGTAGAAAACAATCGGCACGAGTCTCCGTCGTAGATCGCGCGTAACAGCGGATAGCTTTTTATTATTTTTACAAGTGTATACGATTATTATCAATTACCGATGGATGAATCGCGATCAAAAAATATCCTTTTTTTTTTAACCGGACATTTAAGAATTGAGAATTGTTCCGTATGAAACGTATAAAAAAAAAACGCGAAAAAAAAATCTAAATTCATTGTGTGTGCAGGGACAGTATAATACTAGAGAATGCCGTCTATGAGAATGCCGAAAAACAGGACGAGTAGAAGCGTTGACATATATACCCGGGGAAAGTATCGCGCAAATAAAGATAAGTGAAAAGGAAATAATAAAGCGCGAGTGTGTCAAGCCATAGGCTTCAAACACAACGGTAGACGTTATTAATTCGAAAAGTATTAGCCTACGTGTCTTCTAAAAACATACGCGTGGAGTGTGATGGCAGTGAAACGTGGACGATCGCTGAATAAGAGACGAAAGGAACACTTGTGATGCGGGGTACTAGAGGAGAATGCTCGATATACGTTGGACGGATACCCGGTGATTAACGAAGAAGTATCGAGAACAATATCTGAACTCTATGGAAAATTATAAAGAAAAGGATAAGTGAACGAATCGGCGGGACATGTGATGTCATAAAACGCGGTGCTTGCTTGATTTAATAATAATTATAGAAGAGTGTGTGAAAATCAAAAGGAAAACCGCGATTGGATAAACGAAGCAAATAGTGATGGACCAAGTATATGTGTAATTCGTATGAATAAATCAAGAGAAAGACAAATAACGTGGAAGAGTGGTGGAGGATTGGTACAAACCAATTTTAGGATTGATTACTTGAAGAAGAACACGTAACGCGTATCGATTGAATGTGTATACCTAATCGCGATTATTATTTCTGGCAGATAAATGAATAATTCATTCATATACGCGTATAACATGCGTGTATACAAAAAGCTGGTCGTATCACTTCTCGTTTTCACATATCTTGTCCTATAAATGTGCGGCCTTTAAAGTAAAATTATCTCCGCACGATGTGTTGTGTGTGTGTTAATTGAATATTTAAAAGTGGATTTTAATATTTAATATACATTTTTAGACATTATAATTACAGAGTCACATTTACTGAATATTCATTCATTTTTTTTTTTTTTTTACAATAAATAAGAAAAATTTTCAAAACTTGTTTAAATTATTTTTCATATATTGAATTTTCGAACTATTGTCACCTTCAACTGTTTGCATAAATTCGAATAGGTCACGACGAGTTGCCATAATTCGAATGTGCATATAAAATATACACTACGAATTTAAAAAAAAAATGTATAATATATAAATAGGCAGTTATAGGCAAAAAGTATTTTTTACCATATTTTAAACGATCAAGTTTAAAAATAAATAAATTAAATTTTAATGATAAGAGCTGCTATGAATAAAAATATAAACGTAATTAAATAAATTAACACTGCAGTATAAGGGTATACAATTCAACAATATGGATTTCAATAGCCTATATAATATTACAAAATAAATGTTTGTCACTAAATTATTCTGAATAGTCTACAACTTACGTGTCAACGCTTCTAAGTAATCGGTGATTAAAAAAATAAATAAATTATGTACGTTTTAAGTAAATATTTAACAGCCGAATACGTGACAAATACAGACAGCAAAGTGTGTAAAATGAATAGATAAATAGATTTCAATAATCATAAATATTATATTTATATATATATACTTCGGTGATAAAATTAGGTATGATATCAACGTGACGTGATGAGTTTCATAATCTATAAATAATTATTTATTATAATATACAACAAATGATTGTTGTTTTTATTATTATTATTATTATTATTATTATTATTATTATTATTATTTTGACCAACTTTTATTATATTCTGACCGAGATATTAATGAAAACCGCGAGTCGTCCGATTCCAAAGTTTTGTGGCAACACAAAACCAAAAACTCCGCGGAATTATAATAATATTGTCCGTTACAGTTAACCGGTAATCATAAAATGTTTCATTGTTTTACATAAATAATGATTTAAGCGGCCGCTGGGAACAGTTGCAGTATACAATTTACATCAATAATTTTATCACGCAATGTGTGAATCTTCGCGTTATGCCAATATTGCCAAATTATATTTATTTTTTTTTTTCCAAATTGTGAAAGAAACATCGAATAAATTCAAAAATCAATAGTAGTTGTATCGTTCAAACAAAAACCGTTAAAAATTCGTTGTCCCCAAAAACGTGATGCCCCGAGGCAATTGCCGGTCGGTCCCCCCTTTCATCCCTAGCCACTCTAAATACGAGGAGGAAGAACTCGAACGAATGAACAAATCTCTTTAGCAAACGTCATGTTATGATGATGGCGCGCGCGTAATATAGAGAAGAAATTCATATAAAATGTATACTGCAGCGGTCGTACGCGCAAAGAGAAATGAACGACATGCCGAAAAAGCGAAAATAAAAGTTTTCAATCCACTCTACAACGAGCCATATCGTTTTGTGTTCATTACAAATTATTATTATCGAAAGACGGATAAAATCGATTATAAGACGAGATTAGTTGTGTAGAGGCACGTACGCAATATACGGCGTGGACGTTATTGTTACCAGTGACATACGACAAGAATGGGGTTGTATTTGCGTTCGCGATTTTTTGTGCCTTGCGTTTTCCGAATAAGTTTTAACGAGTCGTTCAGAGTTTATTACAGTATTTTTTTATTATTATTATTATTATCATCACGTTTTGCGTATTTTAAACTTTTATCGATACGCGTACGGCAGTGTTTTCAAGTGTCACATCGCGTAAACGAACTCGCACGCCGCGTTCCGGACGTTACTCCAGGAGTTCGAGAACGTGTGACATAATATTAATTTATACATTATAATATATGTATACTTCCATTTAAGGGCGAAAGTAATAATAATATTCGTTTTACTGATCGTCCGACGACTTGTGTGGGTTATTAATAATATGTATTATTATTATTATTATTATTATTATTATTATTATTATTATTATTATTATTATTATTATTATTAACGGATGTCACGTCGCAACACTTGGTGGTGGTATATATCAATTTGATAATATACTGCAGCGATGTAATATAGTGTCAGTCAACCTGTTCATATTATTCAAATCATTTGGCAGCGCGGTGACGGCGGGAACTCATTTAAAATCCACGAGACTCTTATAAACCGCTAAGTCGTATGTTTTTTATTATTATTATTATTTCGTACTTATATAATATATACCGGTGTGTAATCGATTTTTAAAAAAAAAAAATTATTATTATTATTATTTATCGTATACGATATATCGCGAACTATATATTAACATAATTTCGTCCGTTCTGAAAACGGAAAATAATACGTATATTGATCGGCTGATCAAAAGCCTAGCCAGGAAGATTGAAAATTCTAATTGTTAAAATAAAATATATATTATAAAAATAATTCTACACACACGCATATATATATATATATATATATATACGTCATACAAATAATATAAAATTAATATATATTTTATATTATAAAAAAAATATATGCTTAGAGTATTCACAAACTATTTATAAATGTATCAACTAATTGGTAAACTATAACTCGGGATAACCTACATCATTACCCGTTTACAATTATGTTATATATTATAACTAACTTTACACTGATATACTTTTAAGACAATATTATTGGACTCCTCTATACGAAATTCCTAGCTACGCCATTGCCGCCGATACTGTAGGTAATTTATTTGCATGATTTTATTTTTTTGTATGTCTAGCGCTGCACTTGTACGCATAAATATAATATTTTATATTTAAGACGGGAGAGGAGGGGAAAAAAATGAAATTCGTTTATTGTATAAAAATCGCATGCGATGGGTATAAAACGCGCGAGGTATGCGAATACGCGTATAATAAACGCATTATAATCGAGAAAGCGTACGCGTGTGCGGTTCAGGTTAAAAACGAAATGGAAAAAAAAAATCTCGATTGTTGTCTAATAATTATGCTCTTAACATTTGACGCGTTTGTGTGACTATATATATTATTATTATTATTATTATTCCATCGACGCGATCGATTTCCCATATAACTAATATTACAGCATCGGTTTGCGAATTTACGATATATATTATAATATTACAATAATCGAGTACATTTTCGCATCGTCATCGCGCGGTGTACTGGGCTGAGATAGTCATTATAATAATTATATTAATAATAATAATAATAATAATAATAATAATAATAATAATAATAATAATAATAATATATAAAACGCGGCCGTGCAACTCGGGAAAATCGATATCCAACTCGTGCAACAAAACACGCGCGTTTAATATACACGGTACTATATAAGTTCATTTATTGGAGGTATAGACTCGTTGGGCGTGTAATGAAGGGGGGTTTTCGGGTTCCCCTCCATTTCTCCAATTAGAAATTTCAACGTTTAAAAACTTTTTCTTTAAATGTAATTAAATACTCTAATGAAATTAAATAATTTATTACCTATAAAACCGATATTCATTTATTCTCGTGAAAAATGTATTAAAATCATAATATTATATATATATATGTACTAGAATATTTTTTTCTTCTTTAATTGCAATGTCTATGCGTTTAAACAAGTATGAATTTCCTCTTCTCTTGAAAAAATTCTGTTTACGCCGCTGGAAGGGGCAATATATAATGATCCCATAAAACCGCCAGCCCGATTTAATTACATTATTATTATTATTATTATTATTATTATTATTATTATTATTATTATTATTATTATTATTATTATTATTATTATTATTGAAATAAATAATATTCTACGTTAAATAAAAAAAAAATTATTACCATTTGGTTATAACAACAATATTCTTAAATTATATTCACAATTTTTTCTTTATATATATATATATATATATATATTCTATATTTATTTATATTTATGTATTATATTGATTATTGTTCGGTGAATGAAAGTCCATTATTTGTCCATTGTATTGTTCATCAATACCCATTATAGCGCTGAAAATGTTGTTTTTCTTTTTTCTTAAATTCTACGCTACCCAACTTCTTGTAAATGCTCTTTGAAAGAAAATCTTTTATTATTGGAAAGCTATAATTAAGACGCATAGGAGTTAATACCTATAAGATGACAGATGATGATCTTAAATCTTAATAATAATGTAGCAATACTTTACATAGAACCTGTAAATTTCACCGTCAACAATATATATATATATTGTATTCATGACGATGAAATATAATATTCGTGAATTCAGTGAGCGCATAATAATAATAATAATAATAAATACTATTACATAAGTAATTCTAGTACGAAACGAATGTGTTTTTACAACGATTTAAAATAAAAATAATAATAATTTTTTTTAAGGAGAAAAGAAAAGTATATTATAGACAATAAGTGACAGCAAAATCCTACTAAATACTACGTCTCTACTACACAACCGCAATAATATCGGTATTATAATAATACGCTATGTGCACCGCGAGACGTTCGCCACGGGTGGTTATATATATATATAATATATATACCACGGTTGTGGTTGGTGCCTGCGCTGTAAATGGTTAGGTCGATATATATATATATATTATGACGTGCAGCTCGGAAGAGTAAATCCGCGTATATAGAAAAAAAGGCTCGTACCGAATTGGTCGGCGGGTATGCGGCGCACATACCGTTCGGATGCGACCACGACGCTACGGTCCGCTGCAGCAGTCGTACAACGTATATAATTTTATACGCCGCAGCGGCTGCGGCTGTTGGTTGCAGTGAGCAAACGAGGAATTTTCGCCCGTTCGTTTTAAAGGTGTGCGGGCGTGACGACTCAGTGACTGTGCGTGGCGGCGGTGGTGGTGGTATCATTACTATATGCATATACCGCGGTATAATATATTGTTGCAGCGGCAACGGCGGTGGTGGTGAAGAGTGCTGCACTCACGTATCGTCGGCAGTCACCGGTTTAGTATTTTTCTCTCTCTCTCTCTCTCTGTCTCAAGGTGAACGAGTATAAAAATATTTTTTTTCAAACAATCGATACGATCGTGCTGCAGGTTAGGTTAGGTTTTTTTTTTTATGTATTTCACGTTCTCGTGGGGATGTCTGTACGACTGCACGAGAAATAATCGGAGACGCGCGAACATATATATATATTTATATGTAAAACAATTTTTATGAAATATATGCATGGAAACACGCGTGTGTGCGAGCGCGCGTGCACATGAAATACGCGTAGCTGGTTAGATTGCTGCGAGATTTGACGCGATACGTGCAAATGAGAGAGAGAGAGAGAGAGAGAATTTGTATGCGTGTGTGCAGATGAGTGAGAGAGAGAGCGATGAACGGACCGAAGAAATAATATGTGTAACCGGCGCACGCGCGCGCGGGGTCACCGCTCATAACACGAAACACACAATATCGCGCGAACCTGAGAACAACGGCGGCGGGTGCGCTTATGCGCGTTGTTATTTTTGTTATTATTATTATTATTTTATTTTTGTCGAAAAAAAAAAATATAATAATTTATTTTCGACAAAGATCGGCGGCGGAACGTTTTTGATATATTATATTATATATATATATAGAAGCGAACTGCCGCGATGCCCCGCGGATGCCGTTTTTTGTTGTACCGCGTTTGCTGCTGGTGGCGGTGACCTATACAATAACGTGTGTGCAAAACCGGTTTCACCACAATATATTGTATACACGTCGAAAAATAAATAATAATGCACTCTCTCGGTCACCCGGGGGGTAGGTGGCGTCATAGTTGCTGCTCGTCGGTGTGACTGACCCCGTGTCGTCGTCTACGCCTCGCACGTCGTTCGTGTTACGTATTTTATGTATATATAAAAAAAAAAAAAAAACATATCGAAATATATGTGTAGACGCGAATAAATATTAATTGTATTATTCGTATTACTCGTACGAGTACACAAAATTTCGAGTTATCGTTTTATTATTATTTATTTAAAAGACATTCCGCGAGATCATCATCGGCGTTATTATAATAATAGGTAGTATTATAATATTTCGCATAAAATAACAGCGATTCGGTCCTTCGTGTGTATTATAAATTGTTGTATATTAACCGTGTATTTCTTTATTTCGCCATAGTCGACGCGACGTTTCCACTTTGGCGGTCTCGTGCACAACTGCGCTGCGACGGCACGGCCTGACGGTTTGTTTACACGGGGAAAAAAACAGTGTTTGCAGTTGTTCGTCGTGTACTACGTACGACGTGTGCCGCCGCCTCGTTGGTCTGGAGAAAAATTCGATAAATTTTTTTTTTTTTCCAATATCTTTATAAATTTCTATTATTTCATTAGTGGCGTGCGCTGCTGATGAATCGTGTTCTCGTGTCGCCGCACTGCCTCCTCCGTTCTTAGATTTTTCACACCGCCGCCGGGATTCGTCGTGCACGGTGTTCAGTCTGCAGTGTTCGATACGAAATACTATTTTTATTCCGTCGAATACCGACTTGTAAATAACTAAACGCTTGAATATCTACTGCAAAAATGTTTGATAATAGACATTATTATTATTTATTTCTTACGTTCCGCGACGGGACGCCGCCTACATTGGCTATATGCACGTTTATAGGATAATAAAAACATTACTTATAAGACTTTTGGATGTATTTTGCATTCGTTTTCTAAATCTTACTGCGCCGACGTACACGTGTATTGTCTCGCAAATTCGTCTAGTTGAACGAGAATAAGAAAATTAATTTTGCATTTTATTCATTTATTTCTGAGACCGTTTTTTGGAGTTTTCGCGTAAAAAATATATTGAAATTTGAAATTTTATTTTGAGATTTTTACACACCAACGTGACTTTTATATCAATATAATAAATTATAAAGCAATGTAGTTATTATGTATACATAGTTGTAATAATAGTTTTTTTTTCGAATTAAAATGCCAATTTGATGAGATCTTTATTTTTTTTTTTTGTTTTTTACTTATATTATATTTGTACCAAAATTATTAAAAAAAATTATCGAATTTTTAATGCGTCGTTATGAATTTTTTTGGGTGTAAAAGAATTTTTTTTTTTTTAAGAACATTTATTATTACGAATGCGCACGTTGACCTCGCAACGCGTACAAAATATAATTTCTCACGGCTATTCCCGGGTTATATTTTTTTTTTTGCAAAAGTTTCACGTTTTCGTTTCATACACGCGACAATACTACAGCCTCTGTATAAGCGTCGTGTAACGTTACAACTCTTATATTATAATAACGCGTATTATTTAATAGGGCCGTATATTTAAAATTAAAAAAAAAAACTGTATAAAAGGCTTTTTTCAATATTTTATTGTAATTGAGGGGACTATATGTGACTAAAATTAACTAGTGTTCTAAGTTGCGCATAAATGGGAATGTCGTTTATAACTTGTTGGATTTTAATATTGGGTATACTGGATTTTTCTTATAATTTTGTTTTATTCACAAATAAATTGAAAGATACTCGTATATTTAGGCTTCAGAAAATAGATGAAAATCTTTATTTTATCATATGTATAAAAAGTATATAAAATAAACTTCATTATGTATAAAATTATTCTGTTGATAAGTGCATTAGCTTAATTTTATTACTAAATAATCAAACTAATTACGAATTTATCGGTTTCATACACAAAGTGATAGATGATTAATTTTGTAAGCGATTCATATATATTATAAATGAACGCGGTTAATTTTTTTTAAAGAACGTGAACGTGAACGAGTTCCTCTTTTACGCTTTGAAATTTCACGTGAACGAATTCACTTTTTATGCGAACGTTCCAAACACTGATAAAAACCAAACAATTAGGTCACCGCGGCGCACAAATAATAATAATAATAATAATAATAATAATTGTGTTATCGCACAGCGCGCGCGTTCGTTGTACGGTATGAATAACACACGTTCATCGGGTGCGGTTAGGTGCGGTTTGTGGTAAGTAAAAATTGCGAGCAAAAAATCCAACAGAAATTTTACACGTATTTATTTTTGTGCGGCGTATATTATTATTATTATTATTATTATTATTATTATTATTATTATTATTATAAAGTCGTTGGAACTGCACGCGCGCACCTGTTGAAAATAAATCAATTTATTAACCTCAGGACGACGCGTCCCGTGCGGTGTGCATAAATACATAAGACACGCGTTACAAAACATCAGGCACAACTGCAGTTACGCTGTTGTTTACGCGTACGTTTCGTAATGTTTAGATCTTCGTAAATACATAATAATAATAATAACCTTTGAACGGTTCGAATACAAACGATTTATATATATATGTATATTGTATAATCTATTGATGTATATCAATAGGTTTTATTTTAATATTATATCGTTGAAATAGAGTTGATGTAATACAAGTTTTATTTTTTTTCTTATATTGCATGTAAAACAATGCGGAATGTGTCTAAGATGCAACACATTAGGAATAATATTATTCTTTATTATATATATATATACGCAATATATAACTTGTTCTATAAATCCGAGTCGCCGTGTTAAAAATGTGTAAAATGAATAGTAAAAAAAAAAAAAAAGTAAAATAAAATGTGCATGTTGGACTAGTTAAACACGAGTTATTATATCAGTAAATAACGTAGTAAAAAAAAAAAAGTCGTATCATTTTTTTCACCGTGTATACGCAACACGAGAATAAACACGGCGGTATATTATATTGAAATTTCCCGGAAACGTTTTTGATTCCACGTGCGCCGTGTAAAATTATCGAGATTATAAAATAAAAAAAATTATAATACTTTTTTTGTACGGAACGATTTGTTTGAGTAATAATTTTTTTTTTTTTGTAATTATTGTCGACCTTACGCGTTTATTTGCGATCCATAAATTTCATTTCGTATATTATAACGCATCGCGGTTATATATAGTATATATATACGTATATATACACACACAAAATGTTATTTTTTCGATAAAAAAAATTATCGAATCGATTGTATCACACGTATTATATTACAATATACGTTGCGATTTCGTCTGCACGCGTTTCAAAAATGATCTTACCAAACGAATAACACACGCGCGCACATTATTTTGCAGGAATCGTCGCGTGTTTTTTTTTCAATCAAACTCTTTTTAGTAAATTTACAAAAAAAAAAAAAAAATACCGGCGAGTTCAAATTACTCTTTTTTTTTTGTTTTTACACGCCGCGGCGACGGTGCTTGTGTGTATTATAATATATACACTGGCAACGGTCGTTATCGCCGCGGTGTGACTTCGGCCGTGACCGGCACACTCGACGAGAGTGAGTGGTCAGGGATCTTTGGCCGAATAGGACGCGATCTCCTTGTACCGGTTTTCCGACGACGTTTTCCTTTCGCGCGACGAGATCACACACGCTCTTCACGTAGGATCTGCACGCGCGGCGCGTGTCGCTGAACAAGACCCGTGTGGCAGTCATCGGCGGTCACCCCTCCACCGATGTCGCATCGCGCCTCCCCCTCCGCCACCCCCAAAAAGCGTTACCGAACAACGCATAGAGCGCGTACGGGAAACGCCCGGGCCCTCACCCCTCCTGCGCCCCCACCGACGGTACCGCGCCAATGTCGCCGTTAACCGGCGAGCGGTCGCCGCCACACCGGCCGGTACTCCGTTCACCGTGCTGTGCTCCCCCTCCCGGTCCGTCGCCCGACCGCTGTCGACGGACCACGACGACGTAGCGCGAGGGCGTTCGCATTCGGTGCGTGTGCGTGTGTGTGTGTTGTTTATCCCCCGACGTCAGACGACGACGTATCGCGCCAGTAGTACACACCGCGGTGTTTCGTCACGCAAGTGTTTCTCGGCGGGTATTTTGTGTGTGTGTGTGTGTGTTGTACGCGCGCACGTTCGTTCGTTCGCTGCTGCCGATCGCTTTCCGACTGACGACGAGTCTCGATATCCGCGAATTCGCGCGCTTGTGAAAATCGTCTATTTTTTCCCCCTTGTTTTGCAGTGTCGTCCGTTCGAATTATCCCGTGTGATCGTGACGCGTACAATAAATATTATTATCCGTTTTGCTTTTACGCTTTTTGGACGAACGTAAGTCGTTAGTTTATTATTGTGTGTGTGTGTAACATTCGAATAACGATTTCCGGTTATATAAAATGTATTTTTCGTCGCCGAAACCGATATTCGTTTTACCGTTGCGCGGGGTTAGGTAGTTAAATAGTGTCGATCCGCGGAAAATGGGCAAAAAACTAACGAGGTTTTTTTTTTCTGTTTTACTTTTGGTGATCCGCGGACGTGGTTTTTTTTGTTTTTGTTTTTTTAAATATCGAGGAGATTAGGTTATATACGTGCGCGAGCGCGCGTGGGTTCGTTCGCGTCGTGTGTATTTGGGTCATTTCGGCTGGTAAACACACCACCGCCGCCGCCGCCGCGGCCGCGCGCTACCGCTCCTCGGTTTTCGCAGCGCGGCGCGCGCAATGTTTTTTTTTTGTCACTGTTCACGAAAAGCAACAAACCAAGACGGCACGGACACCCGTCGGAAAATCGTTACCCGCGATAGTAAATCGGCAATTATTTATTTTCGGATTCAACCAAACTCCCAAAGACAACGCGGCGTTTTCTCGTCGTCCTCCTCCTCGTTATCTTTTAGACACGAGTACGATTTTCGTCGTTTGTTTTCTGACGATACACTTCCGCCGTATACGTCAGCTGTGTGTGTGTGTGTACCAGGACGTCGGAGGAATCGGTGGCGTGGCGTTGTATTTTCAAAAAAAAAAAAAAAAAACTACCGTTACCGGTGTTCGTCCGCGTGTACAATATAATATAATCGTGTTAAAAAAAAAAAAAAACGTATATCGGTGTTGGTGAATGTCATCATCACCCGCGGGTGATGATGTGTGTATCGATACGATCTGTTGATCGATTATTATTATTATTATTATTATTGTTATTATAGGTGCGACGCGCGTAGTATTTTTTTAATTTTTTTTTTTATTTATTCCATTGTCGTATATCGCGTCGTCGCATTATGTATACATATTGTTCAGGACGATACGTAATTTGTTTTTTTTTTTTCCAAACATACCTCGTATATACGACTAGTATATACTCGCAGTTGGAATAAAACTTTTGAGAGATTTATTCGTAATAATAATAATAACGTGATAAAAATCTTAATTGACTCCTCGAGAATACGAGTGTCGTTTTCGAAATTAAAAAAAAAAAAAGCACGTGTCAATTAAAAAGTAGTAGTTCGTGTCTGTGTCGATTGTCAGTGTACGTAATGCGCAACACCGGAAAACGGAATCGTTACGTATTTATTTTTTTTTTTAGTTCTTGTTAGAAAGAAAAAAAACCTTTGTACAAATTACGATTAATAGAAATCCGAGTTTAGCGAAACGAAATATTCGACGACGACGTATTACACTGTATACGTAGGGGGAGGCGAGGATTGACACGAGAGTGTGTGTGTATATTTTGGTATACCATTGGACCCATATTGTGATGTCCGCGGTAACCCGTGAAAACGTGTATCACATCACGCGGTTTTCGGTTAAACGTTTTATATGGAGAATACACACACCCGTTGTTGTAATATTTTACGTCATTTAAAGCCAAGTAAGCTGCCTAGGGCGGCATTTTAGAGAGGGGGAAGATTTTAAAAATTCCAATTCATAAATGGTGGTGAGCAGGACCGGCCGAAGGTTTTTTGCCGCCCTAGGCAAATCTAATTTACGCTGCCCTATGCAATAGTTAATTTTTTTGAACAATGAACATATACAATTCAGCATACTATATTATATTATATATATTATAATAATTAAATCACTTTGGTTCATTTGAAATTTGCCGCCCCCACACTAGTGCCGCCCTAGGCGGCTGCCTGTTTTGCTACCACATTGAGCCGGCCCTGGTGGTGAGAATAGTACGATTTACAATCGTTACGTAATTATATTTATTTTGTTTTTACGTCTAATACATAGTGACGCTTGTTAATAAAAAATGACCAAAGTTTTATGATATTTTTTTTACAAAAAAAAAAAGTCATTTATGTTGTCGCGTCTTTATTGACTGTAAAGAGAATTACCGTAAACGACGGTTTACCGTGTACATAATCTCCCTGTATATCTAAAATAAAAAAACGAATTAATCAGTAAGAAAAAAATTTGGGAACCCCTGTGTGAACTGTCCGAAAACTCGACCTGTGAGCGGTGGAAGGCTATTAAACACTGACAAAACATACACTACTGTTAGCGTACTCTAATATACACAAGGACTATAGAATAATGACGTGTGAACATGCAGTAATAACGGGTGAATTCCGCGTTTTTTCTTTTTTCTAAGTCGAACGTTTGATTTTGTGTTTACAGGTAAACTTTCGGAAACGATACGACGGCAAAAACCGTGCGCGGCCGTCGGACAGAAGAACGCGGCGGTATAAACAGACGGAAGACGTCGTCGCCGTCGTCCATCGCGCGGTGTAGTAGTGCGTGATTTATCGCCGTGCGTGTCGTGATCTAACAGTAGTAGTGCGAACGGTGGGGGGAGGGTGAAGCTCGTATTCAATAACGTCGGTGGTTGTGTGCGTTGCGTGCGTACCACCGCCGCCACGGATTGTTGTGACGCCCGACAACGCAATAGTCAGTGCTGTTCGTGGGTGCGCAGGGTAGACATGCATCAACGCGGTGATCGCGCGGACGACGGTCACGACGACCGAGACACCGTCGCGGGGTGGTGTGCGTAGCGGCCGAACCGCGGCGGTGAGCAGCAGCAGCAGCACGCCGTGCCCTGCCGTAACGGTAGTCCATGCGTGATTACGTGCGATCCGCACGCGGCCGCAATGATGGACCAGAAATGTGACGGCGGCGGTGGTGTCGCTGCTGCTACCGGCGTCGGTGGCGGCGGCGGCGGCGGTGGCCTGGTGTCGTACAACCGCGGCCACGGCGGCGTCGGCGGCACCGAGGTCATCATCAAACCTCGTAGTCCCGCGGTGGTGCGGGTGTCCACCGGCTGCGGCGGCGGCGGTTACCACGGCGTATCAACGGCCACCGACGCCGTCATTGTGCGCAGCCCGCCCGGCGGCCACTTGCCCGGGCCGCAACAACAAACACCACCGTCCCGCAACGGTTGTTCCACCCTGTTCAGCGACATCGCCGGTGTCAAACGGCTCAGACCGGACGATTGGCTGGCCGTCAACTCGCCGCCGGCCTCGTCGCCCGGCACGTCGCACCACATATCCTACACCGTCATATCGAATGGCGGCGGAAGCGGCAGCGGCGGCGGCGGCGGTTATAACACTTCACCCATGTCGACCAACAGCTACGACCCGTACAGTCCGATGGGAGGCAAAGTCGGTGAGTACAACGTCTAATTTGTTTCTTTATCGAGACATCGTTAGGTTAGGGAGGATAGGTTATAAATATATACTTTATATATTTGTGATTTTGCCGTTTAACGTAATCTGTTGTCTTTAAACGGCACGTACGTAAAAAAAAAACCCCTCTTAGAAAAATAATGATTTTATTATTATTAAACCGTTATTCGATATTATTAGCATGCATTAGTAGTATTGCACCGTGTGTGTGTGTGTGTGTGTGTGTGTAACGAAAGAATTTGTATGGATAAACGACCGTTGGCCGTTTTGTTTTGCGCAACGGCAATTTGCCTTTATGTACCTCGCATTATGTTGTTCGCTGTTGCGTTATGAAATTTATTTACATTTTATCAAACTCACTTCGATCGATCGTTTACCGGCCGCGAGTTACGCAACTCGATTTTTTTTTAATTTTAATAACCGGCGCCCGGATAAGTGATTGTAAATATTCGCTGCATCTGTTTTGTTATTCGAATCGCTCTCTCTCTCTCATTGTGTATGCTTTTTTTCTCGTGTAATTATATGTGTTTCGAGTAAATACCGCTCGCTTTTTTTTTTCTAATAATACGCGTTTTTCGTGAGTTTTCGCGGTCCTTTATCCCATTTCTAGGATTGTGCGAATAATATTCGTCCCAGATTTTATTATTGTTATTATTATTAAAAAAAAAAAACAAATCAATCGCGATTTATTTTTAAAACAGTGTAAATTTCCCGTAACGTTTTTAATCGTTTGCCCGTTGTTTTTCCTTTTTTATCAATTAATTTTTTTTTTATTTCGTTCCGTTCGTGCAAAAAAAAAAAAAAAGAAGCGAATCTATTTTATTTTCTACGGATTTGAGGTTGTAAACGCGTTTTTGTTTTTAGAACATTAAAAATTCCGTAATCGTATGTAATTAAATATATAAACGGAATACAATATACACGTTCATCTGAACGGCGCGGCGTCATATAATTTAATCAAAAATATCTTTTGGGATATTCTGCGACGTTAAAGCCTCTATACGCACACGATTGAAAAACAAGACAATTTTATATTTCAGTGTAAATTTTTTATCGAAATTCTCGCGGTGTACACGTTGTCGCCGATTGTTGACATTTTTTTTTTTTTTTTACTACCCGGTACAACGCGCGCGCAAACGTGTGTCAAATGTATTGCGGGGAAATAAATTAAACGCTATCTGTCTTTTTTCGTAATTGACGTTAAATAATAAAAGTAAAAAAAAAAACCGACACATACATATAATATGGTATAAGTACTATACGTATGTACACGCGAGCCGTACAGTGTTTTTTTATTTTTATTATTATTATTAAAATGTGCGGTGACAACTCGCAGTTTTACCGTGTGTGTGTGTGTCTCTCTCTATCTAAATTCGCGAGCTGTGTAATAACACAATTAGTGTTACGCGCGTTATATTATATTTACTTGGCCTAGTTAACAAATCAAACACACACACTCATAACGCCACCGCGGCGTCGTCGTCGTTATATTAATAATATGTGCGTTATTATTATAACGGGGGGTTTTTTTTTTGCGAATATTTGTACGATTATAAAATAATAAAAAAAATTGAGAAATATATGAAAATCTCGGTGCGGTCTCTCTTCGTATCGCATTTAAAAGAATAAAAAATAAAAAAAAATGTATTCTTCTATTGGCGTGTAAACTATTATAACATTTTACACAATATTTTACGTGGATCGCGTCATCGTCGGCGCGCGTATTAGAGAAAGAAAAAATTATATTACACGCGTATTTGTATCTCGCACTCCGCCGACTACTATACCCATACACATTTATATATAATATTTTTAATACACAACGACCTTGGCATAAGTATATGTATATATATATATATATATATATATATATATATAGGAGAATATTCACGATTGCGCAATAATTGAACATTTGTGTACATATATTATTATTATTATTTATTATACACGCTACAATATTATATTGCACTAAGAAATATTTATCTTAGAAAATAAAAGAAAAGAAGAAGAAAAAAAACAAATTGTTCGAACGATTATTATTATTATTATTATACACAAGCGCTGGCGTCATAATTATTGTTTGCACGTTATGTATAATATAGGCCGACCTTTTTTTTTTTCATACGCGCTTAACGGCGAGAGGGAGGGGAGGGGCGAATCAATCGCGATATATAATACTTGTTGGATTACGAAAATTTATATATTTTCGAAAAGTATTGACCAATCACGAACCTCCTCCGGGTACCAAATTTTATTATTGAATTATTATTACAGAAAAAAAAAAATGATACTGTGTGTGTGTGTGTGTGTATATATAAAAAAAAGTATTACGAGCCGCGCCGCGCCGCGCACGCGCGCGAATGTGTGTGTGTGTGTGTATACGTCGTCGTCGTTGCGCCGTTGTCGACGTCGACGCGGTGGGGATTATATTAATTTCGGGATAGACCTTGAGCGTTTTACACACGCACGCTGCGAGCATATACACACTGGTGCAGACACAACCGATACGAAAACAAATATGTAGGTCATTGAGCCTCGCCTGTCTCTCTCTCTCTCTCTCTATTGCCCTACACTCGCCCACCCCTCGTTGTAATATTACCCCGACGGCGTGTACTGTTACGTTTCTCGTCGTGGCCTTTTTCTCTCTCGAAAAAAAAAATTAAAATTAAAACCTTATACGCGTGTACGTGCTATCTATCATCCATTCACCTGTACGTTTTTCGACAACAACGGCAGCGTGTGTACACGTCGAGAAATAACGAAAAACCACCGAACAAAAAACAATCCCGCGCAGCAGCAGCGACGGACGAGTTCAATAAAAAAAAAAAAATAATAATATAAACCGAGAAAGGGGATTATTTTAATAATGTTGTGAGTTCATTGCCTGCTGCTGCCGGTTTCTTTTATTCTTTCGTGTATCCACCGCATCATATCATCAGATAATAATAATAATAAATAATAAAGCGCGTATTTAAACGCATAACGGTATACTCCACTCTGCGCTGTGTACGCAGTGTCTTCTTCATCTTCACATTCGTCGGAAGAACAATATCGCCCTTGGGTGACAAACGTCGTAGCGCGGCGTAACCTTGAACGGACGTGGTGGTTACCTGCACGCGGACGGTGGAAAGAGAAAGAGAGAGAGAGAGAGAGAGAGAGAGTTTGATTGAGATCGAGGGCCTTTCTCTTTGTTTATATCGTCGTAAAATAACATTTAAAAATTCAAATAGAACGTATCCCCCCCCCCGCCGTGCAGAAAAAATGACAGTTATATAGGTTGTTATAACGGATCGCTGCAGTCAACGGTTTTCAGGTTTTTTTTTTTTTTTTAGTACACTGTATTTTTCGATGTTCGAATGTTTTTGACCGGTATACTTATAAGCATATTGCTTGTTATTATTATTATTATTATTATTATTAAAATAAATTCCAATACATAAATACGTTTGAAAATACTTATAAACTGATATTAACACCCCCCCCCTCTAGCGATGAAAAAATTTCTAGGCACGACGCGCCTCTACGCGTATATCCATTGTGTGTATCTATAAACACGTATAGCCCCACTACACAAATACGTCGTGGTGTATTTGATGTATATTATAAATATAATATACATTATATAATATTATATATATTATATAACGCAGAGGTGCGCAATATTTTATATGAACTTTAAAAATATTAAAAATGAACTACGCTGAAAATAAAATATAAACATACGATTATAATGTACGACACGCTGCAATTAAATCATGTACACATTGTATATTACTCTATAATGCTCAATAAATATAAATAGTGTACGTGTAAAACGTTTTCTAATTATATGGAATGTTCTCGCGGTTAGAGCCGTGTACACGTATTTATTATAACAAGTCCATTAACTACGAGTGACTTTTTTTTTTTTTTTTTTTTTTATGAGTAATTTAAGGTTTTAAAATTAGTTTTTTATGTTTTTCCCCCCTTGTTAAATTAAACGCGTCAATTTATATATGTTTTAATCGTTCTCCGCAAATAGTGTATTTGTATATAAAACGTAATAATTGATTTTTTTTTTTTTTTTTAAAGTTAATATAACAAAGTTTGTAAGTCACAGCGGAGAAAGAAAGAGAGAGAGAGAGAGAGAGAATAAAATGTTATTTTTATTATTATAATTCGGATGCGGGTATTATGTAAAACCCGTATTATGCGCAGTGCTTATTTTATTAATCGCTAGAATAAAATAGTATTAATTTTTTTTTTTTTTTTTTACCTCGGACATTATCGTCGTCGTTCGTTACACCGCACTCGGATTGCATCCGACGAAGACGAGTCGCGAGCGCGTGTCATGTGGGTGGTGGATGTCGCGTGTTTGTTTCGAGGGTCGTGTAAGTCAAGGACTTTCGGTGTCAAAAAGAAAGAAAAAAACACGGTCAACATGTGGTACAATAATAATGTGTAGTAATAGCGATGAGAAGCAAAACCGACGCAAAACAATAATAATAATAATAATAGTAAAAATTTTAAAAAAAACGTAACGTCGTGTAATGACGACGGTAAAGGGAAAACGAGGTTTTTTTCTGAATTCAAGGAAATGCGGTGAATGGACCGAGACGAAACGACGATAATCGGACCAAGGTCGAACGATTTCTTCGGGTCGATGATTTTTTAGGAAACGGACGTTCGAAACCGAACCGATTCTTCTCTCTCGTATTTTTTAATATTTATTTATTTTTTTGATTTTATGTAACACCACAATGTACGTGTGTGTGTGTGTACGTGTTAAATATTATAGTGTTCGCGTATTTGTTATTAAAGAGAGAAAGAGAGGAAAAAAAAATCATTTTTCGAATAATGACGAATAAATAATAAACAGTATAGTATAGCGTGCACGCGGTGTTGTGTTTTTTTTTTTTTTTTTTGTCAGAACGCGGTAATGAACCTCCTAAACAGCCGTGATAGTGGTAATTGTGGTAGATGTGGTTGTACGCTTGTTGTAAAGATGAAAAACGTTTTGAAATGGGGGAAAAAAACGTGGGAGACGAGAACTGCTGTTGCAGCGGCGGCGGCGTGTATAACACGCCGGGTTAGATAACAGCTGGCATGACGACGGACGTGACTACTATTCCAGAATATAATATTGTATACCTATTTTTATAATAATTATCATTAGTAGTGAAAATATATTGTGTCGTGTATGTGTGTAAATAATATATTTGAATAGTAGTAGGATAGGATTTTAGGATATAAAATTATTATGTGCCTCGGTCGACGCAGCCGGTATGTGGGTCATTCGCGCAGATTTAATAAATTTTTGTGGTGAGAGAGGGAGAGAGTGAGAGAACAAACCGCCGCCGACATATTTTGACTCCAGAGCCGGTTACGCGGGTTAACCGGACAACGGATTTTTCGTCATCCGCGCACGTGTGTCGATCGTGTGCAATTTACACACACACACACACACACACACACGTAATATCACGTATACGTGTCTGAATTTTTGTTTTTTATTTTTTTATCTTAATCTTCGAAATATATATTATATATATTGTTAATAAATATATATTGTTAAGAATAAGTGAAATCTACTTTTTTTTTTTTTCCCATTTATTATTATTATTATTATTATTGTTGTTGTTATTATAATATTATCGATATCCGGTCTATAGTCTGTGATTGTGTGTTGTTGTTATACCAATGGTAAATAGTGTAAATCGGTTATACACGCACATAATATTATTTATATGGCGTATAAATATAGCGTTCGTTTTTATGGTAAACGCGTGTTATTATACCAATTGCGTTCGTTGTTCGACGTGAGAATATTGTAAATAACGTGTAACAACGTGTTCGGTTTTATTATCGGTTACACTTATTGGACGTCGTATGAACATGTCAGAAATGTGAAGTTCACGTTTTTATTGCGATAATTGAATTATAAAAAGACAATTATTATTTTTTTTTCTTCACGAAATTCGCGTGCGTTGAGATATAGTTATCGTTGTTTACGTCCCACGCGTCTTGTTGTAAACCGTTTTACAATAATAACCTCATCGCTGTTAACCTATTGACCTGCGTGGGGGGGACGGGACCGGTGTACCGCGGATTCAATGCGGCAATATCATAAAGTTCGATTTCTAATAAAATACCGTTTGAATTTTTATTATTTTTTTCTTAATATCGAATCGTAATAATTATACCAGTATCGGCGTTTTTATTATTATTTTTATTAATATTAATGAACGTCAGTCCGAATGTGTTGTTTAAACGAATTCCGACCGTTGTGTACGACGATATAGAAAAATCGAAAGTCGACATTTTACGCAAAATAAAAATAATTTATCGAATAATATCTCTCCTAATATATTTATTATTATTATTATAATATCGCATCGTATCGATTGTAACGGTCTCGTGTATCTCACAATCGTAATATATATGTGTGTGTGTGTGATACTAATAACACATTATTCGTTTATTTATATGTAATTCACATAGTAAGTAAAAAAAAAAAAAAAAACGGTATTTTTTTTTCTTTTTTGTTTTCTTTAACATCAACGCTTATATCGCGTTATAGACGCGTGTCTCGTGTATTATAGAGCGGGTCCGGCGTTTTCTAAAATTAAAATTTCTACGACCCGACTAAAAATACACACACACATCTACCGCAGTACGTTCACGCGCGCGCTCGCCCGTACCCCGGGCCGTACGTTCCAGTCTGTTGACGGAACGCGGCGGGGAAGAAGTGTGTGTGTGTGGCGGCCACGGTGAGAGAGGGAGAGAAATCTTTCACTTTTCGAATGAGGACACGGCATAGAAACTAACAGTCACCGTGCCGCGAACAAAAAAAAAAAAAAAATTTTTTTTTTTTTAAATACTTTCACTGTATATATGTGGTGTGGATTAAATGTATAGAAGGAGTTCCAATAACGCTGTCTTTTTTTTTTTCTTCTACTATATTATAATGTGTTACACCATCACGGTGATCGATATTGTTAAAAAATAAACTGTTGATTATAATACCACCGGCCTTGTTAATCCGCGAAAATTCGTCGTTAATTTGTGCGCGCGACTCGTGTGTGTGTGTGGTGTAGGTAAAAACCGAGCGTATATAGAAAGTTTTATTATTATTATTATTATTATTATTATTCATTTTTTACAGAGATTTTTATTGGCCGACTGTTGCGTGACAAACCGCGCGTAAAACAATGTACACAAATCGCGCGTTGAATTTAAGAATGTTTTTTTATTTTTTATACGGTGACTAATACACGCGCCAACACACGTCGTCGTGTCCTGTTATATTTTTATAGAGACAAAAAATGAATTCCCGACGAGACACACGGGGGCATCCGTGTTGGTGTTAGGTGAGAGTGTTTAGTCCACCATCATCTAACTTGTCTATGCCAAATCCTCGTTCGAGAATTAGAGGGAAAAAATCCCGACGGACTTACCCTGACGGCGGTTTTGTTTTCACCGTCGTAGTCGGCCGTGTTTATATACCGAGCGTTTTGTATTTTATATATATGTATATATCGATTCGATTGCGCCATTACCGCGTTTATTATTATTATTATTATTATTATTATTATTATTATTATTATTATTATTATTATTATTATTATTGTTATATTTTCGTTTTATCTGGTAAAGAAGTTTTATTAAATAAAAATCCTACCAGATATTAAATAATTTTTAAATATTTCGAATATCTCTTCCCCTAGTGAACGAAGTGTGTGTGTGTGTGTGTGTAATTTATAATATAAAACGTTTAAAAAATTCGTCCGTATATATTATAATAAAATACCGCGAGGTGACAACACGCACACGTATTATTTTAAATATTGTTGTTGTGTTTGTGTTCCGCGCGTTGTTTAAACGAAAAAAAAAATAAAAAAAAATTGCGATTATACATCGTCGTGTAATTTGTATTGATTGCTGTCCGCGCGTTATATTGTTGTGTACTCTATAACCTAACCGGTGTCGACGAAAAGTAAAATCATGTTAATGACAAATAATAATAATAATAATAATAATAATAATAATATACAATAACGTATATTATTATATAGTTAATGCGACGTAAAGAATTCGGATGAAACTCTCTCCTATAAACGGGGTGGCGTATAAAATATTTTGTATTTCGTTTCTTTTTTTCTCTTTCTCTCTCCTGTAATCGCCGTTTACAAACGGCGTCGATTTATTTTGAAAAAAATTGATTTTTCTTTTATAAAAACTATTTTTAATCGATTTATTACAGTATATATATATATATATAATATAATATATACATTATACATATATGGAGTAGCAGTAGTTCCCAACTTTTTTATCGCGTCGACGAGTACCACTTATGTTTACAATCAATACGCGTAGTGTTGAATTTAGGCCAGTAGAATATTTATTCTTTTTTTTTCGTACTATTATTGCCTCGTTCGTTTATTAACATTTTTTTTTTTTTTTTTATATATAAAATTAAATAAAAAATTCCCAGGCTAAATCTTCATGAATTTAAATTACGATTTTAAAATTTAACGTGAAAAATTCGTTGCCGTTTATTTTCTTCGACCAATACCTAATTGGGCTCCGGAATGAAATTTTTATTTTCACTCGTTAAATCACTATGAATATCGATAAAAATTCCGTACCGATTTCTCTCAGAAATTCCTACACATTAGTATTATAGTGACCATCTAATATATTATTTTAGCAATTACAGATTTTGAATAACGGAAAATAAAATAAAAATAGATCTCGTATTATAAGATATTATCATCGCGCGCGCTTGTGTGCGTGGGTAGGTCGTTGTTTTCCAAAATAATGATAATAATATTACATAAATGACGGGAAAACAATAATGATTTGTTATTAATAATATGTATTAATTATTCATCGAAATCCCACTCCGTATATTAACCGTATATATATACCACTTTGGTGGTGTGTGTAGTCACTAATTTTCCTCTTGTTTCACTATTTATAATACCTATAATTATAATAAATTATTATATATATATAATATACGTGATAATCCTCGCGGTAATTAGGTGCAAACAATATAATATTATCTAGTACAGACCATTAATAATAATAATAATAATAATAATACGTTCTTCTTGGTTATTAATGTGTGGCTTAGCCGTCAATAACGATCTCGTATCGAATTATTATTTTACTCGCGCGCACTCCACACACATACACATACAGATTGGTTGTTGCGTTGTATCGGATTTATACCGGAATTCGCCGAAATAGTCGAGAGAGAGAATAGGTTTTTAGTACATCTTTTTATTTTTTGTTTGTTTAATTCGATTACATTATGCGATTACACATTGTTTTATATATATATATATTACATAGCCGTTTTATACGATAATTTTTCTTCGCTATTATTGTTTTTACACGTTTATTAGTTCATATTTTTCTTTTTCCCGCTCTTATTTGATTTGTGTACTACTTTATAGATTAATCGGGGGGGGGGGGGTTTGTACTATTCGTTTGTCGAAACGCCGTTACAAACATTCTGTACGGAAAAATATTGTTTACACGGATCACACTTACTTGCTATAATTGTTATTTACAAAGTGTGTGTATTTTTTTCCCCGCCGAAAATTACGCTGAGAATTCTCGTTAGTTTTTTTGGTACTCTACGTACGTATAAGTTGTTTTTCTTTACGAAAATTTATTCGGCTAACAAAAACAAAAAAATCTCGATACGATATACTACCGATGATTGATCATTTCATCCGTACAACCAATTATCAATTATTTTTTATTTTCCTAACCGGTGTTTCAAACACGCACGTACAAATCGCGCGTTATCCGTCGCCGCGTAATAACGCGTAGATTTTTATTGCCGACATAAAACCGCGTCGGCAATACTACACTACACTGCTGCTGCTCTCGTTAACAACCGCCGCCACATTATTTAATAACGATATTATTATTATTATTATTATTATTATTATTATTATTATTATTATTATTATTATTATTATTATTATAGTCTAGCGAGTTTTGTATACAACAATTCAACAAACGTATGTGTGTGATAATTTGTTATCTCCCTGGACACAGCAGCGTTTTATAATATAAATAATATAGTCCTTGACCCCTAACCCGTCGGTTCTTTTCTATTTTTTTTTTCCGTGCGCGTTCGGTGGAATTATAAAAAAAAAAATATCTTTCTATCTATCTCGTAAAATCAACGTTTCCTTCACCGCCGCCGCAGCATCATTTCACTGACGCGCAGCGAGGGAATGCGCGTCGTTCACGCAACAACAACAATAATAATAAAAATAATTTCATAAATGATGTGTGTGACCTACCGTTTGACGATTGAAAAAATTAAAAACGCCGCGGGCGTCCGTGTGTCGCGCTGCCCTGTGTTGTGCGCGGGCTGGCGGGGATGAGAAAACGATATGTGGAGGAAACGACCGCGGTCGATTTGTGTGACGGCGGCGCGAGGGCGGTGTCTGGTGTACAGGAGGTTGTTGTTGTTGTTGTACCGTTCTCGGTTGAGACGGACAACCGGAGAGCGTTAAGTACGCCATCTGGCGGACGTTATAGAGAACGCATTCGACGTCGGATCGGACGGACAGATGGCGCCCATTGTCGCGTTCCGAAACGAAATCGCAGGAACCCCCCGCGATCGTTTCCCCGTGTCCACGCGCTCGCGAACGCTCGCTCGTTTTTATTGATTTTTCACTCGTAACGGCGGCGGCCGTTTACCAGACAAAAAATATACGCAATACGAACGCGGAAAAAAATCGATTCTCACGCGCGAGATTGGAAAAGCGGTAAAAAAATCGCACGCGTCGGTTGAACGAAAATGGATAATAAATAATCGGAGTTCCGAATAAAAAAGAGAAGAAAAAAACCAAAATGAAATAAACACGCGCAGGTAAAACGCGGCGGCGGCCGCCGACTGTAATCCGGATTATGACTGCGAGATGTGTGTCACACGTTTATTATTATTATTATTATTATTATTTCTCCCCCGTGGCGTTGAGATATTTGAAAAATAATAGATATAAAATTCGTTTTAATAATCGGCGAAATAATTGCGCCGCTTTCTATGGGACACCACAGACGACGGGGGACACGACCGTCCGTGACTGACCGCGGTGGTCACCGCGCTGCAAAGGTCAATACACACGTCCACTGTCAGACGCGTGACCGACCGTGTGGCCGCCGCGTCGTATTGTAGGTCAGCAGCTGCTGTTATAAAGTGCTGCTACGCCACCGCCTCCGCGACGACCGTATTGTTATTATTAATATTATTATTATAATATATCATTATATAAGTATTTTTTTCTTTATATATACTATTTGGAAGGCGAATTTTTGCCGTAAAAATACGATTGCGTTTTTTTTTTTTTTGCCAGAATAATAAAGGGTACACAGACATTTAAGGGGGGAATTATGTACGATTCGCGCATAATAAAAACGGCACAGTGTTGCCCCGCTAAATATCTCGCAAATAACAAAACGTATATATATTATATAAAAGATATTTCTATCGTTACATATAATAATTTAACGGCAAAAACTATTAAAGCAGTTTACGTTTTTTTCGTGGTTGAAAAGCCAGTGGAATTTCAATTATTCCCGGCGTTTTATATCGTTCGTTTTCTCCGTACTCGTATTAACCGGAGAGAACCATTTGCCGCTCGTGTTTTCTATTGAATCGTCGAATGTCCCCCGGGGGCGTATACAAGGGGAGGGCGATGGGGCGATCGCCCCCCCCTAGATACTTGTGTATGTACCTATATCTACTGACAACTAAAATTAATCGAACTAAAACTAAAATGTCAAAACATTTTTTTATTTGAAACTTATTATTTTTATAAAATTTTTCAATAATTCTAAGTTGGCAACAGATTCGACGGGCCCTTTTTTCTATTCGCCCCCCCCCCCTAAGGGATGAAGTAAATACGCCCCTGATGTCCCCGGGGACGTAATTAAGAGTGTTTCGCTAAAATCGTCGTTGTCCGTCGTAGGCGCGACGATTACTTTCTGGCAGAACTATGAACAGTGATAATACAATTTTTTTTTTGCTATCTATTATAATAATGTCCCCGTCCTAAGAGATTTTGTTAGTGGATTTGTTTATTTGCGGCGGTGTCCGTTAATTATTCCGTTGTAAATATTCTTCATTCGTATTATTATTGTATACAGAATCGCGCGCGTACACTATATAACGTCGTATAATAATATACCCACTGCACGTCTTGTCGGTGACACGGTAATATTTTTATTCGATATTTTATAAAATATTATGACAATAATATTAGTAGAACACAAACCACCCACAACCGAGTGCGTATATTAATATACTGAACTGTGTATAAAACTGGCAACATCGCGCACGGGCGGCGTAAAGGTTTTTTTTTCTGTTCTGTGCGCGCGCAATCGTCGCATTCTATATATATATATATATATATAAAATGGTAAAACAAAAAAAAAAGGCCATCTCTCGTAATAATCTATACCGCCCATTATCGTCGTCTAGTATTTTATACTCTTTTTCTTTCTTCCCCTCAAAATAAATACGCGTCATATTTTTATTTTCGGCATAATACGAGTGTGTTGTGTGTGTTAATTGAAAAACCATACTCTCGACGAGTATATTGTAATGTACAAATATGCGCGCGCGCGCGTTACATCGCCGCGTTCGTGTGCGCGGCGGCGGTGTGATACAATGTTTTGGACCGAGTCCAATCAACCTGTCATTCATGACGACCGAAACGGATTTGTTTTTTTATTATTATTATTATTCGTTCTGACGAAAGCGACACGACCCCTCCACCACCACCACCGGCCTTCTCCTCTCATCGAGAAATTACGTTTTAGACGTTAAATTATTATCGCGGCGGCGGCGATGGTTACAGCACACAACAGCGTCGATTTTCCATCTTTTTTTTTCATTCTTAGTATGCGTCCCGAAGAGAATCGTTTTCCCGGCGTGATTTTTTTCTTCTTCTTATTATTATTTCGCGTTTCAAGGACATCTTTTCGACGCGGTGTGGAGGAAGGAAACTCGCTTATTCGTTATACGCGTTTTTCGTATTCACAACGAGCAGCGCGTCGCGCCATCGTTTACAGCGAAAATCGTCTTAATTGTAAAAAAACACTTCTCACGTTTTTAAACGCCGTTTGTGTGTGTGTGTGTATGTGTGTGTAAGTACAAAGGACCATCACCACTACCACCACTATCGCGTGCAGATGATGTGTATTGTTGTGGTGTAGTAAAAAAAGAGATAAATAATGCCGATATATATGTGTAAATGTTCTGCAGTATAGCTTCCTGCTGCTACGTCAATGTCGAAAAAACGCCGTAGTAAAATGTACTGCGAAACGTCGTTTCGCTTTTTTAAACCGATTTTTTTTTCTCTTTTACAAAAAAATTGTTTCGCGATTTTTTTTTTTTTTTTTTTTTTGGGAGGAGAGAGTCCGAAATAAACCGACAACAGTAGTATGTCGTATGACGTGTGGACGGCGGCGGCAATTAAGCGCGTTGGTCGTTTGACTCGTTATGACGACTGAAGAAAGACGGCGGTGGTGTGCAACAACAACTGTCGGCGTAAAACGGCGCGGTCAAATCGCGGCGCGCGTGTACGTCGTGGCGGACGAAAAAACAAAACAAAACCAAATGGGAATCGAAACGTAAAATAATAAATCCGTGTGCGTGTGTGCGCGCGGCGGTGCAAGTGGAAGGCGGCGCGACCTTGCCAGCGAGTGACTTGGGCGAATAATATGCGCGCGTCACGACGTAAACAGCGAGTCGGTGACGGTGCGATTAGATGGCGGTGCACCCACCGACAAAATAACACACTCCCGCACGAAACCAAAATCGTAAAAAACACAACAACAGTAGTAATAATCGGCCGAGTGATAAACAACCAGTGGAGGAACCGCGGCCTCGTCGTCGTTCACAAGGAATGGGGGGGGGAGGGGCAGCGCCCAAGCCTAATAAAATGTTGGTTTTTTTTTTTTTTCCACACGTTTTAGTCATCGCCCGCGTTCCGTGTGTGTGTATATATATATATATAGTAATGTGTGTAATAATAGATAAATACTTTATTCGTGTAAATTATGGTCGCCGCGTCGTCGTCCTTGGATGATGATCCTCTTGACCGGTGTTCGACTTTGGGAGTGGCGGCTGGGGGGAGGGAACGCAGGAGGACAAAGCTCCTCTTCGATTTTTTTTTTTTTTTCATATTTTCATGTGCGTTCCGTTCAAATTGTTTTTTTCGTTAGAACGGCGAGCGGAGGAGAGAACGGAACGTGTTATTTTGTTAAAATTCGATTTCGTAAAGTTACATTTGAATAAGACAATGAAAAACTGTTTAAAGGATTATTTTTATATGTAATTCGTAACGAGAATATGAAATTGTGTTGTACTCTCGAAGTACAACGCTCAAGTATTGTCCTTAGACACGTAGGAAAAATGCACAGAAGTAAACCACGGTTGTGGAATGTCATTTGAAATCAATTAGACACTAAATTAGCCGGAGTGAAAATGTAATTATTGATTTTCACGTATTAATGAGAAATATGGCGGCAGGTTTAAAAAATATATATTCGTTGTAATATTTATTGTAATAAATTGATGGAGACGAATGTTTGGGGGGAGGGGGTCCGGTTGAGTTCAATCATTGTAAAGAACGCTAAATTTTTTTTTGAGTCTTCGGAGTGCCTTTTTTTTTCATTTTTTCAATTCCAGCACTGCGCTCTCTTAGTATATACGCAGTGTGTTTTGGAGACAACGCGCGTTTTATTCTTTGGTATAATTTGCCTAATAAATGCGTAATAACCCCGACGCCATCATTACGGACGATTTTTTTCCACGGTTTAAATTTTTTTCTTACTCGGTAATACACACAAGTACTAACAACGTCATGTTACGGATCACTACATTGTTTTCATATTTAAAAACACGTTTTATTTAAAGATATTTTTAATATACATATATATATATAAAAACCGTTGTGAATTCAGAAAACTCGACGAAAGAAAGAATGAAAAAAAAAATACCGCTCAAAATTCGTAAATTTTATCTTGAACGTGACTTATTCCCCCGTGCTTGCTTGTGTACAAAATATGTTCCGCGTGTAATAGATAGATAACGGAAAAATAACGCGCTATTATATTTGCTATTGTTATTTATTGTACATATATATATATAGTTTAAAATAATAATTGTTGGACGCGTGGTGAGCAACAACAGCTGCAATTATATTATTTTATTGTATTTTTCGAGAAAAAAAAGGAGATTTTTTTTTTTTTTTTTTTTTAGAAATAATATATTTTCTTTGCGGGTTTATCATATCATGTGGCCGTTCAGACTTTGAGAGAATACGATATTTTTTCTTCTTGTTTCGTTACACTAACGTTTCTTCTATATTTACGTTTGAAAGGGTTCGTCGATCGGTGGAATTTTGAAATTCTCCCAAATTCGCGTAGCCGGGGCGGCCAAATAAGTATATTAGTTTTGTTTTTATATTATATGTATAGTAAAAAAAAACCGATTTCTCCGCGTAGAAAACGCGCGGCGTACACGTACGTTATTCATTTCGCGTTTACCACAATTGTTGCGTAAAAACGCGTTCGAATAAAATATTACGTATTTTTTATGCGACGCGTACCACCGACACCTCGTTTTTGAGCGTGTGACGACGCCGATGTTAATATATTATAATGTAATATTGTTTTAGACAATTAATGTTTAACGGATGAAAAAAAAAAACACACCGTGGTCGTTGGTCGTGGGCATATTTTCGTGAAGGTTATCACGTCCGGAGACGTAGAAAACCGGCGCGCGCGCGCGCACCAGAAAGAACCGAATTTTGTCGTCGATATATTTGGCGGCGGAGGACGAGAAAAAACGTTTGAACGTGTAAAAAAAAAAATATATATAAAAAAAAACCGCGCACCACGTTATCGGTCGAAATATCTCGTGTGTATTATAACAATGCCAGCAGCAGTTACTCACATATAATAATAATAATAATAATAATAATATTATTATTATTATTATTATATATATATTGTTATTATTACGACGTCAACGCATCCGTGACAAGCAAACAGAAAGGAAAAAAAAATCACGGCCTCGCTCGCGTAAAAAAGAAAAACACATCGACGTTTAAAACGTTGCCGAAAAAATATATACGTGTGAGTTATAAATTCATTATAATAAATCGATTATTATTAAAAACGGTCGAAGAAAAAAAAAACTAAAAACGTATTCCGCGAGCCAACCATCACATATATTATTATTGCACGGCGATAAATACCACAATTACCGCGTTTTGCAAAGTCAAATCGTTCAAGTTCTTATAAAAAAATTAAACAAACGTGCGCGTTCTTTCACGATTAAAAAAAAAATAATAATAATCGATATGTAATTATTTTTTATTAATTATCGTTGTGTTATGAATTTACTTACTCGCCGCAAGAGATTACACGGATCAGTGTATAAACGGATGTATTATATAAATGTTTTCAGTGTAAAAAAATTGGATTTCGCCGAATTCCTATAAAAATATAATATACGATTTTTCGTCCGTTTATTATTATTATTATTATTTCGTCGTATATTATGTTATAGTCGCGTGTGCCAATATTTGTGCGCGTTTAACGCGTAGCGAGGCGAAAATGTCCTGCGGCGGATTCGGCCGAGAGATTAGTAAATAATAATAAACCGCTTCGGAGATATACAAATAAATAATAATAATAAAAAAAAATATAGCTCTAATTCGGTACGAATATTTTCTATATACGGACTTAATAGTTGTACCGACCTCTCTTTAACTATTCGCGCGTAGGCATCTCACTCTCGCTGCGATGATAATAATAATAATAATTCCCATTCGAGACCGACTGTAATTAGATCGTAAAACATATTATCGGACTTTACGTGTGCGTTCGCAGAATATATACGCGTTTATATAATGTTTTTTTTTTTCTTCATCTTCTATTTCATTCGCGCACATGATATATTCCCTTTTACGACGATCGTGTGTTCACCATCTCCGCCAGATGGTTCTCAATCCGGCTCGTAAATCGAAATTGCAGATGTAAAAAAAAACTACTACTACTACTTACTACACGCTGTTGTGGAAAATCGCGTGTGTATACTCGTTCGACACGAGTCGTGTGCAGCCGTACGTATATTGTGTATATTCCCCGGACAGAACTACGTATTTTGTATTTATTTATTTTTATTTTTTTTTTCCTAACCGAGAAAAGACGCAAAGTCGACAAATGAAACTGGTTCTTTTCTCCGTACTCGTGCGTGCCGTGTGTGTCCAATACCACCACCTACTACCACAACAACGCCTATATACAGACTCGCAATACGTCGTCGTCGTCGTCGTCTATTTCCCCTAACGAGTTTTATTCATCGTGTGTGTGTGTGTGTGTGTGTCTTATAATAATATTACGAGCGTCGTGTAAAAGAATTCGTGTCTTAAGGGTTGAAAACGTATTGAGAGAGGGTTGTTGTATAATAATAATAATAATGTGTAGTAACACCTGCCGCCGCCTGGCCAGCGCGGAAGGGGGGGGGGAGATTTTGATGACGCCGAACTGCTTTTAACCCTGCTATGCTGCTGCTACAGAGCACAAGGTGTGCGCGTTTGAAATCGTTTCTAAGAAACCGCTGCTGAGCGCGGCAATAACCTAACCGACCCACGCGTCCTGTTCGTTATGTACGGCCGCGTACATGTATAAACGGAGGGTCTTTTTTATATGTTTGACCGACGAAACGCACAGACGAAGAAACGAAATCCGTCTCCGGTAAGAAGACTCTTCGTATATAAAATAAAAATTACCGCTACCGATACGGCGGGGTATTTTTTTCCGTGTCCTGCGGTCCGACGCGCGCGCGGTCGTAAAAAAAAAAAAAAAAATAAGAATAGTAAAAATCCCGCAGAAGACCGACGCAACAGCGTCGTCGTTGTGTTATTAACTATTGTGCAACAACGACAGCAGCAGCAGCAGCGGGACGCGTGTGTGTTAGTCACGGTTTTCCGTAAATGGAAAAAAAAAAATCATTTTTAATCGTCGACGTTACTACGATACGAATAAAATTAATATATTAATATATATATAAAGTATATTTTATTATTAAAATGGACGACCGCGTCTTAAAAATACTCCCGGCCACGTGATCCGATTATTATTACGCGTTTATATAACCGATTCGGTTTTTTTCAACGTAAAACGTGTATATTATACTATTATTTATACGATTGCCATAAAATACGTATGTAATATTATTAATAACGAAATAAAAACCATTTGTTTTTCTCGATAAAAATATCACTTTTTCAACAAAAAAAAAAAAAAAAAATAGGTCGGGGACTAACGACGCCGTATTGAAAAAAAAAATAATAATAAAAAATTATATTTACTATAATATTATATATATATATATATAAATAATATGTTATTACTGATTCGGAAAAGAAAAAAAATTCTCAAAAAACAATCGTTTTATACTCACACGAATATATACGCGTGTAGCTAAAGAAAAGAAAAAAAAATTACTATAATTTTCTTAGTGTTGCTGCGGCGGCGGAGTATTATAAATTATCCTCCTCCCCGTCGTCTCGGCGGGGACACGCGTCGTATAATAATAACCGTATCTTCGTAATAATAAACTACAACAGTAGTAGAGGCATGTGCAGGGAGAGATTCGTGATGGTGGTAAGTATAATAATAAAAATATATGAGAAGAATTCCCGTCAATTTATATATATATATACGTATAGTGTGTATCTCGAAATAACGGGTTGCTGCCGATGGGATACTACAGATTATATTGTTGTATATATATATTATAAATATGGACGCCGAAAAACGTACAATATAATATACGATTGGTGTGTTGCAGCAGTATATTACACGCGGGTTCGGGTGCATAAATACAAAGAATAAGAAGTAGAAAAAAAAACAAAATGTAAGAGAAAAACGTTATAAAACAGTTGGGTCGCGGGGCACGCGGTGTTTTTTTAATGTGTATACACGCGCGACCCGCGAACGATGTTGCGGAGAGAGAGTGAGAGAGTGAGTACTACTTTCACTTGAAAATGTTTTTGGCCCGAGAGAATGTGTGCGCGCGCGTGTTTGCAATAAGATTGTGTAAGAAGGAACGTTTTTATTTTCTGTCCGCTTTGATTTCCCTCCCAATCTGCACCAATCGCCGCGCATCATTTTTTCAATAATAAAAAAAAATATATGATGAACGGTGACGGCGGTAAGGCCGATGATATATATATACGAATAACAATAATAATATGCAACATTAAAAAAATCTCAAATATAATCTCATACCAACAACAACAACCGTGGTCGTGGTAGTGTGTATAGTCGTGGTAATCGTCGTCGTCGGTCGTAGTATATCGAGTCAAGTGGGGATTGCGACCGCGGTGCGACGGGGTGTACCGTGCGGGCGGGCGGGCGGGTGCAAAGTGTTGGCCCTGAACTTATCCCCACCACCTGGACGGCTGTGACGACGACGGCTGCGACGACGACGACGGCTGCGACTGCGGCGGCGGCGGCGCTCGCGTGTTGTGGTGTTGATATCGGAGGCCAATGCCGCCGCCGTCGACGTCCGGACGTCGCACTCTCTCTCACCTGCAGCCGCCAGTTCAAGTTCATCGTTCCGCCGGTGTTGTCCCGTCGCGCGTTCAAGTCTCCTCTCTCGTCGTCTTATACGCCTCGTGCGACTTTTTTTTCTGAAACACATTTTGTTCTCGTGTTTTTTTTTTTTTGCATTTAATTTTAATAATATATTGTTTTTCTCGGACCGAGTTCGATTCGCCGAACATTGTGCGTGTTACTCTCTCTTTTTCTCGTGAAAGAAACAGTGAGACGGTTTTAAAAAAAAAAAAAAAAATTGTTTTCGTGTGTGCGCGCGCGCGCGTTTTTGTGTGTTCCGGCTTTTTACGAGAACGGCGGCTCGCCGTGCGATAGGTACGAGGAATTTGTATTTTATTTGTTTTTTTTCATAGTACGTATATTAAACAAAACGGGTGTCGTTTCTACTAGAAAAGAGATTTGAAAAAAGACAATTAATTTTATTTTCGTTATACAATCGAATAACATACTTGGACGGAGTGGGTAAACGCGTTATCGCGACGAATAAAAACGCACATTAACGCATTTTTAATGTTCGAAACATTACCGAATCCTCCTTTTAAGAAATTTTAAAACAGATATTTTGAAATATTCGAAATCAATTTATATATATATATATATAATTATCGCTTTAATTTGCGAAAAACAAATATTTTTAACTAAATATAATATAATCTCGTATTAACCGATTTAACGGTTCGAAAATGTGTATTTTCGAATACGTGTATTTTGTTCTTTAACGCCCCCTCCTCATCCGATACAACTGTAGTAAAAAAAAAAGAAATCCCTTCATTCGTACATAATAATATATAGGCGTGTGTTTTTTTTTTATAATAAGTCGAATAACGCGTCCCCCTCGTCGTCTATTATTATTAATATAATTTCCGTAGTTGATCAGTATTTCGTTGTCCGATGTGCGTGTTGTAAACGCGTCGAGTTCCATTAAATCGTAGCGTAAAAAAAAAAAAAAAAAAAAAACTTAAAATTCCGATTTCTCGTTTATGAAAAATGTTTTGTTTTTCGAAAAATCTCTGTTGGATTTACGTAAATATCGAAACGACATCCCATATATATATATATATACACATATAAATACATTTTTACGTATCAATACCCAAATATGTTTCAAAGCTGTTTTTTGTTTTTTTAATGTCCAATGGTAGTGGTGAGAGTGGTGGTGCTGTTAGGGATCACCGCGGTTTAAAAGGCGTTTTTTCTTTTTTTTTTAAATCTCATATTAATTGTACGCGTCGGACGTGTATTGTACGCAATGGGGTTTACATATTATTAGATTCCGTGTTATAAAATAATCTCGTCGTATCTCGGCACCGGGCGTGCACGGGGAATGTCGTTTTTTAATGGGCCTTTTGTCCGTGCGATGACACCCAGATATATTTATAATACAATGTTAATGACCTTATATATGTCACAGATAAAACACAAATAACCGCTTAACCTAATGCGTTTGTTGAAAAAGAAAAAAAATAATAAAAATATTATATCGCGCGTCGATAATACAATATGGTAATGTTGATTACGCGTAATATTATTATAACGTATATTTTTCGATTTTATTGCTCCCGCTCCTCCCCGATTTAATTTCGAAACGTTAATTTTTCTTTTCAAAAAAAAAAAAAAAACATAAAATACGCGCAACGCGTATAGGAAATTATCTCGACATCTGCATAAGCGTATTGTATACGTTGCGTATAGTGCGTATATAAAATGTAATATATCGTGTAAAGAAGAAGAAGAAACCGTATTTGTGATGGACCGGTGCGCGATGGAGCACAAAAGAATTCTATTGTGTTCAATGACGTCACGTTATTATTAAATCGCTGTTGGAAAAAAAATAAATATAATATGTAAGAAACGCCGCTGCGTTCACCTCATGTGACGCGCGCGCGTTGTATGTTCTTCATGTGATGGTCGCAACGCGCGGAGTAACGCCTAATAAAAATCGGTACTTGAATAATACTATTATTGTCTTCATTCTTCGCGGCCACTAAACGACCACCGCCGCGTCGCGTTCGATTTTCACCACCACCACCACAACCACCATCTCGTTATGTCCTTCGATGGGGGGAGGAGGGAAATATGATTTTTTTTGAGGGGTTAGTGAGAAAGAGATGATTCTCGTCTTACGCTCTACATACGACGTCCCTTATGGAGGAAATAAAAAAAAAAAAAAAACGGCGGCGAAACATATTATTATAACTATACGTCCAATCACATCATCCAAAACACCTGCGGGTGTGTGTATGTGTGCTGCTGCTGCTGCTGCTGCGTGTGGACCGTTTCCGAATCCGTCGTGTTTTACAGAATAGTACAGTTTCCGCGCACTCGCCGCCACCACCACCGCACCACAGTGTTGTTGTCGAGTGACGACAACGACGACGACGACAACGACAACGACGACGACACGACGTATCGGTTTTGACGGTGGCGGCGGCGTGGAGTCCGCTGCTGCATCTGTCGCGCACGTTTCCGCTCGATGTAAGCCGCCACCCGATCCCCGACGACATCATGTTACGATTAGCGTCGCAGAACGACGGGTCTATGACTTCGTCGTCCGAAGTCACCTCGTCGTCGTCTCCTTCGTCGTCGTCGGCGGCGGCCGCTGCTGCCGCCGCCGCCGCCGGGTTCTCGGCCACCAGTATGTTCATCAACGCGTTCTTCAGCACCAACAACGGTCCGATGACTCGGGAAAGCTTCGAGTTCCTACAAGAGCTCGACGACAGTTTCGGCGAACAACCGTTTTACACGCAACACCACCACCACCACCACCATCACCACCATCACCAACAGCAGCACCATCAGCAACAGCAACAGCATCAACAGCGGTACCAACAACAGGACGCCATAATGAACCGGTTCGTGACATCACAACACAATCCGTCCGCCGTAACGATGCCTATGATTACAGGTAAAAAAAAAAAAAATACCCGTTCTCCGGCGAGGGATGGCAGGGTGGTGACACATCGCCGTCGTCGTGTAGTCCGTCGCGCAAAGAAGCGTTTATTCTATTATAATGTGTGTGTACCGCGCGAGGGTTGTATTCCAGAGATTGGACGCGTTAAACGCATATTTTTACGTTCTCTCCTCATTTCATCGTCTTCGATATAATAATGGTTATATTATACTCGATACACGCCGCACCGACGGGGACGGTGTGTATCTGCACGGTGTTGTGTTTTTTTTTTTTTTTTGTATATTATACCGGTTTAGAAAAATTTTCAAAAAAAAATTTGTGATAATATCGTCGTGCCGCGTTCAGGCCGATTTTACAGAGATTACGCGCGTATGATTTGTTGTCGCGGTGACAGTCAACAAACGGCCGCGTAATATTGCGCGGAATACTACAACGTGGTTCGCAGCACCCTTTTGTAAAAAGAAATAATAATGAAAACGTTATTGGGGAAAACGTTTTTTTTTTTTTTTTTAAATTATTTGGCCCAGCACCGTTATTATATAGCGCGTTTTCTCCGGACTGTTCGTAATAAATCGTGTGTGTGTATATACATTCGTATATTCAGAAATTATTAATATTACATAATATGTGTTTTATATATTTACTGTTAACTCGTTTTGTGTAATGATAATTTTTTTTTTTTATATTTGTACATACTTAGTTAATAATTATTATTACTATATATTCGCGTATTTTCTTCCTGATTTTTTTTTTTTTCTTAAATTGTGATTATAAGAGGCGCTTTTTTTTTGTTCGTTACGCGCGTTGACAATTAAAAGAGAAAAAAATTTAAAAATCGTACAACACAACGCGTGTAATCATTTTATTGTAAAATAAATCGTTGTTTTTACTGCTGAATATGTGCACCCACGTATAAGGCAATTAATAATAATAATAATAATAATAATAATAACAACAACAATATATTCTGTTGTTGCATCTTTGTAATCGTCACGAGAAAAAAAAGATCGCCCGCAGCCAGTCCGCCGCGCGTCTCGCGTACACGACGAAACGTAGTAAAAAAAAAAAAAAATTCTAAACTCCAAAACGCACACAACTGTTGAACTGTAATGTTGTTAATGGGTACCGGTAGTTGGAGTGTACAAAAACTCGTATTTTTTTTTTTTTTTTTTGTTTACTGTGTTATGTGTGTGTGTGTACGCCTACGTTTTGGCCCACAGACACAATAAATATACGCATAAATAAAAATATGTTTGAATTCTTCGCGCGCGTTTCGTTTTTTTATTTTTTATACACACAAGTATTTTATGTTTGTGTCTCGTGCTCCGTCGAAACGTCTCGTCGTCGTCGTCGTTCCCCCATGCCAGACGACTTGTGGTGTTTTTTTTTTCGTGTTCAAAAATGTTTTTTTTTTAATATCTCGTTTTTTAACCAATTGTCGGTGACATTCTTGATCCAATAACACTTTTTTACTGTGCGCGCTAGCAGTTATCATATAATATTTATAAAACCATTTTATTTATTTTTTTCAAACAAAAATGTTTTTAACGCACTCTTGACACACATTTGAATAATATTTATATATTATTATTATTATATAAAATCGTAAAAAATAAAATTTATATTGGTCGTGACGCGCACTGGTGGCCGCACGACGAATTATTTTGTAATATTTTATTAATTGCTATACGCTGTGGAGGGAAAAAACGACTTATTTTTAAAAATAAATCGAATTCCGGTTTTTTTTTCACCGACTCTTTGAAAACTTACATTTTAGTACGGTGTCCCAATGATATCGACGTCGATAACCCGGGGGGGACACATTATCGCGATGTTACCTACATTGCGATCAAACGACAATATTGGATTTTTCAAGTAAAATCGTTTTTCCTACTACGTGTTATATAATATGTGTGTATCAATAATTGATATTGAGTTATATAACTGCGCGTTCGAACGATATAAAAGTGACAAAATAATATTATATTTTATAGCGAAGTTTTATAGTTATCGTTTAATGGAAAAATCTAACGTAACCTGAGAGGGGACAGTCCATCTTTTCTATATGGAAATTTCGCGTTACCAATATACTACTATTATTATTATTATTATTATTATTATTATTATTATTATTATTTGTTTTCCCACGTATGTGTTTTTTTTCTTTGGTTTTTTTTCGTAGGCTCTACCAAGTCATCGCAAAATAATATTTTGAAAATAAATAATAATGAAAACAACGTAATATAATAGTAATTATGTTCGGAACGATGTTAGGATATTATTTTAACGAAAATAGTTTAGTACGAAATAAAATATGGAGTTATTACCGAAAATAATAATAATAATAACGCGAAATATATGAATCCGTGATGGGGGAAATATTAGCGTGTTTTTTTTTTTTTTTTTACATCCGTATAATATGTAAAACACTACGAGCAAACGGGTTATTTTCATTATTATTATTATTTCAGTCGATTGTATTTAAAATCATAAAATAATGAAGGTGGTGTTAGAGTGTGTTTGATAATGACTCACGGGACGCTCATTGGGAATACGCCAAAAACGCGTGGCGATTTCTCGACACGTTCGCGCGTCGGCCACTTCCTTCCGGGGGGAAAAAAAAAATATTTTTTTTTTCTTTCAAATCTAATGTGCACGATTGAACCGTTAACCGGTTATTTAGGAACTCGAGATATCCGAGAACGGATTGTTAATTTTTGTGCGCCATCGTTTTATCTACGTTACCACGTGTGTGTGTTTGTGTGTGTGTGTGTCTGGTGTTGCGCGCGTTTACATCGGTGAACCTTGCAACGTCAATAAAATATTTTACGCCTATGCCACGACTTCCGGCCGTCGTTGTCGTCGGCGGCGCGTCTCGACAGAAAAACAGAGTTTTTGTAACACAGTGTGTGTGTGTGTGTGTAGGACGTCGTAGGCACAGAACGTTTTTTGATCACGTTACAATATTAAATACAATAGGTATATATCATAAGGTGGAAAATCGATTTTTTTCTTCTTTTATTTAGAGTCTAAATAAAAAAATATGTTTTCAATTTTCCCATTCCTACTGTTATTACGTATTACTCCTATGGTCGGCGGCGTTCAATAGCCTCGAATTTGCATATAATATACGTTTTATGTTCGTGTGTATTTGTTACGAGGCTTTTAAATACGAGTTGAAATTCGAATATATTAATTCTTTTTTCTTTTAACCTTGTAGCGCTGGCATATAGGAAAAAAAAATAAATAATAATAATAATATCCATTTAACGGTTACGAATTCGTATCATCAATTTTATTAACGTCGCATAATAAAAGAATCGATAAATTGTCAAGTCTGTATGTGCGATGTACATATATATATATATAACAATATACCTACCACCACCCAGTCGCCCAATAACGGACGGTTTCTTTTTAAAATAATAATAATAATAATAAAAAAATGAATCGATGTCGGGGGACGCGTCGTTTAAATAATTATTACTACGCGTACACAGAGGCGTATGTGTGTACAGTGAGAGTCAAACACTCGTGAAAAAAAAAACACCTAATCGGATGCGCTAAAATCGCGTTGTTTTAAATATTTAATTAATACGGTGGTTTATCGTAATACGTCGTAATATCCCGTTAATCTAATATTTGGCGTTATATTTTCGTTGTTTATTGTGTTGGGCGGTTTTCCGAATTTTTTTTCCCCCCTTTTTTTGGTCGGTCACGTCGTAAACAATGTATCGCGGTGTTGTAAAAAAGAAGCGAGGAACGGAACGTCATAGTCACCGTAATATAACGTAGTGTGCAAAACACACGCACGCGCACATTCTCCATCGCGTTGTGCCCCCGGACATTTAACCTACACGTTAAATACTCATTTTTTTCTTTTTTCTGCGAATAAAACGAGTTCGGAAGTTTTTTATACACGTTAAATAATACACGCGTTACGGGAATTGAGATTCTCACACAAAAAGTACTATGCCGCATGTTCGTTGTACCGTGGCCGTAGGAATGAACCTTCTGTGTGTGTGTGCAGTTCGTCGTTCTGTCTCGCCGGCGCACGCGCGTGCCTACGTTTATAATAATATATTATTATATGTGTACATTGTAAAACGGCCATTATTATCATTTATCGTCATCGAGCAAATATATTAAATATGTGTACTCCTTATAGGCGCGACGCACAATTATTATTTATTAACAATACGCATTTTCTTTCAATCGTACACGGTAAATAAGTATAAAAGATCGTCAGGGGGGTGGGGGGGGGGTACGCGTGTCCAGTCGAAAAAAACTATTTTTTCTTTTCGTTTCAAACGCCCCCCGGGACCCGGGAACCGTTGTATTATTATTATTATTATTATTATTATTATTATATGTCCGTTGTCGCGCGCGTCGTCCAGTAGTAGTAGTAGTAGTAGTAGTAGTAAACCGCGTAAAAAGATCTCTTGTCTGTTGCCCGGTTATGCTTCTTAACCTCTCTCCGCCGACCAAACTCTCTCTCCCCCGCTCCACTCGTTATTATATTTTCTAGTGTACGTAAGCGCGTTTTTTATTGGACGCGCGCGCGCGCGTCATATCTATAATATATAATATAATAATATTGAAGAATACCTATTACAATGAAAAACCGTACGTAAAACGCAAAAAAAAAAAAAAAAAAAAGAGAAGAAAGAAGAAAAAAAAATCTCGTTTTCCATTTTCATCGTTCGTTCTGGTTATTATCTAGACCGCAGATCTTCGCGGTTTTTTTTTTCTTTTTTCGTGTAATTCTATGGCCTTCACGGACTGCGAGTTTTTTTTTTTTTTTTGTCCATACCTCCCTATCATCGCGTTATATATATATATATATATAAATATATTGCGTTCCGCTCATCGACCGCGCTCGTAGATTGCTCTGGCAAAGAGGCGAATCATAATATATATATAATCGGTAGGAGGTATATGTGTATAAACATGCCGTCGTTTTCTGATAGTCAAACAATATCGGCCACCGTTGTTGACGTCAATCCTACGGATGAATTGTTGTGCTTAGTGAGAACGCGTGACGACGAGACGGGTAGTGTTGGATTCGAGAGGGGAGATCATCGCTCCTTCCCTTCTTTCTTTGGTCGTGCTTTTTTTTAGTATTCTTGTTGCGATTTCGCTCAAAAATTCGGAAAAATACGTAAAAAAAAAAAAAAAAAAAAAAAATGCCCCATTAGACAAAGTTGATAATCGTACGAAGAGTAAAAAGATATAATTATAATTCTGCGCTCACGACTCGCTGAAATCGGTAATTCTGCTGTGGTATTTTTCGCCGAGCCGAACACTTCACGTTTTAATTTTTTGCTCACGAAAATCGGTTTCCTTCTTATATCGGTACACGATATTGTCGCAAATTCTCGCGTTCACAACGTGCGCGCCGCCGTCTCGATACGCGTCGTCGCCCCGACGATGTGTTTGGACCGTGGAAAATTCCACTGTTGTAACAAAATGTTATTTAGAAAAAAAAAAACATTCGCGTACACATCCACACACACACACACGCAGCTTTTCATTCTGAGACTCACACAATACACACCACAATCGTCGTTAACCGGTTTCAGTTCCCCTACAATTCTTCGCTCCTGCACGACGCCGTCATCATCATCATCAGTGAGACACAACACATAATATAATACACACACACACACGTCTTCGTCATGATGTGTGTTCTTCTCTCGCAGCCAGCACACGATACACAATGCCTGTGTAATAATGGTGTACTGCGTATTATTATTATTATTATTATTATTATTTCGTTCCCGTGGCGTTCGAGATCGATTCTTAATTACAATAGCCGCGATTGGGCTTGAATATGCGACGATGATACAGAAGAGAAGGAGGATAATGATTCGATAGTGTGTATATACTATATTAAGTAGAGATTTGAGAAAAATACGACCGATGCTGACGCGCTCTCTCTCTCTCTCTCTCTCTCTCTTTCAACGCCTGAGAAATAAGTCTCGTCACATATTGTTTATTTTAACTACAGCCTCCCGACTGTTGTACCTCGCGATGTCGTCGCGCTTTGTTTTCGCGCGTTCAAAACGCCATCACTCACTTCCCTGCTAAAAATAATTATAATAATAATAATAAAACGACAAAATCGTGTTGTTCTCTAACAGCCGTCAACGTCGTTTTCCCCGTGCAAAGCGGGTCCGCGGCGACCTAAAGCAATATCAATTGCTGGTGGTTCCGATGGTGGTAATTACTCTATACTGCCGCAAAACATATTCAAAAATGTCCCGTGTTCTGCGGCGGCGTTCGATGAATATTCAATCGGTTATAACGTCGGGAAATTAACATCTGTCATCGATTTTTTTCCCCTTCTATCCGGTGTGTACGAAACGCGCGCGCATCGTTTCTCTCGTACACATTGAACGCATAAATCTACGCGATTTTTTTAAGTTTTTTTTTTTTTTTGCTACCTACGTTTTTTCCTCTCCTCGTTCGTGACACCGGGCCGCCGCACAATTATTATTTCTATTTACACGCCGTGTGTTATCGATAGATTTATTATACTGGAATGCCATTTATATATATATATTATATATATATATAACGTTTGCCAGTTTATGCGTGCGACGTGCAACAGCAGTGGTCTCTTGAGAATTTCTGTTGGGCTAGGTCGTGGGGAAAAAGTGGTGTGGTGATTCTACTCTCCAGATGTGTTCGGTAAAAAACGAGCGAAATTTTTACTTTTTTACACTCTCCTCTCGAATAGCAACAAAAACAATAATAATAAAAAAAATACGAACATCTGTTTGATATAAATATATGGGCGACTGCTGGTGTTGGTACCGTCGCAGCAGCAGCAGCAGCAGTATATTTTGTGTTATATAATTCTAAATTATTTTTCTATTATTATTTTACTTTGGGCACGCGCAAAAACGGACGCGCGTTGTGTTGTTGGCGACTGTTGCGAAACGCGGACGTCCTTGAACAGACCACTATTAACTACTACACGGCGGTATCCGTTGTCGAGCGATTTTTCTGCGAAAAACCGCTTGGAATAATAATAATAATAATAAAAAAAAAAATATATGTATTCCACTCTTTTTTTTTTCTGCTATATAATATAAACTCATCCGGTTACTTTTGACGACTTTGCCTTGTATAGATAAACGCACGAACGATAATATTAAATATATACGAATATATTATTTATTGTCACCACTTCGGATGTATAAAAACTAAAAATATTAAATAAGAGGGTAAAGACACATACGGGTTTAACGAGCCCGTGGCAAATTTACCGGGCCTCACCATCGCGTGTCGACAATAATATTTAATGCACTGCGGGCCCGCGTTTTATATTGTGAAAATAATATTTTCCACGCCTAGTCCGGTCGGAGCCGGTGTGTGTTAGTTTTGTCGTCGTTGTCTAATACGAGTCCTCGCGATAAAATTTTAAAAACTTGAGGACACACACACACGTCGCGATAAAACGGTAAAGAAACCGAACGCGAAAGATTCGAAAAAGGTTATTATGACACAACAACAACAACAACAATAATAATAATAATAATAATAATAATAAAAATCGTCGAGGACGTTAACCCCGGGATGATGATAAATACAGATGCGTGCGCGTGTGCGTGTATTTTTGTATACAACTAGGATTTTTGGAGGGAAACGAACGCCATAGAGTTTATTATATTACGTTTTGTGTGCGTGTGTTCTTGATCACAAGGTCACTGGGTTCGTCAACTCCCGACGGCGTGTGTGTGTATAACCCCAATATATACAATATGTAATACCGCCGCGGCGACCGTGTTCTTGTTGTTGTTGTTGTTCCATCGTCGTTAACAAAAACAGGTTTTCCGTTTATGTTTACTTCCTTTTTCTCTCGTATATTATGCCTGCTCCTTCCTTCCCGCCCTCCCCGACACTTCTCGTGTCTTCTTCGTTCGTCGTAATATTTTACTCTCGCAACGAACGACCGACCCAAAACAGGACGGAGGATGAATAACAATAATAATACGATGTGTGACGAAAGTGTAAATAAAATAACGTTTTTGTTGTTATTATTCTCCGCAGTTAAAGAAGAGTTGTCTCCTCCGAACAGTCTGTCCGGCGTCAGCAGCCATTCGGACGGGCTGAAAAAGAAAAAACTCAACCACGTTCCCGCGACCGGCGGCGTCGCGAACTCTACGGGCGCCGGAGCGCCGGGAACAACGGGATCGGCCGGAACGACGGGCGGTGGTGGCGGCGGCGCCGGCGGTGTGCTGAACAACCGACCGCCCGAAGAACTGTGCCTGGTGTGTGGCGACCGGTCGTCTGGTTACCATTACAACGCCCTCACGTGCGAAGGATGCAAAGGGTTCTTCCGGAGAAGCATCACCAAAAACGCGGTGTACCAATGCAAGTACGGCAACAACTGCGAAATCGACATGTACATGAGGCGCAAGTGCCAGGAGTGTCGGTTGAAAAAATGCCTTACCGTCGGCATGAGACCCGAATGTAAGTACATGGAAACATATAACGATTTTTGTTTTTATAATACAATATTGTGTGTATATTACTCTAATCTCAACTACGACGTTGTTGATGATTGTAAGTATATTGTAATTATTGTAATCGCGGACTGTTGTAGTCTTATTATAAATAAGAAGACTGCGTACGATCTTATAATTATATTTATTTGGTATGTAGAAGAGCGCTTGTACGCTTTTTTTTTTTAACGAAATTAAAATTTTTAAGCGAGGCCAAAATGTGACAACTGATGACTAACAAAAAATAATTAAAAATACAAAAAACAGAGAAACCGAATTTTCAGAATGCGTATTTATATTATACGTGTAATATAATTTATGTATGTGGAAGTAATTAAAATAAATAGCGTTTAATGTTACACTTTAAGAAGAGATGGTGTGACGCGTCAGAGATTAAATCACATTCTCTCCATTGATTAAAAAAAAAAAAAAAATAATAATAATATCGCACACTCTTTATCGTTTCGTTTTATATTTATGCGACACGACGATAAAATTTTCACTGACCAAATACTATTAGTAAAGTCTCCTCTTGTATCTTTCGAGTAAATTCAGATTATAATCGAGTAAAAAAACACTTAGAAATTCTTCGGATATAAACGTCATTTATATGTTTTAATACTTTACAATATATAATTTATTATAATCGAGAGAGAACAACGGTACGAATCCTCGCGAAACCCCGCGAAATACTACTCATTATTAATTAATTAAAAATTGACGATATATATATCGAAATATAAAGCATTATACATAATTAAAGGTCCGATATTATATATATATATATATATTATAAACAAATTTATTAAATTTTTTTTTTATTATTATTATTATTTATCAATAATATTATATCGAGAAATATACGCGTCAACGTATTCTGTGGCTTGTGTACACATTTACAAAAAAAAAAAAAAATTAGACATTCAGGACAGAGATCATAATATATCGTAATGAACTCTTAAATAATAATTGAAACCGATTCGCGCGTATACGATAATATCGTCAGTTGATAATGAGATGTCTATGTTCTCGAATAAAATTTTACGTATACGGACGGTTTCCTCGTTCGCGTCTCCTTCTTTCGCCGCCCAGGCTCTCTTCACAACGATAATTTCTCATTCGATCCACAAAACGTCTTGTAAGCGATATTATTATCGTATTATACAGACACAACAAACGGTTTAAATGTAAAAACGCACCAGCGGCATATTCGTTTTTTGACGCAATACAAACACTTCAAAATGTCGTCACGGAGAGAGAAAGTTCGTTAGGCACAAGAAGAATATAAAATGGATGTGTTATTCGACTAAATAGTCGCCTATTATTATTATTATTATTATTATTATTATTATTATTATTATTATTATTATTTATATTGCCGTTATGTTTTTTAAAATTATTTGTATTAATAATAATGGTTTCGGAGATGATATTATTGACCACTTAGTAGTTATACGCGAAAAACGATCGACGAGAGTATTTCGGGGGATTTAAAAAAAACACCCCCCCTAAAACCAGGCTCCGGCATTTTTTTTTCGATTATACGCAATATAAATAATACACACGATTTCGTAGTATTGCAGCCCAAGAGAATATATTATAATATTTTATTTCTCGAACAGTTCGATGAAAGTGTGCCTATTTTTAGGCGGAAACTCGTCGCTTTTTCTCGTTTATTCTTTTTATTTATTTGCTTCGACGTCGAGATTATTATTGTAATATTTATCGAAACCGCCCGCTTATTCTCGATTGCGAAACCGAGAGAAAATACGCGTCGGTCGTCGGTTATAAATGGCGTAATTTTTTCGCCGTGTGAGAGAGGAGAGGTGGATTTTTGGCGGTTCAAAAAATAAAAAAAAAAAATATATATATATATATCGCGGCGGATATAAATAATGTGCGAATTATAATAATCGTAACGTGTTTGTGGCGTAAATGGAGAATTTGAGTTTAACACATGCGGCCCGCCCGCGCATTATTATTATTATAATGACAGAAAATCGAATTTGACCACCACACACACCACCATCACCACGCGCTCTCGTTCGCGTTTCTTTTAATATATTATGCGTAACCTTGACCGGCTGCTTCTGCTGCTGTATGTGTGTGTGTGTGTGTTGTGGACGGTGCGTTAGTAACTTTTTTTTCTTCCCCAAGTACGTTGACCTCTTTGTATGTGTGTGCGCGCCATTATTATAATATTATTAATATTATTATTATATGTATATAAAATGTGTTACTATTGTTATTGTTGTAAATTATTTATGCGGAGCGCGCGCGATCGATGTTGCCCCGCGGTCGTTGATCGTTTCGCGCGAAGTTGGATGGCGGGGTGAGGTTACTTTTACTCGATTTCGCCGCACATACTATTTAAATCAAAGGGAGGGAAATGGTTTCGAATGTTACATTTTATGTACGTGAATAATAAATGAAGTTATTTTCGGCGAAACGTTCGGTTCGTCGCACTTACTTACCGTTACCGTGGCGTGTGAAGTGGAAGAGGAACTACTCCGTTGGCGGCTACTACCACTTATACTGCTTATAAGCAGTTTTTTTTTTCCCCCATTTAATCGCGCGCTCGCGTGTTGGGCGTTTTATTGCGTAACTTTGTCTATTACAATATACAATAACTCGGGCGAATTTAACGCGTCGCACCCACGTACACGTGTGTGTGTGGTTAAGTTCGGTTAACCTAACACACGTATTCGTGGTGGTTATTTTGCGAGTATTTGACCGTAGGGTAACGACCATAATCGTGACCCCAAAGCAGGGGCGTATACAAGGGGGTATCCCCTAGATGCTTGTGTACGTACCTATATCTACTGACAATTAAAATTAATCGAACTAAAACTAAAATGTAATCAAACATTTTTTTATTTAAAACTTATTATTTTCATATAATTTTTCGATAATTCTAAGTTGGCAACAGATTCGACGGGCCGTTTTTCTACTCGCCTCCCCCCCCCCCCCACTAGGGGATGAAGTAAATACGCTCCTGCCTCAAAGTACACGATATAAAAGTCCGGCGCACTGCACTTGCTACTATTGCGCGCCTACCACGCCACGCCACTCGGACCGCTGTGGAGAACTCGGTCTATTAGAGGACTGTTTTTAGAATTTTTTTTTTTTTTTTTTCCGTGCCAATTTATACTTGTCACGACACCAATACAAAATGTCGAATTAGCCGCCGCGTGACGACGATTTTCTAGATAATAATTTAAACAACTCGTCACCGTCGTATTATTGCGTTAATAACTCTACACTATTGTCCGGACTATTATTTTATTTTTTTCAAATGTTCAATGGTTTTTTTTTTCTACGCGCGCTCCTCTACTATTTTATTCCGTCGCGGTACCTGCTCGGATAATCGGTTTTTTGAGTTATTGACATTTTTTCTATTTTTTTTTTTTGTTAATGCGATACTCGTCGTCGTAACAACGTGTGTGTGTGTGTGTGTGTAGAGAGGTTCTAATAATTGAAATTGAAAAAAAAATATATTAATAAACCGTTCAGAAAAAAAAAATGTACGAAACGATGATAAAAAAAAAACGCGTGGCGCTCTGCACTTGTTGTTGACTGATGAGGTGTGTACCGCGAAAACCGAGAAACGATTAATTATAAAAACCGTTTGGTCGTGGAAAAAACATTGAAGATGACCACAATTGTCGTGTACTTAAGACACCGTTTATATTTTTACACAAAATAAATTACAATATTGTTGTCTATTAAATAACAGAGTCGACTTTTCTTTAATATATATTTTTAATTCTTAAGAAGTAACGAAATGAAAAAAAAAATCCTGTGTTATTGTAAATTTGTTTCGTGTAAAAAAATTTAACGTCTAAATTTTATGACTGTTGCTGCAGTACGTATTCTTCATAATCGTTTCTTACAAAATATAAATACCTACACTCCGTTGGCGTGTCCTGACTTGTATAATTTTTAAATTCAATTTTCAAATTACTATAGTGTTTCTGTAGAAAAATACGTGGTGGTATCGTGGGCGATGGATGATAGCCTTCGAATATAATCTTTTTGTTTGTTTTTTTTTAATGTATAAAAATTTACTCCACCTGCCTGATTATATCGTACCTAATACTGCACTAGTGGTGTCTACGTACATTTTAAAATGTTCAACAACGTGATTGTGATGATATAACTAATATTTTATGTACACTATTTCGTCCAAAGTTAATTTATAATCGAATTATTGTCTTCTTCTTCGAGCCGTGTGTAAAGTCCGTTATTTTAACGAGCGATTTAATGTTTTTTGTGGTATAAACGAATGTTTTTTTTTTTTTTTAAGTTGTAACAATAATTATTCCATTCCTGGTTTCAAGGTAATGTTATATGTAACACGTGTGCACTGCGCACTATTATGTAAATACTACTATAGGTCAATATATATTCTATTAAAATTTGTTTTTTATTTTACGTTTTTGATATTGTACCAACTTATTACTATGCATTATTATAACGTTTCAATTTTTAAATGGTTGTTTTGAAATATATTATTTTTTTCTCATATAAAATCCATTCTACACAATATTTTAAAACACCATATTTGTTTTGTAGGCGTTGTACCCGAAGTTCAATGCGCTGTAAAAAGGAAAGAGAAAAAAGCTCAACGAGAAAAAGATAAACCAAATTCTACTACAGATGTTACTCCTGAAATTATCAAAATAGAACCTACAGAAATGAAGGTATTTTAAATATTATTTTTATCATTATCATTCCCCCTTCGAAATTGTGTTTTTAATTCTAATTTTTTTTTTTTTTTTTTTAATATCATAGATCGAATGCGGCGAATCGATGATATTAGGCACACCAATAACACCGCCTGTAACGCATCATCACCCTGTGAAACCGTTGAGTTCAGAGCAAAAAGAATTGATCCACCGGCTTGTATATTTCCAGGATCAGTACGAAGCTCCTAGTGAAAAAGATATGAAACGTTTAACAATAAATAATGTACTTAATTTTAATAAATAAATAAAAAAAAAAACCGGATATTTTTTACATACTGTTTCTCTATAATATATCTTAATTTGTTTTTATAGCAAAATATCGATGAATATGATGAAGAGAAACAAAGTGACATAACGTATCGAATCATCACCGAGATGACAATCCTTACCGTTCAACTGATTGTTGAGTTTGCCAAACGATTACCAGGATTTGATAAGCTCGTGAGAGAAGACCAAATCACTTTACTCAAAGTAATTGTTTACAATAAAACTTATACATAATTTTTTTATTATACATTTTTTTGTCCCATAATAATAGGCTTGCTCAAGTGAAGCTATGATGTTCAGGGTAGCTAGGAAGTATGATATCAACAGTGATTCGATAGTGTTCGCAAACAATCAACCGTTTTCAGCTGATTCGTATAATAAAGCTGGATTAGGAGATGCCATTGAAAATCAGTTATCATTCAGTCGGTTTATGTACAAAATGAAGGTGGATAACGCAGAATATGCTTTATTGACTGCTATTGTCATATTTTCAAGTAATTCCATTTCAGTGATTTTCGTTGGTTACCAATTTTTTTTTTTGTAATAATTAACTACGATTTTTTAAAAATCATATTTACAGGTAGGCCGAATCTGTTGGACGGATGGAAAGTTGAGAAAATTCAAGAAATCTACTTGGAATCCTTAAAAGCTTACGTTGATAACCGAGACCGTGATACAGCTACTGTCAGATATGCAAAACTCCTTTCAGTCCTCACGGAATTGCGTACATTGGGCAACGAAAACTCTGAGCTATGTATGACACTGAAACTAAAAAACAGAGTGGTACCCCCATTTTTGGCCGAAATATGGGATGTCATGCCATAGTGTATTGCTTCAGCTAGTAGTAGTTACCTTGTACCTTGTCGCACCATTAGTGTTACTTGGTTTTATTATGAAGACTGTCAATATTTTTCGGTTGTTTAAGCTCCCGATAACCGTAGGCAGGCATAAACGAATATGTATAATTTTGAACATAAATTATAAATTTGACCATTTGTTATATTTCTTGGATGACTATTATAATAATTGAGTTCGATTATTTAGATTAAATTAAACGAACATTTTTAAAAGTCAACTATCTAGCATGTCGTGTAATAATATTTATTAATGTGTATTAAACATGTTTAAAAAATATAGTTTAAAAAAAATATTATTTAAATATTTAATGTTTGGAACCGTAGGTACATTGTAGGGGTTATTGTTGTTAAACACAAGGAATTTAACTAAAAGTTAAGCACTTGTCAATTTTCAGATGAAAACTGTGTTGGATTAACATTTTTAACTAAGAACTTTAAACATTTGAGGGTGCTATATTATTTCTTTGTTATCCTCGTGTGGTTTTTGAGACTGTACCATGTTTTGTACCTGCGTGTTGGATGTCTACATATATATATATATATATATATATATATATATATTATATATATATATATATAAAATTACCAATAAGCCAATTAATTTAATTAACAAAAAATATATATATTTTTTTTTTCTCTAAGAAATGTAAGAAACATCATTTCTATTTGCGAAAACTGTGATATTAGGTTATATTTGATTGTAAATGATAAAATATATTGTGTATACTAACATATTATTATTATTATTTTTTTTTTTTTTTAGTAGATAAACATAAAACGTTTGTTATAAACGTGTACAAACATAGGTTCAGGGCTTAAGGTGAAAGTGGCACTCTTTTTATGTACATAAGTATAATATTTTTTTATACCTTATTATTATTTTTATTGTTATGCTTTCAAAACCTAAACAAACAAATGTGTTAATGGAAAGTATTTTATAGCAAGTGTATTTAATTAAAAAAAAAAATTTTAGAAACAGTTTTTATATTTCTTGTTTAGATAAAATTCTATAAATTCTAAGTACAAAAAACAAAATTACAAGTAGAAAAATAAATATAACTGTAATTAATGTGTGTTTGTGTTGTATGTATTGAGAAGAAGACTGTAAACATCAACGTTTAGATATTTATATTATTTTATTATTATTAATATTTTAGACCAATTGTCTTCTATTTGCTTTACTTACTGATTTCTTTTTTAATGATCAATAATTAATAGACTAGTTATCGGTTTACTTACCTCTTTTTCTTCTAATTAACTTTTAACAATGAAAATTATTGGTTTTGTTCAACAATAGTTTTAAAAATAATTTTTTTTTTCGATAGAGATATTTAAAATCTTTTTTACTCTGCCAACTATATAAATATAATATTATTTTTGTTGTTTTTTTTTTTTTTTTTTTTTTTGTTATTGTCAGTAAAACAAAATTGATGTATCCTACCAGTGCAATAGAAATCGAGTTTATACAGTATATTATGATCTATAATTGTTTTTTCACTGAAATGGAAAAAAACCGTATAATATAACATATACCAACAAAATACCAATTTTTCTTGGGTCATAAGTGTAATTGTTTTTGTTTTTAAATTAAATGTAATATTGTAAATTGGGGTGTACTTGGTGTTGTTTTTAGATTATTAATTACTAAATGACTTGTCCCAAAATACGATAAATTTGAGATTAGAAAATTTTCGTTTTAAACAATTAGTAGTCATGTAACAATGCAAAACTAATTCCAATAACTATTTCAATTTATTTTTTTCCCTCTACGCATTTGTCTAAACTTATGGTTTTTGTTACGATTTTCAATATATTTTAAATGACATACGAGTGCACCCTTGAAATGTATTGTTTTTTAGTTGAAGGTGTACGCTGCTGTTACGTTTCCTTAATATTGTAACTTATTTATTTTTTGTTTTTTTTTTTTTTGTAATAATGCGAAGGACTAAACTACTATTGAGGGGGAAAAGTTAAATACGTTATAACAATGCTCTTTACCAAGTGATTTAATTTGGATATTCCTACCTGATAAAATATTTATTTTTAAGGGAAAATAGTATATTATTAATTTATAGACGAAATGATGTTTTTTACATTCTACTTATTTTTGAGGAGTTAATGTTGTATCTTTAGTTTAAAAACGATTTCACTCATAAATATAAAAAAAAAACCGCCCACTTGATCAGTTTTAATACAATTATATATTTATAATATTATGTACATTTTTATGATTATATTTATGCAAATGTTAATAATTCTTAGGAAATTCGAGTATATTATTGTAATAGTTTTTTTTTTTTTTTGTAAAGAAAATTTTTAAAAATTACCATTGAAAATGATCTTGTTCTTTTTATAGGTATAAAAAATGTGTATTGTCTTAAGAAGAAAAAAAATATTATTTTGACCATAGAAAATATAAGTATCCAATGTTAATGATTATTATGTGTTATATGCAACAATCTCAAATTTGTTTTCAAACGTATATCCGTTATACTATTTTTGATAATTATAATTATTATATATATTATATTAATATTACCCTCTTAAATAGCTAGTGTTTTAGAGACCAAAAAAATAAAACTGTCATCAATTTTATCCAGGCAGTAATGTTAGCAATTAGTCACAAATTCAAAAAAAAAAAAAAATTACTGTACATAAAAATATATTTAACACTGTATTTGAAAGAAAACGAAATAATTAAATTATTTAGAGAATTCATATCGCGCAGTCAAATTGCCATTAAAATTGTATTGAAATTGAGACCAGTCGTGAAAATGTGTTTTACACCATGTCACCATTTACAATTTAATGGTAATCCAGTTCGATTTTTAATACATTGACATCTTTAGAGTGTATCTTTTTTCTTTTTTTTTTATGTAAAATTATAAAATGTTTAAAACGAGTCGATTGTAACTTAGAGACGTTTTATCACGTATAGGATTTCAATATTCACTGCCGTTTTAAACAAATATGCGGTATTTCAGCGCACTTGTGCAGTTAATTATTAATGCCACTGCCATTTTTCTTTTGTACTTAAGAAATAAATAAATAAAATATTGTAAATTATGGAAAATTGCCTTAAATAATACTCACTCAAATTGTTTTATTGTAAAATAATATAACGTTACACATACTATTTCGTAGTTTGTTCAGGACTGCTATTCTGAAGAAGAAAAATAGAAATATCATCATTTTGTACTTTTTGTTTTATATATATATTTTTTATGAGTTACGCAATATGTATAAATACACTGAGTACATGCTTTTTTTTTAACAAACATTTTGATATTAGTAAGAATTCAGTAACGATATTTAAATTGGTTATATGGGGGGAAATACAAGTAATTTATACATTTTTTAGGTCACAACTATTATTGTTATAACTTTTTCAGTGTTTCCTATGCTACTTTTCCTGTACGACTCGCATTCTCTAGACCGTTTAAATTACGACATTTTTGACTATGTACAACGATAATAATTTTTAATGTGTATTCGTAATCGGATAACATAATTAGACCCACTATTAAGTACAAGAATGATTCGTATTCCTCTTAATTTATTTTTATTTCGTTTGGATTGGATGCAGGCCAACTCCATTGAGACTGATGTGTAAAACAGCTGAATGAATATAATAATATGTGCAAGTGTTAATTTGTGGCAAAAAATTAATGTTTGTTAATTTTTTTTTCCTCTTAAAACATTTAATTAAAGACAAATAATATCGACATTTATCACCCCTCTGTTTAATAATATTATTATGTTAAGATGAAAAATTAAAAATGTTTTTTTTTCTGTCAACCATATTGTGTCTCTATATATATATATAGCTGTTATGAGAAAATTTTGTTTTTATGTAATCGAAAACGAAACGGAATGTATTTATTTACATATGTAAAAGAAAGGAGAAAATTAAAAAAATAATTGTTTACTCATATAATGTATAAAAAAAGCATTGTGCGATGAAAATTTATATACCACCATCACCACTATAATATTATAGTAGTGCAACAGTTAAAATGTATATTATGAAATGAACTTGGAAACGTTTTGTAAAAAAAAAAATACATATATATATATATATATATATATATATGTATATATATATAAAATTAACAAAAAATAAAGGATTATACGTATTTGTTTTAATTTGTTTTTCTTATTGTTGTTTACAATCTTTGGCCTTTGACTAACATTTCTTAAAACTGTTCCTAAAGTTTAATAATGACTGACGATAATCCTATCAACAATTCACAATAATCGCGTTAAATTTTTATATCTACGTTTTACCACTGGTATGTGTTTAATTATTTTAAATATTCATATTCTATATATAGATGCTGTAGCGTGTAATGTGAATTGTCAATCATAGTATCTGTTTTGTTCTGAACTACGTATAAAGTATACATCTATATATTAGATAAAAAAAAAAAAAAATAATAATAATAATAATGGTTTCATTTTGTTCTCATTATATTTAACTAAATTCTTTCTTTGTGCATATTTCGGCATTGTTACAATATGTGACTTGCTGATCTGAGGTTTAGTGTATAATATACTAGGATTTTATAGACATTTTTATTAAAAGAATATTACTTTTATCTTAGTTTTACAGTAAATTCAACACCATAAGTGTAAAATACTAACGAATTAAAATTAAAAAGAACAGAATAATTATACGGAGTAATCATAAATGTGGTACGACAAAAAATAAATAAATAAAAACAATCATCTATTTTACATTTTCTTTTTTCTTAATTTAAAATGTCAATAAATGATACTATTGCTTTAAATTAAATTTAAATAAAACATATTTATAAAGTATTAATAAAAAAATTATTGTACATTTTAGATTAAATTGGTTACATCCATATTGAAATGTCAACATACGAATCACTAATGAAATCATCAATTACTTTCAACTGGATGATTTAAATGATTACTTTCTATCGTTTTCCTGACGACATAATATCTCAGTTTCTGAATACTAAAGTATTAAAAATATGATTTACTAAATTTATTTGTACGATATAAGAATATAGCTATTGAGAGTTTTGTTTTAGACGGGTTTCACTACATATTATAGAAAATGTGATTTATATATATTCGTTAATAGGAGTGCAATGAAAATAAATAAACAAAATATGTATGAAACATTTTTATTGTATCAATGGAAAAAAAAAAAAAAGACAAGCTTATTATAATATAATATAAATTAAGTGTATTATTAAGTTTACTGGGAAAATAAAAAAGGAATAATATGACCGAATGACTTGACTAGATCACTGCAATGATGGAGAAACAATGAGTACTGGTTTCAAAATTCGTAACAAATTCAAATATCTGAAGATGTGGCAGTAGCGTTGGTTGTCATGGGTTTTACCACTTGATTTGTACAGGATTTGGATAACGGGAGGAAATTTGGCCGAGTGATTCCACTGGCATTCAGACAACACTCGTTTACAGGCGTCTGTACTGCAGTGATGTCAGTTTGAGTTTCAGCTACATTTTGCGTTGAAAGACTCATACACCGCAACACATGATCCATGGACTGTTGCAGTTGTTGGACCTAAAGAAAAAAAAATTATTTCTTTGTAATAAATAATAACTAGACTTATTAATTATTATTTTTATACATAATTAGAGTCTGGAATTTTATGTTTTTACACGAGTTCTGTGGAATTTATGCTGTTAAACATTGTCACATTGAATAGCTTTACAAATAAATGTATAGAAAAATGTTTTGCATTAAATAAGCATATTTTACTATTATCTAAGAATTACATTTTTAACAAATTGTTTAAATTTTACATGGGTAATAAGTATATATATTTTTTCTACATACGGGCAAGATATTTTACTTATTGAATGTATAAGCTGTCTAGAGACAAAACAAAATATTTTTTTAAACAACAATTATTTATTATCGATATGTATATACAAAATTTTAGCAATATAAAAATATTAGTAATTATTAATTTAGACCCCTCTTTGTAACAGTGTTTGTACATACTAGTATAGAAACGTTTGAAGAGTTAGTTGTTACATTTTAATTTCTATAATTTTATTTTCAATCCCTGCCACCACTACACAATCTAAATATAGGTACATAATATAATATATTAATATTATTTAGATTATTTAAATTTATTTGTCTTTTCCTTATCACCTTTGTAATTCAAACATCGGTTCTTTTTTCCTAATAAATACTTCATAAAGATATTTTATTTTTTTTTGAAAATAATAAATAATTATTTAGTTACCTTGGTATTCAATGAAGAACATGCCAGACATTTAGGATCACCATTATTGTCATCATTTATTCGGTTATCAATACTGTCAATCTGTAATCATACACCTTGCTGATTAATAAATTTCAAAATACATATAATTTCTTTTAGTTATTTTAAAAATAAGCTATACATTTATGAGCAATAAAACGGAATTGTTTGATTGAAAAAATTGTTGAGAATATTTGATCAATTAATTTTGTGTACCAAAATGTGTGTGTTCTAGTAAATGTTACCCAATACAATTATCATTATAAATAGTACCTTTTTCGACAACTCATTTATTGCTTGCATTTGTAATACCACTAATTTATGTTCTTTTTCTAGAGTACTTTTGGTATCCACTAAATCTTTACTCATTTGCCTAAAAATTACAAAATTATGTTAATGTCGAAAATTAAATACACAGAACATTTCTAACTTGATGTATTGGTTGAACCGCAACATTTGCACATGCTGATATACATTTGTTACATTTTTATTCAAATTTCTAGTACGATAACCACGCCACATTTTTTGTATAACAGTAGCTGACTGATGCAAATCTACATTTAGAAAAAAAAACAACATATATACACATCATTTAACAGACACAATGTTGTTTGTTGGCAATACCTTTATCATTGCCATTCATTTGAGACGCTTTATTTTTTATCATTTGCAGCTTATCCATAGTAGGTACTCGAGACTCTTCACCAGCTGGTGTTTGAAGACCAATCACTGGTCTTGGTTTAGGTAAACTTGGAGTCAGTGGGCTAGGTAAAGAGTCCAGTATTGGCAACATAGTACTAGCAGCAGGTAATGGCGGAGATTGGACAAAACTATTGACTTCAGACACTGGCAAATGGACACTACGGGACATACTATTAGGTGTTACTTGACAGCTTTCTGAATCTGTAGACAGTCTTTGAGTTGTAGATTTTAGAACGCTGGGGTCTAGGCTTCTGGTCATCAATGATTCCTGTCCTGAATCTTTATTATTTGGTAAACTGGTTCCTAAAATGATAATTATTAAAACTAAAATTACATTTAGTTTAAATTATGACATGAATATTTACTGTGCAATTGTTCTCTGTATTGTTGAGCTTTACTCAAAACTAATCTCAATTTTCTTTCTTGCTCAGTCTCTAAAGCATGACTGGTAATTGGACATGTTTCCGTCAAATAACGGACAAGAGCTGAATGTTGACCGATATGGAATTTTCGTCCTTGACCTTGGCTATATAACCATTCAGCTTTTAAACTAAAAAATAATAAAGTTGGGTAAAAAATCTCTCATTTACACAATAAAATATATATACTTTTCAATGTCATCCACAGCATAACCATCAACTATTTTCACGGAAGGACACCAATTGACTATGAATGGTCTATAGTTAAATGTGTATCCTTCTAAGCAACTATTACCAGTTAAAGAGATTTCTTTTAAAGAAACAAGACGACAAAGCTGTGATATTTCGTTTAAATCATTTAGACTGTTATTGGCTAATGTTAGAGTAAGCAAGTTGACTGGAAGGAAATGTTGACAATTTGTTAAATGACAGATATTATTCGAATGTAAGAACAACTTCTACAAAATATATAATAAAACATCAATATGGTTATTATAATGCATAGTAATAACTTTGACTAATGTAATAAATTACAAATACACTGACTTCAAGTTTTGAAAGATGACTCAAATTAGTAATATATGATATGTTGTTGAACGACAAATCCACGTGTACTAAATTGCCATTGGATGATAAATGTTCAATGATCTAAATTAAACACATATTTATTATACATAAAATAATCAGTAATATCAAAAGTAAGTTGGAGAAGAGAAGGTTCCTTGCCATTTCATGCATAATTCAATTTTTTGTCTAAAACAAAATTGTTGATTTACTCATATTGGTTCAAATATTTATTAATATGAATTATAATGACATTGTAAACATAATATAGTTTTTCCCCTGAATATTGTAGTGGGATCATTGACTATAAAGAACCCATGTCTCAGTGCCCAGGGTCTAGCACCTATTGAACACATATACAGAATGCCACTACAATTTTTTTTCAAATTATCAAGAAAACATATATCACCAAGTGATTAAATTTTATAATTTTAATCAAGAACAAAAACATTGGCAAATATTAGTTCCCTGCCATTCTTAATTATGTAAAAAAAGAAATTTGTAGGCAAAGAATGTTAAAAAAAGGGCATAAAGTGACACTTAGAGAAGTAATGTGGATAAACATTTCAAAAAATATTCAATAGCTTTGCCATTAACTCGTAATATGTTCTTATATTTATGTAACTATGTAGGATTTATAAATTAATTAAAACTTACTTTGATCTTATTATTAGATAAATTGAGCCATGTTAGATGTATTAAATCTTTAAGCCCTTCAATACTCATCAAATGATTATTAGATAAATCTAATTTAACTATTTTCATTAATTTTGCTACTGTATACATTCTCATCATCTGATTGTGACTTGCAATTAACTTTAAAACAAATTAATTCAATTTTATTTCGTTACATGAGTTATAAGTTAAATTTTATTTTACAGTTTATTTACCTCAGTAAGTTCAGTGAAACTTTCAATATTTTCTAGTTTTTGCAAACAATTTTTGCTTACATCCAAGGTTTTAATCACATGACTATTTTCAGTTTTGGGCAACTTCCGCAATTCTTGACTAGATAAATCCAACAACGAATTATCTAAAAGTTTAATTAATATATTAAAATTTATCATTTGGTATAAACATATTTATTTACTATGATAAATTCAAATTCAAATTTTGAATTTAAATACTATCAGTTATCAGAGTACTTAAAAAATGATTAAAAAAAAAGTTCTAGTCATTATTTCAAATTTTTGGTTAGGTTTTGCAGTGTGCGATCTACCAGTATCATATTAACAGCAATAGGAATAATTAAACATATATAAATTAAAATATTGTATAGCTATATATTTTTTAGCTGAGACTAATTAAAATTGATTTAATTGTAAACCTACTAGATACTTATTATATATTAAACTGTTTTACGATCATATTTTAAAGTACTAAGCCATGCTCATAATTAGCCTCTTATCATTAAATTGAAATAAAAATTTAACATACTTATAATAAACAAATGAACTGTGAAATTTGAATTTTTTTGAACTTTACAAGTATCCCATAGATGTATTTATTTATTGATACATATAGTTGGTTAAATATCACAAAGTACAATTTTCTAAAATATATTAAACATTGTAGGAAGGCGTGGATAAATAAATGTAAATGAAAAAAGTTTTTAGAATAAACCTTATAATTATATTGAATACGTTTATACATTTTACGGACATTTATGTATTATTTTTACAATGAAATGTCTAATTTTATTGTATGTACATAAATTACATTTAAATTCGATGGTAATAGGCACATATTTACTTTGATATTAATTTATTATATAATTTTAATCGTACTTTTACGAATTAAAAACATTTATTAAAAATAATACATTATTGTTATTCGTTTTTCTTAATAATGATCGGCAGTAGCTATTGCTATGAAATCTGTACACAGAACACTGCGTTCGTAAGCAAACAGTGAAATTGCAAGAGCTACCATATTAAATTCAAATATTTCCCAATTATAAATAAATATTCGATTTTTCGTTAAAATGAATCTAAAGAAAAAAAATTCGCTTACTAGTCATTGTGATCGATTTGGTGTGAAAACTTTTACGCTCGTATAATAATATACGTATAAACCGATTTGAATATTTTATTTAAAACTAATTAAACATGTTTATAAATATCATTTATATTTGAATAGTATAACGTCGTCGTATAAATACAAATTTTCGAATATATTTTTAAAAACATGTTTGTACATTAAATGGTATTTACTATTTACACACGTCAGAATCGAAAACGTAAATCGAAAATCACCCGACGGCGCAACGGCAGACACCGACCCTTATCACGTCATTATTATCTTTAGATTGCTCTAAAATGTAAACTAAATTGAACTTAGAAACGAATCTCTCGTACGTTTTCTTTTGCGGTCCTCCAATGATCATCATAACATAACAAAAGAAAACAATGTAAATACACTCGATTACGCTTAATCAATTAATAGAGAATTTAAATGGACGATTGACGTTCAGTGAATTAAGAAGCTTTCTTTGCCATGTTATTGTCCATTGTGTAATTACACGAATTTCGAATTATAAATGATAAAGAGTTGTTTGAAGCGTAAAGGTAAGTGCATTTAATTATTTGAAAAATAAAAGGAAAACAATCGAAACTATAAAATGGGATTTATGTACATTTAACACACGTGTTTTGATTTTTTAAATCAGTGTTATTGTGATGTACTGGAAACGTGCTAACGTTCGTAATGCGCAATATATGCGTGGACGCGTCAAGTACTGTACGATGTCCAAATCGACTCGACCGACCGATGAAACCAAAATAGTGGTGGAAAAATGTCAAGAAGAAAAAGTGATATCTGACAAATTGATTAGATCGTCACCGCGGTTGATGCCAGTGGAGAAGACCGAGTTTCGTAAAAATGCCTTGAACATTCAGATGTTGTCAGCCAATTTATACGATCAGCTGTTCAACGATCCTCATCATTTTGACGATCAAGTCATAAGGACGGCTTTAAAAGAACTGTCCAAATATAATTTGCCGTCGATGTTGCATAAAGTACCTGATGTTGAACTCCAGTTACCTCCGTTAGAAGGAAATATAATCGAACACTTTTATGAAATTGGCAAACAACAGAGTGAACCGTATACCGTTTTAATGGACGAATTTCTGAAATGTACCATACCGGAAATGCCCAAAAAGTGGGTATTTAGAGAGGGATGGACTAGGTACGGAAAAGAAATCGAACCTTGCGACTATCCCAAAGAGACTGTAATGATTTTTGACGTTGAAGTGTGTTGTAAAGAAGGCGACCTGCCTACATTAGCGACAGCCGTCACGTCAGAAGCTTGGTACAGTTGGGTGAGTAAAGATTTAATCAACTGCAATACCAGATCAGGTAGATACCTCAGTTATTCGTGTAAAGATCTCGTACCTCTAGAGACGTCAATTAGATCCAAAGAGAAATCCACCGAATGGACCAACACACCTAAGTTATGCATAGGTCACCATGTTGCTTTTGACAGAGCCAGGATTATGGAACAATACTGGTTGAATCGTACGGCTCTTAGGTTTATAGACACAATGTCTTTGCACATTGCCGTTAGTGGTATTACTAGTTATCAGAAAAATTTATTAAAATCTAAAGATGCCATTGAAGTTGAATCTTGGCAACAACACAGCTCATTAAACAGTTTGAATGAAGTGTACAAATTATATTGCAAAGCTGAATTGTCCAAAACTGATCGTGATATGTTTGTGAAAGGTTCATTAAAAGATATCAGTAATGATTTTCAGAATTTAATGAGTTATTGTGCAAAAGACGTGAGCGCCACAACCGAAGTCTTAAAAAAACTGTGGCCATTGTTTTTAGAACGTTTTCCTCATCCTGTTACGTTATCAGGTATTTTAGAATTGGGTACATCGTACTTGCCAGTGAATTCAAATTGGAATAGATATTTGGACACTTCAAATGAAATATATGAAGATCTAGACATTGAATCTAAATTTTTACTCTCGCAACAAGCGAATCAAGCTTGCCAGTTAATGTACAACAACAACTATAAAAAAGATTTATGGCTCTGGGACCAAAACTGGACTTCTAAACAGTTGAAATTGAATAAAGAAAAGAAAAAAAAACCTGAAATTACTGTTGAAAATAAACCTGTAGAATGTGAAGATATATACGAAGAGAGGTTTATGAAATTAGAAGAAATGTTCAAATCGTTGATGGCAACTAAAGAACGAATGCCGCTTAAGACGCCCCATCTGGCTGGATATCCGGAATGGTATAGAAAACTGTGTGCACCCCCTAAAGAACCAAATTGGGTTCCTGGTCCACAGCTCATTAGTTCTGGTATGCACCTTGTTCCAAAATTACTTTCTCTTATGTGGAAATCCCTCCCTTTACATTATGTGCGAGGACATGGTTGGGGTCAACTTGTACCCTACGACACGGATATAAAACTCCCAGACACAAAATTGGTACCACTTAAAGAATTGCATGACCATTATATCAAAAGCAATGCATCTTGTAATTGCAAAATAATAATTAATAATTCTGATCTTCATGAAGCTGTTCAAACAAATTTAATCAAGTATGAATGCGTTTTCAAAAAAAAAAAATACAGAAATATACAAAATAAACCTTGTAAAGAAAAATTGTCATCAACGGGCTGTGGCATGTTGAAACTTCCACATAAAGACGGTGATCATTTGAACGTTGGAAATCCACTTGCACGGGATTTTCTGAACAAATTTTCTCAAAACGGTCTGTCTGGAAAGGACAGTAAAGCTGAACGTATCATTGAAATATCTCGGATGTTATCTTATTGGAGAAACAACAGAGAACGTGTTGAAGGACAAATTGTAGTTTGGCCAAACAAATTGGAAGGATATGGTGCCATCATTCCACAAGTTGTAGTATGTGGAACTTTAACTCGTAGAGCTGTTGAAAGAACTTGGATGACAGCTGCTAACGCTATCGATGAACGTGTTGGATCAGAATTACGTAGTATGATCCAGTCGCCTCCTGGTTATTCTTTAGTTGGAGCAGATGTTGATTCTCAAGAATTATGGATAGCGTCTGTTATTGGAGATTCCTTTTATGGCAAAGAACACGGAACTACAGCTTTCGGATGGATGACACTTAGTGGTAGGAAGAGTGATGGCACAGATATGCATAGTGCTACTGCCAAAGCGATTGGAATCACAAGAGATAATGCCAAAGTATTGAATTATGCTAGGATTTATGGGGCAGGAAAACCATTTTCCGAGCGCTTATTAAAACAGTTCAATCCTGATCTAAGTCCCGCACAAGCTAAACAAAAAGCAATAGCTATGTTCAACATGACAAAAGGAAATAGAGTGTATAAGTTACACGACTCTGTTTTGCCAGAAGTTAAGAAAAGAGAATATTCGCGGCTTGGCGCACAAGAATTATGTACCGTTTACAATATGAGTGTAGACAAATTATTTGAAAACCCTGTTTGGTATGGAGGTTCAGAATCAGCAATGTTTAACAGCCTGGAACAAATAGCGTGTTCAAAACAACCAAGAACGCCATTTTTAGAATCAAGACTTAGTCGTGCTTTAGAAATGAATGGAATGGACGTGGATAAGTTTATACCAACCAGAATAAATTGGGTTGTGCAAAGTGGTGCTGTTGATTTCCTTCATTTAATGTTGGTGTGCATGCGTTGGTTAATTCATCCAAATGTTCGATTTTGTTTAAGTTTTCATGATGAGATACGTTATTTGGTACCAAATGAACACCGTTATCAGACCGCATTAGCTTTACACGTTACAAACCTACTAGTCAGGGCGTTTTGTGTTAAAAAATTAGGTATGGCCGATTTACCACAATCTGTAGCATTTTTTAGTTCAGTTGAAGTAGATACTGCGCTTAGAAAAGATGCTCTGAATGATTGTGTTACACCGTCTAATCCACACGGGCTATCAAAAGGTTATGGAGTGCCACTTGGAGAATCACTGGATATTATAAAAGCTATAGAACTGTCCGATGGAAACATTGGCATATTCAAAAAGAAAAAGAAAAAAATTGATAAAAACTAAGACTGAACAAAATACCAAATATTATGATTGAATTATAATAATGCACACTTGTGCATATTAAAAAAATTATACATTAGTAAAATGTTTATTTTAAATGTTATTTTTTACAGAATGTCTAAGGCAACTAAACGTAAACACGTGCAAAAGGAAATGCTTACCGCCAATTGGAACGGTCCAATAGACGATCAACGTATTGTACGTATTGTTGCTGGCCGTGGCAATAACCTCCACGAAGTGTTTTCGGTAGAAGACAATGAAACATTTCTTGTATCAATGCCAGCCAAGTTCAGACGAAACGTCTGGGTCAAACGTAACGATTATGTTGTTATTGAACCAATAGCTGAAGGGGATAAAGTTCGTGGTGAAATTGTGCGCGTGTTAACTAAAGAGGACATGAAATTGATGAAACAGAAAGGATGGAACAAAAAGGAGGAAAATGATGAAATTGCGCCCAACACAAATCGGCCTATTGTTACAACAATTAGTGACTTGAGCTGTACTGATACGGACACTGATCATGATGACCCATCCGAAGATACTGATTATTCATCATGATCATTTTTTATTTTTATTTTTTTTTTTTTGAAAGAAAAACTACTTTTATATATATATATATATTGTGCCAAGACTATTCTGTTAATAAAATTGTATGTGATTTATATATTAAGCTGTAATATGGAAAATGAATACATTTAAGTAATTGTAAATACTATATTGTATGGTATAACATAGTGTTAATAATAAATTTAATGATTTGTTCAATGTATCTATTGAATCTTTGTTACATTTTATATGCAGGGTATATAATTTGAGTTCAAATTTTATGAATAATCAGGATCTGTGAAATTATAAAATTAATGGTTAAATAATTTTAATTTCCAAGAAATATAATAGAAAGCAGATGATAATACTACATTGTAAAAACATTAAGAGCTTATTAAGATAGCAGACTGAATATCCAATTATTCGAGTTAAAATTAATAAACCAATTCTATCACGCAGTATAAAACATGTAAGTCAATACTTGTTTATCAGCAATTTTCAACTTCAGACATCTCTTTTCTTCTCCCTCGCCTTTATTCTAATATTACTTTTTAAAAAAAAAATTGTGCATCATTTTTAATGAAATTACACAATTAATTTATTTAATGTAATATTAGATTTATATCAATATAAATGATATATTTATTAATATGGTAATAAAAATTAACACTGAAATAAATTAATTTCAACGGTTACAAAAATGTTATTTATCACAATCCAGTTTTTAGTTAAAATATAAAATTGTGTAAAATAATGACTTCTGAATAAACCAAACCTATTCATTCACTATAGGCATAATTATTTTATTGATCATAATTTCACGACTAATCATAATAATACAATTTATATAATATTTATTGTCAATGATAGTATAATAATGAGCTTTAATTGAAATTAATCAAGTAAATAGCATATACTTTTCAGTACTTTATACTTATGAGTTATTGACTATTTTTGTGTTATACATATAAACACATTGAAATTTTTATATTATGATTTGAATATATGGATAATCTTCTGTATAAACTACAGATTTAAAATACATTTTAAAAAAAAAAAAATTAAAAAAAAATTGATCTATAACCAGTATTTTATAATCAAATTTCGCACAAAATCTCTTAATATTTTAAATATTATTATTATAATTATTACTACAGCTGAAATGACAACAAAGTTTACTATAAATATTAATATTTAACAATATGTTTTATCGCTTATGTAAATACAAATCCTTTATCTTCTGGACGTACTTCGGTAGCTCAATATTATTAGCGGCGCATAAATTAACTAATGTTTTTGTATAAAACAATAACATAACATTTTATTTTCATACAAAAATGAAACCGGCTAATCTTTTATGTATATATTTATACTTTTACAATTTATTTATAAACAGTAATAATTTATAATAATAAATTTTCTTCTACAAATAAAGGCCGGTATGAATTTAAAAGCGCAGTTTAATGTTAACCGATTAATAAAACAAAAAAATAACAATAATAATAGTTATTTATTTTCGAAATTTTAATGGGCACGTGTAAAGAAGGAATATGGAATACTATAAAAAAAACGTATTTTGTTAAGTACAAATTTGCATTTAGGTAACATGAGATAATTTGAAGGAAAAAAAATCAAATTATTGCTTATAATACTGCATAATATAAGTACTGTCAAATCTGTCATAAAACATTGTTATTAAAATATGTTCATGCTGGAAGGAATTTTGTAAAAATATGGAGTAATCGGTATACCATTAGAAAGACTTGCGCTTACTATACGATATTATGGCTTAAAATGTGGTTCTTAAACTGGCGTATAATTGCCAACTGGTTTGTAGAAGAATTGTCCACGTAATATACGTCTGAAAAGTTCTTTTCTCAGTAATCTTTTCTCCTTGGCAAGCTTCTTTAACACACCCTTGTTTTCCATAGCTCGGCGAGACAGATATGGTAGCACTTCATTGACTGGACCATATGGTATGTATTTATATGCCGAATATCCTGCTTGGCCTGTTAAATTTTAATTAATATTATCAACATGTTCTATATATTTGAACAGATTTGAGAAACATACCCAAGGGGAACGTGATGAAATCACACATGCCAAGCAGTTGTCCGAAGCAGATTACTTTGTCTTCGGGAGAGATTCCAATTTCTTTCATTCTGGTAAGCGAAGAAAACAAAAACGAAAAATGTTTTATCAAACAAATTAAATTATTATGTTTGTGGTGGTTTTCATAAATGATGAATACTGTTGTTTTGTTTTATTGTGCAATATTCATTTCTGCATTTAATTCCAGTAATCGCTATTCCTTTGTTGGATGGCGTTTGAAATGTTGTTTTAGACACTATTCTATGTGTCTCTGCAAAATGTATCAAATTAACATACGTAGCCTATCCATTTCTAACCCCGTTTTGATTTGTATATCTACCGTATTACATTTTAAATAGTATAATTACTTTGAAACAGTGCCGTAGCTAGCCATGTGTTTTTGCTTGTTGCAACCAATCCATATTAACACCTCGAGTATACGTAACTACCAAAGTACTTTTATGGAATTTTTTTTTATATTTTAAAATATTAAAAACCAAAGAAAAACATTTATTGTTATTTCGTAACATCCATAAATAATAATAATAAACTGTAATGCAATACCTTTATTATATAGAGGTTTTTGGTAAAACATTAGTATATCAATCAAATTCCAGTATCTCTGATTAAACGTAACTCATAGCTGACTCATAATTGTATTATAATATTGTTTTATTCAGCCAAATCGTTAATTTACTGCTATTTAAACCACCATCACTTTTTGAACACAGTATATATGAATAACTGTTATTCATTATTAATTTTGTTCAATAAATTGTAATTTATTTTTAATTGAAAATTAATATATAAACAAATTGGTCAAGTATATATATTTAAATACATTGAAATTTATTCATATTATTATAAGGAAATACAATCTATGTTTGTTTTATTACACCCCAAAAAGATGTCCCACTACTTACCCTGCCATAGCTACGGCCTGTATTGAAGGATTTTTACAAGGTAAAAATGACATGTATAATTTATAGGTTTACATAAATTTTACTTACTGTGATAATGCGAAACGTACAGTATCTTCATTATGTGATGCAACCATTATGCCAATCTTGCTGCAAACATCACTTTTGTCTTTCAGTTCCTTAATGCGGGTTAAACACTCTGTCAGTGTATCATGATACATTTTAGTAGTGGCTTCATATGATGGATTAGTAGGATCTGTATAACCCAATGCTGCAGCTCTTGCCCTTTCCTGTGTAATATATATTTCATATGAATAACTTTAGAATTTAATAAGATCATTAATTATAACTATTAATGGTCAATAAACTGATGTTTTATTCTTATATTATGCATTTAAATAGTTGAGATACCTGATCAATATAAGCACCCCGCACAAGTTTAGCTCCAAAATAGAACTTTTGTCGCTTAGCTTGATTTAAATCAGTCTTAACTTCATTAAGTGTATCTTTTAGGTAACATTGGTATGTGTTGAACACAATAGCTTTTTCAGTATTATATTTTTGCATCAGCTCAAGAGTCAATCTAGAAATAGCTGGTTGGAAATAAGTTTGTTCAGCATCAATCATTATACGTACATCTAAATCTTTAGCAGTCTATAAAAAAATTGAATAAATTATAGTAAATAACATAATTTAATATGATTATTAAAGTAGTCAACATTTTATTTCTTACTTGAACTAATGTGTTGAGTCGATGGACCATATTACGGAACATTTCTTCTTCTTTTTTAGATAACTGAGATAACAGTCGGACCATACGTCCTTCTTTTAAACAAGGTACACGGAAAGTATCGCTCAATTCAGAATTTTCATTCAATAAACCACTCCATGGGAATAAATGAATAACACTAAAAGAAATATAACAATAAATTTACAAATTAAAATAAATATTTGATTTTTATGAATTAACGACTTTACCCTTGACTGTCTTTGGTGACTTTTTCCAGAAATTTTTTTGTATCCTTGATGCCAGCTTCAAACAAGCGTTTCTCCAACTCTTCAAGAGTAAGATGTTGACCAATAACATTTCCTTTGCCACCCATCATTTCACTAGCCAATGTACGAGCTCTCATAATTACCTCAGACAACTGTAACTGTAATCAAATAAAATATTTTTATAGTTGTGTCCTCATAATTTCTAATCACTACCTCTGGTCTTGTCGCTTAATGCAGGAATTGAATATATATATATATATATGTATATGTGTGTATATATATATATATATATATAATTAATAACTTTTAACTAATATTTCTTTTTATTTATTTATAATTTACCAAAAGTTGAGGACGTCCAAGAGCTGTTAATTTGATTGCCGTAATTCCTGTTCCATATGTAGCACCTAAATAGTAAATTTATTAATTACAAAACAATAAAAATATAATTTTAGAAATTACTATATTTTAAATGATAATATTTGGATAACTGTATTTTATAATCAATTTTCGCATAAGTTTCGTTAGGCATACAAAACTGACAGTAAATTGAAGATAACTCGTCTACATAAGTAGATAAATAATAAACCAAACTTATTTTCAAATTTAGTGAATATAAAATGTTTTTAAATATAGGTTTATTCAAATCTAATAATAAAAAATGGTGTTCTCATATAAAACAAAAATAATATTAAACTATATGTAACAAAATTTATTAACATTTATTATTTAGTGCGTTACTAAGTTATATCTGAATACTGCTGTATGTAAGCCAATTTCTAATGATATTAATTGCTTATAAAATAATAACTAAGATTCATACTATGTGGAATACAGTGTTTAAAAAATAATATAAAATAGTAAAAATAATAAAAGAACAAATATGATATGCGAAAGAAACAGAAATAAAAACTATAAATTAATATTAATAAATGATAAATTTGTTTATGTGAATATAAAATTAAGCTAATGAGTATTATGTAAAATGTAAGTGATCTTTTTATTAATAAAATAAATTGAATACAAAATACTTTTTACAGGCGGCCTTGAATTTTAATGTGTGTTTTTTTTTTAATTTTTAAATTACACATTTTAGAATAATATTTAGTTATTTCATCTTTAAAAAGGGGAAAGTGTAATAAAATTATCAAATAGTTACAATTAGGTATCAATATGAGAAAATATCAAGCGATGTTTGTATACATTGCTGTATTATTATTTCTTCAGTTAAATGTAATTTTTTTAAATTTATTTTGTCCTACACATTATTGATTATTTAAAAATAGGGTAAAAAATAATCAGTGGTCAAATGGGGAAAGGGTTGATATTTAAAAAAAAAAAAATTTGTATTGCGCATATACACACCTAACCAAAAGAAAAAGTTCAAATAACATAAAAATATGTATAATTAAGTATAACAATTAACTAAAAAAAGAAAATTCAAATAGCATGACGCTGCGTAAAGATATCGAATGTTTTCAATTAGCATTTATACACTGTATAATAAATAGTATACATTTTAAAATATTATAATAATAGACTTTATTCAGAAGATAATGTTTTTTAATCAAATTAATCTTTTAACATATTATAATTTTTAATTCGCATGAAAAATAGTTTTATACAATTATAAAATTGATAATTTAAAAATATTAGTAGTATTAAAAGTACTAGTAAATTCCAACAAATAAGTTCAATTACAACCAACTTCAAATTACAATATTAAAACTCAGATAAGTCACAAAACTATTATGATAATAATTAATTACTGATGATCTACTCTTGACTGCATTAATTGAGATGACAGATCATTAGTGTAGTAAAATAATAAAAAATATTATTATGAAAATCCTTTCACTTCTTCAAGTAAATTTGATAGTTAATAATTTTAATTAACTTTTTCTTTTTAATAAATATACACATTATTTATTTTAAAGTACAATAGGAATTTAAATTAATTTTAATTACATTCCACTTTAGATAAATTAAAGTTCAGTTAGAAAATATTTTAAATATTAACCTTATAACCTTTAGGGTCGAATAATATGTATGTTCCTCTGATGAAAAACTATATTTTCCTCGACTTACTATCCTTACATTGATAAGAAAATATTTTAATATACTGTCATTAAATGAAGCTGGAGTACTCATTTATTTCAAAATATTACAAGATAATGAAATCTACACACTATGAATTTTAAGTCTAATTAGGTAATGGAATTTTATAATATTAAACAAGGTAATTTTACAAAAATGTGATATAATTATTATAAATATTTTATAATTGAAATATGTTATATAAATAACTTAGTAATTAATATAAAATGTGCTGTTTGGAAAAAGGAAAAAATTTAATTGTATTAAAATATTATTTATTAAAAATAAATGATAATTTTAAATTTATTTGTGTTTGATAAAATAAACAATGCATGGCTGCTTCTGTACTAAACTTAACCTACTTCATAAATAAAACATTTATATATAATATACATGGCTTGTTTGACGCAAAAATGTTACAATTCAAAAAACAAATTTTCTACCATTATAAGCGAGTAACTAGTGATTTGTTACTTTTTTGAAGAAATAATATCCAACAGAATTACTCAACAAAAAAAAAGTCACAAAATAATTTTGAACTATAGACTAGCTAATAACTCCTTTATATTATGATAAATATTTAAGATAACCTGCATACATTTAAATGCAGTACAATTTATTTACATACGCCCAAGAGGGCAATTGTTTTTTTTTTATTTCTTAAATTAATCTTTATTTATTTATTTAATATTAATTAATTCAAAACGTTCAAACGGGTTTCCTGAAAAATCGTATTTTTTTAATTATGTTGAATTCATGTTGTAGCAAACAAGCGACATATATTTTGTTATTATTCTAAGGTAAATTGCATATTCATGTAATATTAACGTTCATTTAAAAATTAATTAATTAATTATTTCAGCACATACAAAAGATTTTTTTTATATTGAAATAAATAACATAAAATTGAAAAATGTATTATTTTGTGATTATTTTATGTATTTAATTTTAGATACACCACTGATGTTTCTTCATTATAGTTATTTTAAAGGTTTCAAAAGTTTAAAATTATGTACAACCATTGATATCATATGTATTTATACAGTAACACATCAAACAGGTTTACTGAATAATAATGTTTTTTGAGTTATGTTGTTGTGGAAAACAAGCCACACATATTTTATTTTTATTTTGATATATTCATGTAAATTCATCCATTAAAATAATAAAGTATACAAGTACAATGCAGAGGTGCACAACTATATGACACAATATTAAAAGCAACCATGTTTGGTAATTGCCAATTTTTCATTAGAATTTAAAATTGAAAATAAGTTTATATTATTATTTTTATTACATTCATATATTATATATATTACATATTTTTCGTATAATATTCAAAAAACCATTGATTCAAAAAAATTGGTTATCACTAATCACTAATGATACCAAGTAATCATTATTTAATATTAAATAACAATTAACATAAAATATGTATAAAAATAAGTTTGGTTAAAAGATTTTAACAAAACCCACTTGCCAAAATTTATACTACTATATTTCTATATTTTAGTTATTAATTACTAAATTTAATTATTTTATAATCTTACCAGCTACTGCGTGCAGGCAATTTTGGAATACTTCCATGTTACGTTCACAAGTAGCTTCATTTAAGTAGAAATAGGTTCTAGCACTCTGTACTTTGTACCTTCTGTCTGCAAACTGTTTATCCACATGGTACTGTGGTAAAGAACCTCCAACTTTTTCCGCTAAAACAGAAGCTGTCCAATAGGAAAGACCCCAAACCCAAATATGCATGCGTTAGTCAAATCAAACACAAAAACTATTAAAATTGGGTATTGAAACTAAAGAGCACAATATTAAAGTATTGATATTGGTCACTAATAATCATATTAAACATTTTCTTTAAAATTAATTATTTTAAATATGAATACCAATAAATATTTCACATTTTAAATAATTTAACACCATCTTAGATATATCAGAAATGTTTAATCTTAATACAGAGTTTAATTGAAGTTCCATTGCTAAAAGTTGACATATGTAAGACTATCTCCTTTTATCTAACTAGTAATACAACCTAATCGCATTATTACATATGAAATCTTTAATTATGACATAATTAAAGACTAAAATTAAAATTTTTGTGTGAAATGAGGTTAAGACGATAAAAAAATGATAAGGCAGTAGAACCTAATGGAATTCCAGTGGAAGTAAGGAAGGTGTTGGGAAATATAGGCATAGAGTGTTTGACAGGTTTCTTTAACAAGGTATTAAAGTTGTTGTATTGGAAGGAATAATGCCCAAAGAGTGGAGAAAGTGTTCTGGGTTCATGAGTGTAAAAAGAAAGAGGAGAAGAGAAAGATGAAAAAGGTGGATAGATGGAATAAAAAATTATACGAAAATAGATGATGCAAGTGAACAAGAATCAGGAAATTGTGTCTTATAAAGTGTAGAACTAGGGTAGCTGATCCCATATAGCTCTGGGAGTATAAGGTGAGTTATAAGATTAAAATTTAAACTTATATTATCAAATTTAAAGGGGAAAATATTTGTAAAGTCGTTCATAGTTTCCTACATATTATATAAAGTACAAGAAATATTTCACAAAAATAAAATGAAAATGAATGAATAATACAAATTATAATTGAACCAATAAACTTGTCAATTCTTTCAGAAAACAAAATGAAATGTGAGTAGTATTTTAATTCATTAACTAGAATAAAAAAGTAAATAAACATTTATACAATAAAATAATAACACACAATAACAAGGAGTACATATGAACATGACATATAAATCGAGCAGTTAAATAAACACTTTTAAACAAGTATTATTTGAGTTAACTGTAGTTGTAATCGATATTATCAATTTTGAAAATCAAAATTCTATATATATGTTATTACCTTCTTTTTGAGCAGCATCCTGGTCTCTTTTTTGTATTTCTGACATGCTTGATCTAAAAGTAAATATGAATGACTTTTATATTATCATTTCAATAATTTGTATTGATTAAATTTAATATAATTCAGACTTAATGCCTTACATGAACTTTAGTTATAAATATATTCCTCACTAAGTGTTATTTAAACGCCAACCATACTTACTCGACTTCCCGTTTTTCTGCTTCTTCTTGACTAATATCTTCTTCAACAGAATAATCTAATATTGGTTTCACACCGAAAGATCTTAAACGTTTCAATGTTGGAACAATACGATATTGATCTTCTCCAGCAACAAAATGACCATAAAATGTCATTTTCATCATTAAGGTAAATAATTTTTCACCAAAAACCGCTTTACAAATTTTCATAAGCTGCAAGAAAAAGAATTATATATCATATTAAACATAAACATTTAAAGAGTAATATATCTAATTATCTAATTTGTTTCAACAAATATACATTTTAATTTAATATATATGCCGGGGGACACTTTCAAATATTACTGCTATAGACAGTGATATTTTCTATGGTCTCCTATGGAAGAACAGATTGTTATGACTCTATAAATCACAAGAAGACATTGGGCACTGCCAATCTTAAGAAAAAAAAACTGGATTATTTGAAATATTTTATTTTTAATAACACTTTATTTTTCCACATATTGGTAAACATTGTAATCATCCCATAAACAGCAATATATAGCAGATAATAACAATGCAATCATGAAATAATTACATTAACATTTACACTTTATTACTTACTATTATTAATACATATTTAAATTTATATTGTTAAAAACTTAATAAAAAGGACTTTGAATCAGAATATAAACAATAATAGTTTTCATTTTAAATAAATGTTTATAATATTACTGCTATAACAATAATTGAAAAAGTGAAATTTTTTTAACGATTTTGTAGAAAGTGTTCATCAATGTATTAATAATTTTCTGGTAGCAATTTTTATCTATTTGATAATTTAGAAAGGTTATTTTTCAATTTTCTCAAAAACACAAAAAAAAAAAAATTAAAAACTACTAAAATAATTATATAAAAATAGTATTTTGTCAAAATATTTCTCTGTAATTCCAAAAACAATTACCCTAGAATCTTGAAATGTTCAAAAAATATGTAACTTTGTACTATATTTAAAAAAAAAAAAATGTTCAAATTTCTTTAAAATTTTTCAATTTTGGGCTATTTATAGCATTTATACATTTTGAAGTATTTAAGTAATAAAACGGTTAATTTCTGGTTTTAATACCAGAAAATTTAATACAATGTCAATCATATATTAGTTTTTTAAAAGTTTCAATTCATGAAAATATAATACAGAGTTAAATAATACACAGTATATACAATACATATAAAATGTATACATATATTATTATATTAATATAATTTTAATAAATAATATTACATCGAAGTTCCACTGAAAATCGGTTTTATCGAAAGTACCTATTTTTTTAAATTTTTCTCAAATGCCTACTTATGCCAAGATAAATATTCATATAATTATTACAAACATTATTTATAATAGATTTTGGACTCATAAAATTGTTTAAATCAATATGATAGATATTTGATAGACATTCAATTAGTTCTGTAGTCGTTACAAACCAAAATATTGTTGAATTACCTCTATGTATATATTATAGCTAAATAGTAAATAATATTGCTGAAAACTTCTAATTACTATTATAAATTATAATACAGAGTAAACAGTTTTATTACAGCTTAGTTAGAGCTGTAGAGTAAATATCTGAGTACCATATGAAAATCATCTATTATTATTATTATTATAGATAAACTAAAGAATAGTAGATTTGTATTCTCAGTGACTATCCAGCACTAATTCATAGAAATCCACTGTTGTTTAAACATTGTAAATTATATAACCGTGGCGAGTGTTTTCTATGTCACAAATTTGGCTAGAAAGGTAAGTCATATCAATCGTAATGTATAATTCAACATCCATATTGCCTTATTTATAATAATGTAAAATGATCAATATATTATACACATTTTTTTCCCATCATTGCTTTGATATAAATATGTTATCAAGTTTTATATTTAATTTGAATCTATTATGCGAGGAAATAGAAAATATTCGATTAATATAATTTACATTGATAATTGATCAATTGACCTATAACTTTTTCTCGATAACCTTTAACATGAACATTAAATCAGTGAAAATTGTGATTAAAATGTAAATATCTAGTATTAATGCACAATACCTATTGGGTTAAAAATGAAATTTGTATTGAATTACGAATATTAAAAAAATTAATTTTCACAAAGTTTAAAAATTAAAAATATCGGTTTAAGAATCGAAATGGAAAAATATTATTGAACGTACAGCGTACCCAACATAGATTTATTTGCTCAACAAACTACAAACCGAATAACAATTAGATAAAAAAAAAAAAATCATCGGCATACCTATTTGTTTATTTTACGAATTCCGAGTGTAGAGATACTTATTGGCATACGATTAGTTTATTTAATTAAAGTACATTGTCGAGTTTAAAAATGTTGACAACGTACGGAGACGCCGCCAAGTAGTAGGTAAATACTGTTAACGTAATAAGTGTACACGACTGTGAAGTATTATTTAAGACGGGTTCAAACAATAATTACCTGCATATTATTCTCGACAAGATAACTGGACGAGCAGAGCTGATAAACCACGTAGGCTCTTAATATTTCCCAGGTGGTCTTGCTCTTGAATGTAGCCTCGGGGTCGGCGAATGATGTGTCCAGCGAATCCCATTTCGGCTTGCTGTCAACGGTCGAAGCCGCTGCGGCCACACTGCTGTTCCTGCGCTGTTGCTGTTCTGCGGATCCATTGGCAGCGGTGGTGGTGGTCAGCGAGCGCACAAGGCGAGAATACACGTCGTTCCTGAGCGATTCTTGCAATAAAAGTTGACTGCACTTACGGGATGTGGATAATTTCAAAAAAGCCATTTAACGTATACTCGATGGGACCGCTACGGTTGACTTGTATATTCTCAATATAATATTATGTTTATATATAATATCGAATACACGTTTTCGTTTAAACACAACGACACTACACCAGTGCACCGCCGTTACCGTGCTGTCCCGTGTTGACTGGGCCGATTCCGTTCTTTTAGATTTGTTCACGATACACACACACACGCAGTCGCAAACACACGTACTCACACACACAAATACACTGCAACACGCGCGCGCACGCGCACGTTTAACGCAAAACACACTCGGTCGCAGACACACACACACAAGCGCGCGTGCGCGGATTACAAAAAAGACGGTCCCGCGATCGGTTCGAACACTTGTTTTTCTTCTTTTTTTTTTTTTTTTTTTCTAACCGCTTGTGCCTTATACGGTTACACGCGCGCGGTGGTGGGGACAAAAACGAAGAAACAAAATTAGAAAACGTTTACGGATCGAAAGCTATGCGTGCCCCGGTAAACGGTACCCCGTGCAACAAAAAACGCGCGGGCCACCAGCACGCGTATACCGTGTAGGTACACACACACACACACCACTCCGGTGAGATCCTATTTGCGTTCGCTTGTGAGTAGAACGAGAGAGAGAGAGCAGAGCCCCAGGGACGGTCGACGGTAGTGGCAATGGCAAAAAAAAGGGATCTTTTTCCCACGCAGACCGGACCATCACGGTACAACAGTGCGAGTCACGATACGGTCGTCCACCGACGCGCGCGACGGAGACGTCGGCGCGACCGGTGGGCCGTCGTGGGCGGTAAATGCGACGGAACAGCGCCGGTCGCGAAAAAAAAAAAAAAAAATACGTTTTTGATGCCAGTGCCGCCGGATTATGGCCGCTGCACGGTGAACGTAATGTCGCCGTCGGTGACACTGAACGACAATACTAATAATAATAATTATTATTGTTATAAATCGAGGATTTTTTTTTTTTAGAACTTTTTAACGGGCAAATATATATATTCAGATTCGAGACCGTCGATGATCACTTGACGATCACCTTTGTAGGTCGTATTTCTACATTACGTTATGAATACCCACAACAGATCTGGGGGTAAAATAGGTAATGGTACTTTTATTCTAGAATATTCCAATATAATATTACGAAAATAGTATTTCGATTTATTTTTTTGAATACGTTTTGGTTTTAGGAATTCGGAACATCGGTTTGCCTTGGAAGAAAATACGCGTTAAAATTACATTTTTACATAATATGTCTATATAACTGCATTGATAAAAATGTGTATGATTTACGAATTGAAAAACAATTAATATCAAAATACATTTTGATAATATATTTCTCGAGATTTTTGAGAAATTTTCTCGTATTTATGTCAAAACACTTGCGAATCCGAGAAAAATAAGAGCATAACAAAAACCTAAATTAAAAATGTATATAATGAAATACTTATTTAAAAAGATTCATTACAAATGTAATGATGGCTCTGTTCTGATCAGAAAGGGGAAACGAATGATTTAAAAGTTCGAGAAAAAGAATACATGTATTAATTAATAATAATTTAATACATGTATTCTTTTTCTCGAACTTTTAAATCATTCGTTTCCCCTTTCTGATCAGAACAGAGCCAAATCAATATTAAAGACGAGTTCTACGGGTGTAGCACTGCTTATATTTACCATATATGCGTATTAACATAAAGTAAGACTGCCTTGAGGAGTGGTCTCGTACGTTTGAATATTTTCCTTATAATTTCCAGGAGCAATGTACACTCGGGTAACGATTTATTATTTTAACGGTAATTATATTGTGTGAAAGCTCGGATTACAGATTAGATGAATATTCATTTAATCTGTGCTCGGATTAAGAGATAATGATAACACGCGTTCATATCAGTGGCGGTAATAAGGGTAAGGGGAGGTGATGGTACATCATTTATAGAAGTAGAATTAGTGCTCGACTAACGATCAGCTAACGAACGGTGTTGGCTAATCATCGGTCGTGATCGAACGTCGGGGGGCCATAAAATATCCGAAAATATTTTAGTCGACAATAGTTTATCCGAAAGTATTTTGTCCGATCCATATTAAAGCCGAAAAAAATATCAATAGAAAAGTATAAACGCCGAAAACAATACTGTAGAAAACATTTTAGCCGAAAAATATATCATTAGAAAATATGTCATCCAAAACGTATTTCCGTCGAAAAGTATTTTATCCGAAACGTATTTTTGTCGAAAAATATACCATCCGAAATGTATTTTGACCGAAAAATACTTCATCCAAACCGTATTTTATCCGAAAATTTATATACTTAAGGGTGACATATATATATATAAGTACCTAACATTTTTTATAATTAATTTACAATTAATTGTAAAATAAAATATTTATATTTTATAGAATATACATTCAATGTCCACTTAACCTCTGATATTGTTTGTTACAGATAACAACTATATAGACATTATTTAATAAGCGAACTATAATATATATATATAGTATATATTTTAGTTCCCTTTGTTTTTTGTTAAATACGTTTTTGTAATTCCTAAAGAAAAAATTACAATTTCTTTTTTAAATTAATTGATAACAACATGATATTACAAAATATTTTTAACATTAGAACAAACGATTAATGGAAGAAAAATTATATTAAACAAATAATAGCGTTGCTGTCATATGAGCAATTGGTCACACTTAACATACGTTTTCGGATGAAATATTTTTCTGCTAAAATAGGTTTCGGAATGAATACTGTTCGGATAAAATATTTTCCACAATTTTATTTTCGGCTTAAATACGGTTCGGAAAAAATACTTCTCTATTGATATATTTTTCGTCGTAAATACTGTTCGGACATTTTACGCGACCCCCGAACGTCTAGTACTTGGCTGACATCAAACTCGGTCGGTCGAGTAAACAGACGTTTATGTGAGTAAACCAGTAAACGTTAAATACATATTAAACGGGGGACGGGTCTATTAGAAAACGTGTATTTCATTTCGTTGAAATAGACGAAATAATATTAATAATAAATAATAAATATAAAATACACGCATACGATTGCTCGCTCAGTCAGTGTCAAACGAGAGACCCGCGTACACCGACATAGGGCGTCAGACGACCGCGATAAAACGGGAAACGAATGTAGTCACCAGATAGCGCTACGATACAACAAAGAGGGCGTGACCACGCAGAAAAATACGTATAAATAGCGGACCGCCACCAATGGACCATTCAGTGTAGCTCCGGCGGGCAAATGCGAACAACGTTGTTCGCCCCTGACCGCAACAAAAATAACATGTCACATACACAAACACACGTATTTATATATAATTTTGTGTTTATCTTAACACAGTTGATGATGAGCATCTGTGCACCTATGTAGAAGTGTGAGGTAAATAATGTACAATGGACGGATTATGATTTTGACGCGTCCGAGATCAACTTTTCTGTTAGTGTCTTTCTACGTTAAATATTTTTTTATTCGTATTATAAATTCGTCTCAACGTAACTGTAATATAGATATAGCATCACGTAAATTATATTATAATCGACTACAACTCCAACTAACAGAGACAGTCTAATTGCATTACAACAATTAATTGATCTAACAAATAATTACATCACAAATTAACGTCACAATTAAAATCATATTTAATGTATATATATAATAGTTATAATATATATGTTTAATTGGATACGCGAATATATAGACAATAGACGATAGGTACCAATTAAATGCATATCTGATATAGTCATAATTACAATATGATAATAAATGCGTATACATTGTGTATGTATAGTGATTATAACTTTTAAGTGTACGCGTAAAACTTGTAAGAATTATAGAATGATTTATTTTTGTTTTTAGCGGCCACCGTCAAAGACAGACGTGGTTTTTTTTATATAAAATCCACGCAAGCGCGTATGTATTTTTGCATTAAATGCTGTGACGCGTGATGAGGACTGAAGTTAGAAAAAATATTTGCCAACTGCAATAATATAGGCTTCTATAGCGATTTAAAACTAACGTTGTATTCTGTTTTTTTTTCTTCTTTAGAATATAATAAATTATTTATATAGACAATGCGTTATATCTATAGGTATTGCGATATATGTGTAGATCATTCATTATACGCAGTTTCTAAAGTTTGGTAAATTATTGTGCTCGAGTGTAATAAGACGGTATATAGTTCAATATAATGGAAATGTATGTTTTTTTTTTCGATATCGCTATAATTAATTTTAGTTAATTTTTGTTTTCTTATTTACGGATAAAACGAAAGAAAGGTCATTGGTCAAATCAATTACACGATTGGGCGAATAACCAAAAGTAAAAATATATTTTAATACAATTATTGTTGTATAGGAACGGCACCGCGTGTGTCATTCTGACGGGCAGCGATCGGCCGTGTTCAAATGCTACTGTCGGCGGTGATGCGATTATTGCAGCAATAGTTTTAGTTGAGTTGCCCTTATGTTCTCGTCTAGAACAACTTAAAATCGACTTAAATACAAATGTAACACATTCAGTTAATTCTTCATCTGATGAGCATATTATACGCATTCGTGTATTTATAGAAAAAGGGGCGAAAAAAAAAAGGAATACGGACTGATCCGTATAATTATTCACTTATCATATTAACCACAATTCATTCATATTATCAAGAAAATTAGACCAAGATCCAGCGAAAAGCTTATCAAGAATTAGTGGAATTAATGAAGTCATCAATTAAAAAAAAAAAATATATATATACACATATAATTACAAACTGTATATAAAAACGGTATCAGTCGAGTAAAGACTTCTCATTACAGTCAATAATTAAATTGAAAACGATTATTATATATATATAGTTTAATAATCGTCTTATTTTGTAAATAAGATATAAAATTGAATAACCAATTCTTTGTAAATTAAAATGCCGGTGAAATTTTTCACAAAACGTAACATAATAATAATAATAATGGTTTAAATAGGAATGAACAATTTTTATTTTTTCGTTCGCCGTTAATTCAAATAAATAAATTACAAAATAGGCACAAATATTGTATAGAGTACGTCGTAGCTAATTAAAATAAACTATACTCGTGGCGTAATGCAAAATGTGTAAACGACACAAAAACCGCGAACGACTATAATATTATAATTAGTAGGTATATAGAACGATTATGTACAGTATATGAGAGATTGACACGTCGCGAGTTGTGTTTGAATTAAACGTTTTTCAAACAGTCGAGTTTGAACTTTTATAATCCGGTTGTTGTTATACCAGTTGATAACGTGTCAATTTAACAATAGCCGATCGGTTTTTAACTATTTGTCATCTCGCGACGCGTTTTCGTAGTATTTCGTACAGATTTCTGAATGCTTTTTTACTTACACAATGCGAAACGTTCATAATATTATATAATAGGTAGGTACCAGCGATTTCAAACGGTTTGACGCCAAAAATCGTCGTTTTCGCGTCGAAATAAACGCGCGTTCGGGAACATCTGTTCTGCCCATTTCCGCTGACACCGATTATAAAATATATATTTATAATCAATGGTGTATAGAGTGCCTAGGATCCATGCATACTTATTTCTAGTCAACGGTATCGATTGTATTCATATACACTAGCGCCTTCCGTGTCACGATTGCACGACTGACGCCGCAACAACAATCCCTTATTTACTCCATTTGATTAACATTTGTAGCGTTTTTTTTTCTATATGTATAGCAAAGGCCGTATATGACTTATCCGTATGGCACCGGAGTTAATTTATTGCGCGTACCGCGTGATAACCGTTACGCTTGTGATGATACATAATATATGACCCCGAGTTGTTGATTATAAATTATATAAAATATAAATCATTATTATTATTATTATTATTATTATTATTATTATTATTATTATTATTATTATTATTAATATTATTATTATTATTATTATTATTATTATTATTATTATTATTAATAATAATATTATTATTCTGCGGTATTTCACTAGTACGCAGTAAAAAAAAAAAAAAAAAAAAAAACAATAATTTTACAAAGTCATCGCGTGACTCCGTTGCTATACGGTTGTAGGATACACGATTTTTTGGAATCTAGGACATTTCCCCCTCACCCCCGATACATATTTTTTTACGATGAAAATATTTAAAATAATAATAGTGTTCGTGTATTATAATGTGATTGTTTTAATTTTTCAACTACTTCGTTATAATGAATAATATTGTTATAACTATATAATAACTCGCTCAGAGAATCAAGGTCGTCCCCGTGTGTGAGAGGGAGAGCACTTGGAACCCATGAAATTTATCTATTTTTATTACAAAAATTATGATAGTAGGTAGGTAGTTAGGTGTAAGTTGTTTTTATTTTTGCAAAAACTAGTACGTATATTTTTTTAAATAAATTCAAAATAATATACATTGTATATAAACGTGTCTTGGAAGAAAATGCTTTAACTCATGAAAAATAATTATTACCTAATAAGACATTAATAAATTATTATTATAAATGCAACAGAATCCGGAATTGACTTATTAGTTTCTATCGCAGCCACTAGATGTCACCGACTATACTACACATCCATTAAAATTATAATTTTGTTATTTATTTTTTTGTGTATGATTATTAGTATTGATTAGTGATAATGTTCTGCGTTTTGTATTGTGTAATGTGTATTTGTTGTCAATTAATGTACACCTTACTTGTATTTAGCCATGGTTTAACTTAACTGGTTTCAGTTAATTTGTGTTCGGTTTTTCTAAAATTAAAATAATAATAATAAGTAATGTCTGAAAAATTTAAACAGGATATCATAGATTGTTCTGATGATGAAAATTATGGATTTAAACGAAATCAGGTAAAATTATTGTACGTTTAAAATTGACAATAATAATGTTATTTCGCGTGATAGAAACACATGCTATAACATTACACATTCTCAAAAGTCCGTGTTTCTATAGAAACCACTGCGAATCACAACATTAATAAAAATCACCCTATTATAATTTTTATTAAAACTTTATAATATAAAAACTTTTTATAACCTTTTCCTTGAAATCGTTAATTATTTTCTTTCACTTCATTTTTTAAATGTATATGTTTGAAATAATTGTCCTTGAAATAAACATAAATATAATTGTAGAAGAATGATTGGTGTCCAGAACCGTGTGAAATATATTCATTATACAAAACTTTGGAGTCTGGTAATGTTACGTCTTTGAAACTCGAATGGACATGTCCTGGGCGAAGAGAATTAACACCGGATGACAGTCAAGTTTCTCAAAACAGTAAAAATGAACTCTGTGACATTGCCGAGTAAGTAGTAACTACTATTAATAATTTAAAAACAGACATATTCATAACAATAACTATTTCAGATCTTTGGATCAATCAGACTTTGATTTCGAAGAAGACATATCACATATGAACTTAAATCGTATGGATGGTAAAAAAGAATTAAAAGGAAGTGCAAAGAAGAAGACTACTAGTTTGGATGCAGTTTTATCAAATATGGCTAGACATCAGAAATTAGATAATATGCTTGACGAAAAATTTGATTCATTATAATTTAAAGGTAAAATAGAATTTCAAAATGAATTAGTATACAATTAGCAATAATCGACAAGAAGTTTTTAAACAATAATCGTTTTCAATTTTATTTTAGGACAGGTTTAGTAAAAACTTCTGAGAATATATATTTATGTAATGTATATAGTTAAATAAAAGTAAATTAAAGTCATAATAAATAATTCTATCTATTTAAGATGCTTAATGTTTACAACATTTTTTTATTTACGATCTATTATAGGAATTGCAAATTATATTATGAACAAACAAAAAAAACTTATTTCCCCTTCGATTTATAAATACTGTTGTCTAATTGTATTTATATGAATGTAAAATGTACTTATACAATTTAGATCACAACACAAATTTATGTTACATTTTATTATATAAATTTGTTGTTATAGAGCAAAACTGTGTTGTGAATTGTGGTCAACTAGTTGATGACCACTGAAAGAAACTATTCACGAATAATATTTTGAAAAATAATTTGTTGACTTTAATTGTATTCTTGTAAAAAATAAAAGTGAAATTTTTTTACATTAAAATTGTGATAATATTTATATTTATTTAATACATATTTTTTATGCTCTTAGAGTTGTTTAAGATAAGTTTAATCAATGGAAGTCAAAGCTATGGTCAAAAACAAAAGTCGCATTGGATGTTCTGTGTGTAAAAAAAAAGTTCCTAGTGATACTTTGGTTAGGCACGACAGTAAACGTTTAAAAAATAGTACCACCAAAATGAAATATAAAGGATGTGATCAGAATAAAATGACACCAGTAATAAAACCAAAAGTTAATGAATGTTATTGTAATTATATGGAACAAATTAAAAACGAATCGTTTCCAAAAATATTATGTTCGAAGCGTTTAAAATTGCCAAGTCTTATTGACGTTGATGAAGATTGGTTAAATGAAATTATAGATTTCAGACGTGAAAATTGGTTTGATTGTCACTCTGATTCATTTGTTGGGTCATTTTACATACAAAATGATAATCCTTTTTGTAAGTAAACTGCCACATTGCAATTTGCTAATATTTATTATTTTATTTCAAACTTCATATTCAATAATATCCAAAGAGTTTTACATTTTTTTTTATTTTTATTACGATTGCAGGTATTTTTCATAATTACCCAAAAAATTATCATTGTCTAAATGATTCATTATTGTTAAATCATACAGAATGTAATGAATTGAAAACTGAAAGCAAATGTAATACGGACCTGGAGAGTCCTACTGTATATTTAAAACATCCAGTAGTTGATAACAAAAAAACCACTAAACAAAAACCTGGTAAAATATATACCGATTTAAACTATTATGCTGATATGTTGTATAATTTAAAATTTTCTTGAAGTGTAATTTAAAATTTATTTATTTTTAATGTCATATACTTAAATTAAATATGAAACACTTATACTCTGTGTCAAAAGAGAAGACATCTCGTCATAATTGACCATCGCTCCATGCTTGTTTAAAATTCTGCATAACTTTACGTCATATTGTGTATTTCCATATGCGTTTGACCATCGAAAATACTAGAAACAACAATTTTATTATAAAAAGTTATGAGCGATAAATAATTTAATCACTTTTTTTATGCTTGGTTTTTAGTACTGTTAATGTAGGATTTTTCTCGTGTCGAACGACATTTTAATTAGGTATGTATAATGCACGACGAAAATCAGTCGACATCTTGGTGCCTTCTCTTTTGGGACATGTAATATAATATTAATATCATTTGTATTTTGGTATTAAGTATACTTAATCAATGGTATTACTAATTTCTGTTTTTTTGCTTATATTACTTTATAAATTTTATACTGTATGCTGTAAGTTCACATATTATCTATATTTATAACTTGTTAATTAATATTTTTAGGTAAAAAGAAAAATATATCGAAGATAGTCTATAAACCTTGGATACCACCATCAGTTAGTTTTTAATTGTAATTAATATTTTAATTAAAATTTGAATATTACCAAAAAAAAGTAAAATGTTTTGTATTTACAACTCATAATGAGTACATACAACACAGCAATAAACATGGAATTGTAATTATACTATCTTTCTTCTTTTTTTGTTGCTACCATGGTCAATAATAGAGAAGTGTTAAAGCAAAATATTTAACTTAATCTCTCCTTCATGTAATCATTTATGTCATAGAAATAAATTATAGTAGTAAAATATATTCAAGACGTATTTCATTTAAATAAGTTCTGATTAATTAGTTTTAATACAAACATTGTAATGTTTTCCTATCATTAGGATTCATTTTACACGAGTACTTGACAAAGCTCGCTTTTTATTTCAAAATTCATAATGTAAATATATAATAATAATATCAGATTAATAATTATCAATGAAATACAGTTTTTTTTTATCATATTACAAGTATTTTTTAGTTTGTTTATATAATTATTTATGTTATTCACAAATCAATGTAATTATTATAATTTGTAATATTACTAAATATAAAATGGCATTGTAAAATATGTTCAGAATAAATAAAAAAATATAATTTGAAGATATTTTAATTTTAATAAACATGTACAGTCAACTCGCGATATAACGAATTCCAAGGGATCGAGAAAAAAGTTTGTTATATTAAGAGCATAAACCAACAAAATTCGTTTTAACAAGGTTTAAAAAATAATTTAAAATTTAAATAATTTATTATTAATTGTTTATATTATACATATATATATATATTTTGTTTTTTAAATTAGTTATTTTTAATAACGTAAAGTTATTATACATTTTTGATGTGAATTTTATCGTATTGCATGATAATCGTCTAAACTATTTATTTTTATTTTATATTTGTTTAAGTTATACACCAGTAGACGTGTATTTCATATTAATAAAAATTAAAAATTTGTAATATCAAGTTTCAAAATTGTAAAAATTTGTTACAATGCGAGAGCTTAGCCAAAAAATTTTTGTTACATTGCGAGTTCACTATATATATATATATATTAAACAGCGTATTATGTATTTATCAGATGGTTCGATCACCCATTTATGTTATTGTTAATAATAAATAGATTCCTGTATTTTATTTATTATATATATATATATATATAGTAACTATTGCTTTCATACTGTAGTATAATTGGTATATAAATTAAATTGGACGTTTTATTGTGATTTTATTTGATTACGCACAAAATGCAATATTACATGTACATAATATAAGAATATTCATCAGCCAATATACATTTTTCACTCTGTTTATAATGTGTATTATTATTGATACATATTGTAATATAATAGTATCACATTACTGTAAATTAATTATTAAACACATTACGATGGTAGTTGTAATACGAATCTGTAGTAACCTGTCATTTTGTAAAGAATACTTTTAAAAAGTATTGAGAATATATTTCATTCGAATAATATGAAAAGAATAAAAAGTATTTGAATATTTAACTTTTTTTTTTATTGTACATTTTGAGCTTGCGAATAAGGGAGTGGAAAACGCCAGAGTTAAAATATAAATAATTATAACACAGTTTTATTGTACATGGTCTATAGCCATTATGTAACAACAACTATCATCAAACTACCGTCTAAAACAGTATACGTAAATTTCAACAGATTTTTAATATTCATACAAATTATATAATCGACAGTTTTCTCTCTCTCTTTCACTTTACACGAGTGCCGTGAAGTTATTCTACTTACATTTACCCGTCCACCTATACTTTGTCCACTACGTGAACCTCCATATTCTCGCATTACCATGACATCTAAACCACTTTTCCATCGGCCCAACTTCTCTTCTACAACCCACCACCGGTCATCCTCAGCTGCCAAGCGCGTCCGTCGACGACGGTAAAATTCCCAAAACACTTGAACCGAGACAACACATCTATTATTTCATAAAAAGTATATTACGCGAGAGAACAAACAAAAGAAGTAGGTACGTTCAAGAACAGAATTGTACAAGACACCGGGTGTACAGGACTATGTAGATATCGGAAATCGCAAAACGCATTTGGTTTGGCACGACAACAGCAGCACACCAACGTTTCGCGGTCGCAGCAGCTGTGACGACGGCCGACGGGGGATTATTATTTTGACACCGGTCAGTAGCGTGCAGTGACAGCCGTAGTTGAAATGGTGTACAAGCTGTTGGTAACACTGAGGGGACGTTGCAGCTCTATCGATCCGCTCCCCACCACCGTCCGGCCACATAGTACGGCCGTCATTCGTCGCTCCGCCACCCCGCCTCCTCTCGGTAACGCCATACTCGGTTTATCCATGCAACCAAGCTCGCTCTGCCGTAATTCTCAGTAGTTTATCTTTCGGTTGTTTTTTTTTTTTTTCGGGCGAGTTGCTTTTTTTTTCCTTTTTTTTTTCCCTCTCGGTTTTCTCTCGCACGTCAGCCCCTCTCATGTCGTACGTCGTTTGCTCGTTTTTGTCCGTCACCGCGTAAACTTCCAACGATTCCCCCGAAAAAACGTAACCGTGTCGTCGCGCGCACGACTACAAACGTCGTTACCCTAATCGTCCCCGATAAAGGTCCGTCGTCGTCGTCGTCACCGCCGCCGCCGCCGGTGAAACGGATCCGCACTGGTAACAGTGGTGGTAGTAGTACTGCTATCGCGAGTAGTACCGTCATCGTCAGCGACGGTAAGAGCTGTGACAGCGTCCATTGTCAACGACACCGGATTGTCGTCGCCGCGACCACATTAGCAGCAGCAGCAGCAGCAGTGACTACAACAACAACAACAACAACGGCCGCCGAAATGGAAACGCAAGACACTAGTATGACGAACCTGATAATCAATTACCTACCGCAGTCCATGACCGACAAGAAATTGCATCAAATGTTCACGCAAGTCGGGCAGATTGAAGCCTGTCGGGTGATGAAGGACGTCAAAGTGAGTTTCTCGCAAATTTTTATTATTATTATTATTGCGCGCGACGGGTACGCGCGGAGTATGAGAGCGATACGAGTATTAATGAACACTCGACGAAACGTGATAATGGTAGTCTCTTTGTTGACGGTTTTCATATCAACACTGACGACACGATATAGTATTTTCGTTTTACTTTTTCTCGGCTGTTCGAAAGCTATTATTATTCAAGTTTGTAAGTAGATGAGCGGAACATTGTGTCCACGTCGATTTGGATGATCTTCCTGTGCTATTCGATATGGGCGTGTAGCTTCTTAATCATTATTGTTTTTGTAAAATTGGTGACATTCTGTGTTGAGCGGTTAGTTAAACTTACTCATTCGATTTTTTAACCGTTGTGTAAGAGTTTTTTTTTGGGATCTTGTTCGATGTAACCATAAAATATTTAAACAATCTATTTACTTTTCATAGCTATTCCAGTTAATAAGATCTACAAGTTTTTGACGTTTTGAGCTGACAAAGCAATGTCACTTATGTGTTTGAATGTGTTTGTATTTTCTCCTTCAGTTCTTTCCTTTAAAACTTGTAACAATAATTTCCAAGTAAATGTTAAATAATACTGTTGACGAGATATATTCTTGCTTCACGTCACGTTTTATTGGTATTTTGTTTATTATCTTCTATAATAACAGTTGTAGGTTGATGATTTTTATATACATTTTGGACGAGCTCTAAATACGCGGCTTCAATACCTGTTTGTTTTAAAATCCTTATGAATTCATTGTACGTTGTACTCTGTCGAATGCTCATTCCAAGTCTATAAAACAATTGTAAACTGCTTTGTCGAATTCCAAATATTTTTAAATAATATTTCGAAAACTGAATTGATATTTAGATATAACATGTTAGTATTTCTTATGCAAGAGAAGATAAACTAACAATAATAAAATTCAATGATTCCTTTAAATTGTGAATATAGAGTAAAAAATGTATTAAGATTCCATTATTATTTAAAGGTTACTTTAAAAATCTAAATTTGGTGTTAGTTGTAAAATTTTATATAAGGGTATTTTATTGTCTTGCAAAAATCTTGTAAAATGTTGAACTATTACGTTGCATTATGTAATGTATTAATGCAATTAACTATTAATTGTACTCTAGTAGTTAGGTGCATAATAATTTTAATATTGGTAAACATATATAACTTAGATGTCAATGTCCCTTAAAAAAATTTATATTCGCGTCTAAAGTCTCCTAATTAATTACGTATTTTACTAACTTTTTTTTTTTATATGAAGACAAAAAAAAAAGAATAATTTTAGGTGTATATCTAGAAATAAACAGTATTTATCGTATAGTTGGTCTTGAATTATTAAAATAAAATGTATACTTACAAATTATTATTATTTTTTCTTCTTTAGACTGGTTATAGTTTTGGGTTTGGTTTTGTCAACTTTGTTCGCCCTGAAGACGCTTCCAGGGCTATTGAAGTGATGAATGGTCTCCAAGTTGAAAATAAACGTTTAAAAGTGTCTTACGCCCGACCTGCTGGAGAAGATATAAAAGACACAAATCTTTATGTCCAAAATCTACCAAGGTATAAATAATTTAAAAGTTAAAAATTTTTATATGATTTTAAAAATGATTTTAGATCAATAACAGAAAGAGAACTTGAAGATTTGTTTGCACCGTATGGTCAAATTGTTCAAAAAAATATACTTAAAGACAAATACAGTGGACTTCCTAGAGGTGTAGCTTTTGTTCGGTAAGACATTTAATATTATGACATATTGTTAAAAATAATTTTTATTTAAGATGTAGTACATAAAATATGATCATTTTTATTGATATTTAATTAATGATATTTCTGTATTACAGTTACAATAAAAAAGAAGACGCACAAAAGGCAATTAATCAGCTGAATGGTGTTTTGTTGGAAGGATGCACAGAACATTTATCAGTGAAAATAGCTGAGGAACATGGAAAACAAAAGGCAGCTTATTTGGCCGGCCTTCAAACCGGTTTAGCGCACAGAGGTACAAACGATACCCTCACATACTTAAGCTACTAGATAACAAAAGAAAAAAGAAAAAAACCTAAAAATTCTTTCCCCCCCAAATCAATAATTTCACTGTTTCAATGTCTTCGAGGTTACATGTCATAGATCAGAAACAAAATTTAATACCTTGCATTCTGGCGCTACGGTTTTCTGTAAGTATCATTAATTGTATCTACACCTAGGCCTATTATGATACATTAATAATGTATGGTTATGATTTATGGTCAGGGATGGATATATTTGGTTATTTAATTCAATGGAAAGCTTACAGTTAATTACTTATATTAAAATTTCGACTAGTAATTTTGTAATTAAATGTTGTAAACATATTCTTTTGAACACTGTATTTTTATATCTAATGTGCAAATTCTGAATGGAACATTGAAATGTTATATATATATATTTATTTCAACTATTTATATTATTATAATGTTCTTTTTGCTAGGTTTAAAGTCATTTAATATTTGGATTAAAAGAATTATTCGAATACCTCTTAATAATTTTATTCAATAATTTGTATTTTTCTGTGTTGTAACAAGTGAAAAGTAAACGGTATCTGTAATTTATATCCTGAAAATATTACAAAAATTATCAAGCTTTTAGATATTTCTTGCATTTTATTATAATTTTTCAATTAGTTCATGTATTGCTTAGTTATTCACATTATTTCTTGGATAGTAGATTAGGTATTCAATTGCTTTATAGATACTTTATTAAAATTACCAAATTATAATAAAAATTTGTTTGATAGATATTTTATTTTTTATATTTTCTAAAAAAATTGTTGAATACAATGATCAAAAATACCGTTCAATAATTAATAAATGTGTATAAAAGAAGTCGCCAAATATTGGATTCATGAAATCGCAAGTTGTTTAAAAATGACATTCATTCAAAAAAAAAAAACAAATTTATTGTAACGATTATTATATGAAAGTATATATAATATATATTTATATATGTTATGCATTATTAATGTATTGATTAATAAGTATACTATTAATGTGAATACTTAATAGGCATACTTACAGTTGTAGACTTACGGAATGATATCTTTATAAAAACATAATTATATATTTTAAATTCTGACGATTCTAAGAAGAAGGAAACTTTAAAATTTAATTCGAAACTGATAAATAGTCTTTGTATGCGTATACAATTATTATAATTACATTAAAATATTACTAGTTCTTTTGCTCCCTATTATGAATTTTGTTAGTCGTTGCCAGGGAAGCTCCAAGAAGATGTATCACATATTTTTAATTTGCCTTAAAGTTGGATATTAAGTTATGTTAATGTTAATTTTAAACAATGTCGTCCTTGAAAGTTTCTAAATCGCGTACAAACTTTTTATTCTAATGAAACATTAATTATGTAGTATTTAACTAGATATTTTATATACCTATTGTATTTATCATCTATTTGTAATATTGTAAATTGTCAATAAGCGAAATTTAATCAATAAAAATAATTTAAACGGTAATTAAAGTGTTTTATTCAATTTCTGTTACGTTTTGTGATGTATAAAAATTATTTAAGAAAAAAAAATAAAGGAAACTAATGTGCATTTGTTATTACTATTATGTGTGGTATATACGAATGAATTTGCATTATATTTTGAAACTGTTGTTTTAGTTAAAGAATGTGAAGTATTTTTTTTTGATCTGAAAACTGAATATTAAAATCAAACTACAGTATATCTCTCGGTTTTCACGGTACTTTATCTATATTCTTTTTGTATTCCCCAATTTGAATAGCTTATTTCTTTTTACTTTCATTTTTGCATTATGGTCTAAAGGTTTTTTTTTTTTTAGACCACATCAATATTTTTTTAATTTTGTGTACCTGTTTATTTTTACTAATCATTTTTCTTTTATATCTTTAAGGGACTAAAAATCCTCAAAATGTGCATCAAATAATCAGAGCTAATCATGTAATCGACAAGTATCCCAACCCATTGATGCAGCACGTGGATAGACACAATATTGGTGCTGTGCGCCAAGATAGGGCTAGTTACCGTTATACTCCAGTCGGTATGTTTCCACCACCACCGCATGGTTACAATGTTGGCATTGGTAATGGCAACATGTATTAAGTATGAAACAGTCGCTGCTGTGTGATCACTACTTCTTTGTACAAATTTTTAGGGTTTTTTTTTCTTTAAATGTAAATTCAAATATTATATATATATATAAATATATATAATCTATCTCCATAATATAAAATCGCTCTATAACATTAAAACAAAATATAATAAAAATATATATATATGTTTATGTTGTAGATTTCATTTATAATTTTTATTTAGTATAGAAATTGTATTGTAAATAATTTCAAGTAACAAAACTTACGTTATAAATCTTTGGAATATTGAAAAACTCATAATTTTAATTTTGATATTATTATTATTTTATATAATAATTATCTTAGTTTAAAATATAAGCCTGTGCATGTGTGCCTATATTTTAATGTTTTTCTACCTTATTGTTTTTTTTAATAGTGTCTGTATGAATAATATTTATCACTCTGGTTTAAAAAACTAATATTTGCAACACAATTTATAAACTTTGAATTAATATAATTATATATATTTTTCTTTTTTAATGTTATTTGTGTTAGAATTTTTTTTTCATTCATGAAGTACAATATATATATATATATATATATATATATATATATATATATATATATATATATATATATATATATATATATATATATATATATATATATATATATATATATATATATATTTATGTGTAATTGAAAGTTATTGTGGTTAAAAACAAAAATTATTTTTATTTTTGAATACTTTGTCGTAGTACTTAATAACTTATATACATGGGATAACATATCTATTGATTTATTGGGTAATGTCGAAATTATTTTCATGAAAAATAAGTTACAGTTAAAAATGGACTCGTTAGAGTTGGGTTAGAGATATGTAAAATAACTTTTTTTCATTGCACTGTTTTTGAATATATTTATTTTTTTAAATATTGATATACTATAATTATTTTTAATATAAAAAGTAAACTTGATTTAAACAGTATATATATTATTTAAGGAAGTATCTTTATGCGGCCATAATTTTTTTTTTATGAAAAGTGTAGTTTGTTGAATCAAGCTACATTTCGTGGATAATGTATAACATTATTTGATTCATGTCAGAGTTAAACAGATTGTTTTATTAAATTGTGGTCACTGATAATGAAAACTGTCAATTCATTATATTCGAGGCATTGAATTCAATTTTTTATAAACTAATATTTATCAATAATTTTGTTGAAAACATGAGATATCTGTTATACGAACGAATTGTATACAATTATCTACCTGTGACTATTGTTTGAAACCAGTAAATCGTTTTAAAATAAATTTCTCATCAATTTTAGTACAAAGTAATTAATAAGTAAAATTTTTATCTTTTTTTTAAAGTAATAATTTCAAATTGTCATAACATATTGAATTAATCACACATTAATAGTATGAAAGAAATCTAAAGTTTTACATCTACTAGTACTTCATGATATGATTTGTGATAATCGTTTGTATTTAAAATATATTAACAAATGAAACACGATAGAATGTTGAGTAATCGACTAATGTTAGTTTCATAAAAACTAGAAAAGTTTACACAACTGAAAGACATTTACTATACTAAAATTTAATGTCGTTAAGTAGAAACTGTTGGCGTTAAATAAATCAAAACTCGATACAATTTTTGGATATTTTTTATATTTTATAAAATAATTATTTTACAAAAACGTCTTTTTATTCATCTCCCTTGGTCACCCTCGTGTATATTACTTGGGCATGGTGTTGTATTACTTGTTTGATAAGACCTGTTACACAAATATAAAGTTTTTTTTTCTTTTTTTAACAAAACATACTCAATTAATAGAAATATTTATTTTAATACACACCTTTTTGGCAAAGCTCATCTAAAGCTTTTCTTGCTAACGATCCACGAACCTTTAAACGTTCACTGACTACAGACGGGGTAATGAGTTTGTACGACGGAACTTCTTTCAATAATTTGTCGTAGGATGCCTTATCGAACAGTACTTGGTTATTCAACTTATCGCGGACCTTTCCTTTGGACCACTTCTACACCCAAAAACAAATATAAAACGACTCGTTAATATAACCTCAATCGCGATTACATCAATCGGGTAAATGTTGAGATAACCGACCTTCTTTTTGGCTTTGCCGCCGGATCCTCCTTCTTTCTTCTTTTGCGTCTTCTGAGGCTGTTTGGACGAGCCCTTCGCGTCCTTCTTAGGCGGCTAAAATACAAACACAAAACGATCTATAAAAGTCGCCCACGGGAAATAGACATTAAAATTATTTTCGTCGAAAATCGAATACACAGCAAGAAGTCACATGGTTTATGCCGACGAGTGCGATTCGACGAATTATTCCGGATTTCCACTTGTCAACGGGTTTATTGGAATGAACGTGCGAATAACGTATAAAAAATCCGTAAACAATAATTACTTACCATTTTTGTATTGAAATAAACCTAAATTTAATTCCACATAAACTACGCGGCCGATCACGAAATGGTGCGGTATTTCACTTGAAAGAGGTGAAGGGGAGAGAGACGTTCCACGATATAATACGAGAGAGAGAGAGAGAGAAAAATACAACAGTGTGTCCAACACGAGTCCAGTATCGAAATTATATTAAACATTTCTTTATGTGAATATCTCCAGGTCACGCTGTACGATTGGTGAACATTTTCGTACGCGGTGTGTTATGAAGTAATAATCACATTGCTCTCGCATGATAAATAAAATCTTTTATTTGTCGTGTTGCTCACGTTGAACGCGTTTCTTGTAACGTTTTTCATAAACGATTTTTATGTACGATTTAAAAAATAAAATTATTTATAATTTCGTAAAGCGTGACTCGTGTAATAAGCGGAGAGAGAGAAAAAAATTAACCGAACGTATATTAACGTGTTCTGTGAATTTCACGGAACACGCGGAGTTTTGTTAAACACAAATTCATCCGAAATGTAAAAACCTGTCCCACCACTGGTTCCATTCTGATCGTCATTAATGTTTACGTTGTCTTGGATAATAAATTCGGCGAAAGAAAATCTGATGGTTTAAACACTCATCAGCGGTACTCACGGACTTAATAGTTTTCGCATAGAATTGGTAAAAAGAAAAGAATTTTTAACCAATTTGGCCGAGGCGTTTTAACCGAAATCATTTCGTCCGAGTCGTATTTAAGCCGAAAAACATATTATCCGAAAAGTATTTTAATGGACGAGGGGGAAGAGAAATTTAGGAGCCGAAATGTATTTGAAATGATAGATATTTTATCCCAAAATTCATGAACAAGTGTGTGGATGAAATATTTTTGGACGGAAATACGATCGCGATAAAATATTTTCGGATCATTATTTTTAATCTCCATGTCATTCATTGCCTTACCGCCGGCAATGCTCAGCTGTTTTAACATTTTTGTTATCAATTACGTTATCACGTAACTTTGAGTCAAAATGAAATTCTTCTTCGTTATGTTAAATTCTACGAATTGAGTACGAAGAACTGTTTTTTGCGCTCGAGTGAAAAGTTGCGTGTAAATATGTCTTTGCACGTGTTCAGTAATAACGTGAAGGTTCTCAGTAAGTGTAGCTAAGAAAGACGACGTTACATTGTTACTGGAGCGGTGTACAGAATTTTATTTACAGGAAATCGGAGTTTGTCATTGGCAGTTTCTTCGCACTACAGCACCGAATCGTCCGAACCGCATATTATCAATAGACCAGCACTGTCGCAATTGAAAAGAGGTACCGGTGGACGATCTAGTTTCAATGGGGTGGTGGCCACTGTTTTTGGAGCGACTGGCCATTTAGGCGGTTATCTCATTAATAAATTAGGGAAAATCGGAACTCAGGTGATTTTTGTTTGTTTTTTTAATCGTACATCGTTGTTGATTTTCGTTTTCATTTTGGTTTATCGTATAAACAGATGGTCATTCCGTACCGAGGAGACGCCTACTTTGTACGAGAATTGAAACTCACTGGTGATTTGGGCCAAGTGCTCTTTCAACCATACCACTTGCAAGACGAAGAATCTATTAGGAAAGCTGTGAAATACTCCAATGTCGTTATTAATCTGGTAGGACGTGATTGGGAAACAAAAAATTTCAAATTCAACGATGTCCACGTTGAAGGAGCGAGACGTATTGCTCGTATCAGTCGTGAAATGGGCGTTGAACGATTGATTCATGTGTCTGCACTCAATATTGATCCTCTGCCTGCCGTAAGTTTGGGTAACATTGTTAGCTATGTTTTTAATATACGGTTTCACACTTTTGCACTGTTAAATACGCATTTAGAAATCGTCCAAAAAAATTGATAAACGTTATAGTAAGGCTTGTAATTGCAAATTTTATGCTTTGCAAGTTTGTTTGTAAATAAGTTTTAAATTTGTTTTATTCATGTACGAGTAGAAATGTAAACATTTTTATTGTAATTTTTTACGTTTGTTTTGTAAATAACATTATAACATTGTCGTTCATAAGACAATTTTAGTATTTTTTTACTGCAATGACATCCAAGCCTTATAAGTCTATGGACACTTATAAAAATTATAAATTTAACATTATTGATTTTTTTATATTATAATATATATATTTTTAACAATACTCTTTATTAATATATATATATATATATATATATATATATATATATATATATATATATATATATATATATATATATATATATAATATGATATAATATAAACAATTTTATTTTATTTAAATTGAATTTAAATCGTACTTATAAAGAAAAGTGTGATATAGTAGTTTGGTTCATGTTCATAAATAGTAATAATAATAATAATAAAAAAAAAAATGGTTTGACTTGTTTGTAGCATTTATACTATGATGTAATAATATAAGTTCAAATGTTTTAATCAAATCTAATTGGATAATTGCAATAAGTACTTTGTGTTTTTTTCGATTTTGATTAACTATAATTATGGTTATTTATTTGCTTTGATATAGATTGATGAAATATTATATTGTAATTAAAAATAGCTCAGATTCTTAAACACCGAAAGTTATATCTTTACAATTATATATTATTTAAAATTCCAAATAAAATGTACAATATATATTAGTGTTTTAGCCAACATTTTGTATGCAGAACTATGTATTTATTTTGTAATTATACTCTCATAGCATAAATACAATTTTTTTAAATTATAGTAATAACATACTTGAACATATTAATTGAATTGTATAATAAATCGTGATTAATTTTTCTAGCCTATTTATCTGAAAAAAGGATCAGGATTTTTGTCATCTAAAAAACTCGGTGAACAAGCAGTCCTTGAAGAGTTTCCAAATGCTACTATTTTCCGTCCATCAGACATTTATGGTCAAGGAGACAGATTTTTATTGTAAGCTTTTATAATTGTATGATAATTAGGTGAATTAAAATTTTTTTCATCAATTTCAAATAAGTTTTTTTTTTTAAAAATGATAGAAATTATTTAAATAAATAAACATACATATATAATTTGAGTAATTCATTTCAAGTTATGATGAAAGTTAGTTAACATGTTTGAAAAAACATAGAATTTTACTTTGAAATAAAATATTCTTATTTATTTGCACACTTTTTGTAATAATATTATTAATATGTATTATATAGATGATATATAATATAATGTTGACCATTTAAAAGAATTATTTAATTATTCATTTATAGTTTAGATCCGTAGTTCTCAACCGGTGTGTCGCGACACACTACTGTGTCGCGTATTACCGTGGCGTGTGTCGCCAAAATATCATTAGTTTAAATTTAAATATCCATATTAATATATTATGTTATATTGTCATTGATTTTATAATACACAGATAAGCCATACTAGTGTTTATTTGGAATCGTGAATATTAGTGATGAAGAAATCCAATAGAATACTATAGGATATTTATAGCTTACTTTTTCAAAAATCCATTACTTGTATTTAGTGTGTCGCCATTTTTATGGATCGAAATTAGGGTGTCGTCATACAAAGAAGGTTGAGAACCACTGGTTTAGATTATGCAAATTATTTTTAAAATTAATTGGAAGATAAGTTTAATGATTATTTCATGTATTTTTTACTTTTCAGAATGTACAGTCATGCATGGCGTCGTAGTGGCAATAAAATTGTTTTATGGAAAAAAGGAGAACAAACCGTTAAACAACCTGTTGCAGTAGCTGATGTAGCAAATGGCATTGCAAATGCTATGCTCGATCGTTCAACGTCAGGAAGAACATATCAAGCTGTCGGGTACATTACAACTGTAATTGTGTAAAATTTATATTTTATACATAAAATATCTGATGATTTCAGGCCAACTCCTTATTTGTTATCCGATTTGATCGATTGGATGTTTGCAATTTTACGCCGTAATATTGATTTTAATTTTAACTACAAACGCATTGGTTTATTGGAAAATCCACAATATTTAATCAAAATGTGGTTAACAGACAAATTCTGCCCCAGTTGGCCTCCAGGTTATGTTACTGCTGAACGTTTTGAAAGAGTAAGAAAAATATTTTAAAGAAAAGTACAATTTTTTATACATAATATTAATCTTACGTTTGCGTTGTTACAGGAGTTTGTAAGTGACATACTCAATGAAAGGCTACCGACATTAGAAGATTTGGGTGTAAAGTTAACCAGGGCAGAAGATCGTATACCTTTTGAGCTTAAGTTTTTGAAAGAATTCCAATATTACATAGATACGATTGGCGAATTTGAAAATCCACTTCCACCTCCGCCTTACATAGCACCAACTAAGCGTCATTTTGCATAGATATTCAAAACTAGGTAAATAGGATAAATACTTGTAATAAAAAATATGTACTATTTGCTTGAACTTCAAGTGGTTTTTCTTTTATTAACAAATTATAATTTCTTTTTAAAATAATTTTTATCTTCACAGTAATAAATAATAATATAATATAATAATGTAATTATACATTTTTATCTATAAAATAGTTACAAAAAGTACCTCTCACATTGAAATCCAGTCATAATCAGAAGGTTATATTATGTTATAGGAATACTGACTAGGTATATTTATAAGGTTATAATAACTTAAATTGAAAAGTCATTTTTTCAAATAATTATATAATAATTTTGTTTTTACCTAATCCTAATCGCTATAACGGTAAGACTTGAATTATAGATTTATTCTCTAATATAAAGTCTAAAAAGAAGTATTATCTTAATGGCTAGTATCACATCCGTACTGAATCATTGATTGATGTTTCAGAAACCATCTGAAGAACGTGTCTGTCGCAGTGGACCTAGACGACTGTGCCACCAATCAGTGTCTAAAATAAAACAACAAACAAAATCCAAATAAATATAAATTGCGTTAGAGTAAAACGTCTTTATGGCGCGTTTTAATTTTAAAGAAATTGTATTATTCACTGAACCTGTAAACTAAAAGCTATGTTAAATAAATAATTAGAATTAGTCAAATGCAAATATATTATACATTTCTTGATCCGAACACTACGTATTAATATTATTTTCCCAGCAGAATATCGCATGCTTAATATTTTGTTTTTTATTAATGGTTGATTTTCGGTAATGGTCTATGTTTTTATTGTTACGCCACAGTATATTTTATATACGTTGCAAATATAAAGTTTTTATAACTGTTTTTCTTATATCATTTTTTGTCAAAATTTAGGTGATAAGCAAAAATATGTTTGAAGAACCTCGGATAGACAACGGGAACTGGAAATTTATTTCTTATGATAATGATCGCAATAAATTACTTTCGGTTACAGAAAATATGGATTTTAATTTTTTTTTTCAATCTGGATGTTTGAAGTTGTAAAATGAAACAACCTATTCGAGATTTGATATGCATATAGTAGGATATGTGTGGCGTTGGGGTGATAAGACCAGTACTTTTATTAGTTATTATTTTTTTAACTATATACAAATTGAAAGACGATTTTGTCTATCTTATTTTAAAATAGCTTAAAACAATAATATTATTTATTAGTTGCAGCGATAAAACAAACATTAAATTTAAGAAATATCGTGTAAATGACATTGCAAAGCATTTTCGTCGGGTGTAAATAAAAGTGCAATTTCTTTCCAATGACATTAGATGTCAATTTCTTTAACTCCTGAAATTTGTTTCAGGACAACTGAAAAATTGCGGTGTCATAGAAAAATTCCCCAATAACTAATATGTTTTTTTTAAATCTATTTGTTTTTATTTATAAGTCTGAACATTACAATTATTATCAATGTATAAATAAACTTGATAATTAATCTTCGAACTTTATTTCGCAGCAAAATAAAAAAAAAAAAGTCATTTTCTTCTTATTGCACAGACATCTTTTAGAAGCTCTTTCTTCTAATTTAATAACATCCTTATCCGTCCTAAATTTTATCCTTGAAAGTGGTTTTAAAATTCAACATTCACAAGTTAAAAAAATCATATATTTAAAATATGTTTGTAAAAATATTACACACACACACACACACAGTTTTGTTTTAGACGTCATTTCCTACAACTCATATATTATTATTCGATTATTGACTTCATTTGTATCGCTCTGACAAAGAATAAGCAACGCGGGTAAAACGAGTCGCCGACCATTTAGAAAAATCAGAAGAAGGACGCCGGAATATATTAAAAAAAAAAAAAAAAAAAAGAAGAAGACGTTTTCTTTACACTCATCAAATCGAGAGTACTATTTAAATTCATCATTATAAACTTAAGAAAAAAACCCAATATTTTACATTAATTTTTTCTGAAATCATCGAATATTATTTGCGTACGTTTAGCTCTAATTTCAGGAGAATTTACGAATAAATAATTTCTACGTTATATATTATTTTTATTTAAGCGGAGTGAAGAGGACTTTACCGGGGCCTTTCTTCCCACTAGGCATTCCTGTCGCGTATGTCGCACGTGTTTTTATTATACTTTTTCTTTACACGGTCTATACACATACGTATCCGTAGTGCCGTGTTTTTCAACTTGGGAATCGCGACTCCCTCTTGTGGATCTCAAACTAATTGTTTATGGTACCGTTAACGTATGATTTAAATCAATAGAAATGATTAAAAATCAATAAATATTACAATATTACATAATGGGAGTAAATATTATCATAATAAATAAGTTTAAATGTAATTTTATGGTTTACAGAATAAATTAATTCATTAATCGCCTAATAACTGAAATTTAAAAAAGGGGGTCGGGCAAGGTTGAGAAACACTTGCCGAAGTGTCTACACCGATTGCGAGTTTTAACTAAAAAAAAATAAAAAATCGTCTCGCCGTTCGATAATAATAATAATTTGTGTAATTCCCGTTCATACTAATACGATAATAACAACGTATTATCGGTGAATCGTTATCGTTATCGTTTGCGCGCACGTTGACTTACGGGAATCATATGAAAAAAACGAGTGGAACTTCACTCGATTTGCTCTTATGGTGGAGATTACGGTAGCGTTTAAACAATGCCGGAGAAGATATTTTCAACGTTTTTTTTCCTTTCGATTTAAGACACGTCAGCGCATTATAATTCCAGTGTATAAAACAAAATGTATAAATAAATAATAAATCAATTTTATTATTTGGAATTTTAGCATACCTACGGAGACGGCAAAAAGTATAAAGACAAACTGAAAGAACGAGCAAAAAAAAAAAAAAAAAAAAAAAAAAACTTGACAAACGCTGTAAAACGTATAGGCTTAGAAACAAAATCGAAGAATACCACCGAATATACGGTGGTTCATTTTCCAGACGATGGCCGTAATGAGTTCTTGGAGGTTGTAATCCCGAGTCGGTAATAGATGATATTACGGCATGACAAAGCTACTACGATCCGGATTGATTTCATCAAGAAATCTAAAGTCCCAAATATATACTAGACACTAATAAAGTCAGTTGTGACATATGGATCAGTAAACGGGACCATATGGAAAGCGGACGAAAATGCTTTATCAGTGTTCGAACGGAAGATAATGAGAAAAAACAATGGACCGTGCAAAGGTGAAACTACAGGCGAATGGAGAATAGGTGAAAAACAATAGAAACTCCGGGAATCGAGATCATTCAGAAGATGCGTAGAGAAAGTGATGCCAGGAATGGATTGGAAGGAGTTATCATTGGATGGGGAAAACTGGAGGTCAATTCGTTGGACGTCCCGGTCTTAAAGGCCGAAATCACGAAAGAAGATAATAAATCAACGATCAGTGTACCTGTCAGTGGCGTCGGGAATTAATATACTTTTGTTTTTGCGGGCGATTGTCTCTACAAAAATACGTTTGAAAATATTTGAATATTGTTAAATACACACGTTGGTTTGAAGACATTTAGAAGGGCGGTGCAGTGGGTAATTTTGGACAATTTATATATATATAAAAAAAAAAGAAAGTTAAATTATACTAATTCGTACAAATAAAATCAGGCCATCCGATAATGCGATATAGCTGTTCATATCCGTTTAATTATTATTTATAACCTACTAGTTTAACATGTTTTGTACAAACGCATATCTTTTATTAATGTAATTTGCGCCTTTGACGTGTAACGTTTTCAACAACAGCAAAAAAAGAAGAAAAAAATGTATTTACAAGACTTAATTTTTTAGATGAACGGTGTGGTTAATTTTAATGTTTGCTTCTATAATATTAATGAAATGTGTTCGTGACTCAATTGTACGGTATTATTCTAATTAAAATAAAAACTGTCGCGTAGTCATTGAGTATACGCGGTGCGTTATAATCCACCGCGGCTATGACCGCATTCGTAAATTTCATATATTCATAAAAAAAAAAAAAAAAAAAAAACAATTGAAACGTAATAGTAAAAATCGGAAAATTAAACGAATAAAAAGGATATACGAAAGAAACGAACGAAGTAAAAAGTGTAAAATATGTTAAATACTCGTAAATAATATAAATTTGTATTTATAAACAAATATGTAATACATACAGTGGTGTTCCCATAGGGTATACTCCATATACGCCGTATACTCTCATGATTTTTTTGAAAAATCATGGGTATACTGCGTATACTCTCATGATTTTTTGAAAATCATGGGTATACTGCGTATATTTTCAAATCTCAAGTTATATGCAACGGAAAAAGAAACATAATTACTGAAGAAAGGCCTCAAAAATTTTAGTTTATTTTTTATTTTTTATGATTAATTTTATTATTGGAATTTATATTTATTAATTTTCCCACTGTAGACCTCTTTACTGCCGGCACATACATCACAACTTATTACGCCTTAAGTCCACGACATTATGTTAAAATTTGGCTGCAAGACCGTCGATCGGCAATCTCAGTTCCATGTGGCAAAAAACAAAACGAAACAAACGAAGAAAATAAGTTCTAGACAATTTTTTTCACTAATTTATTTAATTAATTTTTTTGATAATTGTATTTAAGAAGAAATATAATTACTTCTTATTATTTTATTATTTTTCACACTATCGAAATCACCTCTATCCTTGTATCGACTCCTGTGAATCGTAAGAAAAATATATGTATAATATTGAATGTTCACGTTTTGGATTTGGGTACTTAAGGCAGGGACGAGATTAGGAGGGGTGGGGTGTAACCCCCCCCCAACACTCAGGTCATTCGGCAAAAATAGAAAGTTGATGTATTTTTTTGGTGGGGGGGGGGGTTAATCCTCCTGGATGCAGAGTATACCCTCAACAAATTTTATGGGAACATCACTGAATACATATATATATACAATCAAGTCAAAGAGCATTGTGAAAAACAAATAAGTAGGAGAGTTGTCATTTCAATAATGACGTTGTTGTATTTTCCTTCTTTGCCCAACACGACGGAATTAGTCAAAATCGCGGTAATAAAATATAAAGACGTTTAATAATAATAATAACAACAATAAAAACAGCTCCTAATTTATGTATTAATTGTATTTCATAATATACTCATTGGTTCGATCGTACAATATTCGCATATACATTTTTTTTTTATATATATATATATAAAATAGAAATTGAAAATATAACGCGCGTCTAGAATGTAAACCAAACGAATAAAATAATCATATACGATTTTAATCAAAATGAAGTTATACACTGCGTATGTTATGAGCGCAGTGCCGGCCGTAACTGGAGTTTATGGGATCGAGGACAAAGAAAAATTAAGAGGAGCTCCCCACTCCCAATATTCCATTAAATATTTTAGTAAATTATCATCGATTTTTTCGAAAGAACGCACACTGAAAACAAGAAAAAGACTACTCAACACTCGTAATTACGAAATTTCAATGTTTTTTCTCGATAATTTTGGTTTTTAACGCTTTTGATCTATACCGATCGAAGGTGGGGAGTATTTTTAACAATATTTTTTACTTTATTTTATTTTCACTTTACGATTGTTACATCAATCGGGTATGAAATATCGCATTCAATACGTATATACGTTTTTTTCTTCTTATACACTCCGAGCGCATACACTAAGGTTTCGACTTTTCGACGTAGAGAAATAATAATTACACGTATTTTTTTTTTTGTTGTCAGCGCAACACACATATATTATGTTTTTTTATTATTATTAAAAAAAACGTATTGGGCGACGTGTTTAAAAAAATACGTTCGGTCTAAAAAAAAAAAACAAATATATTATATAGCTCGAAGTCCTCGTTTATTTCTCGGGGAGGGAGGCATTGGCCCCCCGGGCTACGACGTCGTCGTGTGTGGACCGGCGACGGCGATAATACGACGTGAATATTAAATCGCCCAGCACGCACTGGATTGCGTCACTGGAAAATAATAAACGTAAATCGAAACGGAGATTTTATTATTATTATTATTATTATTATCCGAAAGCGTGGTAGAAAGAAAGGAGGAAGGAAAAAAAAAAGAAAAGAAAAAGAAAAGAGGAGCGAACGTTGACCACGCACACGCTGCTGCTCTCTGCGTGAGATTATTATTATTATTATTATACGGACAAGGACGTTTCTCGTTAAAAAAAGAAGAAAAAAAACCACACGCCGGGCGCGGCAGCGTTGTTTACGAGTTGAGATGCCGGTCAAATAAACAGAAAAAAACAAAAAACAAAAATTAAAAAAAGAACTGCGCGTATGCGGTTCCGTCTCTCCGAATCTAACGCGTAATTTATTATTATTATTATTATAATAATATAGTAAGTATAGAGTAATGGATATTTATTTATAATCCGGATAAATAGTAATAAGCACTCGCCCGCCTTCCCCTCACCGGTTTAGTTTCCGCATATTCCAGAGATATAGAGGGGGGAACGCGCGTTTTGGCGGTCGATCGGTCATCACCCTCCTTGTCCCCCTCCCCTTACCGCGCCACAAATCATATTACCACTCCTTATATTATAAAGTAATACGACGCCGCGGAGAGCTATTCGGATTTTTATTTTTTTTACTTACAAAACACCAAAACAATATATATATATATAAACATTCCGAACACATATAACACGCGTTCGGATATCAGAAAAGGATAAAAAATATCCGAGTATAATTTATATTTTTACGTAAACCAAGTGTAAACACATCGATAAATTACACGCGCTTCCGTCAGACAAGCGTCGCATCGAGGAGCGCATTACCGTCCGGCCCTACCGCGAGAATTCAATTTCAGCCGTATAAGACGATAATATCGCGTAACGTGTATTTTCACGGGAGAATAAAAAAAAAAGAGAAATCGCCGCCGAAATCTCCGCTATCCGGTCAATAACTTTTTTTTGTTTTTTTTTTTGATTTCCCCCCCCTCCCCCGTACCACGCGGTTATTAGGTTGTTTTTTTCTATTTTTTATTTCCATTCGACGTAACTCGAACTCGACGCGGACAGAGCTGCGCTTTGTATTACAAACAGACATTCAAACACATAATGTGCTCGGGAAGAAGACGTGTCACGTTCCTCTAGTCCCGTGTGGATTTTATCGATTATCGATCGAATGTACATTTCATGTTATACGAGAAATACGTTTGGGGGCCCGGTAGTTTTTCAAATCCGTGGTCGGGGATAAAAAGAAAACCATTTAAAATTGATTGTATACTTGTCGGCTAATACGCGCGGTGTCGTTGTGCGGGGTAAAAAGTGATGACTGGAACGGCAATAACTCGAAATCTCTTATTGTTATTATTTTTTCAGGAGACGTGTGTCTTTTATAGGGAAAACAGAATTTTTATTTTATAACAACACGTAGTTTATATAACAGAATTTTTTTTATTCAACGTCGGATCGAATTCGCGCACGTCAAATATAGTAAAATCTCTTTTATTTATTTTCTATTGATTATATATGTATTATCTATATTAACGACGTTTTTTTTTTTCATTTCGTGTTAAAACGTAATAGTTGTGTGGTATGATTCGAAAAAAAATAAAAAAAAAAAAAAAAACAAACGAATGCTCAAGCGTTGCACTCATAAACGACACGATAATAATATGACGCGGTATTCGCGATAAGTACATTTTTTTTTTTTACTATATATTTATCATTTTGTACAACGCGTATGTGTGAGGGCGTTCAAAAGAAATCGTTCTGATTTGATTAATTTAAGAATAGTTATATATATATATTTTTTTTTTCATATATATATATATATAAACGATATACTGCGAAACAGTTATATATTTGAAAGAGGACTTTGAGCCACACTTCCTGTTAAATAATTATTATTATTTTTTAAATTAAATATGACACGCACTCGATAACAATGCGAAAACCAATATTGTAATAGTCGATAACTAATAATAATAATAATAATATGTGAACAGTATTAAACACACACCCATAAACGCAATCAACAGTCGTAGCAAACATCACAAACTTCTCCATTATAGTGTACATAATATTATATTACATGGACATTTACGGTGTCGCGGCGCGTGCGATTAGTCGGGTGTTGTTAGTGTAGCAGAAGAGCGGCGATCACATGTAATTCGTATATATAGTTAGGGTTACCGTGATTCTAGAGACCCAAATCCGGACACGTCTCGCTCGTTGGAAAAAATAAAGAGAATACACTTATTACTCAGGAACGTGACAACACCGTTATCGCGAAGAGTTATATCGGTGTTGTCGTCAATCGATTGGATTTTTTTTTTTTTCGATATTTATATCCTTTACGTATAGCGAAATAAATAAATAAATAAAAAAACAGGTTACAAAGACGTATTGGAAACGTCCCCGGGTCACTCGGATGATTTTCGATAAGGGACACAAGACGTAAAAAAAAATAAATAAATAAATAAAATAAGGACCGTCTCGCCAAGGACGTCTGGTAACCCTGTTACGTGTATTACACTACAATACGGTGAACAGAACAGACGAAAAGTATGATTTGCACGGGATAAAAACAAGACGTAGTTAAGGGCTTCACACCGATTGTCACCTGTCCTGGCTGACGGGTTAATAGGAAGAACACACGCGACACATCCCGTTAACCATTTTATAACTATTCAAACGTATGGTTTATAATTAAATATTATATATATATATAAAAAGTGTGTATTTGCGGGCGTCTTTACCAATATATGTGTTACAATATTTTTTTGGATTCCTGTGATAGGTATATATGTGTGTACGTATATATACACCACGCACACTGGAAACAGTCTTGCGCGGGTTCGTAGTTATTATTATTTATATGATATAGTCGTCGCTATGTACGTGCGTCGATCGTCGTCCGACAATTTAGCAGTGGGCACTACTACAACAACGCTAGCTGCGGAATGGACCCGGGGCTGTTGCTGTTGCTGTTGCTGTTGCTGCTGCTGCTGCTGCTGCTGTTGCTGTTGCTCTGGTAGGAAAAAAACGGCAGCAAATTAACAACTTGTCGTACACACAACAAACCGAGCATAACCGGCAATTATATTCGTAGGAATGCCGGCCCGAAGAATCACACAAAAAGCATTTCGTGTGTACAAGGGACGGACTTTATGCGTTTAACCATAACACACACACACACACATTAATCGTTTTAAACGAAGCGGCCGTGACTTCAACGTTGTCTAGTTAGGAAGTTTGGGAATTTGGAAAATGTGCTTTTCAACGGGACAATTTGTCAAAGTACAGTTCGTTCACTCGGCGCGACATCGCATAAATCCGTTATCGAAACGTCCAAACACTGTTGTTTCGACGCGTTTTACAAAATACGAATTTACACATATTTCGTTTTAGAGCTCCGCGGTCGTATCGCGAACGCCGCGTAGATTTATTTATTTTTTTATACTTATCACTGGTGTGTACAAATTTGTCAGTACAAGAGACGTTTTCACGGTTCCACGTCACCATGATTATTATTGGCCGTACGTCGAAAAACCGAAATACAACCAGTTGACGGTCTCATCGCGTTTCAAATGAAATATACGACACCGCAGTTATATATATGAACATATAAAAAGTCTTTTCCCCCCCTCCCCCGAAAACGTTTCATATAAATTCAAAATCCATCTCACTAATCTTTTCCCCCGTACTCTATGAACGGTTTTTCACGCCGTTTTGTGTTTTCACCGGACTCGGTGAAAATACATCATCATAAATACATCTTCCGTCGTTCTTTGACGTTATACGCCACTGATTAACGGCTGCGACTGACGTGCATCATCGTGTTACGGACGGTTGTCACAAATCGCTTTTGACGACGCAACGCGGACACGATTTTTGTCATCAAACGCGTCGACCTGGTTTCCAAAAGAATACGACGATGAATCGACGTCGTTTATGAGACAACGACGTTCACCGCGGGATCGTACGTCACAAAATCACACATTCGTGCGACGATAATAATTATTGTACGTTTTTATCGTCGATCGCATTCGGAAAGTTCGGAGAATAAAAACGAATTCGTAACGTATTGTCCACGAGAAGGATATAATTTTAATTTTTTTTTTTTTTTTTTTTTTGGCGAAAATCACGCGTATTTTATTATGAAATATATTTGCACGTAGAACAACAAAATGTGACGATACGCTTGACCTTGAAAAGTGTATACATATAAATTATAGTACTGGCGGTAAACTATATATATATATGTAGAATATTAGGCGTAGATAGTTTAAAAAAAATCTTTTAATATCGTTAATGTCTCTGAATACTTCGTTAAAATCGCTTATGCGTAAAAAAAAAAAAACCATATTAAAAATCGTTATGTATTGTAATAGTGTAATTCTTTTCCCCGTTGTTAAGTCGACCTGAGTACCGTATATGTATTAATTTTCTACTATACAATCAGTGGCGGCGTGAATAAAAAATTGAATCAGACGCTTCGTGACCGAAACGTGACGTCCACTTATCGACGATACTCGGTCTACTCGTTTTAATTTAAAAATTAACAGACATAATAATCCGTATAGGTATGTTTTTGTCGTTCGGTTTGGATAGTCGAGAGACGATAGTCGGTCGATGATATGACGTTCAATGTCGTAAGTTATACGGTATCGTTCGTCTGCACGACACTGTGTGTTTTAAGTTTAAAACGAACTGACGGTTTCTCTGATCGTACCGCCGGCTCTTGGGCCCTAAAACTTCCGAGCATCATTTGAACCGTTTACAACAGTCGGTAGCATTTTAACCGCGTTCGGGCTACAATTATGTGAACGCTGCGATATTCGGTTATTTTTTTTTTTCTGAATTTCAAACAAACCGTTAGGCCGCGGCGACCATGCACCGCCGTGGTAATTTAGTGATTCATAGTAACGGCGCGTATTGGTTACGATTGAGTTTTTCTGAAAGGTATGGAGGACCGCCGGATACCAGGACCAGTAACAGAATTCAAAATTTTTTATTTTATTAGAAAAAAAAAATATAATAATCTGTACAAAATATGGTACAATAAATAATAATAATAATAATAATAATAAAAAAAAAAGGCGGATCTTATTATTATTATTATTTAACATTTTTATTGGCATGAGAAGAATAGCCGAATTGATCGTACTATTGATAGTGATATACTTTTTTTTTTTTTTTTAAATAAATGTATTTAACAATACGTTAAAAAAAAGTTGAATTTTTAAGTAATAAATATAATATAAACTTATATAAGCTATATAAATGTTATTATTAGAGTATAACTTTGTTCTTCGATTATGTTTGCAGTTTCACGTATGCAAAAAAATAAGATAAAAATAAATAACGACCGTTTCTATATATTATTATTATATACACTTTAATAGGAGGTATAAAACCACTTTCTCCTCAAAGCACGTCTCGGAAGGTGCACGTTTCTGGGAGAAATCGAACAGTTTTAGCCTAAGCAAAAAAAAAAAAGATAAAAATTAACAGTGTCTATCCGTTACACACGTGCAGTCATACAGGTTGTGTTGTTCGCATTGTGTGTCCGTCATTTGTAGCCGAGCGTAATTGATATTAATATGTAATGGTAACGCGAATTTTTTCATCTCCGATTTTCGAGAGTTTGTATATTCTCGTGAAAATTTTGATCTTATCGCGTCGAGACGCGGTTTTGCGAAAAAACGTGTACTCATAAATCGGATATAGTGTGTATGCATGTAGTCGGATGTATTTCAGTCGCGTTTCGGGCGAAATGGAACGGCGGATCCCCGTGCGGACGCTGACAACAATTTTTCTCGTACGTTTTAATCGTATATTATAACGTATCCGTTTTGAAACGGACGAAAGAAGGAAATAAATAACGCCGCCGCCACTGTATAAAACGCCGTGCGACGCGTGGTGTAAAATGTTATCCTGTATTGCAATATTACACTATTATTGTGTACTTACCGAAAGACGTGGACCGGTTAGTAGTACCACCGCCGGCGGTGGCGATCATCGTGCAGTCGATGGCGCATTCGTCTGTTCTACCGCCGCCGCCGTCGTCCGGGCGGTTGTTGCCGTGCTGGGCCAGGGCTGGGGTCAGTTCGTCGGGCGTCGACGAACGACTGTCGGGCGACTCGAACGGGACCGTTGTCGCAGTTGTCGCCGCCACTGTTACCGCGGCCACGTCCGGTATCTGCGCGCACAACGACCCCGCGGGGTATCGGTTATTTTTATTATTATTCTCTTTGGTTTTTTTTTTTTGTTTTGGACGGGAGAGGTATGGGGGGATTAAACGAAAAACGCTACTGTTGCAGTGTTTTTTTTTTTGTAACTATTACCGTTCTGGAATTTCGCGACGTGTCCATGAAACTCCGGCCTCGGGGAAACTGATAAACGTCGAAATCGTTGGTCACCTCTTCGACTTCCACGTGCAAGAAACTCTCCTGACTGCCTGTAAACTGTAAATCATACACACGCGTATATTATATTATAATATGTATTCGGTAAGCGTATTTAAGATTTTGTCAAGGGGGGGAGGGGGATATGTGTTGAAAAATATGTTATTGACCCGAAGAGAGGCGTTTTTCGCCTTCTCGCATCACCACATCTCTTAAAAACATCGCGGTTAATATTTTTATTATCACGCACACAAATCGATTAAACTCGTTATTTTTCCAAACGAATAATGGCGACTAGATAAAGCGTTTTATCGCCGCTGTATTTCCTCTAATTAGATTATCCAGGTAATATCATACTTATTGGCCGTTGTAAATAAAAATATCAAAAACTAAAAAAAAAAAAAAACTCGAGGGAGGCATCTATCCCCCCCCTCCGTAAATACGCCGTTGTATATATTACGTACGTTAATCACGCGCCATAACGGATCTTTATTATTACGAGAGCGGTCCTACTAGAGCAATACACGCACTTATTAGCTGTAAACGCGAAAATAGTATTTGTTTACAAACGGGCCCTCCTCCGATATAATCCACTCTGCGACTTGTAAATCGAACGTACGATCTCCATACGCAACTATTGGAAGCACCAGAACGCTGTCATTGTCGAGCTTCTCCTCCGGACCACTGCCTTTCGGCTCATTCGGGCCGATATTTAAAGTCAGGAAAACGGACCGAAATCCGAGTTTCAGTTTTGGAAATTGGATCGAAGTCCGGTGGGCGGTTTAGGCGTTCCCCCGTCCAAAAATGGTTGGGGCCGCTCAGACATTATGATTTAGGCGAAAATCGTCATGTTTCGTTCTCTTTTGCTCGCTGGACATTTCATGATCTCAGCGGCGATATTCTCTTTCCTTTCCGCGAGTGTCGCTTTCGAGATTTCGTTACCGGTTTGAAATAATCACGGACACTTAGGTCTCACGTCATGTTGCCGCTACTCTATACGACGGGGTCAAGAAATATTTGCGCCTTTATTTTTGCCGTGAAAGAACAATCCACGGGTAGATTTTTTTTTCTCCGAATGAAGACACGTCGTTCAAATGCCGAAATGTGTTTAGCCGACGCATTATTTTTTTTTTACTTTCGTCACTATTATTTTGCTCTCGGATATCGTTACACTTCGTTAAAACCCCGCTGAAGTGTACCGCCGACGTGCTCTTTAGACATCCGCACGCTACAAACTGGCATGAAGATCAGCTGTTTGTCGAGTTGCCGTTAGAACGATTAGAGCACGGTTGTGAGCATTACTTATTTGGGACCACCCCATCGTATTTTATTATTACACATTACGCGCGTGTCGCGTTATTATTCTATAGAGACGTATATTCAGCGGTGAAATAATGTTTCGATAGATTAATTTTTAAGTAATTTATACGAAGTCCATCCCGTTCGACCGTGTCCCCAGATATTAATTACGTTTGTGCATCGTTTATCGTTATATCGCGCGAGATTTTTTTTATTTTGCGGATATCACAAAACGCTTGTAGATCACACAATTACACATACACGTTAATATAATGAAACGAATCAAAATTTTAGAAACTTAGCACGTTTAATGAGTAATATTAAATTTCTTCTTTACTTATCGCACACGCGTCTCTTTGATTAGAAAACTGCCCGGAATTATTTTGCCTTTCGAAACCTACGTGACCAAATCGATTTTTCGTCCCTAGAAAGTTCCAACACAAATTTTTTTCATCGAAATCCGCGTAGAGTTGCGCGGGTATTTATTTAATTAAACGCGAAAACGGCGTCGAAATTATTTTAATTGTTTTTAGACAACATAAATAAATAAATAAAAAAATACTAAAGTAAGTTTTGTCCTACTTCTGTAGCTGCATCGCCAAAAATTAATTTTCTCGGTATCGAGTCCCATACAGCGGAGGGGGGGGGTTTCTTATTTCAAAACGCTAAAATACACGTAATCTCATCGTATTTCGTGAAAATCCGTACAGAATTTATTATGAAAATGAAAAATATATATTGCGTTTTAATAATAACGATAAAAATAAAATAGAAAAAGGAGAACAGAGATATCGATCGTGTCGACTGATGATTAAAATATTACACATTATATACTCGTAGTTTGGATTATAAACGCATGTGCACATTTAATTAACGCTATACATAAGTACGTAGTGTACGTATCGCGAGTACACTTGACCTTAACGCGTCTAAATAAGTGGTTTATTATTATTATAAATGTATTTTTATTATTTAAACTCCCCCTAAAAAGAAAAAAAAACAGTTTAATTTAATATCAGTTTTTAAAATTTTATCTTTCTTACGACCCGCAAGGCTGCAGAGTAATACTAATAACGTTTGAGCCCAACTATCGTTTTCGAAATGATCGGGTAAATATACTTGTGCAAGCGAGAGAAAGAGATATATATAAATGTTTGAAACATAGCATTGGCTATTGATAAATATAATCCTCAAAGAACGTAAATAATACAACAACAGTATGGATTTGAATGCGCAACAGATACACATAATATACGCATATAATAATACGCACAAACGAATTAATGTGTACGTTATATCTCGTATAATATACACATTTTAAAAGTATTAAAATAAACGGATTCGTCACACTTCTCGCGTAATAAGAACAATAAGGTCCGCCAAAAGTAAAGAGTAACATTTACACGCAGAATTCGTTTTAATAATCGTTTGTTTATCCGCGATTTTACGCGTCCGTCACGTGTAAATATTCCGAGACAGGCGCGGAGTACGAATAGTAAATTCGGTTCGTCGTGACCGTAAACACCCAGGACGTTTTATTTTTTTCCGATTTACGTAAAAAAAAAAAATTCTCTTGAAGTTGTCACTTTTACAACAACAAAATATGCCAAATTCACCGTGTAATACGTCCGATAACTACTCCGATTCCCCGTGTCCCCGGACAAAATGAACACTACAATGGACGTCGAATAAATCGAGTAAATTTTCATTTACATTGCGACAATAATAATAATAATAATAATAATAATAATAATAATAATAATAATAATAATAATATATATTAATAACGGCAATCAGTCGTCATGACGTCATTATAACTACTGAAGACGAGCGATTCCCGGAGGCCTCCGCAGAATGAATTGAAGAACATTATTATTGTCGTGTTTTTTTCTTTTTTTTTTTTGTAACTAAATTATATGTCGCTCGGTGTATTCTACTCTGTACGAACTCCTCAATTGCAGGTCATTAACGCGCGCACAGTTAAGACGGTTGTAGAAAATCGTACGTTGTCCGACGACGATAACGCTGTATGATGTACGACGAACAACAGCAGTAATACACGCGTTTTCCATTTAGTTTTTAAAAATAAAAATAAATATATTTTCCAATTCAATCCGCCGAATACCTATAGTATTAAAACGTAGTAATATTATATAATACGTATAAATAAGTATTTGCGCGATAAATGACGTTCGACGGGTACCTACAGGTTTGTGTCGTCTCACCCGTCCAATCGAACAAACGTTCTATTTACGTGTATGTGATATTTATTATTTTTTTTAAATAGACATTTTTTAAAACAAATCTGGTACACTGCACTGCGGATGATCGTCATAAGTAGTGGCGTTGTATAGTCGACAAACACCAATTACACATATAGGTCAAGTACAATTTGAATTTTATTTATTTTTTCCTTTTCCAAAACAAAATATACGCAAATAATACACAACACGTATTACAATCAATTAACATTATATGCGTCTTGCGACACATTATAACACATACGCCCTGTGCGCCAGCAAACCCGTCACGGAATATTCGAGTTTTGCGTTTGTGTTTTTTTTTTTTAACACGTACTACATATTATTATTATTATTATTTGCAGGACGTATATTGTATTTCATAATCGAGTGCGACAAGTACTCCGAATTCACATTTATTATAATATCTCGTTTATCGATTTATACATAAATAATAATACACAAACATACAAACGACTACTGTTCGAAATATTGCGAATACATCGCAGAGTGTCCTATATGCGCGTACGGAGATCTGACAAATAACTTTTGTTCAATTCAACATCTTAAAGTTTTTTTTTTTTTATATTATTCCAATAATTTTTAATAAACGTATTATTATTATTTAATATCACAATTATAAAGGATTTAAAATTTTCCCCTCGTTTTTTTTTTCTCCTTAAAATATAATAATCAACATTACGAAATATTAGAAACATTTTTTCGCGTTTAAAAGTATTCAATTTTAATTAATTTCTAAATTCTTGTTGAAATTCGAATAGTTTCCTCGTCGATATCACAATAGCGTTACACAGTAAACTAGCAGAATGGAAATAATAATTCGATTAAAAAAACAAAAAAAACAAAAAAAATCAATCGACACTTTAGTATAGTCTTCGACAATAATATGACGCAATTTATCAATAATTCTATGATCCGCACCACACGGAATTATTAAATATGTGTTTTTTTGTGATCATAGTGATGTATGTGTATTATAACGTTGTGATAAATCGTGAACATAATTTTCGTACCTTAAAGCATTATTTGAATTCGTTATCGTTCAATAAGTGGAGTCTGTCTACACATTTATTAAAATAACGCACGAGTGTGTTCAAACGTTTTAAGCACCACGGCCCCGGGGGAAGAAAAACGCGAGTTCCATTACATTCGAAAGAATTACCGCAGACCAGCGTCGCCGAACCATTGACCGACTTACACACACACACGAAATGAATAAATTGTCCACACTCGTTTTTTTTTCCAACGCGTCAAAACAAACGTAATCGTTGCATTATTTTTGTCCTAGATTTGTAATAATAATAATAATAATAAAAAATATCGTACGGGGGAAAAAAAAATAAAATATATAAATGCGTCTGGTGAAACGTTTCGCCGATATTGTGATAAACTATTGGTGATAAATTGGTGTAAGTAGTTAAATTTTTTTTACTATTAAATACTCGTAGGTATACATTTGTAAAAAAAAAAAAAAAATCATCGTTATTATTACATTCGGATAATTTTTACAAACCGAAATATCGTTTTTTCCTTTTCTTACTGAAAACTTTTCGCGAACGCGTTTTTTTTTTTTTTAATACACGTACACACACCGAACATTTACGAATTATTTCTATTCGAGCGCAGTTTTTTTTTTTTGTTTTTACCAACGTTTCTACAACGGCATCGTGTACACCTTTTACACGTTGTAAATACATTTATTACGATATTTTCTCGCGTTTTAAACGCGCGCGCGGAAAAAAATAATAACCACGACGACCGTCAGAACGATTTATAATAATAATTATGTCATTATTATTCGTCATTAAGTCAAAAAAATCCAATCGAAATTTTATTGAATTACAGTCGTGTTTCACAGTCGCTATTTACCGGCGGTCGGTTGGTCGCGTTTCTTTCCGTTTACAATTCCCGTGATCGCAATTTTCGTATAACGGGCGACAATGCGCAGAACGTAAATAACATTGTGTCACACCACCGCCGTAGACTCGAGAAAATATTTATTATTTTCTTTTAACCGTTTAGTGTATGAACATTCTAAACACATTTCAAAATATTACGCATAAAATATACCCGATAGATATTTTATAAAACATTTCGAATATGTTGGCGGGCAAACGCGAAATGGTTCCAGATATTACGAATAATAATAAAATCGCGTTTATCGCTGCATGTAATAGGCGTTTAGATTGCATTTATTTTTATTTTCAATACTAATCTGACGCGATAAAATTACAAAAAAAAAAAAAATTAATTTATATATTTAGTAATATAAATAATCGCGGTTAGTCAGTTGCGTAACAACGGATGATAAAAATGAAATTATTACTGTATATACGTAATAATATTAATGTATGTACGATACAATTTTTTTTTTTTTTTTTACTTCCCGACGACTGCGAAAGTTTTGATTTTAACGATATCTCACATTATTTATAACCGTACAACACGCATGACGCGATGTTATAATAACGGAGACAATATCGAAACGATATGTCGCGGAATGTGTCGCCAAAAAAAGAATTTTAAAATGAAAAACAATCAAATTACTGGATTATATATTACGACCACATTCCGAGTTCGGCCTGTTCGGCGGGTTAACGGATTTCGCTATTTAGGAAGCGTATAATTACGAATAGAAACCAAACAACGGGCGTGTTATAATAAAGAGAAGAGAATAGCTTCTCTCTAGGCCTTCTCTCCGCAAAAAAAAAACCGTATAATATAATAAGCGTTTTGAACAGAGTTTTATCAAAAGACTTTTGTTCGGAGTCACGGAACGTGAGACGTGGACGATGACGACGCGGAGAAACAAACCGCGAAAGCGACGAGGATTGACATAAACGAAAATCGAATGAAAGAGTTCTAGAAGGAACAGGAGAAGGAAGAAGCGTAATGCAATAGTATATTTGAAGGAATGATAACGACGGGACGACGACCAAGAGTAAGAGACACCGGAGAATTGAGCACTAGGAAGCAGCGCGAACGACGGGGACACGCGTGGCTGTACGAGTACATCGACAAGGCGTCGCCTTCAGAACACGACGATGATGAACACGGTTTGTTATTTAAAAATCGAAAAATATACAAAAATCTGCCGCGCATTGTGAGACGAGGCATTCGCACGCAGCAAAACACATTGTAAGCGTTGAAAATCACGGTTTTTTGCTGTCGTGTAGAGTGCCAGAAACGCTGTCTAAAATATACCGTGTACGAAATAATCAACGTTCACCTTTACACGATCTATTTATTTCAAAGAATTCTCTATCCATTCCTGATGCCGTGCCGCCGTTTAAAAAAACTCGATGTGACGATTATACGCGTTTTGACTCTATTTTAAGTATTGTATTGTGTGGTGGCGGCGACGTGCCGCGAAATTATAATATTTCCATATCGATAAAACGTAGTGTACGGCTTCCGAGTATTGATATATATAAAAAAAAATATATTTTTTCATTTCGTATTCGCGGAATAAACGGATGAAAAAAATATACTTCGAAAAGCGTATTTCAGTAGTGGTTTTTTTTTTTTTTTGTTTTTACTTTATCGACACAGTTTATTCGTTTCTAATAAAACACTGTCTCCGTAGTATGATTTTTACGGTTATTTATTCTAACCGAGTCAATGCGATATGCGCATTGATCGCGGAAAATCGCGCAGCACAAGGCGGATAAGAGAATTTTCCGTCATGTTTTATGATTCATAAAATATATTTTATGGGCCGCGACAATTTTTACCGAAAAAAATTAAAATAGAAACGTATTGATTCCCTCTCCCCCCCCTCCACCGCCATTGCGAATCGATGATTTTTTTTTTTATTCTTAGTCGACGAAAGCAAAAAAAAAAAGCTATTTTTTTTTTTTTTTTGATTAATACGAACACACCGGTAAAAGTAAATCCCGGAAAACAAATATATTTTACAAGTCTGTATTGGAAACGAGTGGCCAAATCTTCTTCTGGCAAATACGTATTTTCGTCTATGCACACAATACGTATACATTCGACATGGGAACACACACACATATTTCATATATACCAAAAAAAAAAAAAAAACCTTCGCCGGCGTTTACCATTTCCTTATTATTTTCGCAAGTATATAATATAATATAACCGCGCGTATTGGTTTCTCGAAAACGAATGCCACGACGAGACGTTATATCGTTTAAAAGAACAAAAAAATGATCACGGCGATTCGGTTAAGATGTATTGGGCGCGCTCGAGGTTTTTAAGAATGACAATTAACGATTATTGAAAAAGAAAATAAAACCCGGACGACAGAGATTGACATTTAAAACTAGAAAATCGGCTTCGGTACAGTTAAAAAAAATTATTATAGACTCGAGAAAAAACAAACGTAATGAAAAGCGTATGCACACCGACGACCTGCAAACAGAGAAACCGTTGCCGTATTGTTTTGTTGGACGCATGCGGACATATCGCATTTATTTGTAACAAACGAGAAGAAAATATTTTCAACGTACATTTTTTTTTTTTTTTTTGCTTTTTGCGTAAACGAGAACAAATTTATTTACGATATTTAGAGAATTTCATGAAATATTCAATAATAATAAAAAAAGAAGAAAAAAACGTACGAGACATACTTTGAAATTTATTAGCGATTTTATCTCGTCAAATTTCTACGTTTTTCTCGTACAGTTATTGCGCTATAAAACATTTTTCATTCGTATTTGTATCGATTTTGTTTTATCTATATTTCCGTATTTCAATAGCGGTTAATGTGTGTGTGTGTGTGTGATGGTGGTCATGTAAAACGAGTGCACATTTTTACTATACGGTCAGCTCAAGCCGTATTTGAAAAGAACAAAACTGTTAAAAAAAGATTATTTTTAGAAAAAAATTTAATTAAAACATAAAAAAAAACAAATTTTCAATAAGATTTTCTGATTTTTTATGTATGCGCACATATTTCCCCCCTCCCTCCAAAAACCGAACGTCGAAATACGTAATATTACGATTTTAATAAAATCATCGTTTTGACTAAATTCTCGTTTGGAAATTTCGAGTTTTCTCGGGGTGGACGTGTCTGAGAATACGACGACGAGACAATGTTTAGACAGAATTTCGTTTTCAAACGATCAAAACACATTCGGTTTTCGTCCGATTTCTCGTTCATCGTTGTCGCGGGCGTTTAACCGTTCATAATAATAATAATAATAATAATAATAATAATAATATTTTTTATTTGGTAACTGCGGCAATCCGCGTAAATACGTATTGACGAACCGTATAAAATATGCACGTATATCAGTATAACGTTAATGTTGTATAATACGTTTGCAACGGAAATCTTTGAGCGCACACGAGTTGTAAAATCCTTGCACAAGCGGCGAGAATCTCTCCTACATTAAAACGCACATCGCAGTTTATCGAATTGCCAAATATCGTAATGATATATTATTATTATTATTATTTATTCGCGGATCAGATCGAGTCGTGTATAGTTTTGCGTTGAAATACTCGAGAAATTTTTTTCTTTTTATTCGCATTTTACATCCAAAACGGCGGTTTTATGTTTTATGACGGTGTTTTTTTTTCCCGGGTCTGTACCCGAAAATTCTACCAGAACGAGTGCTCCGACCTCCATCATACCCATCGCCGAACTGATAGATCAGAGCTGTGCTTCCTAACTCGTACAGGGATTCTTTTGAACCCAGTAATTGGGACATATAGGACGGACGTGTTCCACTCACCAAGAACCCGTAATGTTTGAGTATGTCCATCTTGCACATCGGGCAAGTCCGGTGCTCCAACAGCCAAGGGTCTACGCAGCTTTTGTGAAACTCGTGTCGGCACGGCAATATCCTGACCACCTCGGACGGTTTGTACGGTTCGATGCACACCGCACAACAGTCACCGTCACCGACGATCTCCTGCGGTACACGACAAAATTATGATAAATGTTTTTTTTTTGAACATATTTTTTTCGCGCGTTTATTGCCAGTATTTCAATCTCAAATCAATATTACGACAGTCCAACACAGTCCGTGTGTACGGGGCAGTGACGTTTAAATATTTCTACATTACGCGCATTAAATTGATTTTCACGATTGTATACAATACGCACAATCGCATTCTTTTTACAATTTTCATTTTTCAAACCTCAAATGTTTTCCTCATTCATTCCGTTTTTTAATTCTCTCCTTTCTTCTGACGATTTTTTGTTGTAAAATTTCTTTTCCCGTTTATTTTTATTTAATTAATTATTCTATATCAATTGCATTCAATTGAAGTCGGGGCAAATATTTGTTCAATTACGTCTTTTATATATATATATATATATAAAAAAAAGAACATTTGTAAAATTTTGACCTCCGATTCGTATTTATTAAACGTAACAGTTATTTTATTGTGCAAACGGTCTTATATACAATCGATATTATAGCTGCGCTATACAGCGTAATAGAAAAAGAAACAGTACAGTTATTATATTATGTATGTAAATTACGATTAAGTAAACAAAATTTCAAGTATTTCAGTAAACAGATTACTTAAATAATAATACGTCGTACACGTAATGAACACATTTAATAATGTGAAGAAGAAATGGCGATATTTTGAAAAAGAAAAATTATCGAAATTAATTGTGCACATATAGTACGTGTGTGTGTGTGTGTGTATAAATGTCATAAATTAAATTTATTGATTTTTTTGTAAATTCAATCGAGTTCTTGAGTTTACTCTGTGCAAACGTCGTTTTTTTATACGTTTGTACGTAATTTCAAACATTTTTTTTTCTAGGTTTATTGTTAAAAACTTTTTTGTTATCATCTAACAGCGTTTGAATATAAGAAGTTTTTTTTATAACAACGTAATTAAAAATCACCGCGCCATATTATATTGTTATTGACTTTTTTTTTCAAGTCTTTTTCTTTCTTTTTTTAAACGTCGATAACGCTATTGGTTTCACGTAAATCAAGGTAAAAAAAAAATAATAAATAATAATAAAAACGTAAACAATAGACGCGATAAAATATTATATTTTTTTCGCAACACGCATCAACGACGAGATTTAAGAGAAAAAATTAAAAATATCTATTCATATATATATCGTGTGTAGCGGGTATACGACGGTGTTGTTATTATTTGGTAAATAATAATAAGAGAGTACAAAGAGTACGCAAACGTAACAATCTCGTTATTATTAAGACGAAAATAGAAAATTAATAAATCGGTAAACAGATTGCGGAGTTGTGTAACACGTCCGTGAACAGAATAAATACGTTTTTTTTTTCTTTTTTAAGTAAGTAATAATTAAAATGAACGTTACGATTATCGGACGTGTTGTATAATACGGATAACAACATTATTCTACTGTTACATCGCAGTTTAGTTTTGTAACCGAAAACAAACAAAAAATTTCTCTGGCGAATTCGCGTAGTACACACGTGTATTAATAATAATAATAATAATAATAATAATAATAATAATAATAATAATAATAATAATAATGATATGTGTGATTTGTTTTTATGGATTTCGAGTGTAAAATGATGTCCAACACACGTGAATATTACTTTTAGTCACCTCGTCAAAAATATTACACAGAAATTATTATTGTTTGCACAGTACTTTTCACTAATAGAAATCTACTCGTTAAACAAATAGACTAAACGATGATGCATGGGACGATGGTGTACGCGAGAAAAATATAATTTGTGACCAACACGAATATACGTCATATAACATTACCTTGTCATCGATTTTGATGTGCTTGGTAGGTATCTTGGACAACGCTTTTTTGGCCGCGTTACACAAACGTCTCTGGAAAAACATTAAAAAAAAAAAAAACAAAAATAATAATAATAATACACACGACGTACATTATTATCAATTAAAAAAAAACGCGTTTATATACGTAAATATATTAAAAAAATGGTACTCTAAGTTAAATTGTTTTTTTTTTTTTTTGAAGGCTCGTACACGATTTTATCACCACGGTACACGATGGATTTCAGAGGAAATACGGCCTTCGTTTTTGTCAATCAATAAAAATCGGCGGATTTAAAAAAAAAAAAGAAAAAATTGTACACGAGCGTTTTCACGCGCATTTCGTCCATCGATTACACGTATAGGTTAGGGATAAAAAAACAAATTTGTTAAAACGAAAATCCCTAAAACTAATTTCCATATACTACGTTCAACTTTCTCTCGATTATATACACAGTCGTCGTACACGATTATTATTATTATTATTATTATTTGTTTTTTAACACGCGTTGAAAACACTACGCTTATCGTTTATTTATTATATAATAATAATAATAATAATAATCCGAATAATCCGTAATCGTATACTTTCTGCGCGAATATTGCGCAATGCTTATTCGACAAACAGCGGCGGGCGGCGTAAGTGAACGCAACGCCGTAGCGGTTTATTCGCGGTAAGTACTTGTGTCAGTCATTGACAATACTCACCGACAATTGGTCTTTCGCGTGTATGTACCGGAATCTTTGAATGTAATAGAACACTAGCCACGCCAACGATATGACCATTAGGACGATGAACGATATACTCACAAACAGCACTGACGTTCTGAAAAAAAAAAAAACGGAAAAGAAAAAAAAAAATCTGCGTTTAATATCCGTGCGGTGAACGTATTTCGTATATAAAGGCGTATCGTTTTTTGTTTTACACTATATAACGCACAGAGAACAACGGTAATGGAATTGGTTTTTTTTTCCCTAAGACGAGACTTCGACAAGTGTATCACCCGATTTTTTTTTCCTTATTATTTTCGTAACAACTAGACCGTGCGAACGGGTGCAGGCACAATGCGCGACAACAATAGCTGGCGTTTTACACTGTGATAACTGTTGAAGAATTTACGAATTCTACTATACAACACCATCATCATCGTCATCATCATCATCATCATCATAATATAATGTCAAACCGTATTTGGGCGTTAAACGCCGAATGATTAAACACGCTGCAGGCGAAAAACGTGTTTGGAAGTTTACACGTTTGTTTGTTTATTTCATGTGGTTTGCAGCAATACCACTCTATTGCAATAATAATAATAATAATTATTTTGCGATTCTTTTGAAATCGATAAAAAATATTATTTTAATGTTGCGGGGACAATAAAACTTGATGTCGTACGCTTAGAGGTACAGAACAATATTGATTTGACAAAGTCTACAAAAAGAGAGAAAAAAAACCACTTGCCGAATATTATTGCGACGATCGTTCATTACGAAGCGCACGCTAATACATATTATTATATGTCCTAAAACGATTATATACATTCCCCCTACAAAAAAAAAAAAAAAAAAAATTATAATATATAAGAGAACACTTTAAAATTTTATACGCGCGCAAGAACGGTTGTCATTGTCCACGAAATCATATGCAATACATACGCATAGTTGAAATTTTAAAACTAATTAGATTATAAAAAAATTAAAATATATATATTGTATAATTTGTGTGGATATATGGAACTGTAAAGTTTCCGGTAAGACTACGTCGAGTTTTCAGAGAAATAAATGCTAAAAGAAACGCTGTTAAATTAAAAAAATAAATAAATAAATAAAAACCAAACGTCATTACTCATATAATCCAAAAGGTCTTTGTCCTTAATACGTGAGCGCATTTAAAAGTTCATTAAAAAACGCGTATGCCATACGATTGATCAAAATATTTTCGTCTTACTTCTTACATGAAGTATGTATAGTCTATTTTCTAAACGTTTGTGTCCATCGCATTTAACACGCGTCGAGCGAATTTAATTTTATACACCGTCTTATATAATAATACCGTATATATATATATATATAGTTATTATTGTTTGGCGTTTAAATTTCACAATGGATTATGCACTGACACAGTCTCCGTCAATGGCAAAAATGTATTATTATTTTTTTTTAAAAAATTAATTAAAAAAAAAAAACAAAAAAATGAAAAGATTATTGAACAACTCGGAATATACACATATAAGTGAAGGTCGTATCGAAAGTATTGAACTTAATTTTTATATATATATGCGTATATAAAAAAAATATCACTCCGAGGTACATTGGATTTTTTTTTTGTTTTTTTTTTTTTTTGTTTATCCTTGTAGTTTAATCGTATAAAAAACCCACGTATTTATTTTGTTTATTGTTGAGAGAAAATTAATTGCTTATTATTCGATAAATATAAATATATAAATTTTGATAACCGTGAAAAATACACGTGATCCGAATGGTTTTATCATAACGTTACACAACTTGAAACGTTATCCATACAATGGTAGACGGTAATAATTATTTATTACTTGAGTTCAGGATGCTATACGTGTAATGAAATTTCGAGAATGTGGAGTTCGAAATGTTGACGCACCTATAATGTATTTTGCGGACATTGATTTGCAACTATTGCAGTGTAACGTTTAAATCTCACAACTCGACGTCGTTTCGACACATTTAAAATGTTCGTACACTATCGTCGGACAACTCGATTTATAATAATAATAATAATAATAATAATAATAGTAGTTTTACGATATAAAATAATATTCCGAAGATAAAACCGTGATGATTTTTATAAATAATCGTGTTGTTGATTGTGAAAAAAAAATATTATAATACGCGCAGTAAACGCAAACGAATGCAGACACGAGGAAACCATCTTCTCGTCTCCTATACAACTACTTTATATGTCAATAAATTAATGATTTTTCGCTTTAACATTGGTACATATATATATATATATACAGAAAAATAATAAAACGCGAAATAAAACAAGAAAAACTTTTGGATAATTACAAAATAATATAGAAACGTGTTCTGTGGGTTTGGTCAGTAAATAATAATACACGCGTTTGTGTACCGAAACGGTTGCACGGGCAGTGATGACGCGCGTGTGTTAACGAATTTTTATAATATTCCGATACCACGCGATTTTAAATTCGCGTTTGGCACGTCGTCGTTTGCACGTAATAATATTTAATAAATATATATTGCGCGCGTGTGTGTATATAATTGAATAACAATTCGTGAAATTACACGGTATTATTAAATAAAAAAAAAAAAGGAAGTGATTTTTACGCGTTTTCTTACTGAAAGAAACGAATAGTTATTATTATTATTATTATTATTATTATTATTATTATTATTATTATTATTATTATTATTATTATTATTATTATTATTATTATTGTCGTCATCGTCGATAAGTATTTGGCATTGACGGTGTTAGCTTACGTAAACGTAAAATAATACTTACGCGCGCGTCCCGTATAATTGTGGAACACACACATAGAAATATTACTGTTCACGATTTTCGATAACCGGTCAAGCGGCAATGGCCAGACGCGTTAAACGAACAATAAATTGCCTCTCAAAAATGGTGTTGAATAGTAATAATAATAATAATAAAAAAAACATTTACACTTCAAAGTAAAATGAAAAGCCCGCGCACTTGTTATGATCGGAATGCAAATCTTCACCTAAACGGATTGTAAACGTTAAAAAATACGTTTTATACGGTTTTCGATGGTAAAAGTAAGTACGCGAATAAAATAAAAAAAATTCTATTTGAAGATTGTTTTCACTTTCTCAATGCGGTATTGAGGCAACATACTAATTGTAATATTACAACCGCGGTTTTGTAATATTATTTAAAATTAAAAAAAAAAATTTTCTCAAAAGATTTCGAGTAAAAAAAAATATGTATGTATACAGGAAACATATAATTCACGTTTTTGCGATTTATCGACAGATATTAATAAAATACCGCAGGGAAATTTGAAAAATTGCCCATTAAATCACCACTAGTGTTCAATTTTACATTTAATGATAGGCGTAAACGAATAAATTAATATGCCTATAATTTTTAATTTTGTGATGCATTTATAATGAAAATTTTTGAAATCACTGTGAATACTCGTATTCGTATACTATACGTACATGATTTGTATTTTTCGACTTTTATTCACAACGTTTTTTCGTTTGTACGTAAAATTATTTATAAAGATTTGTGAGATTTGGGTATACCTATACTTAAGAGCGCCTGGTTATTTCGACGGAATAATTTTGTTTGTTTTTTCATCAACTCATTAGTCAATGATTATACCATACGTATAATTACACTCGGCCGTACATTGTTAAACAAACTAATTTCAATTTTACATTTTGAATAAAATTCGGTACTTACGATTTTGCAAACAACTCAAATTTACACCCAGTCATTTTTATTTAATATCGAGTCGCCCAACGTTATATTTTCCGTATAATAATATCTAAATAATAACATTTAATGCACTTATGTACATATATATATATATATATTGTATTTATGAATTAAAACCAATAAAATAATCGAATTATTATAATATACACATTGACGTTTGATTTAGTCGGCAGTATTTTAATTTCATATCGTTAAGAAAAAAAAAAATATTGAAAAAACACCGCTATAAAAGCAGAAAAACAAGTGTGATTTTAAAACTTCACGGTAATAATAATAATAATACCCAAGTATGTTTATTATAGATCTGGTTAGGTTAAAAAAAATAAAATAAAATTCGAATAAAAGTGTTATTTATGTTTTATAATATTGTAATTAATAAATCACGTTTCCGAATTATTATTAAATATCATTTCATTTAAGTACGGACGCATTCATGTTGCATATACATTTTGGAAATACAATAATAATAATAATAATAATAATAATAATAATAATAATAATAATAATAATAATAATAATAATATTATTATTATTATTATTATACGCGGTGTATACAATATATTTTTGTAATATATGACGTATTTGTACATAACTTTTAAATTTTGAATAATTTAAGTCCAACTACAGTTTCGGCTCCAATTGAAACGTGCTAAAATTAAGAACTTTTTACGACATGCGGTTACCAAATTATCAGCCGAATAAAAAAAAAAAAAATCTATACATTTTTAACACGTTTTAATCAGAAATATATTCTACGCGTTGTCCATTGTTTATGGTCTACGTATGGGAATAAAATTAGTACGAATGAATTAAATAAAAGTGTAAAGCGGATAGCAAATAATAATAAATACAACAGATTTATTAACGTTCTTTTTTTTTTTTTTTTTTGACACATCCTCCGGGTCACAGAATATATTTTGTATAGGATTTTAAACAACGTAAAAGCGGATATTTCATTGAATTTATTAAATTAGAATAATTTTGTTTTCTACGTAAATATCGGGCCATTTATTATTATGTACTCATATATATATATATATATATAAAGATTAAACAGTACGGGATAAAGCGAAACAAAAATAAAAAAGTGTACTGGGCTTAGATCTGTTGACGAATAAAACGTTGGCATATTTCTATACAATATGCCAAATTCTTACATTGTCGTCAGCACTCGCGCAAGCTAAAAATTGTGTTTCGTATGTTTTTGCCAGAAACTTTTTGTTAAACTTGCTGTGTAATATATTATACATTCTTAATGTGTACAAGTCGTGTTTGCAACACATTATATTATAAACTTTTGTTTTAAATAATGTTTATGTATATTTATATCACCATTTTAGATATTCACATAAGACGTGACGATTTATGATGAGATCGAAAATATTCGTCTCGTATAATTATACGAATTATTATTTATTAATGACTTTCAACAAAAATTGTATATAACAAAATAGTGTGTTAAGAAATAGCAAAAAAAAAAAAAAAAAAAATTATAATAAACATCTCAAAAGTGTAAATTCACATATCGCGATGTCGTTTGAATTATGTATATTAAACGTAGAATACATTTTTCTATGAATCTAATATAATTTTTTTTGATTTGTCGATTTGGGTTACATTCGTGTTGCTTAAGTGACAGCTCCATTCGGCCTCGGACTTTAATTAATATTGATTCGTATTTTTTTTTATATTCTCTATTCATTGTTATTATTTCAATATCGTATACAATACATAACGTATTTATTATTTTTTTTTTGCCATTGACAAATATCGATATAATAACAATTGCTATATTCCAACGTCAGCATTTGGACTACAAGTTGGGCTTAGAGACGTAATACATACCGGAATATTGCAAATGACGGATTTTTGTAACCTACGGGGCTTGATTTTGTTTTGTTTTGCATCTGTATAAACATATGTACACACACACACACACACATATATATATAGAGAGAGGTCAAACAAAATATACTCGTATATCTAATAAACTATAGTTGATTTTATGAACAATCGCGTTGAAATAAAATCAGTTTATAGTCTTCCGTAATAGGTATTTGAAAATAAAATCCTGACCTTATGGCCTTGTAATAAAGCAACTTTTTTATTTATAATTTTGATTGTACTTGAGATTTGTATTAATACGTACTCGTATATATTAGAGTTTTTTTTTTTTTAAATTATTCATATGTATTTTTTAACCTTCTTAAATTATAAAAGAAAAATTCAGTGCGTAGACTTAATGACACTCGATTTAAAAATAATTTAATCTAGCTAAATAATACACAAATATGGAGACATAAAACAACTCGTTTTATTTTATGTTATAATGTTCGCAATTAGAATAGTTTTTTTTTTTAATACATACATTTAAAAAGAAATATTTTTTTTTTACAATATTTAATAAATAAATTCGGTCTGTGTAGTTTTTCAAACTTACGTCGTTTATAAAAAACATTATACGATTTTTTTTAAGGTGTTTGAAATATATTCCGTGTAATAACGTAACGCATTATATTACACGTTTTTTTTCCTGTACCATAAATTACAAATGAAACATATTCTATAAATAAATGAAGTGATTAAATATTTTTATTGATGTAAATAAATTTCGCTGGAATTCGAAACGTTGATAAAACGGTAAAACAATGTACAAATATAAAAAATAAATAAACCGTTCTTCGAGTAATAGTAAATTTGTAAACAAAAAAAAAAAAAAATATATACGAAAACGTAGACAATACGTATAATCGACTATTAACGATTTAATTTAAACATATAAAGTTGGTATAATTCGCGCAATAGTACAACTATAAATAGTTTAAAAAGCTTCTATCGAATCTTAAATAATAATTTAACACAGATATACGTCAATGTGTGTAATATAATATGACCGATAATGGACGGTCAGTATAATAAATCAGAGAGCCAATGGCATTTGTCATTTACGTAATGGACTCTATAGTACGTAATTCGTTTATCCGAAAAGATAGAAATATCTTTTTACAAAAAAAAAAAATTTATTCTATTCTATAGCGTCACATTGCGATAATCTCGTTAGACTACATCGGGAGAAATCGAAAACATTAAAAGAATTTTTTGACTTTTATTTTTTTTTTTTATTTTTATTGTATAATAATAATAATAATAATAATAATAATAATAATAATAATAATAATAATAATAATAATAATAATAATAATAATAATAATATGTAATAATAACGTGACAGTAGAAAGCAGCTGTATACGAGTAGGTGTGCTCTAATTGCCCACAATATATATATTTATTGTAAAATAAATAAATAAAAACGCGATAATGTGTCCATATATTTGTGTAAAACGTGTTTTTATATTGTTTCAATTATTATTTTATAATATCAATGTAAATACACGCGCGATAAGTAAAAATAATAAAATAGGCTATCCGTGGCTGATGGTTTTGTTTTGTTTTTTTACAACGAGAAAATTATAAGGCACAAAGGATATAATAATATTCTCCGTACGCTTTACACAACGCGAGATGTTTTTAATTTACATTTTTAGACACTTGTTTTTTAATTCGGCTGAATCAAATATCTTATCTATAATTATTGCGTAAATTTCTATTTAAAAAGATTAAATACAAAATGTAACGGTCAATTCACGATTATCATCTACGCTCTTTAACGTTTTCATTTTTTGTGCAAATACTTTTTAACGTTCATCGATTATTATTATTATTATTATTATTATTATGCACAGAGAAAGTATATAAATTTGATTATACGCGTCATTATTATTTCACCGTTATTAAATGTAAGGGGATGGGGGAATTTCACTCGATCAGAAAACGATAACGAACAAGCTAATATTCCAATACATTTAATCCGATAATGTACGTAAATTCTAGTAAATAAATTTAATACAACAAGTTTTTATAACAATTTTATAGAATTTACTTTTCGAGAATCGCTGGATGAGAAATATCACGCGTATAATAAAAATAAAATATTACTACTACATATTATTTATGAACCTATAATATCCAGCTTGTCCATTCATAATCTGAAAAAAAAACAAACTATTTTAATATTTGTATTACGGCGTACGTCTTATTCACAAAATAGAGTGTGTATTAACTGTTGTATACGCTATAAACGATAATTTATATATATATACTATAATTAAATAGTATTATTTCTTTTTATTCATTATTACATCGAAAGTCTTACTTATGATATTCGTGTATTGCATAATACGCTGAAACATTTTTTTCTTCTCTCTCTCTCTCTCTCTCGTCTAATTATTATAAAATATAATAACGCGAATCATTATTTATTCCGTACAAAGAAAACTAGATAATTAATTGTGTGTGTATGTGTGTGTTTTGTAGTGGGGGGAATAAAAATCAGAATTTGGTATTTAATAGTTGCAGCAATTATACAATTTTCCATATCGATATTTTTTTTTTACACTTGTAATATATATATATATTTTTTAAGAGTCCGTGAATTGTGAATAAGTTCACAAGGTCGAACCGATGGTATTTAATAATAAATTGCGCTTGTTAAAATAATTTTTTATTACGTTATATTTCGACATTAGAATATTCAATGACAAAATCGAAGTAAGGTATTGATTTTTATATTAATATTGTTTGCGCGCACAATATTACATTCGAATTCCTTTTTGTACCATTTTCGGTAAATACCACATTTTGTTAATAAATAATTCATATTTAATCGTAATTGAAAAACTGTATATTTTAAATGTAATGGTGAAAAACGTGAATTCACGTGGTTCAAGGCGGTTTATTATAAATAGTTGTCCGATAAAAACAATATTTCATTAAAAAATATATACAATATAATTTGTATATTTTCCAATAATGGATTTTTAAGGAGAAAAAAAATACGTATAATTACGCGCGCAAAAGCATTTAAATCAATGAGCAATTTTTATTTATATATAATATTCGAATATCGCATTCTACGGGAAAAATCGTATTTTAAAACGTATTTCATATTGGTTTAGTACGGTAAACCGAAAATATTATAAAGGCGTAGCTATTTTTAAGATTTTTCTTTGGATTTATTCAACGAATAACCGTTTAAAACATAATCTCGGGTCAATTGCGCAACAATAAATCAATTAATCAATATAAATCAATCAATAAATCAAAAAAATTAAAATATTCAAATTAAATCAAACGTTTTCCAATTGTATTTTAATTATAGTAGATACATGTATGCAAATTATTATGACTACCTAAACACTGATTATGATAAACAGTTTACATTAATCGGTGAGAAATGGAGGGGCACGAATAATGAGATTTAACTTTATTTATATATATTGAAATTTAAACTTACCATGAGATAAAAATAATAACGAATTTTAAAATAATCAAATTCATCAGAGTATAAGTACAACATTTTTTTTTTCAATTTCTATAATAACCAAAGTGATGTTGTAGAATGTTATTTTTAACCGAAATTACAATTAATTAATACGGTTAAAACCGTTGAAAAAATAAACGAGAAATATTTAGACGACGCGATTAGGGCTTATAAAAGAAAATTATACGAATTTTAAATAATTTGGAGTGATGAAAATTGGACAAACACACGTGCGTGGTGGAGTGCACTTAAAAAAAAAAAACACCGCATTACGAATTATTATTATCATCATCATCATTTATATAAATATCTAAATTTATTTCTAAGCAGTATTTGTTTTTTCTTCTTTTTTGTTTTTTAAAATAGTCGCTCGTCAACTATTTTAGGGACACCCGTACACCACTGGCGCAGTAATCAATTCAATAACATACTATATGAAACGAAAATATGCACGCAAAGAACTGGCACTTTCACCACGGATGACCGTGAATTAGGTTATAGAACTGCGCACAGTGAACTACACGTCATGTGAACTATATATATACAGTATACACTATAAATGTTTAATCACGTACGAGATACGAATACAGAGGCGTAGGATCAAAAGTTCAATTGTCTGCTGACAGTACACGAACGAGAATTTTGAAAATATTGTGCAACGTCCAAAAGCGATTATAAAACATATTTACGTATACGTATATCATATTTACAGGAAGTTTTTGCGACACAAGTTGTTGTTTCTAGAGATCTAATTGCGTTTTTGGTACACAAAAAGGCATTTTTTTTATTTATTTACATATTGCAAAGAATCGAATGCGGAAATTGTTAAGTAAGTCTGTTGAACGTTTGCGACATGAAATCACCGCGTCATGGAATGGATTTCGAAAAATCAATTATATTTCAGCCACCGTAATGGAAAAGTTACATCGATTCGTTTACCTACCACCATTGTTTGCTGCGAGTATTAACAATATTGAACTTACATCAAATGTTTCATAATAAATATTTGCATTTCAAGGAATATAACCGTTATTATTTCACAGCGAAAGGCTATTTTTCAAACGCCACCACCCATACACTACGATTATACGGGATTTTACGTAGAATAATTCAAATTAACAGCTCAGATGATATAATATTAGTACTCCCAACATTGACAAAATGCCAATTGCGATACGTCTAAACGATTATAATACTTGCGTAAATTCAAATTTAACTGTTACAAAACGTTCAACTATAATACGAAAATAAATTTAATTTATTTTTATTGGTTCGTCAATGACGAAGTCCCAATAAATATATTCACGTGCACTTGTCCAGTAAGACGCTATTGCAGGCCCATAGTTTGCCTTAAACCCCGTAAACAAATGCCAAGTACACTCGTATAAATATATATATAAACATCAACGTACAAGGCTATTTATTTTCAAGCTGATATTTTGAGACACGGGCGAAAAAGAAATAATAATAATAGTTAAGTGCGCGTTCAATACTAAAATAAATTTGACACTAAATGTATAATATTCGACACTATATATAATTTGTATGATTAATGGAAAAAAATCCGTTTATATATATATATATGTTCGTTATGTGTTTTAAAATTTAATAAATTTTATCCAGGGAAAAGCGTAATTGTTTTTTCCCACGAATCCCTCCAAAATAGAGGGATTCGAACTCACGCCTATGTAAAATACAACAGTACAATACTGGAATTTAAAAAAATCGAATACAGCGCCGCTGTACAAGTGAAACATTATTATAAATCAATATTTTATTGTCAATTTATTTTGGCACGTGAAGTAAATAAAGTAATATTATATTAGTTGTATGGCTTACAGTTATATTACATATTATATTGTTACACGGTTATGGTAAAAATGAATATTTCGTAACGTTTTAACACCGTAAATAGAGAGATATTGTAGAACACGCATAACGTGAGTGACAGCACAAATCAGAACGATTTCTCTTTTACGTACTTGCCGGACATTGAGATCTCGAAATAATATTGAATACAGGGCGGTTGAATTACGACGAGTCTGGGAAAAAATTCGCAGAGAGGAGGTGGTAATTATTGGTAAGTATTGTAATGCTGTGATTAACGGACTTCACTGAAGTCGGATATCAGAAAATTACGATTGAAACGTTTGGAATGGGTTGAAACGACGATATAAATACGTATGAAAGCCGTCGTCGACATTATGTGTTTTATATTGTCGGATATGCGTGCACGGTGGGATACGTTGTTATAGAGTCGTATAAGTAATATTGTATAGTGAAAAGTATAGAAATATGCGCTATAATACGACCCGAAAACCCTTTAAATGTGTCATAAAAACGGTAAAAATGTTTTATCAATCTGAGTACAGTAATAACTGACTGACGAGTGAACTGTCCGCCGCGTACACTGCCAATACTCAAAACTGTAGATTAAATGAAACGGGGAATGCGCAGATTATTTTCTTAAGCTTCTGAACAGCTTATGAAAAATACGAAAAAAAAAAATCGAATTTTACGTGCTTTAACGAAACGTAGCAGCATCGAAATCGGGTAAAAAAAAAAAACGCCGAAAAGCTTAAATGAAATACGTGGAAATACAGAATTTTATATTTGAAATCATAAAACAATTGGTTTTTTTTTGTTGCTATTACTCTGCTATTTTTCGTCTATAAAATCTACAATAATCAGCAAACGCCCCGAGTTCTGTTTATAAGTAATACGAGTTTGATTTTTTCAATTTTTTTCCACGTTCGAATGTCACGGATAGAAATACGAACGATTTTTGGCCCCCCTCCTCCCCTCGTCTTACTTACACATCGCGTGATAATAATAATATTTATTAATATTATTATTATTATTATTATACGTGCTGTGTATATGTTTATCGCATTGGCAACGCTACGTCGTAATACGTAGATATCTGCGTGAGTATATAACATTCGTATATTTTTAGTATATTTCACGTCCGATAAAAGAGCACGCGGTAGACATGTGTAGGAAAAAAAATGTATATTGCTCGTTGTTTTACGTACCGGAAAAAAAAAAAATTTATAATAAATTGTTCCGCCGTATAAATCAACATAATAATATTTGTACGCTATTGTTTCCATTATTGTCCATTTACCTTAAACATGCCCCGAACCGACGAAAACAATAATTTTATTATTCTTGTATATCATACGTGCGTCTATGTATTGCAGACAAGAGAAATAAAGAACTTATAACATGATGTCAATATCGAAGAATATTTAGCGGCGGATTTATATCCATACGTGAAATCGCTCGAGTAAGCGTTAGGCGGTTGGACGAACAGATCGTTTTCGATACGTTCGTCATATTCGATTTTTTTTGTCCCATCTCCCATGATGGAATGATTTTTTTCCATCAATCCATTCTCCTCTCCCCCGGGGGGGGGGGGCTATAATATAATATCGACACGCGAATAATGTCAACATGAAAAATAAATACCATATCGAAAGTTGGATTTATTTTTATTTTTTTTTTGTAGAACTTTCTATTACCGATTGTTTTGCGTTGGCGTTAAAAAAGGTAAAAAAAAAAAATGTATTGATAAAATAACGTCGTTCAAATATTCAAGAATTCCGATATATTTTAAAATTCAACAGCGAGTGCGGTGTATCCGTTGTTTTTTCGTTCGATGTGCAGAAAAAATACAGGAAATTCATTTATTCGACGTTTTAAAATTGAATATATATATGCACAACGCATTCGATTCGAGATTTCACACGAAATAATAGATAAAGAAGAGATATTATAAAGAGAAGAGCGTTTTCATATTAAACGCAAAACGAGATAATTCAATACGTCGGAAAAAAAGGGAAAATCGACAATTGAAAATAAAAAAAAAATATATTGAATAATTAAAGTGTTCCGAGTATTGTAGCCGCGCAGTGTCCGTATATGATTTTAATTCATTCCGATTAAGTCTGCGTAATTCGAGAGGCGCCATTCGTAACTTTAAAACGCAAATTTTATCGCGAAATATCCAATCTAATTGTGCTTAAAAATCCCTTCATCAATATTCGTTTTTTTTTTTTATCCTTTTTAAATGTAATGTTCAACTCGAATCCAATTTATTCTTAACAAAACACTTTTATAGAATTACCAATTTTAGTTTTATATCCGAATTTGTTAATTTGTTATGTTGTGTAATGTTAGTTTATAAACGATAAACATTTAAAAAAAAAAAAAAAACGTATACCGTAACGAAAATACATTTTCAAGGTTTTATATATATATATATATTATGCGCTTATATATTATTCGTTATTACAAGAATCAATTTTAAACTCGCACGTTAATATTGTCTAACGCGAAATAAATCGAGATTTGAATATTATATACCAATAATAATTTTATTAATATAATTCAAATATATACGAATATACGAGTAGAATGTAAAGTACACCGAGTACAATACAATATATAATGGTAATTGTTTTAAAAATATCGCATCATAAATGCTTAAGTAATGCAAAGTCGGTTACAATTTTTTTTTAATGCGCACGTCTCAGCACAGTCAGATTTATTGCTAATACCATTATAAGAAATACGATTAAAATGTAGAGAAAATCCATCACGCGGTTTAAACGTTACGCATTTATTTTTTTTTTTTTCGTATAACGCACAATATAATCGTATACGTTCGAAATTATTATATTTTATAATTTAAAAATTGATACGAGGAATTAATAAAAATTTAAACGAACACGCATTGATACACAATATGTACACATCGGGTTTCGAAACTTTCAAAATATTCACATCCGCAATTATTATCGATTACGCTAATACGGTCAGGTGACATTGAATGTCTACCTAACGTTACAACAATAATACGATATGTACGGAATGTTTTGCGAAATATACGATCTGATAAAAATAACGCTTTGGATCGATAACGGTCCGTGGAATTCGGCTCAAATTAATTTCAGTAAATCAGTTATAAATGAATGTACGCGTTTCATTTGATTTGAACACTTTTCTATAGCCGATTAACACGAGACAGCAACGTGAACGGAAATATCTGTAAATTTTTTTTTATATACGAGTATATATATATATATATATATATATATGCTCAAACGTGTCACAATCCGTTCTTTAAATTGTCTCGTAAAAAATAACGAATGTACTCAAAAGTGTGCTTCACCAGCAGTGTTGATGTGTACGCAGACGTGTCGTGTTCGTTTTGTATTAAAATAATTATAATAATATTAAAATTAGTGCCATTTACCATTTTGGATCAATGCGAACGAAAATGTTGGAGTTTTGCAATTGCTCCGCGGTATATTGGGGTGCAAGTATATACAGTGTTATTGTTCAGAAATCTATGACCTATATACTTTTTATATTATTCTTGTTTACAACACTTTTTCGATTATTCAGATAGTGTTATTATTATTACGAGTTAAGTTACTAATGAATATTTTTGTGTCACCGTGTGGTTTTTATAGATGGATATAGAAAAAGCCAGTTTTATTTATTACGTTCTATTAGCATCGCTTTCATATAGATATAATAGATTTTTTACGCTGTAAACAACATTATTGAATTTTATGAATTTAACAATATTGCATTCATCGTAATGACTTTTCTTTCAACCCATTCCTTCATATTCGTTATTAGGTAATATTATTAATTTGATGTAGACTTAAAAAAAAAAAAAAAAAAAAAATAAGAAATTAAAATAGAAAGTTTTATTTATAAAACGCGTAATAAACTACTTTTTTTTCTTGGAAGTACCGCGAAATTATTTATATAAGTAATTACAAAATGTAGGCATGTTCCGATTTTATTTTACGCTATTAAATAAGCGGCCAGCGTAGAATATAATATGAACTATTATATATACTCGTATAATGATATATTGCAAATAAAGTTAATTCATGTCTTTAAACTATACATTTTTTCATTGTAATAAACATAACGATTAAAATAAAAACGTTGATTCATATAAAACGACTGCAATGAATTATTGGTTTTAAATTCTTTTAAAAAGCGATTAAAAAATAATATTCAGTTTTTTTTTTATTGTCTAAACTAAATGGTGTCAAACTGTTATTTTAGACTTTTAGAAATTAAATCTAAATATCAAATTCCAAAAGCCCGCCTGTCTAAAATACACCACCCTTGTTCGATTTATATATATATTTAGTCTAAAACTACATGTGACTTTTAAACCATTATTGTATCGACTCGATTAACGAACTAAAATAAAATAAATATAATGAGAGTTTAAGTATCATCCATATACAAGCAAACACACACAATAATGGAACACTGTCACGAACAAAAGCGCTAAAGCATACATATATAAATTATAATAAATCGGTTTATTTATTTTGGATAATTTCATGAAATTCTTACGTGACCTAATACTATTACTATGGCAGTCGCAAAACGAATAAAAATTCAATCGGCTGAAAGAGTCGTCCGCAAAAATAGGGGGTTACGCGTCGATGAGGACAAGACAATATAATAAATAATATGCGGTGTCATATTGAAACAAATTAATTGGGTGACAATAAGCCACTTCTTGAATATTCAGGTCGATACAGTTTCGGTTGAGTGTCGAACAGTTCGTCGAGTATCTAGAGACGATTCTAACAGTTGAAATAACGATAAACCGTAAAAAAGACTGAAACACGGTCTCGAAACAAATGTTTTCTCGGATTGACGAAGCTGTTAGGATCCGGATTCGTGTCGAGAGATCTAAAGAAATGATGTTAAGATCTATTTTTACGTATTTAGCGATTGCAGAGACTTGGCCAATTCGAAAAACCGACAAAAACAAAATTTTTGAAGTTATAAGAGACCAATGGGCGGAGAATGAAAAACTAGAAGAATCACGGTGCCGGGAATAGAATCCGTCTGAGAGACGAACTACGGGATAGTCCTAGACACGGCACCGTGTACCTCGAAGAAGAAGGAAAAGGAAATTTTTATACAATATACGATATACGCATATTACAATATGCTTATTGGACGAGATATCCTATGCAAAGGATAGCGAATATATCGAACAGAAAGAAATATGTATTATACGATGGTTTGCACGTGGTACGAGTTGCAAAGAGTAAATAATATGTAGTCAACGAAATAATAATAATAATAATAATAATAATAATAATAGCAAACAGAATACACAATAAAATGTGTGAATTGACACGGCCATATCGAATTGACTACGCGCAGTGTTGGAGAACACGCTTTCGTTCGATTCCTTTGTGTATTTTTTCCGTGACTAAAATTAATTTTATACCGCATCCTCGTCGACGATTTTCTTCCACAGTTTTCCTCGGCAGCTATATTATTTTGATGGGTTTACAGTCATATCGCGCGATTTGCCGCACCAGCAGTTTCTCTTGAAAGGAGGTTCGTTTACCTTTATTCAAATATTATTCCGACGATATGTTATACATATTATTATTCAATGAATCGTATCGAGAACTGATTTTTTTTTTTTTTAAGAGTATGTGCCTAACAGATGATAACGTGCATTTCAATGGACCAATCTACAATCAAATAATACATTATACATGTACACGAAAATGTGTACGAAGTTCATTATGATTATTGTTATAGGAAATGTGTATAAACCTATTAAGGAACTGGAATTCACACACGAGAAGTATCCTTGAATTGTATGCGAGGAGACACGTGATATAAAAACAGATCGTGGGGCGTAAATAATTTCGAAATACTTTTACCGATAGGATATCTGTGGGCGTCGGCAGCACAAGCGATATTAATTTATTAACTATTTTTCGTACGCACACAACGTGCGTTTGGTGCATGTATACATATATATATTAAATATTTCTCTCCGCATACCGAAATACAAGAACGACAATGAATTATAAACAATAAGTAGTATGTGACATTGGATAACAACGATATGTATAAAAAAAAAAAAGAAAAAAGTGCGGGATCAAATTAACGTACTGGAATGAGGAAAAAAAAATTCCTAATTTTTTTAATTCTTCTTTGTCGACATCTGAAATCGCCTGTGCACGTATCAGCACGTATGGGCATACAACAAAAATGAAGAAGAAGAACCGTCGATAAATTCGTCATTCGAGATGCGGTTAGGTTAGACAGGCGCACGCGGAAGACGAATCGGACGTATTCGAGTGCGCCACGTGAAATGAACGAACGGACGTTGTAAAACCGAGAGAATTGCAACGGCCGGGCGGCCTAACGCGATGGTGCCGAAAGGAATTTCGGTAGTCCAGGCGACGAGGGTAGAGTCGTCGGAAGACTGCGCAGAGCCGAAAATCAAACGCTTTCAGCGGCGATTTGGAAACGTGGCAAAATAGAATAACGCGCACGAAACACGAACAACGCGTTAATACGAAACCGTTTGGGTTAAACAATCGTAGAACGAAAATTAAAACGATTGCCGCCCCCGTTTCTCTGTATAAATATTTTTTTAATCGTAAAGTACCTATTAATGTTACCGTACGGCCTAGTGCAATGGCTGGCTATTGTGATTTTCACCATCACCCTCCTGGTCACGTCCTCCAGCATTCGGGCCATGTCCTCGCCCTTCCATTTGTACGTGAAAACCGCGCTGACGTTTCCTGAAACACAAACGCGTCAAGTGTCAGTGTTATTGCACGCACGAATTTTAAAAATACATTACGCGCGCGCGCACACACTATTCTAGCCCGCTTGAGGACAAATACCGTCAAATCGTCGATGTCGGCCGTGTAATAAATATGATATATTTTAAAACGTCGGCGGGGCACATAACATTCTAACGCACGCGCCTCCCTAATTATCGGCATTACACGGTTATTTCGAGACACTCTCTAATAATACTATCGTTTAACGTTCGTGTTTCAATAGCGAAATCTAATAATAATTCGATTGATAAATGAAAAAAATTATTTTTCTTTTTTTTCCATATAAACACGATAAAACGTTTTTTTTTTCCCCGTCCCTTTGTTATCGGGTAAACATCTCCGATCCTAATAATTATTATTACCACTACACGTAATTAATTTTAAGAGTTAACCGTGATTCAGAATTTCAGAAGATATATCTGAATAATCGTCGGATTTAAGTTTTTTCATTCCACTCGGATATTTTGCCGATAAATTGTAATTTATGCGAGTACACTTTCGGCGCTTATTTTTTTTTTTTTTTTCGCAAAAAGTTTTTCATTTTTCTCGAAGAAAGGAAAAACACGATAAATCAACAATTAAAACGGAGTTTAAGAGCGGGGGGGGGGTTTTATAACAGTCGTTCGGACGTGGATCACGGTTACTGTGCTGCACGTATAAATACGAAATAAAATTTCTACGCGTTTTGTCACACGCTGGACCACGGCGGGACTGATGTTGATATACAGTATATTTTTCAATACCGCTCTAAATTTATTGTCGAACAAGTTTTCAAATTCGTCGATTTGCAGCACACGTACGAGGTACGTACGCGCTCGCCGAGATTAAACAACAGTTTGTCGACACGTCGTCAAACGAATAAATGATACGCTTTACGAGCACCAGCAGATGTACGTTTTACGTCCGTATAAAATCAATAACGAAACGAATTAATTATACGTGTCAACACGAAAACGGAACGATTTAAAGAAAATCCGACATTGAAATACAGCTACACGACTAATTAGCGACGGTATCAGTGCTTGGATTCTAGCATTTCTTCTTTTGAATTACGATATACATACGTAATACGAATAAATGATTAGAATTTAATCGTTAGTGTAACGACGAGGGGGTGGGGGGAAGGGAAATTAATTTTTTAACTGTCGGTTTAACGAGATACGTTTTCGATAATTGTATGAAAAATACGCGTAACAAAACATAATCATTTCGGTATTATAATGTATGGAAAAATATTTCGAGAAAATTAACGCTCACTGCGCGCCGTTATAAGACTTCTTCTTCTTACATGTTATGTTTATAAATTATTTATTTATTCTTACTATTATGTTCTCAAATCGAAATACATCGTTCGGTTCAACACGGCTGCACTGATTTTACACGTTAACAAATCTATGCGCCGAATAAAAAAAAAAAACTTTATATACGTATACATGTACTGAATAGACGCAAAAAAATATTTAATAAAGTATTTTGCTGAAAAAATTAAAGGACGTAAATTACATTACTTTTTACATTTAATGCGTAAATACGCGCGTGTGTGTACACAATATTATAACTTTAATCAAAATATTATAGATTTGTATTAATTAGAAAATATAATTATTTCAATGTAGATTAACCGTTATGACGTATTTCAATATCGACAACACAGATTACGCAGTCGCAGGTTATTATAACTTATACATGTGTCTTATATTAAAACACAATTTTTTTTTTTTTTTTGTCTTAATAACTTTGTTTAAACGTTAATGTAAATTATTCAACGAAATATGAAAGGATGTATACAGCAGACGTGAATGTACGCGATGGTTATAGCAATCATTTTCAATATGTTTTTACGAATAAAAAGTTTAAGTGGTTCGGTCGTGTTTCTGTCGTGTGAAGTGGAGAACACGCACTCAAAGTGCAGTCCAACACACCGAATATATTATTATTATTATAGCAAAAAGACCGAGAGAAACCACTGAATGTCTGATAGAATTGTGTACCAGCTTTATGTTTGACAATGATTAGTATAAGGGGGAAAAAAAGTGCGCGCGATAATTTGATAAAACAATTTTCTAATACAAACATCGCGAAGCCGGCGAGGGGGAATAGGAGAAGAAACTGTTATAAGTCTAGAGTTATGAATTACAAACTATTTTTTCATTATCTCGAACCCCGGAGGGATTCTGAACTACAGAGAAATATAATCGTAATTTATGGGGCAATAAGTCTATACTAAAACACAACTAATTCAACCGGAATTTTCCTAGCTGTAACAGATATTTTTTATTTCGCCAGCAGTTTTCTATTTTTATTAAAAAAAAAAAAAAATTAACAAACATCATAAATATAAAATAAGTCTTTGAATTTCTTTTTTAACCTCGACTGCGTCGTGTGGGGTTATAATATCGAGGAAAATAAATCATGTTTTATACAAAATACACTGCAAACACGCCGAAATTTAAAGTAATTCGTATAAAACCGCACGAACAATCCAACGCGAGTTTAGTGACCGTAGACGTATTATTCTTTCTTTCTTCGATTTTCTTTCTTACACGCTTTATACGTACGTATATTGTTCACCATGTCCGGGTGATCACACCAATATATTGACCTCTGCTGTAGACAATTCACGCGCACGCAATAATAGCGATATTTCTATGACCAGTAAACAATAATAATAATCGTCGACACACCGTGTCTCTGTCGACTCCGGGATAACATTTAAAAGTTAATAATTTTTTTGTTTCTAAACGTACGCGTATTGCAGACAATTATAAAACGGTTCATATCTAATTATTATCATCTTTTTATACTTATTAATGCGCTGATATTCGTACTTAGAAATGAAAAAGATCAAAAAAAAAAAACGTATAATATTAATCGAAAGGAAACAGGCATGCGCACACGCACATCGTACGTGAATCAGAGAGCTCATTTGTCAATATTTACCATCTATATAATATATGTAACTATCTGTTTTAAACGAATTGCTGCGTTGCATTGTGGTGCTTAGGTGCGTCTTTATCGCTATATTATTCGATAAACCATAGTCGGGGATCGTTTCACAACTACCGCGTACCACATGAAATCAATTTTCATAATACGACTGCGCTGAAACGTAAACGACGATTAAGAACAATACACACGTGTAGAAAATAATAATTTCAAAGATTCAAGTTGAAAAATAATCAATAAGAAAATATACGTATATTTTATGTGTTTAGCGGCCGTGAGTCTATTATTGTATAATAGTGATTGAAAATAAACGTTTTGTAACCAAACATATTACCTCTTAGCGATGAGTCGCCGTCATCATACCAAATTATTATAATACGGAGTCGAGGGTTGGTGTAGATCCGCAAAAGTGCTTAGCGTTGTTGAATAGCGTTCAGACATTGCGAGTTTCTAGAAAATGTAAAAACTTTGCGTTCGCTCGTTGTAGCTGGGTTTACGACGTCTACACGTGTGTATATATATATATTATATAATATAATATATATATATATATATATATATAATTTATTGTAAAGCGTAGCTGAATTAGATACGTAGTAACATGTGTAGATATGTTTTAATCAATCGTAACTGCATTAACAGTTTAACACGCACACATGATGATTTCACACGAGGTAACATCGTGAATGATGATTTGATATCAGATTTCAGTATAATTATTCGTTTACTTATTTTCGTGTAATGTTATTTGGTAACACCACATAATGGACGCGCGCAGTATAAATGCATTTTTTGTGTTATAATTATGTTAGAATTGTATGTATCCGCCGAATCGGCAAAAGAAACAATAAAGATTTCGGTGGAAAAGTGAAAATAGGATCAACCGAAAACGATCTACAATTTACCGATGGTGGTCAAGTTTCATTCCGATTTTTCTTTTCAGTGGATCACACACACAACATTCAATGTCTATACAATATCGTTTGATAAAAAAGTAATCGAGTATTTTTTTTCTACGCGCGTGATTTTGTAGTCATTATACTGTGTCACTGTTAGTGATTGATCGATGGAAAAATAATGTCGCATCATATTACAAAATGGGTAAATTGACATACCGAAATTCGCTGCACAACTTTACAACGTGTAGTAAACTCACAACGTATTTCCACAATCTTTTCGTATTTTGATTCGTTAACCGAATGAATACAAAACCGAATCAATAATTGCACTGTGTCCTCTCATACGCGGTAATATTCGAATGAAACGAGTAATATAAATACGCGTTATTATTATTATTATTATTGTTCGATAAAAGAATAATAAATATTATAATATTAAAATGACGGAACTCCGATGCACACGATGGAGTCGACGAGACTTTTTTTTTTTTAATCAGTAAAACAGATATTGTGTGTCATTCATAGTCCATATATATTATACAGACACCGTTCGAGAATATTATTACACGTTATTATTTTTTTTACGCAAAATAATCTTATCGGTCAGTCGTGCGTGCACTCGTCGTGTACATTTTAAACTACACACACACACACGCATAAACCCTTTACAACGCAAGTAAATAATCAGTAAAACGCAAAACACACGCGATATTCGTGTAAAACGTAAATGAATTTGATAATATGTTTTAGGACGTTAGCGCTCCGTTTATTGTGATAATTAACTGAATGTTATTTTTCAACGTTTACCGTTTCAAAACGTATTCTTTCCTTTTTTTTTTTTATCGATAATTCATATTGCGCGCGCGGAGAATGTATTTAAACGTTTTAAAACAAAAAAACGCACTGTAGGACGTGTTCGATCGTTCAAATGCGCGGACCGCTATAAGTATTGAAATTGTGTATTGATAAATAATAAAAACATAATATTTGGCAATACGAAAATCGTAGTGTTTCCCATTACACCAGCGCGATGCGCACTGCACATTTACCATTCGTTTAATAACACAATATAATTTTTCACTATCCTCGACGAAAGTCATATTTAAACAATATATTTGTATCGTTTTTAATTTGATACAATATTATTTGTACTTTTTCTTTTCACGATTCCGGATTAATTTTTTATATCCGTATTTTATAGTTTTACACATTAAATGTGTCTTATTGTATTGTCGAAAATTTTGTCGTAAACTTTTCGACATTTATTGCGTACTCGTATTCGGAGTGTTACGATTTTCAATAGTAATTACTGACAGCAATTCGCTGCGCAAAAATAATATGACAATTACCGTACGGACAATTAGTGATCGCAAGTGAAAAATGTGCACAATAAATTACATTATTTAATATTACTAAAAAAATTAACGCGTTTATCAATATATAAATAATATAAAATACTGATAATAATCGTTCGGGCGTTTAATCTATTAAATATCGTATTCGAAACAATCTATTAAACATTTAATCACAAATTCTAACAATATAATTTAATTCATTTGGTACATTTATAATAACAAGTGCTCCCCTCCCCCAATGATAACACTAATTGGACCATCAGGACTTCTTGCAACTAGATATTATTATACATAGTTTTTATATGGTCTTGACACATTTTATGTGATTTTTATTGACTTAAAAAACCAAATTATTGAATATTCTTAAAATAAAATCATGATGCCAATAATAATATTTTAATTGAAATTGTAATGTGTGTGTGTGTATACATTATATAAGTATTGCGCGTTCGTTACAAATAAAAAAAAAATCTCTTCATATTCAGTTTTCACAGCCACTCGTGAGAAATGTTTAAAAAAAGAAATTGAACATTTAACAGTTACGCTTAAATTGTTTCGTTTGGATTAAGAGTAATAAAACTTGTTTTAAGAATATTCTCGAATAATAAATTTCGTAATTCATAAGATTACTCACGATAATATGTAGTTTTTCAATTCCCGAGAATTGGCGAAACATTCGAATTTCGTGAAAATTTCGTATTTTTGTTTGACTTTTACGAAAAACGTTGTTGATATACAATTTTAGAAATGAATATTGTACTCGATCGTTACCAGTAACGTTTCCACAGGTAAACAAAAAATAATAAATAGGACTTACATTTTTCCTTCCCTAAATACCACTCTTTACCCACTATAATATTAATGTAATCTTAATTTTTTTTTTTAAATTCAATATTTATAAAATTTTGGTTACATAATGGAAACTGATTGAAGTGAATACATTATTGTTTACTTATTGATTCAAAATATTAAATACTGTGTTTTCAACGTTTATTACGTGGATCATTTTCATTCTTGCTACCACCACTGGTACTGGACACTGTGCACAGTTGTCGTAAATGTAAAATACAATTACATCGTCGAAATTACTATATATATATATATATATATACACGAGTATATTATGAACATAAAACATTATTTATAATCAACAAATGACTACTCTCACAGTATGCGACTCTACTCGTCCCGAAAATATGTATATAGCTCGAGCCCTATATCTTATTTCTAAGCATCATTTACCGTTATTATGTAACATAATAAATATTCGATGCATTAGATTTGTACTCGGAAAGAAACCCGTGACAATTAATTTGGCATATCCAATGGAGTATTGTTAGCTATTCTGTATAATATTCTCACGAAACGTATAAAAAAACACGCACGTATTTTCTTGTAATCCCTTTTTCGTTTTGTCGCTATTTATTACTGCGGACATATTATGTAATTAACATTTACGATTCGTTGATTGAATAAAAATATTGCGCAAGACAAAAGAAAACGCGACGAGAATTATTTCGGACGATTCGTTCGATAAATATTATTCAAACAATACAAACAGGCGATGAATAACAAAATATAAACGTGAATTCTATAAACAAAGAAAAAAAAAGAATCACGTATACTATTTCTATACATATACGATCCAATTATCATCGGAACAACGTCCTTTAAATGTCGATAATACAAAACAAACAAAAAAATCAATAAAATAAATAAATATATGCCAATTACATCGCATGGAATTGCACAATTTTAGAACAATAAATGTGTATACTTGATATTGCCTACAATAACGGTGTCAAAAGTTTAAAGACTCATTGTGGAAAAACGTATTTATTATATAAGACGTATGCTCGTATAATATAAACGAATATCGCTTACCGACACGCGAATTCAAACAATAATACGAGTATTATTATTATTATATTCAATAAAAATGTGTTCTCGTGTGCTGACACAAACGGCGTTGATAACATTGTTAAAGTTTCTACACTGAGGAACAATAAAAACGATTTTAATATTATTCTAATCTCGTGAGTTATATATTGTTAAATACGCGGAATAGATGTAACCGACAAATATGTTCCGCATTGAATCTTCGAAGAAACGATAATAAACATAGGCGAGGTACGTTAAAAACAATAACGGTTGAAAGACACGTTTCCAAAAAGAAAAAAAATATATTTCGAAATATATACGTATGTATAAAATATAAATTATAATTACGCAACACAAAAATTTATAACACTGAAATACGAATAACTATTAAAAAAAAAAAAACCAGTTGTATACAATACAAAAGCAAAATATGTTAATATATATTATTACGCATAGGAACAATTGTGGTCCATCAATTGAAAGGTGTAATAAATCATAAAAATAATACCCACATCACTTTAGAATTGATTATTATTATTATTATTATTATTATAGGTAAATTCAATAGGACCGATTTGATTTGCAGACTAACACAGAAACGCAATATGTTGACTAAAACGACTGCAGTAGAAAATATTTAATAGCTTACGAGTGTCGAGCGTGAATTTTTAATTTAGCCAACAGCTTTACGTGCTTTAGCACATAAAAACGATTAATGATTGTTTGGTTTGTACTGATTGTTCACGAATAATCGATTTATATGTAAAAAACAAAACAAAAGTCTATTCTTAAGTATTTGAATATTTTAGCTTTTCGCCTCCGCAAAATACGTACGAATAAGTGGTATGTGTACACATCAGAATCTAATTCGAAATGAAAGAAGACTTTAAAAAAAAAAAAGAATTATAATTTTTGTACGATAAAAAATATAAATGAGTAAAATGAACAAAAACATTTAAAACACTATATAATGATAGTGCAATAATAATCGTCTAAGTCCTTCAATATTTGGCTCGTAATCCTCGTATGAATCATTCTTAGAACTATTAGGAATAAACTAAATTACTATTGTTATTTTATTATTTTTTTTTTTTCATACAGAGGGGGTGACGAAAGTGTTATGTAACAGCAATTTTATTATATATAAATAATAAAAATATATATAAAAAAAAAAAACTAAACGCAAAATGTATGTAGCTATGTAACACAAACGAATATGCAATATGCGATGATTCGAAAGATTCATAATAGCATTAAAGACAATATTTTTTTAATGCGGAACCGTTTTAGCCGAAGGCGTTTTAAAGTTTCTAGAAGTCTCATCAAATCGCTTTAAAATATTACAATGTGCACATTGTATTATCGAGTATATACGGTTTTGTTATGTCATAAATGTATACATGAAATATTCATTAATACGCTTTTATGCGAATATGTAAACAACAAAATATTATTAACTATATTTAGGATTATTCAGATTATGATTGTTTGACGTTTCTCACTCTTATAAATATGCGCATATACTTTTGATGTAAAAAAAAAAAAAAAAAAAAAACGCGCTCTTAATTCGAAATCTTATGTCTATAAATAATTACAGATATAATAAAATAAATCTTTGTAAAAAAATACGTGTAATGCGTGAAATTCTTTAATAAAATATTCGTTTTACATTCAATAAATCTTTGCACCTTAGCGTTAGTGTTTAAAACATAAATATACGCACAATAACAATAACGAAATGTACTTTGAAATCCAATAAGTTTTTATTGTTTTCGATTGATGTACACTATTGTATAGTAATCGTTAATTGGTATTATTGGGCAATAGTTTAAAGTTGAATAAAAAAAAAAAATGAACCGGAGTGTAAATAAAAATTATATTTCTTATATGGTAGTATTTATTCGAATAACGGTCGGGTAAATAAACTCCGTAATACGGAACCAGAATAATTTATAGTAATATTTAATAAATAACAGTAGAAATCTTAAATAAACGATGCAAAAGGCATAAAAAATATATGTAGAGAAAAATAATATTCATTTATTGTTGTACAAACGCGGAAATCATTAAATAAAATATATATAAAAAAAAAAAAATCGTAATTTCGCGTAAAATAATATATAATATATAAATATAGTAATTAGTTATGTATTACGCCCTCGTAACATTTTATAAGATGTTTTGAAATTCGTGTGCGTATTACTCTTACGACGGCGGACCTTCGTATGTATAGCGTTCATACATTCATGCATCGATTTATTTTATAGCGTACGCGAAACGTAAAACTTAAAATATCAATCGTCAATATATATATATATGCGTTCGGTTTTTATAGAAACGTCATTAGAACGTTTTATTATTATTATTATTATTCTTTTGTCAGCTCATAATATAAAATTACACGCGTGTATATACGATTATTATTTTTTTAATTACTAATTGTATATGAAATAGATAAACACGTCGATTTGACTCGCCCGTATTATATAAATTTGTTTTGTATCTATTATATGTGTGCGTTTAATAACATTATACATTTTATGAATTCACTTTACGAGTGAATATCGTCATAAAAATATAAAAACATTAATGTAACATTTAAATTAAAAACCGATTATGTTAAACGTGTGTACATAAAGAACTGTTCTAGTCGGATAATATTAAACAATTACTACGACACAAGGAAATAGTAACATACGTATAATACAGTCATTTTATTTCCCCAACAAAAGTTCATCATAGTCATTTGGATAAAATAATTATTTTTTTTTTTTTTGACTTATAATATTTTATTGAAAAAAAAAACAATTACTGCTCACCGCAAATATCGTTGTTTTCACGTAATTATATATATATATATTTTTTTTTAACCGATTTTCTTAAAAAAAAAAAAATTTTCAACGGAAAAATGACGCGTTATTGAAATAACAAATTCCCCCGTTACCGCAGTGTCGAATTCTTCAGAAAACGGCAATGTTACTGAAACAGTTAATGTAATTTGATCGGTAATCGGAACGACCTTAACACGTAAAATTAAAATGACGTTTTGTTCGAAATCTAAAACGGGTAATGCCAAAAATTAAAAATCAAAATATTTCTACGTACATCGTGAACAATATGTTATTTAATAATTTTAATTATTATTTACATTATAAACGCTTTTATTATTCGCTATTTTGTATAATACGTACGTTATAAATGTTAGTGTGGCGCTGAACTTTTATTAAAGACGATCCGCACCAAAACGCGAAATAAATAAATAAATAATAATAATAATAATAATAACGAAATTAGCAACAAAACTATCCGTAGAAAAACAACAAATTGTATAATATAAAATAAACGACGCGCGGTTCCGATTAGTTTATTACAAATAGCAAACGTACGAATAAATTAATAACACCATCACGTTCCGCGTTTAAACACAAAACGATAAAAGGGAATAAAAACCACTTTTAGATTCCTCTAAAATGACGATTTATTAATCATTCAATCGTTCTACAACAATATGAATATATAATTTTATGGGCGTATGTGTATTATGAATTTTGTCGGGATACGAGAAGATTGTACGTAGTAATCGAAAATAATGTCAATCACATATATGTATATATATTATATCGTTCATCGAGATCCGTTGTAAATACACGAGCGTAATTGACAACAATACAAATAGAAATTTAATGTAAAAATTCCAGAATCGAATGTACAATGTTTGTAACTGTATATAACACGTCAAATCCGATATTCCAAACAGATATATTATTATAAATTATAATATCTGAAACCGTGAATGAAATTAACTTGAATTAACTATTTGAATTAATAGAAGAAAAAAGTTTTAGACCAACTTCAAGAACAAAAAAAAAAAAAAAAAAAAATACAAATTTTCAATCGGACTCGTTTCTTGTACAGTGCACATGTGTACACTATCGCGACGTCCGACGTGATCGAGAGAATACGATTTCGGTTCAAAAAACATTTCCACTGTACCATTACCGCGGTGCAATTTACTCATCACATCCACCTCCCCATCGCCAATCGAGTGTTATGTCACACGTAGTGTATGTCTCAAAAGTACAAGCCGTCGGGTAGGTTAGGTACCTCTATTCATTTTTTCTTTTCAAAATATATATAAGTCGCGGCAAAATATGAGTTATGTTCGTCGAAGAAGTCGAGAAGTAAAACTTCAGCTTGTGTTGAGAATTAACGCGCAGAGATTTCACGTTTCTCTCCCAAGCCACATTTGAAGTCATCCGTAAAATAAATTCGTCGCGGTAACGCTGTATTTTTTTTTTTTTTTTTTAATTTTCCACGAACCCTAATAACAATATTACGAATTGAGAATCTAATTTGAAAAAAAAATCGGTTAATACCAACAGCGAGCTTGATCGGGACTAAACGTCCAAGGGGGTATGAGTGTTGGAATATTTTTCAAAGCTAGCGCTGTGCGAACAGTTGCATTACCGCCGCGGTGTTATCCAATCACGTCCGCAATATAGAATCACATAGGACCACCCCATTCACGCCGTTCATTCGCAAACGTACACATTTTTTTTTTTTTTTAACGAAGACGGCCTCTCAGTACGAAAGTTCAGCTTCCAAAATTTTCTCCGCCGCCCTCTCTGGCACCGATAAATCATCATATTTCTGCGCGCACAGGCATCTCCGTGAGCTTGTGTTGCGCTTTCAAACGCGTCTCGGTCGTATTTTTTACTTTTTCCACAAAATCTGATCACGCGCATCTGTCTGATACGGACCCGTGCACAGTGAACGCAATACGTGGAAAACGCGGCCGTCGTGTCGGCCTATACATTTAGTTTTTAGCCAACGGCCGAACTCGTCGTTTATTCGAATATAACACTGTACGTACGAAATATATTGTCCTATGGATGTGCCACGGCAAACACTTCATTGTGGACGCGCAAACCAAAATCAGGAAAAAGAGAAGAAAAGCGGAATGAGGACAACGTGTTGTATCCGCGTCACCACGATACGCTCCTCCTATTAATTGCCGCGCGTCGTTCAAGCAGCAATCCCGACATTTCGGGGTGTTCGCTGCCCGCTGCCGCTGCTGCGCTGGTACCCGCGCGACACGCGTCTTCCAAATACACGCTTATTAAAAACATTCCGCAAGTCGCGTTAATTGTTATCATTATAACAATTGATATAATTACATAAATTATTTTTAACCGTGGCGATTTAATGTACGCGTCGATAACACTTATAGATTAAAACCAGGTTTCGATCATCGTCACGACGCTCGTTCAAATTATTATATTATCGCCGCGCTAACGTTATACATTTTAAATAGTGGTCAGTGTCACGACGTCGTTATTATACCACCAAACGACAATTATTATTCGAGAAAATCGCATGGAGCATCGATAGATGTAAATAATATAATAATTCTAATTGGTACGTCGATCATTGTACAATGATGCAATCGTTCCAATTGACGTAATTCGTAGTGAATGCGATGATTTTTTTGCGGCTTACGTATGTAATAATACATTATAATAAAACCGATAATTCTCGTTTTCGAAAAAAATATTAATATTATAGAAAACTTTCACGGTGAAAATACAACACCCCCCCCCCCCAATGTATTATTATTATTATTATTATTATGAACGACGGAAATCGCGCGGTATCACAGCGGCAAAACGCGAGTTACATCATACGTCGAAACGAGTTTGAAAGAAAAAAAAACCCCTTTTTATTCATATCGGCACCGGTTCCTAGTTGAATAATAATAATAATAATAATATTACCGTTTAGAAAGTTTGTTCCGTTTGTCGTAAAAAAAAGAAAAAGAAAAACCAGCTAGCGAAATACCAGCTGTGATCGAGACGCGAATTCAATTCATTACGTTGTTCACACGCGCAGTTATATTGACACCGAAGTTTACTAATACACTTATTACTGCACACGGATACGTCTTATTATTGTCGCCTGAAATTGTATAAAAAAAAAAAAAAAAAAAAGAGATTCGTTTTATTATAATAACCCGGGGAATCGTTTTTGCCGCAACGTTTATACCAATGACCAAATTAAAAAAAAAAATTAAAAATCTTGATCCGAGTATAATTCACTTATAATAGCATCCCCCGCATCCGCAACGCGCCGCGGATCGGTATTTTTTAAATTATAAGTCAATTATTAAGACGCGTTGAACGATGAGTTACGAATAATGTCTGATTGTCTCATCGCGCGCGCGATATCAATTCGCACGTATGCACCTATTAAACGTCAAATACGCGAAAGTTCGTAGAAATTAATATAGATACTGATCACATAAGGATGCGAGAAACGATATAAACGTTTTTTTTTGTTTTCATATTTATATTTATTTATAAGGTTACGGCCTTAGACTTCTCGCGCGCGGAGATGCGTGTGTGTGTGTGTGTGTAAAAAAAAAAATTTCCGACCTCGTTTTTACGGTTTTTATTTCGTTAACATACGCCGATTTACGTTTCTGTATTTATTTTTTTTTTCCCCCAAGTCCGCTTTATTATTATTATTATTATTTCGTTTAGCGCGAAACGATAAAACTACGAAAATAGATCACTTGGCACTGCGGACCGAACCTTGGCAATGGGGAAACGGCCAAAAGTTTCGTAAAACTTTATGTGCGCGCGTGCGCGCGCGTTTTCGGTGCGTATCGTCGTCATGTCATATTTTGTACGGTTATGTTATATTTCTCGGAGCTCGGAAAACGATGATTTTCGGATAAAATAATAAGTTTCTTTAAATTAAATACAAACGATATTGTAATCTCTTTGTTGTCTCTTTTTTCACCATGACCACTTCTGTCCCCAAATTGGCGACAGTAAAAATGTACTCGAGTCTCAAGGACCAAATCGACCGTTCATTTAAGTCAACGATAATTCAATCGGATTCGTTATATCCCCCCAATCGTTGCTATCATATAGGTGTAATGCGTATCACATTACGTATGATAGCGAGTATTATTCGGTCTTTGAACCGCGTGACAGCGGCAGACATAATTTTCTTTTTATACACACAATTATATACGTATATATATATATAAAAAAAAATATATTTGTCCGTCCGAGTGAAATGTATTAATAGAGTTTCCCGACATATTAATTTACCGTTTTGCTCTGTACACACGAAAATAGAGGGTTTATATATACGCTATATATAAAAATTATTTAATCGAAAATCGTATGCGTGTACACACGAGAGTATTTTGGGTTTTCGAAAATTTTTAAAAATATCATTATCAATCTCACGACGATCGTGTGAGAATACGTTTTTAGAATTTTGTTTTCCATCCCGCCGTACAGGACGCGCGCGCGTTTTATTACGGAACCGAAAACAATCGATAATTATCAATAACACTACTCCTCCCTCCTACACCGTAACACCGTATTGTATAACGGGCGTTTTTTTTTGTTTTTTACCTCTCTTCTCACTCACTCGTCGTAAAGTAGCGACGAATACAATCACACCGGTTTTACACGTTATTGTTTTCTCTATTCGATAAAGCCACGAGGGGGGAATAATACGCGCATATTTTTTTTTTGAACGTACGCACGCGGCGATACGAGACATTTTACACGATTCGATACGCGGAATAATTACGCGGACTTATCATAGGACGTTATAATAATACGACAACGATTGTTACGCGATAAAAGAGAAAAAATAGTATACAACGGCGCCGCCGAGATAACTTTTTCTTCTCGTTACAATGGACGGAAACAATAATGCACGGGTCCGACGTGTCGAACTCGAATCGATGGGGGCGCGCGTGCGCGCAAATAAAATCGAACCGGCGTATCGAGAGAAAATCGTTCGCCGTAATGTTGTTAATCGACGACATTCGGTTTAAACGCGCGCGCGCGCTCGTTTCGCCACGGGTCTGTGTTTGACGAGTTGGTTTTAACTCCGAAACGGTGTTTTTAATACGATCTCGCGACGGAGCGAGTGAATGAGAAAAACGTATAACCGTTTTCCAACGAATTTCGCCGGCGAGAAAAGCGAATCCGGTTGTCGGAATACGATTGCGATTACTGACGAAACGCGTCGCGGTTAGGTGTACAGAGAAACGGATATTTGTCGATTCGAAACGCCACCCCGCGTCTGTGCGAGAAGAATTGTTCGTAACGCGCACGGTGTTTATCATCCGTTCTCTTTGAGTTTTTTTTTTCCTCCCCCAAACGGAGACGAAATCAAACGACATTTGTTTACCAGACCGCGGACGCCGGCCGACCACCTCTTGGCGCGCCCGAAATCCAATACCGCGTCGCCGCACCCCCTTATATACGAAGCGGTCCCGCCTCGCTTCGCGCCGCTGCGCACCGCACCCGACACGACGGGTCCCTTCTACTCAGCCTGGCGTCGCCGTTCGTCTTGCCGGACGACTCGCGTCAACAATAATAACGCGTCCAATATTATATTAACTCTTGGAAAGCAGACGGGAGCGTTGTTTTCTCTCTCTCTCTCTCGTTCACACTCTATCGGGTGATGGTACGCGGGGGGGAAATAGTATCAAATAATATTCGGCGAACGACGATAAACCTCTTACGAGATCGCGTAAAATAAAAAAAAAAAATATATATTTTAAAGAATCCGGTGTTAAAATCAGGGTTGCCACGTTTCAGTTTTAGGAAAAAAACGGGTCTGTTTTTTTCTTTTCCTTTTCAACGATATAACTGCTTTTAACCGTCAAAACGTTCTCGGCCTTTTCAATTCTCAATTAGAAAAATGAACGAAAACGTTATTATCGTTACTGTCGTTTTTTTTTTTTTTTTTTTATACAAATTTTTCGGTTTTACACTTTAGATACATTCAACCATTTACTTATTGCGGAAACTACGATTTTATTTATAAAAAAAAAAAAACAACAAAATAAAATAATAACACCAACACTGAATTAACGGTAATGTTTTTAAATGTACGACGGGAGGAAAGTGTAGGAAATAATAAACGTATGTAGCGAATAAAGCACAAATTTCCTATCTCGTTTCTACGTACGTTATATCGTAACAATATAATTATATTCGAAGCATAAGTGTTACTATGAAAAAAAAAAATTATAGAAATACAATGAAATTGTTGACTTTTTTCTTTTTTTAAAACTATATTTTTTTCATTATTTAACACTGCTTTCGGTAACGCTGAAATCTGACTCGATTTGTTCAATAAGGTCTGAACACGGTTTTACTCCATACAGATTTCTTTCTTTTGACCACTTTTGAATATCGAAATTAAAAAAAAAAAATTAACTTTTTCGACATTTGATAATGGAACGTTTAAAACACGAGAAACTAAAAGAAATACATTTCTAATACTTTCTTCGGTACCGCATGAGAAAACACGTATTTGTCCCATCTTGGTCTTTTGTATAAATGTTGTACATATAATATTGGCTTACAATACTCATTAAAAAAAAAAAAATTCCATCGAGAGAAATATTTTCCCAACTGTAATGATTTAAAGCGAAAAAGTTCGTTAAATTATTCAGTTGTAACTTGTAAGCATTCGTTCATTTTAAAATTTTAATTTTTAACATTTTAAAAATCATTTGAGCAGTTGAACCAATCGGATAGGTACTATTTAAAATTTTTTTTTCTTTTACTACTTTTGGGGAAAACGGGACAAATTTACTAAAAACGGGGGTAGGGGGACTGTCCAGTGAAATACGTGACAGGTAATAACTCTGATGCGTACTTATATGTATATATAGTTTTAGAACACATTAATAACAATAACAATAATAATAATAATAATAATAATAATAATAATAATAATAATAAATAATAATAATAATAGTAATAATAATAGATATTATTTTAACACCGCTGCTGCCAGGCGCAACAAACGTACATGTATAGCGTCGGTGTGTCGATCAACAATAAAATATATAATAAACGATAATGTTGAAACGTAAATATGGACGTGGAAATAAAAAAAAAAAATCGTATTAATTATTATTATCTTCGTGCGATCCAGACGTGCACAGGTAAACGTGAATAATAATAATAATAATTATAATAATAATAATAATAATAATAATAATAATAATAATACCAATACCAATAATGATAATAATAATAATATAATTTTTAAAAAAAAAACGAGTTTTGTTTTTTAATTGCGTTCAACCGAGAAAAATCAACGACGGAACTATTACTTACGTAGTGTTCGAACAATTCCGACAGTTTCCACTCCCTCATTTCGTTTTTTAATAAACAAACTAATAAATAATCGATATGTACACAACAATACAAGATAACATTATTGCGGTACGGAGGAGACGACACACGATGGTTGTGTGCTGGTGGTGGTCGGACGGTGTAGAAATAAATATTTAAAAATAATTTTATCTTTATAGAACGCGAGTACATCGTACACGTAGGTAAGATAAAAAAGAAAAAAAAACGATGAATAATATTTAAAGAATAAACAACGACCGCGAGGTCAATGTCGAATTAAAACAACAAAAAAAAAAAAAAAAAAAAATAACAAACATTATAATAATAATAATAATTTGTAATACGAGAGCGTGAAATAGTGTTGGCGATTCGCGTAAAATTCAATATTATTAAACGCGGTTTTAAAGTTGCCGAACAAATCAAGGCTATATTATAATATATTATGTTATATTTTTATTATTATTGTTATTTTCAACTCGATTCGGCAAAGAAAAAGCCACTATTTATCGAATAAAAAATAAACGTGTAGTCTGTTGATACGTTTATTATTTAACCGGTAAACGAGGCGAATCCGTTTTATCGATTTAAATCGAAATTATTTGCAATAATGTTACTTAGCGGACACTGTTTATAGATTATTATTATTATTATTATTATTATTATTATTATTATTATTATTAAAAATGCTCGGCTGGTGCAGCCATCCTACAACAAATCTTTAAGCAGGCACGTGGCCAAGAAGAGTTTCACAGCGAGTTTCTATAACAGAAAAGTTTTTCACGCCAAAGTCTTTTTAAATAAATTTTCGTTTTAACGAATGAGAATTTTTTTTTTTTTTTTTTATTGTCGGCAATCTTATCGTTCTTTAATCACATAATACACTTATTTACCGAGAATATTTTGAATGCGCTATCATAGAACAGTCGGAGAAACCTCGAGGGATTGAATCATGCGTGATTTGCGCGTTATATTAAAAAAAAAAAAAAAAACAGCCCTAATTATTTACATTTATAGTCATGAGAATAAACCACACACGATTTTCGTTTTTCTTATTCATACTTCGAATTTCGGAGATTCATTTGAAGATCAATTGTTTTTCATACGACGAACGTAACGATTAAAAAACTGTTTAAAATTTGTGAGAGACTTTATTTACTTTTTAAGGTGTCAGCGAAAAAAAATTCCTCGTTACGGACTTGTTTTTAGGCCGCACTATAAAATATGCCATTTACTCGCTGTATATTTATTCGCCCGAATGTACGACTATGGAAATAGAATAAAATTCGTGACGGGGATTTACGAAAAACATATTCGCAATAGTCGGGAGGGAGGGAATTTTTTCACTATTTTTTCCCCCGCCCCTAAAAGACGCTTGGAGAAAAAAAATAACGATTTTCTCGACCGTACCGCAATATTATAAAATTAAAAAATATATCTACTCATATATACATAAAATAAATATATTTATTATATACATATGTACTTACCTCGCTCTATATATATATATATATATATATATATATATATATATATATATATTCGAATTGTCGCGGTATTATAACACATTTGGTAATAAACTTGCGTCGTGTGTCGGGTGTCGGACGCGGATCTCTCTCTTTCTCTCTCTTTCTCTCTGTCTATCTGTCTATCTGTCTATAATCGGATTCCGTAAATTCGACACGGGCGAATAAAAATTCTCGTCTATAAAAATTCTGTTTACTCTGGTAAAAATCGCGTTTTATCGCGTCGCGGTCAGTAGAATCCGCCGCAGAGACAAGTAGTGGACGGAGATGATCATCACACGTGGAGTGCGATGTGATGTGCCGCTGTAGCGTATTCGCGAAAATCGTAAATCGCGCCTAATACACACACACACGCACACGCACACTCGGTTGGCGTCGACGGCGGTGGGGCGGCACACGACCGCAGTAGCAACAGTAAACACCCGGTGAAAATTCAGGACGATGACTTTATTTTTTTTAAACGAAAATTGTCTTTCTCTAGGTTTCCTGAAAAAACACCTGATGATTCCACTACATACAAAAAAAAAAGAAAAAATTCGTAAAGGGCGCACAAATAAAATATGTTTCTGCCGAATATCAAATTTTATTTAAAAAATTATCATTTTTTTTCTTTTTTTTCCGGGAAAGGGGAAAATTCTTATAGGATATATACATATACATACAGTCTCCGATGCATGTGTCGACGGTTCAAACCGCGTTTATTATAGTACCTGGAGACTGCAGAGTCATTTTGTCACACAGACACGACAACACTATAATATATCGGAATAATATTATCGATTCCGTTTAGAAAAATAAAATAGAACGAAAATCGCACGCTACGCCGCGACGGTGGAATTCGCGTTGAATTTAGAATTGATAATATCGGAAGACTGCGGGGGAGGGGGTAGGCTTTTTTTTTTATTATTATTATTATTAAATACCGTTTTAACGAAAACGGTATTTAAAACGCCGTTGGAATCGAGTGTTGTCGTTTTTTTTTTTTTTTTTTTTTGTCTTTCCCTATATAGAATTCTGAATTCAACACGAATTTCGCCGCGGCCGAAATCCGTTTTTTTTTTCAAACGCGATTTATCATTTTCTAAATAAAAAAAAAAACCACGTTCGTACGAGACGGGAATTAATATCACGTAATTAACAGTCTCCGATGCATAGGTTAACACGGTTAGACCCGTTTTCAATATAAGTACCTGGAGACTGCGCGCGATATAAGTGTCGTTCGGTTTTATTCAAAAAATAATAAATAAAATCCTCCACCGCCATACGGTTTGAATACGTTTCAACGGTGGAATTATACTATTACCGCTGTTTTTTTTTCACCCCACCACCCTTTCACATCAGCACAAATTCGCGTTTCTCTCCCGCGTATTAAAGCATACGAATTATATATGAAAAAAAAAAATAATAATAAGTCGTGTACTCACTGGGCTCGAACGGCAGCAGTTTCATTTTGTCCAGATCGGTGGCTTCCCGATCGTTGTACACGATGACGGCGGACGCGCCGGCCCGGCGAGCGTTGTCCACCTTTGTCTGGAAACTGCACTTGCCGCGGCGCACCAGGGCTATCCACGGCTGTTGGCCGGTCGCGGGCAGCTCTTGCAGCGCGCCGCGTACCGGGGGCGCGCAACCGTTCCGGTCGCCGTCCGTGCCGACCACGTGCAACAGTTCGCCGGACGCGGCGCCCACGTGATACTCGCCGAATTTGCCGATTTCCGATTTGTCGGATTGGACCGCGACGCCGGTGGCCACGTCGTAACTGGTCACGTTCAGGTACGCCGTCGTGTACGAGTCGGCCGTCTCGTCCACCGTGGCGGACGCGGCGGCCGGCCACGGGTCCGACGACGCGGCCACGCTGAGCAACGTCCACGCGGCCAGCATCGCGTGCATGGCGGCGAAGCGAGGAGCGGTGTCCGCCGTTTTGAACGCGGAAAATAATATTCCCGAATCGAAAAACGTGCGCGTGTGGTGTACCGGTTTTGTATTTATTTTTTTTACACCCCGAACGGTGAGATGGGGTGGGGCACGTCAACAAAAAAAAAAAAAAAAAAAAAAAAAAAAATGTCTTCCTAATTATATAAAGATTTCGTCGGTTTATTTCCTCGACGAGGAGAGGAAAGACGAAAAAAAAAAAAATTATTTATATAGCGTCGTTGTTTAAACGAATCCCGGTGGAATGAAAAAGAAATGGGGGAAAAAAAAAGTATTTCGGAATTACATTGCCGTCCCGTGGCGGACGACCTAATAGCGATTGGGTATTACGCGTTGTGCGATCGGTGGTATTAAATTTAACAAGTGCGACGACGGTTGTCGATAAAACTCTCGTCGTCGTATCGCGCTGGTATTCCGGATGAATACCACTCTGCTCTACTACGACGACGCCTTTCGGGAAAACGAGCGACCGAGATGTGTTTTTTTGTATTCCGGTTTTTTACTCTCGCCGGATTACATGCGCGCGCGATCGCGGTGATGAATTTCACGACTACACACACACACACACGGGCGCGCGCGCGCGTACACACGATAAGAAAATCGGACGGAAAAATCGGACGCCAAAAGTTTCAACACTGTCGGTGTGAATACAGCGCGCAGCTCTTGCCGACGTTGGCGTCACGGCGCGTGTCTCGCACACAACTGACGCGGCGCGTTCTCGCTGTTATCGGTGGTAGTGGTGGTCGGCCGCCGCTGTGGTATAGACCGTTTTAGTGAGACCGACGCGTGCGCGCGTTACACACACACACACACGCACACTCACTAGCGCACGTACGCGCAAGCGCTCTCTCACACGGACTTTGTGACGCCACGGAAAGAGAGAGAGAGAGAGAGGGAGACCCCGTTATTGTATATATATTATTATTATACGTCTACAAGTGTAGCTTGTGCCTTGTACAGCACGAAAAAATAATAATAATATACACCGCGTTCGGAATAACAAAGAGAAACCAATGTGGCCGGACGGAGCAGCGTTAACGTAACGTAACCACCGCGTTACCGACGCGAACGTATTCCGTTCGGCTCATCGCGTTCGGCGTCTCGTGCGTATGGGCAGGGAGGAGAGGAAATTTCCTCCCACCCCCCACCGGTCTAGTTTTGGCTCCTCGTCGTCTATTCAATGCCATTTGCAAAACTCATCAATTCGTTTTAAAAAAAAATTATGTTTTATATTATATAATAATACATCGCGTTAATAAATCAGTATTTTTTTTCCCCGCATAAAAACGTTGTCACGCGAGTTTCGAGACGAATTTCATAATTTTCTCGTTCTTTTGAGAACCCCTTCTGTGGCCTTTCCGGTCCAGGACCCCAGGCGGCCATTGCCCCGTCTGGTCACCCCCGTAATTACGCCACTGCGGGTTATTTATCGTTGGCGGGCACCGACGGACTTATTTCAAGCGATTACTTTCATCTGCAGTTCTTATAAAAACGGGCAGTGCTTCGGTATAAAAATGTCTCGAGCGGCACCAAAACTTGGCGGGTAAGAATAAGAGATCGGTTTACGAACGATTCTGATGGCAATATCGCTTTTTTAAATCGCGCAGGGCTCGTTCGAAAATCCATAAAAATTTTGTAGAAAAAACGGACATTTTTTTTTTTATTAGAATATAATATATCTTGTTCTCGTGGATTTTCTGTCCACTTTCATACATCCGACGCTTATAAAAAGAGGTCGAATTTAAATTAGTAAATATCGCGAACTCGACTGACTCCCCTCTCCCCTAGTTCCGCCGCCGACAATACTTTTCCATTTTATTCGACCATGATTTAATATTACATTTGTTATTTATTTATTCATTTATTATTTGAAAAAAAAAATAAATATTTTCTCAAAATATGAATTAATATTCACGCTCGTTGCTCGCATTATTATTAAAAATAAATAATTTAAAAGGACAATCAATATTATTTTTAATAATATCGAATCGAAATTGAAATCGTCTTCTTTATTTTGCCTCTAATTAACGTATTAATATCACTTTAATTGTTCGTGTAAATAGTGAAATTGACCACACGGCGATAATAATGCGTACAGACTTCGGGAGGGTTATTGTACAAATCTCAAATGTAACAAAAAAATGCCACTTGACCGTAGCTGGGGGGCCTGGTGGGGTATGCCAGACATTTTCGAATTTTTTAATTTTACGCTTGTGAAAATCATATTGGAACGTTGCCTGGTATGTTTTCTAAAAGAAAATTTCACGAGCTTTCCCAACGAAATATTTTAAATTTCCTATAGAATCGATATTTCAGGAGATATAAGTCGACGGAAAAAACAAAACGAAAATTGCAATTTCAAAAACGTGGTATAAACGTACACCGCGCGTTTATCCGTCATTTATAATCATCCAATTACTTTTTTTTTTTTTTTTTTTATGTAATTCAAAAAAGTTTTCGTATTCGAGAAATTCGTGTCGTCCGGTCAAATACACTAAATACTCTACCGGACACAACGAAAAAATATTTTTATACATTTGCGTCTACCGTAAAGATACTGCGAAAAAAAAAAAGAAAAAAAAACGCTCTACGTCGAGAATACGCGTTTAATTATTCTGTTTGTGTTATTGTCCATATAGTAAACACACGTATATTAGACACTATTATGTAACAATCATCGCGTATATCGTATAAAAAATATATCGATACTGGTGCAATAACATTATAGTGATGATGTTTAAAAAACTGGGCCGACTTTTGACTTTAAACGCGACTGGGATACCAAGTATTGCAGCCAGATGTGTATAATATAGCCCGTATGACCTATTATTATTATGATCCGTATAGAGTATATCATGTATTCATATATCATTTACTAGATGGATGGGATGTGTTATTATTATTATTATTTTAAATTTGAATGTTATACGTGTGAATCGCATATATATATATATCGTGTATACGTCCATCGTTTTATAGGAAATTATTATTGAACCGAGTTGTTGTTCATTTAATTATCTCTGTTCTCTGTTAACGAATAACACAAAGAATATACGTACGAGCAACACATTTGACGTCTATTTTTTTTCTTTTAACAATACGCGTTCCTAGTAAAAAAAAAACAATATTAACTGTACGAAAAAAAAAACCGCGAAATTATTTAATAAATAAATATATATATAAAAGAAATAAATAAATACTCCGAAAAATCAACGCGGTGTATAAAACGCGTATAAATCTTCGAGAATTATTCTCCCGAAATTTATAATGACATTTGGAAATAATTTCAAAAATTACGTTCAAACGTTGTTGTTGTTTTTTCACCTTATTATAAACGAAACGCTATTTGTGTTAAAAAAAAAAAAAACAAACAATTTTTTTTCTCTATTAAAATCGTTTCAAAAATTGCAAAAATTATTTTTATAGTGTTATTCGAATTGTAATGGAAATTCGGTCAATAAAATCCTAATTAGGTTTTTTGTTTTAATTTTCCATTGTTGAATATAATTAACACGTGAATATTTATTAAAAAACTTAGTATATATATATAATATATTAAAAATGTTTTGGAATCGTTTTCCGTTAAAAATAGAGTTAATTAACGTAATCATATAATAAATTATGATAACGGGTAAAATGTAACGTATTCTTCGAAAATACAGTTTTATATCAATTTTCTTTTTCTCTTTAAAATTAGGAACACATTTGTTTTGTGTTTTATACGCGGTACATACGTGAGTAGAAAAACGAAAAAATTTAACGTGATTCACAATATACACGTTGGCCAAACGTAATTTTATTATTTGCAACACTTCTCAAGGGTATGTATAAGAAGTATTATTGCGTTCAGGTCAGAATAACAATTTTTTTTTTGTTTTTTTTTCTACACGGAATCGATATAACACGTTCATGGTCAAATTATAAATAGCTCCCTATTGTTTCGCACGAGTCATACATAGTTAATAATATTGCGGGATAAAAACAAAAGCCTAAAAAGTTTTACAAATCGCCAAAACTCAATTTCGAATAGAAAAATAACACGAGATGAACTTTTAAAGAGTCTATTCGAATAAAATAAAAAATAATAAAATATACAGTTATGTACAATGAATTATAACGACGATGCGTTTAACCGAACTGTGTAACGCATTAAATTTATAAACAGTTAATACCTATGTGTAGGCGTATATGACTTGTGAGCCGTTTGTAAATAAATCGGTTACACAGAACAAGTTTTTTGAGTTTTTAATTTTTCTTTTTCACATTTTAATAATGTCTACATGAATAACGTCACATAATGCAGTTATACGAACTTACGACGAAGTGTTATTGACTATTATTATGCCAATGAAACTAGCTATAATGTACATATGAGTGCTAGCTTTCTCCTTTTCGGTTCAGTTTCGATATCAAGTCGGATATTTTCGTTTTTTCTTTAAATCGACTGTTTCATACCGTTTCGACGACAATCCATATTTGCTTTTAATTCTTGTTTATAAAACAACGCAAACGTAATATTACGAAATCACTTTAAATATCATTCCAATCACCTTCTCGGTCACTACGATGCCAAATACCAAGACAGCGCCTGCAGGTGATCCCTGAATGACGATTGTTCATCAGTTTTCACTTCTAGTCTCGGCGTACCCACACACGTATTACATATAGGCCATAATGAATAAACTTTCGGATTATTTATATATATATATATAAAAAAAAAAAATTACATATAATAACGCACGATAAAATATACGATTTGTCTCTTGTAAACGTTACGTTTACACACTCAATATTGACGTAAATAATTATTGTCACACCATATTGGTCTCGTCGAAAATGTATCGTGTATACGCATTCAACACCAATCAATAACCTAAGGTCGCATAAACTATTTATTGTTGTAATCTACAAAATTAAAACGTAATTAGTCTCGTTTTAAATTTGCACATGTATAATGGCTTTTTATTTTTTTATACACACAACGTATTGGAATTTTCGTAAAAAAAAAAAACCTATGTAAGTTTTCATATTATTTAATGTCAGTTCAATGGAATATTAGAATTATACTTAAAACACGATAAAAAGTCAAATTTTAAACAAATCATATGATTCTATTGTTATTATTATTATTATTATTTGAAGAAACGACTGAATTCGAAATTTGAACGATTATTGTGAATGAAGATTGATTGAGCCAATAATGTTTAAAAAAATAAACAAAAATAATTATAATTATATCGTAATATAATAATATAATTATAAAAATTACAAATGACCGTGTGGTGGACGACGGTATTTAGAACGATCTTGTTACGACGCTACAGTAAAAATTAATCAAATAAGTAAATATTTTGTTAACGATTATTCTATAAAATATATAATTTTTTCCGTATCGTATTTTATGAATATTGTCTCTTATCTGCAACTCTTATTACAATACGCGTATGGTAATTAATATACGTATAATCAAATTACAACTCGTATAGTATTATTAAAAACAAAAATGTTTTATAAGTAGGCATGTCCCGTAATACAAATATTTTATTTATTTTTTTTATTATTATTAATGTAAATTAGATGTAATAAACGAGTAACAAATAACATGATCAATTATGATTTATGTAATAATACTGATGTAATGGAAAGACGATGTGTTTGCGTATTCTAATGACGTATACGCGCACACTCGTTATACAACCGCCAATAAATAAACGCAAATATTTATTAAATACGGTTTTTATTGAGTATTCCATATACGGTGTAATATTATAACGCGTTCTATTCTTTCGGAATAGGCAAGCGTCAAAACAAAAAATGCGTACGTTATATTGTTACGTATACACGCGTAATATTATGTACTTAATACGAGTAATGTACTTAAGTCCGTATTAATTATTTTACAACGTGTACGTACCGTTTTCTAAAGCCATGTGTGTATAATAGTGTATAATGACGTAGTCGTGAGGAGAGAAATGTTTTCTTTTTTTTTTTTGGATATTAAAACATCTCTCTCGTGGCCATATAATCACATACACCAAGAATATATTTCAGATTTCAACAAAAAAGCGTTGTCACATTTCGTAATTTATTATAAAGCGAGACGTTTTGTTAATAAATGAATAAATATTTGAAAGTCCGACGTACATTTTGATTTATTAACACGATTCGTGTTTACAATGCTGAGGGTACACTGTGAAGACTTTCGCGATAGTTATATATTTAAATGTAAAATTAATACACTCTTGAAAAAAAAGAAAAAGAAAAAAACAACTTTGCTACTCGACCTTTAATAAATCAATCACCCATCAATATACGTTAATGTTGTGTATTTTAATTCCGGAGTTTTTGACTTAAACGTTTTAATTTCAAAACGCACTGCAGCGTTTTATGCGTATAGAATACGATTATTTTTGTGAACGGAAATCCTATCGTATATTTCATACTGTAAGGTAATAATTAATAATAGTTTTATTTATACTCGCATAGCATAAGATTATACACGTCTTTAGAATACAAATCCGTATTGTTTTGTTAACATATATTGAAAAATTGAATTTAAGTTTGTGTACAAAATATGTGTTAATATGTGTTTCGTGAGCATATCTATTAAGAATTTGATTACGAAATATAATTTTACGACGAATGTTTCATCGAAAAACGTATTCGATAAATTATCAAAAAAAAAAATTCAAATTCAAATATTTACAAGCGAAATATATTTTTTTCCCACTACGAAGTTTAAATAATTGTTGATAACATAAGAATAAATTCAGAAGTTTAGGTAAAAATTAAATCGATAATTTAATTTAAGTCGAGCGATTCGTAGTGTATATATTTATTGTACTATAAGAAACGCAGACCGCGCTATAAATAATATTAATAAACTACCGAAACTTTTTTGTTTTCTCTTTCTCAAAATACAACTCCGTCATACGTATGTTACGTCGTCGCAATCGTCTTTAACAGTACAATTGTAATTTTTCTCCCTATTTTTTTTCTTCTTTTTTTTACACATATGTATATTATAAGATACAAAAGAGAAATAGTTATAATTTATTGATGGAAAACTGTATTCATCGCCGTTATTCGCAGAGCGTACCCGAAACGCGCGTGTCTTCTCGTTTTATTATTATTATTATTATTTAACTAAATTTCGAAATATCTTAAACTCTGGGTGTTCACCTCATACAAATTATACTTATTAGTCATATTGTACGATATACGGTAAATGGTTAATGGATTAAATTTAAAAACAAAACGAAAATTGCGCCTCGCGCGTCAAGCGCTTACGTCACGAGTTCTGGTCTTTTATCGTAGCTAATAATTAAAAAAAAAAAAAAAAAAAATCGATAAATATTACCATAATAGTATAATTTTATTACTTCGGTATATGAAAGTAGGTATATAAACTTTAATACGATATAATAATAATAATAATAATATACGGTACGGCAGGGATTAAAATATTTTCAAAGATGTTTATCGGTACTATTTATGCGCGTTTCGAAATGCGTAAAATGAATAAAATATTATTCATTTTATGCATTTCGAAAAAAAAAAAAAATCTAATAATAATTTACGTTTAGTAGTATTGTACACAAACACAGCGTTATCTCGTGTTACATTATTTATATATAAGTTATATGCGGCGATTTATGCGTGGGAAACAAGAGAACAAATATATTATTATCGTACGAACGTATGAATTAATCGCTGTGTTGCGTTGAAATTATAATAAATCGCGAGATTTTCGAAATAATAACTAACTGTTTTATACGCTTGGCTATAGAAATATGATAATAGAATACCACCCGTAGTAGCGTTTACAAAACGTGTATACGATTTTTAGACATTACGTTAAAACTGTCTGGAATCGTAAATCTATTTATATATATATATACTCGTATTTCTATAGGTTTCAAGAAAAATAATACAAATATATACTGGGACTTCTCGTATATTCGTGTATGTGCACTGTACGATAAATAACGCTGATTTTTATATAAATCTATCGGTAATTTTTGGTAAATATATTAAATTTTCGAAAATTGCGCGTGCGTATACGAAATCTCGTTCGACCACAATCGAAAATTCTATCGACGAAATCGCACAGCACAGAGTTAAATCACGAAAATTTTATACGTATAAAATTTTTGAATTACGAAGTTGTTTTTTGATACGGACTTCTATCGTCTTTTAAATACGCATTCGACAACTTTAAATTGTGCATAAATGTAATTTTTGTTTTTTTTTTTTTTTGTTTTAAGATATTTAAGAATATATTACTTAAGCATTTATTGGATACAATATGCGAATCGTATACGCATGTAACTTCAATATGTTCGTTACAGGTTTTGCGATAATTGCCGGGATCGAGTTAAGTAAAATTGTTCTACAATTTGTATAATACAGTAATATTTATTATGTTAATTGGGCGTTCACGATAGGCAACGTCTAAAGCTGTTATGTTACTTTTGTAATTCGAAGTGAAAAAAATACGGTTTCGTCCGTATTACAACGAAAACCGTAATAAATAATATTTATTATAATAATCGACAATTAATATGTATTTTAATACCTATTATTATTATTATTTTCGTACAAATTTTATACTATTCTATGCGATGACGTCCGTGCACTGTTATTCGAGTATATTATTTTATTCAAAAAGTAATTTTTTATTATTTTATTAAACAATTGTTTTATATTTGAGCGTCTCTGGGACATGCGATTTGATATCATTAAGTATATTAAGGCTTATTATGTCCGTATTACCTTTACTCTAAACACCACTGGAATCCATTTAAAACCTCGTATTTATAACATCCGCGTAACTCGAATATAACTGAAATAACGTGACACTTCATTTATTTTATTATTATTATTATTATCATCATCAGCATCATCATCATTATCGTGTGATTTCTCAATTTCTTTTTCTTTTTCTTCTCAAAAAGTGTTGTATTTGTATACGTACCTACGCGTGTATGTCACCTATATAAATCGATAACGAATAACAAATCACAATTCCGTTTCACTCTTTTTAGCAGTACAGTAGTGTAGCCAGGATTTTCTAATATGGGAATGGTTTAATATTTGCGCACATTTAATTATATTTTGAAATAACGCAATTGTATCCAAATTATTCTCTATATTTTTTTATTTGAAAATTATACACAGTTACAAAGCGATAAAGAAGAGAAAAGCTGTAAAAATGAAATTAAAAATAAAATAGTACTTGATTCTCCCAAGTAATATTAAAAAGCTGAAAAAGGGAAGAGTTGTGACCTCAAAACCTTTGCGGTCTACGTCACTATTTGAGTAACCTTTATCTTTATTCAAAATGAACTCGAATAAACTCTGGTTGAACGCGGCGATAAGGGTTTTGACAACACCCGTAAAAAATATTTTTAATTTTAATATGACGGTTTTCAAACACTCGAAAACACATGCAAACCGAAACCCGAATAAAACGCAAAGCGCTTGTCGGTATACACATAAATGTAATAATATTCTCAGGACCCGATGTAGAGTTATCGTCAAAACCGATCAGCTACAAACGCAAATACGCAACAATTTACATGTTATACGTATAAACAGAGAAATATTTTATATTTTAGAAAATCGCACGCCAAAATTAATTTTTCCAAAGCTAAAATTCTGATATAATACAGTACTCCGTAAACTGTGCACCGCATAAAATAATATATATATATAATATAAATTAAAGTAATTTGTTTGTAAAAAAAAAAAAAAAAAAAGTAATATGTGATCGATGAAAACGAGGAGGCAAATGCATTAATTTTGATTGTGTTTGATTTAGGTCACATCCACTGACGATATGTCGACAATACGGTTCTTAATTATAATATACGCTGTACAGAATGATGAAGCTGCGAGACGTGATCGATCGGCTGTCGTTCAAATTACCGCCCCCATTCGGTATAATGTATACATTATAATATGTAATTTAATTTAAATATACGTATGTGCGTACTCAGCGGACGACTGTAATTTTCATATGTGGATATAATGTTTTTGTTGCTTACGAAAGCGGTTTAAAAATCGCTTAAGGGGCTGGTAGTTTTACCAAAAAGCGAATATAAAATATTTTGTTATTTTTTATTTTTTTATAATAATTTTTTACAATATACGAGTGTTATTATAATATTAATAACATGCCACAGTTGTGCATATACAATTTCATTGCTGTTTAAAATATTTAATATATTATTATAATTTAATTTTTTTTTTAAACTCCATGTCGTTTTATTGTAATATCCTCTATGTAATTTATTTACTATATTATTATTTTTTCCTCTGCTTTATTACTATTTTTTTTTTCTTACATAATACCTATAGATGACTTTTCGTCGAAACCGATAGTAAATAAACATACATGATACAACGGCTTTTATATTTTTTCTTTACTTTACGTAATACTCTTTGGCTTTATTGTATATTTTATTATACATTTTTTTTCTATGTGTATACAAACTTTTTTTTTAAGTAATAAAAGATCACGTAAATAATAATAAATTACGATAAACGACGAATTTATGTGTGTGTGCGTGCGTGCGAGGGATAAAGAATGATATAAGAATTTCGTTGCTCTGTGAGGAGGTAGACAAAAAATTAAATACTATCCAGATAATGACGAAAGTTTTCTCGTGTACATACACCACACATCACGACTAACATAGATTCCATATATATATATATATATATATAATATGAAGGATATACTTATATTGTGAAAACTCGTTCAAGACCAGGTTGCAGTGTTCGCAAGCTAATGAACATATTATTATATTACACACGCTGCAAAGGCCTGTGGTGTCCTGGATTAAGAAAGCGTGAGGGGTTTCTAATATAATTCCTATAGTTCAATTACCAGCATGTAAAAGTACGAGCGGTGTTTCGGATTAAAAATTTTGAAAATATTGCGCTAAGTCATCATGTGAAGTGATTACAGGATTCATATATACTTTATACGGTCACTAAAAGGTGTTTAACTATATTATGTTATATAAAAATGGACGTAATCTAATTTTATTTCGAGGTGGTTCAACAACGACGGGCATTGAAAAGGGACAATTTAACGCACTTAGGTTTCCAAAAAAAATCACATATTTCAAACACGTACTTATGCGTGTAATTCGCGCGTACAAGCGATTATTATTTTGTTTTCGTTCCGACCACATCCGAGACGCGTGTTAAATACGAATATAAATTTGCAAATAAATTACACATAAATTCATATAATTAGTAGAAGAAGAAAAAGTCCGTTTTGTTTTCACGCAAACACCCGTTATTTATATGTTTTTAAAAATTGGTACATTTTATCTAGTGGAAATAAGTGTGATTTATTTATTTTTTTGCCTCATTGCGTTCACACCAAAAAACTTTCCATCGATATTATATCGATGCGAAAATAATGTGCGTATGAACTCGTGTCCGAAACGTCTATACGACGAAAGGGCCAATAAAAACAGAGAGAACCGGTCCATAGTCTAACGGGCAATAGGACCCAAATCGGGTAATAGGAAATGTCAAATGGTTTGAAAACTGAAAAATAATTATAAAATTTGATATAAAACGTTTGAGTATTTAACACTGTGGGATCCGAGACCTTCGACGTTGTTGTGGACAAACATATTAAATCGTCGATTTAAAGGGACTCCTCGAGCACGTGAACAAGGAATTGTTTAAAGGAATTTCTGGCGGATCCAATCGTATCGAAGGCCGAAAATGTACGTTCTGGAAGAAAATAGTAATCATTTAAAAAAAAAAAAAAACTGTAATCCTAAATTCAACAGTGTTTCTCGTATTGTGTTATATGACTTTATTTTTTTTTTTTTTTTAGAAAAACGGCGGAATAAGGGGAGTGAAATTATTAAGATGTTCAAAAAAAAAAAAAAACACATTTTTATATGATATAATATATATTTTTAATTTTCAACGAGTCTATCGTTATGGCGCGATTAATAAATCTTAAGAAAATTTATTATTATATGTCGCGGTAGGGAAAAAAATCCTCAGAATAAACTTTGGAGAGAACAGTATTGAAATTACTCTAATAGGTACTCTAATTTGGACGACATCGGTAGCGTTTTTTTGTCAATCACCAATTGAATAATATTCCACTGTGTGTACGACGCGCACCGTGGTGCACCGCGTGTACTTACACACACACACACGATATGCAGCTGCGTCGACCTTGGAACGGTCACGATGACGCGTCGCCTTATAGATTTTCCCGTCACGTGTCCTTTGTACGGCATCGACTGTGGGCCACTGCGTACTATAATAAACGTCAATACGATATAAGCCGTTGGGGCCACGAATGCGCGCGCCGCGATTTCACGGGTTTCCGATGTGATGGAGATGAAGAATTTTGTTTATTTTTTTTTTCACGTAAAAAATACACGGGTGTGTTTTATACGAAAAATAATAATAATATTAGTATTTTTTTTTTTTTTTATGGCGAAAAGTGTGTTGAAAACGATCCCTTGAAATTTCGTCAAAACCACCATCACCGATATGGGACTAAAAGGCGCAAACGTTGTCTCGCGATAATCGAAAACTATATGGTATATACGCGTATGACCAGTGGACTCAGTGGCGGCGGATCGAAATAAATTGAAGGGAAAACAGTGTCGTCATTTCAAGTTTTAAAAAAAGGAGAAGGGGGGTAAAGCTGCGAACGGTCGGTGATGTTGAAAAATAAGCAATGAAAAGCAAAACGTGTCTCGTTTTATCAAAAGGCTCCAACGCCGGACCGCCGATTGGACTTGATGACGAAATATATTTCTCTACGATTGTGTGATTAATAGCGACGTTTATAGATCTACTAAACGCGAACGATTTAGAAAACGAAATGTAGTTTTGACGAAAAAAGAAAAAATGTAATTCAGAGTTGTTTTTCTAAAAGAAAAAAAAATTGGGCGACATTAATAATTACAAAGTATAAAAAAAAAAAATTTTTTTTTTATAATTCCAAGAGAGACGCGTAATTATTGTAAACGAAATAAGTAGGAGCATTTTTTTTTTTATGTTAACTAAAAAAAAGCGATGGACGGCGACCTTTCACTTCGACCACTGTAATATACGTACCTATATAGACTCGTAACGGACTTCGTATACTGCAGAGACGGAGAACGAGCTCTCTCGCTGCTGCTGCTGCGTAGCGAACATTTTTGTGAAACGTTTATTTTCGAAACGCGATTCGAACAAATAAGAGAAATGAAAAATAAAAGAAACGCTAATTTACAAATTTTATCGAAAACGTATAATTTATTTTTCGGAAAATCGAGAACAGGGGAATAGTAGAAAAAAAAAGAAAAAGGTAAGCCGTATACGACAATCTCTATGTATAGATGGAGATGAGTGAATAAATCGTTTGATTTGAAAATTTATAAGTACAACAGTGCGGAAAAAAAGGAATTAATGCTGCTGCAAGAAATATCCAACGGATATGCGTATTAAAAAATATATAGAAAAATGTATTGTATTTGATAATTTAAGCTCAATAATATTTTGAATATAAGCTTATACACAATATTTATTCGTATCATGTCTTTGGAAACAACTTTGCCCTTCGCCATCTCCTGCTTGGATGAGGAATCGTCTACTGATTGAAAATCTAGCCAAGTCCATTTGGTATAAGTTAAACCTAACCGTTATCTCGGTCGATTGTAACGTGAATAATATATTTTATAATCGTCGGGCTGCTGCGAGATGAGCGAAATGTCCAAAAACGATTCCTACAGATCCTGTCATAGCGGTTAATGCGATTTTGCATTTCGCGATACATATACGCCAAAGCGAATAGAAATAAAAAAAAACCCCGTTAGCGTTTTATTGTTTTTACTCGGCTTTTTATGTGTTTCGTGAACGTATAATTTTCATTTGCAAATTCCAAAAACTGATAATAATTGCGATTATGTCGATGAATACCAATACGATTATAGGTTTTGTAAATTCTGATATTTTTTTTTAGCAATTATTCGTAAATAATTCACTAAATTAATCAGTTATACATTTAAATGATTTGAAAGAGATTAATTTTTCATGAACGTGAACTTTATTAACAACTTAAACCGTATTCGGATAAAACTGTATGTATTAATTATAACTTATAGGTACTCTTATGCAACGATATCATTACAAAATATATGAGGACCACACGGCCACCTTTATATAATACAACATTAATTTTTGCTATGGAATTTAAAATGTATTTAAAACTTTAACAAAAAAAAAAAAAAAAACAATTTCACAAAACAAAATTATATTTCTTTTGTTTATATTATTTGTATATATATATATATTCGAATTCGGTCTTAATATCCAATTTGTACGGATTGAAATTACGGATAGTGTTTAGCCTATTAGGTCAACTCTAATAGAACAAGTTTGAAAAACAAAATTTTTGATGAGCACAATTTCCGGTAATTTATAAATTTTCCTTCAATATTCACAAAATAAAACAAAGGACCAAATACATAATTTGGGACAACTGAGTATACATAAATACATAACGCGTAGTGCTACCCCAAAAAATAATAATAATAATTGAAAAAAAAAATAATAATAATAATAAAACAAGTGTTACACACGCTATAACATAAAATCATAATAATAGGTACGTGCTAATAGAAATCGGCTATTAAAAAAAATTGCACATTAAATATACATAAATGTCTTTTATACAAAATATTTATCTAAAATAATCAAAAATAATTCACTTTTTGTTACGAGTATATATTGTTTTATATAATAATATTAATAAATTCGATTAATTAAACTAGAAAAATATAATATTATAATATGTTTTGAGTTAACAACGAAATTGAATTAAGTGTGTATATAAATATATTATATTATATACAATTCGATATACATATTATTAATATTAAACTTATAACTTTATATATACACACACACAAATAAAATAAAATTTTATAATAAATTTATTTTTATTAATACTCTAGGAAAACATTCCTTATATCAATATAGTTTTTTTTTTTTTTTTTTTTGTTTATATAGAGATATATAAATAAAATAACACGGACAAAAAATATATTATATAATTATTATAATATATACGTAATACGATGGATATAATATTATATATGTATACTATATAGCTGTGTGACAGGCACAGAGAGGAAAAAAAATTTAATTTACACAATAACATTTTGGCACTTACAACGAGTAAATTATATAATATGAGATTAAAAGTTAATTATTTTTGATTTATGAAAATACATTTTACGAGCATCAAAAACATCACTTTTTATCCGATAATTTTGGTGTTTAAATATATATATTTTTTTCTTTTACTATTTGTCAGTCATTTTATTTAATATATAGAATACAATAATAATATAGATATTATACGTAAAAAAATATACATAAAACACGGTAGCGTAAAATATTATATACACTTCATAACACACACACACATCTGTGTGTTTGTGTATAACATTGACTGAGACTCGAAAATTCAGAGCCACCGCGTGGTGGCGCGAGCGCTAAGTAATAATTTTCTGTAACCGAGACAGCATTAATTGTTCACGAAAATATTGTGAATTCGCCATCATCGCGTGTCCAACGTGTGCGTTAGTGTAAATCAATGCGAGAACATTTCGTCGTACGACGGTTTTGGTGTAACAACGGGATGATGAGTGTAGGATTAAAAAAAACAGAGTTAATAATTGTGAACGTTCACAAATTAACGCATTTGGTAATATCACGGACTAGTTGTCGACACTGAATTAAAAAACACTCATTAAACGTATTATATTGTTGTATTTTGCACCTGAAAAACAGACAACACGTTATATTAGTATATGAAATAACAGTTTTCGTTTATTATTATTTTTTTTTTTTTTTGGCCTTTTTTTTTACGTCGCATCTGTTCGACAATGTTTACCAGTAAACACCGAATATTATTCAGCGGAATAGAAGGTTAACATTATTTTATTATGCTCTCTCAAGGACAGTGGGAACACGTATATTGTACACGAAATAATATTATGTATTCGAAAATGAAATACGCGGTGTGCGTGTGTTCGTATGAACGAATGCGAGTCATGAGGCGATCGTAAGCGGAAAAACTGACTTTTCGAGTATCGCGGTCGAAAAAATAGATGGCGTTAACCGTTAGTATTTTTTTAATAGAAAAAACTTTCTACTCCGTCCTTTAATAACGAGTACGCCAATATTATGTAGCACACATGTATACTTACCATCGATTGTTAACATATTATATGTACAATTTACCGGCACCGGTACGTGTGTGGTAGTTATTTTGTTTTCAGTTGTTGATTCTGAAACACGAATAATGCGAATTACAAATCGTTTACAATCGAAAATTCGTATTCGTACTTAATAATAATAATAAAGGCTTTTGTGTACACTAGGCTTATACCAATGACATTTTAACATTGCACGTTTTTTTTTTTTTTTGACGGGTTATTTTCAACGAAATCATTTATGCACACAGAATTGCCTCTAATGTCTGTGTGTATGTGTGCGAAGGGGGAAGAACGTTGCAATAGAATTTTGAAATATCGGACGACAAAACTATTTAACTTATTGAAACAATAGCGGAATAAAAATGTATCGATTGCCATTGAAACGGTGTAGAAAATATTATATGACACGACGACGATGATTTACTGACAAAACGAAACGGATTGTATTAAAAAGCAAAACGGAATTTTAAAATAATATTCGAATTTCTTTTGATTCTTTTGACTGTTTCTGAACTGTTGTTACACCTCGCATACATTTTAAATTCACACTACACAATATAATTTCGATAAACACCGCGTATCGATCTCTCGTATAAAATATTAATTTTTTTTCCCTATTTTTATTTCGAGGAGTTAATCGTTCCTCCTTTCCCCCCCCCCACCAACGGTACGGCGCCGAACAAAACGGAACCGTGTGAAATTAAAACCGTTTGAATACAACGTAACGAATACGGAACATACGCAACGATATTGCCTATCCAAAACGCCCGAGGAATCGAGAAACTAGCGGATAAAGACCACCCAAGGAGTGTATGATCGGGTCGTGTTCCTCATCGTATACAATAAATAATCGTTTCGTTATTGTGTCGGCCGATAAATTACGAACTCACGATTTGCGTCGTTTGCAGTCCGAGTAATTTCTGTAGCTTTTGCAACTGCTGGACTAGAGACCCGTTATTCTCTTCGAGGTTGACGATTTTCTTTTTGTACTCGCTGTTTTCCGTGACGAGAATTTCGACTTTCCTCTCTAACGAATCCATGTACTCCTTCTTCTTGCGCCGACTCTCTTGAGCAGATATCTGAGCGCCGATTAAAACAAAAAAACAAAAACAAAAAAAATCACAATACGATTGTTATCAGCAATTTACACGTTTACGGTTCGCGTAAATTGAAAAAAAAAAAAAACGTCACGCATAATATCATCTCATGATCGTACACACACACACACAGACCTTGTTTTTAATTTTCCTTCTGATTTTCTTCAACGACTTCTCCTCCGCCTTGGTCAACGGCAACCTGATGGGTATTGGGTAGCCTTCAGCCAGTAGGGTGCGTTTCTCCTCTTCGGTGAGTGTCAGCGCTCCGGTCGAACCCTTCGGTTGACAACTGATCAACGGCGTCTGTATGGGCTGTCGGCTGCTGGTGGTGCCGGTGGCGGCGGCGGCCGACGACGACGGCGACGACAGGAACAACCGTTGTGTGGGCGACGACCGGTGGTGTGGCGACGCGTTACCGCCTTCGCTGTCGCTGGACGTGGACGAAGGCGGCGTGGGCGGCAGTGTAAAACCTGAAAATCCAAACGCGGCGCGTATGATATTATTATATCGTATGTGAACACGTACGCGTTACTGCATACACGTAACGCAAAACTTTTCAATATTGAATTCCAGATTAAACATTTATCATGGGATTATCGTGTTAAAATTGTGGACCATATGACGTTTTGACATTATTCAAGTGTTTGAAAAAATCAGTGTATTTTAATGATTTTTTTTCCCCATAGTGCTCGGTAAGCTCATTTGAAGGAGAACGATCGCCCTCCTCCCACACAAGGACGCGCCTGGCATGTTCCATAACTCCTGAATACGATTACATCGCGGTCTTTGACCGTGTAGAAAAAAAAAAGTAACGTCGGCGAAAGAAGAGAAGCGGGAAAACGGATACACGGGGCCACCAGTATCCCGCGTACTATGTCCACAGACGCCACCAGTAAAACGCTAAAACTCTCCAGGAAAAGTTTCTTAAATCGGCCGCGGTGATGAACCACTGCTGCTGGGAGTCCGAACGAACGGACACGATTATTTTCTTGAAAAGTTCCCGAAGCAGACCGTACTGTTTGGAGAACGTTTGAAGAGAAGCCAGGCGTTGCGAGGACAAAAAAAAAATTCAGTAAAAACAGTATGCGGACAGATTCAAACACGGGTTAAGAAGAAGACGTATTTCCGTAGTGTTTTTGGAATTACGACGGAGCTACTTGCTAGTTGCAGTAGGACACGTATAACTGCAAGAAGAAGAGACCGTCGCAATGTGATAGGCTGAAAGGGACTTTATCGTCGACCACGCGATAGAAGGAGGCGGCGTTACGATACGATTGCCCTCACAGAGTAATTTTATTTATACCACCGATAGATTTCGATTTCGATCGCCTCGAACGCGATGATAACATTACCTGTGCCGTCCATTTTCAGACCAAAGTTCGGTACGATTATTCTGTGCGGTTGGTTGAGGAAAGCTCTGGAGGTCAACACGACCGTGGTGGGTTCCTTGTAACTGGTTTTCTGTACCTGTAACACATACACATTATCAATTTTTTCTTTTTCTTTCAATTTTGTTTTATTACATCGGATGTTTGCCTGTTTGCGCGTCAAACGACTCGCACTGCACGTTAACCTGCAGACGGTGGTGTGGAAACGACGCAAAATAAATTGAATAAGAATGGAAAAGAGAAAAAAAAAAAATGTTTAAAAATGTGGTCCTTAACGCGTTTACATAATGAAAGTCACATATACCCTACATTTTACCATTAATATGTGCCATAAAATATTTAATTTTCGACAATATATTATATTATATAATAATAATAATAATAATACGTAACGAATTTATGCATGCTGTCCTTGTAGAACATTATATGTATATTTATTTTTTGACGTTTTCATGTAGACGTTCACGATTCTAAACTTTTTAAAATGATTATATAATCGAAACGTTTCGATTATTCCAAATCTAAATGAGTAAAACGTTTTAAATATGTATTTTATTGTTTAAAGTTATAATAATAATAATAAAATTATATATAATATATAATCTTTAAATATACACCATATTACATATATATATATAACATTTTAAATAGTCAAACATTGTACGTTTTATTGATTTATTATCTGCGGTGTGTAACACATTGTACGTTAATGATTATATTGTTACGAAAATCAAAGTAACCATTATTATATAACGATTCGTAAAGATTATTATTTTGATTAAATTTGCGTATATGTTTTCATAGCGTTTAGGTATACAAATAACAAAATATATTTCACGTTTAAAATATAGATAAAAAAAAATTTAATAACGAATCAATTAAATTTGAAATGGTTTTTGTTCTTTCGTTTCAAAATTAGAAATTCTCATCAGAAACTAAACTGTATTTTACAAATATCGTACATTTTGACGTTTGACATCGCAAGGGAAATCGAATGAGATACTAGTCATAACCGCGGTGATAGATGAATGTCAAATACTACACCGATAGAAAATTAAATACCTACTCTACACTCGGTGTTAAATTATGTTGACAAATAAAACTCACATTAACCTACATATAGTATTATTGACATAAATTCCTGCGAAACCTATTAATTACGTTATTCTAATGTATGATACGTATAATTAAGTGAGTTTTATGTTATTTTTTTTCGATTACGTCTAATGGTTCTTGAACAATTTCTTAAAATTTCACTAGAAAAATGTGTTTATATCATACGACGATTCGTTTGCAGAACCGACAATTCCATTGACCGAAGTGTTTTCGTATATTCGTAATATTATATTATACGATAATAAGACGAACTATTTCCAATTTAAATACACCGGTTTATTAAATACGTTATATTATTTATTGTTTTGGTTTTTTTTTTAAATTTACGATTAAAAATTAAATTTGCAGTTAGGATATTACAATAATTATATCTCTGCGTTATTCGATGTATTTTTTCTTACAACGCGTTTAATCGTCGAGTTTAAAGCGAAGCTTCGACAACACATTATAATGAATTATTAGATTTAAATGTTAATTTTCTCAACATACCGCGGAGTCGTTTAATAAAAGTATTTGTTGCGCACGGTAAATAAAAAAATATCGGCGGATTACACGTAATTTATTCGGAATTCTTACGTGATGTACACGTAATATAATATATATATATATAACTCAATAACGATTTTTAACGGTTTACGTATACTTGAAAACTTCAATTTCGAATACCAGTCGTATTCAATCACGGTTCTCGTTTTATTTTTAAATTCGCAACGTGTCGAAAATTAATATTGTTATATTTAAACGCCGTGCAGTCAATCGGATACAGATTATTCGTATAAAGAAAATTCCGCATTAGTAACACACGCGGGCCGGTGGCACATGGAAAAATGACTCGAAATACGGTTACGAATATATTTTGTCCGTGTATAGAATACGGATTTTTTTTTTCGTATCGAATATTAGTAAAACTCGGCCGAATACAGGTATTTCTTACGGAATTTAGGTTTTTCTTTTTTTCTACCAAGCATGACATTATACTTTTTCTACGGTCAAATTGTGTGTGATCACACGAACCATCGGGAAAAAACGTGACGTCATTGTTGTATTATTTGTTGCCGCTACGGTTAGTAGAAGCCGTTATACAACGCACGAGAAAATGAAAAAAAAGAAAAATTTCAAAAAAAAAAAACTAATAAGTATATCCTATCGTTTCCCGGCAATACGTGATTATCACATGTTTCTCGGAACTATTTTGTCCGTAAGAAATTTCATTCGATCACATTCGGTTTCTCTTTAGCATTCCTTCGGGTACGCTAATTTCAAGCAATTTCTAACTCGCTCATTCGTTCCCCCTGACCATTATAATACGTATTATAACGCGTACGAGAAGACGTTCGAATTTCCCGTAATGTCCATAACAGAAACGTTTAATATTAAAATGTTTACGCGCGTTTACCGAATACATTATTTTGTTCGTAGGTGTATACTGACAAAATATTTTTATTCGGATTTCAAATGGCAAGGTTATATATATATATACGTGTATAATATGTTCAAAACATGGTCAAGGTCGTTTGAGTTAATATTTTTTTTCTTTATTTTCTTTCAATCGTACAATCCTTTTACACATAATTATATACGTACTAATTTTGTTTATTAAACTCGTAACGTTCCTTTTTCTTTTTTTAATATTAAAAATTCTACACGATTATCAGTGTTAACGCGCGGATGAAATATTAACGAAATCCGCTTTCAATTTATATTTTTATACACATATGTATAGGAATTAAAACTTTGAACTGTTAGAATGGCGATTGAATACGTTTGCTGTAAGATGTCCCAAACGGAATAAATGCACGCCCGTTTTACGTTCAATTAAAAGTTTAATGACCTTAAAAAATATTGTTTTTCTTTCGTTGTACGCAGCATTGGAAACATATGAAAAATCTAAATATATAATATTAATCGACTTCAATCTATACCAAAACAATATTATAATTGAACAGTATATTTAACGTTATATACGTATAGTAACTATAAATATTACGCATAAAAAATATATATATGTATATAGTTTTTTTTAATGCCTCTCTGTAGTCTCTCGTCCCGTACACAACGCGCTCAATACGCATACATTTTTCTTCACTCTTTCTCTCATTAAAATTCTGATCATATTTAAAACGATTGAAACCGTATATTTACAACGCAATTTATAACATTTTATACGATATCATGTTATATGGATTTGTATTTTAAAAGACGTTTACACACACGCGTTTAAATAGTTGCGCTTATCCTGAAATTTTTACTTTCGATGATATTGCTCCTTGGGGGGGGGGGTGGTTTTTTAACTAGAACAGATTTTTTCATCGTATATTTTTACCCGTTTTTTTAATAAAAATTCACCAACACTCGTCGTTATTATATATATATAATAATCATAATTATAACTATACCTTGCCGTAATGTCTGGGTGAATCGTCAGCCGCGGAACACGGTGACGGTGGGCAAGAGGAAGTTTCGATATATTCCTGGTCGCTCATCGGTTCGTCTTTTACCGACACCGTGTCCTCTTTGATACTGATCATTTCGATGTTACCCGTACGGTCACATCTCACTTCATCAAACGTGAGCTTGCAAGTCCCGTCCTGACTGCTGTCCTCGTCCACATCTAAAACGAATTAAAAAAAAAAAAAGTTATTATCGTTATTTTGTAACTAATGCGGTCAAAGAAATTTGAAATATTCACACACACACACACACACGCACACCATGGATATGTAAGTATTTATATTATATTAGAGGAGAGGGGAATGTCATTCGATTTTGGGCTATAATAGATTTTGGAATGGAAAATCACGTTACTTCAAAATGGTCATATGGATTCTTGAAATTTTCGCCAACTGCATGTAACTTTGTACTATGGACATTAACGAAAACCATTTTTTGAAATCTGCCTACGTTTATTGTACGAGAGATTATATTAAAACGATGTACTGCGAATGGGTTAATCGTTAATTATGTACTATTAATTATTATTACTGTATTATTAAATAATATTACAACCAGTGGTCGAAGTGAATCAAAATAAGTGAAAGGTAATGCGGTCATTTCAATTTCCATATTGTTGAAAAATAAGTAAAAAGAAAAAAGCCTCTAACAACGGCGTCCTAATTAACCTTTGGACGGTGGTGAACTATATTTTTCGTGATTGCGCTTTAAGTGACGCGTAGATTTTAGAAAACAAAATAGTTCGTGTAAAGCAAAAAAAAAAAAGATGATTCAAACACATTTTTCCAAAAAAAAAAAATAAAAATAGGCAATTTTAAAATTATAAATATATAAATAGATTTTTAAAAATCCAAGAGGTATGCGAATAATTTTATATAAATATAACTGAGACCATTGATTGCATCGCTTTAGAATCGTTTGCGATCGAACGCCAGTGTTGTTTATAATAATATTCATACGCATAGTTAATAAGAAAAGTCTAAAATCTTTAACCAAGTAATAATATTCGTTTAAGCGACAACATCCTGTTGCACAACAAGACAAACACAATCTACACTACCTTTTATTATTATTTCGATTTCGGATATGCGTAGGTATAAACTATAATATTTCATAAACTACGACGAATGGATAACGCGAATCATATTATATCGGTGTATATTTTGTAAAACGCACGCGCACACGACTTCCGCGTACATTTTTTTTCTACAACGTGTTTGGCGATACGTTTCGACGACGGGAAATTAAAACGCGTGCACACATAAGTGTCGCACGAGAATATATTGTCGGGTCATATACGACGTGAACGTCTTCTCCAATATGTCTCCGTGTTATTATAAAATAACTACTCGTTATTATACCCGAATGTGTTGTAGCGGCGCGTGTCGTTTTCGACGCGTTCGACGACAGCGTTGTCGAATATATTTTTATTTTGTTTTTTTCTCCCCCACGTATAACGCACTTTATGTAATATTTTTGTTACTTTTTCGACTTGCTCTTGTCGCCGCTGCTGTTGTAATCGCAAGTGTGTATTTCCATTAGACCAAGCGACAACGGTCACACGACTTGGCCCCGTTGACGAGTTACTGTTTAAAACGCGGTAGCCGCGGGATGGTGGTACTACAGGGGAAAAACGAAAACGTCAACGCGCCGTCCGCACGAATATTATATATTCGCCGTTCGTGTTTTCTGGGTCATTTTTGAAATCGTTGGCCACAAAAAAAAAAACAAAAACAAAATAATATAAAAAAAGTAGGAGCAGATCGAGATGGAAGAGCGGGATCCGGGGATTGCTCGTACGGACGCGCGCGTATTGAATCCGGTTGTCTGTGTGTGTGTGTATGAGCGTATTAACAACCGTATATTATATTTAACGTTTTCAGTCCTCTCGCCGGAACAGCAACGGACGACGACGAAACGTTGACATTCTTTCATTTTACTTCTATTAATTATTATTATTATTATTATTATTATTATTATTATTATTATTATTATTATTATTATTATTATTATTATTATATATATATGACCATTTCGTTTTTAGTAGAACGTGTAACGGGTTATGTCTTCCATGACTCACGGAGCTGTTGCCAGTGCGTGTTACTCTGGTCCCCTCTCCATTTTATCACAAGAAACCTGCGCACCTCTATAACCGTTCTTCTAAATACGTATATATATATAAGTGTATTATAATATTATTGCGCACGAAAACGCGTGGTATATACATATACATATATACGAGTACAGTGTTCCACGAGAGTCCTCTCCTCACACAAACGAGTGTATAAAACATAATGCGTATACACCAGCAGCGACGTTTTAATATATGACGAGGAATGCGGCGAGGAATGCGCCATTTACGCGAAACTATATATCCTATACCCGGCCGGCCCCGTCCCATGATATTATTGAAAGAACAAATCGTGTTTTAACGCGTTTCACGAATTATACATATATATATATATAGAAAAAAAAATCCGAGTTATTGAAATTTCGTGGTGTTGAACGCGTATCCGATAAATACGTCGTAATCATTTTGCGGGATTAATTTTCGACTGTGGAAACGCCAGAATTCGTTATTGCCGCCGCTGCACGCGGACGCCCGTTTTCCGGTGTAACGAATTTCGTTTATATACGCGTTGTAAAAGAGGTCGTTTCTCGGATTTTCTAAAAAAAAAAAAAAAAGAAACAAACGCTTTTTGAACGCGATCCGGAAAAAAAAAAAAAAAGAAAACGTTTTGATTGATACAACATTTATATTGTATCTCGGAATCATTTTTTTTTTTTACACATATTTCGTTTACATTTTCCTTTGACAATATCGTATAGGAAGCGCTCATTTCATATACAATCTATTGTCCTAAGTGTTCGAGACGTGTATGAACACCAAACTGGATGTCTATACAAAAACTTCTTCTCAGACTTCTCCTTCCTACTCGGCACTATGTACGCGCGGTATACACATGTTATTGCCGCTATCATTCCTCACACCGGTTCCACTAGTCGGGAAATTAGCTCCGGAAAGGGAATATGCCTGGAAAAAAACGATCCCGCCGTCGCTTTGATAGACGACGATGCCGTGTGATCTTTTAAGAAAATAAAAATTTCCATCTCCCGTTGGAAACAGTGACACTGTATACGACGAACGATTTCTTTCTCGCGTTAATTTACTGCCGCGACTCTTCGCATACGCTATTATTGTATTTCATTTACAAATATCGGAAGTGAATTTGTTCTTTTCTCAAGGCACGGATACGCGAATATTCTCGTATACGAATCGAATAATAATAACAATAATAATAATAATATAACTGTTAATATGTACGAGAACGGCGACTGTAGGAATGCGCGCGTTTAGGTATGCTCGACGTGACTCACCTATGGCGTCCAGCGACTCCCTAGACCCGTGCGTGGTACAATACGAGTGTTCGGCCTTGATAGGGGCATTGCCCAACAGCGCGTCGGTCATCAGACGGTCGTGTAGTACCACGTGCGAATTCGACCGGCCGTTACCGCCGATCAGCCAATCGGACACGTCTTCCGTGGCCCTCAGCGCGTCGCCCAAATCCTGCGGAATCACAAAAAAACAAACGTTATGAAATTTGAAAATAAATAAAAAAAATTCATTGCGACGAGACGACTGTCGCGTGTTGTACACACTCGATTATTAAAAAAAAATTACTAATACAATACAATAGTAATTCGTCGTTACGATAACAATAACCGTTTCGGAAAAAAAAAAATTTTTTTTCTCCTCGGAATTCGATTTGAATTTTGTACGTTTGTTTTTAAAAACTACGAAGGAGTATAGAAAAAAAGAAAATTATATATATATATATAAATATTCGAATGAGAATCTTTTGGTGTACACCTAACACATTTCGTATAAGGTATTTAGACACAAATTCGGAATTTTCTTAAAAGGTTTTTTTCTGCGTATAATGTGTGCGTGCGCGGCGGAGGAGGATTGGCGGCGAACTAATGTGCGAGGCCGGTTTCGAGGTACACACGTTTGGCCCTGCGGCACACGCCGTCGAATAAAACGTTATTCAACGTGCCGTAACGCATTGAAATTTATAATATCTTTTTTTTTCTTCTTTTTGTCGCATAACGGAACGCGGAGAAATTTTTATTGGCCAGATACGAACGAATACGATCGCCCGCAGCGACGGTTTTTTTTTTTTTTTCTGTACGGTACCGCCGCGGCTAACTCGCGGAGATATAACGCACACAGCAGCCGCGCGATTCGACGACTTCAAAATAAATGAATATAATAATCTGTATCGGCTCTATTGTATATATATATATATATATATATATATATATATATATATATAAAAAACTGTATTATTTTATTATAATTATTATTATTATTATTATTGTTATGTTCGCAATATTCGAATATAATATATTGAACTCGACATCCGCGCTATTCACACCGCGTGATGATGCGTGTGCACAGCGGGGAGACACCCACTCGGATTTTATCGTCATAACGACGCGCGGCCCGAAACACACACGCGAAAAAAAAACGATTTTTCCACACAATCGGCGGGACGTTATCATTTTTGTAATCCGGGGCCGGATTTAAAAAAAAATATATATACATTATATCGGGCGTCTAGTGAAAACGGGCCTTCCAACCACCATCAAACACATGCGTAATATTTAATTTCCCGTTAAGTGTTTCTTAAACTTTTTGAAATCACGGAACACCAAACAATAATATTTTTTTATGCGGAACCCCTATCAAAATTATCTTCAAAAAAGGAGGATAATACTAAACATGACAATAAACGGCAACAATTATGATACATCTAATATACTAAATACATCAAAATGTAATAAAATTATTTATTTATTAAGTTTCGCGGAACCCTTAAGTGATCTCCGCGGAACCCCAGGGTTCCGCGGAGCACAGTTTAAGAAACACTGTTCTAAAATATTGCGAGCTTTATATTCGATATTTCAGTTTTCAATTAATTCCTATAGAAAAATTACATTACATCGCGAACGATATTTGTATGTGACAATAATTATCGATCACGGTTTTTGTTTTTTGTCTGACATTTTTACGGAGAAACTAAAATTCTAAATTCTCAATTTTTCACCGGGAAAGGGGGCTTTATACGTAATTGTGTACTCTCCATCCCTTAGTCCGCACCAGATTATTGTAATCAGGACCGGCAGTGGTCCATGGCCCGGAAAATTCGTTGGACGCCCACAAACGAATGTAATCCGAGAAATACATTATTTTTACTCGTACACCGGCGAACGCGTGTCTACACGATTAGTACGCTCGTTTTGAAAAAAAAAAAAAAGCTGTAGCTTAAAAAACGATATTATAAATCCGGAGAATTATCCTCCGGATGGGAGAGGGATCTGTCTCGAAATTATCGCGTTTTCTTAAAACACCACACAAGGCTCGTTATTCTTCCATAGGAATGTAAGTACAATACGTTTTTTTGTTTTCGATTTTCACCACTACCATCCGTCGTCATCGTGAACCTAAACCGCAGCTCTGCGTCACCTCTCGGAAACTTCGTTAAAAGTAACGAAATAAACGCCGTTCCCGGTTTGCGAAAACCTCGGTCATTCAGAAAGGAAAACTCCTAACGTTCCTCTGAGGTGTTCCGAATGCGTAAACGGACCACGACGATTATTTACATGCACGGCTGTTAGTAGTAATGTGCTCTAAACGCTGTAAAAAAATGCTATCGATAAATATAGCGCGCAAGAGGAGAACCGAATTCAAATCAAATAATTATCTCTTGTAAATCCGTAAAAATATACGCGTTTTTTTTTAAACAATAATTTTTTTTTAGAACACTCCGTAATAATAATGCAACACACTGTAATTCATACGCACACTTCAAAAACTCATCAAGCCGTTTTCTTTTTCCCCCCAAAAAAACCTCAGCGATGAGTTAAAAAAATTCATTTCTTGTAAAATTCAATTTATCGACGGGTTCCACCCGTACACATCTATATATATATATATATATATAGTTTTCGACACGAATATAAAACAAATAACCAATCTAAATGTAAAAGATAAAAAAAATACGCCCTGCTTATATTAATATTATTATTATTATTATTATTATTATTATGCCAACGAAAAGTAAACAATGCGTGCTCGCACGTTTTGAAATCATATTCAATATGTACAACACGCGTACAGAATTTTTTTAAACATTTTATAATATATGTATAATACTTGTATACGACAGCTTATGTGTGTGTGTATGGTATTTTGAAAATATTATTATTATTATTATTATTATTATTATTACACGATATTTACAGAACAGCGATGGTTTCGTACACTGCGCAGTATAGACACGACGCGCGTATTATTTTCAAAACATATAACGCGACAAAGCGCGAAAATAATATTTATTATTTCATTTTTTTTTTTTTTTTACGTCCAGGAAGTTAAATCAGAAGGCTGAATCGGTTATTATTATTATTTTTTTATTATTATTATTATTTCGGAAACTCGTCGCTTATATGGGAAAATAATGTGAAAAAAAAACGAAAAAATTCTTCTCGTACGTATTGTTCGTGTTGTTGTTGTTGTTAATCGCACACATAAATCATTTTCAAAGCAGTCCACATTGGGACACAATTTATAATCGTATCGTTTATTATTATCAAACATTTTGAACGCGTGCAAATGACGTATAATTTTAATTTTCTTATCGTTAAGAGAACTAGTCGCATTTTATTATTATTATTGTAATTCGATATATATATATATATATATATAATATAATATACTCGTGTATGATATAGGGACAAATAAACGTGAACGTAAATGTGAGCGACAACTGCGTACGCGTAACATTAATTTTCCGACTGTATACAAATTATAATATATTCGTATTATCATTTTGTAATTATAATTCTGTAAAAAGTTGCTGCAAACACACACACACACACACACACTCCTAGCTACAAAAAAAGTATACAGATATACCTACACGTAAATACGTGCCGTTTACGTCGTGTGAGTGTGTATATATTATAAGTTATTATATATGTATATATATTATTATTATTATTATTATTATTATTTGTGTATTCTCTCCTCCATTATATTTTCGTGGTATTAAATCTTAATGCCAACACGATAAATAGCGAATTTTCAATTTTAAATCTCGTTTAACACCGGCTTTTGACACATTATTATAATCCCGTCGTAGGAATATTATTATTTTGTTCCGTCCGAGTCGAAAACTAGTTTTTTCGAATATTTATCACATTTATATATACGCTTATCAAAAAAAAAAAAATATATATATATATATATATATAAATATTTTCTGGCCCGTTTTCGCAACGATCGAATGAAAAAAAATACATATATATATATATAATAAACTATAATGTCTAAAATGTGTTTATAATTCCACTCTTTCCCCTCCCCCTCAGTCGTTGTTGTTTTTCATACGTAATAGTTTTGTGAAATACAATCGCGAGTAGAATGACTTCGAGAGTCGTTGATTTAATAACACGACAATACGCGCGCGCGTTCTCGATTTCACAATTAAATATACAAAAATGATATACGCGCATGAATTTCGACTCGAATGAGCGCGGTCGAATACACGAAGAAAAAAAAGAGAGAAATTATCTTTGTTCTATAATAGAATTTTTTTTTTTTTTACGTATACATAAATTATTGGCACCCGACCGTGTTTGGAATCGTTCCCCGCATACACGACGTCGGTGAATTATATCAAACGGATTTTTACCGTTGTCCAAAAAAAAAGAAATTCATCGGTACTTCCATCGAGGGGGAGTTTTTTATTTTTATTGAATTAAAAAAATTTAAGTACACAAACGAATTCGCGGTATACTATATTATAATATACATGTACTTATCCCCGCGTTTCTAACCATCGAACAATGATACTCTATTCGGATTAAGATAATACCGTAACGCGCGGAAGCTGAATGAACACCGATGGAACCTCGCCAACGCGAATACGGACCAAATTGCATCCGTATAATCTTAAATTGAATGGAATATATTTTCATCGTTATATATTAAAAAAAAACAATATTATTATTATTATTAAGAAATAGCGTCATCAGAGTCGGTAAAATAATTTTTTTTTTTTTTCTTTTGAAAGACGAAATCCATTTAATCGAGTGTTTCGGTTATAGACGCGCGCGTTGTAGGAATATATAACGAGGAGAGAAAAAAAACTTTGAGCATTCACCTATTTCGTAACGACAATTATAATGGTCCGGGGATAAACCACGTGTAATTATAAAACTTTTATACATACTTTTTTTGTTACTATACGCCTAGCGGACGCATTATTTTCTCTGGTTATTATACCGATTTCGTATTACTTGTTTCGTTTTCGTTTTTTTTTTTTTTATGACTGCCCGGCGGTGTATTTGTCATAATATATAAACGGCGTTCGAATAATAATAATAATAATGATGAAAAAAAATACGCTGTAAAATGCATATCCGATAGTATACGACATGTCGAAAAACCACAAAAACCGTTCTAGCGTACGCTGATGATGATCGTCATCATCAACAGCAATCCTTGGCTGCCTGACAACGAAGCCCTCCCCCTCCCCTCTCTATCGTTTCCACGATTCGACGAGTGTACACGCAACGTCTCCACTCCGCTTCTTCGCGCGACGTGTTGTACTGAAAGAAATGGAAAATCAAACTATACGTTACACACTCACCGCGGTTCGATTGAATTTCATACTCGAAATGCGAACGTCATAAAACAAAATAATAATAACCCCTTACGTACCGAACTCAATTCCAATAAAAAAAAAAAAAATACCTTCTCGGCGACCGTACCACTGCTCTCTCTCTCTCTCTCTCGTTTCATCCGTCTTCGCGGGCATCATCTCTTCACCACGATCGGCCAGTGAATTCCGTTTGAACTCCTAACTCGTCGTCTCTGCGTGGATACCACGTTTCGGTAACTCGTCTCTCTCCGCGTCCCACCTAACCGACTAATAGTTTTAAACTCTTCGTCGTTGCTCCGTACTACGCGGTATTCACCTACGGTGTTCTCTACAGGTTTCTCTTTTTTGGTGGAACCGTCAATCGACGTTTCTCTCGAATCTCTCCACTCCCCCCCCCCACAGTCTTATTGACTATTAGTTTATCGGTGTTTATTATTATTATTTTTTTTTATCGTATCCTTTACACAATATCACAGCGTCGGTTCTCGCATATCATCAGAACAAGGGACGAGTTCGCCCAGGTGTGTAAATAGATCGCGGCGGGGGAAGGGGGGGGGAGTGGGGAGCAGACAGGTCCCCCCCTCCCCGTTCATTGGTCGCCGAATTCTCGTGTTCTTTCCTCGCGAAATCACAACGAGCAGTTTATTTCCACACTTAAAATATGCGCTCGACGCGTACCGTTTTACGAATATTGTAAATCTCTCTCGTTCGACCTTTATACGCCGGGCGGTGTGTGTACGTAAAATAATATCGTTCGCATATATTAAAAAAGCGACTCGTTCTTTTTTCCTTTCTTCGTCGTGCGGCGCTGCTCACACGGTTACAATGCGTATAATTGCGCGTGCACACACATACATAATATAAAATATATATTATTATATACGCTTTATTATTATTATTATTATTATATTTTATATACTTTCACCGCCGCCGTGTACAACCGGGGCACAATTGTCGTCGTCGTCGTCGTCGTCGTGTGCAGTATATTATAACGCGTTATACACACATTGGGAATCATGAGAGCCGGGCACGAGGAAAATATAACGCGAAATATGTATCAGCTCACGCCCACTATTGTTGAATATGAATACATTTTTCTGTATATTATAGTACGTCATGACTCGAAAGCCACGCCCTTGCCAAATATTCACTCGCGCGGTTAACCGGTTTTTTTTTTTTTTTTATTTTGCCTTTCTCCGCGAGCCGGTCGACCGACGGCGGCGAACAAACCGCCGTTATCTATAGAACGACTACTTCACCTTCGGCGGCGGCAATGACGTTTAGAAATGCGAAAATCCGCAATACGCTCTTCTTGGACCCGCGTCGTACAAGTCTTTTTGTTTTTTTTTTAACTCAAAGTTCGGTTCGCAATATTCCATTTCTCCGCGGCTATTTCTTTCGGTGTTCTTCCGACCTTCCGACTTGCTCCCCGGCATCTGTTTTTTTTTTTTTTTTGATTCGTCCTGTAAACGTGTTGCGGACGCGGCTTTTTTCAATGACCTATCTAATACCGTTGTTGTGCGATTCTTCTGGACGTCTAAAAAGCCCCGTTTACACGATATAAAATCATTGTAAACGCGATACGGTCTCTGTCACGAAAGTGACTATCAGAAAATACGTGATAATCGCACTATCGCCGTGTACGCGACACGATTATCGCACTATTGTGATAATAAATTCAACAATCGTAATTTTTGAAATATTTCTAATTGTAATCGTTTTTAAAAAAGAACGAAAGTACATCGCGTAAACATTGCACTATCGCGCGCCGGTGTATCTGCAATGAGCTGTGTGCCCGAGCAGACATCGCACTGATAGTACTATCATCGTGACAGTATTATCGCGATAGAACTCCCTTGACAATATATTATCATCGTGTAAACGAGGCTTAATAGTGTATGTCCTCCTACCATCCTCCGTCACATGGAATCTACCAATGAGCGTTTCTCTGACTACGAAAAATCGTTTAACTGAATGATACAGTCTTTGCCAGTCCCGTGCGGCGCCTTTCCATTTCTCTGGTGTCCTTTTACCATCTGATGGGGGCTACCTAAGTACGGAAATCCGCTAACTTTGTCCACCTTGCGTGGATTGCTTAGATACAATTCAGTTACTATGTTTTGTGATTTCTTTCCGCACACCAGTATCTTTGTTTTTTTTTTTCTTCGTTTATTTTCGTTTTGAATACTCTTAGCGCCACTTCCGTTTCATCGTTTTCGCTTTTTTAACGTTTTTTTTTTTTTTTTACAAACCGCGATAACTGTAGATTTTTCTATTATGCACGCGAGAGATTGAGGAAGACTTTCGTGCGTATTTTTTTTCTTCTACAAACTAGGTATACATTATCGTTGAAATTAATTTCTTTTTTTTCTCAGCCAATTTCGTTGTGTATGAACTTTTGTTCGTAAAAACCGAACCGCGGACAAAAAGGCGTCGCGAATGTCGTGTGAAAAAAATTGTATCGCACAATAATGGAAAAAAAAAATGTAAACAAAAAACAACATCTGCAGCAAGCCTGCGATGTTGTTTACTATATAGGCGTTATTTAATATAATTATTATTATTATTATTTATCTTGTTCGTTTTTAAATGTACGTGGAACTGTATAGTTCACGGATAACGCGTATATTATTTTATTATTATTACTATTTTTTTTTTTAAAGCATATAAAACAACGCGGAAACGACATTGAAAATGAACAGAAACCGTCTGTGTGTATGTGTGAAAGATAAATGTTGGAAAATCAACGGTAATGGCGATAAAAAATAATAATAATAAAAAAAAAATACGCGAAAATTATAAAAATATTGAAATTCCGTCTACTCATGGTGCGTAGAAACTGACACGGAACTTGTTTGGCAACGAATTTAATACGTATGCACGCGCGACATCCGTGAGCCAACTAATATATTTTATATAAGCCGTTTGAAAGTAACTAAAAAAAATATATATACGTATATATATATACAATTTCTTTCCTATTGACTCCAAAAAATCGCGTTTTTCCTATTATATACGTATAGAAAATTATCGTTTAACCCATTTATAGTATAACCGGGCGGCTGGATATACAGCGCAGTCCGATACCGTACAACAATATAAATTAAACGAAACCGGCAATCGTGTAAGTAATTTAATAAATAGTCGTTTACGCGTGTTTAGAACGGTTCGCGATAATGATTGGAATGCGATTTAGCTATATTTCCGCGCGATTGAACGAAAATTTCGATTAAAAAAATATTGGTTTTTTTTTTTAAGAAAATACGTTGTTTTCTAACGAATCCCTTACAAAACGTGGCCGCGCGTACAGTGAAAAAAATCCGTAGTAGGAAATCGGAGAGACTCACACGAAAAATTCTCTACATTATATACGACGGACAAATTGTTAATTATTTTTATTATTAAACAAAAAAAAGAAAAAAATGTTTTTTTTTCAACGTGGAAAACGTTCAAGATCGGCGGCGGAAAGAGCGCGCCGCTCTTTTCGAAATTAAACGTTTCGAGGAATATTTATTATTTTATAATTTTCCCCAATTTTTTTTTTTTTTTAAAAAAAATCCCAATACACTATCCGAGTAAATTACGAGCAATTCATATGCACGGGGACATTGGTAAACTTCGAGATTTACAGCGATTAAAAATTTCGATTAGTCGCGCGCGCATCGCGTTTCAAGAAGACACGCAACGAGTGCGGCGTATTCCGTTAATGTTTAACGTTTTGTCGAGTGTATGTTTTTACAATATAATATACACGGCGAACGATGGCGGAGGAAATCCGCGATCGTATTCATATATTATACATTTTATATCGCGCGTTTATTCTCACGGGGGAGGAGAAAAAAGTAATAACGGGAGGAAAACAAAAAAAAAAAAAAAATAAGAGCGAAAAACACATTTTTCGGCACCTAAACAAATATTGTCAAACGTGTGTGAGAGGCAGCAGTGCTGTTTGTGCACAGCAGCAATACGATATATTATAATATGTGTCGGCGGCTCGGTATATTATAATATGTGTGCCGCGTTTAACTCGAAGCTCTTCGACACACACACACACGTACGACAACGATATAATGTCATTTTTTTTTCTCTCAAATACCGTCGTACGCGAACAATAATTTTATTTATACACCGAGCGTGCACACCCGAAATGAAATACTCACCTAGTGGGACTCGACAGAATCCGTTTTGCGTTTGATTCTCCTGCAGAGAAACGTGTCGTCGTTTATTGTCATCGCGCTGCGAACCCGCAGGAGCCGAGGAAAAAAAGGAAAACGAAAAGTTTGTCGGAAAGAACGTTAAGCGAAAACAAAAATAATAAAGATTTGTCCCGTTTTCCAGTGGCGGCAGTTTCGAAAAGCCATGCTGTGACGAAACTGCTCGGACTTTAAAACGTCTCGTCCAGAATTTATTACTCTTTCCCGAAATCGTCCACCCGAAACAATTAATATATTATATATATTTTCGCCATATATTTCTGATTGTTATATTGTATTTAGATATACGGAGGGTTTTTTCGTTTCGCACTCTCTTTTTTTTCTTTCTTTACAAAACCAAACTCTCCGGTAATTTTACTGGCGCTTTTTTCGTAACAAATCAACGGATATTTTCGGTTTGAATTGACACAGGGAGTGGAGGGGTGGTGCTTGAACTCGCGTACACTTCTTGTTAAGGCGATTTTATTTTTCATCGATTCACGCGTAATTTTTTTTTACAAATATAAACATAGAGTTTTCCGTCGGACTCGGTGTACTAGTATGTTGTAATTATTATTTTACAATTTTCGGGCCTGTTTGTCTGCGCCAAGTATTTATTTCGTGCTCTTCGCGACTAGACCGTATGTGTTCACATATGTATATGTACATTTTATATCATATAATATACAAAATTATATAATACACACGCGCGAGCGCGCATAAGGTTTATGATTTTTTTTTTTTTTGTTTTTTTTTATGTCGCATTATCTGTAACGGAAGTAAAACCGGTAGTTATCGTTGCTACAGATATACAAAAAAAAACACACACAGCGTATTACTCTCACAATATATTATTATTATTATTAATACGTGATATATATATATAATACTGCTGTTGCTGCAGCGATGGGGAAGAGAGAGCCATGGCCCGGTAACGGGAATCCGTTCCAAGAGAGGATCTCCGTCATATCGTATCGTTTTTAAAATGACGCGTGTACTTAATATATTTATATAGTACGCACGTAGTTATATTATATGAAATACTACAATGATCCGCTTTGCAGTAAATGCGCTGAAACGTAACGTATACGAAATGAAAAAAAAAAAAAAAACATGGAATTATTTTTTTTTTTTTTGATATACTAAGTGATATATTAGTGGTCTGCTTTTTAAGAAAAAATAAAAAAATGTATTTTGTTGTTATTATTATTATTATTATAATTTTTTTGTACTAAGACCTGTAGCGGCCGTCGTAGACACAATACGATATCGTTATTGATGGAAGTTGTTGCTTATACAGGAGTATCGGTGTCATAAATCACGACGAGATATTCGTAGTGCAGGTGTTTTTTTTTTTAATCGAAAAACCAATGAAACCGCACGATTAGCGGCACGTATATAGTATACGCGAGAAATATATATCTAAAAACACTAGGAACGATCGCGATCGATTTCATTATATTACGACGATTTATCTTAAAAAAAAAAAAAAAAACAACGTCGCATGGTTTTTATCCGATTAAAGCGGATTATATTCGCGCGACGAAAACAACTATAATTAAGCCGGTTCAATAGCGTATTTCTTCCAAATTTTTTTTCCTTTTTTTTTTGTTCGATACTAAATGTATTATACACGCGGAATTATTTTTCGTATAACGAAAATAATTACGTCAAGTACACCTTTAACGTATACGACGCTATTTAGACAACGACTAATGTAGCAAGAAGACCGACCACGACGAGATTATTTTACACGCGGTGCTCAAAAAAAAAAAAAATAAAAATAAATAATAGTTTACGTATGTGTAGCACGGCGAATTCGAACTTTTTTTTGTCGATTCCCGGGTGCGATGTGCGCAATATTGGATTCGAATGTTTTCTTATTTTTTTCACCATTGAACTCGTGTGTACGACAATACGTATAATTATTTTGAAATGATAACGACGACACTTGCATACAGTAAGTACGTAATCGAAAAAAAGCTTCTCGGTCTAAACACGTTCGAATCGATTGCAACAACGCGAGTTGTTATATAAATATTATATTGACGAAAAAAACGTTTTTAAATATATATATATATATAATTTAAGTTTCCCCGGAACGACTGCGCTTGAAAAATACGATTTTCCCTCCGACAACATTACGAATTTAATTAAATTTTTAATTTCAAAAAAAAAAAAAAAAACAATATACATATTTACATTTTCGTGTGTATTTTATACGTTATATAATATGTACTACCGGCGCTTTGTTATTCTTCTCCGCCTCCTCCCCGCGTAATTATCAATTGTCATTAGCGGCTCTGTGCCGCGGCCGCAGTACACGACGTACGCACACAAATCGCGTAAATCGGTCGAATTAATCAACGAAAATGTTACCGTACGCGCGGACTTTTTTCGACCGCTACAATTGCGCTCAGGGCCGGCCCAAGATGCGGGCGAACCGGGCGCCATTTCTTATCGGGGAGCGCCTTAGGGCCCCAGACAGACGACCAGCGAAACTTGGACATTTTTTTTTCTTTTTTTTGTTTTCAGTCAAAACGCCTAATTCTATTCTAAATCCCATCACACTCCAAATTAGCAAAATATTATGAAAATATTTCGAATAATCGAAAATCACTATGCACTTAAAGAAATAATAATAAATAAAAAAAATATATATAAAATAAATATATATATCAAAATGTATAATTAAATATACAATAATAATTAAATAATAATAATAATAATTTATTATAAATAATAATACGTTTATCGATAATTATTTTGTCCGGAATTTTATATATATATAAGTCGTTTTAAACAATACCTATATGTAAAATAGTATTTATAGTGTATTGAATATTTTTTAAGGACGCCTTATGAAAATTTGCCCGGGGCGCTATAACACCTCGAGCCGGCCCTGATTGCGCTAATCAATCGCGAAATATGTCTCAGAGAAAAAAAAAATGAAGAAAGAAAATTTTTCTCAAAATAAAAACCTATTCCCTTTGCCGGAAACGGAATCGCCGCTGCACGCGAGATTATTACCGTTACCCGCGGCGCGGCGCATTGTCGAAGAAACCGCGTATTATTTTTGCTCGGTTACCAGCACAAACCGAGGACGGCGACGAACACGCTCGTTTAATGAGCAGAATTTTCGGTTATGTAACAAAAATACAAAAAATAGTAAAAAAAAAAAGCCGTTGTCTAACGCGGTCGTCGGTTGGTTAGCTAACGCATGACGCAGTAGAATGCAATATGGGCGTTTTGTTTGAAATTTTCGTTTTAGCATTTAGTAAACGTATGAAATGCGAAATTATCGTACGCGGGCATTACACGACGAAAAACGATTGAATTTCCGTCGCAAAGGAATTTAAGTAATAATAATAATAAAAAAAAAAAAAATTAAACAGTGTATTTTTTTTTTTTTTTTAATACGTCCGTTATATCATTTTATTTAAGGAAAAAACTCGTATTGCGTTTAAAAAATTGTCCTTAACGCCGCACACATCGAACGCAGTAATAATAATAATAATATCTGATTTCGGGTTATTCGTAAAAAAAAAAAAATTATTATTCGATTAAAAAAAGAACAGTTTATTTAGAACGAATTCTATGAGTAAAACCAAAAAAAAAAAAAATATATATATATTTATATTACATATCGCACGGCGTTTGCTGTGTATAAAATCGTAATTATATCGTCCGTTTCGTCGAGGAAATTAAATATAATAATGACTTGTGCACGAATAATAATTAAAACGGGAATTCGGACACAATTCGACAACAGCAATAGTTTTTGTTTTTTTTTTTTTTTTCAACACTATTCGTGTGCATAATATTATTATTGTTATACGCGATGAGATGGACGACAAATGTCGAAAAATAAAACCGCGGTTTGTAATTATTGAAATGGCGTTATTATAGATGGGAAACGCCAATTAATAGAGATAAAAACGTTTAGAAACAAACACGCGTTATCAATATGAATAATAATAATAATAAAAATAATTTGCATGCCGAATTTGTTCGATCGTATGTTGTACTATATCTTATATCGTAGTGCGATGATTTGTGACGCTTTTGGCCAATTTCGTGTCACAATATCTACTCGCGTATAAACCGGAATATCGTTAAAACGCTTATATAATTATTATTTTATTTTTTTTTACATTACCATTACCGGTTTCGGTCGTAATATATTATATATACTTTTTTTTTTTTACGCGCATCAGTCGCCTAGCAACGAATCCCGTACGGATTTTGTAATTTGTCTTAAAAATTAAAAGATGTGCGCGTCGTACGGGAATATTTTTTGAAATATGCACACGGACTCACGCGAACCAAACGGCATTGAATCAACATATCGACGTTTTGTGTAGAGAATTGTCCGGGAAGGGGGAATTATTAATATAAATTATAATCCGTACAAGAACTCGCGTATTACCGTACGAGTATAATATCTCCGGCAGAGAATAGAACGTGTGTGATCGTCTCGATTTTCTATCGATAACGCCTGTGGATATACAGAGCGAAACGCTAAAATTATACATAGGTCGAGAATAAAACGGTTTTTAACTAGAAACGTCGTCGTCGTCGTCGTCCGTGTACAAGCATATTACGGCGTCTGGATATGAACAGCGTGTGCACGCACATTTTAAACGCGTGCACTGGCAGTTTCTATAATAATTATTTATACGAGTAATAATTAGTCCACCGGAATCGAGAATCGTGAAGGAGTAGTGTACATTATAAAAAAAAAAATTTCATATTTAACACGTTCGTACTACGCGAATTGCAACTCCATAATACTTAACCGTCACATTAGTGTGAAGAGAAAGAATGGAAAAAAAAGCATCCGTACCTGATAATTATATATTAAACTATTATTATTATTATTATTATTATTATTATTATTATTATTGTTACCGAGAAACACTTGGAAAATTCATAAAACGCTTTTGAGAAGTATTAAAACTGCGGTGAGTTTATTATAATTTTACTATTCTTCGTACACATATTAAACAGGTACTGTTTCGTGTAATAAACTCTGACACATAACGCGCGTGTATCGTATATAATTTAATTATTACTATTATTATTATTATTATTATTATTATTATTATTATTATTGAAAAACCCGTATAACGAGCATGAGTTGTAGAAAATAAAAACCGTGCGTCGATAATTAATACATATTATTATGGTTTAGTGGCTGAACGGTGACTTTTGTACTTTTTAAAACGCGATTCGAAATAAAAAAAAAAAAAACAAACACGAATCTACAAATTTAAAACAAAAACATCATATGACACCATTAAATTATATGTATTTTTAATTCTCTTAAGATATTGCGGGAAAAAACACAGGAAAGCAAAAATATATACGATATTTTCGTCACATAAGATCTTACAAAATTAATGAATAAATCGGACACGTATTCCGTTTGATTTGAAAATTTATAAAAGTACCGTATTTATATAAAAAATATATTTTGTCGAATACCGATTATTTGCTAAAGGATACTCTGGACATTTTCCATTGTTCATAACGAATTGTTTACGGACTATTGAATAATAGTTACATTATACATAAAATTGCTTATCGTATTTTACTCTTTTATCATTATTTATAAATAATATTGTGAATATAATTGAAAACGTATAAACATACATCGATTCGAAAATGAGAATTCATTCGTATCTACAATATCCACCGCACTCGTAAAATTACTTATTATTATTATTATTATTATTATTATTATTACGAAGTGCGAAAATTCGATAGTAAAATTAAAAAAAAAAAAATGCTTGTCACCTCTGAAGACCGAAATATTGTTTGAAGGGGAAAAACATTATTGTCTTTTAAACGCGTTTCTTGGGCCAATAATAATAATTATTATTATTATTATTTTCTGTGTGTTGTAAATCCGTTCGCAAATAGTGTAGTTTTTCGATTTTAATGGATATAAATAGCGTTCGAATTTTGGAAAAAAAATCACTATCGATCGAATTGAAAAATACACGTAAATGTCTTACTTATGCAACGTAGTGTAACAAAAAAAAAAAAAGCATCTCTCGTATATATTATATATATTTTTTTTTCCTTCTACAATGACTACGCGGCGGACAATTTATAGAATTCAGAACGATAAAAATTCGAAGAGATTTGGCGAACACCATCGGCCATAATTTTTTTTCTTAAACCGGTTTCGCTTACTCAATATCGTTCGGATACAAATCTAGAAATTTCCCTTCCCCTCGCACGCCCAATAAACTATAAATTCAATAAATTACACCTCGCGATATTCGTATATTAACTACTCTTGAGCTATACACTTAATTTGTCCGCGCAATCGCTTTTCTACATACATTATCGATATAACATAACACAAGCCTTTCAAACGAGTATTCCCGAGAATCGCGCACATAATAATATGAGATGGCCGCAACAAAATAAAAAAAATTTATAACTCGGCATTCGTGCGCGCGCAGTCCAGACAAACGCACTCAGACAAATACGGTGTACTCAGTTTTAACCACATGCAGGACTGCTCCGAACACACCGAGCAAGGTTACTAAATGTAAGGTACGTCCTACATTATAAACGGAAAATGAGAGACTCGTCACAATGCGACTGCTATCAGAGTGGCTAATCAGACACGTTGTAGAGGAATGTCCATCACGCGAACCAAGACGCGCATGTGGACTGCACAAGGCCGATATGAAGAGGCAATAGCCGTGTAACCTTAATGTCCGCCTTTAGACACAGATGCTTTATTATTATTATTAAATTTGGTTAGTTTTAACACTGTCAAGTTCTTCGATAAATTTAATTTCTGTTTTTCGTGTTAATTAATTATATATCATCATCCTCCCTTTCTCTTAATACGTTTTCACCCGTAATTATGCCGTATAGAAACAAAAAAAAAGGCGTACTCAGTACAGAATAATAATAATAATAATTATTATTATTATTATTATTCAAATCGATTAATTATTGGGAAGGGGGAAACTGTTTATTGCGAATCGGGCGAGTATTATGTGCGCATTTCGAAACCCGACCGACGGCTGCAGCACAACTGTGTAGAGGCTCGCGCGTCTGTCTACACAAACGCGCGCGACAACAAGTTGGTTTTTTTTTTACATAGCGTGTTTACAGTGGTTCTTTTTCTTTTTTTGTAAATGTGTTTCGCAACGCGCCTCGTTTGTCGAGTGTAATCTGAAACGTTTTTATTAAACGGTAAGAAAAAAAAAAAAACTCGGAAAAATCGATATTTTCAAAACGACTTGGACTAAAGCCGTTTTCGAAATCGTCAAAGACGGAGTCGTCGATTTCCAAAGGCCGTTTTCAGAGAGGGACATTTTCGCTATGAGGTTTTTCGCCGCAAGAGAATCCCCGGCGTCGGCAAGGGGATCTTTAACGCAGCGATTTCCCTCCCTCCTCCACCGTTGCCTTCAGCGTCATTCCTCAAACCGTTACGCTATTTTCGACTCGTCCGTCCTGAAAGGGACTGTTCAAGTCCTTGAAAAGGCACTGTTTCTCACCTCGAGCACTCCGCTCCGGAGACCTGCACCGTTGGCCTGGGTACAATATTGCTCTGTCTCCTTTATACCGCGAGTGACACTCGTAATTGGTAATGCCGCGGCGAGTCCTTATTGTGCGTATACGTACAAGCGGTAACGTCGCACGAACTGTATAAATAAGAGCGAAGACCGTTGCGATAATCCGCCGGGTTTAAAAAATTAATGCCTAATTGACGCAATCGATTTTTCGAATTCGTTTTTTTTTTTTTAAATAAAAATTTACCGTCGTAAAAAGGAGGGACTTCTTCTCTATCGTGTTTAACTCGCTTTACTACCGCTTATTTTTCCCCCTCGTACGAATTAACGATTACAATTAAAAATTCTCTCCCCTTGAGAAAAAAAAAAAGTATTATCGATAATAAACTGTTATAACAGTATCTACTGTATGAAGTAAAAAGCAAAACATAAATAAATATGTACATAAAATATATGCGCGTGCGGCGCTCTTGTACGCTGCACAGATATACACACACACACGACGTTCAAGGACAAGTTTTAGCGATGCGCGGCGAGTGAACGGCGTTTCGGACGGCAGGAGGTGAAGGCCGGGGTGAACGAACAACGGAGGAACGGAAGGAAGTCACCGTAGGTCATTCACACCTGTCGAATATTACGTATTTCGACCGTATTACCGTAGTTTTTATACCGCGCACGTGTGTGTGTGTGTGCAGATTCACATACCTTATGTCCCGGTATACGTTCATTCAGAACTGGTGTTTCACGCACGCGCTTCGGTGCAACAGCAGCAGCAGCAGCAAAAACGTTGCATACCGGCCGCGGGTCAACGGGACGGCCGCATTCCCGTGTCAACATTCCAGGAGTGCCGCGCGCGTTCGGCGGCGGTCGTGTGTGCGTCCACCGAAGCCACCGCCGCCGAAGGCGCGTCAATGCACTTATAAAACATCTCGTTTCTCCCCACCCCCGTGAATTTTTCGTGTAAAACGCATGTGACTCGACACACACACACACACACACACACCGCTGGTGGTAGTCGGTTTCGCGCTGCGAAAACAAAATGGAGGACCCCAGTAAAAACAATTGTTCCATTAACGCGCGGCGACACGTTGGCGGCGACGTTAAAATATGTTTAACGCACAATAACAACATCCCCGGGTGAGGGGGAGGAGGCGGCGCGGACTATTTTTAATGGAATTCGCGTCGCGTAATATTATTATCCAATAACGCCCGCGGTCTGTCGTTCACGGACAGGATAGTCGGTTTTACTGTCCTATGAGAAACCCTCGCCTTATTTTCTCCCTTATTTTTGTACGTATACAGGGTCGGATTTAGGGGGGGAGGGGCCACGGGGGCCCCGGGCCTCCACAAAATGAGGGCCTCCACTTAATGGGATTTTTTCGCATCCAAGTACAAAAACACAATATTTTATTTGCAAAATAAATTTAAATCACAAATTGAATAAAATTTAAAAAAAAAAACCTACTTTTATTGTACCACATTTTTTTATTATTATTATTATTATTTTGGTATTTTAATATAAATATTTTTAAACCAAAATTTCAAGTAAAATATTGTTTTGCGGTAAATTTTAATATATTATTAAATTAAATTCACTTATAATAATATATTAAATATATTATGTAATCGAAATATAATATATACTTTTAAGGTGGGCCCAGGGCCCCCACATTCCTAAATCCGGCCCTGTATGTATATATATATATATAATGTTTTAACGTTCGTATATTGTTATCCATACATAATATAATCGAAAGCGAGAGACAATAACGGACATATTATTAAAAGAAAAAAAATAGGACTATAAATAACGCAGTAAAAAAAAAAAAAAAAAACACCATTCGTTCTCCCGTTTTACGTGTAAATTAATGTCGTTGTTAACCCGCGGACATCATTATTATTTTTTTTTTATCCATTTAGAGAACTCGCGGCCTGAGAGTGATTGAATTTTCGAGATTTTATTAGAGATTATTTTTCTATTTATTCTATTACTCGCAATGCATAACCGTTGTTTTCGAGCCCCGGGAATTTATTATACGCGTCATATTTAAATATGTACGTGGAACGTACTTTTTGAACGCGACGATTTTCTCGTGGTTCCGTCGAAAGGCTGAAAAAATTATTCTCGGCCGATAAGTACGAATGATGGACGTGCAAACCCGTAACGCGCAGTGGCGGTCGTATGGACACGAGAAGAAGGCAACAATTTTTTTTTTTACTGTCGAGCGTTCGTTTTTGTCTTCTTTTTACTACTGAGAATTTCTTTTTTTTTTTTTTTGTTTTTCGCCAAATACTTTTTCGTAACAAAAAAAAAAAATAGTATTAAAATGTATATAATAATGTGTGCGTATTAATTTTCCCGCCTATTACAACGCGCATTAAAGAAGAAAGTCTGTGGTGTACGCGCGTCGACCTAGAGCCACCGAAATTTCGTCCGGGGTCGCGACACGGTCGGAGAAAGATCGCAGTCGTGTGTGGCTCCGATCGCCGCGTACCACCGCGGCCGAATAGAGAGTGCGCGCGGACCGCTTTCAAAATATAATAACGGGCATTTTTAAGAATTTATAGGTGTCGTTCGTAATGAAATATTTGTTTGTAACTACAACGATCGATTATTATTATTATTATCACACGGCGGCCGTGTTTAAAAGTCGACAGAACAGAGTATAATTTGTTAGAAATTCGTTTATCAGTAAATTGGAGACTCGTAAAACAGAAAAAATTGAAATTCGAACACGAGTTCGTTCGAAATTCTTTAAGCCAAAATCTCCGATTCTTCGTAAAAATTACGCACTCAGTGTCGTCATAATAACACTTACGTATATCGCAATAGGCGTTTAATGTGAATTTTCAGTATTGTTTTGCAGTATAAACTCAACGACGGTTTTGTATATATCTTAACTTACCTATATATATACGTATGTAATATGTGTGATATATGCGGTTTATCGTACGATTTTTAAGAATTTACAGTGTTCTACGCGCATACAAATAAAAAGTATTTTTTTTTTTTATATATATATATATATGAGAATTGTAAAATTGTACTACAGATTTCTATTATTCTCTCTAAGCGTTTCATGGACTATATATACGTAATGGCCTTAAGAACCGCACACGACACACTATATAATATATATATATATATATATATGTATATAAAAATTAGAAAATATAGTTCGTCGTGGTTATGATAATTGTAGAGAAAAAAAAATATTAATATCCTTAAATTGCAACGATTAACGAATATTATTATTACTATTAAAAAAAATATATATATAACGAGTTCGCGCTACAAACATAAAAACTAATTCAAAAGATATTATAATTATTATGTATGTGAAATAACTACAATATCGTATTGCGCGTATATTCGACTACTATATATGTCATAAACTCATTATTAGCAATTAATTACCCATAAACGAAAACTGATAGGAAATTAATTATTTTTGTGTAATATATATATATATATATCCTATTATTAATTATTATTACGAAATTTCTCGACTTTGACGTCTGAAATGGAAAATAATTAACGGTGCTGCAACGGCCAACGAAATGGCCAATTATATGGACTGATAACGGAAAACTTTAATAATAATAATTTGTATCGATATATATATATTATATTGTATAAATTCCAACGAACTCCCACGCATTCGAAATTTTATTCTTCGCCTTGACGTTAGAAAGTTAATCCGAACGTGTATACGTAGTGTTTATTTTATTCTATTAATAATTAAACACGTCATAATTGTATTCACGTTCGTTTCGTCGAAATTACGTTTGAAATCAAACATTTGTGTTGTTGTTTAATCATAATTTCCATTACATCACACACATACACACAGATATTATAATTAGTCTCCCCGGTACTTCTTAGTAATTATCTCTTTCTGTAAGACACTTTTAAGTCACAAAAATATAAAGAAAAAGAAGTAACCGTGCTCTTATGAGTCTCAAAATCCGTTGAAAGGAATGGAGAATATCTCCTCGGCCTTGCGAAACAGCAGATGCCCGCGCCAAATTAGCTAACGTTGGAGAGCGTCACACCGGAAAACTAGAAATGCGACAAGTTTGCAATCAAATCGCCCTCATCGGTTCGGTGTAATGCCATTGAAGAATCGTACAAAGATAAAAGTGATTTCGACTATCGTGGACATATTGGCAGAAGTGCACCACGTGTGTCGTATTCTGGGGCTGAGAGTGGGAACAAAAATAAAACGGTTTGCTTCCAAATTAAACAAAAAAAAAAAAAAACCACCACAAGAATACTAACGCTTGAAACGCTGTTAAACGGAGTCCATCCATCGATCTATAGTGATTTTAATAAAAAGACAATACTCGAATAGAACGGTGCTTGACAAAACGACTTCGTTCGGAGCGTCAATCAAATCGAGCGGAGTATATGCCGATTTTTTAAATACACACCGCTGCAAGGCTCTCTCTGTCACTCACTAATGTGCGCGAAAAATATTGAGCTGTCCAGTTCGTAAAAAATAAATATATATTCAAATACACGCGGCGTTTATTTATTTGATTCGAATTTGTGTAATAGAAAAAAAAATTCGATATAAACAATAATCACGCGTACACGCGGTGGTTACGAAATTCACGCTCAATGGCATTGCCCAACGTTATTGCATATTCTATTTCCTATTCGTTCGAAACGCGTATTTTCAACGATGTTTTATTATAATATCGATTCCGAAATAAGGTCAGCGGATGATACAAGAGGAACACGGCACAATAAAATATTGTTTATGGAAAGAAATCAAAACGAAACCGTCAAATCGTCTGCACAACACACACAAGCCCGTGTGTATGATATATTTAAAAAACAGTCTTGTGTATATGTGAAATTCGCGAAACGTTTTGAAAGACTACTAATGCATAGAATATAACACAACCGACTCGATGAGTTGCGTCATCGGACTGTACGGATTTTAGACATGGTGTGTACGCGGCTGCTGGAGCTTCTCATCTGTGACCCGTTTTTACACGCCATTGAGTTTGAGGGTTTTCGTTTTCTTTAAAAATATCATTTACGTAAGATAATATTATGACGAAGGAGGGGGGGGGGGAAACGTTTTCCCGGTTAGGTTACGAGATTGTTTTCCAACAAAACCTACACCTATATGTCGTCACACTTCGGCGCAAAAAAAAATCCGCGATCAACGATTTTTTTTCATTTTTTTTTTTTTTACAATAATATATTGAAAACGATTCTCAGACAGACACCGAATTTAATGGAATATTGCGATGCGCAGCAATAATAATAATAATAGCACAGCGGTTCAAATATATAAATCTTCTTCTTCTTCTTCTTCCTCTGGCATTTCTAAATAAAATCTCTGAGAGTTTTCGTCGCCATCACGATCTCCCTCCGTTCTTTTACTACCATCCTGCTTAGTAGGTCTTCTTCCACAACATCCAACCATTTGTTTCTGGGCCATTCTCGACGACGTATTTTTCCGTTCGCCGGTTTCCGCTCTAGAACTGCTCTCTGCTTATATCATTTTCTCTTCGACGCGTCCCAACCACTGAGTCGTTTGTCATTTCGCGAAGCTGACGACATATCCCCCAGCTCTTCCCGTGGTCCTTTATTAAATTTTTTTCTCCGCATTTTTTTTTTTTCATTTAACATCATAAATCGGTAATAGTATAAAAAAAAATTTAATAATAACGACAATAATACCAGTGACCCGCGAAGATTTCCACTATAAAACACGCGTGTGTTCTACGCGAGAACCGATCGACAATCATCAACTTAAACGTGTTATAATACGTTTGGTATAAAGTGTACTGGCGCTATCGATTTTGAGTTGAACCCGTCACGATTTACAAGCGTATAAATATATACATACTTATTATAACGGTACACTGCGCGAAGCCGTTATCATCGCCGAACGTTTTGTTTAATCAACTGTCTGACAAAATATTTTATTCGATATTACAAATAAAAAAAAAAAAAAAAACGTGGTATAGTGTCCAACGATTGTACTTAAAAAAAAAACCCCTTTTAAAATTTCGACATTCATACTGGTTTCGAGTGAAATTAAAATAAAATATGCATACAATTATTAACATTTGGCAATCGTGTAAAACCACTAATAATAATCAGTATAAATTTGAATACCGGCCAACAATTTGATGGAAAAAAAAGCATTTCTAATTTTTTTTTTTTTTTTTATTCGATAATATTAAAATACACGTTTTTATTAAAATGATACGGGTACGTACGCTCAGGGCCGTTACTTACACTCGCAATAATACACTGTTAAAAACGTTATTAGATTTTTTTTTTTTTTTTATAACGAGATCTGCAAGTCTCCCTCGAATATATTATTCTAATAAATCGTTCGTATATATATGTATATGTATAATATTCGAAAGTGTCTAGAAATTATCAACTCGTATAAAACGCATTTCAATATAATATATAACATGGACAATTATAATTACATAAATAATTTATAGTCTATGTATGTACCAAGTATATTGATTTAATATTTGGTGTTTCGAGATATCGGTCTCGACCATATATAATTATAAATATTAAATAAAACGACAAACGACTATGTTCTTTTTTTTTTTTAGTAAAGTCGAAAAAAAAAAGCAACGGTCATTATAATACATTAGACGCGTATAGAAACATAACGGGTTCGTGTTCAGTAGCGTGGTGGGGGCTCTACGTTTTATGCCGAATTTTAGATAGTCAAAAACTCTCTTAAAAATAACACATTATTATTATTATTGTTTAAAGTGAAAATATAAACGCGATTAATATTTAATCACTCGAAATGACGAATATAAAATGTGGTCAAAGACCGTGATTAGAGTTAAACGATTCTTATCGAGTAGCATTCTCCTATAAGACACTTCGTACCACCGATGATTTTGTGACTACGAAGACAACGCGATGGCATCGGATAAACGTGATTGTAGACGCGATATTTGAGTGAATTGAGAGGAAAAAGAATTTTTTTTTTTTTAAAAACGCATTTCGCGGAGTGAGTGTCCCTTTTAGCCTTCTAGTCCGTCCGAGGTATTACAATCGTCATGAGGGAGGGGGAAGGGAACGGGAAATGTAAAATATAATGAAAACTAATAAAATAAGAACCAAGTCAGAAAACTCCATAACACTATAGCTCTCCTCCCGCACGTCAATGTCCCGCAGGACGACAATGAATAGAATGAAAATTATAATGGGTTTACTCCACGAGTGTCGGGAGGGAGGGGTGTACGAACGAGTCACCACCACTCCGTCGTAATCGTGTAAGATACCCGTACGCAGACACGATGAGGCACACAGTTGAGACCTCTGCTCTCTAACCGGCTCTGACGGGGCAACAAAAGAACGATCCGTGAAAGTGGAACCGAGAAATGGTCGGAAGAAAACGCGGGGAAGTCCCGTCTGTCCGAACTAACGTCACATCAAAAGTCCACCCGACTGTTACCAAGATTTTTGTTTTTTTCCCCAGTCGTACGTTCACACACGGACTGTCGTCGATTCGCTCGTCTAAATAACGGCGTCACTTACTCTCGACTTGTATACCTACGTTTAATTAATTATTCTCGACGATTGCTGCAGTAACGCTAAATAAACTCGAGCCGATGCTCGAGTATGCTAATAATAATAATAATAATAATAATAAAAGCAACCGAATAAATAACTTTATACCAGAATTCCGTGTGGGAAGATAGGTAGGGGGGAAGTGTATGGACGATAACGGATCCGAGATTCGCGGCGGCCCGTGCCAAGGTCGTATCGTACCCGGAAACGCGGTCGCCCACTCTCGTTTACGCCGGTGTGCGTGTAATACACAATAATATAATGGTAATAACTCGACTCTCCAGACACATTCACCCTTCACGAACGACGACTACGACGACTGTTGTTGAGATCCTTTCACATTTTTATACACACGCACGCACACAATCGCCGATCCGATTGCAATGCCTGTCTGTCTGTCTCACTCTACTCGGTCTTTCACCGGTACGCGCGCGCTCGCTAACGTTCAGAGGTGTACAATACACACACACCTTTCACTTTGGGGCCGTGCTGCGCGCCTTTCACTGGCTCGCGCGAGGAATTGGCAAGCTTTTTCGCGTGTCTAAAAAAAGAAAGAAAAGAAAAGACCGTAAAGACCACCCTTTCTCACACAATATATAATAACAATGCAGACGCGATCACGATTGTAATAAAAAGTCTAGGCCACCGCGAAGTCTCGTCGTCGTGGGAACGGTTTCTCGTTTATTTATTATTTTACGTGTACACGTGTGCACAATATACGAGTGCATAATTCGCCTTCTACGCTTGCCGTTGTAAAAATAATAGAAATCAAAGAGACGAAAAACGGACGCGAAGACATTAACACACACGCGCGCACGCGCGCGCGTACACTTGTATAGTTCCATCATTACGGTAAATGCCAACACCGAACGCAGCAGCAGCAGCAGCAGCAGCATCCCTTCTTATTCAAAACGTGCGAGTGATATTTTTATTATTTTTCCGTTTTAGAAAATACGATTCCGCCTGACCGGAAAATTGTTTTGGTTTCGAACTACGGAGATTTTCTCGTTTTTCTTTCTAAACATTTTCAATATTCCTTATGAATACGATTCGATTGTATTGGCGAATGCGCGACGAAATAAATATTTGATTTTCAGATATTATATTATAATAAAAACGTATAGTTAAAGATCGAATACGAGTGTCAGGCCGTTTTCGTCGACCATATGAATTCGAAACTCTTCCCGCAATGATTTACTTTTACGTCTGTTATACACGTATCAAAACGAACGCCTACCAATAACGCCTATTACAATTCCGTAACTACTAGATTAGCATATTATTTATTATTATTATTATTACTACACTAGTTTCATTAAAATGTATCGTTTATCAAAACCGTTGTAAATTTTCTTCGTAGAGAGTCGTGCGCGAGTCCATATCGTCCGATCGTAATAAACCATCTTGATTTACTGTAATAATATCGTAATAAACCGCGAGCAACGTACAAATTTATATATTTCATTGCATTTAAATTTGTTTCGATTTATATAGGGTGACGTATATACGCCAATAGCCGCTATATGTACATATGAATTCTTCATAATATTTTATATAGGTACACACACACACACACATGAATAACGCGTACGAATTAATAATAACAATACATACATATATATATATCTGTTAGACTAAGTCAACAGGTGGTGCGCGATTGTTTGAAAAATTAGAGCAAGTGTTTTAACGAGTAGAAAAAAAAACCGCGTGTAAATGCGATCGTAAAAATATAAATAATAAAAACGTATGTGCGCGCCTATCGCGCTTATCGGAACTATTGTAGTTAAAATTTTCCACTTAACCGTATATATATATATATATATATATATATATATAATATAAATCTAAATGTCTTAAAAAATAATATTCCGTTATTGCGAAATACGTATATACCTAATTACGATATGAAACGTATAAGAAATTTATTTTATTTTATACACACGCGTTATTGTTACGTTCTAAAAAACAAATTAAGAGAAATATTCGTTCGATATAATATGAAACAATTATTGTAAAATAATAACGCAAAAGAGATTTTTTTTCTTCGGACATTATTCTGGATCGGACCGGTATTCGACGTGTGTGTGTTTTCACAAGTATCATTTTGCGTTCGAATAATTTTCAAAAAAAAAAAAACAAATTTACCCTCGAGAAAGTGTTAATCCGTTCTTCTATACCCGATGCGTGCGTGAATGCTTGTTTAGAACGAAAACGGTAATTTACGTTAGGCACAATACTTTAAATACATAATTGTTCGCGCAGACAAATTAATATTATATATATAAAACAATACGCTGGCGGATTGATCGTTTAATGCGAGATGGCGTTAAAATTCGAATAATAAAACGCTTAAATTTCGCAACGCGCTGACGACGTACTTATTATTATTCGTTTCTTATACGCATTGATGAAATCAATTTTCGAAGAAAGAAATTTTTTTTTTAGAAAAATGTCACTGTTTTTTAGTCTCCCTCGTCCGTCCATAACGGTATACCGCCGTGTCGAAACGATATGACGGCTGGGTGGTGGTTAGGTCGCGCGAATTTAATTTAAAAAAAACTAAACTAAAGAAACAAACGACACGCCGTCAATTTTAGTTTTACAATGATAGTTTTTTTTTCTTTTTTTATAGACAATTTTTTTTTAATTTTTTTTTTTTTTTTTTTGATGATAGAAACAGTGGTCTGATTTTTACAAATACGCACGTCCCACTTTGAGGGATAATAATAATAATAATAATAAAACAACTGGTTTTTTCAAATACTCAATTGTTAAAACGACTAGAGAGAATGGGCGGGGAGGAAATCAATAAATATGTACAGGAAATTTATTAGTTTTTTTTTTCGCGTTAAACACTAAAAGACTCGCCACCACCACACCACCCAACCGATTAAAATCCAGAAGCGATTTGCTTCTTAAAAGAAAAAACCACTGCGGTTCGCCACGCCACTGTGTGTTAATCTACACGTAATATTACAAGTACGTACGTATAATAGAGTACTATAATTCACGTAAACGAAAATCGAGTTCGATACACGAATGCTTACACGTTATATATACAATTACTTAACCGTATATTCCTAAAAAAAAAAATATATATTTTTTTTTCTCTTTATTATTTTTTTGCCATCCGTAAACGTCAATATTTGTAAGCGTCGAATAATACATACACACACACACACATATGTGTACGTAACGAAAAAAAAAAGAGAATTTCACAGTGAATTTGTACGCGTTTTAAACGGCAGAGAGGAAAAAAAAAATCATTTACGTCAGTATACGCGCGCGCAATAATACCAACGCCACCGCCGCCGCCGCCGCGATTGTATAACGCGCTCGCGTTGTCTATGTATTATTTTAAAACAAAGTTGTTAGTAGTTGACACATATTTTAACGTTGGAAATTATTGGTGTTTTATTATTATTATTATTTGCACGCACTATTTATGACAATTGAAACTGATTTATGTATAAATATATATAAATATATTATGACATATTATAACGACGTATCGGTATTTTTTTTATAACTAACCAAACCCCCTTTTATTTATTTATTTTTTCAAAGTCACAGTCGATTAACAACAACATACGATATATATTGTTTTTAACGATTCGCGGTAACACTGATTTTCGAAATAATAATTTCATTTATTTATTTTAACGCGTGAATTATTATTATTATTATTTTTACGTTCGATTATCGTTATATAAGTAAATTATTATACTATCACGGTATTTAGATACGTATAATATACGTAATACTGCAGTATTTTGTTCGGATATCGCGCACTGAATATTTCGACCGGACAGAAATGAATTTTTTATTTACTATTATTGATGGGGTACATCTATTTCTTAACACCAGATTCGGAATCGACAGATTTTTTTTTTGTTTTAAGTCATTTACACGCTTAACATTAAACACGAAATCGACTGAATTTAAAATACACGAAAAATAAATATGAAAAAGATATTATTTTTTTTTACACGGACATCCGAAATACGCGACTGTTTCGGTATTAATTTTCATACGTACAATATTGACCGAATTTTATTAATAACAATAAATTATTGATATTAAAAAAAAAAAACGAAATACACGCGTCGTGTGACCGTTTATAGGACAAATAAGCGGTCATTTCCAATGCGCGACTCGGAATCGTTAACAAAAAATAAAACAACTCAAAAACACTTTTTTAAAAAAAAATTCAACCGACTTCGAAAAACACAAAAAGTCGTTGCACTAAAAAGTGAAAAATAATTCTTATAGAAACCCCTATTACCAATGATCTTAATAAAATATTATTGACAAGTGCTAACCTATAGTGATCGGTTTGAAGTCGGTGCCATGCCCAAAACTATAAAAAGTTTTATTTTGAAATAAAACTCAAAGAAAGTAGTTCTTGCCAAAAGAAGCGTGTATGTATGGACTTCAGAGTATTTGTTAAAAAGAAACACATTTTCTCATATTAATTTATTAGCATATTTATTATTTATCTTGAATTTGAATAATTCTCGGCTTGGCACCGCCGACTTATCAATAATATTTTATTAAGATTACAGGTAATAGGTTAAATAGGTGTGAATATAGGTAGGTGAGTAGTGTAGTGTTTAGTTAAGTACCTTGTACACTAATCCAACCGTCGCTAACTTAGCGTCACGGGCAGGCCTACTAAAGACGCAGCCCGCACGAAGGCAAAAAATAATATAGAGAAAGTATTCAAGACAATAAGAAACGATTATTAAAGAATTCCAAGCGAAATGTCATATCGCGTTTCCGCGGAACACTATTATCTCGTCAAGCGAGATTACTTCAGATGAGAAATTACACGCGTCCTCAATTATCACCAGGAGTGTCGACTGAACGGCGCGAGTGTCGGCTAAATGTTATTTGTGACCGTTTGAGCGCTCAGGGGCTCAAACCTCAATGCGACAGCGTAATAATGAGACAACGAGAGCTGAAAACAAGGAGGAAAGAAGAAAACGGTTCAAGAATATCAATGAGAGTTCAACAAATACACTGTACATGCCTCTGTAATTTGATGATTTCCCTAATTTTCCATGGGATTCCCTCATCACATCCTGACTTGGGGGTGACAATATGGGGCCGTCTTGAGAGTACACCCTTTCGAATAAAAAAAATTTTTTTTCAAATTGGTCTACAATTGACAGAGAAATCGATGAACACGCATAAAAAGAAATACACACAGTCCAACATAAAACCTCCTCCTTTTTTTAAAACTCGGTTAAAAACACAAACAATAACGATATACAGCGCGAAATAAAATGTTTTTTTTTTTGTTTTTAATGATTGTTATTCAGTCGATTTTGAATTCAGAACCTGATGTTAAGGATGACACATCGGTCGTTCGGAACATCGATCGTTTCGTGATTTGTTGCTAAAAACAAGTGTTGGCGATTAAAGAAAAAAAAGAAATGCGAATTGTATTACGCGTACCTGTAAAGAGTGAAAATTTTGAAAATTTCATTAAACGGGTAACCATTGAGTAACCATTGCAGACACCCAAAAGAAAAAAATCATCTCGATATGTCATCCGCACCGAAAAATAATAATATTTAACGATAAACCGAAAAAATCGATCGAAGTGCGTATAACAAACCAACGATTTTTTTTTTTTTTATACTCGTATATAAACGAATGACAAACAAATATTAAGTGCGTTCCATTTGACGGCTAATACTCGTATTTTTCCGCGAATACAAAAACCTCTTATAAAATTCAGTCGGTGGTTCAACGACAGTGATATTATCGTCGTCCACGCGGTAGAAATTTATTTTAACAATAATAATAATAATATATATATTTTTTATTTATTTAACAGTCACTATGAGTGATATAGACATTTCTAAGAATTCATTTGTTACGACACGACGATTTACCAGGTCTTCGAGTGGGCGATAATAATCGAATCGTATATAGAATACCACGAAAATATTTTAAATCGTTCGTAATGACTCAGCAGCGGCAACGATCGAAAAACAGATGAATAATAATAATAATAATAATAATAATAATACACTTATTGTATTTTAACGAGATGAAATCAACCGTTTACTACACTGTTTTATTGACGAATTTCACATAACACGATTGACCCCCTCATCTTATTAAATATATATATATATATATAAACGATTAATTATCGTCATTTTTTTCTTTCAAAAACGGCGCTGTTTCGACAATATAATTGTATATTTAATATATTATTAACCATATTATATAACTCGATATATATATATATATATATATATATATATATATATATATATATATATATGTATATATATAATGATAAACGGTACTTCACGATTCGATTCTCGGAATACTCGAAAACTGTAGCGAATTGTTTTTATTTTTTCTATTTTTTTTTTTCAGACATTTGATTTTTAATGAACGTTTTGTATTATATAAAAGTACTTTTCATATTATTATACGATGTTACGAGATTTATTCTCACCGTCACACATTTCGTGTCGTCGAATCACTGTTTGTCGTAGATAATTTAGCCGAGCCAAGAGGACGTGTCTCACCGAAGATTAATTTTTTTTTCTTCTAGCAGTAAAAGCGCGCGTTAACGAAAAACAAAAATACTCTTCAGAATAATTTTTAAGATAAAAACGTCTATTATGAAAAAAAAAAAAAAGGAAAATATTTGAAAAAAAAATTAGCGATTTAAAATATGAATATTTACATAATATATCGACGACTCGTATCAAAAATATCTCGTCCTCTAATCACAGAACTCTTAAATCGCTTATCGTGCGTTAAATTTTTTCCGTTTTGCGAAAATGTTTTTTTTTTATTATTATTATTATTATTATTATTATTATTATTATTATTATTATTATTATTATTATTATTATTATTATTATTATTATTATTATTATTATTATTATTATTATTATTATTAGATTTCTAGGGCGAGATATATTTCTTGACTCGACTTTCTTTTTTTTTAAACATACAACATGAGGTTATAATTGCGGTGCGTCCATTTATCCGCCGTATAATTAGACAATAATATTATTATTGTGTTTTGGAAAACGCGTTAATATCGTCTCAGTACGTTTGCGAACGCAATCGTCAACATTTTCACGTTTAAAAGGAACTCCCTATGAAATGGAATAGTACACAGACATTCACTATGAAAATATAGTGTATTTTTAATAATCGATTCGAATTTTAAATATTATTTTTATTTCAGAGGCTGCAGGTTGTTTGCAATGCTCTCTCAATCCGTCCGCATAATCAACGAAACGAAACGGTACGAAAACGGCATAAAAAAAAAAAAAAAAATCCTACATGACTATACGGAGAGTTCGTTTTGTAAACGATACGCAAATCAAAGGTCTATGCGTACGATTGTTCAAATTTTAAACATACTATAATTGTGCGTGTCGAGTGAAAGCAGGAAACTTTTTTTTTTCAACTCATATCTCTCTCTCTCTCCGTGCTCAAAGAAATCCTATAAATTACGCCGCTGCCTTCGACCGTTTTCCTTTTTTCTTTTCGATTGACTTTTTTAACATGTGTGCGTGTGCGTTTAAACGTCCCTTTTTTTTTATTCGTACGACTTCTATTTTTTCTTAAAAAATTCAAAAAAAAAAAATCGTCCTTTCGGAAAACCAGAAGACGCGTCCTCCTAACGGCGTACGCGCAATAAACGAACAAATAATAAAAAAAAATTCGATTTCGCGCATCGCCGTCGCGTATGACGGCAGCGGGAAAGACCCAGGTTGGAATTTTCGCTGCGGATATCCCCGAATGGGGGGCCCCCAGTACGGAGACTGCGCCGCACGGGCGGGCGGGCGGACTGTCGTCGCGTAAGAGAAGGAACGAAAAATGAAAACCGGTTTCGCGACACGGCGAATTTTTCGACAACACACGGCACGAGACGGCGGCACCATCACAGTCATAGAATGCGCGACGGCCATAGAGCCGTCTTAAGGTTATGCGACGAGGCCCCCCCAGGGATCCAAAACATTTCGAGTGCTTTTTAAATACTATTGAATTACGACACGTACAAATCGAGTATACATAATTTTTTTTTTATATTGTATTATTAAAAATATTTTATTAATATTAATAAAAACCAAAATGTTGATATTTTTAAAATTTACTAAAGAATGTTAAATGTATTTGTTATCATTCGACGTTTATTTATTTATTTTTCTAAAAATGTCTAAGCAAAAAAAAAAAAAAATAACAATAATAATTATACGGTATTTTGTAATTGAATTGGAAGCCCTCGGGATTTAGGGCCCCGAGCCCATGCGTTAAGACGGCATCGCCGCCACCACCTCCGTGTGGTACGTTTCACCGGGGCCGAAGCGGATTTTTCGTCTCCCGATCAGATTTTTCACAAATAATAATAATAATAATAATACGTATCGAATTCCGAGAGATGAAGTGGTGCTCACGTTGAAAATCGGTTTATTGTAACGACCGTCGCGTCGATCGGTCTAAGCGCGCACATTCCCAAAGAGCGCCCCCCCAGTAAAAAAATTTTTTTTTTTTTAATACCGATTCCGTCGTCGCGGACACGTATGTACACCCGAATACGTTTTATACGATTTTCCCGCTTGTACAATAATAATAAATAATATCTCTCGTTAAAATATATATATAATATATACCGGCGCACAAGCGTACACGCTTGTGTGGGTCACTGGTCTTTTTATTATCGTCTTCGTATATGCACGCGGATAACATCGTGTAATTTATGCGCCGCGCGGACATGATGAGCATATCACCGCGTTGTTATAATAATACTCCACACACGCCATTGAGGGGCCGTCGTATTTTGTTTTTTTTTCTTTCTTTTCGGCAAGGCCAAACGAATTAATATTACAGAGACGTTTCGAAACGTAATCTTCAGCGGTGATATGTAACGTTTATTCCGTTGCAACAACAGTGCGCACTACAGCACAACACGACCAGGCGAAAACGTTTAACGAGATTGAACGGAGCGCTTCTGCGGTGGTCTCCGAGCCCCCTCAGTACCGTTCTCGCGATGAACTTCGTTGCTCGTAATAAATTCCACCTCTTACGTGCGATTCAAATTTTGTTCAATACGTCAATGTTTTAATATCTGCTCGGTATAAGGATGTCTAAGGCTTAGGAAAATAAAAAAACCACTCTGATTTTTATATTTATATTTCGCGCATCATAATATCACGTTTATCACGTGTTAGATTATTTTGCAAAATGCCTATGAAAAATATAAACACGACGACGGTAAACTTTTCGACTAACACTATAAAGACAACACGTCGGATCTATGATTGACGACGAATAAGAAACTTCGTCGGATTTTTTTTGTAAAACTCATAAACACATTGTCCCCGTCCCAACCGCGGGCCATTTACTTCGATCTCGCTTCTTTCCCACTATTTATTTTTTTTTTATTTTCATTCGTTTTCCTCGGCTCCTAAGGGCGTCGTAGTAGCGTGATGTTAAATACCCTTTAAATGGACTCCCTCGAGAATTTCTTTCGAATCTCGCCTTGAAATTTAAACGATCAACTCTTCGTTTATATTATACACGTAATAATATGTTCGATGTACGATATACGAGTACATTATATTAAACCTTTTTGGGCGGCGGAAGAATCGATTTTCCGCAACACTTATACAGCAGTGGCTCTGCAGTGTGCGCGCTAAAATAAAACGTCGTACAATTATTACACCGTGTATACGGAACGCGTTCGTTTTCTTCTTTTTTGCTACGCTCGTGGGGTTAACAAGGGCGGCGGGAGAAGAAACCTATACGTCCGTGGGACGTTTTCGCCTCCGCGCGTCATCACTACTGTCCCGGGATGGCAGGGCGGTTCTTTTAGTGGCGGCGGCGGCGGCGTGACGTCAAACGGCGCGTGGGCCGTTTTTTTTCGGTGGGACGAAGGGATGTGGGGGTCACTTTGCGCTTTAACACTGTGTGCAACAGACGGACTGCACGTGGTCGTCGTCGTCGTGTTACATATAATATCATATACGCGTTATATGTGTATTATACGCGCGCGATATCTTTGAACGGGACATTAAAGTGCGGAGGCGTAGCGCGGCGGCGGCGGACGGCGCCCCGAAGCAGGTGACGGAAAATATTTTCCGCCCGTCGGGTACACCCCGGGATGCGCGCGTATACGTGACGCCGTTCGTACGTAATAACGTACATTTACGATGACGCGGCGTACGAGCGGCGTTCACGACGACGCCGCTGACTGGAACGATTTTCCCTAACGCTAGTTTTCACGCGCCCACTCGCGTTACGGGCGTATATGAATTCAATGATATACGGAGGCGCGCGCGGGCCCCGTTATAACCGTACCGAAAATACATATCGAGTCTTATATTCATTTAATTTTATTTCAGATTCCCCGAGCGTTGCGACGTTTTACAAAGACGTGTTTACTTTTTTTTTTCACCCGAAAATTCCATCGGAACGAGTGGGAGACCGATGTTTTACGGTCACGGTTTGTTTCCGCGACTCGGATGTACGATCATCGTACATCCATTTGGTACTTTAGAGAAGTGATTTTTCGATTTTCCCAAAAAGCTCGTAAAAAAAACAAAAAAGAAAAACCATCGTTATTTCTTCGTAATTTTCTTCGCACACACACACACACACACCGTACGTGGCATATTTTGACGGTCACGGTGTACTGGGGCTCGCCGTTTTTCTTTCTCATCAACAATAACACGTTCGTATCACACAACATTACAACCGACAGTAATTACACGATCTTCAGCTCGTGGTTTTTTCTATGGCCCGCTCGGCTATCCAATATCAAAGGACTTTCTTTTCTTTTTTTTTTAATTGTAAAAATAATTTTCATTTCGTGTCACAATTATGCGTTACGTGTTACTTTTCTGTTGGCGTTATCTTCGCCGATTTAAATAATAAATTTAATCGTACCCGTCGTGTTTGTGTAACGTATAAAATTAAAAAAATTTCGTATAAAACTTTTTTTTTTTTAATGCGTGGCCCGCATACTAAACTAACTATTATATACATATATTTGGCCCAGTTAATACTTCCGAGTTTGACGTGTTCGGTGCAACACACAAATAAACGAACGGAATTTCAAAATAATAATCACGTCTGTGTGTGTATTCGTACATGCGGATGACACGCGCGAATGGAATTCCTCCGAAATTAGCCGATTATAAAATTTAATATATTTTTTTTTTACATCGACTATAAGATAATTACCGAATTATATATTATTATTATGTACATATATATATATATATATATATAGAGAGAGAGAGAGGGGAGATAGTATAATATATTATTATAAATAAATATTAACGAAATATTAAACCCGGAACGGCTTGTGTAACGTGTATATCATATTATGGGTAGTGCGGATTTGACGATAGCTGCAGGTCGCTCCCATCCTCCGAATAGCTGCCGAGCGAGCGAACGTGTTTAGATTTTGTATTATTACTATTCGTAACTAAATAATATCGATTTTTATTTCTTTTCCGCGATACAAAAACTCACAAACAAACACACACACACACACACCTTCGAATAGCACAGCGTCCACTGACACTGCGCGTGAAAACCAAAAAAATAAAAATATAATACGAATAACAATAAATTTCAATGATATTGAGTGTAGACGAATCGTCGTCGTTATATTATATTACATAGATTTCGACAAAACGCCTGATAAAATTTCTTTGAATTAAAATTTTTTTTAAAAGTTTCACACCGTTTAAATTTTTACGTGTACAATAAAATATATTAATACGTTTTTTTTTTTATTATTATTAACTGAAATTTAATTACAAACGGTAATGGATATATATATATATACTATAAACTGCCGCAGGTCGTTGTTATATACTATAGACTCCCGTATTTTTCGTACGAATACGCGTATAATTATAGTTTGGAACATAAAAATATCCAATTAACACACGTGTTCGATAATATACAGCAGTAGAGTGGAACGCGTTTCCAAGGGGACCTCGATAATTATTCACAATTAAAAAATGATTATTACTCTACGCGTTTATGGAAATATAGCGATGAAAATCACCGGGGGGGGAAAAAAGTTATTTTTTATTTTTTGTTCGAAATAACGCGTATAAAAGCGTTGTATTTTATAAATATACCGCATCTTTTTTTTTCTTCTGTTTATTAGAGAGCAACGGTATTCTTAAACTCTGTGGTCGCTGCGAAGGGTCCATGATGTTGTCGGTACGCGAGCGATAATCGAATAATTCGAGTATTATAAATTTCGAAAGTATACTCGTGCAACTTATTATATACACTCTCCCGTTCTGGCTACGAGGGGAAAAACTGAATAAGACATTGTGCAACATATTATATTTCATCGAATAACAATATGCGCAGAAATATCGAATGAAGCTCTGAAAGTGTTCCACTGCCCTCCTCCATTTATAAACAAATTTATATAAAAAAAAAAAAACATTTTAATGAATCCGAAGTTTACGCGCGTAAAATAATAAATTCCTACTCACGTGATTTATAATATTAAAATATCGGTTATGATAACACGCGAGACGTGTTGTAGAAAGAACAAAACAAAAAAAAAAAACTTTTTCGGAAGAAAATTGGCGAAGGATTAAAAAGAAAGAAAAATATAATACCCGCGCGTTAATAAAAGAGTATAAGAAAAACCCGCCGAATATCCGATACGAACCGGCCGTCTTACACGAGTTCGGTAGAAAACTCTGTAGAGAGCAGAAACGGAAAATATTTTTCAAGAAACGGTTTAATCGGTATTTACAAACTAGAGGTTTGTAAACCGTTGTTGGAACATATTCGAATTCGCCGTGCAAATCCGTCGCGACGACGAACTCTTCGTATGCCGCGCCACAGCGTTTGCCTCCCCCTCCCCCCCGGCCCATCGACGACCGCGCGTTCCTTTCTGCTGCTGCACCTCGCGCTGGTAATCAAACTCGACGCGCGTTCCGCACTGCGCGCTCTTTAAAAATCCATTAGAGTCTCATCAAATACCGTGTGCACGACCTACGACGAATAACCGTGGACTAGACATAAAAAAAAAAAAAAACGACTTCATCGTTTTAATTGCGCGCTCGCGCGCGAATATTTTATAATGTAAAAATACGCTCATCGCCAATGTTGTTGCTAAAAGATTTCACGGTAAATGCGCGTATAGAAACGAATAAAACAAACGGATTTTCACCGTAAAATCTCCCCGACACAATTGTCTTCCCACAACTCCCCTTTCCCCCTAGAAGACCACCCCTCCTTATTTGCTCGTTCTGACTGCGACGACGACGACCGCACGATGAGACAGAGCAATAATAGCACAACCGTTGGCCGTATCACTCACTGCACGCACACACGTATATCAAGTAGGTACGTGTAGAGTACACGGCGTACACGGCGCGCGCGTACGTGATGACAATTCCGTTACACATGCCGATGATGAGGAGTGTCGAATCCAGTCGACCTTCGAGAGAGATGTACGCGACACGTTCTACACACACGTACACAGGACCTTGGAAACGTAACTATTCACAAACGTCAATGACCGACGGTGACGTCACACACGCGCACACACGCGGGGCGGGGAGGATTTTCTAGAAAAACGCGTCCACGGATATAATACACGATCGGATTGAAATAATATAAAAGAAATATTTCCGTATGAGCTTGCGCGTGTACCACCTACCCCCTTGGAAAAAAAAAAAAAATTAATAAAATTATCGTCGATTTCGTATCCCTGACCGGTTTTCGGCTATCGCGCCGCCCCGTCGACCGAAAAACGAAAAAAAGAACGGATAGGAAAAAAAAAAAAAACCGGATTTCTCTCTCTCTCTCTCTCTCTCTCTCCGTCACCGTGTCTCTGTAAATCCCGCGGCCGTACGCGCCGTGAAAAGACGAGGGGCCCAGGGGGAAAAACGTTGTACGCTTCACGGGTTTTTAGGAGTCATCGACCTTGGACGGCTCGCGACGGCAACGATATTATTATTATTATACGTTACGAACTACTACGCACTACGCGAGCTGTGCGCGCACCACACACACACACACACACACTCGAAAAGAAGAACAGCCGTGCGCGTAATACGTGTGTATAATACGTGATACGGGTTCGCGGGCGGCGAGAGACTGGGAAATCCATTAAAGCCGAGGCGCTTCCTTAGCCCCGCGTACGCCTTCCGGTATTATAATATTATATCCTCGTTCGTCGTCCCGTCGCGTACGAACGGTTATACCGTTTTCGGTAACACGAAAATTCCTACGCAACATAAAACGCGAGTAATGTCGTTTCACGAACGGAAAAAAGAAAAAAAAAACGCCTTATCGCGTGTGTATTGTTATAATATACGCTCGTTTTAAATCGTACTCTAATGAATATTCACCACGAAAAACCCGGCCGCGCGATATTATATGGGGCGACGGGGCGGCAGCGCGCACACCGATAAAAGCGGTTATCGACTAAAAAAAAAAAAAAAAGAAACGAAATTTTTTTTATTATTATTATTATTCTGTATGTACCGTTAATATACCGATTATATTATTAAAATTGCGACCGTTTCGCACCGGGTCCGTCCTGTGCGGTATAATAATAATAATAATCGTCGTCGTCGTGAGAACCGCCGCGTACATTATAGTCCTGCGGCGGTGTACGAATTCGTGCGGAAATCCTTTCTATTATAATAATATTATATATATTATGTACGATTGACGCGTTATTTCTGTTTAACGTACCCACTGACGTTGCGGACATTGGCGTGACCAGGACCGTTTTGTAGACGGTGGAGTGTGAGGCGGCGGCGGGGATGATATTTGTCGCGAGTGGTTGTTAAGAAGAAAAAAAAATCATAAATATCACTTTATAATTATTGTAATTAATTATGATAATACGTTGTCAGAATCATTCGCGTCATCGTATCTTTTGTACAATATACACTTCTCCTCACTTGATAACGTATTGTACTTTTTTCAAATCAGTTTCGCACGCTTCATGCACGTTTTGCACATAAACGTAATGAGAAAAATATAACCGATTGAACGCGCAATCGTAATCAACATTTAATATTGATACGATTGTTTTCGTTGATATTCAAAAAAATTTCACTATTTAAAAGTTCAAGTCCATATATATATATATATATACTATTATCTATAGAGAAAACGCGTGATCGAATTGTTTACAGGACATATTGTTCCCAATTGATTTTTATATCGATAATATTACAAATATAATATATATTGTTTATAATAATTATTAATATTATAAAATAAGTAAAACGCGGTGAAAAAAAAAGGGGGAGGGGGTCTGGGGGCGATATATCATCCACGTCAACTCCCTCCCCCCCCCCTCTAGTAATTATTTTTTATTTTTTTTTCTTCTATACCGTTTCGATTACCATGCAAACGACGCGATGCTATATTATGTATATACCTGCACCGAAATAACATTTATTCAGCTTTCGACCGAATAAAAAAAAAATCGGGTTATTAATTTTTTCTAATTTCCATTTTAATTCACCAACGCGCGTTATAAGCGTATACATATTATTCAAACGACGATTTATAAATCTATATTGTATATATATATTTTTTTTTTATATACCTATTTATAGAACGTGTCATCATTAAGTAAGAATTATTATTATTCGTCTCCTTCCCCTGAAAATTGTATCTATATAATCCGTGAAATCTTCAAACATAAACGCGTTATAACCGCTATATATATATATATTCTTCAACCGGTTTCACGTAATATACAGTTGAAAAATACGTTATTGAAAATACCGACAATTTTATATTTGTTAATCGAATAAGACTGGTCGAGAGAATCGTATACAGGTTATAGGTACAGAGGAATAAGCTTGATAAATACAAGAACAGAATAAAAAAAAAAAAAAAATGTGTTCATAGAGTATGCATATATATATTATATATATATATAGAGAGAGAGAGAATTATGTTATATTCATGACGTAAATATTCGACACTGCCTATATAATATCTACGACGTAAACGAAACACATATTGTACAAATACACTGCCATACACACACGCCATTTTGCCAGATTTATTCAGGCAAAAGCCTATACATTACACGAGTAGATATTATACAGTTACTTACGTCACTATTTTTTTTTTTTTTATACATATATATTTAATAAATATCATTGACGTTATATTATAATATAATGCCCTAAAAATTTAAATACATACACACACACACACATATATATATTTTAAATTTTAAAAATAATTTATAAATATAATTTATAAAATTTTTTTATAAATTTTGATTGCCCCCCCCCCTCCTCGTCATCACGACAATAATTATTTTTATAAACGTTGAAAACGTATGCGTATAAAATATCATATAGAATAATCGCGCGTAAAACGTGCACTTTTCCGCGGTACGATACGATTTTAAAATCGTGCAAGAGTACATTCTCACAAAAAAAAAAAAAATGGATAAATAATTACGTAAAAGTTAAATAAATCGCGTGTTGGCAGTACGTAAATGTACGTCCGAAAAATTTAAATGCGGACAGTCCTACACACTGCCGTCATATTTTATTTGCTTATTTATATACACTAGTAAAAATCGCATAATAATATAATTAGTACCCACTGTTAAACTGTTTGAACGTAATATTTTTCGAAGAGGAATGAGGAAATAATAGGTAAGAAAAATGTACGCTTTACATAATACAAAATATCAATCGACTATTTAACGAGAGACCGTAATAAGGACGACGTCAACCGGGGAGTTGTGTTGCACGGCGATGGACAAGACGGACGTTCTCTTGTCCCGTTTTGTAAATAAAAAAAGGCGGACTGTATATTTATATAAATAAACAAATAATCATGTCAACGGTACGTTTCCCCGTTTTAAAACGCAAATCTGATATTCTAAAGCGGATTCGCTAGTCCGAAAAATATAGAAAACTGGCCCACGCGATTTCTCAAGATTACTTTTGTTATCCTTTTCACAATAAATAAAATCGTTCCGTGGATTTCGCATAATTTGTTTTATTTGTCATACACTTGTGTACGGACAATTTAGATCTCGGCATATTGGAATCTATTGGTACACCGTGCGTAGGTATAATGTTGACCGGTAGACCCTATCTAAACTTATGAATAGAACAGGAAAGAAGATACAATAATTTGAAAAGATTTACATGCAACAAAAGAAATAAATAAATGTATTAATGGAAAACTTAAAAAAAACTATGACACAGTGCAGGCAAAGGGGGGAAACTTACATGCTAAATACAGTATTACAAAAATTAGATATATATATATATTGAATAAATATTTACGTGACCATCAACCGTGGTGACGTGTATTAAATGAGTGACAATCCAAACTGTGATGGAAACAACAATCAATTTCTCCCGGCCTTCTGGAGTGCGATGGCGAGCCAATAGATGGACGCAAAACAAGCGAAGACGAAGTTACATGCGACGGAACTGCGAAACACTTTTCGGCATGCCCGGTGTAGAATGTGATTTGCCGATTGTCGATGTGATGACTAATGAGTGCATTCACACGCAAACAATGGCGAATAGAACCGGCGTAAAAGGACGCGACGGAACTTTGTGTGACGGCGATCGGAATACGCGCGTTTCACAAAACGAAACAGTTACGAATACGAAAATATGTCGTATTATAAAATACAGCAAATTACGTATTAAGAAAAAATATCACGAACACGAATTGGATGAACACATGGCGGATATAGTAAACGCGCACAATATGTATCGCAGGCCAATTACGTAATAAATTTAAACGACAAATATAAAAAAAATGACGTGTGTAGCGGATATTTTATTACGTGTACGACACGAAAAAACGTATCGAACAGACGCGAGTGACGGCTGAGAAAATGCATGCGTACGATCGTATACGACGACACGACCGGCGGCCCGAGAGGAAAACCGAAAAGTGAAATCGAAAAATATAATAATAATACATTATCTTTGCGCGCACACATACACGCACACGCGGAGACCAGCGTTCACAACGATAACGTATCTGTTCGGATATAAGACGACTGTACACAGGCGACGTGAACAAAATAAAAATATATATCGGTAAAAACCGGTGATATGACGATATCGCTGGGTGTATAATTACAATCGTCACAGCGGCGGCAACGATGGCGCGTACGTACCCATGACGAACGATACGTGCGCTAACATTCTCCCGGCTTGAAAGACGTAGGCTTTCAATTGTTCGGAAAATAGTACGCTGATAACATAAATCGACTCGATTTCGCTGTCAAACAGCTCTCGTCCACGGCGCGCCGCTAGCACGTACCGAAAAACGTCCGCTGCGCCGGTATTAAACCGTTATTATTATTGTTATTATTATTATTATTGTTATTATTGTTATTATTGTTATTATTGTTATTCGTGTGTTAACGATTCGGTCGGTGCGAGGCCGCGACAGCTAAAACGATTCGGTTTGCAAAACACATTACACGCGCGCGCCAGCGGTATATATTTATAATGTAAATACCGTATTGCGGTGGTAACGTGACGCGCAGTCATACGCTGTGTAAAAAATCGCGTTATAGACCGTGGGGAGGAGTGGGTCGTCTCCCGCAACCTACGCCCCACTCCACCTCATCGAGCTTTTTTTTTTTCGCTTTTGGTGACTGACGTTTTTTGAAAACTCTCGAATTAAAATATTATATCAGCGTGTTCCAACACAAGAAACGAAGGGGGGATTCGTTGCCGGCGACCGGAATAGTAGAATATTATTGTACGCGTTGAACAAGACTTTTCGGAAATCGATTTTTTTCTTTCGTCACAAAAACCAATTGAAAATAATTTCTCTCGTCCAATAATAACACATTTGTACGCGCGTTTTTCCAACGGCCAAATCAAAGACGGATTCGTCGTCAAAAATATGTTCGTTTCCATATAGTTTACGGATCGTATAATAATATAATAGGTAAAATGCCGAGCGGAATGTCTAGAACGGGGACGCGATCGCGACCGTGGGCATATAAATTAGAATAAAATCGCGGATAAAATGCGATTGAAAAAAAAAAACGATCCGGATAGAAAGTAGCCCTCATGGACTGACGAAACGTATCGTCGTGACGCGTAATAATAATAAAAAAATTTCTCTACGACATATGGGCTGCTCCCCCATGGTGTAATATTTTTTCTATTTATTTTTTGTGGCGCGCCCGTTATCTGAATTACGATTAAGTTAAAACGGTTTACAATACGACCGATAAACGGCCGACGCTGCGGCCGCCGTAACGCGCGCTCGACAACACACACACAATCTATTAACGCGCGCGTTTCGACGAAATGCCCGTATTTAGCGAAGACGATATTATGGTAATAATAAAAATTATCTCGCGGCCTAATTAACGGCCATTAATTATTATTATACTTGAAATTTTTGTTTTTTTTTTTTCGTTAACAACGGCGAACGGGAATTTCGACGAATAATTAATAGCGCCGGATTATTTCGCGCGGGATTTTTTTGCCGAACGGTCGTCGTTGCCCGATGGTGGTCGTAGCGACTAAATAACGCGATCGCGGAGAAGAGAGAGAGAGAGAGAGAGAGAGAGAGGAAATCAAATAAAATAATATTTATATCAGTTTCAAAGGCCGGTTAGGCGTATTATATTTATATAATAAGCGCGTAGATGACGTAATGAGGCGCGATGAATACAGCAGCAGCAGCAGCAGCAGTGACGGACACGCGCGTCCCGTACAAAATAACTGTAATCGGAATAAAAACAAATGAAAAAAACGTTAAAAGGGTAACAATCGCGTTTTTTTTTTTTTCATTATTTACCGCGATAATTAATCGTTTCGTACATTAAAACAACTTTTGCGTGCAGCGTGTGTGTGTACACTATTCAATATTAATTCTCGTATATTTATCATTCAAACGGGATATATTTGTACGCGCAAGTACCAATTTTTTTGTATTACCTACGAATTGTCCCGGCGACGACAAATCGCCGATAGGTTTTTTTTTTTTTTTTTAACGTGTATACCGCGAAAAAATGTGCACGTTTTTGTGAAACGAACGCGGTCGACTTTCGAATACGTACGACGTATACGTAGTCGACTAAGCTCGTCTTTACGGTCTCTGTCTGTCTGTGCACCGGGTTACCCCCCAACAACGACATTTCATTCCATCGACAGTCCAAGGTCGCGCGTCTCGCGTAAATACACGCTGACAATGCTCGAGATAAGTGATTCGTGTGTGTGTGTAAATATCGATTATTTTCAATAATAATTCGTTATTAATCGCGTCGCGTTCCAATTATACACCGGTATCGACGATAATTATTATTCGCGAGCGGAAAATCAGTAAGAACCAAAAAAAAAAATAAAAGAAAAAAACCAATTGAAATTAATAATTCTCTAATGCAATACGCGTATTATTTGGTTTGGACGGTTTTTCACAGTCAGAAACGTTCCCTTCCACCACCCGTCCGTCCGACGGTTTGAAACTGGTTTTCTCCGCGATTCGCGCGCACCGTTGTTGAAAAACGTTTTGAACAAAAAAAAAAAAATCTAATTGCACGTAAAACGGAAATATTTATCGCGTTATACAGGAGGATCGAAGAGATTGCGTAGAGAATTTTTCGTAAAAGAAAAAAAAAGAAAAAGAAAATATCGATTGAACCTGTACAATATTATATATATATATAAAACAAAAATGCGAATGTTAAAAGACAATTTTAATATCTCGAGCGCGTTTTCTGTGTCAAACGACGACGGAAAAACGACTGTACGTTTTATATATATATTTCTATTTACGGACATATATAATAATGGCGACTGAGGTGTATTTTAATGTTTTTCATTCTCGAATTTTTCTGATTTCGACAATACGTTCTTGCTCTCAGCAGCGCATTTCTATTATAATATAAACCGCGTACGATTGTACGCTGTACAGTGCAACGCATCGATTGCGTTGGAATGCGGCGAGGCGGTGTGATAGATATTTGTATTTTTGCAAAACGTTAACGCGTATGTTTGATTTTTTTTTTTTTTTTTTTTTGTTATTCGATCGACACACAATAATAATATTGTGCTCTATCAGCGAGTTTTCAACTTCCTGTTGCGTTAATAGGTATTACAAAGAATATTTGCACACGCACGTCGTCGGTACCTAATAATAATAATAATTAATAATAATAATAATAATAATAATAATAATAATAATAATAATAATAATAATAATAATAATAATAATAATTAATAATAATAATAATAATTGTGCACGTTTCGCGACAGATCGCGCGCTCCGGGCCCAACACAGAGTTCTCTTGAAACGCAGAGAAAAAACTCGAGTGAAAATCCTCCACGCTGCCGCGACAAACAATGTATAACAATAATGTAACAGTTAACAAATTACCTGGTCCAGATCCGAATCCCACAGGTCCTTCATGTCGTCGTTCATGAACGGATCGAGTTTCGACGGGAATTCCATGTATATTCCCAAAGCGTCCATGTCTTGACACGACATGCTCATGTTTTCGAATTTGTTCATTAGAAACGCAGAGAACAAGACGAAAATCGAAAACCCGAATTCTCTAAAAAATCGAGAGAATTAATATAACGGGAGAGGGAGGGAAGAGCGAAAAACAAAATTGTATATATAGTACGACTATCGGTGTCGGTCGCGCGAATTCACCGCACAAAATTCGATGACGGCAAACAAAAAAAAAAAAAAAAAAAAAAACAAGTGTCCGCGAATTGTGTTATTCGTTTTACATTTTCCGACGCGATTCGACTTCGTAGCGAAGACACGCGGAGGATCGCACACGGGGATGTGACGAGCGCGCGTGAGGTGGTGTGTAAAGTTACGAAAATCGTTTTTCTTTCCTTGTTAGGTACTAACAGGAACACGCGCTCGACGGACACAACGTGTGTGTGTGTGGGGGGAGGACACACGATCGAATCGGCGTTCGGCCGGCAAACGTCTGACAATAGTATAACACGAGAGAACACTGTACGTATACGGGAACGCGTGAGAGAACGACGACCTGTTGCTGGATGCCGCGAGACTTGTGGCGGCGGCGGCGGTACGGCCGGCCGCCGTCGCGTCGCGTCGTGCGCGCGGGCGTGTGGTGCGTGCGTGCGTTTCAGTGCGTTTATCGGCCGAATCGGAGAGGATTGACGGCGCGCCATCTACCGTACGTTTCTCCTATAAGGAGAAAGAAAAACGCGTTGTTGCGATCCGTCCGCGGCGGGGGGGGGGGGAGATCACTTGGCCTTCCCCCAGCCCACTCAATTGATTTCGCGGAGAAAATGTTTTGCGTACATTTCCCTTAATAACAAATTGTCCTCGCCACTGTACGAATATTATTTATTATTATTATTATTATTTATTATTATTATTATTAATTTAATACGTTTTAACAGGACACTGCGCGGGTGTGTTTATAAAATCACTTTTTGATGTCGTCCGAATTAAAAAATAAATGTCAGATATTTTGTTGTACCAGCGTTCGAATTGAGGGAGGGGGGAGGAACGTAAGGAGACGTTATTATTTAATTTTTTTTTTTTATCTGCTTACACTGACTCTTATTTTTTTTTTTTTTTTTTTTTTTTTACTAGAACAGAGCGGCGGGGATAGGTACGGACAGGACTTTTACTGTGTGAAAGTGAGGATTGGACGATGGCATGGAGCATGGGTCTCCGCACATTATTTCGAAGTGATAAATTTCTTTGTGTGGAAGGCTCATTTCTTTTTAATTTTCCCAATTCGAGCGCTGCCTACTGCGCATGTTTCGGGAGATTCGATTGAGATTACCTATGTAATAATAATAATAATCCATTGATTTCGTTTCTCTTCCGGAAAGAAGCTGCGCGTGTATTATTGTTAAAACGAAAATCGTCTGGATACGAATTATCCCTGCACTTGGCAAACAATAATATATATATATACGCTGGACAACGGTCAAAATTTACATTTTTCTTTCTTTTTTTTTTTTGAGTGTAAACGTTCTTTATAATAGAAATATGTCATTATTACGAGTTATTTTACCGTATTTAGTAAGTACACACTGCTGTACAGGTCGTATTCAAGACTTGCAGGAGCAACAGATGTATTTTTTTTTTATTTTCTATGATACACGCCACTGCGTTCAACAGAAATACGCAGAAATCAATAGTACGTAACGTTTTAAGGTCGTCTATTATTAGTTTTTTTTTTTCCAAACGAATTATAAACCGTGAACATATATAATATATATATATATACCTATGCATATTATACGATTCAAACAAAGCTGACGTGTTTATGCTCAACGCGTTCGTAGAATACTCGATAATATTATAATATTGAGAAACGCGTATATAAATAATATGCAATAATCGCTTATTTTATTATCTTTTTGTAAAATATGCGTGAACGTCTTGGTGAAATGTAAAATTGAAAACAAAATCGTGAAAAAAACAAATACCTATCTAAACGCCTATTGTCGCAGTACAATAATAGTAGTAGTATTGTAATAATCAACGTGTATGTGTGAATAATCAGTAATATATACGTATGTAGATATTGATTTGAAATTGAATCGTGTCGCGAAAATTATACGGTTGAAATAATATCTAGTCGAAACAATTAGTGCATTAAACAGGTATGTTGTTTATCGAAAATTGAGAAATACGATAATTTTATTTATTTTTCAATACAATCGGTATATGAAATAATATGTGATATGTAAAAATGTGTTTAGAATATATGAATTTTCTATTACGGCTTTAATGGCTGTTGGTAGAGTTTATTTATATGTGTAATAAAAAACTCATAGATTTCTACTTTTAGGATATCTATTTATTACTAACTGAATTACTCGACGTCGCCCGTAAACAGTTGCAATCGTATTGCTTCCCTTCCAACTACAGAAATATCGAATATCGCGAGAAAATGTATTACAACAATATTGAATAAATGCTTTTAATTAATTTTTTTTTTTCATTCGCATTAATATCGACACAATTTAAACAATTCGACTATTTTGTTTATTATGACTGTTGAAGTGCTTTAGGATACAGAATATACTCGTATATATATTTTTTTTTTTTTGATTTTCCTTATGGAAATGTTCAATGTCAAAATGTGCGGTGGCAAATCAAACGAATTCAAGAACTCAGTGGGATAATCGATTACTTCATCTCGATTCATATAGGAATCGATTGAATCATACGTTGTAACTATTTCCCTGGGGTATTGCATTTTGAATGCAGAGATTGTTTACGTTTACATCGGTTTTTATTTTTTAAAAAACGTGCACTGTACCATTCGTGATTTCTATAGTTTTATGAAATATTTAAGAAAATCGTGTTGATTAATTCGTTTTTGGATGCTGTCGTTTACAAAAGTTTGTTGGCAAAATTATGCATTTTGTGTGTGTGTGTGTGTGCGTGTTTATCGATTGCCATTTTTCCATTCCCAATATCTAACAACTGTTTGACGAAATGTTCAGCTGAAACTTCGTATAATTGTAGTTATACGCGCATTTTGGTCGCCAAAGTAAATTTCCGTACACATCGCTATAAAAAATGATTCATCCCTGCGAAAAATTCTCAAAAAAATGCAAATTTTATATTACAGAAACCTTTGCAAGCGTATGAACAACAACTCACCAAAGTTTCAGCTACAGTCGGATCAGTGCGGGATAGACAGACAAACAGACATTGTTATTTCGTTGCAGAGAACGATCAAAATGGTAAAAAGTGTATTTGATTTAAAATAATATTGTAAAAAATATGTGGAAAACGTATAAAAGTTAAAACTATGTGTATATACACAATACATTGAAATTTCAACATTTAAAAATGATTTCATATGATTCAAATTTAATGTAATGAAAATTAAATAATATAATATCATGAAAAACGTATTAAATGTATAATAATGTATACGAGTATACCAGATTTTTTTTCTTCAATTGAAACTTCTATGTTTAAATAATATTCATAGACCTCCCCTTCGAAATTATTCTGTTTGCGCCACTATTACAATAACTAATCCCTTCTAAATAAAATGCCGTGTCGGAATTAGAAAAAAAAGTATTATCTAACTCATTATAATAATTCGTATATTTATTTGTTCAATCGTTTATACGCTGTAAATAAAAACCAATTCCATAATAATCTTAACAAATATTTGTTATTATGCAGTGTTTAATAGTTTTCACACCTAACTGTCAATATTACTACTAATACACAGATAACAATTTTCCACGTAATTGATATTCTGTACAGGAATGTCGACGCAAATAATAAAATATATAGAAATATTTTTATCCTTTTTACGTTAATGTTCTATTATAGAAAATATGTTACACAATTTTCAATTTTAAAACGTATATTAGTAATATATGCATGGTGATTTTATATATTATTATAACACGATGTTTCTTATTTCTCCGCAGTAAACCCTCACACTGCAGTTACTTCTAAAACTATTCACATCTAACGCTACGGCGATTGTATATATTAGAAGAAAACAATGTCATTTTTTTTTTTCGACCAAAACTTAACAGGAAATATACCATATACGTACTTATATGTGTGTGTGTGTGTGTGTACTCAGTGGTCGAAACGGATCAAAATAAGTAAGGGGGATGGAAGCAATTTCGAGTTTTGAAATGGAGAGGAGGACAAAACCGTGAATGGTCCATATTAATGAAAAATAAGAGCAAAAATACTAATCTTTTTTTTAACAAAAGACTCTAACACCGATCCTATTTCTATCTGTTGATGGTAAACTATATTTTACGATTGCGATTAACTGACGCTTAAATGTACTGAATGTCGAAACGTTAGAAAACGAAATATAGTTCTAATAACAAAAAAAAAAAAAGAAAAAACGATTCGGAGATATTTAAAAATAAGTAAATATTTATAAAAATCCAACAGGGACGGATAATTCAAAGAAATACGATAACTATGAAATGGCGAATGTTATCACTTCGACCGGATAAAACCGACCGTGCTTAAACCTTGTTTACTGCATTGTTTTCCCCTCTTCAAATTTTATTTTTACAGTTTTAATTTTGAAAAACATTATTAACGCTGTACACACACACATATCCATATATAAAGTGTAAAGGTTGACAAATGGTATACACAAGATTTTAAAGACAGCAGCTAAATGTCTACTTCGACGAATACAATACAATAAATAGAAATTTACAATATATTTAAAAGAAATGTCTCCTAGTGACCTATAGACCTTGTTTCCTCGATTATTATTATTATTATTATTTTTTTGTTTTTAGTTCAAAACGTGATTGTGATTGCATAGCTGGTCGGTCGGTCGGCGGGTAATGCTATATCGTTTATTCCGCGTGTATATTTACAATATACAAGCGAGGTCGACGAGTCTTTTAATGGCCGACTCGCACGAGGAAAGCGTCAACAAATTCCGAAAAAAAAAAAAAATTTTTTTTCGAATATCTTTTTTTTCCTCGTAATATTTCCGGAAAACGCATTGTTTTTTTTCCCCCCCGTTATAAACGTTTTTTTTTTTTTTTTTATTTCATAGTAATTCGTAATATATATTTATTTATATACGCGTACAGCGCACAATCGATAATATTATGTTACTTGCAGCAGCCCGTTATTGTAATTTACACACGTGCTGTATACGCCTATTGAATATGATGTTATTTAAATATAAATTCGTAATTATACCGCGGCTATCTCGAGAGAAAAATAAATATTGCGGTTTGTTTAAATCCACGCGGGCCCAGGTCCATATGAAATAACTCGCGTTTTTTAACAAACGATTCGTCGCGCGCACGGATCAAAGTATTTGTGGAACGATAATATCACTGTGTAATAAAGATTACGAGAAAAAAAAAATAACAAATTATTCCGACGACATTCTTTTAAGTAGCCAATTTAACGAATAAAAATTATCAATAAAAAAGATATATATATATATACGTTTACGTAGTATTTGAATGTATCGGTTATATTATTATAGTGTTTTCGTGCCAAAATAGTTTTAATATTTTACACGAGCGTTCACTCTCCGTACAAATGACATTACATATTACACACGTTACAACGGCAACATTTTAATGCGATCACACCTAATGTTATGCGTTCGCGTATTACTTATACTGAAAATAAACTCGTATAACGACAATATTAACGTGGTTATACGATAATAAATCAATATTTCGTAGTACCGTCGTGATTAAGAGGAGAATAAAAAAAAGGGAAATTCTATACTAATAGTTAAATATACATGAAAAAAAAATATATATATATATTCAAATTACGCGTTATTCATTCCGAAACACGATTACTTCGTAAAATGTATATATATTTATAAGTAATTTATTGTAATATTTTATATATTTATTGTTTTATTTCCCATATATACCATTAAGCCAAACCTATCGTACGTTTATAAGAGTTTTCTAACACACACATAAAACCAGTGTGTTTCTCTAGATATAACTACTATAATATAACCATCGCACGTTTTATAATTTAATAGAATAATTTTTTGGCAATATCACAAAATTCAAATAATATAATACATATATATATATATATGTGTGTGTGTGTGTGTGTGTGTGTGTGTGTGTGTGTGTGTGTGTGTGTAATATTAAAACACGAAATGTGTAGTAATATAACACGCGTTCAAAATGCAAATTACTGTATACACCAGTCTATTTTAATGTAAATTACATTTGGGAATTGTTTAGGTACCAAAAGATGCACAGCGTATGGCGTAAAACGCCTAAAAAAAAAAAAGATTACTTTTCACTATACGTACGAATAACGTGAAATTAACATACGGTTAACAAAAGTATTTAAGACTTGTTCTGATGTGGTTGGATAATTGTTAGACATTATTTGCCGAGTTCATAAGTTTATGTATACTATATCAATTTGAAAATATTTTATTATTATCGTTAAAAACAAATAAAATCGCAATAAAAAAAAACACACAATTTCAATATTAACTCGTAATAACGAGCTACGATAATTTCTAATTATGTTTTTAATCGTTTTCTAATCGAAATTTATGTATTTTTATAGTTAATAAACGATATTACTATTGTCAAACACGTACGTTTTTATTGTACGATAATTATTAAATTGTTTTATCAACGTATATTACATAAAATTATAACATCTATTCGTTTTGAGCAAGGACTGGAAAAATAGATATTTTTATAAACTAATACAAACTATTGATTAAAAATAATAACTACTCGAATTGCAAAATAATAACGAAATATAACACGTTTGGTTTAAACGAAAATTTAAAAATTTTAAAACGATTAATTATTGAACGTATATTGAAAAACGTTTGTTTATAGGATAACGTGTTATAAAAATGGTTTTATCATTTAATCTGGGGAAACAAAAAAACGTTTACGTATTTTTGTGCGTTGCAGTATACGTCTGAATATGATATTTATAATATTATTTGTATTATATAACGTTGCAAATTTTTTAATATTTTTTTTTGCTATCACTGGAACGCGGGGTATAATTTTTTTTTAAATTTCAGTAATCCTTAGGATATAACATTTATGAAGCTCACGTGACGAATGTGTTGCCTGAATAATACGTTTAAGGCGTTCTTAAAACGAAAATAATGCACAGGCACAATTTTTTTCTTGTACGTACTCAGTTTAAGTAATGGTTATTTTATAGCGATTGTTACGGATAAAAGACAAAAAAAATTGTACATTTTACGGGGAAAAAACACTATAAATTCATACCATATTATACAGTACATAGTACACAAGACTAATCGTCGATTTCCTAATACATCGAACGTCTTCGACTTATTTCATTCCATGTACAAATTTTGCGTATACACTTCTTACGCGATATTTTTATATTTTTAAAAAGAAATATTTTTTGTCGGACCAAAAAAAAAAAAACATGATTTTTTTTTTTTTTTTTTTTTTTAGGGAAAATTAGGATTCGAGGAATAATTATTGCAAGTACGGGGCACAGGCCGTACTGATCCGCAATACACGAATATGTATGTATTATTAAATAACGTGGCCCGTGAAGTTTTTCGTACGGTATTGCGGTTATTCGAGCCACCGCAATAATACGGGGGGGGGGGGTTTTTGTTTTTCGTACACATTTCACAAATCGCACGATTCAACGAATAACGCGGTACACGCGAACCAGTAACGCACCCAGGATTTTTTCAAGGGGGGGGGGTCTAAAAAACTACATTACGAAAAACAAAACTTTTAATAGATAATAAAAATAGATTATATATTATAATAATATAATATAATCAATAAATTTTTAACACCTGGTGTTATCTATATCGTATGCGAAATTTTAACAGAAAAATATGAAAGTTGTATCAGAATTTGGATTTTCATCTATAAATGTAATACTATTGCACTAGTCGAGGGGGGGGGGTCCGGACCCGGAGTCCATCCCCTTGGGTGCGCCACTGACGCGAACGATGTGGTATCTCAACACCAGGCGTCCCCGCGGGTGATTTAACGACGGTATTACACGCGTTCGGTTCGAACGATAATTCGGTTTACGACTATATAACCAAAGCAATCGCACGTTCGGACGTGTTCGGATGTTGTAGAATCCTGCACGATATTGTAATAACATGTCACACTCGTACACATCGTTATGCGTATACCGCCGGCGCTCGCGGTATGTAGTCCCGGGACCGGGAAGGGGGGGACGACACAGAGAGGAATTCCGCTGTGGCATCGTTATACCCCGCCGATTATTATCCGTACGTAATATGCATTATGGTTTTCCGTATTGTACGTTTCACGTGTTTAATGTATAAAACTCTCGAAGTTGTAACAATTATTATTAAAAAAAAAACTACGAGTTCAGGAGGAAAAAAAAAATGACGATTTCGCCTTATTTAACGAATCGGTTTCGAAATTATATATATATATTTTTTTTTTTTTTACGCAATAAACTAAATATGTCAATAAATCACGCGTCGACGATTTTCCGATAACGAAATATGGACTTTATGAAATAATTCATACACAGATTTGTCCATATATATATATATATATTATATGTGTTTGAAAAATAATAGAAACGAGTTATACTCCTAACGGAATGGATATAATACAATGTTCTTTTAGACGAAAGAAAAAAGAAAAGAAGAACGCGGAAACGAAGCGTGAGACGGTATTAGAATAGGAATTCTGCGGTAAAAAAAAAAAAATTGTAAAAACCAAACGAAACCAGGAGAACACACGCGTGCGCCTTATTTTAAAACCTTTTTTCGGGTAAAATAATTCCGACGATATATCGCGTATATAACTCAGATTCCAACGTCTGCAGAGAATAATATCGTAATATACAGGGAGGTATGTTTTGGAGTTACTTTAATCGATCGCCCGCCGGCCACCCCGTTTATGTTATACGTGCAGGGGTTATACGCGCGCATCGTCACGTCAATATCGTGTAGATTATTTTTTTATTTCTCGGAACGGACGACGCGTCGTTGTTGTTTCGAACAACAAAAAAAAGAAAAGAAAAATGCCGTTTTCCTCGAATCGGTAAGGTTCTCAAATATTTATACTCATAAAATCGTTTTTTCGCCGAAAAACCTTGCCAGAAAAATTACAAAAACGCCGTTGACGACGCGTATATATACGAGGGTCGTCGTCGTCGTCGTCGTCGCATGACATACCGCTGCGGTATTTGGCGTATTTCCGACCGATGCAGGTAGTGTGTGTGTTAACGAGAGTAAAATGCTTGTAAAAGAGATTTGAAGATATAAAAACGAACAAAAAACACGTCGAAACCGATATTTCGATTAACAATCGGTTAATCTCGTCGACACAGTTCACTACATATTATTAATATTTCAAGCGATTTCTACGGATCTGGCACCACTACTCTTCCGTATCATATCCGAGCACCAATCAAACGGGAGGGGGATAGATCCTCCATGACTCTTTTCTTGTTTTTAATATCTCGGATTAATACGTGGGCTCGCCGTATTAAAATTAAAAAATTGCAATTATACTCCCGTTTACGATCACTTAAAACACTAATGGACAATAACAGACACACAAAATTAAACATTAAACTGCTTATTTAGAAATCTCTCCTTAAACCAATTTTGGGGACCTATTTATGGCCTTCGGTTAAGGGTGTATGCTAAAAAATCTAATTTAAATAAAATACAGCGCTTTCAAAATCTCACCCTCAGAAAAATTACTAATTCTCCTCCTTACATATCGAATCACACCCTTCGTACAGACTCACGCTTAAAAACAGTACAAGAAGAGGCAGTAACGTTGTATAAGAGGTTCCATTCACGCCTTAACTTTCACTCTAATCCGAAACTTGTCGAACGCAGTTATTCCTGACAACCCACCTAAAACGTCGTTCGTGTAGAGATTTAATTAATACCATAAATATACTCAATTAATAATAATAATAATAATAATGATATATAAAAAAATCATAGGGAGTGTCACTAATGGATGGCTTCTTTCGTCATGTTGTTATCATAATGTTTTTATTTATTTTCTCACATACTCTTATTGTACTATATACGTACAGATTGTGTATTACGTTTAGAAAATAGAAAAAAAAACGTATTACAGTTTTACCGTTCATTATCCATTATTATTATTATTATTATTATTATTATTATTATTATTATTATTATTGTTATTAATCGTAATAAAAAAATAAAATAAAATAGCCAGCCGCGGATCGCAGTTGTGAATGGTTCATCCGAAATCACGGACGAATTTGTCGAATATTAAAATTCGTAGATACTGTTATTATCGTATCATAATGCGTGCGTGTAGAATAATTTTTAAACATTTTTTTTTTTTTTTTTTTGTTTTTAAAATAGTTTTTTTTATTCAATCTGTTTCAATATAAAACAATAAGAACAATTGATGGATTTAATAATAATTAAATTTTAAACATTTAAATATATATTTATATATATCGATAAATAATAATAAACATTTCCGTTCAAAATCGCAAACGGACCGAGGCCGGGCGGTGGTAATAATAATTCAGCTAGTTACATAACGTTATATAACGCAGCGGCGGCGGCTTTTTCGTTTCGCTCAAAAATACAATTATTGTTATCGCGCGCAGTAATCCATAGACGATTTACCATAGTTAACCATAGTTAACCATAGTTACCATTATCCATAGTCTCAGTTGATACATACACCGTATTTATAATGCGCCGCTGCGCTGACCCCCTCCCACCCGTACGAAATAATATTGAAATAATATTAGACCGTCTCGTCGTACGATGCCAACTTTACACCAATCGTAAACAGCCGTCGATCTGACGTTGTTGTATTATTGTATAATATACCGGCACGCAGCCATACGTATTTACCGTATTTAACGGGGGAGATTATGGAGATATATTACCCGTTGGATATTATTTTTTTTTATCATTTTATTTGTGTATATGGTTACGTTATCGTGTTTTTAGTTTTATCACTTTATCGACGAGTAATAAAACAATAAACATTTTATCGGAAAACGTTACTATTGTTGTGTTCGTTTCGTGCGGAACGCACACATTTTCGTGCGCATACGATGAAATGATTAAAAAAACACACGTAAGAAACTCTACGCGAACGAGGTAAAAGTAATTATGTTAATTACTTATTGTTTATGTAATGTAATTTTTCGTATATTCGATAACTGATTGAAATCTTAAATATTATTTCAATCATTTTAAATGCGTCGAAACGGTGTACGTCCGTTGCAATAACATTAAACTTGATGTTGAGTAGTAAATAAATCGACAAAGTTGCCGGGGGGGGGGGGGGAGGGGAAAAAAACTAAGACTAGGAGCTAGGAGACTATAGAGTTTGTTTCGTAAACGATATAATCAGTGCCGTCTTAAGGCATGGGCCCGACGGGCCCCCGAATTTTTAAGGGCCCCCAAATTCATATAAATTACATAATATACAAAACATAATATTTTACATTTTTTGTTAAATTTTTATAATATAAATCTTGAACGAAAAAATATTAAAATTACCTTTAAATAAAAGTTATACAATAAAAAGAATCAATGGGAATTTTTAATCCTATATTTTAAATTGAGACCCGGTAACACGTACATTATTTTAATGTACGGTATAGCTACGTTATCGTAATTTCGATTATTTATTTCGATTTTAAGGAAAATATTTAGAGGTACCTAATAAATTATGTATTAAAAATGTATGTATATATATATATATACACAAGTACTCGTATATGTATGCACCTATATATCAAAATGTATGTATTTAAAGGCCCCAAAATATGTTGGGCCTCGCATAACCTTAAGACGGCTCTGGATATAATATTTATTGTAAATGAAAACTTAAAGGTTTTTTTTTTTTTTTTTGTATAAATTAATTGCTTTTTTCTTTTTCATTAATGGTTATTGTTCCGAATACACAAAAGTGGAAACGTTATCGATGTATTACGAATGCATGTGCGAATGAGATTATTTTTCGTGCATGATGCGGTTGTGCCTTGCGTTGTCTGTCGCGCGCGCCCGTACCGTTCGGTTCATATTTCTCGGCCGATATCTTTAGTACTCACATTTTCGTGTGAAAATCATTGCCGTTTGGCTTTTGATGATTTTTCCGCCAGCATTCTTTGGCGTTGTGTGGACATAATATTGCGATTAATCTAATCCGCGTTATGAGTTTTCAATTTGTTTTACATCGAATGACATTGACTTAGCATTCGATCTAACGTTCGTCATTGCCTCCACCGCATCATCACCGCTAGCAGACCAACCTTTCAAAGAACAGAAATCGTCATTTTGTGTCACGCTGTCTCAATTCAGGATCAGGTCATGTTTATTTTTACATGTAAATAAAATATATTATCGTAATTCATTTCGGATTTTGTCGTGAATATTTAATTGTAAATTGTATTTACTCCCTCCCCCCCCCACACCCGGAACCCATATAGTATTTAAGTGAATTTATTGTTGTATTGATTATTTATTATTATTTGAATACGGTCCATTATTAATTTATTTCTTTTTAATATAAATTTTTTTCTATATTTTTTGTCCAGTTCATATATACCTCACAATCTTTATTTAAAATTGCTGCGGTCGATTCCCCGCGAAGGTATACCACGTTCGGGGAAGTCGTTGAAACAGTTATTGAAAATCGATAGTACTTATATACGGACCTGTGTAAATTTTTTTTCACTCATCTCTCAAATAAATCCTAAATGCATCATTGGTAGCACAGCATTATTCACATAGTACGGATACAAAGAGAGAGAGAAATTACAAAAATATTACATACGGCTCTTTTGCGTTCACATTTTATTTAATGCGCGTACCACAGGAAGTGTCGAAAATCCGAATGTCTATATCATCGCCAATATATTATGTAAATAAATGTATTTATTTTCTCGTTAATTATACAATTATTAATGTAAATTATTACAATATTTTAAGTGCGCGCTTATTAATATTATTTGAAGAAGAAGAAGAAGAAAATTAAATATTTTTCGTCACACTGCATGAACGGTTTGTTTTCAATTTCCACAAATAATATTCGGTCGTTCCCCGACGTGGTAAGTGGTATTATATTATTATTTATTATATATGCAAGTCCCCGAGTATAATGATTGAAATTCGTGTGAACAACGGCATAACCTGCTCCAATCGATCGATTAAAAATGATTTAAGAAAAAAAGGTAGCGAACCACGGGATATTTTTAATTACTTAAATAAAGATTTAAGAGTGTATTATTATGATTATCACTATGAATTTTAAAATCAATGCGATAAATCCATACGCTTTCGATAAAACGATTCTGAGCTTCGATGTAATATTGTACAGGGTATATGTCAAAGATTAATCTTTTTTTACAAATTAAATACCTCAAAATCTAGAATCGCTGTAAATAGTCGAAAATGAAAAGAAAGTTTTTGAGTTTTTTTCCCCCTTAAAGTTACACATTTGATAAATATTTCGAATTTCTATATACCCATTAGTTTCAGAATTACGAAGGAATAAATAAATAAATCGCGATTTTACGTGTTTTTTTTCTAGTTATATTTTCACGCGCTTTTGAAAAAAAATCAAAATAATGTACCAAGTATATAAGTTACAATTTGTTATCGGAAACAAACTGTACAGACTGTAAAGATCGGAGCATTCCTTCTGTTCAAATATTTTAATACACGCACAAAAAAACGGAACGTTCCAAGTTTCTGCACAAAATTCCCGTTTACCAAACGTCACCTGGAATTTAAAAGAAAAAAAAATTGTTTTTTTTTTTTTTAAATTTTTTTAAACGCATAGCGCAGTGCGACACTGAACCAATGAACGACGACGAGAAAGTATTTTAGATAAAATATCCTGAAGAATTGTTAAAAAAAATCGAATAGATTTTAAAACCCGTTACTGCGTCCCCTCTTTCTCCGTAGCCTCATTATCTTATAATCTTTTAAATTATATATAAATATATTAACTATTCGTTTTTTAGACGGCCTATATATATATATAAAAGACTATTCGTTAATCAACCGTTCGAACAACGAAATCGTAGACGGCTTTCTCACAGTGCGTCATGTGTAATTATTATTTTGTTACACGCGTGTGTGTATGTGTGACAATCGTAAAAATCGCGGTTGTACCGCGGTGACGCTGCAGGACGGAGCGAGTGGTGATAGATACCGAACGGTAGGTATTTTATTACGGCTCTCCAGTATATTATATAATATATAATATAATATACGCGGCGGTTAGTGTACGTGACAGGAATTCGACACACTGATGTGAAACGGTGACAACGTAATAAGAAAATTTTGATAAAATTGTACGCGACGAATATTTTTCAACGGATGATAACGATGGCGCACGTGAAAACAATGAGAGCGAAAAATGAAGAAAGAAAAAAAAACGAGTAAATCATAATGAGAGAGATACCGTCAGAAAAGAGGAAATAACGGGATCGATAAGAATGTGTGTGTGCGATTTTGGAAACGAACTGTAGTAACGAAGGCGATTCTCGGTAGGATTGAAAAAGCGTTGTCGAATACTTTATTATATTGAAACGGTCAAATAATTAACGCGTATCTAATTCAAATACAAACGAACGTAATTGAAGTTGAACAAATGTATTATAACAATAACAATAACAATAACAATAATAATAATACGTTCCGAAATATTTCAAACGATTAAAAAAAAAAAAAAACAATAAAAATAACTTTGAAAAATTATTTTAATTATCGCGGAGCAAATATTATAGTGTTTTTTTTTTCGAAATAAGTACGTTTCTTTTTATGTGTGTTGTGTATTGGAAAAATATTGAGAAATGTTTGGAATAAAATCTATCGAATTCCGCGGAATCTCATCTCATTGACGGATAGGACGAAAAAAGCTCAGTATAAGCCATTGGTCAACATTTTTTTTTTTTTGTATATTTCATATAAATACTTGTTTGTGCTATATAACACACTAGAAGTTAACTATTCGTAAAATTCTGGCTAAAATAATATAATTTTTTAACAATCTATATGAAATGTCTTCGACAACGGATTGAAAGCAAAAAAATATTATACCGAAATAGACCATAAAATGTGTTTCTTATTTACGAATCTAATTATTAACAAACAAAAAAAAAGTCGTATTGTACTTAAACGATACGCTCTGTCGGTTTGTGGTAAATACAGATAAAAACTCTTACGTTTATTAATACAGACGTCTAGACCGTGTATTATATCGAGTGATATACAAAAACGTTTTTTCGTGCGGTATTGAAATATTGCCGGTTTTCAAAAAGAAATGCTGTTATACGGTTTGCAAGCTACTGCGTTCGCAGTTCCATAATAATTTCGCCGCAACACCATCTTTCGTTCGCGTCTTTTATTAGGATATCCTTATATAATAAATTACTAATTTAAATAAAGAAAGGGGAAGGAGAATAGTGGCAGATCTGTTAGCGTTCACACGCTATCGTTTCAATCTTTCATGAGAAAATTTTTCATTCAATCAATATACATTATATATATATATATGTATTTGTTTATAAGAAATTGTTTTACGTTTATATGCGCGGAGCGATTTATTTTATTCTTTTTAGTGTGTTTTTAAAAAAAAATTTTTTTTTTTTTATATATACTTGTTTCGAAATTCATATTTTTTTCGTTTGACTATTAACGTGAAATCACTCGTGACTAAAACATAGTATGGTAAAAAAAATGTATCTAAATAGGTATTCAATAATCACAAAAGACTACAATGGTCATATTGTTATAACAATACATATTATATTTACCTAGCATATTTTACATGTTACATGACGCTCTCCTCGGAATTTATTGGTTTTACAGCGATGTGTGTTTTTTTATATATATATCTGCATCCAATAATTCCAATAAAAAGGAGTGTTCCGATTTTTTCAGTCATAACTTGTTTCCGGTAACAAATTACATCCGGCAAGTACATTAAAGAGATAATATTAGTCGATTTTCTCAATACTTTTTACGAGCGTACGAAAAAGAAATACCGAAAAAATGAAATGAAAACGCGATTTTTGTCGAAATCGATTATTATTCTTTCGTAATTTCGAAACTCACAATTGTAGAAACTTGAAATATTCGTCTAATATGCAACTACATATATATATTTTTTTTTATTAAGGAACAACAAATTCTCAAAAACTTTCTTTTAATTTCGGACCGTTCTTAACGATGATAGGTTTTGATGTAACGTATTTAGTTCATAAAATAAAAGTTAGTTTTTTTTATACGTTCAAACAACAGCGTGTTTTCAGGTTTTTTTTTTTGAAGACTAAAAAACTTTTCCTCCTCCATTCGAAGTACATGGGTAGTAGGTACTGAAAATTGTTATTATTATTAATTAATTAATTAATTATTGTTGTTGTTGTTGTACGTATTAAACAGTGTTGGTTTTACGCGCGTCACGCGCGCCGCAATGAGTCATGACGACGATTTCTCGGCAACGGCGGCGGCGGCAGTGCAACACCGGATGAATATGGATTGGAGGAGAAACCCACGGCAACAGCAGCACGTCTTGCCCGCGGTTTACCTGCGGAGCGTCGCGTTCGCGTATCGAGCGCCGCGGTGGGCGGGACGGCCGTGGATACCTCGTCCTCGGCATACTCGTCCGCACACACACACACACCGACCCAGTGTACTGATTTAAACGCGGTAGTAGTAGTAGTAGTAGTGTCATACGCACGCCGTCACGGTGACAGAACGGACGCGCGCATTTGTCCCACGGGGAACGTTCTTCACGCGCGTAATTCGTTTCACGTTAACACAATATGTTCGCGGGCGCGTTGATCGTCGCCGCCGTTTGCTGCTGTTCGCTGGCCGTCGTCGCCGCCGCCGCAGCCGATAACGGACCGGACGCCTGGCGATTCCGTTCCACGACCGCGGCCGGATCTTGTTGCGGTGGCGGCGGGTCTTTCTCTTCCACCGCTTCCACGAACGACGCGAGAAATTCGCGAGAAGTGAGTACTTCTTTTTTATGCCCGTTCGGGGATTACTCAACCGCCCGTGCGTTATAAGACGTCACAGCGGCCAGCGCAATCGCGTGTCAGCTGACGAGTACCGTCCACGTAAGGGGCCTTGATCGAATCTGTGCAACAATTACTATTTGTTGTCGTACGAATTGGGGGGGGGGGAGTGTTCGAATTTTGGCGAGATAGGAGTAACCGTTTGTTTTAAAAAAAAAAAAAAATCATTTTAGAGCGTAACCCTTTTAATCGTTCGTAACGGGAAGCTGAAAACGAAATGGGATAATTTTTTTTTTTTTTTTTTTTTTACAATTTTTATTGAATCAATAAAAATGATGAAAACGTATTTAAATTTCGTTATGGACGGGAAAAATAACGATATCGGCATGTTACGGATTTAATAGATTTATTTAATTAAAAATATAATGTGTCGGCGGCCGAGTGAATGAGGTGGGAAGCGCGACACTTCAAGAACTATAATAATTCTCGATATTAATTATTAATTAAAATTTTCGAGAGATGCGCATTTTAATTTTTTGCACTTTTACACATTCCCCTTTTAATTTTTTCCCCAATTCAAGCATTGCGGCGCATATGCGAAGTACGTCGCCGAGTGCCGCGCGTTACTCCCTCCACTTCGAATCGCGTAATCTGCGCTCCGCCGATACTTACCGAGAAATTCCGATTGGATTACGCGTTTACGTATTATCGCACGCGCGCTGTGTCTCGAATCCGCGACAATTCCAACGATAATTTTCGAAACGGTTTCGTCGGCGCGTTTATCCCGCGGGGGGACCAGTTAAATATCGCAATAAAACATCCGACGCATATTCTTCACATAACCGATATTTTCGTGAAATAACCGGGAATTTTCAATTAATTTCGACAATTTTCCATCGGTTTAATTCCCGAGCGCGTACATTTAACCACGTACGTGGAACACGGTACACGTTAACTTCGACGAAAATCGTTTAGCCTTAAACGAGACGTCGTATTTCTATATGATCCGACTGCAGGCTCTCCGGAATCGTATCAATTTTTTCTTATAGTTTTATACACTTTTTCCTCCTCGACAAGTATTCTCCTGAGTGTTAATTGAAATTCAATACGAAAATATATATATATATATCTATTTTAATTAATTATTACAAATAATAACACGTTTTGTCGCTTACAGCATATAACAGGTCGGTGATTTTTTTTTTTTTCATATAATACTACCCAGCGTGAAATCCCTTCGAATTTCAGAAATTCGAAACCCCTGTTAATAATCTGTACTTCAAATAAAAATCTTATTACGCATGTATTAATTGTATTCGTCGCCTTAAAATAATGTGTATACACGTAGTTATGGAAAAGTATATATTACGACCAATTCCCGGATGAAAATATTTTTAATTATTATTAAATCGTATTATACGTAATCATTGACCTCAATAATATAACCCGACGATCGGATGACTAAATTATTTTCTGTATCCAGGAGAGGAGTTAAAGGGGCTAAGTAAGTATCTACATATGTAATGAACAAATAATAATAAATACAAAAATGACTTTTCGATTGAAAATTTATTGAAAACGAAAATATTCCCAATTGAAGAAGATGAATATTTATTTTTTTTATGACATAATTTCTTACAAAAACGTACACAATTATTTACTCAATATTTATTTATTTTTTTTAATTCCCGATTCACTCGTAATTACAATTTTCGTTTTTTTTTTTTTTTAATCGTGTCAACTTATTAATAATTGAAAGTCAAACCCGCTCTCTCCGCCATGAATAATCTAAGCCTACGGCCTTGTCTCCAACCGTACGCGTGTACGTAAATGAACCGAATAATAAAACATTATTATTATTCAACGAGGTGCGTGAGAATTCATTTTGTTTCAATATTATATTTATGTCACGTGAATAATCACGATGAGTATATTCCGCCCATTACGACGCACTCTCTCAACGTGCGTCTTCGACATCGAAACTTAAGTTGTTGTCGTTGACTACACAAATATTATAAAAGTCCAGAGAAAATAAACCGCGAAAATCGTAATTTATTAGAAATTAAAAATCACAATTTCGGCGTGTACGGTCTCGATTTTAAAATGCGTAAGAGCATACCGCATAAATTAAAAATTTGACAAAATATAATAAATTACACAAGTACACATACATAGCTTTAATTGAGAAATTCGACGACTTATACATTTGATATTAAAATTATCAAATTCGTATTCACGTGTGTTTAAATGACAATAATCCGTTTTGTCGATAAAAGTGTCAACCGTTGTTTTTAAGATATCATTAAATATATACGAATTACAAAAATAAAAATAAAAAATATTCATTCTTCCGAAAACGTTAAAAATAAAATGATTTTGAATTTAAAGAAAAAATAAATATTATAATAAGTATTATCATATTTATACGTGTATTCAATCCGTCCGCGGTTTGAATAAATGATGCTTTTATATGATACACATTCGAAAACAATGATGAATCGTTGGGTTAGAAAAAAAAAACAAATTATCAACGAATCTTAGTATATATTATTCTATGTGTAATTTTTCGAAATCAAAATTTTATAAAATATATTTAAAAGTGAACTATTTTGGATAATCGAAAAACGTTTAACAAAAAAAAAAAAAAAAAAAAATAGTTACCGTCTGAACACGATTTGCTCTTGACGAAAAATAAGAGGTACGCGATGTATAAATATCGCAGAGGTTTTATTCGAAAAAGTTTCAACAAATTTAAAAAATAAAACGCATTTTTTTCGCGCGTCGAATCTCGGAAACATCGAGACTCCAAAGTAAAAAGCCTTTTTTAATTCACGTACATGCGGCGGACAATAGAAACCGAAAGAATTACAGAACGTATTATGTAAATTAAACAAAATAAATAAGACAGTGAAAAACCGTATTTTGTACTAAAACTGCGGTAAAAAAAACATACGAATCCGGTCTTCTCTATGTATACGCAACGTAATACGTGTACTCGAGTACTTCCTACGTAAATAAAATGAAAAAAAAAAAAACCGTTGGGAAATTCACTTGTAATATTACGCATAACCACTTTGAAATGTAAATTAAAAACCGTACACGTATTTCGTTATTGCGCCTAACGAATCGCGTAATTCCAAACGAATTACGACAAAAAAATCTGTGTAAAAATGTATTCACATTCGAAATGCGTCGCAATCGCATAGTGCGCGCGCACATTGAATTTTCGCTGGATTCGAAAACGCTCACCATCGCTCCGTTGCGGTGTAATGTCGCGGACGATTTTATATTAAACGGTGTCGACATTATTGAGACGCGGATCTGTACAAAATAGCGCGCTGGCAAGCTATAACAAAGACCTATTACATTAAAATACACGTTTGTAACGAGGCAAATGACTATAAACGACAGTTTATACGACTAACGGGTTACATGTTTTCCTTATCAAAACGTTGCAACAGCAATAGCTGATGGTGATTCACGTGAATCGTTTGTCGGGAATCCGAGCAGCATCAACCCCCCCGAACGTAATATCCGTCAGCGAGTCTCTCGCTGATTGTCTTCTCATTCATTTAAATAATAATTGGATAATATATATGCCGTATTGCATATAATCCGTGTTTTCGTTCGCACAGTCCGAAATAAGAGTACGCGATTCATTTGAACAATTAATTAATTTTTTTGAAAACGATAAATGAACAAAAAAAAAAAAAATAAAATAAAATACTATATACGTTGTATTCGACAATATTATATACATTAACATAGTTCAATACGAAACAGATAATCAAAATACCGCTTATATGTGTATGAAATATTAATAACGACAATATATCGTGGAAAACGGATCGTTAAACTTTTTGATTACACTAATGATTTTAGAAATTAATAAACGCAATTGCGATTATGTAATAATAATAAAAAAAAATACGTAAAATTATGACGTGTTATATTATAATCGCGTTGTACCGTTTAAAAACGGGAGTAGGCGGGGGGGGGGGAAATATTAAAAATAAATAAAAAAATATTTTTGAACACACGTTGAACGTTATTATATTATACGATATTATTGTCAACTATATAAAACATAATTGCGATTTATTGTGTAAAAGAATAAAAAAAGCCACAACGATATTTTATTATATATAAATATATGTTTACGCACGTTTTAAATTCTAATAAAATTGTGTCGCGTTAAATGTATTTATACGTATAATTTATACAATGTTTCGACACAAAATGGAAAGTATAATAAATAAATAATAAGTATATTATACACGTGGCGGCGTCATAGCTCTGCATTAAATCGTATATATTTAGGTTAGGGAGTTTGACAGAAGAGAATTGGAACGACGAGCTACACGAGTGTGACAAAATTAAATAATCATATTGCCCTTGTTGTTGTATGTTCTCTTTGTTGCAGGAAGAGAATTTTTAAGGTCATTATATATATATATACTACACATTATATTCCACGCATTTCGCTATTATATTTACAGAGTTTTTTTTTCAACAACGTTTAATGTAATATTATATGTATATATTATATAGAACAAACAATACGTGTAAAATGAGTTAGAGCAATACGTAAGTATTTTGTAAGCGTACTCGTCTATAATGTGCGAAAAACAAAATAATAATAATAATAACATATTTTACAATGTATTTATATAATAATTTTGTGTTTTCGTGTGGTCGTGATTCATGTACGAGTATATATGCGTGCGCGACGACGACGTAGCTGGTGGTATTCAGGTGTACAACAAACGTGCGAATTATTTAATATATTTTATTATACTGCATACGCGGACGGCGACCTTGATGAAATTACAGAATGCGAATTTTATTTTGTTATTTTATGAAATATTTCGTAGTTTAGATTTCAGATATATAATTATATTTGGTTTTTTTTTTCATGCTCGTATATTCAATTAATGCGTTCCGTCGCGTTTCTCGTGAAATTAACGAGTTATTTAAAAAAAAAAAAATTAACGTAATATTAGGTAAGACGTAAACATTAATTAAAAACATTTGTTTTATTTCGAGTACGTATAGGATTTTCACTAAATATATTATACAAATCAACAACGCGCCGCTAGTCGTACCGCGTTCGTATATTTTACAAGAGTACACAAGTTTTTTTCGCATAGGTAAACAAAAAATAATCGCGGACGAGAGTATTATGACAGTCGAAATACAATATATTTAAGCTTAAAACACTATTATACGAAATCACAATGGTAATCTGTACGATTTAAAGAAGAAAGGAAAACGAAAAACGTTTGGCGAAAAACCTGAAAAAAAAATTCTACTTATTTAGCGAAATTATATTTATTTTTTTCAGATTCCTCTGAGCGTTATAAAAGAACTGAACCAGGTGAAAAACGTTTCAGAACTATTTACGAAATTCATGCCGGAAGTGAACACGCACGAAGCTCAAAGACTTGTCGCCACAACAGGGTTTCAAAGTGAGTCAATTATATTATTACAAATTACGCTCGCGAACAAAACCAATTTATAAATACTGCCGTACCACCTAATCGATAGGAATAAAATATATACACTGATTGAAATTATTATTATTTCGCCATTAACGTTCAGAAGAAAAAAAAAGAAGTAACGATGAGACATAATATCCATTACAATCGAGGGAACTCAACAAAGCATATAGTTCGTAAACTATACCTGTAATACGTACATAAATTCGAAAAAAAATAAATAAATATCGTATTTAAACCCAAGGTGTCGTTAAACTATCTTAACTGCAAACGACTTCGGTTAAATTTATAATAATTATAGCGAGAAGAATGCGCAGTGTATAATATAATGTCTTTTAAATTAATATAGATAATAAGACGTAAAACATTTACTCGAATCGTTTTCGTTTTAAGTACGTGTGTACCTACGTTGTAATCGTGAATAATAATAATATTTATTTTTTTTAAATCGAAATATTCTTCTGTTTCAGGCCGTACGGTTACAATGGAACGAAGTACGTATTATACGAATACAACGAATATTCCTGAACACGTTTATTGACATACTACAGTGGGCGGCCAAATTATTAGCGACTGCAGTACGACGGTTTCCTATAATTTTCAATTTTAAAAACGTATTTATAATGAGGAAATAATTGGCGTTAGGGCGTACTTAGTAGTTATTTTTAACATATTAGAATACCTCTTTATTTTAAAATATAAAAATAACATCGTTTCTTAATCCTTTATTCTTTCATAAAAAATGATTATTGAACAGTTATGAAAAAAAAAAAACCTAAAAGATTTAGTAATTTGGCATTATTAAATGTTTAAAAAAAAAAGCGCCGCCAGGGCACGCTGTCTGTGCAGACTTCTGCATTATGCCGCGAAAATCGGTATTGTAATGTCACAGTCTGATCAGAGTTTCTATCCTGTTGCGCCGCTTGGTTTGACGGTATAATAATGTGCTTTTTGGCGATCACAGGATTTTGCGTGAGTTCCCATAGATTTCGTATCACATGAATTTGCCCGGGCCAAGGCAAAACGCTTTACACACATTTATTTCATTCTAGGAATGAAATTACACTCTCGGGTTTGTGACAACGGTATCGAGTCGCGCGTGAACCATTTATTCAAATCGTTTAAACTTACGGGACATTATTTAATCGTTTAATAATTAATAATTTGGCCGTCCACTGTACGCATAATGTGCATACGTTTTAATCCTATATATAATCGAAAAACTGTGTATTTAGAAGCGGCGTTGATGCCCAAACCGGCGGGATGTTCCATTGAAGTGCGTACGATCAGCTTGAAAGACACGGACGATCCGAGTTTATATTATTATCCGCCGTGCACCAAAGTGAACCGGTGCGGCGGTTGTTGTTCTCACGACTTGATGGCTTGTCAGCCGACAAAACTCGAAACGCTCAATTTCGAAGTGTGTATTAAAATAGAGAAACAACGGAATTCTTATTGATTTAATTGTTAATTTTTTTTTTTTTTTTGTTTTGTTTTGTTTTGTTTACAGGTGCAAGTTTCACAGTACAGCGGAGAGGGAAAATTCGAATATTTAGGTAGAAAATCCGTGACGATTGTACAACACGCGAAATGCAAGTGTGATTGCATTGTCAAAGCAGAAGTGAGAATCATTTTCGTACCTTTTTAACTCTTAGTAAAAGAGTTTTTAACTCAAAACTCGTTTTGTATTTTGTATTTTTTTTTTTTTTAACGACAACAACGACACACTATTTTCTCCATTGCAGAACTGTAATAATTTACAATCGTACAATCAGGACGAATGCCGTTGCGAGTGTAACAACGAAGAAGACTATGAAAAATGTAACGACGAACACAGTATAAAGTTGTGGAATCCTGCGACGTGCACGTGCCAATGTCGCGACACGCAGGAATGTACCGAAGGATTCGGATTCGACTATAACACTTGCAGGTATAAATAATTACAGCGGAATATGTATTACACGATTGTTTTTCAAACGATTCTCGAGTAGGTTATAAATCCCAATTAATAAATTTTGAAAAAATTCTCTGTTTCAGATGTGAACCATTACGGATAAAAACTAAAAACGTTGCTTACGAATTTAACAAAAACAGATATTCAATAGACGGACAGTGAACCGCGTACAATACGATCGATTTAAAAAAAAAAAAGAAGAATACCTGATATATTAATATATTATATTGTGTACGTGATAGAACATCGATATTTCTATTATATATTTTATTTATTATCTTCGCGCTTCATATATGAGTGCGTAAAATACTCGTTGACGAAACTGTTCCCCCCCCCCCATTTATTTATTAATATTCCTATATATTATATAATATGTTCAATCAAGAATTGACATAATTATTTTTTTTGTTTAAATAATATTAAAAAAGACTGTTGACATTTTTGTTTACCTATTAATTTATCACATTGTATATTTATACTAGTTTTGGCACGTGTCAATTGTCTGTTTTTATATTACTGTAAACATTTACATTTTATTATATACCTATTACGAGTATATATTATGGCGATTTTCTGATTACTACTATTAGGAGGATGAAAGGGGTCCATAAAAAAAAAACTATATACTCTAATCCAAATTTCATATTTAAAAAAAAAAAAAACGATATAATTAATAGTAACACATAAAACTGCGTTATATTCTATTTAATCTACAATAAATAACGGTAGAAAATTGTTTTTTTTTTTTTTTTGTTTTACGTACCTGATGTTACTATAGCTTAGTGAAATCTGTTTAAAACGGGATCTTTATTTGGTCTCATTAGAAATTATTTACACTGCTGTTGTATAAATATAACGTTGTAATATACATACGAGTATTATATTGTGTATGGTTAACAATCATAATTATGCATAAAATTAATGACTTACACGTATACGAATTTTACAATGTTGAATTTATATTATAACAACGGTATAAATAATTTCAAATGAGAGCGAAATTATAATAATTAGCGATATTAATAATAATTCTTTTTTAAACAGATTTCACCAGCTACAAGTACATAAAAATAATTGATTTTCTATCGTTATTTATTGTAAATTAAATACAAAATAACATAGTTATTCTTATAGTGTATAATATATACATGAATATAAATATTATTACTGCATATTAAAATTGAATTTCATGTTATAGTTATTATACATATACTATATTTGTAATTTGTTTATTTCACCTATAAATGAAATTCTTCGACGTAATCAGTAAACATTTTTTACAAATTATATATTTTAGATTCTAATCGAAACATAAACAATTAGTTTTACATCGGTGTGTTCTATTTATTTAATTCACGTGCGAACATTTTTTTCTGGTAAACGTATTCCGATCTATTCATGCGTGTACGTTTTCGACTGACAAATTGTAGTACACACATGGTACAATTATTAGTTGTGACATTTTTCAATTATCTCCCTCAGTAGTTAAGTAAAGCGCGTGAAACAACTATCGAAAAAAATCAAATTGATATGTTTTTTAAGCATTCAAAAATTTAATTTAGGTGAAATTCGTTCTTTTAATGTATTACATCAATTATAGTTAATTTAATACAGTAGGTATTTATTTTAAATAAACAAATGTAAATATATATATATATAGTAAACATACAATCAGGCCAAAGAATGTTATGAAAAAGAATTGAATATAATATATTATATAAATAATTATAATTACATTATACTGTTATATAATTAAAATAGAGTACTAATGACAGAGGTTTTCTTTTTTAAAAATTTAATTCACCGCGTACACAATTTCTTTGTTGTTTTTTTAAATTTTTTATTCTATTTAGATTCTATTGTAATAGGTATTCATAATTTTTCCCGTGTAGTCTTGTTGACTTTTATTTTAGATTCTGAGCGAACTGAGCAGAAAAAGGCTCTTGGTCTTATGAATTTTTTTTTTATTTTTATTTATTTTTACTACAAGGAAAGTCTTTTCGACTAGAAGGAGTGCTCCGATCACATGTCACATATAATCATCATATTATATCTTTACCAGAACACTGTGTCGTAATGTATATAAAAATCTATAATTATTATTTATTCTCACGTACATATACAAAAAAAAAATTATACTCTATTCAATTAATTATAATAAACTAAAAATCGCTCAGAATTGTTTTTTGAATACAACTATTAACTATACTTGCTTTCAAATTTAGAATAATATAAATACTCTGAAAGTCTAAAACACTCGATCAAATGGTGACCCATTTAAATAGACAACATCTACCTACACCAGTCAACTGCGGGACTCGCTATATTTTGTAACTTTTTCTGGTGATTTAGTTACCCGTTTCACCTGTAGTGGTGTATCCAAAACAACATAATTATAGGTAGTTTTGAATATTCAAATTAAAAAAAAAAATTTTTGTAGTAGAAATTGTGAATGCATTCATACAAAAAATAATAACAAAAAAACGACTTTGAGTCTATACGTTCTTAATTTATAATTGTCAATAGTGTCGGAGCCTCAGTACACTCGATCTTGTACATCAAGGTAGTCGTCAATCAGCCTGTGCAGTAAGTAGAATTTTTCTTTTCTTCTCACGGTTAATATCTCGGACCATGAAGCTTAACTGAAGGTATTTTTGATGTCCATTGCAACGTGCCTATTTTGAAAGCGTTGCCTGTATATCTCTTAAACAATTCTTTATAATAAACGGTTTATTTTGTCTCTTTTCTAGACTGATTGTGGAAATCGATGTTTGATATTTAAATTAAACTATGTTAAAAAAGTGAACACGATATTAACTCTTTAAGATTTCTAAACATTTGTTTAAAAAAATGAAATATTCAATCTAAAAATCTACTATTAAAATAACATAATATGTTATTCAAATCTTTTATTTTTCAAAATTAAACATCCGAAATTCGCCAATCCAACACTCAACAGTCGATAATGTCAATAAATAGTAAATAATTTCAATAAATCGATATCCACACGAGTCCTTGGTATTTTATACAACGGCACGATAGTGACATTAGATATTTTTAACGAATAAAATATAATGAATATTATACAAAGTAAGTAGTTTTAAATCAGCGGATATTCAGACATGAAGAACACAGAATATATCACTGTTCTTGATATGGTTAATGGCCATTGTTAACGGCAGACGAATTCGTTTCTAGGCGAAATATAAAAACGAAACAAATCCAGTTTTGTTCTTTCGTCGAATCAAATTTTTCTAACCGCATATAATTAAATATTTTTTTTTTATTTTCATAATCGATTTTTTCGAATATATTTATATTATATATATATTAATTATACGTATTGAATTAAAATGTGTTTAATATTAAACGGTTTTATGAATTTTAAAGATTTTTTTCTTTAATTTTATTCGTAATTACAAATTTTATAATAACACATATTATATTCCCAACTGACCCATAGTATTTCATTATCTATACTATTAAATATAAAATGTTTAATTTCGATTATAATACGTATAATTTTATGATGAACCTACACGCGACATGGCGTGACATTTGATATTATATATTGTACTCGTATATAATATCAAATGTTTAAAAAAATCAGATTACAAATCAGTATAGTATTCTCAGGTTTCGGATAAGACGAATTTTCACCACTAATATAATATCTACGCACAAAAAATAAAAGGTAACGTATCCGAATGCGGAAATAATATATTTATTATACCATAGTCGTCAATAACGAACGCATAAAAATAAATACATATAAAATAAATTTATAACTTTATAACATTATATATAACATTCATTTCTCCTATAATACACTAATATTATTGCTCGTTTTAAAAATATTAAACGCAATTTCTTCGATTTAAAAACAATAATTGTCTGTTGTATATCATCTTCTTCTCCCTCGTCTCTATCCCAACTGTCGGCCGTCTTTGTTCTAAACCTCCACTTGTCACGATCTCTCACATCTTCCACATACACACCAGCGAAAGTCCTCACACTCAATCGCATTCAACCACTTCATATTTGGTCTTCCTCTTTTTTTTCTTCCTTCAATATTTAATTTCCATAACCGTTCTTACCGCTTCCGAATTTTCTCTTCTCATAATATGATCAAACCACCTGAGTATATTCTCTTTCTTTTTCCCCATGATCGATGCAACCTATATTCTTCCTCTCATATATTCATTTATTATTCTATCTTCCTATTGTTACCCCACTCATCCATCTAAAAAAAAAAAAACCATTTTATGCCTAGTTGATATCTGGAGTCCATGTATAAATAAATTTTTATTTGTACCAAGTCTCCGTTTGGAGAATAGCCCCCCCTCCCGTCATTTTGTCCTGGATCTGCCCCCGGTTCGTTGGTATTTGGACATTTCAAATTCGATGCAACACATCCATTACACTATTTAATGTAACAATAAATTAATATCTTATAATAATAGATATTTGCGTTAATTATCATTTATCAATTAGTTTTCGATATCAATGTACAATAATTCTTTTTGCATATTTTACGGGCTTTTTTTTTTATCGCGTATAAATCCTAGTCCTGTTTATTACGAAATATTTGTAAAAAAAAAAAAAAGAATAACAAATTATTATTATATTTTTTTCTTCTTCTCTTAGATTATTACAAAATCATAGAAGATTAAAAAAAAAAAGAAAAAAAAAGAAAATGAATTCGTTCGAACTCCGCGACGTAGCTTTCAACCTGACTTTATTCAAAAAACTTGGTTTCTATCACATATTCAACCCGAGCGGCCCGAAGATTTTCCATTACAACGCGTACCGGTTCGCCGTCGTCGTATTCACCGGTGCCGTGTTGTGCGCGAACGTTTTCGGACTGTTGGGTTTCGTTACGCGCATGGAAGACACCATCGACAACATCAGTCTGTTGCAGGTGATATGCGCACAAACGCACAATTTTCTGTCCATATTCAAAATAGGCATGTGCCTGTACAACGCGGATAAGTTCTGGTACGTGCTGGACATAACGCGCATGAATTTCTTGACCAGTAAATCGTGTCGCGATCACATCGGGACGCTCCGCTCGTATCGCGACGTTTCCATAAAAATTACGAACCTGTACGCTGTTACTTACGTCCTGTGCACTTCCACGTGGTTGCTGTCGCCTTTGTTGTTAAACGATTTCGCCGCCGCCACACCCGACTCCGATTCCAGGACAGTTCGACGCTACAATAACATTTTCAATTTTCGATATCCAGTGTCCATACGAGCGTACAATTCGTATTTTTTTCTTTACTACATTATCGAGGGAACGCTAATATTGTTTATAGGTTACGGCATATTAATCGTCGACAACCTGTTGATATCTATTTCCTACGTTTTGATCGCACTGTACGAAATACACGGACTCGCGTTCAAAGACATTAGACCCGGACAATCACTTGCTGAGAACAACGGTAAGTACACAACCGCACACTACATGTTTTATGTGGAAACAAATCGTCCGGGTTATCTGAACATTGTCCCGGTTCAATGAGTCAAAATCGAATTTTACCGCTACCAAGATGATTTTACGCCCGCTTTATACTCGTTTCCGATCCCCTTAAACGAATCGGCGGGACAGCTTTCATTCGAATCCTCGAGAATTTCAATATCAAAATACTTTCATCGGAGATTATATTTATGTTGATATAATATGTTACTTTACTCGTTTTTGTGCCCTTATTATTGACACGCGCCTGTTTGAGTTAATATGTTTATTATTCATTGCAGTGCACAACAATATTTTTAACATACCTATATATATATATACGTATAATCAGAATTAACTGATTGATATTAAAAAATATGTCGACGAAAATTTTAAATACATTTACAGGATCACTTTTTAGCCCTTTCGAAACGCCGCTTTAAGCAAGTGCACCCTTGAGCCGGCTCTAAATTACTTATTTAGTTCGCTTCGATATAAATAGTATTAAATACAATACAGGTATAATAATTCTCTTTTTTGATGACTGTGGTCCGAAAATCGAAACGTTTATGGGTTTAACGTCATTGGGATTTTTCGTTGTGAAATTCAAGTTTTTTATACATTTTAAAACATATACGCGTTATAATAATGATGTTTTACGTCTAATTGTAAATTAAAGTTAAAAAAAAACACACACACACGAGTTGGCTAATCGATTTATTATATTATGAAACAAAAATATAGCTATATATCAATAATAATATGTCGGAGGCGACGATACTGTTTTATGCGAACTCGAACACTAAATCCATTTTATATATACGCGATTTTTGTTTTTTTAAATTTTTATCCTAAAAAAAAAAATTCTAATTATATAGTATACAATACTTATATAATGGCTGTAGTTATTTATCTACTTATAAATATTATTAATATTGATTTCAATTTCGATATTAATTAGGAAACGAGAAACACTGTACTGAAGATTATAAGGATTTCAAATCGATCATTTTCGATCAACAAAATCTTTACGCGTAAGAATTGTATTTCATATTTTTATTATATAACATTAATATTTGTTAATCAAAAAAACAGCGGAATACTCGCGCAGCTGATATATTAATATATTAATTGATCGATTTTAATTTACGTAATATAAAAATGATAAAAGTTAAGTTGGTTTAATAATTACATTCATTTTGGTGTATATTTAATACTCGCATAGATTTCTTCACGCTTTAACTTGACATATTGTAAACTTTACAATGATCTATTATAGTGATTATAAAGAGATTACAGAGAGGGAGAGGGAATAATTGTATTTTTAAATATTTGCGAAACAATATATTATATAATGCAATTTTTCGTTATTTATTCATATTTTCAGGAAATTACAAACGTATAATTCAGTCGTGTGGTCAGTTATTGTGATCAGTGCTTCTGCGACGTCTACCGTTATAATAATGTTTTCCTACTCGTTCGTTGTGGTAAATTATATTAGACATTTGTATCTGTAATAATTTAACATTATAATAATAATTGTATATTTTGTACTTCGTTAAATACGATAATAATATGACACGCAGATATTTTTTTTGTTCGTGCACGCAGATATTTTTGAAGGCAGAGTCTTTAGAAATGCTCGCCATATTTAAGTTTGCTTCTGCAGTTCTTTTTTTTGCCGTCGAAATATTCATCCATTGTTACTTGCTCGAGAACATAAACACCAAAGTAATATACCTACTATAATAATATATATATATACTATATATTATATAATATAAAAACGAAATTATTATAATATAATAGATTATAATAATTTCGTTTTTCCGTTGATCTCGCACGTGTTTATAATTAATTATTGTCACTGTGTAGAGGGAATCCGTCTCTTTCGAAATATATTGTTGCGACTGGACGGGGGCAAGTATGAAATTTAAAAAATTGATATTACTAACGATGCAAATGCACGACGTCAACAAACCGATGATAAAAATGACACGGAAAAAAATTATGAATCTAAATTTCTTCGCTAACGTATATATTATACCTATACATTCATTCAACGCTCAAATAAATGAATGCGATATGATTCAAAAATCGATTATTTTTAGGTGATGATGTCGTGCTACAACATTGTTTCTGTCATGCTAAGAACAATAGATACGGAGAATGTGGTGGTTTAAGAAAAAATATTTGAACAATTTGGTTTATATACAAAAGCGTTATAATTACATTTAGTATAATATATATATATATATATATAATCGGCATATAATCTGTATTATAGGCATAATTATAAAACGTTTCATACAAACGCGCACTCTTGTACTTATATATAATACGCTTCAATTTACTTATTTTCATTTTTGAAATGAATAAATACATTTAATTACTGTATTATAGTTTGTTTGATTTAAAAACCGAAGTATCATTATTATGTTATAGATTTAGTCAAGGCTTTATTATATTGTTACGTGATATTAAATAAACATTCTTGAAGCATTAATAAATAATGTTATTTTACATGTCGCATTGCAGCTCGTTTTCATTTATGTGTGTTTTTAGTTTTTAATAATAGCGAGTAGATGTAAAATAATGTAGAAAAATAATAATATTAACTATATATTATAAATCACATCTATTACTCAAAAACAAAATTCATTTTATATATAAATTTAATAAAAAAGTGTAATGATTTTTTTTCTTTGTCCGCCAAAATATTAAACAAACTTTATTTCAATGTTTTTTTTTATACATAGCTAAAGCATTTAAAAATTATTTATAGACCATTTTCAATATTATATCTCCACTCCTATAAATGCCTTAAACAAAAAATATCTTCTAAAAAAATATATCTAAGAATAATTATTCATATTTTCCCGAGATATAGCTTGGATTCCTGATAAATAAATCACCTTATTGTATACCAGTATTGAGTACATGCATCTTGAAGTTTTTCAGTTATAAATCTAGATCGATGACGTGTACAATATTTAAGATTTTTTTTTTTTTGTGGATAGAGAACTAAGTAGAATATCTCGTATATGTTCCGAAATGAAAATTATACACAGTAATTAATGTGTATAATTATGTATACACAATAATCAATAACTATAATATACACATATTTATAAAATAAATTACTCGTACCTCATTTAAATGCACATGTTGATTAGGAACAGGTGAATTTTGCTCAAGTGAAAAAAACTATTTGCATGGACGTTTGGAAATCAATTTGAAATTGTTTTATGATCATATACACATGGCAGGCATTCGGTCGTCGGATCGTACTAATCAACACCACCCACCGAGTTTTATAGTCATACATATATTAATTATTAATAATTATATGGGTGATACGTATTATATAAACACACTGTTTTGGAGGTATCGAATTAAAGATAGAAAGTAAAAACTAACAAATTATAGTAGATATTTTAAAAGGAAAAGTGTGAACAACCGGGGACAATAACAATGTATTATTGGCCGTTAATAAAAAAAAAAAAAAATAATATAATTATCCACAGACCTATAATTTCGCCAATGGGATTTATTTCGATGATTTGTACTTTTTTTTTTTTGTATTTTGAAATTTTTTTAACGACGTGAAAAAATGGCGTAAATATACTCGTATATACATATACACGCAATAATAAAGTTTTTATAGGTACATACGTATGTAGAATAAGCACCGCGTGCCGATTAATAATATAATAATTGCTGTGCCCGCAGCATAAATACTATAATATTATGTAGTAATCGATTTCAACTTAAGCCGTTTGAACGATAATTAAAATGTATATACGAGTCATAATAAATATAGGTATTTTTTATTTATTTCAGTTGACATTGCGCAATCGATAGACGATAACAGTCGTTTCATAAGCTGGTGGGTACACGTATATAACCGTAATACACGTCGGTATATAATAATTATTTTACGAATTAATCGCGGCAATCTTCGAATGAAACGAATACCAAACAATTCAAGTATTTGTTCATGTATTATTATTATACATACGTATCAAGCAGAATTTGTTTTCAATTGGCGCGCAATATTATTGAATTCCCCTTATCTTTATTCTTAGTCACAATCCGTGCGATTTTATTACGCGCGCAGTCATTACATCATATTATATATTGTCTCGTCCAAAAACACGAACGCGATTTTTTTAACGATAAAAAGAAGAAGAAAAAATAATTAAATTCGCCATGTACTATTGGCTGTTGTTAATCGTGATTGCGAACGCCGCGACTTTGAACAGAAATGAACGATTACACGATTTCGTCGGCGAAAATGTCGTACACGTCAAACCGAAACAATTGCAACCTTGTTACGAGCACGCCATCATCAAGTCCAACGATCGTACAAATGAACATCGCAAACGAGTAATATTATATAATTATTTTTTATTATTATTGCACTTACAAAATCGAAACGCTTGATATAAAACACCATCACTATTTAAAAATTAAAAATCCCCCTCCCCAAAATTCTGGTCTGAGTACGTCACTGGACCACAGCTGTTGTAAATCATTAATAATAAATGAACTTGAACAATTTCTATACAATTTTGTATTCGGGAACACATTGTTGAATAAAGAATCCACTGTCAGTGACGTAGTATGAACAATTTTCGGTGGAGGGGGGAGGAAATCGAATCTCAGAGCCTAAATATCGTTAGAAAGTTATTCGCATATTTTTAATAATCACAATCACGTGTGAATTAAGTGAAGGTAAATTAAAAGTATATTAATAATATTTTGTACTGATATCATATATTATTTTTTAATTCAATTTTTTCCAAACACTGAATATTTCGAGAAGGGGAGTTGTCTCTAATCATCCCTCACGTTACTCCACCTTTGTATACTGTTTTACGCGATCAATTTGGACTGTAAGTATAGAAAATTTATTCAAATTCAAATATTTTGAAAATATTATAATATACGTTTTATAAAGACTTTCAGAAAAGTTTTTATTTTTATGGATATTATTAGGTATACATATCATACCTATATGGATAAAGGCCTGCATTAATTTTTCTTTACAGTTCCGGTCAGAAACGTAAAAATAAAAACAATTATTGAATTAAAACTATAATAATTTTAATAGTACACGTCGATTCAATTGAAATTATACACGCGTTGAAAAATATATATTATTTAATATTATATACATTTTAGATTCCATTGGATCTCCTGATTGAATTGAACCAAGTAAAAAGTGTTTCAGAATTATTTTTGAAATTTATGCCACATATCAATGTGCACGATATTTTCAAGTACCAATTGACGAGTAATGATAATAATCAGAGTAAGCGATTTGATACATATTTCGTTTTCCGTATGAATATTTAGAGAATAAAATATATCAATATTAGTAAAATATCGAAATGATAAACATACTTGTATGTGTGCGTATTTAAGTTGAACTTATAAGTATATAATAATACAGGGTAGTGGCGTCGAACAAAAATGTTTGTATATTTTAAACACCTAACATCAATAACAATGATGAAGTATATTTAATTTTTGACCACAGATTAGATGAATATTCATTTAATCAGCTGTAGTTTGAAACTGGATATTTAAATAATAATTGTATTACTATTACGACCGAGGCAGGACCTGTTCGTACAAAAAGCAGCGGTGATTTATTTCCACTTATATAGGCAGGCACTTATCTCCGTAATTCGTCACCTTTTCCCACTCTATCTCTCATTAAAACTCTTATGATGGACTTATAAAATACCTATGTACGTATATCAAATACAAGAATTGTTTTTAAACAATTTCCACACTGCACGGTGGCCATAATAAAACGTACTATTAAATTATTATACGTTTAATAAAATTGAATTGCACGTATCATGTGGAAACAGTGTCATTATTTCAAGTTTTTGAAAGGAGGGAGCAAAGTAGTAAAAGGTCGACATTATTGAAAAATAAGCAAAAAGAAGAAAGGTTCTAACACCGCTCGATTTCCACCCAAACACCAAACCACTGTCAACTAGGAGGGGGCAAATATCCACTCTGTCCTCCTCAAATAAAGTAACATAACAATTACCAACTGAAAATTATAAAAAAAAAAAATTGGATTTTTAAAAATCCAAGTGGAATGAATAATTTTAAACAAAATAAGTTAGGAGGGGCGATGGAGTATGCTAATTCAAATAAGTGGAGACACTGTGTTACAATGATCTTGCCCACAAATCCGCAGTAGCCAAAATTCCATCGTAAACCACATTATTATATCTTTACGCATATAGGTACCCGAGTACCAAACCCTTGGTTCTTGATAGATGCAATTCGACTGATGGGTATTAGACGGTGACTAAAAAATCTATCTACGAGTATAACTATAAAATAGTTGTTATGATATTTGTAGAAATTATTAAAAATTCCGATACTTATTTTTTTTTTTTTTTTTTTAATACGATAAATATGAAAAATATATTTCACGGCCAAGCACCGATGGCCGAAAAAAAAGACCTTAAAATTATGAGCGAAAAATCTTATGGTAGCACAATTACACTTATTAAAGAAATGCCACGATAAAATCTATTATCAGCCAATATAACAATGTGTTGTGTCTGGAAAGCCTTGGTAATAATTAATCAAACGATCAAACGAAGGTTCTCCGTAGTTATACATCTCTATTGCGATTATTCAAAAATATAGTACCTACCGTCTCATTGCTCTGCCGTTCCCTAGAGGAAAAAAAAACAATTATAGTTTCGCTAAAAATAATCGAAAATACGCTGAAGATATTATTTTGCGCGAAAATACGTGCAAGAGCCGCCAATGGAATCTCGCCTTGTAATTTCTTCTCAAACAATTGTCTTAAAAATACATTTATATTACCAGAAAGCTAGAAAAACGATTGTTTACTCCGTTATATAATTAAATATTAAATAGGTATCCTATCAAAAGGCGATAATTATCGTTACTCACTCGTCGTCCCGTATTTTTAAATCATCGTCGTCGTACCAAATTGTCTGATACACCCTCTCGTCGCTCATCATCACGTGTATTACATTTTATGTGCAAAATTTGTTTTTTGTTTAAAACGTTCGTCGCCGAATACGCGCGTTATTTTAAATTATTGTTTTATAATCGTTTATTACTCATCGTAATGTTGCCGCCATACTTACCTTGATGAAAATTAGACATCAGTGTTATACATCATATATTTTTTTAAGTTTTGAAATTACTTCTTATTAAAATGAAAAGAACGTGTATAATAATGTACCATTTATAACAAATCTATCATGCATGCAATTTTCAAAGGAGTATTATTCGAAGTGATAAAAAGAAAAAGCATAATTTTAAAACAATACATTTCTCAATTCGCTCAGAATTTTATCTGAATTATAAAAAAATATATACTACTTTTAATAAAATACTTTTACATTTAAGTCATTCCTATATGAAACCAACAGATTCGACAATCATTCCAAAAGCAGCAACTTGTACGACAGAAAATCATACAGTTAGTCTTAGAGACGATGATAATCCAAGTCTTTACTATTCACCACCTTGTACACGAGTGAAACGATGTGGCGGATGTTGTGGTAGCGATTTAGTGTCCTGTCAACCGACCGTAGTGGAAATGCTCAATTTCGAAGCAAGTCTAACTTTAACATTTTAAAAATTCTACATCTTTCTTTAAATCCAGCTCGCATACTTTATTTTAATTAATACGCTTTCCTCCTCCAGGTGACTATTCTACAATACAATGAAACGTTTACTTTTAAAGAAAAGAAAATTATTACCGTAGAGCAACATGTGAAATGCAAATGCGATTGTATCGTAAAAGAACAAGTACGTCTTTATAAATAAATATAAACCTTAAAAATGAATTAAAAACGTTTTTCTCTGTAGGACTGTAAGGCCCCACAAGTGTATAACGTCAGCGAATGTCAATGCGTTTGTGATAGAGAGGATGAAGAGGAATGCGATTCAGAACAAAAGGAAAAATTTTGGGATTCGAAAACTTGCACGTGTCGATGTATTGAAGAACAAGAATGCACTACAGGATTTGTGTTCAATTACAATACGTGCGAGTGAGTAGTTTTGAATAATTATTACTGAAAGTCGTCAAAATTCATTATATTTGTCTAAAAAATACAATAGTAACCCAAGTTTATACCGAACGGTTATTTATATAGATATATTCACCCCACAACACTATTTAATAATAAAAATATATTTTTTTAATTTTTGTATTTCATAGATGTGAACCAGCAGAAGACACTTTATGAGAGTCCTCAATACAAATCGTAGATATTGTTCATCGATTATCATAGAACTACAATTTTTTTAAGAATAAACTTACAGAGAAACAATTTATAAATAATCAAGTTTTTTTTTATTCAAATGTACGTGTCAAATAATTATAGAAATTTAAACACCTATTTGATGTATTTTTATAAAATTTAATTTTCACGCCTACTAGTTTATACACTGTGAAACAATAGTAAAAGTTTTCATACAACAGATATTTTAGTATTCAAGTGTGTAAATATGATAAACCTGACTCTGGTATTTTGCGATGTATTTAAAAAATTATATACAAAATGGCATTTTCTTGTTCAGATATTATTTATAAACCAACCATAATACTATTAAAAATATGTCAGTATAACATTTGTTGAACTCTTTCCGTCATATACATATATATATATATATATATATATATATATATATATATATATATATATATATATTATATATATATATATATATTATAGTAAACCATTACTTACATTTATCATTTTAGTACTAATATAGATGAATAAGACTTGTGATATTAATATAAGATTTCGTCTTAAATTAAGCGAATATTAAAAAAATAATACTTTATAATTCGAAAACTGTATTATATATCATCCGATTTTGAACGAATCGGCAACAAACACAAACAAGACACATAATTTTACGTACGGTTTAACTAAAATGTACATGAGATCAAGAACAGAATCACAATGACATGCTTTTAATAATTTTTTTTTTTGATGAAATTCATTTAAAAAAAAAAAAAACACAAGTTTAACGTTTAAATTAAAAAGATTTAGTGTTTATTGGTCTACGCAAAATTCTTTTTCTTTAAAATCTCTATCAAAGTGCCTAATTCTTGTATGTCATCTCCGAAATGTTTGACGACTACGCAGGAACATCCAACCACTTTCCTCGCTTGTCCGTTGTTGTCGTACTTACACAGACCACACCATTCGCCCAGTTTTGTTGCTGTCCACCTCGATAAGAGGAATATTACTCTCGGCACACAATCTAGTCACTAATTTCTTGTACATGGCTTCTTCGCAATTGTTGGCTAACACGCACAAAACTTAATAATAATAATTATAATATTAATAATAATAATTATAATAATAATAATAATTATAATAATAATAATAATAATTATAATAATAATAATATTATGTACGAAAGTAAATAATATCACGCGCATATAAGTACATACAACCTGCAGGTGTACGAGCAAATCGCGTTTACCGCACAAAACAATGTGTTATTATTATCACATTATTAGCTTAAATTATTATTATGATTATTATTACAGGTTTACATTATCGATATTACACACATAATATTATTATATGTATTATATTCACGTACTATATGTGTATACAGTAATACATAACGTATATATAAACGCTGTCATGCGATGGTCAAGAAATTAATTATTAAGGAAACATAATATTTACGATCGGTGGCGCGTCGATCTCTAATACAAACCTAATTAAATTCCTCAATTCTTTTTTCTTTTTTTTTTCTGTGAACGGGTGAGTGTTTTAAACATAAATTATAATTTAAAAATATTAGTAGTGGTAATATAAAAGAATAATAATAATAATTAATATGTAGATTTTGTGTGTGTGTGTATATATATATGTACCATGGTGACGTGCATTTCGCTTAAAGAAGGCAAAGATTTTTATTAGTCTTATTAATACTATATAATATGAATTTGAAAGCAATGGCAAATCGTTGTATTCGAAAAACGATTCTTAGTGGAGATTCAATGTGTAATATTTTAAAAACTATTGCCGCAGTAATGATCGTTTAATACTCATATCTATAAATAGTCCAATATATACATTTTGAAAATTATCTTCGTTAATATGTATTATAACAATGAAAAATATGGATTAAAAATGTTCAAACTTTAGGACAGTTATTTTTAAAATCTTACAAAGATATTAACGAAATCGCGTTTTTTTTAGGCATTTTTCTATATAAATATAAAATACTATTATTGAGAATGTCAAAAAATGACCTATTTGAAATGTCAATCAGACAGAATTCGATATCGACGTTTTATTGAGCAACACGCGTAACGATCGGATAGCGCTCAACTTCTAGTCGAAAAGTTGTAGTACACAGAAAAAAAAACCACAAGACGTTTCTTTCGTTCCTCTCAGAATCTACTACGAAATAATAAATGATGACGGGCATTACTCGTGAACTATACCTATACATTCGTATTTACGTGATAGTTTATGTGTGGCCGGGCGAAAATAATATGTTAACTGTCAAAAAAAAAAATAAAAAAAAATACCAAATTATTTGATCCGAGTAAGAAATAAATATTTTTTCTATATACCTTATCTCGCGCAGTAGTTAATTATTTAAGGGAAAACGGTTTCATTGTAATGTGCATCGCACAATTAGAAAAATCCCTCTTTTTGATATACAATGTTTGTGTAACGTTCGTATATACTTATATTTATTTAAAAATATTATGTAAATAAAGGGCGAAAGCAGCTCAAAGAAGAATGTCATAAATGTATCATGTATGTATACATGCTGTACGTCTATACATACACAAAACACTAGAACAACAACAAAACAAAAAATCACTATGCGAAATTCATTGGAGAATAAACCTTGTATTTTATTATTAAAAGTAACTTTGATATAAATTTTTAAAATATCACTTACCTTATAAAATAATATATGCACGCGTACATTAATTGAATTTCAAAAAACACTAACATTTTGTAAGAAACTTTTCGATTTCCGAGACTTGAGAGAATAATAAATTAAAAGCAAATCGTTTCATTATAGGAGTTAATTATTTTATTATGTATGCATTATAAAATATGTACTAATTAACCAATGAAATAATATTGTAATTTTATTAATTAAAATAAATAAATATTTATTTATTTTGATATTTTTGAACGTAAACTATCGTTAATTGTTAATGTTTTATATCCGATATAATATTGACATTTGTAATAACTAATATTTTTTTTACCAGTTTTTTTTTACGTCTGGTGAAATAATTCTTAAAACTGTTTAGAGATTGAAAAATAAATAAAAGCACAAAGAACGTATTTAATGACATAGCTTTAGGTGACTTGTTTTTTAAAACATGAATGAACAATAGCTGACAAACTAAAAAAAAAAATGAAAAGATGTTTGAAAACAATTCACAACTCGTTATTACTTCTGGTGATTTGTAAGCTTTTATTTAATGGTTTTTAAACAAGAAGCTTCGTGAACGATAAAATAAAAATATTTTACAAACTGTTCACCGATTTTAAATAATAATAATAATAATAATAATAATAAATAATCGTATTAAAATTGACGTTAAGTATAACAAAATTTTCGATTACACAAAAAAAAAAAAAATAAATAAAGTAATTATTGATTGAATTTCAATGTCCTTTAAAGTAATTTTTAAATAATAAAACATGTTTTGGAAATACTATTCAAATCATAGTATTGTTACAAATATACACGGATGATTGTTATATATGTATAATATAACGTATTGGCAGAAATTGTTGAAAAAGTGAGTTTCTTACAAATAATATAATATTATTGATTCGTAAAACTAATGTATTTTCGTTGTTAAATAATATTGGAATTATTTTATTTAGTATAAGAAGCGTACTGCAGTGACGCATGTTTTATAAAGTTTATACGCTATTTTAATGTTGTCAAAAATACTTTAATTAGTTTGATTATAATATTATTAGGAAACGTTTGAATTTCTTTGTTTTACGTTTTAAAGCAAATATGCGGAATTAATATAATAATGTACACATCGGAAATATTTTGTTAAATACTTATAATATAAATATATAAAGACAGAAATAATAATAAAGTAATAATTATTGCGGTATATAATTTTATTTCTCGGTAATATTACAGGAGTGAAATAATATATATTTGTTCATTTGTTTTGCCAAAAATTTTAATAACGCGTAAATTACAAAATATAACATAATTGAAAACATTTAATGGTTGGCACAAATTGGAATCGTATTTAAAACAAATTTAATTGTATATAGGTAACGAATCAATCATAATGTAAGAATTGTACAAATTATATATATATATATATATTTTTTTTTTTTGTGCAAATAGAACCACAGTATATATTAGGCTGCAATGACATAATATAATATTGATAATTTATTACAATATTAAAAAGAACTTATTCGGTGAATATTTATTTTTCACTTTGAATTTCAAATTGAATTAACGTGTATTTCAATACTCGCGATTTACTTTTGTTTAATAAAATATTCAACTCATTTTATACCAAATATACATATATATGTATAATATTATATGCATCGATGCATAGTGTTATGAGTTTTTTAAACATTTTAATCGTACTACGTTGGTGTATTTGAAATAGCTGCAGCTAGTGTACGAATGATTAAGTAATTTAGAAAACGTGTCATTTTCAAATATAAATTCGAACTGAAACTTTATATTATAAGCTCGCCCGCCTCGCGGTGTTTTCCGGAATGTGTTGGGGTTTCGAAATATTATTTTATGCGCGTTACACGCGGAAATTACCAAGTGTATTCTATTTAATCCTCCCTACGTAATATGACAGTCGAACACATTGGATACGTATAATGTATAACGAGATCATTTGCATTTCAGAAACCAGATTATGTCAATAGATAGCGTATACGTCGCTTTGTGATGTGTGTAGGCGCAACGCAGCCCTTTTATACAGTTCAGTATAAGTTTTACTTTTCGACCGACCGATATGACTCGAGAGGCCCAATCGACGCGCATATAAGATATACGTAAACGAATATATTCGTCTTTGCAATAATAGTTTTCGTCAACGATGATAATTATTTAAAACGTATCATAACACTATTAACGCAATACATTTCCAATTTTGCGTAAATAAAAAATTAGGATACAATAAAATTGTAAGTATTAAAAATATTTTTACTATTTATATTATATATTTTAATACTCGGTAATTTTTATGAAAAAAAAAAACAAATTCTATTAATGTTTAGGCAATATTAACTATTAAATATAAAAAAAAATTAATATTTTTTATCGTATAAAATTTTTGTTAAATATATAATATAATGTTCGGTTCGCAATGAAAATTGTCGAATATGTTAGTAATGTAATCGTTTTAATATTTAAATCGTCATGAATAAGAGCTGAACTTAAAAAAAAAATTGGTTCTCGACTCATAAAGAGAAATTTAACTTTTATAGAATAAAAATATTGATATTATTTTCTTCATAATGTTTATATGCATTTTACATTTGCATGACTACACACCTACTTAAATAAATCATCAATCACGTACTTAACCGTCCAGTGGCGTACTCAGACGTGCATTTTTTTTTGGGGAGGTTTAATATTTAAATAAATTACATAAAACGATTATTATAAAGATATTTTATTATGATAAACAATTTGCTATGACTAAGCACAATACAATTAATTAGAATACGTGCAATATATTTTAGTTTTCCGTTATTATCGATTAAAAATATCCATCTTATAAGAAATAAATTGTTACTAAAAATGATGGAAGGGGTTTATTCCCCCCGTTTATATATACGTTTATTATAAAATACGGTAATTTAAAAACTTTGTCAGTTTCGTTTTTTGTTTAATATTATTATTTTTTAAATGTCCATTCGATTTGTGTATATTACACGGACTATATATAACATAGTTAACAGGTCTCATGTTTATGTAATGCATATTGGCGGGAGGACAAGGTTATGAGTATTCGGAATGGAAAAATATCCTACCCCCATAATAAACTCCAGGTGCAATCTATTAAATCATAATTGATATTAATTTTATTCGTTTAATACTCATTAAATAAAGATAATGAATTATGTTATTGGGAACTGTTCCGATTAAAAATTATTCATCGTATTCCTACTATTCCTATATTTGTAATATTAATTATTTTTTCTCCTATTTTTTTTTCTTTTAAAAATGATTACGAGTTTTGTTTTTATTATTATATTGCGTTGTTTTTACGAAAGTGATATAAGGCCGTAAAGACAAGGAATTCTACATTAAGAACGAAAGAATATTTTAAGCATCAGGCTGTAGGGTATATTATTATTTATTGAATGAAATTAGTCAGTTCATTGTTATAATTATTATATAATATTATGATATTGTAGGTATTTTTTTTTTATTAAAATATGTGTACGTACACATGAAAATATAACGCAATAATAGTAATAATAATAATAATAATATTATTATTATTATGTACAAGTGCGTATACCCATTGCACGTTACAACAAATTCAATCGATTATACGCATGAGTATGTTATTAATAATAAAAAAAAACACTCATAGGTATACGCATACTGTATATGAATATAAAATATAAAGTACGTATTTATAAATAATAAAACGGTAAAAAAAAATTAAATTAATTTAAGGATAAAAAGAATAATATGCAAAAGGAATAGGAATAAAAAATAAAAACTACAAAATTAATACTCGTAAATAATAAATTTTATATTTAAATAAATATATCGTTGTTAACTACTATAACTCTTGTATTTATTTTTTATAATTATTATATTTATGCAATTATATATTAATAAATTATAGGCGCCCGTTTTTAATAGTAATAAAACTCTCATTATAAATGGTCGGAGTTTTCGTATTTTAAAGCGTTATTATAAAAAAAAAAATATATATATATATACATACATTTATATATAATAATCGATTTGTTGAACAATGTTTACATTAAATCAAATTTTGAAACGGATGAATTATATATATATATATATATATATATATATATGTAGCCATCATGTCAGATATGGATATTGTTGAAGCCGACGATGATAATCAATTCCATGGCAATGAAAACAGCGAAAACCATAAATTAAGTTCTCAATCAGGTAATTGTTTTTCTTTTTTTAATAATAATAAATAAACTAATGTATTGCGTTTTAGTAGTTAATATATTTTTTTCAATCATTCAACGGTTTATTATCGTATGAATATATATTATTATACAGTTCGATGTATGCTACAGGATTTTGTTTAAATATTACAAGTTTAATTTTTAATTACTATTTTGAAGAAACACATATGTGCTATATACGACTGTCGAACGTGAGCGCGTATATAATATTATAGTGTAATTACGCGATATTTCGCCGCGTTTCCATCGTATTCAATTATTATCGTGTCTAAGAATTTCGTGGCATGTATTGAGTACAAAGAAAGAAAGAAAGAAAGAAAAACGATTTTTATCTCGTTTATTCGAATGTATAGGTTATTACAAATATATACAGTAGTAACCTATTACATTGCGTGTTCAAGTCGAATTTCCTCCAGTCGTAATAACTCTAAACCGTTCTGTACCTGGCACTGTATTATACCGTGCGCGCTTATTGGGTATTCGCCAGTACGGCGTGTTGAACGATAAAATCTGATCGCACCTACAAGTGACAAATTTAATTTAAAACTTTTCAACGCTAACTCGTAAGTTATTAGTATTTAGGTGTGTGTGTGTGTGTGCGAACGTTAAATTCATAACAACCGCAATTAAAAAAAAAAACGTAAAAAATATAAAGAGATTATTTCTTTTATAATATAAAAGTATGTAAAAAAAAAAGGCGAGACTTATACCGCGTATTATGTATATATGCAGAAGACTGAAATATATTATAAAATTGTTTTCAAATTTTTTTTTTTTAGAACGGAAAAACGGGGGAAAATCTGAGAGCGCCCGTCGAATGGTGGACATAACCCGCGACAAGCCAATTAAAGTTTCCATCAGGGTAGCAGTACCCGTAAGAGATCATCCGAAGGTATGCACTGGGGATACATCATTTACAATTAGACGAAGGAAATATTTAATGTGTATCATACACGTCTCGTATACGTGTTTTAGATTTTAATTAATACCTTCTGACCGGTGAAAATATGTCATCAAGCGGGCGCGAACGGCGGTACGCTATTATTATTGATGTCTTATTCGTATTAATAATAATTAACAATTTCTCTTTTATACTTTTGAAATCGCAATAACACATGAATTAGTGTAGGGCGTCTCAAACAGAACGCCGGATTTCGATCTGTCATAAATCAAATTTATTTCCGTGAAATGAAACAAAACGAAAAAATAAAATACCATTCTCTTCGGAATTACTACTATAGTCTTACACATGCAAGAGAAACAATCTCTCTGCAACGTTTCCGGACAGATTAATCAGCTAGTTGCGAGGAGATCGAACCTATTACATTCACCTCGCGATTTTGCGATTTGATTTTGTTTTCATACGGAAGTACACTGAAGTCGATGAAAATAAACTCCGAAACGTGTTGGAACTTAAAAAAGAAATTTCGATGTATCCTCGTTGAGGTTGATGGGGCAATGCAATGTGCAGATGATGAATCTCATGGACCGAATAAATGCGTGTGAAGTTAATAGAGGGGACGGAGTGGTTCATATGCCCGATATTGTTTTTCATACTTAATCCTAAACTTCTCCTGAAGAGAATGAGAGTTTTATTTTTACAGAAATAAATTCGATTTACAACAGATTAAATTCTTTCTGGTACACCCTATATATACGTATTTACAGGAGCGTGTATTTTTTACGCAAATATATATATATATATATATTTTTTTTTTTTGTTACTATATACTTAATAAATATAATTTTCATCCAGTCGTTTAAATTTCGTGCGTGTTATGGGGAAGGGGAGAGGGTGTTGAATATTCTATTGAAATGCACACGCTTTTGCGTATATTTGATAATAATGCGATATTATATAGAAGAAGAAGAAGACAAAAACGGTAAACATTATTCCAATTATATTTATGTAATAAATATAGTAATTATTTTAAGTATAATTACTGCGATAACACAATCGATTGGACGCGAGTGTGTTAATAATTCTGCAGATAAATCATAGTAGCAGAAATTTAAAGAATCTGCAGGAGATGCGTTCATATATTTAATAATCGCGTATGTCATTCTATTCAAGTTGTGTCACATTATACATAATAGTGTATATAAACCGATAATCATCGCATGTATACGAGATAAAAAATAATGTTGAACGTATATACCATATATAAAAGAAACTGAGTACATTATTTACGTGTATAATGTGTGTGCTCATTAAGCGCGCGTTTTCTTTTTAAGGTAAACATTTATGCCGACGACAAGGGGGGAATGGGTTACATCATATTTTCATATATATATATATAAATATCATATAATAATTTATTAAAGTTTTTTAAACGTGTGTGTTTATTTGGCATTCATATTTCACGTTTGCTTTATTGCTATATACATACTGGTATGTAGGGGTTTCGCATTTTTTTCTTTTTAGTTTCAAGACACGTGTTAAAATATATATTTAAACCTATAGCACAGGAAATCATCTATACATTTATTAAGTAAAAATAAATAAAATAATTTCCGGATTAAATATCGAAATAATAAATGAAAATCGATAAATGAAAATATATTCCAATAAGAATACCCAATTATATAACAGAATAAACGTTTGTTTATACATACGATTTACACGTATTTAGTTTATTTGCAACGGGTTTAGAAATTTTAAAACATTTATATTATCTATAAAATAATAAATGATTTCGAGTAATATCTCTTACATTTTGTGCGTGTACGTGTGTTTATAAATATATAAACGATTAAAACAAATTTTTTTCGATACAACGAGAAATCTTACATAATATATAAGGTATACTCACACGATTTATTTATCGAACAGGAGAACTATATAATACGTCCTTGGAAATTTTTTTTTTCCATTGGGTTTAAACGATAATTGCTGTTTTTATTTATTTATAATTATAAATTCAAATTTCGGAACACCCCTTTCTCTCTAAGCACGCCCGTGATTATAACTGGGTGTGTGTTTTCTAGTTTAATTTCGTGGGAAAACTGTTGGGACCAAAAGGCAACTCTTTGAAGAGATTACAGGAAGACACCATAACGAAAATGGCAATACTCGGACGTGGATCTATGCGTGACCGGAACAAGGTGCGTATAGTCCTATGCAATATATAATTATTTCTTTTTTTTTTTTTACCTTCTGGTGTATAATATTATCGCTGTAAGCACGTACGTAGCTACTATGGTGCTCTGCAAGGTTCGATACAGTCCGGTTCAAAGGAATAAAAAAATGAATCGAATGCTTGATGCGCATAGTAGTCCGATTTCAAAAAACTTCCCATCCCATCCTAGTACAAATTTATACTGATTCGGTCCGATTTTCATTAAAAAAAAAAAAATCAGTTCTGTCCGATTTCGGCCGTATTATAATTATTAGCAGTCGATCCCGTCCGGCCCTTTGTTTTTTCTATTAATAATCGTTCGAAGAAGCGTTTGTACAATATTAGAAACGGGAATTTTATGAGATTATTATAGTGTAGGACAATACAGAATTTACACAACGATGTGTGTGCACGATGAGTATGAAATATTAGTTTAGGAATTCGACCTATCCTTAAAATACGAATGATATCGGTCCGATCCAAAAAAAGATATTGTCTGATCATACGCGTGGTCGTTACTAAATAACGAAAAAAAAAAAAGAAGAAAATCATCAGTCACCGGTTCTCGGTCTAATATAAAATTCGGTCCGGTCCGATTTGCTAAAATAGTTTTTTTTTTTACAAATAGCAGTCGGTCCGGTTCGGTCGAAACGCGTAATAAATAAATGACAATAAGGTTGCCGGTCCGGTTCCCGGTTTAGGCCGTATACCGGTACAGCCGTAACGCGGACGCGAAATCTCTAAGGGCGCAAAATTTAAGACATTAAAAATATTAATGTTGTAATAAACTCATTTTCGATTGTTTTCAACGGCAATTTGTTGAAATTAAAAAAAACGTATTTACAAAATTAATACTCTATTGATTCTGATTCGAAACCATTAATGGGGCGCACTTTTAAAATTGTGTTCAATATCCATTTGCCACGGTCCTGTATTTGTCTGATTGAGAGTCCGGTGTCCGTGCAGAGCACTCAGTAGGGGGAGATGTGACGCCCTCCCCGTTAAATAGTTTAAAGTATTGTCTTTTTAAATTATGAAACGATGACTAAAAAAAAAAAAAAAAAAAAAAAATGGAAAATTATTTTCCCGAGATAAACCGTTATCATCTTTTATTTTATTTTCATCGATTATTCTATCAATAACATGGTGGGAGAAGGAGATTTTTTTTTTTTTTGTAGTGATGAGCAAAAAAAAAAAAAAAAAGAGTCATCAATTCATGTGTATTTTATGAAACACCCCCCCCCCTTGGAAAAATCCTGCGTACGCCACTGAAAGCTCTAGGTACCTATACAGATGACGCCGCCGGAAGTGAAAGTTCGCCTGCAGACTATTGTGCGTGTGTCGTAATGTCACGTGTGTGTCGTCAAACACATGCGTACGCATTAAACAAACGTATTATAATATTATCGTACGACGATTGTGTGTGTGTGTGTACGTTCGAGCGAAGGAATAGAACGAGGTCGATTACTCGAGGGAATAAGAAAATTGAAATCACTTTAACCGCAACACTGGCGCCGGTGTGTGCGGCGCGTCCACAAAACGTTTGTCTGCGACGCGTGTCTTAACATTTGCCGCGGACCGTATCTTATATCCATACGTATTCGTACGAGGCCGTGCACGTATTATTCGCACGGCCAATGCCACCCCTATTGCCGAACGGTTTTTTTATTTTTAATACTTATTATAATAAGAAATAATGAGAATAAAAAAAAAAAAACACGAATTTTATCGAAAAAAAATAAATACTTATATATATAAAAAACGATTACTAAATATATATATATATATTCGGTTTCTTGAAAAATTGAGAGAAAAAAAAAAAATTAAACGGAAAGTCAAAAACAATACATACCGAGTATACAAATCGTCTAGTTTCATTCTCGACGATACACCTCTGCTAATAATAATAATAATAATCGTGAAGTATACATAAAAAAATATATTCGATAATTTAAATGTGTCTAAACCAACAATAAAATAAAATATTACTTTAAAATGTATTTACACAATAATAAAATAATTGTACGTTTATTTAGTAAAGAGAACAATTCGTTTTAGTAAGTAAAATTTATTCTCGTCCCGATCGAATGGCCCTCCTGCACGTTCAATGGCGTGGATATTTATACGATATGCTCGTATCATATTTTACGATTCGACCTAATTACAATAGGCAATAAGTCTTGCCACTTCAGAATAGTATAACATACACGTTGGTCAATTCGTCTTCACGGAATGAATTTTTTTTTTACGTTAGACGAGCTATTTAATAAGTTTTAAAATGTAATTTTTTTTTTTTTTTTAGATTCTCATATCTGATCACTATAAATTAAATAAATATCGAGTTATACGTTTTGAGACACTTATCGCCTAGGACGGGCTATTCACCATGACGACTATAATTATTTCGTCACGACTTTCAGTTAAAAACGTAATTAAATGTTAACTTTCAGGAATAACGTATGGCGTATGCGCTACTTGCTCAACTCAAAAATCCCTTCATCACGCCACTGTGAACTTTACAGGTGAAATGCTTTGCGCAGAAAAACTATGTACAAAACGCACGTTTAATCCGAAATCGAATTATACAATATTACAAGTATTATATTATAATACTTTACAATATAAATATAAACACATTACGTGATGTTTATTTTTTATTTTTTTTTTTTAAGATACGCTCGGTTTACTTTTATACATAATGCACACATCTACCAAACTGATTTTTCACATCCGAACTATATTACATACGCGTACAAAGCGTATTATGGCCATTATTACACATAGAATTTTTTTTTTTTTGGTATACGAGTATATATAAATATTATGTTTTACGTGTGTTGTACAACGCGTATTATACGCATATTTTCTTCGTACCCGTTTCACTGTTACTTCCGTTTCGTTTTATCGACGAATTTCCACCGCTCTCTTTCTCTCTCGGGATATAATATATTACAGGAACCGTTCGATTATTATAATGTAATATATATGTATAACCTGAATGAGTAGCAGCCGCATATATACGGCGTGTGTGTGTGTGTGGGCAAATATGATGCAAAAAGTACATATACAGAGTCAGATCGAGAATGCGCGTAGGTCTTAAGGCGTAAATTCAACAAAAAATTATTTTAACCGTAAATTGTATTTATTATTTTCATTTAACACGTTTCGAATGCTGCACGTCAGTGGAGAAAACCGGCGTATATATATATATATTATACTTGAACAATGACGTCGCGAAATTTTAGTTTTGCAATGATATTAATATTTTTTCCTGTAGACTAGATTTTTTTTTTGGTTGGGGGGAGGGGGGGTAAAAACAGTGCTCCAATTTTTACATGTAGTACGTCCATTTTCCAGTTCGAGGACCCCGAAACAACGATTTTGTCAATACTTCATGCACAAAACTGAGAATAACTAAAGGAGTGGAGAAAGCAAAATCGCGAAATTTGTTTGGCTGCAGTATTTTTTTTTTTCGTTAATACTAAAAAACGCAATTTCTTTTTACCTTAGGATCCACCCGCGTTTCTTAAAAACATTGTTTTCAGCTACGCCACTGTCTAACTCGTCGAATATCCTTATGATCGACGTTTCTCCAAATAATTACATCGCCTATCATTGCATATCCGCGCCGTCCGACCGCGACTATAACATCAAACTGGTACATATAATAAGAAATAACAGTTGTTATACATGTTACATGCACTACATCATACTTATAACAATTACGACCATTGTAACATGCAGTAGATTCAGTGAGTATGAACTTAAATTAAATTATAATTAAAACATTTCGCGAAACGCACTCGAAACCGTTTAATAAACGTAGCTGGTTGGAGCACAATACAATATTATTATAATACACGGGTCAGTCGTGGTTTCCTATTCGAAAATTTCGGATGACTTAATTTTAAACAATTTACGCGGTTGATATACGTATGGTAAGGAATAAAAATAATAATTTAAAAACTTCGAAACACAATAAGGACAAAAGTAGAGGAAAGGCGGTGTGCAGAGAAATCGGGTGATTACAACGTATCATGTTGTAAATGTTTCGTAGGACAATATAAGAAACAATAATTCTTTGTTTTTATTTCCATATACGATCATTTTATAATTAAAATATATTCTATTAAACGAGGAAAAAAGCTGTAATATTTCCAATACACTTGTGTATATTTTAATACGTATTGAATTTATTCGTGGGAAAGAGATAGGCTCATTGCCCCCGCGCTTTTTTCATTTTCTATTATTCGTTAAATGATAACAAAATATATAATCGAAAAAAAATAATAATCTCTAACGCGTTCCTCTATAATATATATTTTTATTTTCGCTAGATTTCTACACTCTCTACGGCGTTTTGTATATACAACAATATATACTTATATTACACGTGTATATAGGATGAAATTTTTAATCAAAACTCCGTATTATACGCGCTTTTACAGATCGACTTTGTATTTGATTTACTTAGAATATTGTAAATAAAAAAAAAAACGTTATGACGTATGTGTACACATTTTTTGATGAATTGCGTTGTAAAAATCAATAGTATTATTAGTATATAGTTAATTTCGATAATTCAAATTATGCGTTAAACATTATATAAATATTATGTGAAATTGATTCGTATGTATTAAATCATATTTAATACGTACGTATTTAATATATACGTAACGTATTTATTATTCAATTATAATTTTTTTCATATATAAATAATAATATTTTATTATTACGAAATATTTGTATGGTGTATAGCAGTATGCGTGCAGCACGTATATTTAACATTTAAAACGTATATTAACACACAATTATTATCTTTAACGTTTTAGTATAGTACACTGCACAAGTAACAGAACGTGCCTGTTTAAAAAGTACAAGTATTTCAACATGTCATCGTTGTATATCATATAAACTCGCAATTATTATAAAAAAAACGTTATGATAATAATGTATTGAAAATTAAAATATTTTGAATTAAACGTATATATATATTTAAATGTATGCTGTATAATATTATATGGTTAATGATCGAATAAATTATACATTGTGCCTTATACTATGTTTTTGAAATGAACGTAGTGCGAAGAAGTTTAGTAAATATGACTCGTATGTGATCCAAATAGACTCGTCGAGCGTAATAACGCGACTTTTATATAATAAGTTTAAATATTACAGAACTATGAAAAGAGTAAGTAAGTATACGTGCGAAAGTTCATCCGTTTTCAGTAATATTTCTGCAGTGTTACATTTAAAACTCATGAGAATCTTTTAAACACGTGATATATATAGTGTTCTACATTATAAGTATTTTTACAAAACGAGTTAAAATTCTCAACGATTTTATCGATAATTATATAATATATACAAGCTTATAATATTATACGTATCGACGTATTTTATTATTATAATGTAATTTTATATATGATATTTAACGCGTTTATTAATTATTTATTTTCGTTTTTTGAATAATAATAAAGTTATTACGTATTTCCTGCAATCCGAGTTGTATTGTATTATGTTTTATCAATAACGAAAAAATAAAAAAGATTCTCCTCAATATTATAATTTATTACTTTATTTTTTTTTTTTATAAAATACAAATATTTTTTATAAATATTAAGTTAATACTATCTACTATATGTCATAATATAATAAGCGTATATATAATGGTAATAATTTGTTTCGCGTTTTTTTTTTTTTTTTTATTTTATTTCATAAGGAAGAGAAATTAAGAAATTCGGGAGATCCGAAATTCTCGCATCTCAAAGACGACCTACACGTTGAAATCACGGCCTTCGCTCCAGCGGCCGAAGCGCACGCTCGCATTGCGTACGCGTTAACAGAAGTCCGACGATTTTTAGTGCCGGTAAGTTTCGCGATTTTTCAATTGTTTACATTGTTAACGAATAATAAATTCGGACGAATTATATTATAATCACAAAAGCGTAAATACACATTGGTGAACAACGATTGATTTACCGAATATTATAATAAATGTTTTTTTTTTTTTGTACCGCGCAATTTACAAACCTATAGGCACTTACTAAAAAATAATAAAGTCGAAGAGTTTGTTTGTTTGAACGCGCTAATCTCTGAAACTACACGTGAGATGTGAAAAATTCTTTTTGCGTTTGATAGCCCAATCATTCTCGATAAGGGATACTTAACATCACGGTATACGACCTTTATTAGGAGCCGAGGAAAAGAAATATAGTTAAAAAGAACGCTAAGCGAAAACGAAGCAATCGCGCTGGTGAGCGATGTGACGCGGCGGTTCGGGGGAGGGGGAGAGGCGACGATATCCACAATGACAGTTAATGATGAAATATAAGTTTTAAAAAGTCGGCAAAGTTTTTATACGTCAGTCATAGGTTGACGCGTTACATTAGCCGAGCTAAAAAGATCATTGTTATTATATTTTTCTTTCGTAGGCGTTTTACAAAATTAAGCGGATAAAAACTTGAATGTATAAATTAAACGCAACGAGTGTGATGAAATGCGCAATTATGATAATTATTGTGTTGAAAATAAAATAAAAATCAAAGTTAAACTTAAATCTTTTTTTTTTTAAATTTTAAACATCCTTACGCCGAGTATTGTACAACGAATTGAATAAAATTTGAATCGTAGAGGTGGCGTTTTTTTTTCACGGAGACAGTTATTGTACAGTATAATATTTTACTCGTCACGCGTTGATTTCAATTGATTTGCACTGAATGGGGAAAAACGGCGACGGTGTTAATTTTTGGAATATTATCCCCGTAATTTATTATATATTACATTCTATACATAGTATAATACCATCGTTACAGTAGTTACAGTATAATATTTTACACCGAGATTATACGTATTTGTCAGGATTTTCAATAAAACAAAATGCTCTGGTTGAACACCGCGTCACAGATTTAGACACACGATTAAATACGAGCAGGATATATATACGTATAAGCCCTTTTAAGGAATAGTAGTTGACGTGCTCATTATAGTGTTTTCACAAAATCCTTTGAAGTGATTAAAATTACATGATTTGCGTAAAACTCGTATAAAGTGATAATTAAATATACAAAAACGTATACGAGAGTAGACATTGACGAGTACATAATCAATAAAATCTTATTTTACATTGATTGATATAAAATATATATATATATATTTAAAAAATAATATTATAAAATAAATTATACTGTTTAAAATGTATTATATATAAATTTAAAATATTTATTTTACCGACGTACCTAATACCATACGACATTATAAACATCGTGTTGTAAATTAAAATATTAACAGACACTTAAAACATCAGTGACGCTTTTTTCTTTTTTTTTTCTTCTTTTGCCATTTTTAACGGAATTAAAGTTTTTCTCTCTTTTTCCGACGAATTTATTTCATATACAGTTTAACCCATTAATATATAATAGGAAAAAAAACGAATTCTGATCAAAGAGAGAGAGAGAGAGAGCACCGTTTTGTGCAGTATACGCGCGTTCTTTATACGTATATATATTTTTTTTAAGAATTAGTAAAAAAAACATTTCGTTTTTAATTACGTTTTACTGCAGCTTTACGCGCTATGCCATTGACCCGTTATGCCGTTTCCGAGTCTCGACTGCTTATAAGTGCTAAAAAAAAAAACGACTCGAAAAGACATTCGCGCTGCTCGTCATCTGCATTTTTTTCTTTTTTCATATCTGTAATCATTAAAACATAAAAACAAACGGAAATACGTATATATATATATATACATAAATGTATTACCGCGAGTACGGTATACGGTATATATAATATATATACAATGAAATGAAGAGAAAATCTCTTAAGGCTTAAGTAACTTTATCGAAAACCATTAATTAATACTATACTATTGTATCTCTCTCTCTCTCTCTCTCTCTCTCTCTGTGAAATGTTATATATATATATACAGTTTACATCGCTTACGGGAGTATTATTCAATTCGGATTTGTAACCGGACGTAACATTTTAATTACAGGATTATAATGATGAAATACGGCAGGAGCAAATGTGGGAAATGCAAATATTGCAGAAAGGGTCTACAGCGGGGGACGCGACGGATTCGGAAACCGGCGAGAGCGGCGGCGGCGGATCTTCGTCTCATTCCGTGGACGATAACCGCCAAAATTACTGCGCGGTTCGTTCGACCGCCGCCGCAGCCGCCGGAGATTGTTCGCCAGTGCGCACCAAACACTGTACCAGCAACAGCGTCAACGCCAAACAAGCGATAATTAACGTATCGGGTATACACATCTATACACAATTTACACGTATAATATAATAATAAAAATCTTTCTTTTCGATAGAAAAAGTGCACATCTATTTGTTGCTCTGACCATTGTAACGTATGCGAAAAAGAAAATCTCGAGTGAATTACACGGATAAATATTTTTGTAGTGTATATTGTTGTTGTTGTTATTATGAATTTTGAAAACGATGGCAATAATAACAATAATAATCGTTGCGCGTTCGTTAAAACAATTCTGAACGGTACTCCGGTGTAAGATTTTGGCCATATAACAAAAACTAACCATTTTTATTAATTATTATAAATACTTCGAAACCTGTAGTTGATATAAATATTAAATAGACAACTCTCCGGAGTCATACGGTAGCGCCGATAAACATACTACCTACAATTTTTATATTTTTTTTTACACACACACACGATTAATGCAGCCGTGTGGCTACAATTTACATTAATAATTATCAATTATCACGGAATATGAATAAAAAAAAAAAACTTCATTTTATGCCTAATTAGGCTATTGATAATTGCCTGGTTATATTTTTTTTCCTCGAATTGTGAAGAAAAACACCGAATATTAAATATTTCAAAAACGGATTGTAGATTCGAACAAAACCCTTAAAAATGTACCGCCACAAAAACTTATACCCTCCTTACGCCACTAATGTGATATGTATAGTTGTTATGTTATGACAGACAGTTTAATGCTTTCTAAAATTTACTTTTTACACAATATACTCCTATAGATACAACACGATATTATACGCTATTATCATAATATTTTTCGTCTATATTTAGGTATTAAGTAAAAAAGAAAAAAAATCGTTTTTTTTTTTGTCGCTAAAATAATTATTGTAAAATTAAATTACAATAAGGAAATAATTAATAAATAGTTCTACTAAAAACGTTAGAAACGTTATTTCTTATTTTGATGGATGCAAAATTACAAAAATCACAAAACCTAGCGTGTTTTGCAAACTACTTCGCTTTTTGCCGTACACTCGTTACATTATTAAACAAAATGTTCTCGCGATATATTATATAGAACGGTAATCATTTTTAAATTTTCGAAGGTGCGTAAATCTTTCTCCGCTGCAACTTGTATACACTGCAAATAAAGCCTTTTCAGTGTTAGGAAAACTTTCTATTACATTCAGTGTACAGTCGAACAAATTTTTGAGGCTACAAAAATATATCATCGGTTAATCCATAAAATATATATAAAACTACCTTGCCAACATCAAAGTTTGAATGATACCTACTGGTATTTTATACTTTTATCATTTTCTCTTTAATAAAAACGACATATTTCATATTCTAATTTTCTCAGTTTTTTTTTTATCATACCAAATTAAATATATAGGTAATTTATCCGATTTTTACTCCAACATCCTAATACGAGAGTGTAAATTCGGTGATTTATAATAATTAATTTTACCTTATCGCACCATACCTACGTGTTGGTAGTTACTCGCGGTTAATAAGCCATGCGAATATTATATGAATTGATATTATATACTATATCAAATAATATTATTATTATTTATTTATTTTATTGTATTTTTTGTACATTTACATAACATGTTAGGTAAAGAAGAAAGCCCATCATGTAGCGGTGTGAAGTGAAGGGCCTTGGCCTAGATCTATAAGTTAATCCGGCTTTGTAAAATATATTTTATGAATATATCAATTTGTTGTATACACAACAATTAATGAAGTCTCGCTCTCGCCGTCCCATTCATTAAATTTTACTGCGACGAGTTGTACATTACAAAGCTCGACACAATCGACACCTTCTCGTTCCAGCGTCTCCTGCAAGCAACCGTCGCCATAAGCGCCATCTATTTTAGACGGATGTTTGAATACGCGTATGGTATTTGTCTTAAAATCGATCCGCGGTTAATGGTGAAAATCAACACGGACAACTTGTGTACATTATAATATAGTAGTAATACATTTGTATATGGCTTAGCGCGATACTCAAATCCTAATCGTAGTCGGGGACACGGTTTATATACCTTCGTTAATAATAGCGCTAGCTCTGGATATTATCGAACGAAAAGACGTTGTACATAATACGCCTTTGAGAGATCCGCGATACCGTCGCGTTTTGTAGCAATAGTTGAAATACGTTTCATACGCCTAATTATTATAGAATCGAATAATCGATTAATTTTTTATGATTTTGATTTCGAAACGAATAGATATATTTATATATTATATTGTAACGAAAAATGTTAGACTATATATAATTTGAAATTTACTTAAACGATGCATTATATTGTAATGTGTAGAAAAACACGTGACTTCGAACAACGGGTCGGCGGAAAATGCCGGAAGGAAACGTCCACTGTTGTCCGGAGAATGTGCAAAAATATCGATGACTCCGTCGAAGAGAACGGTAATGGCGATATTAGCGAGAGCTAGGACGGCTCAGATGCACGTCAACGACAACATGATAACGTTCTCTCCACATTTTAACGGGTAAGTTACCCCACGCCCTTGCAGTACGACATATTTTATACAATACCCATATAAATTATTTTATTTATAAAAACAAAAAATAATTTAAAAAATGTCCCGCGTTAAATGTCGAACGAATCGTAATATTATATACGTAGGTACGCCATTATTTGTTTGAAAATTATTTGAAAACATATTCACGTTATTATATATACGACGTATATACCAGTTATTATATAGAATTATATAAGTTTGTTTCCATTGCATTTGTTTTGCTGCATTGTTGTTCTTATAATATATTTAGGTATAATATGTGATATGTTAAACAAATGTTTTTTTTCCACCCCGTTTTTTTTTTTTTATTTTATTTTATTTCAGACTCGTTCAAACAGACGCGATATCCGCATACAGAGAAAAGCCTTTCATTCCCTGCACTACCGATCTGCTTTTGAACTGAACAGCATATAATATCATAATACTCTTCATCGCATCATCCGTATATATATATAACATAATTTATATATATATATAAATTATGTTATGTTATATCCAATCGAACTTCTTTATAATCGAAACGTAATGCGTGAAATTTCGGCCCGATGACCGAAAATATATAAAATGTATTGTTTATCATAATCTTTATATATATATATATATATATACAGTGCTGGATTTGGAAAAATATAAAAGAAAGGGCATTCGAAGACTTTGAGAGATTAGCGTCCTTTACAATGATTAAATATACGACTTGACTTGTGAAGCGCTTCAAACCCCCTACGGCCTACACCCATCAACCGTTCGTCTTAATCAAATTATTACAATATAACATATAGAGAAAAATTACAATGAATATTTTTATTTTTTTTTTTTTAAATTTATTTATTTATTTTATCGTATAAAAATTAATGATTATATAAAAAGTGTACTCAATTTAATTTAGCACCTATAATTGACTTTAAATAACATTCTACAACTGTTGGTACCTAATTGTGATTTACTCCTGTATTTTATATTCGATGCAAATTTACAAAAATCAAAATTTCAATATTATTTAAACAAAATAACACGTTCCGTTCCCTCGTTTTAACGATGAAAATAAATTGAATAGGTGCTCTATTGCTCACAAAATATGAAAAAAAAATGAAGGAGGAGCTCTGTCCCCCTGCGCTTCCTACTCTAATTCGAGCACTATGTGTATGTATGTATATATATATATCCGCGAATTATTATTATTTTATTGTTTATATATACATAGATATATAGGTTTAAGAGCCCTCGTTTTATATTGTAATAAATTAGAAGAGAAAAAAAACAATGCTCAATATGTACATTTCTGTATACAACGTATATACGCTGTACAAATCACGCGATATCACGCAAAATTAGGATTATATATAATATAAATAATTTATTATAATTCTAAATTCCAGTCAGTAATACCCTGTATTTCATTCACTATTTATATATATATTACACATAATTATATTCAACATATTATTGTATATACTACTCGTATTATATATTAATTTATCGTAAAATTAATGAAATGTATACTGCTAATATATACACAATTTACGCATGCAAATCTAAGCATTAGTTATTATGTAAACCGAGTTTTTTCATAGGCAAGTATAAAAACAAAAAAACAATATATTTTCTACTACTCGATTATTAATTATATATACCTACATAATGTCATTTGATTATAATATATGATTATATGATTATACATAGATCATATGTCATTTTATTTATAAAATATTTTATATTACACTGTAGTTATATTTATATATAATAAAATATAATTCTTATTTTAACGTTTAGCGCATAATATTGTAGTACTTATATAATATATATATATATATATTAAGTAGATAAACTATGTTTTCGAAAATACAGCCGGTTGTATTATTTATTACAATATTATAGATTTTATTATAATTTTATCGCGTATGTTTAATTTCACAAAGAAACTTCTCAAAACTTATATAAAATTTATACAATAAACATTTATTATGAAATTAAATTGTATTCTATATATTAATTGATTTTATATTTATAGTTGTCAATTCGAGGTAGTTTTCATTTAAATCGAATACAAGGCGTATTACACATAGGTGTATATAGGAGTAGTACATTTAAATCATATAATTTACGTATATAGAAAAGTAAATTATAAATGAAGTATACATATAATTACCATAATATTTGTAAATGAAATTCCATATTGTAATATATATATATATTAATCATAATAAGTTACGAAATACTAAGTGCGCTAAATACGACGTTAGGTAATAAATACCTACAATAATAAACCGCAGTATAATATTTAATATATTATATATTATTTTTTGAAGAATATAAAATAATATGTTTTGTGAATATGATTTTTACGGGTATAATACAGGTAGTCAACAAAGCATCAAGAATGTATGTAACCCAGTACCCAATACCCAACACAAAGCCATAAAACTCAAAATAGTTGAAGTTATTCGAGGTGAAACAGTACCATTCAAGAAAAGGTTCAACTACAAAAAAGAGAATTAGGGAAAATACGAAAATACGAGTTAGCTATCGACAATGAAACTCAGAATCTTGAACCTAAACTAGGAAACTATATGAACATTTTGTAAATATAGTGAACAAAATATCTAGACAACATATCCCAAGGGGTTGTAGGCGAAACTATATCCCAGGCTTAAATAAAGAAAGCAGTAAAACAAAAGCAAAATACGAAGAACTATTCAAACATAACCCTTTTAGCGAAGAGACAATTACAGAAGGCGAAAAACTAACTCAACTACTGCGTGCCGAAAAAAAATAGAAAATGGCATGAAACAATAGAAAACATCGACATGACAAAAAACAGTAAAAAAGCTTGGAGACTTATGAAGAAACTGAATGGGGACCCGATTGCTCAAATGTCTTGCATAAACGTCAATGCAAACCAAGTAGCTTTGGAACTACTTCGAAATGGGAAACCAAATACCAAGATTAAAAAAAGAAAGATTAAGAGGAATAAAGACACAGAATGTAATAACTTCTAGAACGACTTTTCCATGGAAGAACTAAGTGACAGCCTACAAGGAATGAAGGACGAAAAAGCAGCAGGATGGGATGAAATCACGACAGAACGAATAAAACACTTCGGAAACATAACTAGAAATTGGCTTGTTAAACTCCTAAACATCTGTGTCTAAGAAATAAATCTGTGCCAAAAATATGGAGGAAATCTAAGTAGTGGCACTTCCTAAACCAAGTAAAGACTTGGGTAACCCTAAGAATTATGGACCTATATCCTTACTGTGCCATACCTATAATCTCTATGAAAGGATGTTCCTAAATCGTATCGAAACGCAAATTGACCAAAAAATAATTCCAGAACAAACCGGCTTCAGACCCGGAAGAACATGTACGGGTCAAATCTTAATAATACTTGTAGAGCAGTAACCGGATGCCTCCGACCAACAACGATAAACAAGATATACTGCATTGCTCCACCAGAAATAATAAGGAGCGTAGCAACGGACTTAGAAAGAACAAAACAGTTAAAAGACGAGAGGCATCTCATGTTTAAGTACGGAGCCCAAAGAACAAGACTCAAATCCCGACATACCTTTATCCATTCAGCGACAGAACTAAAAGACCTTCCACACCAAGCTAGATTACAAAGATGGAAAAATGAAACAAACTCAGATGATCCTATTCAACCCACTCAATACCTACTACTTGCCAGAGATCTACAGTGGAACCTATGGAAAACCGTTAATAGAATGAGAGCAGGGGTAGCTAGAACAAAATCAAACATGGTAAAATGGAGATTTAAAAACGAAGAAGATGACAAGTGTGATTGTGGTACCAAGAACCCGATAATATGCACTAAGTATGACTTAATTCAAGCGAACCAAAACGCAATTGACTTAGCCACACATTGGCTACAATACAACATCTGATCAAGTTACCGACCGTTAATTATTATTACTTATAGTATGATTTATGACTACTATGTACACATACCTGTTATTTTTACTTTACTTTTTATTTTATATTTGTTTGTTTATTTTATTATTTGAATAACCCTAAAATGTGAATTATTGTCAATCATAACTGGACACAGAAGAAAAAGACGGGTATAATTTTCATTTATTTACATATAAATGAAACCCGATTTCTACAACAACAAAAACTGTTTTTATTATAACAAATACGTATTTCGAAAACAATGTTTTCATCATCAATGTTAAACAACTACTTATAAAATTTTTTTATTTATTTTTATGTATACGTAAAATATTCTATATAAATGTTATTATATACTTTTAATTTAACTTTCAGCCATGTCACGATTGTTATGGACCGTTCAAATGAACGAGTCCCCGTATATACTTATGTACAAATAGGTCTACGTTGGCTCCTGTTTTCGCCATAACCGCGCGAGTAATGTTTTACATTCACTTGGTTTTTTTTTTTTTTTATACATATATCAACTCGTCTGCAATAATACATACGAGTATATATATAGTGTATTGAAAAGTACGATGTATACCTCTCAATATCAATATATTATTGTACGTGAAGTATCAAAAATAAATAAATTTCGAAAAAAAAAGAAAAAGTTTACTATTCGAAAGACGAATGAAATACGAGCTATATAATACCTGTAGCTATAGGTTTTCGTACTTCAGACGTGTACATCCCTAAGGAATCCCGCGGCGGGGGGGGGGAAGGCGTTAGAATTTTTATAAGAACACGTGCGTTATATTATCTGCGCAGATTAAACTTATCCCGCCGCGATCTGCGACGCACTTGTTATATTTATTAAACGAGATAATAATATCTAACAACCACCGCTATAAACTATGTGTGTGTGTGTGTGTGTGTGTGAGTATCGCTTCAATAAAATAATATAAATCTCGAATCGTTTAAAAAAAAACGATGGATATACGTATACAGAGTGGTCCAAAAGTCAGATCCCGTTTTTTTTTGTAACACGGATCCATGTTAATTTTGTATAATATACGCCTGCAAAAAATTGATCTGCACCCGTACCGATGATTATGATGTCGCACATTAAAATAAAGAGAGGAACATGACGAATCTTTTACACACTATAGAGAAGGTAAATGTATTGCCTCGCATTCAGTTATAGTAACACAGTATAACGTGGTGCGATGACATGCTATAGCAACACATGTTTACTTTTCCCCCATCCCACAAAACATAATGGCCAACATAGCAGCACCTAAATAAGTTAACATTGTTTGGTAACACTTCCAGAATATTTATTACGTTGATAAATTATACGTATTATACTTATTATTCCTAATAAGAGTACGCCGATTGTCTTTACGGTACAAGCGATAATTGTCCGTGATTTGTCGTACGTGCGTGCGGTAATAATCGAGAAACGAGTGATGCGTTAAATAATATTTTATTTCCGCGCAACGAACCGAAACAATCATGTTGACGACGAAAGAACGCATATTCATGTTGAAAACGTACTACTAAAAAGGCCGCAAAAAAGTTGTGGATTTTTGGCCCATTGTTTTCAGTACAGATCTGCCAAGACTTCGTTAAATAAACAAATTGGTGTAGAAATTTAAAAAAATCGGTACCGTACATGATGATGCGTCACGGTTAGGAGGGCGTCCGCGTACAGCTAATACGCTTGAAACCAGCGAAATGGTCGCCACTATGCTGGTCGATTCGCCCATGACATCGTCACGTAAAGGTCCTTTACCGGTACCAACACCATTATCTCGCACATTGTACCAACGAATCGTCCGTGGGTTGAAATTTAAATGTTACCATCCTCGATTGGTGCATGGGTCAATAGAAGACGATTCCGATCGACGTTCACGTTTTTGTGAATTATTACTGAACGAAATTGAACATAACGATTCACAAATTTGCGAAAGAATTATTTGGACCGACGAGGCACAGTCAAATTGAACGGATTCATCAATCGCCACAACTGCATTTATTATGATACGGAGAACCCAAATTTAGTATACCGACTACAATTAAATCAACCCGGTTTGTTAGTATGGGGTGGATTGAGCTTGTCTGGAGTGTATGGCCCTTACTTTTTCGACAGGCGATGCATACTACGACATGCTGAACGAATATCTATTTCCTGGATTGCGTGATTCTTTAGATAATTTCAACGAACTGTACTATCAGCATCATGGGGCACCTGCCCATTATACGAATAAAGTTTGTAATTTTCTCAATCTGGAACTCAACAATCGTGTTACTGGTCACCGCGGTTTCATTGACTGGCCTCCACGCAATCCTGATCTAATTTGCACGGATTTCTACTTTTGGAGGGTAGTGAAAGATATGGTATTCGCTCGGAAACCTCTCAACCTTACTGATCTGCGATGATTTATTGAGGACACTTTCCAAGGCATTGAAAGAAATCCAACGCAACGTAAGCGGGTTATCCAGCTCTATATACCTGAACGTCTACGTAAATGCATTCAAGCCGAGAGTTCTCATTTTGAACATTAAATATATAGTAATGTTCTTTCTTTTTACATACATAATTATTTTTTATATATGTTTAATAATGTTTTTGATAATAAAGTGATAAATATAGATCAAACAGTGATCATTCATATTCATTTTTTTATTGAAATAATGCGGGAACTGACTTTTGGGCCATTCGGTATAGGACGAGTGTATATATAGGATAGGTACGGACAGTGGCGTGGCGAAGAGGATAACTGAGAGGCGGCCGCCTCTGACTTTTTTAAGGGACGGTGGGTAATATCTAATGAGTAATTATTTAGTTTTATAATTATTATAAATGTAGGAAAATAACAAACAAATATGTATATTGATATTGAAAAAAGTGGTATCCACTGGCCGGTATGGCAGGCACAACAATTCAGCAAATACGTACCTACTATCCTAGTAGGTACCTAACGAGTCATAAATCCAATACGGCGTTTATCTTTATGTGTTTATTGTTCGTTACTGGGTTACCACCCCATAACTGTGCCTACTTATATGACAATTTTTAAAAAATTGATAAAAACCCAGTGTAAAATGTTCATGTATAACATAGCCGATGGGTAGATTGTGACTTGTAGGTTCGTCGGTAGGTGGGTGGGTATTGGAAAACTATACTTGCCTCTAGAAATATTTGAGTTCGCCACACCACTAGGTACCAATATCATAACTGAATGTTTACAATACAATGCGAAATTATTTTAATATTTATCGAGTCTTAATCGAGTTCATCAATAAACTGTACTATACATATTATACGAGCTTGTTTTGTCATTCATTAAATGTTTAGTTATTCATAAAAGCCGTTAACCGTCTGTATAATAATAATAATAACGCGAGCCCCGCGCATATGCAATAATAATAATAATAATAATAATAATAAGTTGAACCTCTTGCGCTGTTACAGCTGCTATACCACCTCGTTTCCATACGCGAGGTATATACATATAATAATTTTATTATAGTTATCTTACAGTTATTACCCGGTACTTATTACTTTACAATAAATTATATATATATATATATATATATATATATATATGCATACCCGAAATACATACGTGTTAAATGTGTAAAATTAATTAAACGTGAATTTTTCATAAACGAATAGTAAGTCTCCGCGTATAGGATTAATCATTTTCGTGGTTCAATATATTCGTTGTAATAGGTACAATATTATGTTTTCATTCAATATCCCTCGGAACAGTTTAAACGGAATCGGCTGCAAATGATTCACACACACTACAAACGTTTGGATGACGTATTTGAAATGTTTCGAATCGATTGGCGAGAGAAGTGAAATGTTAAATTTAACAATAATACTGATGTTAAAAACTCGGTTAAATATCCGGGGTACAAGGATTACTGATCAAGTGTAGAGGATCAATCCTTTTTGGTAACAAAAAAAAAAAATTTACGTCCAAGTCGAATTAATATTTAAGACCGATATCACACACTAAATTATTCAATTTTTCTTTTGACATTATACGTATATTACATATTTTTACGTTTAGGTACCTAAATTATACGCATATTTTCGAGTACGACTTTTACAAGGCATTCTTTTTTTTGCCATTTTAAGAATATAATTTCAAATACGGGAGAGTATAATAATATATGGATAAATATCACGCAAGTACCAATACATTTTATGAGCTGTAAATCAGTTAAATAGGCGAGTTCGATAAGATATTTTTGAACAATTACATTTACGGTTGTTGTGAGCAATATTCAAGTTTTAATTGAAACAATTTTGGATAATAAAAACAGTCTTATATTTTTTAATATGCCTACCATTTAAAAAAAAATACTTAAGTATCGTTTAGTTTAGACTTATCTAAACCTTGCAGGGTGCTTCTAATCTATAATTTCATGTACGTATAATTTAAGGCACAAGTTCTTTTAATAGAATAATATCGACTTCTTAAATTTGAACTTTGTTTCAACAAAATTGTACACCATGACTACATTAGTAAATGAGTGTTTGTGTCGAATTTCAAACAGAAAGAATAATGAGCCATCATAGATTTATATACATGAATGAATGTGTATAAAATTTCCATAAACATAATATAATTTTAATTTATAAAATTAGAATAGAATTCACGAGTAATGTTTCAAAGAAATGTTAACAATCATTAATAATCTGTATATGCAGTGGTCAAAGTTGGGGGGATACGGGGAGATGGCATCTTTCCACTTATCAAAATTTACATTTTTCATTCCTCCACTTATTTTGTCCAAAATAATACATCCCCCTTATAATTATATACAAAGAGTATCAATTTATATTAGTGTTTTAATATATGATTTAATATATTAAATATGAGATGTATAAAAATGTAGACATTCCTCTGCTTATTTTGAGCCACTTAAACCACTGTGTATATGTACATATTTTTTTTAAGCTAAAACTTCCATTATACGAGAAGATGAATACAATATTTTCAGGAATATATAAATGTTTTAATATTATGAAAATATTATATATTTCAATATAGTGAATTATCATCGAGAAATGTCCAATGCCATTCCATAATTTCATTCTTTCTATACAAAATTATATACATCAATATTCTTGTAGAATTTAAGTTAATAAAATTCTAAACGAATATATTTATAATTAAAATATTATACATTTCACATTTTATTGAATATGAAAATATGTTAAAAATACAATGTATATTAGTACATCAAGATCATAATATTATACTGCATTATTTTATAATAATAATAACAATAGTCAACAAAAATAATATATAAATGGTATTTATCAAAATATCGAATATGATATTGTAATAAATTGGAGAAACTTAATGCAATTTAAAGTTATTATGTTATTTTTGAATATTACAAAACAAAACACTGTATTTTATATGGTCAATTAAATGTCATTTAATATAATTTAAGTCAATATTGTTATTGGTAAAAAGTTGTAATCATTAAGTCAGATATGTAAAGAAAAAATTTTTTTTTTTTAATCAATAAAACAATAATCACAAATTGTACATTCCTATAATTCAGAAATTTTTAATTTTTATTTAGATAATTTTTCATTGATTTATTAAACGTTACATTTTCAAAATAAAGAAGATCGTTAAATTCATCCTTGTGAATAGATAAAACAACCAATATTTCTGGGTATTCTAATATCGATTTGTACCTTAAACTATATGATAGTGTATCTTCAGAGTCAAGTTCATAATATCTGGAAAAAAAGGAATTTTTTTTTTATAACAATTTAATAATAATTTATGAATATATACTAAACATTGCATTACTCTAAAAATGCACTCACTTTCCATATGGAGTTTTCATTAAAAAGATTACATCTTTAATTCCAGCAGAAACATAAAATTTTATTTTTTCCAATGTTTCGCTGTCATAAAAATCTGTTGTGAAATACTTTCTGGCTAGATCATTTAATTTTTGATACTCCGGCACTCTGAAAATTATATGTTTTGATGTTACAAATTAATATTAGTATTAAATCATTTCGAATAAAAAAATAATAATAATAATAATAATACTTGTGGTCTGAGAATTTCATATTTGTACCATGGAATGCCCAATCTACACGCCAAAAGATTTTATTTAGTTTTTGATTAAAATATGAAGTATTGTTTTTGTTCATAGTAGAATTTGGTAAAATGTGTAAACGTACATTCCGTTTATGTGCTTGATAGCGTAATTTTCGAAATCCCTAAAAACAACAAATAATAATAACTTTATCATATTAAAAATCAATAATTTATAATTCAGAATTGATATTTTTTAATAAAAAAATTAAATGGTTATATTATGTTTTGACTATTTTTAGAACTATTTTACAAACATCTACCTATTGTCATAAATAATATTTATTATTTTTAAATTGTATCATGTTTAATGGAAGACTATAAAATAAAAAAAAATCAATATTTTCGAATCCATAAAATTAATTTTAAGATTACTACCAAACTAAAGTAATCGTTGTTACACACTAAAATTACCTACTCAAGTTTAGTTTAAACTCACCGGAGCGAAATTGCACAGACGCCGAGTTTTCATTTTAAACTCTCCAATAGCTTCAATAAACTCATTCATGATTCTATAATCTACCGTTAAAATAAAATTACAAGAAAAAAAATAGAAATCCACTAAAACATACCAAAGATTAATTAAAAAATTATTTACAATACCTTGACTCATGTCGTTGTCGTTAAAATTTTCTAGTTTTTTAAAAGCGGTTTTGTATTTTTTACCATCGCATTCCAATTCTTTTTTGTGGATATTTACGCACGACAAACTACACGTTTTCACTTCACACCTAGGGCAACAATATTTTGCCACATCGTTACCGCAAACTTCACAATCGCCTAGACTGCAGTACAAAACAAGCAACGAACGAATTAAATAATAATAATAATAATAATAATAATTGTAATAATAAATAATAATTGTAGTTATATTTACCGATTTTTCTTATCCATATTTCAATCACAAACAATATATTATAATAATTTGACAAGAGGATATAATTGCATATTAAGCGAACAATTATATTCGCAACGTTAATACTGTAGCGATACGTGAAAAAAATCTCTGAAAACGTAACAAGTACAATTCCTCTACGGCGTGGTTGCATTTAAACTTCTCATCTAAATACGATATGATAATACAATTATTCGATAAGAACAAGAGATAAGTGAATATTTATCATCACTGTGACAACGGTGTCACCGCCAATTCGATAAGCCTCGTGTTTTCAAAACCGTTTCTAACTTCAGATTATATTTTAAGTTGGTACTTTTATATTTTTGAGGTTAAGGCATAACGGATATTTGCACTCCTCTCATCAAGATGTTCCTCCTATATAGTAATAATATTTCTACAATTCTCCGAAATTTTTTTTTCACTTTTCCCGGTGCGATGAACGAATTTATATTTATTTGATTTTGTCGGTTAATTTCCGTGTGTCTGGTTCGATGTTTCGTAATTGTCGTTTTGTTTGTAAATGTGTAATTTCTGACAATTTCATTATCCTAATTAATATTTTTGAAGATAAAAAAAAAAATTATAATACTACATTTGCGCTTGGGTACCTATCTTTTTTTTAGTTATTTTGTTTCCCGTAAACAAATTTCAAAATGTTTAGTGATATTTAACGAGTAACCCGCGTAATAATTGTTGCGATAGCGTTTCGAGTTATATTTTCGTTAGAAGGTAAGCGATAATTATCGTTTTGAATTTTTATGAAATTTCTGTGGCGTTTTTTTTTTTGTTTTTATACATAAAATTTGTTATTTTATATGACTGTAAATTCAACTCTGGAAACTTTAAATTCGATTTAAGGATTTACTTACATTTCTCGCATTTTTTTGATATTTATATGTATATAAAATGTTTTGTATTAAAAATATAATTTTCACAGATTTAAAATTTTTTTTATATAATCAAGCGTAATCGTAATGCTTATAATATTTTTACTTTCACAGATGGATTCAATTATGAATGTTTCAAGGTCCATGGACAACTCTACCGTGCCCATGATAAATCAATCAATGTTAGCTAAAGAGTGTTTGGATTTGTCTGGCAAAATGTTAGATAGATTTTTCGTTGTAGACGATTCTTTTCCAACACTCATCGATAAAATGCATATTTCCAATACTGGTATTAATATTATTTTTTTGTAAATATACCAAGATTGACTAAAACGTAAAGTTTTTTTTTTTTAATTTTTTAGGTCAGAGTATTAGTGGTTGTACAGAATATGACTATCCCAAAGAAGGACTGGGAATGCCTTCAATTGCTCCACTAAGATCAAAACACAAGATACCACTACCTGGGGCATTACTAGAGCAATGGAATGGTATTAATTTAGGTTTCAATTTATATTGTTTAATCAATAATTTATTATATAATAAATGTTTTAGTTTTTTAGTTATACTTTTAAAACATAAAATATGTACATATATTAAAACAAATATAATGTAATTAATAAATTATTAATTTAGATGCACAAAACTTCCACCGTAAGTTGGGAATATTTCCTGAAATCAACAGAGTTTGGGTCACAATTGATCAGGAGTTCTTTTTGTGGGACTATAGCGAAGGGTAATGGTGGTTTAAAATATAGTGTTAATTGTAAATAATTGTTTAAAAACATTTTTATTTTCTAGGGCGGATTTATCTTATTTTGATGGAATGAATTCTACCATTTTCGCAGTAGGATTAGTACTACCTAAACCAAACATATTTCATGATCATATTAAACATTTGCTAGTATTGGCTACTGCAATAAGCATCGCGATACTAGGTGTAACATTTAAAAAAGTCACTAGTGTTGATGGTAATTTTATTATTATATTTATTAATAAAATATGTTGTTGATAATTAACAATCTTCATTCAGTGGAAATTATTACGATATTCATATTTCATATATTATAATTAGGTATAACAGTAGATCAATTAGAACTTACTACAGATACAATTTATGAAGTTCCTACTGAAGGTGTGATAATCTCCAAAATTATGGGAGCAAATAATGGACGTATTTTTCTTTCAAGTGAAGACGGGCATCTATTTGAAATTGATTATTGGGTATTTGCCTTTTTTTTTCTGCGTTTTCTTCAATAATTGATACAATTTTGAATTTGAAATATATATTGTGTATTTATATGTAGAAGGATTTGGGATGGTTTTCAATAGGAAATGGAAAACGTTGCAAGAAAGTTTGTCATTCAGCTGGCACTTTATCATACATATTGCCATCATTTTTAACATATGCAATCACGGAACCATCGGCCATTGTGGAAATAGCTATTGATAACACACGTCACATACTTTACACTTTGAGTGAAAATAATTCAATTGAATTATATGATCTGGGATCTGATGGTAAATCCACTAGTCGGGTTATATCTTTGTCACATTCTAATATTGAAGCTCAAGTGTCAAAATTACTCAGGTTAGCAATTGATTTTTTTATTTTCTCAATGCTTGTATGTAACAGGAAACTTTATATAAATAAATTTCATATTCTAGAACTATGGAATTATCTCAAATGACCATATTGAATAGTATTAAAGTCATTGAAGAAACAGAATCCCCAAACATACATCTAATGGTTGTATCCAAATCTGGGTTTAGATTATATTATTCAACTGGAGCTTTAACCTCCAGCCATACTAGACCTTACACATTACAACTTGTACACATACGTTTGCCACCTGGATATAACAGAGTAGTTGGAGAATCTAAACCTAGTAGTGTTCAACATGTTTTATACAATAGAGGTATAATTTATTTTATTATTGTATTTTTAATTTGTTGTGTTGAAAAATTAATTTAAAACTATTTCTGCACACTGCGAGTACAAACAATATTGAATGTTTTATTTATTCTATCATAATACTTTCAGGTACTCTTATAATGGCTTGTGACACTGATATAATCAATTACAGACCAATGTTGTGGTGTATAACTCCAGATGAATATGCGTTTAATCCGAACTTCAGTGAAAAATACTTCATCAGTGATCTGGATGTTTGTCCTGTGTCATTGGACAACATAGGACCAAATTTATTGATATACAATGATCCAAATTCACCACAGCCACCACTTATTGTTCGTCAACAGTATGAAAATCGACAAGAATACATTACTTTAGCGCCTCAAGTATGTATTCTGCTATTATGGATTTTTCCTTTTAATTTTTTTTTTTTTTTTTTACCATAGGGTTTGGAAATTTTTGAAATGCTTCGCCCTTATGACACTCTCTGTGAATTGTTGCTTATTAGCCAAGGTACTGAAACTGATGCTATCAGAAATTACTTCAAGAATTTTACCAGTAATCAAGCATGTGTGACTTGTCTTACAATTATTTGTGATCAGTCGTTAAAGAATATAAAGGTTTGTACTTTTATTAAAATATTAAATATGTTTACATAATTAAGTACAGGATATTTTATCTGATAAGGTTAAAGAATATGCGACTCGTGTGTTTTTCACTCATGGTGGTGAACCTAAGTTAGTGACGGAAAATCTACATGATTCCCTTAACGATTCAACAAGAGTTTCACAAATTACTAGTAAGAAACATTTGCTTATTATGTATTTTTTGTTTATTATAAATAAACATGATAACTAATTATCCAGCGGCACGTTTGTGGCGCGAGCTAAGTAAAAAAAAAATAACTGCAAGACAGTGTGTGTATAGTATATTGAAGCAGGAGTTGCCCATTTAAACTGTGTAAAATACAGGTAAATTTGTTATACGACATAACTAATTTTGTAATGCATCAATTAACTCCTAGTTGACTCCAAAATATCAGAAATATTGTGTAGAATGTACTTTTGTTAAAATCATCAAAATCGTACATTTAGAAATTAAGTTATAAATGAAAAAGTACGAACTTTTTAATGGCAATTTATATTAAATTCAGAATCTCTGCAGCCGTTTCTAGCGTCGTCGTCGCATCGACCGATTTCATGTATGCAGCTCAAGGCCTAGTTGGGAGAAAATATGATAACAACTGCCGTATTCAGTGCCGAGTGTCGGCAGATCATAACCATGCATTAATTTCGTTATCTGCCGTCTTTGTTTATTCATTGTCGTAGTGTCGTTTGTAGCTATCATATATATTATTATAACGTGTAACTGTTCGCACCATCGCGTACAACTGTGACGTTGGTAAAACCAACATAGTGTACGCTAAGCTAATATAAAAACAGTTATATTTATTATTATTCTAAAGAAAAAATATTCGTATTTATTTAATTATAAATATGCCAACTAAGTTGCAAAAAAAAGAGCTCAATATAAAGAAATGTATTTATTTAAAAAAAACTTAACATTATTATTTGCATTGATGATAAAAATTAGTGATATTACAACAAAACCCTTCGTAAACTATGTGTAAAAATGGTTAAATAAAAAAAATATTAAATCTCTAAGCACTATAAAGATGTGATATCATGAATAAATGCTAGTATATTGAATTTAAGTCAACTCATTTAAATAAATAATAAGTTATATTTTAATAGTCCTTTGCCATTTAATTATTTTATTCATCACACTTTGTTTCTTTTAAGAAATAATTTCTCACCAAGTAAATAAATTATTGAAACAAAATAATTTTACTTAAGTTCAATATATTTAGCATTTATTCATGATATCATATCTTTATAGTGCTTAAAGATCTAATTTTTTTTTTTTTTTTATTTAGCTATTTTTACACGTAGTTTACGAAGGGTTTTTATTGTGATATATTTTACATATTGTATGGGATATTGAAATGAAATATAATCAACTTTTTGAATTTGTCTTATTTTCAGGTTTAAGATCAAATAATTTTACAACATCTATGACATCTTTCGTAAACAATCAACCAAATATAACAAATTTACCTTTTGAATCCACTAGTGTTCAGTACTCATCTAAACATAATGGATTGTATTTGTTTGTTAGTCGTTTGCTGAGACCACTTTGGGGTATTAAAGCTGTAAATTTGGAGACCACTGATGGGAAAACTTACGTAATACAATAATATAATAAACAAGCAAATACAGTATATCATAATATAATATTTTAAAAAATTATTAAACTTTTATTTTTAGATTGTTAATACTGTGTCTCCAGATGATTGTTCATTTGTCGCAAGTCATTTACAGACTTTAAATATGTTCATGAAAAATTATTCAAAAATGTTTGCTAGTTTTGCGAAAATACCAATGGACGCGTCTAGACGTACTACTGTACAAGATGCATATCAGTCTGAATCCAAATCCATAGAATGTTTAAAACAATTGGTCGTTCGTAGTGCCGAGGTATTCAATTTATGGAAATTACTCAGTGAACATCAGTTTTATATCATAGCAAATAAATTGAGCGATGTAAGTACAAATCAAAACTGTTAACCAATGTCTATGTTATTTTATACAAATTATTATTAGTTTGACTTTTAAAACTTGTATTTTTAATAATAATGTTATCCATTTTGTTTCTAACACCTCTTACCTAAGAATTATTCTTAACTCTAAACTCTGTTGGTTACCACAGATAAATTCACCGACTTCATTCATTACCCGGTGGTCCAACTTCCTCAGGACTGTGACAGGCACCTGATAGGTTCACATCCATCAAGTTTACTGTCAATTTATCTTTCTATCATACGCTCTAAACTCGATTACAGTTGCTTCTTCTTTGGTTCAGCCTCTATTTCTAATTGGAAAAAAATTAATAAACTTCAAATCTCATGCCGTAAAATAATCATGGACTATATAAGATCTAGTCCTCTCGCAATCGAAGTTGAAATGTCTGCCCTCCTTTCAACATCAAGTGCAGTTGGCTTGCTAGTAAATTTCTTCTATCTGATTCTAATCGACTAATCTTTGATTTATATTACTCGTTTCTCAATTGACGTTACGTCCCGAAATCTATACTTATCCTTGCATGTACAGTTAATTCTATTTCACTCTTTCCCCAATTCATTCTAAATGCATCCAAACTCCCATTTTATGAACAATCGTATGACTTTCTTCCTAGTACTCCTCATCCATATTAACAATACATTTTTGAATCTATCCTCCAATGATTTGAAGTCAATGTCACACTACATAATAAATAAACATTTTCTTGAATTTCTTAATGTTAATTTTTCAAATTTCATTACTGTTTATACTGATGGCTCTGTTTCACCTCTTTCTGCTGGTTATTCTATCTATATTCCTTCTCTGCATGTCTTGCTTTCCAACAACTTGCCTCCCTCATCTTTTACCGCTGAATGCTATACCATTATTGAAGCCCTACTGTTAATATGTAATTTTCCTCCAAACAAATTTTTAATAGCATCTAATTCCATGTGGTGTCTCCAATCCATAACATCTAATCCCTTTAATTCTCATTTATCCCCACTAATTTTTCAAATCAAACCCATAATTTTCAATCTGTGTCAGTTAAATTACACGATTCAGTTTTACCTAGTTATTGTTGTTGTTGTTGTTGTTTTTGTTACTTTAATTATTTATTATCTATTTAGTTTTGTTTTGTTTTTGTTTTTTATAATCTTTACATACATATCATATATAGATTTATAAGTGTTAGCTAAATTCTAGTATTTACTAGAAGCTAATTAAAATAAAATAAAAACTTTGTGATATTTGTTTCAGCAAGAAAAACGTGTATTGGAAAATGTTACTTTCAAAGAATTGATTCTTGTGCACCAAGAAATCTGTCAAACTTTAGTACAAAAACTTTTGGATACGTGAGTATATAGTGAACTATTTGTTATTATTACGTATAATTTTATATTATTAATTTTAACAAAAAAAAATATATATATATATATATATATATTTGTGTTTTTTAGATATTTAAGTGAAAGTTCATCTGTTGAATCAATCAGTACAAAGTTACGTCTGATCTGTCCATCTATATACCATTCTGAAGATGCTGCTTGTGCTAAAGTAAATTATTAAAATATTGTTGTGTATTTCTTTTATAATAAATGTAATTTTTGTTTTATTTATTTAGGCATCAGAAATGATTAAAATGGCGCAGTCTACAATCAATGAAGATGAACGTAAAAGAATTCTATACCAATCCCTTATGGTTAATATTAATTTTAATTTTGTATCTACAAGATTGCTATTTGTAATTGTTTACATCTTGTTAAATTTAGGTGTTGAAAGATGTTACCCCAAAGTTAAATTTAACATCAATCTGTTTACAATATACAAATTGTGCTTATATGGAAGGTGTGTACCAGATGTGTAGAGAGTGTGCTAAAAAAATTGATCCGAAAAACTTGGCCGGTCATTATTTTGTCAATAATATGGTGTTAGATAGGGATGGACTGGGCTATGGTGCTTATATGCTCAGGTAATTAAATCTAGAATCTATATATTTAACTTATTATAGTATTAATAATGTTTAAAGACTAGAAAGAATTAATTTTTGATATACCCTCTTTATGAATATAGATTAGATATTTACAAAGAAATAAGCTCAAGTTTGGATTATCTGTATTCCATTATGGTAAAAAGTCCGTCTGTGGTCATACCTACACGACCAAATGTAATATCAGGAATTTTAGAAAATTCTGTACTTACACCTGAACAGTCATCTAACTTGGTATTAGTTGTTTTTAAATATTATGTGTTATTTCCATTTACATTATGTAAAATAATGTAATTACTTAATATAATCAATGTTATTAACAGATATCAGAGTTGATAAAATTATGTCTTTCTTGTGATGATGAAATCTTGCATACCGTTGTGTACCGATGGATGATTGATAAAAAATTAATAAAAGAAACCATTGAAATGGGTCATCATAGTTTGGAAAAGTTTTTATTGGCTCAATCCAAATCTGACGATAATAATAATTACATTAAAGATGTACTTTGTAGATATTATGAGTATAATGGTAACTATAACGAGGCAGCTGAAGTCTTAGCGTCATTGACTAAAAGACCTGAGTAATTATACATTTTTATTTTGTAAAAATCCTGCAAATATATTTTTTTTAATGAATAATGGTTTTTTTTTTTTTTAGGAGTGGTTTAAATTTAAGCGATCGTCTTATGTACTTGGGTAGAGCCATGGCATGCTTACGCAGTAAAAAGTTAAGTACTCCCGCTTTTAATGCTACCAGTCTCAGAGAAGTAGAAGACCTGTTACAAGTAGCTGAAATTCAGAAAATGGTCAGTTTTCTTTGTATTTTATTTGCATAGATTTTTATCCTTTAATGTTTAATAATCTTAAATTTCTTTAATTAGATATTGGATTTGTTGTCATCAAGTCAAGTTGATGGAAAAGCTGATATCATCGATAAACTCAATTGTGGTCTGTTTACATTGGGCGAAGTATGATCTATAAATAAAAAAATGAGAAAAATAAATTTTAATTAACATGTGTTTATATAGCTTTACAGTAATTTTGCCGAACCCCACAGTCTGTGGGAAGCTCAGTTAGCAATATTACAACTTTCTAATCATGATGATCGTGAATTAGTCAACCAGATCTGGGAAAATATTTTACTAAAAGGTAAATATTAAGTTGTGTACTTTGATAATATAAATAATTATTTATTTTAACCATTAATGTAAGCCATATAATTTATAACTCGGATACTATATTTTAATTTAATGATAATTTATAAATATTGAATTAAGACAGAACATTTATTTTTAGATTATTATTATTTTCAAATATAACAAACATGTACTCAAACCTAGACAAAATCTATGGAAAAAAAAAACTCGAGGTTCACTATATTTATGTAAAAGCACATTTCTTAATACAAAATCATTAATTTATAGATCAGAAAATTAGCATAGACGTAATAAAATTGTTTAATTTTCTTTAAATAAAATGCATTTTTTTCTTTTTAAAACCATTGTGTTTATCGTTACGAAATTAAAATACACTTGAGCACTCGTGATTAATTATTGTAAAATGTTATAATATTTGTTAGCATTATCACATGTAAAGTTCATTTTAATAAACAATTTAAAACTATTGATATTTAATTTTTATATATTTTTATTAAATATTCTTAGTTGTGGAAGATTGTGGAGACATCAGCGAACACAATAAAATGACTATTGTTCTGGAAAAAATTAAGTCATTAGCCAGTGCACATCCAATTAATTCATCTACATTTGATTTAGGTATGCATGTTGAAAACTTGTTATAATATATATATATATTTATTTATATGATTTGTTGTTTTATTCTGTAGAGTATATAACAACTATGTTGGAATATTTGAACTGTAATTTGGGTGGTGATTTAGAATCCGTATATACCACTATGTTAACAATTGGTGCACCTATCGAATCTTTAGTGGCAATATACAAAAAGTAATTTCTATTAATCATTTTATCGTGTTTTGATATAATATTGATTTTTTTAAATTTTCGTGTAGAATATATTCTACCAACGATCCACGATGGCAGAAGACCAGTGAACTGCATGTATTGGAAGTTATCATGAGTCTGGCTCGGTATTATTTACAAAATGTTGATTTATGGCCATCTGGGATGCAAAGGTAATCATATAATATTATAATAATATTATTTGATTAATATTTAATATTAACCACGTCTCATTTCACATATTATTTTAGGAGATCCATTGCTGTGAATTTATTCGATTTGTTGGTAATTTGTCAAAACATGTTATATAGCCGTTTTGCTCATAGTCCACTAATCGAAGGCGTCATCGCCATAAAAAACGAGCTCGATAACGTTATTAAAAATTGACCTAACAACAAAGCAGACTATAAAACATTTCATATACATCGATTATTATCATTAATTTTTTTTCCCCAATACTACTTTATATTGTATAATATTTTCTTTATCAAACGATCACTTTTGTAAAACGTGTATTATTAAATATTGATGGCTTCAAATGATGGTTACCATGTTGATTTGTAGAAGCTGTTTGTGTTTAATTATATTAATGGTGTATCATTTAATAAATACATTTTTCATTGTAATTTATAGTGGTTATATAGTTTTGGGGAATAAAAAAATTTATTTAATATTTTAATGAAAAATTGTACAATAATGTTTAAGGGAATACAGTGTTCAATTACTACATGTATATGTATTATAAGTTTATTTTTTAATTGTGTACATTTTGTTTTTTTTTTTAAATATTACATTTAAAAATTGATTTTTGCTTCAGATTTTTTTTTTTTATTAAACATTTGATTTTATCATACTATAGTTGATTATAAATAATATATACATAAATAAATATTAAAATAAAAATAAAATTTTAAAATTGAGTACATAGTTCATTTTATTAAAGTAAATGGTCGGAATAGTTTGCCCACCCCTCTATCATGCATGGAAAACAAATGGTCGAGCAGAAAATTACTAGTGAATAAATTAAATAAAACAAGAAGATCCCTCGGAAAATTTAAAAGTCAATAGCTCGACGTAGTTACCAAAAATTTAAAAAAATGTTAAGACTAGAACGCGTTCTCACAGACTGCATATCAAAAAGATGCAGATACGAACTAAGTTGTGGATGAATGGTAAAACTTAAAAACGTATGAAAAGTATAAAAATGTTTAAAACGAATCGATTACATTGGTTTACATTTTACTACAATAACCATTTGAAATATTATAAATACAAAATCCTTTTATTGTTATTGCGTTTTTTTGTTGGAAATATTCGTGTTGCTAATTGCGGTCTGATGTTTCGAAACCATTGCGATTCCATTTTCAAATGTTCCACGCATCTAACATCAGTGGTAACTCTCGAGAATGTTGTACAGACAGAGTACACTACATACTCTTTGTCTCCTTCTCTTTTTCTTTCTCTTCCTCCTTCTCTATTATTATTATTACAAAAACTCCAAATAACTTTTTTATTCGTGTGGTGTCGAAGAAAAATTTCTCGTAGTTAGATTCACAATTTTTGCCATTTTTCACCCTTTTTTCAGAAAATATCGGCTTTTGGGTCATGAAAAAAATGACAAATTATCGAAAAATTCCAAATAACTTTTTTATTCGTATGGTGTCGAAGAAAAAAAAACCCCAACGTTTTAAAAGAAAAACCTAGGGGGTGTGTATGGGAAATTTATCGATAATGTTTGACGCTGCATTTTAATAATTATTTATAATTAACGAAAATAGGCGTCTCGAACAAAAAACAGAATTTAATTCGATCGTGTGTCGAGGGAAAACGAAATAAGATTATTAATCGCGGGACGCGCGTATATTTATTTATTTTGTTTTTCTGTGAACGCAACTCCGTCGTAACACACGCATATATTATAAATTTTTAAATGTCGCGCGCTTTTTTTTCACCGATGTCCGATACGTTTACAATAGAAATCCGCCACTACAGCGCGTGCGCGTCAACGGCAGCGTTTGTCGTTGTGTATTTGCCAGGGACGCATGTGTCATTTTTCATTTCGCGTTGACACGTCCTGTGTTTCTTTCAGGCACTTCTCCGGGGGGGCTGAGCCCCCCCCCCCCCCCGAAGAATATCCAAGGCCCCCCCAGAGAAAATTTGAAGAATAGTAAAGAAATACCAAATATTAGACAAATTTGTCTGTGGCGTATTTACTGGGGTGGGGGGGTCAGGTTAAAACCCCCACCAGAACCAAAAAAAAAAAAGCTAAAAGGTTATACAAAAAATGTTGTGTATTTAATAATTTTATTCACAATAATAATAACAGACAAAGGTAATTATTACCAAAAAATGCATTTTTCTTGATGTAATATAAATGACCCCCCGATTTTTTCAAATGCCCCCCCCGAAGAAAATTGTCTGAAAGAAACACTGGACACGTCCGTTTGCCACTGAAAAAATCAAACCATTTTTTTTTTTCGTAGTAGTGACCATCGAACGTAAGTAACATTTTCGAAAGGTTTACGCGTTTTATTAAAACTTTAAAGCCTTTTTCAAAACTGTTATATACCTAGCCCCATAGGCTAAATGAATAAAATTATTTTTGTTTCGTGCTCAATGTTTTTTTAAAATATTTATCGTCATTGCGCGTCCGGTTCGTTTGTCTCTATCTTTGCCTCGTCGTCTCGTTTTTCATGTTTTATTTTTTCACGAAAAACTCCATTGTGCGAATTAATTTTTCTATTTTATTATAAATGTATAAAATTCGCGCAATATTATTATAATATTCGTAATTCATCCGCGTTGCACGTACCACTATATTATCGTCAATTTAATTGAATATAATTCAATATTTATCAGCGTATTATTTCGTATTTTTCCTATGGTTTTATTCTATTTTTTTCTTCAGATAATCGTCGTTCCAAACGCGTTCAATCGCGATCGCCCGTAGTCTTATGTTCCTACGCGTCCTGTGCACCGCGACTACAACCGGCGTAGATACACCGACAGAATCTTTTCAAACAACATTATAATTCAAAATCATTCTCCAAATGGTATCGAGAAATATTAGTCACATCGCATATTTTTTTCTAAATAGTCGCGTGGGTGGAACCGCATATGTGATGAAACTCGGTACCCGAGGTGAGACTTTTGTTTATATTATATAATATACGTTATTTTTTTCGTTTATATTATATTTAATTCCCTGTTCTCAACTCGTTCTTAATAATTTTAATATTCTTAATTTCTATTCTTTTTGTTTATAATATTTTTCGTTTATTTCATGAATTTCGCGTTATTTCGACTTTCTTTTAACGTTTATAATGAACATTTTCGGTTTCGACATTTAAAAAATCGTTTTTTGACCGGAAAACTCTTTTTGTTACGAAACGTAAGGCGTGTGTGTATAGCCGTGTGTTATTGTAAACGTAATAGAATAAGTATTTTATTGACGAATTCAGGTAGGCAAGCCGAATTATTATAGTTTTTTATAATCAGTGTTTATTTCAAACCCAATGTTCCGGTGAGAGGAGGGGGGGCGGAATCAAAAAATTTCAGGAGGTTTAAAAAAAAATGTGTAGCACCGTTTTTTATTTACTTTAATTATTTATTACATCACAAAAATTACTTTTTCTCGTGAAGGGATATACATATTTCTTCAGAGGAAGGGGCTAATTTTTATTATTAATATTATTATTACATATTATTAATATTATAATTATTACTATTATTATTATTACATATTATTATTATTATTTTTGTTTTTTTGTTTTTACACTTTGATCTTGACTGATAGACCGAGAAGCGATTATGCCCGCGGGCGCTGAGGAAACTCTGCCCAATTTTTTTTTAAATTCTGAGTTGAATAAAGAAATTTTTTGTCTTTAAATTCCGATTTAATTTTACTTTCTTTCCTGTTCCATAATAAAAACAAATTAGCTAATGTTTTTACAAGTGTATAATACAAGTGTATTTGCTATTATAAAATATTCATGCCCGCGAGCACCAGGGAATCCTTACCCAATTTCTTTTTAAATTGTGAGTTGATCAAAGAAAATGATTGTCTTCTCTTTTTATATAAATTTATACATATATATAAGAAAAATAACTAAATTTTCATTTAAACAATTTAATTCATTGGTGTATAACGTTCACCTACAATATTATAATATTGTAATATTAAATTTTATAAAACAGTCGAAAAAACACGAAAAATAAGCCCGGTAAAATAAAACAAAATAAAACAAACGTATAATTACTACAGATATTAATAACTAATGCAAATAAAATCAACATCACACATTCACACATACAATTATTTTCAAAAAACTGAAATACCTGTACCTTCTAACAGATTTCATTTTCATAATTTCGTATTCATTTTTCGATTTTTTTAAAGTAGCTTTTTGTCTTAAAACTTCAATATGCATATTACTGTTTTTGGTACCACACTACTAACACCAAGGCCTTTTTTGGCAAAAGTAGGGGCACAATCACATATACACAAACACACCTAAAACCTAATTACACACTGTTAGACAGTATCAATATATCTATACAGGCTTATAGCTGATATTTTTTTTAAATATTTTTCACAATTTTCTTCAATTTGAAATAGTTCCTCGCGTCGTGGAACCCCTGCCCAATTTTTTAAATATTCTGAGCTATCTACAGAAATTATTTTCCTTAAAATTCCCATATTATTTTGCGAATAAAAGTAAATTCGCAACAACACAACACACACATTGAGACATTTTATCGAATTCCTTCTATCCCTTAACACACAGCATTCCCGAAATTTTTCAATTATTATTAGCTCATGTAAAATAGGTTAGCCCGCGAGCGCCGTAGGTTCACTTGCCACAACACAACACATAATCACATATTTACACATCATATAGAATTCTTCTTATACTTAACACACCATTTTTGTAAAATTTTAAATATTTTAGCATTTGTGAAAAAATACAGCCCGCGGGTGCCGGGCAACCCCTGCTCAATTTTTTTAATATCCTAAACTAATTTATGAAACTATTTTTCTTAAAATTCCGATATTATTTTGCAAATGTAAATATATTCCCAACAATATAATATCCACAAACACATAAACTACATTTTATCGAATAATTTTTAATAAATAAAAAATATATATAAAATACATAAATATACACATGTATATTAAAATGTATATTTAAATATAAAAAACGAATATAGCCAATGAGTATTAGTTAAGAATGTTGTTGTCTATATTATATATTACTACCGTTTTCGACAAAAACTCATCATCGGGTAATTTTTATTTTAATTTTACCTGATGATGACTTTTTGTCGAAACGGTAATAATATATAATATATGCAACAACATTCTTAATTAATACTCATTGCCTTTATTCTTTTTTTATATTTAAATATATGTTTTAACATACATGTGTATATTTATTTATTTTATATATATTTTTTAATTATGATAACGAGTATTAACTTATAATTTTTTTTTTCTATCTTTTTGAATATTTATTTTTACAAACCCTTTTAATTTTTATTTTTAATTTTCTAAATTCCTCTTTGTTTTCGCTACTTTGTTAATTTTTAATACTTAGCACATCATTTTTGTAAAATTTTAAATATTTTGGCATTTGTAAAATAGTACTGCTCGCGGACGCCGGGGAACCCCTGTCCAATTTTTTTTAGAATCCTGAGCCGACTAAATAATTTTTTTTGTCATTTGTAAAGTAGTTATGCCTGCGGGCGCCTGGGAACCCCTGCCCAATTTTTTTTATTAATCTGAGCTGACTAAAGAAATTATTTTTCTTAAAATTCCCATATTATTTTGCAAATGGTACTTACCATCAGAAATCACACAATAGTCATTTTTTTTTTAAATAATTAGTTTATTTTGTTCGAACACAGTAGAATGGATTAGTTCTAAGTACAATGAAATTATAATCGTCTCGCATGTCGGGGGTATAGCTCAGTGGTAGAGCATTCGACTGCAGATCGAGAGGTCCCCGGTTCAAACCCGGGTGCCCCCTGTAGTTTTTTTGCAAATTTTTTTGAAATTCATTTTTGATTATCACGCATCATGTTCTCTATTTTTTCTCAATTTGATATGATAAAATCGTATTATAATATAATATATAATTATATATTAAAATACGGTTTAGGTTAGGTACTTTCTGCGACTTTGGTCCTTTCGTAGCATTAGCATAGATAGCGAGTGTTTTATCACGGAACATTATCGTTTCATACCGAAATAAACGTTACTAACTCTCGCGGTGCCTCCAAAACTTCAATGCCAACTTTTGGACGGGCCTCCAAAATTTTTGTAAACAGCCCGTCTGTCGTTTCTATATTGTATTATTGTGTGTATAAAGAACGGGTCGCTGGTAGCTGGAAACGTGTAGGCCGCTTTATACGTATTCACTGCCATTATTATTATTAATTAATCCAATTAAACGCAACATTTTTTTAAATCCTTTCTTATTGCACATTTGCATTATTACAGAAACCTCTATTCCAAATTTCAAGTTCATAGATATATTTCATTGAGATATAGTGATCAGTGGGTGAGTGGTATTTGGCTTTTATATATAAAGATAGTGTCTGATGTTATCCGTTCAGTATTAAATGATTGACGTAGTTGTTGTGATACAAGTGATGACAATATAATATCTATCCAACGTCCATACATTAAAATTGCATAATAATGAGTAATCTATTCGGTTTTTTACAACAAATCAAAGTGAGTGACGCTACAACCACGCACGAAGTATGTTGGATGGACTCGCAGAGGTCCAACATATTATTAGACTCGATTACCCAAAATGCTTCCTGTGGCCCTGTGGGTTATCAAAAAATTTATCCATGATAATAAAATAATACTTTAGTATTGGTGGTGAGCAGCATTTTACATAAACTACAATATTAATGCGGTAATCGCGAAATTGACCTTTACCAAGAAAAATCGTCAAAATTCTCATACTATTTAAAAGTAATTGTTATAAGAAGCCAACTCCCCCGACTTGGAATCTGGAACAGAGTTCATCTTAATTTTTATCATCAAAAACTACACATAGGTAATATAATATATGTCTATTTTTAATAAATAAGTCCAACATCAACGGACGACTTGCTATCGGCTAAAACGAAAAAAAACCGAACTTATTAACTATTATTACTATTACAATTGTCCACATTAAGAATATTTATTAGGTACGCAATGATTGTTGTGTTCCCAAACATTTTTCACATTCATGAAATTTCAAAATCGCTTTAACTATGCAACTAAGATTTGAAATTTGAAAAACTACATAAAAATGGTCCACTTACTTAAATATCATAAAATGAAATTAAGTTTTTTTTCTTATTCAAAATTATAAAACTATTGAATAACCTACTTAGGTAGCGACCTTGTTTATCTAATTTGAAAAGGATTTAGTGATATTTCAATTTTATTTTAATTACATTATACACAATAACAAGGAATTATATTTAATTAAATAAAAACTATATTATTTATCTTTTCTTTCCTTTCTTTTTCAACCATTTTTCTCTTTTTGTTTCTAAAATTTTCTTCCTTTTCGCTTTTTTTCTGTCTTTAATACGTTCAATTTTATTTTTCATTTTAAATACTTTGCTTTTCTGTACAGTTTCGGCCGCTTGTTTTTTAACTGCCTTTTTTATTTCTTTTATTGAACTAAAATTCATTCCAGGTACACCTTCAGTATCATTTTCATTTTCATTATCTTCTTCACTTTCTTTGTCGTCTTCATAAATTACCTAAAAAAGAAAAAAAATTATATGGGACACAGTGAATTTTTACTTATAAACATTTCATACAAATTTTTTATAAATTAACCATAAACTTGTCATTAGAAATTGTTTAAGAAATATTAATATATTAAATATATTTTTAACACGTTATATTTGTACTAATTTTGCCAATTAAAATTATTATATTTTTAATACTTGATTTGATCCAATCCAGTTATTATTTTTTGCAATCTCATCTGTCGACAAATCACAAATTTGAACTGTATGATTTTTTAAACTATATTCTTCGGTGACCATATTAAGAGGTTCTGGGACAAATGGATGAGAGTTGGTCAATTTTTTGAATGCTTCTCTGGCCTAATAAATAAATAGAAATCGTAATAAAAATATTTTAATAACAATAACAATTATTAACCTCAGCTTTGATCCTTTTCTTTTCTTCCTTCAGTTTCTTTTCAAAATCTTCTTTAGCTTTCTTTTTTCGCGCTAGTTTTCTTTTACGAAAACCAGTCAAAAACTCACTATAAAATACGTGATATTATTAGTGTTATAAAATATATATAATTAATATACCTATTTAACGTTCAAGAGATTTTTTGAAAAATAAAAATTAATTTTTAATCAATTAATATAGTAAATCAGTTAGATATATAAAAAAGCAGGATTGAACAACGCAAATTGGACAAATCTGAAAATAATAAAGAGTTGGTATTAGATAGAGATGAGTTGAAGAAGGCGTGTTACACAGCAACGATGGATTTGAATGACTTTTGAAGCCGATACAAATCGATAAAAAAAAAAAATCAGTTTTACACAAACAGAACGTAAATCTCAAATAGATGTTTGTAACAACTGCGAATTTTCAATTATAATCGGTTAACGAAAATTATTTTTAAAAAAAACTACTTACACTCTAGATTTCTCGTCGAAAGTAATGGTTCGTTTGGTTTTCCTATTAATTGGCTTTCGATGCCTTTTGACTTTTGTTCTGTCTTCAAAATCATTCCCTTCGAAGTCCATGATTTAGGTGTGAACCCCACGCAACGAGAGCAACTTCGAAGTCAATTCTCAGTCCTAAATATTTTACGCTCGTTAATATAATACTACGATGTCTTCAAAAACACTCGCATGTCCATTACACACTTGATAACAAATAGTGGTGAATTGATAAAATGATAACCTCAATCCTTCCGAACAGTGTACGCAATCTGTTCGACCGGATTTCGTGAATTGTATTTATTTTTTTTTTTCAATTACCAAACTACGTCATAAGACGTTAATTTCTAACGACTTGAACGCACGATTTAATATAGAATTATTAATGGGCAATTGACGTGCGCACGATTAGTAATATTTATACAATTCCTTAAAACAACGTTTCCCAATCTATTTAACTTCACTGCACACTAAATTTAGCCGTAACACACATTTCACACTGACTAATATTTATTAAACATTTTTTTTTTTAATTAAAGGCTTTTATCGTATTAAATACTAAAGCAATTGTATTTTTACGCGAAAACTCGTGTAAAAATCATATTTTAATTTTTTATAAAAATATTAAATTTATATGGAAAAACAGTTATGTAAGTATATAATAATTACGATAACGTTATAAAAATCTAGTGAGAAATTTTGCCCCGTTTTCCTTTCATTCGGTGTTTCTTTCGTGGTCGAATAGTTGACAACGGACAGAGTACATTCCCTCGTGTTTTCTGCCAATAGTTTTTTAGTTATAATAATTTGTATTACAATATTTATTAAAAAATATATAAATGTCAGGTGACTGCTGATGAGAAAACCGTAAAATGTTTATTATTATTGTTATTATTATTAATTATCATGAAATCTCTCGGCACATCGATTGGAAAACGCTGCTTTGAAAAAAGTAAATAATATTTTTAGAAGAGATTTTTTTTTTTTTTAAACAAAATTCTGTCCCGTAAAATTACAAGTATCGAAGAAATACGAATTTCGACTAATGTTGTATTCATATGGATTTTGTTAGGCCATATTACATTCGACTGTATATAATTAATTATTATCTGCTAAAATATACAGATACGCGCGTGGATGTGCACATTATGATATATACCTATATGTAGATACTTTTAAAATAATATACTTTTATGTAATATTCTGTATAATTAAATTGAAGAAAACGAGCGTATTTTTTAATTTCTCTACAATTAGAAATATCTCGCAATAGATATTTCTTGAATAATCGAACTTTTTTTTATGGTGTATAAAATATCTATATCTAAATTTTAATTTTACGCATTATCGTTTTTTGAATGCTATTAATAATTTGACAAATTATATATCTAAACGTTTTCAAATCGAAAAAAAAAACATATTAGTGATTAAACGTGGATTATTTTTTGTACCGTCATATTTCAATGCGTTGTACAAACAATTTCTTACGATTTTTTAAAATTTTTATCCTACTGTGTAAAAATAGGTATCGTTAATAATTCGGCAATGTGTTCAGGATTTTATTTTTTTCACACACGTTGAAAAAGAATATAATTTCACGTTAATAAAAAGAAAAAAATCACATCAACGTTAGACAATATAATAATAATAATATAAGTATATAATCAGAAATAACTGCGTCACGCGTTTTAAAATTTAATGGGTAAGAAACGGGGGGGGGGGTGTTTTTAAATATTGCGATTAATTTAAAGCGTTTTTGTAAAATATATTAATTTTTTTCACCGAATGTATAGTGACCGGTTTAAATATAACTTATAAAATAAAAATGTTTACGCGCGTTACCTACGTTCGTTCTACATAGTATCATACGTGCGCGAAACGCGCGGAATCCATACACAATAGTACTTATTACTGTTAATCGCGCTATAGGTGCGTTTTAATATAAATATTAAATTGTTTAAATTAATAATATATATATATACGCGTACTAAATATATTATTCAATTAGAATTATATGAAACCGGTAGGTATAAAAACAAGTACCGATTTACCGTCGTTTTCGTATAAAAGTACACACGATTTTCAGTATTAAATTTTTGTTTCACCTCTACATTAACGCTACTTATTCGTATATTCACCGCGTCATCCGTCGTTATCAGCGCGTCCGTTGTTACTCGTATTCATCAGTTGTTTTTCCTTACATTCGTTATAACACCTGTTAACCGGTCGAGTTATTATCTTGGACTTTTTTTTCTCGATATTTTTAATCTTCCTATCAGAATATCGCTTGTCCGTCTGCACGCGAGTTTGTTTTGTAAATTTAATTTTCGCTGTGTAAGTGTTAAACGTTTGTTGCGAAATTCTAATGAAAAAAAAAAAAATAATAATAATAGTAGTGTAATCGACACGTTTTTCGATTAATGAATCGGCAATAAGAACTCGATAACGTTTTATTTTTTTTCCGTTTTTTTTTTTCAACGTGTAATTCTATTATCTGTGTTTAGACGGGGGGAGTTTTTTTTTTTTTATAAGACAGTTTGCGTGCACAACACATGCGCGTGATGAAATTCATATCGCTTTTCCGCCGGAACCACAACCAGGGTAGTCCTTCCGGGGGGGTGAGGACCTATCAGCAACCCTCAGTGACAATGGAATCAGCTGTTTTCCCGCCAAACAACAAACAGCCACAAGAAACTGAAAAACTTCAACAACAACAGCAGCAGCAACAGCAGAAAGAAGCGATGGATAGCCGTGGCGTTATGGCCGTCGGTGTATCGACCGCGATCAACGTACCCGAAAACAACGGAGATGAGTATAACGACGAATTGGAAAAGCTACGTACTGAAGTTGCGCTGTTAAAGGTAAATACAATATTATAGAAAATAAATGTAATATATTCTTTAATTGTGTACGATATTTGTATGAGATTTACAATTTAAGAATATACTCGAGTAGAACGTATGAGTACTACGTACTTGATGTAGTTTTTATGTGTATGAACGTTTTAAATGTTGATCTTTGATATATATATATATCCGCATTTTTTTATTTTATTCGTATAATTTAAGGGGAAAAAAAATATATAAGAATTATAATTTAAAAATTCAATATTAAAACGTTTATATTTAATTTAAAAATAACATATAATGTGAACAATATAATTTGACCGTTAATCCGAATATATTTTATAGCAACAAAGGGACGAAGCTGAACGAAATCTAGCAATGCATACAAGTGTCAATCTAGCAAATGCTCATAATGCTTTGGCTTGCAGTTCAGTATCTAACAATAAAGTGGACGATCGACGTAGATATCCAAGTTCGGCTCCCGCTTCCATAGCTCCTCCAAATTCAGCTAGTCAGGTTAGTATTGTATGAAAAACGTATTTATTGTTACACGAGTATATTTGTTTCTGTTTAGGAGTTGTTAGATACCCATGACTGGGATAAGAATTCTAGTTCTGTTAGTGAGGTTTCTTTGGCTTGTTTACAAGATAGAATTGTACAAATGGAAGAAACTCATTACAGGTTGTCATTTATTATATATATATATCATTAATTTGAAATTTAAATTATTTACTTACAAGCTTTGTAATAATTATTGTGTGTATTTTTTTTTTAGTACTAATGAAGAATTACAAGCGACACTTCAAGAATTAGCTGATCTCCAGTCCCAATTATACGATCTTCAACATGACAACGAACGTCTGGGTAAAGAGAAAGGTGTATTATTAGAGTCATTGTGTCAACAAACTGAAAAATTAGAAGATGCTCGCACTAAAGTTGATGCTTTACAAGGATTATTTCTTGTACCTGGTTCTAATCCTCCATCATCTGTTACTGAACGCGAAGAAAAATTAGTTGATTTGCTTAAAAGCGGTCAGGCAGAACGTGAAGCGTGGTTAACTAAACAAGAAGAGCTTATTGCCGAAGCAAATGAATCAAGGAGAATATTAGACAACGAAATGAAAAAATCCACCCAACTTTTAGAAAGAGTTAGGTTTTTAGAATGTACAGTTGATAGTAAAAGTGCTGAAGTTAAGCAATTAGATGAACAACTTGCTTTTTCTAAAGAAGAAATATCTTCGAAAAATATTGAAATTAATCGAAATCTCATGTTGTTGGACAATGCAAGAGCTAAGGTATAGTATAATATTATGTTCACCAATGTACATTGTAGTTTAATTAAAAAGTTAATTTCAAATTTTAGATTGAAGAACTAGAAGCTGCTAGAGATAAATTAGGTGACAAGTCCGAGTTAGATGAATTGTTAAATCATGCTAGGCGTGAAAAAGACAATTTGGAAAGTCAATTGGCATCAATGCAAGAACGTGCACAACGTGCATTTTGTGAAATTGATCGGCTTAAAGAACAATTAGCCAATTCCAACGAACAATATAATGTAGCAAGTAATAACGCTAAATCAGCATTGATAGATTTAAAATGGCAAAGAGATAAATGGCATGAGGAAGTTGCTTTATTAACATCTGAATTGAAATCAGCCAAAGAAGCGGAAGCTGAAGCACAAAATCTATGTCAGAAATATGTCGAAGAAAAAAGGCAGCTAGCAGATGTATTATCTGAAACTCAAATGTGTTTGGCTAATGTTCGAAAAACACTTGAAGAAGAAAAATCAGAAATGCATTCTGAAGTAATTAAGACATTAATTTTATTATTCAATAATGTTATTTTACCTTTAATGTATTTTAATATAGAGAAAAGAATGGCATCAATTTAAAGAAGATTTATTGACTACTGTTCGAGTTGCCAATGATTATAAAGAAATTGTAGAAAAAGACATGGAACAAATCATATCAGAAAATAAGCGACTTCGCGAAAAAATAAAAATATTAGAAGCTCAACTTGATAAATTAAAACGTAAGTTATTTTATTTTACTTTTAAGAGATATTTATTGGATTAATAATTTTCAATTTATAGATATGGATAAACCTAGAGCATTATCATGTAATGCTAATTCCATCCTTAATCCAGTTATTATTGGACATGAGATAAGCCGCCGCAGTAGTCATTCTAAACTTTCCCGTCAAGATAGTCAACTGTCTGTGAAAACATTAATTGAAAGCATTGAAAATGCTACAAAACAAGCTAAAACAGGTATTTTATTATTCCTTAATATATATTTTCATTGAAACAATTAGTATAATTTGCCTATTAAAAGTATATTGTTGTGTAATAGAAAAAAATGTTTCTATTTTAGCTGAATTCACTCGAAGCAATTCAACATCAAGTTTAAATGTGTTAGGGGGACAAAATGAAAATGAACATTTAAATAAATCAGCAAGAGATTTTGAATTTAAAGCTCCGCTTAGAGAACAAAATTGTATTACAACAGACAATAATACAATCTCTCCTTGTGAAGAAACTGGTAATACAAATTTAATTTATTGTTATTATTTTTAATAAAATTAAATCAATTTCAGATCCAATAAAAAAGTGTCAGAATGAGGATTACCGTTCAAATGGGTCAATACTTTCTTCATCGCGTAACATGGATACATTTGCTCGACTTGGAGGAGGGAGTGAAATACGTAATTTTATTATTTCAAAATAAATATTCAATAAAAATAATATTGTGCTATATCTTTGTTTATAGACTAATTTCGTATAAAATGTGTTGATTTAAAATCTTTAAAAATACTTAATATATATTATTTATTTTAGCTGAACGTCGTGATCCTCTACAAGCATTAGTAAAAAATGGTGGTTCAAAACGCAATGCATTACTTAAATGGTGTCAAAATAGAACAATTGGATATCAAAACATAGATATAACAAATTTTAGTAGTTCGTGGAATGACGGTCTGGCTTTATGTGCCTTATTACACACTTATTTACCCGATCAAATTCCATATTCAGAATTAACTCCAGCAGAAACAAGACGTAATTTTACTGTTGCATTTGAAGCTGCTGAATCAGTTGGTATACCAACAACATTAGTAAGTATTGAAGTTGTTATTTTGTCCCAAAAATAGATAAACAATTTGGAAAAAAAATAGAATCTATGTTCTACATAATTACGTCTCTTACAACATTTACCGTCAAATTTTATGTTTATTTTTAAAACAATGCATAAAATAACATTGTAATTAATATTATTACAATAATATTATATATATATATATATATATATATATATATATAAGCAAATGTCATTTCATTGACCAAATCAAAAATTAAAAGAATTATATTTAAAAATGTAATTTGAAATTGTCGTATAATAATGAGTGTATCTAATGCGTAGTTAATACAACACATAATTTATGAAATAAGAAAATATTTATAATTAGTACGCGAATAATAAATTATCTATAATTCAAAATTAATTTAACAATTTTGTTAAATTTAAAATTAAAAATTATTCTTTTATAAGAAATAATATACTAATAGTTAAAAAATATATATACTAATAGTTGTTTATAAAATATTGAATATCTTAATTTTAATAATAAAATTAATTCATATTTTTTTTTTTAACTTTAAATATGTATGCACATTTCAAAGTACGTTTTCTAATAAAACATACCGATTCGTTTTTGTTGTTATTGTTTTAGAACATAAACGACATGATATCCCAAGAACGTCCAGATTGGAACCTGGTGATGACATATGTAACTGCTATATATAAACAGTTTGAAACATGATTACATTTTTGTAATACATAGCATTGCAAGACTGATGATAAAAACAAATCTCATGATTTGGTGTGTTCCTAACGCATGACAACATGTAAGACTTCTAGATTTTATCTGTTCTATTAATTTATGATTTATTATGTATATAAATATTTTACCAAAATTGTATTTTAATAACATTGCTACAAAACAAGTGTGTTATCTAGAAGTTTTATCTAGTCACTTGAAAATATATTATTTAAATTTGTAGTTTTTTTTTATTTATTTATTATATTGTTTTTTTTTTTTTTAATTTTTCCACCATATAGTAATTGTATGTAATTATACAGAACAAAATTGCGTAAAAATGTACATTATATTTTACGATAACAAATCAATTTTTTATGATTTATACATTAGTATTATATAAAAAAATATTTATAATTAAAAAGAAAAAGTTTATTTTATTGCAATTACCCACAACACCACTATCAGATAATTAGTCTACAAATCTCGCATCCATGACAGTATGATCATAACTAGCTATAGTTTTTTTTTATGTTTATTTTCATTTAAAATTTATTCCTAATGTGTGTTTAATGTGCTTTGTATTTTATCCTTGATAAATTATATTAAATCACAAGATAAAACTATTTTGAAATTTTATTTATAAACGTGGTGGTCTTATATGTACTAAATATTATATACACATATAACTTAAATATTATGTGAAAATTATTCCTATTTTTAACTCATTAAAGTATAATGATTTGTTTGTGTGAATTAGAAATCTAGAAAAATTAATTTCAAAATTTAGAATTCGTTAAAACGTCTTTGGAATATTGCCAACGACCTAACAAATTTCTTGTCCGACCACTGAACTGAAGTTTTTATACACAAATATGTACATGAGTTTTGTATTTGATTTTATATTTATTTTATTAAATAAATAAATGAATATATATATATAATTGGTAAATAAATTGTGTACGTTTTCTTTTTTTTTATCCGTTTTTACAAATAATTAGTTCAATAATTAAAAATAACGTTTATTATTTTTAAGAATTAAAAATTTTACACAATTCCCTTGTGGCGGACTTTAACAAAAGACCGGTTCTGAGGGGTTTCAGTGTTATTCGGGTGGACTCGATACTTCATGAGAAAGTGCACATTAAAATTTTTTTTCCAAACAAATTCGTTTCATATGGCGCGTACAACTGAGAAACAAAAAATTTACGTCGCGTAAATTTTTTACTCGGAATAACGCGTATATAAATCGACTATAAAAAAAAAATTCAATAACACAATTCGTTAAATAATTCAAAAATAAAAAAAAAGCCGTGCTTTCGTGTTTTTTTATATTTTAAAATATATTACAGTTTTCATTGTAAACTTATAATAATATTATGAAAAATTTCGCGAACTACAAATGCAGACGGTCGTTTATAAATGACGCGTGTGATTCCAAATAAAATTCAACGTATAATTCTAAAATAAAAATAACGTCAATATTAATAAATTTTTTTTTTTAATTTTTTCCCAGTTTTCTTCGACAATTCGGAGTTTTACATTAATTAATTTTTTTTTTTAATTTATAATTATGACGTTAATATTAATTATTTGTTTTTTTTTTCAAATTTTTGTATTTAAAAATACAAATTTCGTAAAATAATAATAATAATAAAAAGCGCGCGTATTTTTGCAAATATATATATATATAATTTTTATTAAATAAACAATAATATTATTTTTTCTGAATCCTGCAGGTAATAATTATGATAATTTAATAGTTCGTTGGAAATTATGGAAAAAGTATTTAAAAAAGAAAAAAAAAGGCGCGCACGAATCTGGATAAATCTGGATTATTCCGCGGTATTGTACAAAATAACGTACAATAGTAATAATTGACGACGACGACGCGACGTCGTAATGGACGAACAACAACGGACGACGGTCACACCGAGCGCGTAACACAAACTGACAACCTGTTGATGTTCGAAATCGTCGGGTTGGTAGACGGTGTGTGTGTGTAACACACAACATACACACGAGTAGGGAAATATATTGTCGGAATACCAACGTTTATCAGTCATCCCGAAATCCTTGGGCGGTTCGTGTGTTTGTTTTATATGGTGGTTTATGCCTCGTCGCCGTCCGTGTGACCGTCAACGACGAGCTCCGCAACCAGTCCGCGGACACCGTGTTTTCTTCGGACGCCGTTTTTTATCTATAAAATGCGTCGCACCGGGACCACTACCGCTTTCGGTCGTCCGTTCCTTCCGGGTGAACGTTAGTTGGCCGTCACCGCGACTCCGCCGACGTGTACGTCCGAAACGACAAAACTCGTTGTGCACTATACACACACACACACAGAGCGATGAAATCCGCGAAAACGACGCTGTAGACGCGCGACAATAAAACAATAAACGCGCCGTGGAAAATGATTCGCAGCGGATTGTGTCTCGTCGTCGTCGTCGTCGTCGCCGTCGTTTCGGCAGCGGGTGAGTCATAAATAAAATCGGTAATAAGCGTTGTTTTTACCGTATCGAGTATAAGCCCTGCAGCGTATGATTGTCAATGAAGCTGGGCGTGTTGCGGGGCGTGATGAGCGATGGGGCCGGTACGCAATCTCGTGCGTACATATTATATACGCCGTATTCGAATTATTATCGTTGAATTTTTTTTTTCTTAAAAAAAATATCGGCCCCTTAAAGTCTCGATATTATCGTTGTGTCTGTGGTGGATTAGAAAAAAAAAAATAACAATCGTCTTTTGTACGGGTTAGTATTCGTATATTAATCCGCGGAATCTGACGTCACACTTGTTGCTCGCGGTGCTGCAGCACGTGGATTGCGGTGAATAGGGAGGAGAACCGCGGGATTTTTTTTTTTTTTTCGATTATTGAGTATTATTCGAAAGAATGTCGGCGCTGGTCGGTTTTTTTTTTTTTTTTTGTGCGGGAGGAGACGTCAGATTCCGGCTGAAAATCTATTGGTACAGTTGTACTAGAATGAGAAGATTTTGGCCTACAGGATATATCAAACATAATAATCCGATATATTTTATTAAATTAATTTTTACACGCGATTATAGTACGAATAAAAATTGGGTGCTTACCCGGCCATGTAATCGGTCTGGCCTGTAAACACGCCGATTATATACGTATATCGGCACCGAAAACGGTATTGGAAAACGTTAAAGACCGAGTAAGAAAAAAAATGAAGCAAACATACCGCCGAGTCTCACATAATATTATAATAATATTTTTATTTACGGCTAATTACAGTGTGTGCCGTTTTGTTCGTGATACAATAGGTATGGCGCGTGTACAGTGTGATTCGCTGTTATATTAGAATTCACGAATTGCGCGATAGCGTTGTTTCAGGTAAAAGTCTCGAGGAGAATGGGCATAATAATATAAGACGAATAAATATTTTTAAAAACGATTCACGTTCCTTCGTGTTTATTATGTATAATTTTGTGGACGAGAAACTGCGCTGTTATTAATTTAAATTACACAATTGGGTAGAGAGAAATGTACGATTGTATATTAAACGTTTTCTGTTGAGGACGGTTTGAAACCATACTACGTATATTACAACTGCGAATGTTTTGAGGACGTTGGCTGTTGGTAATATCATTACCAAACGCGCAGTGATAACCGGGCTTACGGATTATTTTGTTACGTTGTGGTAATTATAACATTTGTATTTTTTTTAATGAGTTTTGTTTCTGTCTTTGGTGTTCCTTCGGGATCACGACCAAATATAGCTGTGTAGGTTATACGAGTTGATAATAATTTGTCTTTCAAGTCCGTATATTATATAATATACCGTGTCACACGTTGAACGCATTTAGAGGGGGGGGGAGGGACTTTCTTTTTACTAATATGACGTATTGGAGCCGTGCCGTATTAAACTCATATGACTCAATTCGATAGCGTTTAAAAAAGTATTGAAACATGGCCGAAAACAATTCTAAAAAAAAAAAAAGCCCTTTAAAAATAGCGCGATAATTTAATAAAAATTGATTACAATATACTAATATGAAATGGCGATGTGCTTTGTATTTTTTTTTCTTATATATTCTTATGCGGTTACGAGATTTACCAAAAACAACGCGAAATAATTTAAATTTAAAAGGTACGTCGTAATATATTGTGCAAAAAAAAAAAAAAGAGCATCGAAACTACAGTGCTATAAAAGTCTAAAAGAAAAATGCTTAATTACGTACGTAAAAATATGTAATAACTATTATATGTGGTATGTACGGAATTTTATACTCGGAATATTATTATACGTTTATACAAAACAAATTTGTAGCTATTACCTACCCCATTACACCGGTATTAGAATTACCTCATTTATATAGTTTTATAATGTGGATGAGACTGTACGCAGTATAATTAATATAATACGATACGAAAAAAAGTTGGCGAAATTTCGTTTTTAAAATATCGTATTTGTCGAATTCCACTGGAATATGACTAATATAACTCACTTTGTGCGTAGGAATGGCGGCTACCGATCACGAATAAGCGACGAGATATTGAAATTTTCACTAGTGTATTTATTATAGGAAGACAATTTTTATTAAATTATCTATTTTACGACGAAAAGACGAATAATAATTAATATATTATTATAATTCTGCAGGTGTTTTTTTTTCTTTGATAGTCGTCATTAGCCGGTAGTTATTACAACCCGACAATTAAATTTTAAAATATAACGGAAAATAATTTCTTAATATTAGTTATTAATATATACATATGCATATATAACAAAAATATATAATTAAATAAGCAACTAGCAAGTTTTTCAAATGCGCAAGCCTGCAGAGGTGATAAAATTAATGACAGCTTTAATGATGATTGGGGGGTATTTATATAGAAGATAGAAGGTCTAACTCAGCTAAGGGAACGTTAAGGGATAAATTGAAATTAAATAAATAAATAAAATAATAATAATAATAATAAATTAAATAAATTGAAGAGTTGTAGTCTTACGTTGTTTTTTAATATTAATGGGGGGGGGGGGGAATCGTAACAAAATCGACCGATATATTTGTATATAATATTTACGAATTTCGATAACACGAATACACGCAACAGCCTCATATCGTACAGTAAATATACTACATAATGTTATAGACAATTTATATATTAACATTTATCGACCTTTGTCACTATTTTTCTCTTTTAATGTAATATTATATTGCAAGAAACGAATAAACCGTATGTATTATATTATATAGGCGAATAATTCGTTTTAAACGACGTTCCATTATAATATCGTTTCGGGTTTTATGGAACGGCCTGCAATTTGTTATTATTTCAATTGTTTTAGACTCGTTTTAGTTTGTATATTTATATATCATAACGTTTTCTATATTTTACTTTCTTCTAGACTTATTTCTATACGTTATTTTTCGATATTTAACATAAACCGCTTATGTATATGCAGGTAATATGATGGCTCGTTGTGTACGGCATTTGAATTGTCCGTAGATATTTGGTTTCTTGGGGAGGGGGTTAAACCGTTAAATGTACGCGGTCATATTAAATATTTAATTGAATTTTAATTTATATTTTAAAATATTAATATGACGATTTAGAATTTTTATAAACGGCTAATTTACGAATAAATAACGATAGTTATTGAAACTATAACGTATAATAATAATAATAATAATAATAATTACATACAATAATAATCAATAGATTCGTGCGGTGACGTGCAACTGATACATTTTCTGTCATACGGATCTAATATTGTTAATTATATTTGATCGTTATATATTATGTAAAGTTGGAAATAGTGCTGATGTAAATACCCGAATTGGTAAATTATAGATGTCGCTTATATGTAAGTGAATTGATTTGGACTACACACGGGATTTTATAATTTTATTTATAACTATGAATACGAAAGCAACATGATAAATCTGCACGTCGTATTCTATATACATATATAATTGATCTATAAATAGCTCAATATCGGGGAAAAGTTTTTGAAAATTTTTTTTTTCTTTCTTTTCCGTTTAATATCCATTTCAAAACCAAAGGACTTTTATTTTCGAATATATTATGCGATTTTTGACGAAATCGCGTTTTGATATCATTTTTGTCTCCTGCTGCAGTAACGACGCGTGCAACATACTGTTGGGGAAAATAAATTCTTTCAAGTACAGACTAGACGAAATTTGGTACAAGATTTCTCCCCTCCCCATTAAACATGCCTACGTAATTTTCAGAGCACGTCTAGTCGAAAAGTTGTACGTGGAAAAAAATAAAATAAACTTCGTTTTAAAACCATACTATTATAGCAGTTATACATCATTTCACTTCTCTCTGCAGAATCTAAAATTGTATTTCTGTAATTTTTGCAGTTTAATGATTGGTCCGTGAAATAGTAATAAAAATTACCCAGCAAATATTTTGATAGCCGTCATTCGGGTTGACTTTGATTGCAAAAAAAAAAAATATATATATAAATAAATATGCATAAAATTCCATATGGCGTCTATAAAAATGTATTAATACGTTTTTATATTATTAACGATGGCTGTTTGGTATTGTTTGTATCGTATTGCGTTTATTTGCGTATGGATGTAAGCCAAGAAATTATGTTTAAAAAAAAAAAATATTTTCGCGGGCCAAATAAACCAATAAAATGAAATTTACGTATTATTATAGAGCGACGATCGAAACTTGTCTCGTATTACACTTACACAGGAAGAAAATAAGCTGTTATATAGTGTACGTGCGCGGTAAAAAACGTATAACATTAATGTTATATGATATTGCAGTAACGATTAAAACATATTGTTTTTAACGAAGTTTTAAGTTTACACACTATATTATATATTACATCATCGTAGCGGTATATTGTTATTATGCATAATAAATACAGCAGTTCAAATAAACCACGAAAAGGCAAAATCATTTGGAATTTAATTTGCTGATATATATATATTTTTTTTTTTTTTATTATTTGTATTTTACACCAATTGTGACGTTTAAACAATAATTTCACGCCTACACAATTATATAATATGCGTTATTTCGTACGATTAGATAATATACTATCTTCTTCTCTACATGGGAAATGAAAATAATGAATACGCTTTTTGGCTTTTATACACGCACAAACATCACGACGATTTTTTTATCGTGTGTATTCTAAAAATATATTTTTAGTGTCTCATTTCAGTATTTTTTTCTTTTTTTTTTTTTGCCGGTGGACTGAAAACTATATATAAACCGAGAGCAATTTATTGACATATCTAATGCGTGTTGGCCACATATTATATGTTTTTTTTTCAACAGGATTGATATATCTCTATACACTCCCTTTAGGCTAAAATTCTGATTGCTAGTGGTGTCGCGAACTTAAAAAAGAAACCTAAAGAAGCAAACAGTGTTCTTGTAGACAACTTTTCGGGTAGAAATAGTGCTTGAATTTTTACGAGTATACCCAATACTTTGAGCGGATTAAAATAACAATTTTGTCAAAATTCCATGCACAACTCAATTAAAATCCAAGAAGCAACCGCTTCTTAAAAATATCGTTCGCCGCCGGTGATTGCACGAGTATATACACTTGATTATACGAAAAAAGAGGGTTTATTAGAAGAAATTTTCTCAACTGCAGTGTACATTTTTCACCGTTATTCCGCCATTATTAAACGCGTTTTTAAAAATTAAAACATTTTAATATTTTTTGGGAAAAAAAATCAATCACGAAATATATGTTCATGGATTAATGTATGCTCAATATAGTCCCTGTAATTTTATTATATTTTCTAATGAAGTATATAACTTTACTCATTTTCAAAACAGTAAAGATATATATTATTTTTCTCGATCGAATGATGAAAATCTGATTACGAATACGAGTATCCAATTCCACGAATGTCGAGAATTCGAAAATTGATTTTCGAATATGCAAATATTTCGTAAAGTACATTTTACATGCGTTTTTCATTAGTACACGAGTACACATATATAGTTACATTGGCGGTTATAATATAAGGGATTTGATATTTTTTAATCTATTATATCTCTGATCCAACAACACCGACTTGTAAGTTGGTTTCATTGCGAATGCTGCAACAAGAAATACTCGTATTCATTCATTGGCTATATATTATATTTTCATAGAAATGACTTAACGCCATCATTATGAATTATGCAGATATTGTTGATGATTTTGCAAGACGTAAATCAAGAAAAAACGTAATGATGTGTATACATATTAAATGTATTTCTATTTTGTTTAACCGTATTACATCCGTTTTGTAGTAGAAAATTATTATAGTATATTAAGCAGGATTTTTAAAAATTTCAGAAGGAGTTATAATCCCTTAAACCCCCAGTATGCGTTACCGTATACTGCGTTGGTGTACACCAAGCGTACCATCGTTGCTGTTCTTCGGTACTCCCACGACCATTTGTTTGGAACATTGTAAAGACAGGAAAATGTCTAGAAAAATACTTACGGGAAATTTACTAAAAAAATTTCTTTACTTTCAAATTACTTTTTGTTCTTTGGCCAACATTACGCGCAAGACTCCACAAAACAACGTAATTTTATTTCGTGAAGTCTTGACTTATTGTTCTAGCCAAAGCGAATTAATAGAGCTTCGCGTGCTGCGCAAACCGAACTGTTGGGTGGTCCTCCTCCGGCCAGAACGTCGGAATTTCGATGGCGACGTGAGAGATAATAGCGAGTCGGTGATCCTGCGGCTGTGTTGTCCATCGTCGAGGTCACCCGCACTATATGGTTTTGTGAACAGATATAGAAATTAATGCACAAAAATACCGATAATATTTCGGTAAAAAATAATTCGATACTCGAAACCCAAATTTTTCAATTCCAAATTTCCAAATAATAGTTATATATTATTGAAAGATCTACGTACAAGATTCTGGGAGGGAAGTTATCAGCCACTACAATATTGCCAACCTCATTCTATATCTTAAAGTCATTGCAAATGTTAGATCCAATTTAATATTTGTTGCGTTTTATTTTTTAGCTTTATAATAAAATACTAATATTTTATTTTGTTTTCCCCCCTTTTACTCTACTATATCTTATTGTCTATAGTATAAAAATATATAATGTAGTTATATAGTTTTTCGTAAAATTGCCCATTGACGTCGAAGCTTGAATTGAAAGTTTGTGAATATTCCCCTGTCATTCGATCATACTTGAAAAATGATTTACGCTATTTATGATGTATTAGTGATTACTGAATCACCAAGGGGTTGGCACAGCGGTTCCTCCCTACATGATGGCTTCCAGTGATTTTCCATCAATTTATATTTATAATTCGATTAAATTTTATTAGCGTATCAAGATCCTTTTGTATTTTAGTTTTTTTTTCTCAAATAGTCTGCATAGTATATTATTTGATGTATTAAACGAAAAAGGGGATCTCGTCGTCGAGTATAATATGTGGAACACAGCGGGAGTCTGTAATTGAGTATGAGAGGCAAGATAGAAGTGGTATGTCATTGCGTTTTTGATGAGAATATGCAATCGTTTCAATGAAACATAACATAACCGTTGCGTGTAACGTGCTGTTTTATTATATGAATCATTGATTTCGAAGAACGGATTCTGCGACCCAGTTTATTGTTTTATTGTTTACAAACGTATAAACGAATTTATTTCAGATATATCGCATAACGTACTTATGTCGTTATATACGCGATATTTTTATTCATTTATTTTGTAATTCGAAACAATAATATAAGTGAGAAATTCGAAAGAAGAATATTTCTAGGGGTTTTTGTAATGTAATTCATATAAAATACTCTAAAAACGAATATTCAGTCAAATAAATTTAGCTTATTGAATAAATTACGATAAAGAAATTATTTAATAGGAAAAAAAATGATTTACAGAGTGAGAATAATTAATTTATTATATGCTTGTATGTACATTTGTTATATACTTAGGGGTATAAACGATTATTTTGTTTTTGTAAATAATCAAAAAAATAAAAAGAAATTTGTTTTTTGTTCGAGTGTAATCTACACGCAGAACTACTATTGTATTGATTAGTGACATTTAATGGTAATAAGATCATAAATATTTTTGTTTTAGATATAAACATATCACCTGATGTTCCTGAACTTACCCTGACATCAGGAGCCGATCTCACACTCACGTGTACAGGAGATGTACCTGTCAAATGGAATGTCAGCCAGTATGATTTTAGTTTACTCAAGGAAAAAGTACGTATTTTTAATAAAAAAAAAAACAAATTGATTTATGACACATAAATCATCTTCGTAACTTCTTCATCTGTATTTGAACATTTCAATGTAATTTTTATGTATTACAAATCGTTTATAGACTTCCTCTATAGATATATCACAAGGACTGGCTAATCATACTTATATATCTCTGCTGTCATTGAGTAGAGCTAGTTATTTAGATACTGGATTTTACTATTGTGATCCATTATCCGAAGGCTCGGAAGTAGACAAACAAAATTCCAAAAGTATATACATATATATTCAACGTAAGTAATTAAAATAATTAATACATTATGTGTATAAGTATACATATTAATTCAGTATATTTATTTAATTTTTTTGATGAACGATAAAGTAATAAAAAATATTTTAGGAATTACAATTAAGAGTAATTTATATTATATATTTATATACAATAATGAAACTAACTATTATTAAATAAATAAGTTGTTGTATCAAATTTGTTTATATATATCTACAAATTTATTATTTATGAGTATTAATTTTTAATTTCTATTTCTTTTACATATACTTTTTACTCTATTCTTTAATTTGTTTGTTTTTACTATTTTATATTACGTACTTTAATGTTAATTTTATTATAATAAAATTTATTTATTATAAATATTGTTTAAAATGTTTAGATAATACTCACTTGTTAGCGATTCCGGAAGATCTAGTTGTATTGTCTCAAGACGAATTTGGTAATGTTATTATACCTTGTCGACCAACATCACCTGATGTGAATGTAACATTATATAAGGATGAAGAAGAGGTAAGGTCATAATAACTTTTAAAAATTTTTTTTCTAAACATTAATGGTTGATGTTTTATAAATTATTTATTTAAAAACACAAATGATTTCTAATTTGTTGATTGTGCACAAATGTTTGTTGAAAAATATTGAATTATGCTTATTGTTTTTGATTTGTGGTTTAGCGGTCATAATATTACAACACGCTTTATCTAAATATTTGGTTAAATTATCTTAAAATATATTACTTGTACTTTAATACTTTTGCAATTAAATAAATTAATTCCACTTAAAATTCAATAAATGTGCTGGACTTGTGTTTAATATGAATTTCACAATTCTTTATTAATGTTAAAACTACACTTTTCACAATTGCAATTTTGAAATTAATCACAGTAATTTATAATGATAGTATGCTACTATGTGCTTGAATTTTAATCCTACGTGCTATACGAATTGAATTAAACATGAACGCCTAACCTTTTCTGAATTTAGTTGGCTCCTGGTAACACGTACGATGGCATGGAATTGCATTATGATCCGAAATACGGATTTTTACTCTACTCAGTGACAATATTTAGTTCAGGGACTTACCGGTGTCTTGCCAGTTTATATGACAAAGAAAACGTTTCAACTTATCAGCTTATTATTATGCGTAAGGGAATTTTGAATGTGTCTTGAGTATATTATATTTAAATTTGCTTAACCGCTTTTGGCTTTGGTGTATTATATTATATCATTATGGAAATATTTTCTTTTATAAGTAAAGCTTGATATTTATAAAAAGAAAAAAAAACCTATGTGAAATTAAAATTTCAGGTTACTGAGAATGTAGATTATGATCGAAAAATAGGATACAAACTTAGGGCACCTTCAGTACGAGATTCTGGAATATACAATTGTGAGGCAAACAGAAATGACTTCAATGAAGCACGATCATTATCTGTTAAAATTAATCGTGAGTTGGTATTGTTACTTACATGGTGTGTGGTTTGGTTATTGAATGTTTTGGTTAATACCTATATATATATATATATAACATATTATAATTTGAATTTTTGTTTTTTTGGTTATTAACATTTATTGTAATTTAAATAAATGTATTATTCTTACGCTTATTCGTAGTATTGTAAATTAGTTGTGTTATTTTATAAATGATTAAATATATGAACATTGCTCGTATACAATAGTCTGTTCGTTGAGAGAATGAATAGCAGTGCATATAAACCAATTTTCGTTGTACCTCACCGCAACATCGCCTATCGGTTACACGCATTCCATAGTACTGACTGCACTGATCGCGGGATTTTTTGCATTGCGTGGAATGGTAACTGGGAAGCCTACTTCCCAGTTGTTGCCACGGGTCTCAGGACTAGTCCTATCACTCGGAAGTGTGAGGTGCGGGTGGCTTGGTGGTTATGCGGATTGGTCCAGCAATCTGGCTGGGCGGGTTCGTTTCCATTCAGGAGCGGAGTTAGTCAATCCGATTTTTTGGAGATGGATGTGATAGCGACATGTTATACACCGTATTTTACTTTGTAGTGTTTACGGTGTTAGGTAATATCAAAAAATGCAATACCGTTTTCGATAGCATACGGTAATGTGCGCGTCATCATGTTTTATTCGCTTTGTATACTATTTTGCGGAGAGGGGATAGAGAGTGATTACAATAATTATTTTTGCCAATCACCTGTGCGAAACACTTTTGTTCTCACGGCGAACAGACTATAGTTTTGATAAAATGTTAAATTATATTTTATTAATTATTATTAATACCATAGGATTTTAAACACATTTTTGTAGTCATTGACTGTAATAATATTCTTTTGTACCTAATTAATATTTAATAAGACATATTTATGAGTTATAATTATTAGTAAACACTTTGACATTCTCAAACACAGGCTACTAAAAAGTAGATTAAAAATCTTAAAAGTCTTAAACGTTGTTCATACAAAAAATAAAAAAATATTTAAAAAACTTATAATATAATTCATTAGTAGGTAGGTAATTTATAAAATTAATAACGTCGATTAAAATACCTTTTAAAATCAACAGTCAGTAATGTTATAATAGTATATAATATATAGACAGTTGCAAAAGTAAATAATTATTTAATTAATAGGTAAATTACTAAATATTGAGGCTTTTATATTATACTTAATAATTATTTGTTATTTTACAACAAAATTATATTTTATATATGGAATTTCAAAAAACCTATTTTTTTTTTTAATCTTATAAAATTGTTTTTTTTTTAGATAAAATTATTTTCAAAATGTTGCAACACAACAGCTTTGCGTACAAATATACATTAGATTAAGTATTGTAATACTATATAAAGCACAATTTTTAAAATTATGGAATTAAAACTTAAAAATATGCCCAAGTAATAAAAATATGTCCTCGTATTAACAAATATGCATAACAAAGTTGTTATAAATATATTTAAACGTTTGGTAGGTACGATATTAATGTCTTTTTTTATTTCAGTATAAGATGTTTTATTTGAAAAAGACAAATATTACTTATTGGTAAAAATATATATTATATAATATAAATTAAAAATTGTTTAGTATTGCAAACACATGAATAATAAATATATTAAAAGTTTAATGTTTAATCCGTACGATGAGTAAGAGTGCTGCAAGCGCCTCAAATTGTAATGTTTGACAAGCTTTTTTGCATTTAAATGGCTTTGTTTTGTTTTGTATTATTGCATAATTATAAATATATTATATAAGTATATGATTTATATTTATAATTTATAATTTTTTAGCTAAAGTGCACAAAGTAGCCAAGCCATATATTAAAAGTAGTGATGTACATTCAAATCATGTAATCGTTGGTCAAAATTTAAGGCTTAATTGTTCTGTAAACATGGATATCGGTATTTCTTACACATTACATTGGAAAGTTCCTGACGATCAGAAAATTAAGGTTAACTATTTATTTTGTTAAATTCTCTTATATTGGTTTTTTGAACACAATTAAAACTTTTATTATGTTTGAAAAACTATTATTTTTGATAGACAGGTCATGTGCAAGTTGGTAAAGAGTATTTCTTTGATGGTTTGAAACATGGAGTCGGTAAAAATGTCGGTAGTCGTTTATTGAATATTCAAAATGTTAGTACCGAAGATGAAGGCAACTATATTTGTGAAGTAATAGTACACTCTGGACATAAGAACGATGCTAATTATAAACTTAATGTATTTAGTAAGTTTTAATAATAGCTTTCACAATGTTTTTATTATGAGTTAATTTATATTTTATTTTATATTTGTAGCGCCCAATGCAACTTACCTGAATCTAACAGTTCAGGGTGTTTCGGAAATAAAACGTAGAGCAGGATACAACCAAGTACAATGGATAATTCAAGTATCAGCTTATCCAATTCCAACTCTTATATGGTAAATATATGATATTAATTGAAATTGTTATTGTAAAATATACTAATTTTCAAAGTATTTTTGTTTTTGTAGGAAAGACCCAGAGGGAAAAGACATTGGAGTATATCATACAGGGATGAAGCAGGAAAAAATCACTGTTGAAAATGACAAGAGTACATCCAAATTAGTTATAAAAGATTTACAGTTGTACGATTCTGGTGTTTATGAACTAACTGCAGATAATGGTGCACATAAAAAACAGATTACTGTTACTCTTTTAGTCGAAGGTAATAAAATACTAAAATAATTATTTATGTTATATTTTGATAATGTACCTATATTTCAGACAAACCACTAGTTGAAATCAATAGGTCAAGAGAATTTTATGAAGAAGGAGAAGTATACAACGTTGAATGTAATATAGCCGGTTATCCTTTACCAGAAGTTGAATGGTCTTTTAAAAAATGTCCAGAATATCCTGAATGTGAAGAATCATTTACTCAAATATCTGTAAATTTGTTTAGTAATACTTATTTTGATTAAAAAAAAACCATAAACAATTAATAAATTCTAAAATTTGAAATCATAGAGAGGCATGTATAAAGAAACTGTACTTAGAGAAAGTTTCCTTATATCATATCTAAATATAACTGCTACTGAAACTGGAATACTTCTGTGTAATGCTACAAATTTTTTTGGAAATGATAATCACAATTCAACGTTTTTAGTGACAGGTAAAATTATTATTATTATTTCATTGTTTTTTCATGTTCTCTGAATATTCAGTGCTGTACTTAACGGCTTTCAAATAGACTATGATTGTATAATTACATAAACTTTTAATGATATTGAAAAAATATGAAAACAATTTTTTTTAATTCATAAAATTGACAATTTTTTATTTAAAAACTAAAAATTGAATACAAGATTGAAAATACATTTTTTTGATTTATTTCAAATACATATAAGAATGTACTTGATACAATTTTTTTTAAAAGTATTTAATAAAAACGAAAATAATTAATTGTATATATAACATTTATATTATAAAAAAATTTATATTTATATTATTTTAAATTAAAAATTGTGTATGGGGCTTACAATATCGTATAGTAATTGTACAATACAAAAATCAGTAATTGTTTTAGTTCATGATGCGTGCATACTCATATCATTAACATTTCATAGAAAAAATTAAATAAATATGGCGAACAATTATTGTGATATTCTACACAGATTTAGAAACTATAGTAGCCATCCTTTTAGTACTGCATTCAGAGCTTGATGATTTATTATTGCTTCCAAATTTAAAATAATAATATAAATATAAAACGCGTATTCGAGTGATTTATTTGTACTGATATTTACAGTGCTTGCGAATTGCTATCTTTTTATTTTTATACTCGGAACGGTATAAAATAGAAATGCAAAATTTAACTCTCAACTAGGACTTTGAATTCCTAGTTACGGTACTGTGTATATCTAGAGACCATATACAAAGAAAAGTTTAAATTAAACAATATCTTGTTTATTGAAAAAAAACTGTTAAATTGTAATTAAACGTATATATTTTTATAGATATACCTAATGGTTTAGATGTCAAAGGACCGCCATTAGTAGTCGAAGGAGACAATATAACCATTCAGTGTGGTGCTTCCAAATATAATTATCACCAAAATATTAAATGGATCCATCAAACACTAAGTGGTGAAGAAAAACCAATTAATAATAATACAGGTAAATAAATTTGTATAAATTGCTAATAAAAAATAGTCAGTGGTAGGGAATAAATCAAACATTTTATGTTTTATCCTTCACCAAATTTTACGGTATTCTAAATCATAATTTGTCAATAATTTTATTTAACCATCAATAATGTGATATCATTAATTAAAATAATATAATCGTTAAACATTTAATATACTATTTTAATAAAATAATTTTTAAAAAGTATAAAATTTTAATAAAATAAAGAAGTAGTATGTCCCTTGTACATATAAGGCTAAAATTCTGATAAATACTGATAATATATTTTGAAAAGATTTTCAAATGGATTTTCTTCTCCGTTGAGGTACATTCTTTACATAAATTCTACGCCAGACCTGTGAATTATAATTATGTCAATGTAGTATAATACGTTTTAAGTATTATTAATTTTTATATTAATATATTTTTCTATTTATATATACACATGTAATTATTAATCACAGACAAAATTATGATTTAGAATATTTTAAAATTTGGTGGAACGATACAATGTTTATGTTCAGTGACTATAGATATTTTAATTGTACAATTTAAAAAAAGATTATTGTAACAATTATAAAGAAAATAAATGTAATTTATTGTAAATTTGTTTTAGAGTTATTTTTGACAAAATTTTCTTATCGTTCTTCCATAAAAATAAAAAATATTACAAATAAATTTGATGGAAAATATTTGTGTGTTGTAACCGAATCAAATGATCAGGACGGATTAAAGAAGTCATATTCATTAAAAGTCAACAGTGAGTGTTTTGCAAAATTAAGATTATATATATTTTTTTATTTTTTGTAAAACAATGTATAATTACAGATGCCGTTAAACCAGTGATTTCAAAATCTTCTAATTCGAGTAATTGGAGAGTAAAAACTGGCACTCCCGTACAATGGGGATGTTTTGTAAACGGCATGCCACCACCTAGTGTGTCATGGTTTAAAGTAAGAAATATTGTTTATTAACAGAATAATAATCTGAACACTTATATTATACATTTTACTTAGTATAAACTTTTATTTTTCATTTTTAGAATGGTAAACCATTGGACTTACATTTTAATGACACTAGAGTGTTCCTTATAGACAGAAATCAGTCACTCATAATACGTTTTACTGCATTCGAAGATGAAGGAGAATATGTATGCAACGCTTCAAATCGATTTGGCAATGATGTGTCAACCAATTTCTTGACTATAATTGGTATGTTTTTAAGATATATCTAAATTTGTATTTTATCAATTAAACATTATAGTATATTAAAGATAAATTAATATTCAAGTTAGTTTATTTGTCGAAAAAGAAAATAATAAATATTTATAATGGAAATGTTTGTTTTACAGATAAACCTTTAGAGCATGAACATTTTGGTTTCATTGCTTTTTTCTCTCTGTTAATTATACTTTTGGGAATTCTTATGATAGGTTGTGCTATACGATTAAAAAGAGAACGGGTAATTATTTTAAAATATTATTTTCATTCTGTATATTAAACATATCAAAACATTTGAATTGTAGAAATTAAATAAAGAATTAGCTCAGGCTGGTTTATTAAACTTTGAGCATGGTGCAGTAGAAAGCTGGAACCCCGATTTAGGAATTGAAGCACAGGCAGAGCTACTTCCTTATGATAAACGATGGGAGTTTCCTAGGGAAAAGTTAAAACTCGGTAAGAAATTTAAGAAATCTAATTAGTATTTAAAATGATTTATTATCAAAATATATTATTGTATTTTAGGTAAACAACTGGGTTCAGGTGCATTTGGTGTCGTATTTAAAGCTGAAGCTGTCGGTATAATTGATAAAGATACCACCACTACAGTGGCTGTAAAAATGGTAAAACCAAATACAGATCCGTCGTATATTAAAGCTTTAGCATCTGAATTGAAGATTATGGTTCATCTTGGTAGGCATTTAAATGTAGTGAATTTGCTTGGTGCATATACTGGAAATATAAATAAAAGTAATTGAAATTTTTTGAATTTTAGTTAATACATTTGATAAGACTAATTTAAACAAATATATTCTAGGAGAATTGATGGTGATCGTGGAGTATTGCCGTTTTGGAAATATTCATCAATATCTGTTAAAACAGAGGGACTGTTTTATAAACCAAGTTACACCAGCCGGACATATAGACTACAATATTAAAACAATATCCAAGTAAATTTATTTGACATTTAATATGTTCAAATAATTGATATATTTATAAAAAAAAAAATTGTTTTGTGAATTAGAAACCCATATTATGAAAACGTTCCTAATATTAAAACTAATTCATCTGAAAAATATGACAATAACAGTAATTCTCAAATTGGTTCTGATGGGTATTTGGTTCCTGATATTACTCCAGAATGGTGTTCAAATTATCGCGGAGATTATAAAAATTTAATTACTAAGCCAATATGCACTCATGACTTAATATGTTGGTCTTTCCAAGTAGCACGCGGAATGGAATATCTCGCGAGCAGAAATGTATGTTTTTTGGGAAATTTTTTTTTATAAATTTAATGGTTGAAATTCATTTCTTAGATACTTCATGGTGATTTAGCAACAAGAAATATTCTATTGGCAGAAGAGAATATTGTGAAAATATGTGATTTTGGATTTGCAAAAGCTTTGTTTGATAAACAGAACTATCAAAAAACATCGACTAAGGTATGAAGTACAAAAAATGTTCTTGGTATTTTATATAAAGTAGAATTATTTTTAATTTTAGGATCTTTTGCCTATAAAATGGTTGGCGATTGAATCTCTCCGTGATCAAGTTTTTTCAACCCAATCCGATGTTTGGTCATTTGGTATCGTTTTATGGGAAATGTTCTCACTAGCTGTTACACCATATCCAAGTAGATATTTAGTTTATTTATAAGATTATTTGAAATAATTATTTTGTTTATTCCGTTAGATATACAAAATTGTAATGATTTGTTCCATAAATTGGTTGAAGGTTATCGAATGGAACAACCAAAATATGCCAATGCTGAAATGTAAATAATTTACAAATATATTTTTTTGTTATAATATTAGATTATTACGATATTTTAAAATTGATTTATGTTATATTTAGATATAATTTAATGTTAGACTGTTGGAAAATGAATCCTAATAATAGGCCATCTTTCACTGATTTAGCTGAATTCCTGGGTGATTTATTAGAAGATGGTACAAAATCAGTAAGTTGTGATATATTTATATGATATAAAATAATTTTAAAATTAATATTATAAATATTGTGTCCATAGCACTATATGAATTTAAATGAAGTTTACATGAGAATGAATACTGAAGGTTCGCCTTCAACTGATTATTTAAGTCTTTTAACTGCACCTACTTATTTGAATTGTTCAACCATTACCGACAATAATTCAAATTCATGTCCAGATATTTCTGAACACTCGGATGAAAAAGTTGATCTGGAATTAAGACCAATGCTTCATAATTCAAGTTTGTGAAATCACATTTATTTAATTTTTAATTTTGTTGTTGTTTGATATGTTAATTCATAATACCTGTGAGTTGAACAATTTTGAACTGCTTTGTAAACTAGTGTTTTTATAACTTAACATTGGTATTTTTGGTGAACATTAATTAATACTCTTATAAAAGTCATTGTTTTATATCGTTTTTAGTTGAGAGTTCTGGTTACATAAATCTAACAAAATCATCATATTTTTCTAACCCCAATTATGATGTTATGGATAAATCCAAAAATGATTCATATTTACAATCACCGTGTCCAAGGTACACACATTTTATAACTTACAATGTTAAATTTTATGAATTATTCGCTTTTATGAATTGACTAACATAAATTATTTGTAGATTTTTTTTAATTTGTATATTTTACTATAGTTTATATTATTAACTAAAAGTCATGATAAATAATTTATTTTGTATTGTATTATTATTATTATTAGTTTATATTAATATTGTTTGTACTTATCAAAATTAATTTTTATATTTAGATTTTATGATAATTTTAAAAAAGTATTTTATATGTATTTCTTTTATAACCATTAGAAACTTAGCTTTTGCTGTGATATTTAAGGCAAACAAAATGTTTACAGGCTTTGAATGCTATAATTGTTAAATATTTTTGTTGTAAATATTTTAAAATTAAAATTTTTAAATTTTATTGAGGGTTAATAATATAAAAAAAAGTTGATTAAAAAGTTCTTTCTATTACACACATTATTCTCAAGAACACATCTTATGACTTAATTTTATACATATGTACATATTTTTAATTAGATTACTGATATATTTGTTGTAAACACTATCATTCTTGTCAACTTAATTGAAATAATTTAATGATTTTTGTTTATTTACAGCTATGTTTGATTCAGCAAGAACGCCATAATGAAGAACAATTTTTATTATGGTCAGACATGTTGATGGTAGTGATGCTGTATTTGGTTTTGGTATATTTTATTTTGATTGCATTATGTGTTATTATATCGTTAAATAAACACAGGGTATAATTGAATTGATGTTAAATGCGAAAATGACAATGCCTCGAGAGTCATTTTTTTTTATAGTATTGAAGTTTAATAATTAATCAATTTGACTGAAAATCCAACTAAACAATTAAAATAATGTATTATTACATATTTATTTTATTAGTTTATCAAAACTAAGTTACCTTTATATTATTGTGTTTTGTTTTTTTTTTATTTTAAAAGTTTATAGTAATTGATTCATGTCATTTTTTTCAATTATCAATAAATTTCTTTTTTTTAAATTTCGTGTGGCAATCAAATACAAATATATTAAACAAAGATAATTTGACTTATAACTAGTCAATTTTATATTTATAACAAAATAATAAATTTTCTGTTTTGCATTGAATCAAATAATTATTTATTGTATATAATACATGATATATGGTTACCACATATATAAATTCCATCCATTTTATTTTTAAACAAAGTTTTTTTTATATTTTAATTTTTAATAATGCACATGTATATTTTATTGTTTTAAACAATAATATTAATAATTATTATTATTATTTATTTAAATTATTTATATTTTTGTTATTATTATAAAATGTGTACTTTATTTGAAGACTTATCTCGATGTATATGTTTTTTTTTTTGATCAAAGACTACTTTTCTAGTAGATTCTCATAATATATTATGTGTTTTTATTAATCCTAAATAAAGTATTGACTACAATTTACTGTAGGTAATATCAAGATTATTCTAGAATTTTGCTTTTCATTAGTTATTATTATTACTATATTTTTATAACCGATTGTATATGTATTTTGTAATAATTATTACCTGCAGTGATGTAGATATGGGAGGGGGAGTTGTAAGGGTTTCCACGTCCCTAAAAACCATAAAAATTTACACAAATATAATATTAAAATATATTTATTAAACATAATATTTATACAATAGTATTCTTATTTTTAAAATTTTGTTGAAACCCCAAGAAAAAAATTGTATCTATACTACTGATTACCTGTAATATTGATATTATATTAGTGTACAGTATATTCACTATAAAGGTTATACAAAATAATTCGTACGGATGACTGAATTTGTTATACGGGATTTTTCATTGAATAAAGAACGTTGACAATTTTTGTATTTTTAAGAGCTCAAAATTGGATTTAAGCTTTGGCATAATATACATAATATTTTAACGATTTAAAAAATATATTTATTAATTATAATAAATCACTAGCATTGCTTATTATCATTTTTCGAATACAGCGATTTATTTATATTGTCAATAACTACAGTAACTGTGGCTTGATACCTTTTTTGAAAATTTAAATACGAATAAGTGTTTTTAGTATAAATTAATTTTACTCGTATATTAAGTTTTAGTAGTTGTGTTAAGTAATTTGGTACATTAGAGTTTGTTGTGCATATATATATTATTCTTTATATTTTGAAAAATGTCAATATTTAGTTAAAATAGTGCATAATAACACAAATAATACAAGAATAATATAAAATATTAATGATAACGAATTTGTATGTGAAAACGAAAACTGCCATTAAATTTTACCATTTTAATTAGGTATCTATTTGATATTTGTGTTTCTTACTCATTTTTTTGCTTCACAAGCTTTTTAGCAGTTACTACTAAACTTCTTCATTATTATACCTCTTGTAATAGTCCTGTCTAAGGAAATATCCAGTTTTGCTAATGCATTAACATCTTTGTTATAGCTGCTTCACTCTAACCATTTAATGTCACGTTTTTAATGTGATAAAATACTTACTGGTTCATGCATTTTTCACGTGTGTGAAGAGGTACCCAGGAAGTAATAAGAAACGTATATTTAATTGCCTATATAAAGAGCCTACTAATAAGCACTTCGAACCATAATATACAAAAAAATTTAAAAAATAAATAGCGCCACAAATATTTTTCATAAATTTACCGTAAAAACAGTCATAATTTAAAAATTAAACACACCCGAATTTACTATTTTCGATGTGTTCCGGAGGGTGGTCCCAAGCCAAAAGGCATACATTTAACGAAAGCCCGTGAAATTTACTATAAAATAGGCTAATTGAAAACGTTACTTCCCAGTAAACAACGCTTCATAATTTAAAAAAAAAAAAAAAATGGAATAGAGAATAATATATGTTATAATATGGGTTGTGAAAATTAAATTATAACAAATTAAATGGATTGTTATTATTATTTGATATTTAATGAAATTTAAGTACATTTTTATCAAATATGAATATCCGAAAACACACAACTTTAATAATTCGATAAACATTTCAATTTAATTAACACAAATTAGTTAGAATTATGATATCTAATTAACATTAATATTAACGAATAGTGAATATTATTTCAGCTATGTACTAATGAAAATAACCATAACGCAGTTGGCAGTAAAATCTGTTAAATACTTTACTAAAATTATTCCTCGTCATAGTTGTTTTCAAGTGTTAATTTTCGTTTTATATTATATGCAGTGCAATCTACTGTATTTCTATAAAATTACCCAATATTCTTATCAATGTTAATTTAAGCGTCAGGAGTAGGACATAGGCAACTTAATATACGTTTTACTTGCTGGACCTCTTGCTAATTTCACACACGTCATTTTTCTACGTCATTCATTCTATGTGGTCGACAACATTTTACAAGCATTGTACACGCGACAATAGGTGTATAGTTTTTTTTTTGTAATTTTCTATAACGTTATGGAGCTAAACATTTCACTTGTTGTGTCAAATATGCATTGTTATTAGTTGCCTTTATTTTCTGTTGTACTTCGTTGGGCACGTTATATCTGAGATTGATATTTACCACAATTTAGGGATCAGCTCCTCGTTTAGACACAAATTAAGAAATTTTCCTATTTTTGAGATTTGTTTAGATCGTATTAATTTGTCCATTGTTTGTACTATTTTCCCTCGAGAGTGTTGTAGTCATCAGTATATTATGCGAGCAGTCATATTTCCATTGAGTTCTGTGTAGCGTTTTTCAACCATGTTCCATATGAATTTTTCAAAGAGCCACATTTAAGTAAGAAGGACGGCGGTAGAACATCTTGCTTCAACCTCAAATTGTGGCGATAGTTCTCATCAAAAGCGTATTTTGCAGTACGTATTTCAATTTTTGTCCCAAAATACTATGGTCTCTGAAAACGCGGACCCACAAGTAATATTATTTATTATTGTAATTAAATTGATATGCATGTTGGTGCTGCACGATTTTTCAAAATCGAAAAATTTCCCGGTCATCGGACGACTGGGATTCATTATCAATCCGAGTTATCATTAATATCACTTATCTCTTATCATTCGATTCTGTGTATTTTGCGTTGCCGGACGTCTTAAATTATCGGTGTACTGTTTTTTTTTTAATTAAAAATTTTTATATTTTATAAAACAATTTTAAAATGAACGTGTTGTTACAGGGAATGAGAAATCTTGTGCTTAACAAATCATGTAAGTATATGACTCGTTTTCGGGTATTTGTTCTTGAACGGACAATAAGGTTAATCGTTCGCATTGTCTTGCCCAGTAGTGGAAACGACAAGGTGCATGGCTTCACTTAATCAGATGCACAAGACTGGTCCACACAAGAAACCGATGTACAAACGGAATCCGTTGGGCGACAATCCGTTTTTGAAAGGTGTTATTCTGAAAACGCTGATAAGAAAACCAAAAAAACCAAATTCAGCCAACCGAAAATGTGTTTTGGTACGGTTGAGTAATGGCAAGGAGATGATAGCGTACGTTCCCGGCGAAGGACATAATCTTCAAGAACATAATGTCGTACTAGTGCGTAATGGACGGTGTAAAGATTTACCAGGTGTGAAGATTACGTGTGTTAGAGGAAAATATGATTTGCCACACGTCGTAAAGAAATCGCAAACAAATTCTTAATTCAACATTATTATCATTTTTGCTTTTGTACATTATTAGTCTTTAAGTAATAATATAATTATTAATAATAGAAATTCTATGTATTTTATATAAAGTTTTTGGTATTACAATTTTATTTCAATGCGCCACCGATTTCTTAATGTGATTAGTATTTTAAAATAGACATTTTAATTCTAAATTAATTTTTTCTATTTTCTTTGAAGCACATTCATCTATGATTTTTAATGGTGGTGGTGGTCTAATTTTACGGCCAAAACGGCCAGTTTTTCTTTGCCACAATCCAGATCGTGGTCGATTACCTAATTCACGATTACGATTTGGGCTGCCAATATGCTCTTTGAAATGATTTGGATTAGATATTTGTCCTAAAAACAAATAAAAAAAAACAATTATTTCAAATTTTATTGAATTTTTTCGAATAGTAGACCATTTTTACTGGATACAAAAAAGTCTAAAAAATCGTATATGGTTTTGTTTCTAAACATTGTAAGTTGAGCTAACGTACATACAATAGTTTTAATATATTACGACCTATGAATAAGTATAAAACAAATTGTTTGGACCTACTTGAATTTAAACTAAATGCTTACTTTTTCTAGAAATGTTTAATATTTTATCTATTACATTTTGAACTATATTTCATTTTATAATAATTTAATGTGTAACAGTTTATTCCAAAATGTTAATTAAAAATACTAATTCACAAATCGATAACTCACCAACTGTTGCCATACAATGTTTAGAAAGTGATACTTGTAATTTCGACGGTAACTGAACAATAACTCTGTCATCTACTTGTCTCAATATTGTAGCCGACGATCCAGCAGTGAATACATAATGAGCACCATTACCTGGAATCTTTTCAATACAGTGTACTTTGGTATCTTTAGACAATGCGCCAAGTGGATATGAATCTCCTTCATTGGGGTTCACTGAAATTATATTGATAATTATTTATTTGGATTATTAAGTATATATTATATTAGGTAATATATATAATATTACCTGGGATACGAGGGATGTATCCAGAAGTCAGTAACAAGTCTCCCGGTTTCATATTAACAGTGGCAATAATGTATTTTAAATTTATTCCGCAACCGACCAATGCGACTTTTGCTGTTCTACATCCACAGTCCATTATTTCCAAAACTCGGTCGACCCTGGGAGGATCGTGTTCACCGGTTGGCCCGAATCGTTTCAAATCGACCCAATGATACTTTTGTTTGATACCACCACCTAAACCGTTGACTACGACTCGGCCTAAAACAATAAAAAAAAAATAAAAATACAAGCATAACAGATATTTATGCACTTCGCAATTGTTGTCGGGTAAATGTTGTAAATACCGGTGACAGGATCCCTGCCCGCCAAGTGTTTATTATTTAACGGCTTCACAGTGTATTTTTCTGGCCATTCGATTTCCCGTCTAAAGTTTCTGGATTTCGTATCTGGCAACTCCAGGTGAGTGAAATTCCATTTATGTCTTGTTACGTTGATAAAAACCGAATGGACATTTTTCAACTTGGTCTGATTGAATACAGAATATCGTAACGACGACGCTACAAAAGACACTGCCATTTTAGCGGCTATTAAAAGTTTTTACTCAAATTGAATAACACGCTTAAAATTAAAATAATATCTATGTTTCTCGAACTTTTTGATTAATCGGAAAATTCAAATGAAATATTAATCATGATTAACACTTGGATAATTTATACAACTGTATAATAAAAAAAAATTGAATTTCAATTTTCGATAATTTTTATAGTTTAGTGATTCTTTAATTCTTATTAAATGTTTATCATATATTTAGAAAATTATAAATGATAAAGTTCAAAGAGATTATAGCTGTCACAATGTCTTTGGTAATGACGGTGTTGGTAATTATAGTGTCTTTGGTACAATTCCACGATAGTGATAAAGCAATTTTGTGGTAACCTAAAAATTTTAAACTGAATCCCCCCCGATCATTGTTTTGATGATTTTCATTTTGTAGGTATTTAAGAATATTCCGCGATAAATAAAACATTACGTTTTTTTTTCTCTAAAAAGTTTTCAGTTTTTGAAACATTCGGTTTTCTTTAAATTGCCGTTTAATAAATAATAATAATAATAATGGCTTTAAATTATAGTTCAATCGAAGACGATGGCGCCTTTTCATTCCGAAATCTTGAAAGGTTTGAAGTTTTCATTATAGTACTAATTGTAACATTTTGTACTTTATAGATTGGTTCTACAGTAACAATAAATTTTGTATTTGCCGTATAATTATGGTTTAATATTGTCGATACTTGCAATTTTGGTGATTCGAATCGTTCAAATTATATTTTAAAATAAATATTGTATCAGTACTGAGTCTGTTATATTCTGACTTTCATATTATTTTTCTTTCTATGTCTCGTGAGAAATAATTGTATTTATTAGAAATAAGTCCTTGTAAATTATACAAAATAAATGCTAATCATGTTGTCAAATACGAACTTAATCTAACTTATAATATATTTTATCGAACTCGACGAACCGTACACATTTTTTAACGAATACTTGCTTACAAATTAATGCAAACGAAATAAAATTTAAAAAAATATTTTTGGAGAAAAATGAAAATCTAGAATGTTAGATAACCGTTCGAATGTTCTTTTAAATTCCATTATAGTTATCTAACCAAGGACTCAATAATTCAATTCGATTCAACATAATTCTAAGAAATATAAAATACAATATTGTCTTTATATATTCGAACTTTGAACAATGTGAAAGAGTTTAACAAAATGTTTATAATATTAATAGAGGTAAAAATGGAGGAGGACTATATTCTACAATTATAAATGATGTTAAACGGACTCTACATATATTATTTTATTAGGTATAAAAATTTAAAATTTAAAAATTGGTTTATTTTGTCAATTTTTATAATTTTTCCTTTCAAAGCTTAAATCTGTAATGTATAGATTTGTTTTTTATTTTCAGAAAATGAAATTCTTTTAATAAATTTTCCGATTGAATGCTTTTTTTTTATTAACAATAATAATAATAATAAAAATTGTATGTTTGAGTAATTTAATGACTATTAGTGTAAAAGATTAATTTTCATTGTCATAATTGTTTAATATATTATTCTGATATACCTATATAATTAATTTTAAATTATTTATATTTTATACATTAAAATAAATATTTAGCATAATTTTTGTCATTTTTATTTTATGTTACCATATTTATATTAAAATCTTTATAAATTAATTAACATTTTTTTGAATTTAGAAATGCAAAACTTGCAAAGATGGGACTTAAAATGCCAAGTTTTCGCAAGACTGGTACTACGATTGTTGGAGTGACTACTCGCGATTGTGTGATCTTAGCTGCTGACACACGTGCTACATCTGATACAATAGTTATGGAAAAAAATTGTGAAAAAATTCATTACATTGGCAAATACATGCAGTATGTTAAATATAAAACAAATATAATTTTCTGTGTCTAATTAATTTTAATTATTCATTCATTTTAGTTGCTGTGGTGCTGGTACAGCAGCTGACACTATGCAAGTTACACGTATGGTAGCTGCCAACGTTTCTTTGCAAGCGTTCAAGTTCCCCGATGAAATGGTACCTGTTGTATTTGCAGCTAGATCGCTTCGTCAATATCTTTTTAAATACATGGTAATTAATATTTATAATGTTTGTATGTTGATAGTGTTATTTATATATTGCATGTATATTATTTTTATTCAGGGACACGTTTCGGCGGCTTTAATTTTGGGTGGCATTGATAATACTGGTCCACATCTATATTCCATTTATCCTCATGGTTCAATTGATAAATTACCATATATATCTATGGGTTCAGGAAGTATGGCGGCCATCTCAGAACTAGAATCCCATTGGAATGAAAATCTAACTGTAATTACACTTTTTTTAAACTTAATTTCTTAGTGTTTTATAATTCAATTAGTTTCATTTTTAGGAAGAAGAAGGCATGAAACTTGCTTGTGATGCTATTTTGGCTGGTGTATTTAATGATCTTGGTTCAGGGAGTAATGTGGACTTGTGTGTCATAAAAAAAGATGGAACTCGTATGCTCAGAAATTATCTGACACCCAATAAGAAACCAGCTACGTATGTTTTCATAATTTTCATTTTCATCCGCAATAGAATATATATTATATAATATATATATTTTTAGGTCCAAATATGTTTATCCAGTTGGTCTGACTAAAGTATTATGCAAAAGTGAATTCAAGTTCCAAATCGCTGAAGAAACTATTATGGAAGTGGACGCTTAAAATGTAAACTTTATAATAAGATCAGTTATTAAAAACAATTATATATATATATATATACATTTTCTAATTTTCCAATTTTTCAACAAAATAATATCTTGTATGTGATACAGGTTGTAAAATAAATATTGTCTAATATAACTAAAAATTAAAGTTCTTGTGAAAAGAAACGAGTAATTTTATTTTTTGATGCATTATTATAAATAGATTGAAATTGTCTACATCATTTACTGTAGTTTAAATAAAATGTAAAATATATTTTTATTTTTTTATTGTATGATATTTTAAGAAATCATTGCAAATCGAATAGTTAATTATATAAAATAAATTATAACATCGTATGTCCTACATATGTGGCAAAAAAAAAAATAAAGAAAATTATAATTTATTTTAAATACAATTACATTATGTATTATATACTTATATTATTTTTTAAAACGCTAGAAGGTAAGTAGTTAATACATCATGGACTAAAATAATTTGTTTCAGAGTTCAGAGACCATGCGCTTCATTAAATTCCCAAAATTTATTTTATAAAATTTGTAAAACAAAAATTAATGCTGAACGGGCGTTCAACTGTTCTACGTCTATGCACGACAACAATTTTAATTTATAATGATATTTAAAGTTCTGGTTATAATTTTATTGATGAAATAAGATAAGTACACACAGTAATATCCACCAAATACACTAATATTTATAATTTAAACTGTTATTGAACTTTACAATTAATATTATTTTAATACATTAAAATGGGAATTAGATAATGTATTTTGAAAATATGTTAAATACATTCCCGTTGGCTTGTGTAGAATTTTTTAAATATGTGTACAGTATTATTGACTTTAATTATTCGGGATTAAATTGAAATTAAAAAAGGAATAATTGTTAAATTTTTAAAATTGTGTATAAAACAATAATGTAATGCGTATAATATTTGATTAAATTATATTTATTAAGTGAAAAAAACATAACAATAATAATATAGAAAAATAACAATATTTATTTAATAACAATAATAATATGGAAAAATGATATGTACATGATAATAAAACAATAATATAGAAAAATGATAATATGTACATCACAATAAGACAATAATATAGAAAAAGTAATAAAGAATTGACGAGTAAATAACAACGAACAATGAAATTCAAAAATAATTAAACAACAATAAATACAAAAAGAATAAAACAAAATAATGTAAATACAAAAAAACAGAAATTTAAATAATTAAACAACGGAGTATATACAATAAATGAAAAACAGGAAGGGAATTTAAGTAATTAAAAAACGAAGTACACATCAAGAAAAGAAAAATAATAAAACGACAGAATATGTAACAACAAAAGAAACAAAATTCAAATAGAGAAAAATCAAACTTTAACTTTTGTATTTAATTGATTGGTATAGGCGTCTTCAAATTTCGACACCAAATTTCTGTGGTATTTTCGAAGTTTACGCATCTTGTCGAATCTTAAAAAATAAAACGAATAAAAAACGTTTAGTACTTAAACACAAATACGAGCGCATTCATAAAATTTTATATTTATTATACTCTTGTAATACTTATATATAAAACCAATAACAAAAATGAAAAAAATTGCATCATACTCACCCTATGTACACGACGAATTTGGCCAATAATTTGGCTTTAACGAGGTCGGCCAACAGTTTGGCAGCTTCGGCTATTACGTGCAGGCTTTTCTCGTTTAGAACAGTGACGATCATATGAACGGCAAAAGCCAATTGATCGGTTTTAATTGAAGAGTCTATCACGGGAGACAGCAAACTTTTGATCTCCTGAGGAGGAGGACCACGTGTGTCGAGGATTAGAATATTATTTTTTTAACGTTTTTGGTGTATTTTTTTTGTACCGTTTTAGACTATAAAAAGCTAATCAACGAACACATTTCAAGCGAACCGAATTTAATCATTATTTTGTTTAAAATTATTTATTTCTCTTGGATTTTAAAAAATTTATTTTTCTTATAGTTTTTTATTAGTATGTTGTCTACTTTTTTTTTTTAATATCTTTGAATTATTATTTTTTTCTTTGTAAGAACTATTTCGTTTTCTAAAATGTTCTAATATCCAGTAGATCTAATAGCGTCATTTTAATGACAATCATAAAAAATATAGTTTACCATCAAGTTTTAATTGGGTTGGGCGTTTATGTTAAAGAAATACTTTCTTTTTTTTGCTAATTTTTCAACAATACTATACTGTTCAGTTGTTCGCGTTTGCCGTGTGTGTAGGGGGGGGAGTAATGTAGGATTAGCTACTAGTTAGTAGGTTGAAGCCTCTAAAAATGTCTGTTTACGCTAATGGATAAAACAAAAATTTTAAGCCCTTCACGGATGTGACCAAATATCCGCCCATGTCCTAATCCTTTAATTATTAGATGATTGATACCGTCGTACAATAACGTTCGATCTAAAAACGAGGGATTATGACGTGTATTATTAATTTATAATATACTTACGTCTGAATCTTTTCTGTTCTTAAATTTCGAAAGCAAATCACGACAATTATTCAAACAGCACTCTGCCATTAAACATAACTCGTACTGTCTGCGTTCCTTACGAGTTTTATTAGGTTTTATTAAATTTTCATTTACGGAACCGAAGATTTTCTTCATCGCCCGGTCCGGAACTACAAAAATATAAAATCGTTACTGTGTTGTTCTTTTATTTTCTAGGTAGCGATAAATTTTTTTCGTGTTCAAATACGATATTCGAATAAATTTACGTGTGTATTTTTCGAATAAAATAAAAATCGAATGTTTCGTAAATATTTTGGCTTATAATTTCGGATAAATATGAGCATCAATGTACGTAGGTATATAGTATAGATAAATACTATCTGCGTCTTTAAAACCACAAGTGATTTATATAAAAAAAGAAACTATATTTACATTCCATTTAAAATTATTATAATTCATACACTGCGTGGTATTACGAACCCGTTTATTGACGGAGAAAAAAATGTGTATTTTTTTTTTTAAAAATTCATTTACTTAAAAAGCAAGTAATTTCTAACGTAATATATGGGATTCGGGAGTATTGTAAAAACAAACCCCGTACGAATTATAACTAGTAGATTTACTAGTAGAATAATAGCGATTATATTGACGAGAACAATCGAGAAAACGTAGGTACCTTCGTGGATCCAAAACTTTGCGTGCAAAATTTTCACTTGTTCTATTAAGGATCGTAGGGAGGAATTCATGATTTCGTTTCTGCTGGAATCGTATGCTAATACAAGCAAGTGTCCTACCATCGTTGACAAACTGTATGTCTGTGCACACGTCGTATGGAAACGAAATATCGATTAATATCACATGTTATTATAGATCTCGATCGTTATTTTTTTACACGTACTTTTGACAGTTTTGTACCGGCCGACTTCAACATGGCGGCCAGGCAATGCACTTGGGCGTTGTTGTATTCTTTTACCAAGTCCGTCAGAAATTTCCGAAAATTCGACTCTGGCAATATGTTGCTGTTATAGAGTTCGGAGATGAATCTAAACAGTTTGGATATACATAGTTACAAATCGCAGAAAAAAAAATTCGATAGAAATGCCGTATAAATTCCTTGATGATATCATCATCTCCTAACCGTTCAAGTGCGATTTATTAAATGCTCAAGCATTTCTTCTTATACCTAAATTCATTTGTCGATATTACGCAATATTCGAATTACATCGTATTTCAAATAACGATTTTAATAATTTTCAGTGAAAATGCGTGAAAGATTTCCCCCTAACGATTGATCGTCGAAGAATTCGCACAAAAAATTATTCCATTATGAACGTAATGGTAACGTACGCGATTACCGTTTTCGAAAATGTTTCTCGTCAACAAATTGTTGTACGTGGAAGGCGAATAATTAAAAAAAAAATAATTTTTTCTTTTATTTATTTTATTTTAACAATATTTTATTGAAAGTGCAATAGCGGATGGGCCCTTTCAACTTTTGATTATATAAAAATTTGAAAATCCCCCGCCGATCGGAATGAAAAACACACGAATTAACTCCCCCTTTGACCGTGTACCAAAAACATTGTATGATAGCAACGAGTATAATTATTATATTTATATTAGTACATATGTAAAACTTACATAGAATTGGCCAACAATTGATCGTTTTGTTTCGAAGAAAACGTCTGCGGCGTTTAGGAAAAAGAAAAAAAACACGCGTTTATAATAATAATAATTATTATAATAATACATTTGTATACACACTTACGGTAGTTTGTTTCACTTCGGATTGCTGTTGGTTCCGTTTTGTCTTGTACGTATAAAATACATCGTAACATTTCGGTAACAAGACTTGTAACAACGTCACGTTTAGACTTTTGGTCTTAGACAATTGACTGTGCATCATCACCGAGCACAGCTCGACATATTTCACGGTCAGATTCGGCTTATTTAAAACCTAAATAGGTACCGAAAAACGCGCGGATTTCAAAATGACGTTTTATTAGGATTGGAAAATTAACACGTGGTTTTCTATTTTTTTTCCCCTCCCCCGGATCAATATGTAAATCGTATTTATAGACACGTACTCGTTGGTGTATCAATTCTGCAACTTCCTCTAATAGCTCTTTGGAATCGATTTTCAGCGCGATCGCTTTGCACGTCGCCATTGTTTTACACACGCAGTTTGTGTCCACATTGTCTAGTACTGTTCTCATTGCGGTCAATATGTCCTGTAACACGTTATTAATGTAAAAAAAAGTGTTAACATTAAACGAATCGTTGACTTGTCCACTTCCTTTTTATTTTAATTTTTTTTTTTGAAAAATAAACATACATCAAACGCGGCTCTAATAAATATTTAAAAATGACTAGCATTTGTTTGGTTCGGTTATATCACATTGATATCCTTTTTTTCCCTAGAGAAAACCCCTGGCGACGTTTTTTGAATTACAAGTTTTCAACACCCCAACATAATCTATTTGAATTCACATAGGGGAAAATATTTTTTTATTATCGAAACTTATTTACGGCACAAATAAGAATCATTAAATAATAAATATAAAATAATTATTGAATTGTTTAGAATTTTTTTGAATACATTACGTAAAACACAATTATTAATCTGACTTCTACATTCCGAGTGAAGTGGCTTTTTTTTTTTTTAATTTTTCGTCTAAAAAAAAAGAAGAAAAAGTAAAAGTGCTCCGATTATTATACTCATAGGCGAAACTACGAGTCAGAACAGTCAGGCCATGGCCTGACCTAATACTGACTGGATAAGATACTGACTGATTTAATAGAATTTAAAATTAAAAACATAACTTCCGCATCTAAAATGTCTACAATGTTTTGTTTAAATAAATAAATATATATAATGCATGGGTAATGCTGTATTTATATCAAAAATCGATATCGTTTATTTGTCACCTCTTATTATAAATTTACTTAATGTTATTTATATTTATTTTGTATTCACTATTAGATACTGAACTTGTAAAAAAATTTCCATTTCAGAATTTCCAAAATTAGAATTTTTTTTCATATATTTATATAATGTGGTCCATGTCCTAATAAATTTGTCTATTTTCGTTTATGATTAAATTCGTACCTATTTTACGGTAGAAGATTTTGTTGGAATGGCACTTTAAGGATGTCATTTTAATAATTTTCAAGTGCTATCCAAAGAATTACCAAATTTTTTTTTTAACCCGTAAAAATGTTGTTTTATCAAAATTTATTTCTCCAGAATTTAAAAAATAATTGAGTTTTTTAAATCTACACTGAATATGTAACTTTACATTATATGTAATAATAATAATAATATTAGACCGATGTTCTACTCCACTCAGAATCGTTTCATCTAATACAATAAATTATATAAGAGGTGTATTTAATTTTTTATTTTTTGACTTAGGCACTGAGTAATATCTAAATTGTCGAGTAATTTTTAAATTTTAATCCAGGACTTAACCTTAAAATTAGAAAAAATCACCAAATTTTTGACATATTTAAAGAATTCTTAGAAATTAATATACTCGTAGATGGTTCTAATTAATTTCGGCGCTATTTATTTTACGTTGTCGTGTAAAGAATACAAACATTTTAATAATTTTTACAACAAAAATATGACATCCTATAGGAATATATATAAAAAAAATGTTCAAAAATTTCGAGGGGGAGGGAGCAGCTGAAATCCCATCAGCACCCCTCATAAATACGTCTTTGATTTATATTAAATAATAAACGTTATATATTATAAATGTGTATTTTTGTAAATCTCCAGCTGTGGTTTACGCTGTGTCCAACGCCACCGCTCTTCAATAAATAAATAAATAAAACTTTTTATCAATAGAAATTCAATATTCATCAAATATTGGCATTTTATTTCGTACCTATGTTAAATAAATATTCAATTAGTATACAGCTGGTGTTGTATTACATTACACGCGTAACCACGGTGTTGTTTGTTAGTTTGACTTATTTTAAATGGAAAAAACGGATTCTCAATAACGTACATAAAAGTATACGACGGAGAGGCCCAGTATAATATATTTTCATATTTTTTATATCGTTCAATTAAAATGAAAAATTGTAAATTTAAAAAAAAAACCCCTCTTCTAAAATATTTTTTAGTCTCCATCGTTGTTTATTTGTAATTAAATCGTGTGTATGTGTATTAAGAAAGATGAGTTTTATAATTCTAATTATACAATTAATTTTGTAACGATATTTTACATTTATACTTTTCAAATAGTATATGTATTATAATAAAATATTTATGGTTGCATTTTTTTTTTAAGAACTATAAAAAAAACCTCTAAAAACTACAAAAAATATTACTAATAAGTCGCGAGTAATTGTGCCCTTTTGAGACATCCGTACCACGATATCGTGTTGACTTTTAATTAAGGTTGTGACACAAAATTACAACCTAAGTACATCCGTGTAGTTATAAGTTATAGAATTAAAAATGTAAACACGGTTTTCGAAATCGACGAGGAATGAGGAAAAAAATTTTGATTTGGGAATTTTTCATGTCTAAAAGAAACAGAAGAATATGTTGTAGCTATAGAGAATCAGAAATTTCATTCTCAGAGATACCGTAACGTGTCCCTTGGTGTCGAAAGAAATTTAATAAAAAATCCCTGTATTTGATATAGAGAATGAAGAATTGATCTGATTCGAAGTGTCATATGTATTATATAAATACATGTAATTATGAAAAACGATTATAAAATATAAGTTACCTACAAGATTTTCCTTTTTCAATTATCATTACTTATAATTCATAAACAATACACGGTTATTTAAAACTATTATAAACATATATATCACCGTTATCGTCGTATCGGCCATTTTTCCTTCTATTTATTTTGTATACAAAAAGTGTTATATTTCGTTAAATCAAACGATTGATAAAACAATTATTAATGAGAACACGTACAGTCGAATATTGTACAGGGAAATAATAAACACGATTTTATACGCAATTTGAAAATGTGCAGAGGATATAAAAAAATGATAGACTTTCATTCTTTAGATGTGTACTCGTACGGTGCTAGAAGCCGAAAGAGTCATATCTCACGATGCGCGCGGTTATTATTTTCTGTTCCCGTGGAAATCACGGCGACATGTTTATTTCGTAAACGAAATACATACGTAGCCCGGCGACGAAAATTACAAATAAATAAATAAACTTGAGATGTTTTATATAATTTTTTTATAAATATATACGTGCGCGGAGGGTTTTGTGTAAGGTGATTTTTTAAGACACACTGAAGTCACTGGGATTGTTATTTGTTATAAATTTAAAAACTTTTGATTTTTAAACGGTTACCTATTACGAATCGGTTTAACTTAAACATGTTAAATTTTAAACATTTTTAAAGTATTTCTTGAGTAATAAACGATAAATTAATATAAGATCGTAATAATGCGGAGAAGTGCATTAGTAGACGTTAAACATTTACCTTTTTGGAGACACTTAATATTATAATATTAGTCCAGTAGTTATATGTCACTTTCAATCGACGTAAACATCTATCCAGTATGTTAAAAATTAGTGTCGCATCGGTTGAACTGTAGAATAAGCGTCTCGTACGATCACATATTATATAAGGAATGATTATTCTACTGAATAATCATTCAAGTTACTACTGAGTATTGGAATCGTATTCATTTATTGATATTTTAGTTCTACTGGATATAGCGTGAAATTATGAATAACCATTCAGTATCAAATATTTAGATTTCAATGAGAAATTAGGTTCTCATATGAAATATGTAAAAGGAACAAGCCCCGTGTATATAAAATAATTCTAGTGTAAATTACGGAATATGAAAAAAAGTTGGAATTTCATATTATATACCTATAATTAATTTTAATTCCTCAGAGATTATACATTGATATGCTGGTATCCAAATGTATTTAATAAAGAATCCTAAAGTATTAGGTAAAGAAAAAAGAATTGATCCGGTGCGAAGTTTCATATATATACTCGTACTTATGAAAGCCGAATATAAATATAAGATTTATCGACACCCTTCCTCTTTATCATTACATACGAACAATAAGGTTATTTAATATTATTAAATATATATTAGTTATTACCAGTGCCATGGTGTTAGCCAGTTTTTTGCAGGTTTGTGTGTAAATTATGTTTGACTCCGTTAAAATGATTCCGTATCACACTTAATGTGGCACGTGTGGTGAAACGTTTGAAGGGAGAAAAATAATAATGATTACACGTATAGAGAGTAGTAAATACGATTGCGTGGAATGTAGAAACGTGTAGAGAAATGTCAAAAATGTACGTTCATTCTTGAGATGTGCATTCGTATGGTGCTAGAAGCCGAAAGAGTCAAATTCGCGGTCCGCGCAGTTAGTCGTTTATGTACGAGCGGAAACCATGGCGACATGTTTATTTTATAAACAAAATTCGCATTTTGGCCAAGTATATAAAAAAATGAATAATTCGGACGGAGTTGATTATCAAATGTTTTAATGGTTTTATTTTATAAAAATATACGTTTTAAAAGTTATACTTGTAGTATTACTTACAAGTGATACTACAAGTTTCTTCCAAGCATTTATATTCCCTATATAATTTTTATATCGCGCAACTAAAATGAAAAATTTTCAATGTACTCGTATTTATTAAAAAAAATTTTCTTAAATATTTTTTACTCTCTTTCATTGTTCCGTTATAATAAAATCGTATGTGTATGTATTGGGAAAAGGGGAGTTTATTCACTAAAATTCATAATTTTTTTTTGTATATTTCCACTTCTTATGTAATATCTATACATATTGTAATAAAATATAAATCTTTGTAATTTATTTTATTTGTCAAAGAACTAAATAAATTCTCTATATATAATATTGAAAAATCGCGCGTGTTTACGCCGTCCTGAGACGTCTTTTCTGTGTAGATCGTGTTGACTTTTAACTATGGTTGTGACCAGGGCCGTTCAGAGGGGGGGGGCAACGGGACCATTTTGCCCCAGGCCCCAATTTAGGAATATTTTTAGGGGGCCCTCAAAAGACCCGACAAAAGCTAAAATGTCCCGATAACAAATATTATTTTCGTTGCGTCAGTCACGTATGTGTAATACTCCTGTAATTTATATTATATTGCGATAACGAGGCTCGTTTTGCTACGGTGTAGGCGATGTGCAGACGATATTTTTAGACCAAATTAATAGCGGATACGTTGATAACCGATACACGTAGAATAGTCAACTACAGTCCGCACATCCGCACGTCCGCTCGTCAGTAACTTTAATTATTAATCGACATAGTACGATATAGTACGTAAATAATAATATATACATAAAACCATTGATTTAATATTATCAATGATAATACATATACGAACACTGTTATAGTTTTTCATCGGCTTTCCCATTATTACATACTTAATAGGTACTATCATCCCAAGTGTAATATCATTGAGCATAGATTATTATACCATATATTATAATTTATAATCAATGGTAATATTAGGGTAAATGAATAAAAAAATGCTGGACACATTGATTTAAAAAAATTATTTTTCACACTATATACATTTTACGTGATTTCTTTAAATAATTATTATGATGGTCGAAGGGCCACCAAATTAATTTGTCCCAGGCCCCGAAAAACCTCGGGACGGCTCTGGTTGTGACATAACTTTGTAACTTAAGTACACCCATGTACTTGAAGAACTGAAAAAAAAATTAATGTAGACACGGTTTTAATTTAGCGGAGGATGAGTGTTTACCATTTACGATTACAAAAATTTAGACGAGGAAAAGAAACTGATTTGGGAATTTTAATGTGAGAGGGGGGGGGGAACAGAAAAATATCTTGTAGCTAGAGAATCGGAAATTTCGTTCTCGGAGGTACCGACGTGTCCTTGTATTCAAAAGGATTTAATGAAAAATCCTGACTTTAATGAAGAAAGAAAAAAATTGATCCGATGCGAAGTTTCATATATATAAGCGTACCTATATATTGATGTATAACTATGAAAAACGAATATAAATATAAGCTACTTACACGATTTCCCTTCCACTTTATCATTGCTTATATACTTATTACAATTATATACTTATAGTTACTTCTTTTAATTACAATTACTTATATTACTATTATATCCTTGTAACAATACGGTCGTTCAAAACTATTAAATATATATTACCGGTGCTGAGGCGTTGGCCATCTTTCTGGTTTGTATGTAAAATTAAGTTAAACTCCGCTGAAATGACTCCGTATCACGCTTGATGTGACACGTGTGTCCAATAATTTGGGGTGCGGGGAGGAGAAATATAATTAATATTACACGTGTATAGAGTAGTAAATACGATTGCGTGGAATGTAGAAACGTGTAGAGAAATGTCAAAAATGTACGTTCATTCTTGAGATGTGCATTCGTATGGTGCTAGAAGCCGAAAGAGTCAAATTCGCGGTCCGCGCAGTAAGTAGTTTATGTACGAGCGGAAACCATGGCGACATGTTTATTTTGTAAACAATATTCGTATTGTGGTCAAGTATATATATATAAAAAATGAATTATTCGCACGGAGTTGATTATCAAATGTGTTTAAAAGACTGTTTTTTTTTATATATAAAAATATACGTTTTTAAAGGGTTTGGTGTAAGGTGACTTAGACGCGTCTGAGCGACTATGATTTTTTTCAAGCGGGGTCGTTGTGGAGTGTACATTATATACACAATATTTACATGTAAATTACATTTTACCCTTCCGACGATGAGATATGACATCCAATTTTCAGTTATAACGGATACGGTTTAGAAAAAAAATGGCCGTTTTATATAATATTATATAATTGACTGATTGTATTGTACTCTTAAAGATCGAGTTGATTATCAGATGTTTTAAAATATGTTTTTGTTTTTTAAATGTACGTATTTGAAGGGATTGGTACAGGGTGTTTTTGTTAATCGAATCGTGTGTTTTTATATATGGGAGGGGAGATTCATTAATAATTCACGGCGTTTTTACATTTTCGATTTCCAATAATAGTACGCGGCGCATTGTACAGTAGTAATACAATACGGGTCGTCGCATTTTTTTTTTTACATAACTAAATAAGTTCTGTATAATTATTGCTGAAAATCTTGCTACATTTCTCCAATTATAATAATTATGATTATGTTTTTAATTTATATTAAAATATTATGATAAAAAATTACAATTGAATTTTTGTCGTTGTAATTTTAAGGTAACCTGTACGGTGTTTGTGAGACGTAATAGATCCCAAAGTCATCGAATGATAAAATTTAAATGGAATTTGTTTTATTTGAAAATCAATATCGCAATCTAAATGATATATTAAAAATAATTGTCTGTTAATATATTATATAATGCGGAGGTGAGTTTGCAGTGGCGTACACAAAAATCCGTCATAAAATTTAAGTTTAACGCTCTTAAGTAATTCTATGAATATGAATATTAGAAGAAAAAAAAATTATGAAATATATGTTACCGGTACTCATCCTTTATCGGCCATCTTTATTGTTTGTCTTTAAATTATGATTTCGCTGACATGACTAGCGCGTGGTGACTTTTTATTAAGACGCACACGCGTATAGTGATTTATAAGAATTTAAACATGAACAGATATATACGCTTTATATATGTATGGATATTAAGCAGTAGTCGAAATGGGGAGGAGATGTCATCCCTATATTTCTTTTAGTTTAGCATATTCCGTCTTTCCACTTATTTTGTTTAAAATTATTTATCGTATTATTTTTTTTTTAAATAATTTCTAGTAGTTGTATATCGCCTGATTTTTTTTTATAATATATCTTTGAATCATTTTTTTTCTATTAAGAACTATTTCGTTTTCTAACATTCCACAGATCTATAAACGTCACTTAATCGCAAATATAAGAAATATCGTTTGCCATCAAGTTTAATAAGGTCTGTTGTTGGAACTAAATAATCTACATTATTACAGTATTACTCGAATAATAACAGTAGGGAAAAAAGTAATTTAATTCTTGTATTACGAATTGCGTAGATTTTTTTTTTTTTTTTTTTGACATCTCGCGTGAACGCGCGTTATAAACGATAAAATAATGAATTGAGTTGGATATACCTGTATGGACATATTATATTAACGGGTTGCTGTTCCTGTTGTCAATTTTTTTTTCAACCGATATCGTCGTGATCGATGGATTAATAAATTATTTATATTATACACTTATGCACGTAAAAACGAACGGCGTGTAAGACTGTGCCGCGCGTAAGACGATCTCGAAATCCTTTTCACAATTTTAACAATGTAAACAGTATTTTGTTCTCGTTTTTCATATCGAATTACAACGCGGACGTTCACCACGCCGAGTAATCAAATTTACTGGGCGTAAGAAAAAAAAAAAAACCGAAGAACGAAAAACGATACTGTCCGTCGCAAGGTTGGCGCCGCATATATTATATAATACTTATATACTTATTTTTTTTTCTACTATAAATATATATTAGTATTTTTTTTTTATCCTTGTCGCGTATATATTAAATCATTTTTTAGAATTTTTTTTTTTATAGAATTTTTTTTCCATACACACATAGTGATAATAAATACACGTATATATATATATATATATATATATATCGTGATTGTAATTGCAATAGTATCGCGGTAAAACTACACGTTAAAAAAAAGTGCGTCTATTTTTATTCTACATGTTTTAGTCCGAGAATAATGAAATATCTAAAAAAAAATTAGTTACAATAATCAGTTTAAAATTAAAATCACAAGAATTCCGAAAAAACGAGTAATTTTTTTTTTAAATTGTGAAAGTGATGACCTGTAATATAAATTGGTTTTATATATTTGATTAGCGTGCATATTGAAAGAAGAAAAAAATGAGAAAAAACACAATCGTTCTTTAATATATTTTCAATTGTAGCGTTTCTTTCGACGGATTGACGATAAATGAAATAAAATAACGATGCAACGCGCCGTCACTACTGTATTAAATAATAATAATAATAATAATAATAATATAATCGTCACGTGTGAATATAAATTTTGTTATTACTACGAATTTGAAAGCAATTATAAATCGTTGCGTTCGATAAAACGATTTTGACCCGAGTTTCGGTGTAATGCGTTTTATCCGAAAATTTGAGATCACAATCGCTAACAATAGTCTAAAATTGCTATAAAAAGTTGTCTTAATTTGATTTCAGGTTTATATATGACCACGTTAAATTTCGAAATTACGAAGATATAACGATAATCGATTTTGACGAAATTCCTATGTAATTTTTCGATAGTTTTTTCCTGACGCTTACAAGAAGTATTGAAAAAATCGAAAAATGATCTCTTAAAAAAAGTACCGACTAGATGTAATTAACTACCGGAAAAATAATGCTACGCGTAAAGATCGAAGGAAGATCACTCCTTATGATTTTTGAGTACGGGCGTGAAAAATCATTGTAAAACCAACAACAAGACAATAAATATGCATTTAAAGGGACTGTATATGAAAACGACTAGCCTACACGAATCATGCACACTGTGAAATTAAAAACAGAAAAATAAAACAAAACGGAATTCGTCCGTAATGATAATTACAAAATATTGGTAAACGTTTTTGCTACGTGCCGTTTTCTACCAAAATTAACGTATACGAAAATGAAAAAAAAAAAAAATTTAACATTACGCGCATTACAGACACAACGGGCAAATCCGAGAACTTCCCAGTTACATTATTTATATGAGCCGGAAACGCGAAAACACAACGGGCGCGCGAGTCTGAAAACTCATAATTTTATTCTAACGGAACGACAATTTCGAAAATTAAACGTATTTTTTTTTTCTCTCAACATTTTCCCAAACGAATAAGAAAAGCTGCGCATTTTGTAGTCGGAAATTTATATATTATAGCGAACGGTTTTGATTTTATTACGCGAATTTTTCCAACTCTTATACATATATATATATATATATATATATTGCAAACGCGAAACGGGCTGAGAGGGAGAGGAACGTATGTCGAAGGGATAAAATATACTTTTAAGAGAAGTGCTCGTGGTGACGAGTACGTGTTCCGAAGACCGCGCGCGCATTGCACGTGTCGGCGGCCGGCGGCGGTGGTGCGTCCGTCGGCACGTCAAACTCGCGCGAGAGACGCACGTGACTGGCGCCGGGATCGGATTTCACGATGCAACGCCGTACAATGATTTTCCCTCGGGTCCATCACTGCGGCTCTCGAAACCGTACGCGCCCTATCGCACTCACCATACGTTATTATGCTCGAGAATACTTGTATAACGCTCTGTGTATAATATAGCACACTTGGTCGGGCCCGCATTTATGCGAACGCTGAACTCGCGTCTTTTATTCATAATATATAAACTTATTTTTAATAGCGTGCAGCAACACAGTTCGGTCCGGATAGAGGCTTTATGGGATGAGGAGACGGAGTATAATGTATTCGAGTGTATACGCGTATGCCGAGGCGTATGCGAATTTTATAAGAACGCACGTGCGACATACGATAAACAAATGTGATGTTGCAGTACGCCCCACTTGTACAGTATACATTCAGAGTGCAGGTCAGTGGCGGTTATATCAGAGTCTTGGAAGGTGGAGGCCCCCGGGTCGGGTGAACTCAAACTCAGTGGCGAGTTAACGATATCCCTCCACCGATCATTGTGTTCAACCTCCGTCGCACTTCCCCGCCTATTAGAAGTTTTCGACTCGAATCGATTACGGATATTTTAATTGAACAAAAAAAAAAAAAAAAATAAAAAAAAACAAGGTCCGCATAACTCTTTCCGTTAACACTTTTCGAACAGGCCCGTATTCGAATTCTCTCATTTGTCAAAAGTTTAGAATATGTATATTTCATAATTTAAAATATCTATTTAGGTATCGAAACATACTCAGTGGAGGAGGGGGCGATCCGCCTATCGCCGCCCCTTCCCCCAGGTATCCGCCCCTGGTGCAGGATCGATTTTTAAATATTTTTTTTCTCCCAAATTTTCATAGTGATAAAAAATTGTGGTCAAATAAATGTATACTGAAAACGAAACGGACACAACACTCGCTTCTTTATTTTAATAATTACGTTAACGAATTTTATGGGGCTGGGGGGAAATATAATCACACGTCGAATTAAATAATCCGTATTTATGAGTTACGTTTTGATTTATTATTAATTCTTAAATAAGTATAATCAAAGGCATTATACATAAACTCAACTAAATCTAGCATTTTTTTTCTACTTGTTTTCGAATGAATAATTTTATAAACTTTTAGTATAAACGCGTTTGGACGGGCTATAAAAAATCGAATTTCGTTTAATAAAGTTTATTATTTCTAAAACAAAAAAAAAAAAGAGTATCAATTTCACCCATTCACATAAATTATATGATTGTATATAATATATGTTACGGGCGACGTATAGGAAATCCTGTCAATATGAAAATAATCTTTTTAATATTTCAATTTCGCCTATACATTGACACAAATGGAGTAAAAAAATGCTCGTGAAAGTTTCAGTACGGAATATAATATGTGGACAATGCGCGTGAATTATAGTAGATGAGAATTAATTTTTTTACAATAACTTTATATAAACTAGTTTAGAAAATTTCATCAAATTGTCCAGACTCGAAAATTATAAAAACACCGCGGCATTTATATGCGCGTTTAATTTTGATTTTCGGAATAATAATTATTACAAAATTAGAGCGCATTATATAATATATATTTTTTTCTATTTAATTTGTTTAATCTGAATTGGTCGCACGTTACATACGCGGATCCTCCGCGGACATTTTCGCTCTCCGTTTTTTCTCTTCCGTTTTCTTTACATTAATGTTGGCAAAAATGGAATATTATTTTTTTTTCCTACACCGCTCGTAACATATTATAATAAACAGAAGTGGGTGAAAAAAAAATTGATTTTTTTTTTTGGGGGGGGGAGTGTTTATATGTAATAAACACGTTATAAAACTAGATTGGATTTTTAAGTTTTTTTTTTTTTTGTTTTTAACGCGTTTGTTCGACCGCTTGTTTCTACGAGTATGTACAATAATATATACGATGATTGTCGTCGCGAGTAAAATAGAATGGCGACAATTATCAAAACGTAATATATCTATATACGGTGACATATATTCTGCAGGGATGTAATAATATATATATATGTACAGGAATTCGCCGAGTAAACGATTCGATTTTTTTGTAATCGATCGGTGCGGTATTCGTACGAGTTTTTTCTTTTTTTTTTCTTATTCATATCGCCGACCAGACGACAGCTGTATATGTATATACAATTTATATATATATATATATATATACGAGGCACGTCATCGACATTTTTATTGAAAAAAAAAAAACTCGTCTTCGCGGCACGTCGCCATACAACACATATCACGCGGCTATAGTTTTACTCTGTGTGTCACTGTATGTACGTAATATATTTGCATTACATGTACGACGGGCACGTCACATAATTTATAGAATTTATATTATAAACTCACTGTGCGGCGAAGACGAGCGTTGCGACGTTACATATTATTATTATTGTTATTATTATGTTGGCATTATTTTTAACTGTTTTTCGTAAGATTAATATAATCGATTAAAATCAATCCGGTTGAAATGGTTTCGAAAAAAGTATTATCGAAATGATTAACGATTATCGAATTTTTTAAATTTTCCCATTAAAAATCACATTACTTAACACGCGTACCGCGACACACTACGTCGATTGTTTCAAAAAAAAAAAAAAAAATTAATTAATAATTTCCGTGTTATCGAAATGAATTCATTTTGAATGTGTTCACATTGCACGTGAATTATTAATAATATACGAATAAGTCGTAACTATTTTGTGTAGTTTTATTCATAGTTGTCCCTAGTGTCTTTTTTTCCATTGTCGCTATTACATTGTTACTTTTGATTTTTATCAAACGCTTGTTATTCAGTGTCCATGACAATATTTTAATTTACCACGAATTAATACTTTGTATATTATACCGGGTATTATTAATGCTCGGTTTGTATACAAATAAAAATATAATATTTGTACAATTCAATCGTTTTATTATTATTATTATTATTATTATTATTAACTAGATGACCCGACAGACCGTTGCCTTGTCAAAATTTCAATACGTTTCTTTTTTTCTTTTGATCGTTCTATTACGATTTGATGTAAATATTCTATTCGATGTTCGCATCAAAATATTAATACAATTAATTTAATTACCCGTCTGCAAATGCAAAATATTATCAGACACGTCATCTTTTGACGTGTTCCACAAATAAATCAGCCCTATGGCTACGGCATTGTCGAGAATACACATCATTTTGTATTTGATGAGCTTTTGACGAATTAACACTATCGCGCGAGGGTGTAATCCCAATATTAGCCGCGTTGTAACCGCATAATGGTATTCGGTAAAAATTTAAATCACTATATATTATTTATAAAATTTTGCGCATATTTTCATTTATTAATTCATGTTAAATATATTAATGTTCAAAAATATTTTCCTACACTCTCCGCCGCCACGTTTCCTATCGTTAGGCCATAGGTTTAAACGTCGTATTTCTTATTAATATATTGGAGAACGATATAAACACTCGTTTCACACGATCTTTTCTAATTATATTTATTTAAAACTATCATTTATTTTTAGCTATCTGAATTATTTTTTCTTATTTGATCATTAAAAAACAATTTTTTTTTAAAACATAAATACTTATGTGTCCGTAAAACCAATAAAATCTCATACGTTTTTTGGCGAAAAAATATTAAATATAAATATACTTGTATATAATATGTAATAATAATTGGTCAAGGAGACAATTTTCGCGTTATGTGATTTTTACACTTCACGTGCCGTGAAAAAGACAGGGATAACATCTGTATTATATATATATATAATAATCTCTGGCACAGTACGTCTGCAATCTTCCTAAATACGCGTTTACCGTACATGTCTCATGTAGATTATTATTTGACGCTGACGCAAATAGCACGTGTAGGCCTTTATTCCCAGAGACCACTTAACTCCAATTGCTTATATATATATATACACCTACTGTACAGTCTACAGTGAAAAAGAATCGAGTGCCAAGAAAATGTCAACGTGTCAATTGTGGCGGCGATTCAATGACAATAAACAAATGATTATATTGATGAGTTATTTTTAAAATAAAATAAAAAAAACACGATAAAGCGCGTTTGAAAAAGAAAAAATATTTAAGTAGTCCGCGCTGTAACAACACGCAATAAGGATAGTTTAGCGTAGTGTTCATATACGAACAATATTCTTACAGTGCATAAATGATGCGATCGGGATTTTATTTCGGTATGTTTTTATATTTTGCTTATGCGTGTACAATATGTATCAAATTAATTTAATATTTTAATGAAAAATCTTAAATACATTTCGTTTCGCGTTTGTGTCGTGATCGTTAGTTAAATAAAAAATACAATTTAATTTTAAAACGTTTTATCGTAATAAATAGTAATATAATAAATTAAATGCAATAATAAAACCATCATAAATATATCGTATAATCAAACGCATAAATATATGAAAAAAAAGACTATGGCATTCCTTTCGAAAGCTAAAAGCTTGTGTTGAAATAAATAAATGCAATCATATAGAATAAAGAAAAACTATATGATGATAGAGTATAAAATGTTAATTATTCCGAATACAATTTTTAAACGAATAAAATTCCAAAAATTTTGTAAAACTTAATTTCTCTTAAAGTTCGATTAATGTTCGACGTGTCACTGTATAATAATAATAATAATAATAATAATAATAATGAAAATAACGAAAATTACTATATAAGAGAGTAAGACGCGTGCGTATCGATGCATATGGTATAAGTGAGTATTAAGAGCCGGGGCGACCTTGTGATTATAAAGAATTCGAACCATATAATTGCCTCTAGGAATGGGCATGTTTCGAATACGGTCGAGACGTCGTCGGATTTCGCAATGATGAAACGTTTGGGACGCGATCATCGGGTACATATTGTGTTTTATGTGTAATGTGTACAGGTGCTCACGCTCAAATTCAATCGGGATTCGAGAAATGTCCAAGCAGGGTGTGCGGAACAATATTTTAAAACTTAATTATATAATAATTGGTCGATAATTTTTTGGATTTGTATTACTTCGCAGACGATGAAAATTGTATATCGGAAATAATTTTAATACAATCGCAAAAGTCAAGGAATCATTTACATTAAAAGGAAAAAAAAATTCCAGCCTGTTGTTAACGAGAATGTATCTTTTTTTAATAATTATCTTCTAATTTTTTAATCCCAATAACTTGTCAATTATTTAATCTGTGTTAATCGATTGAATTAAGTTTTCTCTCGCGATATACACACGACGCAGACAAGATGTGAGTATTTGATTAACCGAGGAACTAAATTTGGTTTTTAAAATGTTCAGTATAGAAAATACACATGTTCGTATGAATCTCGCGAGCAAGGAATATTATTAAAACGTATTTAAAAATAGGCAAATAAAGTGAAGTAGCAGATTTTGAAGTTAATTGATAAAATACACTATAGGAATGTTTTAGACATAAACAAAATAATTGCGCGACACATGCAAATATATTAATTGAAGATTTTTTTTTTTTTAATATTATTATTAATAAATATTACACGAGTAAATTTAATCATTGTTTACGTTGTGCTATTCAAAATGTGTAACGGATCGACTTCCCTATAAATATCGAGAAGAGCTAGTCCAGTTACTTATAGTCGCACTTGACCGATGATATTTCTCGAGTACCTGTATCTGTTCTTAAACGCTTCAAAATTGAAAAAGAACGTTCCGGACTCGTTGCAGTGGACACAGGAGTAGCTACAAAAAAAAAAATAAATGTTTGAAACATTGGGGAAAAACAGTCTATTACACTTTTCTAATATATTAATTGCATTTGAGTATATCATCGCTGTATACTTTCTTCCCGACAACTAGGGATATTGTTTTCTCGTAAAAAATACATGTATCCAACTGAAAAATCGTTTTTGTTGTACTTTGTAATGTCTAGTTTTTTTTTTTTTAACATTATTTTTATTCATTTATTGGTATTCTCGAAATGGAGAGGGAGTCAGAATCCCCTTCCCCTTTTACGTAAATAACGGTTCTGCCTCCGGGGATTACACGAGTCGGACGACTAAACGAAAATACTTACAGAAACCTACGAAATCGTTTGCGTTATCGTCGTGCGTTTGTACAATACGACACTATAACGTTGTAATAATAGTAATAATAATAATAATAATAATAATAATAATAATAATAATAATAATATGACAGTAGATACGTTATATTACATATATATATATACACGAATGATTCCGAGACGAGGTCGGCGGAAGACGACTACTGCTGCTGATGCTGCTGCTGTTGATGCACAGACGCCGATGGAACGGTGGACGCGAAGACTCCGGATCGCGTGTCGATCGCGTTCGTGGACGGAATACATTATTATGAAAACGGAGACGACGACGACCTTTATGAGAACAAAACACGTTTGATCCGAAGGAAATTTTCGATTTCCGAGCGTCTCGACCGACGGATGCGCGCATTCCACGCGCGACGGCTGCGACAAAAATCCACAAATGGCCGGTGGTGTCGTCCCGTCGGCGGTGTATACGTACGCATAGGAGAGAAGGAGGAACCGCAGGTCAGAAAGCGCGAGCGCGATTCGACACATGCGAGTTGAGTACACGACCGTATACGTCGTCGTCACGACCGGAGAGCGCGGTTTCAAATATTATTTATAATATATTATATATTATATATATATAAATATACGGTGTGGATTTTTGTTTTTTTTGTTTTTTATCACTTGTAGTGTCAACGAATATATATTATCATCCACGCAGGGCTGGATCAAGAGAGGGGGGGGGAGAAGGGCTAGGGAGGCTGTTGCCGCGAGTTAAAGGGCGTTTTTTATTTTTCTTTTTCAAATATATGGAAACGTATCGAGATCCGGTAGAAAAAAAACATTGATTCGATTGAAAAATGTATATTAAAATCAGAACGACGATTATTTCATATAATTCGATAAAAAATTATTTTATAATCGTTGACTAAGTATAATGAAATACGTGAAATGATGTTTTGTCAGTTGTTACAACACTACAATACTTCTTATATCTCGTATATATTTTTAATGGATATTAAATGTGAGTTATTATTATGTATTAAAAAAAAACAAAAAAAAAAAAATGGTTTATAAGTAAAAATGCTTCACAAAGATCATAATATAGTCTCCCCCTTAGATTACGATCTGTACGCTTTCTCCGGCCGTGCATCCACGCCGAGATTCTTATACGAATACTTCGGTGCTGGTGTTATTATTCATCTTTATCAAATCGATCGTTAATGTATTTTCAATAATATTTATTAGAACGTTTTCATATCGTATCGTCGTTATAAACACTACGAGCGATATTGTCGTTTTAGTGTATAGGATAGGACTGGAAACGCGAATCGTTTTTCCTCTTCTTTTTTTGTGTTGCACACGCCAGTGGCGTATTTAGAATTTTTTTGAACGGGGAAAATCATTGAAAAAAATATATATTTTCTATACTATATTTTAAATACTATTGATTTTTAATAACTGTACATGTATATATATATATAAATCTGTACATAAATCTTTGATTTTCATACATTTATAACGAATTTATATCATTTACAATACAAAAAACCCAATAGTCTCGTAGGCGATGCATAAACAGGTCAAATTATAAAACGTTTTTAACAATATCAAACCGATAAAATTCAAACCGTTTTAACAACATCATAATATAGAGACTGTATTGATTTTACAATGGTGTTTATTTTAATTTCATATTTTCTGCGTACAATTTTTTGACAAGTAGAAATGCTCCGATCATTACGTTCCTATACAGATTTTCCGGTAGCAAATTTTACTGGGACATCACTTTAGTGAGGTCATTTTTCGATTTCTTGCAATTGTTTTCAAAAGCGGTCTATAAAACTACCAACATTTTTTTTTATTATGATCAAAAGTGGTATAAACGCGATTTCGATACAATTCATTATTATTATTATTATTATTATTATTATTATTATTATTATTATTATTATTATTATTATTATTATTATTATTATTATTATTTTTGTATTTCTTCGGAATTTCGAATACAATGGTCTTAAAGTATTGAAATGTATACCGAATATATATGATTTTATTTGTACTTACGTAAAAAAATTTAAAAAAAGTCTTTAAATTTTTTTTCTATTTATTTCAATAATTAGATGTTTAGCTATTTAATTCAATTTAAAAGAAGTATTTTGTTGGTTTAAAGAGCTAAAAAACGTTATACAATACAAGTCCTATACGTTACTTCAACTATATATTACAAAAGATCTTTAGTCAAAATTTTTCGATATTTTTATTTCATAAAAGTGATAATTATTTTCGGATTAACGAAAATGTAGTACAAAATTAATCGTAAATTATATATGTATACTCAAAATTGAAAAAAAATAACAAATCCACGATAACTGATTGTAATTGCCATTAATAGTTTTGGTGGATTAAAATTTGAAATTCCTAACGAATTTATACTAACATTAATTAATTCGTTGTTTATCGAAATTCGATAATTTCATACATATATATCGTAAACAATTGATTTAATAAATATACTATACATTTTTCCCGCAATATCGTAAGACATTTATGTTTACATTATAATTCGGTTTATGTTTACATGACGTTATTTCTTTTTTTATATCGTTATAAATTGCAGTGTACAAATATTATAACACAATTGTGTTTTATAAACGAGTTATTTAAATGTTGATTTATCCGTTTTGATGTCGTACACCGGCTGCAATGTAATTCTTAGTCAAGGTTTACCGGAGACCCGTTCGGTACTTGATAGGTCATAAAAAAAAAAACCATTTAATTGTATATTATATACGACGTTGTATTTTAAGTTGAATGAAATGAGTTTATTCCCTCGGTATTGTAATTTTTAGGAGGTAGACCAAAGTATAAATATTTAATGTATATTTTAATTCAAGTTTTTATACGAACGCGTTGAATACACCATAGTGGCGTGAATGATTGTAATATCTAATGATTTCACTATTAAAATGTCAAGTGATTCTTATTTAATAATTTATTTTTACTAATACATACATATATATATATATATATATATAATGAAATTTTCTTAAAAGGACAATGTGTAATTTCGGACCATTAAGAGTATAATATTAGAGACAAATATTAAAACTTTTTTTTTGACGTATAAATACCGGTTTTTCGCGTAGAAAAAAAACACAATATATAAGCTACCTGATTCGTATAGATATCCAAATAGAACAAGTTTTCTATATTTAAGTAAAAACGAAATGAAAAAATTGCGCGTAAATTTAAAATGATGTCTGAAAATAGAACGAATGTGGTGGGCTATAATCGAATGAATATCTTGCCAGTGTAATATTATCGGTGTCTGGCAGTGCGAAACAGGTGGGTTACGGGCGCGTGTTAGCCGTTTCGATATGTGCAAAAAATAAATAAATAAAATAACGACTCCGCGTAGCGTTTAAATCCAAGAAATATTCGCGTATAATGTTATTGAAAAGCGCGTTACAATATTATAATATATAAAATTACTTTTTTAAATGGCCGTGGGTGACTTATATTACAAGTCGTTATAGAGAGAAAAGTAAACGTACGTGTACATAGTATTATACTGCACAAGTATTACGCGTTCGATTATTATTATTATTATTATTATTGTTGTTGTTGTTGTTTTTTTTTAATATTATTCGAATAAAATACATTTTATAATATTGTTTCGTATTTTTAAATTAAAGAAAAAAAAGTGTTTTGTTCTTCGATAATTATCTTTCAGTATTGTATATACATACGAGTGTATATACAGTCAATAAATCATAACGTTTCCAATAATATATTATGTCCTACGAACGTTATATTAAGTATTTATACTAATTTAAAGTGTTGGGATTTTTCAATATATTACATATACCCCGTTGGCCGGCCGCGCCATATATTATACACTCTTTATAAATTAGTAAATCCATTCGTGGGACACGCTTTATTATATACGCGCACGTATGGCACCTACAAACGGAGAAGATAAAAAAAAAAATATGATTTATATCAACGAACGCGCTAAACGTTTATCTCGCAACAAGTTGTACATACTCTCCAACTTAACCATTGTGACCAAATTCAGTGTATATTTTTTTATTATTATTATTATAATAATGCGTCAATAAAAATATTAACGAGCAGGGAGGAATGGTAGTCCACCGTGGATGTCGCTTAGGTGAATTATATTTGGATAAAGAGTTTGTGATTATTACTAAATTTTTTTTTCCTTAATATAATATAAAGTCACATAATATTTGATGCGCGGATATTTCAAGTTTCCATAACCGCATTAGTTTTAGAACGGCGATGAAAATTATACGATAATCGGTTTTCTTTGCAGCGTTTTTATGTAGTTTTTTTTTGATAGTTTTTTTTTTAGGCGCGTTTCAAAAAATAGAATAACAACCTCTCTTTGAAGTACTAACTAGATCAGGCCAACCTTTTTCTATAACGCGCCAAATAAAAAATGATGTAAAGATCGGAGCACTACGACTGGTTTTCGGAGGTACGGACATAAAATATCAAACACATGCACACATCATTGTAAAACCAATAAATTCCTCAGAATGTAAAATGTATAGAACGTTACTATAGCCACAAAGGATCAAAACACGAGTGCCATGGTGGTTACGTTATTAAAAAAAGTTTCATTCGACTTTCGGGGTTTTAAAAATTCTTCGATTATACTCTAATTGCCGGTTGACAATTTGTCACTCCGATGACCCGCTCGCAGGTAAACGCCTGACGGCGCTGAAGAGGGAATTAAAACAAAAAAAATTTTTTTTTTTTTACTCGCGACCGCAAACGTCGAGTGGCGTGCCGGTCGTTAAATCTCAAATGACGAGTCACAAATGTTCCCGCCGTCACACTTGATCCAGGCTTCGGATCGGCCGTGTAACAGTGTCGACAATTAATACCGGCGTGTTTGAAAAAAGCTGCACTCCACAAAACAATTGACGACTCGTGTCGACGAGACGTTGTCGTGTTGAAATATTTCCATATAAAAATCTAAGAGTTACGTTGAATGCAGCAACGATTAATCGTCAAGATAATTGGTGTCACACGCCAATATGAATAAACACGTTCATAATAACAATATTCTTTTGTTTTCAATATTGGTAACAGTTTTTTTGGAAACAATCCGAACGTACTTTGATCGAGAAAATTTACGCCGTTTTCATAACGACCGTCGTTTCAGTACGCCGCTAGTCCAATGTTGTTCTCATACAGTTTTGGCATTGTATCGAGTATAATTACCGGGACGCGCAACTCGACCGCAAGAGTCATTGGCGGTTCGACCCGCGCGACGCGAAAGCCGGGAGACTTTCATTCGTACACCGTCGAACTTTTCATTATTTCGGTATTGAACAAATCGATAAACGAGTAGAATCGAAAAAAAAAAAAAAAGAAAAAAAGAATCCGTTCACTTCGGTACGGGTTAATATAATATTTGCAGCAGACGCGCCGATAATAATATATATATATATTGTTATTATCGTCGTCGTCGTCGTCGTTGTTGTTGTTGTTACGACGGAGTCGTCGAATGTCATATTATCACCCGGTGCACTTATAATATTATGGAGGTCGAGTGCGTTTGCGGATGCCGTGGGTGGTGGCGGTGGTCTGCAGGTGGGTGCAACGGCGGCGTCGTCTTCGTCGCGATATTACGTGTATTATAATAATAATAATATATAAAACGTGTGGCCGCTGGAGGAATGGATAAAAAAAAAAAAAAATCAAAAGAATATAAAAAATTGAAAGAAAACCGCGCGGATAATACTATTATAATACATATATATATAGAGTCGAACGCGCGCGCAGACTTACAACACGAAGACGGTGGCGGGGCTGGCGGCACGCGTGGGACGGCTCCTTGGCGCCTTATAGCAAGGCGGTGGCGGCCGCGGCGATAAACCTCGTGTTATTAACCGTGTTAAATATATACCATCTTCCAGTATATAATATTATAAAATACAAAAAGATAATAATAATAATAATATATTACGAGAATATTATTATTATTACAGCGCGCGCGCGCGCTTATTGCTCTTCCTCCGCAGCTCATAATAATAACAATATTATAAAATATACGATTACTATACTACCTAACCGCAGTGGCGGATTTTCAAAGGGATGCGATCATAGGCGCCCGCAAGGGGGGGCATTTGCCCCCCTCCTCTGGCATTTTGGTAATATTGTATTATATAATATAATAATATTAGTATATTTTGATTTTAAATTGAAATTTATTATACCTAACCAATGTATATATATTATATGTTGAACGATTGCCCCCCCCCTAGAAATGTTTCTGCGGGCGCCTATGGACGCGATGCGAGTGGGTGATAATAGATCGAAACTGAGGTGGTACGGAACGTGTGTTATGTCTGCACACGAGAATACTGCCTTCTGGTAGCTGTAGTTGTACGGTCACAGACTGTTTCCGCGGCAACAAATTTCAAATGCGGCCCCGGTGTTTTCGACCGATCGTTTTTCGATTTTCTCAAAAGCGCCTAAAAATATAATTCGCGAATTACCGGGAAATTTCACAATAAAAACGCGTTATTTCTTCGTGATTTCGGAACTAATGCGAACACTCGAAATACTCACCACTAATATAATAATATACAGTATGTGTAACATTACATATCGTATTAAAAAAAACTTTCTTTTAATTTTCAGTTGTTTGTATAGCGATTTTTTAGGTATTAATTCGTTCAAAAAGTGTTAGTTTTTGTTATATAACCAAAAACGTTTTACCGAAACTCCGCTCGAAATCGTATTATCGAATACAACGATTTATCGTTGTTTTTAATTGTATAATAATCTTTGTTCGAGTACTTTACTCAAGCGACATTTACAACTTTTCGCTATTTTTTTACAATAATATATTTTAATTAACGACAAATGTATATTTACGATATATTTCGATGGGTTTTAAAATAGAATAAAAAAAAAAAAATCCTATAAAAATGATAGGAGGCGGCAAATTTCCTTTCGCTCGTAGGTTTTTTTTTTTTTTTTGTTGACATTATTCGTCATTGAAATTATTTTAAATACGTATTAAACCGAACGATTTAACGCGAAAATCGAGCTAAACACTGATTGGACGTAACGCGCGCGTTTAAAGGAAACGGTTGAATTTTCAAATTATATTTTACACCATTTATAATATTCATAATCCATTTCACGAATATATTATACTTATCGTTTTCGGTTAATCAATAATGTATCAATCATTATAAAGCTTTTCAATTAGTGCGCCGATTTATGAGTAATTGATTATTATTCGTATTTTGTTTCGCGTACCGCACCGCACAGATGATGCGCAGTCGTATTATATATAAACGAACTTATTCATATTATATAAATTAACTTATGTATATGCGCGAACGAGTCGAGCGAGCGTTTCTTATTTATTTAATATTTAATTTTTTATTCTTTTTTTTTTTTTTTTTTGTGGCGACCGATGCAAATTTTACGCGACGCCTCTTCTCCGGCGCGCGATAACGCGCCGAATAAATACAATACATTATAAATGAGTTTTTCGGCCCGCGCACATCTAACGGACCAGACCTAACCACGCGCGTCCGAAACAGAATCCACGCATGTTAGGACGAGCGTAAAACGGAGAAGTAAATGGGAAAAAATTCATTCGACGTTCCCAAAAAAAAAAAAAAAAAAAAAAAAATATATTTATACGAGTCGATATTTCCATTCAAAAGCGGTATTGGTGATGGTTCAGAGTGTTTTTTTGGAAACGATACGGGAGTTGAGAGTAAAAAATAATATAATAACTTGCGACAAATTTAAATAAAAATTTCGTAACCGCGCGTGTATCGTGAATATTTACTCGAATATTCGTACACCGTTGGCTGCGAAGGACTCCGCGGTTTCGAATAGACGACACTGTCGATTAAAACCTATTCATTTTCCTCTTCTTCTTCCTTTTCGGCAACATGCACGCGTCATAAGACGCAATTTTTCTACTCGCTGTGACCGACACATTTGAATTTCAAATATATATTAAACTCTCACGTAGTCGTAGTGTTTCACGTCATGTCGAACGCGAAATATATCGTTCTCGTTTAATGAATAACGCGATTACGGTGAAATTCCGACGGTTTATTCTTTTTCAAAACGTTTTCAACAATTGAGGAGGGAGGGGAGGGGGCAAAAATCGTTCAGTCTTCCTCTCGTATTTTAAACGGCAATTTATGTGTATATGCGTTTGCGAAAAATATCGAGAGAAGACTACACCTGAAAGTCAAAGAGAACTGTCAGCAACGGGATCGATAAATACGATTCAGTGTGTGATTTTAATAGCGATTCGGCGACGGGCTAAACATATTTATTCTCTATCTCTATTTGTTTTGGTTTCCCGCCGCTACAGCAGCGATCGGTCAACAATTACGATTCCATTCTTCTAAGACATTTAATCGACGATTAAAATTTAACAAAGCGGCGAAAACAAAGAGGAGTTTACAAAATTAAAATCAAGAATAAAAATCAACGGGATGTGTAAAAATAAATAATCGAAAAGACAGAAATAAAAATTTATAATTATCCGATGATGACTTTTTGTCGAAACCGCGGTAGTAATATAAAACAACTTATACAACAGCCTTCTTTTATTTTATTTAATACTCATTGGCTGGCTTTTTCTTTCGTTGTGTATTTAAATATACATTTTGATATATATATGTATACACGTGTATATTTAATTTATTTTGTATATATTTTTTATCGATTAAAATTTAAATCGACGACACTTGATTTTGATGTTTTCACACGTTGTCGTCACGCATAATGCGTCACATTCGTAAAGCTCCTAAAGAGTTTTCCTTCATTTCTAAATAGAGTACAAACAATACGCATTTTTTTTTTCTAGATCGTACAATTGAGCAATTTTTTTTTGAAAAAAATTACATTCTCGCGAAAAAGAAATACACTGGACATTTCAGTCTCCTGGTATATATATATATATATATTTAATTAAACGTCTGTGTATTTCAATTGCGCGGACGGTATTGTTATTTATGCGCGCAGTGTTTCTTCAATGGCTATCGTGCTCATTACCGCGCGCGGTTTACGCGTGTAGGTCGTTGTTTTTTCTCGCCTTTCCCGCCTGTTGAGCGCCCCGCTCAATAGTTAGGCGATAGTTTTTTTTTTTGTCTTTCTTCACAACGTCACCGGTGCGATCGTGTGCGTAATTCTCTAAAAATTCATTCCTACGTGAAAATAATTATATTTTTATTTTCTCCGGACATTTGTTCGTCGACAAACGTCGTATTACAAATATTATACGTAAATAAAACGGTAAACTATATTTTGAAAAAGGCAATGACAACGCGACCGACAATTTCGAGGAATATTTTTAAACGTTTGACAATTTTCCACGCGTAATTACGAGAAAATCGAGTACACGATTTTCCCGCAGTTCGTCCGCCCGTCCATAATATTTTGTTTTCGCATACACAGGCCCGTTCACAACGGTTTTCCGAATGACTTTTGAGTCTCTGCCGTCGGACGGGGGCAACACGTCGATTTCCACGGCCGTAAGAAATCGTTGTGGAATTCGTTTCTCAGTACGCGTTCGGTTAAAAAGAGTACGTCTATTTGCCGTATTATAGAAATTTTCTAAACGCGAGAACACAACAATATAATAGTTCGGTATACCTACTTGAGATCTCTGTGCGTTAATCATAACTCTAGGGTTGGGATTTATATGCAATAAAAAAAAATCGTAAAATATTGTATTTTATTTAGAAAAATACGCGAAAAAAATTCTTACACCGATATTGCAGAATCGAAACGATAATTGATAATCAACAGTCACTCGTTTATAATAATATGACAATAATTTATTATTACGTCATTGAATGTATTACACGCTGCGGTGATGTGTCGTTTCAAATGTTAAAAATACGAACGAACGGCGATTGAAAAATGGATGTCATATATTGACAAATTCTTCTCTACGCATCACACAGCATATTTAAATAAATTGATATACACATATATATAGTTTTTTTTTTTGGTATTAATAATAAATATTCTCGACGGATGAACATGCAATATATACAGCCATTTATCGAATAAATATCATTTTGAAATTCGTTAGATTTCCAAAAACTCTAAATACACAATTATGCGTATTACGTTTAAAATACGTAAAAAAAAAAAAAAAAAACTTTTCTATCTAAACAAATCAAATCGTGGACATACCTGACATCGACCAATATCTATTTGGACTAAAGGAAGAAAACGCATGTAAACGCATATAATTCCTAGCCCTCCTAATCATGAGAATTCTACGACGTCAAACGGTGTCGAACGGCAGTTGCTTTTTATTATTAATTAAAAGTTGACCGCGCATAATTCGTGTTAATATGATTATTATTATGATTATGATTATTATTATTATTATTATTATTATTATTATTATTATTATTATTATTATTATTATTATTATTAAATGTATTTTCACTCCGCGCGAATGACTGCCGAGTGAATTTTCCGTATGGAATTCGTTGAAAACGTTCCCCGTGTTTTGCAAATGTTGTTCGCTCGCGACAGTTCGCAGCAGTTTAATTTAACTGTTTGGAAAAGAAATAAAGAAACCTAAATAAATAATATTCAATACGTTTGAACGGCGGTCGTCGTTTCCATTATTTTTTATTATTGCGCTATTTCCAATATAACACGGTCGGTTAGTTATTTTTATCGTCTAGTTTTGGTAATCCGCCGCGGTCTATTGTGTGTACGGTGTAAATGTGTTTTTTTTTTTTTACGATTCTTAATACAGTAAATGACGCGCGAACCGAATTTATCGTTGTCCGAAGAGTAACCTAAAACGGAGCTTACTACTATAGTGGTCATCCTTGACAACGCGGCTTTTGCCTGCCTGCAGTCAAATCCGTTAATATACGAATACCGTCTAACAACGAAATCCCGCGGTGTTCACACACACAAAAATAATAATAAATACGTTATATATATATATATATAATTATTATATGTCAGAGCCGCATTTCGCGATAGAAAAATGTGGTTTGGAAATTCGGTGTTGTAAAAACTATACTATATTCGTTTTGTACCGTTCGCCCGCGCGCATTGCAAAACACGATATATTATATTATATGACTGTAGGTTTAACGAGAAATCTAAATATTTCCGATGTACGAAATTTCACATTATATATAGGTAAGGTATAATAATATATTTATATTGTTTTTTTCACTCGGTGTTCGCTGCGATTTATTATGAAAATATAGACCGCTAAGGTGATGTGTTTAAAAAAAAAAAAAAAATCGAATTCGTAAACACATTTTATTTATTTTTTTTATTTTTTAAAACGTTGTTCGCTGTCCGTTTTTCTTCTGACAATAATAACGACGCGTGTGCATTTTCGTGCCACACTCGAATCCGTATTTTTGCTGTACATACGTGGATTATTATCGTCGTCGATCGAATGAAAAAATCGATTGAATCATATCGGATTTGCAAGGTGAACGTATCAATTCGTCGACTCGTTAGTTTTCGGTGTATTTATAGTTGATTTCCACTACTGTGCGGCTTACACCATAACAACTTATGATATTTAAAAAATTCGGCATTCCGCCGCACTTCGAATACTGCGGAATATATTTCGACATTATTACAAAATAATCGATCGGGCCGGGCTATTGCCATAGGAAAACGGAGAAGACTTTTGTCTCACGTCTCAATAGGTAATCACGAGAAATACGAATGTCCAGCTATATGTCGTCGGATGTCATCGGGGAAAATCATTGAAATTATATTAAGTGTATACGTATCGACTATAATACATGAACGAAGCGGTGAGTTCACAAGGCTCATTCGCGTGTTTTTCTTTTTACTCCGTAGAACGAAACGAGTTCGGCGGAGATTCATTTTCATCGAAAATATTTATATTTTCCACATTTAAGGTGTTAGGCCGTTGGATGCGCGATTTAACGAATTATTCGTGCATTATTTTTTCTTCTATGATGCGAGAGAATGAAAAAAATGTAATAACCGTAAAAGTTTTAAAAAAATTCTCATTTATTTTCGAAAAATAGGCTGATGGCAAACGCGTCGAGGCCATTGCCGAAAACAGAGAAAAACTTATCTTTACAGTTCTGTCTCGCCGCGCCGTACTCAAAAAATAACGTCTCCTCCGTAACAATCGAAAATTTCTTATTATTACACGAGTCTTGCGACCGGAAGAAAAAAAAAATGGTATATAATTTTTGTTTTTGTTTCTTATAGAATTCTCTTTAGTAAAATCGCGAAAAAAAAATAGTAAAAAAAATGTCGTCACGTCTATTTTTTTTTTTTTTGCAAAATTTATATTTTTAGTTTAATTTAAATTTAATGGTTTATCCAAAGGGTCGTAGGTAGTGTTTAGCAGTGCTAGGGATCCACCACACGCATGTCTCCTTGCAACACACGTAACGAAAGGCGTTCGATATATAATAAATAATTACATTTACTTGGTGATTTTTTTTCGCTAGCTGTTCTGCAGACTTTATTGTAAAAGCCAATAATTATTTTGCTAAGTACGCGATGGAGGGGGGGATGAATGGCAGTGCTTTTCGGATTCAGCGTCCCAAGAAAAAACATAAATTTTATAACCAAGCACGGCTGAAAAAAAGAGGAAAATACTTTTACAGACCAGCGTGATGTGTTATATTACTCCGAACTAGGCATACGCGACGTGATTGATTTTAACGAAAGCCGGTCGTATTAAAATAATTTATTTTTTTGTTGTTGTACACTATTACACTACGATGTCGTCCGTGAGTATACACTTCACGGTTTCCGTTTCGATGATCACACGATGTTGTCAGTATCGAATGTTTAAAAAAAAAAAAAATTTGTTTTTCGTCTGCCTTTCAAAAATAATAATAATAATAATAATAATAATAATAATAATAATAATAATAATAATAATAAAAACATGCACCTGCCATCGCGCTTTCTCGCGTCAATACGTACATTAATTAAAATATAATCCGGAATCCTCGTGGTCACCGGGCCCACACGTCCTCATCTCTTTCTCTTTTTATTTTCGCCTTGGTATTACAATAAATAACTATTAAGACGAACTGTTAAAATTAAAAATATTTATTCCGTATTCCGAAAATATTGACCATGAATTCGAGTGGAAAAAAGGCGTTTTAACGGTGAAGAACGGAAGTCAATAGGGGAAAAACTGCTGGAAAACACTGAAAGTCGTTCGTTCGCAAAAAGAACGAGTAAATAAAACTATATAATATATATATATGTAACAGTTATTCGGCGAAAAACTTTTTCAAACGCGCCTATAAAATACTTTTTTAAATACGACCGCGAGTCCTGTTCGATTCGGACGATATAATACGGGGAGTAGAGGAAAAAAAATATCTCTGTCCAGTCTTTTCTCCGGAACAGTCAACTTACGAATTGCGGGAGTGAACTTCAACACAAATACTTACAAAATGAAGTAGCTCTGTGACTTAAAATATTAGTCCGGTTCGATTCGCACGACGACTTCACGCGCGCAATTGATTTTAACGAAACCCGGTCGTATTTATATACAATTCTTTTTATTTTGGTACACTACTACGTCGTCGGCGAGTATATACACTTTCCGTTCCGAAGATCACGCGATGTTTTATCAGTACCGAATATCTTTTTTTCGTCGAGTTTTCCAAAAAAAAAAAAGAAAAAGAAACCTACACCGGATTGCGTTCTCGCGGCCAAACGCGCGTATATTAATTAAAATATAATCCGGAATCCTCGTGGTCGCCGGGCCCACGCTTCTTTCTTTTTCTCTTCTTTTCACTTATTATTACAATAAATAACTATTTAAAAAAAAATAAAAAAAAAAAAACACCACGTCCGCGTCCGGGCTAAACGTGAGGGCGTCGTCGTACGCGACGACGGTGTGGGTGTCGACGTGGTTCTCTCCGTCTCTGTCTCTTGTACCGCGCGTTTGTTTATATTTATTATTATAATACACATTATAAGAGCGCACCCGCAGTGGTTTTTGAACGTGAGCTATCGCTAGCCATACTGACTATATAATATTATGTAATAATTATAATAATAATAATAATAATAATAATAATAAAATTGTATTCGCCGTGGCGATAGAAACGTTCGACGATATTAGAGCAGGCGAACGGCGAGCGGACCGAGACGATCCGTATTCGGTTTCGGTCATCGCGAAGGAATGGGACGGGAGAACAGACACACGTGGAGAAACGGCCGAAGATTTTTTTTTTTCGCCATCGTCAGCGTCGTCGCGTACGACCGAACTGCTGACTGGAAGCGATATCGGACAGACGACAAAAAAAAAAAAGTGTTTAAAAAACGACAATTTTTTTTTCTACACTATTTTACGTTATTACGTCCCGTCGTCGTCGCTTTTAAAATGAAACGAAATATACTGGACGCGTTCCGATATCAACAGAAATCGTCCATGTGAATTCGTTAAATCGTTTAATTGTTTCAAACGCTATACGTTTAAATGATATTTTTTCGTAGGAAAAAAAAACAATAATAATAATAATAACGACAATACTTGTTTTTTTTTTGTTCTCGTTTATGTATAACTTTGTTATTTACATCGTAGTAAAAAAAAAAAAATTTACAAATTTCTTTTTTCATTATTATTATCATATAAATAACACGTATATTGTTGTATAATAATAATATAATCGTATATATATAATGTACAAAAAAAAAAAAAATTACACGAGTGTGATAAAAAAACAAAAAAAAAAACGTAAATAATTAGAAGCGCAATACGTATTAAAAAAAAAAAAATTATATTAAATTTTGGTAAGAACGGATAATCGAATATGCGAGTCGACAATAATTTCGTTGTTATTCATACACTTATTGCCGTCGCTGGGATGATCGAATCTACATAATATATAGTCACTATACGTGGAATTATCGTTAGATTTTATTTTTTCTATAAAATTATAATTTATTTTAGACGGCATACATAATATTACGAAAAAAAAAATTAAATTCTCATTGATTAATACGGACAGTGGTTTATTGTACGCGCGATACGTGTTTGCTGCAATAACGTTAGCCCTCTTTCGCTCGAATCGGTTAGATATTATGATTTCGCGATACAAAAAGTATTGTTTAAACGATATTTAAACGTCTTTTAAAATATGTGTTTTTGTTGAAAAATTTTGTCATTAACGTTTACGCACATAAATGTGTGTGTGTGTATGTTTGAATTTGGAAATTCTTTTTATAGAAATACGTAAAAGTACACTGGAAATTTACAACCTACACCATAATTTCAATTTATCATTTAAATATTTCCCTGGTGTCTATATTCAATTCGATTAATACGAATGTTAATCACAGTGTCGTTATAATCTTTTTTTTTTTTAAACAATACTAAACGTACATCGATAACTGAGCAGGAGGTTTTCGAACACAACTGACCTATTATTATACGTGTTCAGAAATCAGAGGAAGTCTCTATATTCAGACGAATTCATTTTGCACATTATATGTGCTTATATATATATATATATATATATATATATGCAATGAAACGTCGAATCGATTATTATGAACGTAAAAGTGTTAAAATGAGTCTCCGAATGAGACTCGTTGAGAAAAATTATAGTAGAGGAGGGTCGTTGAATTATTTCGAATAAATACATATTCCCGTTTCCTTTCTTCAATTCGAGCACTGTGTGTGTGTGTGCACTCAAAGTCATGAAACGTTTTACGTGTCCGTATTAGTTTCAAATCGAAGAAGAAACAAAGTCTGTGACAAAGTCGTTTAATGTGCGAATTCCATCGCCGCGTACACAGAAGTATGGAAACGGATCGTTTTGATGATTTTTTTTTGTACGTTTAAGTATTTACTCGTCCGACAATTTGAACTTTCTCGTTGCAAATTAACAAAAAAAATTCGATTTGATACGTTTTACGAACAGGAGAATACGTGTCCAGAAAACAGTCGTCCGAGAAAAATAAATAATAACGGAAAATAAGATTTTTAGACACTAATACGCGATAGTCGGAATGAAATTTTACATTACTTGATAAATACAGCAAACAATATTGCGTATTAATATACACCGATTTAATATATTTATATATTTGTTGTACATTTATTTTTATTTTTTTAATCTGTAGATTAAATAACGTAAATTAAATCGCTGAAATATACATATTATAAAAAATTATTTTACACAGGTTTGTTTCGATGAAACGTAATAATATTTTTTTTTTTTACAAACGCCCAATCGTTCGCACCGAAATACGTCATAATAAATTACATATTTTTTGACGATATATACAGCTGATTTAAAGATGAGAAAAAAAATTATCAATTAAATTCGTTTTCGACCGCGTTTCAGGATCGGAGTGCGTGTGTGTGAACATAATACGATGTACCGTAGAAAACGACTGTTTTAATTTGTACGTTTTCGTTTTTGTGCCCCAATTGGTCTGAGTCAGAGGCGGACTGGTCCACTGTGCTACTATGCTACAGAACAGTAGGCCGATGGTATACTAAAGCCCATAAAGCGGATATTCGTAAAACCAATTTTTATTATTATAAAGCGATACAAATTTTATTTATTTGAATATTGGTGTTCTATGTTTGGCATATTATTAAAGACTGTCGATTTGTTATTCGTGGTAAGAAAACGTTACTATTCTGACATTATCCCCAATGAATATATGATTTTTTTTATATATAGATAAAAAAAAGTGAAGATCGCGAACCCATGTAATTTGGTCGATGGAATGAGTGGAAGAATAGTGAGTGGAACCCTTTCCAGTCCGCCTCTGACTCCGAGCGGAATCACGCTTGATAAAATTATTCTCGTGGTCTTCATACTTCGGAGATTTAAACTCTTTGAACTGAATTTAACGGAACGAGAAACGAACGAAAATGTTTCCAAAACGAAAATCGTTTTCTGCCAAAGGGCAGTTTTCACACTCGTGCGTGGGCAGAGGGATTACGGGCGAACAAACGAAATCGTCGCATTCGGTGTTCAGAAAAAATCCACTTGTGTAGTACACCGAGAATACAAACGCGTCGCACACTGGACAAACGCGATTGTCTGTCGTACGTTTCGGGCTGGAGGTGTCGTGTACCTAACCTAATCTAACCACGTGGTTTCGTACGGTTTATGGTAAATCACTTGCAGCGTGAGTCCAAACCTCAAAGTTATCCGGGACGCCGAAGATGCAATTTAGAGTATAAAAATACACGCGCGTGTAGACCAAATCGAAGAATCCACAGGTTTTCGATTATTGAATCGGAACCGTACACTATATTAAACGTATTAAAATAATAAACGTTTTTCTCGCGTCGAATCTACCGAGTTATTAACATTTCTTTTTCCGAAAAATCGGCATTATTCGCGTTGTAAATATTTGAAATTCTTGAATGTCTACTCGGTCGACAAAAATAAATAAAACGTGTTTCGTATACCGCATTAAGACTAGTAGTGTGCAACGAGTTCGTCCGACTCGAATAAAAAAAAAAAAAAAAAATAATAATAAAGAGTTGACAAAAAGAATAAAATAAAATAATATTAATAGTAATGATAATAATAATAATAATAATAAAGTGTTGTATATATATATAATATGTGCAGTGAATTTGTAATATGTAAAAACGGCGCGCGCGCGTGTACACAATTAATCCTACTCGGAGACGTCGGGCGTGCAACCACCGCAACCGCACTCGGTTACCACCGGGTACTCCACCTTGATCCACTGGCACACCTTTATGGAGGTGACCGTGCTGCCGGACGTCTTCGTACCCGGCAGGCTGTTGTACTGCTGGAGCATTGCGGAAGGGCCGCCGCTGCCGCCGCCGCTGCCCGTGCTCCGGCAGTGCCACCGCAACAGCGTCTTGTACTGGTTGCCGGTGGCCCGGCAGTACATGCCGGCCGGTATCGAACACGATTCCTCGCCCTTGGGACAGTGGCCCTCCAGCAGCCACCGCGGCCAGAACCGTTGGCCCAAGTCCTTCCACTGTCGCCGCACCGGGCACATGGTCCGGCCCCACAGGTACTGTTGGATCTTGCGGCGCAGCTGACCGGATATCCGAGTCCTGAGCCGCCGGCCGTCGGCCAACGAGAAGTACTTGGTGTCCAGTTCACGGATTTCCTTCGGCATCTTACCGGTGGGCACCAACCTGCCACGACGGTTTCTCCTGCAAAACAAACGTCACGGTGATATTTCGTTCAACAACAACAACAACAGCGAATAAATCGTAATAAAAAAATATAATTTATATAATAATTAATAATATATTATAATCCAGAATAATGGAACTACTCGAGAATGATGAAGATCCCCTGCAGATTTTAAGTACCTAGTTGCGACTCTAAGCACGAAAAATAATCGGGCCACGGTTACATAGGCATTCGACTAAGTAATAAAACTAAAGAAAAAAAAACACTCTTTTTGCTGACAAAATCTTTAGATCCGAATTCCTTTCCAGGAAAATTAAAGTAAATGTACACGTAGCAATAATAAGACCGATCCTCCTCACATATGGTTGCGAAGCGTGAATAACAACTAGCCAGGATGAAAAAAAGATTGAGAACGTTTGAGAATAAAGTACGGAGAAGAAGAATATGCGGCCCTTGTCTATGACGAAACAATCAACAATATTGGCGTAGGAGATACAATAATGAACTATACGATATAGTCGATGTAGCACCTGTAGTGTGATCAATTTTATCAATTATCAAACATGACACGCATTAGATCAACGTTACAAATGGAAACCGCAGGGAAAGAGGCCTCTCGTGGAAGACCTATGCGAAATGTAGACGAGGAGGATTTAAGTATTATGGGAGTAGATAAATGGAAAGAAATTGTGCACGAACGCAGGGGTAAGTAGCGTGATTGACGGCAAAAACTCTCTGACAGTTGTAATGGCTGGAAGAAGAATTAATGCCGTCAATGACGAAAATTCGGGCAATGATTGAATTGACCAAAGCAACTGCTGTGTATTGAAAATCGTATAATTACTTATACTGATCATTTTCAGACAATGTCGACGAACAAAAAAAAATTCAAGTTCAATTCTACACTGCACGCGGACACATCGGTACATGGATATGTCTTGTGGCTACTGAATTTAGTGGAGATAGGAATGTCAAAATAGCAACGGTTTCGTTCATGACGTCGTCACGGTAACATTTTCGGTGTCGGACAAATTTTCGAATCAACACTCAGCCATAAGACATATCCATGTCAAAATTTCCTAACACTAGAGTTGAAACGTAAAATCAAGCAACAATTCATCCGTGTCATTTGGCATCCCGATAAAATATATACCAATTATCAAATACATACGCGCGTGTAACGATTTTTTGAAATATTAACTACATATTATGTTAATCTAACGGCAAAACATTTGAATGTGAGACATATTATCGATGTTTTTATTCCATAAATGACCGATGAATATTCTCAATAATAGACGAGAATTGTATATTGTAAATTAAATAATAATTTAATTTTAGTACGTTTGTTAGAAATGTGTTCGTCGTAAAGACATGTGCGCTGTAACATATCGAGTGACATCGACATTTTTGGGGTTGTAATCGTTTATTTTATACACACTATATGACGTCGTAATATAATATTTATATGTTAGTTGGGATATTATACGCAAATGAAACTCGGCCGATGTTGAAATCGGGTTAGGTGTAAATAAACATATTTTTACGATGAGACGATTAAAAAAAAAAAAAAAAAAAAAAAAACACTGCAATACTCGCTCAGCTTGTTTGCGTGGAATAATAATCGCGTGTTTATCGAGAGAGAAAAAAAATGTTACGCTGCAATATTGTGCGTCAAACCACAAACGAAATAATAATAATAATAATAATAATAATAATAATATAAACAATAAACGCGCATATACGACGAGTCATTCGTTTATCAAAATCCGTACAATAAAACGAAATTTGTTTGAGAATTATTTTTCACTGCGTAAGTATTCGTTTTTTTCCCTTCCAATATCGTTCAAACAATATTATTCGCAATGAACTACATAATATATTAATCGTTTAAACCAGCGGTCGCCAATCTGTGGTATATGGACCAGTGGCGGTAGTCCGCGAGATAATATTGGTGGTCCGCAGAAAAATTTCAAAAATTATTTGCAATTATAATTTCATTAACCTTCCACCGAGAGCGCGTCTTATAACTGCAATCAATAGAAATTATACAAATAATAATAATAATAATAATAATAATAATAATAATAATAATAATAATAATAATAATAATAATGATAATAATAAAACGATTAAATAAGCGTTTATAATATTTCATATATGTACTTATGTGTATTTCGTAATTCATATTAATAAAATGGAAAGTCCTTTAATAGTTATTTTATAATTGTAATTATCTTTTCAGATTTTGAGCGGACCGAAAAATCTATTGGTTTTGTAAAGCGGTGTTTTTTTCTTTTTTGCATGCCTGTATTCAAAAATTCTACCAGCAGGGGTGCTCCGATCTTTACAGTTACAGTTTGTTTTCGGTAGTAAATTGTATTTAGTTAGTACTTCAGAGAAGTCATTTTGTTTCTCAAAAGCGCTTTCAAAAAAGCTGAAATATTACAAAAATAAAAACATAATAAATAAATAGCTTCGTCGAAATCATTTATCGTTATTTCTTCGTAAAAAAAAAAAACAAAAACAAAAACGACTACGACATACGTTATTAATATTATTTTTATATGCGTTGATAAAAAATTTTTATTTTTAATATCAGTTTGTATACTTTAATATTTTTATATTTATCATGTTTAATTTCTTTATATGTCTCGTATACGTGTAATTCTATCAAAATGGAATTTATATGAATATTGTGTACAAATACAATTTTTTAAACAGATATTTCAATAAAAAATTTATATTTTTTACGTGTAAAATTTATTTCACATTAGTTTATTCGTCTTCTTCTTCATCAGTTCGTCCGGTCCGATGTCACCACAAAAATTCTCTCTCTCTCTCTCTCTCTCTCTGTGTGTGTCACATAAGTCACATTAAAAACAGCATTCTCTTCCGAGACTGTTAGATCCTGAGCGATTATATTTATCCATCGTTTCTCGGACATACTTAACGGTGATTTTTTTTTATACACATACTCTCTTTACACCAAAACTTTATATTCATTGACTTTTCAATACACAACGTTTTGGCGCGAACATATTTACGAAATTCATAACAACAAAAAAAAAAAAAAAAAAAATTACGACCAGATTTACAAAATATCGTACAAGTTTTTCGTTTGTCACGTTTTTATATACGTTTTTCGGTATTTCGACGTTAAATTAATTTGCGCAAATTACGATTCGTGCGACTGGGCGGAATGAAGAAAAACAACAACCCGTGCCTACAACCGTCGGACAGGCGGAACAGGAGCGCGGAAACGGTGAGGGCAACTGACCTGAACGGTATGTCGTCTACGGGCACTATGTGTTCGGGCGTCATCACGCTCATGTAGTTCTTGTCGAACTTCGCGCCCAGCTTGGCCAACAGGGCGGTGACGTTGAGATCGGCGGGCCTCGGATCCAGCGCCGGGTTGGGCATCTCGATGAGATCGGGAACGGCGCCCGGATCGTTGGACGGCACCGGCCGTACGTCCAGCCGGACAGACGTGCTGCCCCCCATCACGGTGCGGCGGCGGATCGAATAACAGCACGCCAACGCGACCAGCACGGGCCACCATTTCACAGTCATCTGTAACCACACAAAACCGCGTTATGCACAACCGCGCAATAACAATTCCGTCGTTACACCGGCGCGCCGGTCGATATTCAATCCGGTAACGTAAATGCCGTAATCGGTGTGAGTACTTCCCCCCGAGTGCCGTCGAGTGTCGCTGTGTAACGCGCATTAGTGACAGAGATTTTTATTAAACCGACGATTAATCCGTTCGCATCGGAAAAACGATTCTGAACGGCGCGCGTATGCCCGGTATGCGTAATTCACTGGTTATTACCGTCCACCGGCCCGCGCAATCCCAATCGTATTTACAACATTCACATCAATTACCAAATATCGTTGGAAGGGGAATTCAAAATTTCAGTACTCCCGAAAACGTGGATGATCTACAGTAGATCCGTCTGGTCACGTTCTGTACGATATTTGGTGGTCCAAGTAATCGTGCTACGATAAACGTTCAAAAAAAAAAAAAAAAAAAATCTAAATCAATGAAGCCGTTTTGACGACGCGATCTGCATTGCGCGGGACACGATTCTTAGCGATCACGAGAACTATGTCGAAACGCAAGACGTAAATTTACGAAGAAAACCAATGCTCGTTGTGTATTGGTTCGCGCTGTATTTTAGACACCAAATATTTCGACGTCGACGCATGTAATAATAAATAAATAAATTCGCCTTTTGTTACTAATACCGGATGAGTACTATACTATACTATCGGCCTCGCTCGCGCACGGTTTTCAACGAAAATGTAATTATTCGTATATTTTTTAAAACAATTATTATTATTATTTAAAAATGGTATTCCGTACACATGACAATATATTATGTATAAACGACACGAACATTATTAAACAGCGTATACGAATTTTTATTTTAATATTCGAAAAATTCGCACGCGTGAATTTGTCGATCGACGACACCTACGGCTAATTTTTTCACAATCGTATAACGTACCCTTATCATATCCTTATCGTTTAAAATTTCACTACCGATTTGTAGGAATAATTTAGAAAATTATCCCGCGTTCATCGTCCCGTTAATGGTACTCGCGTATTCATATGAATATAAACACGAGCACAATACACGTCCCGTTTTCTCAGAGAGAATGAAAGGGACTGTTCTTTTACACACAACGAATTACGGTAATCGAGCGTAAGACGTTTTCTTTTTCCTTTGCCGCCGATGATAATAATTTCCGTCGTCGGTTACGGTTACACGCGCGTTTTCATATGACGTGAATACGAGATTAAAATTCAAACGGTTATCGAAAGTCGTGCGCGAAACGACGATAAAAAAAACCGGTTCCGTTGGCGCGTCAACGTCGAACAAAAAAAAAAAAAACAGAAAAAATCATAATCTATTTCTGCCACGTCTTCGGCGACGCGAAAAAACACAAGAATAATTAGTTACATTATTAGTTATATAACTGACGAAATGATATTTGTGCAGTCGCCAGATAAAAGTCGTACGCATGTATTAAAGAATTTTATTATTATTATTATTTAAAGAGACAATTTCGCAATTATTGTGTTTGTAGCACGTTCGGTGTGTGGCGTACCGCCCGTCGTCCAAACGAGACCGTATTGGATTTGAGGGGGGGAAAAAAAATTTTTTTTATTATTCGAAATTCATTCGATACGCGTACGGCGGATTAATGGAAATTGATTTTTTTTTTTTAATAATAAAAACGAGAAAATCGCCACTATTTTTATATCGCGTTTTCTATATACGTATTGTACAAAATGTTTTATCGCGTTCGCCTTTATTCGATTTTCAAAATTCCCCGTGCATTGGATTTATTTTTTACCGTTTCGTTTCGTTGCAAACAATTCGTTCATATCGCTTTTTAAACGTAATATATATATACGAGTATATTATTATTTTTTTTTTTTTTTTGTATACGTTGTCGACGTCAAAATAACACGCGACGTAAGCGGCATCGTGCGATTCGACGAAAAAATTGTTCGCGCCAAAATTAGCCATTGTTCGATGTTTTAATTACGCTAAAATAATTTCTATTCAAAGAACGGTTTGTTTTTTTTTTTTTTTTTTTTTACACGAATTAATCGAAATGATAAAATTATTTTGAATTCGTTATTATAACGGCTAACGATAAAAACTGCGCGCGAACGTTTGAAATTTTAAATCGGACGCGTATTGTTATAATTATTATTGCGAAATAGTGATTTCTCGTATCGCGCGGCCGAAACACGCCGGACCATATGAGACGATGTTCGAGAGGTTTTCATTCCTCTAAATTTCCAAAAAAAAAAAAAAATGTATTTAAAATGTTGAAATTGTGTTGATTGTATGATGGTAATAGCGAATTTCAATTCGTAGTACTATAATTATTATATACGAAATTCAGAATCTTGAGCTATATGTGTATATACAAAAGTCACAAGATAAGTCGATAATTGATAAGGAGTATTGAATTTTGTTCTTGAACTTGATTGATAGAAAATAATTCGAAATTCTTTAAGGAATACGCGCGGAAAAATGGTTTTTTTTTTATGTACACGTATCATCGGAGAGTTGACTTTGTTTTTTAATATTACGGGGGATTTTTTCATTAAAATTTACTTGATAAATACAAATTTAATAAAAAAAAAAAAACAAAAAATTTATAAAATATTTTTATTATTTTTAGAAAGTTCCTTTGAATTTCCACCAGAAAAAAATCGTATCTATGCTGCTGCACAGATTACGGGGTTATCGACCACGTCCAAAGCAATAACAGAGAGAGAAAAAAAGCGTTCCCGAATTCTATCAGTCTTAAGGATATGCCGTTAAATTAGCTCTGACGGATTTTATAGGGAACACGACGATTCATATCTTTCACGAGCGTTTAGAGACAGCTCATGAGCGAATTTCTCATCAATATGAACATAAATAATTAAATTAATATTCTAAAAAAAAACTACCACTCGGGTATATACCGTGTTAATGTTATAAGCTATTTATATTAAAAATATCGTTTTAAAAATAATAGATAATAATAAACGTAGCACGTATAAAAACAACGTCTTGTTTTCCGTACCAAATCGCGCGAATCGACGTGGATTTACGGATTTTATCGTGTTGTCTATTATTTGCTTTCTCGCGTTTAATGTCGGTTTATTTATTTAATCGCTGTTCTTCGGGTATTTTCAAACGAATTTTTTTTTCGTTATTGTTGTTGAAACAAAAAAAAAAAAAACAACAGTTAATAAAATTTAAATAACACTCGCGTGACAATTTTACGTAACATAATACTATATTTATGTTCGCACGATAGTAATTAATAAGAAAATATCGGCTCGCGTGTCCCCGAGAGCATAAATTATAACCGCGTAGCAATTGAATATTACGCCCCGGAGGTAAATGATGCAAAAACCTTTTGGTCTGAACACAGAACTAAATAGACTTATAAAACATTTTTTCTTTTACAAATAAACTATTATCGTTAAAAACAATCAGAAATAATATTATATTATATTTGTACGTTGTTATTGTATTAAATGTTTAATTTTTTTAAATCTCGCGCCCGGGGCTCGGACATTTTTCGCACCCCTCCCCCTCCCAGCTCTGTTCTGTACGTAACATACCCCGTCCGACCACGACCGTGTGTGTGTGTGTGTGTGTATACCGCGGTATAGGTAAGTTCGGTAAGTACACGACCACTCGTATATCACGCGAGTCGTAATAATAATAATAATAATAATAACAATACGAATATATATATATATATATATATATAGAATTTTCTTCCCATGGCCGACGCGACGTCGCGTCTTTTTCTTTTTATTATTATTCTTTAAATCGCCGGTAATTTATTTCGAGTCACGTCGAAAAAAAAAATAATAATAATAATAAAAAGAAGAAAAAAAAACACCCGAAGAAGAAACCCGACTGGATTCTTTGCCGGCACATTAACACCTCGGCTCGACGATCCGTTAACGATAATTCGTTTCGTCGGCCCGGGCCCCGCCGTACACGTACCACCGCCGCCCGTGCGCGACCGGCGTGTGTGTGTGTGTGTGTGTGTCGTTCGGTTTTTTTTTTTTCCGTTTCGTTTTTTTCTTCGTCTTTTCGTTTCGGATTCAACGTCAATCAACCGAAATCGTGTCCGAAAATCTCGGAGCCGACAAAAGAGGCTGCGCGCGCCCGCCGCACACCGTCGTCGTCGACGGCCTCGGGGCCCCCCCCCCCCGTCCCCTCCGGTCCGACGACCGTCGCCGCCGTCGAAGCCACAGTTCCCCCCGCCCGCCAGCCACACACCACACACATTTTACCAAATCACCACCACACGCGTATACAGAGTGTTCGAAAACGTGCATACACATTTTTTTTTCTTTTTACCCGTCTTCTGAATCAGTCGGATTCAAACGATTATCGTAGGCAGTGGCGGCGGATCAAGAATTTTTTTTTTTTTTTTCTTTCTCAAAGTGGACAGGGTTTACGAAAGACGATTTTCGTCTCTTAACATATTGCGTTGAAAACTGGCTATTATATCGATTTCAAATCGTTTGCCGCACTCTCTGATTCGAGTCCGTCATTCATCCTCGGAGCTGTACATCATTTTCCCCTAAACTCTCACGCACTTGCGACAACAAACACGTCTTGACGAATACCGCAGTGTAACATCGAGTTAGCGTTCCTGTTTCTCGTCAGACACGAAAATGAACTACTTTATAGTACGAACAGAATGAAAAATTGAAGTAAAGAGGGACCGAGGACGACCAAGAACGTCGTTTGTTAAACAAATGATTTACAGCGCCGGGCTATCAAGCCTATACTGAACTAAAGAGGATAGCTGGAAACAAGAAAGAGTGGAGAGCGTGTCACATATCGCAAAACCGACTGCATAGTTGACTACAAAAAAAAAGAAAAAGTTATACACGGTTCAGAAAACGTACTTTTTTGCAAAATATTACGATTTCGTCGTAGGTGCTTATGCACATAAAAAAATTAATATACGCGAAATGTTGTTTTCGCGCCTGTATACAGTCCTGTGCACGCCTTGTACGTCCGAAAATCCTTAAATTTCGTTTGTCACGTAAAGTTTTCCCGTCGGTCTCTCTTAATTCGCCATAGAAACCGAATAAATTCTTTTCAGTATAAATGCCAAAATAACATAAAATTTTAACAATATCAATATAATTATATGGAACTTAAGAGAATACGGGAATCAATTCAAACGCGCTTAACATCGTATCGAATATCGACAATCATATTATATTATGTCTCGTCGTAATATCGTAAATCCGTATATGAAATGAGCCTGTAAAATCGTTGTCCACTAAATTAAAAATATAATTTATCGGTTGCGCTTTTGCTTTAAGCTATAGTATTTCGAATTTTCGTGTTTTTTTGTTGTAAATAGATTTTTTTTTAATCTCCTATATAAAATGAAAAAATTTAACAATAATAACGAAAAACAATGTTCACAAATCACAAAAACTGTTAATGGCAGGTAAATGTATTGTTTTAAACAGTTAAAGTTATAATTACGAATTAATGTCGATTTTGAGATTGTTTTTTTTTTTTTAATGTTGAATATATTATATAGCAGATCTATAAAAATAATTCTGTTCGAACCTATGATCTTCAGCATGAAAATTGCATTATTATTCGAGTATTTATATAATTTTCATAAATAAAATATATTAATCAAAGTGAAGCATTACCACGTGATTAATATAAGGAAAAAAAAATAATAAAATAAATGTGAAATTTATAAAAAAATATTTTTAACGTAGCATGCACACGCCTAAAGAAAAAATAAAATAAATTTCACAACGAAAATTTCAGTAAAATAGTCGATTTATCGCGTACTCAGTCGATGTCTCGGCACAATTTTTGTGGACACTTCGTGTATGTATCGACGAGCACCAATAACAGGATCGAACGATCGAATCGCGCACGCGCGCGCGGCTAAATACAATAAAATTTTAAAGAATCCGGTTACTCGTATACCGCAGCATCGTACAGTACATAATATCGTATTATTATTATTATTATGACGAATAGTGCACGTGTATATAATATTATAACTCGTATACAATATTATATTTATAAAGACGTTCCGCGTATATTATTATATTGTTGTGTTAGAACAAAATTACGGAACGAAATATTACGTAACAGCAGAGCAGCAGCCGCGGCGACGGCGACGGAGGTAGACAAAAAGAAGACACGTGAAATTCGAACGGTTTATTCGCCTTTTTTTTTTTCTTTTTCTTTCCCCTTTCGACGTCGTTAACATTAATATTTACACGCCTATAATAATCACATGCGCGCGCGTTTTCATACATCAGTTGCCGGCGCACCTCCTCCTGTTCATCGTCCATTCTCTCATTAGCCGTCGTCGTCTCATTGTTGTCTGCACAACGACACGCGCGCATTATTATATTAACGTGTAATAATAATAATTTAATTCTTTCCCGCTCGGTCTCTTACACACCAAACCTTCTTCGGGCTCGGTATACGCATTCGAACAACACACGTCGATGACGGTCGGTAGCGGTATAGGAAAATAAATCCATCCATCCAATCCACATAATATGAACGCGATCAATCCGTTAAAACGCGCTTGTATACGACCCCAATGCGCTAATAATCGACTAACGCCTATACCGACGACGATCTAACCGGCCGCGTGCATATAGCGCTATGTGTGTATCAATCGCGAGCGGCGCGTCTCCGTCTATCGGATTGTCTTCAAAACGAATCAATATATTTACGCGTACGTGTAATATACGTAATTAACACAATGGACAAGTACGGCGTTCGCTAATTCATTATTGTCAGAACGACCGGCAAAGTAATTAATACGAGGGGGAAAAGAGTTGCGAGTTAACGAGCAACAGACACACGTCCGTGTGTTTTTAGTGACGACTAGTACGAGATTCTCCACTGGTAGTAGAGAATAGCCGCGAATAAGCCGCGGGAGAGATTAACAGGAGAATAACGGGAGGAAGGAAGTTGTTTCGAGCTTATACCGGTATTCGAGCCAAGGCCGTCGTAGAAAAAGAATAAAGAAATTAACGCTAGTGTTCGTCAGATCTATACAGTTCTGTGTACGCTGCGGTAGCGCAATTACAAACGTTATATTACGCGGGAGGAGTCATGCACGGGTCGACCGAAATTGAAAATAGTCGTATTTTATACTTTTATTATATTTTCATTAGAAAAAAAATTTCTATAATTTTCTTGATTTTCGAGTGAATTTATTGAGTACTTCGCTTGTTTTTACTTCAACGTCTGTAAACTTTTTTTCGGTGACCTATAACCTAAACGCAGTTTGCCTATTTGCAGTTGACAGTTATACCGGCTAATAAACTGACAAATATTATACAGATTATGATAAATATCATCAAAATATTTTTTTCTGTGTTTTTAATTATTATTTCTCAGTACATTTTTTGTACACTATTATTATTATTATTATTATATACGATTATTTTTATACGATTTATACGATTTATATTATAATTATACGATTATTCAGAAAAAATAAAATGAATTTGAATTTTTATAAATTGTTTCTGCAATAACGGTCGAATTTATCCAACAATCGGTTTCGCGTAATAAACACAACTTGCCGCCGGGTGTCGTCCAATTTGAGACAAGTGTAAAGCATTTTTATTGGATTTGTAGACGGAAACATTAACGCGCATAAAAAATATTGTAATAAATATTTTTCGAAAAAGATTAAAATTCGTATTATTCGATGGTAAATTATCTTATTTTTACCCGTAAATAATAAAAGTATCACGAAAATGATACGTTTGTTTGAAAATTAATTTTAATTATTAAATGTATAAATAAATGAAAAATTATTATTTTATGAAATTAAATTGTACACTCTACAATATACGCGTTAAATAAAAAGCATTTTTTTTCCTATCGAAACGACCAATAACGCGAGGATGGTTATTTTTAAAAACGTACAACTTTTTTTTGTCATCGATACGATCTCATTTCGAATAAAATTCTATTTAGTTGTTGCGGCATTCGAAATAAATTATTTATTCGTAATGACTTCACCGCAGTGAGTATAAAAAAATTCTAATTTTTTTTTCTTAATATGTCACCACCAATAACTAAGATGTGTGTTTTCAAAAAAAAGAAAAAAAAAGTCACTATACACGTGGGAATAGTTTTTCGACTGTCAGACCACTACAACACACAAAATAATATAACATTTTAGTATATCCGTAAAAATAGTATTAAAAAAAAAAAAAGAATCGTCGTGATTTTGTAATACGCTGATGGGAAATATATTTATTTATTTATTTTTTTTTTTTTGGTTATCGCATATGTCGCATATATGTTTCGCTGGTGTAATTTGAAAGATTTCTGTATTGAAATATTTTATGTAGACGCATAAATAAATACTTAGTCGAAAACGTATTATTTCCATTAATAAACGAGAGAATATTAAACGATTTCGTGTTCCGTGTAATTTGTGAGAATTTAAAGTGTAAAAAAAACCGACCCGCTCGGACGATTTCGGAAAATAAATTGTACCAGTTTAAAAAACCATCGCGTTTTAATGAAATGATCCGGTTTTACTTTTGTATAACAGAAGTCTCTATGGGACTAATCCGAATTTATTTTCGTACGCGTCAATAAAATAGAATTTTAATTTATCTAGCGTAATATATTAATAATATTATCGGGCGATTTTTTTCCCTCCCCCCCCCCCAAACTCAATTCCTGTTCAGATGTCGTGCACGTTTACCGTTTTACTGACCGTGGTCCAGAGTTGTGCATTGCTGGCTACATTTTTGTGTAATGCGCGTTTCATTGTTGTACACGTACACACACACACACATATATATATATATGTATAAGAAGAAAAAAGATTACAGGGAACCGTATATATATATATATATATATATATTATGTATAATACAGACATTCCGAAAGAAAAAGTTATAGATTAAATAAAAGAAAAAAAAAATCGTGAAATTCGTATACATGCGCACCACTTAATCTACACGCTCGCGCATATTTGTTATAAGAATATATAATATACGTTTAAATGTGTACTTCGCTATCTACCATAGACGCACGATATTTTTAATAAATAGCTGGTTTTCTTGTTTTACATATACATTTTTTTTTTTTTTTTGTATTCCCCCGCATTTCCATTCTGTGTTTTAACACACACTACTATTTTATCGCGCGCATTTTTCTCTTCGTTTAATTATACACACACACACACACACACACGATACGTTTAAAATGAATTCGCGCGTTTTAATAAAATATACACTGCATATTATATATACCTATATATTATAATCGACCAGACGCAGACTATCATAATAATATAATTTCTCTCGTTGCGATTATTATTATTATTATTATTATTATTTCGATATTGAAATCCCCGCGAACGGACGGTGGTATATTAGCGATGTTTTTTGTGTTGTACGCCAAATGCGGAACAGAGTATTGCAGAGAGAACAAAAAAGATTTGCGATTGACACACCCGTTACGTATGCGCTGTTCTGTTAAACACACACGTATATAATATATATGCGATTATGTCTAAAGGAGATTGGGAAGAGAGTATTTTCTAAACGTTCCGTACTACTCCGATCGACCTAATGATAAACATTTTGGCAACGATTTTGAACTCGTCGTGAATTTTACTATATAGATTGATTTTCCCGCTTTTTTCGTTTTTCTCTCTCTCTCTCTCTTAAGATCTTCGAAAATTGATTATTAGCATTTTTAAATTTATTCCAGTAATTTTTTTAAGGATTTAATGAAGAAGAAAAAAAATTAGAAATCTGTGCAGCTTTTTCAATCATATGATATCAATCAACGACTATTTAGATGCATTTAAAACTTTTTACACGCGTTAATATGTGTTAGATATTACACGACGTACGGTTGTTAAATTACACGAGAACAGTAATAACAATTTCGGACTACGCGCTTTAAATAACCCAATAAATCAACTTGGAATTCTTCTTAAAAAAAAGTGACGATTACGGTTCGTCAACTATTTTATAAATGTACCTATTCAACATTTGACCAGTGGCCAAAATTAAAAAAAAAAAAAAAAATTATTTCTCTTACACATTTTGTAAATGTTTTATACGACATTATAACACGTGCGCACATATTTTACACCGACAATAGTAATAGAACTCATTTAAATTTCAATATTCAAAAGTTTAACGTAGTTGTTGAAAATCATATGATTAAACGTTTAAAACACGCTCTAAATTCGTTTGCCGCTCGCTAATTTCAATGGCATAAAAAAAAAAAAAAATACGAATAAAAATAAATAGAAATATGTTCAGGACGAATCTTAAGTATTTTTTTTTTTTTAAATTTAATTTAAAATTGTCAACCGATCGACGAGGGACGTGGAGGTCACGCGTTTCCAGAACGCGGCGTTGCGAGGACCGTAACACGACCGCCGCGGTTCTCTATAAACGAAGCATCCGCGGAAGGCTCCGCCGGCGTGCGAAACACGAACGTCTCGAATCGCGCAGTTGACAAATTCCATCACGACGACATCACAAAGAATCGGAATGCCGTTACGGCCCAGCGGACAACAACATAATATACAATAACAATAATAATAATAACAATAATAATAATAATAATAATAACAATAATAATAGTGATAACGATAATAACAATAATAATATTAAAGGCCGGTTTTGTACGTTTTTACATACTTTTTTTCGTTTACTGAGAGTATCCAATTGGATGAGCTTTCTCGACGGTTCGCTTTCCTAATTTATATATTATATGAACCGACGTACGCGAGTTTCTAGCGCATAAAAAAAATATGTATTTCAAGGTTTTCAGAATATTTTGCGCAAAACGATATGTACGTTTTAGGAGTGTTTTAATTTGAACGTTTCACAAATAACGTGATGGTTTATGAAAAAAAAAAAAAAAAAAGAATACTGTCGGCGGTATCTCACCACCCGCGCCCAATTACGACTAGATCGCGGGTTGAAGTTTACCGTTCAAATTGACTCGCGATATATTATGCATATTCAGTAAACAAACGTATGAAAACGTATTGACGCATTCAGGCGGTCGGCGTCCACCTGTGCTGCTCGACGAACAAAAAAAAATAATCCATTTCTGATCGTCCGCCACCTAATTGGCTCTCGTAATAAAATATTCGTGTTAAGTCTGCTTCTGGCAGCTGTAAAGTGTTAAACCGCATACGAATCTCGCCAATATTAACGATTATTATTATTATTCCGTTTTAGATTTATTCACGCGTACCATCCCCGTGCGCCGATACACCCACCATACAATGCGTAGTGTATGCGCGCGGTATAGTGCTGGGGGACGCGTACCACCGCGACCGGTGCCACGTAAAATGTACGGGATATCGTCTCTCGCGACGACGACGACAATGAAAAAGAATGCTCGAGCCCAATGCGGTCCTCCAAACGCGTTTGTACGGTATACGGCCGCTGTTCCCCCGGATCCCGACACCTCGGTCCTATACTTCGGACTTCATCGTCTTCTTTTATATATGTACGTATAAAATTGAAGAATTCTTCTCTTATTCGGGTGGGTCTTATACGTTTTGCAGCCCGACACTACGCTATGTACAATATATCGACGCGATTAACACATTCCACGAGCGGACAGCCAGCCAGCCAGCCAGCCAGCCAGCCGCCCCCCCCACGGTATATTACTCTCCGTTCTTCTCGTTTACGCCGCCCGCGTACACCGTTATAGTTTTTTTTTTTTTTAAAGTACATAAAAATAATAACTTGTCTCTTGAATATGTAAAAAAAAAAAAAAAAAAAAAAAATTATTATTATTACGGCAAAAAAAAAAAAAAAAATACGAATAACGGCCGTGGTAATCGGAATACCAATAACAATAATTCCCGAAAATCAATTGGAATAATAATAATCCCCAAATTTATTTGAAACGGCTGTGTAACTCGGTCGATTTTGGATTTACCGCCGTAATATAAACATCAAAATTAATTTGAAAATGTATCCACGTGAATCTGGTATCAAAAACGAGAATGGCTATTTGAATTTTTAACCATTTCGATATCGTAAAATGTCGTTCTTATTACAACGACAACGATTATTATTATTATTTTTAATCGTGTTGCGTTTCGTAAATTTTGGATTTGGTGTATGATTGAACGAGATTGAAAACGAGCGTCCGATTAATTTTTTATCACTAATTTCATCGTGGATTTCATTAAGAACGAAAAAAAAAATCGTTTCGAACCGCACACAACGAGTGGTAACAGAAATCGAACGGAAATTAATATTATTATCAATTACGCGACGTATCCATTATATGCGATTTATATAACAAATCGAAGTTTATATGTTTCGTACTAATAACAGTAATATTATAGTATAATATTATTTCTTTTTTTTTAAAAAAAAAAAAAAAAAAAAGAAGCAATGCCGCGTTATAAAATCATGAAAACAATTGAAGAAAAAAACAAAAACGTATTAGAACAAAAAACGCTTATAGGTTTATTCGATTATGTTGTCCGTTGTGAGTTTTATAAATGAAATTCTTACGGAAAAAAATAATTTTTTTCTTTTATAAAAAAAGAATTCCGTACTACGTGTCTGCGCTGCGTATTACACGCGCGACCGGACGCCGCGTAGGTTGTCCGCTGCGGTTCTGACGGCGACGACGATCGGACGCGCGGGGCGGCATTGTGGTGTGCGGCGAGTGACAAACGATTTCACGCCGAGCTCCGGTCCGGACACTTTGACCGGGGGACGACGTATTATAAATCGCCGTGAACGGTTTAATTGGACCGCCGTCGCCGCGGCCGACTGTCTTTGCAGTATGCGAAGACTCTGCAGAGGTATATAAAAAAATGACGGCGGAGAAGAGAGGAAGAGATTAATTATTTATTATTCCGTGGGTACAAACGAATGTGCAGTAGACAACATTAAAACAGTGACGTATTCAGGATTTCTTTGTAGGAGGAAATGAATGAAAAGAAAAAAAAATTTGGTGCCCCTACGCTCGAACGGGTACACTAGTATAGGATGTACAGGGACGTAGCCACGGTGGGGCAGGGGGTCCGGATCCCTCCCCCGAAATGTCGTCGAACACTATAATAGCACATTCCGTACGTCATTAGAAATTTGATTTTTTAATAACTCTAATGAGTTATTATTAATAATATTAAAAAATGAGTCAAGTTGAGTTATAAGAAAATTATTATTATTATTATTTTCTTTTTCTCTAACTTGACCGAAATAAAATCCTGGCTACGTCCCTGAAGGTACACTATCGAATTTTTAATTTAACACTAAATAAACCTTTCGTTTTCGTATCGTTATACGAACAACAATACAATATGTTCTATTTTTTTTCAACTCATTAACAGTGGACACGAATACCGGTCAGTGAAAAAATAATGTTTTGTCGGGTCCGGTCGATGATATTTTTATAAACTGGGCATTTTTCGAAAAAAAAAAAAGAATTCCAGTTTACGATATGGATACGAACGCACATATTATACACGCGTATTTCAATATTATTTGACATTAAAATAAATCGTTAACATTTAGGAATTGTAAAGACGGCGTTATTATACCCTTTTCTCGAAATTCAATTTCTTTTCAAAATAATATGCATACACGTAGTGCCGCAACTACCGGGGGTGCTGGGGGTGCAAGGAACCCCCGGGCCCCTGTCAAATCATAACAATTGGCCCAAAGCCGATTCTAAATTATATTATATTTAATTATATTTACAATGTAATATATAATATAATTAATGTGGGTTGGAGCATGACCTATTCAGTATTCTAATAATAACAATTAGGCATTTTATGTGGCATGTATAATTTGGTGTATGATACACGTTATAGGTGCCTAGTTCAATATTTACGTTTTATTAATAACAACGAGCCGGAAATATCGACAATGTTCGTTTTTGGAGAAAAAATATAATATTTCGCTTGTCCGTCGGTCCAGTGAAAAACTGCGGTGTTTTTGTACGCGCGCGTTCAATAGTAGCAGCAGCTCACGATTAGTACACGCATACGATAGAAGCGATTACCAAGAGCGACGGCGGTAGGCGTTTACTGCGTATAACGCGCGACCGTGCGGTGCGTCGCCGCCGCCGCCGCCGCGGTGGTCGTCGTCGTCGTCGTCGTATTCGTATCTCAGTTCTCTCGCGCCTTGCACATCCGGTCCGCTGTATGAGTTATACGTCGCCGCCGGTGGCCGCGGCGATGTGTACACGTAACCGCGCGCGTACGTGTATTATAATAAAATTTATAACACGCGTACGTGTGCGCGCGGGGGCTGGCGACGATGCGCCGCCGCGGGACGCTTTCCGGAAACTCGTACGACTATCCCCGGTCTTTATAACACGTTAACGTTACTATAATAATATATTATTATTATTATTATTATTATTATTATTATTATTATTATTATTATTATTATTATTATTATTATTATTATTATTATTATTATTATTATAAGCGAACGTATATTAAACACGTCGTCCTCTTT